>OY728132.1:1050444405-1055444405 GCA_963277665.1 Viscum album
TTAATTAAAGAATGAATTAATGATCAAGTTGTTATTGGGGACAATGACCTAAAAAATGATGTTGGGACTTACACATGGTTAGTAGCCCAGAGAGAGTGTTATGGTTGAGGTTTTCTCTAAGCTCACGTGAGTCATACTCGGTGTGAGAAACAAGAGGTAACAACAACCTTAACGATGCACAGTTTAATGTCATGTAGGACATATAAAGGGACTATGTAGTTTAAAGTCTTGCAGTTAGGACTATTGGTGCTGCACAATTTAATGTCATGTAGCAGGGACAAAGTACAGTTTAATGTCATGTAGGATGTATCAAGGACTTTCTATATAGTTTAGCATCATGTAGTTAGGACGATGGGGACAATATAATGTAACATCATGTTGGACGAAAAGGGGGACTGTGCAGTTTAATGTCATGGAGTGAGGACAAAAGAGTACACCATTTAACGTCATGTTGGACATATTAGGGACTTTGTCACAGTTTAATGTCATGTTGGACGAAGAAGGGACGATACAATTTAGCATCATGTTGGACGAAAGTGCGAATAGTTTAAGGCCATATGCATAAACCGTGGATGGTGCAGTTTAATGTCATACTGGACGGTGGTGTAGTTTAAGGTCATACAGGACCTTTGATGATTATGTAGTTTAAAGTCTTTCCGGATGTAAGGGACTTTTATACAGTTTAACATCATGTAGTTAGGATGTCACATTTTAATGTCTTGCTGGACGTAAGGGACATGCAAATAGTTTAGGGTCATATGCATGGACCGTTGATGATGCAGTTTAAGGTCATACTAGACCTAGTTGTAGTTTAAGGTCATACTGGACCATTTAGGGAACCGTTTCATAGTTTAACGTCGTGTGGGACGAAAGTACAAATAGTTTAAGGTCATATGTATAGACCATTGGTTATGCAGTTTAACGTCTTGCTGGATGGTTGTGCAGTTTAAGGTCATACCGGACCATTGATGTAGTTTAAGGTCATACAAGACCTATTTCCAGTTTAAGGTCATACTGGACCATTGATGTATTTTGTGTTTATACAAAATACTTCTTCAAAAATCTAGCATTGGTTGGAGTAGTGATGAGTTCCCCATCCATCAAGATTAATGAATAAGCTCCATTGGAGTAGACCCTATGTATTGAGTAAGGTCCTTCCCATTTTGGATCAAGCTTGGGAGGTTTCTTTCCTGGTATCATTGGAGTTCTGAGAAATAATACCAATTCTCCCTGAGTGAATGAATGAAGATGAACTTTTTTGTTAAAAGCTTGTGCTATTCGATTCTGATAGACTTCCAAGTGGTGCAAAGTGCACAATATTTTCTCATCTATCTGTTCTAATTCATTCAATCGCTTTTGAGATTGTTCATCTGTAGATGATTGATCACAAATGGCTACTCTGAGTGAGGGTAATTGAATTTAAATTGGCAAGACTACTTCCGTTCCATATAACAATGAATATGGAGTTGACCGAGTTGCATTGCGGGTGGTAGTATGATAAGCCCATAAAGCATGAAAGAGTTTACCAGGCCATGACTTCTTATCTTTATCCACCATCTTTTGTAGTATATTTGATAGAGTCTTGTTGAAAGCTTCTATTTGGCCATTGTCCACTGCATGATACCGAGATGAATGGTTGGACTTGATGTTGTATTCTTGATACAACTTCTTCACCTCAGATGAACAGAAGTTGGTGCCATTGTCCGTCAATATGGCATGAGGGACACCAAATATGGTAATGATGTTAGACTTGATGAAGCTAACAACGCATTTAGAACTGACTTCCTTAAGAGGTATTGCCTCTACCCATTTGGAAAAGAAGCCAGTAGTAGTAAGAATGTACTTAAACTGCTTGGCTGTTTCCAAAGGGAAAGGTCCCACCACATCCATTCCCCATGTGGAAAATGGCCATGAGTATTTAGCTGTATGAAGCAACTCTGGAGGTTGATGAATGAAGTTGGCATGTACTGGGCATGAATGACACTTATTTGTGAAATCGACACAATCTTGTATCATTTAAGGCCAAAAGTATCCAAGCCTTCAAATCTGATCAGACAGTCTATGTCCAGACTAGTGGGCACCACAGACTCTTGTATGCACTTCTTTCATGACAGCCATTGTCTCTTCACCATCAATGCATCTGAAGAGAACTCCATCAAAACCACATTTGTAGAGAATTTTCTCTAGGTGATATGGGCTATCATAAAGAGTAAAATTAACCACACGTCGCCGGATTTGTTCTTTCTCAGCTCTATCAGGGGGAAGTGTTCCATTTTAAAGGTATTCCCTGATAGGTGACATCCATCCTATAGTATGACCATAAAATTCAGGAATGGGACTAATTTCATTAATTTCCTCTGTTCTGATTCGAACATAAGGTGAAATTGCATGACGATGGGCAATACTGATGGTTGTCTCGTCCCGATTTGGATCTTCCAGAGCTGTGGCTATATTATCCAGTGCATCAGCTTGAGAATTTTGTGATCTTGGGACATAAGAAAATGCCGGTTCCGAAGGGAATTCCGCCATTAACTCTCTGACGTAATCATACAAAGGGATTAGGTCTTCTTTTCTGATGGCATAATCCCCATTGAATTGTTTGATTACCAGGTATGAATCACCTTTCAACTTTAAGTGATTCACTTGTGCTTGAAGTGCTAATTCCAAGCCGGTGATGAGAGCTTGGTATTCGACTTCATTATTGGTACCACCTTCCCACAATAAGAAGGAATAAGGTAACACTACCTTTTCTAGAGAAATGGGCACAATTCCTAAGCCAACTTTGTTGAATTTAGGATTTTCCATTTTCCTCCCTATTGGACTTCTGGAAGCACCATCAAAATACATTTCCCATGCCTGAGGACTTTCTTGAACAGAGAAGACTTCCTCATCAGGGAGTTCAATATCTGAAGATGTGTCTTCCACTGAAGGGTGTTCAGCCAGGAAATCAGCCAAATATTGGCCCTTTGTCACCTTTTGAGACACATAATAAATGTCGAATTACTGCAAAATAACTACCCACCTTTCCAGATGTCCTGTAAGCATTGGACGACTAAGGATGAATTTGATCGGGTTATTGCGAGATACCAATTGGACCTCGTGATGTTGCAGGTAGTGTCTCAACTTCTGAACTGCAAAGATTAATGCCAGGAAGCACTTCTCAGTACTTGAATATCAGGTTTCTACTTCAAGCATAGTTCGACTGAGATAGTAGAGGCTGTTTTCATCCCCAGCATCATTATTTTGAGAATGAAAGGCACCCAATGATCGCTCTAGAGCTGTCATGTAGAGGATAAGTTGTCTTCCTTAAACAGGTGGCATGAGTACCGGTGGAATCAAGAGGTATTTCTTGAGAATATCGAATGATTCTTGACATTCTTCAGTCCACTGGTAAGTGACTCCCTTCTTCATCAATTTGGTGAAGGGTAAACTTTTTCCAGCTAAATTGGCGATGAAACGCCGAATATAGGCTAAGTGTCCTTGAAGTACTCTTAATTCTTTCAATTTTTGAGGAGGTGACATACCAAGGATTGACTTGGTCTTCTTAGGATCGACTTCAATACCACGATGGCGTACAAAAAAGCCGATAAATTTTCCTGAGGTTACCCCAAAAGCACATTTTAAGGGGTTCATCTTCAAATTATGTTGTCGAAGCTTGCGGAATATGACTTCCAAAATCAGCCAAGTGATTAGAATGTTGTTTGGATTTAACCACTAAATCGTCTACATAGCATTCAACAAACTTCCCTCAGAAGGGGTTGAAGATACGATGCATGGCACACTGATATGTTGCACCTGAATTCTTTAAGCCAAAGGGAATTACCCGTTGGCAAAACACACCCTGAGGGGCTCTGGAGGCTGTGGATTCCTCATCTTATGGGGCCTTTCAGACTTGATTATATCCAGAATATCCATCCATGAAGGAAAGTTCTTCATAGCCAGCTGTTGTATCAATTAAAAGTTTTGTAATAGGAACTGGGAAATCATCCTTAGGACAATGCCAATTAAGATCTCTGAAATCGATGCAAAATATAATTTTTCCGTTCTTCTTCTTTATAGGGACAATATTAGCCAACCACTTGGGATATTGAACTTCTCTGATGAAGTTAGCTTTGATAAGCTTATCCACTTTAGCCTCAATTTTGGAAGCATAAGTTGGGTGTGTTCTTCTCGTGGCTTTCTTAAATCCTCAATGTTCCTCTGGTAAACCCAAATGATGAGTAGAAACATCAGGATCAAGCCCGGGCATCTCTATATAGTTCCACGAAAATATATGTCTATTTTGCTTTAGAAAATAAATATACATCTCTTGCTCTTCAAGAGTCATGGTCGTACTGATTAAAGTGGGGCGTGGATCTTCATTTGTACCCAGATTTATTTCTCTGAGTTCATCCACAGTGGTAGAGATACCCTCTTCAAATGCTGGAGGAGCATCTGTGAGATCTTCCTCTTCTTTTTCATCATGTATTATTTCATCCGTTTCTACTTTCATATTAGATGATAAAGCAGGATTTTCATGATCAGAAGAGATGTCAAAATATGCACATCTTGAAGAAGAAGCTTTCATTTCCAACCCAATTGATGATGTAGGGTCTTCTTTGGGTAATAAAGAGGAGATGATGGATTGAGAATCGACATCATTGTTCACCTCTATAGTTTCCATAACTTCTTCTGTCCTAATTAGAGAAGTATAGACCTGTTGGATTTCAGTAGATGAAATGAAGACGTCACCATTTGTGCTTTCATCACTACTTGGTGGATTACCAATTTCTCCCATGTGGTCTGGTTCGATTTCTATAATTGACATTATGGATATTTCCATAAGATTATTTTGATTTGGATCTATCTTGTCAATTTGACTGATAGGCAAAACATAATCTGTAATCACATGTGTAAATGGATTTACTGTAATCTTCTCCAAACCATACAGAGCATTAACTTTGGTAAGCTCATTTTTTTGTGGATTTCTCCTTTCCCTTCATGTGATAGAATTTCGCCTCAATGTATTTAGACTCACATGTCTTGAATGAGGCCTTATCACCATAAAATGTCCCAAATTGACCATCGAAACAATATTTGAGACATTGATGGTACGATGAAGGAATGGCTACATGTTGATGTGGCCAGGGTCTCCCAAGCAGGATGTTGAAGGCTGAGTCTTGATCAACAACCATGAAATCTGAATTGGATACAAGATCTCCAAACTGAGTTCTGAGTGTAACTTTGCCCAGTGGTAATTGTTCATTTTTATCATATCCATGTAACATCATGGTAGAAGGAGATAAATCAGATTCTGTGAGGCCTAATCGATTAAGTGTACGAATGGGCATGAGGTTGAATCCTGAACCATTGTCAATGAAATTTCTTCGGATGTCTATGCCATTGACCTTTCCAGATAAGTACAAAGGTCTAATTTGTCCATGCACAACATCATCTTCATCTTCATCAGTAATAGATATCATTGCATGGCATTCTGAAGGATTATTCTCTATGTGATAGACTTCAGCTGTAGGAATTTCAATTTCAAACTCCTGAGGACTTGACAAAGCCTCGATGAGTGCTTCCCGAAGATCTTTTGACAGATTCAGTGCATCCAAAATTGATAACTTGGCTAGTACTTGGGCCAAGTGTTTCAATACATCATACTTTTGATCCATAGGTTTGCGTTTACCAATAGGAATATGTGGTTTAGCAGGTACATTGGAAGCAGATGCTTTGGAAGTTGATGCATCTTTCATCAGGATAGGAGTTGTCAATATCCCTGGTTTTGGACGATTAGACCGATTAGATCCATTTACTTGCTGAGAGGAAGAATATGGAACCTTTAACCGGTCTTCCAAAATAACTGTGCCAGGACTGAATTTTCTATTGGTATAAGAACTTACTTGTTCTTGCTGAGCTCGCTGAAGGCTCTACCACGAGTTTCTGCTGCATACACAGTTCAAGCAGGGGTAGATTTGGAGTAGTGGCTTCTGAAAGATCCACGTCTTCCCCCGTATCCTGAGCCTCTGGAACTTCATCTGATTCCCTTGTTTTATATAGGTAATTTGGGCTCATAGAAATCGAAACTGCAACTGGCATATGGATCTGTTAATTAAATCATATTAACAGAACCGAAGATTAACTCTTCGTCTGATGAAGACTCTGCCTGATTAGCCTGTTTAGGCTATGCCGTTTGGTGGGGCGGTGCCCATGGCTTTGAAGTAGATGGCATGAAGTCTTCCAGAGTCAATGACAATTTAGGCTTTGACACATACTCATCTTTTTCAAATTCTTTTTCTTTCTCTGAATCATGCCGTTTCTTTGAGGACTTTCCCTCTGATGAAGAAGGTTTTTCTATAACATTCATGGCAGAAGACACAATAGGTTTCTTTAATTGTGTTCTCAAAATAGCAGGAGTTCGATTGATTGTCTTTCTAACCATCCAATCATCATACTTCTGTGCATTTTTTCTTTTGAATTCTTGCCATTCGCTTTCCTCCTCTGGAACTGTAGCAGTAACACATGCTACTTGAGTTGAAGAACCTTTCAGTTTGACTTGTCCCGATTCGACCATCTTTTGCAGGAGGTATTTTAAGAAAAAACACTCCTGGATGGGATGCCCCAACATTTGATGAAAGGGGAAATAATTGGGACGGTCTTTATCTCCTTTCTTGTTTGGCCTTTTTGGAATTGGCAATTGAACCAGATTATTTTCCAGAGCTGAAATGAAGTAACCAGGAACTTGTTCATTTCAGAAAGAGTATTTCTTGCTCTTCAGATCCTCAAATTGTTTTCATATTTGATATCTTTGATCATCTGGACGAAACGGTCTTTGTTGTTGGCACTCAGGAGGTGGAGCCCTTCGAGAAGATGAAGGTTTTGAGGTAGAAATAGGTACAAGTGCTTGTTTAAGCATAACTGTAGAAGTTTCTGCTTTACCCATTCTCCTTCCTGGAGCTGATGGAATTACACAAGATTTAGCCTTAGCCTGTATAAGGGAATCTTCAATCTGCTGAGCGATTGAAGTAAGTTCTCAAAACCCTCCTGTGTATTTCACTAGGATCAATGGCGTGCGTAATTCGTCACGCAGATTTTCCTCATAGATTGGAAACAGTTCTTCTTAAGGGAGTGTTAGGCTCAGGGAATATGTTAACCCCTTCCAGCAAGCAATGAAATCAGAGACTCTTTCATTCTCCCTTTGCTTACGGTTTGTAATATAAAAAACTATTGTCTTTGGCAAAGCTGAACTGAATTGAAGAAGAAATCGTTGACGGAGATCTACCCATCCGGTAATTGACCAGGATTTCAAGCTTGTATACCAGACAAAAGCTGGTCCTTGCATGGTTCGAACAAAGCATCTAAGTTTCACTGCTTCTTGCTGCTCCGGAGTTCCCATCATAAGATCGCAACAAGACATGTAATGCATCAAATTATGTTCATGGTCGCCTAATCCATTGAAAATAGGGAATACAGGGTTTCTGAAACTAGATGGAGGAGAGATTGAATCTACACATTCAGGGTAAACAATCTTTTCTAGTTGAACTTGTGCACATTTCCCTTCCATAGTTTCTAATCGAGCTATTAATGACTCAATAATAGTTATTACCTTTTGAGAAACATCCGGTTGAACTTGGACTTGGGTAAGTGCAATGACTGGAGCTTGGAAAGATGTGGTAGTTGGTGCTGCAATTGATGGTAGCACTGCCAACTGTTGTTGCACTTGACCCGTAGGATTAGAACTGTGAGGGTGTACTGATAGAGGAGGATATTCATGATCCATCTCAGTAGCTGCAACAAATTCCTTTGGCTGACTGACTCTAGAATGCTTAAGAAGAAGACTACTCTGAAGTAGTTCTGTATTCAACCTTCTTAATTCCTTCATTTCTTTCTCCTGTTGTGAAAACCTTTACTCTAGTGAGAGTGATTGGCCTTCTCCAGAGGAAGGATATGTAACCTGATTCTTTCCCCTCCCTTTGTTGGGTCCTTTTCGGAGAGGTGGAAGTGGGTTACTCGAAGTATTATCTAGGTTTTGAGTAACCCTTTGATTTCGTGTATGCACACCTTCTTCATTCGTGTCGGTGCGTACATATTCTTGAGTAGGAACCTCTTCATTTGAGTCCCCTGAGTGAGCCTCATCTAGTGGATCAGCAAAAACAACATTGATGACATTGATTGATGCATAACGCATCGCATCCCTTCTATCAGCATTTCTGTGATATTGTCTTCTTCCATGTCTTTGATGAGACATTTCCTTTTGTTGATTCGATCCCTCAGGAACTTCTTGACGAACCGTAATTTGGTGGGAATATCCAGATAATTTAGCTCTTAATTCCCATTGAGGTTTCTTCCCCAATCGAGAAAAGACCTACTTTCTCTAAGGAAGGGATTGATGATTTGAAAAAGTCCCCAATCTGGTGGACTGGGGCTATTCCTACTGTTCCCGCTCAACTCCTCGAATCAAATTTGTTGATTCCGAGGGTTGGTTTAAAATAGTCCCCAGTCTGGCGAGCTGGGGTGGCTCTTGACATGATATGTCTGAGACTTTCTTATAAGATCTCCAGATCTTGTGAACCTTAGTCCGAAAATTAGCTGGATGAATTGACCCCTATCCACTTTTATCACCTGGTTCAAAAGGCCGTTGGATGATTTCTGCCACTTCTATCACTTGATGATGTTCTTGCTCCATACGAGAGGCCTGTTCAATATTCTCGTTTGCTTGATGCAGGAGTAATTCAACAAATTTATCTCTGTATTCTTGATTTTGAGAGGAACTAGTTGAAGCCTGTTCTTGGGCAAGCTTTTGATTACAAACAAAGCCTAGTATTTGTGGCCAGCCATGGGCAATAACATTGCATGCGACCATTTTCGGTGGGCTTTGCTGAATGGAGAGCACCGTGAAATGTAGTGATCCATGAACACCCCATTCTCTTACACGAATACCAAATGGGGCATTGGCAATTATCTGACACAATTTTCTTAGTGCGCCAAGGCATGAACGTTGAAGGGCTCTCTACTGCTTTTCAGCCTTCGGATATCGAGAGACTGATAGAGATGCCAAATCAATCTAACGTTGTAACCCTTCTATTATCTTAAGATTATTTTCATATTCATCATAAGATAATACTTTCTTTTTTAACTGACAAAGAGTTTTCCATATGTTGAGATGAATATCATGAATTTCATCTTCCGTCAACATTTCTAGAATGTCATACTGAGAGTCAGCTAGAGGCCAAAACATAACTGGCACTTCAACTTTCTCCAGTTTTTTTCTCATGTTCAGCATTTCCTCTTTATCATTTGAAGAAGATTCTTCTACATGATTTGACCAGAGTTGGTGTTTCCTTGTTGCTTCATTGGATTCAACAAGATTGGTAGAGAAATAATTGATCAAACTAGAAGATGCATGACTTAGGGGTGGTTCGGAGAATGACCTACACCCTGAGCTATCTTTTGATTGAGAAATTATTTCACCTGCTAGGGATGAAGCATTAGACATGACTGGTTTCACATTTGAAAGTGCCTCAAGATAAGAGGGCTTTCTCGGCACTACATTGTCCACTGGAGAATTTTCCGGGCAATGTGCATCACTATTGTAGAGAGGACTTTCGCAGCAAAATTCATCATAATGGGGAGGACCACCATAATGGGTTACATCAAAAGATGAGATCTCTTGATCCTTGGTCTCTTGAACACACAGAGGGTTCCTGTGGCTCTCATCTGAAGATGAGACTTTGAGATTGACCGAATTTTCATGAAGCAAGCCTTCATGAGGAAGTGTCGGTTGAAGACCTTCGGAATTAATGTTCCCACTATTGGGAAATGAGGGAGTAGAATCTTGAATTCCAACAGAAAACTGTCTGAGGGCTTCAAGAACTCCAGCATCGAGCAAGGCCTTGTTACATATTGGCTCTTGATCTCCTGACTGTGATGGGCGGGTGTTTTTCTTAGATTCCTTTTTACTCTCATTGGAAACCACTTGTTGATGAAAGTGGCTGCTCTGAGCAGGTGTATGTTCCTGATCTGGAAAGATGGCCCGGTTAGGCTGACAGTCTCCACTCAAATCAGGTGTATGTGCCTGACTTGGTAGTCCGTATGATATGGGGGAGTATGTCACATAACCCTCTTGGACTGGAATAGATGTGTGTGTCTGTTCCGGAGTGAATTGTTAATGTGTCACTCCATTAGTAAGGATAGATTTATGTGTCTTTCCCTGAGATGCCGCTGAAGTTGTTATAATATCCTTGAAAGCGTTTAGAATATGAGCAGGGATTTGCTTCTGCTCTTTCACCATTGATAGAATATGTTTGGTGACTTCAGCTGTCAGAACGAGGATATACGTCCATTCCGGGCATGGAGTAGGTGTATGTGCCTGCTCCTGTCCTCCTTTTCCTGTCAGTGAATCCTGACAGTACTCAAGTGTGGGGGCAGAGAGTTGAGTCTGCCTCTTATTTGTTGTCAGGGATTTCCGACTAACTTCTCCGAATGCTACCAAGCGATAATGTTGGTAGGCTTGATTAATACTAGCAGGTGTATGTGCCTGCTGATTTCACTTCACCTAACGTAGTTGACGAGATCCATCATATGTTGTCAGATGAGCCTGCTGACTAGCTGATGATGTATAAATAGGTGTATGTTCCTGTCTATAATACTCCGCCAAAATTGTCTGGCGAGATTGGCGTGATGCTGCCAGACGAGTCTGCTAGACAGCAGAATTAAAACAGGCAGGTGTGTGTGGCTGCTCATTACTTGCCACCAAGTTAGGTTGGTGAACTTCTCTGGTGATGGCAGAGATGAGAAACTACTCACCGTTGATAGGATTCTGCCTCTGGCAGTTCGTCTTGCCTACTCGGGTTCAAGGAACCTGAGCCAAATGCCTGGAGTCGGTACCCTCATCAGGTTTAGGGCGCACTACCACATGAGTCTGGCGTCGATTGTTGATAGGAGCCCTCAGGAAGGACTCATGCTTCTTTGAATTAAGGCCCTGAGGGACCTGCTCATTCACCTCCCCAGAATATGGGAGTGAATGGTGATTGCGTTCCAGGGATAACGACCCGAAATGATTGGAGACGGTAGTCAGCACCGCCTACTTCTTGATCACTGGTCGTCGTTATCTGGACGACCAGTGTGAGTTTTTCACTTGGAGGGCTTGTCGGGTAGCCTCCAGAGTTGGGATGGTACCGTGTTGACGGTACTCCTTAACCAGCGCATTTGATACCCAGTGTTGAAGACGCTGAGTAGGTGATATCTCCCTCAGAGTGGACAATGATCCAATAGTAGTAGCAGCAGTGGCATTTGCAGCAGTAGTATTCACAGGTGTGAACTTGAGAGCAGCCATTCTGGAAATGCATAAGATCTTGGAAAAGAGTTCCTGTTTGATATAACGGACGCAATCCAGATAAATTCATCCACTAAATCTTTTGGATGAGCACATATGTCAATGATTGTTTTTTTGGCCCTCTCATTGAGTTTTAAATAGGGGCCTAACAAATAGGTAAAACATCATTTAACTTAGTTAAGGATTCACGTCAGGTTCACCATTTTTTGTTTCCCATGGAATTCAGGGATGACCTCCTTTGATGGGAGGTTCAAACATTCCGATCGGTTTCTAAAGGGTTTGTTCATAGAACCGGAAACATCCAATGATTCCACATCCATTTGGACCTACTTTCCAAAGGTAGGCGCTCATTAGTTTGTGGACTGATGAGGCTTAGGAATTTGCATTGGTCGAGAGGATGGGAGGTCGGACTTATCAAACCTTTTTTAGGGGAATTATTGTCTACTCCGGGACTCTCTTTATAGATTTAAGTTATGTTCGTGAATCCCTATTACATTACCAAGTATAAAACGATCTTTCCTTTGGATTTGACAATCAATGATCGATATGTAAGAAATTTAGAGAATATTTTATATTTGTTCGAGGTTCTTCATTGATAGATAATCATCTGTATTTGTTAGAGATTCTTAGTCAATGGTATCCTTTGATACATAAAAGCCTCTCGGTCATTATTATGACCATGCTGGTTTTAAATCCACTCAGTGGGGCACTTGAAGTTTATTGTCATTCAGAAGGACATGGATTATTTCAAAGTTGGGATTGAACCCGGAGATGGGATACCTACGTATCCTTTGTTTAGAAAAGGAATCAGAACCCATGTATTTCAAATAAGGGAGTATGATGTTTATGATTGATGGCTCAAAGAAGGATGTCATAATTACTTTTACACTCTAAGCTCACGTGAGTCATGCTCGGTGTGAGAAACAAGAGGTATTGGTAAAAATCTGACAATTGTGCCATGAAAGATGAAATTATAAGAAATAAGGTGGGACTTATCTATGTATGACTGCCCGGATAAATAAAGATTTGGATTTACTTCAGGGAATAAATCTAGGAACAGGGTCCATAAAGGTATATGTGCTTTACAGAGATTTGAATACTCTAACTTAGGGCTTACTCCTGAAAAGGAGGCCTAAATTAGGAAAGGACTTATGATTGGGTTTTTACTCTTGAGGAGGATGCCCAAATTAGGGGACTGGGGATTATTCCTAAAAAGAAGGCCCATATTAAGAATTATGACCGGGGCTTATTCATGAAAAGGAGGCCCAGGTTAATGATTATTATTGGGGCTTATTCTTGAAAAGGAGGCCTAGGTTAAGAGAATTATGGTTAGGACTTACTCCTGAGAAGGATGCCATAATTTGGGAATTATGACTGGGGATTATTCCTGAAAAGGAGGCCTAGGTTTGAGTTCTCTCATTTTAAAGGATGTGGTTGAATGAATGAAATCTCAATCCTTAGTGACATAAAGATGTGTAAATCACTAGGTTTTGAGAGACATTCCACAAAGTTCCTTTCAGATAAGGAAGTCAAATCAAGAAATCATGCCATAAATGGCTTTGAAGAGTGTCTTGAAGACTGAATCTTGAATAGGAGAGGTGGAATGGCTTAAGAGGGGTAAAATGGGCAAGAAGGGCACCCAAAAGGTAGGGGCACGCAAGTCTTGGCAGGCGCACAGGTACTGCGTGGGCATGCAAGTCCTGGTCGTGCAGGTATACCTGCGCGACACATGGGTACTTGCACGACAGTTAACCAACAGGGTAATACTTGAGTGACTCTTGGTTAAATCCTTTAGAATCATCTTGAGGTTCTTCCAGAAGAGGGGCGCACAAGTTCTATTGAAGGAGTAAGGTGGCGCGCAAGTGTGGCAATTTCCCTTTAGGGTTGGCCACTGAGGCAAGCAAGTGTTGATGACTTTCAACACTTAGGCCTTCCTCCCCCTCTTTAGATCTTCTGTTATAGGTAAGAAATTACCTTAGAAGTGTTTCAGAAGCTTTGAGAAGAGACTAGGGTGCCGGGAGCTTAAATCCGAGTTTCTGGAAAAAAATCCTCCTCGAATGGGGGGCCCACATGGTCTATTTATAGGCTGGAGAAGACCTTGGGCGGTTATCCTTTGGGGTGCGCAAGTCACTTGCGTGACCATTAGGCATCGCGCAAGTGGACTTGCGCGACAAGGATAGAACTTGCGCGGCACATGTGAAATGTTCTCCTTGTTCATCTCTTTGTTGATTTTTTATATTTTCTTCAAAGGATGCATCAATTTATGCTAAGTCATTTCCCTTTACATTCCTTTGGACTCTGTGACGAAAAAGGAGCGTCAACAATGTAATAATGTACTAGAGTATTTGTTTCATTGATAAGGTCATAACAGTTCCACGCTATGATGATAACCTTGAAATACTATAACAACATTCTTAATTATAGTTTTGTGGTTGGATGACATGCTATGATGGGATAAATAGCATGCAGAACATCAGGTGCGAGTACTCATAATAAGATGAGACTTCCTCTCATGAAGTTTTCACTTAGTAAACTCCAAGAGAAGAGATTATGAGAATAGACCCACTAGTATGAATTCCACATGTTTTGTGTCATCAGATATTTCTATCTGAGAGTGTGTGTAATGATCCTCAGTTAAATTCTATTTGAATTTAATTAATGAAATAAATATTATTCTCAAGACCGTGGAATAATTTTATTCAAGTTAAAATGATTGTATAAATTAAATAAAATATTTTTATTTATTTTATTGAACATTTAATAAATATTTATTTAATAGTTTGTAAATAAAATATTTATTTAAGAGAATAAATTATTTATTTATTCAAGTGTTCAATAAATGGAAGTGGATTTTGAGTGGATGATGGCTGGTATAGTTGTAAAATAATTATTTGCAAGATGGTAAATAATTATTTAACTAGTTGGCACAAATTAAAATAATGCTGCTATTATTTTGTGACGCGGAATTTATCATTCCATTTTGCGCAAGTTGGCGCACCATAAATAATGACGTGATATTATTATTAAATGCATGAGTTTTCTCTAAGTCCATGAATGTATTTAATTTTTTCTATGAAATTAAATATTGTAACTAAAATTCCATGTATATAAGTAGAAAAGTACGCATATTGTTTCAGACAACACACCACATGCCTGGTGAATTGAGAATTTTTTATCCAAACAATTTATCTCTCGAATCAACCTCTCTCCCCTCACAATAATGAGATATGTTCTTCAAGGATGAAGAACAGGCGATCAAGAATGACCGACACAAGACACTCGCTTCTCTGTGCTAGCACCTGGAGAATTAGTGGGGTCAATTGAAGGCCATCAGAGCACCTGTGGATCACTGTGAGAGGGAATCTAGTTTGGATCCTTACAAGAGCAACCAGATAATCTGGAAGGGTCAATCCGGATGATCGAAATCATCAACAATGAAAAAATACCAAAGATACAGCTATTACTTTTCTTTATGAAATTAATTAAATTAATTATAAACATGTTGTGCAAGATCCTCTATATGGTTTAGATCCATTTTTGTCTTTATCTAAATATTTGATTATATTCCGTGGAGACTGGCATTCATCATTGTATTGATCCTGGAATAATCATTGATCATGGTAAAAATCAAAGTTGAGTGATGTCCCGACCACACTTCCGCTGCGCCTGGAACCTTCAAGTGGTATCAGAGGGGTTACATAATAGTTTATAATTATTTAAATATTTTTTTGATGAATTCCACATTTAATAATTTAGTTGTTTCAATTAAAGTTAATCATTCTGCAAATCTGAATCTCAAGATCTATTCCTCCTCTTTCGTTTCTTGTTCACCTTAAAAAAACGATCTTTTCTTATAATTTTGATTAAAATTAAATAGAGGATCTCATTTGGAGGTTCCAAAGATTCCTGGACATACAACACCACATCAAATGGTGTGTATTTGGTAGTACGAATCGTCTAGTCAAGATTCAATGCATCGGACCGGTCCACCAAACCATGCTGTGTGTTGGAGTCTTTCTAAGTCTTAAATGATTCTGTGCGTTGACCAGGAATAGGTGGCATGCAGTTTCCAAATTACACGACATGTGGTCCAATGGACATGGCGTGTAGTCCCTTCGGGTTAGGGTTGGACCGTGTAACCCTTACATGGCTTGCCCTGCTGGAGACCGTGTAAAGAGGAACTACACGATGTGTGGACCACTAGACATGCTGCGTACTCTGAAGATTTCCAAAGTATACTCACACATTGTTTCCCCACGCGTGTACTTAGGATATACGGTGAAAAAAATATATGCCATGTAGTTGGAACTACACATCCTGTACTCATCCAAATTATGCAGATTTAGTAAAATTTATTATTATATTATACCAACCCTTGAGATGTGTACCATCATGCGGGAATAAAGCTTAGGAACAACATGTAATAGGTGTTATATATATATGTGTTTAATTTAACATCTGCATAATGTTCATTTCTACTCATTGGGTAGTAATGAATAAGAATTCACCGGGTTGCCTCCAAGGTACAGGTTATATACAAAGATAATTTTAAAAGAATTTATTTATTTAAAATAATGATGGATGAGAATATCAAGGAAGTTCAGAAAATGGTTTAAGATAAAAGTATTGATTTATTAAAGATGATAATTAATTGATTCGAGTGTGATTTATCTTAAGCAAAAATGATTAAAGAATTGATTGCTAGTTTTATTTATGTGTAAATATCGTTGCATGTATGGATGATCATGAGCTAGACCAAGATGTTTGTATGTGGATGGTATCTTTTAATTTATTTATTTGAATTAAATTCATTGGTCTGCAAGCCTTCTCCTCATTAATATATAGGGATTGTGTGCCCATATTTTCTTTTATGTAAAACCCCTTTTTACCCCTTACCTACATGTGAGTTGAAAAAGACATATGTAATGGATGGAACTCCCAATCTCATGGTGGCGGTTCAATATGGAGTCGAGACGAAACCAATCCTAGGAGATACAGAGGTGGACAGGTGGAATCTATAAAAACAACCCAAAAGTTTCAAGTTGTTTCTCCCCTAGGTCAGTGTTAGTTTATCAACCACTAGATAAACTAACCATTAGAAAATCTCATGATCATTCCATTTACTTTATTTTATTTCTGTTAGTTGCATGGTTTATCATTATGGATGTGTTTTTATGAACACATAATTAATGAATTAAATAATCATGCAAGATGGAACTAAAATAAACCAGACATAGGCGTAAATATTATCAAGACATGGTTAATCACTTAAGTAAGTTCCACTTAATATTATCAAGCATGTGATAATGATAATAAGCAATTCACGCATAAGAGATAAAAATACCTCAAATAAAATATTAAGTGAGAATAAGCCTTATGTTACTTGATTAAGGAAAAAACATAAAAAAAATATGTGTTTGACCAACCCTTGTTGGGACACTAACTTTTATACAGGAATCCCTTATGAAAGATTTTGAGTTGACTTAACCATATCACATCAATAGGAGTATCCCTTGATAGACTTGGTGTAATATTGGAGGTAAGAGTTGAGGAAATCCAAATTCATGATTTCAGGATTGGGGAGTCCACTCAACATATCAAGGAGCTACAAGCTCGATGTTGGAAAAGACCTACCTACATAAATACCTTATAATAGCTTGACCAACCCTTGTTGGGGTTTTGAAGAAGGGGAATATGGATCCTTGCCACTAGAATGTCATGGAAACTAGACATTCCAAGTTCAATGGTGAGGGCTATTGGGACTTGATAAAATAGTGGGAGACTTAATAAAATTTATTATTTCTTATAAAATGTAATCAATAATGTACTAATGATCCGGTCTTTTAATTATAGAATAAAAATGAAAAACTCATCAACCACACTATCCCGATGATCAATTCTGGATAAAGGAAACATCCTCACTGACAGTAACTTCCTGGAATGGTTTTGACGCCTTCGGGTTATCCTATGCCATGAACGGAATTCTTACATGCTGGAGTCAGCATTACCTGGTCCACCTGCCAAATAGGTGAGTGATGAGGATTTCCTACTCTATGAGAAACATATGAACGATGCGGTCGGCGTTCAATGTTTGATGCTATCATCAATTTATAGTGATCTCATGAAGTCTCATGAAAACATGGATGTTTATATCATGCTCAAGAACCTTCGTGGTATTTACCAGGAGAGAGAAAGATAGGAAAGGTTTGAGATCTCTAAGGAACTTTTTCAGAGTAATATTGGAGAAGGTGCCCCACCTGGGCCTCATGTAGTCAAGCTCATTGGCTACATTGAGTGCCTGGAGGTTCTAGGTTTAAACTCCCCAAAGAACTGGGCACCGATATCATTCTCGCATCACTTCCTCAGAGATTCTCTAACTTTGTTGTCAATTTCAATATGAACAACATTGAGAAGTCTTTATCTGATCTTCTTATCCTCATTCGCCAAGTGGACAAATATATGAAGTGAGAAAATCCTTCTGTCCTTATGGTGAATAAGAGGAAAGGGATGGTGAAGAGATTTATTCCCAAAGCTTCTTCACAGCCTTCCAAGAAAAGGAAGATCAAAGGGGAGGCAAGGGAACCCGAGGATATTTGTTTTGCATATGGCAGGAAGATACACTAGAAGAAGAACTGCACCCAGCCTAAGAAGCAAGGGGAAGCTTCAGGTGCATTTGTTATCTAATGCAATCTATCTCTTTCTACAAATAGGGTATTAGATACAACTTGTGGTGCTCACATATGTATCCAAATACATGAACTGAGTAGATTTAGAAATATTTATCGAGGGGAGGTAGATCTACGAGTAGCCAACAGAGCTTGACTTTCTGCTGTAGCTATCGGGGACTACCACTTCACGTTGCCAACTGGGATGATCTTAGTGTTAAAGGGTTGTTATTATGTGACTTATGTTACTAAAAACATTATTTCTGTATCCAGATTAGATATAGATGTATTTTTTTTTCAAGTTTGGAAATGAACTTTGCTTCTTTTACAAAGATAGAATTTGTTATGGTAGGGCACATTTATACAACAGACTTTACGTGTTGGATTACACAAACTAAGTAATGTCAATCAATAACAAAGATACTTCACATGAATCATACCACACCCAACATTGGCATCACCAGCTATGTCATGTAAATGAGAAAATCTTGACAATGTTACATCAAGATGGATATTTAGATTATTTCAAACTAAAACCACTTGGCGCATGTCATGCCTGTTTATAAGGAAAAATTACCAAATCCCCATTTAGTGAGAAAGGTGAAAGGGCTAATGAACTTCTTGAATTGGTTCATACCAATGTGTGTGGACCATTTCCAGTTGAATTAAGGTGAGGATACTCATACTTAATAAATTTTACTGATGATTTTTGTAGATATGGATATATCTACTTACTAAGGTATAAGTCAGATTCTTTTGATAAGTTTAAAGAATACAAGAATAATGTTCAGAACCGGATTTTTAAGAAGATTAAGAAACTCCACTCAGACTGAGGTGGAGAATATCTTAATCAACACTTCATTGATTAATTACAGGAGTTTGGGATCCTATCCCAACTCACTCCTCCAATCACACCCCAGTGGAATGGTGTGAGTGAAAGGAGGAACGACACCCTTTTGGACATGGTGGGATCAATTCCTAGTCATGTGAGTCTTCCATCATCCTTTTGGGGATATGCATTAAAAAAAGAGGCACACATACTAAACCATGTACCAAATAAATCGATAAATGGTATTCCATATGAGTTATGGAGTGGAAGAAAAGCCATGTTTTCGAATTTACATGTGTGGGGTAGTGAAGAGTTTGTTAAGGCCTCTTCAGGTAACAAACTCGCACCTCAAGGCACAAAGGGTAACTTTATAGGATACCCCAAGGAAACAAGGGGATATTGTCTATTAAACCCCATAGACAATAATATTATAGTGGGAAGACATGACATATTCCTTGATAGGGAGAACATCTCCAAAAGAGATAGTGGGAGCGAGATAGACTTTGTTGAAGTTGAGGATCAAGGTACACAAGAGTTGGTACATGAATAGATTCCACAAATCCCTATGGAAGAAGAACTTGTTCCAGAGACACAAGTACTATGTAGGAGTACAAGAGAGGTTAGAGAAATGAAATGGTATGATTTTCTAGTTATCGAGGATGGTGACTCCTTATTAGTTAATAATAATGATCCTTTAACCTACAAGGAAGAAGTAAGTGACACAGACGTTTCCAAGTGGCAAGAAGCCATGAATTCTGAAATGGATTCCATGTACCAAAGACAAGTTTGGATTATGGTAGATCCTCCAGTTGATGCAAAGCTGATTGGTTTCAAATGGGTATTCAAGAAGAAACTAGACATGGAAGGAAAAGATAGTACCTATAAGGAACAACTGTTTGCAAAAGGTTTTAAACAACATTAAGGAATTGACTACGATGAAACCTTCTCACAAATTGCAATGCTGAAATCAATCAGAATTCAACTTGCCATTGCGGCTTAACATGACTGTGAGATTTGGAAAATGGATTTCAAAATAGCATTTGTAGAAACCCAAAGCTTGCCGTTCATGGACATTACATTACTTTTGCGGAATACTTAGTACATAACAAAAACACACACACAAGGATCATAATAGTTTAGTGTCTTTGGAAACTCGGAACGTAATCTTCTAATCGTGGTGAAAGATCTCCAATATCTCCCATAAAGATCTTCCCTTTTTTTACCTAAAACCTTTCTTTATATCCTGGGGAAAAGAAAACATAAAAGGGTGAGCTCAAATGCTCAGTAAGGGTAAACAAAAGAAATATAAATCTCATCGTATACACAAGCACATAACTTTTGGAAATTTTAACCTGCAAAAGAGATCATAATTTCATAACATGGGATAAATCATGGCAGTGAAATGTAATCACAATAATCATAATCTTAAAACATGTAACTTTGTGGCATACAAACATAATCATAGAGAATCATTTCTTGTTAGTCAAGACTCATTTCCAAGACTATCTTAGTGGACAAAGTCCCTTTCTGAATCGAGTAACCCTCGTTTCAGTCCTGTTTCACTGAACCGGTATAACCTACCATTCCAGCCATGTCTATCTCATGAGATATAAAATCTTTACCCAATGCATTGGAGGGAGATATAGGTCCCACCCATCTTATAATGAATCCTTTCTTATGTGTGCCACAAAATCATAAACCATACATCATAGCATAACCCATGTAATAAAAATGGGATTCTTAAACAACATGACATCATAAAACAATTCATATAAGATAAAGGAATTCATAAAAATAATTCCATCACAACATTAATCAAATCAATGTAAAAATAGGGATAAAAACAGAACCCTTTATTATCTTATATGGAAAATAGTTTTGATAAAACACTTGAACTCCATTCTTGAGGAAAATATCCTTTCTACCTTAAAAACATTTTTCCTTTCTTAACATGTCATAAAATTTTAAACTAAAAGAATTTGATTAAAAATAAACTTGAAAAATTGTAAAGGAATCATCTTGGAAATAATGTTTTAAAAATCCATTCATGCTGTATAAGTTAAAAAAACATTCTTCGTACTTTTTTCGGAAAAGTCAAAAAGTACCTCGTACGAAAAACGACAAAAGATTCCTTTCATATCTTTTACTAAAAACTCAACAAAGGGTAAAATTGGATATAAACTATTGTAGAAGGATGGAAATAATATTACATATTGAGGGAACATGGATGTGGATGATAAAATACACCCCAGTAATTACCAAAGTAAAAACAATATCGGATAAAAGTGAGATTGTGATATTTCCCTTACCTTAGGTCCGATTTGCTTCGTATGTGTCCGAACCTCCTCTTCTTTGAAGCGCCTCTTTGAGACCTCCTCTTAGGGCACTAAAACTGGTCTTTGAGGAAGACCAGAACCTCTAGGATTATTCTAGGGAAGTGGAGAAGGGATTTTGGCAGGGTTTGGCCGAGCTTGAGTGCTCAAATTGGTGTGATGAGGAGGGGGAGGAGGTGTCCTTTTATAAGGGAGGAGAGGGGCACCTTAGGAATACCTCAAAATATTATTTTATATTAATGTCAAAATCGGTTTATAATGGTTCCAAAGGGTCTTATTTCGAAGCTAAAGTGGGGATGGGTCGAAATCCTATCAACCAATAGGATATAGACAAGTTTAGGTTATTATTTTAACCTTATCAATTAGATTTATCTCTAAGTTAAATAATTTAACTTTTACCGTGTCTTTTTGTTGTCTTACACTATATAGTTAATACACTTACTATAACATGCCAAACGAACCCCAAATTGTTTATTATTAATATATATATCCTTATCTAAGTCATTTGGCCGAACCTTAGATTTTTAGGAATAAAATAACAATTAATAATATAATATTTGATTTAAAAACTATTTTGTGTCAATTTTGACACTATTTGATATATGATTTTTGTGAAAGTCATAACAAAATTATATGTTCGAACCAAGTTGATTAAATCAACACTAATATATCATAGTAACCTAGAAAATTATTGGAATTCATAAAAAGTCTCAAATTATATTTATTTCGGTATTTATAACATCAATTATGTTAATATTTCCTTAAAAGGGTAATTACTGCATCATCGTTATGTCATAAATAAATTAAATTATTTGATGTCTAAAAATTACAAATAAAATACCATTATGTAGGAAATCTTTTTATCTTTCTAATTAATATTTACAATCGAATTTATCTTATGTACAACCTAAATTTAAAAATGTTTTAGTAAATAAACTTTGATTTTAACTCTTTTAACTCTTCTATGAATTAAATAATAATAAATGTCCTAATCTAATCCAAGTGGGCCTAAATGATAATATTTTACAATTAAGGTTGTTTTTGGTCGAGATACACTTGTCCAATAGAATTAGGACATGTGTTAGGGTAATAGTAATATCATATTTACCCTTAGTTACACTATTTATTATTAACCGTGGTAAAAAAAAGTAAAAAGTTACTATTCACCAAAAATAATTTTTATCTCATTGAACCACATTTTAGTCCTTGATATTAACCGTGTCTGTCGGATTTTCGAAATTCCATTCACAGAAGCGGTAAAATTAAGTTTTATGCAAAATTCAGTTTTTAACCTACCACTTAGTGGTTTCACTATTCATCAAAAATTGATGTTTTTCAGAACAATGCCAAAATTTCATCCTAAGCTTTATTTCATATTCCGAATTCAAAAATGAAGTCTATTTTACCAAATTCATAACATATAAGTTACATTAATTAATTTTATAATTAAATCCCGCTGTTAAAACAAATAGCGTGTTTTTAAGAAACAATATCTATCAAAAGATTGACACTTGTTTATATCTGGTTTAAATGTGAAATTACATCCAATGACCAACATTGTATTAAATTGTAAAAATATATTCTAAATATACTTTAAAACCACTCAAATTAATGATTTATCACTATTAATTATTTCGATTAAAAAATTTGTTTTTAATTATAATTTAGTAACTTTCACTATTCATCAGAATATGAAAGTTATCCGAAAAGTACCAAAATTTCACCTTAGGGTAAATTCGATACTCCGAATCCAAAAATAAAGTCCATTTTGAGAGCTAAAATTTCTAAAATTTTAAAAGGTGGTTATTACTATTCATAACTGCTAGTTATAATAATATTTTAACAGCATATCGTTGTTTAGTGAAACTCGGTATTGCATACTACACACGCTATCGTGGAAGGTCGCGATTGCGTGTAATTCAAGCCAGGTCAGAGATGTGTGTTGTGAAAGCTCCTTTTGGTGTAGCGTATAACACAAGACATTAATGAAATTAAAAAGAATATTTTTCATAAAATCTCAGGGTGTTACAGCATTCATTAATATGAACATTCAAAAAGATGTCTACATGACACAACCTGAAGGGTTTGTGACTTCAAAGGATGCCAATAAGGTATACAAGTTGCAAAGATCCATTTATGGATTAAATTAATCATCCAGGTCATGGAACATTCATTTTGATGAATCCATAAAAGAATTTGGTTTTATCAAGAATTAATGTGAGCCTTGTGTCTACAAATGGTTTAGTGGGAGTGTAGTCATTTTCCTAATAGTATATGTTGATGACATATTACTTATTGGAAACAAGATACCGTTCTTACATTCTATTAAAGAATAGTTGAATCAATGCTTCTCCATGAATGACATGGGAGAGGAAATGTATATTCTTGTGATCAAGATCCATTGTGATAGATCCAAGAGATTGATGGGCCTAAGTCAATGTACATACATTGATAACATACTGAAGAGATTTAGTATGGAACAATCCAAGAGGGGATTATTGCCAGTGTCACATGACATTCATCTTTCCAAGAAAATGTGTCCTTAGAAACATGAGGAAAGAATGATAATGGCAAGGACTCCATACGCATCATAGATTGGTTCAATAATGTATGATATGCTATGTACTAGGCTAGATGTCTCCTATGCATTGAGTGTGGGAGGAAGATATCAAGATGACTCAGGTGACCACCATTGGATGGAAGTCAAGACTATCCTAAAGTATTTGAGGTATACTAAGGATATGTTCCTAGTTTATGGAGGATATGAGGAACTATTCATCAGAGGATATAGAGATGCTAGTTTCCAGACTGATCAAGATGACATGAAGTTCCAAACGGGATACATCTTCACTTTGAATGGAGGTGCAGTGAGCTGTAAGAGCTAAAAGTAGAGTGTGGTGGCAGATTCTATAGTAGATTCTGAGAATATCGCAGCTTCTGAGGTAGATAAGGAAGCGGTTTGGATGCGAAGCTTTGTCCAAGAGCTAGATGCGATACCTAGCAGTAAAGTTCCCATCACACTGTACAATGATAATACTGCCGTAGTGGCTCTCACAAAAGAGACAAGGTCACATCAGTGGATAAATCACATACTTCAGAAGTATCATCCCTTGTGGGATTTTTATCAGAGAGGTGAAGTTACAGTGAGTAGTATTTCAACGGAAGACAATGTGGTAGAACCCTTGACTAAATACTTAACTCAGATGAAACATGATCATCTTGTGAGGTTTAGCAGACTGAAAGTCGTAAGTAGTTGGCTCTAGCAAAAGTGGGAGTTTGTAAGAGTCAGTGTCCTAGAACCAACTGGTTTTAATTTGATTACATGGATATTTAATGTATTATTACATATTATTCATTGTTCTGCATGACTATGATGTAATAATGTAATAGATTATTTATTGCATTGATAAGGTCATGGAAGTTCCCTGCTATGATGAGAACCTTGAAATGCTATAAAAATATTCTTAAATATAGTTCTACTGTTGGATGACATGCTATGATGGGACACATAGCATGCTGAACGTCAGGTGTGAGTACTCTTAAGTAGATGAGACTTCCTCTCATGAAGTTCACAGTTGGTAATCTTCAAGATAATAGATTATGAGAACAGACCTGCTAGCAGGAATTACACATGTTTTGGTGTCATCAGATATTTCTATCTGAGAGCGTGTGTAATGATACTTATACTTAAAGATTATCATTAATTCATGTCACGACTTATGCACTTTTATTTAATGACGAAAACCGTCACACAGACAGTTGGCTAGAAGTAGGGTACATTGGGTGCATCACTAGTGGCATGTTATTAATGGATAAGTTGAGGAAGTATTTTTCGCTTCCATTTATGGAATTTGATATCTCGACCCTTTGATTGTAATAGAAATGTCGTGTGAAATTCCATGGCCATGGTGTAACGACTAGTTTATTTCAGGTAGTCAAAGAACGACGTATCAAGCATAAAAGTTGATGACACAATCATGAAACCTACTTGATGAGATATTTCAACAAAGGGATTATATTACACAAAGAGCATTCATATGTGGATTTCATTTTTGCGACTTTATGTTCATTCTATTGGGTTCCTTGACCTGTTGCTAGACTATACTCTTGGAATTTATGCAATCCCGCCTAATGCCAATGAGAAAGAATCCTAGAGGGTCACACACTAAGTGTTTTTGGTGGTCGCAGTTAAATTATATTTGAATTTAATTAATGAAATAAATATTATTCTCAAGACCATGGAATAATTTTATTTAAGTTAAAATGATCCCATAAATTAATTAAAAAATATATATTTATTTTATTGAACATTTAATAAATATTTATTTACTAGTTTGCAAATAAAATATTTATTTAAGAGAATAAATTATTTATTTAATTATTCAAGTGTTCAATAAATGAAAGTGAAGTTCGATCGGACCAAAGTTGGTCCATTAGTAAAATAATTATTTGTAAGATGGTAAATAATTATTTAACTAGTTGGGACAAATTAAAATAACACTGCTATTATTTTGTGACGCGGAATTTATCATTCCGTTTTCCACAAGTTGGAGCACCATAAATAATGAAATGGTATTATTATTAAATGCATGAGTTTTCACTATGTTCATGAATGTATTTAATTGTTCCTGTGAAATTAAATATTGTAACTAAAATTCCATGTATATAAATAGACAAGTACACCTCTTATGCCAGACAACACACCACACACCTAGTGAATTGAGAATTGTTGAGCCAAACAATTTCTCTCTCGAATCCTCTTATCTCTCCTCTCAAGAATGAGAGCCTTTCTTTAAGGCCAAAGAACAAGCGATCAAGAATGACCAACACAAGACACTCGTTTCACCGCGCTAGCACCCAGAGAATGAGCGGTGTCGATCAGAGGCCATCATAGCACATGTGGATCACCGCTAGAGGGATTCTAGTGTGGATATTTACAAGAAAAATGAGATAATATAAAAGGTTAAATCTGAATGATCAACATCATCAACAAAGAAAAAATACAAAAGACACTTGTATTATTTTTCTTTATGAAATTAATTAAATTAATTATAATCATGATGTGCAGGATGCTCTCGAAGGTTTTGGGCCTCTTTTGTATTTATCTAAATCTTTGATTATATTACTTGGAGACTGGAGTTCATCATCTTATTGATCCAAGAATAATCGTCGATCATAGTAAGAATCAAAGTTGGGTGTCATCCCAGCCACAGTTCCACTGTGCCCGGATCCTTCATAGCCCTTTGGGACCTTTACGTCATTCAAAAAGTTGTAAAACTAATATGCCTCCTACATGGAAAGAGTGTAAGAAACTGGAGGAAGAAAAGTTATTTTTTCACCCTTCACCAGTGCCAACTCTTCTCATATTCTCATGTCATCCATGTCTAACCTAGGATTATTTCAATCCTTTATTTATTTAGGTGAATTTTACAACGTACCGATGACACTATCACATACATTTTTTTCAACAAGAATAACATCAAGAAAGTGTTTGATGTGTAGAAAATTCCAGTATGGTAATTTAAAAAAACTGATCTCTTCTTTCAAGTGGTTTTCATAAGGTTTTTAGAAAATGGTTTATCAAAAGCAGTGTTTATGTCTTTTAATTTCTCAAACAGTTGATCACCTGTTAGTGGGTACATTGTTATATGTTCTTTAGAACTTCAATCAAATGATGTCATCCAAGATCGATACTTATGTCATTAGGGTAGAAATTTATGATGTCCTAGAAACATGATTTTCAATGAATGTTTCAACCTAATTGATTGTGTACCTTGTTCGCAGATGGGACACCCATGACTTCCTTTAATTCTATATCCTGAAAAATTTCATAATCTAGAAAGTAATTTATCATCTTTTAAACATGGTTCTCAATGTGAATTATTTATTTCTATACGCATCATACAACGTAACACCTTAATCCCACAATAATTTCAAATCCTCGATCAATGGATCCAAATAAACATCAATATAATTACCCGTTTGTTTCGGTCTTGATATTATCATAGATAGAATGATGTGTTTTTGTTTCAAGCATAACCACAATGGAAAGTTATAATTTTAAAACATAACTGACCATGTACTATGATTGCTTCTTTGAAAACCAAAAGGATTCCCTCCATCTATAGATAACACAAGACAAAGGTTTCTTGGCTTGTTTCCAAAATCAAGATACTCATGATCGATTCTCTTCCACTAAGGAGAGTATGTCGGGTGATGTAGTTTCCCATATTTATTTATTCTGTTTGTGTGCCACATCAATTGACCTATAGTCTCCTCAGTTCCATATTGGGTCCTAAACATTGTAATGATTGTAAAGTACTATACAAATTTCGTAGGACCAAATTCGTATTTCTTGTATCGAGAATCACCACATATTTGGAATTATATAAGTGATTTTTGGTCCTTGAAAAATAGTATACAATCATTCTGGAGGGCGTGTATTCGTTCAGAGATCATACCCATTGAATGTAGCATTCATTTAGCGCCATATGTTTCGGATTGGGAGATCATTATATTCTAGGATCGTGTCATTCAAGAAAGAAAGTAATTCTATAAAACTAGCGTCACTCTATCCATTGACTACTTTCAAATTATACAGCTTTAGTATGAATGAAAATGCTATATATTTAGTGAAACTACCATATAAAGGCTTCTTTGGACAACACTTTAACTGCTCAAATTTTTTTTAGGCAATCAAAAAGTTCGTCTTCAACTATCCTTGTCATTTACACAATATGATCTTAATCATCATTTACTTCTGTAATCACATCCTTGATACAAACTTTTTTATTGTACACACTTGTAATCATATCATATGATCCAAAAAACGTATTGTTATCCCAGCCACTAGCTACATTCTCTTTTCCCCTATGTTTATTCCAACATTTATAACTTTGATATATTTTGTGATAGATCAAGTGTTCTTATAACTCCTCTAGACTAAATTTTCTTGAATAAAATCGGTGTAAACATGGAAAAAGGATTTATGAAGGGTCATATGCATGATCTTTTTCAAACTTGATGAACACTTTCACTTTATCTTTATACTCTCTTGTCAAATGATCGACATCCATCCATTCTTTATTCATATCCATCCTATTTGATTAGGTGATATTTGTATTGAACAAAATAAATACACAAAATATTGATATAATGTAATGGTTTTCCTAATTCTATAAAAATCTAAACATAAAAGATTATGAAAAAACTACAGTTCAAATTTCCTTTTAAAACTATTTAAAAAGTCACACTTGAAATCCCATTAAAAAACAAACCATTTACATAAAAAACTCTTTAAAATAACATGTCCTCTAAGAAAAATTTCAAAAAATTAGAATCATTTTAGAATAGAAACTTGGTAATTTTTCACAAATACATATATTCCAATAGAGACACTTTATAAAATACACATAGAAAACACTTCGATTCATCCCAAATAAATCAGTGTTGTATGATTCCATCATATTATTCAAAAGGTAGGTGTAATAATAGTAATTTTCATAAGCATTTTATAATGTGCTCCCCACCATTGGATATCCCTTATCCTTGCTTCCATTGTCCAGCTATATCAATTATCCTTCACCACAACACCAGAGTCCCAAAATATATATTCCATATTCAGTGACCACACTCGCAACCATGAAACACTCATGTTCTAGTTTACCACAAACACTGCATTATCACAGTGATCCTTGGCTCACACCAAATCAATTGGTTACACACCCCAAGAACAATTTATATGTCTCTCATGTGAAGTAATATGGGTTCCTTCCTTTATAAATACATATATTAAAATCTATAAGAATGAACCCATTACATAATAAAAAAATTTTCAAGTGACATTCCTTTCACACAAAGAATTTCCCCTATGACACTCATCACTATACGAAACTACGTTGCTTTCCTAATCCTTTTTAGTACATCATGTCTCAAGTAAAAATAAGAAAAGAGCTATGGTAGTAAACTAATAGATGGTATGATTTTCCATAGTCTATTTTCTAAAATATTCAAAAAGACTTTATAAATGACATTACAAAGACTAGTCATTCTAAAATTCATAACTGAACACATATTAGTAACCTCTAGAATCAAAGTGACGATAGTATCATTATAAGTCTCAAGATAATTATTAACTCTTTAAAACTCATTCACGAGGATAACAATATCAAATCCCAAAGTAGTCTAGAACCTTTTAAAGAAAATTTCATAAAGAAAATCTAGGTTTAGTACCTTTTATGGATGCATCAACCTAAATTCCATGGCCACTTCATAACAATGAATATCAATAGTTAATAATTAATTCATATAATCTGTTAAAGTTGTAATAAAATAATAATTTATATATTTAGATATAAAATTATTCTAAGAAGAAAATAAGATTTGATAATCACTTGAATTTTATTATTTATCACTTTGAGGGGATTCACCAAAAAGTTCTTAAGGGTAGAAGGATTCATTACATGTGTTGTTATGGTTATTTGACTAGGGTGTCTAGAAAGTGTATCATATTGCTTTGGATCGGTAGGGCTAGAAAAAGAAATGTTTCCCTTACAACTTAATTTATCCATTAATAAAAATATCAATGTATTCCCCCATAAAGTAGGGTTTTTATTGAAACAACATAAATTTTATATGGTGTGCTTATTCCATTTAGGTCATGTGTTATCCTTTATTTCTCATTTTTCTTCGGGGGAGGTATTTTCAAAACCATGAGGTTACTGGTACTAGAAGGTAGAGATCTGATGTAGTGACTTATCTGTAGATTTACTTCTTTGTTATGGTTTATCATGTTAGGTGATTTCTTTCAATTGATGTATGTTTTGGAATTTCTTCCACTATCTACAAGTTTTGGGAGTTTATTTTTGTTTTGGGGGTTTAACATTAGTATTGTTGGTTTGTACCAAATCCAACTATTGGTATCATATCTTTTTCTTATTCTACTATCAGTTACCAAAAAGTGGTATTAAAGATTGGTTACATAACAAATGGTGATTATTTTATCAATACTGGATAGAAAGTCTTAGTCTCATGACTATTGGGTTTCCTCTAGTGAAGTTATTTTATACGATTTAGTGGAATTACACTAGTAACAAAGTGGTGGTTCCATTTAAATGGGTAAGGTTTGGATTGATATTAATTGGGGGAGGATTTAGACTTTGGGGGAAAATGTCCTTCTTACTCTTGGAGAGTTCAAAAGTTAAATTGATTTTAAATAAAAAAGATGGGAGGTGTTCAGAAGAATGAGAAACCCTAGATGAAATCATTAGGATTTTTTAAAAGGTGTGTCCAAGAGAATCTGGATCCAAGTGGGAAGAAGTAAATTCCTCAATGATGTTGAGAATTAAAGGTGGATTTGTAGTATAGGGAGGGATCAAGCAGTAGATTGGTTGAGGTTTTCGTGCAATAGTGGTTATTGGTGAGAATGTATCAATGTCTAGAAAGTGAAGCGTTTTGATCCACATATAGGGAGATCATATTGATTCCTAGTAAGTGTGGGGATGTAATCCCATACTAGGGAGAGAGGATCAATGTCTAGCAAGTACATGTCCAAGGTCTAACCTAAGTAACTGGGGTTCTCATGATAAATGGAACGGAGGAGATCAAAATAAATCATGAAATTAATCACATAAAATCTATATGACAAAAAAAACTATTCATCTCACCTCTAAACACCATTCACTGAAAGAGCCCCCCTTTTACCCATGTATAAAACATTCCAAAAGAAAATCAACACACTTTATATAACCATAAAAATCCAAATATAATATAGCAAAAATGTTACCAAATCCAAAATTCGTTTTAAAGAGTTCCAACTAGGCCTTTGAGAATTCATTTATAACCAAAACATGAAATTATTTTTAAGAATTTTACAAATGATCCTTAAATACTTCACCCAATTTGAACACATAAAATACTTCTTTTGGAGACCAAACAAGATTCAAAACATAATGAACAACTCCTTTAAATAAATAATGAATTAATTTTCAACATAACTATATCTAACATACATAATGGGGTGTCCAAAAATCATATAAGATATAATTAGATATTACTAAATCAAATTAATATATAAGATTCATAAAATGATAACAAAAGAACACCAAAGTTAAATAACAATCAAATCCCATTCAAAAAGTGACATTTAATTTGGAAATAAGCTATAATTATTAATTTATTACTTATAGAAAATGATTCAAGGTCATTAGGTGTCTTGAAAAATTGTTTAAAAATATAAGTGCATTAAAAGAGATTATAAAGAATTAAAAAAACAGTTAGAGTGAATTAGAAAGTGGTTATAATAATATATGGATAAATGAACTTTGGGAAACCCATTTAAGTTAACTCAAAGGTCACCTTTATAAGGAATAATTATGTCATCATCCAAACTAGCATAATTCAATATACTTTAGATGAAGAAGGGGTTTAAAATACTCAAGCACCCAATGCATGTCAATTAAAAATAGCTTCATACGAACAACTACCTAAACTAAGTTCAGATGATAAGAAACATTTGAGGAAGTGAATAGAGTGTTGGTATTATGGATATCTTATGGTAATCCCAAAAAATGATTAGAAAATATTTAAAAAGTTTATAAAAAGGTATAAGTGAAGACCATGTGAGAAGCCCATAAACATGATCATTACAATACATTAATACTTGGAATAACCTTTCCCATGTTCACACACACACACACACATATAGGCTATACGATCATGTTTCTCTAGAGGACCACCAATTTATTTTCAAAAACCAACCAACATGCAATTAATTTAATGCACAAACAAGGACCACCAATGGACACAAATTTCAGTGGGGCATTTATTTCATATAATTCACAACCTCACCATCAAACAGAGAGAAAAAGGAGAAAACTCACCACAGAGGTGTCGTTCAATGCATGATGGAGGTACGTTCACGGCAGAAGAGATGCATGTGATGAGGATTCCTCCGATGGAGGAGAGGCGTCTGTCAGAGAAGAGGTGCGTGATGGAGAAGAGGCACACGTCGGAGGTATGGCACGCGATATAGGTGTGGGTTGAAAAGGAGGAGAGGCGCACAACAGTCTGGTTCGCGGTGGAGGAGAGGTGCATGACAGAGGTGTGGTTCACAACAGAGGAGTGGTGGGGAGAGAGGATAAGGAGGAGGAGGAGGAGGTGTGACAACAACGATCGGCTTCCACGAGAGCTTGAGGGGTGCGAGGAAAGAGGAGAAAGTTGATGTTTTTTTATAAAACTCGGTGAACCTTTTATCAGCACTAAAATATAAAGTGCTAATAAAACATGCCTTTATCAACACTTTTTTAGCAGTGATAAAGATATCATGTTAATAATCTATTTATATTATTAAATATATTTATAAAATTATACACATGATAAATATATATTTATATCTATAAAATTATAATTTAAATAATAATAAAATTTTAACAAATATACTTATTATATTTATAATCATAGAAATATATATAATAAATATATTAATTATATATATTTATACGATTATAGATGTATATAAATATATTTCTTCTAATTTAATAATTATTTATATGAATATATATATATTTAGAATTAAAATTATAAATGAATATATATTTATTTATATAAATAATTACAAAATTATAAAAAATTAATATTTATAATATTTATAATTTTATTAATATTTATATTTAATATATTTATTATAATTTTATAATTATTTAAATATATATGTATTTATTTAAAACTATAACTATAAATATTTGTATTTATTTTGTAGTATTTCTATATATTTATTTAATTATATATAACATTATATATGAAAATAATAAATATATTTTTTATGAATTAATAATTATCTAAATAAATATATAATTATTTATATTTATAACTAACAAATAAATAAATATTTATTTATATTTATAACTAATAAATAAATAAATATTTATTTGTAATTTAAAATCATAATAAATAAATTATTTATAGTTGTAATTATATATATATATAAATAATTATAAAATTATAACAAATATATTTATAATTTTATAAATATATCTAATTAATATATTTATTATAATTTTTTAATTATTTAAATAAATCTATATTTATTTAGAACTCTATTTATAACAATTTTTATTTATTTATAGATATTTGTATTTAATATAAATAACTAATATATTTATTATATTTTTTAATTATTTAAATATATTTATATTAATTTGGGAATTATAATTATAAATATTTTTATTTATTTATCAATATTTGTGTTTTTTATAAATATATTTATTTAATTATATATTTATAACTTTATAAGTAGTATAATAAAGATATTTTTTATAATTTTATTATTTTTCACAAACACACACACACACATATATATTTATAGTTATAATTATAACTCTAAATAAATATATTTATAAAAATTTGTATATATTTATAAAATTATAATATATGTATTTATTTTAATTTTATAATTATTTTAATTTATATATATAGTTATAATTATAATTAAAATAAATATATTTAAAAAATATTTATATATACTTAAAATTTAATAATTATAAATATAATAAATATATTTATTCTTTAAATATATTTAATATAATTTTATATGTATTAAAAACATAATATAGTATATACATGGGTAACATGAATTAATCATATGCACCTATAGTAAAATATAAATAATAAAAACCAAGTCATCAATGAACAATATGAATAATATGAAGAGTGTAATGTATAAATGAATATTCATGATGATACATCAGATTGAGCTATGGTTGATTCCTAGATGTCACAAATGACTCATGGATTATTTTTATAATGTATCAAAATAATATGAAAGTATTTTCTTGGTTTTCAATATGTCACCTTTTCTTTTTTACTTAATTTAATGTAAATTTAATGTAAAAATACACACTTAAGTTCATATCATTCACACCGTGCGTCAGATTGAGATGTTCTTAATTCCTAAACATCACAAATGACTTATGGATCATTTTCCGAAAGTATCAAAACAATCTGAATGCATTTTCTTAGTTTTCAGTATGTCACATTTTCTTTTTTACCTAATTTAATGTCAATTTAATATAAAAATACACACTTAAATTCATATCATTCACAATACGCATCATATTGATGTGCGGTTGATTCCTATACATCACAAATGATTTTTCGATTGTTTTTATAAAGTATCAAAACAATCCAAATTCATTTTCTTGATTTTGAGTAGGTCAGTTGCTCTAATACCAACTTTATTGACCCAGACCTTTCATACATAGATATCACACCTTAGAAGATTAATATTCCCTACATAACATAATGATCCATGCCAGAATAGTTTAGGTCTAGTGATTTTTAAAACATGGAAATATAAATAAGTTGTCCATAAGAGTCTCTCATTAAATTATTCTTTTCTAGAAACATTCTTGGACATATCATTTCTAAATCTATTCTTCAAAACATAAGGATATGAAACATAAGAAAGGGTGATCACATATGCTCAATATGTAACTCCCCAGTAATTTGTTTTATATTTTTAAATACATTAAGTTATAAAAAAAATAATAATTTAAAATTAATCATTTTAATTAATAATATTTATATTTCAAATTTATATCTTTCAAATTAATTTTAAACTAATGCTCCAAAAATAAATATTATTTTATATTATTATTTTGTGTAAAAGAAATTTTTAATATAAATATATATTTGACTATTTTTATGACAAAATTAATTTTTATCAATAGACTATTTAATTAAATATTTTGAAGAATAATATATATATCAACAATTATAATTATTTTGAAAAATACTAAATTATGTTACAAATATATTTACTATTAATATGACACCCCAAGATTTTATGGTATGTTTCTTTTTAAATAATTTCGATTCATTTGATAACTTATTATTCATGCAACATTGGTCTCTACAAGACAAAAATTTGTTATACGAGATAGTTATAACCTAGAAATTAAACTTAATTTTTCCACTTCCGTGATTTGAATTTCAAAAAATAGACATGCACGATTGATTATGATCAATTATTATTGTTTCATGATTCCACTATATGTAACCCTTATTGAGTATTTGGCCTCACCCCTTTAATTTTTTTCCTTCCCTGAGTTATGAAGAAGATATCATTTTTTGAGTTTTCAAGGATGCGGTTTATTAACTTTTGTTATGTATTATATGTTTTTTTCTTCTAACAATGTAAAATGAGTTCCATGTATGCATCTAGTTTCTTCAAAACCACTAAACTGATTGGTCCTTCCGGATTTTATTCCTTGTAATCATGATAATGTAGTAAAATAATGCACCAGCTTTAAGTTTCTGGGGTCAGGGTGTTACAGTTGGTATCAGAGGAAGTTTATTAGAAACCATGTAAACTAGATTTAGAAAACGTAGAATAATGAACAATACCATAAGATAGGCTTTGAGGATAAGAATAAAATACCATCCTAGAATTTGGGTATATTATAGATTTTGTGCATCTTCCTAGTAAATACATCCCTGTCTAGATACTACAAGTGGACGTGAATCAGGAAAAAATGTACCTAAGGGCAACAACTCCGAAAAGGTGTTCAAAGATTGACTCCGAGTATCCTGGTACATAAAAATGGGCCTTACTACGCACCTAGTTTGACACTCTCGGGGGATAGGCCTAGGATAATTCACATTTTTCTTACATACTATTATAAAGGATTTATGCTTCCAAAGTAACCAATGTATATGGTTCTAGGATTTAAGATGCACAAATTTATATTGTGTGATATACCATGTTTATAGTTTTAAAAAGTTTACAATTTTCTGAGATAATATATTATATGGAATTTTTAATAAATGACACCTAGTAGAAGGAATGAGAACTCCACCGATGCATGTGATGAAACGAATAAGAAGGATCATATCTTTCATGGTATTAAACCAAAATTTCATAGATAAATAGTCTCCAAGGTATTCTCATCATATGAGGAAATATTATCATGTGTTAACAAGATAAGTAAATAATTATCCAAGTCCTATGGATTTTAAGGGAAGTAAGAGAAGAAAAGGCTCGGAGAGAAAAAGATGGATAATGGGAAGAAGGGAATTAAGGGTTTTCCCACATGTGATAACTGTGGAATAACTCACCCTGGAAAATGCTTGATGGGAATGTGAGTTTGTTATAAGTGTGGAGAAAAAGGACACCAAGTTTATGATTATACAGGTAAGGAAAATGTTTCCTATGTAAAATTATTCAACTATGAGGATATGAGACACTATGAGAATCAATGTCCCAAGCCTCAAAGAAGTACACCCAAAATGATGCTATTGGATAATGATCAAGTTATTATACTACCACAGATTAAGTGGAATAATTAATATGTATATTCAATAATTATTTCATTTGAAAATTTTATCATTAATGTACTGGTTATAATAATTATGGAATATATAAATATTGTACTGTAGTACTTTTTTGTCAAGGATTTGAGACCATATATTGAATGGTACCATGAAAAGATATTTAGTAGAAAGTTAAACATTTTAGAAAACACATGATTGGGGGAAATAAAACCCTTAATATATTTCTGATGTTGAGATAATGATGAAGAAATTATTGATTTGGGTAAGTACTGAATACCTTGGAACTGATTACTAACTTGTCGACAAGTGGTATATGCTATCATCGATAGAGTTTACAACACTTTTGGATTTAGGGAATATATCCAATAACATGTATCCTACTTAAATAATATAGAATAATTCATGTTTCTAATAAGGTTTTATGGTAATTCGAGTTATTACCATATTTCAATTGGATACATTATGAAGTAATTCACATGTTTGGAATGTGAAAATTTAGAGCTACTTCATGTTGATTAAAGGATAATGATAAGTTCATCTTGAAAATTTAGTGACCTTCTTTCTAAAGTGTTAGATCATTAAATTTTTGAATGTTTAACCATTTATTAATGGTTTAAGTTGATCATTTTATGATTTTTTAGAGGTTAATATATTACTTCATCACATGATGCAACCTGTGTTAAGAGATAAATTATAGATAGTTCAAGTCGCAATAAAAGGATAAGATTGTGCTTAGGAAATGGAAACATATATTTATACTCTTATAGAGTGTAATAATTCCTCAAATCTAGGAAAAAGGGTAAAAAAATGTTTTCCTATTATCAAAATTTTTAATGATATCAATGAACTTTTCCATAACTGTATTTTTTTGTTTTGTGGTAATCAAATTTCATCTGAACATGTTCTGTATCACTTTCCATCAAAACATGATGGTTAGATTATTCATCCGTGTCTATATTTTCACTTCTCGCTAATGTTATCATATTAGAATGCATGTTTTTTGGTAACCTATGCATTTCACTTTCCCCCTTATTAAGAGGATATTTTATTAACCCTATTTCTGATGTGGGTTTCCCACAAGGGAGTTTTCATGAATCAACCTTTAACATTCGAAGTGTAATTTCAAATTGCAAAGATGCAATTATATTAATGGGGGAATAATCTAACACACCATTAAATTGTTTTATATTTTTAAATACATTAAGTTATGAAAAATAATAATTTAAAAGTAAGTTTTTTAATTAATAATACATATATTTAAAATTTATACCTTTCAAATTAATTTTAAACTAATATTCCAAAAACAAATACTATTTTACAGTATTATTTTTCATAAAAGAATCTTGTGATATAAATATATGTATTTGATTATTTTTATTACAAAATTAATTTTTATTAATAGATTATTTAATTAAATATTTTAAAGAATAATATATATTGACTATTATAATTATTTTGATAAATACTAAATTATGTTATGAATATATTCACTATTAATATGAAAACCCAATATTTTATGGTATATTTCTTCTTAAATAATTTCAATTCATTAGATAACTTATTATGCATGAAACACCAAGTCTATACGAAACAAAACTTTGTTATAGGAGATAGTTATAACCTATAGGTTAAAATTAATTTTTCTACTTCTGTGATTTGAATTTTGAAAACGGACATACACAATTATGTCCAGTAAGATATTAAAAGTCTGATAGGATCAACTTAATTTTTGGTGAATAGTAACTTACTATTATGAATATTAATGCTACCCTTTTGAATAGTAATATATCTTTATGAATATTAATATGAACCTTATGAATAGTAACCTCACCCATGAAAGTATAAATAAAATTTAGGCACCCTATAAATGAAAGTGAATATTTTAAAAATTAACAATTAAGTGTTGGTATTTTTGAGAGTTATAAATATTTAATTACAATTTAATAGTTAATAAATTTATTTAAAAGAAAATAAATTTTCATAAAATTTATTCCTAAATTAATATTTTGTTTTCGAATGATTTTAGGATAATCTAATGATACGTTAGATAAATATTCAGTGTGTTATAAAATCAGTTATAATTTTAAAATCTGTATTTTTTGAGTAAATAATGATTTTAATTAAAAATTAAATTTCTCATATTTAGAAAATTATTTTTATAAAATGGAGTTCCTTTTTGGATTCTACTCATCTATAAATGGTTAGGATGATTTTTTTTGGGATTTTTATAAAATAATTGAATTTTTGGTGAATAGTGAAATTTGATAATTTGTGAAAAATGCTAAATAAATGAATTTCTGCATCATTCTTGAGTCATGGATGATGTAACTGGTCATTGGTTTAAAATAAAATGAACTTATTTATGATTTTTTATAAGAATCAATACTATTTATTTTCATGAATAAAATAATAAAATAATGAATAAAATATTGAGAAATCACTCCTCTCCTCCACTATAAAAACCACCCTCACTCCCTCTTCTCTTCACTCCACTAATCCATGAATCTTCTAAAATTTATACCCAAGTAATCTTTCCTAGTCCCTCCATACTTCTAATAGCCCTTGGTATTTCTAAAAGACCCAAACCCTTTCCCTTAAGGAGGTTCTTAAGGAGGTTAATTCAAGAGGTAAATTGTATTTTTTTTCATTTAATCTCCTTTTAATTTAACTTATTTTACTATTCTATCCTAACCTCCTATATCCAAATGAACATGATAACTTAAATATCATCTATATAATTCAATTATATCATGTTAATATAAGATTCATCATCAATATCCTTACTCTCCCTCTTTTATTTTATAAACGAAATCATTGTCTGTGAGGTGCCAATTTACAACCTTCATGGACGAAAAAGTTTCATTATTCAAATTCTTCTTGAAATATGTTCATGAAACCATTTTAATGGTTTAGAAAGATTTTGAAATTTATAATATATCCCGTTTTATTTGTTTATGTAACATATTTACATAATACTAAATGATATAACAAAATGAGTTTGTTATGATCAATAACCTCCCAAATAATCTCAACAATTATCACTAAATGAATTATCTAATGATTCATCCTCATACCATTCAAAAAATTGATATATATAACTATTTAAAATTATTTATGTTCATTAATAATATATAAATTCAATTCTGGAGAATTATATCCATTCCACATGAACTTCTATACTCACACACAAGTATGTCGATCATGAAAACCAAGGAAACAAACACTCTCGAGTGATAAATTTGTATATTATAACTCATCCAAAAGGCTATAAATGAACTGAATAAAATTATAATAAATAAAATACATGTATAAAAGGTTATTAATTATTTAATTAATGGATTTAATCTAATTATTCATGACATTAAGATCAAGTGAAGAACACATTCGGGCACAAGGTAAGGGGTTTCTCATCTCACTTTGATTTCCATGAAATTTATATTGTTCGCCACTTATTTCTTGTATGTTATGTGTGTATGATACCATTTGATATAAAGTATTATTATTATATTTATATTCACGGTATTAAATGATTCATTTGATAACTATTAATTTTTTTTAATGTGATTTGATTGATCACAATGTTGTAAGGGACTTCATCTCAATTTTCATTTCTTTGAGACTTACTTTGTATTGTGAACCTAATAATATTTATGTAATGTATCTACTACCCCTTTGAGATAATTTTCATTATAAATTACATTCCTATTAAATTTTCATATTCTTGTATAAAGGACATGATTATTTTCTTAGTTTTATACCCTTTTACATACAATGTTTATTTTGAATGTTGTTTTAACTGTGGAAACATTGATGAATATGTTTCTTCTACTCAATAAAAAATTGATAAGTTGTATTGCTCTAAAATTAAACCTTTGTATAAGAATGATTTAGACTTTCAGTTATGGAAGGGGCTCGCTATATCCTCTTGATGCATCGACAGGTCTCATGAGACAAAACAGTTAGCGACAGACCTTTCAAGTTTGTTTCCAAAAAATAATCAGACAAATTTCTACCCATAGACTTAAACCGTCTAGATGATATGATGGTTCATGTGAAAAATACATGACATAAAAATAATAAGTATTCTCTTTATCTTGAATTCAATTATTTCTTTCCATGAGGTTTTCACTATGAAAAAAATATATGGATGCATTTTCATTCTCAGTTTATTGACGGCGTGCATTTTACAATTATTCACCATGCCATATTGATTATGTCTAATTGATTATAATTAAATTATTATTGTTTCATTATTCCACTATATGTAACCCTTACTGAGAATTTTATCTCACACATTTCATTTTTTCCTTCCCTAGGATATGAAGAATATATCATTTTTTGAGTTTTCAAAGATTCAATTTACTAGTTTTTTCAATGTATTATATGATATTTTATTATACTAATGTAAAATGGGTTCCATGTATGCATATGGTTTCTTCAATACTACTAAACTGATCAGTCCTTTGGGATTTTATTCCTTGTAATCATACCAATGTAATAAAATAATGCATCAGGCCTAGGTTTCTGTGGTCGAGGCGTTACACAATAAGTGTAATCAAGAGAGATATCAATGATCATATAGAGATAACATGAGAAAAAAGATATTACATGGTGATATTAAAATTAGAAATTTATACCATGCATATTATAGATCATAATATTTAGTCATGGATCATTGAATGGTAGTTCATAAGACATGAATTTTAAAAGATCAAAAAATATTATAAATTAAAAACATACACTTCAAGCCATACCGAGCACACTATGTATCCGATTGTGGTATGGATGATTGAGCTACGACTGATTACTACACTATTCAGGAAAGTGTTCATGATTGATTTTTTGGGAATTCATACTTTTAATTCCACTACTGGTAAATCCCTTATTAGATGCATCCTTATGATTCACTACACATTTCATGCAACCTCGGGTTTCCTATTCCACTTGAATTGAATATGTTATATCTTTTTTGGATTATTGCAGATAGTTGATAAGAAAAAAATTACTTCCCAAAAGATCTATAAAAAAACTAAATTTGTATTTGATAAAAATGATAAGGAAATCAACTTACATGTAATAGATAAAATTATGAAAAAATTAATTAATTACATAAGTAGTAAGAATTTACCTTTATACATTCTTGACCCATTTCCTTATGATCATTATCTCAATTGCAGCCTTGAAGTCCAATATCTCATGAGAATGATTAGTTTTTAACAAACCACCCCAACTCAAATAAAGGAATCCACCTATATAAGAAATTTTTTTATGTGAGTAATAAAAAAAAATTAAACATAAATATGAAACAATCCACTAATTATATGGAAGTCACATCTTTATGCTATTTGTTTACATTCTTCCATCAGCTATGCTACCCATTCGTTACTAAGAACATCTTTATTGTCTTGTGAATATGAGTTTTTTCGACAGTCAAATCAGTACAAGAAAAATATAAACACACGAAGGATTAATAAATATTTTAAATGAAATAGTAATTATATTCAAATATATCTCTTCAGGGATTACAATTTTTTTTCATAGAATATGATATCTCTCATAAATTTACAAGCCTAATAACCACAATCTTTTCCATTTATTTTTCTTCAGACACTATAGAAACATCAAGAAAAATAAGTAATTTGAATTGATATGTTCTTGGATAGTTAAATCTTATTATATATACCATGATACTTGTATAGTCGTAGAACTTTTTAGGGTCCTTGTACTTTTCCCCTGGATTCATTCCTTATTTTTAATGATATTTATACACCACCCTATCATAAAAAATCATCATTAAAACAAAATATAAATTATATAACTTGATTTTTTATTTCTAAAATGTTGTATATGGTATATTAGAAATTGAAAAATGCCATTATGTGTGGTCAGTTTGTTAGATATCCATGCATTGAATCTTGGAAATAAATCTTTGGAGTATCCAAATTGACTACAATAGGGATCAAATGTTCCCTAAAAACATAAAAAGAAATAATTAATTAAATAAATGAAAATATATTTGATATTATCAAATTATAGAGTTTTACCCATACATCGTTTGTATTAAATAGAGTCGGTATCTGAATGTTTGATTTCAAATGATTTGATCAGACAAGCTACTATTTCATCCTTTATTTGGTATTTATTTTTGGTTGTTCTATAGAGGTAATGTGAGGACTAATGACTCCAAATTTTCTTTCATGAGAAAATACCTATAATTGTTTTTTATATATATGCCTACCAAAAATATGAAATGTATTTAGTCATAATTAACACAATATATATGCTTTTGTAAAATCAAATCATGAAAAAATACCTCATGTATACATTTACAATTGAGGTTATTAACTCATTATTTTCAAGTATTTAATTTAGATTCTCAACACTAATGTAGTCTCTAACTTTCTATTAGTACATATTTTATTCAAAATAAAATATGTGTCTACTACCATATTTTATCTTTGTATCCCCAAGAACCTTAAATGCTATTTAATACAGATATAGGACAGGCAGGGAAATGATGCTTTCGATAGATCTTTTTGATCGATTAGAAAATCCTTTAGTTGGTTTTGAGTCAGTTTTTCATTTTACCCCTTACCTTTGTCTTTATGTAATAACATTCATCAGTTCAAACCATTTTTCATTAATTTTGAAAGGTTTATCTTGAAAAATAAATTAGAAATAAATATCTCCTTGTCCACATGTTTTTTACAAGATGTGACAACCATGTGATGAATGTTCCAACATATTTTTCGATCGTATGAATATATTCCTCATCAATTGGAATAGGTATCCTAGTGCTTAGCTCATGGGATGTGCTAATAAACACTCTCACATAACCTTCTTGAAGTGGTTTGTTGTGTAGTATGTTGTTTTGTATATTGAACACCGTAGCCCTCACTACAAGGCGATGGGTGGGTGTTGATAGATATAAATCACAGTCATTATCACCCTATAGAATATCAGCACAGTAAAGGTATCAGTGTCTGTTTGATTCAAATTTTATAGAAACAATTATTAGAATTTTTTTACCCTAGATAAGACAATTTTTTGAGGGGAATGGCTTTCCTTAAAGATGGTGGGGGGTGGGGTGGGATCTTCACATGATAGTTTTTCTTGAGTTTTTTCCTCTCTTTTATAATGCCATCAAATTTTCTATCAAATATCTCTACCATTGGAATTATTATTCAAGGGTATCTATTCCTTCTCTTATCTGTTTCATTTCGTTACTTTGATCCTCTTATTTTTTTCTCAAAAAATGTTTAGGGTGTCACCCAAAAACCCACACCTCTGACACGACCATACTATTCTCACCACTTCAAGGCCATTGATAATATGTGGTCATTCGGTATAAGTGTTTCTAATCTTTATGACTATATCGAATAAAAGATATAGAAAAATAACTGATCATTTTCATGTAATAGCGATTTAACGCAAATGTTTTATTATGTCATACTTACTCATGTTTCCCACACATTTTGTGTGTATTTTCATCTATTAGTATCCCATATTTATTTACATGTGCCTACTTCTATAGAACATGGTACAGTATGTATGTGGATTTATATTTAGAGTCATCAATCTGCAATAAAACAGAGGAACATAATTATATTATTGTTTCATGTCACATAAAAGTATTACGATAGATTTAAAATACGCAGAATTTTTTTTAAGTGAAGCATACCCATCCTTGATTTATAATATGGGTACATTGATTTTGTTTCCTGTTTCATATTACCACCACCCGATTATTTTTTCACAAATAAAAAATTTTCATTCAAAGTGATGAACCCATGCATCGTCAAACAATGTATTACCATCCACAGTGTACTTAAAAAGAAACATTTTCACGATGACTAATAAACGCATACCACGCTTCATAGGTTATTAGGTGCATATAGATATGAAGTGGGTGTGGGTTTATTTTCCCTTCAGCATCTTTAAGATTATTTCCCGTTAAAATTATGATAAGGCCTCTGTGAATCCTTCTAGCCAGCATTAATACATATTTATTGTGGAGTTCATGTACTATAAACACACTATGAAGGGGCTGATGAAGAGTAATTCAATGTTTAATTGTTTTATTTTTTAGTAAAATAAATAAATTATATCATAATTTCACCCTAATCTCTTCCAACATCAGTGTCTTAAGCTCGTCCACAACATTGTGCCACAAATCTACATCAATTGGCATGTATTTTGGAGTGACGATACTAATGTAACCACTGAACATGGACTTGTTGGGCTTAACATGCTAGACCTACATATTCCATATGACCTCATATTTTATGCGTTTGATTTTCGCCTTAATGATTTTTGCTAGCACCGTCAAACTACAACACTGCTGTTTTTTCTACACCACCGGTCCTTTGTTGCCTACCATTTCCTCAGATTTAACATCATCGATATGTTCCTCTATAATAGAAGCATTGGCATGTGCATATGGTCATTATACCTTTGCACTAGGAGCATCAACACATTGAAAAACCCATTGTTCCTCAAGATTGGGAGCACCAGCATGTGCATAAGGTCATTGTTCCACTGCACTACGAGTGACAATAGGTTCAGAGACATAATATTCTTCAAAATTGGGAGCACCAACATGTACAGAAGTCATTATCTGAATAAGTTGTTTAACATTTAATTTATATTACATAAATGCATCTACGAATGGATAATAACATTAGGTAACATGATGTATATTAAAAATATATATAACTTGATTATTAAAATATCTTTTTTTAAAGGTTGAAGGGATTTCGACCCTCTATCAACTATCCAAATCCGTTTATTGTGGTCTCATATGATATAAAAACGCCATCTACATAGGGACCGCTAAAAAATTATTGTGACATCCCAATGAAAGGTTCATCCTCATTTGAATTTTCAAAGCATTCACATCCCTTTATGAATGTCAATTAGGTGAGTTGACAAACACTTATCATGCAACTTAAGTCTATGCCAAGTGTTTAAATTATTTTAAAAATATTTAAAACCAAAGAATGTTATATTTAACACATATAATTTTTTAAGAAACAATTCAAAACACTTGAATCATTTTAAAAAAGCAACTTAGTCATTTTCAAAAAGACACAAATCACAAGAGAGGAACTTTATAAAAGATACATGAATAAAAAATAACCAAATTTTTTTAAAATATAATGTTATAAAAGGTTTACATATGATCCAAAATATAAAGGTAAACCAAAAATAAATTTATTTTCAAGAGAGGCACTTTATTGTAAATATCTTAAAATAAAACAAAATGAATAATGTCTCTTTATTCCCTTATGAAAACCTCTACATCCTATTATCATTATATCTTTAAGAAGTGACTAAGGAACACAACTATAAAAGTGGGACCCTTTCCGATTACCTATATCATAGTGAGCTAAGTCTATATATGCACCAATGTGTATATATATTGTGTGAGCAAAGATATTAGTAGGATATCATCAAATATTTTATACCATTCATTTTTAAGACAAACCAAGAAAATTCAAGTTATAAGAAAAATAATGAAAATAATTTGATCACATAAGGTTGTGTAAATAAAACCAACAAAACATATATTTTTCCTTTAAAGAAAATATATTTTACCAATATACAACTATAATATAAAATAATAATAAAATATCAAGTATCAACCATTAAGGGGTACCTAACAAATATTTGTGAGTGCATGTATAATATCATATAAAAGGTAGTAATTGATTCCATACATACAACTATTTTGATTCAATGTGTTCTTACTAGTCTAGGGAACTATGAATCATGAATCTCCCATCTTTTTCATTATTGGTTTATTATTCAAGTATCAACCATTAAGGGGTACTTACCAAATATTTGTGAGTGCATGTATAATATCATATAAAAGGTAGTAATTGATGTCTAAAATCCTATAATTAATCATTCACCATATAAGAATTAATTCCAAATCAAATAAGAACATACCTTATATTTTGATGTTCGGTGACAATAGCAGGGTTCGATGACTGTGGAGTCGGGGTAGTCGGTGGCGGCGACAGCGGAGACAAAGTCCATAGAGGGGTTGATGATGGAGGTGGGTATAACGTACCAGAATTTATGTTTATTATTTTTAAATATTATATGAATTAATTTCGAGATCAGGTACTAAGAAGACCTGCGATTTTGAGACATGGTGTTCTCAGAACAATTGTTTAAAAAATATTAAAATATTAAATAGCGAGCACGCGTCGTTTTCCCGAAAAAGTGGAATAACTTCTAAGTCAATTCTTGAATCAAAAACTCTGAGGGAACCATTGCATTTAGAGAAGCGGTTCTACCCTAGGAATGACCTAGTATTGGCCGGTGTGGGTTAATTGTTAAATGTAGGCATGGGTGTATTTAATGAATAAAATAAATTGAGAATTTATTTTATTTTTCTATTTCATTGATGTAGTGAAACTTTTTCATTTTAAATAAACCGTTAGGTAGGGATATGGAGTTAGAATCATAACCTAGAAATTCCCTAGAGGATCTATAGAGGAATCCTTGAAGATTTCTCTCTATGAGCGATGACGAAACTATGGATCAAAGATCAATGAACTCCATTCTTGACAGATCTTGTCAGCGATAATTGATCTTCAATAGAGAGTGATCCAATTCCCAGGTAGGATGAATTATTTCATATATCCTTACCATTTCTTGAATTTAACGATGAAAGCGTACCAACCAATGAACAAGTTGATTTGTGGTTCGATCATTCCTTGCGGGATGGGATATACATTTTAGGATTTATAGGGTTTGATTATAGAGATAATTATTTTGATTATTGATCATTATTACGGGAATATATCGATGCTGTAACAAAAAACAGTCAAGTTTCATTCCTCCTATTTGTTCCTTGTTCATTTTTATCTCCACCGATTGTTCTATGCATTTTTTTCTTCAATGGTTTTTGAATGAATGATCATTTCTACTTTGTTTCTTTGATCAATGATCCAAACTTGAAGATCCAGCATTGGTAAAGCACAACATAGGTGTGACGGTGATGACGGCAGACAAATCAAAGTGACTTGAGAGAAATCATTCTTTAGGAGAAATGCATCAGATTTGATTTAGTTAGTTTTTTGAGCTGATTGAAGGCCTGAAACCCCTTTTTGGGTTTTAAGGTGGTGAGATGAACCTCGATATCATGATTTGAGGTAAATCGAGCACCATAGTGGAACTCGATGATAGACTGATGTGAGCGGGAGGAAGAATACAAATTTATAGAAAATCCAAAACACACGACATGTAGCCCCATCTACATTATGTTTTTTCATCATTGGACCACTCTATGAGTACATGGAAAGTACATAGACATGGGGTGGAGTAAAAGGGTTTCCTATATAGTGTGTACTTTACCACATGACATAGACTCAACCAAATACACAAGCTACCTCATGTACTGGTACAAGGGAAAGGTTACATGGGTTGAGACTGTGTACTGGAAAATGGTCACAGCACATGGTTAGACCTCTGATGGAAGGACATGACAGGTGATTACTTCTACATGTTTTGTACCCATTTTCTACACTATATGTTCTAAAGACACATGCCTTTGTACACGGGTAGTACCCGAGGTTAATGGACACAACGTGTGGCTGTACTACACGTCGTGTACCCCCTTTATACATGGATTTATTATCTTATCCTATGTATCTTGAAAATGTTTCATTAGGGTTTTTACCTTTATTATTTTCCCTAAATGTATGTTTAAATCATTTCCTACTCATAGGACCATGATCCCTTCACTAGGAATTTCTGGATAGAGTTATGGAATCCTCAGAGAGGCCCAGCGTGGGATCATTTATTTATTCTTCATGACCTAGGTGGAGTCTTCAATATTGACGTGACCAAATTTACAGGGCTTTGATTCTATAATTAGCTGGTTAATCTAGATTGAGTTGTTGGTATCACCCCATGAACCTAGCTATGATCCTCATCTGTGTATCGTATCTCTATTCAGATCTGTCAGTATATAACTCTCATGATAGTTCCCGATGAACAATACTTCTCAGACAAACATCATTAGTGCTATCTAAATTAGGAGAGTGTCCTCTCGGATGAGTGCTTTATGGAATCTTTGAGCTGAATCCCTAGTGTCTGTATGTGGTTGTCATGAGTTAACTCTAGACTGTGTGTCTTGGATTGAGTATATATAGATATTATTCTATGTTCTATATACATATAGTTGTGTAGATCTGATTATACTTTCGTTTTTTATATTGTTTTTTAGTTTTAGGGTGTCCTACTGAGTATTACTATACTCACTCCTACACATTCTTTTCCCGCATGTGCTGTGTCTTTTGTAGATGAGAAACCTTTTGAAGAAGTACTAGGTGGACTAGGGCCAGAAAATGATTTGTGAGATGAGGTAGTCCGAGGTGTTCCTATGACTACAGGAAATAGTCCAAGTTTATTTTGTTTATAAGTTGGACATGTGGTTTACAAACCCTTTTTGGGGGGCTTATATTCTGGTTTGATTTACTTTACATTCTTCACTTTCATGTCGTACTCTGTTGGGTGGGATATAGTGGTATACACACATTATTAACTTAGTGGTTTTCACATTTCAGCATTTTGTGGTCTTGGAGATGGGTGTGTGTGTACATGTACATTGGAAATGCCTCCCATTTTAGTGATATTCCTAATTGGTGCTAGTCACCACCCCCTAGCCTATTGGAGGTGGGCTTGAGGAGTCATGACATGAGCCCCACTAGGACGGGTTGTTAAAGAGTGGTATCAGAGGTGGTCAGTTCTACCTTAGTACTGAGAGTCTGTGATATTGGTTTGGGAAAATAGTGTTAAGTGTTTTGAGTTTAGATTTTAGGCCAGAGACTCTAGTGTTTGTGAGGATGGATAACATGTCCATACAATAGGACTCTGATAACCTAATTTTCGACTCAATACATGATAACACTAGTGGCAGGGAAAATAATGGTACACGCCTCATATATGCATGGGTTGTGGTTTCCATATTTTTCTTATGTCATCTCTCTAGATATACTCATTGACCAAGGTACATCATGTTTTCCTACAGGATTACTCTGTGATGCATACCGGCTAGGATTCAGAAGATTGATCATGAGGATGACCCCCTTAGTGACGAGGCTTCAATATAGGGACCAATTGCTAAGATGTCACCTCTAGGTGGTTTACCAGTTATACCACGACCTATTGAGAAGCACATTGTACCCATAGTACCAGATGACGAGGAGCGTGGGCTGAACATGCTCTACAAGTTTCGATAACAGTGACCCCTCAGGTTTCAAGGTGAGCCTGACCCTTAGGCAGCTGAGGACTGGCTTGAGGTGGTGAACTGAGTTTTCCTCCTAGTCTGTACACCAGCATATCAGATGGTGGTTTTGGTGGAAAGCCTTCTACATGGATCAACAAGGCGGTGGTGGAGTTTGGCCACCCAGACCCACGAAGAGGTGACCCTCTCATGGATAGAGTTCGAGCATCTCTCTAGAGAAGAGTTCTCACCAGTTATGCTGAGATATGTGTGTATACATGTGCTTATTTAGCTCTAGAAGGGTACCATGAAAGTGGCTGATTATCCATCAAGGTTCACCAAACCTTCTAGGTACCCGATGGATATGGTTAGAGATTAGTACGTTAGGGCTTAGACCTTCGAGCGAGGTCTAGATAGATACATTCAAGATAAAGTTATCCTTCTATTCATTCTAACTTATGATGGGGTTCTTTAGTGATTTTTGGTGGTTGAAAGCTTCTTGATTGAGCAGATACAACTGGTGATAGTCAGTAATGGACGAGCAGGAGTAGAGACCTCAGTAGTAGGGAGTCGACATCAGTCTCAAGCACCTGGGTGTTGGAGACATTTCTAGAGAATGTCCCAGAATAGAGGATCTATAGTCCAGGGTTCCCAGTGTGGGTCTAAACATCCTAGGGAGAGATGGTGTTATTCATGTGGTGTTAGGGGATGTCTCACCAAGGATTGTCCAAACTGTCATGTTGCTGATAGGGAGACTGTGGACAGACCACCAAGGAAGAAATAGAGATAGGAGAATGAATATCCTTAGGGAGGAGGACATGGTAGAGGAGCTAGGAGAGTAGGAAGAGGTTGTCTATGTTTCAAATTATTACTACCACCACCCCCAGGAGTTCTACATGAGGCTCAGGGAGCTGGAGGAAAAGGGAGGGGACAACTACATGCGGTCGAGGCATATGACCTAGGGGATCTAAGAATGATCCAAGGTTTGATTTGTGTCTTTCCTACTGAAGATTTAGTACTGATAGACATAGGTTCTAGTCATTCCTTTTCTCCGCATATCTTTTTTCGAGACATAGAGATTTTTATTGAACCATTTAATCGACCCTTATGCTTGGAAACACCTAATAGAGAAGACTCAATGATCACACATCAATACCGATAGTGTAACCTGACCCTTGGAGGAGAAATTTTTAGTTGTAACCACTTGGTGGCAGCATCAAGAACTTAAAACGTCATTATTTTAGAATGAATTTGTTATCCATTATCCATTCCCAGACTGATTGTTTTAGGCAAAGGGTGCGGTGTGTCCACAACGATGGAATAAGGTTTTTATTTATCTATGAAAAGGAAAACCAAGAAGTATTAGATGGACTCATGAATAAGAGTGTGAAGCTGATCACTCATCATTTAGCTAGCCTGACCCTCGGTGTAGTAGATGTTATGTGCTTTTAGTTTCCAGTGTTGGTGGAGTATGGGGATGCATTTCTTGAAGATGTTCTAGGATTAACTCCCTACCAGGAGATAGACTTTCTCATTGATTTACACCCCGGGAAGACACTGATATCTACACTATCATATCATATGGCTCATGTAGAGCTTCACGAGATGAGGGTGAAACTAGAGGGCTTTTAGAGGAAGGGATTTGTGAGACCCAGTGTTTCACCTTGGGTGGCCCTAGTTTTATTTTTCCAAAAAGGAATATAGGATCTTAAGGTTGTGTGTAGACTACCAGATCTTGAACTAGGTGAACATGAAGAATAATTATCCACTACCAAGGATTGATGAACTATTTTATTAGTTGATAGGGGAATGATGGTTTTCGAAGGTTGACCTCAGATTAGGCTATCACCAGTTGTGAGTATGGGATGATGATATACCGCAGACAGATTTCAGATATTGTTACAGTCTCTATCTGTACTTAGTGATTCCCTTTGCCATGACAGACACCCCATCAATGTTCATGGGACTCATGAACTAAATATTTCATCCTTACTTGGACCGGTTCATGGTGGTATTCATCGACGATATCCTTGTGTACTCAGCGTATGAGTAGGAGCATGAGAGACACTTAAGGATGGTTATGGACATACTAAGAGAGCACCAGCTTAATGGAAAACTATCAAAATGACAATTTTGGATTCAGGAGGTCTATTTTTGGGACATGTTATCTTAGTAGATGGAGTGCCAGTGGACTCATCCAAGTTTGAGGTAGTGTTTGTATGAGAGCCACCTAAAAATATGATGGAGGTGCAGAGATTCCATGGGCTAGTGGGATATTATCAGAGATTCATACCTAATTTATCCCGCAGGCTTTTGAGTACTCGAGGTAGAGTTTTATGAGCACTCCGATCTTGATATTTCTAGAGGAGGGTGTCAAGTACGTAGTGTTCTATGGTGCATTGGGAACTGGTCTTGATTGTTTCATGATGAAGAGGTGAGTGGTGATTGTATATGGTTCATTCCAGTTGAGACCACACGACAAGAACTATGTGACCCATGATCTTGAGTTATCAGTGAAAATATTTACGTTGAATATGTGTCGACACTTCCTGATGGGCGAGAAATTTATCATCTATTATGATCACAAGAGTCTCAAGTATATATTCTCTTAGAGGATTTGACCATGAGACATATGTTATGGATAGAGTTCCTCCATGACCATTACTTTGAGATTTTATATACTCTTGGGAAGGGTAATGTGGTGAAAGATTCTCCCAATAGAATATCTAGTCCACAGTTACTGAATGAGGTGTTAGAGAAGTTGGCCTCATTATAGTTATCCTTTGTGGATGGAGATATATAATCTTTCCTCCAGTTGAGGGTTGTTACCCCTACACTCTTACAATGAGTCATGGAGGCACAACATGGGGATACCAACTACGAGACCCTACATGCTCAGATATCCATAGGGCATTCTCATAACGGATATTCACAAGGTGGGGAGTACATCATTCTTTTTAGAGGATGCACAGTAGTACCAGTGGCATTGTGGGAGGAGGTTCGAAGGGAGTTTCATATATCCATTTTGGCAGTATATCTAGGTGTGGAGAAGATGTACCCATACCTCCAATGTTAGTTTTTGTGGCTTAGGATATAGAAGAGTGTTGTGGAGTTCATTTCTCGATTCCTTACTTGTCAGTAAGTGAAGGCTGATCACCAAGTTCTAGCGGGTTTAGAAAAACCCCTTGAAGTGACAAAATGGAATAGGGATGGTATATTGATGGAGTTTGTGATGGGTTTACCGCATACGTAAAGGGTACACAATTCTATATGGGTGATTGTTGACCAACTCAGTGATTCGACCCACTTCCTTGCTTCCCGAGAGCATAGTTCAGTAGAGAGCTTGGGACACCTCTACATGAAAGATATTGTTCTACTAAATGGAGTACCATCAATGATATTTTCAGATTGTGATTCTTGTTTTACCTTCCGAATGTGGAAGGGATTGTAAGATGAATTTGGGACCTAGTTGTTCTTGAGCATATCATTTCACCCACAGAAGGATGACCAGACAGAGCAGACCATTCAGGTTCTGGAGGAAATGCTACAGGCATGCATGTTAGAATTTATCCATAGTTGGGAGGATAAAATACCACTAGTAGATTTTTCAAACAATAATATATACCATTCCATCATGGTATGACACCATTCAAGGCTTTTTATGGGTGACCCTGTAGGTCACCACTTTGCCGGACTGACCTAGGAGAGTCAACACTCATGGGTGTGGTGTTGGTGCGAGATACTATAGAGAAGGTGTAGAACATACAAGAGTGGATGAAGACTACATAGATCCTTCAGAAGTCTTATAATGACAGGTGACTGAGGCTTTTGAAGTTCATGGAAGGAGACTACATGTTCCTTCGGGTTTCACCTTGACGTGGATTATGATGATTTGGCCAGGGAGGAAAGTTATCTTTGTGGTCTATCATACAATTTCAGTTATTGCATAGAGTTGGTGAGGTGGTGTAATTTTTAGCTCTACCCCCACAGTTGGACTAGGTACACAGTGTCTTCCACATTTTGTAGCTGAGGAGTTACGTGTATTACCCATCACACGCCATTGATTGGGGTTAGATGGACTTTTAGGATGGAGCAATCTTTTCAGAGTACCTAGTAAATATCGTGGATCAGCATGAGAGGATCCCTCATGGGAGAGTGATTCCTTTGGTGTATGTCCAGTGGTAGCATGAGAATCTCTAGGAGAGAACATGAGAGTGGGAGGATCAGATTCATGCACAGTACCCACATCTTTTTTAGTAGCCTTTATTTTGGATTTTCAGGGGCGTAAATCCCCAATGTGGGGAGAATGTAATATCTTGAATTTTCTATGAATTATTTTTAATTATTATTTGGATTAATTTGAAAACCGTGAGTTGAGACTGTGTGCGATTCCAAAGCCTAGTGTTCTAGGAACAACTGTTTTAAAAATATATAAATATTAAATAGCACGCGCACGTAATTTTCCTAAAAAAGTTAAATAACTTTTAAATAGATTCCCAAATAAGAAATCCAAGGGAAATTTTCCATTCCGAGTAGTAACTTTTACCCTAGGAGTGTCCTGAAATTGGCTAGTACAGGTCAACTGTAAAAGGTAGTCACAAGAATTTTTAATGAATAAATAAATTGAGAATTTATTTTATTTTTCCATTTCACTGATTCAACAATGCAGTGATTAAATGATGTTTTTTATTTTTAAATAAACCATTAGGCATGAATCCATGGTTCAACTAATAATGGTGGAATTACCTGGAGGCTCTAGAGAGGAAACCATAAAGATTTCTCTTGGTGGGAGATGATGAAACTGTGGATCAAAGATTAACGAACACTATTATTAATGGATCTCACCATCAACAATATATCTTCAAAAAATAGTAATCCAATTCTTAATTTATATGCATTATTTCAAATTTCATCCCCCTTTCTTGAATTAAACGACGAACGTGGACCAACCAATGAATATGTTGATTCATAGTTCAATCGTTCCTTGTGGTATGGGTTATACTTTGCAGGATTTATGGGTATTGATTATATAGATTATTGTTTTGATTGTTTATCATTCATATGGGAATGGATCAAGGTCGGGGTGAACAATGGTTGAGGTTACTTCCTCATATTTGTTTCTTGTGCATTTTTTTCTCCCCTGATTGTTCTTGATTAGTACTTTTTGAACGAATGATTGTTGCATCTTCATTTCCTGGAATAATGATCCTAAATTTAATATCCAACACTAGGAAAACCTAAATTAGGTGTGATGATGAGGAAGACAGATGAATCAATGTAATTTTAGAGAAATCATCCATCAGAAAAAATGAATTGGATTTGATTTAATCGGTTTTCAGAGCCTATTGAAGGCCTAAAACACCTCGTTTGGGTGTTATGGTGGAGATACGAACCTCGATCTTGAGTTTCTAGGTGAACCAAGCACTAAAGTAGAACTCGATGATCACCCGAGGTGAGTGAGATGAAGAAGACAAATTTTTAGAAAATCTAGAACACGCAACGTTTATATCCCCATCTATACAGTGTGTGTTCATCGTTTGACCACCCAACATGTACATGTAAAGTACACAAACATGTGGCGGAGTACACGGGTTACCGACACGACGTGTACTCCACTACATGGCATGGCCTGAACCAGATACACAGGATAACCCATGTACTAGTACATGGGAAAGGTTACACAGGTTGAGATCATCTATTAGCACACATCTAGAGTACATGGTTGGTCCTTGGATGGAAGGACATGGTGTGTGACTCCTTCTATAGGCTGTGTAACCATCTTCTACGTGACATTCTCTAAAGACACAGACCATTGTACACGATCGTTACTCAGGGTCAATGGAAATGACGTGTGACCCTACTATATGCCATGTACCCCCTTTCTACATGGATTTATTATCTTTTCCTCCATATCTTGGACAAGTTTCATCAGAGATCATTCCCTTTATTGGTTTTCATGAAGGTATGTACGGATCATTTCTTAATCATAGGACTATGATACCTTCAGAAGAAATTTATGGATAGAGATGTAGAATCCACAGAGAGGCCCAGAGCGGGATCCTCTATTCATTCTTCATGCCCAAGGTAATGTCTTCTTGTATTGATGTGACCAACTTTACAGGGCGTCAATCCTCCACTTAGTGGGTTAATCAAGATTGAGTTGTTGGTATCACCCCATGGAACTGGCTATGATCCTCATCTGTGTATCGTATCTCTCTTCAGATCTATCAACATATCTCCCTCATGACGGTTCCCGATGAACAATAATTCTCAGATGGATGTCATTAGTTCTATCAGACTTGAGAGAGTGTTCTCTTAGAAGAGTCCTTCATGGAACCATCGAGCTGAATCCCTATTGTTGGTATGCGGTATTCATGACTTACCTCTAGATTGTGTGTATTAGATTGAGTATATAGGGATATTCTTGTATGTGATATTGAAATATACTTGTGTAGAGATAACTATACTATCCTTTGTTATATTTCTTGGTGGTTTTAGGGCATCCTACTGATTATTGTTATAATCACCCCTACACGATTTTTCCTACACTTGTCATGTCTTGTGCATATGACCGACCTTTCGACGAAGTCCTTGGAGGACTAGGACCGAACACAGATTTGTGTGATCAGGAAGGTCATGGTGTTCATATGACTATAGGTGGCAGTCCTAGTACCTTTGTTTACAGGTTATACTTGTGGTTTACAATCTCTTTTTGGTGGGATTATATTCTTGCCTGATTTACTTTACTTGATTTACTTTCCTATCATACTGTGTTGGTTGGGATATAGTGTTATGCATTCATTGTTTACTCAATGGTTTTCACATTTCATCATTTTGTGGGCTTGGAGATGGGTTCACGTGTACAGGTACACAGATATTGCCTCCCATGTTAGTGATATGCCTACTCAGTGCTAGTCACCAGCCCCTGGGCTATTCGAGGAGGGTTTAGGGAGTCATGGACTATGCCCCACTTAAACGGTTCATGAAAATGGTGTTGACGACAGAAGTGATTTCACAGCGGAGAAGGGGTTCGCGGCGGAGGAGGGGTTCGCGGTGGAGGTGGGGTTCCCGACGGAGGTGGGTTCACAATGGAGGAGGGGTTCACAAGAGAGGAGGGGTTCATAGTAGATCAGGGGTCGACAACAACATAGGATGAGTCGATAGAGGAGGATTCAGTAGAGGAGGAGTCAACGACGACATGGGTCAGCTTCAGCGAGAGCTTGAGGTGTGCTAGAGAAGAAGCGAACTGTTAGGGTTTATTTATAAAACCGGGTGAAGCTTTTATCAGTTCTAGTTAAAAAGTTCTGATAAATGTTTGTTTTATTAGTGTTAAAATAAAAAGCGCTGATAAAACATGGCATTATCAGCACTTTTTTAGCATTGGTAAACCTATAATGTTAATAATTTATTTATATTATTATATATATTTATAAAATTATATATATAATATGAATATATTTATTTATTTATAATTATAACTATAAATAAATAAATATTTATTTATATTTACATATATAATAAATATATTTATATAATTAAATATATTTATAAAATTATAAAATTATAAATAAATAAATAATTACAATTATAAAATTATAATAAATATACTTATTATATTTTTAATTATTTATAATAAATTTATATAGTAAATATATTTATTATATATAATTATAAATGTATATTTATTTATATTTATAACTATAAATTTAAATATATTTATTTAAATAATTATAAAATTATAATAACTGCATTTCTTATATTTATAATTTTATAAATATAATTAAGATATTAATTATATATATTTATAATATTATAAATATAATAAACATATATTAAATATATATTTACATAAATATTTAATTTAAAAATTATAATAAATATATATTTATTTATAGTTATAATTATAAAAAAATATATATATATTTAAATAATTATAAAACTATAAGAACTGTATTTATTATACTTATAATTTTATAAATATATATAATTAATATATTTATTATAATTATAATTATAAATATATGTATATATATATTCGGTTCTTGGGGGTACAATTACATTTATACACACATACACCACACACACAGGGGTATAACATGAATGAATAATATACCTAGTAAAGTATATAGATATTAATAAAAAGTCATCAGATATGAACAATAAGAATAATAATAATAAGGGTGTAAAGTATAAATAAACATTAAATCATAATGAATACATAACATATGCATGCCAATTATACTCATGTATCAATATATTTATTGACGAAATTTACTAGAAATATATATATATATATATTTATAATTACAATTATATATATTTTAAAGGAGGGGGGGGGGGCTCTCGGCTTCAGCCGAGAGATCTTGATGATCTAGGGTTTATTACCTTGTGATACACTATGGATTCTCGACTTCTTTAGCTGATGTGTTGGGAGTTTTCTTTGGCGGTGAGAAGTCGAAGCAGGTCAAACTGGTGGGTTTGTCTCGGTTAGTGGCTCTACGGATGGTGTGGGACCTCAGGGGTGGCTTCGAGATGGACCTCAGATAGCTACGGTGGCCTTACAGTTTCAGATACGGTCCAGATCTAGTTTTAGACTAGATCTGGTTGGAATGGGTTTTGGCCAATGGATGTTTTCAAGGTTACGGTGGGTGGCGTGGGTGGTGGAGTTACTGGACGGTGGGCCGCATGACGATGTCTAGTGATCAGAATAATCTATGCATGGCAAGGTGGACAAGATCAGATTGTGGTGGCGGGTGACCGAGCTTGGTGGCAGATCAGATGGCACGGGTTGGATAATGAGTGGTGCGACAAGGTTTGACGGTTGGGCTAGCTCTACGCATGGCAGCTTCACGGTGTCACAAGCGACCGACAGGCACTGCCACAAAGGTGTCTCTCATGTGTATTCAGCTTGTGTTTTGGGTTACTCAATTTGAGGCCTCGAGCCTCTAGGCCTTCGGGCTAAAAAACCCTATGGGCTTTCAGACCAATATAATGGGTTTTGTACTTGGTTCTGTATTGGGTTTGATCCCTCTATGCCTATTGGCTTGTAATGGGTTATCCCTTTCCTATCTTAAAAAGGGTCCTTGTTGTCATTTTATTTGTTTAATAAAGGGGTTTTCTCCCAACCTTTCTGTATATTTTAAAAGTATTTATATAGAATTATAAATATGTAATTATAAATATAATAAATATATTTATTATTTAATAAAAGTTATTATAATCTTATAATTATTTAAATATATATTTATTACCTTATACATAATTTTTTTTAAAACATTATATATATATATATATATATATTTGGTGCTTAGGGGTCAAATTACATTAAATACACAAACACCACACACACAGAGGCATGAAAGACAGGTCATAGCCCCCTAAGGGATAACCCACCCAACTTGCTACTTTATTACGCAATATAGTTTTGGCCTAAAGGCCCAATGGGAACAAAGCCTATTACATGACCTGAAAGCCTGAATGTTTTGGCCCAGGGATTATTTTTGTAAATAGTAACTCAACTGCTACAGTACCGCTACAATAACGCCACCACTACAGTACCTGCAAGAGTTCCCACTACCTCTATAGTGCCTCTAGTCAACAGTTCCACTAATGCTACAGTACAACTATAGTACAGCTATAATACCTACGCCTAAGGGGTTTTAATCCCCCATTTTGATGTATTATTATGGGGTGCTTAACACTAAGCTAATCCCCAAAAACATAAAACATTATATATATATATATTTGAATTATTAAAAAATATATATTTATTATAAACATTCCTTTTATTTAGTGTGTATAAATAATCAAAATTTTTGAATATAAATAAAATAATTTTATATAAATTAATAATATTTTTATTAAAAACTTTTATCAGCGCTAATAATAATGCTGATAAATATATATTTTATCAGTTCTAAAAATGCACTGATAAAGGGTACACCTTTATCAATGTTTTTTAGAATTGATAAAGGGTAGATTTATCCAAGCATTTACCTTACATTGATAAAGACCCCCCTTTTATCATTGTGTTTTTCTTAGCACTAATAAAGGTCGACATTTCCATTGCACCGATCTGTGGTAGTAAAAATACATGTATATAATTAATATAAATATGATATATTAATATATATTTTTTAATAATTCAAATAATTATATAAATAGAAATGATGTATTGTTAATATGTGATATTTTAACTTGTATATTTATATCAATGTCTATGAGCATCTATGTGTATGCATTATGTTGTTTATGTCTATTTTGTGTATGTGTATATATAGATGTTTACATGTACAAATGTATGTATGTGTATGTATATGTACACATGTACATGAGATATACCTATTTATAAAGTATGTGCACATGTGTAAATATGAAATGTACTTATTTCATATTTAATATATATATTTTATTCATTTTTGATATAATATTTTTTGAATTTATTTATTTTTTATGCATATTTATATATTACTAAGTATTACTTTTAAAATGTTTTTAATTTATATGATTATTATTTATAAAATTTTATTTATTAAGTTGTAATTTTTTCAAAATATTTGAAATTTATATAATTCATTATTTAAATACATTTTTAATATTTCATTTATTTCTGTACATGTTTAAAATTCATGTAGTTTTTTTAACAGGTCTAGGAAAAGATGCTAAGGCCCTATCCAATTTATTAAAATAAAAAAGTAAAACTTAGAAAAGTGGTCATATATGAAATAACAACCATCAAAAATAAAACAAAGATGTTTTAGAAGATAGAGATATCAAAATACACAAAGAAGTAGTAAAAGTCAAAGTCATCAACATAAGATAGATTAGAAACCAGCCAACCACTATCTCGAGGGGTTCTACCCCACAGATGTCGTCCAATTACAATTCATGTAGTTAATATTTTATGAATTCATTTTTTTAAAATACTTTTGTCAATTAAATTATATTTATTCTTTCTTAATAGTTCTTTCATTTAATATTATTTATTCATTTTAAATATTTATTAATTTTTATATTTTTTGGAATTTAATCATTTTATAATATTTATTTATTCATATATTTATTTACTATACATGTAATATTTCCAATATGGTTGTAATTTATATGAATAATATTTATTTGTGTAGTTAGGGCTTGGCTTATTTGTAAGCAATCCGTAATATTACATCCGAAATGGGAGTTCAAACCCATTAGGCATAGGTTACTATAGTAGTATTGTAGTATACTCCAGTGGTAGTGGAACTGTTGAACGACATCACTGTAGTGGCGGTGGGCACTGTAGCGGTGGAAGTACTGTAGCAGTCCGGGTACTGTAGTGGAACTATTCACCAGAGGGCCTTTGGGTCAAAAATTTGGGTCTTCAGAGCCATGTAATGGGATTTTATGTGCACTAGGCCTATGGGCCCAATAATGGGCTTCATGCCCACTAGGCCTACGAGCCATGTATTGAATGAATAAGGCTTGATGGGTGAGCTATCCCCTATGGGGGCTATAACCTACCCCTTTGGACTGTGTGTGTGGTGTGTGTGTATTTAATATAATTGTACCCCCAAGCACCTAATATATGTATATATTATTTATTTGTTTTTTATTATGTTTTAACATTTAAAATAAGTTTGAAATTTATATAATTATTCTATTTAAATGATTTTTTATAATATTTTAATATATATAGTTAATTATAAAATTATATATATATAAAATTGATTAAAAAGTATTGATAAAATTATAAACAAATAAATAAATATTTAAATAATTATAAAATTATAAATAAATATATTTAAATAATAAATATATAAATATATAAATATATAAATATATAAATATATAAATATATAAATATATAGATATATAAATAAATATATAAATATATAAATATATATATATATATAAATATATATATAAATATATAAATATATAAATATATATATAATATATAAATATATTTATAAATAAATAAAATATTTTATAAAAATATTTATTTATAATAATAATTATGAATAAAAAAATATATTTAAATAATTATAAAATTATAATAAATATATTTAAATATTATATATATTTATTATATAAACTAATAAATAAATAAATAAATAAATATATATATATATAATTATATAAATATATATAATTATATATATATATATATAATTATAGAAATATATATAATTATATAAATATATGAAATTATATAAATATATTTATAATTATATACAAATATTTTCAAATATATTTATTTATAAATATAAATATAAATATAAATATAAATATAAATATAAATATAAATATAAATACAAATATAAATATAAATATAAATATAAATATAAATATAAATATAAATATAAATATAAATATAAATATAAATATAAATTTTAATATAAATATAAATATAAATATAAATATAAATATAAATATAAATAGTTATATAATTATAATAAATATATTTAAATAATAAATATATCATTAAAGCCACCGTTTTCTATTATGAAGAAGTGGTTGGGAAAGCCATAAGCTGGACCAAATCTTTTATTATCTTTGGAGAAGGGGTTTATATAATATGACAGAACATGATTGCTGAAACACTGGGTGTGAAGAGGGGGACTCTTACCTTCACTTACTTTAGTGTCCCACTCTTCTGGGGAAAAGTTATAAGATGTCATCTTGAAAATATTTACTATGCTATCATTAATCAGTTTACAAAATGGAAAGGCAAAGCTATGTCCCAAGCTGGGAGAGTGTGTCTATCCAATTCAGTTGTCATTTCAAAATTTTTCTATGATTTCTCTCTGTATATATCGACTAGAAGCATCATCAAGGAGCTACAACACATGATCATGAACTTTATATAGACTAGTTCGGTCCTTGAAAGGAAATTAATCACTATTGCATGGAAGGACAACATCAATCCCTTTGTCACAGGGGGTCTTGGAATCAATGATATCAAAATGTTTAATGATGTACTTATCACCAAATTTACTTGGAACTTAATGACTTTTAGTGATGTTTCTCTTGAATTCCTATTTAAAATATTCAATGAAATGATGCTTAATGGCTATCCATATCATCTTACCTATTCCACCTAGCTTCCCATAAAGAACACCTACAATGATCTGATGGGTAGATCCAAATGGCTTGTTTGTATGCAGTCAAATTTGAATATTTGGAGAAATCATTGGCTTGAAAATCCTCTTGAAGAAGCCATGGTTGTCCCTCCCAACAGGAAGAACCATTATTTTTCCATGTTCTTTCACATCAACCTCAAACATGATATGATTGTTCCCCCTCATATATCTGTAGAATTCTAGAGATACAGTTTCATGGATCGTGACACTCTTATTTGGACTTCATATAAGAATGGATAGTATATTGCTAAAGACTTATACAAAAAATGTGAAGGTACTTTCTGTACCCCTCTTGGCTATCACACTTAGAGTTCCATTCATTCATCCATCAAGATCACTACTTATATAAAAATCTGTAAAAATAGTCTCCCTACAAATGATCAAATATAGAGAGCTGGTATTCATCTTACCCCGGTCTTTCTACTCTGCATGGGCGTGGTAGAAAATACTCATCACACTTTTTCAAGATATGGATTTATCTCCTTACTATAAGATTATTTTCAGGATATATTTAGAATCAAAATTTATAGGGATAACCATATTGATGAATTGTTTATATCAATTGGTGCTACCCCATGCAGTGAGAAGATCCATAATTTTCTGTCTGTAGCATCCTTAGATCCTATTTCAAACACATGGAAAGCCTGAAATGACCTAACCTTTGACACCCATCCCCCCTCAATCTGTGTGGGCATCACTGCTGAGCATCAAGATGTTTTTTCTGCATCCCAAATCTATAACGACCCAAACATTCATGAATGGAAATACCTCTTAATCTAATTAAATGTCTCTTTATGTAAAATGTCTATATAAAATGTCAACTTCATTGGTTTTATGTTTTTTAATTTTAAAATACTGTTAAGAATTTTGACCGTTGCTAATATATCTGTTGAATAGTGATCACATGATTAGTATAAATATAGGGCTTTAACAAATCCAATTTACTCAGACAAAGGAAGTGATGGCCTCATACATTAGACGTGCTCCATAGAAATCCCATTTGTCAGAGCTCGAAAAGGTGGTTGCGTCTTTGGACTTCGCTCTCGACCAAGCCCAAGCTGAGCTTGAATATGTCAAGCTCGAGCGGGACCACTTACGAGATAAGTGGAAGTTGATAAAGATTACCACCCGAGAAATGTTATCCGAGCCACCCCAAGAGTCTGTCACCATCGCACACCGTACTCTTCATTATTATGCGGGTGTTATTAGGGGTTATGTAACTATAACCTTGTACTATGGTTATGTACATTATTTTTGTATATAATAATGAATATACTTTAATTTTATTGTTACCTTGTAAATAGTTTTTAAAACGCAAATAGTATTTTTACTTAATATTCAACTAAAAAATCTATTTTGATGAATTAATGGATTTTTAAATTAAATAATATTTTAATAAAATAATAATTATATTATTAAATTAATTTTTATTAAATATAAATGATCGTATACTTTTATGAATACAATTGTAATTCTTATTAAGGTTTGAAATCCATTTTTGTCAAAACCCATGAATTTTCGATAAATGTCGGATTCTATTTTAAAAGTGAAAATTAAAATATTTTGAATACTATTTAGATAACATCAATATTATTTTTGGAATCAGGACGTCAAAATTATCCAATGGTGAATTTTTCATAATTTTCAGAGACAACCAAATTTTTGGGTAAAAATGAAATACCGTTTAAATATATAATGTGTTTCCTGACATCATAATGACCCAATAGTGATGTAATAAAAAAACTATAAACTGTTTTTTCAGCCAATATATGTTTTACCATTATAATAATGTGATTTTGGGTTTGTTTGATTTATTTTACAAATCTTTGGTGGAACCTTTAAGACTTATAAAACATTTTGTCTTTTTAAACTGTTTTCCTTGGGAGTGTGACTCACCTCCACATAAGAAACCCCATTATTTTAAGAATTTGGGAAATTGGCCTTCTAAAATATTTTTTTTCACTTCCCTTTTCTAAAAACCATGGGATAAAATCATGGGCTGGTTTGTGGTTTGGATTAGTTTAATGTGAGGTGTCCCAAACCTAAATAATAATGAATTCCCTCACCTTTCCTATATAAACCAACCCAAGCTATCACTTCCTCCTTAATCAAAGCCTTTTGAGTTATTCCAAACTCTTTCCTCCTATCTCTAAAATCCTCCCAAGGTTCTCCAATCTCCCCAGAATCCTCTCTCAAGCTTTTGGAAGCACACTTCCAAGTAAGGTTTTTTCTTCCTTTCTCATTTTTGTCAAATATTCTTTAAATTGGTATGCCCTTTTAATTTCAATTATAAATGTTGGGGTATGGTTTTACGCCTCCCCCATAATTCCCTATATATGTTTGGATGATGGAAGACCCATTTATCTCTCATTAAATTCCTCCCATGTACACCCGTTACTATGCGGAAATTCCGTAAGGAATTTCTCTCTCCTCATTTACATTCAAGAAATTATTTTCTATCATGAATCTATATTCCATTAAGTTTGTTGGGAAATGTATCTATATGACCCCATTAAATTCCATGTCATTTAAATATGATGAGACACCCCTTTATCTCTCATAAACCATTTTTATGAGTTCTTTTGTCACGCCGTTATGCTACCGAAATTGCACCGCACTTTTCCAAGCCAAAGTCATTGTGTAGTGAATACCATGCCCATTTCTCTATCAAGGGTATTCAACTTTATGCACATTTACTTATTGTTTAAAGAGTTTCATGTATGAATTACACATTCTTTTATCGTGGGATAAAAGATTATGTTGAATGATTCAATGTTTTATGATCCATGTGGCACACTTATGCATGAAATGAAATGTTTAAGAAGGGTGTGTCCATATAGTGCTCCAATACATTGAGTAAAGTATAGTATCATGATAAGTCATGTGAAATGGGTGTTTAATCATTCTAATTCAAGTGAAATGAGTTTTAGTCATGCTTCATGTGCAATGATGGTTTACTTATGCTCCATGTGTAATGATCCTTTGCTCATGCTAATTCCATGTTAAGTGTTGTTACCAAATATCCATGTTATGGTTATCATGCTTTATCATGATTTTATGTTTATTATTATATTGTGCTCTATTGATATGCCTATTATCTAACATGTATTGTATTCTCCATGTTATTTCATGTTTATTCCCTTACTGGGCTTTGTAGCTCACCCTTTTCTTATACATGTCCTCAGGATATCCTATACAAGGCTAAGTACGAGGGAATGTAGTGGTCATGTAAAGAACGTTTTCAATAATGATGTTGTATTTCATGTTTTAAGTTGTTATGTAATGGTACTAATCCACAAATACACTAGACCTCTTGATCTTCTTTGTTGTATCTAGTGAATTTTATGTAATAAGTCATGTTTAAGAGTGTAACAAAGAGCAGGGTTGTCGTAGTTGGTATCAGAGGATAGGTTTAGTTATTTTTGGAATTAGGATTAGAAAAACCTAGTAAAGCCTTAGAGACAACACTAAGTATAATAAAAAAATCACTAATTTTTGGTGAGTATTGAGTAAGTGGTTTATCAAGAAAATACATCCCAGTCTGGATACGAGCAGGTAGTGGCGGCTCTGGCACAGATGTATCCTAGGGGAAAAACCCAAAAACACCGCTTTGATCTAGTCTTGAACGGGAACTGATGCACAACAACATGACTTTATAAACTCTTGGTTATGACACTCCCTAGGGACATGATTTGGTAAATTCACTAGCTCAGTATGAACCATTATTAAGGTACAAAAAAATTCCATAAGAATATATGTTAGAAAGTAGATCATGGATAACATAGACTGAATCCAATAGATTCATATGTTAAAGAAATAAAATCTATTTATAAGTCATCAGTTTTATCCTTGGATTACCCTTTACGTGTTACTCCTATCTTTCCTTTTATTCCTGCCAATGGCCGGTAATAGGAGGACTCGGGCTAACAACCGATATGAAGATCAATGCGATAATTGTACTAATGAGATGCCCAATCCAATGGGAGTGGGAATCAAGAACTTTTTCATGATTCTCTCTCAGATAAATCTAGATTTGAATAGAAACATGGGTCAAGTGGAACGTTCAAACCCCCCTAAGAAAGAACATGTCACTATCTAGAGCTTCATGAGACAAATACCTCCTACTTTTAATGGATCATCTAATCCCTCAATCGCTAAATAATGGTTCAAATCCATTGATAAGATCGTCTCCATCCTTCAATGTTCTGAATAGGAGAAGTTTCTCTTGGATACATATCATATGGAGGGTAAATCTAATCAATAGTGGACATTGATCAAAAATACGAAGCCTAAGGAGGAGATCTAGGCGTTGGAAAGGAAGGATTTCTGAAATATGTTTTTCGATAAATATTTTCCACGCAACCACCAGCTTAAGATGGAAATGGAATTTAATTACCTCAAGCAAAAAGATGAAAAATCTGTTGGAGCATATGAGGAAAACTTCACAAGTCTTTCATGACACACTTACGGTTTTGTCGTTACCCCTGAATGTAAGGTTGGCTGCTTCTTTGGTGGGCTGAAACCTAGCCTGCGGAAAGCACTGGTGATCCGTGACTTTGACATATATGAGGAAATTGTCCGATGTGCCCTTAAGGTAGAAATGGAGATCGGATATTCTTAGGGGTATCATGGGGATAAGAAGCATAAGGTGGAGTTCAATGCTGGAGGTACGATGGATAAATCTAACGGTGCTTAGAAAATCCATCACCCCACTTGGCAAAGGTAAAATAAGAAGCACCCTAGAAATTGCCTAAAGGGGATGAGGAAATGCTTTAGGTGTGGAAGAGAAGGGAACCTGACTATTAACTATCAGTAAGAAAGACCTGCAACTGCGAAAGAGGAGAGGAGCACTCCATTCGAACCTCAACGCATGGTTCATTGCTACAACTATAAAGAACTAGGGAATCTTATTAATCAGTTCCCTAAGCTAAGTGTGTTCTAAGGAAACCAACAACCTACAAGGCATCAAGGGAGAGCTTTTTCCATCACTACTTCCGAAGTGAACCCTGACAACGAATTGGTGATAGGTTCACTATTTATTCATTCACGAATATCGAACATACTTTTTTATTCAGGTTCTATGAATTATTTTATATCTCAAATGTTTAGTTGAACAATCCCAGCACCACCACAAATCATGGAAGTGAAGATGTCGGTGAGTATGAAAAATGGGGCAATAATTGCATCCAATGAATATAAATCATCCTCTGTCATAATCTATGGATTAAACTTTTCAGAGAACCTCATCATACTCCCTCTGGTAGAATTTGATGCAATTCATGGCATGGATTGACTTTCCTTATATAGATCCAAAATAAATTGTCGTGAGAGGGAAATCACTCTCCATGTAATGAATCGACCCCCGATTCTTTACAAGTGCAAGGAGGAATATGAACCTTATTTAGCTCCACCATCTCAAGCATGGATATTACTACCCAATGAGCATGCGTATCTCGATCATATGATTGAGTATAAGGAGGCAACCATCCTAGAAGACATGCCTATTGCGAGGGAATTCACTGAAGTGTTTCCTGAGGAATTTACTGTTCTTCCTCCTAGAAGAGATGTTTAATTATAATTTGATCTTATACCTGTGGCAATGAAAATATCCAAGACTCTGTATAGAATGGCTGTTGTGGAGCTTGAAAATCTTAAGAAACGACTATAGGAGAATCTAGATAAAGGGTTTATATGCCCAAGTGATTCACCATGGGGTGCACCAGTCCTCTTCGTCAAGAAGAAGGATGGGTCAATATGCCTTTGCATCGATTATCGTGAGCTCTACAAAATCACGATAAAGAACAAGTATCCTCTCCCACGAATTGATGACTTGTTCGATCAGCTATGTGGAGCACAGTACTTCTCCAAGGTGGATTTACGGTTGGGATATTATCAAATATGGGTGAAGAAGGAAGATATCCCCAAGACTGCTTTTCGTACAAGATACGGGCCCTGTGAGTTCATAATAATGACTTTAGGACTCACTAATGATCTAGAAATATTCATGGAATTGATTAATAGAGTCTTTAGAGATTACCTCAACCAATTTTTGGTAGTCTTTATAGATGATATTCTGATATACTCAAAAACCAAGGAGGACCATGAGGAGCATCTAAGAACTGTACTAGAGACCTTGTGGAAGGAGAAGCTCTATGAAAAGTACAACAAGTGTGTGTTATGGTTGAAGAAGGTATCATTCTAGGTCCATATCATCATAAGAAATGGGATATCAATGGATCCCTCCAAAACAAATGCAATTGAGGGATGGATGAGGCGAACATCGGTAATGGATATCCGTAGATTATTGGGGTGATATGGATATTATCGACGATATATGAGAAATTTCTCATGACTTTCCAACACTCTTACCAAGATAAATCAAAAGGGAGTAAAGTTTTCTTGGAGTGATGAATGCGAAGAAAGCTTTAAGGAGTTGAAAAAGAGGCTTATCACTTCACCTGTGCTCATTTTACCCACAAGTGGATAACTTTTTGTGGTATTCAGTGATGCTTTGAAGAAGGGCCTGGGATGTGATTTGATACAAAATGACAACGTCATTGCCTATAATTCAAGGGAATTGAAAGATCATGAATAGAACTATCCAACACATGACCTCGAGTTTGCTGTAGCGATCTTTGCTTTGAAAATTTGGCAGAATTATCTCTTTGGGGAGAAGTGTGAAATATATACAGACCAGAAAAGCCTCAAGTATATATTCTCATAGAAATATTTAAACATGCACCAACGAAGATGGTTAGAGCTGATCAAAGAGTATGACTGCTCAATCCATTACCACCTTGGGAAAGCGAACAAGGTAGCAGATGCCCTAAGTAGAAATGAACCGATGATTCTATCATTGACGAGAATTGAAAAAGATCCAATCTTCTTAGATTTGATAAAGATGGACATGATAATCATAAATAAGGGAAAATCATCAATCCCCTAAAAAATGATTTCTCAAATGTCACTTTTAGAAAGGTTAAAGGATGATAAAAAGGATGATTTCAGAATTCAGGAAAAAGTGGAAGCTATCAAAAAAGTGAAATCCTCGGATTTTAATGTTAATGAAGAAGGAATTGTGAGATTTGGGAAAAGAATATGTGTTCTATAAATTCCGGAGCTGAAGAAGGAACTTTTGGATGATGCACATAGATCAAATTTCTCTATTCACCTAGGAAAAAAAGATGTATCAAGATCTCCAAGATCATTATTGGTGGGATAATATGAAGATGGGGATCACTGAATATACATCAAAGTGCCTGGTGTGTCAGCAAGTGAAGGTAGAGAGGTAGAAGTCTAAGGGGATGATGCAACCATTGCCCATACCAGTATAGAAATGGGATACCATCACTATGGACTTTGTCACCGGACATCCAAAGACATCCAAAGGCAAAAATGTAATATAGGTTGTTGTGGATTGTCTTACAAAGGCTTTACACTTCATTGCTAATCTGGAGGATTTCTCATTGAATAAACTAGAACAGATATATATCAGGGAAGTGGTAAGGATTCAAGGAGTACTACTATCTATTGTGTCTGATCGAGATCCAAGATTTACCTCTAAGTCTTGGAAGAGTCTTAAACATTCTCTGAATATTGAACTGAACTTCAGTACGACCTATCATACTCAAACTGATGCCCAATCCGAGTGGAATATCCAAACACATGAGGACCTGTTGAGAGCATGCTCAATGGACTTTAAAGGATGATGGGATCAACATCTTTCTCTGGTTGAGTTCTCTTATAATAATAGTTTCCACTCAAGCATCCAAATGGAACTATATGATTCCCTTTATGGGTAAAGGTGTAGAACACCGGTATTTTGGGATGAGGTCAGTGAGCGTAAGTTTCTTGAACTAGAAATGGTCGAAGAAAAGGTGGAGAAGGTGAAAACCATTCAACATCATATCAAGGCAGCCTAGAGTTGACAAAAGAGTTATACAGATAACCATCAATGAGACCTTGAGTTTAAAGTTGGAGACGTGGTATTTCTATGCATATCTCTATGGAATAAGGTCATGAGGTTTAGAAAGAAAGGGATGTTAAGTCAAAGTTACATAGACCCCTTCGAGATTCTTGATCATGTTAGGGTTGTGGCCTATCAACTAGAACTTCCACCTACCATGGACAAATTACATGATGTCTTTCATGTATCCACCTTAAAAAAGTATATACCAGACCCTTCACATGTTTTCTCTTTAGAGGTGCTACAATTAGAGGATGATCTTTCTTATGAGGAGCAACCAGTGAAGATCATAGATCGTAGATAAAAAGTTCTACGAAATAAGACAATGCCCCTTGTCAAGGAGTTGTGGAGAAACCACAAGTTTGAAGAAGCGACGTGGGAATCAGAGGAAATGATGAAGTAGAGTTACCCACATCTAATTTAGTGTGGGAAAAGGAAATTTCGAGGGAAAAATTTCATAAGGGGGGAAGATTGTAAAGACCCAAAATTTCATTAATTGGAATCCCTCTTAATATAATTAAATGCATCTTTATGTGAAATGTTTATAAAAAATGTAAACTTCTTTGGTTTTATGTTTTTTTATTTTAACATACTGTTATGAATTGTGACTATTTCTAATATAGTCGTTGAACAGTGATCACATGATTAATATAAATATCGGGCTTTAAAAGACCCAATTTACTCATACAAAGGAAGCGATGGCCTCATCTAGTAAGCGTGACCCATAAAAAGACCATTTTTCAGAGCTCAGAAAGGAGGTTGCATCTTTGGGATTTGCTCTTGACCAAACCCAAGCCGATCTTGAGTTTGTTAAGCTCAAGGGGGACCACCTACGAGAGAAGTGGAAGTTGATAGAGATTACCACCAGAGAATTGTTATCTAAGCCACCCCAAGATTCTGTCACCATCTCACACCATACACTTTGGTTTTATGCGGGTTTTATAAGGGGTTTTGTAACAAGATCCTAGTACTATGGTTATGTACATTATTTTTTTATATAATAATGAATATACTTTAATTTTATTGTTACTTTGTAAATAGTTTTTAAAACAGAAATAGTATTTTTACTTAATATTCAACTAAGAAATTTCTTTTGATGAATTAATGAATTTTTTAATTCAATAATATTTTAATAAAATAATAATAATATTATTATTAAATTAATTTTTATTAAATATAAATTATCGAATAATTTTATGAATACAATTGTAATTTTTATTAAGGTTTGAAAGCCATTTTTTTCAAAACCCATGAATTTTTGATAAATGTCGGTTTTTAGTTTAAATGTAAAAATTAACATATTTGGAAAATTATGTAGATAAAATTAATATTACTTCTGGAATCTGGATGTTGAAATTATCCAATGGTGAATTTTTCATAATTTTATGAGACAGTCAAATTTTTGGGTAACTTTTAAATACAGTTTAAATATATAATATGTTTTATGAGATCATAATGACCCAATAGTGATGAAATAAAATACTATAAACAGTATGTTCGGCCAATATATGTTTTACCATTAAAATAATGTTATTTTGGGTTATTTTGATTTATTTTACAAAGCTTTAGTGGACCCTTCAAGACTTATTAAACATTTTGTCTTTTTAAATTTTTTTCCTTGGGAGTGTGACTCACCTCTAATAAGAAACCCCATTATTTTAAGAAGTTAAAACTTTGTCCTTATAAAATATTGTTTTCCACTTCTCTTTTCCCAAAACCATGGGCAAAACCATGGGTTGGTTTGTGGTTTATATTAGTTTAATGTGAGGTGTCCCAAACCTAAATAATAAATAATTCCCTCACCTTTCCTATATAAAACAACCCAAGATCCCACTTCCTCCTCACTAAAAGCATTTTGAGTTCGTCCAACCTCTGCCCTACTCTCTCTAGAATCCTCCCAAGGTTCCCCAAGCTCCCATAAAGCATCTCTCAAGCCTTTTGAAGCACACTTCCAAGTAAGGGTTTTTCTTATTTTCTCATTTTTGTCCAATATTCTTTAGATTGTTATTCCATTTTAATTTCAATTATAAATTTTGGGGTATGGTTTTTAACCTCCCCCATATATCCATATTTATGTTTGGATGATTTTAGACCCCTTTATCTCTCATTAAATTCCTCCCATGTACACCTATTACTATGCCGAAATTCCGTAAGGAATTTCTCTCTCCTCATTTACATATAAGAAATTATTTTGTATCATGAATCTAAATTCCATTAAATTTGTTGGGACATGTATCTATATGACCCCCTTACTATCCATGTCATGTAAATATGACTAGACATCCCTTTCTCTCTCATCAACCATTTTATATGAGTTCGTATGTCACACCATTATGCTGGCAAAGTTGCACCGCGCTTTTCCAAGACAAAGTCATTATGTAGTGAATACCATACCCATTTCTCTATCAAGGGTATTCACCTTTATGAAAATTTACTTATTGTTTAAATATTTTAATGTATGTATTTCACATTCGATTATCGTGGAATAAAATGTTATGTTGAATGATTTAATGTTTCAGGATCCATGTGGTACATTTATGCATGAAATGAAATGTTTAAGAAGGGTGCGCCCTGATAGCGCTCAATGCATTGGGTAAAGTATAGTATCATGATAAGTCATGTGAAATGGGTGTTTACTCATGCTAATTCAAGTGAAACGAGTGTTTAATCATTCTTCATGTGCAATGAGGGTTTACTCATGCTGCATGTGCAATGAGCCTTGACTCATGCTAATTCCATGTTAAGTGTTGTTGCCACATTTCCATGTTATGATTATCATGATTTATCATGCCTTTATGTTTATGTTTATATTTCGATCTATTTATATTACTATTGTATAACATGTATTGTATTCTTCATGTTATTCCATGTTTATTCCCTTATTGGGCTTCATAGCTCACCCTTTTCTTATGCATGTGCTTAGGATATCCAATGCATAGCCAAGTATGAGGGAATATAGTGGTCATATAAAAGAATTTTTTAATAAAGATGTTGTATTTCATGTTTTAAGTTATTATGTAATGTTCCTAAGCCCCAAAGAAACAAGAACTCTCGATCTTCTTTGTTGTATCAAGTGAATTTTATGTAATAAATCATGTTTAAGTGTGTAACAAAGAGAAGGGTTGTCATAAAATCCAAACAATTTCTACGGAAAATAAATTATCTAATCTTAATACATGTTTTCTACTTGGTATTCATGGAAGGAAAATCATTGGTGTTTATTTTTTAATTTTATTTAACAAATGTAATGTTTTAATGTGTCATGTGGTGTTTAATGAATTTAATTGCTTGGCATGGGTATTTTAAAGGACCTTTTGATAAAACTTCAACTGTCTGAAATGGTAAAGGAACATGGGAACCGCAAATTGATACTTCTGGTTCATTTGATTAAAATTAAAGAGTTTCTTCAAACATTTGGTTCTCATGACCATGTCATTGGCCCATATAAACATTTTAATCATATAAAAAATATCAACTTCATCTCCTAATAATCCTATCACTGAAGCACCCTTGGCCCACCATTTACCAAGTGAAGAAATTAATAAACACCAAATACTCTCTTTTTTAAATTCAATTGCTCACTTATTTTTATGGATTTTTTCATTCAATTTAATCATATTAGATATCATCAAATTAATCCTACCCAAGATCTATGTTTTTTGAAATAGGTGAAAATTTAATTATATTCTCTGTAACTTTATATATATCACACCTTTCTTTCCATTAATGACTTCCATCACTACAAAACAATCTAAGTACACATAATTAGATTCTTATTATCATATAAAAATGGACTCAGGTAGCTTAAATGATTATCAGATAATGACATTTTATGGGTTCTAAGATCATACTTTTTGTGTAATTATTAATTTTGTTAAATATTATTATTACTGAATCAAATAAGATGAATATTAATAAAAAATGTATGGATTCCAATTTTATGGAAAAATATTCTTAGGATGGAGTGAAATATTTCATCAAGTTTGAAAAATATAATGCATACGACCCTTATAAAATGGATTGTGTTTTTTTATGCTTAGTCCAGATGAGTATAAAGAACACTTGATCTGCCACAAAATAGATCAAAGTTATAAATGTTAGACTAAACATAGGGAAAAAGTGAATATTACTTGTAACTATGATAACACTTCATTTTATAGATCATCTGATATGATTACATGTGTTAACAATAAATAAGACCGTATTAAGGATAAGAATTTAGTTGTGAATGATGATGAAGATCATATTAAGAAAATGACAATGATAGTTGAAGATAAAATTCGTGATTGTCGAAAATTGTTTGATATGTTAAAGAGTAGTACAAAGACCCCATTGTATGATGGTTGTACTAAATATACAACATTTTGATCCATACTAAAGCTATATAATTTAAAAGATGATAACAGATGGAGTGATACTAGTTTTATTGAACTACTTTTTCTCTTGAATGATAAGATCCCCGAAGGTAATGAGATTAATTAATGAAAATAGGATGCTAAATGAATGCTACGTTCAATGGGTATGATATTTTAAATAATACATGCCTATCCAAATGACTGTATAATGTTTTTCAAGGACAAGAAATCAATTAAAAAATTTACAAAGTTTGGTACATCTCAATTAAAGTGAGATGAACCTTGTCTGGAAAAACTTTTATGATAATTTCTAATCATTAAAAGGTTTAGGAACCTAGATGGAAGTGAGGTGATTACATGACAATTTATGTGGCACAAAAATACAAGAAATAAATATGGTAAACTTCATCAAATGACATACTCTCCTTAGTGAAAGATAATTGAATAAAAGTATTCTAAATTTAAAAATAAGCCGAGAAACCTTCTTCTTGTACAATCTATAGATAGAGTGACTACTTTTGGTTTCCAAAGTAGCACTCAAACTAAAAGGCCAATTATCTTGGTAAATTATACATTTTCACAATGATTATACATGAAAAGAAATAAATTATGTTATCTATGCTTATATCTAGACCAAAACAATTGGGTAATGATATTGATGTTTATTTGGTTCCATTTATTGAAGATTTGAAATTATTGCTGTATTTTGGTGTTACATTGTGTGGTGCTTTTAGAAATGAATATTTCACATTAAGAGGAATGTTGTATGGGATGATAAATAAACTTCCAACTTATGGAAAATTTTTAGGATATAACATTAAAGGAACTCAAGGGTGCACCATTTGTGAATAAGGTACACAATTAATTAGGTTGAAAAATTCATCTCATACCTTGTTTCAAAGAAATTTCAGATTTGCACCATGATGAAATAAGTACCAATCTTAGATGTCATCAGTAGATGGGAGATCAAAAGAAGACAGAACACCATCTCCACTAATAGGTGATCAATTGTTTGATAATGTAAATGATATGGACACTTCCTTTGGTAAATATTTTTTGAAAAACCATAAAAAAACTGATTTGGAAAACAAATTAGTTTTTTTAATTACCATACTAGTATTATTTATGCGTCATAATGTTTTTTGATGTTATGATTGTGAAAAAAATGAATGTGATAGATTCATTGAAATGTTACTAAATGAACTGGAAAAAATAAACAATGGAATTAAGGATAAATTGTACATGATTGACTTGAAGACATGGGAAGAGTTAGAACTAGTGAAGAGTGAAAACCAACTTTTCTTACTCCATCTTCTTATACTCTTTCCAGGAAAGAGAGATATCAGTTTTTTAACTCCATGAATAATATAAATGTTCCAGAGAGTTATTCATAAAATATCAAGAATATCATGTAAATGAATTATTTAATGTTAAACTATTTGAAATCACATGACTGTCATGTTTTGATGAAATATCTAATGTGTATATCTTTACATTGAATTTTCACCAAGAATGTACGTTATACATTATCCAAGATCCATATATTTTTTAACGCTATATGTATAAATTTTATAAACCTAGAGAAATTTCCAACTATGGAAAAGGAAATTGCAATCATATTAGGTGAATTGTAGATGTAATTCCTGATGGTTCTAAGTGTAATGAAACCTTGTTAAGGTGGGTGATATATTAAAATTTCTTTTAATAATTGTTGCTCGAAACCAAGAGCGGGGATCTTGAACCTAAAATTTATAATTAATTTATTTATTATTTTATGAAATAAATACCCTGGATTAAGAAATTTCTTTGTTGGTGAATGTTTATCATCTGAGAACACCCTTTCAGATTACCTTCATTGTGATGTAAGGATCCAATGATATAATTCCTCTAGTGGTGATCAAAACACACTCCTATGATCCCCGAGCAACACCAATTGATCTATAGGTGCTTGTGTGGTGAGTCAAATGTCTTACATTGTTCATTCTGGGTCACTCATTCTTCAGTCTTGAATAAATATCTCTTGAACTTATTGTTCTTGAGAGGGAGAGTGGAGGAGAGGTTGAGAGATAATTCTTTATGCGCAATAATTCTCTATTCTCAATTTCAGATTCTCTACACAATAGTCATATCCATTTATTTGTAGAGTTATGATTTGTGTTAAAATATTATTTAATTGTATACTGGCCATTAAATAACATTTATTTCCTTTAATAAATCCCATGCCACTTAATAATAATTATATAATTGTTATTCTTTGGTGTACTCCAACTTGTGCAATAAGATATATTATTGGTCTTGTTAATTAATATTTTTCACCGGACTCAGTCTTGATCTATTCAAACTCCAATATGATTTATTGAATAACCCAATAAATATTTTATTCATAAATAATTATTTTATTCACAATATAGTGAATAAGTATTTATTAAAATATTTAATAAATAAATTAAATATTAATCCACCAGTCGATGAATAAATATTTATTTAATTTAGGTGATCAATATAACTTGAATAGAATTATTCCTCCAACGTAAGAGTAATAATTATTCCAATAATAAAACTCAAATAGAATTTTATTGAGATCAGTAGAAACACTTAGTGTGTGACCCAATAGGATTCTTTCTCATTGACATTAAGCGAGCTTGCTTAAAGTCCAAGATTACTGTCTACAAAAACATCAAGGAACACAAGATAAAGAAATTAATGTCGTAATGTCAAAAATCACATATGAAATCTCTCTATGTAGTATAATCCATTTGTTATAATAGCTAATCAAGTAGGTTATACATCTGTGTCCCCAACCAATATGCTCGATATGACTTTCTTTGACTATATGAAATAAACACATCATTACTCCATGACCAGGGAATTAAATGCAAAGTTTCTATTCTAATCAAAGGGCTAATATATCAGCTTCCATAAAGTTTCAAGGGGGAAATCCTTCCTCGTTTTATTCATTAATGACATGTCACTCGGGACACACCCAACGTATATAACTTCTCCCTGAACTCTTATTGTCATGGTTTATGAAATAGATATAAGTATGTGAGTTATAACATGAATTAATAATAATATTAAAGTCTATGGGCCACCACACACACTCATACATAAGAATATCCAATGACACCATAACATGCATAATTCCTACTATTGGGTCTATTCTCATAATCTACAATCTTTGAGATTACTAAGTGTGCACATTATGATAAGAAGCCTCATATACTTATGATTACTCACACCTGAAAATCTATGTACAATGTGTCCCATCAGAATACGTTATCCATCCATAGAACATTATTAGAGAACATCATTATAGAACATCACGGTTCTCATCATAGTGAGAAGCTATTATGACCATATCAATGTGATGTATAATCTAGGACATTATTACACTAGATTCATTGAAAACAACAATCAATATGTTATAATAAGTTTTATTAATATTCAATACATCGAGTTTTCCTATAATCAAAGTATAAAAAGTTGGTCCTAGGACACCAAATCCAACAAACTCCCACTTGGATGAGGGGAAACTTCCTAAAACCTCTAGTCTGCTAGACCTCACATTATAGTCATGTTTTTGTTGATCCAAGGCTTTAGCCAAGGGGTCCTACATGTTGTCTTATATAGAAATAATGCTCACTGTAACATCACCTCTCTAAAAAAAATCCCTCAAGAGATGATACTTTTGAAGTATGTGCTTTGTCCGCTAATGTGACCCTATCTCTTTTGAAAGAGCCACCACTGTAGTATTATCAAAATAGATTGTTATAGGATATTTACTACTAGGTATCACATAAATCTTTTGGATTAATTTTCATGTCCATACTACTTCTTAACTTCCTCAAAATCCATAATATACTCGGAATCTATTGTAGAGTATGCAACCACAACCTACTTTGATCTCTTACAGCTCATAACACCTCCATTTAAAGTGATTATGTATCCCATTTGTGAATTCATTTAAACTTGATCAGTTTATAAACTAGCATCTACATATCCTCTAATTACTAGTTCCTCAGCTACTCCATAAACTAGGAATATATCCTTAGTACGCCTTAGATACTTAAGGATAGTCTTAACTGCCATCAAATGAAGGTAACCTAGATCATCTTGATATATTCCTACCAAACTTAAGGAATAGGTGGAAACTATCCTAGTACATATCATATCATATATGATTGACCCAATCACTAATGTTTATGTAGTCCTTGTCATTCTTTTTCGTTCCTCATGTGTCCGAGGACACATTTTCCTAGAAATATGAATTCCATGTGACGCTGGAAACAATCCCATATTGTATTGTTCTATAAGGAATCTCTTTAGTATATTATCAATGTATGCACTTTGACTTAGGATGATAAATCCTTTGGATATATCATGATAGATCTTGATCCCATGAATATATGATATTTTTCACATGTCCTATATAGAGAAACATTTATTAAACCACACCTTAACAGAATATAAGAATAATATTTAATTTCTAATGATTTATATTTCATAAACATATATTATTAAGAAAATGAACACACTTTCACTAATATGCTTATAGAAACACCACTCCCATTCATTCTTTATGAATCTAAATTCTGTTATGGCCTCATCAAAATAAAGATTCCATGATCTGGATGCTTTATTTAATCCATAATTGGATCTTTGTAACTTGGATACCTTGTTAGAATCATTTAGAGTCACAAAAACTTTAGAATGTGTCATATAGAAATCTTTCTGAAGTTTCTTATTAAGGAAGGTGGTTTTTAATTCCTTTTTATAAATCTTATAATCATCGAATATGCAATGGAAACTAAAATTCGGATGGATTTAAGCATTGAAATCAATGAAAAGGTTTCATCATTGTCAATTACTTGATGATGTTTAAAACCTTTTGCAACCAGTGACAGTTTTTAGGTACTAACCTACCCTTTCATGTATAGTTTATTCTTGAATAACCATTTGAAACCAATGTGCTTTACATCAACAATAGGTTCAACCAAAATCTATGCTTGGTTTAGGTACATGGAATCCATTTCAGAGTCCAGGTCTTCTTGACATTTGGAAACATCTGTACCAATTACCACTTTCTTGTAGGTTAGATAATCATTATTATCAACTAATAATTAGTTACCAACCTCAGTGAATAGAATACCATATCTTTATAGTTCTATAACTTCTATAGTACTCCTACGTAGTAATTGTATCTCTAGAACAATTTATTCTTCTACAAGGCTTTTTGGAATTTATTCCTGTGCCAAATATTTTATATATTGAGATAGGACTTCATTGATGTCTATCTCACTAAAACTGTCTCTTTTATTGATAATATCTTCCTTAAGAAATGTGAGATGTCTGTGAACCACAACCATTTTTTCTGAAGGATTATATAGGTAGTATCCCTTTGTTTCTTTGGGATATCCTATAAAGATACACTTTGTGCCTCAGCGTTCAATCTTGTTACCTAAAGAGGCCTTAAAAATTGCTTCATAACCCCAAAAATGTAAGTAAGACAACACTGGTTTCTTTCAATTCCATATTTTTTTATGGTATACCATCTATTTCTTTAGTTGTTATTTGGTTTAGTACATATGCGGAAGTTTTTCACATGTATCTCTAAAAGGGTAATAGAAGACTCACATGACTCATCATTAATATCACAATGAACAACAAAATTTAGTTCCTTATTTCACATATACCATTCCAATGAGGCATATAGTATGGAGTGAGTTGAGATAAAATCACAAACTCCCATAGATAATCAATGAAGTTCTGATTAAGATATTCTCTACCATGTTCTGAGTAAAGTTTATTAATCTTTTTAGCAAGCTGGTTTTCAACTTAATTCTTGTATTCCTTTAATTTTTCAAAAGAATCGGTCATATACCTCATTAATTAGACATATCCACATCTATTAAAATCATTATTAAAAGTTATGAACTATGAGTACCCACCCCTTTATTTAATAGGAAGCAATCTACACACATCGGTATGAACTAATTCAAGAAGATCTTTAGACCTTTCACCTTTCCCAGTAAATGGGTATTTACTTATTTTTCTTTGTAAACATGAATGACATACACCAATTGGTTTTAGTTAAAAAGAATCTAAATATCCATCTTGATGTAATTTATTCAAGTGCTTATCATTTACATGACTTGACTCATGATTCCAAAGTTGTGTGTGGTATGAGTCATGTAGAGTAACTTCAGTATTGATTTCCATTACTTGGGTCATTTGATCCGACACATAAATACCATTATTTAAATATTCCTTACCATAAAAAATGCTATATTTATAAAATAAGAATCATTTGATCTTAAATTAGAAAAATACATCCATCTGTATCAAGTCTGGATACATAGATAATGTTTTTGGTAACTGAAGGAACATTATAACTACCCTTTAAAACCAAGATCATTCAAATTTGAAATGTGAGATGGGAGGCCACAATAGCTATAATATAATGTTTATCTCCATTGGATGCTTGATGATCTACCTCTCCTAGGTCAATATTTATGAATCTACTTGGTTCCTATATTTTATTACATATGTGCACACTATAAAATTTATATAATACCCAATTTTTAGAAATTGATTAATTTCACTCAAGAACAAATGAACATGAATAAAGGTATGTATTTTAAATATATAATAATAATTTCATGTGTCATGAAACAATAACATCATTATGTCCCATTATTTATATGCAGATTGATGAATCAAAATCCAAAGCCACTTCCATCCCATATCATGTTTTATGGAAGGAGGCACGTGTAAATAACGATGGGATAATAATAGATGATAACACAAAAAAGTGTGGGAAGCATGTGTAAGTATGAAATAATATTTTTTTTGTGCTTTAAATAGGTATCATATGAAAATGATTAATTATTTCCCAATATCTGTTTATCCAGTTTAGATAATAGAATCATCATCATCTATACTCGATGAATAACTACTATTAGTAGTCTTGAAGAGGCCAAAATAGTATGGTCATGTAAGAGGTGCACGTTTTATTGTGTCACCTTAGAAATATTTTGAAAAAAAATGAACAAGGGGATAAAGATAATAAAATGGAAGAGATATACGCATGATTAGGTTCTCTAGAAGAAAAAATTAATTAGTATTCTGAGTATTTATAAAATGTTATAGGAAGAAATAAAAGAGAAGAAACAAAACAACAAAAAACACTACATGAAGATCCCCCATCCCCACCAGCTTTGAGGTGAGAGATTCCCCTCAAAGGGATGTACTAGAAGAGGTAATCAATATTTTAATAATTGATTCTATGATAAGTAAACCAGATAGACACTGATACCTCTCATGTACTGATATTCTATAGGGTAAAAATAATTGTGATTTATATCTATCAACACCCACCCATCACATTTTTGTGAGGGGTACCATGTACAATATCCATGGAGATATTATATACAACAAGCAATGTAAAATAGTTCATGAGAGAGTGGGGATTCATGTTGCTCACAAGCCGAATGCCAAACTACCTGTTCAACTTGATGATGCAGATATTAGTTGAGAAATTTATCAGAACATTAGTAGCATGGCAGTTAAATCTTGTAAAAATACATGTCAAAAAGTAGGTATTAATTTCCAATTTATTTTTTATGAAAAACCTTTTACAATTAATTAAAAAAGTCTCAAACTAATGAAATTTAATACATATTGAAAAAGATAAGGGGGTGAAATAGAATGTTGAATCAAAATGATCTAAACGATCAACCAACCAATCAAAAATATATTCAAAAATACCTTTACCCAAACCGTTTGATTTTCTCATTTATTATCATTAATGTTTCATGCAGATACAATGGTAGAATGTGATGATATGATCGTAATTGATTTTGAATAATAGATGTACAAAGAGGAAATTAAAGACCATATTGGTCTTGATAATGAAAATGAAATCCTTAAGTATGAAGGGATAAGAGTCTTAGTTGTCAATGTATACATGAGGTTTATTTTCCTGATTTTTTGTCCAATAGATAATCTACTATTTTAATTATGAATAAATACAATTAATATTTTAATGCAGGTGTATATATAAAAACTATTTGAAGGGAAAACCCAGTGAATAGAAACATAGACTCAGTAGTCCTCACATCACTTCTACACAACTATTCTTATTAGAACCAAATAAATTTGAAGAAATAGTGGAAAAATTGGCCATAATTTTTGAAACAAAACTTACAGATGGAATACTAATCTTAATACCTATGATGGAGAGGTAAAACTCTACAATTTAATCATATAAAATATATTCCGTTCATTTAATTACTTATTCCTTTTTGTTTTTAGGTTTTATTTGTTACTCATTACAGTTAATTTGGACACTCCAAAGATTTATTTTATAGATTAAATGGATGGATACCCAATAAACTGACCAAACATTATGACATTTATCAATTTGTAATACACCACATGAAATATTTTACAAATAGACTTAAAGTTATACATTTTATATTATGTTTAATGAAAATTATGTTATAACTGGGCGGTGTTTAAATATTGTCAAAATCATGGCCTGAGGATAGTACATGAGAATAAAAAGACTATCAACTTTTACAAATAGATAAGTATTAGGGTATATATAAGAAAACTCCACTATAAAAACATATTTCAAAACAAATTACTTATTTTTATCAATTTCTATGCAGTTCCTAGAACAAACTAATGGAAAATATTATGGTTATCATGTTTGAAAATTTAGGAAATATATCATATTCCATCAAAAAACTAGCATCCTTGAAGAGGTATTTCTGAGGATGATTACAATTTAATTTGAAAGTACATAGTATGAATCAAAGTGTATGTTTTTAGTTTATAATTCACATTTTAGTTGAATACACACATTACATACTCAAAACCAATAAGACACCTTTATATTGTTTTTAAAATTTAGTAAAGTGATACATAAGTCATTCATGATATGTAGGAATCAACCACACCAAAATCCGATACATGTTGTGTCCAGTTTGACTCAAAGTCCATGGTTTTAGTTTAAATTTGACATTTTAGTTCGAAACACACATCACATACTCAAAAATGACCAAATAAATCTAGATAGTGTTGATACTTTAGTAAAATGATCCATAAATTATTTGTGACCTATAGGAATCATATGCACCTTAATATGATATATGATGTTCTGGGTATGAATCAAAGTTTCCATTAATAGTTTAAAATCTAAAATTTAGTTCAAAATGTATGCCACTCACTTAAAATTTAGAAAAAACACACATATTATCTTTATACTTTAGGAAAATGATTTATAAGACATTTTTGATGTGTATGAATTAGTCTAATGTAAAAATGACCTACAATATGACCAATACGACTCAAAGTGTGTGTTTTTAGTTAAAATTGACATTTTAGTAAAAAAGAAACATGAAATACTCATAATTGAGTAAACACATTTCGATTATTTTGATACTTTATGAAAATGATCTATATGTTATTTGTGATGTATAGGAATCCACCACACCTAAATTCTATATACGGTGTGACTGATATGACTCCAAGTGTGACTTTTTTTATCTAAAATTTACATTTTAGTTCAGAACACATGTCACATGCTAAATAACAAAAAAATGAATTTAGATTATTTTGATAGTTATAAAAAGATCTAAAATTCATTTTTATATGTACAAATATTTCTCACCTCAATCAGACACACAATGTGACTGATATGACTCAAAGTGTATCTTTTTTAGTTAAAATTGTCATTTTAGTTGAAAACAGATATCACATATTTAAAACCAATAAAAAACATTTTTATTGTTTTGATTCTTTAGGAAAATTATCTATAAGTCATTATAATGTGTAGGAATTAGCCACACCTCATTCCGATACACATTATGCCCAGTATGACTAAAAGGGTCTGTTATCATTTTAAATTTGTTAATTTAGTTCAAAATGTGTGTCACTCACTAAAAACTAAGAAAAAGTGCTTATATTTTCTTGATAATTTAGGACAATTATTTGTAAGTTATTTTTAACAAATAGAAACCAGTCTCATGTCAAACTAACATATAATGTGAACGGTATGACTCAAAGTGGAAGTTTTTGGTTTAAATTAACATTTTAGTACAAAATAAACATGACATACAAAAAAAATAAAAAAATATTCAGTTTATCCTAATTATTTATGAAAACAATCCTTATTTAATTTTTTATATGTAAGAATTAGATTTACATCAATCTGAACCACAATGTGACCAGTATGACTCTAAGCATGTATTTTTATTTAAAATTGACATTTTTGTTCAAAACACACGTCACATACTAAAAAACAATAAAAAGAATTCACATTGTCTTGATAATTTAATAAAAATATCCATAAGTCATTTACGACATGTAAAAATCACCCACACCTCAACATGATACACGGTGTTCCCGGTATGACTCAAAGTGTCCGTTATTAGTTTAAAATTGACAATTTAGTTACAAACTTATGTCACTCACTAAAAAATGATAAAATACACTTGTATTACGTTGATAATTTATGAAAATGACTCATAATTCATTTGTGACATATAGGAATCATCATCACATCAAACCAACACATGATGTGACCAGTTTGAATCATAGTGTGTTTTCAGTTTAAATTGACATTTTACTAAAAAAGACACATGACATACTCAAAACTGGGAAAACACTTTAAGATTGTATTTTTAATTTAGGAAAATTACCCTTAAGTCATTTTTGATGTGTAGAAATCATCTATACATCAATATGATATACGGTGTGACCAGTATGACTCCAATTATGTCCTTTTATTTAAAATTGGAATTTAATTAATGTATTGTTTCATATTTATGTTGAATTTATTTATTTATATTATTACTAACATAATAATTGTGTTCTTATATAGGTGGTTTATTTTTATCGAGGTTGGGTGTTTTTTTCGGCAAAGGATAACATGATCAGTCTTTTTTAAAAGGGGGTCGTGTGCCAAGTACATTGAAACCATTGATGTTTTTGAATGTTTTTTATACTAATTGATAATGTAATTGGAAAAAATGTTTAAAATGTCTATAATATAGTTTTTTTATTTTATTTCTGATGTAATTTTTATTTAAATTAAATTATGAATTTTCTATATATAGGTGTATTTTCTATTATAGTGTGCTGTAATTTTAACAGCATACTGCAATATTACGACCATTATCAGTGATTTTTTATGTGATGATAATACCCACTTTATAAATTATTTTCTAGAAGTAATAAAAGTGGTCCACTTTTAATGATTCTTAGGTCAAAAATTGTTATTTTTGTCATGTTAAAGGATTTTTATATCAATTTTAAAATCCATTTTTTTTGTAGTGAATTGAAAAAGAGATGTTATTTTTTTGGGAAAAAAATTACCGATGGTATAAAAAACTACAAGTAATGTTTTGTTTAAAAAAACACTAACCCAAAATTTAACCCCCACATGGCCACCCACATAGACCCCATAATCCCTTGTCCTATGCCAATCCCATTCGATCACGACTCCTCAATTATTTTTTATATGGGAATATTCAAACCCACAACCTACTAATTAAAGACAATCTCCCTGACAAGACTAGTAAATGTACCACTTTTTGATTAATATACACAGAATTATGAATAACCCATTGATTTATTGAGTGTGTGTTATTTTTTTCAACCATTAGTAATGATTCTTGGATGTTATTGAGAATGTTTTTGATCTATTAAACACGTCTTTTAAGTGATTTAATACGAATTTGAGTGGCTAAGGATGTTTGTATTTTAGTATAAAATCCTATATATGTAATCTTAATTGAAAGGTATTTGGATAACTTTGAAAAGTATTCAATAATATTACGATGGAAAACATTTTATAGATATTATATATAATATTATTGTAGATAGGTAACATATTACATAACATATGAAAGATATTTTAATCATAAAAAAGATATATGAAGAAGTGTATATAAAAATTTGATAAAGGTAAAACACCATTATGATACATAGTATAATTCAAAGCATGTGAAAATTTTTCTATGTGAAACATAAGATCTTTCTAGTGATACATAAGGTTTTCTAAGATTTCACAGAATACAAAAAATATTGCATAAGTGAAATCTAAAAAAGTATCAGAAGTTTGTAAGACTTAATATATTATAGTTGATCTGAAATATATGTTATATAATACATACTATTCCTTTTAGAATGTGGAATATTACTCTAAATAGTATGGAATATATTTTCTATGATACAAAAGGTTTTATATGAGCTTCCATATAATGTGTAATGTTTATCTTTATGAAAAAAACTTCAAGATTTCCAGAAAAGGCATTTTATGTTAGATGATGATTTGTTACACCTCAATTCATAAATACCACGATGCTAGTGACTGAACTATGGATCTATCCAAGATTAAAGGAGAATTAAATGAATATTAATTAATAATAACATTACCTGATTATTTTTTATTTTTAGATACAATGATTTTAAAACAATTAATTAAGGCCAAATATGGAGAAATTAGTGAATGTATTTCTTGATTAGTTTTAATAATAAAGTATGGGAATTTTTGGAAATTGTGTTGAGGATCATGGGAGTTAGGACTATGTTATTAGTTTAGAATTAAAACGTGTTAAGGATCATGCTTGGAAGACCCATGTTATTAGTCGAGAATTAAAATCGATTGAGTATCATGGGAAACAAATATTGAGTAAATAAATTGAGAGAATATTCTAGAATTATTTGAGAACTTGGATTTTATATAAATTACAGAATTTTCAATTATTGATTAATTCATAAAATATTCTAAAAATATAAAAATATAAAAATATGAGATGATTTGTGTGTTGAATATGTTTCAAATTATAAGTGGGAATTATTTAAAGAATAAGAAATTGAGATTGGGTTCAACATTGGTGATCTGCTACATCCAGTTGAAAAATGTGGGAGTTAAGATCATGATTAAGATGGATCCTAAATTCTATTATAAAGCCCCAAGTCACTGGTGTATTAAATATTATATAATTATAAATATATTTTTAATTTTTTTGAGTGTTTTCAAGATTTGGATGTTGGGTAGTTTAATTTTTTTTCCGAATAGGATGCATGGTATGATTATTGCATAATTAGTGAGAACTATGTAACTAGGAGATACATGTAACATACCAAACATCATTTTTCTTATTATTATATTTATTTATTATTTATCATTTTCCTTGAATTTAAGGTCAAATTTTCTTGAATTTTCAAAAGGTTGATGTTGCATTATTAAGTGCCCAGTTAGTACTAATTGTGCAACCCGACTGTGCAAATACTGCAATGTGTTTTAGATATGATCACATGGTTGGCACATGATTTTACTAATTATGTGGAAAAAACACATGATTCATTCCTAGTGTTTCCAATTATAGTCACATTTTTGGAACACAGTTTGCAAAACTCTACAGTTAAACCATACAACCCTTCCATAAATCTTTTTTTTGAAAATTTCATTTTTTTCATTTATATTTTAAATATTTATGTCCTCCCCCACTCCCCCATTCATTTGAGTCCCAGATAAAGAGCACCAGGTGACCACCCTCCTCCTTTCCCTAGGGGTTGTGGCCTTCTTATCCATTGATTCTTGGTGGTTTCTTCTAGTTAAGGCCTTTTTATTCCCCTCTTGCTTCTTACTTCTTCTTTACTTCATGTTTTATATTATTTATTATTTTTTTGTGGGAGGGTTTTATAAAAAAACAATGTGTGGTTTTTTCTAAAACCATTGTGGTTTTTATTTTCAGGGTGTGTGTATTTCTCATCTTACCATCTTCTCTTAAAATTTGGAATCTTAACTTCATCTGTGCTTGACCTTGGTAGGTGTTTCAATTCTTTGATTTATTTATTTTTAATCCCTAATTTTCATGGGCTCTTTATAAATTATCTTCCTTAGAAATAATATATTCTATGTAGTTATAGAAATTCCTAAGAGTTTTTATCAAAGTAATTTGTATCTATAATCATGTTTCAACATTTAATTTGATTTTATATTAGATAATTTATGGGTTTTTAAGTGTTATTGTTTGGTATTTCATTTTCAAATTATTTTATTGTGTGATATGTTTTTTTGTTATACATTTTTATAGTGTATGAATATTTATTTAGTAATGTTTTACGTTGATGTTTTCATGGTTTACTGAATTTGATGGTCTTTAGGTGGGGTTTTCCTTTGAGTTCATGGTGGTTTCAGAATGGATTTTAGATTTCAAAATGGTATTTCAAAAAGGGAATTTGAATGGTATTTTTTAAATATTCCATGAATGTCTATTTGGTATTTTTAATATAAATTTCCAGTGAAATTGATTTGGAAGTGATTTTTAATGGAATTTTTAAAAAATTTATTATTAAATATTATAATTGAAGGATTAGTTGGAAACATTAATAAATAATTTTCTATAAATGAGATGCACAGACATGGAATCCCCATATTATAATATGTATTATGAGATTGATAAATTTTTGTGATTTCTGGTATTTCTATATATATATATATATTAAATAGGGATTCACATTAGGGGGTGTAAGGAGGTGGGCTAAGGATTTGATTTTTTATTTATGATTGATATGTGAAAAATGTTACCTTACCTTTAATTGCTATCTTCATGAGGATCCTAGGAATATTATTGGTAGAATGAGAATAAATTATGATCAATTCATGATGATATTAAAAAAATTATCCTTTTATGAGATACATCGTGACCCTAGGGGTGTGCCACTAGTGAGGCTAGGTTAGAGAAACTAAGAGCTTATAGACTAGAACGTTCATTAATAAACTGATAGGTGGTTCTACTCGAGTACATCAAATATATTCTCCCTAGATGTTTGGTATCTTTCCATGATTATGTACACTTTATTTTGATCCCTTTATTGGTATTTAGGATTATGCCCTTGCACTATTCATTATTTTGTCTTTCTTATTATTATACTTTATGTGGTTTTTACTTCATTGGTTATACTATTGTTCAATAAGTTATATTCCATTTATTTATATCTATTTTGTTTTCGATTTGGGTGTATCTACTATTTATTAATAATTTATTGATAATTTAAACTATTTTATAATTTTTTTATCTCGATTTATTTAGTTTCTATTTTATGTACCTTTATCTATAGTTTTAATTATGTGGTTTATATTTTATATGGGCGAGTTTATATGTTTTTATAGAATTTTCTTAAAATGATTTGGAATTGGTTTTTGGAAGTGAATTTTAAATTGGGTTCTAAAGGAAGGGAGTTTAACATTTTATTTTAAATCATAGTTATTTTTACAAAATCAAATTATAGAATTTCATGATTTATATTCCTAAATTATGAGAAAAAACTATTTAAAAATTCTATAATTTAAACTAGTATATCTGAATTATTTTGAAAAAAAATGAAATCATGGAATACTTGTTGAGATACTATTTCATTTTTATCACACACTCTACTTACACCAATTGATTTATTTATAAATAATGGTTTTATTTTGTAGGTTTAGGTTCAGGTTCTTGGGAATCCCTATCCTATAGACTTCCTCTTTTCAGATGCTCAGGGGGTGGTTCATGTTTGTACTTAGACAGTGATATCGGGGTCATGATGATACTATTTGTTAGCATTTTAGTTTCTTTGGGATTATTCTGGATCACTTTTGCATTATCCAAGATATCCATTCTTGTATCTCATTATATATTATTTCAAATATATATATATATTGAGTTGTATGTTTATTTTATTTATTCCATATTTTGATTGTTTTTAATTTGATACTCTTCTTCATGTTTATGCATGGATGTATAATGTATGGAAACACCCTTATAGAACATTAGTAGAATTATATTTCATGTTGATTATTATTTATCTATGATAAATCATTCTAGATGAGTATAATTTTATGTTAGGGCACTATTTTATAGCTTAAGGGGACAAGGAATCCCCTTTGGCCTTCCCACATGCCAGCTTAGGTACTCAGTTGATGGGTGTCCTGGACTAGCTCATGACAATGTGGGAGGTGGTTGGGATTCAAGTAGAGTTGGAAATATTGTAACATAGTTCTATAAACTATGTAAAATACCCTTAAGTATGGGGTGACCTTTAATTATTGGTGCAATATGGGTAAAACTTATATTCAAACCATGAAAGGTGTACAATTTTTATCTAGTGGAGGATGTATAGTTGGCACATGGTTTTTTAAACCATATAGCCTACCCAATTTCCTTAAAAGTATGATATTCAATTAATTCCTCTAAATTATTTATCTTTTTTATCCTCCCTTCCCTCCCCCTTTTCATTTATCCAACTAGAGGGATATCCCTGGGCACCCCCTTTAATTCACTTGGCATTTTTATCACATCCTCTTTCAATTTCAAATGATTTTTTTGGTAAAGTTCTATATTCCTATTTATCTTTCCTCCCCTCTCCCATATTTCTCCATTCCCATTGGATTTCCTTTTTCCCTTGAACCATAATATCCACGGTGGTAAAATATAGGATTTGGATCAAAATAACCATATATATTTGGTTTTATAGGATTTATAGAGGTCTTAAAGTGCAAGGTTTTTCTTTCTCCAATAAGGTAAAGTGACTTCCACTTGGTTTTGGTAAGTGTTTGTATGAAATTAATTTATCTCACATATCATGAAATGATTAAGAATTATAAATTTAATTCCTGTTAATTTAAATCTGTATGTGATACTTATAATGGGTTTATAATGTGTTTCAAAATGATTTCTATGGTTGGTGTAAAAGGTGATTTTCATAGATTTCTTGTATTCATTTTGAACTCCAATGTTTGTGTGTGCTATGTGTTTATAAAAATGAACTAGTAGCTCTTCCCATATGAGCTTATTAATAAAGGAGACATTTTTTTCATTTGTATTTTAGAAATAGGAATTCATGTTTTTTAATGGCTTACAAGGGATGTTTTCATAGTTTTGATTTTAAAGAGTGATTTATAACTTTTTTTCCTATGATCAATAAAAATACCCATTTGGAACTTGATAATCTTGATTAAATCTTTTTTGGTGTGTGAAAATGATGGTTTATGATGGTTTATTAACTCTCTATTCCAATTTGGGTTTTAAAGGTAGTGTTGGAACTTTAAAAATGTTTTTACTTGATGTTTATAACACCCTAATTGTGATCCCCTTATGTTTTTCATTGGATAGACTTGTTCCCTTCTTGGGAAGAAATGAAATATTATTTTATTATTTTATACAATGTAAAAAGGATTTGTTTCATGTGATGGTGTTGGAGGTCAGATAAGGTTTATTGATTATGTATTATTTATGTATGTTATGATTACTGGCTTCTTATTTTCTCATCTATGCTTTAATTATCATGGGAACCTGAGGTAGCTAAGTGATAGATCCATGTTTATGCTTCAGTAGCTTAGATTACACCCTGTCTAGTGTCCCCTAGAGTATATTACATTATTTTTTGGGGATATCTCCAATAAAACTATGAGAGTGACTTAGGTTCTTATATTTTAAGGAAGACACATAGGTTGGTAGTTGATTTTATTGAGTATAGACTATGACTATCTCACACTTGGACAAACTGAGTTTCCCATGATGCTTATTCACTTGAAAAAGATGTCATCCTAGGGATTCCCATTGCAAACTTTATTGCATCCCCTTGTACTCATCTTGGTTTATGACACCATTTATGTTATCATTATTTAATCTTTTTATGTTTCATCAATATTATGGTTCATTATTGAGTTTTTACCTTTCTTTCAGGGTATTTCGTATATTATAACTTGTTTATAAAAGTTGATTAAAAAATGGAGTCTTCAAAGTAATAAGAAATTTTAGTTTTATATATGTAACTTTGGACAAGGTTTTTGAAACAAGGAATGATACTTTTCATGTTTTCGTAAAATCAAAAGTCTTCATTTCTGTGTTTAAAAACATTCTTTTACTAAATGATGTTTCCACTTATTTTATATAAAATCAAGTGAGGATTTATTTATTTATTAAATCGTGATATTTGTTTTTTTATGGTTTCTCATATGTAAAAATTTATTTTAATTGTACTTCAAAATATAATATATAAAATGTTTTATAAAAAATATTGTATACACTCTTTGATGAAATCCTATTGAGCCTATTTAAGTAACACACTGCATACTAACATGTATGTGTCTATGTAGTTATTATATTTTTTATACATGTTCCCAAGTTGTTATCTCGCATTGGTTTCTGTTTCCTTTAGTTTTATGATGGATGAGTTTAGATATGGTGGGTGACTATGGTTATTAAGGAGGTGATCTTACAATATAGGTTGGGTTTTGGTTTATCTCTGGGAAATTTTATATATATATTGATATATCCATTTTTACTTTATTTGTTAGTATTTTATATATTTTTTTTCTAGTGATTTATTTATTTTGGACGTGTTTCATTGTATAAAATGATTAAGAACACTTACACTGTTTATGAATTGTTTGGAAATTTATTTTCATTATGTTATATTTAGTTGGATTTATTATTTGTACCTATTTATTTGGCGTGCATGGAAGATCAATGTATAAATGAACCATGTAAAATTATCAATTATATTATATTGACTATTTATTATATTTTTAGGGTAAAATTATTACCATTAATTAGTATTTGATATCCTAGTGCTTGTCGCCAACTTGTGGTGATCGAGAAAGAACTTTAAGCCTTATGGAGGGATAACCTGGGTGACATGGCTGGTCAAATCAAGCCACTTTTTTTGACCGTTGTTTTATATTTTGAAAGCTTGAAGAATATATTTTATTAATAATGTATAATCCTAGATATTTATGGTGATATTCTTAGTTATGGTTCATATTATTATTGTAAATTGGTGAGAGATATTACAAAGAAACAATTAGAAGATTGTAGAATAGTTAGGAGACTGAGTTATCTGTAGATAACTATTTCAATAACACTTGATATTAGTGATTAAAATTGAATCTTTGACTCATCCTGAACCCAATAAGGAATTCTCATTCTTATTTGGAGATAACCTCTACAAAATATTAGAGATATTTTTTTTGTGTGACATCGTAGATCCGATCCACTGAAAAATAACCAAACACAGTTCTCCACATGGCCTCAAGCATACCTCCCTATATGCCATAGGCTGCTGAATAGCAGTAAGAGTCCTTGGTCGAATAGTGGGGAGACTATATCCTCATGATCAGAGTGTATTACATGTTGGAGTTGGTGGGCTAGAACCAACTACCTTGTACTTTATTCATTAATAAATACCTTATCACATCTTGACTATTATTATTCCTGATAATGCATGTGATAATGTCCTAAGAATAGCTGTTGCACTAAAGGGTCATAGCGGATCCCTGCTATGATGAGAACCCGAAAGTTCAATAACACTATTCTTGAATATATGTTCTAAGTCCAGATGATGTTATTTGAGGGTGAAAAATAATACATGCCATTAGGGGTGAGGAATCATAAAACATTGAGGCACTACTCATGGTGTGCACCCTTGATAATATCTAAGAGGATATTATGGGAACATGACCCGTTAGTAGGAAATCCACATTTTATAGTGTCATTGGATGTTCCTATCTGCGGATGTGTGTATTAGTCCTTAGTATTTAAGATTATTATTAATGGGTATTACAACTCACGCACTTAGATGTATTGATAAAAACTGTGATGACACACTGTTCGCAGCGAGGTAGGATATGTTGGGTGCGTCACGAGTGTTAAAAAATTAATAGATAATGCGAGTAAGGTTTTGTCCTTTTTTTTCATAAATGGAAGTAGATATCTCAGGCCCTTTGATTGAATTGGTATAGCATAAATAAATCCATGGCCATGGTGAGGGATGGGAAAGTTCAATTCTGGGAAGTCAAATAATGAATTATTGAGCACATGGGTTGATGGAACTAGCATGAAACCCTCTTGATCCAAGATATTTAGACAAAGGGATTAAATTACACAGTAAGTGTTCGTAGGAGGTGACACGTCACTGCGGCATTGAAATCTTTCTCTATGGGTGCCTTGGCATGTTTCAAGATGCTAACCTTGGACTTTAGGCAGGCTCCCACTAATTCCACTGAGAAATAGGACAAGAGGGTCACACACTAAGTGTGTCTAAGTATATCAGTTAAATATTAATTTAACAAGTTGAATAAAGATTATTCCCGATTGTGGTTTAATAATTATTCAAGGATTCCTAATCACATTTATTTCAACTCTAGTTATTCGAGAGAATATATTATGTGTGAAAAATATATTTGTTAGTGAGTAATACAGTGATATTTATTTGAGAAATAAATAGACATTATTCAAGGTCTAATATAAGTGGTGGAGAAAATAATGAAATGGAAAAATAAATAGAACATGCTGCGTATATTAATATATACACGCTGTGTATTTTTTCTGGAAATTTATGAGAAAAATATTATTTATTTAATTAAATTATATTAGTTGTAATTTGTTGGGTGCATGTAAAGTAATAATAACGGTCAACTGTTATCATTAGACATGGGGTATTAATAAGAATTAAATGAAATGAATAAATTCTTTCAGTTAATTAATTCATTTTATTATTCTATGTAATTAAAATCCAAAATATATATTTTTCATTGACCTATCCATTTTTTGGAGTTTTTTGACAAGGGATTTGAAAAAGCTCCCAAGCCAAGAGAGAATTCCCTTTCCACCAAGAACACTCTCAAGCTACGAGAGAGAGATCCACCTCCACCAGATCAAGGTGATCAAAGGCAGACATCACAAGCGAAACCTCTTCTGTACTAGCACCTGGAGATACCTTCGGCGATATGCAGAGATACGTGTAGCATGTGTGGATCACCTCTAGAGGAATCCTACACTTGGATTCTACGACACAACGACGGATCACATCGTATCATGACTAGAAACATCAACAGAGAAATAATTCTATCATGGTAATTCTTGTCAATTAATTTAATTAATTATAACCAACATATGATGATCCTCTCTATGGTTCCAGGACTCCATTATTTATTTTTCATTCTCCATTCTATTCTAGAGATCTGACATTTTATTATCAGGATGATTCTCAGATTTATCGTTGTTAACGCTAAAATTAAAGTTGTATACACCCACCAACACGCTTCTTCTATGTAAAGACCCAAACATTTCCATGTAATTTTTTTATTATATGGGAATTTTATGTGTCCATGAAAATTAACAGCATGTGATTCCGAGTCCCGGTGTTCCCAGAATGAATTCCTGAACATTTTTTAAGTACGATCAATAAACGTGCGAGCGAGTTTTTGTATCTTTTGAAACGGTGCTCGGAAATGAAATTTGAGGGCACCGTTGAACTTGCAGCGATGTTATTCTCTTAAGGATACCTTCACCTCGACCACAGTAGGTCGAGGGTGGAAGATAAATTTTTCACTTTTTCTTGGAAGAAGAAAAAAAAATTTAACATTTTTTTTCTTGAAACCCCTGTATTGGAGTTATGGGGGTAGGGAACACCTGAACTAGAAAACCCCCATTTCAAATTTTAGTGGTGGGGACCACCTGAACCCCTCTTTAATGTTAGAAAGTCCCTTGGAATCCTCCCATTTAATTATGTCAACACAATTCATTTAATTTTTCCAACATAAAGTAATTTGATAAACTTAATTTAATAGGTTGGATTTTCAATTTTGGCAGAAGTGTTGGAAAAGGGTGAGAGTTGGAAGAACACGGAGAAACTCTTCCTCCAATGAAGAACGTGCTCTCCAACGAAGAACACCCTCTCCAACGAGGGACGTCTTCAGCGACAACGAGCCGATGATCATCCTTCCCTCCCCACCGACGTCAACGAACCTTCGAGTTAGGGGTGTGATTTTGATTTACCTTAACAATTTTTTCTTTTACGTTGAACCTCTCCCCATGAGCCGCATGCTACCACTCTAAAACAGAGGGTGCGGGCTAAACGAACATGGCTCGAACTCTCCTCAACCTTTTTGGTTTTTGTTGCGTTCTTTGTGATGGAGGAGGATGGAGAATGGTGCCCGAAATTGGCACTGGTGGGACTCGGGGGCGGCAGTCATCCATGATGACGGCGGCAGCGCCACCGCGCTGCCGGAGAAGGGTCGCGACCCATCAGCCACGACGCAGCAAGGGCAGTGTCCGACACTCTGGCCAGCCATGCGAAGGGGACAACGGTGGGCGTTTGCGCCGCCCAACATGTAGGAGTTTCACCCTTGTGTCGTGGCGGTGGAGGGAGGGTGGACGGCCGAGCCGACCACTGGTGGAGGCGCGACGCATGACCGCGCCGCACCGCGGGCCGCCGCAGTGCGGGCCGGGACAGACCGGGTCAGTCTGACCAGGTCGGACCAGACCCAAGTCAACTTTGACCTTTTTTGCTCTTTCGTCCATATTTTGAGCTATGGGCATCTGTTTGATGAACTTTTTACGTTGCTAGAATCCTTGTATTGAGACGGTAATTTTCGTATACCCCACTTTACTTTTGGATAAAGTTGGGGTATGACCGGGTTGGATCGAACATGAATCTAACCGAGCCCTCAGGACTAAAAGGCCAATAACATACAGATCAGGCATCTGATTAATGCAACCTCTATTGCGTTGATATCCCTCTTGGAATCATGTGATCTTAGTATCAACATGTTTCTTGAGGAGTGGACCCTCCTAGAATCAAGTGATCTTAGTACGGGAACCCTGTAGCTGGATGTAAAATGAGAAAGGGATCCTATGTGGGTCTGCACATTGGGATCCTACGTGGGTGTGTGTTAGAGAGTTCCACATGGATATGCTCTAGGAATCCATGTGGACTACTATAGGATCCTACGTGGGTCTACTATATTAGGATCCAACATGGGTCTACTGTACTAGTAACTTTCTTGGGTCTGCCTCTTAACCAAGTTAGATGATTTAGTAGTTACATCTAATCATCTTGCTACCGTATTAAGTTATACCTGGTGTGAGATGATTCTTTATTTTTGTGGTATTCTTCTATGTGGCGTACCTTTGTGGTACTTACCTTCGTGTTGATACCTTCGTGGGTTTCTTCTGTGTCGCATACCTTTGTGGTACTTACCTTCGTGGTGATACCTTAGTGGTATTATTCTGTGTGGCGTACCTTTGTGGTACTTACCATTTTTTTGATACCTTAGTGGTATTTTTCTATTTGGCATTACCTATGTGGTACTTACCCTTGTGGTGTTACCTTAGTGGTATTATTTCCTTCATCGAATAGTTAAACTTTGGATAAGAGTTGGGCCTTGTGTTTCCTCATGAATGAGATGGGTATACTTGATAACTTAGGTATATGTATGGGAATATACCTAAGTAAGGTCTTTAGATGTTTTCGTGCTTTGTGGTTTATCCTTTTTGGGTTTTTTGAGACCATAGGGGGTCTCCGGGTCCCTACTGAGTATCGTTATACTCACCCCTATATGAGATACGCCTGGACCTTGTTGTGTTTGGTGCAGACGATGAACAACGTTGACTGAGGACGAGAGTACTAGGATAGGAGGTATCATAGGGTTGGACATTGGATGAGGCGTACCACATAGAGGATCGTTCGGGAGCTGTACCTACCCTTCAGGTGGGATCCTTGGTGGGTGTTCACGGGATCTGTTTCTGTTTAGTTTTACTTTCTATTTTTACTTGTACTTTTCAGTTTCCTTGTAATTTCCAGTTGGTCTTGTATTCCAGACCCTTTTTCTTTTTTGTACACACTCATTTTACTATACAGTTTACTTGAGTTCGTATCTTACTGTGTGATTGGTTGTGTGCATTAATAGGTTATAAAGGCAATGCCTTCCTGGTTTTAGGGAATACGCCTTTCGGTGCTAGTCTCCAGCCCCTGGCCTATGGAAGGCGGTTTTGGGGTAGTCATGGAATGGGCCCCGAGGGACGGGTCATGACAAATTGGTTTTAGAGGAGTCGGTTCTACTATAGAACATTCGACTCTGATCTTTTAACGGCAATAATGTAAAGTTTAGTGAGTGTGGCTTTCAGTTTAGGGAATCCAGTGTTGGTCTGGTGACCGACATATCCATACACCAGGACCCTGACTTCTGATTTCTGACTCAGTGTACGAAAACACTGATCGCATGTGTGTTTCAAAAAGTTTTCTTTGTGATATTTTTGAGTCATCTCACCAAGTATAACTTATTGAACATGGAACACCTATTTTTTTCCAGGATGCCTCCACGTAGATATCGAGCTAGGGTTCCGGGTATTGTACGCGTTGATAGCTCACCGAGCAACGAGGCCTCAGTGTATGGACCTTTATCAGTAGGATCACTAGCGAATGAACCAATGGTAACTTTAATCATTTGGCCATCAATTCCACCAGGACTAGGAGTAGAGGGTGCACGATGCTTGAGTGCATTGCATGAGTCCAGTGCTAGAGGCGACTGAGGTTCAAGGGTGAGACAGACCCACAGTCGGCAGAGGATTGGTTTGAGGCCGTGGTGAGAGTCTTCCGACTGGTAGGGACACTAGCTGATCTCATGGTGATCCTTCCTGCTAGTCTTCTACAGGAAGAAATAGGTAGATGGTGGAGCTTGATGCTCCGGGTTCACGACGAGGTGACACTTCTCTAGGTAGACTTTGAGAGCCTATTTCAGGCAGAGTTTGTCCCAGCGACCCTTCGCGCATTGCGCATACATGAGCTTCTTCATCTAAAGTAGGGAAACATGATTCTGGCTCAGTAATCAACGAGGTTCACCGACCTCTCATGCTACTCCACTGATATGGTGCGAGACCCATTCTTTAGGGCCCAGACCTTTGAGAAGGGACTAAGGTGGGAGATCAGGGCTTTGATGATTTCTCTCAGCATCCCGAAACATGCAGGGGTGTTAGAGCGAGACCTCTTAGTGGAGATTTTTCTTGCTAAGTAGTCACCTGCAGTGAGACCCACCACTGGGCATCATGTAGTGGAGTCTTCTACAGCTGGTAGAAGATATATTTCATAGAGGCCCAAGAGGACTAGACCTATAGGAGGACGACCGCAGGATTCAGGGATGGTTGTGCGGGGCACCAGAGACATAGACAGTCATGCGAGGAGCAGGCAGTGTTACACTTGTGGTGGGTAGGGTCACATGGCTCATAACATCCCAACCCACCATACAAATTATTTGCAGATGGTTGAAGGACCGCTCAGGCAGTGACAGAGGTTCGACTGAGGAGGTCCACAGGGAGCAGGTAGACATGGCAGAGGAGCTGGCCAGGTAGTTTACGGTGGGCGACGATTCAAGATGTTACCACCACCACCCCAAGTGGTCCACCCCGACCATAGGTAGTAGGTGGACATGGGCAAACTCAGCTCCAAGAAGCTGAGGCCTACGACCATGGTGCTCCGGAGATGATTCAACGTATGATATGTGTATACTCCACCTTAGCTGTAGTACTTATAGACACAGGTGCCAATCATTATGTTATTTCCACTACCCTTGTCCAGAGCTTGAAGATTGCAATGGACCCGTTGGCTCGATCCTTATGGCTAGAGGCTCCTACAGAAAAGGATTCGACGATCACACACTGGTGCTGACAGTGTGAGCTTAATCTAGGAGTAGATAGATTCGGCCGAGATCTCCAAGTAGCGGCGTTGAGGCCTTACGACATCATCTTGGGTAAGGACTGGTTATCTATAGTACATGTTCATATTGTCTATATTAGGTGCAAAGTGCGGTGTTTCTACATGGATGGGTCTAGTTTACCTTCACCGGTGAGAAGGTAGACTTTGTAGTATTGGATGTACTTACTCGGAGGAGGGTGCAACCAATCACTCTTCAGTTGGCTAGCCTTACCCTCGGAGCGGTTGATGTAGAGAGTCCGAGCTATCCTCTAGTGGGGGACCAATACACAAATGTCTTCCCTGATGATGTTTTGGGTCTACATCCTCATAGAGAGGTGGAATTTTACAATGACTTGTACCCTGGGATGACACCGATATCTACACCGGTATATCGGATGTCTCCTGCGGAGCTATGAGAGCTACGGGTACTGCTGGAGGACTTGCAAGGAAAGGGTTTCATTAGGCCCAATGTCTCTCCTTGGGTAGCCCGGATTATGTTCGCCAAGAAGGAAGATGGGAGCTTGAGACTTTGTGCTGACTATCAGTGCGTTAACCAGGGGACCATGAAGAACAAGTACCCACTCCCAAGGATTGACGACATCTTTGATCAGCTGAAGGGAGCACAATGGTTCTCAAAGACAGAACTCATATCAAGTTATCACCAGCTCAGAATATGAGAAGAGGATGTGTAGAAGACAACTTTGATATGTCGGTATGGCCACTACGAGTTCTTGGTTATGCTATACGGCATAAAAAACACTCCAATATTGTTTATGGGACTCATGAACATGATTTTTCAGCCATACCTTGATCAGTTTGTAGTAGTCTTCATCGAAGACATTCTGATCTACTCAGTTACTAAGGAGGATAATGCTTATCATTTATAGATAGTTCTGGACACACTCCAAGAACACCAGCTTTTTGGTAATCTCTCGAAGTTCCAGTTTTGGATCTGAGAGGTTCACTTTCTGGGACATGTCATCTCAAAGGATGGAGTTGTGGTGGACCCAACGAATATTGAGGTGATACTTCCTTGGGAGCCACCCAAGAGTGTGACAGATGTATAGAGTTCTCTGGGTTTAGCTAGATACTACCAGAGATTTGTGCTATATTTATCTGGAGTTGCAGCACCTTTATTAGCATTGACGAAGAAGGGTCAACCATTCGTGTGGTCAAAGAGATGCCAGCTGAGTTTTCAAAAGTTGAGGTAGAGGATTACTAGTTCCCCCATCTTGATGCTACCGGAGGAAGTCATTGGGTACGTAGTCTATTAAAATTCACCAGGGACCGAGATCAGATGTGTACTGATGCAGGAGCAAGCGGTTATAGCCTATGGTTCTCAACAACTAAGACAACATGAGAAAAACTACTCTACCCATGAACTGGAGTTAGCAGTTGTGGCCTTTGCCTTGAAGATATGGCGAAACTATCTTATGGGTGAGCATTTTACTGTTTAATTTGATCACAAGAGTCTCAGGTATATCTTATCTTGGAAGGACATGAAATTGAGGCAAAAATATTGTCTTGAGTTCCTTCGGGACTATGACTTTGAGATATTCTATACTCCTAGGAAGGGGAACATTGTAGAAGATGAACTCACTAGAAGATCTGGTATACAGATGCTAGGTGAGGCGACGGAGCAGCTGCCCGCTTTATAGATATCCTTTGTGGAATAAGATGGAGAACCCTTTATTCAGTATCTTACAGTCACTCCCCCACTTCTTCAGCGAGTTAGGGAGGTGCAACATGGGTACTTTGACTGCGAGGCTCGACGTGTTTAGATATCCTCAGGGTAGGCACCTGATGGATTTTCTAAAGGTGGGTAGCATGTCATCCTCTTTAGAGGACGTACCATTGTACCAGTGTCACTTCGGGAGGAAGTGTTGAGGGAGTTCCACACATCTCCTCTAGCGGTACATCTAGGAGTGGAAAAGATGTACCAGGACCTTCAAAGGAAGCACTGGTGTCCAGGAATGGAGAAAGTAGTAGCAGAGTTTGTCTCTCAGTGCCTCACTTGTCAGTAAGTGAAGGCGGAGAATCAGGTACCTGCAGGATTAGTCCAACCTTTAGAGGTACCAGAGTGGAAGTAGGAAAGGATATACATAGAATTTATGACAGGGCTTCCATGTACATCCAGAGGTCATTATTCTATCTGGGTGATCGTCGACTGACTCACAAAGTCGGACCACTTCCTACCGATCATAGATGAGGGTTAAGTAGAGATCTTGGTACGCCTCTATGTGCAGGAGATTGTGCGGCTACATGGAGTACCATAAATGATTGTCTCCAATTATGATGCATGTTTCACTTCCTGGATGTAGAAGGGATTGCAAGAGGTTTTCGGAATGCAACTTCATTTGAGCACTACCTTCCATCCTCAGATGGATGACCAGTCTGAGTGGACCATTAAAACCCTCGAGGACATCCTGTGTGCTTTCATCCTCAACTTCAGTCACAGCTGGGAGGATCACTTTACCTTGTTAGAGATTTCATACAACAACAACTATCACTCCACCATTGGGATGGCACCTTTCAAGGTGTTGTGTGGCCGACCTTATGGATTACCTTTGTGCTGGACTGACCCAGGGGAGTCAGCACTCATGGGACCAAAGATGGTACCCGCTACCATGGAGAAGGTGCAAATCATCTAGGAGCGGATTAAGACTGCACAAAGCAGGAAAAAGTCTTATGCAGACAAGAGATGGTGACCTCTGGAGTTTGAGGATGGTGACTATGTTTTTCTATGGGTCTCACCTTGATGAGGTTTGCAAAGATTTGGCTGGGGCGGTAAGTTATCTTCAAGGTTCATTGGACCCTTTCAGGTCCTCAACAGAGTTGGCGAGGTGGATTCCCACATAGCACTTCCCCCTCATTTGCACCGAGTGCATGACGTTTTCCACATATCCCAGTTGAGGTGATACGTGCACGACCCAACTCATGTCATCGACCATGATGAGTTGGACATCAACGATGGGAAAACATTTACAGAGGTTCCATTAGATATTGAAGATCGACAAGAGTGGGTCCTACGTGGGCTGTCGATACCTTTAGTGCGTGTACGTTGGCAGCAAGAGATCCTCCCGGAGAGCACATGGGAGCGGGAGGCTGAGATTCGTGCTCATTACACCCACTTGTTTTCCAAGTTTTTGTGTTGTCGATTTTTGGGACGCAAAGCCCTGCAGTGGGGAGAATGTAAAGACCCATAAATTTCCATGTAATTTGTTTTTATTTTATGAGAATTTTAATAGTCTGTGAAAATTGACAGCATGTGATTTCGAGTCCCAGTGTGCCCAAAATTAATTTCTAAACTTTTTTTAAGAACGTTCAGTAAACGTGCGAGCGGGTTTTTTTAACTTTTGAACCGGTGCTCATAATTGAAATCTGAGGGCACCGTTGAACTCGCAATGCCAATATTCGCTTAAGGAGACCTTCATATTAACTGCAGTAGGTCGAGGGTGGATGATAATTTTTCACTTTTTCATGGATGAAGGAAAATAAAATAAAATAATTCAACATTTTATTTAATTTCTTGAAACCCCTCTTTTGAGTTATCGGTGTGGGGACCACCCAAACTAGAAAACTCCCATTTCACATTCTAGTGGTGGGGACCACCCGAACCCCTATTTAATCAGAGGAAGTCCCATGGAATCCTCCCATTTAATTATTCCAACATAACTCATTTAATTGTGTCAACGTAAATTAATTTGATAAACATAATTTAATAGGTTGGATTTTCATTTCTGGCAGAAGTTTTGGAAAAGGGTGAGAGTTGGGAGAACATGGAAAAAATCTTCCTCCAATGAAGAACATGATATCCAATGAAGAACGCCCTCTCCAACAAGGGACATCTTCAGTGACAACGAACCGACATCCATCCATCCATCCTGAACGACATCAATGAACCTTTGAGGTAGGGGTGTGATTTTGATTTACCTTTGTTATTTTTCTTCTACATTGAACCTCTCCCCATGAGCCACTTTATACCAATCTAACGCAGAGGGTGCAGGCCAAACGAACATGGACCGACCTCAATGTAACTTTTTGTGGGTTTTTATGCGTTCTTCGTGATGGAGGAGGACAGTGACCAGTGCTAGAAATTGGCACTGGTGGGACTCGGGGCCAGCGGCCGGCACCACGACCGGCCGCGATGAGGGTGGTGGCGCGACCATTCCACCAGAGAAGGGCCGTGACAGGGAAAGGGCGATGGCCGGCACTCCAGCCTACTATGCGAAGGGGATGGCGGCGTGTGTCCGCCCCACCCGACATGAAGGAGCCGCGACCTTATGTCACGACGGCGAAGAGAGGGCAGACGACCGAGCTAGCCATCGGTGGAGGCGCGGCGCGTGACCGCGTCGCCCAGAGGGGGCTGGCCATCCGGTCCACCATGGCACCACCGGCCGCCACACTGCGGGCCGCCAAACTATGGGCCTCCACGCCGCAGGCTGCCCAATGCAGGTTGGCCTAGACCCAGCAGTCTGGGTCGGACCCAAGACTGGACCAGGGCCAACTTGGACCCTTTTCTCTCTTTCAGCCATATCTTGAGCTATGGGCCTACTTTTGACGAATCGTTTGCGGAGATAGAAACCTTGGATTGAAAATTTCATTTTGGTATAGGCCACATGAGTTTTGGATAAAGTTGGGGTATGGCCGGGTTGGATCGAACACGAATCCAATAGGGCCCTTGGGATTAAATGGCCAATAACTTACAGACCCGGCGTCTGATTGACGCACCGTCTATTGCATTGAGACCCCTTTTTGTGGTAGTACTTTGGGATAATTTTTCATGGGACTTCATGGAATTTGGATTATAAAACTGTGGTTGAGGAGCATACCCTCCCGTAATTAAGAGAGCTTAGTGCGGGAACTCTGTAGCTGGCTGTAACACAAGAAAGGGATCCTATGTGGGTCTGTGCTTTGGGATCCTACATGGGTATGTGTTCAAGAGTTCCACTTTGATCCACTCTAGGAATCAATATGAACTAATTTTGGATCCTAAGTGGGTCTACTATACTAGGATCCTACGTGGGTCTGCTATACTCGGATCCTTCGTGGGTCTGATGATTTAGGATCCTACGTGGGTCTGCCTTTTAACTGAGTAAGATGATTCAATAGTTACATCTAATCATCTTGATACTATATTAAGTTATACCTAGTGTGGATGAGTATTTACCTTTGTGATATTCTTCTGTGTGGCATACCTTTGTGGTACGACCTTCGTGGTGATACCTTCATGGTGTTCTTCTATGTGGCGTACCTTTGTGGTACTTACCTTCGTGGTGATACATTTGTGGTGATACCTTAGTGGTATTCTTCTATGTGGTGTACCTTTTTGGTACTTACAATTGTGGTGATAACTTAGTGGTATTATTTTGTGTGGAGTTATCTTTGTGGTACTTACCCCTGTGGTGTTACCTTCATGGAACAATTGATGTTTGGCTAAGAGTTGGGCCTTGTGTTTCCTCATGAATGAAATGGGTATACTTGATATCTTAGGTATTTGTATGGGAATATACCTAAGTAGGGTTGTCATATGTTTTCATGCTTTTTGGGTTATCCTTGTTGGGTTTTGTGAGACCTTCTGGGGTCTCAAGGTCCCTACTGAGTATTGTTATTCTCACCCCTGCACGGGCTATACCTACACCTTGTTGTGTTTAGTACAGAAGACGAACAATGCTGAATGAGGACGAGATTAACAGGACCAGAGGTAGATCAGATGTGGAAATTGGATGAGGAGTACCATAGAGATGATTGTTCGACAGCTGTACCTACCCTTCAGGTTGGATCCTTGGCGGGTGTTCATGAGAGCTGTTTCTGTTTACTTGTACTTCCCAATTTTACTTGTACTTTTCAGTTTCCTTGTACTTCCAAGTTGGTCTTGTATTCTAGCCCCGTTTTCTTTTCTATAACCACTCATTTTAATATATAGTTTACCTGAGTATGTATCTTGTTGTGTTCTTGGTTTTGTGCATTTACAGGTTATATAGGTAATGCCTTCCCTGTTTTAGGGTATACGCCTTTTGGTGCTAGTCACCAGCCCATGGCCTATGGAAGGAGGGCTTGGGGTAGTCATAGCATGGGACCCATGGGATGGGTCGTGACACGCTACACCTAGAACCTACAAGTGGTATCAGAGGGATCATATCATTGATTATAATTAATTAGTTTTTTTGTTGGTGATTTATGCATTTTATAATTTAGTTGTTTCAATTCAAGTTAATCGTTCTTTAAATATGAATCTCGAGATCTATTCCTCCTCTCTCATTTCTCATTCTCCTTACATAATTTTCTTTTTCTTTTAATTTTTATTAAAATAAAATAGAGGATCTCATCTGGAGGTGCCAATTGTTCCTGGCCGTACAACACCAGAATACACAACGTGTATTCAGAAGTACACACCGTGTAGTTTAGGTTCAATACATTAGACTCTACCTCCAAATCATGCCATGTAAATGGATCCTATCTAAGTCTTAAAACTCCATGTGTTGACCAGGAATGGGTGGCACATGGTTTCCATATTACATGCCATGTAGCCCATGGTACACGGCATGTAGTCCCTCTGAGATAGGGTTGGACCATGTACCCCGTACACGGCTTTCCCGACTGGAAGCCGTGTTACGCGGATACTACATAGAGTGTGTCCCACTGAACACACTATGTACTCTGAACATTTCTGATGTTCATTTACACGCCATGTCCCCAAGTGTGTACTTCAGATGGATGGTGAACAAAATTACATGCCGTGTAGTCAGAACTACACGCCGTGTACTCATCCAAATTACGCAGATTATTAAGATTTATCATTATATTATAAAAACCCTTGAGACATATACCATAGTGCAGAAGTACAACTAAGGCATAACAAGTGATAGGTGTTTTATATATATGTGTTTAATTTAAAATCTGGGTAATGTTCATTTCTACTCATTGGTAGTCATGAACAAAAATTCACCGGGTTTCCTCCAAGGTGCAAGTTACGTACAAAGATAATTTTAAATGAATTTATTTTTTTAAAATTATGATGGATTGGAATCTCAAGGAAATTCAAAAATAGAGTTTAAGATAAAAGGATTGATTAATTGATGATAATTAATTAATTCAATAATGATTTATCTTAATCAAGAACGATTAAATAATTGAATTCTAGTTTTATATGTAAATATCATTGCATGTATGGATGATCATGAGCTAGACCAAGAACTTTGTATTTGAATGATTTCTTTTAATTTATTTATTTAAATTAAATTTGTTGGCCTGTGAGACTTCTCCTCATTAATATGTAGGGCCTGTGCACCCAATGTTTTTTTATATAAAAACCCTTTTTACCCTTCACCTGCGTGTGAGATAAAAGCATATGTAATTGATGGAGCTCCCAAACTAGTGGAGGCAGTTCATGTTAGGAGCCAAGGTGAAACCAATCTAAGGAGATACAAAGGTGGACAGGTGGGAAGCTGTAAACAGGAACCCAAAAGGTTCAAGGTGTTTCCCTCATAGGTCTTGGGTTAGTTTATCAACCACTAGATAAACTAACCAATATAATAAGCTCATGATCATACTATTTGTTTTATTTATTTCAATTGGACGGTTTATTTATTGTGGGTGTGTTATCACGATCACACAATTAATGCATCAAAAAAGAATGGAAGATGAAACTAAAATAAAACCAGCTTATGCATAAATATTATCTTAGACATGGTTAATCACTTTTGTATATCCCACTTAATATTAACGAGCATGTAATCAAATATAATAAAGTGTCAATTTACATATAAGGATAAAATCCCTCAAAGAAATATTAATTCAGTATAGCCTTCCATAATCTTGGTTTGAATCGAACCATAGTTCAAATTGCTTGACCAACCCTAGTTGGGGTGCTTTCAATTATCAGGGAATTATAATTCAATGTTTTGGGTTTACTTGACTTGGTTCACATCAAGGGTTTATTTCCACAACAAGACTTGTTGTGACCAAGAGGAAAAGATTCTAGAAATCCAAAATAAAAGGATTTCAGGATTAGGGAGTCCACTCAGTGGATCATGGAGCTGCGAATTAATGCAGTTGGCATTTGGAATGCCTACCTAAAACCATTCATGTTTCTTGACCAACCCTAGTTTGGGTAATGCGAAGGAAAATATGGATACTTTCGACTAGAATATTTATGAAATAGTATATTCCAATGTCAATGGTGAGGGATATTGGATTTTGATAAAATAGTGGGAGACTAATAAGTATTAACTTATTTATTTGTCTCAGTTTTATCATAGTAAAGTACTAAACCTTTTATCATATTAATTTGTAGAAATGGTAAGAAAAATGACTTCAAACATATCATTGCGAACCATAATCTAGCAGGAAAACCTTTTCACCTACACTAATTTCCAAGAATGGAAAAGGTGTTTACGCATCATCCTTCACCATGAGAGGAAATTGTATGTGCTGGACGAGCCTATTCCGGTTTCTCCTAGAAAAGAGGCCAGTGATGAGGAACTATCTCTCTATATGAAACATATGGATAATTCCACAAATGTTTAATGTTTCATGCTATCGGACATGTCTAATGAGCTCTTGAAGCAACATGAAAACATGGATGTGTATAGCATGATGTTTCACCTTAAGGATCTCTATCAATAGAAGGCAAGACAAGAGAGATATGATATCTACAATGATTTTTTTACAACTAAGATTGGAGAGTCTGCGCCATCTGGGCCTCATGTAGTTAAGATTATTGGCTACATTGAATTCCTAGACATCTTAGAGATTATGTTATCGGATGAGTTGCATACAGATCTCATCCGATCATCACTTCCCAAGACCTTCTCTATCTTTATTGTCAACTTTAACATGAGCAACAATGAGAAGAGTCTGTCGGAACTTATGACCTTAATTCTCCAGGTAGATAAGGACATGGGGCATGACAAAACTTCAGTCCTTATGATGAATAAGAAAAGGAAGGAAAATGAAAATGGGCCAAGGACTTATAAATGGTTTGAAGCCCCCATGCACCGTCCCTCCAAGAAGGGGAAGATCCAGAGGCAGGGCAATGAATGGGAGGTGGTACATTTTTCTTGTGGAAAGAAAGGCCACTTGAAGAGGAACTTCTCCCAGAAGCACAGGGACAATAAAGGTGCATTCGTTATCGAGTGCAATCTTTCCATTTCTACACATTGGGTATTATATACAGCTTGGGGGGGTCACATCATTATTCAAATGTAGGAACCAATTAGATTTATAAATATCTCTAGAGGATAGGTGGATCTTCAAGCTTCCAATGGCGCAAGGCTAACTGCATTGGCCATTGGTGATTACCACCTCTCATTGCCAACAACGAGGATTTTGGTTTTACATAACTGTTATTATGTGCCTAGTTTTACCAAAATCATAATTTCTATATCATTTTTGGATATTGATGGATTTATTTTCAAGTTTGGAAATAAGGGTAGCTTATTTTATATGAAAAATGTATGTTATGGTATGGAGTATTTAAATAATGGTTTGTATGTATTAAATTATGAAAACCAATTATTGGCAATCGATCACGAAATAAACTCACATGACTCATACATCACCCCGTTGTGGCATCACAGTATCGGTCATGTAAATGATAAGCTCTTGAAAAAGCTCATCCAAGATGGATATTTAGACTCTGCTGAGCTAAAACCACTTGATAGATGTCACACTTGTTTATAAGGTAAAATGACCAAGCCTCCTTTCAGTGGACAGGGTGAAAGGGCCACAGAGCTTCTAGGATTGGTGCACACAGATGTGTGCGGACCATTTCTAGTAGAATATATAGTAGGATATTCTTACTTCATTACTTTTACGAATGATTTGAGTAGATATGTCGATGTCTACTTAATGAGGTATAAGTCTGAGTCCGTGGAGAAATCTAAAGAATTCAAGAATGAAGTAGAGAATCAACTTGGTAAGAAGATAAAGAAGCTTCGATCGGATCGAGGTGGAGAATATCTAAACCAAGACTTCATCAATATTCTACAGGAGTCTGGGATTCTATCTCAGCTCACTCCTCCTTATACAACACAGTGGAATGGTGTTAGTGAAAGGAGGAACCACACCTTGTTGGACATAGTGAGGTCGATGATGAGTCATTCAGATCTTCCATTATCCTTTTGGGGATATGCATTACAAAATACAAAATACACATTAAACCGAGTACCAACTAAGGCAGAAAATGGAATTACCTCCGAGTTATGGAATGGAAATAAACCCATTTTGTCACACACACGTATATGGGGATGCGAGGCATTTATTAATACCTTCTCAGGCAACAAACTAGCACCCCGGGGCATGAGGTGTATCTTTATAGGATATCCCAAGGAAACAAAAGGACAATACCTATATAACCCTTCATACAAGAAAGTTACTATCATCAGACGGGATGTCTTTCTTGATATGGAGCACATCCTCAAAAAGGATAGTGGGAGAAGGATTGACTTTGATGAAGTTAATTCTCAAGATACACAAGAGTTGGTATAGGAACAAGTTCCACAGGTCCGCATGGAAGAAGTTCTAGAAACACAAGTACAACGTAGGAGCTCAAGAGAGGTAAGGGATCCAGATAGATTTGGTTTCCTAGTCACCGTGGATGGTTAATCATTATTGTTGGACAATGATGAACCTATCTACTACAAGGTAGCAGTAAAAATCTCAGAAGCTACAAGATGGATAAAAGCTATGAATTCTGAGATGTATTCCATGTATTTGAACCAAGTCTGGGTTTTGTTCGATGAGCTAGTTGATGTAAATCCTGTTGGATGCAAATGGGTATTCAAGAGAAAACTAGACATGGAAGGTCAAGTCAGCTCTTATAAAGCAATCCTAGTGGCTAAAGGATTCATACAGTGTTAAATAATTGACTATAATGAAACATTATCACCCATTTCCATGTTTAAATCCATAAGAATCATACTTTCCCAAACAGCTTACCATGACTATGAGATTTGGAAGATGGATGTCAAAACTACGTTCCTTAATGGGAACCTTCAGAAAGATGTCTATATGACACAACCAGAAGGTTTTTTGACACCAGGTGAAGCCAAATAGGTTTGCAAGTTGCATAAATACATTTATGGATTAAATAAAGCATCCAGGTCATGGAAAATTTGATTTAATTAAGCTATAAAGGAATTTGGTTTCATTAAGAATGAATGTGAGCCATGTATTTATAAGCGGTTTAATGATAATGTGGTCATTATCCTAGTATTATATGCTGATGACATATTACTTATTAGAAATGATGTACCAGTCTTACAGTCAATTAAGGATTGGTTGAATAAGTGTTTCTCCATGAAGGACTTGGGTGAAAGAAGCCTACATTCTAGGGATCAAGATCATTCATGATAGATCCAAGAGGCTTCTTGGACTAAGTCAACATATATACATTGGCTAGATACTAAAGTGATTTAGTATGGAACGATCCAATAGGGGATTTGTTCTAGTGGCACGTGGCCTACATCTTTCTAAGAAAATGTGTCCTCAGACACAATAGGGGAAAGATAGAATGAGTAAAATCCCATATGCTTCAGCTATAAGATCCATCATTACTGCGATGTTATGTACCAGGCTTAATGTTGCCTATGTATTGAGCATGGTAGGCAGATATCAAGAAGATCTAGGAGAACAACATTGGACTACTGTTAAGACTATCCTTAAGTATCTGAGAATAACTAAGGATGTGTTCCAGGTGTTTGGAAGAGATGAGGAGCTTTTCATCAGAGGGTATGTTGATGATAGTTTTTAGATAGACCAGAATGATAAGAAGTTTCAATCTGGATATGTTTTCTATCTCAATGGTGGAGTTTTGAGTTGGAAGAGTTTAAAGCAACCAGTTGTTGCCAATTCTATACCAGAGTCTGAATATATAGCGTCTTATGATGCAGCCAAGGAAGCCGTATGGATTCAGAACTTTTTCCAAGATCTTGATGTAGTGCTTAGTAGTAATGATCATATCACATTTTATTGTGATAATAATTCGACGTCTTCTCTTGCAAAAGAACCAAGGTCACACCAATTGACAAAGAAAATTCTCCGAAAGTATCATCTCTTGAGAGATTTCTATCAAAGGGGTGATGTTGCAGTGAGCAGAGAGTCCACAGAAGAGAACATGGTGGACCCCATGACTAAAGGCCTATCTCAGCTGAAGCATGAATATCATGTGAGAGCTAGCAGGTTAAAGGTTTTTAGCAATTGTCTCTAGTACAAGTGAAAGTCTGTTAGAGTTGGTGGCCTAGTAACAACTACATTGTACTTTATTCACTAATAAATACCTTATCACATCATGGTTATTCTTTTGTAAGACAATTCATGTGATAATGTCCTATGGATAGGTATTTCACTAAAGGGCCATAGAAGATCCCTTCTATGATGAGAACCTGGAAGTTCCATAACAGTATTCTTGAATATATGTTTTATGGCCGGATGATGTTATTTTAGGGACACAAATAATACAAGCCACTAGGGGTGAGGACTAATAAAACTTTGAGGCACCTTCTCATGGTGTGACCCGTAGTAATATCCAGGAGGATATTATGAGAATGAGACCTGCCAGTAGAAAATCAAAATTTCATAGTGTCATTGAATGTTCCTATCTACGGACTTGTGTATTTGTCCATAGACTTTAATATTATTATTAATGGGTATTAAAACTCGTGCACTTAGATGTATTGATGAAAAACGTGACGACACATTTTTCACTGCATGGTAGGATATGTTGGGTGTGTCACAAGTAATAAAACATTAATAGATAATGTGAGAAAGGATTTGTCCCTTCTGTTAAATAAACAAAAGTATATATCTCAGACCCTTTTATGGAATTGATATAGCCTAAATAGATCCATAGACATGGTGAGGGATGGGCAAGTTAAATTCTGGGAAGTCAAAGAAATAATTATTGAGCACATGGGTTGATGGAACTAGCATGGAATCTGCTTGATTCAAGATATCGAGACAAAGGGATTACATTACATGGTAAGCATTCGTAGGAGGTGACACGTAATTGCGGAGTTTAATTATTTTTCTATGGGTGCCTTGCCGTGTTTCTAGATGCTAACTTTGGAATTTAGGTAGGCTCCACCTAATGCCACTGAGAAAGAGGCCTAGAGGGTCACACACTAAGTGTGTCCAAGTATCTCAGTTAAATATTAATTTAACAAGTTGAATAAATATTATTCCCGATTGTGGTTTAATAATTATTCAAGGATGCCTGATCACATTTATTTCAACACTAGTTATTTGAGATAATCTATTGTGGGTGAAATAATATATTTGTTAGCGAGTAATGCAGTGATATTTATTTGAGAAATAAATAGCCATTATTCAAGGTCTAATAAATGTGGTGGAGGAAATAAAGAAAATGGAAAAATAAAAAGTACACGCCGTGTATATTTATATATACACACTGCATATTTTTTCTAGAAATTTATGAGAAAAATATTATATATTTAATTAAATTATATTATGTGTAATTTTTTGGGTGCATGTCATGTAACAATAACAGTCAACTGTTATTATTAGTCATGGGGTATTACTAACAATTAAATGAAATGAATAAATGCTTTCAGATAATTAATTCATTTTATTATTCGATGTATTTAAAATCCCAATTATATATTTCTCATTAAGCTAGAAATTTTTTGGTGTTGTGCACAACAGATCCAGAAAATCTCTCAAGCCAAGAGATAATTCCATTTCCACCAAGAACACTCTCAAGCTATGAGAGAGAGATCCACCTCCACCGGATCAAGGTGATCAAAGGCGGACATCGCAAGCAAAGGCTCTTCCGCACTAGCACCTGGAGATCCCTACGGCGATGTCAAGAGATACGTGGAACACATGTGGATCACTGCTAGAGGAATCCTATACTTGGATTCTATGACGCAATGACATATCAAATTGGATCGTGACTGGAACATCAATGGAGAAAGAATTCCGTCAAGGTAATTCATGTCAATTAATTAAATTAATTATAACAAACATATGATAATCCTCTCTATGTTTCTGGGACTCCCTTATTTCTTTTTCTTTCTTCATTCTATTCCGATGATCAAACATTTTATTATCATGAATGATCTCAGATTGATTGTTGTTAAGGCTAAAATTAAAGTTGGATACACCCACCAATGCGCTTCCGCTATGCCCAGAACCTACAACACAATGGGATAATCATAAAAAACAATAGTGGAAGCATAATAAATAAATGAGTAGAAGAGGAATAACATAAAATATATAAATAACCAAGAAATCACATCCAAAAGTGTCATATACAATAATGATCACAGATTACTATATACAAGATATTAATACATGGTAACAATCAGCCTACATAATACATGTATCAAAAGTATAGAAATACCAAAAAGAAACTATCCCAAAATGGCATCATGATCCCAATGACCAATCTTATTCTCTTATAATTCTATGTAAAAATCAATCAAGTATCTACAAGTGGGTGCTTTCACCTATCCCTACCTAAATCCATATATTCTATCTAGGTACCCAACAACTGCCAAAAATGGGTGTCAGATAACACTCAATAGGCCACCCCAATGGTGTCTATAACATGTCTTATCCATGGATATAATCTAAAATAGTGTACAGATATAATAGATGTATAAGTAAAAAAATATATGTGATGATAAATAGTCTATCAAGTCTCACTATGATAAGGAAACCAAATCATAATGCTATATGTAAAGAATAAAAGTCATCCTCAATGTCCTATTCTATGTAATCACGGGTCAGAACTACAAGGTCCAATGTCAAATGAGTGGTAATGTCCAAAAAAACTGCATATTCTATGTATAAAATTAACAAGATATAATGAGTATAAATTTTCAAGGCATTTTAAAGGGTCATTATATATTAGGAGTAGAAATATCCCAAGCATCTCAACATGTCAAGAAAACTACTTCAACTATATCCTTGGAGTATAAATGTACAATTCATCCCATTAAGCCAAGTAAATTGGATCCAAGGAGTAGAAATGTCCAAGGGATCCTAATATATTCTTCAGACCCGAGGAGTAGAAATGTCCAATCAATCCTAATTGGTGTAGTAAATAGGATCCAATGACTAGTAATGTCCAAGTCATCCTAACATGTTCATTTGATAGGATCCAAGAAGTATAAATGTCCAAGTCATCCTAGTAAGTAGGATCCATGGAGTAGAAATGTCCATGACATCCAAATATAGTCATTAGATCTAAGGGGTAGTAATGTCAAGTCATCCTAAAAAACTCATTTTCCACTTCATTAACCATTCATTTAATCAGTTAACTAATCCATTCATTATGATAAAAAAATCAATGTATTATCCATTTCATACCTTTCAATTACAATTAATAAGGTACTAAAAGTTGGTCTCAACCTTTTACAATTCACATTAATACCACATTCAATTATCAATTACGAAAGGTGATATCATCACACCATAAGGGAGGTATAATCATGGAAAAAGGGTAGAACCAACCCCATGGGTGGTCTAGGTGGAGGTCGATAACCTCCAACCTTGAAAAATGGTTTTAGTAGCTTATCTCAACATGTTTGTATCAATTAACCCATAGTTCAATTACTTTAGAAAGCATCACCTGGAAATTTTGGCTTGTGGTACAATGAAAACAAGTTATAAATAATGTTACCTTAAAGGAAAAAGGTATAGACCACCTACCTCATCTTAGTATAGGAACAATTATCCAGTATTAGCCTCTAATTCAATCCATATCAGAATAAATCATAGGAACAGTCAACACCCTCAAAATTGGGCAAAAGGGCCTACACTAAAATAACATCATCAATAGCAAGGGAAAAAATTAAATATGAAAGATTAATATAGAACTCATCGACATAGATCCAATGAGATGAACGACTCTAAAACCAGACATCGTATAGAGGAATTGGAACAAATACTAGTAGAAGGCTTGAAAATATCACCTGGGAGAAGAGAGGCTGTCTATAATTGGGGGAAAACAGAAAAGATAGAGGGTCTAAAATTTAAGAGTAAGTAAGGAAAAATGGTCATTTTGACTCAAAAAACCGGGTCTCATGGGTTTTAAACATGGTTTTCCAAACCATGCACCAAACGTGATCACCTATTTACATCAAAAGGGAACCAACATGGTTTATGTGCACAATTTAAGAAGCTATGTGAAAACCATGTGATTTTACTCTTCTAAAAACTATAAGTGGTTTTCATGGGTGTGTGATGTTGGCTGCAAGGTTTCATCAAAACATGCGACCTTGAATAGATCCTTAGACCACCCTTCATGGTTTTCTTCAAACCGTGCATCCCAGGATGAAAATTTACCCTAACCATGCAACCCAACTTCATTTTACAAAAACTCAGGCTCCAAGCTTCAAACAAACCTCAGGCACCCCCATTTGCTCCATATCCTCACTAGGAATTCCTATTAGGTCAAAACTAAGGAATTAAACTAGAAATAAAATGGTTATGTACATCATAAAAAATCTGGGATCTTACAAGTTGGATATAGGTGAGTGTGAGATTTAAAAGAGAGTGGATTAAGACTTTAACCAGTCACAAAAGTTAATTTCAAAGAAGAAATTGTAAAAAGTGTATCAATAATTCATCCCCCATTCTTTGTAATACATCACCACTTACATAGTCACTATAAGTTATATCAAATAAAACTTGGGTTCCCTCTATGTGATCCTAGTGTGTTTTAAGTTGAAGATATAGAATTTTAATTTTGTTTATAATAGAGGTGTTACAACATTTGATGGAATGAAATTTCATGATTGGATGAATATAATGATTCTTTAACTTATTTCATATGTCCTAGAAGTTATTGATTCCACTACAATGGATTTTACACTCATTTAAAGATATGATCCTATGAAATTTGTAGATAAAAGGAATTTGGAGGTTGATGGAAAAGAAATGAATGCAATTATGTTATCCTTATCTGTAAAAGCTTATAAAAAGGTGATGGGACTAAAAAAATCCAAATAAATATGGGATAATCATGAAAATTAATTTGAAGGGAATGTTAAAGTGAAAGATACTAAGAAAGAAATTTATATAAAAATGGGTTATGAAATTAGAATATTTGATGAAGAGACTATTGATGATTATTTAAGATGGGTTAATTAAATTTATAGTAATATTAGAGGTTTCAGAGAAACATTGGAAGATTCAACCATTGTCAAGAAATTAATGATAAATTTTCTTGACAGATTTTACACAAAGGTTTATGCCTCAGAGGAAAGAGTTGACTTATCTCTTAATGAACTGTCTAATTTTCTTTACTCTTATGAAATGATAAAGTTTTCAATTTTCAAGAATAATATTAAATAGGGGCAATAAATTTCATTTAAATCCATGAATGATCTCAAGATCAAAGGAAATAAGAATGAATCATTATTAAAATATAAATATATTGAATAAGGAGACAAGGATAATGATAACATAATGTATCTTATTTCATGTAAGTAAATAAAAGTATTATATAGATACCAGGTTGATGGAACTACTAAGGGGGGATACATGTCATATTTTATGAACCCTTCATTTTAATATTCTACCAATATGGATAGTTAAAACACAAATACTCTCCTTCTTGACTAACTAAACATCACCCAGTTATAGTGGAATTCAAAGAGAACACAAACACAATAATTTAAAAGTTTTTTCATAAAATTATACTCCTTTTCATGAATGGTTATCCCCCTAATTATGGATTATACAATATATGCACAAGTGGTTACACCAGGGAATATACCAGTCCAATCAACTTAGAGTCCCACTTAGCCCTTCCTCCCGATTCCCACTAGAGAGCACGACTTCCCAGTAAAAGATATGGTCCAATATAAGAAAGAACTCCTTCATGCTCTAAGATTATTCTATGAAAACTGAAATTGATATTCTTCCCTGAATATATTGTATCAACGGGTTTTCTCATGTACAATATATTTATGAGCTTTGACAGTTTCTCGAATAGATCTATTGGTCTCAAAACTCACTCCAGATGATTAATGATCTGGTTCTTCCCCATTCTTTTGAATACTCGGACATATATGTCTTCTTATTTTTCAAAATATCTCCCAACATCAGTATCTTTCTTCTCTATTTTATACTAAAAGGTATCAAGTTATCATTTTTTTTCTCAATACTCATATAGTATGTGGAGTTAGTGCCCTAAAAATTAACTCTTTAGTAATTGATTACATGTTTTTATTATTAATGAAGTTTATTATCACATCATGATTGTTCATCTACATTATATTTGTATGTAATGATTTTATAAGATTATGTGTCGCACTGAAAGGTCATATAATTTCCTCGATACAATGAGAACCTAGAGGTTCCATGATAGTATTCCTAAATAACTTTCTATATTCAGATGATATTGTTTGACTGGACATAGATGATATACACTATTATGGGTAGGATTATTAAAATACTTTGATACACCTTATCATGGTGTTCTCCCTTGGTAAACTATAATATATGAGGTTATGAGAAAAAAACCTCTCAATAGGAAATCTATATTTTTATGTGTGATTGGATGTTCCTATCTACATATGTGTGTGTTGATCCTTGGAATTTAAGATTATCATTAATATCTATCATGAATCACATAATTTGATGTATCTAAGAAAACCATTATGACTTATTCTTGTGGAGAGGCATGAAATGTTTGGTACATCATGAATGATATTTCATTAGTGGATAATGTAAGAAATAATTTATCCCTTCCATCCCTTAAAGTAAGTTCATATCTTATGCCCTTTGATGGGAATGGATCTGCCTTCATAAATCCATGGTCATGGTGTTCGGTGGGAAAGTTCATTTTTAGAAAATAAATGAAATAGAAATTGAGTATAAGGGTTGATTAAACTAGAATTCAACCTGATCGATTTGAGATATCATGATACAAGGATTTTTTTACATGGTAAGCATTTATGGTAGGTTGGATGTCATTACAACATTAACTTATTTCCTTATGGGTGAATTGGAATGTTTATAGATTATAGCCTTATAATTTAGGTGGTTATACCTAATTCAACTAAGAAATAGGTCTAGAGGGCCACAAACTAAGTTTATCTGCAATATTAGTTAAATTTAGGTATTTAATTCGACGAGTTATTATAAATAATATTTGTTCAGGTTTGGTTGATCACCAAAATTTAATCCCAAGTTATTCAAAAGAATAAGTGTGGTAAATAATGATAAATATTTATTTGAATGTTTTTAGAATATAATATTTATTAAATTTATCATAGAGTAATGAAGTGAGATTTATTATTTAAATAGTCATTATTAAAGGATCGATAAATGTGGATATGGGAAAGAGGATCAGTTTTGATGATCTGATCAGAAACAGTATAAATGATATTTATTTTCTTAATCTATTGAAAATTTCAAGAAAATAATAATAATAATATTATTATTATTAATGGACATGGGTTCATTTAATAATATTAATGTTGGTACATGGTTTTTTTATTTTCAACCGTAATCCTGATATAATAAATATCTAAATATATCACTTTCCATAACTTACTCTTGATGTGCACAACAAATATAGAGAGACCTTTTAAGAACTAGAGAGAGCTCTATAGATCTATAGTTAAATCTCTATTCCTCCCCTCTCAATCCTTTGAGATAGAATAAAGAGTTATTTCTCCTTTGAGAATAATACTATTATGATCCACCATAAACAACAAAAGTGTTCAGGATCAGCAGTGCTAGAACTCAGGGATTCTACAATGACGTCCAAAGATTATAGGGCATGTGTGGATCACTTCTAGAGGGATTTTACACTTGGATACTACAATAAAATTATGGTATGATGAGATCTAGTTAACCAGGTCATCAATGAAAGTGAAATTACAAGTTGAGGTAATTTTATATCTGATTTTAAATTAATTATAAATTATATGTGAAGATCCTTCTATTATGGTTCTGATATTTTAATCTAATCTATTAATCTATTGTTTTCATAGTACATGATTTTTTAATCTTATGAAGCAACGATTACATGAAAATTAATACTAAAATCTAAGTTGGTCATACTATCAAAGGACGCTTTTGCTGTGTACAGAACCTACAAGTAGTATTAGAGAAGCAAGATGTTTAATTTAAAATTATTTATTATTTATTGATTATCTTCACGAATTTTTAATTTATTTTAATTAAATCAATTCATTTTAATATTCTAACATCATTTTATATTCTTTTATTCATTCTCTCTCACATAACCAATAATTGGTTAAGGTTAAAACAATGTAGAAGCATTAAAAAATAGAATCCAGATATGGAAAAGGTTATACCCAGAGAAAACTAGAATACATGGAATGCACTTCCTATATACATGCTGTGTAATTGTTTTTGGAATATCTATCTCACAATAATGTTTGATAGATCTGATGAAATTGGATCTAAGATACAATAAAATTATATTAGCATGTATATCTAGATAGACTGACACATGTCTTGAAGAACTACATGTTGTGTAACCACTGTACATGATGTGTAGTCCCTATTTTCTCATGGATGAGAACACGTGGTGTCCCAATGAGCCGTGTATCTAATAAAAGACATGGGAAAAAATGAACCATGAAACTCTAAGGCTACACACCATGTATTCCCAGTATATGTTTTTTACCACAAAAATGTCCATGTAAGTGAACATGACCATTGCCACGATGCGTGGTGCAGACACGGGTAGAAGATAGTATGCGCTATATACTTTAGTACTTGTTGTGTAGTCTGTTGAAGACAATGTGTCCAGTTTTTTTATATGTAAAAAATTAAATACATAATCAATCCTATTCACATGTGTTCCATTTGTGAGTTATTTGAAAAATTACACACAATTTAATAGGATTGATTATTATATATTAAATCAAATATTTGTTAAAATTTTGGATAACGACAAAAAGTTTCCTCCAAGTACACTCGTGTACCTAATAAATTTTAAATGAAATAAATTTTGTTTAAAATTATATATTATGGTGGGATAAGTATTCTTGGTTGGAATTATTAATCAATGAATTAATGGGATTAATTCATGGAACATTATCTTAATTAAATAGAAAATAGAATTAAATGATAACAAGATTGAAAATGTATGCTCATGGCTGAATGTGTTGATTATCATGAGATTATACCATCAAATTTATATATTTTTTGGTTCTTTTTATTTTAGTTTTGTTAAATTATTTTTGATCAACTGTGTGTCACCCCATCCTCCTTTCTATGTAAGGGCCTGCATTTTCATGGTTTCTTTTATGGAGACCCCCTATATCCAATCCATAAAATCTCCTCACTTACATGTGAGAAAAAACTTATTTAAGGATGGAGATCCAAATAAATTGGAGGAAGTTTGGTTCAAGGATCCAAGGTGAAAGAAATCAAAGAGATACATAGGAGAAAATTTGGGATGCTATAATAGGAACGAAGATATGTCTTCAGGTATTTTTCCCCTAGGGTTGAGGGTTGGTTTATCATCCACTAGGTAAGCTAACCCTCATAGAATATCATTATCATGATATTTATGTTTTGTTTATACCAGTTTCATGGTTAATTATTCATGTTCATGGATTCCATGAGTTCACCGAATAAATTAATTAACAAATATGTAAGATAGAATAAAATATAACCATATTATCCATAAATAATTTCTTATACATGGTAAATAACGTATGTAAAATCCACTTAATATTAAGAATACATGTGATAAAATGGGCATTAAAAATAAGGATAAAAATCCATCAACTAAAATATTATGTTGGTATATCCTTACACTACTTAATTTAGAATCAAATTCATTATTTAAAGTGCTTGAACAAACCAATTTTGGGTGCTTTCAATTATCATGGAAGTTTTAGATTGAGATTTTGGGTTGACATAACTTAGTTTACATCATGGGTTGACTACCCAAGTATGACTTAGTGTACCTAAGTGGAAAGTATTGAATAAATCCTTAAAATAATATTTTAGGATTATGAAGACCACTCGATGGATTAAGTAACTATGATTTAATGTTTATGGAATGTTACACCGACCTAAATCCCTTTAAATTGATTATCAGGCCCATGCATGGGTTATAAGAAAGGGAATATGGATCCTTTACACTAGAATATCTTAATGAAATGTTATTCCAAAATTAATAGTGAGGGATATTGGGTTTTGAAAAATATCAGGATATTAATAAAGAATTTAATTAATTTAAAATTTATTAATCTGTTTTTTGTAATCAAAATAAGTCGTAACTATCCTTTCTTAGTTTTTAGAAAAATGGAAAATCAAATGAATTTGAAAACATCATTGTGATCCATACTAGATAAGGATAATCCTCTCATAACATGAATTTATAAAAATGGTATAGGAACTTTCACATTATACTATTCCACAAATAGAAATTATATATACCAAAAGACCCACTTCATAAGTTCATTTCTAAAAAAGGTAAATGTGGATAATGTGTCTCTATAGTTCAATCATGTGGAAAATGTTATAGTTTTCCAATGTTTCATGATATCCACCTTGTATAATTAACTTATTAAACAATATTAGGATATGGATGAACATGAAAAAGTTTCTCACCTTGAGGATCTTTATCAATATACGGAAAGATAAGAGAGATATGAGATCTCTGATGCACTATTCATGTGCAAGCTTGGAGAGTCAGTTCCATCTAGGGAACATGATGTCATGATTATTTTCTATATTTTTTACCTAGAAATCTTGGGTTTTAGTATCCGTAATGAGCTACACACATATCTCATTCTATTCTCACTACCAAAAAACATATCCAATTTTATTATGAATTATAATATGATAAATTGTGAGAATATGCTTTTGGAACTTCTTACTCTTATTCACCAAGTTGATAAAGACACAGGGAAAGTCAAACCTATTTACCTTATATAAAATAAGAAAATAAAGAACATGAAAAATGGGATAAAGACTCATCCCAAGTCTAATTCTCCCAAGCAGTACCCATCCAAGAAGAATAAGTTCTATAGGTAAGGAAGTGAATATGATGTGGTGTGTTGTTCATGTGGAAAGCAGGGACACTATAACTGGAATTGAACCCATAAAAATAAGTAAGGTGAAGATTTAGGTTCATTATTCATTATGTGTAATATTTTTGCATCTATATGTATGGTATTATATATTACCTTTTGTGCTCACATTTGTATCCAAATATAGGAACCAAGTAAATTTTAGTATATTTCTAGAAATGAGGTGGATTTACAGGCTGCTAATTGAATGTGTCTATATAATCTATCCATTTGAGGATACTATCTCACATCATTAAAACGATTTATTTTTGTTTTTAAAGAATTATTATTATGTTCCTAGTGTTACCAAAAACATTATTTTCATTTCTGGTTTAGACATGGATGGATTTTTTTTCCAGTTTTAGAAATAAATCTTACTAATTTTATAAAGATTACTTATATTATGGTATGGAACAATTTAATAATTATATTTTTGTATTAAATTATTAAAACCAAGTATTATAAATTGATAAAAAAAATAAACAAACATGACTCATATAACACCCAGTTGTGGCATCACTGTCTTGGTCACGTAAACAAGAAGTATTTGACAAATCTCTATCAAGATGGTTATGTAGACTCTCAAACATAAGCCACTTGAAATAAGTCACAATTTTTTAAAAGGTAATATGACCAAACCAACATTAATTTTTCAATGTGAAAGATCCATATAGATTCTATATTTGGTATACACTAACATGTGCAGACCTTCTTGAATAGAGGCTGGAGATGGATTCTGGAACTTTATTACTTTTACCAATGAATTGAGCAGTAATGGTTATAAATACTTGATGAAGTCTGAATCCTTTGATAAGTTTAAAGAGTTCAATAATGAATTTGAGAATCATATTATTAATAATATAAAGAAAATTTGATCAAATTGAGGAGGTGAATATCTTAACGAATAATTTATTGACTTTATACAGGAGTATGTGATTTTATCTCAACTCACTACACCTTATAAACTACATTGGAATAATGTTATTGAAAGGAGGAACAATACACTACTAGACATGTTAAGGTTTATGGTGATTCATAAAATACATCTATTTTCGCTTTGGGGATATACTTTACGAACAATATCATACTTACTAAATTGAGTATCAAATAAGGTGGAAAATGGTATTCCCTTTGAGTTATGGAGTGGAAAGAAACCCATTTTGTCACATTTTTATGCATGGGGTTATGAGGTTTTTTTAAACTATAGATCAATCAAAAAATTAAGACCCCTAATAAAAAGTGTGTCTTTATAAGGTATCCCAAGGAAACAAGGGGATACTATTTATACAACCCTTTTAAAAAGAAAATGACAGTAATGAGATGATCTCTATTTATTGGGAGGGGGTACATCCTCAAGGAGGATAATGGGATAAAGATTAACTTCAATGAAGATTATTCTCAAGATACAGAAGAGTTGGTACATGAACAAATTATATAGTGTCCTATGAAAGAGGTTGTTCCTAAAACAAAAGTACTATGTAGGAGTGATAGAGAGGTAAGAGAACTAGATAAATATAATTTTATAGTATCTGATGAGGGTAAATCATTATTGGTTATCAATAATGATACCATATTCTATATGGAGGAAGTAGATATATCAGAAGCTATAAGACGTTAATAAGGCATTAATTATGGGATAGATTCCATGTATCAAAACCAAGGTTGAGTTTTGATCGATCCGCGAGTTGATGTAAAACCTATTTGGAGTAAATGTGTTTTCAAGAGAAATGTGGACATGGAAGGTAAACCAAAAACCTATAAATCATGGCTAGTGGATAACGGGTTTTGAAAATGTCAGGGAATTGACTATGAAAAAACATTTTCTCTAGTTTCCATGTCTAAATACATCATAATTATTCTTTATATAACAACTTACCCTGACTATGAGATTTGAAAAATGGATATCAAAATAATATTACTTAATGGGAACCTTCAAGAGGATGTGTATATGAAACAAACACAAGGTTTTGTTACTCTAATAAATTCCAAAAAGTTATAAAAGTTGCAGAGATACATTTATGGATTAAATAAATCATCCAAATCATGGAACATTCAGTTTGATGAATCCATAAAGGAATTTAGTTTCATTAATAATGAATGTTATCCATGTTCTCACAAGTGGTTTAGTGGGAGTACAATTAATTTCATAGTAGTGTATGCTGTTGACATATTAATAATTAGAAACAATATACCAGCATTAGAATATATTAATATGTGGTTGTCCTAGTGCATCTCAAGGACTTAGGTGAAATAGCTAACATTATAGGGATCAATATCATATGTGATCGATCCATGAGGCTTTTTAACCTAATTGAAGGTACATACATTGACTAGATACTGAATAGGTTCAGTATGGAAAAATCCAAGAGATGATTAATTCTAGTGTAACTTGGTATACATCTTTCCAATAAAATGTGTCCTATGAAAAAATAGTAATGAGAGATAATGAGTAAGATCCAATACACTTCTATGATAGGATCTATCATGTACGCCATGGTATGTATGAAGATTGATGTTGCCTATGATTTGATCATTGTAGGAAGATATAAATCCGATCTAGGTGAAAAAAACTGTACCATTGGTAAGGTTATCCTTATGTATCTAAGAAAAACTAAGGTTATATTCCTAATGTATATAGTAGATGAAGAGTTGGTCATCAGGGGTTATACAGATTATAGACTCCAGATAGATCAAAATGGAATACAATCACAATTTGGATATGAATGTTTTCTCAATAGAGAATATATGAGCTGGAAGAGTTCTTGGAATACAATTATCATTGATTCTATAATAGATTCTGAGTATATTGTTAATTCTGATGCTACCAATAAAAATATCTAGATTTGAAACTTTTTCCAAGGGATTGATGTGGTGTTGAGAATTCAAGAACCTATCCCATTTTATTGTGACAACACTATAATGGTGACTATCTCTAAATAACCGAGGTCACAAAAAATAACAAATCACATACTTTATAAGTTTCATCTCTCGAGTGATTTTTCTTAATGAGGTGAAGTTATGGTGTATCCATGGAAGAAAACATGGGGAAACCCTTGAACAAGGATTTATCTTAATATAGGTATGAGTTTCATGTGAGATCAAGTGGACAAAAATATATTTTCAATTAGATCTTGTGCAAGTGGGAGACCGATGGAGTTGGTTTCCTAGAACCGACTTTTATAATACTTGATTATATGTTTTCATTATTAAGTATGTTTCTTATCACATCATGATTATTACCATATATGACATTTTTATTTTATAATGTCCATAGAATATGTGTCTCTCTAAATGTTTATAGAAGTTCACCACTATGATGAGAACCTAGAGGTTCCATGATAGTATTCTTAAATAATATTCTGTGGTTGGATGATATTTTCTGGAGGGACACAAATGATACATGCTATTATGGGTAAGAGGATCATAAGACATCGAGACACCTTCTCATGGTGTTCACTCTTGATAATCTCAAATAAAGGAGGTTATGATAAAAGACCCATTAATAGGAAATCCATATTTCTATGTTTCATTGGATGTTTTTTTCTGCAAAAATGTGTATTGATCCTTAGACTTTAAGATTATCATTAATGGATATCATGCCCCACATTCTTTTATGAATTGATGAAATCTATGAGGACAAATTATCATGTCAAGGTAGGATATGTTGGTTACATCATGAGTGATATTTCATTAATGGATAATGAAAGAAAGTATTTATCCCTTCTATACCTTGATGGAAGTTGAAATATGAGGACCTTTGATAAGAATATAAATTGTTGTATAAATCCTTTACCACGATTTTTGGGGGCAGAGTTCATTTTTAGAAGTCAATGAAAGATAAATCTAGTATATGGGTTGATGGTACCTGTATGAAACCCACTTGATTTGACATATTAAGATAAATGGATTATATTGTACGGTAAGCATTTATAGGAGGTTGGATGTCATTGTGACTTTAACTTATTTCTATAGGGGTGACTTGATGTGTTTATAAATGCTAACCTTTGACTTTAGGTGGTTATATAAAATTTTATTAAGAAATAGGCTTATAAGGTCACATATTAAGTATATCTACAATCTTAGTTAAATTTGAGTATTTAATTTAAGAAGTTATAATAAATAATATTTATTTGGGTTTGGTTGATCTCCATGGTTTAGTAATAAGTTACTCAAAAGAATAAGTGAGTTAAATAAAGATAAATATTTATTTTAAATTTTGGTGAATATAATATTTTTTATATTTATCATAATAGAATGTCATTAAATTTATTTATTAAATAATCCTTATTCAAGGATTGGTAAATGTGGATAATAGAAAGTGAAATGGTTTTATTGGTCTGATTAGAAATGGTATAAATGATATTTATACTCTTAATTGTTGCACATGTCATGAAATTAATAATAATAATAATATTATTATTAATGGAAATGGGGTAAATTAAGAATATTAATGTTGGTAAGGGAATTGCATGTGATTTTCCTACCCTAAACCTCATATGATAAATATATAATTATATCACTTTCCATAACTAAATCTTGGTGTGAAAAAATAGTTATAGATAGAATCTATCAAATTATATAGATAGATATATAGATATATAGAACAATCTCACTTACTCCCCTCTCAATCCTTCAAGTAAGATTCAAGAGTTCTTCCTTATTCAAGAAGAATACTACTACAATTTTCCACAAACAAAAAAAGTGATCAGGATCGGCTGTGCTAGCACCCAATGATTCTATATCAATCCTCAAAGGATTTGGTGCATGTGTGGATCAATACTTGATGTATTCTATAATTGTATTATATAATGAAATAATGGTATGATGATATCTAGTTTACCAGATCATCAACAAACGAGGAATTACAAGTTGCATTAATTGTATATCTTCTTATAAATTAATTATAAATTACATGTGAAGATACTCCTATTATGGTTCCAGCATTTTAATCAAGTAAAGTAATCTATTATTTTCATTGGACATGATGTTTTTATCATGTGAAGAAAAAATTATATGGAAATTAATACTAAAAGATAAGTTGGTCATACCATCAATGGACGCTTCCGCTGTACCAGAAACCTTAAAGTATTCACAATTACTCTCAAAATATTTCTTCATATTTTATAAACATATATGTTCACAAATAATACTGTGAAAAAAAGTTTTCAAAATGGAATCTTTGAAACTCCTTGATCTTTAGTAGTAGCAGTGAACTTAACTCATTTAAGTCAGTCAATAGAATACCAAATTTAATCTTCCCATTCAAACTCATTTGAATCATGGTCAAGTATTCCTTTTAAATTATTCAATGACTTGGGTTGTTTCCTTCTTCTAATTACTTAATTAAATACAATGTATTAATCTTATTTGAATTATCCTTGTCTGTTTGGTCGTCATGAACTCTGATGTGGTAGTCTTACTTATGGTGTGTAGTTCTTCTCAGCAAACACTCCATCTTCAATCAACTTTGGATGATTAGTTATCCCTTACTTGGATAATAATTATATTTTAGTAATTATGATATTTATATACATTAATATTTATATAATCATCATACAAATTAATTCTCTAATGTATTAGAATATTAATTCTTAATATCTCATGTAATTAATCCTTTATAAATTCTCTAAGTTTATGATGACTCATATATAAATGTGGACAAGAAATATATGTCAAGTAAAAACACCAGTATGTAGTTCATTTTACTTTTATAAAGTTGTTAAAATCGATCATATAAATTTCTTCCTTTTCCAATTTTCACTTCATTTAATCATATTCTGGTCAAAATGACTCTTACACAATGTCCAAATGGCTCATATGCAATCAGAACTTTGTGTGAATTTTAATCTCCAAAATAAATTTCCACACTTCAATTAATTCAAGATAAATCTAACTTAATCCATCTCCAAAACTTATAAATATCTAAACCTTATAGATTCTTCCAAAACAAATCGAATTGTTTTTATAAATGATCTCCTTCATTAGAACATGTCTTTATCTTGAATCACAACTGAATAATCATCACAGACAAATTAATTCTTAACATGGATTTTTCAAAGGTATAATTAAAAAAAGTCCCAAACACAGTTTACACAAACCATTAAATCACCAACATAAACTATTTATCACAACTTAACACATATTTACATATTATTCAACATCAAAGAAACTTTCCTTACTGATAACAAATACAATTCTGTCAATGAGAACTTCAGTCTCCCCCATTGGATTTGTTTTCAACACCACCCGAAAATTCTCATATCAATATTTGGGATTATATTTCTCCACATTATTGAGAATAAAAACTATGGATATTTAGGTATTTTCTCTTCTCATTTTCTTCTCATTCCTTCTGAACATATTCTTCTCACTCTTTTATTTAGAATCACCACTTGACCCACTTATCAGATAAGGATAAAATCACATGGTTTTTTAACAATGAGCCTTTATCAAGTAAACTATAGGTCTATGTGATATAATTAGTTATAAAAAACAAGAGTTATTTAACCAAGGTTGAAAATGATTCCTATCACCACAACATCATGTGATACAATTCTTAAATAAACTCAAATCACTCATCTCAATGGCTATTTCAGAAAGGTATATCAATAAAATAAGTAACCCACACACAAATAAACATGTGAAAACTAATGAAATGTTAATAATAAATAAATTTTATGACTTATTAGTATTCTTAATTAAATTTTATGGATTGACATTTATTAAAATATTTTTATATGATTTTTCAACTTTTAAAAGAAATAGTTTTATTTAACTAATGTGTTTTCCATAATTATATGGTTTTATTTAAAAGTTAAATTTCTAAATTTTAGAAATTAAATTTTGATAAAATGTAATTAATTTTTTATATCATAATATCAAATATAGTTTAGACTATTTTTTTGGTATTTTTCTCAAAAGATTAATTTGTTGGTTAATAGAGAAAAAAACTGAATTTTTAAAAAACCATCATTTATTTTTAAGTATTTAAAAAGAACCATTTTATTTTAAATTAATTTTAAATTAAAATTAGTACTATTATAATAAATATAATCCAAATATTTATATAATAAGCATTATTATACATTATTCTGGTATACATTCATTGTTAGGCTTAAAACCCATTTATCTAAAAAACCATTTTTCATTGTGTTTTATATTATTATATTAAATTTAATTTCTTAAAATTATAAAAATTGAATGGTGAAAATTTGAATTTATATTTTTAATTTGGAGGTTCAATTTTATTAATAAGGACAATTTCATTTTTGGTAATAATGAATATTTACCATGGTAAAAATTAGTTACTATAGTAAAGGATAAACAAGTTAATTAAGGTACAAACTAAGTTATAAGGTCTTAAAGTATTATATTAAATCATATTACATGAGATTATTTATCCCCTTATCACCTTATATTAAATATTTTATTGAATTTATTCCACTTATTCTATGATTAATATTTTTATAATATTTTAAAGTTAAGAAAACATAAAAGTGTTCCACTCACCTCACTTATAAAAGGGAACCAGCTATCCTATATTACTCACACTTACTGTGCAATTTATAATGAAATAAACCTACCAAAATACCTTCAAAACCTCCCTTACCATTTCCTATAGGTTTTGGTATAACCAAAAAACCATTCTAGAAGGATTAAGGGGTAAACCAAAGGAGGTTTTCCAATGAAGAGGTATAACTCTTAACCTAGTTATTTCATCTTTATTTAATATTATAACTCTTGGAACTTATCATAATGATGTTTGTATAAAAAAATAATTAAATAAAATATACAAAAATTTTATGATGTTTATCATACAACCATTTTAATCTCCTTTTCTATTTAATGGGAAATTAAAACATCGCTCGTTCGTACTTGCGGACGACCACCTCCACAAAGTGATGTTCTTCCTTTTTCATCACCACCTCACATGACTGGTAATTATGATAGATTTAATAAATTTATATGATATTCATGAGATAATTAGTTTTTTAAATATAATATATTACTTCCATGATTACTCTTCCATCTTTTGGAAAATGATAATGTTGTCCGTGCATATGTGTGGACTACCACCACCACGAAGTGATGATATTCATTTTTCATGTCTTCCTTTCATGGATGGATCTAAAATTGTAATTAATTTATAAAAATTAAAATTATTTAATGATTAGTATTGTTTATATGATGAAATAATGAACCCTTTAACCATGTTCAACTTACTAAGTTTGTTTTGGGATTATGAATTGAACATCCTCAAAACATTTGACATGAACTTAAATTATATAGTAGCTATATAATACATGTTAATAAATGGAATAAAAGGGACAATAATAAGTTAATAAACCTAAAAAATATTCTTAAGTTAGTAAATAATTATTGTAATTTCATTATATATAATTTAAAGTATGTACGTGTCGATTTAGACTCAAGGTAATATATTCTTAATTAAAACCCCGTTTTAAAAGTATTAATGTTTTTCTTCCCCTTTTCATCCATATTGATGTTCTTTAAAGTGGTTCTCATTTTTTAATAATATAATAAAATGTATGTTTAAATTAATTTCAAAGTATATTTTAATTTATTTATGAAGGTTTTAAAATAATCCTATTTTAATATTTTTCAAATGGGTTATTTTTAACATATTTACATAATTTTGAATGGGATAGTTTTTTTATCATACATAGAATGAGCATAATTTATCACCATCATGACTATTATTATTTAATAATATTAAAGTTTATGTTTTCATGGTTTTTAAAATAATATTCTATTTCAAATTATTCTAATAATTTTTTGGTTTAATATTTTTCAATAGAAAATGGATTTTTATCCTTATTTATAGATGAATCCCAAAAGGTATTTGACATATGTGTAAAACTGAATAATTTATGATATTTTATGTTTGAAACACAATATTTTTGGTGTTTTATAAATGTTATGGTCCTTTTAAATTGTTAATTATGATGATTGAGCCTGATATAACTCTCCAATGCATTAGGTAATGATTTTATTCTCTGGAGAATATATGTTGGATTTAATCAAGTAAGTTTCTCCATTTATAAGAGTTCTTGTAAGAGTTATTTTAAGAGTGATATAAATATGATGTATGAAGGAACCTATATTAATATTTTATTCTTTCAAAGGATTTTTCATTGAATTATTTTAATTTCATAAGGTAAGCTAATGATCTTATTTTTAAAGGAAGTTTTATACATCCTTTAAGGGTGAAAACATGTTTTCTAAAAATATGTTTTCTTGAGCGCTAATGTTTTACAAGAAACCCACATGATTATGATTTTTAATGTAATATTTATTATGATATGTTTTATGAAAAAATATGGGAAGTGAATTTTATTTATTGAGAAGAAAAAAATTATTTTGAGCTCAAGGATAATTATATAAAAATGATTTTTTATGGAATTTCATGATTTTCAAAATAGACTAACTTGTTTCTTTAATTTATTACCATACTAAGATTTTTGTTCTTCTATCATGTTTTAAAATTATTTTAATATGTATTAAGTATGATTAGGAAACTATATAAAGGAATATCGTTCCACAATGGGTGTTCATTTTAAAATAATAAAACAAGTTTTGAATGAAATAATGGTTTAAATTTAAGAATCCAATTTTTTTTGAAAAAAATGTTAATTGATTATAATTTTATAATTTTTATTTTAATGTTTTTATATATAATATTATTTTATAATTATATAAAACTCTAAAACTAAAATATCATTGGAATATAAGAAAATAAAATCCTTACTATTAAAATCATAATTACGGGTTAATTATGTTATAAGTTATTATAATTTGTATTATAGAAATTTTTTGATAATGTTAGAGGTTAGAATGTTATTAATGAAATAAATTTAAGGGATAATAATATATGTATTATATTATCATGGGAAATATTTGTTGGTTTCCATATTTCATTATCTAATACGTGTCTGTTTCAGAATGTTTTTCCATAGAAGAAACATAGTGAATGAAGTGGAAATACATTAGGAGGATCATATTATTTAGAATCAGTAATATAGAATTGTTTTAAGTAGAATATATTAGTTTTTATATCTGATAAATTAGTTAAAACATGATATTCATGGTGGTAACCATGCCAGAGAGTGAGCAAAATCTCTATAGTGGAACATGTCTACAATGTATAATTTCGTGAAACAACATGCTCTAACATTGTGTGGAACCTCAGATCTATTGTTAGTTGATGGATTCATTAATAATTTGAAAAATATACTCAATGTTTTGGGTTGTCCTGGATATAAAAATTTAATTCTTACAATTTATCATTTTGAATGTGAAACCGATCAGTGGTGGTTATTGGTTAAGAATACCAAGGAAAATGATGAGATTGTTTACAGGGATTGGTTATTATTTAAGGACCTTTTCCTTAAGAAGTATTTTCCTATTTTTTTTTGAATTAAGTTGGAAATGAAAAATTTGGAACTAAAGAAAAATTTGGATGAATCTATTTCCATCGATAAATATAACCTTACTAGATTAGTGAGGTATGCACCAAATTTTATTTTGGAACATTACACTAAAATTCAATGGTTTTAATCAGAATTAAAACCAATTTTGTGAAGATATTTGGAATCTTAATAATTTTAAATACATGAAAAGGTTATAAAAAGTTTTGAGAAGGTTAAGATGGATTTTTTTAAAATTTTAAAATAACAAAGATAAGAAGTATTCCAGGCAGCAATAAATGGGAAATCTTTTGTCAAAGAAATATAAAGGTAAGAGGTCTAAATTTTTCTCTTGTGATAAATGTTGTAAGAATAATTTTGGGGAGTGTCTTATAAAATCCATAAAGTGTTATTGAAGTGGTATACTAGGAAATTTGGCTCGTGATTTCAGAGAAATGAGTCATGGGAATGGTGAGACTAAATATGATAACTAGGTAGTGATATATTTTAAATGTAATGGGATGGGTAATTATTCTAATATGTGTTTGAAGAAAAGCATGAATGATATAAATCATGACGAACTTTAGTATATGGGTGTGGAAATGTCATTCATGACTACCTCAGCAAATACAAGACCATCAAATGAAGCAGTGATAGACATATTACTTGATTACTCTTATTATGCCAAAGTCTTGTTTGATTTGCGATCTAAAAATTCTTTTATTTCTGAGTCATTTACCATTAAAATTAAAATATTACCTAAATAAATAGAGAAATAACTTTTAGTGAAAAATCCCAATGGAAGTATTCAAGAAACAAGGTTTTATAGGAATATTCCTATGACAGTCTATGGAATAGTTTTTACTATGACTCTAGTTGTCTTGATTATAGTTAAGTTCAATATTATTTTGGATATGGATTGGATTTTAGACTATCATTACAAGATATATTGTATAACTAAGGAAGTTATATAAAATTTTCAGAGTGGTTTTGAATTTTTATAGAAGAATTCTTTCATACTTATGATAACATATTTAGAAGATGGGAATCTAATTAAAGATAGAAGTTAAAGTTATCTTTCCAATATTGTAAAAAAGAGGGAATTTGTTTAGATTAATGATATCCCAGTAGTAAATGAATATATGGATTCATTTATTAATGATTTTCTTTGTGTTATTCATATCCAGTAAGATAAAATCACTATTTACTTAGTTATATAAGCAAATTTAATTTTAGAATTTCCTTACCAAAATTTTAACATCCTACCCCTCACCATTGGATTGAAAAGGTGATGTGATATTTCTTGTCCTTAGGTGACATCCCCAGGACACTATAGGTTGGAAATAAATTCCAAGGGATTCATTGACAATCGAGGGTCGATTTTCAATTAGAAAATAAAACCACCCAACTAATATAGTGAGAACCAAAAAACTATTATATGATGAATGAACACAATATAACACAACTCAACATAACACCAAACTGATAACAATACCAAACTACAAACATATACCATATGAGAGTAAAATGTATAAGGAAAAAACAAAAAATTTCAAAGTCTCCAAATACAAAACTCCACATCTCCCAACATGGTCCAAGCTCAAACTCCACAACCCATTCCCAAAGTCTCATGACACATCAATAAAGAAATGAGATACTTTTCCTTTACTTGTTTCCCGATAAACAATATCTACAAAGTCACCGATGTTTCCATGTAAGGGGTGAGTATAAAAACTCAATAGGTTTTCCCCAAATGACTTACTTACTAATGTAACTAGGATATAACATGTTAGTGAATTTATATAAAAAAAATTATAAAATTTTTTTAAATAGTTTATATCAAATCCAAACCATTTCTAAGAAAAATAGTTTTCATACAAAGCAATTTTCCAAACAAAAACCATTTCCAAGGAAAGAGACAAAACAATATATTCCAACTATTTCATGATTTTTTTGGAATTACCCATTTCATTTCACACAACCACACACACACACACAATAACGACTGGTTTTACCATTGATGGTGGAACTTCATATCCATACTCCTTCCTTTTGATGGTGGTACTTCATGACCATTATCCATCCCATTCAACTCATGATTAACCATTTAAGCCAACAACCATTTAAATACAATATTTTTAAAACCATTTCAATAAAACTATGTTTTTTTTAAAATCATTTTCTATACATCAAAACTAAATAACCGTTTCAAACTTTTCAATTTAAAATCCTGTTACCACTTTCAATTTCAACAAAAACACCCAATTCCCACAATTCTATAAACTATCACTAAATAGGGTTTCTATAAATAATTGCAAAAAAATTTATAAATAACTTTAAATAAAAAATAATAATTTGAAACCAAGACTTCCTGTTCCAATAAGAGGATATGAGGATGAAGCCACCTACCTCTAAAATGAAGCACGATATAAATTCTTTAAAAAAATTGGATTAATACTATAAAAAACCACCTTAGATATTGTTAACTAACATCAACACAAACATATATCATCAATTTGGGTATAAAAATCCATGTATATATCTATAATAAATTAGATCCATGAATCCAATATTCGGAAGAAGAAGAAAATTAAGGAAAACCCCCAAGAAAGAGAACTTACCAAGGAATCCAAGTTTCAATACACCATGATTTCCAACAGATTACTCCCACATCAAGAGAAATTGTCAATACAACCTTTAGGAAGATTGGAAATTTAGTTAGGGTACTATTAGAGAAAAAAATGATCCATTAAATAGAAAAAACAAGTTAGAACCACAATTTGTTTATCTAACTTTTAGCCGTTCATGGTTAGGGTGCATTGTTAAGAAAACCGTGTGATAACTGTGCACAAGACCTATATCCCCAAACACATGGTAACTCTTGGGTTGATTACAATTTTGGGAAAACCATACACCTACTTGGATCCCACTTTCTCACTTTGTATGGTTTTCTATAGGAGTTTCATGGTTTCTACTAAACGTGCTCAAACTGTGCACCTCTAGAAAAGACCCAAAACATTCCAAAAGTCCTCTAAAACCTCCCAAACTTCACCCAAACACATTACATACTTAAAAGTAATAAAAAAGTGATACTTAATTGAAACCAGGGGTGCTACATTATCCCCAACATTGGTATTTTCAAGTAGAAAACTACCATTTCCCTGAAAGATTTTGGTCCATTTCTCGACTATTTCCTTTTCCCGTTTCCATGTTTCTTCTTGAATTTGACCATGTTGCGAAAAAAACCACATCGAAATGATTATTTTCCCATGAAATACATTCTATGTCTAATCTATAATCCATACAAGCATATGATCCAATTAATCATCCATATATTGGTCAACGTGATCCCATCGAATCACCTAGTCAAGATCAGACTGATAATTCTTCAAATAAGATACATGAAACACATTGTGTACTGAACTAAATAATGGGGGAAAATACAACCAAAATTTTACCTAAACAAACAATTAATGTATCTTAAAAGGGACTTTTTATCAAGGAGATAAATATCCCTACTTTCCAAAATGATTATTTCCTTTCCTTGGAGAGATTCTCGAGAACACATGATCACTCACCTCGAATAACAACAACCCAATGACATTGATCCACATACAAATTCTAATGACTATGAGCCATCTCCAACCTTTTCCAGATAAAATTAATCTTATCCACTGTATCTTGGAAAAGGCTCATCCCCACCAGTGAAGTTTCACCTTTTTCCACCCAACAAGGTGGAGAACGATAAGGACACCCATAAAATGCTTTAAAAGGAGCCATATGTAATGAGATCTCATAACTATTGTTATATGAGAACTCCATTAATGCTATGTACTCCTTTCATGAGCCAAAAAATTCCATTACACAATCCTACAATCACCCATATGGAATTTTTTTTCTGAACCATCCTTGGGATACCAGTAATGAAATCTATGGCTATCTACTCCCATTTCAAAAAAAAAATATGTAAAGACTGTAACATACCCACTGACTGCTAGAGCTCTACCTTAACCTACTAATAGGTGATGTATCTTGAAATAAACTAAAAAAAATTATTTTTATTCTAACCCACCAAAACATTGATTTCTTTGCATTATACATCTTCTATATTCCAGAATGAATAAATCATCTTGAATGGTGGTAAGCATGAAGAAGTTGTTCTTGACAGTCTATAGGTACAACCATCTGATCTCTAAACAAAAAAAAACTCTCATTGTGGTTCAATCCCTTGATGGTCTCCCCACTGTTGAGTTTTTACCTCATCAAAACACATTCAGAATCAGATGTCTATGCCTCTTTATCTATATTCACCAAATCATGAACCAAAGAAATTAGAAATAAAAACACCACACTACATCGGTCTTCACAATCCAAGTGCATATCATCTATCACCAACATCAACTACCGCTATTGTGAAACCTATTTTTCCATCTAACTATATGGATTCCTGCTTAATTCATTTTCCACCAAATTTAATTTACTCGATGTATACATCAAGTCAAAGTAATTCATTTAGAGATACTTCATCCATACTCTTTTTCTTAGATTCAAATATCTTTTTTAGAAAATATGTTTCAATCTCTTTGGATCTGTATACACTATAATTTCTCACTAAATAGTTAATGAAAACAACTATTGAAATCATGGACTACAAAAACCAATTTCAAGTGATGTGTTGGGTAGTTCTTTTCATGCATCCATAGTTGTCATGATCAATAAGCAACAACATAATCTCCATGCATGCAAACACATCCCAACCCAGATGTTGAAGCATCACAATACACCACATACCCTTGTCCAAATATTGTAAATATCATGATTAGCGATGATGTGAGGAAAACTTTAGGCTCTTGAAAGGTATTTTGACATTCCTCATTCGATTGGAGTGGAAAAATTTTCCTTTTCAAAGCTTCCATTGGTGAAGCTAGTTATAAAAACCCGTGAAAAAACATCAGTAATAACCTAATAATCCAAGGAAACTATGAATGTCAAAGACATTATTTGGTGGTTTCTAAGATATAACTACCTCTATCTTTTCTCGATCCATAGAAACACCCTTTCAATGATAAAATAGACAAGGAAATGTACCTCATGTATCAAAAAATCAAACTTTGATAATTTATAATACAATCGATGATCTTGAAAAATTCGCAACACTATAACTTAGAGTTGCTCATGCTCAGCCCTTGTCCCTGAATACACCAATATGTCATCCAAAAACACCAAGAAAAAATAGTCTAGATACCACTAAAATATCCAATTCATCAATTCCATTAAGATCACTATTGCATTTGTAAGACCAAAAGGCATAACCATATACTCATAATGCCCATATATACTCCTGAAAGCTGTCTTTGGAATATCCTCCTCCCAAACTCATAATTGGTGATATCCCGATCATATGTCAATTTTATAGAACCATCAGGATCCCCTCAATTGATAGAAGAGATAATTAATTCATTTGAGTGGATACTGATTCTTTATTGTAACTTTGTTAAGATTACAATAATCCAAAAAAAGTCAAAGAGTTCCATTTACCTTTTTCACAAACAAGACCATTGATGCCCATAAAGACATTCTTGGATAAATGAACTCGATTTTTTCCAAATATTCCAACTAGTATTTGAATTCCATTAACTCTATTGGTGGTATCCGATAAGAGGGAAGTGGGACTAGACTAGTCCCTAGTAAGAGATCAATCATAAACTCCACTTCTCTTATGGGTGGAAACCCTACTAAATTTTTAGGAAAAGCATATGGAAATTGATCAGAAACTACTGGAAAACCACTATTCTGAATTTCATCCACAAATTCCAAGGTCAAAGCTACCAATTGGTAGGAGGTAGTTCCAACAACTAGTTCCAACAAGCCAATTCCACTTTCCATTACATTCCTTTCTCCTCTAAAGAGATTCTCGATGCTATAATCTGTCGTAAAACTGACCATCTGGGTATGATAATTGATGTGAGCCTTGAACATTGTTAACCAATACATAACCAGGATTATATCATAGACATCCATCTCGATCATAGATAATATGCAATTTAATTCTACTCCATCAATAGTTATACAACATATTTTGCACATAAAGGCTCAACATTCTCTTTGACCAAGAACAATTTGAAGTTTTAAGATAGAATACATTATCTCAAAATTTAAAATTAGATGATCAATAGAAAAATATGTAATAAATGAATGGGATGAACCTATATCAATCAAATATTTCATAAGTTTGGAATTCAAAATAATCATACATCTCACCATCATTGGTCCTGATTGATCATCCACAATAACATTCATAGCTCCATACAAATTCTTATTGAATGCACTTAGTTCTTTATTTCCCTATTGAGATTTCCATTCTTGAGGAGTCATGGTATTCTTGGAATCACCAGCGAAAGCTCAGCTCTATTGATGAGAGTTATTCTGCTAGCCTCATCCCATTAAATCATATGACATTTTTGAAACATGAGGTGTGTACCGAACACTCAACCTTGGATTACTATGACAATAGCATTGAAGATTATTTATTTGGATAAAATTATGCCATGTTGTAGGTGGTTCTATACAATATTTCTTGATATGGCCCAAATAACCACATTAATAACATCCCAAAGTACTCTTAGGTTTAGGAGGAGGATTCAATGATCCAGCCATCTTATTCGGATCATCATACTACCTTAGAATTATGTGTCACTTGTTTACTTATTCCCAACATTAGAGTTCCCACCATTTTCCATAGGTTTCATTATTCTCCTCCACCCATATCTATTGAGATATAAATTTATACCATCATCTCTATATTGACCATATTTTCATAATCTGTTATATAAATCACAATAATCTTTAAGCGAATCTCCGAACTCAACCCCAATTCAAAAATTCATGCCTTCAAGGACACACTAGCATTAAATTCTGGTGAAAAGTTGAGTAAATTATTGAATTTAGCCACATACTATGTCACTGATAGGTTATCCTACTTCAAGATGAAAAATTTCATCATTATAGAAATCCGGAACATGAGAGGAATTAATTGTTTGCTGAAAAAAAAAATCCATTCATGCAACGCCTTGGTCTAATTTAGCATGAACTACTAAATCCCACCACTAGAATTCATGAAATTCTAGTATATACATTGCTAACATGACTTTCAACTCTGCTGGTCTACCAAAGAAATCAAATATTCGATTCATCCTATTCAGCCACACCTCTGCATTCTATGGTTCTGAATGACCACGAAATATGGGTGGATTCTGCATTTGGAACAAAATAGAATGATATGATTTACTTGGTTCGTCCCTAATATTTCCTATATCCATAGCCTAATAATATTGTACTATACTCTTAACCAGATATTGGTTCACCTATGGATCAGGTTCAACCACATTCTTATCATCCTCTTCTGGTTGGTTTCTATGATGCCTATCATGTTCCATTTTCTATAGAAACAACAAACACCATAAGTATCACTCTCTAGCAATGAAAGTATTAATAATTTCAAATTGACCACATCATAAATATCACAAAAAGGCTATCCAAAATTAAACACTTTAAATTTTGACCACATATTTGAATATTTCACCATGCTTTTGAAAATCAACCCATTTTCAAAATACCACAACCATGGATTTTCAAAATCTCACATTTGAGAAATTTACAACACTTTTCAAAAATAAACTTTTTTGCACCAAATCATAAATCACTACTCAGAATGAAATATGAACACCTAGTGGGAAGTAATTTCTATCAATGTATGACATGCTCTTCTTAATGGCTAAACCCATGATAATGAGGAAATACTCATATAAGTGTCTCAAAAAACTTATGCACAAAACATCCTGGTAACTTGAATTTTAGTATAAATAGGTTAGCTATGCCATTTAATGATCTACATTTAAATTGTGGATGATCCTACTCTTTTTTACCATCCCAACTCATGGAATAAAATAGAATGAATTTCCAACTCTAGGACCAAACAACTAATACCACTAGTACTAAAAGATACTTGGACTGACAAAGAATGGTACAATTTTTCCAAAAAGAAACATGGACTAGCCAATTAAGATACCATTTGTTACATCCCACCCCTTACCATTGGATTGAAAAGAAAGTGGGAAATTACTTGGCCTTAGGTTTTATCGTCAGGACCCCAAAGGCTAGAAATAAATTCTAGGGGATTTATTAAAAATTAGGGTATGGTTTTCCATTAGAAAACAAAACCACCCAACTAAGATAGCCAAAACCAAACAACTACTATATGATGCATGAAAAGAATGTAATAAAACTCAACATAATACCAAACTAACTACAGTACCAAACTACGACCATATACCATATCATAGTATAATGTGTAATAAAAACCCAATAAATCTCAAAGAATCTAAAGACATAAATCTAAAGATCCCAACATTCTTCAATCTCCAAATCCAAAAGTCGTGCCCAAATTATCATGACACATCACTAAAGAAATGAGATAATTTTCCTTTACTCATATCCTAATAAAAATTATCTACATACACGCTAATGTTCCCAAGAAAGGGGTGAGTATAAAATGTAATTAGGTTTCCCTCAAATGACTTCCCTACTCACACAATTAGGATAGAACATGTAAACACATTTACATAATTTTTTATATAAAATAAATTAAAATAATTTATATCAAATCCAATCCATTTATACGTAAAGGAGTTTTCATAAAAAAATAGTTTTCCAAACCAAAACTAATTCAAGGAAAGAAACTAAACAAGTTATTATAACTATTTCATGAATTCCTTTTGTATTTCCCATTTTCTGACAAAACCACAAACACACACTAAATATTGGTGTTACCATTGATGGAGGAACTTCACATTCATAATCCATCCCTTTTATTTTGGTACTTCCGAACCATTATCCATCCCATTCAACTAATGCTTAACTATTTAATCAAATAACCACGACAACACAATGCTTTACAAATCATTTTAATAAAACTATAGTTTTATTGAAAACCATTTTTATATACATCAAACCGAAAAACCATTTTAAAATTGTCATTTTAAAATCATATTACAACTTTCAATTTCTATTAAAGCACCCAATTCCAAAAATTATATAAATCATCACTAAAGAGGTTTTCCATCAAGGATTGCATAAAAATTTCACAATAAATTTCATGAAAAAAATAAATATGAAATAAAGACTTCATGTTTTAATAATAGGAGTCGATAGTGAATCCACCTACCTCAAAAACTATGGAAGAAATGAAGATCAATAAAAATCACTCAACAAAACCAGATTGAAACTCCAAAAACATGACTTATATCTTATTACCTAACATCAACATAACCTTAGGAAAATTGTATTCCAACCATTCACAATCCCTATTTCCTCAAATTCATATATACTATTAGGTGGATTCATGGTTTGGAAAAACTGTGTGCCTAACTATACACCTACCCATAGCCCACTTTCTCACTTTTCATGGTTTTATACAAGAGTTTCACAGTTTCTACTATCTATGCTAAAATCATGAACCTCTATAAATTCCCAAAAAACATTCATCAATTCCACTAAACCCTCCCAAAATTCACCCAAACACTTCAAATATTTGAAAATCATAAATAATGGGATAATTACTTGATACAATGAGTGCTACAAAATAACTCCATTAGATTTTTCTGGAAAAGAAAAACTATTTAAAAGAGATTAAAATAAAGGTTTCATTCATCATAATAATTCACCTTGGTGTGATCCTATTTTTTTTGTTTAAAATACGTATAGTTCTTTGAGTATTTTTATTGACTATAGGGCACTTAATAATATTACTTGTTAAGAACAAGTATCATCTGCCTCATATAGATGAATTGTTTCCTAAAATTCAGGGAGATAAGTTTTTTTCAATGATTCATATTAGGTATGAATATCATCAATTGAAAATGGAGGAATAAATTATAAAGGATATGATTTGTACTAGGTATGGGAATTATAGGTTTGCGGTTATTCCTTTTGGGTTAACTAATGCACCCACTATATTCATAGATCTTATGTATTGAATTTTATGTGTGTATTTGGATAAAATTGTGGTTGTAATTTTTGATGAAATTATAGTTTATTCTAAAATTTATGAGAAACATGAGAGAAAACTATGTATTGTTTTGAAAACATTAAAAGAAACTACGTTTTATGAAAAATTTATTAAAATTTGATTTTTGGTAATAATAGTTTTAACGCCCAAACCCAATTCAATATGAAAAGTAACCAGACTGGGCTACTATGTGACCTCAGGTGTCCCTCCCTATATGATAGATGATTCGAACTAGTAGAAGGGGTCTGTAATGGTACTATGGGGAGACTATACCCCTCATATCAAGGCGCAAAATCATAAAATAAATAACTAAATGACAGTGTATTCCATAATAATAAATAAAATATAAATGAAATAAAAAAATGAAATAAGGAACCCAAACTAAATTGATCATAGAAAATTATAGACACTAAGGATCAATAAATTCCTCATCCCAATCCCCTGATGATTTGAGATATCTTTTTCCACTATGTAATTCCATGCCTCAACCCAACCTGAACCTGAAACCCAGTGAAGGGTTCTTTGGTACCCCTATGAAATGGTTCCCCGAGTAGGGTGTGAGTACATAAATTAGTATGGATACAACAATGTGGTCCTATAATATACTATAAATGTAGTGATATGTTCATGTGACATGATCAAAGTAAATAAATACACCAATGAAAAAATAAATAAAACCAACCATGATACCTACCTTTACCTGATGCGAGAATGTATCCAAGCATGTCATGATATCCATGAGAACCAATTAATTACAAACTCTACAAGGATGTACACATATAATTGTGGGAATCCCAATAATCACCTTCGATCCTTGGGTCCCTGACCCTGATCGACTATATCTTCCTCAACTAGTTCCAGTGTGTCATTCGGCATAATCATCACATCAGGGGAACCTTTGTACACTTACTAAGAATCCCACAACCATTATTCCTTCATGATTTGTAGTAGATCTTTGGGAATCAATAGACATCCCCCATCCTCAATACCTTAGGTTAAACCCCTTGTAGAACCTGATCATTCTCATTATTAAGATAATGTATGATTACTAGGAGGGTGAATCACTGAGAAATCCCATAATTTTAGGTGTGACAGATTCCTGGACGACCTATAAAATCATGGGGAATACCCTCCCTTGATCCCATGGTCTATATCTTGGGAATAAAATATCTTGTATCCCCTTAACTGATCCATCACTGGTGCATCCATGTGATCCAATAGGGGTATCTTAGGTATCAATTAAGGGGATCAACAGTCACCCTTATGATGTCCAACATCCTTGATTGGTGATATATTCCCACCTGATATCTCATACCACCATTCAAATCTTAAAAATCATGGGCATTCATAATGGTTTACTAGTATCCACATTTGAGTTATAGAACTTGTGAATTCACAATGGTATCACAATATATTAGAGGAATCTCTACTATCCCAAGAATCTTTGTATATGTGGCCACACATTCTCTGATGATGGATCCTAGGTACCACCACTAGGAATCCACTCTCATATCAACTAAATCACTATATGATACATGAGATAAGTATTTTACCCCAAATATACCGTGATACTAGATCCCATACATCTCGACCATCCATAGGTCTCATCCATCTCAATAGATAATTCTCAAGCATCCCAGGAAATCAAAATAGTTCTTGGCCCAGTGGCTAGTTCCATGACATTTTAGAGAATCACATACCATAAAAACATAATAAAATAAAACATAACAGGTACTAGTAAAATGTTCATGGCCATTACCATCATCCACTACCCCTTGGTCTTACACATTCAGTACTAGTTCTAGGTGACACTCTCTATCATCTCCACCCATTTTCATATACCCCACACATGGTCATATAATGATTGGGAACCCATGAGGCCCCCTTGGTCATCACCACACATGAGGCATAACACTTTGGATCCTTGATCATAAATAGTCTCTGGATCATATTACCAATGCTTGAAATACATTTTATCTCTCAAAATCATCTAAGTTAATATCCTGCCACATAGAGCTCAAGGGTTTTGACACTTTATCATCATAAGAGTGATTAATTTTAGGACCATATCACTTTACACTTTACCACTTGGTCATAATCACATCCATCATAACCACCAAGCCCTACAAGGTCCACTCACCCAAAATTCACTTCCTAGAGGGAGATAATTGGTCACCCCATGGTCATTCCTCTTAGCCCAAGTTTCAAAAAAATCTCATAGTCTAGCTATGGAATACAAGGGATACACATTATAGTCCACATATCCCCTATACCAATAGGTATATTAGATATCCTAAAATAGGCCCATTAGTAAACATCTAACATCAAGACCTCATCCAATGGATATCGAGAAAAACCATCCAGTTCACAAGGGTTTGACAATTCCCTCAACACATTTCCCAATTCTATAAATTTTATTTAATGTAACCAATTTAATTTAAATTAAACTATTAAAATTAAATTAAAAAATTAAAAAATTATTGAGTTGTCTCCCTACTAGCGATTACAGAAACCTATATGAAAATAAACACCATCAAAAAATTCATATGGGAAGTACTAAGGACCTCATAACTTTTGAGAATCCTTTTCCCCTTTATTTGATAACCCAAAAACTCTGATTGAGGCTCATCCCAGCTCACCCTTAATCGTCCCAGCAACAACAAACACTTTTCACATTATCGGGTACCTAATTCACACCTAAAAATCAATTTTAATTAAATAAAATCTCATTATTATTAATTAAAAAATTTACATTTAAGAACCAATTTAATTCAATTTGGCCTAATCGCTAAAAACTAACCAGTTGTCCAACAATTTCAAAATTCTTAAGAGAATGGGTGTCAACCATCCCCATAAACCCCCCAAACACACTTTGGATCAAATCCCCAACCAACATTGTTAAGTACATAACCATTTCATTTCAATTATAATTAAAAATATTAATAAGTTAGGGAGAGTGACATACCTCCATCAAACTATTGAGAGAATACATGTAGATAGTGTCTCAGGACACCCTCTTCAAAGGTAAAGTGGAATCTACAACTCATTAATATAATTCCTCCATGATCTTATTGAATAATAATTAAAACCATAAACAAGATAGATTTAAATTATAATGTGTGGAGTAGGAAATCAATGGATATCACAGAAGTGAATGACATACCTCCAAATGAAGAAAAAAGACTAAGAAGACCATCCCTTGATCAAAGAAGAATATGAAGAGGATGGGGGAGGATCCCCCTGGATGTATGAATGAAATGAGTAGAGGATGGGGCTTCCCCCTTAAAATCTTGATTGGAAAAAGATTAAACTTTATCCCTTTTAACCCCACTAGCTAGCTAGTGGATCCTGCATTGGAACCAAGACACTGTCCACCCCACCGACTATCCAGTTACTTTTGACTACATCCCAACTAGCCCAACTTCCTTCTAAAGACCTATCACTAATCTCATTCAATATCCAACCACCAATAATCATCCAAAATACATATTTTAAGTGATTCAAAATTCTTAAATTCTAATCTAAATCTGGATTAAAAATCTAGATCCTTAACTAAATAAAAAATAAAAATTCCTCCAAGATTTCACAACCTATTTATATGCATGGGGTTTTAAGATATTCCACTATAGAAATCTTAATCCTAAAGAAGTCCTATTGTGAATTATATTATTGGACCTGACCTACTTGGGTCATCAAATCCTATCCAATTGGCCACATTCTACCCTTTAACACTTAGTATGTTTCTAAGCACATATTTACCATTATGTTCTCAACCTTCCAAAACATGTTCTATCACTTGAAATCATTATTGAAACTACAAGATGTTGCTCTATAGAACCCATCTAACCCAAGACACCCATGTTCCATTGTTTAATCAATTATTTGGCCAATTATGATCCCCACTATAATCTCTAGCTTACTCAAGAAAATTCTCATACCTCGACACTCCCCACCACTAGAATTTTCTATAAAAACATGTTCTTAGTGGGCTTCCAACCTTCTCAACATGGTTCTTAACTTACTGCACCCAAACATACATGGGGACAATATTTAAACACTGGCACCCATTATGGTTTCCAAATTCCAAGTTATAAGGGACATGCCTCCACCATCCAATCACAACATGAACATGATGAATTTTCTTTAAAAATCTCTTTGAAGTTTCCAAACCCACCCGTCATATACATAATGAAACATTTGATGTTGTTTCCAGCTCACCACACCTTATTTCATGCAAAAACATAAGAAAAAATTCCTTTAAATAAATATTATATAGAAAACTTGGTCTCTTATGTCGATTCCCCCATACACTTATCTGATCATGGTGCCTTAAATCCTAGAGGCACCCAAAGATCATCTAGATGTATCCCCTTAATTCTCAACCTAATATATATTGTGATTCCATGGTCAAATCATCAATATACCGATTTCTTTATCATTCTAAAAACACAATCACCAACATGTTCCCCACCAGATCACGATCGATTAATCTCAAATAATTTCAATACTGATACTAATGCTAAAAATCCATCAGATATCACATCCCAATTGATGTCCAACATTCTCCTAGGAATATAGTTGAATTCAGTCTTATATCTTATTGGCTTCGAAAGATCCAAACACTCATCTATTAATCAATGTCATAATGAAGCCCAAACCCCTTCTGGACATGGGGTTTATTTCTTATAAACTAAATCATTCTCCATAGCATAAAACATTCCTTATAACACTCCTAAAGAACATTCTTAGTAGGTTCAATTGAAAAAAACATGGGACAGTCCTCTCAATACATGATCATTACCTCCCAAGTCAATCATGTCATCGCACCAGATCCATTTTTATGTCACCTCTAGCATAGAAGAAAACTTATCATTCATTATAACTCTCAAAAAACCATGAATAATACATTTAAGGAAGACCATTGGTCCTCACCCCACACGCAATCACTCAAATTTTTAAAACTCATCCAAGTCATATATGTCTCATGTTTTCTACCTTTATCTCATTAGAAAATGAAGATGTGTGTTATCTAGTACCTCCCAACTGTAAACAACCTGAATCACACTCCCATGATTCATATCTCATTATCGAAACCGGATGGAAATACCTTAATAAATGAAAAATCATCATTCAACTACATGCTTATCTCCCACCTAACACTATTTTACAGTTTAAAACATTTAATCTTGCTCACACTGTACTCCAGAGTGAATCCAAATACCTGAAGAACATTACCCATCCCTCCTACTCAAGGCACAACTCTACTGAGGATAAAACCTCTCAAAGGTTTCCCTTGTACAAAAATAGGAACTGAATCACTAATCTTTGAGTTATAATCCATGGTCTATTGGTTACCCACTTAGCCCAAAAGTCAAGTCTCATTATAGGTCACTGCTTACAAGATTTCATCCATGCTACTATATTAATAAACCATGATATCCAATCTTCCAAAAATTTTCTCAAGGCGTCCAATATCCATAAATACATCCCATGAAAACTCAAAAACCTATCTAGGTATTGATTCTCACCAAGAATCCATCTATGAGATTTATACATTGATAATATTAACTCATCTAATGTCACATATATATAACGAATTCATCCTAGAAGATCCATACCAAAGGAAACCAAATCCACTGGCTCCGAATTTATTCCAATCCATATGGGAAATAACTATATTAGTTGTAACTGGAACATTAAATTATCAAGCATTTGGCCATGTCACACTTGCATACTCACCCAAACGGCATCAGTAGATGAATATTTATATCCCAATAACCACCATTACACAGTTCAGTTATGTAGAATGACATTCCATGCTATATGGGAAATCACTATATGGGTTGTTATTAATTTTTTAAGTTATGAAAACTTATTAATAATATCACAATAGGGGATTCCCACTAAGGCACCACACACTACACAGACCTACTTAGGCCACCTATTGTTTCATGATCCAAGGGACTATGTTTTCTTTATCATTAAATGTATCATTGTAGATCCACATAACCTGACATCAAAAGGAAATAAATATACATGTAAATCGAACTGAGTTGAATTCCACCACGTAATTATATGGGAAAACACCATATGATCATATTTTGACACTTTAAATAGATGAAACTTTCATAAGTAACAAAAAACACACTATCAGCCCCCATATGTCATGTAAATCCTATGTTCCAACTCATGATGAATGATATACGTCTTTCCATCATCGACCAAGTGTAAAATACATAACTGGTCTCTTTCCAACAAGATAAGAGAAAGAAATTAAATACAAATCATAATCATGAATCAAATATCATGTGAATATTTGTAGGTGAAAATTATTCTACTGTAACATCACATACCAAGAACATAAACCATGATCACCGAGAAACCTAGAATTCCAATAAATACAGGTGTTTATAATGCACTAATATGATATCCATCCCAGGATCTAAAAAATTTCTATATCTCTTATCTTCTATACCCCAAATAGTAATACAAATAAATCTTATTTGATACCAATTTTAAATGAACTACCTTGGTTTACTATGAACAATAACTAGACTGAACCACTAAATGAACTTAGGAATGCCTCCCCATAATCCAAAGGATTCCAACTTGTAGAAATGGTCTATAGAGGTACCATGGGGAGACTATACCCCCTATATTAGAGTATAAAATCATAAAATAAATAACTAAATAATTTTGTACAAAATAATAGTAAATAAAATGGACATTCTATAACAAAATGAAATGCATCACCCAAACTCAAATGGCCGTTCTCTCAGAAAAGTAAAGACACTAAGGATGCACAAATACATCATCCTAGTCCCCTACCCATATGAGATATCTTTCTCAACCATGAAATTCTAGGATTTATCCTATCCTAAACCTGTAACCAAGTGAAGGATGATTGGGTACCCTGGTGTAATGGTGGCCCAAGAAGGGTGTATGTACATAACTTAGTAGGGAACATCCAATTCGGTCCCATACTATTCCAGCAACATAGTGATATATGTATGTTACATTCTTATAATAAATAAATAAACCATTGAACTAAATAAGTTAAACCAACCATGCTACCTAATTTGACCAATGCCAAAATGTCTCTGAGCACATCATGATGATTGTTCCAACTAGTGAGTAACAACCACCCAAAGGTGTACACATATACCTAGTCAAAGACGAATAATAATCATTGATCCTTGAGTTTTTTACCCCATTTGACCATCCCCACCTCGACCAATTCCGATGTGTCTTTGAGCATGAGCATCACCTTATGGAAACCACCATCCACTCACTGGGGATCCAATACCCATACATAAATCATGATGAGTAGTAGACCCTAGGGTCTCACTAGAAATACCTCATCCTAAATCCATCAAGGTAATCCCCATGGTAGTACCTAGGAATTCTCAATGTTACATTCAGAACTAATTCATAAGTTGTGGATGCCTTAGGAAATCATATAAGTCTAGGTGTGAATGGTTACCGGGTGACCCAAACAATTAAATGGAACACCCTTAATGGATCCCATGGTCAATACATGGGTAAATAATATCTCGTGGATCCTCATTTAATCTATAATTGGTGCATCCACTCGATCCTAGTGGGGTATTCTTTGCATCGATCAAGGGGATCAACAGTCACCCATAGGATGTCTAACATCCTCGCTCGGGGATATATTCCCACCTTAAATCTCATAATACCATTCAAATATCAGGAATCACATGATTTTTTAATGGTCTACTGGTATCTACATTTGAATCCCGACACCCAATAATTTTCAATTGTATCACAGTATATTAGAGTAATCCCTACCATCTCGGTTATTCCTGCATACGTGGCCACACATGATATGATGCTGGACCTTAGGTACCGGCTCTAGGAATCCACTCCCACATCAACTAAATCACAATATGCTATCCAAGTTAGGAATATGACCCCAAATATAGCGTGAAACCATATCCAATACATACAGGGAATCAAAAAGTCTCATTCATATCAACAGGTGATTCTGAAGAACCCTGGGCAATCACATTTGTGCTATGACCAATGGTCAGTTCCCCTGTATCATGTGCAACTGCATACCATAACAAAATAAAAAAAATATAACATGGGATGTACAAACACCCAATACCCTTACCATAATCCATTTCCCCTTGATCTTACACATTTGGTATAGGTTTCAGGTGAAACCCATTACTATCTCTACACATAGCCATATACACCCACTCATGTTCATCTCATGATGGGGAATGTATGGGGACCCCTAGGTCATAACCATAGAGGCGGCGTCCCAATTAGGATCCTTGATCACAACTATTGTATTGGGACTACACCCAATACTCATAGAGCATTTTGTCCCTTAAAATCATCCATGTCATCATCTGACCTCATAGGCCTCAAGGATTTAACCACTTTTGAATGACTAGAGTGATGGATTTTAAGCCCATACCACTTTTTCCATCACCATTAGTCCGGTCCTCACACCCAACCTAACCACCAAGTATCTACGGGGTATTCTCACCCTACATTCATGTACCGGTGGGAGATAAGTACTCACCTTATGGTCATTCCACCTAGCCTCGGGTTATACAACATCTCCCTGTCCTTCTACAACCCACTAGGGATAACAATTCAAGTCCACCACTCCCCTTTACATGAAGTTATATTTGGGATCCTACACTAGGGACACAATTAAACATATATCCTCTAGGCCTTAACCATCGACGACTGTGGAAAACCAGCTAGTGTATGAGTGTCTGATGGAGCCCTCAACGCCTTTTCTAATTTCATGAATTTTAATCAATCTAAATAATTTAATCTAAATTAAAATATTTAAATTAAACTAAACAATAATAAAGTATTTTTCCCTACTAGGAAGTAAAAACACCTAAATGAACATAAAAACGATGAAACAAATCCATTGGGAAAGTACCGATGACCAAATACCTTTTTAGAAGTTATTTCCCCCTTATTTCATTGCCTAAAAAACCCTCTTGAGGCTCATCCTAGCTCACCCATGACCGTCTCAGAACCACTTGAAATTTTGTTAATTATCGGGTACCTAAACAATTCTAAACAGGACATGTTAATTAATTATAATCTCATTACAATTAATTAAAAAATTTAAATTTAGGGAATAATTTAATTCAATTTGGTATAATAACTGAAAACTCACTAGGTATCAGACGATAGAAAAATTTTCAAGCAATAATGTTTCAACAATCCCCAAAAATCCCGCAAATCAACTCAAGGTAAAATACACTAACCATGATGCCAATTACATAACCATTTCATTTAAATTTTAATGAAAAACCTTAATAAATTTGGTAACGTGACATACCTCCATTAAACAATTGAGTAGCTATGTGAAAACAGAATCTCAGGAAGCCCTCTTATATGTAAAAACAAAAACCCCAACTCATTTGGATGATTATAACAATAATTGGTGGAATTTTAATCGAAACCGTAATTTAGAGAGAAAGATATTAGAATTGAGAGAGGATGAAATTAATGGATATCACCAGATTTGAAGATAAACCAAAAAATATCACAGAGAGCCTAATAAGACCATCCCTTGATCAGTAGAGAAGAGGGAGATGAAGGGTGATGGTGAATCTGGCCACACAAGAACAATGATAGGGAGAGGAGGGGATTTACCCATTAATAGATTGAGGATAAAAAAGAGTACATTTTCCCCATTAAACCCACTATCTAGCCAGTGGAACTCGAAATGGAACCAAGCCACTACTTGACCCATGCAATAACCTATGAGATAGTACTAGGTAACCAGTGGCTATAGACAGAAACCCAAATTCTTTATAAGGCCCTCCTGTGACTTCTGACTACCATTAAACCTCTATTACTGCTCCAAAATACCTCTTTTGAGGAATTCAAACTTCTAGAATTCTAGTATGAATTTTGGTTCAAAATACTTTCTATCCATGGATTCAAAAATTAAAATTCTTCTAAAACTATGAAACCCATCCATACACATGGGTTTTTATAGTATATTTATTTTCTTGGGCATATTATTTATAAATATTGAATAATTATAGATCCTATTAAAACCAAGGTGGTGTAAGAGTGACCAAGACCTACAAATATCCATGTGATTTGAAGTTTTATTGGATTAATGGGTCCATACCAACATTTTTTTGACAAATTTTCTAAGTTATCTATCCCAATAACTACGTTAAATAAAAAATAATTTAAATTCATATATAAAATGTAATGAGATGCATTCTTTATGAATTGAAATAACATTGGTTAATTCTTCAATGTTAGCCTTTCTATCTAAAAATGGTGAATGTTTTATTTAATGTTATATTTATTTTACAGGACATGGTTGTTTCATTATAAAAGATGATCAATCAATTTCATATAATTCACAAAAATAGAAAATCCATGTGAAAAATTACCCTATGACTGATCTTTATATGGATTCAATAGTTTTTTAATTTAAAAATATAGAGAAATATTTTATATGTGATAAAATGTGAATATATACAATTCCTAAGAGTTTAAATTATATATTAACTCAAAAAAATAGTTTAACATGAGCTATAAAAAATGATTATAACTACAAAATTATTATGATTATATCATTCACTACCATCTATGTAAAGCTAACAATGTATCTTTTGTCTTGATCTTAAAATTTAATGCATAATTTTATTTCTATGTTTGTAACATGATCCATTTGTTAATAATTTAATGAATTTTGGCCTAGAAATTTTGCGTGCCAGAAGTCCTTATCTTTTGGTTCATGATTTAGTGAAGTCATCTTTTCCAGATAAAATTAAGCATGATTAGAATAAAGATAGTGGTTTGAAAGAAAGAGTAGTGTTTGTTAAGAAGGGTAATTTTCCTAAATTTAACATTGAAAAAGTGTGTGTTATAATATTGAAAAGAGGTTTATTATTCCAAGTGATCCCCAACCAAAGAATGAATTTTTGAGTAAAGTTCATATATCTCTATTTTTTATTCACCATAGTAGCATTAAGATGTATAGAATCATTTAGGAATATTATTGTTGGGAAGGAATAAAGAAGGATATTATTGATTTTACTATGAAATGTTAGACTTTTAAAAAGGTTAATGTTGAGTAACAACTACTGAAGGGGATTCTTTAGAATTTTCCAATTCCTGAATGGGAATAGGTCGATATATCCATGGGTTTCATGGTGGGATTACCAAATACATATCAAGGTAATAATTCAATTTGAGTTAATATTAATTGATTAACTAAATATGTGAATTTTGTTCCTATATGTGATTATATAAATTTGAATCTTATTTCTATACTCTACCTTAAAAATATAGTTAGATTACATGGAGTCTATTTCTCTATTGTATTTGAGAGTTCTCCCAGATTTACCTCTAATTTTTTAAAGGACATAAAAATTCCTTGAGTATTGAATTAAATTTTAGTACAAATTTTCATCCTCAATATGATGTACAGTGGGAGTAAAAAATTCATAATTTGGAGGATATTATATGAGTTTGATCCTTAGATTAATAGGGAAGTTGGGATCAACATCTATATTTGGTGGAATTTTCTTTTAATAATAGTTTTACTTCTAGTATATAGATGACACATTTTGAGGAATTATATGCTAAGTGGCATTAGACTCTAGAATGTTTGGACAAAGTTGGTGAAAAAATGTTTTTGTGACTAGAACTAGTAGAAGAAATGGTTAAGAAGGTAAAGATGATTCAATAGAACATCATGTTAGTTCAGTATAGGAAGGATAATTATATAGATAATAACACGAAGTATTTTTTATTTATGTAGGATATTATGTCTCTATTAAAATATCTCATAGTAAAGGTTCTATTAATTTTATAAAGAAAGGAAATTTAACCCCTTAATTTATTTTCCCATATGAAATTCTATAAAAAGTAGGATTAGTTTCTTATTGAGTAGACTTACCTCTATGTTTATCTCAAGTACATGATGTGTTTTATAATATCCCTAGACTCTCACTCCTATATCCAATTCTAAAACATCATCCTTTTATTTCTGTCTTTGATACTAATAAATGTGACCCAATTTTTTCTATCCAAAACATACAAAATCATATAAAAATATTGGATCAATTTGATGCACAAGAACATTTTAGGTTCATAGTTTCAGAATATTAAAAAAAACTCTTTCACATGGACTTTTATATACAATATCTGTTTTTCCAAAAAAAATATGTTCTTTATAAAGACATCCTTAATTCATTCAAGGTAACTTCCATATTTGAAACATAGGATTTATTAACTTTTAAACTAATTCTTTTACCAATAAGAAACATTTAAAAATGTGTGATGAGAAAAACAAAGCTCATTAAGATAAATAAAAGTAAAAAATTCATTAGCCTAGTGAAAAACACAAAACCCCATAAATTTTTTACCATTTATATGTTTTTATTTGAGTGTATAAATTAAATCATATCCATATATAAAACAATTTTTTTCTCAAATAAAACCTTTAAAACCAATAACAAGAAATTTTAAAAAAAATTAGGTAATGTAGAACATCATATTCATAACCCATGTTCCATCATGTTAGAAATAACTAGAGTCTAGTTTAATCTATAGGGGTAGCCACTCTAGTTAACTAACTCCTTCTTTCCTTTGAAGAAAAAGAACATTACCTAGTGAATTGTAGATCTATCTAGGGCTCACCCATTCATATAAGTTGTATCATGATCTCCTTCTCATCATATATAATGTTCAATAACAATATAATGAGTAAAACATTTTATTCTCACACATTTTCATCATAAACCCTTGAAAATGTATTTTATACCCATTGGAAAAAATACTTTTGGATACTAAAATACCATTTCCTTTTAGAAAACCATTTTCGAAACTAAAATACCCATCATAAAAGGAAGAAGGATTTTATTTGAAGAAAAAATAGAATATTTTAAATGAAGAAAAACTCAAATAATGGTTCTATTGGAGATAAAATCTATTGACATTATATATGTCAAAATAAAAAATTTCTTTTTTCCTTTTGTAAAGAAAATCAAAATGTTCTGTATAAAATATGTAAAATATTCCTTTAAAAAATATTTGTAAGAAATAAAAAAAGGCACATAAAATTTCCTTTATAATTAATTAATTTATATATAAATACATCTATATTTTATTATTCATATGTATATAAAAGATAGTGTTTTTTAAAATAAATCTTTAAAACATTTCAGTTGAGGTTTTAAGTTTATGTGTCCCATATCTCGAGTCCAGATGTTCTATGTATGTCCTTTAACACATATTATATAATTTATTTTATTTATTAATAACCTTCTACAGGTTTAATACCTTATCCTTAAATTATTTATTTCATTTATTTTAATGACATATTTAAATACTTAATCATTTACTTCAACGTCAGGTGTTTTGAGAACGTTCAGTTCATAATTTCAAAATGACTTCAGTATGTTGACCATGGTCAAAGTTATATATTTTCCATCATATATTGAATAATAATTATGAAATAATTATAATTTTTATTTATTAATTATTTTTTTAAAACCAACTATGAAATATGGTTATAAAAAAGGAACTATGTTACAATCATAGAGACGGTAGGCCACAGGTTCACATGAGTAACGTTTCCATTTTTCAACGAATATGATATAAAATGGTTAGTGTTAAATTATCTTTAAATAATAACAATTATATCATTAATATAATATTATATATTTAAATACACTTATATATCATAACCATCTGACGTGGTTATGAAAAATAATTCATATTACTTCACGGAGGTGGTAATCCACACGTACACACGAATGGAATTATCATTTTTCAACGGATGAAATAGTAAGAAAAAAGATGATATATTATCTTTACAAAATTATAATTATTTAATTAATATCATATATATATATATATATATATATTAAGTTGATCATTATAACCATCTGTGATAGGTGGTGATGGAAAATGAATTACATCGGTTCACGATGTGGTAGTCCATCATAGACACAAACAATGGATTCATTTCCCATTTAATAGAGGAAGAAGATGGATATAGGTTATTCAATTAAAATAAAAATATGATTATATTTAATAATTTTATTTATTTATTTAATCATGTTTGAAGAATATCTAACGGAGGTAAAATAATAAATAAAACTAAAACATTTGTCTAAAAGCTGTACCTCTTCTTTAGAAAACCTCATTTTCTTGACACCTTAAGTCCTCTAAGTTTAGTATAATGCCCAAAATAATACACCTAAAAAATGGGGAGGTATTTTTGGATTATTTTTGGATAGTTATTGGATAAACCAAAATTCTATTTAAGTGTGGAGAAGATAGAATAGGGGGTTCTCTATTATAAGGGAGGAGAGGGGAATTCTTGGAATTACTTAAAGTATTAAATTAATATAAATTATTTTTCATAAAAAATGGATCCAAAATGATATAATTATATTATAATATGACTATGAGTCTAAATAATCTCATAAAATAAAATATATACATGTTTTTATTTTGTTTTAACCATTATCTCTATGTTTTAACCCTATGTTAACCCTCATGGTAATTACCATGATATCAATATTTTTTACTCTTTTGGGGTCAATAAATTTACCATAAAAAAGTCAATAGACCAATAAATGGACCGTGGATAATTTTTTAAACCATATTTATTTAAATTTAGTTACTATAGTATTTTTATTAATTTTAAATCATTTTATAAAGTATTGTATATTATAAAATATCATTAATGTCATTTTTGGAAATATATGAAATATTATAATATAATATGTTTCTAACTCTTGTAAAAAAGCTAAAAAATGATATTAATTTGAATATAAAGAATACATGGTATAATTAAAATCATAAAATAAAATTTTCATAGGTTTATATATAATTTTAAATCTTATATGTTTGTTTAATCCCTTGGTTAACCAATTTTTTCCTTAATCATGATAATGCATTATTCAATATTAAAGGGTTATAATTTTACTTATAAGTCGAAAATTAGATCATAAATAGATAGGTTATGATATTTTAGACCATTAATAATCCTAACTGTTCTCTTTAAATATATTTATTATTTATAAATAATTTAATAAAATATTATTTCACATAAAATATCATCAATGTCATTTTGGAGCTATTCATTTAATTTGACTTTGAAAACAACATAATAGAGAATGAATTTGAATATAAACATTTAAAATAACTATAATATGTTTTAATTATCTTAAACATTTTTGGTAAGCTTCAAACCATCCAAAAAATTACTTTTTGGTATTTGAAAACCATTTACTTGATTTTTCTATTGGTTGTACAAGCACTGTGTCGGCATTGCATAAGGATTTAAGGTAATTATTTCAACACTATTTTTTTTTTAAAATTATCTTAATAAAAATATATAAATTATGTTAAGAATTAACTTTTATTATATATATATATATTATTCACATCTATGTCATGAAAACATATTAAATATTTTATTTTGACTTTATAACCTTGCACAAGTATCACATAAGAATCTGGATAAGATCCAAGTTATATATCTCAGAATTTATAAAGTATATTTAGAAACAATAATTTATACATAAAATTGACTAATAAATTCGATTAAATACTTTTAATTCTCTATTATTATCATCAGGATACCAAATGTGACTTTTCTAGTGCTGTATAAGCACTGTGTTGGCACTTAAAATGATTTTTATATTTATCATGAGATAAAGGGTAATTTATTTGATTTTAATTGATTTAATATTATATTTGTACTATATTATCATAAATTATATGTTTTATATGTTTAATAATTTTATATTTCATATTTATGGCTTTATGATTTCGTAAAAATCTGGTATTTCTTAAAAACAATATTTTTTAATATTCAACAAAAATATAACTTCTTCAGAAAAATATCAAAAACTTATAATTGAAAAAATTTTAATTTATAAATCCAGAAATTAAAAAAAATTAATAAAATTAATATACTATAAGTTGTGTAAATCATTTTTCTTATAAATGTGTATAATACAATAAAAAGAAGTTTTGTAAAAAATTGCGTTTTTTAAGCCAACTAATGAACTTATACCAAAAATCAAGTATTAATATGATTACTATATAATTAATTAGATTATTTATATCTAATAGGTTATTATAAAAATTTAATACAAAAGTCAATTCACAATGGTACTTTTTAATGAAAATAAATAATTGTTTTAAAAAAATCAGTATTTTTCACTATACAATGAGAAATAAATATTTTCATAAAAATACTAAAATTTTTTCTGAATATATTTTTTATATGATGTTGTAAAAAATTATATCCATCATATCAAATTCAATTTACAAAATTTGAATAAATTAATAATAATATTCAGTTACAAAAGGTAGTATAAAACATTTTTTGAAGAAAATGTATTTTTGATGAATAAAATGAATTTACTAAAAAATTAGTACTTATTTCTTAAGAAATAATCAATAAATTTTATTTAGTAGTGAATTTATATATATTTTATAATGCATTTAATCCAATTCATACCTTCTAATTTAATGACTAGGGTATAACTATACTATTAAATTATTAATATATCATGGTTTATTTGAGATCAAGGTTGTGTGCTATATATGCTATCAAATATAGTGTTATTTTAAAAAAAATCTAAATTCTACCTTCTCATCCATTAATAAATTTTTTCCTCAAAATTTTATATTGATATCTATAATCAAGGGTTTTACGTTTTAAAATACAATTTCTGAAATCCAACATTGTAAAATGGGTTCATAAAACTTCCTTTTGAAAAGAGGTAAAATAACATACGAAGGCTATTTTTAATAACACATACTATGTTTCCAAATAAAAAACATTAGTGGAAGTGAGAATATGGAAATTGAGGAGAATGTAATGTCTAAATAATAATGTTAAGTAACAGAGAACATCGATCACAAGAAATTGAATGATCATGTGAAATTTAATAATCATAAAACCATAAATCAATAAGGTGTGAAAAGACTATTGATTCATAAAAAATAAAGGTAATAGGATAAATTGTTTGTTTCAAGATATTTTTCTTAGGTTTGATTAATTCCATTAGCATCTATACTAACAAAATAAGGAAATATACTTACTTGATAAGTATAACTTTATCCTTTAATTAATTTCCACTACATCTTTTTATCCAAATGATGGGTATTCAAGATGTTTTTTGTGTGTAAAGTGCTAAAATAAACTTATAACTGATAAAAAAATTTAACAAAAGGATAACAAGATATACCTTATATATTTAGACATTAGCCCAAACCAAAATGTTTATAACAAGACAAGATAATTCAAAAAATGAATAAACCTTTAAATGTATAAATAAAACATTAATCTCCGAAGCATCTACAATAATACCCAAAATTAATCTTAGATCATTTGATAAATAAGAAAACATTTAATTCTTCAAAATATCCTAGACCATGTTCAAAAACCCAATAATCAGATAGATTTGATCACATATTCTAATGAGATTAATTTAAAATTTATCTCCAATCTACATTATTCACTCATAAAGTCATATACACAAAATTTATAAACCCAAATAATATAATCTCCAAAATATTGTAATCATCTCCATAAATAACCTAAATAATCATAAATCCAAAATAAAATTATATATACTTACAAAATATAATTTATCAATTATTCCTAAAATAAAAACTCATATAACCAAATGTATTTCCATATACATTAATAATAAAATGTTCCCAAACTAGTGAAATTCTTAAAAAATAACATAATAACTTAGTCACCTAATAAATTTTAAGTACCATAGTTATGTATATGATAAATCATATTTTTTAACATATAATAACTTATTTATATGAATTAACCATAATTATATCAACATTGAAGATATTATTATACATAAAGGTTATAAATACATTTAAACTTATATATATAAAGGATAATTTTTCAAAAAAACTTTTCATTAAAACACAAAATAAACCCAATGGTTGTTTAATCATAAATGTATCCCAAAATATCCTTAATCACATTAAAATCTCAACACACAAAAACCTAAAAAGGGGTGTCTAATACTTTGAATTATGATCAATCTTAAAATTATAAACCAATGATGGTATCTAAAAATCATAAGATAAAATCACATGAAAACATATTAATCCCTAAATTTCTATAAACCCTACTCTGATAACAATAATAATGGCCCTAGATCTGCACTCTCAGATCTGATGCTAAAATATTATCTATAATTTTTGGCTTTGATACCGATAAATACGTCCCAATTTTAACATCCAAATATTAACATACCATAGAAAATATTATATCATTTAAATAAAAAAGTAAATTTTAGGTTTATATATTTACAGAATTAGGAAAAACTCTTTTAAGTGGAAATTTCTATGCAGTACCGATTTTTTTCACTAAATGAGTTCTTTATAAAGAAATGCTTGCATCATTCAAGGTAGACTCCATATCTAGAACATGGAATTTATGAATTCATTACCCATTATTAAGCCTTGTGAAAAACATTTAGAAACATGGTATGATAATTTTTTTTTATTAAGGTACATAAAAGTAAGAAATCATTTAGTGTTGTGAAAAACATAAAAACCCATAAAATGTTTATCATTTCCTTTTTATTCTGTGAGTGTATAAAGTAAATGATATCCATATATAAAACAAACTCTTTTTTTTCAAATAAAACCTTTAGAAATCATATAAATCAATTATAAACCACTTTAAGAAACTTATAGATTCATATTTATAACACGTGTTCACTTGTATAAAAAATAACTAGAGCCTAGCCAAATCTGTAATGGGTTTGATCCCTCTGAGCCTAGAACCATATAATGTGGTTTCCCTTACTCGGATCTGTAGAATTTTGTCTCTTGAACCTATGGCTGGTTGCCTTTGTACTTCAGGCATGTAATGGGTTACACTCTCCCACTTAAAGAGGGCTTTTTTTCTTTTTGTCTAATTAATAGGGTTATACCCTAAGCTTTCCGAGTACATGGAACATTACTAAATGCATTGGAGAATTATATTGGGAACACCCATTCGTATATGCTATATTGGACTTACCCATTAATAATATATATTTCTCACGTACAATATAATGTATAATACATTTTATTATTTCATTTTTCTCAGCATAAAACATTTAAAAAACTCTTTTAAACCCATACTCAAAATAATTTTTCATATTGAAATACCATTTGAATTTAAAAATGAAATTTCAAAACTAAAATACATAGAAAAAATTGGAAGAAGTTTCATTACTTGAAAAAATGGAATATTTTAAATGAATAAAAAATAAAATAACGGTAGTGGTAGAAAGAAATGTAATTGACACCATATATGTTAAAACAAAGCATTCCTTTTGAGTTTTGTAAATAAAGTCAAATTATTCTGTATAAAATACACAAAAAATTCATTTTAAAATTATTTTCAATAAATTTAATAAACACATAAATTATAATTTATTATTCATTTATATTCATATAAATACATCTATAAAATAACTTTAAGAATATGTACATAAATAAAAAGATTTGGAAAATAAATATTTAAAACATTTAAAATGTGGTTTTAGGATAAAGTGTCCCTTAACCTATTCCATAATTTCCATGTATGTCCTTTAAATAGTGTATAATAAACTTATATAAATTATTTTACTTATTATTAAAAAAATTTAACGTTTTAATGCCTCATTATTAAACTATTTATTTCATTTATTATAATGCCATATTTAAATACTTAATCAGTAAAGTCGACATTGGGTGTTTTGAGGAAGTTTAGTAGATATTTATTAATTAATATATAGAATAATGAAAATGAAACTATTCTTATTTTTATTCATCAATTATACTTTTAAAAACAATTATTAATGATGGGTATAAAAAATGAACTATGTAACAATCATGGAGAAGGCAGACTACACGTACGCATGAGCAAGATTTCTATTTTTCAATTTACATGATGGAAATAAGTTTAGTATTATTTTATCTTTAAATAATGTTTATTATATCACAAATATAATATTCTTTATTTATTTAAACTTATATATATTAACCATGTGATTTTGTTAGAAAAAAGAGTCACATTACTTCGTGGAGGTGGTAATCCACACGGACACATGAACTATGTTATCATTTTTAAATGGATGGAATGGAATGAAAAAGGTAAATATATTATATTTAAATAATTATAAAAATTTTAATAGTATCATATATATAAATTTAATCCATATTGATGACTATTCATGATAGGTGGTGATGTAAAATGAATTACATCTATTCATGAGGTGGTAGACCATCATACACATGGATGATGGATTAATTTACCATTTGATGAAAGAAGAAGATGGATATAGGTTATTACATTAACATAAAAAAAATATAAACATATGGAATATACTGGTGGTATTATTTCAGTATGTTTAAGGAAGATCGAAAGAAGGTAGAAGAAGAAATAAAACGAAAATATTCAGTTAAAAGCTATACCACTTCTTCATACAACCTCCATTGCTTGACACCTTAATCCCAATAAGGTTTGAATTATGCCTAAAATAATACTTCTAGAACATGGTTAGGATATATGGGATGGTATTTTTTTAGGTATTGGAGGAACCAAATGGATTTTTATGTGTGGAGAGTAGAGTAGAGGGGTACCCTTTTATAAGTGAGGGGAGAGGAATTCTTGGATTTACATAAAGTATTAAATTAATATAAATTAATTTTCATAAAAAATGGATGAAAAATTATATAATTAGAATATAAGATAATAATGAGTATAAATAATATTATAGAATAAAATTGGTACATGTATTGGTTATGTTTTCACCCATATCTCTTAGTTTTAACCTTCCATCAACCCTTTTGACAATTATTGTGATATAAAAGTTTATTTTGTCTTTAGGGGTTAATAAAGTTACCATAAAAATATAGGTTACCCAAAAGTAGACCATGTATTATATTTTAAACTATATCCCATTCACTTGGATGAATATAGGATTTTTATTAATTTGAAATCCTTTATTAAAATATTATTTGTTATAAAATATCATTAATGTCATTTTTGTAAATACATGAAATATTATAATATAAAATGTCTCTAATTCATGTAAAATCATTAAAAAAGAAATGTATTAGAATATAATGAATATATTGGTTGAATATAATCATTCAATCATATTTTTAGACTTGTAAATACCATTTTAAACCTTATCACTTCGTTTAGTCCTTTGTTTAACCAATGTTAACCTTAACCGCGATAATGAGTTTTTCAATATTAAAGGGTTAAAATTTTACTAATAAATTGACATTTGGATAATAAATGGATAAGTGATGATATTTTTTATTATTTATCATCCTAATTATTCTATTTCAATTTTCTTAATTATTAAATTATTTAATAAAAGATTATTTAACATAAATTATCATTATTGGGATTTTGACACTATTTATTTAATTTGACTTTGAAAACAATGTCATGGAAAATGAATTAAAATATAAAACATTAAAAAATATCTAATATATTATATTTATATTCAAAATTATTGGTAATCTTAAAATCATCAAAATAATATTACTTTTAGATTTTTTAAAATCATTTGCATGATTTTTATACTATTTTCACAAGCACTCTGTCAGTGTTTCATAAGAATTTAAGGTAATTATTTCAGAATTAAATATTATAAATAAATAAATTAAGATCAACAATTAATTTTATATTAATTTTTTATATATATTTACTCATATAGTTTCCATAAAAACTTATTTAATATTTTTTTTGTCTTTTATAACCTTTCGCAAGAAGTGCACAAGCATTTGGATAAGATCCTTATCATAAAAATAAAAATATCCAAAATATCAATAAAAATAATAATTTATACAAAATATAAACTAAATAAGTCATAAAAATACATTTTATTCTTCATTGTTATCATTATGATACCAAATGTTTCTTTTCTAATGCCGCACAAACACTGCATTGATGCTGAAAAATATCAAAAATACATACTAGAAAAAAATTTACTTTATGAATATAAAAGATGAAATTCATTTCATTAAATTAATTTTCTATTAATTTTATAAATTAGTTTTAATATAAATTCATGAAACGTAATGATATACAATTTTTTAGATAAATGCGTTTTGAGACAAAAAATGAACTTATAAAAAAAATAAACTGTACAGATGATTCCTATGTCATTAATTTTAATTATTTATAACTAAATTAAAATAATAATGGGTATTTTACTAAAAATAAATGAATTTTTTTTCAATAATAGGTCTTTTCACTATTCACCAAAAAGTCAATCTTTTGAGAAAAAAACCTAAAATTTATCTTTAAGAAAATATTGATATAATGATTTAAAAATTTATATCATTTTTATCAAATAAAATTTATAAAAGTTGAAAAAATTAATTATAATATTTTCTCACAAAAGTAAGTAAAAACCATTTTGAAGGAAAAAATATTTTTGAATAATAAAATGACTTTACTAAAATATGAGTACACATTATCTAAGCATTAATAAATACATTTTCATTTAATAAAAACAATATATATATATATAATAATATTATACAATTAATCCTTTTGATACCCAAAATTTCAACAACTATGTTATAACAAAAATATTTAATTATTAATATATATTGTTCTTTTAAGCTCAGGGGTTCATGTTTTATATGATATAAAATAATGTTCTTTTAAATCTCATGATGTTAAATGTTTTATATTTCATTATTAAGGAAATATGTACATGATGAATCTCATGTTTTGAGCCCCGAGGTGGTATAGTTGAAAGAGAATATTTATTATAAGGAAAAGCCAACACACATTATAAATCACAGATAGGAGGTGTTATTGAATATGTTAACTCACCTAGTTAAAGTTTTGGGAAAAATCATATTATTGATTAAGTTACATGAGAACCTAAAATGGTTAGGAGGGACAAATATCCCTACCTATTTAAGTGATGATCAAAATCACAAGGATGCAATATTTTATGGAGAAAAGAATGTGAAAAATGAGGTAATGTTAATAATAAATTAATTTTATGTCTTATTAGTATTAATGATTAGATTTTGTGAACTTAAATTCATTATAATACTTTTATATGATTTTTCAAATTGAAAAAGAAATAGTTTTATTCAAAGAAAATTGTTTTCAATTATTATATGATTTTATTTAAAAGTTAACATTTTAAATATTAGAAATTAAATTTGATAAAATTTTCTTAATTTTTGATATGATTTGATCATATTGTTTTGGGTGAATCTTTGGGATTTTTCTAAAAATAATTATTTTTGAATAAATAGTGAAAATTATCAATCTTTTAAAAACTATCATTCCATTTCATGTATTTAAAAAATACCATTAAATTTTTTATTTGTTTTACAGTAAAATTAGTCTCATTTTACTAAAAATAATCAAGTTAGTTTATCAATAGTTAGTATTATACATGATTTTGGTATACAATCATTTATAGGATAAAAATGAATTTTTCAAAAAAAATAATTTTCATTGCATTTTTCATTATTTTGTTGAAATTAATTTCTTCCACCTATACAAATTGAATCTTGAATAATTTATTTCCTATTTTAAATCAATTTTTTCAATTTCTTATTGATTTTAATATCATTTCTTTTGTTAGAATGAATAATTACCATGGAAAAGATTAGTTACCCCTATAAAGGGTAAACCTTGTTAATAAAGGTAAAAACTAAGTGATAAGGTCCCTGAATATTATCTTTATTATTATTTTTTGATATTATTTCAATCCTTATCACCTTATATTTACAATTTTATTGAATTTGTGCCACTCCCCTTTGATTAAGGCATCTAAAATATTTTAATGTTAAGAAAAAAGACAAGTGTGCCACTTCCCTCACTTACAATTGTGAATAGACTCTCCTATCTTACCCAAATTTCTTGAGGTATTTAGTTTTACCAAGACATACCCAGGTACCTTAAAAGCCTCCCCAATGTCTTAGAGTTTTTTTTCATCACCAAAATAAAAACATAGAAGGCTTAACGGGAAAGCTAAAATAGGTTCTTCAAAGAACTGGTACAACTCTTAACCAAGTTCTTTCAGGTGTGTTTGTTCTTATACTTACTTGAAACCTACAATAACTATATTTATATAATAATAAAACTATTTAAAATAAAAAAATATTTTTTAAACCCTTTTCACATCTTTTTTTATCCTATGGGAAATCAAAACATCGCTCATGTGTACATGTAGAATACCACCTCTATGAAGAAATGTGTTTAATTTTTCATCACCAACTCACATGGATGGTTTTTAAGACGAATTTAATGAATATATATGATATATTGGAAAAAATTATAATTCTATAAATATAATATTTTACTTAACTTTTTACCCTTATATTGGAAAATGATAACATTGCTCGTGTGTATGTGTGGATTTCCATCTCAACGAAGTGATGTGATTTATTTTTCATGTTTTTCCTTAATTTATGGTTATAAAATTTAATTTAATGTATAAAATTTTTAATTATATCATAATTAATATCTTTTATATTATTTAAAAATTAACCCTTTTAATATTATCAAGCTATCGAAGTTGTTTTGGGATTATGAACAGAACATCATCAAAAAATCTAACATGAACTTTACTGATTTAGTAACTCTATAAGACATGTTAATGAATGAAATAAATTCTATAATAATACAGGAATAAACCTTAAAGAGGATATTAATCAATTAAATAATTAATATGTATTATTATATAAGAGTTAATGTACAAATGGGGTGAGTTAGACTTGAGGTAAGAGATTTTTCTTAAAAATATTATTTTAAAAGTTTTAAAGTTTTTCTTACCTTTTCCATCCATATCCATGTTCATTATAATGTTTTAGGTATGTTATTAATGCACTAAAATTTATCTTTAAATTCACTTTAAAATATATTTAAATTTATTTATAAATGTTTGAAAATAAGTTTTTTGACATTTTCGAAACTGGTTATTTTTGAATTTTTTTTACGAATATGTGAGAAGAATATTTTTAACATATATGTCATGAGCATAATTTCCCACCATCATGAATATTATTCTTTAAGAAAAGTAATATATATTTTTAATTTTTTTTCAAATAATATACCATTTCCTTTTCTTCTATAAATTTTTCGTTTTTAGAGTTTTCATTGGAAAAATGAATTTATCCTTATTTTTATATGAAGCTGGAAAGTGCTTCTGTATATGTGTTAAACATAATAATTTATAATATTTTATAATGGAAATAAAATATTATATGTATTTTAAATATTTTATAGTCTTTTTTGATTTTTCATAAAAATGTATGATCCTGATATTGCACTACAATATATTGGGTAATGATTTTATTCTTCAGGGAAGTTATGTTACAATCAACAAAGTAAGTTATTCCATTTATAAGAGTGATTATAAGAATGATTTTAAGAGTGATTTGAAGATTATGTAACAAGGCACCTATATGAATTTTTTATTCTTAAAAGAATGTTTTCGTGGAAGTATTTTTATTTAATAAGGTAAGATAATGATTTGATGTTTAAAGGAAAGTTTGCGCCCCTTTTAAGGGTGAAAAGTATGTTTAAAAAAAATGCTTTCATGAGATCTCATTTTTTAAAATAAGACCTTATGATTATGATTTTGAATTTAATATTTCTTAGGATATGTTTTATGAAAATATATGGGATGTGAATTTTATTTCTCGAGTAAGTTATTTTACCCAGAGAAGACTAGTAATAATCTGGAAATATTACCCCCAAGAACCAAAAATATCAAGGGGACTCTAAGGGAACCTTCCCTATATTCAATGATTCATAGAAAACATGGAAGGAAAGGCTCTCCCCTTTATAAGGGAAATTTAGAATGGGGCCACCTAATAATGGGACAATGATTTTTTTGAAATCCTTCAATTGTCTCATGCATTACTTGCTTTACCAATTTTTTTATTCCATCAATGAAAGGGAGGAAACTAATATTATATGTGACCTCTATGGAATTAACATTGGATTCCATTCTTGAATAGAAGAATGATACGGGAAGTGAGAATAGTCTCTTCAACCTTAGTCAAGACATGGTTGGTACTCGGGCGCAATACTCTGATGTCGATAAGAATTGATTCACACTCTTATTTGCAGTGAAATGTTTAGGCACTACAAGAAGCACCACGAGTTCCACCTGGTCACTCGTATTGATCTTCTCACATATATACTTTTTTACCCCATGTTGATTGGGAAATTGGCTCGATGGGTGGTCTTACCTGAGCAATATGACATTTAGTTTGTTTCATAGAAGTCAGTAAAAGGGAAAGACCTAGCTAATATCTTTATAGCACACCTGGACATAGAAAATACAGATGATAATATGGAGCTCTCCGATGAAGAGGAGTTTTACGCCCATGAAACTCCCAGAACATGGGAGATGTACTTTGATGGATCCTCCTAGAGTGTTTTTGGCACTAGAATGGAGAACTCAAAGCTCAAACCGATTTTCCTAGGGATTGTATTTTCCATAACATTATAATAATATTTTCTATATTCTTTCTCTCTATCATAAGGATACACAAATAATGACGTTGAGAATCATTCCTCAATAGCTGATTTGGAAGTATACCTACAACTGCATGCAGCCTACCTGAAAATCAGAGTGGATTCAGAGATACTAACAATGTGGGTCAAAAGATAATATTCCATAAAAAGGTGGAATTTTCCCCCTCGCTGGCTATGTCAGGAGATTAATGGTATAATTTCTTATTGATCCCATCATGTATTATGTTCCCCAATCTTATAATTCTTGCACTAACATATTTTCCAATGCAGCTGCTTTCCCAAATGACATTGATCAAGAGGAAGAAACCTTCTATATTACACATTGAAGAATTGTTTCTTCAGTCATTGTATGCAATATGGAAGAAATCACCCTAGTTAGAACTAACTCATAGAATGATGAACCAATGAACACCCTTAGCTGGATGGATCCCATAATCTTCTATCATCAAGATGGGAATCTCCCAGCATATGTTTCCCGAAGGGGATAGATTTAGTACTGAGTAGTGAACATCATTCTTCATGATGGTAGAAATGATAAAAAAATACTTAGTAAGCATTTATTTAAAAGAATTATCCTCTAGTGCATATGAGAAGTGGAAGTTATCACCGTTATGGAGTAAGTCAACATATGATCTTTTGGTGACCATCAATTTGTAACCAGGCTCTCCCACTAAAAAAATAGATTGGGATATTACTAGAAATATATGATATAGGACTATTTAGAGTTCACCATAAATTTTCATGCATGAAAAATCCATGAAATCATCATACATAACCCCCTGATTTTGTCCATACTGCCAAATATTCATAGTTGTTTGATGTTTGGGGGATAGATGTCATCAGTGCATATCCAATAGCCACCGCTAGGTAGTTCAAGTATTCCCTTACTACAACTGACTTCTTTTCTAAATGGGTTGAAATGATACCCCACAAGGAAATCAGGTTTCATTATATTATCATGCTCATGAAGTCCCATATCATTACTGGGTTTTGAGTCTCTCACACAATATTGATAGACAATAGCACTATCTTCTGTTCCTCAGAGTTGAAGAAGCTACACCATGAGTACAAAATTGTGTCTAATAAATCATCTTGATATCATGCATCAAAAATGGAAAAATTGGGACCTTTAATTATACCCAATCAAATATACTATAAATGATAGTGAACAAGGATAATATGTCTTTGAATGATAATCTCATAAAAAATTTATGGGACTACCATCCAAAAAAAATATTGCTACACAAACAACCCAATACTCACTAGTGTACATGACTGGGGTAGTACTAAGCATAGAAGCTCTACTTCCATCACTCCAAATATCCATTTCATAGTTGATCATAGATGGTGAATAGTCAAAAAAGGCTGTATGGGTTTGAACAATTCAATGAGAAGAATTTCTGCGTGTTACACAACCTCAATGTTCACTAGAATCAGATTTCAAAAGATTTTAATAAAAATAATCACCTTCGTTCATTCCTTTCTAGAGAACATGTTTTTAATCTCGAAACCCCAATGATACAGGAAAAAAATCCTCTGAAATTGGTGCCCAAGTTGGAAGGACCTTTCCACATATATATGTCTATCATAATGGAGCATATTCAATGGCCACCATAGACGGGGAGTTGTGTCACACCTCCCACCAATGCATGATTTCTCAAAAATAATTTTAATAGATACCATCATAGGGCTTATACATTGGAGTAAGGCCATTTATTCATCCTGACCACATAATGTTAAACTGTATGGAGTTCATCCCAACCAAATGAAGTTAAACACTATGGAGGTCATCCTAACTAAATGATTTTAAACCTGATAATACTCTCCCGTAACACAAGATATTAAACTATTCATCCAATGTCCATACTACAGGATGTTAAACTACTAGGATCCCTATCATCACTTCCCCATTATGTTGGGTAATCATTCATCCTTACCATAAGATGTTAAACTGCATGTTTCCTTAATAAAAATGTATGTCGTGATTCTCCTTTTTAATGAAATGCGTAGGGATGACATGAATCTACATCATTTTCTAGCCACTGCATCATATAGAGTGCCCCTAATATACCCCTATTTTGTCTCTATACTCTAGTGAAACCCATGTCGCTCCATGTTTATCACCCCGAGTGTAGCTCACGTTAGATTATGAATTATGGAAGGGGTCTTCCCTAGCATGCATGGAGTAAGGGTGTATAAAATATCATTTAATATTATGAATGTGAGACCATTAAAGGAATACCTATGTCCTTACCAAATGATGTTAAACTACATGGTTCCACATGAACTACATGTGGTTTGAATCTCAACCTCATGAGATACATAGTGATTCCCATACCTATATCCAAGGGTCTAATAGTGATGCTCCTACCAAATCATGTTGATCAACATTTTTAATCTTCACATGATGTTAACCATCATAAAACTTATAATAACTAAGTGTATCTTGATTACAACCCATACAGGATACATAATGAATCCTAGATCTCCAATCCTAGTCTCAGCTATAGATGTGATCGTAGATAATTCAAACTTATATGTATGGTAAATAACTGTATAGATTATTTACATTCCAAAAACTACATTAGTTGATTCTCATTCTCCTATTTGGTTTTCATTAACATTGTGTTTCTTCATGTCACCACACTAAATGTATCCATGTTAGGAACTCTATATTTTGGTCATAATGACATGAACCTATCCTATACACATATTTCCCAGTAACAAAAAATTTAAATGTGTCGTATCATCTTAGAAACATTACAATAAAAAGCATTGAAACCTATGTCTTCCCGGAATGACATTAAACTGCATGGAATGATGTCCTTTCTGCATGGCATTGAACTACATGGAAAATGTCTTGGTTGAATGACATTACAACTGCACAAAAAATTTCCCCACTGGAAGATGATAAATTGTACATACCATCTACCATTTTTAGTTTTTTATCAAAGGATCACAAGATACTTTCTGTGGTCAACTAGAGTAGAGGGTTCTTCTACTATCTTTTAAAAGATCATCAATCCATGTTCCACACTTCACATCTTGTACAACTCATATTACCGTAACACTTTCATTGAACCTAAAAATGATAAAAGAGATCTCTATTGGTCATTATATTGATGCGAAAGGGCATTAGACCCACCAACTAAAAATTTATTTGACCAATATAATGGGCTTCCTATTTCTCATGAGCCTGACGTCACAACAGTGGAACCTATCACCCCATTGTGTTTTAGGATATCCCAAAAATTATATTACTATATCATATCTCATGATATGAGGAACTAGATTAATGATTTTCAACACTTCCACCTTCCACTCTGAAGAATATTTGAGGGCTTTTTACCCTGGGTATCATAATTATCCTCTTGTGTGACATCTCCCATATTAGGTCTATGTGATTCATTAACATAAACGGTATGTTCCTTGGTCAAATATGTACGACCATAAAAAATATTCTATAATGGTCAAAATAGGAAGACCTGAAAATTCTAGAAAAGAGACTCATAAGTTTTTAGGTTGAATACCCAAAAAGGGAATCCTAAGAAAAATTCAGTTATCTTCCTGCTTAACACTTCATTTTTAGAGTATAGGAAAAAATAAGGGCACAACTAAACTAGTCATAAATCTCATAGAGTCTACTCTATTTCCCTACTAAAATAATATATATTTTCACTGGACCATCTAGTTTAGTAAACAACTAGAGCACTGATTTTTTGCATCTCGTCACTATGAAAATATGTTTGATTGGTGATGGTGCAACTTATAGGGTGATTTTATCATTCTTGTATATTACATTCTCCAGAAATACAACTTCATGACCTAAAGCATTTAAATTCATTGAAACCATTCATTTCCGTTGGGGAGGAAAAAATACCTCTCACCTCGACCATGCTATAGACATATAAGGTCTCAGACCCACTGGACATAGACATCATGGCCTGACATAAATGGATTTATAGTTATTGTGAGCCTAGCATCATTGCAATAGATCATAACACCCCATTTTGTTTTATGATATCCCTAATGTGACTGTCCCACATCATACTCATGGATTGAGCACTTTGTAATATGATTTATAGTCTCCATATTAGACTATTCAAGTGGATTGGATATCCTCATTGTTGAATCAGTTTGTTTTGTTCCCTTTCGTAAAGCCAAAATGTGACCCTTCATACTTCATACTTTTGGTGTCCCACACCTTGTGATTTAAAACCACAAGGCATAGGGTATTGGATGCTCAATTGTAGCTAGGTTTCCCTAGTTTACTAGAACTGTTTCTAGCTAGCATTAATTCCATGTAAAACTTCATCATCCATATGACTGAGCCTTCAAAAATATTTCACACCCCTAGATAGAAAAAATTTCTCATAGTTCAGCCATGCCACAAACACAGAGGGGTTTAGACCAACTAACCCAGAGACATCTTGGACTAGTATAAAGTGACTCCTAATCCATGTGAGCCTTGAATGAATAGTGTAATAACATTCCACCCTATAGAGTTAAGGGATATACCCAGCATGTCAACCCAATTCTATATTCCTTGGTTCAAATATTTGGGTTATTATTTACATCACCCACATTAAAACTATCTAGAAAGGCCTAGAATCCGTAGAATTTTTTCTAAGACCATATATCCATCCATAAGCCTTCCATATCCCTTGGGACAATGTAGAGATTAGTATTTTCTGGACATGTTATCGATGCATAGGGGATGCAACCTTCTATATGAAGGTATATCCACCTTGCCAAAAAGGAATTCCAATCCTCGTGAACCTAGTAGCACCATAGTAAAACTCAGCACCCATAGTGTTTTGAGTCAACCATGGTCTTCATGATAGAAATTCTATAATAGTGTTGTCAGTTAGACTATGAACTACATGGAAAATAGATTGTCTAATCCAAAAGACCATAAACTAATGTAACATGTGTTCCAAGATAGAAGAACAAAAACTAATGCAATAGATGGTATGACCTAAAAGAAAATAAACTAAAGCAAAAGGAGATCAGTGATAAAATAAAATAAATAAATGAAACAGATGTTTTGATTTAAAAAGAAAATAAACTAATGAAATAGTTGGTTCGAAGTAAAATATCATAAAATAAAGAATTAGATGATCTAAGATAAAATACCGTCTTCTAATGTAATAGACAGTCCAAGATAAAAGACCTTGAACTAAAGGAACATACTATCTGAGATAAATGAACATAAAATAATGATATATATGTTCCAAGATAAAAAACCTTAAAAAAATAAATGGTTAGAGCTAAAAGACCATTAACTAAAGAAACGGACGGTTCGAGCTAGAAGTCCTAAAAATAATGAAATAGAGGGTCCGAGCTAGAATACCTTAAACCAAAGAAGTAGATGGTCCATGATAAAAGACCTTAAACTAAATTTCATGGAATTAATTTTGAGGCTCACTATATGGCCTTGTTACAGTCAAGATAGTTTCCGTGAATATGAAATGCACACATTCTTTATGAAATATCTCCTACATAAGAGATCCCTCTATAGAACATGCATTAATGTTCATGTAATGCAATAAAATGGATGGGTATCAACAAAAAGTTCCAAAATAATGAAATAGAAGGATATCATACATGATATATAATGTTCAACAAAACCGTATATCGATCCTTTTGAAAAGAAGGGATCCCCACGTACGAAATTCTCTCCTATGAATGTACAAGTGAATGTATGAATGAGAAATTATACAACCATTATATCACCTAATCGGAAGATTCATTAAGATTAGAAAGTATTTACTCTAGTAAAGCCACAAATTTTCACATTTGATCAATGGATTTAGTCTCCATGTCTGAAGAACACTACAACTCCTCCTCTTTGGAAACAACATGAAGCATATATTTCTCTCATAGATCCAGGAATCTATGATGCTTCAACATGGTATTTTCCAATGTATGTAATTTATATTAAACCTATAATAAATCCTTATGAATACAATAGATTTCAGACTTAATATTACTCTTTTGATCCATTCCAATCTTAGTAAAACCCCGTTGAGTGGAAGCTTCCATCTTTTTTTTGGGTAGCTTCATTTATGGACTATCTCAAATCCGGTTTTGCTGAGGAGAAGTACATGACATGGTGACACCCTCAACTCAAGGGCCCTGTTATATTACAATACATATATTACCTCCATCACTGTATAATGAAGAGAAGTATTTTCAATGAGTTCATAGACAAGGGTGGGAAAAATTAATTAGAGATGACGTAATTAGTTCTCCAACTCGTTGAATGGGGTTTCTAATCGTGTGATCCAAATCTCATTCCACCTCTATCACCACATTGATTGACAGAGTGTTGTAGATCCATGGCCATGCTCTGAGTTTATATTGTTGATGAAAATGTATTTTGGAACCAGATCACTCAATGAAAGGGTTGTGCCCCATGTTTTTGATGGCCACTAGAGAGAACCAGCCTCCACTTTGCAATATTCAGTTGGAGTAACTATAAGAGGGGGAGGAACCAATGCATTTGAACACTGAGGCGAGGGTTATATAATACGGGATACATGAGTATATTAGTTTCTAGATAAATAATGTTGTATTTCCAAATATCTATTGGCATGACTAAGGTTAGAAACATTCATTTTTTAGTTTCATCAGCATCATCATCTAGTGCCTTAGCTTCGTCTATAAGAGAATATGAAACTCCATCTTATGATGACTGGTTTCACACCCCCTCTGAAACATTGTCCATAAAAGAGATATGGTCTTTACCTTTTAGTAATGAGAAAGTACATATCAATTTTAAGAGGCATGGCATGAGTAAAAAGGGTATATCCTTAAGAAGAGGCTTTACCTTTTTCAAAACATGCCTCCACACCGTCTAATGTAGTTTAAGAACAAATTAATACATATAAAACCTCCAAAAATCCCCCCATCTATATTATATGAGATGGAATAGTTGCTGAAATATTTCTGATATGCAATGAAACCGATTGAATGGTCCCCTTTACCATGTTCACTCCTTGATGGACTGGATTTAGTAGTGGAAAATCTAATGGATCCACTTAACGCTCACCTGAATCTTCATGAACATTCATGTTCTCTTGTAAACATGCTAGATGGGGACCTATTTACTCTCAGAAAATCATGATGGCACATTGAGTGTAATTTAAAATAGAGAGTGGAATATAAAACAAAAATTACTTGGGGATTTCGAAGGAGGTGAGTAGGAAAAATGTTATATGTTTTCTTTAATTTTCCTACTTGTACTATGAATAAGGGAATTTAGTAGGTGTTTAAGTGTGATATAATACCTTAGAAGGAGTATTAACTGCCCTCATTTGAGCTTATCTTCTTGGGGACCATTCATCGCTATCTCCCTAGTCATTGCCAAATTCCTACCCCATAAACATACCAACAGGCTTATAATTAGAGTACGATATGAATGAGTGATATTCATCCTCCTCCCACTTCAACAAATATAAAGGATTCTAGAATGATGGAAAGAATATTGTGGCATCATAAGACCCACAATAGACCCAGAATCACCACTTCCTCAATAATAATGTAACCCTCCTTGTCTGTAGAAATTTGAAACATACTTGGAAGGACCATTTGGGGGACTAATGGGGAATAACATAACTTACCCCAGTTACTTTCCAAGACAATGTTAATACTTCCATGGAGGGACCTCACTCGTAATGGATTCTATTTGAAGGTAATGTAATGTGGTGTAATGGTATGTGAAAAACCATCCAAAATCACCTCTAAGAGTACCATTATGCCCAAAATGGAGCCCTAAAAGTACTTCAATAGGCAATTTTCTAATTTACATGAAATGATGGTAAACATTAGGTCACAAAAATCCATGGTATCCATGATAGTAGTTGTCTCTACTGGAAATGGTAAGTGTTTTACTTCCTTGTATAGTGTTACCAGATCTTACGATCATTTGGAAGCCAAATGCTTTCATGAGTGGGATTCAATTCGTCTACCAGGGGATCAAAAAGACACACTCACCAAATTGGATATATTACAATTAGTATACGATAGGATCCAAATATCCACATAGCTTTGGGACATGCCAAGGGAAAAATATTGCGGGTGAATGAGTATCTCCTTACTAGTTTCTTCTCTAGTGAACATTATTCAAAATTGGAAAGCTACCATCGAGTGATTCTCAGCTCTAGAATTAATAGGACTAGGAAACATTGAATAAACACAAAACAATTGGGGGCGAAATTGGTGTGGTGAATACCATTCACAAATGAGATCCCTGTCAATGTCGGTAGATCGAACCCGCTAATGATGTGACATAATGTAAGTGCGTTCCCTAAGGCTAGCCTTACCATCATCAAGAAAACATTCTACCGATGAAAGAACATAATTACTAAAGAAAAAAAGATTCATGTTGTTTCACAAAATCCCTAAATTCTTAATATTTATATACAATGGGTCTCTCCCCATTAAAAAACTGTAGGTACATTACAAAGACTGTGTTATGGATTTCTCGAATTTTTATTTATTCATAACTACTCATATGGGCCTCCATGCAAAACCATGTAACATATAAGGGGTATGAGATTCTGTAAGGAGATTCTCCCTTATAAACATGATACATGATGTGGTAAATGTTTTCCAATATAGGGATCACCAGTACGATTTTCTCCTCCCCAACCATCTTACTCACCATCAAAAATGCAGAGAATCTGACTTCCCCTTCACATTTTTCGGGTGTTAATACCCACTCAGGTACATGGAAAAATTCCATATATTTTAACCAATCATTCATCTCTAGTGACAATATCCCACCTCTAATCTATGAAATTCCCAAATTCATCCATGGGCTAATAGGGAACCAACACAATATGGGAATCCATTGGAAGCCAGGATTTTATCTTCCTTAGAAATGTCTCCGAACAAGTTTGTTTAAAAACATATTTGGCCCATGTTTTGAATTGGGTGTCCTCAATAGTATGTATCCTTTCATATGGTAATTCTCAACCAAAATAATCATCTCTTGGGTTAAAGGAGGGGATTAAGCCACATTATCCTATATATATTGTGAAGGAATGAATTCTTCAAACATGCTACCAAGGATAGGCACACTGAAAATATGTTCCATATCCCAAAGGCTAATTCCAACATCACCATGTGTGGGGTGGAAGGTGTTCATATCAAATATCTAATGGTTAAATAGCCCCACCATCAAATTCATATTGCAATATGCCAATGTCTATGATATCTAGACAACTTTATACATCCTGATTTCCCTTAACTCCTTGGGGAAATCAGAAATTATAAATCGAACCCAGAAGGGCCATCCCCAGTCTAGTCCAAAGCATCCCCCCTTCGAAGAGATGTACCAATTAGAGATCCACCCATACTTTTGATCAACAGAGGATTACCATGTTTTTTATTGATACATATGGACGTCCTAGTCATATACACGGTCATTCTCATCGATGTTTATTGGCATGAGTGTTAGAAAATGACCATCCTCATGGTCCCTTTTAGAGATAATGTGGAAACAAGAGAAATGTTAGCTCAGAGAGTATTTTGATCTCTCTGGATCCAAGAATACGGTATAAAAAATGACCATAGTGAAAAGATGGAAGTGAAATTGGTAATACCAAATTCATAAAGGTGAAATAATTTGGAAATGGTCTAGTTTGAGATGTTTGATCCAATAAATTTTAAGAGGCTATACTGATATGAACCAATTGAAAAGTATTCAGTAGGGTCTACATTCTCTACCATATCCTTTCTATGGGGAATTATTTCTCTCACATTTCTCTTCAACATAGTTTTAGTAGGTTGATGAAAAGAAATCCATACAAAAAAAGTAAGTGGAACATGCTAGAAAAAAAAGACACAGTGTCTTGACAAAAATAAATCATGACATGAGACATCAGTATCATACCTATCACATGACCCAGAAAGGGATCTATGATCAAAACTAATGTTTTTCAGGTTGCATGGCCTCATGAGAACTCACATGGCGCATAATCCTTGAAAGGAATCATGTGAATTGCTTGACCCAATTAAAGATTCACGATCTCATGACCAAAATATGGTAACTTGATTCACATATTCTCGAATGATCAGGTCAGCTAGCCTCATGAATCTATTTTAGGAAAACATTACCCTCACAGTCAAAGTTTGATGAATTACTAAAAATCATGTTTTCAGTCGTGGAAGATAAGTAATTGAGTGGAACACAACCTTGCACAAGATATCTGAAAGAATGGGTTGATAGTGCAGACTTGTGGATAGGTTTTTCGATTGGGGTTTATGCTCAGGGATCACGGTAGGGTCTTGAAACATGAGAAACAATGACAGTTCTTTGAGAGTAGGTAGCTAGTGGAATGAATTTTCCTCCATCCCCTATATATAGGCAGTTCACCGAAAATCATATGTCACCCAGTAGACCAAAGGTCACCGAAATTACTGGTTCACGACATCATAAAAGGTTCTGTGAGAATTTCATTTCCTCAAAACCAAGACCTTGTACCCTCATACATCACTCCTGGGGGGGGGGGGGGTGTTGACATCCACAAAATAATCACCAGAAATCAAAAAGGGAGGAAAAAACTGTATATGGGTATTATATTCTCTACAAAAGAAAGGAATAAGAGGATTTTTAATATTTTTTTAAATGTAATGAGAATCTAACAATCATGTGATCATTTATAAGTCACACAATGGCCTAACGCATGGCATTTCACCTTCGAAAATTAATGTGGATACCTCTGTGAAAACCCTATTTTATCTCATGAATCCCCCTAGACAACTGAATGAGTGACCCCAATTTTCTTGTTTTTTATTTGAATATTCATGATAAACCAGAAGAATACTAAAAAAATAATAAATTATGGAATTCCGAGGAAGAAACCCCCAATCATCAGGAAATTGATGCACCGAATCATAATTAGGTAAAAATTAGCCAAGTGATATTTATGAAATCTCCGATGACCTTCGAGCCTTCTCCACATGAATGAAGGTGAGAAAGGGGATGAGGTGATAGGGGTTCCTAGTCCCTGGAAGGCATGCTATTCTCACTATGAGCGATCTATGAGACACCTCAAAACAACATGAATGCCTTCTAGATCATCAAACTCACCACACAGATATCCTCATGTGTATCTGGAAAACCTCATGGCAATATAAAATCTAGTTGGTTTGAACTGTCCACTATATTCTTTCACACTGTCCATATGAAACATATTGGTCAAAAAATACATCATCCAAAAATCCAACAAAAATAATAGATATTACTTATAACAACTTGAATTATTCCCAATCGATGAAAAATAAAACATAGAAGAAAAAGGGGAGGAGGCGAGAGGGGTTCATGGTCCTTGAAATGCATGTGATTCTCACCCTAAGAGACCCGTGAGATACCATTAGTCCTTAGGGGCATGTCTACCACACCTCATGAAATCCCCATGGCTTGTCAGCCTCACCGCATGAAAATCATTAGACATGTCCAGGGAAACATTCAATGGTCTAACAATGAGAATATATATGTTTCCATGAAATGATCGTGCACCCCCATGAGATCTATATTGGTCATGGAACATATATCTAAAAAATAGATGAAATACCCTAGGAAACGTACAAGAATTCTCACATGAGTTCCAACCTTTGTTACATTGGTTTAAGAGGACTAAAATGGAGGAGGCGAGTGGTACTCGTAGTCATTGTAAGGAATTCAACACACACATCGCACTCGTAGCGCTTTCTCACAAGACTCCAAGACAAGTCACCCAATTCCCAATTTGTGTCTTCCAATATTCATTTGAATCATACGAAGGACCTAAAAAATGTTAGAAAAACAACATAGAGGTCATTCGACACAACCTCATGGTTGAATAATTATTTTATAATATAAAATAATTTGATAAAGGACGCATTGATGAATGATACTCATTATAATTGAAAATCAGGTGATGCACATGATGTAATCCCTGACATATATTCAAAAAACCATGTGGCAACATGCCATTTAGTTGACTCCATCTTGGGCTTGCTCCAGATACGCATCACATACCGGTGAGTATTAGGGATAAATATGTATATAAATTCCCTATCCCAACACAAATAAAGGGTTTTTTTGAGTTCCACTACGTGGATCATATTTTATATCAAATCAAAGGCCACACAATATAGGATTCATCTCTCAACTTCTGCATACTTCTCAGAGTGACTAATCATGTTACCGGCCAGCTTTCCATCAGGTAATATACCAGCAGGCAGCCAGAGTAGTCATGCGCTAGCTATAATGTTCTTCATGTGATAATGCATAGGTCACACAAAGGACCTCTAGTGGGTTATGTATAGAACATCATGTGATCCCACTAGATAATTAGAGACTCAAGGTAGACTAATAATGGCAAAAAATGGAATTCAAAACATAAGGGTTAGAACCAATATCAAATCCAGAAGTATTTAGTGAATGAAATGCTCAAAAACATTCATGCACTTTGCGTATGACATCAAAAGACTCATGAGAACATCTGGATGAGTCTTGTGACACACCATCATCATATAATATGGGACACATGGAATACTCAGGTCTTATTAGAGATAACCACACAGTTCCCTTGTGGTTACCACTCTAGTCTAGAGGACCCTCTATGTCTATCACCCAATTCATGTGACATATTTCAGACACATTTCCTAACACACATGATGGCACCTTTTCATGTTATCCATGTCTTGTAATGACATATGGGTATAAAAAATAGGAGCCTATGACACCCTCTATTCATGTCAGCTGAGACTCACGATGCCCACGAGACAAGTTGGAAAGGTCTCGCAGTGTCTCACAGAGGTGTCTACTAAGACTCGCGACACCTATTTCACTTTTCAACACTATATCTCTTGATATCATCCATATGATTCAACATAGTCTATGTGATAACCCCCATGATATTACAACTAGGAATTGTGACGTCTTCTAAACAATAATGAAAGAGAATCATTTAATCCATGTACTAGATAATATTTTCTATCCTCAATGTGTAAGCCCTGATCAATTGGGAAACCCTAGTTTTTAATCACCAACATAAAGGGAACAGTGATGAATCTTATTCCTATCATATTTAGGATATGTAAGCCACCTCCCTACAAGATATGAGATCCATATTGATCATCATTGATGGGACCAATATATGAAACCCTTGTTTAAAGCAATGAATTTGATTACTTTTAGTCTCATGATTTTCACAAACAAGCATGGCTCCCGTGGGATTAGGGAGTTTCATTTTCCATATCATATACCTTATAAACCTCTATTATGTTATATTTAAACCTTAGTTTTTAATCCCAAAAACATATTTAATTATTAGAACTATGATTCTTACTATAACCGGGACACATAGGACACCTACCTAAGCTCTGGGATCTAAACCAAACAGCCTAAGTACTGATCTAATAAACTAGTCCCATACCCAAAAACCATGTCATTAATAATATAATCCCCCTTCTTTCTCACACTATGAACGGATTGTGTTGGATTATGAGAATGAAATGAACAACTCATTGGAATAATAAATCATTATCATATAGGTAAACCTTAGTGTGTAGGACCCGACATTAATGGAACTGTGATGAATTTGATTATTTCCATACTCACAAAACATAGGTTATCTCTCTCTTAGGTTTAAGTTACATATTAATCATTCAGGGTGATCCTAGATTCCAAGTCCCTTACTCAATTAAATAATGTTGGTTGCTTTTTATTCCTTGTTTCTCACACTGATCATGACTCACATGAGATAGGGAGTTCCCGTAGTCATGTCATCTGCATGATGAGTCTCTATAATGGCATGGGAAACCCCAATATATAAGTCATAAAGGAATGATCTAGGACAAAACTTACTCTATATATATTACGTATATGTATGATGTACCTCCAACACCTGAGATTGATGGTGTCCTAGCGCACTGATATATGTCCTTCAGCATGATGTAAAAGTACATGGGTTAAATGAACTACACATATTTTTATTCCTACCATAACAAGGATATGAAGGATGCATCAGAATGGATCAATCCCATCCTTATAATATTTACTACCTTAAAATATGTTAATATTCTCCGAATCACTTGGTTATGTGGTTTCACCATAAAAGTATCCGCCTATTACCGAGGAATGATGAAGAACCACAGGCACATACAGATGGACACGCCCATGAAATATCAGTCTTTTGTGTATGAAAAAGAATTTACCTAAAGTCATTTTAAGAGGGTAATAGGTCCCATATTAGGATTAGGCATTTATTCATGAATATATCTTAAATCAATAATAGAGTAATGGATTAAGAAAAAAATATGACCCAAAAGGGTGCAATGAGATGGACCTCCCATCCTCTCAACCAATGCAGGTCCCAATGAGTCACTAGAACTAGAAACCAAGATGACCAATGACCATTCCAATGCAGGTATGTACCTAGATATAGATGGGTGAACCATTAAAAGTATCAAGGAAACTAGAAAATAGAAATATGATGATTGAAACCCATTCCATTCCATACATCCTGATGAAATAATCATATTTATGTTTTCTTTAGTTATAAATAATATTAAAAATATAAGAATGGATTTTTATTAAATGTTGAATATTTTTTTGTTCAATATGGGGTGGTCTATTCAAAAAATGGTTTTGTGTTCTTTATCATTTTAAAGTTCATCCCAAATATAGTGGAATACAATGCCACCATGTTATTTTGATTTTTTTGGAATATATATATTTTTTTAATAATTTTTCATACAAATCTAATTATAATTTATTGATATGTTTATAATGTAAATTGATTTGAAATGTAATGGTGTAGTGTTTAATAAATGTATTGATTTTTTTTGTAATATTACTATAATGTGTTTTAAATGTAGTAGCATAGTACTAAAACTGGTTCTTTTATGATAACTAAAAATAACAGTTTTAAAAGGAAATTTTTTAGTGTTATAAATAGAATTTATAAAATCACCCTTCATCAATTATTAAATATTCCCTAAAAATGTACCCCCTTTATCATGGGGTTTTATTGTTAATACAAATTATGGATTTAAAATGAGTGTAAAACAAAAAGTACTTTTTTCACTAATAATAAAAATTTATTTCATACATAGTGTCCTATTATATAGTAGTTTAAAATAAATATATCATTTTATTTACATTTAAAAAATTAAACCATGATCATTATTATATAATTCCATAATAACATTATATTTGTTTTATAGATTTTATTAATTGAAGAATGTTTTTAATTTAAAATACACTTTAAAAAAATACAATATAAGTCATTCCGAAAAACACAAGTATTTGGATAATGTATCATTATTTATTAAAGCAGAAAAAAAATCCATGATCATTATTATTATAAAAATTAATGGTAATCTAGAATCTTACAATTCGTTTTGACTATTTCAGTATTTCTAAAAATTCAAATTAAAAAAAGCATTTTTAGTCATTCTACCAACACATCCTGTCAAACTGGATTGTTGTTCATTCATGAAGTGTTGATTCATGGAATTTATTTTTATTAATATGTAATGTTGAAGATATATGTTAGAGTAGTTTTGAAGTAATGATGAGGTGTTTACATTATGAATCGAAAATAAAAAATGAATATGGTGGTGTTATTAATTTAAAAACATCTCTATACAGATTCATTCAGCCCTAATATGTAATGATTGGTGAGATGTCCTGAATAGAAATGATTTGTAATGCTGATGTTATTGTTTTCTACAATAGGTTTGATAGAGTTTAAATATTCCATCTAGTGGAAAAAATTGATGGACCATATTAATAATGAAGATGGAAGATAGTGTAAATATATTATATCAATTGAATGAATTCCCTTGGAATTAGGTTGGAATACAATTTGAGTTGTCTGAGAATATTTTTAGATGATATTATATTGATAGAATTCCTCTATGAGGTTATAAAAATTCTGTATAAGGTTGGGATAATCATTCTTGATGTTTGGTGAAGGAAACTTTAGGTCAGTTCGAGACTTCATAAGGTTGATGAGAGTCATTATAATTTTGTGGTGAGCTACTTTTAATATTGAGGAAGTATGCACATAGGGTTGGAGCATTTATTCATAAAGAAGATGAAATTGATTCATATGGATGATGCATTCCCTTATAAGGTTGGTGTGTGAACTCATAAGTTTGATACTTAGACCTCAGAAGGATGAAGTTGGGAACTCTTAGTTTATATATAAGATATTATAATGTTCATACATTACTGAAAATTGAGTTTTATATCAACATATAAAGATATATGTACTATTTTAAATAATTCCACAAGGTATAAATTGAATATGAAATGATGATAATTATGTTAAATCAAATAGATTATTTTTTCTAAATTAAATATCACATTGAGTTGTGACTCATTTTGATTCATTATGGGAATTAAATATCAAATCGAAGTTAGTGTTATTAAAGTATTATGTAGAGTTTTCCATACCACAAGGTGATATCCATGTGAGGATCATCTGTTCATGCACATATGAATTAATTTAAAAATAATAGTAATTTTCAATTTTATTATAGAAGTGATATACGATTTTTGTTATCTAATAATGAAGGTAAGAGGCATGAGTCTTAAAGAATTCAAGACTCGTAATTTTAATTATAATAAAAAATATATTATACAACCAAAAATAATGGGCAGTTTATGTATTTAAGGAATAAATATTTTTTGAATTATAACCACATGATATTCTATGAATATAAATTATAGAAGTAATATATTTGAATTTTTTCAAACATGATGACCTAAAACTAATATATAAAGTTTTAGATTTTATATGTATTTAGGGAAGGAAATTGTTACTTCATCTTGGAAACATTATTTATAGAAGTAGGAGGAGAAAACTAATGTCGGTGTAGGGGCACTGAAACTATTAATATGATGAAAAGTATGAACCCCTTCATATCACATGTTCTAAAATTAAACTGAACAATGAATAAGGTAAGAATATAAAGCGATCCTTTGGATGAACATGACATGAGTTCTTGAAGGAGAATATGGATGAAACAACACTAACTAGTAGACCAGGTGAGATAGAAATATATCAAATATAAGAGTTCAGGATGACCCATTGATTAAAATTTTGGAGGTTGAATAATGACCCCTTCAGGAAATGTCTGGAATATTTTTCAGAGAAATATTTTAATGGAGGTATTCTAATATAAATAACCCATTGAAAGGTGGATCGTGTTATCACTTGAGATTATAAATTTTGGGATATTTTTTCCATGATTTTTTGGAGATAGCTTTTATTTGTACTTAGTGATTTATAGTGGAGAAACCAAGTCGCATAACTCTACCCAAACTTGGTAAGGATTACCCATTAAATAACGACCCTTTTAAATAACTCATATTCATAACATTATTGAATACATTAGTTGAGAATGTATAAGTGGGAATGTAAATATTGAATCATACATCAACGAGTCATTGATATTGAACTAAAGGAGAATCTTTAGTAAAAATAAAAGGGGTTATAGATTGATTCTTCCCCTGAGTGATCTCAAGAGACGAGGTATCTAAAAGTGATATCAGAGATAATTCTATCAACCTATGAATGATAAAAGGAGAATTATGGATAATATCAATCCTTTTATAATATTAGAAAACCAATTTTTAAGAGCAATATTTTCATGGTTGGAAGAATCAGATACATTGATATATTCTCTCATAAGGCTTTTAGGGGAGGGATATTGTAAAAATGGTATTTACTCAACATCCAAGAGATGCTCACCTAACTAATTTTAATAATATAAATAATTAATTGTATGGAGAGGATATAAATTTCATAAATTAACATCTATATAATAATTTTAACTCTTTGAGAATGGATCTTAAAACTGCCATGGAGGTTTGGGATATGAAGGAACCATAATGATTAAAGAAGATGACATTTTGATTTACAGAACAAATATAATGTTATCTGGATGTATCATGATGAAGGTATAAATCAATAATTCAATAGGGATAATGAGATTTCTAGTAATATTATAGGCTTTAGAGACAATTAGTAATATTCAACTATTTTAAATAATCTTATGATGAACTAACCAAATTCATTTCACCTAATTATTTTAACCCTTGAGGGGACTAGAGAACTATCCCTAGATAAGATGACAAATATCCTATGTAACTATGATATGAGGAAAACATTTGTATTTAAAATATTATTGGCTAAATTCAATTCTAATCTAATAAATTGAGAACGATTAAGTAATGGGATATTGAATCTAATTCATATTTAATGTGGTATGATGAATGGACTGAAGAGCAAAATAAACCGATGTGGTTTATTTCCATGAAAATTAAAAAGGGGGAAATAAAATACAAAGGAAATATTTGTCTTAAATACATTAATTGTAGAGGAATGTATAATTTGAAAATTGATTACCATAAGAGAAACCTGATCGATCTCAAATTGATTATGAGAAAGAAAGACCTTTCTAATGCAAGATATGGAGAATATAAAAAAATACACTAGATGAAGAAATGTTCTTTGCATAAATTTATGTGGAAATTATTTATTATGGAAAATGTGAAGGTTCATTATCTTAGAGGGAGTTAGGTGATCATGGTATCTCTTAAAATCACAAAACAATCATTTTTATGTTAAATTACATAAATACTAATCAAGAAATGATGGGGATTAAGGTGATGGATAAATTGAATAATTTTCATAAATATGAATTGATTCCCACAATGAGAAAAATTAAAATTTCATGTAGATATGAATTATACTAAAAGGTGATAAAATAAGTGAATATTTGAAAGTGAGTGATTTCATAATGTAGATAAAAATTAAAAACATGAAAATAAAAAATAAAGATAGTTGTTGATCTTAACGTAAAACTAGATATAAATTAAAAAGTGATAAATGATGTATAATATAATTATATCTATGTTGAAAAGTACTTAATGGAAATAATATAAAATTATTAAATGTTCATGGAGATTCAGGAAAAATCACCCAAACCTACACAGAAGACCAATCCTGAGGAAAAGATATATGTCGTTTATATTTCTGCACGTTATTCAAAATCTGTTTTATTAGCTATTCAGATTATGAAATATAAAATGGAATAGTGTCAGCTAGAATTATTCATAAAAAAATTTCTCCTATGAAATGGAGAGATAAAAGAGATTTTAGAGAATAAAAACCATATGATATATAAAAATAATGGTTGTAATTTATTTAGAAGGCAATTTTTTATTCACTAATAATTTTATAAAAATCATGGAAGATAGATCTATTAAGGATAATGTTGGTGTCATAGAACATTTGGGAAAAAATCATAAGACTACTATTATAATATGCCATTTTAAAGTAATAAGAATGATAAAAGGGGTACAAGGCCTAAAAAATAATTATATGTTCTAGAATGGAAAACATTTTCATTAGATAAATGTTTTAATCTAGAAATTCTACTAGGACATATTTATATGATATTAGAGTAAATAAAAATAAAAGAGTAATGGCGATACATAACCACTCTTATCATGGTACTACTTGTCAATAAATACATAAAAAGGTGATAATAAAATCTAAGTATTGATGGGAGATAACAATTCTTATAAGGTAGAGTGATGTGCGGGAAGAATAAGAAAGCTTGAAAGACTCCAGGGAATGATTCACCAGTGCTACTAACACAAGCTGATAAATTAAAATAGAAGAGGAAAATATGTCATAATGAATATTCTTTTTTTCTCATTATGAGAAAAAAATACCCACAATAGAAAGGAGTTAAATTAATTAAGAAAATCATTCATTACATGGAATAATGTGATAAAAAATTAAAAAATAGTGGCATTAAAATCACATAAAATGACTAAAATTGAAATCATGGATGATCCTAGTTTAGAGGAAACACTCAAATTTTGTGCTGTAATTAAGAATCCATGAGAACCCCCTCTTTACTCCAGATTATTTTTTTATATACTAACAAGTATGTAATTTAATGATACAAATAGAAAGGGAGAGTTGGATAAGGATTTCACTACTAGAAAACAAAGGAATATAATCTTTAATGTGTGTTCTAACTACCATGTGGACGACAAATTGAGTGGATCCATTAAGGGTGAAGCACAAGGTATAGTTTTCAAAGTTCCATTTTAGAATAATTATTTATTTTATAGGTGAATAAATAAAAAATTGATGTTTTAGGTATTCCAAACACACTTAATATGCGTCATTTGACTATAGTAAAAATGATTATAAGGGGGGAGTGTTGGTTGATGTGATTGGTTGGACAAATACAGTGTTGTATAATTTTTCATTATATTTTTTTGGTTCATTTATTGTGATGATATCATGTTATGTATTTTATTTCTAAATCTATTTATAATCCCTTAAATTTAGATGTTTGATAATTTTGTCACATGCATATAAATTTACGGGTAATAATGATCACATTTTTTAATCACAATTTGTTTCTACACATATTGTATCCCACATGGACATGGAGTTTCATAATTAATGTATATTTACTATGAAATGCATGATGTGAAAAACCTATCCAAACAAGTGGTTTAGGATAGAATATAAAAATTCGAAATAAAATAATATGTTTCTTTATGAAGTGTTAGAATAATCATTTTCACAATGTACAATAAGGATAATATGAGGAGAAAAACCTCTATATTCCATTTCATTTACATTTATTTGGAGCTAAAAATAATAACATATATTTTAGTGATAGGAGTTATGATGGTATTGGAAACAAATCCAAAGAGTTAGTTTGAAGTGCATAATCATGGATTATATGTTTCATTATTATAGATGTATTCTAATAGTTTTTGAATATGTGTCAAAAAAATGATGAGGTGTATCCATTATGCATGCAAGAAAAAGAAAAATTTGATTCAGATATATATTAATGAAATTTGGTTAAAAAATGTAGGAATCCATAATATTTGATGTTTTGTAATGTTTTATTGATGTAATGTAAATGCAATGATTTTTGGGATTTGAGACTATAATAGGTCCGATTTTTGTTTGAATATTCTAGATAAGGGGATAAATTGAAGGGGTATATTCATAACTGAAGATACAAGAAAATTTTATGATGTTACAAACACTGATTGAAGATCCCATGAATAATGATTCATGTGAATTAGAGTTTATTAAGTGTATTTTGAGATGGACTTATGTTAATTAACATCTTTTCTAGGTTGTTACAAGAGTTTATAATGCAAAGAAAAGGATTTTTAAGGATATACCAAGGAAATGTGAGGTTGGGGTGAGTTTTTGTATGTTTGATATGAGTCATCATATGGATTGAGAGAGCCTCATGTATGGTTGAGGTTTAATGCATGTATAGTTGAAAGAAATATTTATAACATTTGGAAAATAGCTTTATAAGGCTAGTACAACCCTATATATGGTTTTTACATGACCTCAAAATGTTAGTACAAGGACCTTATAAGGACGATGTGGGGAATTTAAAGTTTAATTGGAAGCCATTATATAGATCAACTATTTCTACATCATGAACTATTATTTAATTTTTATTTACTCTTATGTTAACTATTTAATAGGATTCAATTTGGTAGTTTTCCCCATTTAATCATTGTTTTGGTATTTTGGAAACCGTATGAGGAGTGATGTTTTTCTGTGTGAATTGGGATTCAATGGGAGGGGTACATCATTAGCAGTTGCTGCACCTTGGGTGATTTAGATTCCTTAAGAGACATATTTTGAAATAGTATTTCAACAACATGTGTTAGTGCTATTTTCTTTATGGTGTTATGTTTTTTTTTGTTTTTTACGAATTTTTATGGTGTTGATTTTTGGTTTTGAGAAGTTCCCCTAAAGACACTCTGTTGTTTTGTTTTCATCTGTGATGATATTATTTTCTAAATTTATTTTGGTTGGTTCCTCAGTGAAGTTTATATTAATTTTTGGTTTTTATGGTGCTAAGTTATATAAAGGAGGATGTTAAGGGATAAATTATGGAGGTAGTGGTTGATTCTAGTAAGGATAATTATGCTAGTTGATCTGAAATTTGAATAGTTGTTGAGTACGGATCTTGGTTTATGAAAAAATCAATTGATCTTGTTTACTTCTGGAGCTTCTCTTGAATCATTGTTATTATTTAAGTTTTAAATATTTACCTGTGATTTTTTTTGAATTTTTTTGTAATTTGTATGGATTTTATGATTGGTTTTTGGGCTCCCTCTCAACCATAAAATATTATTTTATTCAAATGTTAATAAATGGGTTTGGGTAGAAACATCAAACCCCTAGTGACACTTTGAAAGGATATAGAAAAGGCCACCACCTCAAAATATGAAAAATATTTCATAGTGCATGTGTTTATAAAATCATACATTAAATTAAAAATAATTTAATGTGTTAATTTATGTGGAGAAGTGTTTTAATTTTTAAATTCTCACTTGAAGAAGTAAATATGATAGGGTCATAAAGAATCCATGAATTGAATTTACTGGGAGATTGAATGTGAATTAAAATGTTTTGGTCTTGCTGTAATTAATGAGGAATTTATATACTAAATATTAAAATATTACATGAAAGATATTCATATGACATTCTATGAATAAAAATGGTGTGTACATGATATTTGAATTTTGAATAACATTATATCACGATTCAAAATTATAATGTATGATAATTAATATATATATATGGAAGTAGAATCATAATAAATCTTGGAAAATATATTTATCAACATTAAATAAGGATAAATACAAAGTTAATGTTGTGGTATTAATGCTAAAAAAATCAAGAACACAAAAAATCATCCTAAAACCTATGATATAATTAAATAATTAGGAGAAGATGTTGGGATAATATAACAAAAAATCCCATGAAATAACACATCATGGGGAATTAAAGAAGAAAAAGTTCTACCCACCAATGCACTGGTAAATATGGTGATTTATAGACCCAATTAATGGAGGATTTTAAGAGGTCCCTTTAAAGAATTATTAAAAGGAAACACACATACCCCATTGAGAGAAAACAATAATAAATTTGCATGATAAATTCAACTTTTGGGATATAAATCTAATGATCTCATTAGGATATGGATGTGGAAGTAATTGAAGACCATGAATTTTGAGAATATATCTACTATGATTTTTTGGAGATAACTTATATTTGTACTAAGTGATTTATTGTATATAATCTAGGTATTATAACATTACCCAAACCTAGAAGTGAGTAGGATATCAAGGTTCATCCTTGTAAATCACATGTATTAATAACTTTATATTCTACACTCAAATGAGGTTAAGGGGCACAATAAATATAAGGTCATAAAGTAACCATTCATTTATGATGAGTTAAAAGATAAAAAATCATAAAAGTAATGTAATAACTGATTGACCACATCTACGGTTCTCCAGTACCACATTATAGGATATGGGGCTAAACAATTCCTTAAACATAATATTCAATATAAACTTTGTGATGAGTATAATTATTTTACATCATTTCTATATGGAAAACATTATATCTCAGAAAACAAATTCCCAACAAAACGATGATTAGTATCTTTCATGGCCATATATATATATATATATAAGATACTTATTTGATGATTCTTATGAATATTTATCTATAATGGAACCATAGTAGACACTCTTATAGGGTTATAAAATGTTTTTATCATCTATATCACCTAGGTAATTGAAACATAAGAATGTGGTGTGACCAAATCCGCATTAATTGAAAAAATTATGAACATTTCATCAAGATCTAGATTATAAAAATGTAAAAAAATATGATCATGGGAGAGAAATAAATTTATGAAAATGTGGATCAATATTAATTATCATCATGGAATAATAGAATTACTTTTAGTTTAAAATTATCAAACATATACCATGTCATTGTAATGTGGAAAAATGAAACAATAAACCTAAACCATGAAAGTATAACATAATAATATTACATATAACAGTTTAATTAGAGAAAAATAGGATATCAAAACCACAACGAGTAGGAATTTCTACATGATTCTCATAAAAAAGTGGGATTAAGGTAAAAATCATGTACCCTACTAGGAATGGGATTACAACCCATATACCCTATTGGGATTGAAATAATCACTAAAGTATGTTGGTCTTGGGATAATTCTCTCATGTACCATAGGGGATGGGATAATCATCTCATGTACCCTATAGATTGGGATATTACTCATGTATACCATTGGTCTTAGGATAATCCTCCCTTACCCCCATTTATATTTTAGATAATCCTCTAATGCGACCTTATTCTTAGGACTGCCACTTATTTACCTTTGTTATTGGGATTACAAACCTTTTACCATTTTTATATCATGGTGTATAAATTTTATAATTCCATTGGAGGGTTGTAAAGGGTCAAACACATCCCATAATAGTAACCATTCGTATGTGTGCCTTGAAAATATGAAGAAACTAATATTTTTAAAATCACATAATTAAAACAGATAAGTTAGATGTTTTTCATGAACACATCCATAGAAAATTTCACAATCCATCTAGATAAATAAGTTGAATCGTTGTGTAAAAACAAATCCACAGTGTCACATAATGATCGATTAATATGTTTTCATAGAAGAAAAATAACAATTCAAGATCACTAGGTAAATAAATTTGACCAATATGTGGAATAAATTATTCTTTTTTACAATCAATGATTATATGTTTTACTAGGAAAACAAATTTAAAACATAAAAATAAATCTTTTTTGATAACAATGATCCCAACGGTGAATGATGCTTTCAATAAAAAAATAGATTTTAGAAAAAAAAATAACATTAACATGAAATGAATAATTTATGATTCACATTAAGAAGTGATTTTTGAAAAGGGTTTGGGTAAAATAATGAAATAAATTACCTTAAAAATTAATCTTAAATAGTAGAATCTTTAAAACATTTAAAGGGTTTCATTTGGAAATATTGTGTTATAGAGTATTTATTTTATTATTAATTACTATAAAAACATTTTCAAGAATTTAAAACACATTTAATGAAAACTAACATTATAAAATTGTTATTAAATTAATTTTTAAAAATTGAAAAATATAATAATAATTCCATATTATATAGAAAAATAATTAGGTTTCCAAAATAATATAACATTAGTATTATGTGAAAATATGTACACATAAGAGCAATCATTATTAATGTGAATGTGAATTATTTTTAACAATATTATACATTTATAGTTATCAAATTCATTAAGGGGAAATATTTGAATAAATTATTTCATATTCCCAAGAGATAAAAATAATGTTCAATATGAAATATTTGGGGGTATGAAACCCATCATAAAAGTAATATGTTCAAGATGAAACATTATAAATTAAAATGGTGGTTGAGTTAACATGATCCATAAAACTCCACAACCATTCAAATCATAAAAAATGAATTTAATAACACAATATAGGTTTTATAAACCATTAATTTAAGCAATACCATTAAAAAACACATAATTGGTAAATATATACACTGAATAAAATTAAACAGTTGGTGAATATGTCATAAGTATCAATGAATGAAAATTGAGATGACAACCTGTTATGGGTAAAATATGTTTTAATAGAAACACTATGAAAGAAAAATCCTGAAATTAAAATTAAAATATTATGAATAAATATTTTAATTGTATTTTTTTTTTAAAATTGGTAGTTTAAAAATAATTAAAATGAAATTAGGTTCAAAAAACAAAACAAGTTTTAAAGAAAAGAAATTGAGATGAAACACCATTACCTTAATATTTAAATTCAATGAAAGAACATTGAACCACAATAAAAAAATAACTCTCCAACAAACTTATATACATAACAATAAACATTCATAATCATAATTTAAAATCATTCATAAAAATAAACTAATTAGTTTTATTTTATTTTCAATATCAGATGTTTTTAGTCGTAATTGTTTTTAGTACTAGTTTCATAATGGTGGTATCGATTATTGTTTATCGATTCACTTTTTTTTCATTACAAAAAAATTATATACACTATTATAGTTATTTTATAATTATTAATTTTTTTTTAATTTCAGTTCATATTCATTTTTAATAATTATTCATGATGATGATGTTGAAGATGAGGTTGTTTCATTAATTTTTAATGAACTATGAGATGATACATTAATAATAAGTTTAGTATTAGTATAATATAGTGAGTACAATAAACAAAAAATAATTTTATTATTAAATTATAATAAATCTATTAGTAAATCATCCACATTCATCAATGATATATATTTATTGGATTTTTCATCTAACTGGTTAAACCGAACCAAACAATAACCTAGTATAATATAGGATTTATTTTGGTTAAGTAACTAATTATTTTTGTAATAATATAATTATTATATAAGAATAATTATTTGATTAACATGTTTTGATGTGTTTAATAATAATTTAAGTGATTTATATAATGAAAATATATATATGAAAATTCCAATACAACACTTTCCTGTAGTTGGTAGTCTGCATGTATGCATAAAGAACACATTCATTTTGATATAATTTAATGAAAGTAGAAAATGATTTATATCATAGGAGAATTACTTTTTTTACAAAAAAATATTTACATATTAAACACCCCCTTTGAACCATTCTTCTATGGATGTTATGAAAAACAGAACATGTCACTTCTAGGTAAAAAGAGTATGCATGTATGCATGAATACCATTTTTATTTTTCTATGATAAAAAAGAAAAGTTGGAAAATTATTATGCTAAATAAATTGAATCATATTAATATATATGTAAAAGTTATGTCATCATATTTTACTTTGTCAGATAGGTTTGGAGGATAATGAAAGATAAGGGAAAAATTTGAGAGTGATTTGTACTTGCATTGAGAATTTAAAATGTCTCTCAAAGAAAATTTTAGAAATTTTAGACATAGGGACTTTATTTGGATAATGATGATACCAAAAGTGTAATCGAAATCTAGGTGATGTATAACTTTATTATGTTTAAGAGTAATTTGAAATGAGGGTGTCCATGAAGAGGCAGTAGAAGTCTCTTTTTATAAGCAAGGATATCAAAAAATTTATGATAATATAGAAGTAAAAGTCACAATTCAAGGTTAAAATAGATCCAATAATGGAAAATAATATTTTCTCATAATGATTAAAGTATATAATACTCTCAAGAATTCATTTTTTATACAGCCTTTGATTTTTTTGGCCTTCCCTTTACCATTATGTTTTCTCCAAATTAATTTTTTCCACTATAACCCATTACTAACATTTTTAATTAGATTTAATGATAAATATTAATGTGTATAATATTAAATAATTGGAATAAAAAATATTAATATGGTTTAGAATAAGTTATATTAAAATTATCACAAATTATGTATGAAAACAATTTTTAAGAAAAGTGTATTTTAAAGAAATAAATTTTTTAATTGTTATGATTTTCAATTATTTAGATTTTAATGAGACTAATTTATTTATTTTTAAATAAAATGTGTTATTTTATGTTAAAAAATCAAAAAAATAAAATCATCCATGATTATACTTAGTTAAAAGAAACAGACAAAAAATTATTTTTTATCCATGAAAAATACTAATTATGTTTCCAAAATGTTAAACATAGGTTTTATAAATTAGTAATATTATTTTTTTGTTATTTATTTTTCAATATAGGTAATAATTTTTATATCAAAACGTTTTTTTTAAATTTAAAATCATTATTGTATTATGAAAATACAATAGAAGTGACAACATTCAGAAATTTTTTTACCTTTCACTAACCACTCATAATTCACCCTTTTCAAAAAAATATAAAAAATTAGTCTTTAAAAAATACAGACATGGTAAATCCAAAAATAAATTTAAATATTTCAAATTGAAATTATAAAACTTAGTAATTAAAAATTTAAATGTAAATATAATATATAATAGAAAATAGTTTTTATCGAATAATGGACATTTTTAATAAATTCTATTTTTTATTATTATATCCTAATAATTTAATTAGTGATAATATATTATTTTTGATATATATATATATAAAATAATATACATAAATTTGTAATTTTAGAAAAAATTTATTCATATCCTAAAATGGTGTTATTAATTATTTTATTACCATAATTGAATTTTATATTTTTTATAGAAATAAAAATGAATTTCATTTTTCTGTAAATGAAAAAAATTTACATATATAAAATACATGTCATATATAAATAATTTATTACATTGATAATATCAGGATTATATAATATTCATTTTAACTTATGTAACCCCTCTTGATCCTCATGTATGACCTAAGCATAAGATAATCTATGGTGGTTGTTGCATGTGGCATTTCAGCTAACATGTATCACATAGAAATTTACATAACCATACAAACCTATCATATATAATTTTCATCATACAATATATTTTTTAGATTTTATCTTTGGATTTGTCACACATTGATGCCACTTTTAGGTACTTATGACCTTTATTTTGATCAATTTTTGTTACTATATTTTTATAGGTCATTTTGGGAAGTTTTGGGCATTTTTGGGAAGGTTAATAGTTGTAAAAAGGATAGATGAAACATTATTTATATCCTAGGAAACCACAGGGATGGTTTAAGTTAGGGAGGATAATAGGTAGTGTACTTTTTTGACTAACCATGATGAATTCTATTAGAAAACAATAATCTTGGGATAATATAATTTTTATGGTTGCCACATGTTTTATCTAACAGTGTAACCAAACCATGTGATTGTCTTGAGAGACATTAAGCATCATATATTTAGTGAAAAAAATTTCCAACAATGTGAGAAAACAATGTCGATTAGATTTATTAATTGAAAATTATTTTTTTTCATTTGAATTTCCACCAGAAGTACTAAATATTTCTCTTGTGGTGTAGGCTCTCAAACCTAATGCTCATTCTTTATAAATTCCGTGATTCATTATTCATTATAGAGAAATTTGGTTTCATCCATGGTTTGTGTATCTTATAAATTTAATGCAATTGTTTGTTCTTCATATATTACTTTTATGGCTTCTATATCTCCACATATATCCCAAATAGTAATGATAAATATGAAGTGTGAGAAAAGTATATATGGTTATTGGTATGATATAATAGAAATTATTGAATTTCAATTGTAGGATAGGTAGAAATAATTCTGGATTTCTTATATTTGGTATTCTTTCTTATGGAAATTAAAAATTGATGTAGGAGGTTTCATAAGTTGTATTTTCTCTATAAATTTGTGATGATTTCAATTATTTTTATGGGGTTTCCAAAAATGGATGTTTAATCATGTTATGATTCCATAAAATTGGATTGTAATTATGAAAATATTAGAAGAATGTAATATTTAAAATGGACTCAATTCAAAATAGAATGCAGTTGAAAATGGATTTGGGGCCATTTTTTTATGAGGGATTAACTTCTTGTGTTTGATGAGACTCCCCAAATAAAATACTTGAACATGTGAAAATAATCACACATGATAACATTTCCTCTTATCGTGGAGGTGTAACGCCCCCATTCTTTTGAATCTTTTCTCTTTTTTATATATTTATATGTTATATAATAACTTTTTTTTTGATTTTTTGAAGTATTTGGATTGTCTTAGAGTGTTTTGGAATTGGTTTTAAGGGTCAATGATTTGATAATGGTCAGATTAAAACACACAATTCTCTAGGATATCATGAAAGATATTAGTAGAGTTTAAGTTCAGGTGTATGGTTTGAAAAACAATATGATCTAATTGTGTAAGGGGGTAGTTTTTAGATAGTTTCATGCACATAGTTTCCAAAAACATGCATCCTAACTGTGCACCAAAAATATATTATTACCAAAATTAATGTTTAACTCAGTTTTTATCCCTAATATATCATTTTCTACTCCACTCATTGGATTTAAGACTCTTATCCATTCCTATGTCATATTGGAGGTTCCCTTCCCCCTAGAATATAGTTTGGATGGATCCGAGTGCATTGGATCTTTAGAATCAATATTAAACCTCAATTATCTACCTTTCTCATTTTATCTCCTCATCCACTCTCACCTGACCCATTATATGTTATCCATTATGTATATATCCACAAATTATTATTTGTTTCAACTAGTTCTTGATTAGTTATATATATGGTAAAATTTTTGTAGCCTAGATCTAGAGGTTTCTTAGTGACATTCATCTTTCTTGTCACCTGTTGATAGGTTGGTGGACTGCCTCCAACTATATTACTCTTGAAATTAGTTGATATGATATTCATAAATCATTTTTTTTCTTATTATAAAATCATTTCAGAAAAAAAATTAAAATCCATATTGTTCATTGATTTCAAAATTATATATTTGGAACTAGGAAAAAATGTCTCTTACTAAAAATCATTGATGAAAATATTATTTCAATGAATGATTTAATTGGTATATAGGAACAATTTGGTTGGTGTGTGTTCATTTGGATGGATCATGGTCATGTTGTACCACAATCAGTATGTGAATGAGTATGGTCATAATGTACCACCATCAAAGTAGGTCACAAAGTGATGACATGGTGATAGAATTCCAAACCACTGGTTACTATAGGGAGTTACATGGTACTTTTGTGCGTGTTAACATGGGATGGTTATTCAAATAGGTAAATAATGTAAATGATCGTTTTTTTATTATTTTCATTCATAAAACACTTTTATGGTTTTTTTATAAAACTATATATTTTATTTAAACTATTGTATATAAAATGTTTTATCTTGTTCTTATCCTAGTGGTGTGAGTTGTGAAGTCACTTAGGGAAAGCGTACTGGGAAAGATCAATCACCCCTATATATTAAATTTTTTGTGTATGTAGAGATAATTCTTCATGATATAGGAAACGTAAATGTCTCATAAATCATTAATGGACCATCATGAAGCTACTTCCTCCTAATGGTGTTGGATCTTGGATTTTTTCTTTCAACATAATTAGAGTGATTCTAACATGGCATTACTATGTATATATGTCCTCTGGATTTCTTGACTCTTATATTATAATTTACCAGTAATACTAGGATATTATTATTTCATTGGTTTAGATTCTATTTTTAATTCACATATTCATGAATCATATTGTTTTTATAGATTTCATTATTTTATATTGTTAATGCATGTATTTTATTTAGGTAAAATCATCCACCAATATTTTATTATGATTCTGAAGTTTATTTCCAGCATCTGGTGTCATGGGTATGTCACCAATGTTATTGAATCATTCAACATGACCCAAGACAATTCATATTGTGGGGGTCTGAACAATAGAATAAGTCTTGTCCAATTTTCCATATTTGGATGGCATCGTGGAGATAAGGATGTAAGAACATGAAATATAATGATTCAAAAGATGTATCTAACCTATTTTTATAATGAAAGATGTTAACAAGGTGATACAGGTATGAAAAGTGTTTTCTAACACCTGTGGATGATTTATCATCCCATTAGCTAGGGCTTAACCGATGGGTTTAAAATATTATTCCTTATTAATGAGTCTTCCCACTGGGGATAAGTTACTCTTGTTATGTTTCTAGATTTTTGTAATGTGTTGAAAATGATTATTTATTAGGATGATTTGAAATATTTTAACCCTTTAGAGTCTAATGAGTAATAAAAAGAGGTATTTTTTAGAACATAGGTAATGAACTAGTTATATGATGTAAAACCTGTAATATGTGGTCCACGTTTGTAGGGTTGAAACCAAACCAAAAGTGAACAAATGTCTTCTTAAAATCATTATTCAATACATTCAATGTGTTCAAAAAGGAATTCGAGATGATTAAACAAGACAAGTGGATCATTATTATTCTATGTATAAAAGAACCCACCAATATTTTAGGGGGAGTCAACTCATAAAAAGTTATAGGTGTAGATAATATGAATGAAAAAGATATTTAAGTTAATGGTAAGACCAACTAATCTAGACCTAAAGTTAACAGCCCATATATTAGAGTATATTTCACTCAAATGGTGGGATTTAGCTATCCAAGATACTATTGAACATTAACAAATGTGGTAGAATTTAAATAATTTTTCAATAAATAAATCTAACCCACACATTCTAAATATACATAATCATTTATTTATTTATCCTTATACATGATAATATATTTTGGATATAATATGAAACTCTATTTATGAATGTAGTCATTTTTCTTTATAGAAGTGGATGTTAGTGTGCCCCTTAGGGGACACATCATTGAGTTTTTTACATTTAACAAATACTCATTCTAAGATATAAATCCTCTATATTAAATACTATATTAATATGGTTAATAGAATTATTGTAGTAGAAATGAATATCATTAGTTATTTGGATCAAGGAAGAATGATTGTATCAACATGAATTAGTGGTAACTCTAATTATTCTAACACATGGAAGAGGGACACCTACTTTAAAGGTAGTGGATCATCATTTAATTAGACAAAAAAAATTCTTTAACATTCCGTGATTAAGTAAAAGAATCCCACGATGTTATTATTATTGTTTAGTCAAGAATATAAAGTTAGATTATATAGAACCACTAAGATTAGGTCCAAAATATAATCTTATGGGTCATCATTAGAGTTATTTCTATGTCCCAACAAATTCTATTACTGGAAATACATATAATTGCTTTTAGAAATCTTATTCTCTGATTATATATTCCCAATAAAATAGTTCCCACCTATTGAACTGATTACACCATGGTGATTCGATGAATTCCCCAACTCCCCATGTAATTAATTAAAAAAATGGAGGAAACGATGAAGGGGGATCAAAAATGAATTCTTATGGTTATGAGGAAATGATCTTGAAGACCAGTATGGTCCTTAAAAAATATGGAATACTATTCTATTTAACATAAAATATATTATTTTTCAATTTTATAACAGTGTATCCCATAATTTTATCTGTTTTAATGTCATTAATCAAATTGGATTTTATATAACGATGATTAAACATGTTATGATTATTTAGACACCTCTCATATAGTAAAATTTCATGGGATTTAAATTTTCATACAATTAAATAATAATTGAAGAATTATTTTATGATTGGGACCCTTTTATTTTTTACATGGATTCAACTAAGTTCATTGTGAGAATGGATTGGATTTTTTGTTTTAGGGACAACATCAATTGTTATAGATGACGGGAATAGATTACATTTATTGATGGGTTAGTGAATCCATTTAATGGTGTCTATTATGTGATGGTTGGAAAAGTAGGACCATTATAACAAATAATTGTAATAAAATATTATGAAGTAGAAAAAATCACTTTGGGAGCTAATGATATGATTGAAGGTGTATATTTCATACCATTTTAGATGAAAATTTAGATGTTCTTTTTGATGATTTCACCAGTTATAATATTGATAGAGAAGTTTAATTTTTTTATTGATCTCATTCATGGGATATGTAATATTTAACTTCCATCATATATAATGAAACCAGTAAAATTGATGGAGTTGAATATCCAAATGAACAAATTGGAATATAAATGATTCAAATGACCAAGTACATCACCATGGGCTACATCATTTTTTTAAAATGAATATGGTTTGTTACGACTTTTTATAGATTACCATATGATGAGTTAGGTTGTTATTATAAATTTATATTATGTACCGAAACACAAGTCTTTTTTGAACAATTTAAGGTAGAATAATTGTCTTCCAAAATTGAACAGAAGTCAATATATCACTAAATTTGTTTTAAGAGTATATTATGGAAAAAAAATTCAAGATTCATTATGATCATTATAAATATGTGGTCATGTTCTTTTGTCTTACAAATGAAACAATTGAATTAATTATATTGATGAATCAACCATTTAATAAATACCTATAATCTTTTATTTTTGATATTTTTGAATGGAATTCATATATATTCTTAAATTAATAAAGAAAAAGAAATACATTTATTTTTCTTTTGTTTGTGTTTTTTAAGACAATATGTTATATGAAAAATTATATAATTGTTATTTATAGATAAAATATTTGTAAGTAAATATAGTTTTTATTTTTAGGGAAGGGATATCTGTAGACATTATATAGACAAGTGATGTTGTCTATGAGTAACCACTGTTGTGTTTTTTTAGAAACAATTTGTTTTGTGATTATCATGTCACTTTCATTGTTTTTTTTCATAATTATCATGAAGTGAATCTCTTTCCAATGCTCTCATGAGAAAGGGAACTCCCTTACACTAGAGAGAATGTTGTAAATGACCCTATTAGAACATAAATCAGGCATAATGTCTATTGCCATTCATGAATTTATGAAAACTGGGAAGTGTTATGTCATATATTTTAATTAATTTGGATCTAGTCTTTGTTGTGTTCATATAAAATTAGATCATGTGGTTATTTATTGATCATGAATGTTATTAATTACTCAAATGAATTATCTGACACATGATTTGGAATTATATATGGTAAATCATTACTAGAAAATGTGGCATCATTATATATTTAGCAAGATGTTAATTGGGTTCAAAAATAATAAGAGTTTGAGTTTTTTCCTAAAGGTCTTTAAAATTGGGATAAAGGATATAGATAAAATATCTCTAGATGCATGGAATAGAATTTGTTTATAAATCAAGACATTGAAATTATATTGACTATTACTTAATTTAAAATTAGTATAGTATACTAGAAAAGGAAGCTTATGAGAAGTATACATTAAATTCTTGTGATAGAGTGTATGAACTTGGGTGGCACTCAGAAAGAATTTTTTTTGATTTTATAATGAGTGGATCTTAAGATTTCACTGAGAGCTATGAAGTTGTGATTTTCTAATAAGTGGAACCTATTTGTAACATGATTGTATATATTAAGGATGTTAAAATAAATGATCCAAATTTTCTTTCCATTATGTCACAAGGTAATTGTGGGGAGGATATTTATTGTTTGAAATAATATGGTAAATGTATTTTTCTTTTTTGCGATCGAATGGTTGTTACACTATCTTGTCAATCAAAACTCCCTTATTCCTATCAACCCTCGAAATGGATCATTAATTGTAGAATTTAGACGATTTATAAGGTTCTTAAAAACCATTTTTACCAGGATATCATGGAACAGAATAAGATATAGTTTGTCATGATAATAGTAACTTGTTAGCATTCAAGGATGATAAATAATGACTAGATGGTAAGTTGTAACAATATCCATTTCCCTTTCTAAAAATGGGAGCATCATGACAATTGATTTTGTCACAACTGTACCAAGAATGGATCAAAAACACTATGTCATATGGAATATTATGGATTAAAACATAATTTTGGATAACTCAATCTCTATTTTTAATTTTAATATGGTAAATAAATTTTAAAAAATCTTTATTTACAACGTTTTAATGCCATATGGAATACCAGTTTTGATCATATTTGACCAATATCCTCCTTTTACTTCTAATATTTCATGATCTTTATTGTAGATTTTTGATACCAAGTTAACCATGATCAGAACCTATCACACTCAAATAGATAGAAAATTATAATGGATGATACAAACATTAGAATAATTTATCCGAACGAGGGTTATATATTTCATAGACTCATGGAAAGATTTTATACCATTACTGTAGTTCTTGTACAGTAACAACATTCATGAATGGCAGCATCTGGATCCATTTGATGAATTATATGGTTGTCCTTGTTGGAATCCATATTGTGAGGTAGACTCTATAAAATATTTATTTTAGGGACCTAGTCTTTATTATGAGAAAAATTATAAATTTAATACAATTAGAAAAATAAGGAAACTTATTAGAGTCATCAGAAATCTTAAACAGTACATTATTATCATCTGGTATCATTTGATGTGGTAGATCATGTGTTCATGAAAATCTAATAAGGCCATGGCATTAATGATTGGTTATGAATGGTAAACTTACACCTCATTATATTTACACTTTTTTAATAGAATAATAGAATGGTTATGTGGATTGTCAGTTGGCTTTACCTAAAAAACACATAATTATACAAAATTTATTTCATGAATCTCATTTGAAGAAGTAACAACCAGATCATAACTATGTTATTTTATGGGATTGATTTGATCTGTCATTAGATGTTTCAAATTTAAATAGTTCGATATAGATTGTGCATATGAAAGAGAAATTTCTAGGTGGAATTACAATACATTCGAATCACATGATTATAACATGGTTTCCTAATCCATGTGAACTAACACTACACAGTTTATTTATATTTATGAATATTAATATATAACATGGTGTTTTGACCTAAAACCTCTTTTTTTATTCTTCTATATTAGTCTATCAAACCCGCCTACATCCATAATCAATCATCACCGATCCTTTTGATCTAAAAGAAAATTTGGATGGATCTAATTGTTTAGGATCTCTAGAATCAACAATTAGTGTCTATATTCCATTATTATCATTAGATATCCTTATCTAACCTCACCTAGACCATTAGATCTAATTTTTTTCTATATAAATCAATAACACATGAGGTGTTTTTATAAGATGCTAATATGATATACTAATGTAATGTGGTTCCAAGCCTGGATGGGGAGCCACTATCACAAGTGGTATCCTTCCATATGTCTTGAGATTACTCTTGCTTAGGGGTTTACGGACACACCTAACATATCACTGATCACTGAGGTGTTAGGATCCAAGATGATCATGACTTAACATTCCTTATATATTTCCACTGTAATGATTTTTTGATGACATTATTTACTATTTATTCCATTCAAAACTAATGATGTATTGATTTTCTGTAGAATTTTTAACATTAATATAATTTTCAAGCTATTAATTTCTTTTTTATTTAGTAAATTATTCATTGAAATTCATTTTCAATTAATTATATTAAAGTGGTTATTTTCCAATTACATATATTAAAATTTAAAAAAAAAAATTATTCCTAATATTTATCACCCTAATCTTTGAAATGTGGGTTTATTTTCCATTGAATATTTTTAGAACACTCAGTGGGATCCTATAGTGAACATAATTCTCACAAACTACAAATACCATTGGGTATATATAGTCATTTTATAATTAGGTATAGTTAAATGAAAGGTTCCACATGGGGAAATAAATTATGCATTATAGTCATTGTGGAATGATGGCAGTGGTGTGGTGGGATTCAGACACTCATGTCACACAATGTTGGGTTCCAAGTTTGTCTAATAAGACTTTTCATTTGGTCTTATTTTTTATTTTCATTGTTCATAATATCTACTTGTTCTTGGTGTGGACCTATATGCAATTTTTACATGAATATGTTATATTTTTCATGGAATATTTATATTTATTACCTTTTATAGGAAAAATAATTACCATATTTTTCATTGATTCACAAGAACTAATTAATAACCCATGGGTATTGAGAGTGTCCTTCGGACCATGTTTCGAGCTGGATCAGGTGCCCAATTAGTTAGGTTGATCAGGTTGGTTTTTCGAAAATTGATTTTAGAAGAGTTTTTTGTTGTTGTGAAATTACTATATATTGGATACAAGAACAATAGAACTAAAGATGAAAATCATTTACAGGGACATGATCACGATCATTCATAATAAAAATTGAGTTTCTAGAGTTGATAAGGATGAGTGAATCCTGAAACCAATATTGGTTCTTAGTTAATTTATGTATTTTTTCATTAATTTATTTTGATTTATAAGATTTATATAAAATCAGGAGAAGCTGAGGGTTATGTGGTAGCTTTATAGGGTTTGGAAAACCATGTGAAAATTTCATGGACAAATTGACATCTATTATAATTCCTATAGATAACGTACAACATAAGGAATATGTGGTTAATGCTTACATTATCACAAGTTCCCATGATCTTTAAATTTTAAATTATTTGTATAATTTTAGATATTTAATTTATTTTTACATTTGACTTGTAGTGATTTTAGATTTCTTATATTATTGGAGTTTAATTGAGATGGAAAATTAAGATTGAAAAGTTTTAATTTCTTTAAAAGGCCCTAAATTTTATAGAATAGAAATTATTCACACTTTAAAAATGATATTTGGTTTTAGAAATGTGCTTAATTTTTTTTTGATTTAAAATGATGATGAGTCTGGTGAAGTTCATTGATACCTTTATAAAAATGTATTGTCTTAATTATTTTTAAAAATTCCAAGGGATTTTATGAATGATTAATTTGAATAATATATATTTTTTAATGTAAGTATATTTTGAAATAATGTTTTTAAAATATTTTTATATTATGATTTTTTCCAACATCTACCAGTGCATTTAAATGGTTTCCAAATGAAATAGTATTCCCTTTTCATGAAATGAATCTTTGAAAATATTTTGGGATTAAAACTTTCCTTATAGAATCGATGTTCTTTTGAAATGAGTATAGATAAAATCCTCTTCATATGAAGAACTGAGTTTATATCACATAATTTTTAATATAAAAAATTGGATAGTTTGGTTGTATATGAATTTTGAATAAGAAGTATTTGATGTTTATTTAAACTGTGTTTTGAGATCACTTGTTGGATAGTTCTTTGTCTAACGATGTTTGTCTTTTGAGTTTTTTTGGATGATGTATTTATCTCTTATATTTATAGTTCACCCTCGTATATATATATATATAACAGACTCTTTGATCGATCAAAATATTGCTGTGATGGATATTCTAACTACTTTAGTCTCAAACAGTATATTTCTTCCTTTATTCACCTAGAGTGAGGAATTTATTTTAAGGTTCCTAAACTAGAAACCATCTATTTTCATTATGAAAAGAGACTCTTAGAGAGAATGATATGGATTTATAGGGTTCATGAAATTTTTGTGAGTATTGGGATTCATGAATAATCCATGGTTTATTTTTAAAAACTCATTCCCGAGGCACCAATTTAAAAGTGTTGGATGATTACTATTCAAACTATTCCATAATAGGGATACTCATGGTGGGGATTCAATGTATGTTTCATTCAAATGGTTTTTATAATGTCAATTCGAATTCCATTTGAGTATTATTTGATGTAGTTTTTTTAATTCTATTGATCTTATGATGTCGAGTGTTTCATTTTAGTTATTTCAAAATTCCAATGATTAAATTTGAAAAAATTATCAGTCTAACTGATATATTCTATCATTGTAACTTAAAGATTTAGTTTATAATGATTCTCACATAATAGTTTATCATATTTTGAGTCTCCTTCAATTATTGATTTGATTTTGATGATTTTTAATCCATGGGGATACTTGAATTAGTTGGGAAAATAGATGTAGTTCATGGGATATAGAAATCATTGAGATTGTTTTTCTACATTTTTTCTCATAACTACACCATGTCGAGTGTTTAATATGTTTGAAATACTCTTTAATTTTTTATTTAATATTCCCTATCTTCATGTGGTTCAGGGTGTGCCTCATGTTGGGACATATTTTGAATAGTTTTTGTAAAGAAAATACTAGTATAGTATAGGGGAAACTAGGAGCTAAATTTAGGTATAATCTGATGTTTTTGTGGATTCACTATGATATGGTGTTCGAAAACCATGGTTATGGCTTACCCATACATATAACATGGTGATAATATGTAGTTACTATCAGGACATGGTTTCTTTTTCAAGAATTTATAATTGTTAGTCATTGTAATCTTCTGTGATCTATTTCAATTTCCTTTCAGGAGGTGGTAAAATGTTGATTGTTTTGTTCTATTATTATGATTGAATATTATCAGTTGTGGGATATGTGGAATCATTAGGTTTGTTATGTTACTGTCCCAATGATGTTATAATGCGATAATCTGTTTATTTTAAGGAAGATAAATTAGTGAAACATATTTAGATATTTTATATATGTTTTAGTTTTATTACATTAATTGTTCTTTGGAATATATTAAATACGTGTGTACATAACTTGGTTTAACCTAATTATAATATGGTGGGGAGAGGAGTATTACTAATTATCTCAAACAAAATAATTTATTCACCCCCTTTTATAATGATCGGTGATCGAGTCTTAGTGGACCCTGAATTGAAATAGGTATTCATTTAACCATTTTCGATATTTTATTGAATCATTTAAGGATGATATTTATTGGGAATGTATTTTTTTTCACCATGGTTCTATTTGTATCCTAGTGGTTGTGTATCGATGGGGTTTGTGGGAGGTCTCATGTTTGACCCCCCTTAGTGACTATGATTGTTTTCAAAGGAAAAAATGAATCTTGTTTTAAAAACTAATAAATGTGTCTTATATTAGGAATTTTATTTAAAATGAAGAATTAAAAGATAATAAAATTATTATTATTTGTTATAATCCTTAAGTGGTTTTGTTGAAAAATCAATATTTTACTATAAAGTGATAATCGATTTATTATAAATTTATTCAAATAGAGTCAAGGGATGTTTATATTGAAATTGTATAAAATGATGGATTTATAAAATTGTAAAAAAATATTATAAATTTAATTTGAAATTAATGCCATTAATTTCTAGGATAAATTTTTAATGAACTACGTTCACAGATTTAATGAATAGTGAACAAGAAAAAAAATTTGGGTATGTAAGCTGATTTTAAAATTTATTTTTGAAACAACATGACTGATATTATATAGTTTCTAAAATCAAATTCTATTTTTTATTTTTAAAAATAAAAGTCAACAATTAATGAAAATATTGGTTCTGGATTTATCTTTTAGAGAAAACATTGATTTTTTTAATTATTACAAATTGAGCTTTGACAGTGGTTTTTTATTTAATTGTTTATGGGTAGGGGTGCTTATATGTTGTTTCTATAAGTTTTATTTTAAGATATGTCATACACAATTAGGGGTGATTTTAAATTATAGTGCATCTTTATTTAAATGCACTACTTTTGTATTGACTGTATCATCCCTAGAAATGTTATTTTGAATTATTGGATATTCACAACATAGAATGTTGTTGAGTTTTGTCTAATATGGAAAAGTTGTGTGATTATTTTATTCATGGTTTTTCTCAAGATTGTATTGCCAGGTTTCTATTATCTTTTTGTTAATTCATTCTTTATCTAGATTTAATGGTTATGGATTAATTGATTTGTTGTAATGGATTGTGTTTTGGATTTGTGTTATTATTTTTAACTGTAGTCCTGGTTTGAATATTCTAACTGATCAATAATTTTATACTTCCACATGATCAACCATTGTATAGAAGGATTTTTGGGTGGAATAAAGTGATATGGTATGGATAATTGTCGCACCGTAATGTCAATTTCTGGTACTTATAACCTTTCTTTAAAATAATTCTTGTTTATATGTTTTCATTTGTGGTTTGGGTTGTTTTTGGGACATTTTTGGTGTATTTTATAAGGTACAGGAACAGATCATGGATAGTGTAAAATGTGTGAATATCCCCAGAAACTAAGTTGTACATTGGGGTTTCGAGGAGTGGTGCATGGGTAGAAATTTGTTTGGATAATATTGTTTCCTTATATAGAAAAACCGGAATCTTAGTACAGTGGAATTTTCATAGTTAGTTTATAGATAATATACACATGAAACCAATCTATGTGGTTCATAATAGATATAGTAAACCTCTCTCGGTTATATGTGTTTTTTTTAATCATGTGGCTAAACCATGATGATGAATTTTAAGAATTAATGAATTATTTGTTTTATCTAAATTCCCACTCGAATCCATCATCATTGTTATATTTCATAGGGTATCTTACCTAAGTATCTACATTGAGTTTTTATTCGACATATTCCTCCATGTATAGTGGTTCTATTGATTTTTTTGGTGTTTTGTATAGAAGATTAAGAGTATGTGTTATCTATCCACCCATTCGTTTTTACACTTTGAAATGAGCTATTCAATCTTTGAAAGAAATGATAAAAATGGATTTTCATAACTAGATCTACAGTCATGGGTGTCATATATTGGGAATTCATATTGATCAGTTGAATTGGAGGGAGATGAAATTTGGGGTTTCTTCAATCAGATGTGTTCTCTTAGAGAATGCGACTTTTTAGATAGGTGGAATTATAAGATTTATTTTCCCAAAAAACTTATAGTGGATTAACATGTTTTCATAGTTTTCCATAATGGATATTTAATTATTCTATGGTTTCATGGGATCAAATTTCATTTTTTGAAAATACTTATAGAACATTTTCTTGACAATGGTTTCAAATTGAAATCAATAGGTATGTGAAAACTGTTTTTGAGAAATTGTGTTAAGATTTATGAACTACTTGGGTTTTAGAAATTTCCCAAATGAGATTATTAAATTTGTGATGATGATAACACAAGGTAACATGGGTATATTAGTGGGAAGGATATGACAATCCCACTAGGATGGTTTTCATCTTCTTAACAATATATTTATTAAACATCCTTAACAATAAATTTATTATACATGATGGGGAGCCAGTAGCCTGTGTTGTATGAATCGATAATATTTTATGTTTCTCACTCTATGGGGTTTTCACATGGAGATTACTTTTCACTGATAATTGATGTGTGGGGCTCTTAGACGACTATGACCGAACATACAAGATGGATTTACCCCGTATACTTGTTTGCGGAAATGTTTGACTATTTATGCCTTTAAACAAATTATGCCTTTTTGTTTGAAATGTCGAACTATCATTTATTTTTCAAATTATTAACTCATAAATGTTTTTTGAAATTATTATTTAGTTCATGTTTTCTCTTAATGGCTTTAAAATGGATATTTCCATGTGAATTATATAAAACCATTAAAAGTTTGTTTTCCTTTTATTCACCTCCTTTAAATGAGAATAGTTCAAATATTTATTAATGTAAACTTATAAAACACATAGTTGGATACCATTGGGATTTTATTATCACACCATATTTATTTCATTAGGTACATTAAAACCTTTATTGTTAGGTATGGGTAATGTGAATGCATCACATGGTGATGATGCATATGTTGAACAAAGGGTGTGGGATGTTGGTTTTGGAGTGGTTGGATTTTGATGGTATCTCTCATGGAGTTGGGATTTTCATTTTTCCAATTTTCTATTTCATTGTACTATCACATTTATTTTCACTTTTGGTAGTCTAGACATGTTATCATTATATACCTATTTCATTTAATCTTGGATAAATTATATATTAGGCGAATTCTTCATATCTCTTTTTCATATTATGTAACTCAATCCCAAAAGTTTTCTGCAACAAGTAGGAAAAAGGTTTTATGTTTTTTAGATTAGTAATTCCCTTATTACCTTATTTCGAGTTGGTCTGGGATCCCAAATTGATTGGTGACCTAGGATGGGTTGTGAAAAAATGGTATCATATAAGGTTTTTCTTTTCTATATGGTAAATTATGATATATATTGAATAAAACTACTATAAATCATAAGGTAAGTCATGTGTAAGTTCTGGATCACCATATCTCCAAATGAGACCTGAATTTTAGGGTTATTTAAGATGATTCTATCTTGTGATTGATCTTAGTTCTCAATTGATTTGGTAACTTTGGCGTTTAATTTTTAATGATTTATGATCTAAAATGATAGTTTATAGGACCTAAGGGGAATATAATAGTTATATTGGGTTGGAAACCCGTATTTTGAGAATGTGACGTAAGTGACTTCCATTGGACTTCATGTGGTTAGTGATTGAGGGCCAGATAATGCATTTAATCTTTTCATTTTCATAAGTTACAATGATCCTGTAAATTTTTTATTCATTGTGGAATCTGATCTATTTTATTATTCTTTATGTCTAGAATTTTTCATTTAAGAATGAATTTGTTAATTGAGTCAAATTCAAATGGAAATTTTAAATGGAAATGTTTGAAATGAATTTTTGGAAAGGGATAAATTATTATGGAAAAAATACATGGAATAATTTCAAAATGATATTTGTCTTTGAAAAAATTACTATATGTTTAGTAATTAAAATAATGACTAGTTTTTAATATTTTTTAACAACTATAGAAAAATTGATAATGCTAATTATGTTCACTATTTTGATGTATTTTTAATAAATTTAAATTGGAATATATTATGTGGTTTATGTTGGATGTAATTTTTATACTGATTGTTTTGATTTTATCTTTTTGGAGAGCTCCACCAAGATCTTAAAATGAATTTAAATAGTTAGCTTCATAATTAACAATCCCTTTTCATTAAATCAGTTTTGAAAAATATTTTCGATAAAAATGTTTGTTTAAGGAATAATATATATTTTGACATGAGTCATGATGAATCATTTTTCGAAAAAATAGGTGAATTTCTTTTACTAATTCAAAGAAAAAATGACTGGAATTGATATTTTTTACATGATATAGGAATGTGATGAATTTTTTATTTATTTGAATAGTGTTTTAGGAGTTTTCTCTGAATTTTGTATTGTCTGATGTGTTTAATGAATTTATGATTTTTAGGGTTTTCTTATCTATTGTCTATATATCTCTCCCTAGTATGGATTTAGTGGACACTTTGATAGATCATGATTTTCTTACGATGGATTTTTCATATACTCTAGTATAAAAATATGGAGTTCTTCCTCTCTTCCCCAAAACAATGATTCCAATTGAGTGTTCAGAACCCTAAATCAGACACATTTATTTTTAAATGAGATTCACAGGAAGAAGTGGTATGGATACTGTGGATTAATTCTACATTATTATAGCTTGGGGTTTATTGAAATCATAAAGGTTATCTTTCTAACCGTCATGCTAGAGGGTCCGAGTTATAAGGTGTAGAAGTCTACTATTCTGATTAAGTCATAAAAGGACCACTCTAGAGAGTGTTTTAAAGAATTATTCATTCATAAGTAGATTTATTATATAATTTTTAATTCTAATTAATTCTTACTATCAAGTATTATTTTCATTTTTTTATCATGTTATGAAATGAGTTTCAATTTTTGGTTATTTTGGAAGTCCTATGATAACATTTGAAAAATTTCTTAGCATCATTGATAAACTATATCTTGGTGATCTATAGATGTAGTTTATATTGAATATCAAAAATTTGTTTCCACATTTTTTTAGTGTATATCCTTTATGGGAATTATTTTTAATAGATTGAATATTGTGGGTTACATGAATTAGTTTGTAGAAGGTATGGAATCCTTAGGATGTTGAAAAAATTTATGTTATTCATTATTATTTTCGTGACTATACTATATGGGATATTTGTTATGTTTTTAATAATAAATTTTTTATGATTAATTATTCTCCTCATCATAATCATCATTTATTTATACTCTAATATTTCGGTGGATTCATCAGGATATGGTTTCCTAGAAAAATTTTCTCAAGGTGCGCTCACATGAACTAGTCTATAATATATTTTTATTTGATAAATTAATACTTTTCTATATTTAAATTGTATTTTCTATTCTCTTGTGTAATCTATTTTGATTTCATTTATTGAGGTTGTAATATTTTTGAGTCCCTTATTCTAGTGAAATGTATATGGATTATCTGTTATAGAACTTGCGGATTAAATCGATTATTAATGGTTGGGTTTTAATGAGGTGAATAAGGAACATTTATCTGAATCATGAAGGATGACCAATTAAGGAATCCACCTGGGATCTTTTCCATATTTTTTGAGTTTTTTCCTATGTCATTTCACAGGAAGAGGTTTATGGATATTTTTGATCCAATTATTTATTTTAATGAAAATATATTAGGGAGACCACTAAGAGTGAATATCTCACATAAAAGAGGCTTTTCACTCCATTTCTATTGTATCAGTAAGTGGGTGTTACTATAACCTAAATTTAATCAGGGCTTCCTTTATCCTCATATAATAATTTCAGTTTTTACAATCAAGTTATTATATACTTTCCTTAGAAAAACATCGATTATTTTTAATTAATTTAGGGTGTAGCCAAGTGGTTTCAACTATGTGGGGGTGTCTAGGTGGTCTCTATTTTAAACATCCCCAAAAGGTGTGTGATAAGTTCATAAAAAAAATATTTTTGTTTAGATAATTTATAAAGGGGGTCTATTCATGGAATTGTACATAAATGAGACCTAGATATACAGAAAATTTAAATATTTTAATCTAAATATTAATGGTTTTTGATGAAATGTCACGATTTTAGTGGAAAGTGATAAATGATTTTTTATTATGTTACTAAAATGTATTTATTGGAATTTAATTTCATAATGGAATTAAATTATTGATTTATAAAAATATATGTAATATCAGTTATGTGGAGTTTGAAATTAACCAGGGGTCCTTTATAAATAAATTGAAAATTATCTGGGCATTATGATGTTCTAAATAGAGTTGAAGAGGGGATCTAGGTTTCTTAATATTATTTTAATCTGTAATTCAGAAACATTTAAACAAAAAAGATCTAATTTAAAAATAAAAATAATAATGTTTATATTTATTAATAAAATCAAGGATTTACAAACATCGCGATAATTATAGGATTTTGGAATAGATCCTTATAAATTATTCATTTATTATTGAAAATTTATGTTTTATTATTTTTTTGAATTTGATTTTATGTGAGGTAACTAAATTGTAAATTTATTTCATTAGGTTTTATTTATATCAATAGCTTACCTGGTTGTGGGTTTGTTTGAATTTTGGTGTGTGTTTGTATTAACTTCATGTTTTCTATAAAGGGGAATGTCCCAAAAACTTTTCTGATTAATTTTTGTATGTTTGAAACTTATAATGTCTCAGAGTTGTTTCTCCTACTGTTAGGGTGTGTGATCATTTGATTCATGGTCTTGCTTGAGATTTATTGGTTGGTTTTTTCCTATCATAAGATAAGTGGATTATTTTTTATATATTCAATGGTAAATGATTCATTGAGTGATTCCTATTTCATGGGTATTAATTTTTAGTTATGTTTTATAATTTTAGAACTATTTATATGATTACCATTTGAGCTATGAGTACCTTTTGTCATTTAACAAACATTATCCTTGAGACATCATAGGGGGTACAGATTTACATGGTCTTGATAATTGTAACATCTATGTGACACTTTCTGATACTTCCAAATATTTTTTCTTATCTTTTCTCATGCTATTTCAGGTTTTCATGGATGGTTTTTAGAGTGTTTCAGAAGGTGTGTTATTGGAAAATTATTAGTGGATTTAGTGTGGATTACAAAGTAAAATGTTTGGTAGTTTGAGACATTAATTTTTGAGGGAACAAGTATCATATAGTATGGGATAATGGTGAGACTGTCTTGAGGAATTAGAGTATCTTTGGAGAGTTTATTTTAAATTTTTTTAATGTTTCTACTAACCATGGAACCAAACCTTCATGGTAGCTTGAGAGATAGCAATACATATATTGTTGTAGAACTGTCTGTTTAATCTTGTTTACAGACAATATAGATAGGTTTTTGTGGTTATAAAATTTTATTCTTTATCTAATTTTTCACCTTAATCGCTCATTATTTCTCCTATGTCATAGGGTCTCAATCCTTGTTCACCCATGGGAATTTTGGAGACGTCATCCTCAATTAATAGTGATTCAATTTATTATAAGGGTAGTAGATCTGGGAAATTAATGGTAAGTATTATTTATTCAGTCATTCTTCAGTATTATCATAGATCTCCACTTCTCTCCAAGAAAGGAATGGTGTATCAGGTCCTTCATGGTTAGATATATGGTTTTGGGTATAATAAGATGGGTATTATATTATATTAGTTAAATGATTGGGAAATAATATTCGATTTTTTATAGATTGGGTGTGTTTTCTTCAGGAAGGTGACTATTGATTTATGTGGATTCATAAATTTTATTTGATCTATAATCCTATGATGTTTTCACACATTTTATGGGTTATTAATATTAGTTTTTGAATGATGTTATTGTTATATGATATAGGCATGAAATTATGGAAATATTTTATGATTTTTTTCTTAAAAATGGTTTCAGAATGAAGTAGAAAGGCTTGTGAAAATGGAATTTTAGATGGTGTTTTATAATGGGTGAATTGGTTATGTTTTTTGAAATGACCCAAATGAAATTGGTTAATATAGGATGATGATAGAGCATGTTATCACGGATATATACTTTGGATGGTGAGGAAAATAACTCTAGGATGGTTTGTAGATAACAAATAATGGATTTACACTATAACATTATGTAAAAATTTATTATACATAATGGGGATCCGCTTCCCTATGGGTTATCCTTCCATAGGTGCTAATATTTCTCTCCTTATGGTGGTTGTGCATTCAAAATACATTTCTTTTATCACCAAATTATGAGTATTGTAGACAACCAAAACATAAAATACCAAAGTGATTTTATCTAAATAAATATTTTGATGAAATGACTAACTATTTATGCCATCAATTTTGAAACATTCATATATTCTTCAAATTATTTATTCATCCATGGTTTTATAAAATCTTCTTCAGTAAATATTTTCTATTACTAATATGGAAATGATTATTTTCACTTAACTTAAATAATAAAATATAAAGAAGGATTTATTGTGTTTATCTCCTTAAAATGAGACAAGTGGGATTATTTATTAATGTATGGTTATGGAACACTTGGTGTAATCCTACTATAGTTGTGATACTCACACCCTCCATATACCATTGGGTATACCCATAATTTTTTTTAGATACCGGTAAAGGAAATGAGCCTCTTATTGATGATGGGTATATAGGTTAATGGGTGTGATATTTTGGCGGATACATGGTGGGATGGAGACCCTCAAGTCACATGGAATTGGTATTATGGTTTTTCTAGTTGGGTTTTTCATTTTAAAAACATCTCTATTTTCTATTTTCTCAGTATGGACATGTTGTTGTTCCATATGACTATATTTTTTCTAGTTGGTTATGTTATTTTCTACTTTGATGTTTCATATCTATTTTATTTTGGGGGAAAACAATCCCAATAGCGTTTATTGATTTCTAGAAACTAATTTAAATCCTGTGGGGACCGGGAATACATATCCAGGCTTATCATGAGGTAGTTTAGGTACCCAATTTGATGGTTGAATCATGTTGGTTTGTGATATGATTGGTCTAGAGAAAATATTGGTGAAGATACCTCATTATTAATATTTATGAAATGATCCCCAAAAAAGAGTTGTCTACTATATTATTCAATTTATTGTTTATCATAAATTTCATAATATAGTTACTCCTATTAACAATTATTTAACTATTTTATAATACTAATATTTAATTATTATGAATTTATTTCATCAGAATAAATCAAAAGTTTCCTTTAGTTTTGATTTTCCTGTTATGGAATCAATAAAACACACTAGATTTATTTAAAGGAAAGATATACCATAAGATCTTATTGAGTTATCCCCCCTAAAAAATTGACTCCTTATAATTTTATTAATCATTTAGTGATAAAATAATCTAAAAGTTCTATAATAAACTCAAGTTGCATTTTATTTGGATATCCACATCATTATCGTAGATACTAGGAGAATCATTACTTCATATAAAATAGGATTTTTTTGTGATTTTTATTTATAAAAAAGTTATAAAAAAGTTTCATCCTTCGTTGGTTATAGATTTTCAAAAGGACATTAATTTCATAGCATCTTTTTCTTGATCCTATTTCCAACTAAATACTAAAGCCTAAATGGTAATTATAATATCCATTAAAACCAGAGTGAATGAGTGTATGAATATAAAAATTGAGTCCTAATATCTATTCTACAATGACACTATAATTTATAATGATGATACTTTTATTTTACCTATAATATAATTGGATCAATCTATTTCACTTTGAGTTTATCCTTAGTTGTCTATGGTAATCTTAATATTAGTTTTTTTAACATTAATATGTATATGTTACATATTAATTATTTTAGATCCTTCATAATGTTTTGTAAATAGTATGAAAATTACCAAATAATATACCTACATGAGTGTTAATATAGGTGTCCAGTTAGGCCTCATTATCATTCACTATGTAAAGATTGAGTTAATAACCAACAGAACTTTTTTGGGTTATCACCCCTACGTTATTCAATGCTAGAGCATTCATACACTTGTTTATATCATGATAAGGATGAAATTTCTATGATACCAGTCAATATCTATCTTACCACATCATTAAGATTTTATCATATACTTATAACTTTCCAAATTAATTTCCATAATTTTATCTAGTATTTATACTCAAATATATATAAACTAATACTCCATGATATCTACACCATGATCTGATATGAAATATAGTTATCCATACACACACTCTCTAATCTAGTGATAAAACAACATTATTTAACAATTTAATTTATAAAAATAAAGATAAATATATTTTTATTCGACATTATTTCTATTAGTTAAGGATTAAAACTCAAAAAATTAACATAATCCAAAGAAGTGAATGTTTAATGCCTTTTCGGATTAGATGTGTATATGAATTAGTTAATTATGATTGTGAACATTTTTTTTTAATAAGAAAACAATTCTAGAATCCATTATAAATTTCACACAAGTAATATTCATCTTCATAACCTAGAGGATGTAAATATAATATTAGGGTCATAAAAAATGTTCAGTAAGGAAAAACACATAATATTCTCATCTTGGATTACATCATAATCATGTGAGAAAACATGATCATTAGATAAATATTATAGCGACCCGACCTTTTCATACATTACTATTACATCATTTCAAAGATGAACAACATAATAGTATTACACTTAGAGGATCCAAAGGTTTAGTGTCATGGGCAAACTAGGACCATACATAACAAATACAACTTCAAGCATAAACATTCATTTAATTTCATCTTCTATTGCTTCTTATGGGAACTTGTCCTCTCTTTAGTACATGTAGCCACCTGAGGATATACATCAAAAGGGGTGAGCTAAAAGCCCAGTAAGAGGATAGATAAGAACAATATATCATGGGGTGAGCATAATCATAACATAGTCAAAAGATCATGAACATGAGAGGAGCATAAATAATAGACTTGAAGTGTGGCAATGCATAAAAATGAAACATCATGTCTTAGTGGTTAACTACCACACATACTTATGAACCAATATTTCATCTTTTTCACACATAATTTCACATTTACTCATGAGATTAATCACTTTACCCAATGCATTGGAGCGCTATATAATTCCAGACACACCCGTCATATTGAAGCATTCATATTGCACTATATAATTCCGGGCGCACCCGTCACATCATAACATTATCATTTATCATGCATGCAAAAATGATCATATAACATAAATAAACATAATTAACACATGAAAAGGAATGGGTTTCATCTCATAATAACACATTCATAAGCTTTGGGTTCCCAAAAGAAAGAGGGAACAACATACTTGATACAAGAACCATTAACCTTGAATGAGAGGTAAAAGGTGAGTTCTTGAAAGAAAAGTTATTTTGGAAAACATTTTGATGGACATAGAAACCAGTGACATACATGTATATCCTAGAAAATAAATGGCAATGAAGAAAAAAATGATCTTTTAGGAGTAACCATATCAAAAATGGAGTGAATGAGGGAGAACCCGAAGGAAGAAAATTGGGTTCGTGATTTCCCCTTACCGTGTACCCGAATGGGTCATTCTTTTTAATGTCATATATAATGACATTATATTAATTAATTAGAAATCCCGAACCATGTGTGAATTAATAGGGTTCATTATGGTTTCATTATGTCATATTATGTTCCTTTGGATGACTTATAGAGTTTAAAAACATTGTTCAGGGATGTTTGTTTTTATGGTTTTTCTTTGGTGGTTCACATATATTGTTAAATTGACGTTTGGGTAGAACATGAGTAAACATCCAGAAATGAAAGAAAATTTAATTAATTATATTACAGGATCTTTAATGATTTTATAATGAATTACATTAGATCCATGTGTATGAATCATTAGATAAGAATTAAATGATGATTATTTTGGTTAAATTGAAGGGTTTTTGGATCACAACGAACTTGTTTTATCTTTTAAATTAGTAAAATGGGCATATGTTATTTATAGAACTATAAATATAACATAATAAATATAAAATATTCTGGCGCAACCATAAAAATGGTTTCATGACCAGATATGAAGGTAGTGGAAGAAGAGAGCATGTCGTTTTGGAAGGTGATAAATTAACACCTCATGAACAACGTTCTCTTTAATGAAGAAAATGGAAGAGGGAAAGGGTGTGGGGTGATATAATATCCCATTAGAATCATAAAATTATATTATATGTATAATACTGGAGTTACGAAACAATTTGGATGAATATAGGTGGGGAGAGATCAAGAAAGGAACTTGAACTTGAAAAGAAATTAAAGGAGAAGAGGGAGAGAATTACCTCTTAAATCTTCCTCTTGAGATCCTCCTTAAGGAAGCTAGTCTTGGTCTTTTGATGAGACCTGAAGCTTTTGGACGTGGGGGAGGTGCTAAGGAAGATGTTTGGGCAGAGTTTAGTGAAATCCTGGAGTTTGAGAGGTGTGAGGAAAAGAGGGAGTGAAGGGTGGCTTTTATAGTGGAGGGGAGAGGGGTTTCCGTAATATTAAATTGATTAGTTTATTAATTTCACCTAAGACAAGGAATAGTGAGTCTTGAACTACCAAGAATATTAATATTATAATTTAATCCTGAATAAAGTGGGATTACATCAGTAGAACATCATCGGTGACTCAATTAATACATTATTTAGCATTTATTGTGAATTATCGGATTCAACTATTCATCAAAAATTCAAGTATCTCAAAAAAATCCAAAAATTTTACCCCAAACATTTTTCGACGTGTAGAATCCAAAAATTAAGTCCATTTTTCAAAAATAATTTTCTAAATATTATTAATTTAATATTCAATTAAAATCATAATTTACTAAAAAAACAGTTTTTAAGATTAAAACTGTTTTTATAGTTCTTTCAAAAATTACATAGGGTCTCATAAAATTATCTATAAACTATTAGACATTGATTAAATAATTCATGAATACTTTTAAGGGAAATAAATATTCTTTTAAATTAATTAATTAATTAAAATTAATTATTTATGACTTATAAAATACCAAAAACGTTTACTGAGGTCAAATTGTCACTTTTTAAGATGTCTTAATTTTATTTTATGATTCATAGGTAATTTTAATCTTATTTATTATTCATAAGGGTCATATTAGTATTTATAAGGGTAGGATACTATTCATAAGGGTGGGTTACTATTCACCAAAAGTTATTTTAGTTTCATTAGACTCCAAAAATCATCTTGAACACAACCATGAATGTCAGATTTTCCAAATTACAAACATACAAGTGAAAAACTTATGTTTAATGGTTACTTATCACTTATTAGTTCATTTTTTTGTGTTTTCATGTTATTTAGTAACATAAATATAATAAGGGAATTTTACATTGAAAAAAACTTTGGGTCATTACATTCTTCCCCCCTTAAGAAATTTCACCCTTGAAATTTCACTTTACACAAAAAGGTGAGGGTACATCTCCTTCATTGCCTCTTCTGGTTCCCAAGTTGTTTCCTCAAAGTTATGGTTCCTCCCCAACACTTTGACAAGATGGGTAGTCTTGTTTTGTAGAACCCTATCACTCTGATCCAGAATCATTACTGGCTGCTCCTCATAGGAGAGATTATCGTCCAACTGTACCACCTCTGAGTTTAGTACATGTGAGGGGTCTAGTATATACTTCCTCAATAGTGATACATGAAACACATCATGAACTTGAGCCATATTTGGAGGAAACGCCAGATGATAGGCCACTACTCCTATACGGTCAAGGATCTCAAAGGGGCCAATGTACCTTGGGCTTAGCTTCCCTTTCTTCTCGAATCGCATGACTCTCTTCCATGGAGATATTCAAAGTAAGAATTTATCTCCAACGTCGAACTCAAAGTCCCTTCGACGGTTGTCAGCATAGCTATTTTGATGACTTTGAGCAGCTTTGATGTGTTTATGGATGACTTGAACCTTCTCTGTCATCTATTGAACAAGATCACGTCCAAGTAGCTTTCTTTCTCCAAATTCATCCCAACAGGTTGGAGTTCTACATCGCTTCCCATAAATAGATTCATTGGTGCCATCTGAATACTCGAGTGGAAGCTATTATTGTATGAGAACTCAACCAATGGGAGATACTGATCCCAACCACCTTTGAATTCAAGAGATCAAGCTCTTAGCATATCTTCAAGCATCCGAATAGTCCTTTCAGATTAGCCATCAGTGTGGGGGTGATAGACCGTGTTGAAATTTAATTGAGTACTCAAAGCATGTTGAAGGCTCCTCCAGAATTTAGATGTGAACCTTGGGTCATGGTCGGAGACAATTGAGAGTGGAACACCATGCAGTCTCACCACTTCCTTCACATATATCTTTTCAATTTGTTAAATTGATAGGTCTTCCCAAATAGAGATAAAATGGTCAGTCTTGGTGAGTCGATCAACCATAACCAATATTGCATTATTTCCCTTTGACGTCTTTGAGAGACCTATGACAATGTCCATAGTAATATTTTCCCATTTCCACATGGGTATAGGCAAAGGCTGGGTCATACCTTTGGACTTTTTCTGCTCAGATTTAACTTGCTGACATACCAAGCACCTTTATATATTTTACGCAATCTGCTTCTTCAGGTTATCCCACCAGAAGTGTTCTCCGAGATCACGGTACATCTTGGTACTCCCAGGATGGATAGAGAAAGTTGAGATATGTGCATTATCCAATAGCTCCTTCTTTATCCCAGGTGATGAAGTCACACAAAGCCACGTTCCAAACCGAATCACACCATCATCGTCGATATGGAAGTCTTGCAGTTTCCCTTCCATTACTGCATTCACCCTCTTTTGTATCTCCACATAATTCCATTATGTTTCCTTAATCTTCTCTTAGATGGATGGTTGCACAATCATTTGGGCAATGTAGGATGTATCCCCGGTCCGTAAGATTTCCAAATCCATTCTTTGTATATCCAAGAATATAGGGTCTTTCTCAATCCGCAACATGGATAGAGTAGCATGTTTTTTACTTCTTAGAGTATCAGCTACCTTGTTCGCCTTTCTAGGATGATAGTGAATAGAGAAATTGTAATCCTTTATTAGCTCTAACCATCTCCTTTGATGTATGTTGAGCACCATTTGTGTGAATATATACTCCAGGCTCTTGTGGTCCGTGTATATGTCACACTACTTTCCATAAAGTTAGTGTCGCCAGATTTTCAAGTCAAAAATCATGGCTTCCAGCTCTAAATCATGCGTTAGGTAGTTCTGCTCATGGATATTCAACTGTCCTGAGACGTAGGCTATCACATTATCATTTTTCATGAGTACACAACCCATGCCTTTCTTTGAAGCATCACTGTATATCACAAAACTTTCTCCACTTTTTGGTAGTGTGAGTACAGGTGCCGTGATCAGACTTCTTTTTAGCTCCTTAAAGCTTCCCTCACATTCTTCCATCCAGACATACTTTACCCCTTTCCTTGTTGACTTAGTTAGTGGGCCTGAAAATCATGAGAAGTTTCTCACAAAACGTCGGTAGTACCCAACTAATCCAAGAAAACTATGGATTTCTGTGACACTAGAAGGTCTGGGCTATTCATCAATCGCCTTTGTCTTTGAAGGGTCCACATAAATTCCCTCACTTGTGATCACATGTCCGAATAATGTATCTTAATTTATCCAAAAGTGACACTTGCTGAACTTGGCGTACAACTTCTCCTTTCTCAATGTCGCCAACACAAGTCTTAGATGTTCTTCGTGTTCCTCCTTGCTCTTGGAGTAGATGAGAATATCATCTATAAACACTACCCCAAATTTTTCGAGGTAATGTCTAAAGACATTATTCATCAAATCCATGAAGATTGCAGGGGGATTAGTAAGTCCGAAGGGCATCACCAAAAACTCAAAGTTCCCATACCTTGTACGGAAGGCAGTCTTATGAATATATTCTTTATTCACCTTTACCTGATGATATCCCGAACGAAGATCCACCCTTGAGAAGTATTGAGCACCTCTTAACTGATCAAACAAGTCCTCAATCCTTGGTAGAGGATACTTATTCTTTATGGTGATCTTGTTGAGTTCCCGATAATCGATACACATCCACATGGTTCCATCCTTCTTCTTCACAACAAACACTGGCGCATGCCAAGGTAATGCACTAGGGCGTATGAACCCTTTTCCCAGATGCCCTTGCAGCAGCTTCTTTAACTCCTCCAGTTCGATAGGAGCCATCCTATAGGGACACTTCGAGATAGGAGTAGCTCCAAGTATGATTTCAATTGAGAACTCCACCTCACGATCCGGGGGAATTTCGGATAACTCTTTGGGAAATACATCGCTGTATTCCCTCACGATGGGAATTTCCTCAAGGTTTGAACTTTCCTTCGACTCAACCATTTGGGCGAGGTATGCTTCTTCATAGGGAATCAACACCCACACCATTGAAGGATTTTTCAAAGGAGATTCATGATCTTCCTTGCATTTGTAGAGGAGCATGGGATGTTTCGAAATATGAATAGATATTTCCTTTTCCCGACACTTGACATGTGCCCTATATAATGAGAGCCAATCCATTCTCATTATAGCGTCTAATTCCACCAAGGGAAGTATTACAAAATTTTCTTGAAGAATCTTCCCACATACGTCAACATGAGAAGATTCAAACACTTGGGTTGTAATGATTGCACCACTTGGTGTTTTTACAGATATCTCTACTTCAAGGTTTCGGGACTTTCATTCTATAGTTCTAGAAATCTTGAAAGATATAAAGGAATGCATAGAACCAGAATCAAATAAGAATTTTTCCATTCTTGAGTGAATAGGAAGTGTACCTTGTACGACTTCATTATCATGCTCCACGTCCGCATTAGTGATGGTATAAGCCTTCCCTTGTTCCTTTGGCTTTGGTGGCTACTGACGCTAATTACACTCGAGAGCTCTAGGTTTAGTGAACTGGTTTGCAAAGTGCCCTAGATCCCTACAGTTGTAGCATTGAACCATGCATGGTTCTCTCCTTTCATCGGCTACATTATCCTTCCTTTTCGTGTCTTTTCCACACTATTGATCATGGTGTCCTTCATTCCCAAACTTGAAGCATTTCCCCATATCTTTGAGGCAGTTCCCATTGTGCAACTTCCCACATTTTTGGCATTTGGGTCATTGATTTTTCTTCCCACCTTTGTCATTAGATCCACCCGATTGAAAATCCATATTTCTCTTCTTATCACCATTGCCATGAGACCATTCTCCAAACTCCATCTCCACTTTGAGAGCACACCGAACAACTTCTTCATAACTCCCAATGTCTCTTATTGCAAGAGCCCTTCGAATGTGTGGTTTTAATCCACTAAAGAATCTATCAATTTTTCTATCATTGATGATAACAAAACCCGAAGCGTACCTTGCAAGCCTTGTGAAATTCGCTTCATAGGTTGTGAAAAATTCTCCTTCTTTTTTCTTGAGCTCTATAAATTCTCTCTCCATTTTTGTACGAAGAGTTCTTGGGAAATACTTGTTAAGAAACATTATCTTAATGTATTCCCATTCCATCTCTTCAATTTCCTCCCTTGTCTTGGTGTTCGTAATCAAAGCCCACCATTGATTAGCTTCTCCATCTAGATGATAGACGGTTAGAGTCACCTTCTCCGTCTTAGAACAGTGAAGCACCGAAAATATCTTCTCCATGGAGTGGACCCATTGTTCCGCAACTAGAGGGATGAAAGATCCACAAAACGTCGGTGGTCGTTGCAGCATAAAACATTCAATAGCTAGTTGATCCCTCTTCGGTGAAGGAGGACGTTCTCTACTGTTATGGTTATTATTCATAACCTGAGATAATTGGGTAAGCATCTCCATGAAGTTTTGAACTCCACCTCCCAAATCATTAGGGATCTCAATCGGGAAATCGTTTCATTGACCCTCGCATGAGTTGTTGGCCTGATTTCTCCTAGTTCCCACCATTTTATAAAATAGAAAAGGTTAGAACAAAACATAAGTAAACAAGTCATGAATAACTTATTCATTTAGAAAATTATACCAAAAAAAAAACATATGGGTCCCTAGGTAAATATCCTTGTGTGCATATTTGTACTTAGTCTCATGTTGTAGGCTTTCTCTAGGGTTCACTAATCATAATCCCCAAATTAACTAAACCTTTCCTCTGATACCAACTATAGCGACCCGGCCTTTTCATACATTACTATTACATCATTTAAATGATAAACAACATAATAAAATTACACGAAGAGGATCCAACAGTTTAGTGTCTTGGGAAAACTAGGACCATACATAACAAATACAACTTCAAGCATAAACATTCATTTAATTTCTTCTTCTGTTGCTTCTTATTGGAACTTTTCCTATCCTTAGTACATGTAGCCACCTGAGGATATACATCAAAAGGGGTGAGCTAAAAGCCCAGTAAGTGGATAGATAAAAACAATATATCATGGGGTGAGCATAATCATAACATAGTCAAAATATCATGAACATGAGAGGAGCATAAATAATATACTTGAAGTGTGGCAATGCATAAAAATGAAACATCATGTCTTAGTGGTTAAATCCCACACATACTTGTGAACCAAGATAGAATCTTTTTCACACATCATTTCACATTTACTCATGAGATTCATCACTTTACCAAATGCATTGGAGCGCTATATAATTCTGGGCGCACCCCTCACATTTAAACATTCATATTGCGCTATATAATTCCGAGTGCACCCGTCACATCATAACATTATCATTTATCATTCATGGAATAATGATAATATAACATAAATGAAAATAATGAACCCATGAAAATTAATGGGTTTCATCTCATAATAACACATTTATAAACTTTGGGTTCCCAAAAGAAAAAGGGAACAACATACTTGATACAGGAACCATCAACCTTGAATGAGAGGTAAAATGTGAGTTCTTGAAATAAGAGTTCTTTTGTAAAACAATTTTATGGACATAAAAACCATTTACATACATGTATATCCCAGAAAAGAAAATTCAATGATGAACAAATGATCTTTGAGGAGTAACCATATCAAAAATGGAGTGAAAGAGGGAGAACTCGAAGGAAGAAAATTGGGTTCGAGATTTCCCCTTACCTTGTACACGAATGCATCCTTCTCTTTAATGTCCTATATAATGAAACGATATTCATTAATTAGAAATCAAGAAACATATGTTCATTAATATGGTTAATTCTGGTTTCATTATGTCATATTATGTTCCTTTGGATGACTTATAGAGTTTAAAAACCTTGTTTCAGGGATGTTCGTTTTTATGGTTTTTCTTGGGTGGTTCACATGTATTCTTAAAATGACGTTTGGGTAGAACATGAGTAAACATCCAGAAATGAAATTAAATTTCATTAATTATATTACAGGAGCTTTAATAATTTTATAATGAATTACATTAGATCCATGTGGATGAATCATTAGATAAGAATTAAATGATGATTATTTGGGTTAATTTGAGTGGTTTTTGGATCACAACGAAATTGTTTTAACTTTTCAATTAGTAAAATGGACATAGGTTATTTCCAGAACTATAAATAGAACAAAATACATATAAAATATTATGGTTCAACAATAAAAATGGTTTCATGACCAGATATTAAGGTAGAAACGGAAGAAGAGAGCATGTCGTTTTTGAAGGTAATAAATTAACACCTCATGAACAACGTTCTCTTTAATGAAATAAAAGGAAGAGGGAAAGGGTGTGGGGTGATATAATATCCCATTAGAATCATAAAATCACAATATATTTATAATACCGGAGTTAAAAAACATTTTGGATGAATATAGGAGGGGATAGATCAAGAAAGGAACCTGAACTTGAAAGGAAATTAAAGGAGAAGAGGAAGAGAAATTACCTCTTAAATCTTCATCTTGAGATCCTCCTTAAGAAAGCTAGTCTGAGTCTTTTGATGAGACCAGAAGATTTTGGACGTGGGGTAGGTGATAGGGAAGATGTTTGGGTAGAGTTTAGAGAAGGCTTGGATCTTGAGAGGTGTGAGGAAAAGAGGGAGTGAAGGGTGGCTTCTATAGTGGATGGGAGAGGGGTTTCCTTAATATAAAATTGATTAGTTTATTAATTTCACAAAAGATAAGGAATAGTGAGTCTATAATGACCAATAATAGTAATTTTATAATGTAATCCCGAACCAAGTGGGCTTACATCAACATAACATCATCGATGAATCAATTAATACATTATTTAGCATTTATTGTGAATTATCAGATTCAACTATTCATAAAAAATTTATGTATCTCAGAAAAATACCAAATATTTACCACAACCATTTTTTGACGTGTAGAAACCAAAAATTAAGTCCGTTTTTCCAAAATAATTTTCTAAATTTTATAAATTTAATATTCAATTAAAATCATTATTTACTTAAAAAAACAGTTTTTAAGATTAAAACTGATTTTATAGTTCTTTCAAAAATTACATAGGGTCTCATAACATTATATAAAAACTATTAGGACTTGAATAAATAATTCATGAATACATTTCAGGGAAATAAATATTCTTTTAAATTAATTAATTAATTATAATTATTTATTTATAACTTATAAAATAACAAAAACGTTTACTAAGGTCAAATTGTCACTTTCTAAGATGTCTAAATTTTATTTTATTATTCATAGGTAATGTTAATCTTATTTACTATTCATAAGGGTCATATTACTATTCATAAAGGTTGGTTACTATTCATAAGGTTAGGTTACTATTCACCAAAAATTATTTTTGTTTCATTGGACTCCAAAAATCATCTTGAACACAACCATGAATGTCTGATTTTCAAAATTCCAAACATAGAAGTGACAAACTTATGTTTAAGGGTTACTTATCACTTTGTAGTTCATTTTTTTTGTGTTTTCATGTTATTTTATAACATAAATATAAGAATGGAATTTTCCATTGAAAAAAACTTTGGGTCGTTACAAATATATTATTATAATGAATATATAACAATAATCATTGACCTAAATGAATAATATAATGAACTATATAATCAATAGATCAAACATATAACATGTCATAGGAGTGTAAAAATAATATATAATAAACCTATGAAATGGTGTGATATTATAATAATACAACACTGAAAGTTCTCATCAGAGATTTAATAGGACGTTTTGACCTGGTGGAGAAGTTATTTCTACCTAATTCTATTAACATAGCAGGATTAGGCTAAAAATCATGGCACTCTCTTGCAATTGGGATTAAAACTCATCCACCCTTTTGGACTTAGTCTCACAATCTATGTACCCTTGGGATTGGGATAATGATCTTATGTATCCTTGGGCATTGTATAATCCTCCAATATACTATTGGACTTGGGATAATACTCAATTATACCCTTGGTATTAGGATAATACTACCATTTCCCCTTGGGAATTGGATAATCCTCTTTTATACCCCTGGGCTTGTTGTATTCCTCCCTTATACCCTTAGGATTTGGATAATCCTCCCATAAACCCTTGGTATTGGTCTTACCGCATGTGTACCACTAGGATTAAGATAACATCATCCCTATTATTTTAATATCATGAAATATAATTTGATCAATACATTGAATATTTATAAATGTCCTAAAATATTACATAATTGTAACCATTCATATGTGTTCCACAAAAACATAGAAATTTATTTATTTCTAACATCACATAGTTAAACCATGGAAAAGAGATTAATTTCACGAAATCTTCCTTATAACCTTTCATAATACATCTTGAGAAAGAAGGAATATAGTGGTATAAGTAAATATCACTAGTATAAGATAAAGAGTATTAAAGATGTTTTAATTGATGAAAAACACCTTTTCCAAATCATTGGCAATATCGCTTTCAATAATTAGAGGAATTGTCCATTTTATTTTTTAAAATCATTAGGTAATATGTTTACTTGTAAATTTATTTTAAATATTGATATTAATATTCATTTAGAATAATGATCATAACTATGAAGGAATGTGTTCAATGGAAAAGGACACAACATATGATATTATTAAAATTATCAAAAAAAGTGGAGGTTAGAAATCACATTAAATATTTATTTTTTAAATGGTTAAGGATATTTTTTTGAAAAAAAATTCATTTAAAAAAAATCATCAAAAGTAGTAGATTTATAAGGGACATTAGGGAGGGATTGATTAAAGGGTCAAGGGAAAATCATTGTTTGAAACATTTTTGGTTTCTCCACAAATTATGAAGCTCTAAAGGTCCTAACCAATCGTGACATCACTTGTTATTATTGTTAATAATGTGTTCAATAATTAAGTATGATTTTATCTATGATGTGTTTATCATTTTATTAATAATACAATATTTATGATCACATATACCAAATATATTTCTTTTCATACTACTGATTATAAGTAAAGTATAGACATAATAAATAATAATTTTACTTGGTTCAACAACACTAGACTATATCCAATAAGAACACATTGATGTTTTTAAAATATTATTAAATACACTAATATAATCTAGTTATTCGAATCCTATGTTTTTTATATCATAAATATTTTCCAATATCAGTTCCTTTAAATGTTATCAGGTTTATTTAACTACTACATATGGATCACTTCTTTTACCCTCATATTTTTCACAAGGACCATTTATTAACATAAATTATCCTATTATATAATTGATATGAAGATAAAATTCCATGACATAGATTCATCCAAGCATGAATGATATATTTACAATTAATTTTATAATTTAGAAACTATTTACGTCATATCTTTAATGAAATATATAAAATATTTTCAATAATTCCTATTATATTAAACTATTTTATATTTACAACACCTTTATAAAATACCCACCATATCACAGATATGAAAAAAATCAATTTCTATAAATGTAATACTTTCATTGACATTCCATAAAGTTTTCATACCCCTTTAAGCATTCTATACAGTCCAATTATGTAGAATAATTACTTTTTCCTGAAAATAGCCTCATGTTTCAATTAAAATTATCTAGATTATTGTGGAAATATTTTTGGATTTTGCATCTTTCCCTCTTCTGATTTTAGATTTTTCATCAATGTTATAAGGCCCCAGACTTAAACCTTACTTAATCTTGAGTTATTAAAAGATTACACATTGAGGATCTTTTCGGGTTTAGAGTTTTAGAGAATTAGATCATAAAACTTTCATTACATTCCACATATAAACAAAGTGGTTACATAAATATAGTATTCTTCATTCCCATCAATGGAAACACATTTAAAATAAAACATGGATTATTTCTTGACACATCCTTGACTCTATCATCTTATCATGTACCTTTCCCTTGACCTGTGAAAAACATTTCAAAAACTTGGAAAGGAAACATGAGTTCATATATACATAAGAATGAAATCATACTTTACCCATAAAACATAGGCACTTTAACATACCTCATAAAATCATGAATAAATCATAGAAATCATAAGACATAAAGGTAACTTGAGGCATTCATAACATTCTTACGTAGGGAGTAACCCTCTTGGTTACATTTGGAATACCCATCACAGTATATTCCCTAAAATCTCTTCGGAGAAACCTTAACGTTTCACTCCTTTGCGTTACCCAATGCATTGGAGAGCTATAACGGGCTCACCCGCCCTTAGTTTATCACGGAACCACCCGTCTTCATAATAATGCCCAAGAACCATAACATAATCATATCACATAAAACATGCAAAGGAAACATAACATTTCCACATTTCAATCACGAGATATCAATACAACACATTGATATAATAAAAACATTATTAAAACCATTTTCAATACCAAAGTAAAACATGGTATTTATTTTTCTTTTAAAAAAAAGGTATGGCTTGTAGAGGAAGCCGAAACTCAAATAACGGTTACGACGGCGGAGAAGTCGTTGTCGCCACATACGTACGACAAAAACATTCCCTTTTGTCGTTTAGTAAACGCTTCATATAAAAAAGATTCCTTTTGAATAAACGTAAAAGTCAAAGGGGTTTATACACCGTATAAAAGAAAGTTGTGTATAAAATAAAATATGCCTCAACGAAAGGAGATTGAGACGAAGTCCCATACCTCGTATCCGACTTGACCCGACCGTTCTTTAATCTCCTGAATAATAAACTTGAGTTAATCTCTACTTTCTTATGAATCTTTTTCAAGTTCATTATTCCTTTTATACCATGTTATGAACATCATGTAATCAGTTAAGTTAATAATGTTCATTTTGTCGGTATTTGGTTCTTAAGTCAAAAATAGATTTCTTACACTTACATGTTGTTAATTTGGTCATAGGTTCGTTATATCCAGAATGGTATTGATGATGTAGATATCATATATGTCATATATATATATCCAGTACATACATGCATTTATAATATTACATAATCATTTAGAGGTAAGAAATGAAATGCACCGTTCATGGAGACGGTAAGCCGTACGTACGCATGAACGCTACTTTCATTTCTATTTCTTATTTTATAGAATGGAATCATAATGATATAAAGGTATATTATAATTCCAGTATAATATCATATATAATATCATAGTTCCATCCTTTATATGTCCCACATATGGTATTAACAAATCAAATCACTTTTAGGGGGCGGTAGTCCGCACTTCCTAAAATGAAGATATCGTGTTTTCCCATAATGGAAACGATAAAGGTATGCCAAAAATGAAAAAAACAGAAGCTTAAGGAAAACATAAACATATTATATATCATATATAAATATAGTGACATCATAATGGCCACCTTTGAAGGTGTTAAATGAGTGTTGAACAATCATCGTTCCGGGAGGCAGAATTTCGCCATCCACGGAAACCGTATGTTCTTTAACCATTTGATGTAGTTGTGTGAGAGTGTAGCTCAAATAAATCTTATAACAACATCCTAGTATATTGAAGATACTGGTGTTGTTACAAAGGAAGTAAATAAAAAGAGTTTAGGGGGTTGGAGAAGCAAAATAAAACAAATGAACATGAGAGAATGAATTACCTTTAAAAGTGTAACTCCTTTTGAGTTGATCCTAAAGGATTCCTTTGAAAGGATTATTCCCAAAGGGAATCCTCTAGGATGAGGAGAGGGATGTGGAGAGAGCAAATGGTCAGGGGTTGGCCGAGCCAAAGGCTTGAGAAGTGTGTGAAATGAGGTAGAGGTGGGGGCCTTTTATAAGAGGAGAGGAGGGGCACTTTTGGAAAGTAAAGAAATATTACTTTATTTGAAAATGTGTTTCGGTTTTAAAAGGTCCCACATTGATATAATTCGTGGATAAGGTGATAAGGGTTCTAAATCCACTCATCCAATTGGTTTTTGACATGTGTAGTTCATAGATTTTATATTATCATTACATTTTATTTAAATCGTCAAATAATGATGTCATCCCTGCATCATTATTATGTCATAAATAATTTAATTTATTTAATGTCTAAAAATCATAAAAAAATACTATGATGTAGGAAATCGTTTTAGCTTTCCAATGACTATTTATAATAAATAATCTTATCTTTATAACCCCATGTAAAAATTGTTTTCGTAAAACATCTCTTGTTTGTGTTATTTTTACTTTAACATTTAATAAAAAGTTATTTATGTCATTTCCAAACCAAAGTGTCTCCATGGGGTCCCCAAGTTGACCCATGGCTTGTCTTGGTCGGCCATGACACAACCAATAAGGTTGGGACATGTGTCTAGGTCATTTCCTATTATTAAAGCATTATTTATACCTTAAACTACACTAATTACCACTAATCGCGATTAAGAACTTAATAAGTTACTATTCACCAAAAAATTATTTTAATCTCATTGAACCACATTTTACTTCTTAATGACAACCATGTATGTCGGATTTTCAAAATTCAATACACATTAGTGGTAAAATTTCATTTAACTGAAAAATCAGTTTGCTTGATTACCACTTAGTGGTTTCACTATTCATCAAAAATTGAAGTTTTTCAGAAAATTACCAAAAATTCACCCTGAGCTATATTTGATATTCCGAATTCAAAAATGAAGTCTATTTTACAAAATTCAATACATATAAGTCAAATTAATTAATTTAATAATTAATTCCCGCTGTCAGAGCAAATAGCGTGTTTTTACAAAACAATAAGTATCAAAAGATTGACACCAATTTAAGTCTAATTTCAAAGTGAAATTGATTCCAATGACCAAAATTGAATAAAATGGTAAAAATATATTCTAATTTCACTTCAAAACAAATTCAAAACATAATCTAATCATATAAATAAATTAGATTAAAAAGCAGTTTTGATGTAAAATGCAGTATTTTTCACTATTCATTAAAAAATGAACATTGTCAGAAAAATACCAAAAATTCACACAAGGTAAATTTTGATGTCCCAATCATAAAGGATAAGTTTATTTTGACAAACATAGTTTATAAAATTGTCATAATATAGATTTAAAAATGGTTTGCCATCAAAAGGCACTAAAACAATCTTTTAAGAATATTAGTGTATTCCATGCATAATATTGTATTTATTTTCATTTTAAGCCTCTATAACACTATCTTAATCATTAATAGACATAGATAAAAATATCTATTATTCATTACTTACTTGGGATGTTACATCCTTCCCCCCTTTAGAAAATTGCGTCCTCGCAATTTATTTACTTATCGAATAAATGGGGGTACTTATCCCTTATTACATTTTCAGATTCCCATGTTGCCTCTTCAATCATGTGGTTTTTCCACAAAACCTTTACCTGCTTAATCACCTTATTCCGTAACACTTTCTCCCTGTGGTCAAGAATCTGGACCGGTTGTTCCTCATAAGATAGGTTCTCTTCCAGCTGAACTACCTCTGGACTCAAAACATGAGATGGATCTGGCATATACTTTCTCAACATCGAAACGTGAAAAACATTGTGTACCTGAGATAAAATCGGAGGTAAAGCCACACGGTATGCAACTGATCCAACTCTCTCCAGAATTTCGTATGGTCCAACAAACCTTGGACTCAACTTTCCTTTCTTACCAAATCTCATCACACTTTTCCAAGGAGAAACCTTGAGAAAAACATGATCACCTACCTCGAAAGATAGATCCTTCCTCCGGTTATCCGCATAACTCTTCTGCCTGCTCTGAGCTGTTCTCATGTGTTTCTGAATCAGATGAACTTTTTCTGCCATCTCTTCTACCAATTCTGGTCCCAGTAACTTTCTTTCACCCACTTCATCCCAGAAAGCTGGAGTTCGACACCGCTTCCCATATAATGCCTGAAATGGTGCCATCTGTATACTGGAATGAAAACTGTAATTATATGAAAACTCAACCAAAGAAAGATGTTGGTCCCAAATTCCCTGATAATCCATAGAACAAGCTCGTAGCATATCCTCCAATGTCTGAATTGTTCGTTCTGACTGCCCATCTGATTGAGGATGAAAAGCTGTACTAAAATTTAATTCAGTACCCAACGACTTCTGAAGGCCTTTCCAAAAGTTAGAAGTAAACCTGGGATCACGATCCGATACAATGGAGAGAGGAACTCCATGTAACCTGACTATCTCTTTAAGATACAAACGGGAAAGTTGATCAAGAGAGAAAGTATCTCGTATAGAAAGGAAATGAGCAGATTTGGTCAAGCGATCAACAATAACCCATATTGCATTATTACCTCGAGATGTCTTCGGTAATCCAACAACAAAGTCCATGGACATATTCTCCCATTTCCACTCTGGCACTGGTAAAGGCTGAAGCATCCATTTCGGTAACTGCCACTCTGCTTTAACATGCTGACAAGTCAAACACTTCACAGTAAAATCAGCAATATCTCTTTTCATTCCATCCCACCAGTAATACTCCCGCAGATCTCTATACATCTTAGTACTGCCCGGATGAACTGAAAACGGAGAACTATGAGCTTCACATAACAACTCTCTCTTCAACTGTGAATCACAAGGCACACACAATCTCTTCCCAAATCTCAAAACACAATCATTATCAATGTTGAATTCAGGCAACTTACCTTTCTGAACCAGCTCTACCTTTTTCTGCAACTCACTGTCTTGCTTCTGTGCTTGCTTGATTCTATCTGATAGAGATGATCTCACTGATACCTGAAACAAAACAGAAGGACTTCCTGCACCAACAAATTCTATGTCAAAGTTCATCAAAGCTTTAACCAAAGGATCACGTTCCAAACGCAACATTGTTAATGAAGCATTACTTTTTCGACTAAAAGCATCAGCCACTTTATTTGCTTTTCCCGGATGGTAATGAATTGTACAATCATAATCCTTGATTAATTCCAGCCATCTCCTTTGTCTCATGTTTAACTCTTTCTGAGTGAATATATACTTTAAACTTTTGTGATCAGTATATATTTCACACTTTACTCCATACAAATGATGCCTCCAAATTTTTAAAGCAAAAACAACAGCAGCTAATTCCAAATCATGTGTAGAGTAATTTACCTCATGAGTTTTCAACTGTCGTGAAGCATAAGCAATTACCTGATCATTCTGCATTAGGACGCAACCAAGTCTTTTAAATGAAGCATCAATGTATATAACAAACTCACCATTCCTGGAAGGTAGTGCCAAAACTGGAGCATTCACCAATCTTCTTTTCAATTCCTGAAAACAATCATCACATTCTTTTGTCCAGATAAACTTAACACCCTTCCGAGTTAGCTTAGTCATTGGACTAGATAACTGTGAAAAATTTTCTAACAAACCTTTGGTAATAGCCCGCCAAACCAAGGAAGCTACGAATCTCGGTTACATTTGTGGGTCTTGGCCATTCTTCCACAACTTTTGTTTTTGCAGGATCAACAGTTATTCCATCTTTAGAAACAATTTGACCAAGGAAAGAAATTTGTTGCAACCAAAACTCACACTTGCTGAATTTACCATATAGTTTCTTTTCTTTTAAGGTTTTCAAGATAACCCTTAAATGTTTTTCATGCTCCTATTTACTTTTAGAAAACACCAAAATATCATCAATGAAAACCACCACAAACTTATCCAAGAACTCATGGAAAATTCTATTCATTAAGTCCATGAATACAGTAGGTGAATTGGTTAGCCCAAAAGGCATTACTACAAATTCATAATGGCCATATCTCGTACGGAACGCGGTCTTCGGAATATCTGCCTCCTTTACCTTCAGCTGATGGTACCCCGATCTCAAGTCAATCTTTGAAAAAAATGAGCTCCGTGGAGCTGATCAAACAAATCATCGATATGAGGCAAATGATATATGTTCTTAACAGTGATATTATTCAAGGCTCTATATCAATGAAAAGTCTCATAGAACCATCTTTCTTTTTAACAAATAAAACAGGAGCACCCCATGGTGATGTGCTAGGTCTAATGAAACCTTTCTCTAATAAATCTTGCAATTGATCCTTCAACTCTAAAAGTTCAATTTGTGACATTCGATAAGGGGGTTTTGAAATTGGCTTAGCATCAGGAACTAAGTCAACAGTAAACTCAACTTCCCGATCTGGTATTATTCCAGGCAACTCATCAGGAAAAACATCAGGATACTCATTTACCACTGGCACATCATTAATCTGAACAGTTCCTTTATTTTCAACGACGTGTGCAAGGTAACATTCATTTCCATCTTTTACAAGTTTCTCGGCCTCTTGATATGTTATCAAAAGTAAGGGTTCATTCTTGTAAACATATTGAAAGTATTTCTGAAAAGAAACTTCTTTAGCTCTACAGTCAATCTTAGCATGGTAAATAGAGAGCCAATCCATACCCAGGATGACATCAAACTCTACTAGAGGTAGAACAATAAGGTTTGCAAGTAGGTTCTTTCCACAGATAAGGATAGGAAGATTCTTATAAATTCTTTTTGCCTCGACACTTCCCCCAGGTGTTTTTACAAAAAGTTCAGGAGTCATTTCTTGATATGGTATTCCCATTTTACTAGAAAAGGTTTCAGAGATGAAAGAATGTGTAGACCCCGAATCAAACAACACACTGGCATAATCTGAAAAAACAAACAAAGTACCTGATACAACTTCATTTGATGGCCCGACATCTGCTGAAGTAGTTGCAAAGGATTTCACCACCCCTTTCTGCTTGTAGTCTAACTGCTTCCCATCACTCAAGCTCCTTGTCGGACACTCGTTTTCATAGTGACCCATCTCATTTCACTTATAACATTTCACTAACTGTAAATCAAATTTGTTTTTACCTTCACCTTGATCCTTTTCAGTGCAATCACGAGCCTTATGTCCCATCTTACCACATCGGTAGCACTTCCCAGAATTCAGAAGACATTCCCCAGCATGCCTTTTGCCACATTTATCACAAACTGGAAACTTAGTTCTCTTACCATCAGACTTTTTTGAAGAATTCTTACCTTTCTCCTGCCACCTCGGTCTCTTCTTCTGCTGGTTGTTATAGAACACTTGGTCATCGGCAAACTCCATTTCCACCTTCTCAGCACATCGAACAAGCTTTTCATAACTTTTAAACTGACGAGAAGCTAATGCCCTTTGGTATTTTGGCTTTAATCCTGAGTAAAAATGATTGATTTTACTATCAAGGTCCCGGATAAAATTTGGAGCATACCTTGCCAATCGAGTGAACCTTTCTTCATAGGCAGCCACTGAGTCTTCCTCTTGCCTCAATTCCATGAATTGCTTTTCCATCCTAAGTCGAACAGCCTTAGGAAAATACTTCTCAAGAAACCTACCTTTGAATTCATCCCAGTCAAGAGCATCAATCTCATCGGCGTCCCTGATATTTTTAACCATAGACCACCACTGATCTGCTTCACCCTCCAAACGGTAAATAGCAAGACAAACCTTTTGATTGTATGAACACCCCATGACATCAAAAATCTTCTCCAGTGCTTTAATCCACCCTTCAGCTAGCACAGGGTCAGATGATCCTCTGAATGATGGTGGATGTTGCCTCATGAAATGTTCCACCACTGACATGTTCCTCCGCGGTTGATCTGGCTGATCTCGTGCATGGATACCACCGCCATTTATCGCTTGAGTCAACTGCGCCATTACTGCAACAAACTGTTCAGTTCCAATTCCGACCATTTCTGGATGCTGATTCGGAAGGTTATTTCCTTCTGTATGCCTTCCTAGCACAGCTTCCCTGTTTCCTCTGCGGAAAACCATTCTGAACAAACATGTCTTAGATGAAGCAACATGGTAATCTTTAAATGCTATATCATTTCAAAAAAAAAAATTATTTTTGGATAATCATTTAATAGAATTCTAACTCCTAAAGTTATCTAAACAGACCTCTGATACCAACTATAAGGCCCCAGCCTTAAACCTTACTTAATCTTGAGTTATTACAAGATTACACATTGAAGATCTTTTCGGGTTTAGAGTTTTAGAGAATTAGATCATAAAACTTGCATTACATTCCACATATAAACAAAGTGGTTACATAAAGATAGTATTCTTCATTCCCATCAATGGAAACACATTTAAAATAAAACATGGATTATTTCTTGACACATCCTTGACTCTATCATCTTATCATGTACCTTTCCCTTGACCTGTGAAAAACATTTCAAAAACTTGGGATGAGCATAAAAACTCAGTATGGGTTATAAAAAAAACATGGAAAGGAAATATGAGTTCATATATACATAAGAATGAAATCATACTTTACCCATAAAACATAGGCACTTTAACATACCTCATAAAATCATGAATAAATCATATAAATCATAAGACATAAAGGTAACTTGAGGCATTCATAACATTCTTACGTAGGGAGTAACCCTCTTGGTTACGTTTGGAATACCCATCACAGTATATTCCCTAAAATCTCTTCGAAGAAACCTTAACGTTTCACTCCTTCGCATTACCCAATGCATTGGAGAGCTATAACGGGCTCACCTACCCTTAGTTTATCATGGAACCACCCGTCTTCATAATAATGCCCAAGAACCATAACATAATCATATCACATAAAACATGCAAAGGAAACATAACATTTCCACATTTCAATCAAGAGATATCAATACAACACATTGATATAATAAAAACATTATGAAAACCATTTTCAATACCAAAGTAAAACATGGTATTTATTTTTCTTTAAAAAAAAGGTATGGCTTGTAGAGGAAGCCGAATCTCAAATAACGGTTACGACGGCGGAGAAGTCGTTGTCGCCGCATACGTACGACAAAAACATTCCCTTTTGTCGTTTAGTAAACGCTTCGTATAAAAAAGATTCCTTTTGAATAAACATAAAATTCAAAGGGGTTTATACACCGTATAAAAGAAAGTTGTGTATAAAATAAAATATGCCTCAACGAAAGGAGATTGAGACGAAGTCCCATACCTCATATCCGACTTGACCCGACCGTTCTTTAATCTCCTGAATAATAAACTTGAGTTAATCTCTACTTGCTTATGAATCTTTTTCAAGTTAATTATTCCTTTTATACCATGTTATGAACATCATGTAATCAGTTAAGTTAATAATGTTCATTTTGTCGGTATTTGGTTCTTAAGTCAAAAATAGACTTCTTACACTTACATGTTGTTAATTTGGTCATAGGTTCGTTATATGCAGAATGGTATTCATGATGTAGATATCATATATGTCATATATATATATCCAGTACATACATGCATTTATAATATTACATAATCATTTATAGGTAAGAAATGAAATGCACCGTTCATGGAGACGGTAAGCCGTACGTACGCATGAACGCTACTTTCATTTCTATTTCGTATTTTATAGAATGGAATCATAATGATATAAAGGTATATTATAATTCCAGTATAATATCATATATAATATCATAGTTCCATCCTTTATATGTCCCACATATGGTATTAACGAATCAAATCACTTTTAGGGGGCGGTAGTCCGCACTTCCTAAAATGAAGATATCGTGTTTGCCCATAATGGAAACCATAAAGGTATGCTAAAAATGAAAAAAACAGAAGCTTAAGGAAAACATAAACATATTATATATCATATATAAAAATAGTGACATCATAATGGCCACCTTTGAAGGTGTTAAATGAGTGTTGAACAATCATCGTTTCGGGAGGCAGAATTTCGCCATCCACGGAAACCGTATGTTCTTTAACCATTTGATGTAGTTGTGTGAGAGTGTAGCTCAAATAAATCTTATAACAACATCCTAGTATATTGAAGATACTGGTGTTGTTACAAAGGAAGAAAATAAAAAGAGTTTAGGGGGTTGGAGAAGCAAAATAAAACAAATGAACATGAGAGAATGAATTACCTTTAAAAGTGTAACTACTTTTGAGTTGATCCTAAAGGCTTCCTTTGAAAGGATTATGCCCAAAGGGAATCCTCTAGGATGAGGAGAGGGTTGTGGAGAGAGAAAATGGGCAGGGGTTGGCCGATCCAAAGGCTTGAGAAGTGTGTGAAATGAGGTAGAGGTGGGGGCCTTTTATAAGAGGAGAGGAAGGGCACTTTTGGAAAGTAAAGAAATATTACTTTATTTGAAAATGTGTTTCGGTTTTAAAAGGTCCCACATTGATATAATTCGTGGATAAGGTGATAAGGGTTCGAAATCCACTCATCCAATTGGTTTTGGACATGTGTAGTTTATAGAGTTTATATTATCTTTACATTTTATTTAAATCGTCAAATAATGATGTCATCGCTGCATCATTATTATGTCATAAATAATTTAATTTATTTAATGTCTAAAAATCATAAAAAAAATACAATGATGTATGAAATCGTTTTAGCTTTCCAATGACTAATTATAATAAAAAATCTGATCTTTATAACCCCATGTAAAAATTGTTTTCGTAAAACATCTCTTGTTTGTGTCATTTTTACTTTAACATTTAATAAAAAGTTATTTATGTCATTTCCAAACCAAAGTGTCTCCATGGGGTCCCCAAGTTGACCCATGGCTTTTCTTGGTCGGCCATGACACAACCAATATGGTTGGGACATGTGTCTAGGTGATTTCCTATTATTAAATCATTATTTACATCTTAAACTACACTAATTACCACTAATCGCGATTAAGAACTTAATAAGTTACTATTCACCAAAAAATTATTTTAATCTCATTGAACCACATTTTACTTCTTAATGACAACCATGTATGTCGGATTTTCAAAATTCAATACACATTAGTGGTAAACTTTCATTTAACTGAAAAATCAGTTTGCTTGATTACCACTTAGTGGTTCCACTATTCATAAAAAATTGAAGTTTTTCAGAAAATTACCAAAAACTCACCCTGAGCTATATTTGATATTCCGAATTCAAAAATTAAGTCTATTTTACAAAATTCAATACATATAAGTCAAATTAATTAATTTAATAATTAATTCCCGCTGTCAGAGGAAATAGCGTGTTTTTACAAAACAATAAGTATCAAAAGATTGACACCAGTTTAAGTCTAATTTCAAAGTGAAATTGATTCCAATGACCACCATTGAATAAAATGGTAAAAATATATTCTAATTTCACTTCAAAACAAATTCAAAACATAATCTAATCATATAAATAAATTAGATTAAAAATCAGTTTTGATGTAAAATGCAGTATTTTTCACTATTCATTAAAAAATGAACATTGTCAGAAAAATACCAAAAATTCACACAAGGTAAATTTTGATGTCCCAATCATAAAGGATAAGTTTATTTTGACAAACATAGTTTATAAAATTGTCATAATATAGATTCAAAAATGGTTTGCCATCAAAAGGCACTAAAACAATCTTTTAAGAATATTAGTGTATTCCATGCATAAGATTGTATTTATTTTCATTTTAAGCCTTTATAACACTATCTTAATATTTAATAGACATAGATAAAAATATCTATTATTCATTACTTACTTGGGATGTTACATCCTTCCCCCCTTTAGAAAATTGCGTCCCCGCAATTTATTTACTTATCGAAGAAATGGGGGTACTTATCACTTATTGCATTTTAAGATTCCCATGTTGCATCTTCAATCATGTGGTTTTTCCACAAAACCTTTACCTGCTTAATCACCTTATTCCGTAACACTTGCTCCCTGTGGTCAATAATCTGGACTGGTTGTTCCTCATAAGATAGGTTCTCTTCCAGCTGAACTACCCCTGGACTCAAAACATGAGATGGATCTGGCATATACTTTCTCAACATCGAAACGTGAAAAACATTGTGTACCTGAGATAAACTCGGAGGTAAAGCCACCCGGTATGCAACTGATCCAACTCTCTCCAGAATTTCGTATGGTCCAACAATCCTTGGACTCAACTTTCCGTTCTTACCAAATCTCATCACACTTTTCCAAGGAGAAACCTTGAGAAAAACATGATCACCTACCTCGAAAGATAGATCCTTCCTCCGGTTATCCACATAACTCTTCTGCCTGCTCTGAGATGTTCTCATGTGTTTCTGAATCAGCTGAACTTTTTCTGCCATCTCTTCTACCAATTATGGTCTCATCAGCTTTCTTTCACCCACTTCATCCCAGAAAGCTAGAGTTCGACACCGCTTCCCATATAATGCCTGAAATGGTGCCATCTGTATACTGGAATGAAAAATGTTATTATATGAAAACTCAACCAAAGAAAGATGTTGGTCCCAACTTCCCTGATAATCCATAGAACAAGCTCGTAGCATATCCTCCAATGTCTGAATTGTGCGTTCTGACTGCCCATCTGATTGAGGATGAAAAGCTATACTAAAATTTAATTCAGTACCCAACGACTTCTGAAGGCCTTTCCAAAAGTTAGAAGTAAACCTGGGATCACGATCCGATACAACGGAGAGAAGAACTCCATGTAACCTGACTATCTCTTTTAGATACAAACGGGAAAGTTGATCAAGAGAGAATGTATCTCGTATAGCAAGGAAATGAGCAGATTTGGTCAAGAGATCAACAATAACCCAGATTGCATTATTACCTTGAGATGTCTTCGGTAATCCAACAACAAAGTCCATGGACATATTCTCCCATTTCCACTCTGGCACTGGTAAAGGCTGAAGCATCCATTTCGGTAACTGCCACTCTGCTTTAACATGCAGACAAGTCAAACACTTCACAGTAAAATCAGCAATATCTCTTTTCATTCCATCCCACCAGTAATACTCCCGCAGATCTCTATACATATTAGTACTGCCCGGATGAACTGAAAACAGAGAACTATGAGCTTCACATAACAACTCTCTCTTCAACTGTGAATCACAAGGCACACACAATCTCTTCCCAAATCTCAAAACATAATCATTATCAATGTTGAATTCAGGCAACTTACCTTTCTGAACCAGCTCTACCTTTTTCTGCAACTCACTGTCTTGCTTCTGTGCTTGCTTGATTCTATCTGATAGAGATGATCTCACTGATACCTGAAACAAAACAGAAGGACTTCCTGCACCAACAACTTCTATGTCAAAGTTCATCAAATCTTTAACCAAAGGATCACGTTCCAAACGCAACATTGTTAATGAAGCATTACTTTTTCGACTCAAAGCATCAGCCACTTTATTTGCTTTTCCCGGGTGGTAATGAATTGAACAATCATAATCCTTGATTAATTCCATCCATCTCCTTTGTCTCATGTTTAAATCTTTCTGAGTGAATATATACTTTAAACTTTTGTGATCAGTATATATTTCACACTTTACTCCATACAAATGATGCCTCCAAATTTTTAAAGCAAAAACAACAGCAGCTAATTCCAAATCATGTGTAGGGTAATTTACCTCACGAGTTTTCAACTGTCGTGAAGCATAAGCAATTACCTGATCATTCTGCATTAGGACGCAACCAAGTCCTTTCAATGAAGCATCACTGTATATAACAAACTCACCATTCCTGGAAGGTAGTGCCAAAACTGGAGCATTCACCAATCTTCTTTTCAATTCCTGAAAACAATCATCACATTCTTTTGTCCAGATAAACTTAACACCCTTCCGAGTTAGCTTAGTCATTGGACTAGATAATCGTGAAAAATTTCTAACAAACCTTCGGTAATAGCCCGCCAAACCAAGGAAGCTACGAATCTCGGTTACATTTGTGGGTCTTGGCCATTCTTCCACAACTTTTGTTTTTGCAGGATCAACAGTTATTCCATCTTTAGAAACAATGTGACCAAGGAAAGAAATTTGTTGCAACCAAAACTCACATTTGCTGAATTTCCCATACAGTTTCTTTTCTTTTAAGGTTTTCAAGATAACCCTTAAATGTTTTTCATGCTCCTCTTTACTTTTAGAAAACACCAAAATATCATCAATGAAAACCACCACAAACTTATCCAAGAACTCATGGAAAATTCTATTCATTAAGTCCATGAATACAGCAGGTGCATTGGTTAGCCCAAAAGGCATTACTACAAATTCATAATGGCCATATCTCGTACGGAACGCGGTCTTCGGAATATCTGCCTCCTTTACCTTCAGCTGATGGTACCCCGATCTCAAGTCAATCTTTGAAAAAAAAGAGCTCCCTGGAGCTGATCAAACAAATCATCGATATGAGGCAAAGGATATTTGTTCTTAACAGTGATATTATTCAAGGCTCTATATCAATGAAAAGTCTCATAGAACCATCTTTCTTTTTAACAAATAAAACAGGAGCACCCCATGGTGATGTGCTAGGTCTAATGAAACCTTTCTCTAATAAATCTTGCAATTTCTCCTTCAACTCTAAAAGTTCAATTTGTGCCATTCGATAAGGGGGTTTTGAAATTGGCTTAGCATCAGGAACTAAGTGAACAGTAAAATCAACTTCCCGATCTGGTATTATTCCAGGAAACTCATCAGGAAAAACATCAGGATACACATTTACCACTGGCACATCATTAATCTGAACAGTTCCTTTATTTTCAACAACGTGTGCAAGGTAACATTCATTTCCATCTTTTACAAGTTTCTCTGCCTCTTGATATGTTATCAAAAGTAAGGGCTCATTCTTGTAAACAAATTGAAAGTCTTTCTGAAAAGAAACTTCTTTAGCTCTACAGTCAATCTTAGCATGGTAAATAGAGAGCCAATCCATACCCAGGATGACATCAAACTCTACTAGAGGTAGAACAATAAGGTTTGCAAGTAGGTTCTTCCCACAGATAAGGATAGGAAGATTCTTATAAATTCTTTTTGCCTCGACACTTACCCCAGGTGTTTTTACCAAAAGTTCAGGAGTCATTTCTTGAGATGGTATTCCTATTTTACTAGAAAAGGTTTCAGAGATGAAAGAATGTGTAGACCCCGAATCAAACAACACACTGGCATAATCTGAAAAAACAAACAAAGTACCTGATACAACTTCATTTGATGGCCCGACATCTGCTGAAGTAGTTGCAAAGGATTTCACCACCCCTTTCTGCTTGTTGTCTAACTGCTTCCCATCACTCAAGCTCCTTGTCAGACACTCATTTGCATAGTGACCCATCTCATTGCACTTATAACATTTCACTAACTGTAAATCAAATTTGTTCTTACCTTCACCTTGATCCTTTTCAGTGCAATCACGAGCCTTATGTCCCATATTACCACATCGGTAGCACTTCCCAGAATTCAGAAGACATTCCCCAGCATGCCTTTTGCCACATTTATCACAAAATGGAAACTTAGTTCTCTTACCATCAGACTTTTTTGAAGAATTCTTACCTTTCTCCTGCCACCTCGGTCTCTTCTTCTGCTGGTTGTTATAGAACACTTGGTCATCGGCAAACTCCATTTCCACCTTCTCAGCACATCAAACAAGCTTTTCATAACTTTTAAACTCACGAGAAGCTAATTCCCTTCCGTATTTTGGCTTTAATCCTGAGTAAAAACGATTGATTTTACTATCAAGGTCCCGGATAAAATTTGGAGCATACCTTGCCAATCGAGTGAACCTTTTTTCATAGGCAACCACTGAGTCTTCCTCTTGCCTCAATTCCATGAATTGCTTTTCCATCCTAAGTCGAACAGACTTAGGAAAATACTTCTCAAGAAACATACCTTTGAATTCATCCCAGTCAAGAGCATCAATCTCATCGGCGTCCCTGATATTTTTAACCATAGACCACCACTGATCTGCTTCACCCTCCAAACGATAAATAGCAAGACTAACCTTTTGATTGTCTGAACACCCCATGACATCAAAAATCTTCTCCAGTGCTTTAATCCACCCTTCAGCTAGCACAGGGTCAGATGATCCTCTGAATGATGGTGGATGTTGCCTCATGAAATGTTCCACCACTGACATGTTCCTCTGTGGTTGATATGGCTGATCTCGTGCATGGATACCACCGCCATTTATCACTTGAGTCAACTGCGCCATTACTGCAACAAACTGTTCAGTTCCAATTCCGACCATTTCTGGATGCTGATTCGGAAGGTTATTTCCTTCTGTATGCCTTCCTAGCACAGCTTCCCTGTTTCCTCTGCGGAAAACCATTCTGAACAAACATGTCTTAGATGAAGCAACATGGTAATCTTTAAATGCTATATCATTTCAAAAAAAAATTATTTTTGGATAATCATTTAATAGAATTCTAACTCCTAAAGTTATCTAAACCGACCTCTGATACCAACTATAAGGCCCCAGGCTTACACCTTACTTAATCTTGAGTTATTACAAGATTACACATTGAGGATCTTTTCGGGTTTAGAGTTTTAGAGAATTAGATCATAAAACTTGCATTACATTCCACATATAAACAAAGTGGTTACATAAAGATAGTATTCTTCATTCCCATCAATGGAAACACATTTAAAATAAAACATGGATTATTTCTTGACACATCCTTGACTTTATCATCTTATCATGTACCTTTCCCTTGACCTGTGAAAAACATTTCAAAAACTTGGGATGAGCATAAAAACTCAGTATGGGTTATAAAAAAAACATTGAAATGAAACATGAGTTCATATATACATAAGAATGAAATCATACTTTACCCATAAAACATAGGCACTTTAACATACCTCATAAAATCATGAATAAATCATAGAAATCATAAGACATAAAGGTAACTTGAGGCATTCATAACATTCTTACGTAGGGAGTAACCCTCTTGGTTACGTTTGGAATACCCATCACAGTATATTCCCTAAAATCTCTTCGGAGAAACCTTAACGTTTCACTCCTTCACGTTACCCAATGCATTGGAGAGCTATAACGGGCTCACCCGCCCTTAGTTTATCACGGAACCACCCGTCTTCATAATAATGCCCAAGAACCATAACATAATAATATCACATAAAACATGCAAAGGAAACATAACATTTCCACATTTCAATCATGAGATATCAATACAACACGTTGATATAATAAAAACATTATGAAAACCATTTTCAATACCAAAGTAAAACATGGTATTTATTTTTCTTTTAAAAAAAAGGTATGGCTTGTAGAGGAAGCCGAAACTCAAATAACGGTTACGACGGCGGAGAAGTCGTGGTCGCCGCATACGTACGACAAAAACATTCCCTTTTGTCGTTTAGTAAACGCTTCGTATAAAAAAGATTCCTTTTGAATAAACGTAAATGTCAAAGGGGTTTATACACCATATAAAAAAATTTGTGTATAAAATAAAATATGTCTCAACGAAAGGAGATTGAGACGAAGTCCCATACCTCGTATCCGACTTGACCCGACCGTTCTTTAATCTCCTGAATAATAAACTTGAGTTAATCTCTACTTTCTTATGAATCTTTTTCAAGTTCATTATTCCTTTTATACCATGTTATGAAAATCATGTAATCAGTTAAGTTAATAATGTTCATTTTGTCGGTATTTGGTTCTTAAGACAAAAAAAGACTTCTTACACTTACATGTTGTTAATTTGGTCATAGCTTTGTTATATCCAGAATGGTATTCATGATGTAGATATCATATATGTCATATATATATATATCCAGTACATACATGCATTTATAATATTACATAATCATTTAGAGGTAAGAAATGAAATGCACCGTTCATGGAGACGGTAAGCCGTACGTACGCATGAACGCTACTTTCATTTCTATTTCGTATTTTATAGAATGGAATCATAATGATATAAAGGTATATTATAATTCCAGTATAATATCATATATAATATCATAGTTCCATCCTTTATATGTCCCACATATGGTATTAATGAATCAAATCACGTTTAGGGGGCGGTAGTCCGCACTTCCTAAAATGAAGATATCGTGTTTGCCCATAATGGAAACCATAAAGGTATGCCAAAAATGAAAAAAACAGAAGCTTAAGGAAAACATAAACATATTATATATCATATATAAAAATAGTGACATCATAATGGCCACCTTTGAAGGTGTTAAATGAGTGTTGAACAATCATCGTTTCGGGAGGCAGAATTTCGCCATCCACGGAAACCGTATGTTCTTTAACCATTTGATGTAGTTGTGTGATAGTGTAGCTCAATTAAATATTATAACAACATCCTAGTATATTGAAGATACTGGTGTTGTTACAAAGGAAGTAAATAAAAAGAGTTTAGGGGGTTGGAGAAGCCAAATAAAACAAATGAACATGAGAGAATGAATTACCTTTAAAAGTGTAACTCCTTTTGAGTTGATCCTAAAGGCTTCCTTTGAAAGGATTATGCCCAAAGGGAATCCTCTAGGATGAGGAGAGGGATGTGGAGAGAGCAAATGGGCAGGGGTTGGCCGAGCCAAAGGCTTGAGAAGTGTGTGAAATGAGGTAGAGGTGGGGGCCTTTTATAAGAGGAGAGGAGGGGCACTTTTGAAAAGTAAAGAAATATTACTTTATTTGAAAATGTGTTTCGGTTTTAAAAGGTCCCACATTGATATAATTCGTGGATAAGGTGATAAGGGTTCGAAATCCACTCATCCAATTGGTTTTGTACATGTGTAGTTCATAGATTTTATATTATCTTTACATTTTATTTAAATCGTCAAATAATGATGTCATCACTGCATCATTATTATGTCATAAATAATTTAATTTATTTAATGTCTAAAAATCATAAAAAAGATACTATGATGTAGGAAATCGTTTTATCTTTCCAATGACTATTTATAATAAAAAATCTGATCTTTATAACCCCATGTAAAAATTGTTTTCGTAAAACATCTCTTGTTTGTGTCATTTTTACTTTAACATTTAATAAAAAGTTATTTATGTCATTTCCAAACCAAAGTGTCTCCATGGGGTCCCCAAGTTGACCCATGGCTTTTCTTGGTCGGCCATGACACAACCAATAAGGTTGGGACATGTGTCTAGGTCATTTCCTATTATTAAAGCATTATTTATACCTTAAACTACACTAATTACCACTAATCGCGATTAAGAACTTAATAAGTTACTATTCACCAAAAAATTATTTTAATCTCATTGAACCACATTTTACTTCTTAATGACAACCATTTATGTCGGATTTTCAAAATTCAATACACATTAGTGGTAAACTTTCATTTAACTGAAAAATCAGTTTGCTTGATTACCACTTAGTGGTTCCACTATTCATCAAAAATTGAAGTTTTTCAGAAAATTACCAAAAATTCACCCTAAGCTATATTTGATATTCCGAATTCAAAAATGAAGTCTATTTTACAAAATTCAATACATATAAGTCAAATTAATTAATTTAATAATTAATTCCCGCTGTCAGAGCAAATAGCGTGTTTTTACAAAACAATAAGTATCAAAAGATTGACACCAGTTTAAGTCAAATTTCAAAGTGAAATTGATTCCAATGACCACCATTGGATAAAATGGTAAAAATATATTCTAATTTCACTTCAAAAAAAATTCAAAACATAATCTAATCATATAAATAAATTAGATTGAAAAGCAGTTTTGATGTAAAATGCAGTATTTTTCACTATTCATTAAAAAATGAACATTGTCAGAAAAATACCAAAAATTCACACAAGGTAAATTTTGATGTCCCAATCATAAAGGATAAGTTTATTTTGACAAACATAGTTCATAAAATTGTCATAATATAGATTCAAAAATGGTTTTCCATCAAAAGGCACTAAAACAATCTTTTAAGAAATTAGTGTATTCCATGCATAAGATTGTATTTATTTTCATTTTAAGCCTCTATAACACTATCTTAATCATTAATAGATGTAGATAAAAATATCTATTATTCATTACTTACTTGGGATGTTACATCCTTCCCCCCTTTAGAAAATTGCATCCCCGCAATTTATTTACTTATCGAATAAATGGGGGTACTTATCCCTTATTGCATTTTCAGATTCCCATGTTGGCTCTTCAATCATGTGGTTTTTCCACAAAACCTTTACCTGCTTAATCACCTTATTCCGTAACACTTGCTCCCTGTGGTCAAGAATCTGGACCGGTTGTTCCTCATAAGATAGGTTCTCTTCCAGCTGAACTACCTCTGGACTCAAAACATGAGATGGATCTGGCATATACTTTCTCAACATCGAAATGTGAAAAACATTGTGTACCTGAGATAAACTCGGAGGTAAAGCCACTCGGTATGCAACTGATCCAACTCTCTCCAGAATTTCATATGGTCCAACAAAACTTGAACTCAACTTTCCTTTCTTACCAAATCTCATCACACTTTTCCAAGGAGAAACCTTGAGAAAAACATGATCACCTACCTCGAAAGATAGATCCTTCCTCCGGTTATCCGCATAACTCCTCTGCCTGCTCTGAGCTTTTCTCATGTGTTTCTGAATCAGCTGAACTTTTTCTGCCATCTCTTCTACCAATTCTGGTCCCATCAACTTTCTTTCACCCACTTCATCCCAGAAAGCTGGAGTTCGACACCGCTTCCCATATAATGCCTGAAATGGTGCCATCTGTATACTGGAATGAAAACTGTTATTATATAAAAACTCAACCAAAGAAATATGTTGGTCCCAACTTCCCTGATAATCCATAGAACAAGCTCGTAGCATATCCTCCAATGTCTGAATTGTGCGTTTTGACTGCCCATCTGATTGAGGATGAAAAGCTGTACTAAAATTTAATTCAGTACCCAACGACTTCTGAAGGCCTTTCCAAAAGTTAGAAGTAAACCGGGGATCACGATCCGATACAATGGAGAGAGGAACTCCATGTAACCTGACTATCTCTTTAAGATACAAATGGGAAAGTTGATCAAGAGATAAAGTATCTCGTATAGCAAGGAAATGAGCAGATTTGGTCAAGAGATCAACAATAACCCAGATTGCATTATTACCTCGAGATGTCTTCGGTAATCCAACAACAAAGTCCATGGACATATTCTCCCATTTCCACTCTGGCACTGGTAAAGGCTGAAGCATCCATTTCGGTAACTGCCAATCTGCTTTAACATGCTGACAAGTCAAACACTTCACAGTAAAATCAACAATATCTCTTTTCATTCCATCCCACCAATAATACTCCCGCAGATCTCTATACATCTTAGTACTGCCCGGATGAACTGAAAACAGAGAACTATGAGCTTCACATAACAAATCTCTCTTCAACTGTGAATCACAGGGCACACACAATCTCTTCCCAAATCTCAAAACACAATCATTATCAATGTTGAATTCAGGCAACTTACCTTTCTGAACCAGCTCTACCTTTTTCTGCAACTCACTGTCTTGCTTTTGTGCTTGCTTGATTCTATCTGATAGAGATGATCTCACTGATACCTGAAACAAAACAGAAGGACTTCCTGCACCAACAACTTCTATATCAAAGTTCATCAAATCTTTAACCAAAGGATCACGTTCCAAACGCAACATTGTTAATGAAGCATTACTTTTTCGACTCAAATCATCAGCCACTTTATTTTCTTTTCCCGGATGGTAATGAATTGTACAATCATAATCCTTGATTAATTCCAGCCATCTCCTTTGTCTCATGTTTAACTCTTTTTGAGTGAATATATACTTTAAACTTTTGTGATCAGTATATATTTCACACTTTACTCCATACAAATGATGCCTCCAAATTTTTAAAGAAAAAACAACAGCAGCTAATTCCAAATCATGTGTAGGGTAATTTATCTCATGAGTTTTCAACTATCGTGAAGAATAAGCAATTACCTGATCATTCTGCATTAGGACGCAACCAAGTCCTTTCAATGAAGCATCACTGTATATAACAAACTCACCATTCCTGGAAGGTAGTGCCAAAACTGGAGCATTCACCAATCTTCTTTTCAATTCCTGAAAACAATCATCACATTCTTTTGTCCAGATAAACTTAACACCCTTCCGAGTTAGCTTAGTCATTGGACTAGATAACCGTGAAAAATTTCTAACAAACCTTCGGTAATAGCCCGCCAAACCAAGGAAGCTACGAATCTCGGTTACATTTGTGGGTCTTGGCCATTCTTCCACAACTTTTGTTTTTGCAGGATCAACAATTATTCCATCTTTAGAAACAATGTGACCAAGGAAAGAAATTTGTTGCAACCAAAACTCACACTTGCTGAATTTCCCATACAGTTTCTTTTCTTTTAAGGTTTTCAAGATAACCCTTAAATGTTTTTCATGCTCCTCTTTACTTTTAGAAAACACCAAAATATCATCCATGAAAACCACCACAAACTTATCCAAGAGCTCATGGAAAATTCTATTCATTAAGTCCATGAATACAGTAGGTGCATTGGTTAGCCCAAAAGGCATTACTACAAATTCATAATGGCCATATCTCGTACGGAACGCGGTCTTCGGAATATCTGCCTCCTTTACCTTCAGCTGATGGTACCCCGATCTCAAGTCAATCTTTGAAAAAAAAGAGCTCCCTGGAGCTGATCAAACAAATCATCGATATGAGGCAAAGGATATTTGTTCTTAACAGTGATATTATTCAAGGCTCTATATCAATGCAAAGTCTCATAGAACCATCTTTCTTTTTAACAAATAAAACAGGAGCACCCCATGGTGATGTGCTAGGTCTAATGAAACCTTTCTCTAATAAATCTTGCAATTGCTCCTTCAACTCTAAAAGTTCAATGTGTGCCATTCGATAAGGGGGTTTTGAAATTGTCTTAGCATCAGGAACTAAGTCAACAGTAAACTCAACTTCCCGATCTGGTATTATTCCAGGAAACTCATCAGGAAAAACATCAGGATACTCATTTACCACTGGCACATCATTAATCTGAACAGTTCCTTTATTTTCAGCGATGTGTGCAAGGTAACATTCATTTCCATCTTTTACAAGTTTCTCGGCCTCTTGATATGTTATCAAAAGTAAGGGTTCATTCTTGTAAACAAATTGAAAGTCTTTCTGAAAAGAAACTTCTTTAGCTCTACAGTCAATCTTATCATGGTAAATAGAGAGCCAATCCATACCCAGGATGACATCAAACTCTACTAGAGGTAGAACAATAAGGTTTGCAAGTAGGTTCTTTCCACAGATAAGGATAGGAAGATTCTTATAAATTCTTTTTGCCTCGACACTTCCCCCAGGTGTTTTTACCAAAAGTTCAGGAGTCATTTCTTGAGATGGTATTCCCATTTTACTAGAAAAGGTTTTAGAGATGAAAGAATGTGTAGAACCCGAATCAAACAACACACTGGAATAATCTGAAAAAACAAACAAAGTACCTGATACAACTTCATTTGATGGCCCGACATCTGCTGAAGTAGTTGCAAAGGATTTCACCACCCCTTTCTGCTTGTAGTCTAACTGCTTCCCATCACTCAAGCTCCTTGTCGGACACTCGTTTGCATAGTGACCCATGTCATTGCACTTATAACATTTCACTAACTGTAAATCAAATTTGTTCTTACCTTCACCTTGATCCTTTTCAGTGCAATCACGAGCCTTATGTCCCATCTTACCACATCGGTAGCACTTCCCAGAATTCAGAAGACATTCCCCAGCATGCCTTTTGCCACATTTATCACAACCTGGAAACTTAGTTCTCTTACCATCAGTCTTTTTTGAAGAATTCTTACCTTTCTCCTGCCACCTCGGTCTCTTCTTCTACTGGTTGTTATAGAACACTTGGTCATCGGCAAACTCCATTTCCACCTTCTCAGCACATCGAACAAGCTTTTCATAACTTTTAAACTCACGAGAAGCTAATGCCCTTCGGTATTTTGGCTTTAATCCTGAGTAAAAACGATTGATTTTACTATCAAGGTCCCGGATAAAATTTGGAGCATACCTTGCCAATCGAGTGAACCTTTCTTCATAGGCAGCCACTGAGTCTTCCTCTTGCCTCAATTCCATGAATTGCTTTTCCATCCTAAGTCGAACAGCCTTAGGAAAATACTTCTCAAGAAACATTCCTTTGAATTCATCCCAGTCAAGAGCATCAATCTCATCGGCATCCCTGATATTTTTAACCATAGACCACCACTGATCTGCTTCACCCTCCAAACGGTAAATAGCAAGACTAACCTTTTGATTGTCTGAACACCCCATGACATCAAAAATCTTCTCCAGTGCTTTAATCCACCCTTCAGCTAGCACAGGGTCAGATGATCCTCTGAATGATGGTGGATGTTGCCTTATGAAATGTTCCACCACTGACATGTTCCTCTGCGGTTGATCTGGCTGATCTCGTGCATGGATACCACCGCCATTTATCGCTTGAGTCAACTGCGCCATTACTGCAACAAACTATTCAGTTCCAATTCTGACCATTTCTGGATGCTGATTCGGAAGGTTATTTCCTTCTGTATACCTTCCTAGCACAGCTTCCCTGTTTCCTCTGCGGAAAACCATTCTGAACAAACATGTCTTAGATGAAGCAACATGGTAATCTTTAAATGCTATATCATTTAAAAAAAAATTATTTTTGGATAATCATTTAATAGAATTCTAACTCCTAAAGTTATCTAAACCGACCTCTGATACCAACTATAAGGCCCCATCCTTAAACCTTACTTAATCTTGAGTTATTACAAGATTACACATTGAGGATCTTTTCGGGTTTAGAGTTTTAGAGAATTAGATCATAAAACTTGCATTACATTCCACATATAAACAAAGTGGTTACATAAAGATATTATTCTTCATTCCCATAAATGGAAACACATTTAAAATAAAACATTGATTATTTCTTGACACTTACTTGACTCTATCATCTTATCATGTACCTTTCCCTTGACATGTGAAAAAAATTTCAAAAACTTGGGATGAGCATAAAAACTCAGTATGGGTTATAAAAAAAACATGGAAAGGAAACATGAGTTCATATATACATAAGAATGAAATCATACTTTACCCATAAAACATAGGCACTTTAATATACCTCATAAAATCATGAATAAATCATAGAAATCATAAGACATAAAGGTAACTTGAGGCATTCATAACATTCTTACGTAGGTAGTAACCCTCTTGGTTACGTTTGGAATACCCATCACAGTATATTCCCTAAAATCTCTTCGGAGAAACCTTAACGTTTCACTCCTTCGCATTACCCAATGCATTGGAGAGCTATAACGGGCTCACCCGCCCTTAGTTTATCACGGAACCACCCGTCTTCATAATAATGCCCAAGAACCATAATATAATCATATCACATAAAACATGCAAAGGAAACATAACATTTCCACATTTCAATCACGAGATATCAATACAACACATTGATATAATAAAAACATTATGAAAACCATTTTCAATACCACATTAAAACATGGTATTTATTTTTATTTAAAAAAAAGGTATGGCTTGTAGAGGAAGCCGAAACTCAAATATCGGTTACGACGACGGAGAAGTCGTTGTCGCCGCATACGTACGACAAAAACATTCCCTTTTGTCGTTTAGTAAACGCTTCGTATAAAAAAGATTCTTTTTGAATAAATGTAAAAGTCAAAGGGGTTTATACACCATATAAAAGAAAGTTGTGTATAAAATAAAATATGCCTCAACGAAAGGAGATTGAGACGAAGTCCCATACCTCGTATCCGACTTGACCCGACCGTTCTTTAATCTCCTGAATAATAAACTTGAGTTAATCTCTACTTGCTTATGAATCTTTTTCAAGTTCATTATTCCTTTTATACCATGTTATGAACATCATGTAATCAGTTAAGTTAATAATGTTCATTTTGTCGGTATTTGGTTCTTAAGTCAAAAATAGACTTCTTACACTTACATGTTGTTAATTTGGTCATAGGTTCGTTATATCCAGAATGGTATTCATGATGTAGATATCATATATGTCATATATATATATCCAGTACATACATGCATTTATAATATTACATAATCATTTAGAGGTAAGAAATGAAATGCACCGTTCATGGAGACGGTAAGCCGTACGTACGCATGAACGCTACTTTCATTTCTATTTCGTATTTTATAGAATGGAATCATAATGATATAAAGGTATATTATAATTCCAGTATAATATCATATATAATATCATAGTTCCATCCTTTATATGTCCCACATATGGTATTAACGAATCAAATCACTTTTAGGGGGCGGTAGTCCGCACTTCCTAAAATGAAGATATCATGTTTGCCCATAATGGAAACCATAAAGGTATGCCAAAAATGAAAAAACAGAAGCTTAAGGAAAACATAAACATATTATATATCATATATAAAAATAGTGACATCATAATGGCCACCTTTGAAGGTGTTTAATGAGTGTTGAACAATCATCGTTTCGGGAGGCAGAATTTCGCCATCCACGGAAACCGTATGTTCTTTAACCATTTGATGTAGTTGTGTGAGAGTGTAGCTCAAATAAATCTTATAACAACATCCTAGTATATTGAAGATACTGGTGTTGTTACAAAGGAAGTAAGTAAAAAGAGTTTAGGGGGTTGGAGAAGCAAAATAAAACAAATGAACATGAGAGAATGAATTACCTTTAAAAGTGTAACTCCTTTTGAGTTGATCCTAAAGGCTTCCTTTGAAAGGATTCTGCCCAAAGGGAATCCTCTAGGATGAGGAGAGGGATGTGGAGAGAGCAAATGAGTAGGGATTGGCCGAGCCAAAGGCTTGAGAAGTGTGTGAAATGAGGTAGAGGTGGGGGCCTTTTATAAGAGGAGAGGAGGGGCACTTTTGGAAACTAAAGAAATATTACTTTATTTGAAAATGTGTTTCGGTTTTAAAAGGTCCCACATTGATATAATTCGTGGATAAGGTGATAAGGGTTCGAAATCCACTCATCCAATTGGTTTTGGACATGTGTAGTTCATAGATTTTATATTATCTTTACATTTTATTTAAATCGTCAAATAATGATGTCATCGCTGCATCATTATTATGTCATAAATAATTTAATTTATTTAATGTATAAAAATCATAAAAAAATACTATGATGTAGGAAATCGTTTTAGCTGTCCAATGACAATTTATAATAAAAAATATGATCTTTATAACCCCATGTAAAAATTGTTTTCGTAAAACATTTCTTGTTTGTGTCATTTTTACTTTAACATTTAATAAAAAGTTATTTATGTCATTTCCAAACCAAAGTGTCTCCATGGGGTCCCCAAGTTGACCCATGGCTTGTCTTGGTCGGCCATGACACAACCAATAAGGTTGGGACATGTGTCTAGGTCATTTCCTATTATTAAAGCATTATTTATACCTTAAACTACACTAATTACCACTAATCGCGATTAAGAACTTAATAAGTTACTATTCACCAAAAAATTATTTTAATCTCATTGAACCACATTTTACTTCTTAATGACAACCATGTATGTTGGATTTTCAAAATTCAATACACATTAGTGGTAAACTTTCATTTAACTGAAAAATCAGTTTGCTTGATTACCACTTAGTTGTTTCACTATTCATCAAAAATTGAAGTTTTTCAGAAAATTACCAAAAATTCACCCTGAGCTATATTTGATATTCCGAATTCAAAAATGAAGTCTATTTTAAAAAATTCAATACATATAAGTCAAATTAATTAATTTAATAATTAATTCCCCCTGTCAGAGCAAATAGCGTGTTTTTACAAAACAATAAGTATCAAAAGATTGACACCAGTTTAAGTCTAATTTCAAAGTGAAATTGATTCCAATGACCACCATTGGATAAAATGGTAAAAATATATTCTAATTTCACTTCAAAACAAATTCAAAAAATAATCTAATCATATAAATATATTAGATTAAAAAGCAGTTTTGATGTAAAATGCAGTATTTTTCACTATTCATTAAAAAATGAACATTGTCAGAAAAATACCAAAAATTCACACAAGGTAAATTTTGATGTCCCAATCATAAAAGATAAGTTTATTTTTACAAACATAGTTTATAAAATTGTCATAATATAGATTCAAAAATGGTTTTCCATCAAAAGGCACTAAAACAATCTTTTAAGAATATTAGTGTATTCCATGCATAAGATTGTATTTATTTTCATTTTAAGCCTCTATAACACTATCTTAATCATTAATAGAAATAGATAAAAATTTCTATTATTCATTACTTACTTGGGATGTTACAAATGTAATCAATATAGAGTTTGAGAACATTGAAATTATATGAATTAGTTCATTTATTCTCAATTTTTGTTAGAATATTTTTTAAAATATTTATGAACTCGTTAATTTTTTTATAGCCATAAAATTAAATATAATATGATGAATTATGTTACTATAATAGTCATTATAAATAATATTCAGCATATCAGTGAAAATTCAATAATATTAAATGTTATTGATATACCTAATCATATTTAGTATATGAGAATATAATTACCTAGATTAATTAATATTTAGTTCCATTGATATAGTAGTTGAATAATTCCATTCATCCGTAGGGCTGTTTATTTTATTTTTAAACAACATCAACACTTATTTACTCAGAATTAAAAAATTATAATACATCTACTCTTCCACTTAGTCTAGAAATTTTTTTAGGATACCAGTCCTATGAGTATTTTATATTATGATTATCTTTCAAGGATAAAATTTGATTTTTGTTTATAGGATGATCATCCATTTATCGTCAATAGATATTTTTGTTAGATGATTATCATGTCGTATATTTATTCCTTAAGGGAATTCAATGAATGTGAACCCATAAAAAATGATAAAACCCTATAGGAAATAAATTTAGTTATCCATGATCAATATTTTAAACAATTACAATCTAGAGGCAAACATCATTGGCCTGAAACTACAAGATAAGGAAATATATATTCACTTATTACTATCCATACATAAATAACATAATATAGGTTAATCTTGGTTTTGAAAAAACCACCATTTAGATGATAGAGTTATTGAAAGGTATCTGGTTGTATGTCATCCCACACTTAGTATTTTTTGGGGTTTCCTATCTTATAATGATTTATTTTGGTAATCCTAATTCCAACCAATTAATTAATGTTTTTAAACAACATTAATATGTATCATTTACATAATCTACACATTATTTACTCTACAAAAATAGAAGTGAAACATATTCATACATATTTGGATTCATAATATAAATAATATATATAATGTTGTCATTGATAATAATATATAAACATTTGATTAATAATATCAACACGAGTAATCCCATAGAGACTGATAGCCAACCCCATTACCCATTGTAGATGTGGAATAGTCCACAATGTATATAGCTATTTAGACCCCATGACCAACTTCCTAAGGATACATTACTCATGATAGAAATCAATTCATGCCATCATGAATTCAAAATATGAAAAACTATCCCCCAATACTAAATTCAAGTAAATAAGATCAATTAAAAACAATAGTCAATATATATTGATAGTAAATTTTATAGTGTCATACCATGCATGTAAAGTAAGGAACTATATCTTAGAAGTAGTTCAATGGTTAAAATATAATAATATTATAATTTAAACAATTCAACACTATGAATAAAATAGTTAATAAACTTTAATTTATTAAAAATTCATATATTTTAACATTGGATAATAATTTTTGAAATATTAATAAATAAAAGGTATTTATAAATCATTTTGTAAATTAGATAAATAATTCAAATTCCATAAATTTGAATATAAATTCATTTATTCCATCACAAATATGAACCCCTTTATATCATTACTTATATAGAATTATAATTTATTGTTGACTCATTTGATAAAATCCAAAATCAAGTCTTTTTTTAACAATTTCAAATAATATCTTTATATAATGCCCCATTTTAATTTGGGAACGTTTAAATTAATTAATTATAAACACTTAATAATATTAAATATAAAATCCTTTTATGTTTTTATTATATTAATTTGACTTATATATCATTTTGTACAAAAATATAATAATCCTTTAATAAACCATTTATTTATCTTTTATAATGATTCCATATAATTTTAAATAAACTGGTTTTCATATCCATTATTATTATTGACATATTATTAAATCATATTAATTTTAATGGTATATTTTTAATATAAATATTTCATAATAGATGAATATTTTTAATAAACGATTCAAGAACATTTAATTGATTAACGAAAAACATTTCATTCTTAATTAATTCCTATAATACCTTTTGTAAAATTTATAAACATTTTATTAAATATTTTCATTATCTATTAACAATTTATAAATAATCTAATTAAATTATTTCATTTTATATATAAATGAAAATCTTATTCATTTTTTAAAAATATTTGATTTATAATTACTTATATTAAGGACCATTTTAATTTGAACAAATTGAAATTAATTATTTATTAATGATTCATTATTTCAAATACAAACTAATTTTTTCTAAGCATAAATTATAATTTATAACCGTTTATAAACTAACAATTATGATTCTAAAATAAACAACTTATTTTAAATTTCAATTCATAGAAAAGAATTTGGATAATGGTATTTTAAATATGAAAAATTAATACCTGAAAAAAATTGTTGACAGATTATTCATAAAAATTTCATAATTTATTATAAACAATTTATATTCAATCTCTTTTTAATCCTTATATAACTTCAAATATTCAAGAATCACCATTTATGATTTATAAAATTTTTATAAATCCTACATATTTGAAAATGTTTATCAATTAACCATAAGCTTGTAATAGTAATTTAATTTAAAAACACATTTATAAATTTTATAAATATTTTAAAATATAATTACATGAATTTAGAAATAATTTATGAAATATATTATTCAATTATTAATTGAATTCAATTTATATTAAAAAAACTAATGTATTTATTTTCATAAACATGGCTAATAAACATGTTATTTTTATATTTTATAAGGGATAATAAATTTTTTTTAAGACTCAATGAATAATGGTATTCATATTTTATAAACCATTCAATAACCATGAATTAAAAAAATAATTAAATTAATTTCATTAAATATTACTGAAAATAAATATGATGATTCATAATTTTCTAGGATTGAACTATCCCATTGAAAAAATAATAAAATGTGTTATTCATTAAACAATAATATAAAGAACTTGATTTTTCAATGAAGGCTATGCTCTGAAAAAAATATTGGATTTTCATTATCCAACATATGGGCATGGAAATAGAATCCAATCCCATATATATATATGATCTATCATTGACCGAAAAAATCATTAAAAATGTAAGTATAGAAAGTTTATATATGGATATCCAATTCAATAATCTCCAACAAGTTTCCATGATAAAGATCTCTAGATAAGTAAAGAAAATCTTCCTAACCATAAGGGATTGCACTAGATTATGGATCCCAATCCCAATTGGAGGACTCCTGTACACTTGAATATGTTCTCGAAAAATCACTAACGATGATGAGGAAACTACTATAAGGAAGAGATCATTATGATGTTTATATAAAAATAGATTTCAATGACAGGAGGGATCACATCCATTTATACAACCATCCATGACATGTTTAATTAAATTAAATACATCAACCATCTTTAATTAATCCATATATATTTAATTCTATTTTAATTTATTCACTCAATAATATTTAACGAATATCTAATCCATTTAATGATTAAAAAAATTATCAATAGAACATGTAGAATATAAATGCACATAAACTAAACATTCCTTTAATAATTTTAGTTCTTAGTCAATAGTTTTCACTATGAAATCATTAATAGTAGGCGATCATGCAGAAATAACTACCAGTATGGATTTCATGTATTATGTTTTATTAGATATTACTATTTTTGAGAACATGTTTTCTTACTTTGAGTTGATAGCATTATTAATATAAATCGTGAATCATATACATAGATTCATGATGAAAATATTGACACTATGATCACATTGAATTAGCATTCATTGGGTTCATAATCAGTGAAAATAATATTAATTAAATTATGAAGATAGAATTATTCCCATAGTAGTTTTAAAATAAGATATCTATTATATTTTAGTTGAGATAACAATTCTTGAATTAAATCCATATCCAGGGTGATCATAGACAAGTTCACCAAATTAAGGCAATGAAATATAGATCAATATTTATTAGATGATGATACATGTTTGTATTCACATGGAAGATATATGAGATATAAAATAGATATATATTACATTTTAAATCATTAAGATTGTGATTATTACGGTTATTTTTTCATTCTCTTAGGGGAATGATTTGATTCTAGCTAAAACTCTGTCAATACTTTAGGGACACTTTTAATGAGAATGAAAATTAAAGGATTTCACCTGTAGTGTATCTAGAAGCTTATTTTATTTTAATATTTGATTTTATACAATAGAAGTGATAAGTATTTAAAAATTAATGTATATTAAAGTTACACCTATCCAAATTCATTACCAACATATTCTTGATTTAGATTAAGAGAGATATATTTTAATTTATTAAAATATTCATATGTAATCCTAATATGGGGAAGGAAATATTTATTTACACACTTCTAGAGATCATATACTAATTTAATGGTCCGAGTCCATGTAATCAATTAATTTGATAAAATATTACATGATATTTATTTAATTGTTAAAATTAAATAAACTTTTATGTAACTGGTGTCAAATTATATAAATATTATTTTAAACTAGAGGTAGTTGATTTTAATTTCAATAACAATAAATATTATCTGTGTATAAATTAATTAATTGATGATTACATGTGTTTTTTAGAATAGGTAAATAGGGAGGAACCATTTTCTAGTATCCTAGTTCTAAACCATAGATTCCTTATACCAATTAATAGCAGTTAACATCGAATATATAACGTGTGAGTTCATTTAAACTTTACATTTTTTGTGATCACTCCATAAAATTATTTTCATATGTAGATATAAATAGATAAATTGTTAATTTATTCGGATAGGTGCATTGGAAAAATCACATTACATTATACCATCACTGAATAAATAGAAACTGTAATACCTTAATTTGTGGAGCACATGTGGATATTAATAGAGAGACTCATTTTAAAATGCATAATAAAATGAATATGGTATCATTGAGGATGATTTTGATATAGAAATCCCTACATAAGGTAATTCAATTAATTAAATATTAAATTATAAATCATACATCTTGATTCTATGTCGATGAATCTTGGAAAAGATTATAAAAATATTTGTATCTATGTGAGGATTTTGAAGAAAAATTTTAAATTAACAATATTAAAACTACTTCTTATTCACATGGTTACTTCATGTAACATCAGAGTGGTTGTATATTATTGATAATTAATTATATGATTATATAAAAAAATATATTGTGAACTGAAAAAAAAATAAATTACCAATGTTTTTTACTATATGGTGTGTTTTCTGGGAACACATTGTGTTCTAGGAAGTATTGAAATATGAGTCTTCCAACCATGTAAGGTACAAAAGAGTTGACATAATCACACGTCATGTTCCATGAAATTATGGGAGTAGATCATAAGTCATGTGATCCCTACTATGATATGAATTATGTGATATTTGAGACACATTTTATGTTAAATGGAATAAAAACCCTCTAAATATATTTTATAACCATTATTTCACACCATGTTACATACATTATTCCACACATATACAGACATTGTAGTAAATGTATTTCTATGAGAACCCAATACAACCTTTTATCACCTTATGTATGCTATATTTTACATTCCAAAGTAGAATGTTCCTATTGGTTGGTCAGTATTATGATGCACAACGAACTCATTACATATATGTCAATCCTTGTTTCATGAGATTATTTTAGTATATAGTCTTCCGTGTAATGCATTCTATGATTCAAAACATGTCATATGCAATAAAATATGTCGTTCTTGTGAGTTACACACCCTTTAAATATATTGAATCATGTGGATTAGACACCATATTACTTATAATGTTCCTCGTATATAAACAATTCGTAGTGTGTGGTGTGTCTGGAGTATCCAGTAAATCCTATCATCGTATAATGTATAGTTTACTTTACACACCATGAAGAGTTTTTTTACCAATTGGTCTGTATCACAATTGATGTATTTCTTGGAAGACATGCATAAATAATTTTAGAATGATTGTTTCTATAATATATCTATTCTATTTAATTTTATTCTAATAAATTTGAGATTAAATAGTGTTTTTATACGAAAACCATGATGACCATAAAAAGTAAAAGACGTTTCTGAATAAAATTTACCAATTTTATTATTAAATTATACCATTGAAATTTACATTAATGTTTTTACATAGTTTATAAATTTTTTTCATAGTTTTTGTTAAAGAAAAGTAAATTAACATGATAATTTTTTGTTCTTATTATTTATCAAGATGTTGATTACGGATTGGTTTTATTATAAAGAGTAATTAAATTAAATAATGATGATTTTTATAATCATATCTCCCTCTATTATCATTATATACAACCCTATTCTATATGATATTTTCTTTCTTAATATATATTTTTGTAATATTTACACAAATGGTATTGTTTAAAACATAGTTCCAATTAAATAATAAAGATTTCTACATTAATAATATGATATGTTTTTTAAATATTTTAAGAAAATTGATTGAAAGCCACGTGATTAATAAATAAATGAAATAGGGGGAATTTATTTGAATTATATAACTACTATGAATCCTTAAATAGAAACCTGATTTTTGGAATAATAATCTGTCCAATAAATTTGTAACCAACTCAATAAAATTGTAACATGACCATTGGAATAATAATTTTTGTCTTAAAAAAATTTAAAATAAATAACATATTTAAATAAAAATTTAATAATAAAATGATATGAATTTTCAAATTAGGAATCTTAAAGAATTTAATTTTTTTTATTTTTGATAAAGTGTATTTAACATTGATTTTTAAATAAACATAATTATACCTTAATAATTAAATATTATAATTACATAGAAAATTATTTTGAAAAAGTAAATTTCATTATTTTAATCAGCACATTGAAATTATCCAAGAGTGTTTTTCATGGTAATTTTTTTTAAAATATCATTTTTTAGTTAAAAAAAATAAATAGTAGTTCAAATAATATATGATCTAGGACACAATATTCATATATTATTAACCTACTATAATATAATATGATAATATCAAACCAATGTATGTTTAATAATAGTAAATGATCATTTAATAATAATAATAATATAAATTTTCAAACATAAAATTTAATTTCAAGGGTCAAAATAGATAAATTATTCTATTAGAAAACATTCATATTCATTTATTCTTCATCTTCTCTTTTTTATAAAAACTAAACATGGTGGTTAGAGGGTTTAAAATTAATAAATATATATTGTTTTACTAAAAATTATTCATTGTCTCAAATAAAGCCAAAATTTTATTCCTTGGTCTTGAGATAATATTTAAATTTATATTTTGACTCAAAATATTTACCCCCTTTAGTATAAATAACCCCTCACCCCATATAAATTCACTTCCCAAACACTTATCAAAAAATAAATATCTACCCATTTTCCTTATATTAACCCCATAAGTATCCTTTGATTCATTCTTGTTTCTTCTTACCATATGATTCCAAGGTACAATGTCCCAAAAAAAGGATCAAACATCAAATAGGAGGTCACATACTTTCATATTAATTTCATTTTCTCTTATCCTATTCTTATATTCCCATTCCAAATTATAATATTAATTTTAAAAAATATGTTATATATATAATTAACATGATATTAATGATATTGAGCTACTAGGTTAATATAATTTACAATATATTTACATATAGAATCTTCTTATCCCCCTATTGTTAAAATTTTTTAATATCTGTTTCTACCTATGAGGACGTACTCAATTATTTAGTCATAACCACCATCATGTATGGTTAGTGTAACTTATTTTTCATAGAATTATTTTAAATTTTTTTCATTATTTTATATAAATTTTATAAATGGATGAATCAAAATATTAATATTAAAATAAATATCAGAAAATACAAACAATAATATCATTAGGCCATTTCATCTTCAATTGATGGTTATTAACTAAATTCCAATGATTATAAAGAATAATGAAAAAAATAAATTAATTTAATATAGTACTATAATAATTTTCTAATAGTAATATGTTAATAATACATTTGGTGTAGTCATGAACAAGAAAAAATTGCCACAAGGTAAGGCTAGTGTTAAACTCGACACACTTTTTGGGTTTATCCCGTCTACCTCTATATTTCCATATGTATCTTATAAAATTCCATATAAATGTATTTTTTTTAAATTCTACTAGTTATTATTGAGATATTAAATATTTTAATTCCTTGAGATGAATTCATACCCACCTTCATTATTATTGATAAATTATTTATTATTTATAAAATGAATTTGGATTTCTTGTATTTCCACTTTTTGTGAAGTATATATTTTTTTATAATAATTATACCCTAGAATGTATATAATAATGAATTCAGTACATTATTTTGGAACATACTAGTTTGATTAGTGATATATTCTTAATGACGTCACTATGTAATCAATTCTTATATCTTGTGTTTATTCCATATTTATTATTGATCTATGTTCTATTTTTATTTTGCATACAAGAATATGATCGTTTGACAGTTGTAAAGAAAGATTCTTTTCACATCAGTTTTATATATTTTATGTTGTTTAAAAATGATTCCTTAATGATTGATGTTTTTAAGATCTTTTCCACAATGTTTATTTTTACTGACATTTGAAATGATTTTTAACATCATATATATTTAAAACAAATGTTAAGAATACATTTATTTTAAGAATGGTTGAACCTTTTTCAATGTCATTATAAAAACATATGTTGAAAACTATTTTCAATATTTATTATTAAATACATGATTTTGGAACTACCATTTTTTGAATGATATTACATGAAACCAGTAACCCATAACTTGATTCAGTAGAAAAAACAAAAAATAAAAGCAATAGAGTAAAAAAATATGACTAATACAATGTATTTTCTTCAAAATATTCTCAAAAATTACCACAAGTTTACACATTAGACATAAAATAAAAAATCTATATTGTAAGGACCTAAATCTTTGAACATGGTTGGGATTATAAGTTTTTAATTTTGGATAACATAAATGTTCATTATTAAGTATTCTAATCTAGTTAAAGATGTTATGGCTGCGTTCGAGGAACTTCGAAAACTCGAAGCTCCAAAAAATAAGAATCCAAACTGGGCAGCATAGTTTGTGTACAAACACGCGACCCTGGTGCAAAGTTGTGCAACCGAGGTGGATGATCATGTGGACTCTATAGTATAGATCTACATGGTATATGAACTATTAGTGAAACAATACAAAGAGACCATGCAATATTCCTATTAAGGTAGTGAAGTACGCGAGGATTGCGCATGGCTTGGAAAATTGTGTGCAGAAACCTTGTGAGCCTCTTTTTAAGGAAAAATTACCATTTCTCTTCACTCCGTTTAAGTTCTAATTTAGTTTTATCCTAACTTATGTAGATATAACCCACACACCTGCATCCCATTGAAGCTCAAATCCCATCCTCCTTGGATCTCTTACTACTCCTCTATCCGACGAAATATTCTTGATCTCAGAGAAGCAATAGACAATATAAGGTATAAAAAACCCTATATACTCCTCCTTCCTCGGTTAATCTCACCATATATTGTGCTATTTATATGTTGGATCATTCTCCATATTTTTAGTTTATTGGAATGAAACTCACATAATATCCAATATTCTCTGAATATGAGGTATATATCCAGTGAGGAATCTTCTATGGCCCTAAGGTAGGTGGTCACAATATTTTCTATTTGAGTTTTGGCCATTTCGTATTATTTCCATCACGCCATAAGATGGAATTTCCATAGCTCCTCTATTGTGTTGATTCTTTCATGTCTAAGTTAACATATAGCCTTGATATAGGTGAATTGGGGTTGGATTAGTGGATTAGAGATCAACCTTTTTTGTATGGACACCCAAGGGGTGTTCCGAGAATATTTGTCATTTTATGCAAATTACGCAAAATTTATAATTATTGTTTGTTTCTCCCGACATGGATTTTAAATGAATTGACCATTTTACCATGTGTATTGGGAGTTTTCCAAGGATTATCAATGGTTCTTAGACAATTTTAGTTATGAATTGGACACATTAGTTTGTGAGTTCTTAACATCCACGTTTGGACCCTGACACCATGACTAGAAATGGATCTTCTATGTTTAGAAAATTTGATGGATGGCATTGTAGGCTGGATAAGATATGATGGACAAAACCTTATAAGTTATTTTTCTCAAATATAATGGTTTCATGTGCTGGATTTTCTTTCCCATTCCTTGATTTACTATTAATGGAATTACATAATTGGTTTTCTTCTTTAATTTTAAATTATATAAGATGGTTTTTTATATTGTATAATGTGATTTATTATGACATCACTATGATTATGACTTAAAATTTGAATGTGTGGATAAGATGAATTCATACCCCATTCCACTTATGAAATATATGAATGAGAAGTATGTTTATCAAATGACATTGATAACCTCTATGTATACATAGGCGGGATCCATTCTCACCCTATTCTAGTTATAAGATTTATTTGGATGAGAGGCATTATTACCCCATGCTAGTATAATGTTCAAATGGGTGGAATTAATAACCCATGCTTGTATCTTTTTTGGATAGGAGGCATTCTTACCCCATTCCAGGTATGGTATATATATATCGACAAGAGAAATTATTACCTCATTCCATTGTTAAACTATATATATTTATATATACCTAGTGACTTATGATGTCATTGAAACATTAATTTGAAGTATGTAGACACACCAATTGTTCTGCGGGAAACTGATAGGGAGGTAAATTATTTATTCTAGATTTCTTACTTTACTACTACTAGATGAACACTATTTATATACAATTGATACATAGATTACACATAGACATCATTGGTGATGGCCTACTGAGATTTATCTCACACCCTACTTGGGATTCCTTTTGCAACTGAGAAGACAATTTACCTTATAGTATGGATAGGGTTAAAAACCACTTGTCTAGCTATTCAAACATTCTCTTAGATAGATCTTAGTAGAATAAGACTAGGCTATGTCTCAAGATGCTAGGTTGATTTTTTCTATTTTTTTACTTATATATTAGAATTCTTGCTTATTGATTTCTATTCCCATTTTGTACACGAATTCCATGAATGCATATATTTATCAAAAAATACATCAATGGAATTTATTATATTGTTTATTATTCTGATATTTACTTCATATCCTCTATGATTATGTTTTTCATTATTGTATGTTGTTGTTACATCCATTGTGTACTTTGACATGGGTTTATAGTGTCCCTGTGGATTTACATTCACACCCATTCTACTATTTGGTATCCCCATGGCTTGGAGGGAGAAACGCTATGGTTCATGTGGCCAACCAGGATTAGGACATGGGTTACATGGAAGATGGCTCTGGGACATCAAAAAGTTGTATAAGAGGGGTTTCTTTCATTCTTTACTATTTGGTCATAGTATATTATAGATTAGGAACACTTTTTTCTACATAAAAAATTGTTCTGGGTCACTATGAACCCATTTATAGTTTAAGGATAAACTTTCTTAAATTGTTGTTGTTGTTGATCAAGCTATTTAAATTGATAAAATTTCACCATTGTATGATTCACATTTTTGGAGTGTTATTGTTATTGATGATATTGGGATTCTGATTTCATTTCTGAACCTAATTAAGTGAGGGTTATGTGTAGAAGATGAATCATGATGTAAAATATGAATAGGACATGTATTTTTCCATGTCACATTTAAATTTTTAGTTAGCATTGCTTGTTTAATATTGGTGTTCCTTGAATCATATATAAAATTATGATGAAACCATTCTAAAGGATTTGGATCATTCTATGGTGTGATATTAGTGGGTTCCAATATTTGATTCATAAGGGATATGTGCACTTATAGATCAGAAAATTACATTCCATCTAGATCAAATATTTTAGGAATTATATAAGGACATGGATAAGAACAATAAAATTGAATATGATATCCATATTAGTGTCATATTTTTACTCATAAGGTGTATGGCCCCTTATGGATCATAAAATTACATTCCATCTAGATCAAATATTTTAGGAATTATATAATGACATTAAAAAACAGTTAAATTGAATACGATATCAATTTTGGTGTCATATTTTGACTCATAAAAAATATGGGCCCTTATGGGCTGTAAAAAGACATATAATTGGATTCAAAGTGATCAAATCATATATTACTCGATAGAAACCTTTTTTACATACGCCAAACTAAGAAACTTGACCTGAAACCTAACTTACTTGTGGGTAGTGTGTGTTTTCCATTAATATGGCATGTGATGGTCTGTTTTAACATCTAGTCTGAGATTTCAAAAATAATAGAGAGGTGTGTTCATTCATATATGAAGTATTTAGTAACTATCCTAGTTTCGTATATGAAATCCTCTAAATTTAATTAAATCCTTTTGAGACATTTGATTGGAATTGAAGCATTTTGACGCGAGAACGTCCTTGAGCCGTGCACCTAAAATGCAGCGACAATCATGTCTCTAAAGTGGTGGGCCTAGAGAATCCACTTGTTGTTCTAGAAGAGCCACATATGGATCATCCTATACCAGATTTGGGTACTATATACTTGTTTCTGGAGGGTTTCTTGAGTATTATGTATAATATATAAGGTGGAGTGTGACCAACCCCAAGAATTGAATTATTGACTCGTGAGTTTTAGTAATAACATCCTCCTACATTTCAGGGGTGGGAAGACCACTTGGTGTTGTGTCTTGGATCGAGGTAATCAGGTCTATCATTGAGCACCTATATATGCCTCTACAGGGGAGGGTCATTCTAGATGCGTACAATCTACATTATTCAGAAAAGAGGTGGGGTGATGTAATCTCCCATGCAGGACATCATAGGGGTATGGTATGGGTTGATTTTTAGACCATCTTCTATGAATAATTATTTCCCCAAACTATGAGGGCTAAAAATGAATGATATTTCATGAATCTATAGTAGGCGATCATGTTAGTTATGTTTTACTCGTCTAGTTTCATTGTGCTACTTCATTACACCCCATAACTAGACATTCATGATCTCATGGTTTCTAGACTATATCATGATGGGTCATGTTAGGCTATCCGATCTCAAGTCATTGTGTTCAGGATGACGACATTTCAAAAATCATCAACCAGGACCTAATCATAAAACGATATTTGAGAGATTATGAGGTTGAAATTTCGGGAGGCTTCACACCTAAGGCTCCTAGTGGATCTTTTTCTTAGATAATGTGCCATTTTAGAGAGTCTGGTCGGAGTAGTGGTGGTCAAGATCCATTCGATAGTAGTTCTTATATCTTCAACTAGTGTGTAGCAGCATGGCATTTCAAGAGCCTATGTATGTAGAATTTATAAGAGTGTAGAGGCTGTGGTATGATGGGCCATCACCGCCATTTGATAAAAAACTTCCTTCTAGTTCCTAGTGATCAGTGATCTACACCTAATCCTTGTTCAAGAGTGGGGTTGGTAGGATCTTGAAATACAAGAAATTCCAATATCGCCAGTCGATCAGGCCATGGTGGTGGGGAGGTAGAGGAAAATATATTTATGATTATTAGTGATATAATAGAAGGCCTTAACTAGGAAGTAAGAGAGTGAATCATGTCAGAAATATGATCTAGTTACATTGTGTCTAGCCTACCCCAAATTAGTAGAGTGCTAGACCATCTACTGTTCAAGGTAAAATTCTCGTAGCCTCCACTTCAGTATCTTCTTTGTTTGATAGAGGAGAATCTTACTCATTCATATCTGAGTCAATCATTGAGAGTATTTTCTTCAACATTGAGTAGTATAATGGTGTTATGATACTAGATACATTGTTCGGTATCTGTTCAAAGGGTGTTCACCACTTTCATAATGTTCCCCTTGTGATAGATGGTTACCTATTCGAATGAAACCTGTATGTTATCGAAATGATGGGTTTTGATGTAAAAAATGTGATGGATTGGTTAGATCCATATAGATCCACCATTGAATGATATTATCATAGAGTGATGTTAATGTCACTACAACGTGTTATGTATTTAGAGAATAGAGAATGGGATGTTGGTGTGACATGAGAAGGACATGAGAAAAAGATTATGGGTAGTGTTATGACATAGTTTTATAGTCTTTACTATGATGATTTTGTGTGGAAACCCATTGTTTTTACACCAATAGTGGATCTGTTCAGAGTCATTTTTCATCATTACTTCTCTGGTATAACTGAGGTGTGAGAGGTAGTGTTTCCTATTGAGGTTGTTCTAGGAGAGGCATATATAACCATTTCTTGAAAATTATTTAACATATCATTATTTTAATCCTTAGGTTCAAAAAAAATTATCAAAAAAATTAATTTATATTTATCACATTTTTTCAATAAAATTATATAATAAATAAAGGTTATAAATAATTCATTTATTGTGTAATTATATAATTGTGTCAGTTTAAATTATTTGAAACATATATCTCATAATATAATATCCACATTCCATTTCAACTTCTTAATGATGAAAATTCATTTTGAAAAGTGTTTTTCATTTTAAAATAATTTTTGATTAAGATATAAAATAGTGGTAATTATAAATAAATTTACCTTCCCCTACATATTTCAGATATTGTTTCCACTTTTGAATTGAAACACTATAGTAATCACATGCCATGTTTTTTAATGATAGGTACGTTTTTTTAAAATGTGAAGGGGTGAATTATAACATTTTTAAATTTATTGAAATAGTTAAAACTCCTATTATTTTGAGAATATTAATCCAAATACACATCTATTAAAAGCCTAGTGGGTTTTAAAAAATATTACAAGATTTTCATTGGCCCAACATGATTTTATAGGTCATGACCATGAAAAATAATTCTCCTTACACCTAATTTTTTAGGCCAGGAAGATCTCTATTTTCCCCCACTAGTATCCTAGTTCACATCTCCATCCTAGAGATCATTCATCATTCTCTAAACACCTATATCAAAAAGGTCATTTTCAATTCTATTGGTCTAACCCCATTGTCAGACTGATCTCACCAAAAAGAGATCTCCCTTGTTTCTACCAGTCATCCATCATGTCCTTGAACCTCTATATCGATGGAGCCCCTAATTCCTTCCCTCACCAGTAGTGAGGCCTTATCCATCACCGACAATGTTGATTTTCCCAGCCTAGATTTCCATCATTAGTGGAAGAACATCAATTTCCACCCTTCCTCACCTTGATGCCTTCCTCCCCATCAACACACCCACCCACATAGTGTTTTCTAACCCCAAATGGAAACGTACCAATTAAACAATTCCCCATTAATGGATACCAATAGTATTTAAACTCTACTATTTGTATAGTATTATTGGGGTTCTTAGAAAATAGTCTAATTCCCCATAACCAAAATAATATATATGAAATAATAGTGAAGGGATATGAGAAAACAATTATTTGGATAATTAAACACACAATACTATTTTTTATTGTTTTCCTATATTTCATCATGTAAGGAACATAACTATTATGGAATATTTTATTTTTTAAAAAATATACCCCACATCCCATGGAATGTAATATTAGAGAAATAAAGTCTCATGAAATATTAATATAAGATTAAAATTATAAATATATTATGTATACATATCTAGATAATGAAATATCCAACCATGAATTGTTTCATTCTTTAATCATTCAAAAATATGTGTGTTTATTTCGTCATCATTCATGACCCATGCGTACAGGGTAATACTTTTGATATCCAATATTCCGTACACCAATTTTGTATTGTTTTTAACAAATTTTTTGAAAACCTACCTAATAAAAACATGTTTTATATTAGATAAATTAAAATTGAAATACCTATAATAAATATTATAATAGACATGCATGAAATATACTTGAAGCATTATGTGTCCAAGGATACCTAAAGTAACAATCTCAATGATATATCTCCTAAAACCCATTATAATAATAATGCATCAAAAACTATCGGAATCTATTTTATTCTCATTAGCATCCAAAACTAAGATAATTTTCCTGATCATTTAGAAAGTATAGTTTTATATAAAGTGCAAGATCCATCAACAAGTTTTTTTATTTCTTTACAAGATTTCATATGTATTTAACTTTTAATGTATATATATATATATATTATTAAAATGTTAAAACAAATATAATATAAATATGAAATAATGGTTATAATATACGCTCTCATCAATAGAAATATGTCCAACAAGTCAATATGGCCAAAATAAATAATGTCCAAAATGATATAAAACAATAAAATCATCACATGTAGATAATGATTCTATATCTACTACATTTATAATTTTGAGTATCATTACCTTATTCTATTATATATATATATCCACTAGTGATGAAGAATATTCCCAATATAATATATCATCAAATTTGATATAATATGATACTGATGTTCCTCAATATATAAATCAAAATAGATTGACATATTAAAATGAGGTGTAAAAGTGGGATATACAGGAGGAGGTGGAGGAGTAGAAACATCATTTGGGGTTGGAGGAGTGGGATCCATAGATATTGGTCGAAGAGTGGTAGGTGTAGCCTGAATGTTTCATCACATGTTAACAAACATTGATTGTATAGAAGCGCTAATCCTCTTGTCAACCATAGCTCTAATCCTATCCCACATCGTTTGACCCATAATTGGAATATAGATTCTAAAGCAACTATTTTCCTTTATATACTTCCTCCCATAAGGATTTTCCAGAATAAAAAACCATTTACTTTCTGAAACACCCACCTAGTATCCCCATAAAATTTCTCGGTGTTTGGTGTTTCCCCATGTAGTAGCTAAAATATCCCTTCCACCCTAAGGTAGGAAGGGTCTCTGTATGGTCTTATCATAGAGGGATTATTTTATATAATTTTTATGAATTTATTCATTAATTAAAAAATAATAATGATTTTAATAATAACTTGAATAACTATTATAACTTAAATAAATCCTTATAATCAGCTCAACTCTAACTCTCAATTCTTCATTAAGATGTGTATCCTTTTTTACATCCTAGATATATTCTATTCCTTACATCATGGTAGTGTGGAAATAGTTTCATGCTCTACATATCTTGATTACACAACCCTCAATTTTTGATTTTTTGCAGTCATCATTTTCTCTTCCAATAATGAATACCATCTTTGAGATAAATTAGTAGCGTATATTTTTTTAGTTTGTACCTCTATTTCAAATATTTTCAGCTCATTTTAATTAAGGAAAAATCATTTAGATTGTCCTTATAATTATAAAATAATGTTATATCCCTATCCAAAATTTAATATATTAGTGTAATTTCAAAAAAATCATCCATGTATCATCATATAGAAAGGAATATATATATGACAGATATTTTCACACTGGATTTTACCAAAAATTGAATCCCTGGTTATAATTGAATTATAATCCCTTATATCATAGGATAAATAGATAAAAAAATCTTCCATACCTCTTTAATTTCATCTATATGATATTTAATCTAACGAAAAATGTTTTTAGTAAAAAATGTAATGATAAGTAAAATAATAACGATTGACCTTACCAAAATGGCCTACCATAGTTGAACTAGTGTCTTCCTGGGGACATTTTTTCTATAAAAAGTAAACATAATGATTTTTTACTATGTAATTATTATAAATTCCCTCTTTAATTGTGTCAAATTTGGAACAGTGGGATTTCTATTGTCATCAAACCATACACAAATCTTTTGTTCTTGGATACATGAAAAAAAAATTTAGGTTAACATGTAAAACCATTAGTACCTATACTTGTATAATTTTATATTACTATGGCAGTATAAGGAATATATATTAGGATGATGATCCTTTTCAATAGTATGTGTAGGGTACTCACTGGAAGACCATGGAGAATCAAGAGCATGATCCAAAGGAATGTTACAATTGAAACTGAAAGACAATCAACGAAATAATCCAATAGTTATATATATATATATATATATATATATAATGAGAAAGTATCCAATAAAAAATTTAATCTAAATAGTATATTAGATAAAAAAATCTGAAAAATGATCCAATAGTTTCTATGTGAGGTTAGCTCAATAATCAAAACCGATATAATGGTCTAAGTGATTAATTTGTAATTAATTAATATACTCATAACTCCATTAATAATAGTATTGTAAGATAAGAACATGAATTGGATCTTATGTATTGTATTTCCTTGTGTATTCATGGTAGTATAATATAAGTCAATTTAGGTACAAATATGGAAGTATCATCCAACATTTAATTAATTTTTTTCAAAGGATCTCAAACTTAAACAACACGTGATGAAATTAATGTTCTTGGTAAAGAAAACTAGTATATCTTTTTGAGTTTATATATCCTCCTCAAAAAACTGATTAGAATTCATTCAATTAGATATAAAATAAACACAGACAATCCAATGGGTAGAAAATTAAACATAATTTTATATGTTCATGTTTGAAATGAACAATAATACACTTCTAGTTATATTATCAAAGAAATAGTTACTAGATTTGTCTATGAAAATGAAATATAAATTTTATATATGTTACGTAATGTTAAAATGGATTTGTAATGGGTTATATATGGGTAAATTTGTTTTATTTGTTATGTAAATGTAAATAGAAATATTCACATCCTAGAAACATTGGCTTTTCTGCATCACCAAATAAGCACTCAGTCAGCATTTTTTTTATTAATATCATATTGTTCAATATCATGAATTATTCCATCAATTTGATCAATAAAATCATTTAAAAAATAATTATCATCATTATAACATGAATCCTACCCTATTTATCCATGATAAATCCAAGGATTGTAATTTATAATGAAATCATGGGAATTTTTTTTTCATATGTATGTTTTTCATATTTCTCATATTTAACAATTAAAACATTTATTAAAAAGAAGAAAAATTATGGAAAATTTCAGTTTAAAAAATACAAAAAAGAATCAACCCATTCCATAAAATCATCAATTGTCTAATGTTTTTGAATCCAATTATGATCCATTATCAAGTATAAAATATCATAAGTATTAAATAAAAGTTACTTCATTTAAAAACGTAAATATAATTTTTATTTTATAAATAAAATTCACATTTTTTTACTTTTATCATCATTATTAATTAGATAATGAAATATTACTAAACCCATTTTTTATTAAAAAAAGAATATATAAATAATGAAACTCAATTTAAAAGAAATAAATGATTACAAAATAAAGATTACTTATAAAGCATGATAACAACCTAGAATGTAAACTATATCAGTTTTTTTATAAACAAAATATTCATTAAGAACATAATATTTCGTTATACATGTGGAAACAATAGAAAAACACATATGAAATAACATATAAATGATTAAAATAATGATAAACACTATAATTTATTTAATATTAATTTTTTATAGATTATCAATATATGCTATATTAAAATTTTAGATTTTTTGTATAAACCTATCATCCCACATAAAGACATTGAATATCCTACAAACACATAAAAAGTTCCATAAAAATTATGATTATATCATGTTTTGAACTACATGAATAAATATAAGTAAAAAAGAAAACCAGAAAATATGAACTTAAAAAACTTTCAACGAAAAATAATTAATTTCATTATTTCACTTATTAACAAATTCTCAAACTAAAAACATACTAATTTGTTTTGGATAAAATAATTATTTCCCCAAAAAATTATTCCAATCTCATATATAAAACAAAACATGATCTTTTATTGTTATTCATTGATAATTCAAACACCACGAACTCTATTTTTTATCCCTTTGTCCAATTACTAACCAATAAAACTAGGTTTAATGTTATGATTCCTCATTGATGATTTTGTGAAACTCATAAAATAATTATATTGGAAAAACATTTTAATAAAAAATCAATACCTACAATTTAACAATGTATAAACCAAATCAGTTAACTTTTAATTGTATAAAGCATAGTTCATTTTGTAGGGTAGTAGTTTCATAAACCCTTATTCAACCTTTTTCATCCCTATTTTATATAAAATTTAGTTACCACACTAAATGAATGAAAATTTAAATAAAAATTAACAAAAAAAAATTAATATAAAAATAACAGCCTTGAAAAATCATTGAATCTCATAAAGAACCATTATTAAAACTTCATAAAATTCAAAACAATAACTCCATGAAAAAAATTACCTATGACTTCTGAGGATGAAAAGGATTGTGATAAATAAATTCTAGATTATACTAAAGCTATAACCAATGTTAAGTGAAGGAGGATGATGGGGTTTAAGAGTGGCGTATTGAAATAGATAATGGTATAAAATGTAAACTGAAGTTGAATATTTACTACAGGACTGAATAACAACATTTGGGTCACATTAGATGGGAAAACCAAAATCGAATCATGTGAAACGTTGAAGAAATATTTATGTTTCTCATCATTCTAATAATTTTTTATCATTTTTTATCATTTTTTATTTTGTAATAGTTGTTAAATTCTAGTTTTCAATGTTTATTTTTTTTTAAAATAATCGAAAACCAATCATAATATTTAATATGAGTAATCAAATAACTATTGTGGAAATATGTTTTCACATTGGATGTATAAAAATTTCATGAAAAAATATGTTATGAAAAATTAATTTTATGCTACTATTATAATTTGAAAGTGGGATCAAAATTATATATCGATGCAATTAATTTTGCATAGTTTTATATGTTGTAAGATCATTTTTCATAAATATGTTGTAGTTATATTTTTCAACAACATTTTTCATAGAGTCGATGAAGATAGCCTTTCCAATAATGTTATATTTTTTTGGATGTAATTCATAACTTATTCTTATGAAGTTTCATTATTATTTTTTATTATCATGCACAAACCACATCCCATGTATCTTCCAAATTGAATCAATATTCATATTATTATGATCCAATGATTATGATTTGATTATTATTATTATTCTTACCCATGTGCTCATATTGATTCTTATAACATGTTACTCCCTATTATTCATCCTTTTAGTTTCCTTTTAGCTCAACCATTCATTGATCAGTATCCCATGGTAATCATGTTCACTATGGAGATTATAAAAACATATAGATGTATTATAAATATGGTTTTTATAATTTTAAAATTTTATCTATGTTTAAATTATATGAGTATAATTTTACAAATGCACTAAACATTTGAACTCACGAGTTATAATATATAATATATTTGTCTTAAAAATGATGTTATAATCGTGTTTGGAAGGTCTTAGTCAAAATATTTAGAATTACATAATTGTTTTTTTAATTTAGTAATTAGGTTAGATAGCTCAAGAAATCCTAGCATAAAAATATAATTTTTAAATGTTAAAAAGTTTGGGTTGATTGACATATATGAATAAGTTATTTGTCCAGGATTTTTTAACATAATATTTTTAAATATTTTTTACATTAAAAATTGGTGGGAACAAATAGGAACAAAATGATATATTAAACGTTATTCATTTTATTCTCTTAATAATGATGAAAGTGTTATTTGATTTCAGATCAACATACATCTCCATATCCAACATGATTTCTACAAAAAATTTAATCACCTCCAAGATTCCATGATGTAATGATATATATAAAAACAATTAGTGGTAAAATCCTTTCAACATAGGTGAATGACCCTTCCTTAATTTGAATCTCTATGAATAAAATTATATAAAACCTCATAACTATTATCTTTATGGAGTTTTAAGCTATAATGTGAATAGATTGTCTCTCGTTATATAGATCTCATATCCATTAATGGGATAATTACATATCTTTATATATCCCAAAAAAACCCATGATCCTATAAAACATTATGTAATAATATGATTTTATTTAACAAGATACTTTAATGGAATGGGTATTGACACACAATGAAGAAATATACCATGCCCCACTCCAGAATATTGAAGTAGTGATCTCAGTAGAACTTATACCTAGTGTGACTCATATTAACAAATTTTCATATTCGATCACTATGATATAACTAAATCCATTTACAATGAAACTTCAACATAATATGATTAATGTATTTATACACCTTATCACATCACCTTGGGGTTCACTATATCTCATTCTCAAAAATAAGTATAGAACAATGGGGACTTCCTTATACTACCGAGGGATCAAAAAATCAATATAAAGAACATGTATTCATTAACAAATATTGATGTCCTATAGGGCCATCATTGAGGAGCTCAATACTTCTCAAAATAAGATCATTATTATAGATATCATCAATTGAGGCTAAATATAGATGATATTCAAAATACATATTTCCATATATGATAAAGAAACTATGAGTTCATAGTGATTACATTTTACCATATATAGACCCCAAATATATTTATAAATTTAATTAACAGAGTTTTTAGATAGTACCTCGATGAATTTATAGTTGTCTTTATAGATGATAGTTATATATAATATAACATAATGGAGAAACATTATGAACATCTATGAATTGGGATAAATACATTAAATAATGAGATGTTTTGGGATTATTATAGAAATTGTGTATTTTGGATGCAAAATGTCACTTTATTGTGGTATGTGATAACAAGTGGATGAAATTCCATGTTTAATTCAATGATAAATGTGCTTACAAAATATGATAGACTAAAAAATTACCAAGAGATATGTAGTTTTCAGAAATTATATATGTACTATTGTTTTATTAAGATAAAATTATATTAATTGTATATTCTATTATGTATGTTTTCAATGAAGGGAGAAATGTATGTTGGGATGAATGTATGTTAATAGAGAATTAAGTATTTCAAGAAGAGTCTAGAGACAACAGCTATAATCACACTAACATCATGTGGATAATGGATATTGATATATAGTGATTCATCATAGAATATCATGGGTTGTACACTCATGAGTGAATATAAGGTGATAGCCTATGCCTCCTTATATTTAATTATCTATGAACTATACAACCAAGTGCATGATATACAATTATAAGATTTCATAAATTTATTAAATATTTGGATGCATTACCTCTTTGAAGAAAAGTGTGACATATATACTCATCATTAGAGATTAATGTATTTAATCACATTTAATGAGATAAAACGTGACAAAAACGTTGGTTGGAGTTAACTAAAGACTATGAATTCTCAAAAAACTATCATCTTGTAAATAAATACAATGTAGTTGACACACTTAGTAGAAAAAATGAAGCACTTTTCAAGATGAGAATTTAGAAATACGTTATATCCATGAAAGTTAGGTGGATGAATTTAAAGACTATGAAGGAATGGAATCCATGTTACCTTTATTAAATTTTTTCATAACAATATTTCCAAAAAATAATTACAAATTAAAAAGAGATGATTTAGAGAATCACGATAAGGAGATAAAAACCAATGAATGAAATAATAATGTATTTAGAATTTAAAAGATAGATTCATTCAGTTTAAAACTTGATTCGGGATTAAATAAGAACAAGAGATGGGGAAGGAGATATTGGATGATGGACATTGCTCATCGTTAACCACTCACTATGGAAGTAGAAATATGTACCAATATATCAAATATTACTACTGGTTGGACAATATGAATTAATATATTGTAGAGTGCATCCCATAGTGATTTTTATTATATCAAGTTAAGGGATTGTGTCATAAATTTAAGGGTATATTACAACCATTAACTATAATATGGAAATTATAGAACATTACCATTGAATTTTTCTTACGACTTATGATTTCTTCTAAAAACGTAAATCAATATGGGTTGTGTCAGATAAATCTATCAATATTGCTAACTCCATCACTAATCAGGTTGATTTATTTATCAATAAAAATTTGAGTATATATGTTAATGGGATTGTAAGGTTTCATGGGGAAGAATTATTAATGGTATTTTATTATGATCCATGGTTCACCCTTAAATTATAGAGTATTGTTTAATATTCCTTGAACATAGAGTTGATCTTCAATGTGGTTATTATACATCAGTGAAATTTTCAATCTGAATGGAATATATAGATCATTACATATATATTTGGATCTTCTTAAATTGAATTAAAAGGATGTTGTGACCAATATATTAACTTGACATATTTCTCATAAAAAAATATTTTGTACCCAAGTATTTATATGGCCCTATATAATTCAATATATAGAAAGTTTTTTTTAAAATCATTATTCTAGGATAAAGTTACGGAATGGAAACTTCTCAGATCTGATCATGTGTAAGAAATTACATATATGATTTAAGATAGAAAATAATTAACTATTTAGATATATTTTTGATGTTATAACATTGATGAAAAAAATTAAAATACACTTTTAGTTCATTTTTGGAGGAAAAATATTTCTTCATATATCACCATAAACGTGATTCATGAGGTTTTGAATAATGTTAAAGCTCTTCCCTCGGTACATTGTCCCAATTTAAATACATGCTCTTATATAATCAATGTAATGATGACTTTTAATTCCAATAAACCTGGATCAAATGAATGATGTGTTCCACTTAACGTTTCTATGTAATTACACGCCCAATCCCATACATGTACTTAATCAAGTTGCTATATGATTAGAGAATGATCTCCTATATGATGGGAATCTAGTGATGATCATGTAAAACATAGACAATGTTATATGTAATAATAAAAATCAACATGTAAAATTAAATTATTGAAACCTTACATAAAAAGAGATAACATATAATCCAGGTGATGTAATGGGACAGAAGTTCTCAACCTTGGACGTGATATGAAATTTTCAGGATGATATTTTTAAATAATTGAAGAATGAAATGACCTAGATATTTTTAAATGATATTTTCATTCTATATATATATATGTGTGTGTCTCATATTTATGAATTAGGTATAGTATAAAACACATCCCCCATGTAATAAAAACCAAAACTACTTTATTTCATCATCAAATAGTATTAAAAATTTAGAATAAATAAACTAGGTAAAATAAAAAATATTACTATGGGATGATGAAAAATAAAAAATAAGTCAAATTTAAAAATCCATCTGGTCAAAGTCTCCTAAGAATATTATAGTTATGAGAAACACTCTAAAAATAAAAAAATATAAATATGGAATAATTTTTTTATAATACGTAAAAAAATTGATTGAAAACTATATTAAAAATAAATGAAGTAGTCGTTAAGTATTTATAGGAATTTTGAGTCCATTGTGATCACTGAAATAGTAACCTGACAATTAAAAAAGTATTATACCCATTAAAATACTAACATGCACATTAAAATAGAATCATGACCATTGGAATAGTATAATGGTTTTACCATCAATAAAATAATTAATTCAAACGTAACAATAATATTAAATAAATATTCAAATTAAGAAACTCAATGAAATTATTAATAAATAATTTTAATAAATTACATCATAATTTATTTTCATAAAAAAATAATTTTTACATTATTAATTATATATTAAATATATATTACCAATAAATTGTATTTTATAAAATTAAAATTCTTTTGGAATTTAAAAATGAAATTATCTAAGGGTGTTTTGTTGAAATTTTTTTAGAAAAAATGAATTTTTAGTTGAATAATAATAAAATAATTTTCAAATATTTCATGTTTTATTTCATATTATTAACATAATAATGAACTAATATATTTTAAATTGGTGTTATAAATACAAATTAAGTTTTATAAGATAAATAATTAATTTGAAATCAAATAAATCAATTTCAAATTCTAATATGTACTCTAAAATGGATAAAAAAATATTATATATTCCATTATTATTTTTAATTTTCCCAGTAAATGTATTATAAGAAACTAAATTCATTGGTGGACATATTTAAATTTCAAAAAAAATATGAATATTTGGTCAAATACTACTAATAATATCAAATAAGACCTATATTACAAGTCTGGGTCTTGTAATAGTTTTATATACATAATTTGAACCTAAATACCCCCTTTTTTATAGATACCCCTTATACCCCCAATAAAAATCACATTACAAATAATTCTCACTTCCCAAGATCCACCGAATTACATTCTCCTAACACTATTTTTGTTAATATATATTTTATGGTTTCATACAACTCCATGTCTCCAAGGTATTAATTCCATAGGAACAAATCAGACAATAAGGATGCAATATCAATTCCTCTTCATATCAATTTATCTTATGCTTTTAGTATATTACCATCCTTATTTATGAAATAATATTTTAAAAAAAAAATTATTAAGTGTATTATCCTTATATTAATGATGTTGTGATACTAAAAATATTTTATTTACAATATATTTATAGATAGAATCTCTCTCGGTCTATATCTTACTCTTTTGATAGTGTCTAATTAATTTTTGGATTACCTCTTAAGAATATATACACAATTAATTACCTATCACAACTTTTAATGATGGTTAGTGTAACATATCTATGATATAAAACTATATAATATATTATTATTTTTGGATGAAATTTTGTTAATGGAAAATTAACAACAAGTCACAACAATAAAATTGAACACAAAAATAGATAATCCTAAAAAAATATCCTTATACAATTTTATCTTCAATGAAATGTTAATAACTATATACCAATGATTATAGTTAACCAATAATAACATAAATTAACTTTATTTAATTCCATTTTAAGGTTTAATTAATCATATTTTGCTTATATTTGATGTTTAACTATGACAAAACAAAACAAGACCGACGGTAAGCTGACACTCATTCTGAAATGTTTATTTTGTGTTTATCATATATTACTCTAGATTTTCCTTATAGATAATGTAAAATAAATCGTAAATATATTTTATTTTACATTTCCTAAACTCCTTCTATGGATATGAATGATTTTAAATTGTTGGAATAAATTCATAGCCAACATCATGATTAGTAATAAATACTTTTATCTTGAAACATATCATTGATTTTACACATGTTTATTCTTCACATCCCCATATACTATGATATTTTCATTTGTAATTCTACCATGTAGTGTTTTAACTAATGTTTTCCTTATTTTATTAATCATAATGTTTATTAATTAATGTATTCATTATGAAATAATTTTGAAACCAATTATTTTTTCATGGATTCATTTCAGGTTTAAGTTGGAAATATGTTCAATTTATATATCCCATGGATTATTATGATCATATTATACTATAGTAGGTGGTCCCAAAATTAAACATCCTTATAATTCATGGGGAAAAATTTATATATTTTTCTAGAAATATGTCTAAAAATTATGAAACTAGAGTTTTCTGAAATCTTAGGATTTGACATGATATAATTACACTTGTCCATAATGTTTTAATGATTTTATAATATTTCTTAACTTATATTTATGATTTTTCATTATTATGTATGTTCCACATTGGATATGTTCTCCAATTGACTTGAATATTCTTATGATTATGATACTGTATTTATGATATGAGTATGATTGTTATCCTTCCCATGCACTAATATTTAATCATGTCTCATGTTCCAATCTTTTATTTATCCCCTTACTATGGATTTTTATCACCATTTCTCTAGTCTATATCCCAAAGAATTCACATATACTATGGATATTTTGATATTCATTAGGTGGAGTCTGAATAAATATTTTAATCATGTTTAAATTTTTTATGTGCTTATATGATATGAATCTAATTTTCTTAAGACAGTAAACCAATCAATTCGGAGTGTCTTATGTTTTTTTTATGTTGGTGTTAAAATGGTTTAATAATAATGTATGTGTTGTACAAGTCACTATATATATGATATATATAATACCAAATGTCTTTAAATTATATGAAAATTAATATTAATCTACATTTATGAGTTAGGAGATGTTTTTTTGAGAACCTAGACCCATAATGAAGTTTTGAGAGTTCAGATGTCCCCAATGCATGTTTGAGGATTGGATTCAGGGCTTAGGCAGTGACTCCAGGGGTCTAGATTGCATTACCAGAGGAAACAAGTGTTTGGTATACCTAAGGAAACCTATATAATCCTATTAGGACATTACAAAAGGATTCATGAATTGTTTTTTCAATAAAAATCAAGAAGACATCTCTGCATAGGGTGTTCATGGAATGAAAATTAATTTGAATTAGGAAATTTATTTAGGGTTTTTTATCTATAAGTTTGATCATCCACTATTGTTTCAGATGAGTAGTAATTCATGGAAGGGGCTAGAAGAGAGGCCATATATTGTACTTAATCCCCTTGATCTAGGGTTTTTCTTTGTGACTTTTGGATAAAAATATAGGTATTCCCTTCCCCATTGTACTTGATTTTCTTCATTACCACTAACATTTAAGTAATGTCTTATTATATCATTGGATTTAATTCCACCAGATAATGGGGTAATAAACCATTTTGGGTGGGTATTTTCTCATCTTACATATACGGTGACCCAAGAAGGTGTCTTCATGCCACCACAAGCAATTTTGGTGAAGTAACGTAACTATTTAAATTTGTATGGTGTTTACCCCAAAAATAAATTATATTTCAATGAAATAAGCAATGTTAATTAAGTATTTCATTTTAATTTTTCCTAATTGTACTTAGAAGAGCTCAGATGAGATTTACTGAGATTTTCATAAATATAGAAGGGCCTGTTTGGAGTCGGTGGTCCATTGTAAAAAACCATGCAGTACTCTAAAATATTTATATAGAATGTGGTATGTGGTGTTCCCACATAGGGTGATTAAACTATAAAACTTATAAAAAATTATTTAAATTTAATTTAATTTATATTGATTGACTAATATAATTACATCTTCCATGAGGGAGCATTTACACTAACATAATTTACTAACCACTGATGGATGTGTCCTTGAGGATACATTTTTTCATTGCGATGTTTGGACACCAAGGGGAAATATTTAAAGCTAAATGAATGAATATGTGTGGCCCGATTAAAAGGTAAATTAGTGAACATCATATAAAGGAGAATGATGACCTGAGATAGATGGAAAATGGATTAGAGATGTGAAAAACATGAGAATTATTAGAGACAATTTTATAGTTGGTATGAGTATGGGGAGAGTAATACTTCTCCTATAATATGTGATCACCAGGGTATGTATTCTGGTGTCAATACTTGTGGATATCATTTGTGGGGAGACTGAATTCAGTTATCTTAAGATGTTATTTGGACCATGTAAAATTTCCTAAAACTAATGTTGGTGAGTATTTCATTTTGTGTTTATGAGATGATTTTGGTGACGCTTAAGGGGAATTATCAACTCTAATTGATTTTTATTGACCTAGGAGTTTGGAATGGTTTAAGGGAACCCATTGAGCTTGTCTTGATATATATGAGACCTGATAGACCCCATTGGGAACCCTTGTGATATGTTTACCCTAGAAAGGGTTTGTATAGTAAATGAGGGGTGATGATTGTGAGTGTCATAATGAAACCCAAATCAATAATAACCATAAGATGTTTTTATTGGACACATTTACCAAAATGACCACTTATAATAATTTTAGATTCCCATGAAAAATGACCTAGTCATTGATGTATAAATGGATTTCCAAGGTCATACCCCTTGGAATCCATCCTTATGAATGATGACTATATGGATTTCTTTGGCTTATAGGGAATCAACAATTGTTGCAGATACACCCACATTTGATTTAAAAAAATACCTTGGAATCAACCATATAGGTCAAGAATATAGATTACATGGGGTTCTAGGAATTAGATATTGATCTTGACATGTAGATATATTGTATTTCCTTAGATACAAGGTAATCATCCATTTCTATAGATATTCATATGCACTATATTTCATATGAATCTTGGGAATTTATGGAATTACTTAGTATTGATTTATCTAGATTGTAAGGAATTGACAGAAGAACTGGACATGATCTTACATTTTACCATCTCAAATTACTATTAATCAACCATGATATTGAAGATATGTGATCTCTATGGATGATAGGGAATTAGGTATTGATCATGTTTCTCAAAAACTATATTTACTAGGATACATGGTAAACGACCATTGATTCTAATACTACTAGATTACCTAGGATGCATATGAATTATTTTATACATGTTAAAAACTTTTTCATTTTGGAAGAGATCCTAAAGATCATCCATGGGTTAAATATTGACGGATATGATTACCTAACTTTCTAACAGAAATGATAAAATTGTTTGAAGAATGTTTTGGTCAATCCTTGGGGTTACGCAAGACCCATGGATCGATGATGGTTGTATATTTATTCATATCTTGTTTATTTATTTTATAGGAATGAAAAATCCACATACACAACATTATTGGTTATGTATAAGACCAAATTTGGGGTTCCCTACTAATTGTTTTGGTGACTATGTAAATTTAAAACCCATGAAACCATGACTACTTATAGATTTGGGTTTTACAAAGTCATGAGAATGGATTTTCTTGCTAGATATCAAGGTTGGGATTGGGATTTTGGATGAGGTGAAGCATAAGGATGTAGAATATCATCTTTTAAATTTATTTAAATCTTGTTTTACATTTTTATATATGCTAAACCTAGAGAGTGATAAATGTGTCAGTATGAACATATGATAACACATTAAATTTATATTTATTGATTGATAAGTTTTTTTGTCAAATTAAAATAGTTTTGGTTATGGATGATTTTTAATTTATTTTATTTCTGTCTCACAATATGATATGGATACATAGTCTCCCTAAAATAAAATTAATGACCACTTATATTATTTATATGCCTCTTGAATATGATAATTCCTACCTATGGTCCTGTGATGATGAATCCAATTCCATAACTGATCTGTGGCCACACACGAGGGTGGGATGTTGCGAAGTGGAATATCTTTGTATTTTATGAATAATATCAAAGTGTATCTATGTTTTATTTTTCATACTATATAAGGATACTGTAGAACTATTAAATTGGGATGTGTTAGATCTTGAGATGGATATTATATTGGTTCATCAAGAACCCTATTTTTAGTAGGAGGTCTAGGTTACTAGGAGAATGGAATTGTTGTTCTAGTATTATTATTCATTGGTTGTTTGATTTTTTTCAAGCATTACAGACATGATTTTTATGAATATGATATTTGGGTTATTGAATATTTTGATCCTGTCCAATTATCAAGAGGATATTTATTTGTTTATTTGGTTTTAGGACCCTAAGAATGAGGATTGTTTACATGTATCATATTTAGAATGTAGGAATGACATAACATTCAAATGCCCATTTCTAATTTATATAACCAATGATAGGGTTCAATTTTTTAATGTTTCATAGAAAACATAAAATGTGTTTTCCTATCTGAATTATAATGAAATTTCACTCAATTGGGACAATATATTTTATTCTGATGATAAATCATGTGAATCTATGATGGGATGCTTCAAGATGATGACTTTACTGTCCCTTGGTGTAATGGATGTGCAATGACCTTGTAAGTTCAGTACATGAATTCGAAACTTTTTTAACCATCCCCGTATGGGAGATATTGATATTGGTTTGATAAAATATAACTTTTTGTGCTATTCGAAGGTTTATTAATAACCTGTATTGCGTTTTACCATATTTTTTAGATGAAATTTTACGTTACCAAGTTACATGCTAATGAGATACTGATTTTTTGGTAGGGTGATGTCTTTATATATATGTGTGTTTTTTCATGAATAGAAATTTTATCCCAATGGGGTGAATCTTATATTAAGTATCCCAGTAATGATAAACCTAATATATCATTCTATTTAGGGGGTAGTCCCATATGTGAATTTTCGGTGAGAACAAGTGCACAATTAGGTATTGATTTACAATGTGATTCTTGAGATGGATTTGTAAACCCTAGAGTGGTTAGTTTAGGATGTTAGGTTTTTTTATAATTGAGATATGTAAAGAGAGGATACCCCACATGTTATGATTTATATGATATATAATATATGTTTTAGGTGGGAGAGGTTATTGAATATGAGATACACCACATGGTTTGTAAGCCAGGTGATACGGAGAAAATGCCATATGTGAGGGTATCCAAATTAAGGGTATGATTGAATATGTTAGTGGAAGAGACATGGATGTATGGGTAGATGATAAAAGTTTGAGATTCAAGCATTATAAGTGCTACAAAATATGGGATACATTCATGGAGACGCCTTAGATATTGTGAATGAGTAAGACATGAGTGGGTCCCTTTCATTGATATCGATGGATGTGGGGTGTTAGTAAAAAAATGGAATGGGTGTAGAGATGCATTGTTATTTGACGAGGAAAGAAAATTTAGTTCATGTGGTAAGGGAATACAAATTAGATTTTCAAGGGAATGATCATTCATGTACATTTCTATATTGATATTGGACACACATTCAATGACATGGTTAGAGTCTATTTTGAATCCTGTAGTTTTCGAATGACACTCTTAAGGTAGGGGATAATGTGATAGACTTTTGAGTAAGAGATATACTATATTTTAAATAGGGGTGTCATTTGTTATTCTGGTTGTATAATTGATATGTTGTGGAGCATGGTCATTAGATTAGAAACAAGATCTTGTTTTTGAAGACATAATAATATTGGGGTTATGATTTAGGTTGTCCGATTAGGTGATACATGAGAGTACACCCATTATGTTTGTATGTTATCAAGGCATCACATACTTGATATGAATTCCACTATTCAATTTTAGATCCTTGTGACGAGTTTACTTGAATGTTTTCCTGGGATTTAAATTGATATGAATAAAAATACCTTCATGCGAGTGGTAAAATTTGGAATTTATTGTGTTTGGTGGCATGGTAGATCCGATAACTTATCCCGATAAAGTATTGATAGGATTATTTTTTTGTGGAATAAGAGGATAAATACACAATTAGTGTTGATATTTATTGAAGTAGCACTTAAGAACATGTGTAAGGTAATCTATATGTCGGGGTGTTCACCGTTGGCCTTGGAGGGTGTGTTCTTCTATATTTATAGAATTTAGAGGATCCCAACATAGATTTTAATGTTAGATGGGAATATGTGGTGGTTAATGATATTTATGGTGATTGGTTATAATCAGGAAAAAATATTAAGTTATTACATTCGGTAATGGATGGAGCATGTTCTATGATGGAATGACATATTTTTTGGTGGGTCGTTGGCCTGGTGAAAACAATCATTAGGACGTTTGGGGTAGTGATTATGATGTGAGTGAGAAGATGAATCTAAATTATATGAAATATAAAAAAAATTAGGATTTAGATGTACTATTTTATTGATTTAGTGCATTGGAATTAGGCATATGATGATGTTAATGTAATATGTGAGGGATTAAATATATGAATCATGATTCATCACATGATTTAGGGGTAAACTAGTAATTTATGACTTGATTTTGAGTGTAAATATGATTCATTGTGTTGTTTCTAGGGGTGGGGTGGTGAACAAAAAAATCATGACATGTTTCATGGGGATAAATAATTTTAACATGTTATTCATATTGTAATCTTGATTCATTGGATGATTTAGGGGTGAATCATGTGGTGAAATGTATTGATGGGGTTTTTGCATGTGGTTGGATGCAGAGTGTCAGGGACAACATTAAATGTGTTTTATTTAGATTTCCATATTTATTTCATAGATTATATGGGTCCTTTTGAGTATTGGCCGGCATATGAAACTCTAATTTTTTAGTTACTTTTATTTAATTACTAATTTATTGTTTATTATTATTACTCTTGATATTTGGGTGATGATAATTTTAATTTTTATTTTTTTAATGATTCCTTGGAATACTAGAGATTTCGTACCAACCGTTTCGAGACTGTTTGAATTTGGTATGTCATATGTTAGTGTTGTATCACATGGTTGGTAAAACATTTCCCATACCCTTAGATACAACCAAATGAGTTCCCTTGTGAGTCTAGTGATGGAACAAAATTTGGTTCCATGTTTGGTAAACCATTTGGGTTACCGAGTTCTAAATAAAGTTCTAAAAAATCCCCCTCATATAGTTTACCCTCACTCATGCATCACCTCTAACCATATTCCTATAGTGTTGAGTAATGTTGGACCCCCTCCAATGATTCCTCCCTCATTCCCTCTTCTCAATTTTTAGGTATCTTATTGTGATATTTCAAAGGGAAATTTATACATGAGACTCACCATTATCTCATCATTCTTTCACCTCTTTCTATGTGTTCTATAACAAAACCCTATAGTGGTTTTTTTTTCTTGAAGATAATAATAGAATTTATTCAAGGGTATGTAATGGTTCTTTCAAACCATTAATGGAGGAATCATACAATTTTTACATTCCCATGGGATGTGTCTCATTGTGTTTTAGTTTTCTAAATTTAATGCATATAATTAGGTGTTCCAAATGGACTAATTTATAATTAAAAATACTATTTCAGATTAATTAGATTTAAATAAACATGTTTTTTAGTATTTTTAATTGATTTTATTTAACTTCGAAAGGGTATTTTGTGTCTTTGTCTCTATATTATATCTTCATTAAAAAAAAATATTTTTATTCGAAAAAATGTGTGATGGTTTTCATGAAATAATTGGGAGCATAAAAATTATTTGAATATTTTTATAGAATCTAATTATGAATCTCATGTGATTAATGTAATGGTTAATTATTTATTCATTATATGACAAGTTTTATTATGTTTAATTTGTCCCCAATGTCTTAGTTATTTATAATTGATATTATGAATAAGTGTTATCATATTTGGTGTTTGTACTTATATTAATAGGAATATATATATATATATATATATATATTCTTCACATGTACATATTCACATGGGAATATTTGAATATGTTTATTAATAGGGTTTCTATATTTTTATATAATTTTATATGTATATCAAATTAAATGGTTAAGTTTGAAATTTAAATTCGATGGATGAATTGTTTTTTTCAAAAATGCCATTGAAGAGGAGATGGATTATTTTTCTTCTATTTGTGTTATTTGTGATTATTGAGATTATTTTTATTCTATTTGTTTTATTTTTTATTTTTTCAATTATTCATTTTAATTATTTTCTTTTAGAAAGGACATATGATCTGCATAGTGTTCATGATAGATTTTGTATTGTAAAATTCCCTCGGTACATAAATTATTTTTATTTGGTAAAATTAATTCCTATTTAATGTTTTTTGATTCTCAAAAAATTTCACAAGTCCATGGGGATCAAGAACACACCCTTAGTCAATAGAGAAATGGGTTGGGTAATATTTCACATATAAGTCTGCGTTTATTCATTACAAAAAGTTTTAGAGATTAGTTTCTTCATAGAACCTTGATTATATATTTTCCCATTGTTATTAAGGTGTTTTTGGTCAGTTTAGAAAGGACTGTTAGGACTCAAATGTTTAGAGTTGAAATTCTATCATGATGTATTCTCTATTATAAACATCCTGTCTCTACGAGAACATGGGTTTCAATTATTTTTTTTCTTATTTCTATATGATCCATTTTGTTTTATAGAATTAATGTGTTTTTGGATAATGTGTGAATCGAACTTGTGGCACATGGTGAGCTCGGACAACATCGTAAAAAGTGTGGAGATCACATGCATGGTTCCATATTAACTACTGTAAATGTTGTGTGATTTTCACATAGTCCACTAGGACATCAAACCAATTATTTACTATGCAATAGTTCCATTTAGGCTTGGAGTTATGTTGTGATATATTTTTAGATTCTATTTTTGATAGGAATTTAATAATGGTGTTTTAAAATTTAAAATTATTTTCAAGAAAAATTAAATGATTTTAAAAAATGAGGTGTGGGATTAATTCTTTTTTCTAATTTTTGACGATTTAAAAATGTATATAGGTATTTTTAAATGTTTTTAAATGATATTTTGATATAAAATGTTTTAAAATAGTTTTAAAATTTTTAAAGGAAGAAGTTTCTGTTTTAATGATGGGGGTTGACACTAATTTTTTTCAAAAGTGGTTTTATGTTTGGAATATGTTTGATGGATGGTTGGTGTTGGAATATAAATATTTATATGTGTTTTTATATTGAAATGTGTGTTTTAAAATAGGTTTTCTCATAGGGAAATGTATTTGAAAATTTATGTTGTTATTTTAAAAAATGATTAATGGGGTCATTAGATCTGATTAATGTTGTAGTTATTTTTATGGTGTTTATGACGATTCATTTGAAATGTTTATTTTTAATTAAAATAATATTATTGTTGAGGGTGATTTATATTTTAATAATTATATTGGATTTAAGTTTTGTGTTCGTCTTTGTTATTGATAGTATGCTCCTCAGAACTACTTCAAACATAGTCAGGATTGGTAGGTAATCTATTTTGGGTGATACATATCAAGAATACTCCCCTTGGTATTTCTATAGTTGTTTTTATATGTATTGATTAAATCTTTTGTTTTAATTTATCTCTTTTTATTGGATGATTCCTTTTTATTTTGGTTGTCTTGCTGTATGGTGAGGTTTCACTCTATTCTTTGATTTGGGGGGAAGGTTGGGGGTGTCCTTTAGGTATCTAAGATAGATGTAGAATCAGTTGTTTTCATGTGATTCCTTTTTTCATTGATTTATCGGGATCACTATGATTGATTTTCTGTATATGGGGTCTTAAAATACAACATGTTTATTCTTATCCTAGGGGTTGGACCCATGTTTTTGGTGGAGGCACTTTTTTTGGTTTATGAATTTTTCTTTTATTCTATATTAAAGAGTTTCTGGAGGGGAATTGAAATTACTATGAATGAATTTTTAGAGTATACATAAGGATATGGTCTAATATTAGAGTTTTTTATTTGGAATTTTGATGCTTCTTTTACTCCCTTTCTCTACCCATCCATGATATGTTTTTTACATGGGTTACTTATTTTTTTGTGGTTTTATGATGTTCTTATTTCTCGATTTGAATGTATTGGATGATTTTGGAATTTATTTTATATGAAACCCAATCGAGTACAATTATTTTTCATTTTTTAGTGTGTTTTACAAGTTTCATGACCTGATGAACCCTCCTATAATCATAATCATAAATAGTTGATAGAAACAATAATAGTATCTACTTCTTCAATTTCTCATTAGTAATAAGATGTGAGTTGTTCCTTAAGGAATTATATGTTATTCTATTTTCTAAATGGATTTTAATGTTTCAATTTGAATTTAGATTTGGGAGACCATGTCATATATTTTCCATCTTTTCCATTTGAGATTATTCTTAAGTCTTCTTCTATAGTCTAAGAGATTTTCGGTGGAAGAAATTATTATTGTGGGAAGTAGTGTGACACCCTTAACATTTATTTATTTTATTTATTTATATATTATTATTTAATTTCTTTTTATTTAGTGGTTCTTTGTTTTAATTTTTGAATTTGCTAAGAATTTTTGGTTTACTGTATGATTAGTATATGGTTAGTGTTAACTATGCAGAGACTCTGCAAATGGGAAATGTCATGTGATAGATCCACTATACCAAAAAGTAACTTGTTCCCTCACACCATGTGAGCCTACAATGTGAGTTTCCCAGTGATACCAAGGATATGTGTGTGTTTTTGTAAACCATGTGGAAATATTATGTTGATTACCAACATTACTAAAAAATGTTCTATAATTATCTCTCCCTCATAATTCACCCTCAATCACATATGTCTATCCCTCTCTCTGTCTCATATCCTGAAATTAAAACCCCTATCCTAGTGACACCACACTTATCTATTCACTATTCTAAAGTTCTCTTTTCCATTTAGCATGGAAATCCATCTAGACGAGGCTCCTTCATATCCTTCTTCTCCCCTCACCCCTTTATCCATGGGTTTTCAACCCCCATTACTATTTTTTCCATATAAAAACCCTAGGTCGGGATTCATGTTATGATTTATTATAGAAATTTTTCATAGGGTGGATGATTATCCTTTTATTCTGTCATCATTCCATTTTTTTAGGAAGTATATCATATAATCCTTCCCTAGGTAAGTGTTTAGATGCATTATATTTTCTAAAACAAACCTCATGTGCATGGGTGTTAAATTTTTTTTGATTAAAATTTTAAATATTAATTGGGGTTATCTATATTTAAATATAAATGTTTTTCATGGGTTTTAAGTGATTGTATTTGATTTTCACAAGGTATATTGTGTCTTCGGATTAATTTTTTTTCACATGAAAAACTAATGTATATCATAACCAATAAAATATTTATAATGGTATTCATAAATGAAAGCTCTTTTAAAAATTATTTAATGATAATTATGAAATATAATTGGAAGAAAATTTGTTAAATTTACTTCTTAATTGGATACTCATTGTTTGAGAATTTATATTATGTTTAATAGGTTCATCTTATGTTATTTACTTATTTATGATTTTTTAGGTTCTTCATATCATATATTATGTTTATACATATTTGAATATATATATATATATATATATATATATTAGACACCTGAAATTATTTACATGATAACTTTTTATGATTTCTATTATGAGGTTTTTATATATATTTCTCTTTTAATGTGTGCGATTATATATGTGTGTCAAATTAAAAAGGATATTTAAATTTTAAATTTCATGCATGAACATCATTTTAAAAAAATTATTGAAATAGTGGTTTTAAATTATTTTATCATCATTTATAAATAGATTTTAGTTTATTATGTATATGTGATATGGCCTCATAAAAAATATTTGTGGATAAAGTGATCATCAAAAGGTGTTTACAAAATAAGTCAGGGACTCAAATTTTGTTCTTGCGTGTTGGTAGTTATTGTTACAGGAAATTTTTTTCTTTATTACATGTTTTGTGTATAGAAAATGGAGACAATACGTAGCTGGGTAATATAATGGGTTTTACTCTCTATTTAGGCTTGAGGTCAGCTAAAAATGATTTACTTGTATGATAGAGTGGGCTCTTGGATTTGGTTTAAGTCATATACTTGGTTAGTGTTCCTTGAGTGTGTCAGTTACCTTTGGAATATGTATGGTATATAAATTACATTGTGTCTTAGGTTACACTCTACAAGGTTTCAAGTCTCTTTATTATGGATTCTGTTTCAAATATTATTGATTTCCAATATTCAAATGTAGTGCCCACTCTAATGCATTCATTTCTATTTCGCCTTGTTTTTTATTACATCTGATATTGTTTTATTTCATTATCATCTATTATTATTTTATTATAATATTAGTAGTAAATTAAAAGGGGATTTATAGGATTATTTCAAATGGGTTTATTTCATTTAAAAAGGTTATTTTTTAATGTTTGTATTTTGATAAAATATTATTGTGCTAAGAAAAATTATTTTTATTTTTTTTATTTTAAAAAATGAAAAGGTTCTTTTAAAAAATGGATTACCGTGATGTTTGGTTTTAATATGAAATCATATAAAATATACTATTTAAATGTAATTTAAAAAAATAAATTTTTGTTTATATTGGAAAATAAATTTAAGTACCATGTATTGTTTACCTAGTAGGGTATTGAGCTCACATTTTACCCGCACCACTTGATGTCTATTGACTGAGTTTTTTTATTTTAGTTATAGGATTGATCTATTAGATCTTATTCAGTGTTTTTATAGTTAGTGATCATGGGTGGAATGGTATATTTTTATTAGTTTTTTATTTATATTAATTTTTTTACTACTTAGTAGCTACAGACACATAAGAAATTTTCCTAATTTTAGTTATCATTATTGTTAGAATACTGTATTTATATCATTAATAGTGGGATACATATCTGGATAGGTGAGGGAGTTTTTTTTGGGTGAGTGGAGGAATTTATTTTTTTCATCCATGTTATCTGTTGCTTATTCTAAAGAATTTATTCTACTAATTTTTTTTATCTTGGACATCTAGTGTATGGATGGATCATGTAGGAATTTTGATAAGCATTTTCCTCTAAATAAATTATATTTATCCTATAATAACTATTCCAATTTATTTTATAATGAACCCATAGTTCTTGTCACAAGACCATGTGGTTTACCAACTTCCCTTCATCCAATAGTGAGCTAGGAAAGTTGTTAGTTCACATGAATGTTTAGGCTGGTTCATTACATAGTGTATATTGGGCCCTATACATGATTAGTGGACACTCATCTTAATATATTTAGAATAAGAGTAGAGGTAAGGTATCTAGTTTCAATCAGTGTTTTATTACATATTTAGGTGTTTTATGATGGAAAAAAATGAGCACGTCATTTTAAAGATAAAGATATGTTCATAAGGAAATTCTGAAGGTTGTGAGAATCATGTTTGGGATCTAGAGTTATCTGATGAGGCTTATGGTGGGAAGCACAATAATCTAAGTGATCAATTGAATAAATAAATCATGTTGTTTAAAAATATATGGGAACATGTATGTCTCATTTTGTTGCATTAGTGATAGGATCGATTGGTAGATTGACTTTTTATTAACATATTTCCTCATGTATGGAGTAATTAAATGCTAACTCATAATGCATTTTAGAGTAAAACACAATGAGTTTATCATGGATCACAAACTCAATTCAGTTATGTTCATTACCTAAATGGGTCATGATACCTATGATAAATGATAAAAGTTATGAAGGGGAGATGGAAACTCCAATTATCTATATAGGATATATAAATCAGTTGGAATTTGATTTTTTTTGTTTGGAATATGGATCATATTGAGAATTGGGACTCATAATGAGGTTTTGAGAGTTTATACATCCTAAATGCATGTTTTTTCTTATGATTAATGTTTCAGTTGATGGAATGGAAGAATGTGAAAGCGTCCAATGAGGGAAAATTTGTTCAGGATACCTATGGATACTTCCAAAATCCATTCACACCATGATAAAGGGACTCAAAAGATGTGTTCTGGTGATAGGGGGAGATGACTCCTCTTCCCAGGGTATCAATAAAGTGAAAATTATTTCATTTCCTAAAATGATTATAAGGGTGTTGTTTTTTATTTTTTTAGGGGATCTCAGATCCTTTTGGATTCAAGTGTTAAGGAACAGGAGTGAGGGTCTAGATGACCAGACATCCACTCTCCCTCTTCCCCCTTGAATTGGGGTGGTAATAGTTGACTTTTAGAGGTGAATATGTGTAGGAAGTCTCCCCAATCATTGATATACAATGTTTCTATCATCATATTGTATGATTTTTTCTAGGTTTTTTGTTACAATTATACCATATCATGGTTTAATAGCCCTTTTTTGGGTATTTTCTTCAATGTCCATCAATAGTATCTTGCAATATTTTCAACATGTGACCTCCAATTTATTCACCAAAGGTAAATAATTTTTTATCTTATTCATGATTTTTGAAACTAATTAAAATTATTTTTTCATTGCATCAAAACTATTAGTTAGGTTATTCATGATTCTTAGTCCATGGGTTCTATTAGAGTTGATTTCACTATGTTGAACGTGGTTGTAGATTAATGATATTGGCTACTATGATTTTATTTTTTCATTGTAATTTATACATATTTATTTAAGTAAATATAAATTTTTAATTAAATATCTTATTATTATTAATTTTATAATGTATTTTCATGGGGTAGATTCCCATAAGGATGGCTGATGGATGGATCTACTTGAACACCATTGGGTGAGAGTTTTTGGGTAATACATAATAACTGAAAAAACATGTTTGAGGTAGGTGGTCCTTTTCACCCACCACTATGGTGTTATGATTTATTTATGAATCATGTGATATGTAGTATCTCCACTAAGTGTGATTAACCTGTTTATATTAATGAAAATTATTTAAATTATATTTAATACCAATGTATATAAAAAAACGGTTCCAAGGCTACGAGGGACCTTGTGCATTGGCCGAATTTCTAGGTTTTTGATGGCCATATCCACAAAGATGTATGTATTCCGTAATACACTTGGACTCTATAGGGTGTAATATTATATGAAATGAATTTTAGGGAGTGTACCTTGTGAAATTTGCTTTAGTTTTCTCATGCTATAGATGAACAATTACTTTAGATGTATTAGTAAGGGTTTGGCTATGTGTGAACATTGTTATGATTTATATCCGTTCGTCTAGTAATGGTGGCCATAGAGAGAGTGTTTATTCCAATACGATACGTGGCCACCTTGGTGGGTATATCATTGGTTGGACTTTTGGATGGATTGGATATGAGGAATGATGGGAGATGTCATGGTAGGTGGGGCGTACCCCATTCAATCTCACAAAACAAATGTATGTGAGGCTTGTATTGTGAAGATAGTGAGGACATGAGATTATTTTGATGATACTATATAGATTTATTCCCTATCAGTGATGGTTTTTGACCTAGGATGTGGGTAGGGGATAACCAAACCAAGGAAGTGTTTCTAAGTGGAGATGTGAACTTGGGGAACCCAGTGGATTACCTAATGATAGGTTTAACCTAGTTATGGTTAATATGGGATTTAGGTTGTGATAACTATGTACAACACATTAAAACTCGAATAGAATATAACACATGAGATATATGTGTGGGATTGTTTTCCCAAAAATATTTATTATGATACTATTATATAACCCTAACATCGGAATCTGGTCATTGAGGTGTATAATGATCACCTGTGGTCAATCTACAGGGAAACAGTGCTTATGTCAGATGAATATACGGTTTTAAATGAGCTATATTGAATCAATTGTTGAGATTCAAACACACACATAAGACATCCTAGAACGCTTGGGTATCAACCAAAGAGATTCAGAAAATACATTTCATAGTATGTTAGGAATCTGGGTATTATTTAGAAATCCAAATATATTAGATTACCCAAGATTCTACATAACTAGCTATTGAACATTGTCTTTACATACACTTGATTACCCATGATGGTTGCGGATCTGTGGGATGCGTGATAAGTGATTTCCATAGGAACTAATGAATCAACTATTGTGATATACTAGTATGTATATTTCATTACTCAAGATGCTGGGGAATCATCCATGAGACATGAAATATTGTATTTCATTATAAAATAGGGAATCACCCATTGATATTGACACTCACACACTGTATTTACCGTAATTCATGAGAATTAATCACAAAACCAAGTAAGAATTTACTATATATGATTTTTGGGAATCCGTTTATACCAGTTACCCACAAAATTTCCTAGGATGTTGTCCTATAGATCATCAATGGGATTTAAATTGATAGGAAACATTACATGAAGATATCAAAGAAACCCAAATACCATCCAAAGTAGAATTTGGAAGATCCTATGTGTTATATAGGACCCAAGGATCAATGATTATTATTTATTTCTTGATTCATTATTTTTTTATTTTTTCATCATGTCAGATTAACATACACTAACTTCATGGTTATATATAGGACAACCTTATTGGTTCTCTATTGATTTGTATAGACACCACTATTGGGAATCCATGGACCTTTGGTACTATAGTATCCATCACAAATTAATGGTTTAGGTTTTCCAGATTCCCTAGATTTGGTCATCCAGCTATGTAATCACAAACACCAAGATATGGTGGAATTCCTAATGTCAAATTTTGACTCCCTCACTATGGGAAAAACTCGTCAGTCACAGACCGGGGTGGGATGTTACAATTATTATTTTTGAATCTCTATTGTTATTTTGAATAAAATATTACCCATAGTCCTTCTCACATACACATGAATATCATTGTAAAAGTGTTATTTCTCATGAGGATGTTACCTAGTGATGAGACAAAGGAGAAATAAATAAAGGATGATCATATGAAAATGAATCATACTACAAATCATGTTGAGATGGATTGGAGTAATTATTACTCCTAAGGAATAGATAAAATTTTTACTACTCAATAATCAAACTGATAATTTTATACTCATGACCATTTACAATATTTTTTTAGTAATAAATTTTTATTATATATTTATATAAGTATATAAAATCCAAAAATTAACATTCATAACAATTTATAAATGGATCATCTGTAATATTGTTTTATTGTGAAAGGTTATTTATTTATATAATTTTAAAAATTGTATAGTTAATAATAATTCATAGATAAAATTGTAAATATTGGGAAAAATATGTTATTCCCATCAATAATAATTTAATTTCTAATATACACCCTCCCATATTAACTTTAGAATGAAACCATAAATTTATGAGCTCATATAGACCTAATTAAGGGTCATTCCATTTATTGAAGAGTCATAATTATAATAATGGGTTGACTAATAGAAATTAACATTAAGGATAATGACTGTAGTGTTCTTAGTGAAAACTGGAGGACCTATATTTTGGATTATGGATTCCACTCGACAAATCAAGGTTTTATGTGATTACATAGATAGAATGAGTAAATACTTATTAAATATAATTATCTTTTAAGTAAAGGATATAATTCATACAAAATAATTGCAATATATATCTTATAGAACTATAATAGATGAGTTTTTGATATTTTAATTATAGTGAAATAGTTTTTTATATCTCATAAAAAGTTTAGGAGACATATTTGATTGATAAAAAAATAATGTATTAAACTATTAAACAAGTAAAATTATTAGATTTTTTCTTTGATTTTATTATAAAAAAATTAAATAGAACAAAAACTTCATTATATTTGATATCATTTTTTGGTAGATAAAATCACCTTATAATAATAAACTCCAAGATGTGGTGTTATTTATTATTGATATTGTTTCAATAAGTGAGGTAATTTTATATTACAAAGACCTCAATGTTGGATGAGTCATGTTTTTATGAAATTAAAATTAATAAGGATGACTATGTGAGTAAAATAAATGATGAATATATTTTTTATCAAATCATGAATTCATAAACTTTGATGGAGTTGAAATCTCTACAAGTTTATATGGAATTTCACCACATGATTTAACATATCTATAAATTTTGTTTAAGGAAATTGAGGTAAAATATGAAGGATATATTTAATGCACAATTCACATAAAAGTTAGATGTTCAAATCCAGGTTTTTTAACATGTAATATAAATGATTAGGTATATTATGTGATTTTAATAGTAAGGATTCAGGATGGATATAAATATTTCTATTAGCCTCATTATTTTATTCTTATAAAATAATTAATATATTTTTATTTAGATAAATAAAATGAAAAAAATATATAATCTTCTTCAATATATTTTATATAATATTTGTCAAGATAATATGGATGTGAAGAAAAACATATCACAATTTCTTATAGTGGACTCAAGTGAATAATTGTTGAATAGTTCATTGGTAGAATCAATGGCTAATGAAATTATACAATATCCTCTTCATGTTATAAATATTATATGAGAGGGTAAGGAGTAAGTGGATATCTAATTTTTTTGTATTGATAAAGGGAATTTAGAATTTAATTTCAATAATCTAATGAATAATAAAATGAGTTATTTTAAATTAGGTATATTTATCATTTCCTATAATAATTCTATGTTAGTATATTAGGTATTAGATAAAAATCGAGTCTCGTCAAATGTTTTTTAAATACCTGAACCAAAAATATAATTTTTTGATTTGAAGAGATGGAGTGGATTATTTAGTTGTTCAAGTTAAATTAAATATTAAATTAAGTATAGTATTTATCATTTCATATTAAATAATCATTTTATTATTTTATTGGATAACTATTATTAAGTGAAAAATGTTCAAAAAACAATATTGTGGTAATTATAAATATAAATGGTTATTGTTTATGGAAAAATCCACTTAATAATGGATTATCAATATATACATGAATAAAAAAATTGAATATTAGAAATAAATGATGAATTCCAAAAAGCATGACTCACATTACACCCTATAGTTACTTTTTCGACATAGTTATATATAATAGATTATCATGACAAATATATATCAATATGGGTAATTATAATATTTAGTTAAAAATCTTTAATATTTGTCATGATTTTTAAAAAATTAAGTGTGCTAAAATATTATTAATCAATAATGTTGAATTTTCCGAAAAGAATCTAGAATTAGTTATCAAGGATATATGTGACCATTACATGTAGAAAATAATGATAATGTTTCATAGCTAAAAAATATTAATGATAACATTAGAATATATGTATATGTTTACCTTATGAGGGAAAAATCATATTTCTATAGGAGTTATAAGAAACATATAAGTGAAAATAGAATATAATAAGATCAATGTAGAAAATATCTTACAAAGACATCACTAAAAATATCTAAGATGATAGAATAATATCAATACTCTTATGGATAAATTGATGAGAGTGATGGAAATTCATAAATAATCATGTAATTAATATGCAATGAAAATATCCACATACACACATAAATAGTTATGATAAAAAAAATGGAAAAATAAATTTCATATGATTTATAGAATTAAAATAATCCAAACCTATAAAAAATTTATATATATGGATGAAAATTATTTATCAAGGAAATTCCAAGTAACAAACTTTTATCAAAGTACACAAAATAAATCAATACAAATTAATCTGAAGTAGTAAAAGGGTTGCATCCTATATAAAAATAAATATGTATTGGTGATAGTCTATCGATGACAATATCATTATAAAAGTATAATATATTTGAAGGAGATATTATGAGAAATGTTTATTTTGATACTTTCAATGCTCAATATTCACAGGTGTTGGTATATAAAAAATATTCCTAATACCCTGTAGGAGAAAATGATCAAGAAATAAAAAACTATGTGTATATGAACTAAATATTTTAAAGAGATAGAGAGATAAATATTATTCCCATCAAGAATGTTGATGTGTTATTCCTAAACAAATACTAATTTATTTCCTTATTTATTAAATTAATTGAATACAAAATATACATAGAAGGTAATGTTATAAAATTGAATGTTATAATTGGTGATAATGTTTTTATGGAAAGTTGATGTATAGTCTATGAGAAAACCCTTCACTAGTTTTAATGATAAATTCCATAACACTTTACCAATATTATAAGTTTTAAAAAATTTTATGTTAGAACCGGATTATTCAATGGAAAACCTCAAGAATAAATCTACATATGACATCCATAAGGGTTTTTGGAATCATAGGAAGCCAATAATGTATGAACATTATAGAGATCCATTCATAAAATTATGTAGCAATCAAATTAATGAAATAATAAATTTAATGTGCCCATAATGATTATTTTCACTATAAATGAATGCAATCCTCATTTTGATATGATGTTCATGGGAGTGACATAATTTTCTATGAACTATATGAAAAATATTATAGTATTAATATTAAATAATACATGACTGAATAAAGTACTCTCTATTAATTAATTAAAATACAACCCATATTTTAAGGATGGAGACATAATAATATCAATAACTTAGGATTCGTAGAATTAGTCAAAGAAAATTATTTGAATATTTATTGAAAATTGAATATAAAATACTCTAAGAAAGAATTTTTACCTATGTTGCATGGATTAAATTCATAAAGAAGATACTACATTAGAAAAAAGAACATAAAGTTTTAATAAATTTATTCCATTGGAATTTATTGATAAAATATATCTTATATACAATGATATTAATAATAATGATTATATCTTGAAAATTTGAAGACAACTTCATTAGGAAATAGTTAATCCTATCCTTATGATTAAAAAAGAATTTTTTTTGTGAAATATAGAAGGTTTATAAAACTAAAAATTATGGTATATAAACATTCTAATCAATAAAAATATTCAGTTGATTTTTTATTGTAGTTATATTGTGTCAGTCAAATGACACAAAATTAGCCTATTAATTCCATATTTATAAACATGATGCATATTTCAAATTTTTATATAGGTAATAAATAATTTTTAATGCATAACTATTTATAAAATATTATCGTAGTACAAGATAATGTAGATCACATAATAGTGTTATGTAAAAACACTATAGGTCATTCTTTTTAGAATGATACTAAATAACACTAAATTATACATAATACACAAAACAAACATAAAATATTGACAACTTTTACTCATATTAATGATAGTATTATTAATAGAGTCTCTATAAAGTATCTTGTGGTAGACTACAAAATTAAATTAATAACTCAGATGATTTATGTATATATTGTGAGAGAGAACTCGTAGGATAAATAGTAGTAAAATTTTGGTTATGTGGAAATATATTTGAGGTGTTTCCCTAGTATTAGAATCATCATGTAATTTGGATTACCATGAAATATTTATAATTAAATTGTTTACTCTAAATAATTTTTTTACTCCTCTACCTGACTTTTGTAATAATGTTCATTGAGTATTGGTCACATAGATATGTTATAACATTCCTTAATATAATTGTGACCTAATACATCCATGAAAATATTTTTAAAGGTATTCCTTATGTTCTAGATATATTATTCATAGAGGACAGTGAGGATGTATGAATACATAGTTTTGGGGTGAATATTCATCGAGACTCCTTCTACCGAATAACAAATTAATGATCTCTATGTGGATAACACCATGAGGACAAACCCTTCAATTGGAAATCCACCTACTATATGACATAGAAAATTACAATATGAATTTATTCATATTTTTCCTTATACTTGATATTATTATTTTTGTATATCACGAATCATGTATATTGAATTATGATTGTATCAATGGTTTATATAAACTTTTTAATTATCTTGTGTTAGGTTTTCGATGAGTTCTATAAAACTATTTGAATATTGATGAAAATATATATCTTTTTGGAGTGTTGGAAGTTTATTTAAATGGAATTTTAATCAGGTTGAAATTTTTTGAATTCAATAAATGACTGTTATTATCATTGTAATTATCATCATGATATGTAAAATAAATATAGATAAATCATTAATGGATGAATAAGCATGTATACATCATGTATGATGATATATTATAAAAAAAATGGATTATAAAATATTGATAGTGATCGTGATAGTGTTATCATTACTATGATTTGTTTTTGTTATCCATAATACCTATTATGTCTTTCAAATTCACACACTTGGCCTATGGTTTTGAATAACAACTCATAATAATGAAGCATGTTGGATTTCACATAACATGTATCTAAAAAATGATCGTATTTAAAATATTATTTTTTAATATAAATAATATTATTTTCAAGATTAATGTCATCTTGAGTTATGTGAATAATAATTCAATACCAAATTTTTCTTGATCATGGATAAGGGTTTTGGAGTTGAATTTGAATTAATATTCCCAATTAATTCTAGTGTGGGAAATTGAATATTTATTAATTTATTGGGAGAATTTATAATGAGGTAATGATCCAAATGTATATAATTATTTTATTTGATTGAATTTAACAAATATGTTATTTATTTATATTACATAAATAAATATATATATATATACGAAATGATAATTTAAAATTTTTTAAATTAAAAACATATTTACTTGATAATAATTTAATAATTTTTATTATTATTCAATGCAAAGCATGATAATTTTTAATAACTTAAGGATTATTATTATTTAATTAATTGGGTTGAGATATTTTTATAACTTCTTAATTATAAATTCATCATTAATTATAACTTTTAACCCATGTCAATTATGTTTATCTTCCATGTTATCTCATTTTCACATGACATACTTTCATACCTATCTCCCAAATTGTATTGTTACCGAGTTGAATAAAATGGAATTATTCTTAAATTGACATAGAGGTTTTGGAGAAATATAACTACTTCAATCTATTACTAATCATATCATTACTAAAATCAGGATATTGATGGATTATGCATAGATATTACGAGATGGATTTATTCTCATGTCATAAAATAAATATTGATGAAGGATGCAAGTGAATATAATATTTGACAATGATTACAAGGGATAATTTATTTAATTAGATAGTTAATTATACATTTAAATTTAAATCGTAACATTTGATTCTATGTTAATTCACTGAATCTAATTATATTTAAATATTATATTTTACGCTAATATTTTCTTAAAAAGATAAATTATAACTCTCTGGATCATTTCAAATATGATGAATATATTCATTCATTTCATATATGTTAAAATATTATTTATATTTTCTTTTATATTATATTTTATCATGAATATATGTGAAGATATTACCCTTTGGTAGGATTTAGTGAATAGGTCCAATGTATAACATTAGATAAAAATACAACTAAGTGGTGTCTATGTGTTATATAGAGATTATTGTTCCTTTATAAATTTAGAATGTTTCTGTATATTTGTGTTTACCAAACAATCAATCTATTTTTAATTTATTTAACCATATTAGTATTATATATTTTAATAGGTTTCTATTCCATTACAAAATTTATGTGTTTTTATTTATGAGATGTTATGATTTTTCTGGTTGTTCATGTTTTATAAATGAATTATTGAAGTGATATAATAATTCAAATATATTTCCCGGTGTTATATAGGTTTTTAAATGAAATCCATTATTCAATAAAATTATTTTAAAAGGTTAATATTTTCACATCAAAGATATTTCATACCCTTGGATCATATTCTCCATTTTACTGGATAAGAATATATCTTAGGTTTATAGCTTATTGGTTCATGTATTTAGTCCGACCATCCTGGCCAGTATGTTATAGTTTTCAAGAATTAATTTTTCTAAAAGGGTATCATTATACAGTACATCATACTAAAATAGGTTTAAATAATGGATTTAGGTTTTATTATGTCTTGTTGAATTTATTTTAAGTCTTCAAAAGGGATTGAGGACTTTGTGTGGCCATTTGAGATAATCTAGAAATTTTATAAAAATGGGTTTTAAAGTAGTTAGCCTACATTGTATTTGAAATGAAATGAATATAAATTAATATTTGTAATGTAATGAATCGATATTTTATTTTATATTAATTAATCATAAATTTTAGTGAAACAACCATTTCTTTTATTAAATATTATTGCACATAAAGTAAACATATCAATCAATTGTAAAAGTAAATTGGTAATTATTTCTTTGAAATGGTCTGACCATCACTAAAATTTAGATAATTAAAATGGTGATATTGAATTTAAATAAGTGACCCTAACATTGATATAATTTTTTGGTCAATGAAATATATAAAATATTAATTGAGTCTTTATATGAAGGAAAATGTTGAAAATATTTATATAATGTTATAATAAATATTTACTTGTAAGAATATCATATTTACATATAGAAAGACTTTGTTTATAAAAGATTTGATATTTTATCAGGATTTTTTAATGATTTAATTGAGGATTTTGAATGTGATTTTATTGAATGTTTTCTATGTATGAACCTTAATATATTTTTTCTATATTAATGAAGATTATATAGAGATACATATTTTTTCATTATATGTGACAATGACACTACATTTTTTATGATAGAATTATATTTGTAATGTAGAGATATTATGAATCATATCAAACCAAGATCCTTGAAAAAATAAATGGGGGATATAAAATGAAGATATTGATTTATATTTTACGTGATTTAAATATTTTAAAATATTGTCTATATATTATTTATCGATGATGGATTTACTCGTTGGGAAAATTATTATTATGATAAATAATATTTATTATAGATATTTTTTAAAATTGTAAAGATTAAGTTAAAAGAGATACTAAATATTTTAATATAGATCATATTTTAATAAATAATATTTATTAATAAAATAAATTGAAATTATGTATTTGGGTTTAATATATTCAGAGATTTAATAATCCTTTAAATATTTTCATGCGAGGGTTAGTGTTTTTGAATTAAAAGTTAAATTTTTTTTTAAATTAAATTAAATTTTATACTGGTCATAAATTAATTGGAATGGATGGGTTGTTGGAAATTTTTTGATCTATTTATATAAATTTATGGATGATTTGAAAACTCCGTAGGGACTATTTATGGTAGGGTTAAAGCCTTATCTAGTTAAATTAATTTAAAAAGGTGTAGTTTTAGTTATGGAATAATTTGGAATAACGATATTAATAAATATCTATATTGAATGTGTTTAATAAAAATAAATAGTTATTAATCATGAATTTCTTGTATAATATTATGTGTATATGTTCCCATGTGTGTTTTGATGGTTAATTTTTGATTTTGGAATCATTTGAGATGAAAATATAAAATGATTGTTTTACTATTAGAAGTGAAGTGTTTTGATAGAAAATTATATAAACATAAATAATAGTCCTATTATTGTTTTATAATGAAACAAAAAATTATTTGAATATGAAATGAAACTATTAATCTAATTAACTAGCTTTAATGTTGGGTTTTTAAATTCCTTTTGTAGGGAGTTTATTTAATTATTCATTTTCATCTTGGGGATGATTGTGGGGGAATGAATATTCAATTTTTCCTTCAATCATCATACAACTATGGACATTCAATTTTTAAGTAGTTGTGTTATTCCTCATAAAATATAATGCAAGGCAAGTTTCATTCACATGCTTCTATCTCCTATCAATAATGATTTGACAAAATATCTACTTTTTATAATGTTGGCATGGTTTCAATAATTATTTAAATAGAAGTTGTTTTAACTAATATATTTTAGTTTTATTCTTTCATTAGGAATTTTTTATTTTAAATATTCAATACAATATAATTTTTTATGCGATTCATGTTACATGCACATGATTTGAAAACCAAGAATTGGGATCAAAATAAGAATGTTTTTTGGGAAAAATACTTCAAACTTTCATCGAGGTGTTTTTTGGGATGATATTGTTTGTTGAAAAATCAAGTTAATAGTGTGATAGTATGATTTTTATTTCCATAGAAGGAATTTTTAAGGTTTTATATCATTCAAGTGTTTTCCATTTTTTAGCCACAAATTTGGAATATTTTTTTATACAAAATGAATGATTCCCTCCTAGAATAATTTAATGACCTCAAAATAGGATCAATGGACTATGGATGCTGGTGGTGAATTAATTACATTGTAAAAGGTTATGAACCATGTAGACTATAATGGATGTATGTGTAACCGAAATGGATGGTATCGTTTGCAGCTAAATACGAAGAAATAAAATGTATCACAGAACAATTTTCTGACCAAAGAGTAATTGTAGTTTGTGGGAGAATAAATTGATTTATGGGGTCCCAAAAATGAATAAATTCAATTTATTGACTGCATATCATGTTAAATATGTGGTAATAGATAATCTAAAAAGGTTATTTTAGTCAGTGTGATTAGAGGGTTTTGAAGGATTTTTTTTCCTTTTTAAAGGACCTCAAATAACATCATAAGGATTATGAGATTTCATTATAGATTATTATCATCGCAAGAATTCAGATATGTCCAAAATTGATTTTTTAAGGTGGCTTTCCATAATGAATTTTGTTTTTGAAGGAGATACTCTATAGAAGTGGTGGTTTGTGAAGGATTCATCCCATGAAGGTTCAAATCATGAAAGAGGACGTCTGGAAGGAAAGCCTAGATTGTAGAAGGATTTCTTATGTATCGAAATTTGTTAATAAAAAGGGGTCTTAAAAATCACTCATGATACATGGATAAATGTTTTTCTGTAAGGTTATAATAAAATTTATTGAGGAATAGAATTAGTTCATTAAATGTCTCTCCTTAAAGAAACTGCCACTCAGTAATGTGTATTAACTTTACCACATGAAAAAAATACATCATGGAAAAATCAAATATGTATGGGAAAATTTTGAGATGATTCATTATAACATAAGATTCTTCATAGGAAGCAGTGAGCACGTTTATTTGAATAGAACAACGAGCTTTAAATTTTTTTTGGGTTGTAAATTTTGAGGGATAGGGAGACCACACCAAATATTGTATTTTAAGTAATATATAGGGTATTTGGTAAAATGATACAATTCTATTTTCTGATACATGGATGTATCTTTGTGAGTGATAATCAAAAAAAATATTTTTCCCTTCTTCTTTCTTTGTTTCTTTACATAATATGATTCATCTTCAGATAATGGTAGAAATGATAAGATAAACATATACAATAAATATAAAATTAATGGAACTTGTAATAAATAGGTCAGGATCAAGTGGGGTAGTAATAATTTCAAATGAATATCTATACCAAGATTCAACCCCCCAATCTGGGTATCTATGCCCTTTTTGGGCCTAGTAATTGGAATTAGATCATTGGTTTCTATTATCCTATTCGTTTCCCTTAATAGTATTCATTTTTTTGAAATTAGTGTTCTATTACAATATTAGCAAGTTGTTCCATGGGAAAATGGAAAATAAATAAATAAATATGTATAAGTATGGTGGAATTTCATAGTGTGGAAGTGTCCATGAGGAGAGTGAGATTGAGTTGATGGAAAGGACCAACATATTAGATTGTGATATTATTTTCTCATTAAATGATTCAATATGGATGAATGAAGTACCTAACTAGTCATGTGATGTTGAAACTATTGATAATGATGAAATTTCTTGAAATCTAGTAGTAGATATTGTCCACATGAGAAAGAAATTGAATCATAAATTTAAAAAAAAAATATATCTCAAGATATTCAGATTTAGTTATAGGAAATTGAGTTAAACAAACAAAAAAAGTTTAAATAAAATATTTATGATGATTATATTGAACTAGGGGTGAATAATGATACACATGTTGATGACCTAAAAAATATTTCTTGAAAGATAGGAAAACCCAAAGATGGTGACAAGGGAAAAAATATAAACTTATAATAAATTTAAAATTTGGAAGAGAGAATTTATGATCTTGAAACACACCTTTCGGAACTGATTCCAGAGAAAAAAGTACTATAATAGGGGAAGGCATGATGTAATGATACAATTTCTCTGAAAATTTATAGAGTAAAGGAGGAAGTTGACATCATGAAAGAGACCTAACACTAATTGGATGATATGATAAGTACAAAGAGATAAGTTAATACTCAACATGAATCAATGGTTAAAAAGATTCAATAATTGAAAAATGAAATAGAATCAGTGAATAAATTAGTGGAGAAATATATTGTCAACGTCAATACAAAATTGAAAGAAGATTTCAATTCATTATTTTAATATACATTAGAATGTAATAATGAGATTAAAATAAAATATTATATTTCATAGGGAAAGCATCAACTGATTGCCACATTACAAAAGAAAAGTAATTTTGAAAAATTTGGTATTGGATACGATGAACCACCTCCCATTAATAAGAGAAAAATGTCATTAAAATTTATAGAAACATTTATAATCCAATAAGAGATGAAAATATATTTTAAACTACTTATAAAATTTTTTATGAAAACATGTGATATTTATATTGGATCCATGGTCATATTTAATATTTTATTGAATATCGTTAATATATATAATCTTGATAAGACATAAATGTTTATAAATTTAAGAATAAACCAAAGACCCATGAAATTTATAAGAGGAATGTCTCTCAAAATAATGTAACAATCAAATTATATTATTGTAGAATACATGGACACACCATGAAAATGTGTTCGAAATTCCAAGGGGTAATTGATAGGGAAAAAATTATCTATTTTTGTATCATCTCGCAATTGAGAAATGTAGATAAAAGGTTAATCTTTAATGGGATATGTATTTAATATTCTAATCATAGAAATTATTCATGATATTCTAGTTATAAGAAATAATGTAATAAAAAATAACTCCAAAGGATATCCCCAACTCCAATTGTATATAACTATATTAATTATTCTCGAATCCAACCTAAAATGATGAAAAATGGGTTCACATCATCAGAGGAAACTCAAATAACTGCTTCAATTACATGTAAAAATATTGTATTTTTATTGAATAACTCTCAAAAAATTTTAGTGAGTTGACTAAAAAAAGTGATAAAATAAAACAGAAAAATTAATTCATAAAAATATTTATGCATCATACAACAAGGTGATACGTAAAGGAAACAGAATGATCAATCCAGTGGTGGAAGAAGAAATAGAAGAAATCATTTTGATATATTCATAAGTAGATAAAAAATCATGACAATTATGGTATAATTGGAGCTGAAATGAATGAAATGTTTACTAGTGGTCTACATCCCAAAATTATAAACTATTCCAAGCCTACAAAACCTACATATCAAACAATATTGATCATGTGGGTGAATAATTTCTTGTTATATGGCCATAATATATGATGTTATCTTGGTAATTAAAATATTCTCATAGAAGCTCATGAACTACATTAATACCCATACATAATGATACTAATTATGTTTCATCTTTAATAGCACCAAACAAGAAGTTATTAATTAAAATGATTTGTTTTAGTTCATTCAGTCACACCTTGTAAGTAAAAGCATTATCATAATGTAAATTATGATATTCTTACTATCTAAGATGTCATGTTTTGAAAAGGGGAAAAGGGATATAATTAGTTATACCATCTATTGGACTGTTTTACTCAATGAGATAAGGTTGAAAATAGCAGAATAGACATCTGGGGGAAATGCGGCAGACCTACCAACTAAATCCATGACTTTATAGAAATATAATCTTTATAATTTCAGAGCTATCATGGTTTGTTTACAAGTTTCCTCTAGGGAATTTTTTATTGTTATAATAGTGGGTTACCTATACCCAACTATGCATTACAATTGATTACCATATCATTTATAATGTAGGATATACATGATATGTTATTACCATTATTGTATATAAATTTCTTACATCCACTATTTAATTGTTATTTCCAAAGATTAGTTATTGTATCAAATGGTTGTAGTATACCCAAGCCTGTAATGAGAACCTCAAGATACATTGAAATTAATCATAAATGGTGGTCTTATTGTCCAGATATATCATACTGACATGACACAGTATATGTTTATCTGTCACGTGATTGGGGCTTATAAGCATTGAGACTTTTTCACATGTTGTTTTCACATGGTGATATCTAGTAGTGACATCCTGATAATAGACCCTCCTTTGGGAAGACGACATGTTTTGGGTGTCATTGGTTGTTCATATATGTGGAAATGGTTATTGGTCTCCTAAAGTGAGATCATAATCAATTTTTTAGATTTTGATTTTTTTACATTGATTAAAAGTGTAAACCATGACAATGATGTCATGGAGTGGTAGTTTGTGTTGGGTGTTTCATTGGGGGAATTTCATTTGATGAATGTTCAATAATTTTTTTCACTTATGAATTGAGGAAGAGGTATATCGGTACTAGTCGATCAGGATGGTAGTACCTTCATAAATCCATGGCAATGGTAGTTGATGGTAAGTCCATCTGATTAGATTAAAAAATAATAAAGAATGAAATTAATGATGACATAAGTGTGCATGATGGTTTATGATATATCATATGAGAAATAGATTCTATGACACAATGTTTGTTTATAGGTTGGTTTTTGTTAATATCTATTTTCATATATCATTAAGGGCCTCAGTGGGTTGCTACAATCCTCTCTTGGTTTGTGAATACTATTCAATTATTTTGAGATAAGGGCCTAGATGTTCACACACTATAGCACATTCATGAATCATCCCTATTAGGTTGAATTGAAATAAAGGATATGGTGGGACCTGACATGGGGATGAACTGAACAGGATCTGTCCATCACAAATAAATTCATAAATTATTTATTATTAAAGTAAATAATAATTGGGGTGAATTTATTTATTACATGTATTTTCAAGATAATATGTTAATACAAATATTAATATTATATAAATGAATATTAGTATTAATATTCCAGGTTTGCATAACATTATCAAGAGTTAGGAGTCGAGTAAATGGAATTGGTTTTTCACATCATATAAATAATATAAGTTATAGCTATGTGATTTAAATATAAATAATATTTGTGTGAAGTTGGTTCATCATAATTAGTTATTTATATCACTTATGTATTAGATGTTCAATAAATAAAGGACGGGGAACCTTAATGGGAAATTATGAATATCCACTATATATGTGGAGAGATGATCAAACCAAAGTAGTGTTTTCACACTGTTGGAATTGATAACATCTCTATCCTACTGATTTATAGAGATATAATTACATAAATGAGACATACGATCCATATATTTTTTTATGTATATTAGGTTTAGGATCATGATGATTGTCGATGCATCAATGTTATTATCAGAGCTCCATACTAGAACATGATTTCTGACGATCAGTGTATGTGTAGATTCAATAAGCAGGTGTAGATAACCAAGAGGTTATTGACTTCATATCATTCAATAAATAACCATCAAAAACATAAAATAGATATGCACACATCAAAACAGAATTAGGTATTCATTTTTTTATTTTATTATTAATAAACCACGTGAGATCCTTAGACCATATCGAGGATGGATAACTATAGAATATGATTTTTGATCAGTATAGTGACTGAAATAAATTTAAATTCCCATCGACCCAGCTTCCACTAAGAACACCAATACCTTCAGAAATGACAAAATGATCATACAACAGTGGAAACCATGACCAGACCATGATCTGTAGGGCATGCTAATGTGTGGTTCAAGGATTAATGTTGACTATGGAGGTTCAATATTGGTTTAAAAACAATGAATCCATTTAAAACATCCCTTATCTTGAACACCATACTCACTTGAAAATAAACCAAGTTCTATGGGTGTGATTGGTGGTGAAAATGGTGGATCCATATACAGGATGAGCCGATGGTTGCACGTGAAGAATATCTGGAAATATGGCAAAAACTGCACTGCAAGACATGTTTCCTAAAGAAACATTTTATTTGAGTTCCCCTGAGAGGAATCTAGGGTTTCAGGAAGAGGATTTATATCACATGGTATGTGAAACTATCACATGGCATGTGACCTCTCCCTAGTTACTCAGCATGTATGAGAGAAGGTACAGAAACACGGTTTCGGATACCTGGGATGGAACTCAGTGTGTAATCCCCAACATAGAAAGTTATTTTACATGTAGAATGGCTAATCCATGTTCTTTTACATGGTTAGACTACACAGGTAGTATACACACCATGTACTCCTACAAAGACATGAAAACAACTTGATACCTGATCCCTTTACATGGGAAGGACATTAGGGAGAGGGACACATAGTGTAACCCCTTATAAATTACATGTTATCTATTAAACATGTATTAGAGACATTTTACTCTATATATTTTACAAGATTTATTAGGGTGCATTCCCCATGTTCATATCTTAATGGTTAGTATTGAATCATATCCTACACATATGACAATGATCCCTATAGTGGAACTTCTTTGCTAGAGTTGTTGGAATCCTTCCATGAGTCTCAAAGAGATATCCTCTATTCATAATGATTAGCTCGCTGGATTCATTGGTACCATCATGACCGGAAATACACAATCATTGATCTAGTACTTTTCAGGTTAATATTGATTGACACGTTTATATCTTCACATGGACTTTCAATTGATCCTCATATATGTATTGTATATATTTTGACATTTGGTGTGTACTTATAATAGAATGACCCAGCGAGCATTTCCTGTCAGACATATGTCAATTGTTTTATTAAACTCAATATTTTTTTCTCCTAGACGAGTGTCATATAGAATATTATATGTGGAATCATAGGTTGGCAGACAAGTGTTGTGAGTTAACATTAGGTTGTGTGTCATTGTTGACTATATCTAGTAATTCTTATTATATTTGATGTAGACATATACTTATGTAGAGGTGATTTTATTATTTTGGTGTATTCATTATGGTTTTAGTAATTCTTACTAAGTACTATTATACTCACCCTTACACATACTTTAACTACACAAGTCATTTTTTGGGTATATGATCACCATTTTAACAGATCCCTAGACAGACCAGGACTTGATAGTACTTATTTTGATCAAAAAGAGCATGGTGTGTTCATGCGGAATTTTGACCTCAGTCTGAGTATTACTTTCACATCGGAATTTTTTTCAGACACTTTTTGGTAGTTCTGTATTTTTCCATGATTACTTTACATCAAATAATACTCTATTTGGGGGATTTTGATAATTCATTCATATTTTTTAGTGATTTTTAAATTTAATCATTGTTTAGGATATGATGTGTGTGCATGTATACATGTACTGTGACTAAGGCCTACCATGTTAGTGACATATCATCTCAGAACTAGTCACTGATACCTAGCCTATTAGAGGTGGGATTATGGAGTTGCAACATGGGACCCACTAGGACAGGTCATGACATTAAAATTATTTAAAAACAATAAATAGTGAACATATTATGTTAAATTATTTTTAGGTCATTTCATTCTCCCAACCTTAAATAATATTCTTTCTAAAAAGTCAAATTAACAAAAAATAAATTCATGACACCAGAATATGCATCACAACATTCGAACTAAATGAATCATAAATATCATATAATATTTGAAATAAATGAAACAATAATAAAATATAATGTGAAAAAGTTAAAATATCGAATAAAATCTTATTATTGGGGTATGTCTTGGTTCATTATCATGTTGGTGACAATCCAAACCATATAAGTGATCCATATCTACACATAAATTTCAGAAAAATTTTCTACAAGTCAATTGGCATGCTTTCTATAAATTATTTTTACCTTCATCCTTTAGAACTAAATATCTCAATTACTCTACTTAATGGACCTCCACCAATCCTTCATAGTGATCATGTTTAGGAACCCACATTCCTAGGATTATAAGACAACAAAATATATACATCATTCCCTATGGGGAGTTACTTAGTAGAAGATCATGTCTTCCATATTGAAAATAAATTTTCATTCAACTCACAAGAATTAGTATAGTGTGATAGAAAATTATACTTTGGTAAAACATTGTTCTCCTCAATTTAGAGAATTTATAAATAAAAGATATATTAATTTTATTCTTACTAATTTGGATATGCTGTTCCATATATCTTTTGTTATCTTCCACCTTCTTCTAAATTTAACCATACGATTCACATTTATCATTCTCCCCATGAGGACTCATTGAATATTTTTCTTGGTATAAGCGGTTTTTATCACCATATAAATATTATATACATCAACATGCAAGGAAAAATTAAATATAACAACTTAATACTAAATAATTAAACTTAAATCTATCTAAAATTTAATATATTTTATATCATTATATTAGGAATCATAAATATAAAATAATAACAGATTGGAAAACATATCATCATTATCCATAACACAATAACAATTAATATAGATTCATAATATATTAATCTTATAGAATCAAAATTATGGAGGATAATTTTTTTAATAAATTTATCATTAATATTATCCTAGGTATTTTATCATACTTGGGTAACTTCAATCACTAAATCCAACCAGTAATATATAGATCCTTTCAAATATTCACTTGTCAACCTTAATAGATGTTCCTTATTCACCTCTAATATAAAATATTTATCTAATACTATTGATCAATTTTATGATACTCTATGTTTATGTTTTACATCATAATTGATTGTGATTTAATCATTAAACTCTATTATCCAAGTATCATTTGTGACCTCTTCTAGTTTTCTCAATAGAGAAATTATGTGAAGGGTCCCCACCACATTTTCCAAATTTTATGGATCAATGTTTTTTCCAGTAGCTATTTTATTGGTGTCCCATATGAGTTCCCTATTATTTATCCCCTCTATCCATTTGGTTACGTATCATTTGTTCTCATCACTCTCTTTAGGGAGACATCATTTTATAGTAACATAACATGATATTAAATAATATCACTCATCATGAAAATATAATCAATTTAATGTTTTTAACTCATATATTTTTTTATGTGTGTAAATTCATTAAATAATATTATAATAATTTAACATATATTATTATTCAATAAAAAATTCTATGAAACAATAATTTGAATGAAAAAATTGTTGAATAAAAAATTTCTATATTAATATAATTTAATTATACAATAATGATAAATTCTAAAATGGAGGGAAAAAATAACCAACAGGATTTGTTTAGGGAACCATGGTTTTATACAAAAATATCTTCAAATTATTGGTGGACATAGATTAATTCATGTACCAAAAATTCCATTAAAATTTATTAATATTGATTAATTATTCAAATGGTTATGAATCCTTCATTTTGATATGTAATAATAAATCTATATATGTTGCTAATGGATTGAATTGTGTTTCTTTTAGTAAGTGTGTTACCTATATAATTCTTCCATTTACACTATACACATTTTTTATTAGTCTCTTACCAAACTATAAAAATTTTATAAATAATTTGATGCATTTATAAAACTACACATTTTTTTCAATTCATTAGAAACAGAAGTACACATCCAAAAAACCATCTAAAGTAATTAAATTTTCAATAAATAATCCAAAAATTATCACATTGTTTTCATAAGATAGTTAATATATATGCTTTATATAGAGGTCATTAAAATTTAAATATTATATTTTTATTTAGATTCTATAGTAATCTAATGTCGGAGGAAAAAATTGATAGCATTCATTACGAATCTAAAGGGGATTGTACTTCAATTATTTTTTGTTCTTCTATATTTTTGTTATCTGTTGAATTTTTTTCATTGAATAGAAAAAATATATTTTCAATTAGTTTTATTTTACCGATATTTGAAGATTCATGATGTCATATGGACAAGGAATTGGTAGATAGATGTCTTCTGACCAATGAAGGACCAAGTATATGGAGTCATTCCAACTGATCACCAATCTTTTCAATCCCTTCATAGAAATTGTGTGTATTGGGATATGATAATGGGTTCTATAACTTTTTGGTATAAAAATAAAAATTATAAATTATTAGGGATATTGATATCCATATTAAAAAAATCATAGATTGTTTATCCTGAATCAATTTTTAATTCCTTACCAAATATGTTTTTACAATAAACCATTCCCTTTGAAAATATATCAAATTTATATTTTTGATTGGGCCATATATTTTGCAATATATTTATATTTTTATAATATTAGTCAATTTTCAATTCAATTGGTGATTTTTATGTAAAAAAACTATTTCATTGATATTATTTTTTATAATTATTTTAATATTTCAATTTACACGATTTGAATTCCATAATATTTTGTAATATTCTTTATTAGGGATTGTTTATAGGTTTTCATTATAGTATTTAATATTAAAGAAATGTTCTTACCAATGATATTATTTGGGTTATATTTATAATAATTTTAAATAATAATAAAAAACAAGGGTTTGTTGGTAAAGAAATAAGGGTATTGTAGAAACAAAATAGAGAATTATTTTATCATTATTGGACTTGATATGTATTTTATTGTTTTAATTAAATAAAAATTTATATTAATGTATATTTTTATTTTTATTTCTCTAATTGAGAATGAAATATTATATTTGGATTTTATGTTTCTTAAATATTTCTTATGTAATATGAATATAATTAAATATAGTTATATTTTCTCAGAAAATAAAACAAATATTAAACAAGTGAGATGACCTTCCTGTCAAGGCCCACCTATCCATCAATGAACTGAGTGTTCCACCCCAAACCCACCTCTAATAGGATAAGGGATATTGACAAATACTATGAAGAAATATCATATACATGGGAGGACTTAGCCTAATACACCTTTACAAACTCACACACATCCCCAAACAGAAGAGTAGCATATCGAGATTAGAAGATGCATCCATAAATTCATTATCAACAAAAAATACCATGAAATACGATAATGTTTCATAATGAGAAATATAAAAAAGGAAAAATATAAGACCAATAATAATAAATGAGTCCAACCTACAAATATAGATTAATTTTCTCTATTTTAAAACTCAAATTTTTTCGTTATCTTCATTTTTAAGATTGATTATTCTCCACTCTCTCTTTCTCCATCGAATTCATCATCAAAACTTCCATCATCTAAATAAGACATGAAATGTCCTGAAATATCCCATGAAGGGGTGATCATATATATATCTAATAAGATTCCTTGAAATTAGGATGAGGTATAAAACAAATAATAGAGCCACCTTAATATCATAATAATAATGATAAATGAACAATGGATACCTTGATATTCTTAAAGGAGGAGTTATAGTCATTGAGTAGGATATCACTATCCACAAAAAAACTTATGTCTTTGAATTAATTCCTTGATCATGGAGTCATATGGTACATTAATCCACATAACCTATCTATTGTATTAATTGAGGTTCCTACACCGCAATATATATAGAGTGGGTTTATGACCATAATGGAAAATATTTTCCCCTATAAAATATCCCTAACAAGGGGATGGGCCTCCAAATTTAGAGGATCCAATTCTATATAGTGGTGGGGGATACAAACCATATCTAAACCCATTCTCAGAGGATCCTACACCAAAATTCCACTTGAGATATTTGTGACCTAGTAAGTGGATGGTAAGAGGATACTATGTCCTAGCATAATCTCTTAACAATGGGAGCCTTCACTCAATATGAGAATCAGATATCTAATCCTAATATTTGAACATAAGTGGTCAATCATGCATAGATCACCTTCATTCTCATATCATTCACCATGAGTAAGATGACCATCAGCTCAAACTCATTATTATATTTATATGGGATACATTAAAGGATCCAATATAGTGTAAAGGTAAGTAAATTATGTGTAATTAAAAGTTAATGACAAGTAGAGGATGGGGAGACAGTCATCATGTGTCATTCCATCCATTCCATGACCCTCCAAGGGGTAAAAATAGTGTGGCACAAGAATACAAAGTGTGCGGGGACACTTAGATCCTATGAAAGTATCTATAATACAAAATGAGAGTTTTTTCCTAGGTTTTAAACAAAATATAGATTTCACAAATAGATTTGTTATAATTATCAGTACCTGGAACCTGATTTCATGCATTTAGAAAGATAATCATTGAGTGTTATTAGGAACCACATGTTGTGTAGTTGGTTATCTTAATAATCAATACTCTATGGTGTTTCTATAAATTTATCATTACTATCTTCATGTTTACCCTAATTTTCACCTGGAATTCTCGCAGGAGTCATCTCCTAGGAATTTTCTCACCAAAATTGATTTTCCAACTATTTCTTATTGGAAACAAAATACCCATTAAAGGATGTTTCTCTTTATTTCCCATAACATCAAACCCATTATCCTCATTAGAACATCATTTTTCCAATACTCGAATCAATTATCTTCTATGGCATGATCCATGTTGTTTAATCAACAACAATAATATCTGAAACCCAACGAAAAAAATTTCAATAAAAGGGATTAACATAATAATTCAAATCACCACCAAAATCGAATACCTGGAAGAATGTGCCTATACTGAAAGGGGGAATCCTTAAAACATTAATGCGAATAATAATGGTAGGTTGTATTTGGTTTTCTAATGTTCATCGATGGAATATATGAGAAACCAAATCAGTTTCATGATTTTCAAACAAATAGTAATATCAATTCCTAATATAGGAATAAAATAATATTATCATGGGACATAAGATATTGACAATAAGATTAATTCTTGATAGAATTATCCATGTTCATAGTAATATTTATAATAGGGTTAAATCAAAAAAATAATATCAACCAAAAATTTGGATTGATAATTGGTGAAGGATATCCCCACATGTGTCTAAGTAATTCCATTGAATAAGATCATCAATCCATGAATATACAAGGGAGTTCAGTTTAATTTACACATGTAGTGGATCCTCTACATTATTGATCTCTTAGGGATATATGGATAAACCAATAGAATAAACATAACAGGGTTTAGATAATTGGTTAACTCTATCTAAAACGTAATTAGATAAATAAATATATAAAATTTTGTTATTTATTTAATCTTCATAATTATCCACTATAGACTGAAATCCACTAAAACACCTGAATGGGGTAAAAATTATATCTCATATAGTGTAAAACCCACATTCTTGATTTAATAGAATTCATGTTTATACCATCTAAGACACCATTTATGATGTATTTTATTACTTATGAAACATTGTATGCACTTGAAATATTTTATTTTATGATTTTAGTAAGTAAATTCAGATGATTTAATAGGACGATAACTCTATTCTAATTACATAAATAACACAAAATATATTTCCAAAAATATTATAATCATCCAAATAGAAAATTAGAAGTATTTACTATCTCCCCACCTTTATTAAATTTTAACTCAAAATCTGGTGATATGCATAGGTAATTGAGGTAATTGAGCTTATATATGGTTATCAAACTCCTATGAGTTCTTATGTAAATTATTATACTATAAATGAATATAAAAAGGGATAATAACTCACTAATAGATGATATTCTCCAGCCGATCATCAATCATCACTAGATAATTTGTGAAGGTAGATCCACATTCAATGTCTATATTACCTTAGTGGCTGATGTGTGATGGATCATACATGTTTCTCCTTAGTTATGACATATAAAAGACATCATCAAACCAATATAATTGTGATGGTAATATTCATAATTACACCACTTCACTAATAATAAAATGTATCTAGAAATGTTTGATGAATCTCAGAGATACCCTCTAACCACATCCAAATATATGAAATCATATATAAGGTCAGTCCTTCCTAAAAATATGGTCTTCCTTGTTAAAATATAATCTCCTCCATCATCATTATACATTATACATCAAATGGATCTAGGTATTCCCCATCATCTCCCGGATAATATGCACTTTATTTATCATTTCTCCCACCAGGTCACGGTACTTATGTGTTGGGTAACCTTTCTCTGACCAGTATAGAGGTAACCAAAAGGGTATTTAGTACATGTCATAAAATAGTGACACACCAATAGTGTAGTGATAATATTTTTATGAAAAATTAAATAAGGGTAGGTGATTATCATAGCTTCTTATAAATAACAATACATATTCTTGTAGTTTATCCTTAACAACATGGATAGTTCAGTCTGTTTGGCCATTTGATTAGAAGTTGAAATCCATTCTCATACATAATTTAGTCGAAGTTTCCTCCTATAATCCATTACAAAACAAGTATTGTAATCTAGAATCGTGTTCTAAATCAATTATCAAGGAATCTTTATAAAGATAAACTATCTCTTTTATGTAGAAGAATCTCATTATCTCAGCTGAAATATACACTAGGATGGAAATTAAGTGGTCCAAAATAGCGATTCCATCAATGATCACGCAAATAACATCATGAACTCTAACTGAATGTGGATGTACTATAAAAAATCCTTCGATATACAATCTCACTCACACTCTGGAGCCTCAAGAGATTTAGACAAACATACATGACCATCAAGACCTACCTTCACCTATGAGAATGTGATGCATAGAGTGATAAAATCTACCATAATTATCCACATTCTTGGCCAATAAACTAAATATAATAGTCTTGGTACATATTCTAACCACCTAGATGTACTAATAAGGGGAATGTGAAACTCGATTAGAACCTTCTCTCATAATGCGTTTGGAACCATTATCCTAAATTAAAAATTGGTAATGTTTTTTCCACCATTATCTTATACTATAGTGGAATGTATAGTGGGTATATGGTTATGTTTGTCCCCATAATCAGAACCACCTTGTTTTTATTCGTTGATGTGATATAGATGATGAGTTATTACAATCATCAATCAGAGGTATGTTGCTTCTACCTAAAAATGTAAAATTTTAATTAGTATAACCACTCTTATGCCTCACCTAATCTCATTAAAAGAGATTTTATATTATGATAACCTCCCACTACATTACCTTTTTATGGATTATAGATATTATCAACATCATAATTCTATTGGAAATTATTCCATCACCTCTGACTTAGTGTAATATATTTCTAAAAGAATATATACCTATCGTTCTTATGGTTACAATATATGGCGAATAACTCTCCCATATGGTAGTGTAACCAAGTCTTCAAGATGAATACTATAAATTCCAAGTCCAAATCAAGGGTTTCATAATTCTTCTCATTTGTAATATTTTTTCATTAAAAATAAGTAATAAAATCCTACAACTACCATAGAATTCATTCAATACTATCTCAAGAGGCAGTAAACAACATCATGTACTAAACTCCCTCTATCGGTTGTCTCAATATGGGGGAACTATTCAATATTTTCAATAACTACTCAAAATACTTATGAAATTTATCTATATATATGAGTAGATAACCATATTGGTTCCATTCATCCAAGGGATTCAAGATCATATAAAAAATTGACACAATTAAATAATAATATATAATCAACCCATGTAATTTTTTTTATCATATCTCTATTGGGTGGTGATACATAAAAAATACTACTAAGAAATTTCATAGAAACCCTATTAAACATTCATGTGTTGTGAGCTTATGTCTCAGAATTAATGAAAGTGACAAGAGCTATGGATTGTGAAAATGATGAATATTGAGGATTTAAGCTCGGTAGAACCCAAATAGAACATTTTTTGTAATATATGTATCAAAAATATACCAAAAATATTGACCAATCCATTTATAATATAGGAATTATGAGAGAACATTTAGAAAACAAGAAAAAATCACCATAGTAGCAATACACTCAATTGTGGTCATCTAATTGGAAATTTATTTATAAAAGAGTGATACAATTGTCTAAAAATAGTTTTCCACCATATGTCGATATAATAAATTATTGTTTTCACATATTTGGATCATTCTTGCACCTTTATAGGTGAACTAGAACACCCTTTTGTAATTTAATGAATACTATCTCTTCACTACTGAAATTCATTACTCTAAAATTAGATTTAACGATTTCATGGAATAACAGGAATGAAATTCAGAGCACACAACAAGTTGGAGTTTAAATAGAATATATCTGGAATAATTAATGTAGTTTTAGGCATAGATGATTCCACCGAGAAAGCTTGTCATTTCACATTTTATATTTCGATGATTTAAATATTTATGGTGCCATTCATTCTCTTATTCTACTACCATGTCATTGGTAAACCATGTCCCTGCAATGGATCTTATAAAATCATGCACATTATAGTCTCTATTTGATGTCTACCATAAACTCCCTAATTCAACTATCTTCCATGTTTCTCATCATCCCATACCTCAATAAGATTCACCCTTGAATCTACAAATTTAAAAGGGGATAAATCATCAATATTACTGTTGGATCTAAAATTTCCATACCTATTGGGAATCATAATATTATTGATATTATCGTTGATCTTATCTATGAGATGGAAAGGCTCGTCTCATCAAGTATAATGTTTTAATATCCATTATTTGGGATTTACCATTCCTCATGTGTCCACTCACACATTCTATAAGTTGAAAAAACATTTTTCTATCGACTATATTCTCCAGGTCTCAGAACATGTTCATTCATCCACTCAAAGGTGGCCTTATTTTTTTCATAAAAATACTTCGGAAACATTACCTTTTATACCTTAATCATTATAAAATTGATTTTTTGGAAACTGTAGAATTCAAGTAGAGTTAATGGGTTAAATCCGTACAAAAATTTTAAAGGAAAACCATTGGTTGTGGAATGAACATCATGATTATATAAAAAATCAGTGATGGTCAATTATCATTTCCAAAAGATTCAGTATTTTTGTAAGTATTTAACTGAAAAATATGGAAATATTTAAATAAACATCTCATTTTAACATTCTATTTGTAGGTCTACAGTCAGGGGGGAAATTATGGTTCTATGTTTATTACGTAATGTCCTCTAGAAGTTACTCTAGAATTTGAAATCCCTACCACTCATAATAGTAATTTGTAGGCCATTCAATAAAAAAATTTCATTCAATAAAAATCATCTATATGATTTTATTCATTGGTTTTATAATATAAAGCAAAATGGGTCATTTTTCTAATCCTTTCCACCACCAAAAATATGCTATCAATCTATGATTGTGATATAAGATATTGAAGAAAAAAATACAATAATATTTCAACATAAGGAGGAGAAGAAATATAAAATGTTGTTTATAATCCATATAGTAGAACATTTTATTTTTCTTTTTTTTTGAAAATTTAAAATTCAACAAACACTAAGCATTTCCATATACATGTGAGGCTAATAAAAATATTCACAAAACCAGTCCAATTATTTATCATTCCCATAATTTCATATTAATTTACAACTATAAGTATCATTAATAAGTAATTGATTCAAGAAAAAATATGGAACCCACTCTATATTTTTTGTAAAATTATATAATCTTAAATTATTTCATCAAAATAACCCTAGTTCACATTCCAATGGCATCACATTCAACCTAAAAAGTCATAGGAAATTATGGTGGAATTAACATAGTGGAATTTTTCAACATACCTTTGAGTGTAGTGAATATATTTTCATCATATGATCCCCACATATAACTCAATTCATTATTAATAGAATCATTCAATGGAGAAAAATGGTTCAAATCCCCAAAAAATCCTTTAGTATAATCTCTTATGTCTATGTAGGAACCTATCCTCATTTAAATTATATGGTATTGGATATTTCTAAATCACCTCCACCTTATCTCTATTGAATACCATTCCATCATATCCAATAAAAAATCCAATGAAAACATCATAATTTTATAAAATTTAAAATTTTCAACATATTAAAACAAAAAATTTTCCCAAATAGTATGAAAAATAGGTTTTAAATGTTCATGATGTTCATAAAATATCATATCACAAAATAAGATGTCATTTAAATAAACAGTGTTAAATTTCACAGTGACCAGATAGAAACCATTATTCATTATCTGCGTGAATATACATCGAGCATTATTTATCCCAAAAGGTATAACTACTAATCCATAAAAATCAAATTTATTTACAAATGTAGTTTTCCATTAAAATCTCTCCTCCATTATAGTTTAATAGTATCCATTCCTTAGGAAAATTTTATTAAAAACATTTTAATGATGCATTTAATCATGAATATACTGAAAAAACTATTGGATAATAATAATATAAAATTTTTTATGATGATAACATGAACATAAGTACATATTATCTACTTATGTTTCTGGGGGATAAGAATTACTTGCACCTTATAAAGACTAAATTTTCCAAGACCAAATAAATTATGTTGTAATTCATCAACCATTCATTGAATATATCAAGTCATCTATAGATTATCTTAATAAACTGGTTGATTATGAAGTTTAAATCCTGGGAGGATGTCAATTTGGTTCTGGATACCTGAAAATAGAGGCATCCCATAAAAAAATTCTACCAGAAATATAATACAAATTTCATGAAAATGAGACACAACACTAGAATGAATTGATGGGGTAAGGGAGATAGTTTAAAATAATTCTTCATATCATGTAATAATGATGGGTTTTCTCCTCAATAAATACCTCTCTATCAATATTATATATAAAATACTCCCATTTCACTCAATAATATTTATTTTAGTCATGTTATAATTTTTTTCATAAATATTTTTATTCCCTAATTTATTTTAATTTCACTAATCACAATATTTTCACTCTTGATTTCCCAAAATATTTATTCTCTATATTACCTTTTCCCTTTACACTATTCACTATTTTCAAAATCACTCTCAAAAATCACCTGGCTTTTATATTTTTGTAATTAATTAATTGGTTCAAGTATAACTGTCCTACCGTTGTACTAAAAATAATTTTAGTTCATGTATCCATCATGGGTGACCCTCGTATCAAATTTCCAAGTCCTTACCAACATTATATGATTATAATTCATGGGAACAACATCATATGTCACCTTTTCTTCATATATCCCAATAGAAAATGGAATGTGTTCCTTCATTTTCACCTTAACATATAGACTATTATTTAACCATTAAAATGTATAATGCATAGGGTGTTTTGTCTTAGCTAATCCTAAATCATCAAATATAAAACCACTTGCAAAATTTTTTTACACTACCATCATCAATAATCATACTACATACCTATCTTTGTCAAGGAATAAAATTGAAAACATTTTTCCCTATTCTCAATATCATGTTATCCTTTAGTTTTTTCACTCAAAGAAAACATTACCATAATAACAATTTCCATGTAGAGGGATTCATCTTTCTACATATAAACAATCTTGAAGTGATAAAATTTCATTTTCTCTTAAAAAATCACTACAAAATCTCTGTTGTAACAAATAATAATGGTCCTATTATTTTTTTAATTATGAGTTAAAACGTAAAAATCATAGAAATCTTAATCATTTGAAATTCTGTGATTTCTGAATAAACATTCAATCCATTTTTCATTTTTATTCTGGAAAAAAATATTTGGGAACATATAATCAATGTATTTTTTGTTCCCTTATATGATCTTGTGCTTAGGAATGACTAAACATGAATGATGATCTAGAATCCTCGCGATAAGATTTAAATAACAACAATCTGGCCTTTATGTTCCCATATACTATTTTATCCTTATAAAGAAGATCCTCTATATTTAAATGTTTATTCATGTCCCTTATGTCTAGAATTTGATTTTGGAGGTCATTGAAAATCCTTTCCATTGAGGTCCCCTGTCTTTCATCAATATAGGATCAAATTATAATGGTCTCCAGATTTTTTGATACTTCTCAACACTCATGGATCCCTATTCTAAACCCTACATTTTTGAGGAAAAAATAATGATAACAATGGTTTTAAATTTCCATAGTACACATTACCACATTAATATCCTCCCTTGTTTAGATGGAATATTCTATAAATCAACATAAATTCACATGTATTTGGTTCTATAGAATACTAAAATAGTTACTAAATTTCATGGATGTAAATTTCACCATGTTTTACTCTAAATTATTATCACAACTAAAAACATTCTTTACCTTTGAATCCAACTATAAATATTTTTCATGATCATTGTTACCTTTTGATAAATGGATCTAAAACATTATACCGATAATATTATTGATTTAACTCAATTGTAGTCTATTTATAAAAATTTGTGATCCATAAAAATTTGATAAATACTCTTCTTCAATGGACTACATAATTGGGGGTGATCTATAATTCAAAGGGGATTAAAATTAAACCATAATTACATTGAACATTGTGAATTATTTTTTAACATCCTTCATGTATATCTTAATTTTCATCTAATTGGAGTAACATTATTCCTCCATTTTGGTATCCTACATGAAAATTTTAATTGTTAGGAATATAGATTTCATGCAGTCACTCAACTGTTTACACAAGAAAATTATATTCTCCCTCATGTTTCACTAAATATTGGATTTTTGAAAAAAAAGTAACAATCTTTCCTTTTACCACTCCATTTTCTTCCTACAGCGTTCTTACACAATTTTAAAAAATCAAAAAGATCATTGGAATGTGAAAATATCAATCTATAATTCATATAAAAATATTTAAAGTATAAAATTGGGAAACACATATAAAGAAAATAATTATGAAGAATGGAAATTATAAAGAGACATTAGATTCAAAATATAGATATTTTTTTAAGCACCCCACCCCCACTTTAATATTTTTAATGATTTTTTGGAAATTTTTTTAAATTATAGTAGCTATAAAAAAATAAATTTTCATTATATAAATGTAAGAGAAGTAATAACATGAAACAACAAATGGAATAAAAGTGACATATGATTTTTTTATAATTAACGAATTCATCACATGATTTGAATCCACTATATCTCAGGATTTATAAATTTAAGATAATGATTCTAGATTTAGTATAAATATGTGACTCTCAAATGCTAGTGACATATTATTTACATAAAGAATGATAAAGAATTGAAATCCATACATGAGGAAGAAAATGGACTTGAATTTATGCCCGTCTAGTTAAAAGAGAATTTAAGATTGAAGAAGGGATATAAAAGGATAACAAATTTATTGAAAGTGGTATATAATTCCAAATTATATGTAATGCATGATCCTATGGGAAAATTAATTGGATCCATTTTCAAAATTGACATGATGATCACTAGAATCTCTATAAAAATAAGTGGGTAGTACCAAATATTTTTGAACTAACTACTAATAATGATTTGTTCAAGTCTCTTATAATAAAATAGGATGTTATCAAAATAAATAATGATAAATCTCTCAATGATCAGATGGAAAACATGATTAATTTTTTTCATTGAGGTACATAGGGATTTATTTATCCCAAAATCCATAAAAACCCTATTATACAACCAAAATTTATTTTCAAACCTAGTTTTCCATTCCAATCCCTCATCCTTTTTGTTTGAGTTTATCCACTGCTTAGATAAATTTTATTATTCCAATATGAACTATCAATTTAGTAATTAATATAATCCAAAAAATATCGGATTATAATTCTTTAGAAATATTTTCTTGATAATTTGAACATTAATATATATTGCCTTCAAACATTCTTTTTTTGGGACACAAATCAGTGGCAGCGCATAAGGAGTCAATATCCATAGAAGAAATACAATCATTGTTAATTATTCTACCATTCATTGAATATATAGAGTCTCCTATAGACTATCTTGATATAATTGTTTATTAATATGTTTATATATTTGGAGGAAGTAAATATGTTGCTCTAAGACCTACATGGGAGGCATGCCATAAAAAATTTCGTTTGAATAAACATCAACAAATTTCTGTAACTGAGGCACAATTCTAGAATGAATTGATGGGTTTAGGTGGTTAGTGTAAAATAATTCTCCCATTCATAGAATCATTATAGATTCCCCCTATAAATATATCTCAATCATTATTATATCTTAAAAGCTAACATTTCTCTCAACAATCATTATTTCAATCTTGTTTATATCATGTATTTTTTTCATTCCATCATTTCTTTTGATGTGACTCATCTTTATAATTTCATTAATTACTTCCCACTCTAATCATTCTCTTAATTTATTTATCTCTTTTAAGTTTTCAATATTTTTTACAATATATCTAAAAAAGAACAAGGCCTTTATATGTTTGTAAATGACTAAACAATGTTACTATAATTGTTTTACCATTGTACTAAAAATAATGGTATTTCACGTATCCATCATGTGTATCCCTTCAATGAAATTTCCATGGCCTGAAAAGCATTATATGAGTAGAATTCAAGGGAACAACATCATATATCATCTTTTCATCATACTTCCCAATATCAAATGGATCATATTCTTTATTTTTTGCAATACCATACCAACTGTTTTTTATCCATTATAATCTATATTTCCTAGGGTGTTTGTGCAAAGATAATCCAAAATTATCAAAAATCAAAACACATGATACATTTTTGACACTACCATTATCCATAATCCAACAACATACATTATCTTTTATAAGGAATATAATAGAGAATATTTTCTCCCTTTTCTCATGATCATGTCCTCAATTATTTTTTCACTCAATGAACACATCACCATTAAAAAGTTTCCTTGTATATGGATTTATATTTCTATATCTAGACAATCATGATGTGATAAAATTTCATCTTCTCTTAAGAAATCAATAGAACATCTCTATCATATAAAATAATCATGGTCCTAATGTTTTGGAATTTGTGAGATAAAATGTATAGATCCTAGACCTATAAAACATTTTGTATCCTATGATTTGTAAATAAAATTCCCTTTCCATTTTAGATTTGGATTATGTAAATAATTGTTATAGGAACCTACATTGAATATATTTTGTGTTCCCATACATGCCCTTGTGGTTTAGAATTATTTATCTTGATTGATGATCTATAATCCTTACTATAAGATGTTAATAACACAATTATTTCCTTTACTTGACTATCTACTATTTTATCCTTGTGAAGTATATCCTCCATATTTAAATAGGTATCCAAGTCCGTTATACCATGAATGTCATGGTCATGGACATTCACAAAACATTCCATAGTATTCCCTTTCTTGTCATCAGTATTGGATCAAATTATAAGGGTTTATTTTTTTAGACGCCTAAATACTCATGGATACTTATTCTAAACCCTATAATTTGATTCAAAATTAATAATAATAATAGTTTGATGTTACCATGTCATTCATTAAGAATTTAATATCTTCTAATGTTTGGAAGGATCATTATATACTTGATCATAAATTCATTTATATTTGGTACTAGAGAATAATATCATAGTCTTTGAATTCCATGGATTGAAATTTAACCTTATTTTCATCAAAATAGTTTCAACAACCAAAACCATGCTCTACCATTCAATCCCACTATAACTATTTTTCATGATCATTCTTATCTTTGAATAAGTTGATCCTTAACATTATGTCTTTAATATAATTGGTTTAACTCAATTGTATTCAATTAATCTGAATTTGTGACCCTTGAAAATTTTGGAACACATTTTATTCAATTTTATGCTTCTTGGGTGGTTCTTAATAATTCAAATTAGATTAAAATTCAACCATCCTTCAATTGAAAATTTGGAATTGTTCTTTGAAATCCTTCATATATATCATCATTTATTTCTCATTGGTGTTATTTTTTCTCTATTCATGAATCCTACAAGAAAAATTTAATATAATTTAATATATACCTCACACACTCCTCTAAATGTTTGCAAAAAAAATAACATAATACCTCACGTTTCACTAAATTTTGAATTCTGTTTTATAAAATGTTACAATATTTCATTTTAGACCTCCATTTTCTTCCTGTTGTTTTCATAACCAATTTTATAAAATCTAAAGTATCATTTTGAAGTGGATATCTAAATTTATAATTCATATAAAAAATTTAAAAGGAATCAAGAGGATTAATCATATAATATAAAAAAATAATATGAGTAAAAATTACAGAGAGATTGGATTCATAATATATATATATGTTTGAACCCACCTAGTTTAATTATTTTTATTTGGAACGTTTATTAAATTATATTATTTTAAAAAAATGATTATTCAATATATATATATATATATATGTAAGAGTAGTAATAACATGATACATGAAAAGGAATAAAAGTGAGATATGATCTGTTTGAAAAAATATAGTATTTTTCACAAGATTTGAATCCACTATATCATTGTGACATACAGATTTAATTCAATGATTCTTGATGGGGGAGAAATATTAGGTTAAAAAATTCATGAATGATATGATTTATATCCAAAATTACTATGAAATCATACCCAATGTTGAATAATAAAATGAGATAGAATTTATGTCATCTTGGTTAAAAGGGAAATTAAGATGGAAGAATGGATCTAAATGGAGAAAAAATCTATTTAAAGTGGTATTTAATAAAAAATTATATATAATGCATGACCCTCTATAAAATTTCATACCATACCTTTTCAACATTCACATGTTGATCAAAATAATCTCTATAAAAAACCTGTAAGAAGTACTATGGATTATGAAACTAAGGAATAATAATAATTATTTCCAGGTAGAAACCAAAGAGAACATGTATCTATTAAATTTATAATTATGAATCCATAAAGGATGAAAAGTACATTGACAGTTCATGAGTGTATAAACAAGATAATGGTTGAAATAAAAACTCACCTTAATAACTATTCTTGTATTCATGTCCATCTCAATAGTATAGGAGGTTAATATTCATATTCAAAGATTGTTAAAGTTGTCGAATGAATAATTTCAAAAAGTTAAAATATCTAAAATATACTTTGGAAAATTTGGATACATGCCCATGAATTTATAAGTCAATTAGTATAGTCTTTTGGAATGAAAGGAAAACAATCCCTCTACCTTTTAAATTCAATCTTCTAACTTTGACATCGAAGACTCCATGAGAGAATTGTCTTCAAATTAATATCACATAATGGGTAAGAATTTTAAATGAATATTTGAGCCTAAATTAATTAAATTTTATTACCAGATGTTTCCCCCATGAAAAGACATTGGGACACCACTTAGAATTCCTTGATTCATTAATTTATAGATTCTGTCATTCTATTGGTATAATTTGTTGTTAGGGGGCCACCAAGCCATCACAATGGGTCTTATGCAATAAAAAACACTCCACCATCTACATTAGGCTATCCTTTAACACCTTAGTGACTATGTGTTCCATGATTATCAGAATGTGACACACTATTTAAAACCACATCGATCTTTCATGGGTATACTTGAACATCCTCTCATAAGATGACATGCACTATCATGTGGATCTCACAAATCAATCTCCAACACATGAAGAGAAACCCATTAATATATTTGTAACACACTAGGTAAATAAAGAATATGACATTATCATATTTATCCATATTTTTGAATAAAATATTAATAATACTTTAAATGGAGTGCTATGCTCAAGGGCGTACCCAATACGCAACAATGAGTTTCATTGAAATCTTACGTTGCACTCTAATAATAGAATAATATTATTTTAAAAGGTAGTTAACACCTAGACGTTTTAATGGTATAAATGATTGGAACTAACTACAAAATGATTATATATGTTTGTCAAATATTTTTACTTTTATCCAATAAATGTCGGAGGCTTAAAATGAAAATGAATCCAATTTTAAGCACAAATCTTCTAATATTCTTTAAAAGGTCGATTAACTGCCTTTTGATGGAGAAGCCTTTTTAAATATAATTTTGACAATTTATTATGTTGTATTTGACAAAATAAAATCCTTATTTAGAATCTGGACATCAAAATTTACTTTGTATAAAATTTTGTTATTTTTCTGATAAAGATCATTTTTATTGAAAATATTGCATTTTAATTCAAAACATCCTTTTAATCTGATTTATTTATATGGATAGATTATATTTTTTATTTATATTAGAGTTTATTTAGAATATATTTTTACAATTTAATCTAATTGTGGTCATTGGAATTAATTTCACTTTGAAATTTGACTTAAACTAGTGTCAATCTTCTAATAGATATTGTTTCTTGAAAACACGCTATTTGTTTTGACAGTGGGAATTAATTATTAAAATAATTAATGAAACATATATGTTTTGAATTTTTTAAAATATACATCATTTTGAATTCGAAATATCAAATATAGCTTAGGGTGAATTTTTGGTATTTTTCTGAAAAACTTCAATTTTTGATGAATAGTGAAACCAATAAGTGGTAGTTTAAAAACTGATTTTTCGTTTAAATGAAACATTACCACTTCTGTGATTTGAATTTCAAAAATCCGACATACATGGTTTTCATTAGGATTTAAAATGTGGTTCAATTTTATTAAAATAATTTTTTGGTGAATAGTAACTTTTAAGTTTTTAATCGCGATTAGAGGTAATTAGTGTAATTTAAGGTAAAAATAATGTTTTAATAATATGAAATGACCTAGACACATATCCTACCCTCATTGTATCTATCATGGCCGACCAAGAAAATCCATGGGTCAACTTGGGGATCCCATGGAGACACTTCGGTTGGAAAATGACATAAATAACTTTTTATTTTAAGTTAAAATAAAAATGTCACAAGCATGAGTTGTTTTACTAAAACAATTTTTAAATTGGGTTATACAAGTCATATTTTTGACTATAAATAATCATTAGGAAGATAAAAAGATATCCTAAATCATGATATATTTCTTATAATTTTTAGACATTAAATAAATTAAATTATTTATGACATCATGATGATGCATCGGTTACCTCATTAATAAAGGATTTAAATAAAATGAAAAGATAATGTTAAAACTATAAATTAAACTTGTAAAAGACCTATTGGATGAGTATATTTTGAACCATAACCACCTTATCCTATAAATACATCAATGTGGGACCTTTAAAATCCGAAACTCATTTGAAATTAACGTAACATTTTGTAACTCTCCAAGAGTTCCCCTCCTCTCCTCTTATAAAAGGCCCCCAACTCTACCACCTTACCCACACCTCTCAAGCATTTGGCTCGGCCAACCCCTACTCATTTTATCTCTCCACATCCCTCTCTTACTCTTAGAATCCTCACTTTGGGCAGATGTCTTCCCAAGGAAGCCTTTGAGCTCAAATCAAAGAGAGATACCCGATTTTAATGTAATGTCTTCACTTGTGTTCTTTTGTGTTATTTTTCTTCTCCAACCCCCTAAAATCTTTTTATTAATTTAATTTGTAACAAATACAGTATCTTCAATATACTATTATTTTTTTATAATAAGTATTCGAGCTACACTTACACACACCAACATATAATGGTTAATGAACATACTGTTTCTGTGGATGGTGAATTTCTGCCTCACAAAACGATGATTGTTAAATATTCTTTTAACGCAATCAAAGGTGGAAATTAATATGTAACTATATTTATATATGATATATAATATGTTTATGTTTTACTTAAGCTTCTTAATTTTTCATTTATGTCATACCTTTATGGTTTCCATTATAGTTAAACGTGATATCTTCATTTTAGGAAGTGCGGACTACAGCCCCCTCAAAGTGATTTGATTCGTTAATACAATATGTGGTACGTATAAAGGAAAGATTTAATTATATTATATATGATAACATACTGGAAATAAAATACTATTATGTATCATTGTGTTTTAATTCCATTAAATAATAAATAGAAATGGAAGTAGCGTTCATGCGTACGTACGGCTCACCGTCTCCATGAACGGTGCATTTCATTTCTTACCTCTAAATGTTATTCAATATTATAAATGAATGTATATAATTGATATATATGATATATATGATATCTAAATAATGAATATAATTAGGGATATAATATATATTTTACCACATGAACAACTAGTAATTATAAAGAGTTTATTTTTGACTCAAGTAACAATGATCTATAAAACAACCATTATTAACTCAAATAATTACATAGTGTTCATAGCATGGTAGTAAGGGATATAAAAGGAATAATGAACATGAAAATGGTTCTTAAGCAAGTAGAAATTAACTCAAGTTTATTATTCAAGGGGTTAAAGAACGATCAAGTCTAGTCGGACCCGAGGTAGGGGATCCTACCTCTCTCTTTCTTTTTAAGTACACTCCTTTATGTCATTACTTTTAAGCTCATATTTCTTATTATTGGGATGTTCTTTTATATTACTCTTACTGTACTTTTTTTGTTCATTTGATTAGAGACCCTATTTTCTCTCAACAATCCATTTTGGATGTTTTAATTGGCACCGTTAGGCTGCTGAAATTTCGTAAGGGAATTTTTATCTCACTTAGTGTTTTCATGAGATTCATGATACATTTTCCAATATTTCGTTTGAGTGGTGTTTGTACTGTACATTATTATACTATTTGTATAACTTACTTTCTCTTATGAGTATTTACATCAATGTTTTATAGTCCTTCTTTCATGGGGTTTATGTTTCGAAAGTTACCCAAATCGGTAAGGGATCCTTTCACCCTCCTCTTTTTAAAAGAATTATTTTGTTATGTATTTTAATTTTCATTTTATTATGTGGGGATGTTTTTTTATATATCCTTATTTCCGTAAATTTTCTGTCCAAGAGATGAGATACCCTTTATCACTCTCATCAGCTCTTTTTCTAAAATTTGATGTGACACCGTTAGGTTGTTATGGGAACTTCTTAACCCAATTTCGATTTATTTGGGTTCAACATGTAGTTATTGAATATGTCTTCATTTGAATATGTGTGAATGGCCTTTGATTATTTTACAGTTAATATCCACTTATATTGGGCGTATTTATATTTGTCGCACATAATTATGAGATTGATTTATACTTAATTTAAGGATACCATCTTTATAATGGATCTCATCTCAATTTACATTTCCATTGAGACTTAATTGTTGTTATGCACAAATTCACTCTTATAAGGTGTATATACTATCCTTTGGAATATTATATCATGAATCCCTTTATTCTCATGATATTATAAAGTTTTGATTAAATTTTATTCCTCAATTATTGTATTCAAGTGTCTCTCATTTTGTTAAAAACCATTTAACTAAAATATCATTTTAAATGTTTTAATGATTTAATCTTATAAATATATCTCATTAATATCCATGTTTTCAAAATGGTTTTAGGGATTTATTTATATGGATATTAATGGTTTAAAATGTTAAAAGCTTCAATGTGGTATGGGACACTTTGATTTAAAAAATCTCTTTATTAAATGTTTTAAATGGTTTTGAAAATGGTTTTTAGAATGGATTCATTATTTCAATATCTTAAAATGTTATATTGTTATTTCAATGGGGGAATGTTATCTTTCCTTTATGCTTAAGTAATGTGCTATGATTATGTTATGGTTATTGGGAATTGTTTATGAATATTGGTAGATCCGTGATAAACTAAGGGTGGGTGAGCCCGATATAGCTCTCCAATGCATTGGGTAATTTGAAGGAGTTAAACGTTAAGGTTTCTCTGATGAGATTTAGGGAATATACTATGATGGTTATTCCAAACGTAACCAAGAGGGTTACTACCTACGTAAGATTGTTATGAATTCCTCAATTTACCTTTATGTCTTATGATTGTTATGATTTATTGATGATTTTATGAGGTATGTTAAAGTGCTTATGTTTTATGGGTAAATTATGATTTCATTCTTATGTATATATGTACTCATGTTTCCTTTCCATACTTTTTATAACCCTTACTGAGATTTTTATGATCATCCCATGTTTTTGAAATGTTTTTCAAAGGTCAAGGGAATGGTACATGATATAATGATAGTATCAAGGAAGTGTCGAGAAAGAATCCATGTTTCATTTTAAATAGGTTTCCGCTGATTGGAAAAATGAATACTATCTTTTATATAACCACTTTGTTTAAATGTGGAATGTAATGAAAGATTTATGATCTAATTCTCTAAAACTCTAAACCAGAAAAGATCCTCAATGTGTAATCTTGTAATAACTCAAGATTAAGTAAGGTTTAAGGCTGGGGACTTATAGTTGGTATCAGATGTTGGTTTAGATAACTTTAAAGGTTAGAGTGTTGTTTAAGAAAAAGTTACAAATTGTGTATAACCACAATGGTTACTAAATTAGATGGAGTCATCAATTTTTTTACAGTTAGAATGAGTTTGAGATAACTTGGATAAGTATATCTTGGTTTTTATCTTCCATTTTTTTATTTGATGATTTTACTGATATACTCACACTGACCTTTTTGGTTTTAGTAAATGGCTGGATCTAGCAGACACCAAAGTAACAGTGGATTTGAAGAAAACTATGACAGTTTTATGAAAGAAAAACTGAATGATATGGGAGCTACAATGAGAACACCTGTGGTTATCCTCAACCAACTATCTGGAGTCATGATTGACCACCCAAACCTTAGTGATTTTTATAAGGCATTGTATATGTGAGAAACAAATCCCTATAGAAGTTTAGGTAATAATCATAAAGGTAAGTATGTTCAAAAAACTATGTGTCAAATATGTGGAAAGAAACACATAGGAAAATTTTTCAAAGGGACAAAAATATGCTATAGGTGTGGAAATGTAGGTCATAAAGCAAGAACCTGCCATGGAAAAAGGAAGCATCTAGTTGACTCTAGGAAAGAGAATGAATTTCTTTTTAAAGGATCAATTGAATGTTTTAAATGTGGTGTGCATGGTCATTATGAAAACAAATGTCCTACAATGAAGTTTCGGGAACGGGGTCACCCAGATCGTACAAATATTTATTTACCAATACCTAATGCCATTTTGATTGAGGATGAAGAAACTGACATTGAAGAATGAAAGGTATAAAATATTTCTTAACATATGTTTTCCTATTATTGGAATCGTAGGATATGATTCATGATTTTGTTTGTAGGAAAGATGTATTTCAGAATAAGTTGAAAAGGAATGGATAATGGATCATGAAGAATGTTGAATGAGTAAGAAGTCATCATATAAGGGATTCAAGAGTTATGGTAGATTTTAGGATGGTGAAATACTTAGATGTATTTAGTCTCTTTTAATGATGGGGTTACATTAGAAGACTTTTTATAGTAACCCTGATGATTTATATACGAAAATTTTATTCAAGGAATAATTATCATTTCTTTTGTTGATATAGTTATAAAGAACCATTTGGGTTTATATGATCCTTTAATTTGAGGCAATTACTGGTTAATACATTTTGGGTTGCAAAATAGAAGTTATCAGATAACCTTTATGGTTAAAATATGTTATGGTTATTTTTGATGAATTTAAATCTTTTTTAGGAATGTTATAAAATTATATAGTTTTTGAAAAGGGACAACACGCAGACTGTGTGACAACACATCACGTCGGACAAAGATGCGGGAATGGAACCCATAACCAAATTGCAACTGGTATTTATCGCCTACCACTGGACTATGTGAAGTCCCTGGTTAGTTTGAATGATTCTTTTTAGTTAGATGATTTTATGAATTAAGAGTAAGTTTATATTTTTGGTTATCGATGGAAATGATTAGCCTATCATGGAGGATATGTGATTAGGTTAATTACTTTTCAGTATGAGACTGTAAGAGTAACTGATGTTATTTTGGAGAAAAATGATAAAATTTATCTTAGGATACTATGTGATTAAATCCTTCAGAGAATTGGGTTTCAATATTAGTTTGGTTTACCTTGTATAATTTTATGGATAGATGTTTATTGAATGGTCATTTTTTAACTTTGGGTTTTAGTTTTGGTTAAGGTCTAAAGACATGGGAAGTATATAGTTCTATTTTGTGGACTAGGTGATTCTCTAGAAGTTGATTATAGCTCTTTTAATGTGAACAAGTCATCCTAAATACTCATCTTTTGGAGAAATATGAGTTCGTGTAAGAAATATAATAAAAGTTGAAAGTCAACATGATAATTAAGTATGCTTCCTTATGTTTTAGTTAAGCTCATAAATAAATTCCTCAATGAAAAGTAACTTAAAACAAAAATGTTGTTTGTTAATTTATCCTACTGGGGAATCAAATACCGTTTAACCCATCATAAGTTTGTGATTATCTTGTTGTTAACTTTCTCCTTGAAATGTTTACTATCACTCTGCATCAGAATATGACCCTTTTTTCCCTCATATACATATTTTCATACATGGAATCCTAGTATGGGTTAACTCGGGTGAAATTTGTACTTCTCTCCCATTCTTTTAAAGTGATAGTTTTACTAACTCTTGTTCCGATTTTGGATTTTCAATGAAGCTTCCGAGCCAAAATTTAAAATTGTGAGGCTGCAATTCCCAAAAGGGGGGAAGGATGTAACACCCTAGGTAAATAAAGAAGATGAAATTCTCATATTTATCCATATTTTTGAATAAAATATTAATAATACTTTAAATGGAATGCTATGCTCGAGGGCGTACCCAATACGCAACAATGAGTTTCTTTAAAATCTTACGTTGCACTCTAATAATAAAATAATATTATTTTAAAAGGTAGGTAATGCCTAGCCGTTGTAATTGTGTAAATGAATGGAACTAACTAAAAAATGATTATATATGTTTGTCAAATATTTTTACTTTTATCCAATAAATGTTGGAGGCTTAATATGTAAATGAATCCAATTTTAAGCATAAATCTTCTAATATTCATTAAAAGGTCGATTAACCGCCTTTTGAAGGAGAAAAATTTTTAAATATACTTTTGACAATTTTATATGTTTTATTTGACAAAATAAAATCCTATTTAGAATCTGGACATCAAAATTTACTTTTTGTAAAATTTTGTTATTTTTCTGATAAAGATCATTTTTATTGAAAATGTTGCATTTTAATTCAAAACCTGCTTTTAATCTGATTTATTTATATGGATAGATTATATTTTTAATTTATATTATAGTGTATTTAGAATATATTTTTACCATTTAATCTAATGGTGGTCATCAGAATTAATTTCACTTCGAAATCGGACTTAAACCAGTGTCAATCTTTTAATAGATATTGTTTCTTAAAAACACGCTATTTGTTTTGACAGCGGGAATTAATTATTAAATTAATTCATGAAACATATATGTTTTGAATTTTTTAAAATAGACATCATTTTTGAATTCGGAATATCAAATATAGCTTAGGGTGAATTTTTGGTATTTTTCTGAAAAACATCAATTTGTGATGAATAGTGAAACCACTAAGTGGTAGTTTAAAAACTGATTTTTTGTTTAAATGAAACATTACCACTTTTGTGATTTGAATCTAAAAAATCCAACATACATGGTTTTCATTAGGATGTAAAATTTGGTTCAATGGGATTAAAATAATTTTTTGGTGAATAGTAACTTTAAAGTTTTTAATCGCGATTAGAGGTAATTAGTGTAACTTAAGGTAAAAATAATGTTTTAATAATATGAAATGACCTAGACACATGTACTACCCTCATTGGATGTGTCATGGACAACCAAGAAAATCCATGGGTCAACTTCGGGACCCCATGGAGCCACTTTGGTTGGAAAATGACATAAATAACTCTTTATTTTAAGTTAAAATTAAAATGTCACAAGCATGAGTTGTTTTACTAAAACAATTTTTAAATGGGGTTATACAAGTCATATTTTTTACTATAAATATTCATTAGAAATATAAGAAGATTTTATAAATCATGATAGTTGTTTTATAATTTTTAGACATTAAATAAATTAAATTATTTATGACATCATGATGATGCAGCGATTACCGCATTAATAAAGGATTTAAATAAAATAAAAAGATAATGATAAAACTATAACATACACTTGTAAAAGAACTATTGAATGAGTATATTTCGATCCCTTACCACCTTATCCTAGAAATACATTATTGTGGGACCTTTAAAATCCGAAACTCATTTGAAAATAAAGTAACATTTTGTAACCTTCCAAGAGTGCCCCTCCTCTCCTCTTATAAAAGGCACCCACCTCTACCTCCTTACCCACACCTCTCAAGCCTTTGGCTCGGCCAACCACTTCTCATTTTGTCTCTCCACATCCCTCTATTACTCTTAGAAGCCTCACTTTTGGAAGAAGTCTTCCCAAGGAAGCCTTTGAGCTCAAATCAAAGGGAGATACCCGATTTTAAGGCAATGTCTTTACTTGTGTTATTTTGTTTTATTTTGCTTCTCCAACCCCCTAAACTCTTTTTATTCATTTAATTTGTAACAACTCAAGTATCTTAAATATACTAGGATGTTGTTATAAGGAGGATTCGAGCTACACTTACACACACCTACATCTAATGGTTAATGAACATACTGTTTTTGTGGATGGTGAATTTCTGCCTCACAAAACGATGATTGTTCAATATTCTTTTAACACCCTCAAATGTGGCCATTAAGATGTCAGTATATTTATATATGATATATAATATTTTTATGTTTTACTTAAGCTTCTATTTTTTTTATTTATGGCATACTTTTATGGTTTCCATTATGGTTAAACGCAATATCTTCATTTTAGGAAGTGCGGACTAACGCCCCCTCAAAGTGATTTGATTCATTAATACTATATGTAGTACGTATAAAGGATATATTTAATGATATTATATATGATAACATATTGGAATTATAATACTATTATGTATCATTATATTTTAAATCCATTAAATAAGAAATAGAAATTGAAGTAGCGTTCACGCGTACGTACGGCTTACCGTCTCCATGAACGGTGCATTTCATTTATTACCTCTAAATGTTATGTAATATTATAAATTCATGTATATAATGGATATATATTATATATATGATATCTAAATAATGAATATAATTCTGGATATAATATATATTTTACCACATGAACAACTTGTAATTATAAAGTGTTTATTTTTGACTCAAGTAGCAATGATCTACAAAACGACCATTATTAACTTAAATAATTACATAGTGTTCATAGCATGGTAGTAAGTGATATAAAAGGAATAATGAAAATTAAAAGGTTCTTAACCAAGTAGAAATTAACCCAAGTTTATTATTTATGAGGTTAAATAACGATCGAGTCAAGTCGGTCCTGAGGTAAGGGATCCTACCTCTCTCTTTCTTTTTAAGTACACTCTTTTATGTCATTCCTTTTACGATCATCTTTCTTTTGATTGGGATGTTCTTTTATATTAATCTTACTGTAATTTTTATGTTCATTTGATGAGAGACCCTGTTTTCTCTCATCAATCCATTTTGGAAGTTTTAATTGGCGCCGTTAGGCTGCTGAAATTTCGTAAGGGGCTTTTTATCTCACATAGTGTTTTCGTGAGATTCATGCTAAATTTTCCCATATTTCTTTTTGAGTGGGGTATATACTGTCCATTATTCTACTCTTTGTGCAACTTACTTTCGTTTATGAGTATTTACATTAATGTTGTATTGTCCTTCTTTCATGGGGTGTACGTTTCGAAAGTTACCCAAATCGGTAAGGGAACCTTTCACCCTCCTCTTTATAAAAGACTTATTTTGTTATGTCTTTTAATTTACATCTTATAATGTGGGGATATGTTCTTATATATCATTATTGCCATAAATTTTATGTCCAAGATATGAGATACCCTTTATCTCTCTCATCAACTCTTTTTCTAAAATTTGATGTGGCACCGTTAGGCTGTCAAGTGAACTTCTTAACCCAATTTCGATTTCTTTGGGTTCTACATGTAGTTATTGAATATGTCATCCTTTGAATATGTGTGAATGGCCTTTGATTATTTTAAACTTAATATCCACTTATATTGGGTGTATTTATATTTGTCGCATATAATTATGAGATTGATTTATTCTTAATTTAAGGATACCATCTTTATAATGGATTTCATATCAATTTACATTTCAATTGAGACTTCATTGTTGTTATGCACAAATTCAATATTATATGGTGTATATACTATCCTTTGGAATATTATATATGAATCCCTTTATTCTCATGATATTATAAAGTTTTTATTAAATGTTATTCCTCAATTATTGTATTCTAGTGTCTCTCATTTTGTTAAAAACCCTTTAACTAAAATATAATTTTAAATGTTTTAATGATTTAATCTTATAAATATTTCTCATTAATATCCATGTTTTCAAAATGGTTTTAAGGATTTATTTATATGGATATTAATGGTTTAAAATGTTAAAAGATTCAATGTGTTATGGGACAATTTGATTTAAAAATCTCTTTATTAAATGTTTTAAATGGTTTTGAAAATGGTTTTTAGAATGGATTCATTATTTCAATATCTTAAAATGTTATATTGTTATTTCAATGTGGGAATGTTATCTTTCCTTTATGCTTAAGTAATGTGCTATGATTATGTTATGGTTCTTGGGCATTGTTTATGAAGATGGGTGGTTCCGTGATAAACTAATGGCGGGTGAGCCCGATATAGCTCTCCAATGCATTGGGTAACGTAAAGGAGTTAAACGTTAAGGTTTCTCAGATGAGATTTAGGGAATATACTATGATGGGTATTCCAAACTTAACCAAGAGGGTTACTACCTACGTAAGAATGTTATGAATTCTTCAAGTAACCTTTATGTCTTGTGATTGTTATAATTTATTGATGATTTTATGAGGTATGTTAAAGTGCTTTTGTTTTATGGGTAAATTATGATTTCATTCTTATGTATATATGTACTCATGTTTCCTTTACATACTTTTTATAACCCTTACTGAGATTTTTATGATCATCCCATGTTTTTGAAATGTTTTTCAAAGGTCAAGGGAATGGTACATGATATGATGATAGTGTCAAGGAAGTGTCAAGAAAGAATCCATGTTTCATTTTAAATAGGTTTCCGCTGATTGAAAAAATGAATACCATCTTTTAAGTAACCACTTTGTTTAAATGTGGAATGTAATGCAAGTTTTATGATCTAATTCTCTAAAACTCTAAACCTGAAAAGATCCTCAATGTGTAATCTTGTAATAACTCAAGATTAAGTAAGGTTTTAGGATGGGGACTTATAGTTGGTATCAGATGTTGGTTTAGATAACTTTAGAGGTTAGAGTGTTGTTTAAGAAAAAGTTACAAATTGTGTATAACCACAATGGTTAGTAAATTAGATGGAGTCATCGTTTTTTTATAGTTAGAATGAGTTTGAGATAACTAGGATAAGTATATCTTGGTTTTTATCTTCCATTTTTTTATTTGAGGATTTTACTGATATACTCACACTGACCTTTTTGGTTTTAGTAAATGGCTGGATCTAGCAAGCACCAAAGTAACAGTGGATTTGAAGACAACTATGACAGTTTTATGAAAGAACAACTGAATGATGTGGGAGCTGTAATGAGAACTCTTGTGGTTATCATCAACCAACTATCTGGAGTCGTGATTGACCACCCAAACCTTAGTTATTTTTATAAGGCATTGTATATGCGAGAAACAAATCCCTATGGATGTTCAGGTAATAATCATAAAGGCAAGTATGTTCAGAAACCTATGTGTCAAATATGTGGAAAGAAACACATAGGAAAATGTTTCAAAGGGACAGAAAGATGCTATAGGTGTGGAAGTTAAGGTCATAAAGCAAGAACCTTCCATGGAAAATGGAAGCATCTAGTTGACACTAGGAAAGAGAATGAATTTATTTTTAAAGGATCAATTGAATGTTTTAAATGTGGTGTGCATGGTCATTATGAAAACACATGTCCTACAATGAAGTTTCGGGAATGGGGTCACCAAGATCGTACAAATATTCATTTACCAATACCTAATGCCATTTTGATTGAGGATGAAGAAAATGACAATGAAGAATGAAAGGTATGGAATATTTCTTAGCATATGTTTTCCTATTATTGGAATCGTAGTATATGATTCATGATTTTGTTTTTAGGAAAGAAGTTTTTCAGAATAATGTGAAAAGGAATGGATAATGGATCATGAAGAATGTTGAATGAGTAAGAAGTCATCATATAAGGGATTCAAGAGTTATGGTAGATTTTAGGATGGTGAAATTCTTAGATGTATTAAGTCTCTTTTAATGATGGGGTTACATTAGAGGACTTTTTATAGTAACCCTGATGTTTGATATACGAAAATTTTATTCAAGGAATACTTTTCATTTCTTTTGATGATATAGTTATAAAGAACCATTTGGGTTTATATGATCCTTTAATTTGAGGCAATTACTGGTTAATACATTTTGGGTTGAAAAATGGAAGTTATCAGATAACCTTTATGGTTAAAATATGTTATGGTTATTTTTTATGAAATTTAAATCTTTTTGAGGAATGTTATAAAATTATATAGTTTTTGAAAAGGGACAACACACAGACTGTGTGACAACACATCGCGTCGGACGAAGCTGCGGGAATCGAACCCATAACCAAATTGCAATTGGTATTTATCACCTACCACTGGACTATGTGAAGTCCCTGGTTAGTTTGAATGATTCTTTTTAGTTAGATGATTTTATGAATTAAGAGTAAGTTGATTTTTTTTGGTTATCGATGGAAATGATTAGCCTATCATGGAGGATATGTGATTAGGTTAATTACTTTTCAGTATGAGACTGTAAGAGTAACTAATTTTATTTTGGAGAAAAATGATAAAATTTATCTTAGGATACTATGTGATTAAATTCTTCAGAGAATTGGGTTTCAATCTTAGTTTGGTTTACCTTGTAGAATTTTATGGATATATGTTTATTGAATGGTCTTTGTTGAACTTTGGGTTTTAGTTTTGGTTAAGGTCTAAAGACATGGGAAGTATATAGTTCTCTTTTGTGGACTAGGTGATTCTCTAGAAGTTGATTATAGCTCTTTTAATGTGAACAAGTCATCCTAAATACTCGTCTTTTGGAGAAAATATGAGTTCATGTAAGAAATATAGTAAAAGTCGAAAGTAAACATGAAAATTAAGTGTGCTTACTTATGTTTTAGTTAAGATCATTAATAAATTCCTCAATGAAAAGTAACTTAAAACAAAAATGTTTTCTGTTAATTTTTCCTACTGGGGAATCAAATACCGTTTAACCCATCACCAGTTTGTGATTTTGTTGTTGTTAACATTCTTCTAGATATGTTTACTATCACTCTCCATCAGAACATGACCCTTTGTTTTTTCCTCCATATCCATATTTTCATACTTGGAATCCTAGTATGGGTTAACTCGGGTGAAATTTGTACTTCTCTCCCATTCTTTTAAAGTGATAGTTTTACTCACTCTTGTTCCGATGTGGGATTTTCAATGAAGCTTCCAAGCCCAACTTTAAAATTGCGAGGACGCAATTCCCAAAAGGGTGGAAGGATGTAACAACCCAGGTAAATAAAGAATATGACATTCTCATATTTATCCATATTTTTGAATAAAATATTAATAATACTTTAAATGGAATTCTATGCTCGAGGGCGTACCCAATACGCAACAACGAGTTTCTTTGAAATCTTACGTTGCACTCTAATAATAAAATAATATTATTTTAAAAGGTAGTTAATGCCTAGCCATTGTAATTGCGGAAATGTATGGAACTAACTACAAAATGATTATATATGCTTGTCAAATATTTTTACTTTTATCCAATAAATTTTGGAGGCTTAAAATGCAAATGAATCCAATTTTAAGCATAAATCTTCTAATATTCTTTAAAAGGTCGATTAACCGCCTTTTGATGGAGAAAACTTTTTAATTATACTTTTGACAATTTTATATGTTTTATTTGACAAAATAAAATCCTTCTTTAGAATCTGGACATCAAAATTTACTTTGTGTAAAATTTTGTTATTTTTCTGATAAAGATCATTTTTATTGAAAATGTTGCATTTTAATTCAAAACCACCTTTTAATCTGATTTATTTATATGGATAGATTATATTTTTAATTTATATTAGAGTGTATTTAGAATATATTTTTACCATTTAATCTAATGGTGGTCATCAGAATTAATTTCACTTTGAAATCGGACTTAAACCAGTGTCAATCTGTTAATAGATATTGTTTCTTAAAAACACGCTATTTGTTTTGACAGCGGGAATTAATTATTAAAGTAATTAATGCAACATATATGTTTTGTATTTTTTAAAATAGACTTCATTTTTGAATTCGGAATATCAAATATAGCTTTGGGTGAATTTTTGGTATTTTTCTGAAAAACATCAATTTTTGATGAATAGTGAATCCACTAAGTGGTAGTTTAAAAACTGGTTTTTCATTTAAATGAAACATTACCACTTCTGTGATTTGAATTTCAAAAATCCGACATACATGGTTGTCATTAGGATGTAAAATGTGGTTTAATGGGATTAAAATAATTTTCTGGTGAATAGTAACTTTAAAGTTTTTAATCGCGATTAGAGGTAATTAGTGTAATTTATGGTAAAAATAATGTTTTAATAATATGAAATGGCCTAGACACATGTCCTACCCTCATTGGATGTGTCATGGACGACCATGAAAATCGATGGGTCAACATGGGGACCCCATGGAGCCACTTTGGTTGGAAAATGACATAAATAACTTTTTATTTTAAGTTAAAATTAAAATGTCACAAGCATGAGTTGTTTTACTAAAACAATTTTTAAATGGGGTTATACAAGTCATATTTTTGACTATAAATATTTATTAGAAATCTAAAAAGATTTTCTAAATCATTATAGTTGTTTTATAATTTTTAGACATTAAATAAATTAAATTATTTATGACATCATGATGATGCAACGATTACCGCCTTAATAAAGGATTTAAATAAAATGAAAAGATAATGTTAAAACTATAACTTACACTTGCAAAAGAACTATTTGATGAGTATATTTCGAACCCTTACAACCTTATCCTCGAAATAAATCAACGTGGGACCTTTAAAATCCAAAACTCATTTGAAAATATAGTAACATTTTGTAACTTTCCAATAGTGCCCCTCCTCTCCTCTTATAAAAGGCCCCCACCTCTACCTCCTTACCCACACCTCTCAAGCCTTTGGATCGGCCAACCACTTCTCATTTTGTCTATCCACATCCCTATATTACTCTTAGAAGCCTCACTTTGGGAAGAAGTCTTCCCAAGGAAGCCTTTGAGCTCAAATCAAAGGGAGATACCCGATTTTAAGGCAATGTCTTCACTTGTGTTATTTTGTTTTATTTTGCTTCTGCAACCCCCTAAACTCTTTTTATTCATTTAATTTGTAACAAATCAAATATATTAAATATACTAGGATGTTGTTATAAGGAGGATTCTAGATACACTTACACACACCTACATCTAATGGTCAATGAACATACTGTTTCTGTGGATGGTGAATTTATGCCTCACAAAACGATGATTGTTCTATATTCTTTTAACACCCTAAAATGTGGCCATTAAGATGTAAGTATATTTATATATGATATATCACATGTTTATGTTTTACTTAAGCTTCTTAATTTTTCATTTATGGCATACCTTTATGGTTTACATTATGGTTAAACGCGATATCTTCATTTTAGGAAGTGTGGACTACCGCCCCCTCAAAGTGATTTGATTCGTTAATACCATATGTGGTACGTATAAAGGATATATTTAATGATATTATATATGATAACATAAAATAATTATAATACTATTATGTATCATTATGTTTTAATTCCATTAAATAAGAAATAGAAATGGAAGTAGCGTTTATGCGTACGTACGGCTTACCGTCCCCATGAACGGTGCATTTCATTTATTACCTATAATGTTATGTAATATTATAAATTCATGTATATAATGGATATATATGATATATATGATATCTAAATAATGAATATAATTCTGGATATAATATATATTTTACCACATGAACAACTTGTAATTATAAAGAGTTTATTTTTGACTCAAGTAACATTGATCTACAAAACGACCATTATTAACTTAAATAATTACATAGTGTTCATAGCATGGTAGTAAGTGATATAAAAGGAATAATGAACATGAAAAGGTTCTTAATCAAGTATAAATTAACTCAAGTTTATTATTCAGGAGGTTAAATAACGATCGAGTCAAGTCGGACCTGAGGTAAGGGATCCTACCTCTCTCTTTCTTTTTAAGTACACTCTTTTATGTCATTCACTTTAAGCCCCTCTTTCTTATGATTGGGATGTTATTTTATATTAATATTACTATAATTTTTATGTTAATTTGATGAGAGACCCTATTTTATCTCATCAATCCATTTTGGAAGTTTTAATTGGCGCCGTTAGGCTGCTGAAATTTTGTAAGGGGCTTTTTATCTCACTTAGTGTTTTCGTGAGATTCATGCTACATTTTCCAATATTTATTTTTGAGTGGTGTATGTACTGTCCATTATTCTACTCTTTGTGCAACTTACTTTCGTTTATGAGTATTTACATCAATGTTGTATTGTCCTTCTTTCATGGGGTGTACGTTTCGAAAGTTACCCAAATCGGTAAGGGAACCTTTCACCCTCCTCTTTTTAAAAGACTTATTTTGTTATGTCTTTTAATTTTCATCTTATTATGTGGGGATATGTTCTTATATATCCTTATTTCCGTAAATATTATGTCCAAGAGATGAGATACCCTTTATCTCTCTCATCAACTCTTTATCTAAAATTTGATGTGGCGCTGTTAGGCTGTCAAGGGAACTTCTTAACCCAATTTCGATTTCTTTGGGTTCTACATGTAGTTATTGAATATGTCATCCTTTGAATATGTGTGAATGGACTTTGATTATTTTACACTTAATATACACTTATATTGGGTGTATTTATATTTGTCGCACATAATATGAGATTGATTTATTCTTAATTTAAGGATACCATCTTTATAATGGATTTCATATCAATTTACATTTCCATTGAGACTTCATTGTTGTTATGCACCAATTCAATCTTATATGGTGTATATACTGTCCTTTGGAATATTATATCATGAATCCTTTTATTCTCATGATATTATAAAGTTTTGATTAAATTTTATTCCTCAATTATTGTATTCAAGTGTCTCTCATTTTGTTAAAAACCCTTTAACTAAAATATCATTTTAAATGTTTTAATGATTTAATCTTATAAATATTTGTCATTAATATCCATGTTTTCAAAATGGTTTTAAGGATTTATTTATATGGATATTAATGGTTTAAAATGTTAAAATATTCAATGTGGTATGGGACACTTCGATTTAAAAATCTCTTTATTAAATGTTTTAAATGGTTTTGAAAATGGTTTTTAGAATGGATTCATTATTTCAATATCTTAAAATGTTATATTGTTATTTCAATGTGGGAATGTTATATTTACTTTATGATTAAGTTATGTGATATGATTATGTTATGGTTCTTGGGCATTGTTTATGAAGACGGGTGGTTTTGGATAAACTAAGGGCGGGTGAGCCCGATATAGCTGTCCAATGCATTGGGTAACACGAAGGAGTTAAACGTTATGGTTTCTCTGAAGAGATTTAGGGAATATACTTTGATGGGTATTCCAAACGTAACCAAGAGGGTTACCCCCTATGTAAAAATGTTATGAATGCCTCAAGTTACCTTTATGTCTTATGATTGCTATGATTTATTGATGATTTTATAAGGTATGTTAAAGTGCCTATGTTTTATGGGTAAAGTAAGATTTCATTATTATGTATATATGTACTCATGTTTCCTTTCTATACTTTTTATAACCCTTACTGAGCTTTTTATTCTCTTCCCATGTTTTTTGAAATGTTTTTCACAGGTCTAGGGAATGGTACATGATGTAATGATAGTGTCAAGGAAGTGTCAAGAAAGAATCCATGTTTCATTTTAAATATGTTTCTGTTGATGGGAAAAATGAATACTATCTTTTATGTAACCACTTTGATTAAATGTGGAATGTAATCCATTTTTTATGATCTAATTATCTGAAACACTAAACCTGAAAAGATCCTCAATGTGTAATCTTTTAATAACTCAAGAATAAGTAAGGTTTAAGGCTGGTGCCTTATAATATTTATCTTAGATTATGTCTTGAAAAATCCTAAAATGTATCACATGATCCAACTATGATCATATGTATAAGAGGATTCCATTAATGGGGACTACCATGAATAGGTTTAGAAAAGGCTAAAAAATCCAAGTAATGATACTCACGAACACTAATAAGGAATTAAATACACTAAAGGGAATATCTAAGTACCCATAACTCAACCATAAGTTAACATTTTGGGAGAAACACTCACCTTTTAACTGAAAAATGTGGTCATTGATTCCTAATCATGCACAAATATTCTTAATATTCACCTAATTCAAGAGAAGATAATCCTCCCAAAACCTCATACTCCCCTCCACATTCTTAGAGTGTAAAATTGGGGCTATCCATGGTGAAATTTTTTTTTTGAGGAAGACATCAATCTACAAGTACTCTACTGTCATCCTCAACTCTTGAATATTTTTAGGGTCCATCAAATATGGTAATGAATATGTTAGAGTAGTCCTTGGGTGAAAGTTAATGAAACGTTTATATCTAAATTGGTCGGTATGCCGAATATTTCTTCCAGGGGGATGTACCCTTATTCCTTGACCAGTACAAGAATTAAAAATCACATAATATGAATTTATAGAGTAGTTAAGCTATAAAAATAGTGACATGTTAGGTGTAAACTCATACACACGAGGCTATATAATTATTAAATAATTATATATTATTAATAAATTAATATCTTTCCATATTGTCAGAAATATACCATAACCTCTTGTAGTGATCGTAATTATGATCATGGATAACTATCAACTAGTTTATACAAATAATGACATCATATAGTCTCATTAGAGTTATAAAGAGACCCCACATGAAAAAAATTATATGAGAGTCAAATAACATTATCATAAGTGAGTGTGATAATAACATCAACCCAAATAAGTGTCTATAGTGATAATGGTTAGGCTAGATGATCCATTGGAATTTCAATATCATGAATTAAGGATGTCTCAAGGAAGGAATGGACAATAATTATTTCTATAGAAACCAATTCCAATGTATGAAGAAATAGATCGATCATCACATCATGAAGAAAACCTCAGGTCCATAAGCCTCCACTACATGACACCATCCCTACCCCTAAAATCAAGCTCCATGTTCCCGACATGGACTACATGTTGGTGGTGGGTGTAGTATCATGCCATATCAATGGCCAACTCCTACAAATCTCTAATATCCTCAGCCACATTCACCACCCTATGGGTCGCCTTGTTCATGTCGTTTCCTCTTCCTAGGTAGATCATTATCATTATCCATATTTACTTATTCTCTAAGGTTTTATAAATCCACATCAATATTCTCTAACTCTTGCATGTGTAACATCTATTGTTTCTGGGATGACATGATCACTTCCATGATTCCTACACTATTTACCCTTAAACATGTGGTTTCCTATTTTAATGAATCCCAATTATCTATATCATTCTAATTGCAACTAATAAATATACTACATGGAGGATACTAGACTACACCCATATTAGGTTTCCTTATTATTGTAAGAACTGTACCATAAGGACTCTATCTAGAACCCCAACATACGGGGGGATGTAGAGAGACATTAATCTAGACTAAATTCCTATAAAATCCCTCACTTGAAGACACAAGATCAAAAATATACATCATGTTTTATATCTATATAGTACTATGAGTATTTAGTAAACCACACTACATACATTACGATATATATTCCATTGATAGAGATATCCAGAATATCCCAAATGATTATTGACTGTAGCATCACTGGGAAATGATCCTATTTGAAAAGGCAGTCAAATTATATCTAAGGATGTGTTTCCTCTTTATGTGTCTTGGTCATAGTGACTTGGATTTCACATGTATTCTTTTAGGATATTTTATGGGTTATTTTTAGGAAAGGATATGAGGAGTCATGTGATTACAAGAAGTAGTGAGCCAAAAATATATATTTTAAATATATTAAATATTTTAAACAACATGCATGAATATGTTTTTTGAACAAGAAGAAAAAATTATTAATAGAGTCCCAAATCATAAATATGTGGGAATAGATGAGTTTAAATTATGGGAATTGTTAAAGTAATGAAATAAGATATGTTGGAAGTGGGGTTTTTGTAAAATTATTCACAGGCATAAAATGAGTAAAATAAATTAATAACATTAATTTATTTTATAATGATATCATGAAGTAATATTTATTATTTTTAAACATGTTTTTGGAAGATTTTATAGGGTAGACACATAACCACTCTAAATATGGAGATTCATTAGAGAGTGTGAAGGAACATCTATTATAGGACGATAGTTAGACAAGTGATCCTCGATCACCATGAAATGGAGTTTGATAATTTTTTACCTAACCATTATGTAGATTATTTATTTATTATTGATTTGTCCAATTTGTGGTAGAAAATTTTTTATATGAATTTATGTCAGTCTATGATTCATATAAATAACTTGAATTAATCAATCAAAAAATTTATTCATATTTTGTCTACATTGGTGGTAAGGTATAGTTATGATCAGAATTATGAATTTATTGTTAAATATTTCATATCTCTTCATTATTCATTATAAAATATAAAAATAGAGGTCAAGAAGGATATTTGCTGAGGTCTGTTCCTTATTCTTGTTCTTTGTGAATTACCTTTCCTTGTTTCAAGATTCATCATGGGAAAATACCTTGTCCCCTGGTATGAAAAAGTACAGTTAAATCAATTATTGCACAACAATTTCTTGGAGAAGCAGATTTAAAACATAGATCGGAGTTCAAATCATTGAATAGATTATTCCGGGATGAAGGAGATGTTGGATCATACTTGATCGGGGCATTATAGGATGTGGTTTGTGAACGCACAACAATGGTGGTGGTTTGGGATAATTCTTTAATAAACAAGGATTCCATAAATCGTATCTTAAACAACGATCAACCTTAGATCACATAGATTCAAAATATATTAGCATTATTTGTGAATTATCTTAGGGAACAATGGGATGATTCATGAAGAACATAAAAATTATATAAATGTAAATAAACATGGTGTGTGGTCCGGAGGAAAACATAATCTGGGACCCTCATTGTTGTGAAATTAATTTTTGGATGAAATAAATTATTACATAGTGTGTGAAATTGTAACATGGAATGTGACCTCTCCTGAATGGATCGACATGTACATTGGATAGTATAGAAACATAGCCAGATTTACATGGGGACTTTCATGTTTTAACTCCAACACGGAGAAGTAAATGCATGGTGTGGGTGGTAATATCCATGTACATGGACATGTGAAGGATTTAGCAAGCATGGGAAGACCATATACATTTAAACGGACATAAGAACATGACATTTACATGATCATGACAAATTTATGAATGGGTAACAGTGTGTACTTCTAGTAAAATCCATATATTATTTCAGAGTAATATTAGATCTGTTTCCCTCATCACCTTGTACAAGTATCATTAGGGTGAATTCCCAATATCCATTCCCTGTGGGATAATAAATAATATCATCTAATATATAGGATTTTTTTCCCAACATCTTTGCATCTAGGATATATTTTTTACTCCTTACATTAGTCCGAGTGTGAGATCCACTATTTTTTTATTTCCAATGGTGATGTGTGGTTTATCTTTATGACCAAATGTACGCATGCATAAATCCTCTACATAATAAATAATTAAAATTTAGTTTCATGGTATACCCCATGGCCTTGGGTGTGAACCTCATCTTTGTATCATTTCTCTTCAAACCTCCAAAATACACTTCCTATAATGAGACCTAATGAGAATGACATGTCATATAGACACTATCCATGATATCTGACTCATGGTGTGTGTTCCCCCGATTGAGTTCTATTTGAAAATTAAAGTATGGATCCTTGGATATAATTATAGTTGTGACTTTACCTTGATATTTTGTGTCATTATGGATTATATCTAGATATTCAAGTTTTATGAATTGTAGGAATATCACTCTGTATAGATAACTACCATTATTATTGTTATATGTTTTTTGGTTTTGGGGTGTTTTTCTGGGTATTGTTATTGTCTAACCTACATAGGCTTTTCCCACATGTGTCAGGTCTTGTGTTGAAAAACGAACTTTTGGTGGAGTCCAAGAGGGACTAGGACACAAATGTTTTTAGTGAGACATAAATACTATTGTTTTTCCATATAGTCTTCTTAACATTTTTATGCATCCTTAAATTTATGTTGGACTTGTTTTTGACTCATTGTAGGGGCTTGTATTTGGCCCTATTTACATTCTGTTTTCTTATTGTCGTACTCATTTTTTGAAATTTAGATTTATTCATGCATGGTTTATCTATTGATTTTCATTTTAACGTTGAATGGGATTGGAGATGTGTGTGTGTGTAAGTACAATAGCATATAGCTTCCAATGTTAGTGATATGGCTCCTCAGTGCTAGTCTCCGTCCTCTAGCCTATTAGAGGTAGGCTTGGGGAGTTGTGGTATGGGACCTATTTGGATGGGAAATGATGAAACAATATCATAGGAATCAATTATACCATAGGACCAAACTCCACGAGATTTATTTTAGTAAACAATGTTATGTGTTTTGAGTTTTTCATTTAATTTGGGGACACTAGCATTAGTGAGAAGGCTAATGTATCAATACAACCTGACTTTGACAGCTAGATTTTCAACTCAATACATAAGTAAATAGGTTACTTGGATAACATTGGTACATGAGTTATATTCAAATGGCGTGTGGTTTCCATGTCCTTCTTGAGTCAGCTATCCAGATATACTATTTTACATTGGTATATATTATTTATTATCATGATTCCTTAATGATATATTCCATGTAGGATTAATCATTAGGATTATGAGGTATATCCCCTCAGTGACGAGGCATTGATACAAGGACCCATTCCATAGGTTTTACCTCCAGGTGGTGCACAATATATACTAACCCTGTAGAGAAGTAGATGGTAAACAAATTTCCATAATTCGTAGTGTACAGGTTGAGCGCATATCATAAATTTCAGACATAGAGACTAATCAGGATGTTAGGATAGCCTGGACAATAGGTGGATAATGACAGGATTTACGAGGTGAATTGTTCTTTCCATCTTCTTATAACACTGTAAGATTAGATTGAGGTTCTTGAAACAAGACTTATATATGGTTTTATGGGGATATGGTGTGGTTTAGTGAACAAGTCACATGATGAGGATGATATAGCATGGTCAGAGTTCAAGAAAATTTTAAGAGAGTATTTCTCTCTAGGTACACTATGGAATTTACACATACAAGAGCTCTACAGCTCCAGCAGGGTAGTATGATAGTTTCTAGGTATTCACTGAGGATCCCCACACTCCCCATGTACTCAATGAATATGGTCCATGATCAGTTCTTCAATGATTTGTCCTTATGTAGTGGAATAAATAGAGACATATGAGGAATTTTTAATACTCTATGTATTACAACCTTAGATGGGGTTCTAGAGATATATTTGATGGTAGATAGTTTTCATAGTGAGAAAATACTATGACTGGTTGTCATTAATGGGAACACATGAGAAGATAACTCAGTAGGGGGGATCCAATGTATGTCTTAAGGACAAGGATGCGTGATTCTTTTCAATAGAAGATCAAAAGATAGATGTTTTGTGGTTAAGGGATAAAGTATGGGTCCAGTAATCCTAGTGAGAGGGGATTCTACTCATGTGATGGTAGGGGCCATATTTCTTATGATTTTCGAAGTCATCGTATTGTTGAAAGAGATATAGTTGATGAGCTGTTTTGGCAGAGGATGTAGCACTAGAATGTAGTCCTATAGGGTGGAGGGTGTGGGAGATGAGATGGTAGAGTAGATTTAGGTGGTATATGCTTCGACTTGTTACCACATCCATGACCATATGGTCCATTCCAAGATAAGGGATATGGATGAGATGTGTAGGGGAAGCTTTAGATAGTTTTTTCATATGTCCTATAGGCTCTAGGAATGATGTATAGAATGATCTACTCTTTTTCTAGAATAGTTATTGTAATTATAGAAAGAGGATATATTATTTTATCCATTTTCGTGAAAATTCATCAATACATAGATATTCATGTTGAACCCTTGGATCAACCCTTTTTTCTTGAGACTCCAACTGCAGATGACTCAGGTATAACATGTTTTCTCCAATAGTGTGACCTAGCTCATGGAGCTGTGTGATTACCTTGGGTTTTATTTGTAGTAGAAATGATTCCTTACTATATCATCCAAGGTATGGACTAGTTATCTATGGTTCATTCCCATATTAAAAAATTTTGAAATAGGAATATATGTGTCTGGAGCGATGGGACTAGGTTACCCTTTGTGGGTGAGTAGGAATCACAGGCAGTGTATGATGGACTCATGCATTGGTCGGTGAAAATGACTACTCATAAATTGGTTAGCATTAACATTTGTGCATTGAATGTTATGAGTTTCCAGTTCCCTATAACGGTGACATACAATGAGTATGTCTTTCTTGAGGATGTTCCAGGCGTACCTCCCCTCCGATATATAGATTTATGCATTTAGCTACACCTCGGGACAACATTGATTTCAATGAAAATATATTTTAAGGGTGCCAAAGATCTTTATTAAATGAGGGTGTTCCTAGAGTAAATGTAGAGGATGTTCTTTGATCGATATTCTGTTTCACCAAAGGAATCCACAGTTCTATTAAAAAATAAGGAGGATGAGTGTGTGATGACATGTGTGGTCTTTTCAATCATAAATTAGGTGACCATAATGAACATGTATCCACTACTGATGATCGATGAAATATTTTATATTTTGAGAGGGGAACAATGGTTCTTAAAGGATTACATTAGGCTAGGATATCACCATTTATTAGTATGAGAGGAATATATTCTGAAGACAACATTCTAATGTATCTACGGTAACAATGAGTTCATGGTGGAGCACTTTGAAATGAATAACTACCCTATAGTCTTCATGGGACTCATGAAGAAAATAATTCAACCTTTCTTAGACCTATTCATTGTGGTGTTAATTGATGATATACTAGTGTACTCAGAGTTTTATTAGGAGAACATGAGACATTTTATGATAGTTATTAATATACTTTAAGTGAACCAAATTTATAAGAAGATATCAAAGAGACATTTCTGGATTCAGAAGGTAAACTTCCTAGGTCTTGTTCTCTCAATAGATGGTGTAGAAATGGACCTAGTGAAGGTTAAAGAAGTATCATATTAGGAGCCTCTCAATGGAATTATAGAGTTATTTATATTCCATGGGATGACAGACTACTTTTTTATATTCATATCTAACATATGTAAGATATCAGCCCCCATGAAATCATTGATCCAAAATAGGATTATGTTCATGTGGACTGAGAGGTTATATTATGATTAATAGGATTTGAGGTAGATATTGATAATTAATCCCATCTTGAGGCTACAATATGAGGGTGCAGAGTATGTAGTGTTCTTTTATTCTTTGTGAATATGTCTTGGTTGTGTTTTGGCGAAAAGTCATGTGGTGAGTTCCCATGGTTCACATATATTATTACCACATGAACATAAACACATGAAACATAATACTTATTTAGAAGTCCAGTCTTTATACTAATGATTTGGTGAGACTACCTCGTGGGATAGAAAATTATCATCTATTATTACCATAAGAGCCTCAAGTTTAAATTCTTTTATAATTATATTAACTTGAGATAGAGAATATGGATTGAGTTCCTACATGAATATTAATTTGATATTTATTAAACTCTTTGGAGGGGGAACAAGGTATCATATTCTCTATGTATAAGATATCATTCATTGTTATTGAGAGAGGTATTGGAGCAGTTGGACTCATTTATGTTTTCCATTGTGGATTGAGATATAAAAGCTTACCTCCAGTCAATGGTTGTTAGGTCTCATATTTTAAAGAATGTCAGGGAGGCATAACTTCAAGAAACTGATTGTAAGACACTGTGTACTCAGATATCCATTGGACATTCTTCTGATGGGTTTTCTGAATGTTGGGATCATTTCATTGCTTCAATATTATAAAAATTGTACCAGTGATGTTTTAGGGGGTGGCTCTGAGTGATTTTCATATATATCCTTTTTCAATAAATCCATAGTGTTCCACAGATGTATTAGTGCCTCAAACATCAATTTTTTTGTATGATGATGATGAGGGGATTTGAAGAAATGGTCGATGAATACCTTTATTTTCAATACGTAAAGGTAGAGAACCAAGTGCCAACAAGTTTATCTCAACCCCATAACGCTGGAGAATGTAATTTGGATGTTATATCCTTGTAATTAATGATGCGGTAAACTTTTATTTATAGGGGACATGATTCGATATGGATGATCATAGAATGACTCACCATTTTTTCCATCTTACTGGTGATTCAGAAGTATAGTTTAGTATAGATCTTGGGAAGAATCTAACTACAAGAGATAGTAAGACTCCATGGTGTTCCCTCAAAAATCATTTAAGACCATAATTATCACTTCAATTATTGATTATGGAATGTATTGAATGGGTCAGTTGTGACTCAAATAGATTTTTAGGGCTTTTAACAACAAAATAGACCACCAGACTAAGTGGAACAGTCAGGTTCTGGATGGAATGATACAATCTTGAATGATGTTATTTTTACACTGTTCGTAGGATAACCTAACATTGGAGTATTTTTTTATAATACAAGAAATAACATTAAATTATTCATATGGTAGCATTTTAGTCCCAGTACAAGTGACGATATAGTTCACCACTTTGTTGTTCTGACCAAGGAGGGTCAGTAGTCCTGGTCCCAGAGGGGGTGCGAGCCACTAATGAAAAGTTGTACACTATCCAAGAACAGATTATGACTCCATTTTTTTTCAAAATTCCTATGAGTACATAAAACATAGGTCATTGAAATTGAGTAAGGATACAATGTGTTCATTCATGTTTCACGTCAACATGGATTACAAAAAATTAGACAATGCGGAAAGCTATATTTGAATTTCATTGGGACTTTATAGACACTGTCTAGAGGTAGAAAGGTGTAATAACTCATATATCTACCACCGCAATTAGACCGGGTGCACAATAACTTCCACATATCGCAATTAAGGAGATGCATGCATGAACCATCAAATGTTATCTACTAGGGTAAGATAGACTTTGTGGAAAGGGATATCATTGATGAGTACTAGGTAGATATCGAGGATCAAAAATAGAGCTTCTTCATTGGAGAGAGATTTCTTTAGTTTGTTTCTGTTGGAATCACGAGAATCATCAGGAGATAACCTAGGACCAGGACACTCATATATGTGCTCATTATCCACATATTTTTTTATATACACCTTTATGTATATTCTAGACCTAAAGACTCATGGTATAGAGGATTTAATGACATTAAAATTAAATGGATTATTTTTCAATATTGTATGGATTTTTTTCAAGACTAAGAATAGAGATGGAATTTGATTTTGAGGCATGGTGTTCCTAGAATATTAATTTATGAAATATATTAAATATATTTAATAGCACATGTGAACAGTTTTCCTAAAAATGGAATAATTTATTAATGGAGGCCCAGATCAGTAATATAATGGAAATATTGAGTACAATTAATGATTTATAACATAGGCATTACATAACATTTTTTAGATGGGGGTTCTTTTGGAAAATTTAACTTGAGCATTAAATGTGTAAAATAAATAAAATAAATTAATTTCTATGGGAATGATCCAATGAACTAATACATTTTCTATTTAATAATTATTATGGTATTTGTTTATGGTTAGCTATGTAGCCTTCAAAATCATGGAGATCTGTTGTAGAGCATGAAAAAACCTCCATTAGTGTATGACAATCATATCGAATATCATCAATCGTCATGCAATGAAATTTAGTGGTCGCTTTAATGAAAATTTCTCAACATCATTATTCATTAGAAATCATTCAATGTCAAGGAAGTATGTATTTTATACATGTATTTATCATGATTTATGATTCTTTTGATATACCTGAATCAATCTAACAATGAATTGATTATCAGATCGTTTGTATAGTAGGTATTGGATAGTTATGATTTAGGATTAGGAATTTCGTGTCACTTATTTGTTGCCACTACATTCATAATTCTAAATGAAAAAAATCAAGGTCTATAGAAACACCATCTTTAGTGTGTTCCATAATGGATTTTTTTCTTTCACTTTCCTTATTTATTCATTAGTTGTGGTAAATTACAATGGAATGAAATTCAACAAAATTCTGTTAAATGCATTATCGCACACCTATATCATATCACAGAGGAATGGTAGAATAGATCCAGTATCAAACCTATGAAAAAAGGGTTCCAAAAAGATGGAGATGATGGATCAGACTGAATCAGGAATTCATGGGTGTAGTTCTTAGATTCCCAATGAAGGTGGATGTTTGATATAATTCAATAACAAATGATTCATATAGAAATTATATCTCTAGTGATGATCATCCTCGTTTGACTCATATCCTAAATTGATGTGAGTGATTTTTTATGGATCTAAGGGCATGAATGTATCATATGTGTTGAATAGTGGGATTCTATAAAATCCCAAGACACATGAATTTATTTCCAATGAAGTACACTACATGGGACCCTTACAGTGGTGGATAGGGTTTTCAGATGAAGACAATTATGACATGGTGTGTGACATTGTCATTGGGGGTGTGACCCATATCATATGGATGTTAATATACTTGGGATGTAAATAGACATGTCTAAAAGTACATGGGATTAGTAAGCCATGTAGTGAAACATGAAATTGGACAAGCCAGGTGTACATGGGAAGATCCATGCACTTTGGAACGAGAAGAAGTAAATGGTCAGGGGAACAACGTTTATTTTACATGAACATGGGAATATGACATTTACATGACCAAGACTTGGTTTTTAGGCGGAACACCTTATAATACTAATACATAACTTGTACTCCTTCAGATTTATCATTGATACTTGTCCTCATAAACATGGAAAAGTTCTATTAGGGTGACCTCCCGATATGTATTTCCAAAGGGGTAGATTGAAATAGTATCCTACATTTAGGATAATGATTAATTAACCAATATTTATTGGATAAAGTTTTTGTAAGACATAAATGAGGCCCAAAGTGAGATCTTTTATCATCTTTATTTCTTAGGTGGATTTTATGGTATCATCGTTACACACATTATGTTATATCCAATTCTCTACACAGCTTGTTATTCAAATTTATGTTTTTGGTATACTCAGTGGCCTTTTGTGTGGTCCTAATATCTGTATCATAACTCTTTAGATGTACATTGTATAATTACTATGATGATACTAGATGAAAATATCCTCTTAGACAGACATGATTAGTGAGATATGGCATGTTTAATGTGTTCTCCCGGATGAGTGTTGTGTAGAACATTTGATCAAAAATCCTAGTATAAAATTATGGATGTGACTTTACGTTGAGACTATGTGTATTTTTTTAAATATATGTTGATATTATTGATATATGTGATATTGAAATTAATCATGTGTATACTTTTCTATTTTTCATGTGGTTATATGCTTTACGGTTGTGGGGTATCCTACTATGTATTGTTATACTCATTCATGCGTGTGATTTTCCCACAAAAGTCATGTATTGTGTAGATAAATGGAATTTTGATTGAATCCCATAAGGATTAGAACCAGGTGGAAATTTATGAGTTGGAAAGACCATGGGTTGTTCTTGTGATTATCTAAATAGTAGTCCCCAACGTAACTTTATGTTTGTAAATGTTTCATACTCTCTGTGGTGTTCTTGTATTTGGCTTAATTTACATTCTATTTACTTGTCTTCATACTCTGGTTGTAGTATATAGATGGGTTCATGCATTATTAACCATTTATTTTAAATTTCATTAGTGTATGGGCTTGAATATGTGTTCATGAATATAGTTACATTCGGATAAGGTATCCCATGTTAATGATAAGCCTTCTTGACAATAATCTCTAGCCCTTAATCTATTGGAGGTGAGTTTGGGGAGTTGCGGTACTGTCCCAATTGGGGAGGATCATGACATGGGTAACTAGACTCCACCACCACAGAGTAGATCCATGGATAGTTATATCTTATAGAACCACCATATGGTTGGTAAGGGTCCTAACAGGGTTGAATACTTTTATTTTTTAATCAATGTCTTCCTCTACGATCTGGGGGGATTTCTTACATTGATATATACAAGGTTTTTTCATATAAAAATGTTGAAGTGTAGTCATCCTAAACATGTCATTGTCTTTTGCTGATAGAATTATCTATTATCCAATAAGAGATAGAAAATGTCTTATTCAACCAGAGGTATATCTTATCACTGCTCAATCTATGTAATTACCACTCACTATCCACCTAGAAATAACACCTCTGTGTTGAGTCCCTTATCTATGTCCACTTTTCTTAACCGATCCACATCGCTATCTGATCATATAATCCAACATGCATATTATCCAAGCTGCCTCACATTGTAGTCAATATTCACTATATTTAATAGATAATATATGGGGATCTAACCAATAAATTCCCTTAAAATCACAACCCATTATTAAATGATTCATGTATCATTGTTTTCCTTACAAATAGAACCTCCATGCGTTGAGTCGACAAGAAGATAATTTGACAGTTGGGGTATGGATACATTGGACACCACCATATCAATGGGTACCTTAGACTGAGAGATGATCTTGAGAAAAAAATTCCCCATTTCCGTAATATTCCAAAACAATTATCACAATTAGTCTATTTTTGAACTAAAGTACATATACAACCTACCCATTAATACCACATTGACAAGAAATGATCCACTAAGGCCTGCATGGCCAATAGTGAACTTATTTTTTGATCCTAACCCCAAATCCAATAGGATATAAGATAAATAATGGTGCTAACTATTCATATCACATACATGGGATCCGTTATCGTAATGAATTGTTAGACACAAATGCATCTCCAAACACCATAGTAACAACACAAGGTTAGAAGATTAATCTATAAATGCATACATAACCTATAATTCCACAATAGAGTTTAAGGACACACAACAAGAAATATAATAAAAAAATAAATACCCATCATCTATAAATTAGTACATCCTGAAATCCAAGTGTAAATGTCTATAAATTCGACCTCTACACTCTAGATATATCAACCACCAAGAATAAGTACCCTAAAACCAATCATGGTCCACCTAAACCTCTATTAAAATGAATCTAATATGAATAACATATAAAATATGTTGGAAGATCCCATTTTTGAGTGATTATATACTTACCCATTAAAGAATCCTGAAATAAACCATAAGTAAAACAAAAGATGATTTGATTCATGTTAGGATAAAATTAATGAAGTAAAAAAGGATGTAAAACCTAGATTTTCTCAAAGGAGGTACCCAAGTCCCATTGCATTATATCAATCAATGCAACCAACCTATAGATTATTAAAATTGTCAACAATCATTAAACCATATAATCCTACAACCCATTAAACCTCCATATATTAGTAATGGAGGATTGTGTACACTTAGTTGTATAGAGGGTGATGAAACCCCATCGGGGGATCTCATTCCTCATTTGATCTCTCTAGTAGGGGGTTTCCTACCCCACAATTGGAGGAACCCAAACCCGGTAATTATGGAGGGATATCGACCCTATCCAAATACAAAGGTAGAGGATTCCACACGACAATACAATGGGGAGATTACTAAAGTGATCTATGGATGGTAAGATGATATTATATACTAACAAAATCACTTTCCAGGGTGGGTTGTTACTCACTACGAGTTCTTGATATCCATGACTAATATTTTAATATTAGTGGATGACCATGATAGATTCTCATTATTGATCATATGTGTACCTATATATAATCTCACCATTTCATTCCAATTATAATTTTATTTATAGTGGTCACCTTTAAGGATATATTATAATTGAAATTGAATTACATGATGTGTCATCAATAGAAAAAGACAGATTGGGGTTATGAGGATAACCATATAGAATGTCCATAACATGGATTCAAAAATGTAATATTTAGTTTTTGAATTTAATTTAAAAAATAAACTAAATTAATAGTACTTATATTTTATTTAAATTGATCTTCTACTGACTCCACTCCACTGAAACACACGAAAATGGAATAATATATGTCATGCCTTGGTTAAAACTAACATTGCTAATTTAATGGTGGTAAATATTTTCCTAGATAAGAAACCATTGGATATATATTCTATTATTTTTCAACCTTTTCAAATTCACATTATATTATATTTAATATTTTTTATATTTCAATACTTAGGCAAAAATGGGCACAGAACTCTACTCTAATTATAAAACCACCTCAAAAAATATTAGATAAAATATTTTTCAGGATCAAATAAAATTTCAAAATTATTACAATGGAAGAATATAGATATTAAGTATTTTATAATAATAATAATCTATAAAATAAAAAATATAAATCCATAGATATGTGTATTCATGATTTAATTTTTAACCTAAATTTCATTTAGACCAAATATACAAATGTTCATGACTACTGATAATTTGTTAAAAATATTGGAAGTTTTATATTACATATAATAAGGTAGTTGAGAATATTATTAATATTCTTATTTTTTTAATTAAATTATATGTGAACATCAATGATAAATAAAAAATTTAGTAGTATTGTGGAATTTTTTTGATCTTATTATAATAATGATGAATTATGATATTTGTATAAATAAATATTAATTAAAGGAGATGAATAAAAATAAGGAACTTTTATTTATCACTCTAATGAAAAATCATTTGGATCATTGTGATACTCTTGTATGTGATGATGGGTTTACTCAATTTTAAAAATGGATTTGGAAAATATCATTGAAAAGTGTAATTGGAAACAATGATAATAATAGGTAAAGAAAAACATGATATGATCTATATAGAAGGAAATAAGAAAAAAATTAAAATGGGGTAATATTATTTGAATGTATGAAACCATGAAATATCAAAAAAAATCCTCAAATAAAAAATATGTACATGGAATTAAAAATGAAAAAATATTAAAATAATAGAATATTTTGACGGAGACCGACACATGGAGAGAATATAAATATTCAAATTCTAATAGTAGTTCATTTAGTGATGATAGTTTTAGAGACCCGAAGCTTGATGTACATGGACATTACATTACATTTGTGGAATACTTAATACATAACAAAAACAGACACACAAGGACCGTAATAGTTTAGTGTCTTCGGAAACATGGAACGTAATCTTCTAATCGTGGTGAAAGATCTTCAATATCTCCCATAAAGATCTTCCCCTTTTTTTTCTTACCTAAAACCTTTCTTTATATCCAGGGGAAAAGAAAACATAAAAAGGGTGAGCTCAAATGCTCAGTAAGGGTAAGCATGTATAAAATGAAACATAACATATACATTTGAACTTAAAAATATGAACATAATGTTTAAACATCAAAAGCTTGAGCAATAACATAAAACATGGAAGTACGTAAGGAATAGATCATAAAGAAACATTAAGAATGATAAAATAACATTGGATTAAAACATGTAATTTTGGAAACCATTCAGTACATGTCATGATTTCCATAGTAGCCAAGGCATTGCTTCCAAGACCATCTTGGTGGACAAAGTCCGTTTCTGAATCGAGTTCACTCCTCGTTACAGTCCTGTATTACTGAACCGGTTTAACTTTCCGTTCCAGTCATGTATATCTCATGAGATATAAATCTTTACCCAATGCATTGGAGGGAGATATAGGTCTTACCCATCTCATAATGAAATCATTCTTTTGTGTGCCACAAAATCATAAATCATACATCATAGCATAACCCATGAAATAAAATGGGATCCTTAAACATCATGCCATCATAACATAATCCCTAAACAATTGATATCATTTCATCATAGGAAAATTGAAACCATTTAAATCATAGAGACATTTTACTTGAAACATACACATATGAAATAATGTCATCTTAGATGGAAAATAGTTTTGACAAAACACTTGAAATGAATTCTTGAGGAAAATATCCTTTCTACTTTAAAATCACGTTCTTTTCAAAAAATTCCATGCAATTTTAAAAAATAAGGGTTTTGTTGAAAATAATCATGCATTCTTGTAGAGTAATCTTCTTGAAAATGAGGTGTTATAAAACCATAAAAATCTGTTCACTCCGTATAAGTTAAAAATAACATTCTCCTCGTACTTTTGTCGGAAAAGTCAAAAAGTACCTTATATGGTAACCAAAGGAAAGATTCCATTCATACAATGTGGTAAAAAGTCAATAAAGGGTAAAAATGACTTTAAACATCCATGGCAGAATGTTAAACATTTAATGAAAGCATTTTCAGAAAACATGGTCCTGGATGATAAACGTAACCCCAGTAAATACTTACGTATAAGCAATCTCGGATAAAAATGAGATTGAAAATTTATCGCTTACCTTATGTCTGATATGCTTCTTATGTATCCAAACCTCCTGTATAATGATTTAAATAATGTCATTGACTTATTACGGAATCATATTCATTGTTATGATATCATATATGGTTCACTTATGACTTTATATTACCCGTTCTTTTGTAAATTCCATGTTAAAGAGTGTTTTGGGTAAAATCGTTTCATTTGTCGTCCGTGTTTTGACTTGTAATTATTCATATGAATACTTAGATCACGATTACATAATTCCAGAATATAAAACATGATTTATATATAATATATATTCAGAATATACATATATATAATATATCGATAAATGGAAATAAATACACCGTTCATGGAGACGGTAGGCCGTACGTATGCATGAGTGCTGTTTTCGTTTCCTTATTGAGTTGAATGGGATTAAGTAGATGAAATAAATATATACATAAATCCAGTAGCTTTATAATGTCATATATTTCATTATTATTTCTTATATATACTTTATAATCATTTTTAAATAGTTAACAGGGAGAATGAAGCTCATCGCGTCGTGGAGACAGTAGTCCGTATGTACGCACGAGCGATGATATTGTTTCCATGATTATTGAATTGAATTGGAGTGGATGATACAATATATCAGAATCATTATGATTTTATAATAACTATGTATAGCTATTCTTTACACCATAATACCCATCCATGTAAGGGGTTGGTGGAAAAACCGATTACACCATGGCGTAGAGATGGTATTCCGTACGTACGCACGCGCGGTGATTTTGTTTTCCGTAGGATGGATAGAAGGTAAAATGGGGTTGTTTCATATTTATAATAACATATCAGTATGTTATTTATACTGATGTTATTACTTTATAATGAAACAACTAAAGAAGAATAAGTTGAAGAAGAAAGAAGTTTGAAAGAATCAGTAGAAGAAATTACCTCTTCTTCGATACACCTCTTTAAAACCTCCTCTTAGGGCACTAAGATTGGTCTTTGAAGTAGACCAGGACCTCTAGGAAGTTTCTAGGGAAGTGGAGAAGAGAATTTGGCAGGGGTTGGCCGAGCTTGAAGGCTCAAAGTGGTGTGAGGAAGAGAGGGAGTAGGTGCCCTTTTATAAGGGAGGAGAGGGGCACCTTTGGAATTCTTAAAAATATTAATTTATAATAAATCTAACCCCACATAAAAACCTCCAAAAAATGACTAATATTAGAATATTAGATGCGATAGGGTTTTAATCTCATCAAAAAATAAAATTTAGACATGTTTGGATCTTATTTTAAACCTTATCATTTTGATTTATGCTTATTTAATCTATTTAAGTTTATTTGTGGTAATAAAATTATAAATTTTAAATTCTAACAAATAATTACTTATTTGTTGTGAATTTTCCATAATTGTTTACTTTATAATATTATAGACCTTATAAATTTAAATTTATAATTTTTAAATATTTTTTCTGATTTTTAAACAATTTTATAATATGTTATTTTTGTAAAATAACAATAGTGTCAATGTTGAAACTATTAATTTATTTGAATTTAAATAAAATATATACAAAAGATATATTCAAACTAAAAGCTTTAATATATTCCTAAAACGTCATATGTATCTATAAAATTAGTGGATCACATTAAATAGTTCATATAATATTTATTTTATTATTTTTAAAACCATTTATTTGGTTTATCTCTTAATAAAATAATTACTACAAAAATTTTGGAAATTTATTTAATATACTGATTTGTTGCATAAAAATTTAAAATAAAATCCTATGATGAAGATAAATCTATTAAAGTTCACAATAATACATTTACTCTATTTTATCATCTTAAAATAACAATATTTAAATTGTTATATTTATTAAATTATGAAGGTGACAACTTTGGAATCATTTAAAATAAAATAAAATAAGTGTCATAATCACTTTTATAAGGATCCAAACGGTTATATTTTAGGTCATTGGATGATTAAGGTGTATATATACACTACCAATACGTTTTGGTCAGGTTTGTGGGTCTTTTAATGGATATTATTATTTCAATAAAAACTATATTTCTTATTTTCCACTTAATAAATAATTTCTGTATCATTAATGTATCACCATTAATGACAAATATTTAATCCCTAAAAATTAAAAATAAAATATCATGATGTAGATATTTTTATTATATTTCTTGATACTATTCATGTTATAAGTTTTATGATGTTTATCACTAAATTAAAATTATTATACTTATAAGATTTAAGAGAGTGACATGTTGTCACTTTCTTTGGTTTTAATAACAATTAAATTATTTTCATGGTCAAAAGTCCATAAAATGAATCTAATCCGACCCTTAGTTGATATGGGTTTACTTTTAGCCATCCAATAGAATTTTTTCATGTGTTAGGGTAATTTTATAATATTATATTTATCCTTAATTACCCGATTAACCTTTAATTATGGTAAATAAAATTTACCGTAGTTACTATTCATAATTCTCAAAAATAAAAAGTAGCCTAGTAACATAATTTGGACCCACTGATTCAAAACATGGAATCCATTTTTTCAAATTCAATACACAGAAGTTGCAGAAATTATATTAAAATTAATCCCGTTGTCGAATGAAAATGAGTTTTTGTTTAAAACATTGCAAAAGATTGAATTGACTTAACCTACGAATTCAATGCAAAATCAATTCTAATGACATAAATTATATTAAATGGTAAAAATATATTTTATATTTATACTTTAAAACCATTCAATATTATAATTTAACCACATAAGATATTAGGATGAAAAAAGTTGTTTTTAATACAACGTGTTTTTACTATTCATTAAAATATGAAAGTTATCAGAATAAAATGAAAAATTTATCCAAAGTAAATTTTTATTTCTTGATTCCAAAGAATAATTTTATTTTGTCAAATGGAACTTATAAACTTTTCAAAAACTAGATTTAAAGTGGGTGCGCCATCAAAAGGCGGCAAAACTATATTTTTATGAAAAATACTTATTTTACCCGAAATATTTATTTTGTTCTTATACCATGTGCTAGAAAATGTGTAAGATGAATAATAATGTAATAAAATTCAAAATTTAGTTAATACTATTCATAATGGCTAGTTCATAAAAATATTATAATAATATATTGTTGTTTAGTAAAACCGGGTATTGCGTAAAACACATGCTATCAGGGAAGGTCGTGATTGCGTGTAATGCAGGCCAAGTCAGGGTTGTGTGTTGTGAAAGAATCCTTCATTGTTTCGTATAAAAAAATCCAACCATATTTCATTTATACATTTAACATATATATATATATATACACACACACACACACACACACACACACACAACGTTGCGTAGAATGAATAGTATAAAACGAACATTAAATTGTGTGTAACACGATCCAAGAATAGCGTTGCGTATACTGCAAGCTAATACGGTGTTGCGTATAGTACAAGCTAAACTTAGTGTGCTGTATAATAGAAGACATCAATGAATGTAAAATAATATTTTTCATAAAATATCAGGGTGTTTCATTCTACCCCCCTTAAAATGAATTTCTCCCTCGAAATTCGTCGGGGTTATAAATTGTTTACTATTCTAGAAATCCACATCGTAAAAAAAATACTAAAACTTAATTTCAAAAACTAAAGTATGAAATTCAATGATTACACAAAGTAACTCATCATTAGGTTTCCATATAGGAGAACATAGGTGAAAATATGGATATGGAAGAAAAATCTAACCATCAAGTTCTGATGGAGAGTGGTAGAGGACATGGCTATGAAAAAGCCATCAATCACAAAGCCATAAATTTGTGATGATCTAGGGTACCATATGATTCATCGGATATAAGGGCACTAGGACAAATTTTTTGGTTTTCATGATCATTTCCCTAAATTTGAAGAATTTGAATTAGAATAAATACTTACTTTATTTTTCTATAGTCTCACTGTTGTTCGTGCCTTGAACAATTTCCACTTCATCTCTTAAAGAAATGAAGTTGAATTTGTTGTTCGTGAAGTGTTAGCAGATCATGTGATAGAATGACGGGTCATTCCATCTGTCTCAAACAAAAGGTTATTAAAAGTTATTTAATATACATAAGTCAATCTATAGTGAGATTAATCATATATGTTTCCTAAAATGGACTTATACTTCATATATCATACTACTTAATATAATAAAACTAGTTTCTACTAACCATGGACTTCCTGTAGGCCAGTGGTATGCGATAAAGGCCAGTCGGACTTCGGTTGTGGGTGCGATTCCCACAGCCTTGTCCGACACGATGGGTTGTCGCCCGTCCTACAGGTTGTCCTTTTTCTAAAAATACACTACTATAACATCTCGTCAATAATATCGAAAAAAGGTCTATCCTTAAACAATACTAACTTATGTCCAGCATAATCCATTCCAATCTTTAGGCTTATCTAAAATACTTCCATCCAAGCTCATAGTATAAAGAAAAGGATTACTTGAAATGTCACATAAAAATCACATGAATGCCATCATTTATCGTCCATATATCATAAGATATATCTTGTTGGTCAAATTACAAACATGTGAATAACTTAATCATGTATTCTCTTGAAAAATGAATACCCATTTAACCTTAGTGAAAAAAATGAATGCTGTCAAAAGTTAATTCTTTCCACATACCAAAATCCCAATATTTCTATATAATAAAACCATAATATCACTTAGTCTTTATATCAGTCATGATCTCATGAATACAATCTCATTATCTTCTTATCCCTTCATTATGTGCATATCATCTACTTTCCAAAAATAATGGTACCATTCATCACACACTTTCAAAACTTAAGGAAAGACAACAGTGTAATAATCCTTAGATGTTTCTTTATTCCATAGTACCATGAGATTAGTTATACAAAATTACACTTAATAAACATTTAGTAATTCCACTACCTTCTTAAACCATTGACGGAGCTTCAACAATTCTTTCATCTCACATATGATTTGTAGTCTCTTCATCATCTTCAACAGAAATATTACCCATATGACCATATTGATTCTCTTCATGAGAACTTCCCTTAGGGAATTGGGTTGCATAATGCCCATAAAATCCACATTTAAAACATTTAACCATTGTTGATGTGGTAGCAATACCATTATCCTCATCCATGGTGTTAACTGATCCTTTTCCTTTACACTTACTGGCTTTATGTCATTCTTTTCCACACCCAATGCATCTTCCAGTTCCTTTGAAACATTCTTCTTGATGCCTCTTCCCACATGATTTACATAGGGGAAATTGAACTTTCTTTCCTCTATGATCATCATGAAACTCCATCTTTCTCTTATTAGCCGAGTCAGGAAACTTACCAGATTTGAGTTTATTGATCATATTATGAGATTTCTAATTCGGCATAATAATGATTTTTGGACTTCCAAATCCCATTTCATTTGGTAGCTCATGAAGAATATCATTCCATTGTCCGTTATATCCTCCTTTATCGTGAATCATCCTGTTTCCAACCATTTTATAAAACCCAAAAAGAATAGTGTGAGAGGAAAAAATCATGCAAGGGAAAACAACAGAGTGAAGGGTGAGTACCCTCAATATCTAACATCTTAGGTTAAATTCTAAGATCATTAGCGCAATTCTAGGACTATAACCTATACATATACTTAACCTTAGGGACATCCCTAGACATAACTTAGAAATATCTCTACAGATCTCACTAATGTTTTCGCATCCAAGTTTCCAAAGGTTGACTAAACCTTTCCTCTGATACCAACTGTAGAGACTCGAAGCTTGACGTACATGGATATTAAATTACATTTGCGGAATACTTAATACATAACAAAAATAGACACATGAGGACCGTAATAGTTTAGTGTCTTTGGAAACATGGAACACAATCTTCTAATCGTGGTGAAAGATCTTCAACATCTCTAATAAGGATCTTCACATTTTTTTTCTTACCTAAAACCTTTCATTATATCCTGGGGAAAAGAAAACATAAAAAGGGTGATCTCAAATGCTCAGTAAGGGTAAGCATGGATAAAATGAAACATACCATATACATTTTAACTTAAAAATATGAACATAATGTTTAAACATCAAAAGCTTGAGCAATGACATAAAACATGGAAGTACGTAAGGCATATCATAAAGAAACATTAAGAATGATAAAATAGCATAGGAATAAAACATTTAATTGTGGAAACCATTCAGCACATGTCATGATTTCCATAGTAGCCAAGGCATTGCTGCCAAGACCATCTTGGTGGACAAAGTCCATTCCTGAATCGAGTTCACTCCTCATTCTAGTCCTGTATTACTGAACCGGTTTAACTTGACGTTCCAGCCATGTCTATCTCATGAGATATAAATCTTTACCCAATGCATTGGAGGGAGATATAGGTCCCACACATCTCATAATTAAATCATTCTTTCGTGTGCCACAAAATCATAAATCATACATCATAGCATAACCCATGAAATAAAATGGGATCCTTAAACATCATGCCATCATAACATAATCCATAAATAATTGATATCACTTCATCATAAGAAAATTGAAACCATTTAAATCATAGAGACATTTTACTTGAAACATACACATATGAAATAATGTCATCTTAGATGGAAAATATTTTTGACAAAACACTTGAAATAAATTCTTGAGGAAAATATCCTTTCTACTTTAAAATCATGTACTTTTCACAAAATTCCATGGAATTTTAAAAGATAAAGGTGTTGTTGAAAATAATCATGAAATCTTGTAGAGGAAGCTTCTTGAAAATGAGGCATTATGAAACCGTAAAAAATTTTTCATGCCGTATAAGTTAAAAATAACATTCTCCTCGTACTTTTGTCGGAAAAGTCAAAAAGTACCATATATGGTAACCAAAGGAAAGATTCCATTCATACAAGGTGGTAAAAAGTCAATAAAGGGTAAAAATGGCTTTAAAAATCCATGGAAGAATGGTAAAAATTTTATGAAATCATTTTTAGAAAACATGGTCATGGATGATAAACGTAACCCCAGTAAATACTTACGTATAAGCAATCTCGGATAAAAATGAGATTGAAAATTTATCCCTTACCTTATGTCCGATATGCTTCGTATGTATCCTAACATTCTGTATAATGATTTAAATAATGTCATTGACTTATTGAAGAATCATATTCATTGTTATGATATCATATATGGTTCACTTATGACTTTATATTACCCGTTCTTTTGTAAATTCCATGTTAAAGAGTGTTTAGGGTAAAATCGTTTCATTTGTCGTCCGTGTTTTGACTTGTAATTATTCATATGATTACTTATATCACGATTAAATAATTCTAGAATATAAAACATGATTTATATATAATATATATTCAGAATATACATATATATAATATATCGATAAATGGAAAGAAATACACCGTTCATGGAGACAGTAGGCCGTACGTACGCATGAACGCTGTTTTTGTTTCCTTATTGAGTTGAATGGAATTAAGTAGATGAAATACATATATACATAAATCCAGTAGATTTATAATGTCATATATTTCATTATTATTTCTTATATATACTTTATAATCATTCTTAAATAGTTAACATGGAGGATGAATCTCATCACGTCGTGGAGACGGTAGTCCGTACGTACGCACGAGCGATGATATCATTTCCAAAATTATTGAATTGAATTGGAGTGGATGATACAATATATTGGAAATAATTATGATTTTATAATAACTATGTATAGTTATTCTTTACACCATAATACCCATCCATGTAAGGTGTTAGTGGAAAAACCGATTACACTATGGCGTGGAGACGGTATTCCGTACGTATGCACACGTGGTGATTTTGTTTTCCGTAGGATGGATAGAAGGTGAAACGGGGTTGTTTCATATTTATAATAACATATCAGTATATTAGTTATACTGATGTTATTACTTTATAATGAAACAACTAAATAATAAGAAGTTGAAGAAGAAAGAAGTTTGAAAGAATCGGTAGAAGAAATTACCTCTTCTTCGATACACCTCTTTGAAACCTCCTCTTACGGCACTAAGATTGGTCTTTGAAATAGAACAGGACCTCTAGGATGTTTCTAGGGAAGTGGAGAATAGAATTTGTCAGAGGTTGGCCGAGATTGAAGGCTCAATGTGGTGTGAGGAAGAGCGGGAGGAGGAGCCCTTTTATAAGGGAGGAGAGGGGCACCTTTGGAATTCTTAAAAATATTAATTTATAATAAATCTAACCCCACATAAAAACCTCCAAAAATGACTCATATTCAAATATTAGATGAGATAGGGTTGTAATCTCATCAAAAAATCAAATTTAGACATGTTTGGATCTTATTGTAAACCTTATCATTTTGATTTATGATTATTTAATCTATTTAAGTTTATTTGTGGTAATAAAATTCTAAATTTTAAATTATAACAAATAATTACTTATTTGTTGTGACTTTTCTATAATAGTTTAATTAATAACATTATAGACCATATAAATTTAAATTTATAATTTTTAAATATTTTTGTGATTTTTAGACAATTTTATAATATGTTATTTTTATAAAATAACAATAGTGTCAATTTTGACACTATTCGTTTATTTGAATTTAAATAAAATATATACAGAAGCTATGTTCGAACTAAAAGATTTAATAGATTCCTAAAAGGTCATATGTATCTATAAAATTAGTGGATCACATTAAAAAGTTCATATAATATTTATTTTATTATTTTTAAAACCATTTATTTGGTTTATCTCTTAATAAAATAATTAGTACAAAAATTTTGTATAATTATTTAATATACAGATTTGTTGCATAAAAATTTAAAATAAAATCTTAAGATGAATATAAATCTATTAAATTTCACAATAATACTTTTACTCGAATTTATCATCTTAAAATAACAATATATAAATTGTTATATTTATTAAATTATGAAGGTGACAACTTTTGGCATCATTTAAAATAAAATAATATAAGTGTCATAATCACTTTTATAAGGATCCAAAAGGTTATATATTAGGTCATTGGATGACTAAGGTGTATATATACACTACCAATAAGTTCTTGTCAGGTTATGGGCCTTTTAATGGGTATTATTATTTCAATAAAAACAATATTACTTATTTTCCACTAAATAAATAATTTCTGTCTCATTAATGTATCACCATTAATGACAATTATTTTATCCCTAAAAATTCAAAATAAATTATAATGATGTAGATAATTTTATTAGATTTCTGGATACTATTCATGTTCGAAGTTTTATGATGTTTATCACTAAATTAAAATTATTATACATATAATATTTAGGAGAGTGACATGTTGTCACTTTCTTTGGTTTTAATAATAATTAAATTATTTTCATGGTCAAAAGTCCATAAAATGAATCTAATCTGACCATTAGTTGATATGGCTTTACTTTTAGCCATCCAATAGAATTTTGGCATGTGTTAGGGTAATTTTATAATATTATATTTACCCTTAATTACCCGATTAACCTTTAACTATGGTAAATAAAATTTACCGTAGTTACTATTCATAATTCCCAAAAATAGAAATTAGTCTATTGACATAATTTGGACCCACTGATTCTAAATATGGAATCCATTTTTTCAAATTCAATACACAGATGTTGCAGAAAATAAATTAATATTAATCTCGTTGTCGAATGAAAACGGGTTTTTGTTTAAAACATTACAAAAGATTGAATTGATTTAACCTACGAATTCAATGTAAAATCAATGAAAATGACATAAATTATATTAAATGGTAAAAATATATTTTATACTTATAATTTAAAACCATTCAATATTATAATTTAACCACATAAGATATTACGATGAAAAAAGTTGTTTTTAATATAGCGTGTTTTTACTATTCATTAAAATATGAAAGTTATCAGAATAAAATGAAAAATTTATCCAAAGTAAATTTTTATTTCATAATTCCAACGAATAATTTTATTTTGTCAAATGGAACTTATAAAAATTTAAAAAACTAGATTTAAAGTGGGTGCGCCATCAAAAGGCGGCCAAACTGTATTTTTATGAAAAATACTTATTTTACCCGAAAAATTTATTTTATTCTAATACCATGTTCTAGAAAATGTGTAAGATGAATAATAATGTTATAAAATTCAAAATTTAGTTAATACTTTTCATAACGGCTAGTTAATAACAATATTATAATAATATATTGTTGTTTAGTAAAACCCGATATTGCGTACAACACAGGCTATCAGGGAAGGCCGCGATTGCGTGTAATGCAAGCCAAGTCAGGGTTGTGTGTTATGAAAGAATCCTTCATTGTTTCGTATAACAGAATCCAACCATATTTCATTTATACATTGAATATATATATATATATATATATATATATATATATATATATATAGACACACACTCAACGTTACGTAGAATGAATATTATAAAACGAATATTAAATTGTGTGTAACACGATCCAAGAATAGCGTTTCGTATACTGCAAGATAATACGGTGTTGCGTATAGTACAAGCTAAACTTAGTGTGCTGTATAATAGAAGACATAAATGAAAGTAAGATAATATTTTTCGTAAAATCTCGGTGTGTTACAATAGTTGGATGATATTTTTACATCTAAATTCTAAAGATCCAAAATATATTATTCTCTTCAGGGATAAGGTATTTAATTATTTGGAAAGTTAATTATTATATTATTTTTTATCTAATAAATTTTAAGCACACTTAGTAACGTTAGATGTGGTGAATGAATATGTTGGTTAGTTAGGAAATAAATATAAAAAGATATATAATAAATACAAATTAAAAATGTGGACACTATACAGTTAATGGAAATATTTATAAACAAATATCTTAATTGAACTGAACATATTAATTTTTTCCTATTATATATCTAGAATGAAATATTAAACTAAATTCTAAAATTTATATCATAAATAAGGTGCTACATATCATTATGATCGTAAGGTGAAATTAAAGAAAAAAGAGACATAAAAAAGAAACCACCATAGATAAAGTCTAGAGTATAATTTTCATCTTCACATAAAATAAAATAATTAGTGTTATATCATGGGGATTCTATAGAAAAGTTTTTATGAACACTAAAAAAGAATTAACTAACATGACTCAAGTTATCTGAGAGAGTAGGGTGTTTCTGGAAAATTTTGTCTCAAATTATGTGTATAGTGTCTTCAAAAAAGAAAGAAAATTCATTTAAGAAATATTTTGGAATGGTTTGGGATTTATTATTAAAAATTTTAGTATACCATTAGATTATCATTTCACCCAACTAATTAATCATCCACTAACAAGTTTTTTCCCTATCTCTCAACAAATGAGATCTCACTAATCACCCTCACTTATTCATTTTGGAATGAAAAATGTAATAAAATGATAACCATTGATCGGACAAGATAATATATTTGAATACAGACATCTAATGATAAAATTAAATTTATAATTCTCAAACTACACTTGGATAAAAATGTGTAGCACAATGGCTGTCTATGATCAATCCCACATAGAAAAATTGCAGGAAAATAACCCAACAACAAATCATTAGGATATGATTCATCATGATCACATTGTTGTGTTTGTGCTTAACAAACTAAGTACCTTGGGATTAATTCAAATTGTGAGAATGATTTCATGGACAATATTATTGTGTTATAAAAAAAATACAATCCTAAATCTAGACTGGGTTATACCTATGCATGAGGCTAAACATTGGTGAAAAAATCATGAATAGATCTTGGTCCTACAATTCTGATCTATATATGATTTTAACTACTTTTTCATCCATAGATATTTGAAAACCGATAATAATGGAGAATAGCCTGTAAGAAGATTGAATCACAGGCTATTGGACCTTAGCTTATCAACTATAATTATGTATGTGATCCTTTTAAATTCAATTCTAATAGTTATTGGAGTTGTAACCTAAATTATATTAGAAAATTTTATTAACCTAATAAATATACATATGGTTACCAAGTTTTGATTTAGATTTTTATTAGGTTCAATCCACTTATACTATCGACCCATAACCCTGTGTGGAATCACTGTATATGGAGGAATTATAAAAAAGTAGGGGAAAAATGGAGACATCCTTTTCCTAACAAATGAAAACTAAATGCAATGAAATATATAATTAAAATAGTGATCAATTAAATAGTAACTTGAATAAAGAAACAATGAATAACATAATAAAATTTAATGTCGAATGACTATTAGTATTGGATTTGGATATTGGAATAGGATAAAAGCAATAAACATTTCGCAAAATAGAATTAAGTGAAAAAGGAACACATGAAATGGTAAATGAAATTAATATAAATAGATGTGAATGAAAAATTAAAAGAGATTGGGATGAAAATAATGAATGTTGTTGGAACTCTAAAATGTCATAAAAAATTAGGATTGTTGAAAATATACTGACCTCAAATGTCATATTATGTATAAATGTTTCATGTATTGTAACTATTTACGTTTCTTCATCATTGATACATTAATAGAGTATACTAGAATTACACACTATGTAATTAATATCGTAATTAATCTTAACATATTTTAGATCATAGGGATTTCATGGAAGGATTCTTCGATTGAAATTGGGATCCAAATGTTATACATCATTTATTAGGTCAAAATGTATACCTTCAATAGGATTGAAATTTGAGTATTTCACCACATGTACTCCGGATTAACTTATGTCACTTACGTATTTCCAGGAATTTTGGATTCATGGATTGGAATTCAGAAGGTAGGTTTTCTGTTCAATTAGTACACATCATTTAATTGAGATTAACAACATGTGATGATGTTTTTTATATTTTCCAGAATCACCACCTTTGATAAATGAGTTCATAATTTCTGTAAAAAGAATATAAGCTACTACATTATTATCAATGAAATAATAATTGAATATTAGTGTACTTTATCCAAATGATATATATCAATTCATCTTATCAAATTCCCCCACACATGAATAATTTATTTTTATCTATAATTTTTTTTTTCAATTGGTATTCCTAAGTTTGAAATTTTTAAACAGGACACATGAATGAAATCCACAAAAATATAACTATGTCTATGTGGAAAAATAAATTCCTCCAAAATCAGTTCTATAGAGAAAATCAGTCATGCCTCATAGTTATGTTCCTCATTAAGATTTGTTATTCTTCTAACTAAAATTTCATAAATTTTCCCCAAAATCTATACCCAATTTTACAATTTTCCTTATAATGATTTTTCTCTCATTAATAAAAGTAAAATAAAACTATAGTTATGCTTAATCGTTGAACACATGTTCCTAACCACACTAATACATTGGTTTTATCATCTCCACTTTAAAACGAAATTATAGAATTAATTATAAGGGCCTAATAAATAAGGTTAAAATCTCTCTTAGGATGTGGATGTATTACATTATTATTAAATCAAATCCTGAAAATGGGGTTAATATCTACATTAAACTGCATGGTAATGATGAAAAGTTTAATGAAGTCACTCTTAGAAGAAAATTTCCATGGTATAAATAGCTCAAAGTGAGTCCATGAATATGTCATGATATAATATAAAATGTTCTCTATCTGTTTATATTTTTATCTTGTATTTAATTTATTTTTTAAATTTTAGATCTATGACAAATCCTATATATCCAACCTAACCACATATGATCCAACAAAATATTCACATACCTAGTAATTTTTATTTATGACCATCCTAATACCCAACCCATTTTTCTATATATTTTTTATGTTTTTAAATTTCTAAAATAAATCTGTGACTGTAGAAAATTAAAAAATAAATCATTAACAATAATATATATATATATGTCGTGTTTTCCACTATACATCTCTGAAGTATTAACATACCTTATTAATTAGTAGGGATAAATCCCCCACACATTCCTAAAAGATGACCATGAAATGTACTAAGAGTGTGGTCGGAATGAAAAATAAGATTGAAATATATCCATCCTAAAAATGTTATTCGTAGTACTATAATATAAAGAAACATATATGTATAGGTGGGTATAAGAAAAAATGGATCTAGATAGATTTACTCTATAATTTTAATAATTTATATGTTTATTCATAGCTTCACAAATATTAAAATTTATTTTCTAATTGGTTTACATTCCCCATTCATCTCACAAGAAAAATTTATAGGAAATAATATGATAATATAGTCTATAATCCTCTCAATAATCTGTATATAAAATAACTATAAGTATCTTAGGGCATAGTATCCACGAATAATATAATCAAATAATTTTAAAGAATATATAATTATAATTTATTTTGTCAACATAGAAATCATTATAAAAATATAAAGATGGATAAAAATGGATTTAAAAAATTGATAACCTTACATTGAATATTATTAAAAATGATGTAATGTGATTTAAAATTTAATGTGTCCCTTAAATTAAAAATGTCTCCATGACTAGTGAAAATAAGAAATAAATGTAATTGTATTCCTAGAAATTCTCATTAATGACTCCTTCATATATAAAACAATATACTATCTGCACTATTCTGGATAGAGCTGTAGGAGATATATCAATTGTATAATTGAAATATTGAAATAGGAATTTCTAATTTAAAACTATAGAATCCATATCTCAAAATGAGGAAAATAATTCTATGGGGATACATTATGGATGTTCATTTGAAATTTTTCTATTGGAAAAAATATTTGTAAAATATTCAAAATACATTAATAATTATTCCACATTTGTTAAATAATATGTAAGATAAAAAATAGTTGGTGAAAACCGCTTAGTTTGATTGAATAATGGACTAAAAAGAAGTTTTGGATGATTTATGGACATAAAATTATAAAAATGTAAAATAGAGGTCCAAATTACATGATTGGAATAAAGAAACCAAAAAAACGGGTTCTATCATATAAATCTCTATTTATTACATCATCTTCCATATGATTTGAAAAAAAATCATATAGTTAAATAAATTATCATAGAGAACCTATTGTTCTTGTAAGAATTGGTGTAATTATTTTCAAAATCACATGGGGGGTTGGAGGTATTCCACACATTAGTAATGGGTCTCCCAAAACACTCAAGTGGGTGTTTTAAATTACACAATAAATGTGGATGAGGCTTATGTTGAGTATGGATCTTGTGTTGGTGATCCTAATGTGGCCTTTGAATCTTATCAAGATTTTGATACATTTCATATGAAATTTTAGAAGGGGGATTGAAAAAAACTTCTAAGACCACAGAGGATGTATCATAACCGTAGATGGATAAACAAATGGATAAATGAAAGTGGGGAAAAGTAATGAGGTCATGCAATTAAAAATGTATCTCATCCATATATATGATAAAAAATATATATTATGGAATAGGTAATATAATTATAAAAATAAAATATATATGTATTATAGAATACAATAGGGAAGTGTTAAATGGACATAACAAAATGGTATATAAAAGGTCAACACTATATGTATCAAACATACCATCCTATGATGTGGGTGCCTGAAGCTAACATGCCCTATATATGTAAGCTATGGAAGTAGGGGTTTGTGGATCTACCATGGTGGTAAGTTCTATGGTTATAAAAAAATTCTTATTTTAGAATGGATGGAGGGGGTTTTTGATCCCTATTGAGGCCATACTTCTAGCAACTAGATCAATTAGGGGCACCTTAGATGATCATGGGGTTGATTTTCATTTTCCCCATCACACCTTCATGACCAACTACTTTTTTTGGGTAGCCATGTCCATGAGATCAATGGGAGGATGGAATGGGTGAATGGGGTGGTGTGGATAAAGGGTTTAGTAATGTCTATAGGGTTGGTTGTTTGAGAATATGAAGAAGATAATGGATGGTTAAGGGCTATGAACTATGATGGGTTGCTAGAAGGGGTGCTCTAGAAGAGGAAGATCCATCTTTGGTTTTCAATAATATATTGGTGAATGGGATATATTTCAATCATAATTGATGGGGTAGGTAAATATGTGGTAATTGATGGAATTTAAGTGGTAGGTGGTGAAGAGGTGGATGAAAGATTGAAGGCTAGCTCAGAATGGTGATTATATATATGGGACTCATGGTATGGGGAAGGGTCATGTTGTAATAGGTCATCAGTTACACCATATATATACTTGGGGCCAATGGGTGGTCCCATCAGATCTTCCATAAGATCCCCTTTTGTGGATAATGATGATATCAGTCGACTCCATCATCCTATGGGATGTGCGGGGAAAAGCTTTGTCAAAGATGCTAAGATGTCTGGAATGGTGTCTGATAAAACTACCACCCGTGAGAGTAAAAATATCCCTACATTCCTAGGACTCATAGTTATGGGAGAAATATTTTTCCATGTTGATAGATGGGTAGCTCGTGGTCGAGGATAACTTTAGCTCCTCAATCTGTCTGAAGTTGCGATGAGAATATTCTCTAGCCAACTAGGCATGGGTGAGTATCGGTTAATAAATTTTTAAGGGGGCATCATGCAGGTGGATGCAATTCATTGTACACATATCATAGATACCAAATAGATCTCATGAAATCAACATCCTACACCCCATCACATCTTATTTTATCATCTCTTCTTACATGGATGATTAAGAAGATTAGGTGGATAACATCTCAGTGCAGATATACAGTATTAAAAAAAACTTCCGTAGGCTGATATCCAATGGCTTTTCACCAAGGTTGAAGGGGTCATGATTCATATTGGGATCCAACAAGGACAGGAACTTGAGTAAAATATCATTTTCTATCTCTTTTTGTACCATAGTGGGCAAGGAAAAGGTGTATCTATATAATAATATCAAGGAACTCCTCATGTATAGGGACATGTTCGACCACTTCTATGTCCATGTTCTTGTTGGAACACATAATCTTGTCCTATAGTTGAACCAACTAAATATGAATCTATAGGGAATATATATTGTGGAATGGGTGAATGTGAGGGCAAGGGGACATACCTTGGGGTATTTTTAATGGCTAATCAGAATAGGAAAAAGCAAAGGGGTTTATAGAAGCTGATGTAGATAATGAGGTGGATTGATCAATAGGTGGAAGAGTAGGATAAACAACATGGAACTTTTGTAGAGGATTATTTTCACCTAATGCATCACTTTTTTGGTGAGTTGGTAAAAGAGGATAGGAGGGGAGGGGATCAGGGTGGTCATTGGTTGATTTTGTAGAGGGAGTGAAGCTAGTGATTATATTTCACAAGGGATAGGAATTTGTGGAGGGGAACATATGGCAAAACTATGGTTCATGGAATTTTGAAAACTATTGAAATATTCATGTAATGTTTTTAATAAATGATGTTAACTAATAATGTTTTTTTGAGACGTGATAAGATCACATCTTGAATTTCATTTACATGGTGTTATTTTCTTTTATTTATAAATTTTTAAGTAACTAAAAGTACTACTAGAGACCTTATACATCATTTTTTATCCTTCATAATTTTTATGAAATATTGTATTTAATTTTAAACCTATATCTGGTTGACATCCATTCAGATAATTTTTAATTTTATGGAGCTACCAATTCATCCATTTAGAAAAAGTTTCATGAATGTAAAGGCCCTTCGTTAGATGGCTTCTGGAAATATTGGGTAATAGTAGTTGGATAGAATCCCTCATCATATGTGAAGTGTAATTCATTTTCATGTGATCAAAATAACAATTGTCATTAGGGGTGGATTCATTTGTCTATTCATACTATTCATTTCATATTATTTCTTATCATTAAGGGAAATGTATAGATTTTAAAACTATTTGGTTACTTTCTTAATGGAGTTCATTATGTGAAAAACAACATACTCTTTGATGACTCTAAAAATTAATCATCCTTAGTTTAAATCATTTAGCATATTCCCAATGGTGTAAATCATTTCCCAAGAATTATGAGGACATGTCCTTCTTCTTCCATATATCAGATAAGGAAATCAATAGGAAAATGAATTTTCAGTATTTCACTATGATATCGTCGAGTTGTCCAAAAGGTTTCATGACTGAGCAATCGTCAAGTTGGAGGGTAAATCTCATCAGTCTTAATGATCCATGCCACATTATTTTGAATAAACTCATAAGAATTAGATTGATACTTGAACCATGATTTTACAAGTATCCCTCAAAACTTCATAACCCCATAGTGAATGGAACATAGAAACATCATGGGTCTCACATTATGAGTGGGTGACTCCACTAAAAAAGATCAAAATATTCCTCACTTAGTGATATGAAACATAATCCATCCATTTTATCTTTTTGGAAAGATATTCTTTAAATAATATTTCAGGACTATGAACATAACCAATTACTTCTACAAATGGAATGACAATGTGCAATTTGTTTACAAAAATCTAGATGATTATTTTAATGTCTGACTATTGTAACTTTTCACATCATCTCTAGAAAGGTGTGGGGGGATTATATAGCAGTGGTGCCACACAATATTCTTCATTTTGAAGATTCTACTTAACTGACACATTTTTAATTGATTCTATCTATTGAGTTATCTCTTGACGAGATTTATGATATTATATTAACTACATTTTTCTCATCTATGAAAAGATGTCTAATTTCCATTATCCCTCTATTCCTAATAAATATATCCTTAGCCTCTTCTATTAGATGATTCTAAATGTTTACATGAAATGTACCTTGTCAGAAATAAAATAGGGACATTGATATATTTTCTACATGATTGATGTGGTTGTGTAGGGAATCCCTTTGGTTTTACATTTTTCAATTAATGGTGGACATAGTAGGATATTATTTTTTCATGAAGGTGGTTAGATAGTTTACTAAATATTTTTTCCATGATTTGGTGGTCTTAATGAATCTTACAGAAATTTCATCTATTTAGTAGGTGGAAGCTACTATGCTCGAGGGGAAAATGGTTACTGAAATTTCTATTGTGGTTGATGAGCTAGACCTTGTGGTGTGTGATAAGGTGGTCCCTCATTCCTTGGTTGAACATGAACATTCCTAAATTTATAATAATCAAGGTTTTACTATTGCATCTTCTTAGACGTTATTAGCTGATAGTATTGTTTCCTGTACTATTGAGGCATTTAAAGAAACTAATTTGGTGGATTTTAATTAACATATTTACAATCATCACATTGTGGTCACTATATAGCTACACATTTGTTCTATTATGGGAAATGGAATCCAAACATATGGTAAGATATTAACTCTATTACTAGAATTGGATATTCCAATGGTGGTGAATAAATCTAAAATTATTCAATCTTCTCATCTAGTGTATCAACATTGATATCCCAACATGTATTTTCTTCCATCTGAAGAATTTCATAATGGGGAGGTCCTCTAACACTTTACTATAGGTTATAATTGTTTAATTTCTCCTATAAAATCACTATTCCCACATTGGGTGTCCTGAAAATGATCCATCCATAATAATAAACATCCACAAGAGTGTAGGTGGTTTGCTGTATTAAATGGTAAAATTTAAAAAGTTGTATCCACACAACGAATTTGTGATTTGTGCATCTTCTTGTTAGTTCTTTAAAATAGTCCTAGTATTCCTTGGTTGATTCCCTATCACCCAAATTTAATTTTTTTAATTTTAGTCAATATTTTCTAGGTTTAGATCAGTGGGAATTACTTTTCTATAAAATTCTTTTTTATGATGTCTCACGTCATGCTTTTCATGGGAGGGTGACTCATAAGCCAATACATGATTCTATCAAAAAATGAGATGGGTATATCCCTTATTATGATGGTTTATAATGATAATATTTGGATTTTAATGATGTCAGAGTCTATATTAAAATTTTAAACTTCTTCCTCGGGGTTTATAATTTGTAGTCCACATAACTACACCACATTCTGAATCATATGAAAAAGTTAATGTTCAATTTCAAAAGAATTATCATAAATTGAAGGGAACATAATACCTAGTGATCTCCATGGATATATGGATTTCTTAAATCTGTTATGTTGAGATTCATCAATTTTTCTCACTCTCCTTGATGTTCAGGTGGTGTATACTGAGATTTATGTAGGTGTGGTAGCATATTGTCCATACATTCAACCAAAATGGACCATCAGTGTGTAGTTGTATATCTATTGACATCAGGATCAAAATTAACTAATAATTATGTATCTATAATCATATAATAAGTCAGCGGACCCTTTTTCATACAATATTTCATTAGAAAGAGAACACTTGTTCTGGTCCATGGTGAAAAATTATTATAAAAAGAAAAGGGGGAGCAAAAAGAACAAATGTGTGTGGAGGGGGGGATTTTGAGTTGGTAAAAGGTTAATACTATAGGTCAATATTCCTAATAAAAAATTTCACTAATAATTTGTAAAACATTAAATGTCTTAAATGATTTTGTTTAATATATAAAATGTTGATCAGATTAAATTTATATTTCCCAAACTACACTTGGATATCAAGGAAAAACATAGTAGAAATTCGAGGTAAAACCCACATAGACAACATACAAGAAATCCACCTAGTAGTAATAAATTTTTGGTAGGATTCCTCAAAATCACTATATTGAGTTTCATTGTACTAAAAAATTATCCTGAGTTTAATTCAAAATGAATATAAGGGTTTATGGATAATTTTATGGTATCAAAAAATATATTGCTTAGTATAGGTTTGGATAGACCAATTGGTTACACTACTAGAATAATAATCTATATCCATGGATTAAAACCATGGGTATAGCCTAGAAAACCATGGTTATAGTTTATAACCATGGTTCCATGAACTGTGTGTGTTAAAGTAGTTGCGATGGGCCTATAACCACAGTTTTTAATGAAATTGGGGGAATGGGCTTTGTAGAAATCTTAATACCCATGGTTGATTTGAACCTATGGTTATGGCCTTTAACCATTATTCCATGAACCATTTGTACTGGTGGTAGTGCATAAATTTTGTATACCCACAGTTTTGGGAACTATGGGTATAAAGATGTACCCCCATTGAATAATAGCACCACCATCGAGTGCCTCTCACAAAACATACAAATATATTACGAACTAAGGTATATATTTAATTTAGTAAACTTATTATCTATTTTTAATTCAACCATAATGTTTTAAAAGTTATCCAACCATTAATAATTCTATAAAATACATAAATAATCCACATAATAAATTATATATACTAATCTACACAAGTTTCCACCTAAACATAAAAATATAGGGGATCAATATCTCTCTCATTGCCACCTGTGCCATCATAATCATCCCTAGAATTATCACTTGGTGAACCAACAACAACATCATCATCATAATTGTCATCATCCCCAATATAATCATCACCACCACCACCACCACCCATACTATCAGTTCAGCTTCCCGCATGACCCCCATATACAACAATTCAATCATATTTCTTCCTACTCAAAAAAAAACAATTTTTCTTGAGGCACATGATCTGCGATTCCAGATGCCCCTTGATGAAAATGAAGTTTATTACTATAATAGTACATTATTTAATAATTAAAAACTAATAAACCATGGAAGAAATAAAATAATATCTGATGACTAATTTGCTAAATTGATAAAACATTTCTACATTTGCTTAATTTCCCATTTTCACATTTTGTCAATTCGCCAATTACGAAATTCCCTATTTGACTGTTTACCCATTTTGGAAATTTGGAAATTCTGGCCATTTTCCCATTTTTCTAATTGGTGATTTGGTCATTTGGTTATTGATTAATTTACCCATTTTTTATGTTAGAAATTTTTTCATCTGGTCAATGGGCTAATTGACCATTATCCCATTTTTCCATTAAATTGTAATTTCCATACTTTTAAATATTGATATTATTTCTATTTATATTAATTTTTTTTGGAACCTATCTTGCTCGAGCATTATAGTGTGCCCAATGTGAGGAAATACATCATAAAATCATTGTTCTTTTTTTGTTATGACACATCCTAGAGAAATTCAATAAAATTAATTACATTTCTATTTTGAATGAAAACTAAAACTAAATTAAAATAAATAATGTAGTACCGACCAGAGAAACCTATGTCAAGGTAAAATGAATAATCTATGAATATATATGGTTTATTATATATATATATATTTATTTATATTCCCACCAATACTTTTGGTTCAACATCGATTATCACGATAGGAAAATTTGAGTCAACAAATACAGTATATTGGTTAACACTAATTGGGGCATCAATGGTGTAAATGTTGTCCCCATCATCATGAAAAATATTTCTTCACTAATAAAACCCTAATAAATTATTATATAACCTTTCAAATTAAATTTTTCTTCCAATAATTCCCCAATATATGGTATAATCCTTTCTAATAATTGAGTTATACCAATAACTCTGAATACACAGTCATCAGTAAATGTTCTATGTCACGTCATTGAATCAAATCATTTAAATTTCATCATATTGGCTCGACCATGAGAGCAGTACTCCAATAACAATATTTTATATCAATTCCTTAATGATACCAATTTTTATATCGAGACTAATATATGATGTGACATCCAAACAGACCATTATAGTAGTTAACATAAATAAATCATGTTGGGATCTAATTTTCATAATGCGATCAGTTGTAGAAAAACTATACCCATTAAATATTAAATGTTGGTATTCACAAACCAAATAATTAGTACTTAATCCATCACTCTTGATTCTTGATAAACAGATTCTATAAGTTAACCCATTTCCTGAAATATATATGAATATTGCAATTAAATTAGTATCCATATTTCATGTCACTTAAATTATTGGTCAATCCTTTTATTTTGACCAATTTGAAAACACTTTTCAAGGTAATGCCTCTCTAAATATCCAAGGTAATGATTGATAAAATCAACATATAATTTTTTATGTTACGAACATAAAGTGATAGTAAATGATTAAGGTATATTTTAAATGAAATAGTAGGAGATATCATATAATTAATGAATAAACCATAGTTAGATAATACTGTGTGATGGTCCATATCCTGCTCTTCATAGATCACTGTATTCAATGAATATCACCATGAAATTTATTTTATTTAGGGTAGAAATGGAAATGAGGGCTCTATTTCCCCAAAATACTCATCTTCATTACTCATTGGTATGTTATATCTTGTGATCACAACAGAAAAATACATTTAGCTAAAATCCATTCATTATTGCTACACATAACCTCTCATAATAGAATCTTCAGAATGATTATTATTTCTGGCATATAATTACATTGGGATCATATTTTATTTGTTATGAAAATTCCAATAAAAAGAATCATGTCTTCCAAGAAGTGTTTCAGTTTGATTATGAATTGTTAAATACATTATACATGTGAGAAATAATAGAGTGTATTTTTCAATAACCAAACCAAATTAATCAACACTCTTAATCCGTCTTTATCAAGAAATACTTATATAACCATTTATCACAAAACTATTAATATAATGAAACTAGTGAGTCACTATCATCCTTCAATTATTGGATAGAGAATGACCATTATCTATTTGAATAAATTATTGGTGAATGATGTGATAATAATGAGTTTTGATGGATTTTAATATAAAATCATTTCTATTGACTAATTAAGAAATTTTTATGGAATATCCAAAATAAAAAATAATATTATCCTTTACTTCAAGAAATTTATTTTTCTAAATATGTATTATCACATATGAATCATAAGAAACATTCCATTTTTTCATTGATACACAATGGATGTAGTTCTGGTCAAATACAGCAATCTATGAAGCCCCAATGAGATCGTAATTCATCTTTAGTAATCCAGTTTGTATTTATAATAATTCAAATAATAATTAAAAAAATATTTTCTAAATTTTAATTATGTCTAAATAATGATGTGGAAAATTAATAGAATAATACGAAAACCCTAAAAGGTAATTTTCTTTTTTCAATTGTTAGTGGCTTCAATGTCAATTATCATTATATTTTTAGATTTCATCTAACACTACCATAATGGAAAAGAAAAATGTTTCAATTCATTAAGAACATTTGTTTCTAACATAAGTTTAGGTGTATATTCAGTGTCAATATTATTATCAAATATCTAATGATACTTTATTTATTGATGCTCCATTGAAATGATTTGATGATAATGAATGAAACTAAAATAATGATGTAATTTATGTCTTATCAATCATGTATTCTTCATAAAAAAAAGGGAATAATAGTTTTCCCAACATGATCCAAAAAAAAAATAATTACCTAATTAGGGAAATCATTTATAGCCCATAGAAGGGTAGAACAAATCTGAAATATATTGTGTAAGAAGTATCAATTATGTACACACTCATATACCAAACCTACTTCAACTCACTTAATGTCGTCTTGATGTAGACATATATATCATTTATAGGATTAGTAGGTCTAGTCATTAATGTTCTCAACAAATTTAAATGATTTTTTCATTCACATCCATGGAGGAATATTAAAAACATGAATAAAAATAGGCCACATGTTGTGAGTAGTAAGAATCTAAGTAGGAAGCTTTGAAGAATAACAAGATAGAACCAATAAGAAATCACACACATTTTCTAAAAAACAGGGATATTGGGCGTTAGATTCCCACCATGATAATCCATATTTAGGATGAACCAACTAATCATGAAATTTAATTATCTCATCATGAAGGAATAAAATATTGGTTGATATTACTTCAAACATGAAGTGATATTGAAGCAGATGAATTAATGGATACTACTACATGAAATTAAATGGCACATGATATGGTTTTCCATATATATTTTATATCTATAAGGATTTACTACATTCTTTATATTCATTATGGCCTAAAGTTTTCCTCCAAAAAAATAGTAATTCTTTGGACAATGATGAATTTAGTTAGTTGGAAATCAGAGATATTTATTAACTTACTTTTCTTATAATTATATGAGGGAATATATGAACCATCAGAAAGAAATTCCTTCAAAATGGTAAGAATATAATAAGTGGTTGTATTATAAATTCCCTAAATGATTTTTCCTTGATTTAACCAAAATAAAAATTAAAACTTTTTCATTTTAGTACATTCTTGATTTATAGGATTTATGGCATCATCCATTCACTCTCTCAACATCACCATCTTCATTATTTTCCTCTTATGTATCCATATCATTATCTTCTTCACATTCATTCTATATTTTTCATGATGATTCAAAAATGGGAAATTATCAATTATCACATTTTCATTTCCACATATTTATTTATGTTCATTAAGAGAATATGATTGTCTCATCCCTCCATTTTGATATGAAACAAAACTTTTTATTCGAAAAATAGTTTTTTATATTATAGAAACATATTACTAGATTAGCCATTGTAACACCCTGACCCTAGATACCCAGATTAGGTGAATTATTATGTAACATTTTCATGATAACAAAAGATCATGTCTTGAATGACCAATTAGTTTAGTATCCTTGTGCATACTAGATACATTCATAAGGTTTTAATTACATCATGAAATAAAATCAACAACAACATCTTGTTTCCATAGACCACACTCATATCCCCTTAGACTATCCCTGAAGATGAGTTATAAAATACATATTCATATCTTGGGAAAAATAAAACATAGAAAGGGATGAGCTCAAATGCTCAGTAAGGATAAAAATATAGTAGAAACATTCATAAATAAGCATAAACTTTTAAGGCAATGTATAACTAAAACAAAATCCTTTTAAACATGAAATATGGAAATGATAAAGTTAAATAATTACATTTACTTATTCACATGGATATTCTACTAGTTGAATAGTCACATGCAATATCAATAACCACTTTCATAATAATGGAATGCATAATGCCAGACTTTCAAAACTACATAGTCAAGGCCTTGTGCCAAGACTACAAATAAGATTTTTTCAACGACTTGTGCAAAGACACTAGTTTGTCTCATGAGTTTTACCGATACATAGAGGATCTATAGTTGGCTCCACCCATCACATACTATTTCCAATGCATTCCTCATATGAAAAGGTTTAAACATAATATAAACATTCGTATTTATAATAGCATACGAAATATCAATACATTGTCCAAAAACAATGAATGGTATATAATTAACACATCCACAGTCAAACATATCACAAAACATTCAATACAATATCTATGTTTTATATCATAATAAATCAACTTCAAATAAACATAAAATCCATCAAAGGATGTTGACATAGATGAAATCAAAACATTTTTCTAGAGAAATATCTGTTTCTATTTTGAAATCATTTAAGAGTCACATAATTATAATGAAGAAATTTATTTTTAAAATATTATTATAATCTTGTAAGGGAAGCTTCGACGATGTTATAACGGTTTAATATAGCTGCACGTGCTGTATAAGTTAAAAAACATTATTTCCTTATTTTTTTCTAAAAGGTAATAAAGTACCTTGTTTGGAAAATGACAGAAAGATTACTTTCATATAGTATAAGGTAAAATAAGTGTATAAATGAATTTATCCCATAGTATAGTAAATAGTAAAATAGTTTTGAAATACATTTTTATGAAAACATGGATGTGGATGATAAAGAGGTCCTAGTAGATAATTTCATATAAACAACCTTGAATAATGAAGAGGTTGTAGAATTAACCCTTACCTTGTACTTTTCCTTGGTCCTGGGTAGTTTATCCTCCTCTATAATAGTTAAATCATTTTTATTAAATTATACAAGAATCATATCCACAAATATGATATCATATATGATATTCTAATATTACTTTGTTAATAATATTTTAGTATTATCGTCGTTTTGGGTGTTAACTTACTTGTTTTCTTTTATATGTTTTGTTACATAAGTTGTGTTTGTAATGGGTTGGTTGTATATTATTCATATCCAGAATGATATGAAGTCCATAAATAATATTTGTAAACATAAAATTCAATTTAGTCTTGAATGTATATTATGGGGAATGAATCTCATCGCGTTCAAGGAGACGGTAGTCCGTACACACACACGAGCGACAATATCATTCTTTGGATATTAAAATTGTATATAATTGGATGTTATATCATATATAAAGCATAATTATAATGTATTATTTATTATTCATATCACATATACTAATTATTATACCCATCCAAATGAAGAAATGTTTGAATAACAAACTACACCACGACGTGGAGAGGGTAAGCCGTACATACACCCGGGTGGTGACTTTTTCATTCATAGGATGGATAAAATAACTAATATGGTTGTACCATTTTTAAAATAACATCATATTATATAAAAGATACTGGAGTTATTTTTTTATAATAGAAACAACAATGAAAGAGGCAGTGGAAGAAGAAAAGAACTTGGAATAGGTGGTGAGATATTTAACTATTCTTCGGGTTCTTCCTTTTGATTTGATCAAAATGGATCCTTAGGTTGGATTTATGACTAAAGTAAGGCCTCTTTGATGATGGGAGGAATGTTGAGAGGATATTTGGGCAGAGTTTGTCCATGCCAAATGTATTTTAAGGTGTTAATTAGAGAGAATGGGGAGTGCCCTTTTATAAGAGTGGTGAGGGTCACTTTAGGAAAAGCTAGAAATATTATTTTTTATTAAATTCATATTCCGTTTATAATGAATAAAAATTAGATTTTTTAGATTCTACAGTGGGAATGGGTGCAAATCCACTCAACCAATAGGTTTTACACAGGTTTGGGTCACTATATTAACTTTATCTTCTAGATTTAACTCTTAGTTAAATTGTTTGACATTAACCATGTCTCTTTGTATTTTTATATAATACGGTTAATAAACATAAAATATACATCCAAGAGACCCTACGTGGTCCATTAATGATTAAAAAATCATTATATAAGACTTTCGGCTGAACCATATATTTTTAGGAATATAATATCAATTAATTATATAATATTTTCTTTAAAAACACTTTTATGTCAATTTTGACACAATTTGATATTTGGTTTTTTCTAAATTCATAAGAGCATTATTACATCGAAAATAATTCATCAAACTGACCCAAATATGTTATATTAACTTAGAAAATTAGTTTAATTCATAAAAATTTTAAAATTACATTCATCTGGATATTTATAATATCAATTATTTTATTATTTCATTAATTATGTAATTACTGCATCATTATTGTGTCATAAATAAATTAAATTATTTAACGTATAAAAATATAAATAAAATAAAATTATATATGAAGTAGTTTTATCTTTCTAATGAATATTTATAGTCTAATTTATCTTATTTATAACCCTATATTAAAAATACTTTAGTTATTAAACTTTGATTTTAACTCTTTTAACTCTTCTTTGAATTAAATAATAATAAATGTCCTAATCAAATCCAAGTGGACCTAAAGGGTCATATTTTATTCCTAAGGTTGTTTTTGGTCAAATTAAACTTATAAAATAGAATTAGGAAATGTGTTAGGGTAATAATAATATCATTTTACCCATAATTACTTTATTTACATTCAACCATGGTAAATAAAAGTAAAAAAAGTTACAATTCACCAAAAATTATTTTTATCTTATTGAACCAAATTTTACATAATGATTTCAACCATTTCTCTCTGATTTTCGAAATTCTACACATAGAAGTGCAAAAATTATGTTTTATGTAAATTTGCAATTACTCTTAAGAGGTGGGTAAAAGACGGTAAAAAGTTCAATATGATTATTATATATCTAAAATTATTATAAACATAATCCAATGAATTACATTGAACTTTTATAGGTATTATGATTCTATTTTGATATAAAATAAATATAAATTAAATAAAAATTTATTTAAATAAAAATTTATTTTTAAACTATAACCGAGTGTTTTTCACTATTCATCAAAAATTGAATGTTTTCTGAAAAATACCAAAAATTCACACTAAGCTAATTTCGATATTCTGAATCCAAAAATGAATGTCCATTTTGAAAAATAAAATTTATAAAATCTCGAAAATTGGGTATTACTATTCATAACGGCTAGTTTAATTGGTTGTGGTGTATTAGAGCTCGATGTTGCGTAGAACATACGCTACTGTATTATTCAAATAGAAGCATACCGTGGAAGCTTGGGGTGTTACATTCTCCTCCCATTCAAATAATTTAATCCTCGAAATTTCTAGGATATTATTGTATAAAAAGACTTGGATGGTTCTTCATCATAAGTTCCTTTGGTTCCCACGTTGCCATTTCCATCTTATGGTTTCTCTATAGAAATTTCAACAGACGAGTCATCCGGCTTCTCAACACTTGTTCTCTTGTAACGAACATTTTGACATGCTCTTCACAATAAGACAGATTGGGTTCCAGTTCAATTTAACCATAGGTGAGTACATGCGTTGGGTCAGGCGTGTATTTTCTCAACAATGTTACGTGGAATACATCGTGAACATTGGAAAGATTTGGAGGTATTTCCAAACGATACACTACAGCCCCAATTTGTTCTAGAATTTCAAATGGTCCGATGTACCTGGGACTACATTTACCCTTGTTAGAGAAATGTATATCACCCCTCCATGGATATACCTTCAAGAAAACATGATCTCCTACCTGAAATTATAAATCCTTCCTTCAGTTATTAGCACAACTCTTATGCCTACTTTGAGCTACTTTGATCTGGGTATTGATTACCTTCACCATTTCCATCGTTTCCTCAACAAGTTCTGGGCCTATGAGTTTTCTCTCACCAATATCATCCAAACATGTTGGTGTGTGACATCTCTTTCTGTATAACGCTTCTATGGTGCCATCTGAATACTTGAATGGAGGCTATTATTATAGGAAAATTCTACCATAGGTAAATATTGATCCCACATACCTTGAAAGGCATGTGAGAAGGACCTCAACATTTCTTCTAAGGTTTGAATTGTCTATTCTAATTGCCCATCCATTTGAGGGTAGTAGTCAGTGCTCAAATGAAGTTCAGTATCTAAGGGCATTCCGAAGACTTTTAGAATCTTGATGTGAAATGAGGATCAAGAAATGAAACAATTGATAGGGGTACACCATGGAGTCTTACAACTTCATTAGGATACAGTTTTGTTAAATTTTCAAGTGGTAAATATTCTCTTATAGAAATAAAATGTGATGACTTGGTAAGACGATAAACAATGACCCATATTTCATCATTCCTTCTAGGAGTTTTTTGTAGTCCCATGACAAAGTCCATCGTAATATTATCCCATTTCCACTCAGGTAGGTGAAGAGGTTTCGTGACTCCTCCAAGATGTTTCCTTGCATCTTTCACTTATTGACAAACCATACATCTTGACACAAAATCGACAATCTCCAAATTCATGTTGTCCCACCAAAAATGTTCCTTGAAATATCTATACATCATAGTTCTTCTAGGATTTATTGAGAAATTGTAACTATGGGAATCATCCAACAATTTCGTTTTTAGACCAATTATATTAAAAACACAAATTCTCTTCCCAATTTTCAAAATTCCTTCTTTATACACAAAGTCACTCAATCTCCCATCAGTCAAACCTTTCTTTTTATTTTGAAACTCTATATCATTGGTATGAGAACTCTTTATCCTTTCTAGTGAATATGGTTTTGAAAACATTTGAAAATTATTGATGTTTCACCATCCATGGTGATTCCCATATCCATATTTACCTGATCCATGTATATAGGATCCTTTTAAACTATCATCAGGTTCAAAACTCCATGATCCTCTCTACTCAAAGCTTCTTCCCCCTCTACCTTCTTATATCCAGATAGGGATTTATTGCTCGTAAAATACAATAAAACTATATTTTACTAAAATTATAGGATGTTCTTCTATACGAATCCTCAAATACTATCTTATGTTATAATGCTATAATCAGATTTTATCTAAATCTAGATTCTAAACTTAGTACTAAACTGCCTTTGATACCAACTATAATGCCCTGACCCCGGTTACCAAGAGTCGGTGCATTATTACGTAACATTGGCATGATCACAAAATAATTCCATTTACTTATTCGCATGGATATTCTACTAGTCGAACTATCGCATGGAATATCAATAACCACTTTCATAATAATGGAATGCATAATGCCAGACTTTCATAACCTCATAGTCAAGGCCTTATGCCAAGACTACAAATAATATTTTGTCAAGGCCTTGTGCCAAGACAATAGTTTTTCTAATGAAACCTACCGATGCATCTAGGAGTTATAGAGGGCTCCACCCGTCACTTACTAAGTCCAATGCATTCCTCATATGAAAAGGTTTAAATATAACATAAAAATATGTATTAATACTAGCATACGAAATGCCAATACCTTGTACATAAACAATGAATGGTATAAAAATAAATCACCCATAGTCAAACATATCACAAAACATTCAATACAATATGGACGTTTTTTATCATAATAAATCAACATTAAATAAACTTAAAATTCATCAATGGTTGTCGACATATATGAAATTAAAAGCTTTTTTTTACAGAAATATCTTTTTCTATTTTGAAATCATTTCAGAGTCACATAATTATAAAGAAAATATTTATTTTGACACTATTCTTATAATATTGTAAGGGAAGCTTCGACGATGTAATAATGGAAAAATATTGCCACACCCGCCGTATATGTTAAAAAACATTCTTTCGTTAATTTTTTCTAGAAGGTCATAAAGTACCTTTTTGGAAAAGGACAACAAGATTCATTTCAAAACAGATAAGATAAAATATGTTTATAAATGTCTTTAACCCATATTATAGTAAAAAGAAAAAATGTTTTGAAATACATTTTTAAGAAAACATGTATGTGGATGATAAAGATGTCCCAGTAGATAATTACATATAAACAACCTTCAATAATGAAGAGGTTATAGAATTAACCCTTACCTTGTACTTTTCATTGGTCCACGGTAGTTTCAACTCCTTTATAATAGTTAAATTAGAGTTATTAAATTATAAAATAATCACAAACATAAATATGATATCATATATGATCTTCTAATATTTCTTTGTTAATAATAATTTAGTATTATCGTCATTTCTGGTGTTAACTTACTCATTTTATTTTATATTTTTTGTTACATAATATGTGTTTGTTATGGGTAGGTTATATATTATTCATATCTAGAATGATATCAAGTGATTAAAGATTATTTTTAAACATCAAATGAAATTTAGTCTTGAATGGATATGATGGGGAATTAATCTCATCCCGTTCGTGGAGACGGTAGTTCGTACGTACGCACGACCGACAATATCATTCTTTTGATATTAAAATTGAATATAATTTGATAGTATATCATATATAAAAAACAATTAAAAAGTCTTATTTATTATTTATATCATTTATACTCTTTATTATACCCATCCAAATGATGAAATGTTTGAATAACAAACTACACCACGGCGTGGAGACGGTAAGCCGTACGTATGCACGTGTGGTGAATTTTTCATTCATTGAATGGATAAAATAACTAATATGGTAGTAAAATTTTTATAATTACATGAAATTATATATAAGATACCTGAGTTATTATTTTAGAATGTAAAAAACAAATAAAGAGGAAGTGGAAGAAGAAATGAACTTGAAATAGTTGGTGAGATATTTACCTCTTTTTCAGGTTCTTACTTTTGATTTGATCAAATGGGCTCCTTAGGTTGTCTTTCTTACTAAAGTAAGGACACTATGATGAATGGAGGAATGATGGGAAGATATTTGGGCCGAGTTTGGCCGAGCCAAATAGATTTTAAGGTGTGTATTAGAGAGAAGGAGGAGTACCCTTATATAAGAGGGGTGATGGTCACTTTTGGAAAAGCTAGAAATATTATTTTATAATTAATTCATATTCGCTGTCTAATGGATACAAATTTGGATTATTTAGAATATAAGGTGGTAATGGGTCTAAATACACTCAACCAATAGTTTTTAGACTTGTATGGTTTACTATATTAACTTTATCTTTTAGATTTAACTCTTAGTTAAATAGTTTGACATTTACCATGTCTCATTGTAATTTTATATTATAATGTTAATAAAAACACTATATACATCCAAGAGAACCAATCATGGTTAATTAATGATACACCTATCATTATATAAGTATTTTTGCTGAGCCTTAGATTTTTCGGAATAGAATATAAATTAATAATATAATATTTGTTTTAAAAACTCTTTTATGTCAAATTTTAGACTATTGGTATTTTGTTTTTGATAAATTTATAACAACATTATTTCATCAAAAAAAATTCATCTAACCAACCCTTATTTTTTATATTAACCTTGAAAATTAGTGGAATTCATAAAAAGTATAAAATTACATTTATTTGGATATTTATAATATCAATTATTTTAGTATTTCCTTAATTCGGTAATTAATGCATCATTATTGTGTCATAAATAAATTAAATTAGTTAATTTCTAAAAATATAAAAAAATACCATTATTTAGGAATTATTTTTATATTTCTAATGAATACTTTTAGACCAATTTATCTTCTATATAACTCTATATAAGAAATATTTTAGTTATTAATCATTAATTTTAACTCTTTTAACTCTTCTTTGAATTAAATAATAATAAATGTCCTAATCTAGTATAAGTGGACATAAATGGTCATATTGTATTCCTAAAGTTGTTTTTGGTCGAATTAAACTTATCCAATAGAATTAGGTCATGTGTTAGGGTAATAATAATATCATTTTTACCCTTAATTACACTATTTATTTTTAACTGTGGTAAATAAAATTAAAAAGCTTCTATGCACTAAAATTATTTTTATCTTATTGAACCACATTTTATTTAATGATATCAAATGTGTCTCTTGGAATTTTGAAATTCCACTCATAGAAGTGGTAAAATTGAGTTTTATGTAAATTTGCAAATACTCCTAGGAGGTGGATAAAAGACAGTAAAAAGTTCAATATGATATTTATATATCTAAAATTATTATAAACAGAATCCAATGAATTAAATTGAACTTATATAGGTATTATGTATCTATTTTGACCTAAAATAAATTTAAATAAAATAAATAATTATTTAAATAAAAATTCGGTTTTAAACTATAACTCAGTGTTTTTCACTATTTATCAAAAATAGAATATTTTCAGAAAAATACCAAAAATTCACCCTATGCTATTATTGATATTCCAAATACAAAAATGAAGTACATTTTGAAAAATATAATTTATAGAATTTCAAAAGGTGGTTATTACTATTCATAACGGCTAGTTTGATTGGCTGTGGTGTGTTAAAACTCGACGTTTCGTACAACACACACTACTGTATTATTCAAAGAGAAGCGTACCATGGAAGCTTGGGGTATTTCAACCATTATATCCCTACAAAATTATAACATGGACAGTAAATATGACAACCATCTAAATAATTTCTAAATGAAAAATATATAAAATCAAAAGTAGGTTGAAACTCAGTTAAAATTTGATTGGTATGATACATACTACTTCTATCCATTCTATTACAAGTAAAAAAGATATACAAAAATCAAAAATATAGACCATAATTATAAAAGTTATTATAACCAATTCATCTTAGAAATTCATCAATGAATGCTCGAATCTAGGAAAATAAATTATAAAATAAATAATATATTTCATATGTGATGGATACAAATAATAGTATAATCTTGTAAACCATCAAACAATTATTTATCTTTCAATTAAATCAACCCTATATATAGCTTAAACACAGTTAAAGATAAAAATTTTATTAATAATATCTTAGTTAAAGCCAAAAAATAAATAACTAGATTATTAATTAAATACATAATAATAACAACACTCGCCAAGGAATAACTATATATCTCTAAACAATAATGTAAAAGATAAAATTGAACATGTTTCATAATATTTATATAAATTTAAAATAAACTAAAAAATAAATAATTTCTCTAAAAGGTAAGAAAACATTTCTAATAATTTATATTCATATGGAAAGATGTTTATGGTGAAAATAAGATATAGATAATGCAAGGAAACTTGTAAAAAATAATATTTTCATGGGAATTTTTCATAAATAGACATATTAATTATTCCATGAAAACACATCTTTCATGTTAAAAAATAAATATATAGATTATATTATAATTTTATATTTCCATTAATAAAAACATTATAGACATAATTAGTGTTATTTATAAAGGATATTGGAACTACAAAGCTACTGTAACCATTAGTGAACTACACATAATCACAAAGATCACAAATAAATTTATGTAATTTTTTTTTAAAAAATGTACAAAAATAAAATCCATTAATTTTATTCCATAAATAATGTTTAGTACAAAAAAATATCCCCTATAGTTAAGTTAAATATGGTTAATAACACTAAAAATATCTATACAAAAAAAATATTCCCGAAAAATCATCTCAAATTTATGTCGAATTAATAATAATTCCATATATATATTTATAAATGAATCAATTATAATTTAAATAATTCTTATAGGATTTTAAAATACTATATTTGATCTATATTTTAATGGAAATTTAGAAATAGGATGATTAGAAATTACATCATCCTGATTCAGTAGAATCACATACATTCATAAAAATGAAAATAAAATTCCACAAAATATAAGAAGGATTAATAACTAACTAATGCGATTTCAATGTAGACTAGATTCAAAAGAAACCTCTATTATGGGAGGAAGAGACTATGAGAGGATAGGATTCAGCTACTAATTAGGTGAGCGGGAGACTAGGGATCCTGGATGAGGAGTGGATGGGGAGGCCAAGGTTTATGTTATACCTTTATACCAACAATTTTTAAATTTTTTTTGTATAGATCAAGATATACCAATTATTCTTATAAATAGATGGGTATAGAATTTTATATGAAATTTATACCAACAATATAATAATATTGTTGGTATAGATGTGTGGGGACTTCCCTAGTTATCAGTAGGGTTATGCTACAAAGCGGTGAAAAAGTCACCAATTGATCTTACTACATCCAATTTGATATTCCAATGTTGGAAACTACACCTCAATCCAGAGATATTTGAAACCCTATGTGATAGAATCATGAAATATTGGAAAAAATAATTCCATGCCATTGACAATACATTAAGTAACTCGAATTAAGTCAAGTGTCATTTTAAATGATCCTCCTACGATCAGGGGGTTAAAAAATATACAAGATTAAGGATTTCTATTATCCTAATTATTATCCATATGGTGACCCTACAATTATTCAATTATTCATTTAGTTAAATTCACCCCTACAATTGACCACTAACTGTAATAAAATCTACTACACATGTTAAGAGTAAATAAAATAATGGAAACAAATTGTAATATTATTGGAATAAAAAATAAATTGCCCAATGAAAACCAATCCAAAATTAAAATAATGAAATATCAATTATATAATAACTTGAATGAAGATAAAATAATTAAAAAAATTAAAATTCACATTGAAATGAAATTTTTATTGGTTTGAAACATATGAATAGAAAAATTTAAATAAAATATTCTCAGAGTCAAAAAGGTAAAATATAATTGCCTCAAATAGTACAATAAGGAAATATAATCTAATAAGAATTAAATCTGAAAAAGACACAGAATAAATGAGGGAAATACATTGGGTTTCTGTAATATGTTCCCAGCTAAATGTCGATGAAAATATATAGACCTATAATGTTACACAACATATAAGTGGATCACATCACATAACTATTTACCTGGTATATGAATCAATACATTCTTGGAATATACTTGACATAGAGAGCGTGTTCTTTATATCACAAAATAATATCTTAATATTTATGGTCACATTGATTAGATGGCTTTTGTCTTCAGTTGAAATTAGATTTTGAACTTTACACATCATGTATTATGTCCACATCATGTATCATCATCAGGTTTGAAATTCGAGTCTTTTTTATGATATTTACTCTGGATTCATGTCTTATACATCCATTATGCCTTGAATTTGGGATTGAATGCTTGACCTTCAGCTGTAAGGTTGTTTATTCAATGAGTACACATTGTTAATTACAGATTCATGATGTGTAATGATGATTTTTATTTTTCTTCCATCATCTTATACTTTCAGTCCATAGTTTATAATTCATGTGAAAACCATATCAAACCCTAGTATATTATAAAATAAAGAAATATTAAACATTATTGAAATGTATTTAAAATATAATTATGAATTTTCCTTATCAATTATATAAATTAACACTCCCAATCCTAGTATCCTATTACTCAAATTACCCTCAGATCAGCCCACTACACTTCATTGTAGAGAGTTAAGATAATATTGGTATCCCATGTGAGAAAATTCCAGAATGAGCTATGAAGAATTTGAAAACAAATATCAACAAAAATATTATACTGAATGGGTAGATAAAACGTTAGTAGAACTAATAATGCACAATTTTCCTAACAAAATAGAATTCAATAACCTAGATGTGGTAGAATCTCATTACCTCGACAACTATTGGCACAGTGTTCCGTCACTAGAGATATTAGGGAAAAATAAAAGAAAAAAAATAAAATATGTTTTCTACATACTGATTTCCTATTGTAGAATCCTCCTTCTGGTGAATAGTCCTCTTCTTATACAATAAGAAAGTTCATCATTCATGCTTTAATATCTATAAACCCTATATTCATAGTACTTTCATCTTTCTCTATCCATAAAATTATCCACTTCCAAAACCTTAATGTTTTGGTGCATATATCTCATTCTGTTGATTGAATTCTTGTTCATTGATCAAGGATCCAAATTCATCATATGACAAGACCTTTATAGATTACCCCTTTCTTTGTTAACATCATATGACTGTCACTTTATTCATAAAATTAATGTATTCTTTCTAAAACTTTATGGTTCTCTTTCACTCATTAAGAAGAGATAAGAAATGATATTTTATTCGACATTGATAACTATATTTTTCTGGGATGTTTATTACCTTTACATATCATTTTTTATTGAGGGGATACATTGACATTGAACTAGAATTCAATTTATATCCATAAAAATATTCCTCATTCCATGATGAAACATAGATTGTAACAATCCATCCCAGGTCATGCCAACCCCTCATTTGATCCGATCATCCACACATCCTAATTAGTGTTCCTGATCTCCATGTGCTGGCAACAAGCACTATGCACATAGAACTATTACCTGGGAATGGTTTCTTCCATTGAAAACTGGAATATACCATCCACAATATGATAAGTCCACACCAATATAATCTGAGTCAACATAATGATAAAAATTTATAATAAAAAATGACATATATAAAATATTCCATAATGGAAAACATAAATGGTATCTCAGAATAAATTCTATAACACACAAGAATGGGAAAAAATTAAAACAATGAGAAACCAGCACCCCAATCAGTATAAGAACTCAAAATTATTTCACACAAGCCAATTACTTTGAGGCTAAACCTCCTCCAAAAAGTAAAAATTGTTTTTAACAAGAATATCCAACAAATAACATGGTTCCCTTTCCTATATCTATGTCCATCAAAATGAGGTAAAAAATTTCCCAAAAAAGACCCATGAATGGATTGAGGCAAGAAGCCCAGTAGGATACCACCATCAATCTATTATTGTATTTACCATTGTAAATAAATAAATTTGTTTGAACAAATTTTCAAATCTAAACCACTTTGAAGCCATGCCATTTTCAAATACATGTTTATAATTCCTTGAGTTTTTCATTTTAAACAAAACTGGTTTTCAAAAAAAATTTATGACGTGGATCTAATAAATAAAAATTTATACATGGAATAAAATTATTATTATAGTAAAAAAAGAATAACTAAAGGGTATAATAATGTTAGAAATTGATAACTATATAAATATGGATCAAATAAAATGGGAATAACATCTCAGCACATCAAAATGGAAATAATAAAATGGGTAAAGCTTGTAAACCAACATAATATAAATAATGTGTTGTTATGGATCTTTCAATATGGAATATCAAGAGTCATTAAAATATTATTTTACCTGGATAAGAAAATGGAATCTATCACCTTCATTACCAGGACCAACAAGGAAGCTCTCATATTATTCCTAGTGAATGCTCTCACATGCCATTGGAAACCAAATGGAATGATCTCACAATCCTCTATCTAATGGAATATAAGGCCACTCGATCAATACAATATAGTTTTTTTTTCTCATCTTACCTCTGAAATATCACCCACACTCTTAAATAAACCCCTAGATCTCACTATGTTTAACCCATTTACTTCTACATGACATCAAATCCAAAAGTCAGTTCCCATATTAATGAAGGTAAAATAGATATTATCACATAAAAAATTACAAATAATAGAGAAAAAAATTCCTCAGTGTATAATCATTTCTAAAAATACATTACAACTAAAATTAGAATAAAGAAACCATAGTGATCCATTTTTATAAACACTCGGTCGACATATAAGATACATGTATTTGGAAAACCACCATTAAACACAAAAATTTCCAATCCAAACTATGAAACACAAAAAAAATTGAATTTTTTCTAATATTTAATTATATAAATGAATAATTAAGTAAAACAAAGAGGGTACTCAAATATTTAATGGAATTCCATGGAATATTCCTTTATATAGACACACTTACCACATAATAGGTCAAACATATCACCACCCATAATGATGACCACTTAGTAGATATAAAAGAAGTCCACACATACATAAAACATAACAAAAAAATCAATCTACTCATCAAAACAATAGGTTATGCCCTCACCCCCTTATCATTTTACATATCTCTATGAAAGAGAAAGAACAATTTTTGAGGAGGGGGAAGAAGAATAATAGATGAAATCAACTTACATCAAGAAAAACACTAATATTTCGATGATAAAATTACCACTATGGTAATAGAAGAGATAATAATAAAATGGGAGAGGATACATGTTTAGGGTAAGAGAAATTATTCAACCAAAAATAGGAAATAAAAATGGGAAAAGCGGTAAAAATACACTTTTAATGTTATTTACATAGGTCACAGAATTTGGATGCATAATTTGGAAAACCATGCACTAACTGTGTGGGTGACATGGTCCACCCAAAGCATGCCACTGGTTTTCTACAATGGCTTCACATGGTTTTAATAATAATGATGAAACTATGAATAAACAATCTATTGAATACCAAAACATAATCACATGATTACTAAAAGTTTATTCAAACCTTGTGCTCACTATGTGCCATGGTTTGGTATCCCCTAAACATATGGATTGGACCCCCATCTACCATGAACTAAAATATTGAATTAATATATGTATTAAACTCAAAATTACATGTACCAATGACCATAAGGGTGTCACAAGCATTCCTCTATTAATTTCCCCCCCAAAAGTCCACAAGATTCACTAGAAGAAAACAGGTCAGGACACTGGTTATAACGACCCATACTTTAAATAAATTGTTAATACATGAAAATTGAAATAAACTTATTACAACATATACCAAAACCATGAAAGGACCATATAGGGATAATGTCTTTAGAAACTGGTAAACATAAACAACTGGTTCATAAAGCATCTACATTGTCTCCCATTTATTTCATCATATCTAGAGTCCCTTTTAGCATATCCTACTTAATAACCTTCTTCCTGACATGGGGAAAGAAAACATACAAATGGGTGAGCTCAAATGCTCCGTAAGGGTAAACAAAATAAAAATCAATCACATCATATTCATAAGAACATATCATTTTAGAAATCTTAACCTACAAAAGAGATCATAATTTCATAATCATGGGATAAATCATAGTAGTGAAAAGTAATCCCAATAATCATAACGTAAAACATGAAACTTTGTGGCATGCACACATAATCATATAGAATCATTTCTTAGTAGTCAAGACGCATAGACAAGACTATCTAAGCAGACAAATTCCATTTCTGAACCGAGTTCACTCCTCGTTTCAGTATTGTTTCACTAAACCAGATTAACCTGTCATTCCAGCCATGTCTGTCTCATTAGATATAAATCCTTACCCAATGCATTGGAGGTAGATATAGGTTCCACCCATCTCATAATGAAACCATTCTTATGTGTGCCACAAAATCATAAATCATACATCATAGCATAACCCATGTAATAAAAATGGGATTCTTAAATATCATGCCATCATGTCATAATCCATATAAAATAAAAGGACATCATAAAAATAATTCCATCATAACATAATGAAATCAATTTAAAAACTGGGATAAAAACAGAACCCTATATTATCATAGATGGAAAATAATTTTGATAAAACGCTTGAACTCCATTCTTGAGGAAAATATCCTTTCTACTTCAATTTTTTTCCTTTCTTAACATGTCATATAATTTTAAACTAAAAGAAGTTGATTAAAAATAAACTTTAAAACTTGTAAAGGAAGATTTATGGAAATAATTTTCTAAAAATCCATTCATGCACTATAAGTTAAAAAAACATTCTTCTCGTACTTTGGCCGGAAAAGTAAAAAAGTACCTCGTACGAAAAACGACAAAATATTCCTTTCATATATTTTACTAAAAACTCACCGAAGGGTAAAATTTGATTTAAAAAATTGTTGTAGGATGGAAATAATATTAAATACTGAGGAAACATGGATTTGGATGATAAATATACCCCTATAAATACCAAAGTATAAACAATCTCGAATAAAAATGAGATTGTGATATTTTCCCTTACCTTAGGTCTGATTTGCTTCGTAAGTGTCCAAACCTCCTATATAATGATTTAAATAATTTTATTGACTTATTCCAGAATCATACTTATTTTTATGATATCATATATGTTCATATTCTTAGCTTCTTATTAGTAATATTTCATTGCTACTTGTTATTCGGGTGTTTATTACTTTTTGTTCTTATGCGTGTTTTGTCGAATAAATTCATATTATTCTTTTTATGTTATAGATACCTCATTTAAAGAATGGTATTAGTGTAATTTATATCATATTAATTCATTCAATTCATTTATATAATATTAAGCAATGAAGATCATGTAGAACAAGTCGCATCACATCGTGGAGACGATATTCCGTACGTACGCACGAGCGATGATATCGTTCCCATGATCATGGAATTTTATTGGATTGTATGTATAATATTTCAGAATCAAAATCACTTTACAATAATCATATATAGTTATTCTATACACCATTATACCCATCCAAGTAAGGTGGTGGTGGAAAATAGTTTGCACCACGGCGTGGAGACGGTATTCCGTACGTACGCACATGCAGTGATTTCATTTTCCTTCGGATGGATAGATGGTGAAATAGGGTTGTTTCATACTTATAATAACATATTAGTATGTGAGTGACACTAACGTTATTACTTCATAATGAAAAAACTAAAGAATAAGAAGTGGAAGAAGAAATAAAGTTGAAAGAATCGGTAACGCACATTACCTCTTTTTTGAAGGGCCTCTTTGAGACCTCCTTGTAGGGCACTAAAATTGGTCTTTGAAGAAGAACAGGACCTCCAAGATGTTTCTAGGGAAGTGGAAAAGATAATTTTTATGGGGTTGGCCAAGATTGAAGGCTCAAAGTGGTGTGAGGAAGAGAGGGATGGGGTGCCCTTTTATAAGGGAGGAGAGGGGCACCGTAGGAAAAACTAAAAATATTATTTTATTATAAAGTCATATTCGGTTATTAATAGCTCGAAATTGATTAATTTCAAATCTAAGGTGGGGATGGGTTTAAATACTCTCATATAATGTAATTTATACATGTTTTTTTTTTCTATTTTAACCTTATCATTTATATTTAACTTTAAGATTGATAATTTAACTTTTACCGTGTCTTCTTGTTTTCTTACACTATAAGGTTATTAAACTTACTATAATAAGCCAAACGAACCCCAAGTTGTTTATTATTAATATATATAACCTTATCTACGTCATTTGTCTGAACCTTATATTTTTAAGAAAAAAATAACAATTAATAATATAATATTTGTTTTAAAAACTATTTTATGTCAATTTTGACAATATTTGGTAATTGATTTTTGTGAAAATCATAACAGAAAGATTGGTTCGAAAAAAGTTAATTAAATCAATACTAACATGTCATATTAACCTATAAAATTATTTTAATTCATAAAAAGTCTCAAAATACATTTATTTGGGTATTTATTACATCAATTATGTCAATATTTCATTAATATGATAATTACTGCATCATCATTGCATCATAAATAAATTAAATTATTTAATGTTAAAAAATTACAAATAAACTACCATTTTTTAATAAATATTTTTATCTTTCTAATTAATATTTATATTCTAATTTATCTTATGAATACCCCTATATTAAAAATGATTTAGTTATTAAACATTGATTTTAACTATTTTAACCCTTCTTTAAATAAATTAATAATAAATGTCCTAATCTGATCCACGTGGGCCTAAATGGTCATATTTTATTTCTAGGGTTGTTTTTGGTCGAATTAAACTTATCCAATAGAATTAGGACATGTATTAGTGTAATAATAATTTCCTTTTTACCCTTAATTGCCCTATTTACTTTTAACAATGGTAAAAAAGTAAAAAGTTACTATTCACCAAAAATTTATTTTCATCTCATTGAACCACATTTTAGTCCTTTATATTAACCCTATCTCTATGATTTTCGAAATTCCACTCATATAAGCGGTAAAATTATGTTTTATGTGAATTTCTAAATTCTCCTAGGAGGTGGGTAAAAGATGGTGCAAAGTTCAATAAAATTTTTATATATCTAAAATTATTATAAAATGACTCCAATGAATTACTTTGAACTTATAAAGATATTATGTCTCAATTTTTATCTAAAATAAATTAAAATAAAATAAATAATTATCTAAATAAAAAGTCGGTTTTCAAATAGTAACCCAATGTTTTCAATATTCATCCAAAATTGAATGTTTTCAGAATAATACCAAAATTTCACCCTAGGCTAATTTCATTATTCCAAATCCAAAAATGATGTCCATTTTGAAATATGAAATTTACAAAATTCCAAAAAGTGGGTGTTACTATTCATAACGGCTAGTTTTAATAATATTTTTATAGCATATCGTTGTTTAGTGAAACTCGATAATACGTACTACACAAGCTATCGAAGATGGTTGAGATTGCATGTAAAGCAAGCCAAGCTAGTTTTGTGTGTAGTGAAAGATTCTTTTGATGATTTATATAACATAAAAAGAAAATATTTTTCAAAAAAGTCTTGGGTGTTACATTCTACCCCCCTTAAAATGAATTTCGCCCTGGAAATTCGTCACATTGTAACAAACAGATGAGGATAACTCTCACTCATCATATCCTCAAGATCTCATGTAGCTTATTCTAATTGGTGGTTCCTCCATAAGAATTTCACCAAGAAAGTGGTCTTGTTCCGTAGGACTTTTTCACTACGATCCAGAATCTCTATCAGCTATTCTTCATAAGAAAGATCTTGCTCCAGCGGCACAACTTCTAAGCTGAGTACATGTGAAGGATCAACTATGTACTTTCTCAGGAGAGAAACATGGAACACATCGTGAACTTGAGAGAGATTAGGTGGTACCGCCAATCGGTAAGGTACCTTCCCAACACGATCCAGTATTTCGAAAGGACCGATATACCTAGGGCTCATCTTTCCCTTCTTTCCAAATCTCATTACTCTCTTCCAAGGAGATATTCATAAGAACACTTTATCACCCACTTCAAACTCTAGATCTTTTCTTTGGTTTTCGGCATAATGTTTTTGTCAACCCTGAGCTGGTCTTATGTGTTGTCGAATAGTTCGGACCTTTTCTACCATCACTTCAACAAGATTAGGTCCTAATAGCTTTCTTTCCCCAATTTCATCCCATCAAGTTGGAGTCCTACACTTCTTTCCATAGAGAGCTTCATAATGAGCCATCTGAATACTGGAGTGAAAGATATTATTATAAGAAAATTCTACCAACGGTAGGTGTTGATCCCAACCACCTTTGAAATCCATCGAGTGAGCTCTCAATATATATTTTAGAGTATGAATTGTCCTATCAGACTGACCGTCTGTCTGAGGATGATAAGTACTGCTGAAAATCAACTCTGTATCCAGAGTAGGCTGAAGACTTCACCAAAACATTGAGGTAATCCTCGGATCCCGATCAGATATTATATAAAGTAGTACTCCATGCAATCTTACCACTTCCTTTACAAATATCCTGGCAATATGATCCAGAGAGAAATCTTCTATAATAGCAATGAAGTGTGCAGACTTTGTAAGACGATCAACAATGACCCAGAGAGCATTATTTCCTTTGGATGTTTTATGAAGTCCAGTGACAAAGTCCATAGTGATGTTTTCCCATTTCCATTCAGGTATGGGTAATGGTTGTAACATCCCCTTAGACTTCTATCTCTCAGCTTTAACTTGCTGACAATCCTAGCATCAAGAGACATATTCTGAAACATCTCTTTTCATGCCATCCTAATAGAAGTACTCTTTCATGTCCCTATACATCTTTGTGCTTCCAAGATGAATAGATAATGAGGATCTATGAGCCTCATCCAGCATCTCCTTCTTTAATTCTGGGATGGGAGGAACACTAACCTGATTCCTGAACCTTATTTTTCCGTCACAATCAAGGTTCAATTCAGGAACATTTCTCACATTCTTTTGTAACTCTACATCTTCTTTCTGTGCCTCTTTAATCATCACATGTATAGATGGTTGAACATTCATTTTAGAAAGATACGATTTCCCATTCCATTATAATTCTAGGATCCATCCTTTGTAAATCCATAAATATTGGATCTTTTGTGATCCTCATCATGGATAAGCTAGAATGGTCTTGTTGACTTAATAAATCTACCACCTTGTTTGCTTTCTCAGGGTCATAATTAATTGATCATTCGTAATCCTTAATCAGCTCCAACCATCTTCTTTGGCGCATATTCAACTCCGTTTGTGTGAAAATATACTTTAAAATTTTATGATTAGTATAAATATCACACCTTTCTCCATAAAGATAATGCCCTTAAATCATTAATACAAAAATTACCGCAGCTAACTCCAAATCACGAGTTGGGTAATTTTGCTCATTGATTTTCAACTGTCGTGAGGAATAAACTATCACCGTATCATTTTGCATGAGAACACACCCCAATCCATTCTTTGATGCATCACTATAGATCACAAACCTTTCTCCACTACAAGGAAGTTTGAGTACAGGTCTGCTAGATAACCTTCTTTTCAACTCCTTGAAATTCTCTTCACATTACTCCATCCACACAAACATAACTCTTTTTCGAGTCAACCTGGTGAGTGGATTAGATAATCGTGAAAAATCTTTCACAAGATGTCAATAATATCCAACCAAACCAAGAAAACTTCAGATCTCGGTTACTATTGTCAGTCTCGACCATCTTTCAATAACCTCTATTTTTGCAGGATCCATAGATATTCCCTCTTTTGAGATTATGTGACCCAAAAATGCAACTTTTTGAAGCCAAAATTCACACTTGTTAAATTTGGCATAAAGCTTCTCCTTTCTCAGGGTCTTCAATATTATTATCAAGTGATCTTCATGTTCTTCCTTGCTCTTTTAATGGACAAGAATATCGTCTATAAAGACTACCACAAACTGATCAAGATAGTCTCTAAAGACTTTATTCATCAGATCTGTTAAGATAGCAGGGGCATTAGTAAGACCAAATGGCATCACTATAAATTTGTAGTGTCCATACCTTGTACGGAAAGCCGTCTTTGGAATATCATCCCTTTTAAACCTTAATTGATGATATCATGAAAGAAGATCAATATTGAAAAATTATTGAGCTCCGCGTAGTTGGTCAAATAAGTCATCAATAAGGCGGATAGGATATTTGTTCTTGATCATGATCTTGTTAAGTTATCGATAATCAATGCCGAGTCTCATAGATCCATCTTTCTTCTTAACAAACAGAACAGGTGCTCCCCAAGGTGACGCACTAGGGAGTATGAATCCTTTATCAAGATTATCTTGGAGTTGCTTCATCAATTCCTGGAACTCTATTGGGAACTTTCTATAATGTGTCTTAGAAATAGTCAAAGCACCAGGTATGAGTTCTATTGAAAACTCAACTTCATGATTTGGTGGAAGACCAAGCAATTCCTCTAGAAATTCATCGTCAAACTCCCGTACAATGGGCATATCATTAATCGTGAGTTTCTCACCAACCATTTGAGATAAATAACCATCATTTAGTGGAATCAAGACCCATAAGATGAAAGAAATTTCCACTGGAAGGTTATGTTCATCCTTGCATGGATAGACGATCATAGATTGATCTGGAATATGAAATGGGACTACCCTTATTTGGAAATTGATATGAGCTCCATATAAAGAAAGCCAATCCATGCCAAGAATCACATGAAATTCCACTATAGGAAGGATCACAATATTTTCAGGAAGCACTTTACCACAAACATCAATCAGAGAAGAATTATAAACTTTTGATGTGACTGTTGTGCCATTAGGAGTTGTCACAGCTAACTCAACATCTAATTGTTGAGGTAATACAACGATACCCTTAGAAAAATCTTCTGAAATAAAAGAGTGGGTGGATCTAGAATCAAATATAACATTTTCTACTTTAGAGTGGATGGTAAGTGTACCTTTCACCACTTCGTTATCGTACTACACATCGCTGATAGAAATTTCATGTGACATTCCATTATCTTTAGCCTTGAGAGTTTGTTGACGTCGATCATCATCAACAACCCTTGGATTAGGGAATTGATTAGCATAATTCCCCATTTCCTTGCACTTGTAACATTGAAGTGTAGGAGGTGCACTATATGTAGCCTTTTCTTTGTTCCCATCACTAGAAATCTTCTTCCCATCATTGCGGCATTCAAATTCCCGATGACCTACCTTTCCACATTTTAAACATTTACTTGTCCCTTTAAGACAACTCACTCCATGTTTTTTCCACACTTTGAGCATAAGGGAAAACTCATATTATTTTCAGTGTTCTCTTTAGATTTTCTTTTGAATTCCATTTTACTCTTCTTATCAAACCCATATGACTGATGGGTTACTCCAATATCCATCTCAACCTTGAGAGCACATCGAATGATTTCCTCGTAGCTATTGAAGTACCTTATGGCTAACACCCTTCGAAGACTTGGTTTTAAGCCACTAAACAATCGATCGATCTTACTCTCAGGTTGGATAATAATACTAGAAGCATACCTTGAAAGTCTTGTAAAATTTTCTTCATAGGTACCAACAGATTCATCATCCTTTTTCTTCAGTTCAAGAAAATCCATCTCCATCTTTGTTCGAAGAATACACGGGAAGTACTTATTGAAAAATAAGTTCTTGAACTCATCCCATTCCATGGACTCAATTTCATCTCTTTGCCTCGTATTCTTGATAATATTACACCATTGATCAACATCTCCTTCCAAACGATATAATTCTAAGATGATATTATCATTTTCAGAACATTGAAGAACTGAAAATATCTTTTCAATAGTACAGATCCATTGTTCAGCAACTAATGGATCAGTAGACCCACTGAATGAAGGTGGACACTGCCTCATGAAGGATTCAACATAATTTTTCTCCTTCTTTTGCTCGTTTGGAAGTCTTGTATGATTAATATATTGATAATGTTGTGTGAGCATGGCTACAAGATTTTTCATTCCAGATCCTATAACGTTTGGTTGCTCATGGGGACAATCAGTGCATTTCCCGTTGCATTCCGTATTAACACGGTTCCTTAGGGTTCCAACCATTGACTAAAACCAAGAAGAATAGTGTGAGAAACACAAATTGTAATAGGAGAACCACATAATCAAGAATAAAATTTTACAATTAAGGTCTTATCATAGGTTATTCATGCCCATTTCTAAAATACTAAGATTGTGTTCTATTCTTAGACTTATCCTTAGGGTTCTTACTAAGGCTTTCACATCCTAGTTTCCAAAGGTTGACTATACCTTTCCTCTGATACCAACTATAGAGGTCTAGAATTACATCCAGTGGACTATAATTGATACCTATTAGGGATCTCCATGGACGGCTACACCCCCTGGACGGGACACACCACCATCCCCAGTGGCAGCCATTTCCTCATGAAGCCCTTGGGCGGAGAGCCATGCTTCGTCCAACGCTCACATGTGAGAGTAACCAAGGATTGGAAACATTCCTAACTACTTTGCCTATGATAATAACTATAACGACCCATAATTTACATACATTGTTAATACTTCAAAATTGAAGTAAACTTATTACAACATATAACAAAACCATGAAAGGTCCGTATAGGTATAGTGTCTTTAGAAACTGGGAAACATAAACAACTGGTTCATAAAGCATCAACATTGTCTACCATTTATTTCATCATACCTAGAGTCCCTTTTGGCCTATCCTACTTAATAACCTTATTCCTTACCTGGGGAAAGAAAACATACAAAATGGTGAGCTCAAATTCTCATTAAGGGTAAACAAAAGAAAAATCAAATACATCATATTCATAAGAACATATCATTTTGAAAATCATAACCTGCAAAAGAGATCATAATTTCATAATCATGGGATAAATCATAGTAGTGAAATGTAATATCAATAATCATAACATAAAACATTAAAATTTGTGTAATACACACATAATCATAGAAAATCATTTCTTTGTAGTCAAGACTCATAGCCAAGACTATCTTTGCAGACAAAGTCCATTTCTGAACCAAGTTCACTCCTTGTTTCAGACCTGTTTCACTGAACCAGATTAACCTACCATTTCAGCCATGTCTATCTCATGAGATACAAATCTTTACCCAATGCATTGGATGGAGATATAGGTCCCACCCATCTCATAATGAAACCATTCTTATGTGTTCCACAAAATCATAAATCATACATCATAGCATAACCCATGTAATAAAAATGGGATTCTTAAATATCATTCCATCATATCATAATCCATATAAAATAAAAGGACATCATAAAAATAATTCCATCATAACATAATCAAATGAATGTAAAAATAAGGATAGAAACAGAACCCAATATTATCCTAGATAGATTTTTTTTGATAAAACGATTGACCTCCATTCTTGAAGAAAATATCCTTTCTACTTCAAAAAAATTTTCCTTTCTTAACATGTAATATTATGTTAAACTAAAAGAAGTTGATTAAAAATAAACTTGAAAATTTTTAAAGGAAGATTCATGGAAATAATGTTCTAAAAATCCATTAATGATGTATAATTTAATAAACATTATTCTCGTACTTTGGCCGGAAAAGTCAAAAAGTACCTCATACCAAAAACAGCAAAAGATTCCTTTCATATCTTTTACTAAAAACTCACTGAAGGGTAAAATTGGATTTAAAATATTGTTGGAGGATGTAAATAATATTATATATTGAGGAAACATGGATTTTGATGATAAATATACCCCCTGTAAAAACCAAAGTATAAAAAATCTCAAACAAAAATGAGATTGTGATATTTTCCCTTACCTTAGGTCTGATTTGCTTCGTATGTGTCCAAAAATCTTGTATAATGATATAAATAATGTTATTTACTTATTAAAGAATAATACTTATTTTTATGATATCATATATTGTCATATTCTTAGCTTCTTATTAGTAATATTTCATTGCTACTTGTTATTCGAGTGTTTATTACCTTTTGTTCTTATGCGTGTTTTGTCGAATAAATTTTTTTTCTTCTTTTTAGGTTATAGATACCTCATTTCCAGAATGGTATTAGTGTAATATAAATCATATTAATTCATTCAATTAATTTATATAATTATTATGCAATGAAGATCATGTAGAATGAGTCACATCACATCGTGGATACGGTATTCCGTACGAACGCACGATCGATGATATTGTTCCCATGATCGTGGAATTTTTTTTGAGTGTATATATACTATTAAAGATTCAATATCACTTTACAATAATCATATATAGTTATTACTTACACCATTATACCAATCCAAGTAAGGTGGTGGTGGGAAATAGATTACACCACGGCGTGGAGACGATATTCCGTACGTACGCATGCGCGGTGATTTTGTTCTCCGCCAGATGGATAGATGGTGAAATAGGGTTTTCTCATACTTATAATAACATATCAGTATATTAGTGATACTGATGTTATTACATCATAATTAAACAACTAAATAAGAATAAGTGGAAGAAGAAATAAAGTTGAAAGAATCGGTAACAGATATTACCTCTTCTTTGAAGCGCCTCGTTGAGACCTCCTTTTAGGGAACTAAATTTGCTCATTGAAGAAGACCAGGACCTCTAGGATGTTTCTAGGGAAGTGGAGAAGAGAATTTGGTAGGGGTTGGCCGAGATTTAAGGCTCAATGTGATGTGAGGAAGAGATGGGGGAGGTTTTCTTTTATAAGGGAGGAGAGGGGCACCTTAGGAAAAACTAAAAATATTATTTTATTATAAAGTCATATTCATTTTTTAATAGCTCCAAATTGATTTATTTTGAAGCTAAGGTGGGGATGGGTCGAAATAATCTCATAAAATGGAATTTAAAAAAGTTTAGGTTTCTATTTTCACCTTATCATCAAGATTTAACTTTAAGTTAGATAATTTAACTTTTACCGTGTGTTCTTGTTTTCTTACACTATAAGGTTAATAAACTTACTATAAAAATTAAAAATAACCCCAAGTTGTTTATTATTAATATATATAACCATATATAAGTCATTTTGCCGAACCATAGATTTTTAAGAATAAAATAACAATTAATAATATAATATTTTTTTAAAAACTATTTTATGTCAATTTTGACACTATTTGGTAATTGATTTTTGTGAAAATCATAACAGAAAGATTGGTTCGAAAAATGTTATGTAAATCAATAATAACATGTCATATTAACCGATAAAATTATTTTAATTCATAAAAAATCAAAAATTACATTTATTAGGGTATTTATAACATCAATTATGTCAATATTTCGTTAATAAGATAATTACTGCATCATCATTGCGTCAAAAATAAATTAAATTATTTAATGTCTAAAAATTAAAAATAAAACACCATTTTATATGAAATATTTTTTTCTTTATAATTAATATTTATAGTAGAATTTATCTTATTTATAACCCTATATTAAAAATTATTTAGTTATTAAACATTGTTTTTAACTATTTTAACCCTTCTTTAAATAAATTAATAATAAATGTCCTAATCTAATATAAGTTAGACTTAATGGTAATATTTTATTCCTAAGGTTTTTTTCAGTATAATTACACTTATCCAATGGAATTATAATATGTGTTATGGTAATAATAATATCATTTTTACCCTTAATTACCCTATTTACTTTTAATCATGGTAAAAAAAAGTAAAAAGTTACTGTTCACCAAAAATTATTTTCATCTCATTGAACCACATTTTAGTCCTTGATATTAACCGTGTCTCTCAGATTTTTGAAATTTCACTCACAGAAGCGGTAAAATTACATTTTATGTGAATTTCTAAATTCTCCTAGGAGGTGGGTAAAAATAGTGAAAAATTCAATAAAATTTTTATATATCTAAAATTATTATAAAATGACTCCAATAAATTAATTTGAACTTATAAAGGTATTATGTATCAATTTTGACCTAAAATAAATTTAAATAAAATAAATAATTATTTATATAAAAGGTTGGTTTTTAAATAGTAACCCAGTGTTTTAACCATTCATCCAAAATTGAATGTTTTCAGAAAAATAACAAAAATTTCACCCTAGGCTAATTTAGATATTCCGAATCCAAAAATGAAGTCCATTTTGAAAGCTGAAATTTAAAAAATTTTAAAAAGTGGGTATTACTATTCATAACAGCTTGTTTTAATAATATTTTAATAGCATATCGTTGTGTAGTGAAACTTGATATTGCGTAAAATGAAAGCTATCAAGGAAGGTTGCGATTGTAAGTAAAGAAAGACAAGATAGTGTTGTGTATAGTGAATGATTCCTTTGATGATTTATATAAATTAAAAAAATATATTTCTCATAAAATCCTCGTGTGTTACACTGATACTTCACCCAACCATCCATCTCCTTTGTCTTATGTCTGTACCCACCATAATTCAAGAGAAAACATCCCAATGAGATCCATTAATCATGTTTAACCCAATTTTAAACTACCAAAATATGAACTTGGTACTCCAAAACAATGGAATCGAGAAGATACGCCAAACCATTCCACTCGAACACGTGGGACGGGTTCGGATGGTATATCATTACATGGGAAATGCGAACGATATCATGGATCATGATATTCCATGGTTACCTCTTTAAATGATAGGATACATTCCCAAGACACTCCAAAATAAAGAATATACCATCATAACACAATTTCGATGTCCCACACCTTCCCAATCGTCAGAAACCCAACTCAACTGATACATGAATAAAAACATGATCTGAAGCATAATATTAAATCAAATGATGATGATGGCCGACATAAATATTCATGTGACTCAATGCTATCAAAAATATATTTATATTAGATTTACTATCTAGATCATATCGTAAACAAGGCTCAATCCAACAAATAAATGACCAGGAACCTCATACCCACACAAATGGGATTGACATGGATTCACATATAACACCTCAATAAGTCCATCTTAATAAAGGGATAATTACAATTGTTATAGTAAAAGACATCCAATGGAAGTTTAGTTTCCCAGGAAAAACCAAAATCCATCATACATGTATACAACATAACATCCATGGTCTTTATGGTCCCCTTAGACTGTTAATCCATATATGGATTCTACATTGTTATCAATTTCGATAGGGAACCCAAAGCCTCCTATACTCCCTTCAAAAAATGAGCTGCGAAAAAGGAATCCAGATCTAACACCATTTCCAAGGGAACACTAATATTCTGAATATTTTCTCAAACATATAGGCGTCCTAGTTCATCTACATTTGTCTACTATATAATGGGATGAAGATGAGATGATTTTTTCAGACAATCGACAATAACACAATTGGATTTTTTTCCACTCAATGTACATGGTAAACGAATCAATAAAGCTATAGAGATCTTATCTCACATCCACATTGGAATAGGAAGTGGCTACCAAAATATGGGTGGACTCTAAATCTATACTTACACCCTATGGTAGGTCATTTACTAGGAATTAAATTCCACTACTACATATCTCATATCGTGCCACCAATACTATCCCCTCAATGTATAAATCATTTTGATGACCCAAATTTGAATAAAACAACTAGAATGATTTAAATATTGGATCAAATACTGCATAAATATCAAATGAAGAACTTAACAATATATAAAGATTACATAACCATCAAGAGACCATGACCAATCACTTGAGGTCTACCAATAATGTAAGGAACTACTAGGTAGCTAGAACCTAGGGTCAGATTACTACTCAATCCTTAAATTATTGATGATAGATGCTGTAACCTACGCAATATACAAGAATACACACTCCATATTATCCTAAATTTCTTTTCAGAGATAAGTATGAAATATTTTAATACCCCAATCATCCATTATTTCTAATGTTGTTGTACTAGAAGAATTATACTAAATGAATAGGTGACCATGTTTTCTTTTCCATGATTTTATATTATCTTGAAATAAAAAAATATTTAGGTGTACCACCAAACATCATTTTTTTGTAAGGATACATTTTGTAAAAATGTACAGCAGGATCGTATGATCCAAATATACTACAAAACTCATCTTGAGGAGGTAGATTCATCATGTTTTTAGTAATTACATCTTAGAATCTAATTCTAGGTCATGGGTGGAATTGTTTTCACTCATATGGGTATAGTTTCCACAAATGATTGGTTAAATAACAGTCTTCCTAAATCAAAATAAGTATCCCAACAATATAAATGAAGAATTATAATACATCTTGTAAGGTATATTGATCCCAAGAAGAATTAAAACATGTGTGGATGATAGATGGGTCTGTAATATTTAAAAAGCACTCGAGTATATACCATGCCGCTCAAAATTCAACACATTGTTGGGAAAATATTCCAAGGGTGACGCTATCCTATAGGAGTCCCAAAAAATTATATATAATACCTGAACATATCCATAAATATATTGATCCCAAACACATTCTTAGGTTGATTCCTAGACATAACCACTCAATATTAATCCTTATCCACTAAACCTCTTACTTAAAAAATTAGGTGGCCTAGAATTCACAATTCCTTGATCCCAAAATAGCACATGGACACCATTTCATATATATAATTCAATATTAAAGTACCAAAAACAACATCCAGATGAAAATCAAAATCCTCTTTTTTATAATATTACACCATAATGTCATCTACAAACAATACTACAAAGGAGTCCAAAAAAATTGGCTCTCCATGTTCATTAGAGTCATAAAGACTAAAGGGGCATTGTTAATCCGAAATGAAATGAACATATTACCAAAATTTTATACATTCTTTGAAATGTATAAATAGTAAAATACTCTTCCCTAACCATAATAAATTATAACTTTAACTCAGGCCAACCATCAAAAACCAATGGTCCCCACTAAGCATGTCAAATCAATTATCAATTATGGGAAACTTTTATTTATTCTTTACTTTAATCTGGTAGAGCTTACAATATTCCATTCCATGTCATAGGAAACAATATAATATATTTTAAAATAGCACTGGATTATCCCATAATGACACCCAAGATATTATAATACACATTCCATCAAGATCCCGAAGATGATATTTTTTCCCTTTTAACTCAATCGAAGGATCCGGTAAGATGATAAGGAAATCATACTCAACCACAAGGGAAGAATGATGAAAAAATCCACATATCACAATGATTTCCATCCAAAAAATTCCTCTAGAAACAAACATATTTACCTTTGAATGACAACTAGAAGGTCTCCCATGGAACCCTACCTGACATCTCTGAGAAACAACCTAGAAATCTAACATAAGATCAATCCCAACTATGATGTATCTTATCCCGACCTCATAGAAAAAATTTCCCATTCACATAAGAGATGTGATTGATTTTATACAGCATAAGTAACTTGACCCTATGTCAATGATAATCCAAAAATTCCTAAAATAAGATCGAATAAGGCATGACGATAATAAATCCAAGAAATAAGGCATAAAATCTTCCCACATACCAAAATAATCACTTATATTAAGTGATATGAATTAATGGGACGTTCTAGTGTCAAATAAAACTGATTCCATAGAAGAAGTATTAATCACCATACCTCAAATGATTTCTAGCCTAGAGTCAATGTATTTTAGAATAACCACTACTATGTGATGATGGAATGTCTCAGACCAACCATGGATTTTCTTCCCCTAGTGATAATCCCCCATACAATAAAGATGATTCCCTCCACCTGTGGATGCCTATGAATATTCCTGAGATCCCACTAAAATGATGGATCCCACACTATGTTCTTATGAATCCAACTGATAGAAGAATTTGATATGACATGCCTTCACATACTAGTGGTACATTCATATATTCTCTTGGAAAATTATACTAAAATGTCATACCTTTCCTCACAAATGGAAAAAATCATCAATTACATATTGGATCCATATAATAATAACCTGTAAACTAATGAGGACTCATCTCACATTCTCTTTGTGACCGTCATTCTTCCATATTTGCACTATTAAGGATTTTGGGATTCTAGAACATGAATGAACAACAATTAGTTCCATAATTATAGTAAAATAAAAATCCAACATATATACCTTATAAACCAAATATTATTTTATTGGTAGACATATGTGGTAGATCATATATTAGATATATGTTTTAAATCCCATTTCTAAACATCAATCTAGGTTGTAATCATTCATAGAGAGACGTAAAGAGGTATAATCCAACTCATAAATTATAGCGGCGCATTCCATTTCCAAATAATCACCCTTGTCCAACTTCAATAAACCATAGGACTTTATATATATCAATGTCTTTGATTGGAACTAATGATTAAATGACACCTTTAATGTGGACCACATGAGATCCTCATGGATCCATGAAATTAAAATCGATTCCCACCACTTCCAACCTAGTCCTTCCATAACCTAACTGTAAAATCCATATTTAGAGGTTTTAGGGGTATTTAAAAATAATTATTTACATGATATGATCCATCCACTTATTAGGATCAACGATTCCCTTATCACCATGTAATAACAATGGATTTATCTTAAAAATACATTACCATTGTCTACCCTCCATGAACCCTCATGAGCACCCACATGATACAATGTTTGGATCATATAATTCATAAAATCAAATAGTTTTCAATTAATAGTTGGATTATCCAATGGGGTTCTCTTTACTACACCCTATATGTGTCTAAACTTTGTCCTTCGAGGAGTCATTGTCTATAGGACACAGAATAAATGCTTTATCAAGAAACATTCTAACTCAAACCAAGACAAACTATACATAAATCATTAACATGTGAACCAGTAACAAAACAATCACTAAAAGAAACTCCAACAATAGTAAGTAATAACATTACCAAAACCACAAATTATTAGGCATAACTCATAAATATAATTCCCCTACCACCCATGGAAAATAGAAGTCCAATATGAAGAAGAGTTGTCCAATAAATCACTCATTCCTATCTCCCAAGTCTGTATGGTCATATATATAAAATACCACTAAATCAAAAATAAAAACCATTATGATACCATTTTTTAATAAACAATTATACATAGACCCACCCCTTCACCAAATTTAGAACTCCACAGAACTCAATCCACATTCTTGATTGCACAGAATGACGACATGAACAGGGAAAAAAACTATCACTAGAAAATTACTTCACCATTGTTAAGATTGTGTGTCCATCCATTTTAATACCCCTACCCTAGTTACCCATATTCTGTGCGTTATTACATAACATTGGCATTATCACAAAAGCTCATGTCTGAAAAGACCGATTAGTTTAGTATCCTTGGAAGTACTAGATACATTCATAAGATTTACATTACATTATAAAATGAAATACTAAAAACAAATTATCCCCATAAACCACAATCATATCACATATACTATCCAGGAAGGTCATTCATATTATACTTCTCCGCATACTAGAAAAAATAAAACATAAAAAGGGGTGAGCTCAGATGCTCAGTAAGGATAACAATATAGCAGAAACATTCATAAATAAGAATAAACATTTAAGGAAATGTATAAAACTAAAAAAGCCTTTTTAACATAGACATCATCATAATATGGAAAATATAAATCAAAATAATCCATCTTACTTACTCACATGGATATTCTACTAGTATAATAATCACATGAAGTATCATTATCAACATTTATAATGGTTGAATGCATAATTCCAGACTTCATAACAACATAGTCAAGGCATTGTGGCAAGACTACAAATAATATTTTTTCATAGACTTATTCCCAGACACTAGTTTGTATCATGAGACCTACCAATTAATCGAGGAGTTATATCAGGCTCCCCTCATCACTTATTAAGTCTAATATATTTGTCATATGAATAGGATTAAACATAACATAAACATTTGTTTTAAAACTAGTATCCGAAATTTCAATACTTAATCCATATACAATGAATAGTATACAAATAACACATCCACAGTCAAACATATGACACAACCTTCGATAAAATATGGATGACTTTTATCATAATAAATCATCTTCAAACATGTTTAAAATCCATTAAAGAATGTTCACATAGATGAAATCAAAACTATTTGGGAGAAATATCTCTTTCTATTTTGAAATAATTTTAAAGTCATGTAATTATAATAAAAAATATTTATTTTGAAAATATGTTTATAAGCTTGTAAGGGAAGCTTCGACGATGTTATAATGGCAGAATACATCCTCACCCACCGTATAGGTTAAAAAAACATTTTTACCTAAATTTTGGAAAGGTCATAAAGTAACATGTTTGGAAAATGAAGGAAATATTCCTTTCAAAACGTATAAGGTCAAATAAGGGTATAAATGAATTTAAACCATAGTATAGTAAATAGTAAAAATGGTTTTCAATACATTTTTATGAAAACACTGATGTGGATGATAAAGAGGTCCCATTTGATACTTACCTAAAAACAACCTCGGATAATAAAGCTATTGTGAAATTAACCCTTAACAAGTACTTTTTCTTGATCGAGGGTATGCTAACCAGCTGTATAATAGTTAAATAATTGTTATTAAATTATACAATAACCATATACATAAATATGATATCATTTATTATCTTCTAATATTGATTTGTTATTAATATTTTAGTATTAGCATCGTTTCATGTGTTAACTGAATCATTTTCCTTTATATACTTGGTTATGTAATCCATGTTTTTTTGGATAGGAAGTATTTGATTCATATCCAAAATGATATAAAGTTATTTAAATATTATTTTTAATCATTAAATGAAAATTATTCTATAATTAGTACCATGGGAAAATGAATCTCATCGCGTTTGTGGAGACCGTAATCCGTACATACGTACGAGTGACAATATGATTACTTTGATATTAAAATCAAAATTAAATGGATTTTATAGCATATATAAAATATCATTAACATGTTATATATATTATTTAAATCAATTATAAATCATTATTATACCCATCCAAATAATAATTTGTGGAATAACAACTACACCATGACGTGGAGACAATATGCCGTACGTACACACGTATAGTGACATTTTATTCATAGGATTGAAAAAATAATGAATATGGTTTTGCCATTTTTATAATAATATCACAGTATATATAAGATAATGGAGTTATTATTTTTGAATGGAAAAAACAAAGAAAGAGTAAGTGGAAGAATAAAAGAACTTGAAAGAGGTGATAAAATATTTATCTCTTCTTCTAGTTCTTCATTTTTATTTGATCAAAAGGGCTCCATATGTTGGATTTATGACTAAATTAAGGACTCTAGGGTGAAGGGATCACTGTTGAGACGTTATTTGGGTGGGGTTTGGCTGAGCCAAATGGATTTGATGGTTTGAATTTGAGAGAATGGTAACTGCCCTTTTATAAGAGAGGTGAGGGTGACTTTATGAAAATCATGAAATATTATTTTATAGTAAAACCATTTTCTGTTTCTAATGGCTCCAAAATGATTTATTTAGAGGATAAGGTGATTATGGGTCTAACAACAGTCAACCAACAGGTTTTAGATAGTTTTGGGTCACTATATTAACCTTATGTTTTCTATTTAACTCTTAAAAATTAGTGTGACATTTACCATGTCTCTTTGTATTTTTAAATTATATTGTTCATAAAGTTACCATAAAAATACAAGAGAACCCATGTGGTTCATTATTAATATATATAACATTATCTAAGTCATTTGGACGAACCTTTTATTTTTAGGAATATTATATCAATTAATAATATAATATTTGTTTAAAAAACAATTTTATGTCACATTTGACAATATTTGGTATTTTATTTTTTCTAAATTCATAACAGCATTATTACTTCGAAAAAAATTATTAAATAAATCATAACATGTCATAATAACCAATAAAATTAGTGTAATTCATAAAAAGTCTCAAATTAAATTTATTTGGGTATTTATAATATCAATTATTTTCATATTTCATTAATAAGGTAATTAGTGCATCATCATTGTGTCATAAATAAATGAAATTATTTAATGTCTAAAATTTATAAATAAAATAACATTATGTAGGAAATATATTTATCATTATAATGAATATTTATAGTCTAATTTATATTATAGTTAACCCTATATTAAAAATGTTTTAGTTAGGAAAACTCGAATTTAACACTTTTAACTCTTCATTGAATTAAATAATTATAAATGTCCTAATCTAATCCATGTGGACCTAAAGGATAATAATTTATTCCTAAGGTTTTTTGGGTCTAATAAAACTCATCCAATAGAATTAGGACACGTTTTAGGGTAATTATAATATTATTTTTACCTTTGATTACCCTATTTACTTTTAACCGTAGTAAATAAAAGTCTAAAGTTACTACTCATAAACAATTATTTTCATCTCATTGAACCCCATTTTACTTACTGATATCAACAGTGTCTCTCATATTTTTGAAATTCAACTCACAGAAGCGGTAAAATTACGTTTTATGTAAATTTGGAAATGCTCCTAGGAGGTGGGTAAAAGAGAATAAAATGTTAAATAAAATTTATATATATCTAAAATTATTATAAACTGAGTCCAATTAATTACATTGAACTTATTTAGACATTATGTATCTATTTTGACATAAAAAATTTAAATAAAAAAATAATTATTTATATAAAAATTCAGTTTTAAACTATAACTCAGTGTTTTTCACTATTCATCAAAAATTGAATGTTTTTAGAAAAATTCCAAAAAATCACCCTAAGCTAATTTCAATATTCAAAATCCAAAAATGAAGTCCATTTTGAAAGATAAAATATAAAAAAAGATGGTATTACTATTCATAACATCTAGTTTGATTGGTTGTGGTGTGTTAGAACTCGAAGTTGCATACAACACAAGCTATTGTATTATTCAAAAGAGAAGCATACAGTGGAGGCTTGTGTGTTACATTATCCCCTCCTTCAAATAATTTCGTCCTCAAAATTTCTAGAATATTACTGCATAAAATTCTCAGGTGGTTCTTCATCATTCATTCATCGGGTTCCCACATTGCCTCTTCCATCTTATGGTTTCTCCATAGAACATAACCAGATGAGTCGTCCAGTTTCTCAGCACCTGTTCTCTTGTATCATAAACCATGACAGGCTCTTCGAAATAAAACAGACCCGGTTCTAGTTCTAATTTCTCAAAGGTGAGTACATGTGTTGGGTCAGACATTTATTTTCTCAATAGTGATACGTGGAGGACATCATGAACATTAAAGAGACCTGGCGGCATTGTCAAACGGTAATCTACAACCCCAATAAGTTCTAGAATTTTGAATGTTACAATGTACCTGGGACTTAATTTTCCCTTCTAACCGAAATGTATAACACCCTTACATGGAGATTCCTTTAAGAAAACATGATCTCCAACCAGAAATTCCAAATCCTTCCTTCATTTATCGTCATAGCCTTCTGCTTACTTTGAGCTTCTTTGATGTGGGTTTGGATTACCTTCACCATTTCCATCGTTTCCTCCACAAGTTCTGGGCCTATGAGTTTTCTTTCACCAACATCATCCTGATAGGTAGGTGTGCAACATGTAGTTCATTATAATGCTTCATATGGTTCCATCTGAATACTTGAATGAAAACTATTATTATATGAAAATTCTACCATAGGTAAATATTGATCCCACATTCCTTGAAAGTCAAGTGAACATGATCTAAACATTTCTTATAAGGTTTGAATTTACCATTCTGATTGTCCATAAATTTGAGGGTGGTAGGTAGTGCTCAGACAATGTTCAGTATCCAGGGCTTTCAGAATAATTTTCTAGAATATTGATGTAAAATGTGGATCATGATTTGAAAAAATTGATAGGGGTACTCCATGAAGTCTCACATCTTCATTAATATGTAGTCTTTCTGGACGTTCAATTGGTAAATCTTATCTTATAGCAAGAAAATGTGCTGACTTGGTAAGATGATCAACAATGACCCATATTGCATCGTTTATTCTAGGAGTCTTTAATAGTCTCATGAAAAAGTTCATAGTAATGTTATCCCATTTACAATCAGGTATGGGAAGAGGTTGCATGACTCCTCTGGGTTGTTGCGTTCCAGATTTCACTTGTTGAAAAACCACACATCTCGAAACAAAATCAGGAATCTCCCTCTTCATGTTGTCCGACAAAAAATGTTCATTCAAATCTCTATACATCTTAGTGCTATTAGGGTGTATAGAGAAATTGGAACTATGAGCATCAACTAACAATTCCCTTTTTAAATTAGTTATTTTAGGAAGAAAAAGTCTCTTCCCAAATTTCAAAATTCCATCTTCATACACAAAGTCACTCAATCACCCATCATTCATTGCTTTAATTTTTTTTGAAACTATTCGTCATCATTCTGAGAACTCATTTTCATTTCTAGTATAGATGGTTTGGAAACCGTTGGAAAAAGTTTTGATGTTTCACCTTCCATGGGTATCCCCATGTCCAACTTTACTAGATCCTTCTATATATGATCATTTTCAACTCTCATCTTGTTCAGAACTCCTTGATCCTTTCTACTCAAAGCATCTGACACCTTATTTTTCTTCATCGGGTTATAGTGTATGATCCAATCATAATCCTTGAGTATTTCAAGCCATCTCTATTGCCTCATGTTGAGTTATTTCTGTGAGAAAATATACTTCAAGCTCTTTGGGTCAGTATATATCTCACATTTTTTCCATAGAGATAATGTCTCCATATATTCAATGAAAATATTATAGCTACTAACTCAAGATCAGGAGTTGGATTGTTTTTACCATGAATTTTTAGATGTCGTAATGCATAGGCGATAAACCTATCATTTTGCATAATGAGACAACCATGTCCATTCTTTGATGCATTACTATAAATAACAAACACATCATTCCCCGACGGTAGAGTGAGGTAAAAAGAATTTACTAATATTCTCTTCTATTATTCAAAAAATTATTCACACTCTTTTTCCCAGACAAATTTATCCACTTTACGTGTGAGCTTCGTTAATGGGTTAGCCAATCAGGCAAAATTCTGGATGAAACGCTGATAAAAACCTACTAAACCAATAAAACGGCATACCTCGGATTTGATCATTGGTGCTGGCCATTCTTGGATCGCCTTGGTCTTAGAAGGATCAACATAGATTCCATACATAGATTCAATATGTCCATGAAAATAACTCTCTTGAAGCCAGAATTCACACTTGCTAAATGTCCTGCATAATTCATGACTTCCAAGAGTGTCTAGAGTAATGCACATGTGATTTTCAAGATCTTCGTAGCATTTGGAGCATACCAAAATATCATCAATAAATACCACAAAAAATTTATCAAGATATTCATTGAAAAATATATTCATTATATACATGAAGATAGAATGTTCATTAGTCAATCCAAAAAGAATTTATGTAAACTCGTAATGCATGTACCTAGTTCGAAATGCTATTTTTGAAATTTATTCCTTCTTTACACATAATAGATGATATCTAGATCAAAGCTCAATCTTTGAAAAGTATAGTGCTCCATGAGGTTGGTCGACAAAATAATTAATGTGAGGTAGGGGATTCTTGTTCTTTATTGTTATAGCATTGATCTCTATGTAGTCAATGCACAACCTCAAAGAACCATCATTCTTCTTAACAAAATGAGCTGGGGATCCCCATAGAGAAACAATCAGGTAAATAAATAATTTAGTACTCAACTCCTATAGTTGTTTCTTGAGTTCCACTAATTCCAAAGTGGCCATTCTATAAGAGGTTTTCAATATGGGCCTTCAATCAGGAATTAAGTCAATGGAAAACTCAATTTCTCATTCTGGAGGATGTCCAGGTAAGTCTTCTGAAAAGACATCAACATATTTTTCAAAATAGGTACATAGTCTATTTTAAAAATTCTTTTCCTCACCCACAGTTATTTCATTCTCATCCTCCCTAATAATTGAATTTAGTTGAGCTACTGGGGTTAGATCTAGATAAGAATTAGGTGGTGACATTTATGATCAAAAGATAAGGTGTTCTTTATCATCATCATCAAAAAATTTAACCTCCTTCTTCTTACAATAAATCTTCACATCACGGTCCGAAAGCTAATCCATACCGAGGATTATATCAAATTCAATCATGGGTATGACAATGAGATCTGTAGATAAATAACGATTATATGCCTTAATGGGGACTGATTCACAAAACTTTGTTGCAATGATACTTCCCTTAGGAGTTTTTACTAATAACTCCCTTGTTAAAACAAATTGGAAATATCGAATTTTCTTAGAAAACTGGGATTATATGAAACAATGAGATGATCCAAAATCAAATAACGCAATGGCGAAACTTAAAGAAACCATTAAATTACCTCCCACCACGTCTTTCAGAGCTTTAACCCCAACAGTAGTGATAAAACAAGCTTGGACTTGATCTATTTAAATTTTCTTAGGTAAGTTCCACTAAATCATAGGAAATTAATTTTCATAAGGTCCCCTTTCTCTACAATTGTAGAATTCAACATTAACAGGGTCTTTCTTCCCCTTGCAATCGCGAGCTTGGTGGCCTTTTTCACCACACATGTAAAAAACTCGCATTCCCTTCAGAAAAGTACCAGGGTGTTTCTTCCCACATTTACTACAGGATGAATATTCAATTTTTCTCTTCTTCCCCTTATTTAAATTTCTAGAGTGTTCAACATATCACTTATTTTCATTCATTGCTTTAAAGTCGCAAGGCTTAGAGAATTTCTTTTATGTCTTGATAGCACAAGAGACTATATCTTCGTATGACGAGTAGGATTGTGAGAATAATGCTCGACAGAGAAACGGTTTTAACCCATCAAAGAAATGATAAATCTTACTCATTGGGTTATGTATATAATCTACTGCATGTCTTGATAACCTTGTAATGTTAGCCTCATACTTTGCAACATTCTCATCCTCTTTCTGCCTCAGACTAAGGAATTGTCTTTCCATATCTGCTCGATGATTACGAGGAATGTATTTTTCTAAGAAAATTTCTTTAAACAACCTCCATTATATATTTGATACTTAATCATCTTCCTTTTTGTTTGGAATCAATGATCACCATTGATCAGTATCTCCATTGAGGCGGTAAAATTCCATGACAACGTTTTCCCTTTTGCTACTCCCCAAGGCGTGGAATATTTTCTCTAAATAATTTACCCATTTCTCAGCTACTAATGGATTTTTACCACCATTTAATGTTTGTGGTTGTTTCCTCATGAAGTTATCTAACATTGAACCTCCACGTTGTGTATCATGGTGCTCTATACGGGTAAGGTTATTATTCATAACCAGTGTGAGTTCTCCTAGTATAGTGATAAGCTGATCCACAACAGTTGTATCACCAGCTCCATTATAATTATCTTGACCAGGAGGGAAATCCCACCATGGAGTACGTGCATTTATACAGTTTCCATTAGTTCCACTAGGTTCCATTCTAAAAAATGGAATAAACTATATTATAGTATGAATCAAAATAAATAACTCCAAACATATAACAAACTTAAAATATATTAAATATTTTATGGATATAATCCATAATCATAAAAAATGTTTTCTTTGAGGAGGTATATACTCATAAATACTTCATAATGGGTTTTAAAGAAAATGTGAATTATCCTAAGCATATCCCCCAGGAATGTTGTAACCAACAATGTAATAAGGCTCGTTGTCATGTACTAGGATACATTGGGTTAATACTGCAACTCATTTTCGATGTTTTCACCCTAGAGTACATCTATGCTAGAGCCGCCTCTACCTGTTTTTATCCAGAAAGTGATTTATTTCTCATAAAATAAACAAAATCTCTACATTAAAAAAATTCTAGGATGTTATTCTATCCTAATCCTCAAAGACTATCAAAGATTAATGTGATATAATTAGAGTTCATCTAAATTTAGATTCCAAGGATAGTACCAAACTTCCTATGATATCAACTGTAACGCCCCGACCCTAGTTACCTAGAGTCGGTTCATTATTACATCACATTATCATGATCACAAAAGATCATGTCTCGAATGACCAATTAGTTTAGTAGCTTTGGAAGTAATAGATGCAATCATAAGTTTTACATTACATTATAAAATGAAAAAATAAAAAAATTATCCCCATAGATGACACTCATATCCCATAGACTATCCCTACAGGTTAGTCATAATATTCTTCTTCACGTCCTGGTAAAAATAAAACATATAAAGGGGTCATCTCAAACACTCAGTAAGGATAACAATATAGCAGAAACATTCATAAATAAGAATAAATATTTAAGGAAATGTATAAAACTAAAACAAAATACTTTTAAACTTAATAATCATCATAATATGAAAAATATAAATCAAAACAATTCCATTTACTTACTCACATGGATATTAGACTAGTCAAATATTCAAAATCAATATCATAAGCCACTTTTATAATGATGGAATGCATAATGCCATACTTCATAACCACATAGTCAATGCCTTGTGCCAAAACTACAAATAATATTTTGTCAAGGCCTTTTTCCAAGACACTAGTTTGTCTCATGAGACCTTCCATTGCATCGAGGAGCTATAGCGGGCTCCACCCGTCACATATTAAGTCTATTGCATTCCCCATATGAAAATGATTAAACAAAACATAAACTTTGTATTAAAACTAGCATAGAAAATGTCAATAAATTATCCATATACCATTAATGGTATAAAAATAACACATCCATAGTCAAACATATCACATAACCTTCAATAAATTCTTGATGATTTGTATCATAATAAATCAACTTCAAAAAAGTTTCAAATCCATTAAAGGATGTTGACATAGATGAAATCAAAACTGTTTGATAGAAATATCTCTTTCTATTTTGAAATAATTTAAAAGTCATGTAATTATAAGAGAAAGTATTCATTTTGAATATATTTTTATAAGCTTGTACAGGAAGCTTCAACGATGTCATAATGATGGAATATATCTGAAACTGCCGTATAAGTTAAAAAATATTCTTACCTTAATTTTGACGAAATGGTCATTAAGTAACTTGTTTGGAAAATGACAGAATGTTTCCTTTCAAAAAGTATAAGGTCAAATAAGGGTATAAATTAATTTAACCCATATTCTAGTAAATAGTAAAAAAAATTTGAAATACATTTTTAAGAAAACAAGGATGTGGATGATAATGAGGTCCTAGTAGATTCTTACGTAAAAACAACATCTGATAATAAAGAGATTGTAAAACTAACCCTTACCTTGTACTTTACCTTGGTCGAGGGTACGTTAAAATCCTGTATAATAGTAAAATAATTTTTATTAAATTATTCTATAACCATATACATAAATAATATATCATATATGATCTAATATTGCTTTGTTATTAATATTTTAGTATTATCGTTGTTTCGGGTGTTAACTGATTCGTTTTCCTTTATATACATGGTTACGTAAGGTATGTTTTTTATGGATAAGATGTATTTGATTCAAATCAAGAATGATATTAGGTTCATTAAATATTATTTTTAATCATCAAATGAAAACTATTCTTGAATGAATATGATGGGGACATGAATCTCCTCGCGTTCATGGAGATGATAATCCGTACGTATGCACGAGTGACAATATCATTCATTTGATATTAAAATAATATGTAAATGGATGGTATATCATATATAAAGAATAATTAACATTTTATATCTATTATTATCATTAATTATACATCTTTATTATACCCATACAAATAATACTGTATTGAATAACAACTACCCCACGACGTGGAGATGGTATGACGTACGTATGCACCTATGGTGACATGTTATTCATAGGATGGGGAACAAAATGAATATGGTTGTACAATTTTTATAATAACATCACAGTATATAGAAGGTGCTGGAGTGATTATTTTATAATGGAAACAAAAAAGAATGAGGATGTGGAAGAATAAAAGGACTTGAAAGTGGTGATGAAATATTTACCTCTTCTTTGGGTTCTTTCTTTTGATTTGATCAAAAGAGATCCATAGGATGGCTCTCTAACTAAAATAAGGACTCTAAAATGAAGGTATGATGGTTTAGAAGATATTTTGGTAGGGTTAGGCCTATAAAAATGGCTTTGAAGGTGCGAATTTGAGAGAAGGGGATGTTCTCTTTTATAGGAGAGGTGAGGGTCACTTTAGGAAAACATGAAATATTATTTTATAATAAAATAATATTCGGTTTATAATGGCTCCACAATGATTTATTTCTAGGATATGGTGTGTATGGGTCTACAACCAATCAACCAAAAGGTTTTAGATCAGTTTGGGTCGCTATATTAACCTTATCTTTTAGATTTAACTCTTAGTTAATTGGTTTGACATTTACCATGTCTCTATGTATTTTTATATTATGTGGTTAATAAAATTACCATAACAAGCCAAGAGAACCCCATGTGGTTCATTATTAATATATATAACCTTATCTAAGTCATTTTTCTGAACCGTATATTTTTAAGAATATTATATCAATTAATAATTAAATATTTTGTTATAAATGCTCTTTTATGTCATTTTGGACACTATTTGGTATTTTGTTTTTTCTAAATTCATAACAGCATTATTACAACAAAAGAAATTTATTTAATCAACCCTAAAATGTCATATTAACCTATAAAATTAGTGTAATTAATAAAAAGTCTCAAATTAATATTATTTGGGAATTTATAATATCAATTATATTTATATTTCATTAACAAGGTAATTAATTCATCATCATTGTGTCATATATTAAATAATTTAATGTCTAAAAAATATAAATAAAATACCATTATGTAGGAAATATTTTTATATTTCTATTTAATATTTATAGTCGAATTTATATTGTGTTTAACCCTATATTAGAAATGTTTTAGTTATGAAAACATGAATTTAACACTTTTAACTCTTCTTTGAATTAAATATTAATAAATTTTCTAATCTAATACAAGTGGCCCTATGGGATCATATTTTATTCCTAAGGTTGTTTTTGGTCAAATTAAACTTATCAAATAGAATTTGGACATGTGTTTGGGTAATTATAATATCATTTTTACCTTTGATTACCCAATATACTTTTAACTACGGTAAATAAAAGTCAAAAGTTACTATTCACCAAAAATTATTTTCATCCCATTAAACAACATTTTACTTAATAATATCAACTATGTCTCTCAAATTTTTTGAAATTCAACTCACAAAAGCGGTAAAATTACGTTTTATTTAAATTTGCAAATTCTCATAGGAGGTTGGTAAAAGAAGGTAAAAAGTTCAATAAAATTGTTATATATCTAAAATTATTATAAACTAACTCCAATGAATTACATTGAACTTATAGTGGTATTTTGAATCTATTTTGACCTAAAATAAATTTATATAAAAAAATAAATATTTAAATAAAAATTGGGTTTTAATCTATAACTCAGTGTTTTCACTATTATTCAAAAATTTAATTTTTTCATAAAAATACCAAATATTCCTCCCAAGAATATTTCAATATTCTGAATCCAAAAATGAAGTCCATTTTGAAAGATAAAATTTATAAAATTTCAAAATGATGGTATTACTATTCATATTGGCTGGTTTGATTGGTGGTGGTGTGTTTCAACCCGATGTTGTGTACAACACATGCTATTGTATTATTCAAAAGCGAAGCGTGCCATGGAAGCGTGGGGTGTTACATCAAAGAAATGTTATTACCCTTACAATATCTTCAGATTCCACAAAGTAAATAACAAATATCATAAATAACAAAAAATTCCATATACAAATAATTCCATAATTGAACAAGTACATGTAGTCTCAAAATAAATGAAAAACTAAAAAATAATGGGAACATATGCAAACATTTCATATCCAACATACCTATAGGTAGAAATAAAAAATAAATAGTCCATATGAACCAATACCTATGATACCACATCTCCTCGACAAAAAAATATGATTGTAATCAATAAGAGCCACTCACAAACATGATGTCATTTTCATTTCCCGTGTCATAAAAATTGAAGTTTATAAACAAACACAAAGGGACCAAGAATTGTGTGAGGATGAAATAATTTTATGTTAAATCCCTAAATATATTTATGAATATTATCGATGAACAACAATAAACTAGATTTCAATCATTTTAATAGTTAAACCACTTCGAAACCATACAATTTACAAATACGCATTAAAGTGCCTTTTATTTTTACATTTAATGAAAACCGGATTCCCAAACCTATTTCCAACAAGTATCAAATAAATAAATTTTACCAAATGGATTAACATGATCAATATAAAAAAAATCATAATTGAATGTGAGTATAATGTGATAAATAGATAACCAGAGAAATTTGAATCATAGAAAATACGCTTAACAAATCACAGATTCAAAATGGAGGTAATCAAATGTATAATGTAGGTAAACCAACATGAGATGATAAATTTGAAACTATGGCTCTAAATACAAATCCTATTATGAGTGAGTAAACTAGTATTCTGGCCAAATAATAAAATTAATTCTATCATAGTCTTCCTCATTCCCAATAGGGAAGCTCCCACGGTCTTCCTACCCAAAGGCTCTCAAGGCCTGTTGGAAACTAAATTAAAGACTCACATGATCCTCTATATCATGGATCATAAGACCATTTAGACCAAACATCATATAATCATGAAAAACAATTTCATGATGGATTACACCATCCCTAAAAAAACACCCCAGTCACACCCTGATAAAGCCATGTGATATTTTATGACAAAACAACCACAAGATTGTCCACATTTCAAACAATATAAAACATTATACATTTCATAAACCACATTCCCAATCATATAAAAAACCATATACGTGGTATGAAAATTATAAAACCACGTTACAAATCAATTTCAATTCACAAAACATCATGGATTAATTTTGAAAATCACTTAATGGTAATAAAAGACACACATGTTTGGAAAAACCCTTTTAAAAACAAAATGATCTAAGACATTCAATGAAATAAAAGGAACATGGAATTCAAACCCATAACATAACATATCATATAAATTTATATTTCAAAATAAATTTTTTTTATTAATGACTTAAATGTTTATCTTGGAAAACACCGTTAAATATTGAATCCTACCGTAGATTCATTACAAATTATGTCTCCATTGTAAAAGACCACCCATAAGAGGTAGGATAAGGCCTCAAACATATAATATGAATGGAAATAAAACATTTATCACATGAGGAACATTTTTCACAAAACCTCCTTCTAGGTTTACACATATCCATGAAAGAATATGTATATGGCTTGGAAGAAGGAATGAAAAATAAAACAATAAGAAACCAACTTACATCTAGCCAAACCACCAAGATTTAAAAGATAAAATCACCACTAAAGAGGAGGAATATCTCCACAGATAAAGTGGGAGGATTAATTCTAGTGGGAATTAAAATATTCCCCAAACCCTAATAAATATACATGGGTAAATGTGTAAAACCACACTTCTTATCCATATTATACATGCCATATAGTTTGGCTGCACGGTTAGGAAAACCAAGAAACAACTTGGGTGTTATAATTTCCACCAAAAAATAATCCAAATTATTTCACATGGGGTGATTAATAGTGTGAAAAAAGATCATATTATAAAAATTCACACTATCAAAAACTAATGCACCCTCACATGGTCACCACATGGTTTAAGAAATGGTGCACTAATAGAGAACCTTGGTATGTCTCTATAAAAAATATCAGTTTCACCCCCCAAATCCCAATAAACTAATAACACAACAAGAGATAAATAAAACATAAATTTTGACATACTGGTGACATGGTGGGTTTCACATACATGGTAACCTATCCATAGTACTTTTAATGAATGTTTTATGATTACACAGCTTCATCATCCTTATTTATACCCTTCCATAGTTCCTGATTAAACATTAAACAATCATTTGAAATAATGGTATACCTTGATGTGTCTCCTTGATAAAATTTCATAACCATTAGAAACAAGGAATTATTTTAATGTATTTATCTCCCACTAAAGATACATTTATACTATTCCTTTATTATCTTGACATAAAAAATTTACAACCACATGGATACTATTACACTATAGAGACATCGATCATTGTTATTAATTCACATGAAATATGTAAATAAAACTATCCTAGGAATGGATTTGGAAATTAACATATGAGAGTATGTGAAATGTCATATCATTGTACAAATCCTCTTTAGTTGGAGAAATTTTTTTATGAGTGGTGAAACATCCTAAGATAATTTCAGATATTTAAGATAATTTTAACTATTACATGATTGTTAGTAATGATGTATGCTCCCAAAGTCATATGATTATGTATTGATGCCTTCAGATCCAACTAGGACAAGTTCTTATGGTCTCCTCTAAAGTAATATAATATTAGGAAATTTCTTCTCATGGAGTATTATGATGAATTATTATTGTCCCTAAATAATTTCTTATGATCCAATCTATTCATATAATTGTGAAATGAATGAATTTCAACATTGAATTCATATTCTCATTACATTTCAATTTCCTTGACATCTCAAAATTCAGACAATGGATCCATGTGAATTCTGAATATGGAAGCCTCAAAGTATAATTACATTCATGATGGACTATTTCAGTAGAAAAAATAACCATGATGATGAGAAAGTAATTCGATCAGTTCATTTTTAATTTCGAACATGAATCTCATGAACATCAAACACAGAATAGTATTTTTTTCAATTAATCCAAAATTAATCCAAATAATTAAAACAATAATTAATATCTTTTAAAAAATTATGTTTCAAAAGTAAATACTCATGCATGACTGAAAAAATAATTTAGAAAATAGAATAAATAATTTAGACTTAATATTTAATCCAATTAAAATATTTATTTTTGATTTCCAATGTTAAGAAATATGAATTAATTAAACAAGTTATAGTTCAATAAATATAATAATTTCTAATGAAATTTAATTACAAATTTAGGAAACTATCTCTCTTATCACTCCCCGCACTGAAAATATTCCACTATTGTGAAAAATATTGAACATCGTTTATTAAACAACTATTTTCCTTTCCTAGACATAAAAACACACAAATACGAAGAATAAAATAACATATTAAATAATAATTACAATTATTATTCATTGCATATGAATATAATCCACTATCATCACATAAATTTAAGATTAATTACTAATTATAGGTATTAAAATAGAATCGATCTTAGTAGAATAAAAAATTTACCATATAAAGAATTAATATATCCCACTCCACTAAGATTCTTTCCCCATATTTCATTTTTATACTTTTTGGATACTTGCAAAATGAAATTCTATTATATCATCTTCACATTATTTATCTAATTTCAAAAATCAAAAAAATCTATTCATCCCTTTTTGAAATTTGAACCTATTAAATTTATCGCACCCATATATTTGAAAAACACTTGTTTTTTGAGTGATACTAAACCGAAAAATAAATTATCCCAAGATAAAGGTATCCATCAAGACTAATTGTCAAATCCAAGGTATAGAATTAACTACTAGGAATCAATCTCTGAAGAAAATGTTACTCCAATTTTATGGATAAAACATACACACATATGTTATTATGTTGACCAAATATGTCTTTTAGATAAATTTCCATATTTTCACATAATGGTTTGATGTAATCTATTTTTTTGGAGCTTTAGGGGTAGTTTAGTTTCTGTTCATGATATTTTTCTTAGTTTCCAAGGAATTAAAAAGAATCTTTGGAATTTAGAGGTGCATCATGTGCTTGATCACACCATGGTCCAAGACAGGTTATAAACAGTGTCACTTTTTACCATGGGAAGAGAAATTATTCCCAATGCATCCCAAGATCTTGTCCATAGGGCATGGGGAATTGGGTGTCCTCATTTTCTACACAAAAAGTTCTGCCCCACCATGTCGTGGTAAAGGGAATGGTGAGTCAAAAATGGAATGTGTTTTAACAACACATCATATTTAATCATCATTTCTAGATCTTAAGTGTTAAAATATTGGGAATAACATAGGAATCATCAATTACCACCAAACTAGGATGTAAAAAGTTTAATAATATTCTAATGGATGTATCAACCACCCAGTCTTCTAGTGGGGTTCTCAACAATTAATGGTGGTGCATGTAAAATTTAAGGAAGGGGTTTTAGGTTGTTCTAACTTGATAATACCTATTTTAATACTAAACCATTGAATACACATAAATTATTTATTAGTCATAAAGATTCTAGGGATTATTTTGGGTGACCTCTATTTAATTGATTTTCTCCTTTTATGATCTCAACCTTTATGCTTTTCATCTATTAGTGTCCTTATTTTGTGATAAATATATACGTAAGTGGCTCTTATCACCATCTATTAATCTTGATAAATATTTATTGATGATTCAAGAAATAGGTTTTTTAGTATAGATATAATTATAATCTAAATAGATCTCTCATTCTCGTAGCTCATTTTTCATGTACACTCATTGAAAATACTAGTTGTTTTGAGTTGTGGGGGTTCATAATAATCCATTTCTATATAAACTATTTATACATTAAAATTTTATTTTATTTTTTTGAAATGTTGAAGGGAATTATTTAAAATTTCTGAAATTTGGTGATTTTGGATATCTTTGTAAAGATTAACTTTATCCTTTTGTTTTGTAAATTAATTTGTTATCCCAACAGATGTTTTATTTTATGGAAAGTAATTTCAAATAAAGTGATATTTAAATGAAAAGTGATTTCAAATAAAATTTTAATTGGGTGGAATGTGGTTTGAAATCATTTTGTGTTTTGATGACAATTTATTTTCAATCAGGTTTTATTTTGATAAAAAGTGATTTTAATTGTTGTTGGGTGTTAAAAATAATGGTTCCCAATTATAGGCGAGGAATTTTTAATTCATCTAATTGGTTAACCTCAACATCAGAAGATCACATGGGACCTAGGGTACATAGAAGTTAGATGAAATTGGGATAATAATGCTAGTCATGTTAGGTTTTTATTATCAGGGACCTAAAATTATAACTTTAACTAAGGTTAACTTGTTGGGGTGTTCATCTATCCATCTTCATGGATGTTCTCCTAGATAATTCTGGGGAACTCTAGTTGTGATTATTCCCTAAGGTGTGAGGATCCTTGATAGACCATACTGATTACATCCTTGTACACAATTTCCATTTAACTACTCCTTGTTAAATGGTTGTTTATTTATTCATTAGACATCTAAAATAATTTAAATGTTTAGAAATTATTTAAATGGGTTCAATGAAAATTATTTCATGATATTTTAAATGGGAATCAGTCAGTTGAATAGTTTTTAAAAATTTTTTAATTTGTGTGAATCTATATATTTTTATACATTAACACCATGCTATTTTAGTAAATAATTTTAAAAAAAAAATTCAATTCTATCGATGGTATGCATTAACTTCAAGATTGAGTTTTAACAAAAAATAATACTCTATTAATATTATTATTTAAACATGATCATTATAACAGAGATGTTCAACTTAATAGTATTATTAGGAATATCTATCTTTTCAATATTATGTATAATAGTTTTATATAATGTGACCATGTTGATACAAACTAAATTAGTTTTAACTAATTTAATTATATATTTCTAAAATAACATTAAAAAAAATAATTAATTATAGTAATTTTTTTCAATTTTTCAATTTTTTTTATTTTTTTTAAAATAAATATGTAAAAATTATCATTGAGTGTTGTTTTAATAATTTTCAAGAAAGATTTATTATTCAACAAATAGTAAAATATATTATCTTTTAATCAAAATTGATTTTTCATATAGATAACTTAAAAAGATTATCCATGTTTAAAAAATTTAAAAATATTAAATTAGTTAGAATATATAGATTAATTAATCCATTTATGGTTATTATAAATCATCTTCATATTGTATTTTGATATTTAAATTGCCTATACATATGAAAATATTCTCTAGGGACACCAATATATTCATCGCATCTATGTGTTTTATTTAAATATTAATTTTCACAATTATGTTAAGGGAATTTATCAAAATGGATTCCGTATTTTTAATTAGAAAAATTAATATTATATAATATGATGAAATTAATTTTTGGTCAAAATTAATTTGTAAAAATTGTAAATAATAATTATCATAGAACCATGTAAAATAGGTTTATTGTGGGTTAAATCTAAAGGATAAGTGGAAGATAAACTAAAAACATGTAAAAATATAATTATGTGTCCATTTATAAATCACATCTCAACTAGAATTCTATAATGGTCCATTTTTAGCCTTGTCGTTGGTTTACAACTTGGCCACACCATATTGTTTTTAAAAATTTCATGTGTGTCTATTCCCCTACATATAAATGCCAACCCCTATCCTCTACTCATCAAAAATAAAAAACACTTTGGTTAGGAAAAAAAGTCCCCAAAACATTCTTAAATCCACCCCATAAATCTAACATGCCATAGTTGTATTTGGAAATTATTTTTAGAAGGATTTGGGTGTAAATCTAATTGGGTTTTCTTATGAAGATGTATGGTCCATAACCATGCATTTACAATTTATTTCCTCCTCTCACTCCATAAAATATTATTAAAACATGCTAATATAATAAAACAAGAATCATAAATATATTGATATTTCATTTTATTTATGTAATAACCCACATCTATATCCCATTCCATTATATGGAAAATGAAACCATAGATCATGTGTACGGAGGACAACCATATCATGAATGGATGTAATTCATTTTCCATCACCACCTATAAAAACTAGATACAATTATGGATTTAATATACCTTCTACATATTTATTAAATAATTATACTTTGATAAGTATAATAAAAAATATACCTTTTTATTTTCCGGTTTGTATGGCAGGCTACTTCCTCATGAAGTCATATGATTCATTCTTCAACTATACTTTACACGGAAGGTAATGAGGAAATGTTTAATAAAAACATGCTATATATTACAGATTAATTTTTATTTAATGGTAATATATTATTTAACATTGTTTTTATTTATTATATAAGAAAAGGGGAACAACTTTCATCCGTATGTATAGCTTACCATCTGTAGGAACATTGTGATTCATTTTCTCTCTATATATTTAATAGATTATGGTAAATATATATATATATAGTGAATAATAATATATTTATACCTTGTTTAACTTTACTAATGTAATTTAAATACTATCAGTTTAAAAGGACTAATAGTGTGTAAAAAAATTTAAATTAAATTCAATGTCGTTATTACCCGGATAGTGATTTTGAGAAAGAATTGTTTATAAATAGGAAATAAAAGGTCCTATGTAAATAATTAATAGTATGATAAATAGGATTAAGTTTTTAATAGTGGTATATTAATCTTATATTTATTATATTGGAGGTTCTATCATGTACAAAAGAAGTTGATAATAATGGTAGGGGATTTTCGGCTCACTTTTATTTCTACATGGCTCAAGCTTTAAACACAACTTGTTTTTTGGGGTATATAATTCACATAATTTTATATTATGATTATTCACTTGAAATTATGGTAAATAAATACACATATAATATTATTTCATTCATGATTCTAATGATTTATAATTTACCAATGTGGTAAAGGTATTATGTTACAATCTCATTGTTTTGCAGGATTGTATATGATTTGGTTTATGATGATGAAATAATATAATATATCTCTCAAGAATGACATGAATTTTAATCTTTCACACTTATTTATAGAAAATATATTTTTTTAATTAATTTAACCCACTTTATGTACATATTTTTTTCGAAATAATGTATTTAGATAAAATCAAATTTATTTATCTCTTTGGTCATAAACAATCATTCTTCTATGTCTATGTTCTCTAAAAATGTATTAAAGAATTTTTTTAATGTTATCCAATAAATTTTTAAATCATTTTTTACCCGTGATTTAGTTTTTTAAAAATATATTTAGTGGAATGTTTTATTTTTCAAAGAATGGATAGTTTGACTTTATACTAAAAATGTGAAAGGAATCTTCATTTTAATGTGTATGACATAAAATGTATTTTCCTCAATCATGATTGCTCCATGATATAAAATATGAAATAATGGATTCCATGTATATATTGAATGAAAATATTTTATTTAGTAGTTGGGATATTTGTGTATTTTAAAAATAATTTTTAATGTGGAAAGGTAATTTCCTCAAGAAATGTTCCAAGTGATCATTAAAAATGATTTTTTATCAGATGAAATATTTTGATGGTAATTAATATTTTCATGTCATTTGATTCAATGATATCATTTTTATTCATTGTCAATATGGTTTTATTGTTATTATGAAAATAATTTTAGAAAACTCATCCATTATTGATGGGTTATTCTATGATGGAATGATGAATTGATTATGGAAATTATTCCATTTTGATGTGATATACTATAATTAGATCTTGAAATTTTAATTGAATATTTTCCTTCTCTATGGACTGTAATATGATGGAATATTTATGAGACCCATTTATTATCAATAGTTTTGATATGATGAATGATTTATGATATTGTGTGACAATCATTTATTTATTTTGTGACATGTTTTACCTATATCTCTCTCCAATTCATTGGGTAACGATTGATATATCACGAGATAAACTAGAATTGAATATAGAGTTAACCCATTACAGTAAGGGAAATGATACACTATGAGAGTCTTGGGAGTAAACCTTGAAAAAAATTATGTTTTCTGTAGTGAACCCATTCCAATAGGATTCTTTTGGGAATGATCCAGGACTAATATGTAAAAGAATTTATAGGATTTTTTTAAACAAAATTAAATTATTAAGAAAATATTATCCTCTCATGGGTCGTGTTCTTTGATTATATTATTATTCATGTCTTATCAATTTCCATGATTTATTCCATGACTCATATTTATGATATATGATATGTATGGTACTATTTTCAATTTTTATTCTACATGTGTCATACAAGTAAAATAATGTAATATTTATTTCTCCTTTATTTAACCATATTGAGTATATGAGGTAACCCTTTCTTATGTTTCCATTACCCCAGGTTATGATGAAAGGTATTATGTATGATATATCTATGTTGGGTGATACATATGAATAACTTATTTGGATTATATTTAGTTCATCTATGAACCATTATTTTATGTATCCATGATTCTAAAGGCATTAGACATAAACAATTCTATAATGGATGTTATGTTTTTTAATTATTATTCATCTAGTAATATATAATATTCAAGTATGAAAAGTGTTTTTCACTATAGATATAAATTCTAAAAGGAATTTTATGCATATGTTTTTGTTAAATGAGAATAATTATTTTGTCTTGTTAAGATGTATTATGAAACACTTGATGGGACCCCTTATGGCTTACTACTCAAACCATACACATAGCTTTGGGAGTGTGAAAATAATGTTTTTATATTTTGTGGGTAAATGAATAGTGTGCCATGGATGTGGATAGTAACCATGATACTGGGCTATTGATGTTTAGTGGTGGAATGGTTCACCTCTATAAGACTTTTCCATCTTTTTTACTACACTAGTTTAGCTGTTTTGGTTTGGAACATTCTTTTATTTAAACCCATTTTGATAAATATATTGATTATCACAATATTTGAATTTATACATTCTTTTATATATTATATTATTTATTCCAATGGTTTTACATTTATGGAGAATTGTTCTGAATGGTAGTTCTCAATTCCATGGAATTTTTCTTGAGCATTTGGGGATCAAGAATGTCCTTTGAGCCTTTCAATAAGCTAGAAAATATGTCTAGAATTTAGATAAGGAAGATTGGTTCATGAATAATTTGTATCATAGTTGAGGTGATCTTTCATAATATTTATGTCTCGTGTTCATTTGATATATAATAGATATGAATTCTTGAACTTAATTGGTATTTAATGAGCATGTACCATGATATTTATCACTATAACGAGCCATAGGTTACTAGAGAATGTTGGGAAGTCTATATATTTCATTGAGTTATGATCTTAAATAAGTTCATTGATTGAATATTCCTGACTCAAAGTAAAATTTTCCTTTGTTTTATTGTCTCTTTATTCTCTTTAACATCATACCATGCCACCCCAAAAGAATTCCAGGAGTTCTTTAGGAGATTGATGTACAAGATGTTCCATGAGGGACCCTTGTAGTCGATCTAAATCTTTTTGAATTGGTAGTATAAATAGTCAATGCAATATTCCATAATTGTATCCCTACCATGTCTATATATAGAGAGGTATTACTAGGAACTAAGGGATAAAAATATTGTGTCCTATAATTTCACCTCATGAAACCACCCTCATTGCAAGGTATGAATGATCTTTATGATGCAGAAGATTGGTTATGGAAGATCAAAGAGGTTTTCAACATTATGGAAACTGTATATTATGTTAAGGTAAACTTTTTATCCTTTTATCTTTAAAGACCTAGAAAAATCTGATGACACACTATGGTTCAACAAAACCATCATGAATGTTTAGTATAGAATGATTTCAATAGAAATTTTTTCATGTAGTTAATCCTTGAATCATTGATAATGGAGATATTCATAGAGTTACTCAAAAATTAGATTGAATGCCTTTTATATCATGTGCTAGATTCACTGTATCAATGTGTAATAAGGGAAGTGTAATGATATTCATAAAGTTGGATGTAGTGTATCTCAATAGTGGTATTTCACCATAACATTTATAGTAACTAGAATTGAACCATTGCCATCGAAATTTTTTGGTAAAGTTGGGAAAATGAATCAAATTTTTCCCACACTATATATGATCCAAAATTCATATGGGAACCCTTTTAATCAATAAAAATTATATCATGTGATTTCTAATCCATGTTTTAGCTCATGTTTTTGTCCACTAATGTTTATATAGTGTTGTTGAATGTATAAAATTAAATAGTGTTCCATCCAAAGGAACCTAAAATGAAATAGTAAAATATAGTGGAAGATTTTACAGTGGAAGGTGATTGAGGTCCTCCAACTGTCATGGGTAATATCATTGTTGATTTATATCATGAAACTAATTATTTTGATATTGGTTGCTCATAATAATTAATATTTACTATATTTTTGGATCTTTTAATACATCTACAAATTAGATGCCTTTTTAAATGGATATAGAGACTCATCTTAGGACTATAGGGTATATTTTATAATATATTATTTGTTCTATATCTATATCCACTATTGATAATGCTTCGGATCGCTAAAACGTCAACACATAATTAATTGATGTTATTATTGGGATGGATTGGTTAATCACCCATAAAGAGAAGATTAATTGTAACATCATCAAGTTTCCTTAATTTCCACCCATGGGAGATCCTATGTCTTCCATGGTGTGTGGGATATAATGTATAGTCTAGAATGATGTATATTACTAGAACAAGGAAGACATATATATTCTTTGTAGATTGAAATTTGAGATAAGACCGATGTTTGTGAGATTCTTTTGTTGGTCATGAAGTTTCCAAGGTGTTTCCTGGAGATTTTTTTGATCTACGTCCAAAAATAGTGGTGGGATTATTGATTGAATTGGTTTGAAGTATCACATTATATTTATCCCTTACTTTCACATGATACAAATTCATTTGATATAATTGAATATTTAATTGAATGATTTCAATGATAAAGGGATTATTAATTAGAATGTATCACATTGGGTATTTAATATTATTTTTTTGAAGAAGAATTATGAAACTTATCATATTCATATTTATTATCAATGTATTATCTAATAAGTAATTAAAAAATAGTTACATTTCCCTATACCTATGAAATTTTTGAGAAATTTAATGGATAATTTTTTTTCTAAAAATAAAAATTTGGTTTTTATATCATCAACTCAATGTTATGGATTTATAAATTCTGAACACTGCCATATGGATAATGTATGACCACATTGAATATATGGTGATTTCATTTTCCATAACTATATATCCTAGAGTTTTTTTTATTTGATGATCCAGATATTACATTAGTACCTTGATTCGTTTTTTAGTACTCAGAAATGATATTCATGTGTATCTAAGATCAAATGAGGATCTTCTACATGACCATAAATAAATTTTGGGATTCTTGAGGGATGACCATGTTTTTTCTATGTTTTCTAAATATCATTTCTAGATTTAATATGTTCTATTCATTGGAAATGTGGTTTTAGAAAAAGGAAAAATAATTGATCCATAGAAGGTGAATGTTTTATCTTCAAAAAAATATCCATGCAACATCGTTGATATTTAGATATTCTTGGTTTTAGTAGGATATTAATGGTGGTATAGATTTTATTTCTCCATAAATTCATTACCACTGACTGATTATTCCTAGAAAATGGTTTAATTATTATGGTAATCTATGAGCTAAACTTCCATTAATTAGTTAAAATAATGACATCACCCCTCACCTATTTTGACCATTCTAGAAGATTTACTTGGATATATAGATTATTTTTATTCTTAAATTGTAATCTTAGGATGTGTTTTTATGCTGAATGATCTTACTGTGGTATATGGATCTTGTTAACCTCATCCTCACATGAATAATTACCCCACTCATTATGTAAGGATGAATGTAGATATAAAAGGGTTTATGAGTTGGAAACATTACCCTTTTGGGGGAAAATCATAGAATATTATGATAATAAGACTTTTTATTTCATATTTTATTCTATGGGTGTGAAATATTGGTAGAGATAATGGGTGGAGTACTATCGTACCTTTTACTTAAAGATTGATTACACCCCATGAAAGAAGAATATTATTGTTGATTCCCTTAGTAAGAAGTTTACTTCTCAAGCATTGATATAGTCAGAAAATTAATGGGAACTCATGGATGTATTTTACTAGATACACCTAAGTGGGATGGAATAAGATATGACTATTACCTTGGCTAGTGCACAGTTGACATCATCTCTTCATGACTTGAATCTTTAGGGTAACCAACATAATGGTATGTTTAGGTGTATTAAATATTTTTATATAGTAGGGATAAAACCAATGTATAGTCATTCTATATATGGTTTTCATTGATTTAGGAGCTGATATGTTGTTCTAGTATATGTGAGAAAGGACTTAATATAGTATTTTACATGATCCCATTAGGTTGTTCCCCCAATAATTAGTATATTGAATTATAACATGAATTTTCTGTTCTTGTGTTTATGTATAAATCATGACATAAGTGATTTTTTGTTCCATTTATATATTGATTTACGGATTATGGATGACCAAAAAAATACTTTTGGGTTACTTCACCCACTTTTGGTAGCAATGTGTATGTTAGACACGGTTTCCATGGAATTCATTATTAGACTACCAAAGAATCCATGAGGAAAGAAACCCGTTTTAGGGGTGATCGATCAGTTGAATAAGTCTACATATATAATTCTGATTTAGGACACTACATTGGACGAGGATTTTTGAAATCATTACATTAAATAGATAATGAGGTTTCCTTGGGTTCCATGTCTTATAATTTTATATATGGACCCATTTTTTACCTCCCAGTTTTGCAAAATTTCTTAATTAGGTGATGGGTTCTAAATTAAAATTAATCATGAATGACTATCCCCCTATGGATATACAAAAAAAGGGTCTTATTCAAATTTTTTATTCAATTATCCATTTGTTTATTAGTTATGTTATAGGTTCATGGGTTGTATTCTTGGTAATGGTTGAGTTTAGTTATAATTTTTTTATCATTCATCCAATAAAATGGATCCCTTTGAGACTCTAATACTTACCCTTGAAAATGACATCATAGTTGGTTTGCGGTGGGCGAAAACTCTCTTGTTGGACCTTGTTCTGTTGAGGAGACATTGGAAACATTAACGTTTTTATGTCTATGGTTTCTGGAAAATTATAGTTGAAATATATCATATTTTGATCATCTACATCATTATTTGGAATTCTCTATTGGTGACATGGCTATCATGAAATTGTTACTTCAGTTGGGGTATCATACTCTTGGTAAACATGGGATGTTATAATTTAAATATATTGGACCATTTGAGATCAATAATATATTGGGAGGGGTGGATTATTGGTGAGATTTTCCATTTCAGTGGGCATTAATCCGAATATTCTCTATGTGACTCAGTTCAATAAGTATCATCATTGAATGTCTTCAATTTTGATGTCAGATAAATTTATCATTAACCAAATATGTTGGTGGGTGAGAATCTAGTTTAGACTATTGAATCTCATGTAAAGGTTATATTTGAGAATATTACACATTTAGTTGGAGTTCTATAGAATCATGAATTATACACTCATGAGATATTGGAGAAAGAATCACATATGAGGGAGAAATTGTCTCATCTCCTTATGGAATAAAAATCCTCATCATAAATTTCTATGGAAAATATTGTTATGGTGTGGAGATTTTCACATCCCAATTTGATTTATGTTATTTTATTTGAGCTTTTATGATGGTCTATTTGGTGTTTGGGATGTGTTTGATTGTCTTTTATGTTTTATAAATGGTTATGAAATTTCTTGGTGAAACAAGCATGAGAACATTCAACTTTCTAAAATATGTTGAGTCTGGTGATTGCTTATATACCATAGTTAGAACAACAATTTTCCAGACATGGAATATTTTTAGCCGTGGGGAATAGGGAGTTCTATTGTACACCATGGATGGTTAAACACATCCATAACTGGGTGATAATCTTGGTGGGACAAAAAACATCCATGGTTTTTGAAACACATCATATTAATTAATTGATTCAATTTACTCATTGTGGCATGATCAATAATAACACTGGATTCTTGGATTCCCACCGTGATAGGGTGTCGACAGTTACAAAATTTCCCCTATAATACCACTCTTATTTGTTTCCCTTATTAGGTATGTGATTCACATCAAATCTAGGATGCATTTTAGGATACCTCTATTTCTTTCATAATTTTTTGGGGATATCTAACCCTTCCCTTATTCCAGTATTGGATTTCTTTAAGTGTGATAGATATAGATTTATGTGCTTCTCCCCACCCGTTTATAATATAAATAACTTTGTATTAGAGATCAATGACTTTTGTCTATAGGTATACGAACCATTATTATCTTTCAAGAGATATCATCCAATTAGTTTGTGGATCTCATTCAATAGTTTAAAATTCATATTTTTTAACATTGGTTGTTTCATAGTATGAAATTGTTTTATAAAAAATGAATTATTTCTCATTTTATGTTATTTTTTAGATTTCGTAAGGGAATGATTTATAATTAATAATATGTGTTGATTTCAGATACCATTATGAAAATGGATTTACTCCCTTTATTTGATAACTCTAAGTTTGGTTTCAAATAATTTTTTGTTTATTAGAATGTCATTTCATGTAATGTGGCATGAGGATGGAAAGTATTTTCAAAGAACGTTATATTTGGATGGAAGGTGTTTTTAAATAATATTGTGTTTTTATTAATTGGGGTATCCGTGCATGTTTAATTTCAATGAAAATTTATTTCAAATCATTTTTTTATTTTAATATTAATGGACTATATGTATTAAAAATAAATGACTATTGATTTATTTTTATTGTACTCAATATAGGCTGAGAACATGTGAAACAAGGTTACATAAGATGGGGTTGAATTAGAAAAATCATGATAGGCATGAAATGATTATCATATATGCTATAAAGAATTATAAATGAAATTAAACTATATATTTCATGAAACCATTATGGGGCTAACTTATTAGGGTGTTCTTCCATCCCTTTAAATGGTAATTGGCCTAGGGACCTATGGTGGAAATTAGTCTTTATTTTTCTCTCAGTTGTATGGATCGTGATTAGATTGAACCTATTTTATCCCATGAATCAGTTAACATGTTTTTGCTCTTTTTGAAATAGTGTTTTATTCAAAATCGTTATTTTAATTAATTAATTTTTTTTCATTAAATGATTTGGAATGAAAGGATTTAATGAAATGTTAGGTGAAAACTAGCTTCCATGAAAAGGTTATTTCAATTGATTGAAAAGGTGAATTTATATATTTTCCTATAAAGTGGAAAATTTATGTCATTAAAATACTTTTATTAAATGATAATAATTGGGTTATCTCATAAACACTTCTTATGGAACACTTTTTGGGACCCTATTGGGCTTCTTTATGATAAAATTGAAATATAATTAGATATGTGTAAATCCTATTATATATAACATAGACAAAGTTAATACACATAATTGATGCGGTAGGTATCCATTAAGGTTGGTTATGGATTTTTTGTGGTTACATAGTTCAAAATTATATGGGTTGTTTACCATTTTGTGTATTGAGGTTTACATATTTTGGTCTGACACATGTTTTTCATTATACACATTTTGATTCTTCTACTATTAGAAACACTATAGTAATGTTGAAATTTTTTCATTTGTTCCATTTTTTCTAACCCTGGTATTACATTTATTGGAGAAAAAGAACCCAAAGGTAGTTCATGATTCTCATATGATTTTTTCCTGCCCGTGGGGATTAGTAATGCCCTTTTGGCCTAGCCACAAGCTAGCTAGAGTGTCACATTTAGGGATTTACTAGGTCGATTCATATCACATATTCTTGTTTTAATCTATTTCATAGGAAAAATGATCCTAGAAGGTTCCATGAGGACTTCATGAATCACCATTGGATGATTACATAGGTTTAGGTTCATGGGTTCAATCTCCTTATACTATTATTTATATCTCATTCTATTTATTTTCACTGAAACCCATTTTCATGTTCTAATGGAATATTTTTATTGAAAAGTTTGTTAAATATAACATAGAATGTATTAAATTTCATTAATTTCCAAACTACAGAAATTTCCCCACACATGCATGGTAATTCATTCTTGGAATGAAAACATTTGAGAAAAAAATTTCCTATATAAAAATATTCTAAAAATATGAAACCCATATCTATAGAGTATGAATAATAAATTTATACACTCTATAACTAGGTTTGTTTACTAAACATTTTTCATTTATTTCAATCAAAAAACACCTAGAAATAGGTTGGAAGGATTAATTTTTTTTACAATAATTGTTTCTTTTCATCTCCCCTAACCTATATGAGACAAAAATTCCCAAAAATTGGGATACGTAGTTTTCATGAAATGAAAGTCTAGGAAAGAATTATTTTTATTGGTGTAGAGAAAAGGGACAACCTAGGAATACTTTTTAAACTGTAGGAAAGAGGATCTTAAACTTCTTAATTAGGTCCTTCAAAGGGCCATGATAAAATTCATCCATCTTCTCTGCATTCAATTTAGAGTGGTTTTTTATTTATCTATTTTTATATGAATGAAAAAAATTTAAATATATTAGTTACTTTAAATTATTGATCCCATTTGAAATAAATCTTAACAGACACAAGCTTCATCCTAGATAAGGATAAATACATTTTATCCCAAACATCTATGTAAATTATCTGAATAAGCCTTTAATCAATAAAAATGGACTTCTCTATCAAAATAATTGAATTTATATTATATTATCTTATCATCAATTTTTTTATAAGTTGATGTTTCATTTTCTCTCAAGCATTTCCAAACATTAATATCACTTTCTTAATAACCATATATTCCATGCGGTGTATCTAAACAGGTCTGTGAAAATTATTTTCATTTTTTAAGGGTATATATATGGGACCATTCTAATGTATTATTGTATACCCATACTTTATCATAAATATCTTTTACACATATACTTCTAGGTATATTACACAAACTTCTCCAAATTTATCGTTATCTCTCAATTTAAAATTATTAACATCCCATTTTTTGTGGGTTGAAAAAAGATGAGATTGTGTGGTGCACAATATTTCTATTCATTATGAATTCTATTTTAGTATTAAATATTTGTTTTCTTGGTAACTGATTAGGGATTTTTACACACCAAATCAAATAAATGTTTGATCTTAGACACTCAATTATGACATTGGAATCATCTGTTTGTGTTTATTTTTAATCAAACCACATGGAAACATAATCTTTTACTATTATGATATAATAAAATAAAAAAGACACAAGATATGTTCGCAAAACTATTTTCCGCATTCATAAAATACATCAAAAAATTAAAATACGCTTAAGGAATTTCTGAAAATTTGTAAAATATAGTAATAAATTGATAATTTTTAAATGCATTATAAAAATCCTAAGAGTCATTCAAAATCATTGGCCAAAACAAGAAAACCAATAAAAAATACCTAAAATTTATTTTATGAAAAAAATAACATTTATAAGTAGGATTTTGAAAACATTAAATGTATAGAATCATCCTGTTTCTAACATATTCATCTCCTAATCACATGGTCATTACATATCGTCTATATATAAGGATCAATGTAGACATAAAAAAATTGATTGGGTTTTAAAGTAAATAATTTTTAAAATATTATAAAAGTGGGGTACCTTTCATGAGAAAACAAAAATACAAATTTCATCATTCTAGGGAACATGGGCATCTCTATATAGCTTCTCATTCGGGAAGAAGTCATCTTGGGTTTTCTGGGGTGGTGTTGTACTTTAGTAGTGTAGTGTAACCTACACATGTGATCTACCAATATATTTTTACAACCCTTACTATAGGTAATATTTATATAGAATTATTGTAAAAGATATCCGTCTCACCAACCATACATTATAAACATATTTATTGATCAAATACCTTAGTGTTTGTTGGTTAGAACATATAGTTAGATAACTTCCTGATAGATATTGTAGGAATTTCTACAATGATTTTTTTTTACAAATAAATCATTATCTATTATTGTGTAATTCATTTTGTAACATAAAATAGTATTTTAAGTAATTATATTACTTTAGAATTTTAATTGATACTTTCAGAAATCATATCTCATAGGGATTTGTTTTAGTGATCACAAAATACATTAATTGGGGTGTCTTAGTTAGGTCTACAGATTATTGGGGTTATAGGCCGGCCATATTATTTTAAAAAAATTTGTTATACATGAATAACTAAACAAAAAACCAGACTTATTTATTAGTATATCAATTATGTGAATTATATTTATAAAATCACTAGTAAAATTTCTATAAATTCATGCATCTAAAAAAACTAATAATTTTACTACTGTGGGTAGAAGGAAATGTGTAAATAATATCGACATTGTCCTTGAAAAAAATAATTCCATCCCAAGATATTATATGGCCTAAAAACATTCCCAACTCTTCCATGAAATGATGCTTTTAAATTTTAAAAGAAAACATCTTTTCAATGTATCTTTTCAAAAAATCTCTTATATTACAAAGGCATGTTTACAAACATATACCATAAATAATAAATTCATAAATAAATACCTTAATTTTGATCATAAAATGTTATAAAAATATAATATTCATTAAACATTAAAATTTATAAAGTGTATTTCATATTCCAAATAGAATCCTCTGGTATGAGAACAAACCAAAGACAAATGAGTATGTGGTATTATCTTGTACTTTTAGAGAAATTAAAATAGAAAAACACCTAAAATGAATGTAGATAATTATAACGATGTGTAATAGTATGTATATATAAAATTTTCTACAAACGTGTCTGGGAAATAGTTATTTATTGTCATATAATTTAATATCTAATAATTAATGAAAGTTCACAAATAATATTAAATATTTTTGTGAACTAATGCATTATTCTCTTTGTTCATAATGGTGAATTCGAATTTCTTAGGTAAAATATAAATGAGTCTAAACCATTGAGTTTTCATGATGTGGTATGTGATAAAATATCCAATCATATTCCCAATATCATTTTTTACAACATCCATAAGGGTTCTCTTGAGCCTTCATTGGGGTTATCTCACTATATTGGAATCAATTTCTAGAATAAATCTATTTAAAAATGATGTGGGACTAATTTATAGATGTATAATAAGAACCATCCCATTTCCCTATATTTTTTAGTTCTAATTTCCAGAATTTGATGACCTTAAATATGTGAAATCTATTTTTTGTAATTATGACTAGATGTTTTTTTTCCTGAAATTCATATTTTCTAGATGGAAACAATTGTTTTATGTTTATGGGGTGTTTTATTGATGGTTTCAACTCATGATTTTCAATTTCTGAAACATGTATATTCACGGATGAAGTATTAGTGAAATATTTGATGAAATAACAAAAACTAAAATTCATATAGATCTTCAAGTGGTTCATAATGCAAAATTATTCCTAGATTTAATTCATTTTTAAAGGAATACTAAAACAATATAGTAAATTAAATGTTTCCTCCTAGTTGAATTATTTCATCTAATATTTTAATATCTTCCATCTAACAATAAATAATTCTATATAAGTTTATGGTTAAAATTTATTGGTCAACATGGTGGTATTTCATTGAATAAGTCATAATAAAGTCTAATGTTTCTGTCACAAAATACAATAAAAGTGTTCATTTATTAATGTTTATAATTATTTTACGAGTATTAATAAACTGAATACATAATATAGTTGTGGACTTTTCTTTACCACTTTCTTATTCCATGTTTATATTATAAAAGTTAGTGGGTAACAATAGTCAATTCAGTCTTACTTGAACATCCTCTAGGACTCCAATAGGGTATATAGTGGTTAAATAAAAATGTTGTAAAAAATAGTTTAAAAAATTTATCAATATGCATGTATGATTAATCTAATTTATTAATAACATTCATTTATGTTACCAAATAAAAAAATAATTTGGAAAAATTGATTTATCCTCTCATTTAATGGATTATTAATATTCCTTCATCAGGACATTTATTTTGTGATTGTGTGGTTACAATAGATAAAAAATATCATCATAAACATTTCATTTCACATCCTTTATGTTTCATCATCACTGTGAAAATCAAATTGGGAAACATTTCATAACGTGATATTTGATGGAGGGCCTTAAACAAAGGGATGTTAATCTCCAAAATCTTGAATGATTCTAATATATCTTACAGTAATACATATTATCTAGTTTTTAGGTGGTTTTATTCAATTGAGTAAGTGATTATGGGGTGTATTTTGGTCCTCCATCATAGTAATTCCATTATCCAATTTAATTAGTTATGAATATATAATGACATATTCCAATGGATCTTCTATAGGTACAGATTCATCATGTTACATGGGTTTTCTACTTCTATCTCCACACTCCATATTTTGTTCTTCATTTTATTTTACTTCATTAACACTATTTAATTAAATTATGATAAAATTTATAATATTATTAGGAATAAATTTATTAGGGACTTTACATGAACATGGAAATTAAAAATTATTATATGGGTAGATGATCTGGCCAAACATTCCATTCGACCATATTAGTTTTGATATGTGAGTGTTGATGAAAGATTATGCGTTGGTTTTGAGACGATTTTTTTAATAGGCCCTTTATTGATTGTTCATTATTTTTTAGTTTTTAAAATTATTTAATGTTCATATCTACTTATTTGGATGGGAGGTGACATGAATTGTTATCCAAAATCTAGTAAGAATGGTATCCATTATGGCTTCCTTTTTTCTATCTTCGTAGAGAATTTTTGAATACTCTTTGAATATTTAGTTGTATATTTGTTACTACTAGTGATAATATTAGAATTTTAAACTCAAATAACATTCAATTGAGGGGAAATATCAATCTAAATTTCTAGGGATTGGATGTGTTGAAAAACTCATGGCAATTTCAATGGTCTGGTTTCTTGAATCATGGCTATTAATGTAATGGCTAGAACTATTATAAATAAAATTCTTCATTTTTTTACTTAAACGCCCTATCATTGAATTTTGTTTAAGAAAAAATATGAAAATATTTTTATTATTATATTCTATTAGATTTAAATAACTGTTAAGAATCATTGTCATTGATAATATATGTGTTGAAAAGTGAGTACAAAATTATTATGAATAGAGGGTTTTAACAAATTCAATTGACATAGAAAAAGGATGTGATGTACTAAAACTATAGTATCATACCATAGGAAACACATTTATTGGAGCTTCCAAGGTGGGTAACAATTTTGGTCCTTTCCCAGGACCATGCACAAGCTGCGATCCAACAGCATAATCATGAGAAAACCCATATAGGAGAGAAGTTCTAGATAATCGAGATCATGTCCCCAACAAAGTTTGTTGAACTGCCCCCTTAACGTCTCACCACCATACACCTTATCATAGATAATTTTATTCAATTCTAATTTTATATGTTTCATAAAACTAAAATTACTAATATGTAATTTTTTTGAATAATCAACATATTTTCATATTATTATTGTTTCTTTTGAAATAAATTTTAATTTGAAACTATAAAGAACTAATTAAATATATATTTTAAAATATTCAAATTGAATTAATAAATTTATGAATTAATGGACTTTTGAGACAAATAAAACTATAATATTATTATTAAATAATTTTTATCATATATAAATAATCATATAATTTTTATGATGTAAAATTTAATTTTTATACGGGTCGGAAAATTGTTATTGATAAAAAACACAGTATTTCTGTATAAATTTAAATTTTATTTTAAAAGTGAAAATTGACATATTTATAATATTATTTAGACAAAATTAATATTATTTTTTGAATCATATCATCAAAATTATTGAATGGGTAATTTTTAACGATTCTCTAAGACAATCGAAATATCAGGTAAAAAATTAAATATTATTCAAATACACTTTCTATGTCATGACATCATAATAACACAAAATTGATGTAATAATAAATATAAATGGAATAAAAGACTAAATAAATTATTTAACATCAAAATAATGTGTTATATTTTTATTTTATTTGTTTTTTAAAGCCATTATGAATCCTCCAAAACATATAATATATTTTATAGTTTTAAAATATTTACTTTCATAGTGTGACTCACCTCCACTAAAGAAAGAAAAATATTTTTAATATGTTCATCATATGGCCATATATAATTATTATAAACACTCTCTTATTGTATATATCAGGGTTAAAATTAGGGGATGGTTTTTGATTTTGGATATTTTATTGTGTAGAGTCCAAAACCTAAATAATAATCAAATCTCTATCTTTTCCTATATGAACCCACCAAACACTAATTTAACTTCAATAAAAATCTATTCAACACAACCATACTATTTCCAAAACTCTCTATAATCCTCCAAAGGAACTTCCAAGTTCACCATAATCCCCCCACAATATTTTTATTTCACATAATCAAATAAGGGACCTTCATTTATTTCTTTCAATTCATGCACCATCATTGAAATTTCTCATCTTTATTTCAATTTATAATGATTTTATTTATTTATAAACAAAACCTATTATAAAATAGGTGTTATTTTAATTTTATATCATTTTTTATCTCTCATTTTTACATTTATGTAAGCTGTTACAATTCTGAAATTCCTTAAGGGATTTCACTCGTATAATTTCTATTAAACAACTACTTTTCTGTTATATCTATTAAATTGCATTTTATTTTTTTTGTACAAGTTTTTCCATATTTACCATTCTATAAATTTAATGTATAAATAATTAAATCCCATAATTATTCTAATTAAAATTCCTTTGGACTATTTTTTTGCACCCATTATCATGCCAAAATTTCATAAGGGACCATTTCATTTATTGTATTTAATCCAGTAACTTATTTACCATTTTTATTTTATCTTCATTTATTATGGAATGGATATATTATTCTATATCCCCTATAAATTTCTATTTATTTCCAAATAATGAGAGGCCCATTTGTATATCATAAATCTTATTTTTGAATTTTTAATCCACACTATTGTACTATCGAAATTATGACCTGATTTTCCATTCCAAAACAATTGTGTAGTGATTAGAATACTGATTTTTCTCTCAAATGTATTAACCATAATGAACATATACATATTTATTGGTTACTAAAATATATTTATTAAACATTTCATGATAGTAAAAAAATTTATTATGATGAATGAATCCATGTTTTGTGATATATACAGCACACATAAGCAGGAGATTGAAATTAATATTATCGGTGAATCCAAATAGTGGTATAAGGAATTGGTAATGTATAATATCATGGTATGTCATGATGGGATAGATATTTATCCTAATTCCATTATAGTACATTTCACACTATGATTTCATGGTTGTTTTATCCTTAACCTACGTTTATGATTCAGTGTTTTGAGTTGTTTCCACACTTCCCATTTTATGATTAACATTCTATATAATTCTTTATTAATAAGGTTCATTTTATTCTTCAATGAAATGACTATTAAATAACATTCATAACTTTTTTAAAGATTATTAGCTTACTATAATTTATAGGTCACTACCCTCTTATGTATTTCCCCAAGTTACCTCATCGTGTTTTATGTTCGAATGACTATTTTGAGTACATTAAAATAAGTTTTCAAAAAATATGTTGTACTCCCTATTTTATGTTATTATGTAATGTACCTAATTAATAGTGCCACTATAGTTATGAATATTATGGGTTTTATTATGTGTAATATTATATAATAAATAATGTTTTTATGTTTAATAATGATCGGGGTTTTTATTTTTTGTATCAGAATAAAAGATTAGTTCTTTAGGGAATAGGATTTAAGAAATATAGAGAAAGCCTAAGGGATCAACCAAAGTGTAAGAAAACACCCATAAATTTTTGTTACTATATATTAATTATTTTATCAAGAAAATAAATCCCTATATTAATACTATTTGTGGATTTGGTTATGGAAGAGATATTCCTATGGGCAATAACATTGACAAGGTGTTCCATGCCTCACATAGGGTAACCCAAGGACATGATAATTTTCCTTACTGAACACCTGGTTTCAAACACCTAGAATATATGATTCGGTAAATTCAAAATCTCATCTTAAACCATTATTAAAATCATAAAATAATTATTATAATATATCCGTTAGGAAATATAACATAGATTTCATAGATTGAAGCCTAGATCTTCAAAAATTATGGAAATATATGTAATTTATAAGGTGTCCCAATAATGAAATTGGATTTACATTTATGTGTTTAATAGTGTAAATATACTCATTCTTAGTTTTCCGTTTGTTCGATCCAGTGATAGAAAATATGAGAAATCTGAAAGGAATTATGAAAACTGTTATTACATTAATAGATACATTACAATAATTGACTAAAAAAGGAAATGGATTTCCTTTCCATCAAGAAAAATGATGATTAATCTATCAGATATTATGTGGAAAGATTCACAATAAATGCATGATAAACATCCAGGTTTCTATTACCGCTAAATTCAAGTTTTACCACTTTTTTAGTGGGGTAAAACATAGTATATGAAAATCCCTAGTGATTTGTTACATTGTTAGCTATAAATAAATACTCTGATATACCCTCAACGTTTAAGTGGATGTCAATAAATCTAAGTAGTATCATTGGGATAATTAGTGTAAAGTGGAATTTAATTCTAGTGGTTCGATGAAGAAATGATATGGTTCCATGAAATTTCAACATCCCACTTGTAAAATTTGTGTGAAGAATCACCCTGAAAATTACTGAAGGTGAAAAAAGAAATTTTTTATGTGTGGGAAGGAAGGGAACATGACTAGTAATTTATTATAAGAGAAAACCTCTAATGCGATGGTGAGAATAAATTCTCCTTTCATCCCTCAATGTATTGTTCATTTCTTCAACTACAAGGAACCATGATACTTTTAAATACAATGCCCAAATCCATGGGATTTCAAGGACAACAAATAACCTATATGGAATCAAGGGACAGCTCGTTCCATCACAATCACTATGGTGGATCTTGAACACGATGTTGTTAATGGTACACTAGTTATTTATTCACAAATAGAGAATGAAATTTTTTATTCTAGTTCTACTCATTCCTTCATATGATGTATCTTTAGTTAAACTATTAAAACACCAAAACCAAGCATTGAATTAGATCTATTGGTCAAAATGAAAAATAAAGAAATTATTGCATCCCAAGTATATAAATCCTCTAATATCAAAGTCTGGTGAATGAAAATCCCAATGATCCTTCCCATATTACCAATTGTGGAATTTTATAGAATTATAGACATGGATAGTTTTCCATATATATATACAACATAAATTACCACAATAAGTAAATAACTCTCTATATTGTGAATACATAATTGATTCTGTACAACTATAAAGAGGAGATAGAATATTAGTTAGAACCGTCATCTAAAACATGCATGTTATTTAGTTATGATAAAGTGCATCTAAATCAAAGTATTTAGTTTATGGGATGATCAATCCTTTATGAAATTACTATTGTGAGGGAATGTGATGACCTATCTCCCAAGAAATTGTTTAGTCTTCCTCCAAGATGAGAGGTCGAATTTTTAATCGATCTTATAACCGGGGCGTTTCCATTATCAAAGTCTTTGTTCAGAATGGATTTTTTGTAACATGAGGAGCTAAAAAACAACAACATGAGAATCCAGATAAATGGATCATCCGCCCATGTGCTTCACTATGGGGTGCACTAGTCCTCTTCATCAATAAGAAGGATATGTTAATGTGACTTTTCATTGATTATCATGGGCTCATTAAGATCATGATAATGGACATGTAACATCTTACTCAGATTTATGATTAGTTATATAAATTTCAGAGAGCACAACACTTCTCCATGGATGATCTTTAGTCATGATACAATCCTATAATGGTGAATAAGGATGATATTCCCATGTATTTTTTCTTACAAGGTAAGTTCACTATGAGTTCGTAGTGATTCCATTATGACTAAATAATTATCTAGAAATCTTCATGGAAATGATGAACATAGTCTTATAGATTACATTAACAAATAAGTGGTAGTATTTATAAATGATATTATAATATAATCTAATTAAAATGTGGAGCATGAGGAGTATATAATCATTGTGGTCAATACCCTATAAAAGGATAAGCGTTAAAGAAAATACAGAAAATGAATATTATTGTTAAAGGAATTCTTCTTATTGGTGAATATCATTAAAAGAAATGGGTTATCAATGATCCGTTAAAAGAAAAAAAATCAATTTATAAATGGAAGATTCCAATATATATGAAATATATCCATATTTTCCTTGGGCTACATGGGTATTATCACTATTTGGGAGTAATTTCTCACATTTTTTAAACCTTCTTATCATGCTAAGTTAGAAGGGTTTCACATTTTATTGAAATAATAAATTTGAAGATAACTCCATGGATTTGAAATGGATTATATTAACAACATATATGTTCATATTACCCACAAGTGGATATATTTTTTGGTGTTGAGTGATGTCTCAAAGAAGGGTTTGGGATATTTTTTAATGAAAAATGAGAATTTCATAAACCATGATTGAAGACAGTTGATGTTTCATGAATAGAACTACTAACCAAATGATCTGGATTTGGCTACATTTATGTCCCCTTTGAAACTATGGAGGAATTATCAATTTGGGGAAAATTTTGATATATATATATATATATATATATATATATGAATCACAAATCCTCATGTATATATTAACATAGAAAGGGTTAAATATGAACCAAAACAAATGGTTAGGGATGATAACGGACTATGAATGCTCAATACACTACCATTCTGGTAAATAAAATAATTTGGAAAACACTATATGTAGATACGATCCAGAAATTCTATCATAAATGAGGTTTTATAGGGATACTATATTCCTAGATTTTAAATGGATAGACAGGGGAATCATAATATAAAGAACAACATCAATCCTTTCATAAGTTATTGATCAGCCATCTATTTTAGAGATGATAAAGGATGATCAATGAAATGATGTGGTAATTAATAAAAAACATTAAACTATAAAGAAATATAAATTCTTAGAGATTAATGTTAATAAATAATTTCTTTTGAGATCTGGGTTAATACAATGTCTTCCATAAAATCATGAGTTATTGAATGAAATATTAGATGATTCATGTAGTTCGACATTCTACATTCACCCAAGGGGAACAAAGATGTCACAAATTCTATATGATAACGATTAGTCAGAAAATATTAAGAATTATATCACTAAATATAAATAAATTTTCTTAGTATGTTAGTATGTGAAAGGTGAAAGGAATAATACTTATGGAATGATGCAACCATTACCCATTCCAACATGGAAATGGATTTACATCACCATAGAACTTGTACTAGACATCTAAAGACATCCTGGGGAAACATTATATATGTTTTTTTGTGTATTATCATGAAAAGGAAACTCATTGTATTATAACTCAACGGGATATATCACTTGATCAACATTCACATATATACATCAAGGAATTAGAAGGGATTTATGTTGTAACACTATCGATTGTTTCTGATCTTGAACCATGATTCTCTATGATGTCCTAAAAAAGTCTCCGATGTGATATATACTCTAATAAGGACTATAGTAAAACATGTCACATTAAAATATTGACTAATATGAGTGGACTATTCAGAAATTATAATACATTTTGTGATCATGTTATATGGAAATAAAAGGTGGCTAGTACCAACATATTCAATTGGTAAAATTTTCATACAACAATAGTTTCAACTCAAGCATCAAAATGGATTTTTATGAGGCCCTTTATGGGAAGAGGTGGAGAAAATCTGCATTATGGGATTCATCTAGGTAATGAAAACTACTAGGTCATAAAAATTTCATGGAAATGGTGTAAAAGGTTATGACCATTCAGTAGACCACCAAGGTTTCTCAATGTTATCAGAAGAGCTATGATGATAGTCATAGACGATAACTAGAGTTTGATTTTGGGGCTATGGTATTCCTCTTCATATCTTCATTGAAGAAAGTGAAGAGAATTTTGAATAAGGGAAATCATAGTTAAAGATACATCATCCCCTTTGGGAACTTTGATAACATCGTAGCGGGGGCCTATCGACGAGTACTCCCACAGAACCTATCTTAGAAACATTATGAATTCCATGTAACTTTTTTATAGGTAGTACATACCATACATCATATATGTACTCAATCCATAGGTGGTACCATTGGATAGTGACCATTCCTTCTAGGAGTATCCAGTGATGATCATATATCATAGAGATCAATTTATATGAAAAAATACAACGAATGATAATGTGATGGGGAGAAACCAATAGTGTGAATAAGAAATGTTGGGACTGGATTAGGTGATGAAGCATAATTACACTCATATTTTTTATTTTGGGAAGTGAAATTTTATATTTTGATATTTCTTACGTGGGTAATATTACAATGACCCAAATTGTGCTAAACAAATTCCAATTTTTGATTTATTTAAATGTATCATCATGAAATTTGGTTATAGAAAACACATGCACTTATTTTGTTTTATTAGATCATATTGGATTTAAATTATTGTTAAGAATGATTAATGTTAATAATATAGTTTTTGATTAGTGATTATTTGATTAGTATAAATTGAGGGTTTTAAAAAATCCAATTGAAACGGATATGGGAAGTGATGACCTCAACCATTAGAATTATACCTTATAAAGCAAAGTTATCATAGAATCTGAGGGATATTACATTTCCATGATTTTCCCTTGACCAATACTAATACGTGTTCTAAAACCTTAATCTTTCATGAAACAATTTAGGGTATAATTTCAAGATCATCATGATCGTGGCCCAAACCATTTTCATTGAAACACTCCATAAATGTACTACCATCGAACACCATACTATGAGAAAGATTTATGGTGTATTAATGGGATATATATCAATACACAATCAATTTAAATATCTAATCTTTTATTGATTAATTAATATACTTTCATCCTATTAATGTAACATTGTAAATGATTATAATTTTGAAACAATAAACTACGTAATGTATTATTTGTTAATATTCAAATTCAATTAATAAATTATGAATTAATATTTTTTTGAAATAGGTAATATTATAATAATATTATTAGATAATTATTATCAAACATGAATAATAAGTTTATTTTTATAAAGATACATGTATTTTTTATAAGTGTTTGATAAATTATAATGTCAAAAAACTTGAAATTTTATAATAAATATCGATTTTATTTTAAAATAAAAAATTTAAATAATTAGATAATGATTTATGTAAAATGAATATTTTTTTTGGAATTATAACATCAAAATTATCACACATTTACTTTTTCACAATTTTTAGCGATAATATAAATTTAAGGTAGAAAATTAAATATCACACAAATATACATTGTGTTTTATGACATCATAACGACCCAAAGGTGATGTGATAGTTAATATAAATGGGATCCGTGACTAAATAAATGTTTTCCCTATATAATTTTTTGATTTTGTTGTTTTTTTTGAATACAATAAGAATCCTCCAAAATAATTTAATATGTTTTAAGGTTTTAAAATCCAGTCATAAAGTGTGTGACTCACCTCCATATAATCAAGGTACATTATTAAATAATTTCAGAACATGGAATTATAAAATATTTATAACTACTCCCTTTTTTATAAAATATTGTAAAAACCCATTGTATGGTTTGTGGTTTTTTTTATTTTATTATGTTGATTCAAAAAAAATAATTAATAAGGAAACCCCATTATTTTCCTATATAAACCCAACCAAAATACTTTTTATATTCTATAATATTCCTTGGTTGGTGATAGTAATCGTCCCTAAACTCCATGTATTCCGCCCATGGAACAAAAAATCTCTCAATAAGCCCCACCCATGTTTTTTTGTCACACACTCACATAAGGGACCTTCCCCTCCTTTTTATTCGAGCACCTTCTTTGGAATTTGTCTTATTTATTAAATTGTTTTATGATTTATTTTTTTCAAAAAAATATAATATAATACAATTGATGTTATTTTAATGATGTATCATTTATTCTCTGTCATTGTGACCTTCACCTAATTTGTCTTCTTTAACATACACCCACTTAAACTACATGAGTTAATGTGAAGAAATATATACGAAAGGGATGATCTATAAATCCTAGTAAGCGAATAAACATGGTATAATGTAAAACATGTTAGAAAATAAAAATATAATGGTGAATAACAATAGTTTGAATCATTAACATGAATGATAATACATGATATATAATTATAACATAAAGGAAACCCAGAAAACATGGCAATAACTTAAAACACTAAATCATTGGACAAATATAAGTACTATGGCATCATAATGGACAGAGACCCATAAATTAATCAGGTTAAATCCATATCCTAACACAAATTTTCATCATACTAAACATTAACCAATTAATTAGAGACATATATAATTCCATGTGCACCTGCCGTTTCATTTTAATCTCATGCTTAAGTATGCCACATTGAACGTACAACATGGATTCATTCATCATAATATTTTATTCTAAAAACAGGGAGTGTGGAATAAATTCATTTTAATATAGAAAAATAATTATTTTAAGTTCATAAATGTGAAATCCTATGATAGAAATTGGGTATTATATTCACTACACAACTGTTTTGGCATGGATTCCTAAGTTAAAATTTCGGTTGCATAACAAAGATGTGTAAATATTCATGGAATGACATAATGAGATAAAAATGTATCAATCATTAATTATTAATAATATTTAACGTGTGGGGAATGTGAGAAAACATACCCCATTATTAGGAATTTAAAATTAAAGGGGATAAAATGAATAATATTCATTAATAAAGTGGAGATAAAGAGGTCCCCTAACTAAATTTCGGCAGCCAAACAACATCAGTTAAAAATTTATAAAATTGTTTTATGAAAGAAAAATAAGACAATAATCATTTTGAAATCAAATCTATAGTAATAATTATATGGATCAGAAAACCAGAACATTATGAAAGGATTGAAGTCATAACATAATAAAGAATCTTGAATAAAGAGGAGATTGGAATTAACCCTTACTTGAGTGTGTGTCTTCAAAAGCATGAAAATTGGATTATTAAGAGCATGGAGAACCTTGGGAGGATTATTAATAGAGTAAGGGAATGTAATGATGGAATCAAAGGATTATGAGTGAAGAAAAATGTGATCTTTAGATGGGTTATCTTGGAAAAGAGAGGGACTTATTTAATATTTTGGTTCCGGACTCTCTAAAAATAAAATATTCAAAACCAAAAACCTTACAATTTTTATTCCATGGTTTCTGCCAAAAGGGAGTGTTTTTAATTATTTAACTACTCAATTGGAGGAACATATTAAAATTATGAAATAGCTTATGTGGAGGTGAGTTATACTTTTAAATAAATAAAATTAAAACTCTAAAATATATTAATGACTTTGGAGGATCCCCAAAGGATTAAAATAATAATGAAATAAATAGAAAACCAAATTATTTAAAGTGGAAAACATATATTTAGCCGAGTATAGTCGTTATTGTATTTATTATATCATTTTTAGGTCATTATATTGTCATAACACACACCATATATTCATAAAGTGCTTAATTTATACCTGAACATTTGACAAATCATGGAAAATTATGAAAAATTTACAATAGCATATTTTCATTTTTCTGATTCCAAAATAATATTTATATTATCTAAATAATTTTATAATTTTTTTGTTTTTACTTTATAAAATAATAACCAACATTTATGGAAAATGATATGTTTTTAGAAATAACCGTTTTAAACCGTAAATAAATATTACATTTGACATCATAAAAAGTATATGGCCTTTTATATTAAATTTAAATAATAATATTAAAAATGTTAACTAAAATATTATTTATTGAAAAAATAAATTTATTCATCAAAATGGATTCTTTAATTGAATCTAAAAATACCAAAAAAATATTATTCATGTTTTTTTGTACAAAAATAAAAATATATTAATTATTGTTGACAAAATAATGTACATAATCAATTTCCTAGTGTCTTTATAAATATATCATTCATACACTAGAATAATCCCTTGGAAGAAAGTTCATTAGAGTGATACATTCATGGGGTCATTTGAAAAATATCATTTGGGTTGTGATATTGAAGTGGTTGATCTTATACTGTAAACGGTTTCACTCATGCTTATGTTGTTGGATTTCAGCATGGTCTTGGTCATGGGAAAAGATCACTGATTCTATCTACCACAGATTCTCTTATATAATTTTTAATAGGGTACACTACAACTAGTTGAATTCATTACTTCCTTTTTCTGTGTCAATTGGATTTGATTAAGCCCTCTATTTATAATAATCTTATGGTCATAGTTTAACAGTTATAATATCAATGATAAAGATTCATAATTGTTCGTTGAATCCAATTGGATATAATAATAAAAACTTATTTCATATGTTTTCAATAACCATATTACATAATAAAATAGTATATCAAAATTTGATTTTATTTATAATAGTTCAGGAAGTTATAGGTTTGGTCAATATTGATTTCTAAAAGTTGGGTAAAGTAGTGAAGGATGGGGTTCCCATTTATAATTTGGGTGAGGGGTATTCATAAAATTTCATAAAATATTATGACAATATAAAATAATTATCACAACCAAAATATATCCAAAGTGATATTTTTCAAAGATATGTATAAATAATTCCATTATCTAAATTTTTAAATGTTTTTTATATACATTAATCCATATCTTTTAGTTTTAACACCTTATTATCCCTTTTTATAATCACCATACTATTAAAATTTTATACATTTTTTAGGGTCAACAATGTTAATATAAAATTCCAAAGGTCCCATAAATAGACCCTACTATATTTAATTAACAATATTCTATTCATTTAGATGAATCTAATATTTTTTAGAATTTTATATTATTTAATAACATATTATGAATTATAAAATAACAATAAATTCAATTTTGGGAAGTATTTGTTAAATTTACATTATTAATATCAAAAATAAATTTTAATTTCAAAAAAATATTTAATTATATCCCTAAAATGAAATTTTCTTCTAGAATGTTCATATGTCACATTATTCATATCAAATTATACATTTTTGAATATTTTAAATATAATTTCACTAATTTTTTCACTAATGAAATAATAATTGAATTAGTGTGGTTTTCGTATTTTAGGTAATTTTTTAATCACAATGAAGACCACGATGAATATAAATATTTTATATTTCAAAATAATATTTATATTCTATCATATCTATTAGATAAAACTTTATTAAAAATATTATAGTTAATGTAAATAAGTGTGTGACTTGTTTGAATGTTCATGAAATAAAACACTATAATGTTCATAATCTCATAAAAAAGGAAATAAAATACCATATATCCGAAAAATGAATGATACTAGCTAAAATGGACTCATACAATGATATTAATGGCTTTTTATGGTAAAATTTCTATCCTTGGGATTTTATTTTTAACATTAATTACTTGATTTACCATTTACCGTGGTATAAAAAATTAGTATGACTAGTATTCATATGGAAAAAAATAAAAGGAGAATAATTAATAAAAATGAGATCCTAAATACAAATATGTATTATTTTTTTTCAAAATTCAAAAACAATAAGTGGAATAATTCAATATTAAACTATGTCAACAAAACACTAAGAAATTAATTTTTCTAAAGAATGACATATGAGGTGTAAAATGTTTTTCCTACTAAATTCAAGAATAAGACATCTTTACAAATCTATAATTGTATTATTTGAAATAAAAATTAACTTATTAAATTTTAAAACTAATCCATTTTTCATTTTATTATTTAAATACTAGAAAAATTTTATTTTCAACAATAATATTTATTTTTCATTTTTCATTGAAAAGAATAAAATTTAGTATAATTTACAATTTTCACCATATGATAATTTTTATAAACATGTTTGAAAAATGAATTTCATTATATCAAACAAATTTTACACAAATTAATTATATTAATTTTTCTTAAAATGAAATAAAATTTATTTTGAAAGATTAAAATAACATTACTGAAAAATGAGTAGTTAGTTCTTCATAATTAATCAAAGAGTTTTTTATGAAGAGTAAATTAATATATATAATTTATAATTTGGTAAATACTATTTGTACCCTTTAATTTAATGGCTATGTTATAATTTTTATATTTAAATTATAATATTTTGGAGTTTGATTAAGCTCTGTGTGCATGTTGTATACAATATGAAATATAGTGTTGTTTTATAATCACGGGGGCTATATTATAACATAATTCAATAAATAAAATCTTCATAATTTAAACTTGTGTGTAGTATTAATGGGTTTGACATTTTAAATTAACATTATCAAAACTCCACATCTTAAAAATGGTAGGGAAATATTCATATACCAAAGATGGAAATGGAAATATGAATGTCATCACAGAACCAGGTTTCTGAATAGAAGAATATTAGTGGGATGTTAAAATATGGAAATATAATAAAAACATAAATCCCAGAGGTGAGGAATGGAACTATTCTAAAACCATAAATCTTTTATAGGTTAAAATTTCAATGATTTTTCTGTATGAAAAGTTAAAAAGATTAAATTTCTAATTTCATGGTCCTTTTTCTAAAGTCACTATATTATTTTACTATAATTATAAATAAAATGTGAAAATAAACATACCCAATTATTTGAATGTTATAAATATAATATCATCATTTTTTATTTCTTCTTAATACTTATAAGTAATATGATGCACTAGAAAATGACCATTTAAAATGAATTCATTATGCCTGAAACACTTTTAATAAATCAAAGGATCCATTACTAGTTCCTTCGGCCTCTAAATATTTATTCAAACCAAAATGGTTATTACAGGATATCCAATATGATATATCATACTTTATACTCAAAAAATGACATCCAAAGATCAACAAATTCAATTCTATAAGAAGTTATAATTGTTAATCTTCCGAATGTTTTAGAAACCATTTTCAAAATCCAAATAATTGATTAAAATATTATACATAGACCACATAAAGTTGTTTAAAAAGTCACATTCAAAAAATGTGAATTATTTAATAACATATTCTACCAAAACTTGGTATTAACATGAATCAACATAATACTTTAGTTAAAACATGCATGAATTCAAAAATTACATGTCTTTTTATTCCCTAATTATAATATTAGATAATAATTTTTTTTTTCATAAATCAAAATAAATTAGTAAATGCCATAAAGTCACTATAAATTTTCAATTCCACTAATATAATCCAATAGACATCAATTTATCATTGTTATATCAACATAGAGAACATATTAATTGTTATATTACCTCAATTATGTTTCTTGTAATGATATCAAGTTTCAACTGAATCACTTTTCCTCATCATTTGTACCACACAACATATGCTCTCATACTGATAATGAAACATTAATATATTACAATCCATATAAATTTCGGGAAACATATATCTATAATGACATTGATTAAACAATCCTATGGCATAATTCATGATTGTAAATTTTTTTGCAGTAATCATTCCACTTCATTTTTTATCTATTGACTAGTACTCATCATATAATTTTGTTATACCTCCTACATTTTTAACATCATTTTTTGTCTCTTCATCATTAGAAATATAAAAAGTACTCATACTAACTTTTATTTTCTCATTAAGATATTTTACCCTAGGGAAATTATTCTATTAATTCCCTTAATATCCACATTAAAACACTGAACCAATTTTAATAAAATAGGGTGTACATTATTCTTATAAATTACATTAATCAAACATTTTATTTTCCCTAAAAATTATATTCTTCATATCCTTCATTTACAAACCTAAATAATATTATTATTCCTTTGAGTCACACTCCCAAGTGTCTCTTTCTATATATATATATATATGATATTAGGGATATTGATCATTCATTCCATCATGGTGTCTAATATTTAGGCTCTTAGTGTACTCTATACTTATCATCTTTATGGAGTTTTATAATTGGTTAAGTAACACATTGTTAATCAAATATTGTGATAACTGATAAGTCATAATAACAATTCCCTTTAATATAATCATCACCCAATTTTGTTTTTCATCAACACATATTCTATAATATTTAATGCTAACACATTTACTTCTTATTCCCCCCATTAATGAAAACCAAATGTACTATTTTATGCATAACACTATATTAATTAGTGTGATCTATCAAATAATCAGGAAATATTATTCAAATTTTGTCTTAATCATGAAAAATTGTTCTCAACCCATGATTCTTTATGTTTAACATAGGATATACATGGACATTACCAAATATAAAGGATATTATTATATACATATAAATATCGTAAATTAATTCATTTCATAATATTTTCTAATCTCTATTTTTCAAAATCTAGTTAAATTTTTTTCTACTGAACCTCCTAGTAATAACAAATGTAAATACCATCACCCTATTATCCCAATGTAAGAGAGTACATTATTAAATTGTAAATTGACACAAGTAATCACATCATGAAAGGCCAAATATTTTAGTTGCCTTGGTAAACTAGATACATACATGAGAATCACATTACTATTAAAAAAATAAAACACAACATAGTAACTTCATTGAGTACACAATTACTTCCTATAGAATATCCCTACATGTTAATAAAAATAAACTTCCTAGCATCTGAGAAATGGGAAACATAATAATTGGTTGAGATCTAATGTTTAGTAAGGGTATGTGTACAAGGGATTATATCATGAATAAATAAGGATGAACAATATTATATACTATATAACTAAAACACATTAAATTTCAACAATAATTTGAGAATAATATGGAAGGAAAACATGATTATGAATTTAGAAATATAAATAATTAAACGAGATCAAAACAAATACATTAATATTTAAACTAGGTGAATAATAACATGTGTATGAATAACTAAATTCTTAATAATGGAATGCATAAATTCAGACATCATTAAAATACCATCCCGGTCTTGTGGAAAGTCATCTTATAGAAAAGGGTCAAGCCACTTTCCACACCCAATATAGTTTGTAGAATGTTACTTATCAACTAATAAAGAGGATTTATAAGGCCCCAGGTATCACCTAATATTTCTAATTAATTTCTAATATGAGTAAATAAATCAACTAAATCATCATAACATAAGAAAATAAAAAATTATCTATAATCGAAGAACTAGTGTAATAGTATATAAATACTGTCTGTAGTCAAGCTAATTGTGAACCATTTAAAAAAATATAATGAATGATACAACCATATTCCACACTCAACATAAGATTCAAGAATTTATTCCAATATATATGAAAAATGTTAAAGATATTGATTTAATTTTTATTTAGGAAAATACCCTTATTACATTGAAAATATTTTTTATATAAAATCTAAAAATTGTGCATGTAATAGATAAATCATTTTATATGAAACTATACTTGTAAAATTGTAAATGAAACATTAAATAATTGAATCATCACGATGGCTTGAAATTAAATTCATTCATTATGTATAAGTTAAAAAATATTCATTTCACACTTTTGTAGTAATAATATAAAAAATCTTGTTTGGAAAACAACAAGAAGGCTAATTTAAAATGGAATTTAGAAAGTCAAATAAGGTTAAAAATGAATTTTATCATTAATCAGATAATAGTAAAAGCATTTAATAAAACATTTTTAGAAAACATGGAATTGAAAGAGAAATATTCTTTTTCTCTGACATAAAATATACAGTGATAAATAATGATGATTTTTTGAAATAAATACATACCCCATAGATATCATTTGAATCCAAATCCCCATGAAAGAAATAATATAAAATAAAATATTAAATAAAATTACTAGAAATAGATTTATTATATATTAAATCAATGGATAAATATATACAAAACAGTAAATAAATAGTTGGGGAATATTGTATATATCCAACATGAATAAAAGTGACACGAAAAATCATAATCTCATGCTTTATTTATTTTGTACATGCTTGAACCTCATTTGTAATAAATATATAATTATTATAAATACATTCCTTAAAATACTAATTTATATCATATCATATATGATTTACATATAATATTATTCACTTGTTTATTTCCAATTGATAGTTAAAATCATCGGTTTTAGAGGTAGATTCTTATTTTCTTTTGTATGTTTGATTCTGTAGTTATGGTCTATATAAATTTATCAGAGTTTCAACATCTTAAGAATATAATTTTTACTTTTATATCATATATATATATATATATTTTAAATATATATATTAGATTCATCTATAATGATTGAGATTGAAAAATTAATTACACTGTTCATAGAGATGGGAGGTCATAAGTATGTATTAATGTTGTTTTCATATTTGGATGGATGGAAGGAAACAACGGTAGAGAGTAATAAAAAAAATATATGATAATTAACACTTCATATTTATCATATATATATATATCCATTATTTCCATATGTATAATCTTCTAGGTAATGGACTGATGAAAAAATAATTACACTACTACGTGGAGATGGTAAACAATTTGTACACCCAAGTGATATTTCCTATTTTAATAGAATTAAGAAGAGATTGAATATTGATGTCCAACAATAATTGTATCCTGGAAGTATATTTTTAATATTGATTTTATTATTTTATGGTGGGTAGAAAATATGAAGAGGATATAGAAGATGAAATAAATGTAAAAGAGTTGGTAAAGATTATTACCTCTTTTTTGGTGGACTCTATAATGATATCTTATTATGGTACTGATGATTTCAATTATCGAAGGTCCCTAAATATATAACAATAAAAATGATTTTTATATGATGAATTTTATTTTTTGGTTGATATTAATGTCTCAAAATAGTGTAATATTTTAATATAATTAGAGGTTATTTATAATTGAAGGGAGGGGTATTCTACGAATTTCATAAAATATTAAATCAATACAAATTATATACCTTGTGTAATGGGTAAAAATTAATCTATTTGTAATAAAATTGGAATATATGTCCAAATATTATCATCTAATAAATTTTGAAATGTTTTGGGTATATTTTCACCCTCATATTGTAGATTTAACTAATCAGTAACCCTTTTTACAATTATCATTCAAGAAAAGAAATTAATCACTATGGGCCAATAATGGTTATATAAAATACTGAAAGTCCCATAAATTGACCATGGAAGATATAATTATCAATATACAATTAGTTATCCCAATTATAAGATTTTTATTAATTTTTAATCATTTAATAAATTATTAATTAATATAAAATATCGATCATGCCAATTTTTAAAAGTATTCAGTACATTGAAGTTAATAATATCAATAAAATACATCTAATTTGAAAAAAATCTTCATATCCCAAAATTTTGATGTTCATTTATATTGTTTTTCAATAACATTATTTACATGTATTTTTTTATATTTAATAGCTTAATTATCATTTATTTTATTTTTGCATTAACTAAAATTTATTATGTCATTATTCTAAAATATTTAAAGATAACTATTTTTCACTAGAAATTAAAAATTAAATTCCATGATCAAGAAATAGAAGTTATATTTCAAAGTAATATTTATATTCTAATATATCATTTTGATAATTCCAGATTAAAGATATTATAAATATAAGAAACAAGAGTTATACATGTTTCACTTTTCATGAAATAAAATAAAATAATGGTCATAATCCTATCCAAATTGCCATAAATTCCGTATAATAGAATTATGGATGAGTATTATCTAACTGGATACAAAGAAAGTTATAAATTGATATGGTGATTTTCTATTCCATAATAATTTTAATTTTACCTATAATTACAAGTTTACACTTTATCATGGTAAAAAAAATACAAATGTTAATATTCATATTGACCAAATATTCAATTAATTGATTTAATAAATTATTTTATCCTGAATAAAATTATACAATCCATTTTTTGAAACTAAAAACAATTGGTGGAAGAATTTAATTTAAATGTAAACTGAATGCACATAATGACAAACAATTTTTATGAAAAATTCCCTAATTAAGTGTAATTTATTTTTGCTAAATTATATCAGATTATAAATTTCAGAAAAAATTGATTTTTTATATAAAACGGAAATACTTTAATTAAAAAAATATTTTAAATTTTTAAATACATGACAGATATATTTTTCGATAAAAATATTTATTTTTCACTAAAAAATCATATATTTTTCAAAATTCCAAAATTTTCCCCAATCACTATTTCTAAGATGTTTTTTTTATAAAATGATGTCCAATTTATAAAATTAATTTTCCGAGTGTTCCATGAAATAATTTTATTATTTTTTCAAAAGAAGCAATAAATTTTTTTTTAATAAAATTTGAGTTTGATGTATAAAATAGAAATACTGAAAATTTGAGTAATTATTTCATAAGATTTAATAAATCAATACAAATTTAATATGTAATTAAAATATTTCTATTGTTGGTTTATTTTATCCATTCCCTATAATTTAATGCCTATGAAAAATAGTGATATTTAAATAATTATTTTTTTGGGGTCACATAAGCTTATTATTGTGTGTTGTATAAGATATAGAATTTAGTGTTATTTTAAAATATTTTGTTGAGAAAACAGTCAACTAATTCAACAATTAGATGGATTAATCAATGATTTATAAAGTTTTCATTCATGATCCATGATGATATAAGAAATAAAATTGGATTTATATATTAACATTACATATTTTGGGGTGACTAATTAACATTAAATATTTATTTTTTAAATGGGTTACCATTATCTAGCTTTGGAATACACCTATTTCCCTCTCACACCTCTATAATATCATAATATATCTAATTTTATTACCCATCTAAAGACAATGGAGTGTTCCTTCAACTGTTACATAGGTTTGTGAACCATAATGGTACTCTTCCGTAACGCTTGATTAATAATGATGCAGCCCTTTGTGTCTATGTGGTATCATGATGCAACTCATTGATACCCTAATATTTACTTTATAATCATTGAGGTAACATAACAAATAAATCACTGATAGATGATAATTTTATTGAATAACTTAATTATATTACCATATTATTTTTTTTCTACAAGGGTTTCTTTACATCGTGGATATTATGAACGTCAAGTTGAAATAAAAAGAAATAGTTAATTGAAAATTTATTATTATGGAATCTAAACAATATTATACTTTGGTATGTTAAATCATTCATGATCCCCATAGTTTTTTATAAAGGGAAAAAATATTATATCAGTGGTGGCATATGTTATAAACATATTTTGAATTTTGGAAAGGTCATAATTTTATATGAATGATTACAAAGACATAAACTAGAATGTCATATGATAAAAATTAAGTCCTTAAAAACCAACTGGAAAAAAATCATTTGTTTTTCATGAAAGAAAAACAGTCCTAATAAAATTATCATTATAAATTCTTATGATGTATTCATATTCCCTATATGTCATATTATAATGGGAAGTTATATGACATGGAACTAGATAAAGTATAATTCGGAATTTAAATTCTCCATTATTTTCATTTTCCTAGTCTTCTCCAAAGTCATAAGTGGATCTAGTTGAAGTCATATGATGGTGGACCAAATTTATTATATTATGAATGGATTATGATATAGGTCTGTAAAAGTTATATAATTGTGGAAAATCTATACAATATGGAACTACTTTATCTTTTAGAATGTAACATTTGAAAATTATTCCCAATGTACGAATGATATAAATTAATTAAGAATTATTTTAAATAACACAAAATTGAATTTAAATGAATTTTAAAAATGAAAATATAAAATCCAAAATCAATTTGTAGTTTAAAATTGAATTCTATAAATTGAATAAATCAAAAAAATAATATTTCATCCAGATAATTTTTTTCCATATTTTCAAAAGTGCAAACAATTAATTAATTACATGCATATAGAATAATTATGGGGTTGATTTATAGTGTAATTAAATTAGAAATATATGAAATATTGGGTCCCATCTGACACTAATAATCAAATTAGTTTAATGTAATGTGAACCACTTGGTACTAAATATAAAATGAGATGTCATTAGATGAAACAATGTTCTTGAAGGAAACTTTAATATTTTCATATAACAAAAAAAATCTTTTTTTGGAAACCTAAACTCTTCCACATAGGATATTGGGAAATGTTCTAGTTTTTAATGTTTTATTTTTCAATGTTTTCATAACCAAGGAAACAGTGGTTGCAAAACCATTAGGTTTTTACTTTTTAAGAAATAATATTTATAATTAGTTGTAACAATATTTTCTATATATATAGTGATTGATTTAGAAATATTAAAGTAGAAAATAATAGATTCTACAACATGATGAAATTCGAGGACCACATGTTATTTTAAGTGAAAATATGAATGGACCAATAAAATTTTTAGGTGATTTATTTATTTAAGAAGAGTCATTAATATCTATCATTCATTATATTTTAGTATTTCTGAACAATATTATAATCGTTTTTAAACTATTGGATGAATATTAATCTATAAAAATTGTATATAGTTAACATATTATCTAAAAAAATAGTTTGATGATTTTAATACCAATTTATTAAATGAAATAAACTATAAAAATATAACATTCATTTGGGAAATAAAATATAATTCATATCTTTTGTAGAGAATGGTAAGAGACTATAATATCCAAACGTTGAATAAACATTAAAAAATGGACAAGAGAATGATCTTCTAGATTTTATTTTTACTTATTTAAATGTTTGTCACCCTTTTTAATATAATGTGTTACCTATGAATTTAAACATCAAAATACGTGTGGAGAGTTCACATATATCATGTTAAACTAACTGAATGTGTATGTATTGCAGGATATTTTATATCCTAATTCATAAATACACTTGTTAAACATGTGTTTTATTTCTTCAATATAAATCAGAACCATACCGATTATTTATATTTGTCTGTTCTCCATTAAAAAGGTTCTAATATACTATATTCAAAATCAAGATTGATCATGTATGAGAATAGGAAAACATTGAGTTTAAAACATTAACTATTTAAAAAAAATTTAATATAACTTTTTAAAACATTGAACAAAAAAACTGTGTATTTGAAAGAATAAAGAGAACTACATATGAAATGACACATTCTAGGTTGTGATAATATAAAATTAATAAACAAATAGATTAATATTTGAAAATTGTTTTCAACACTATAAATAGCATTTTCTCCTCCCAATTTTATATAAATCACAATATGTATTATACAATGTAAGGAGAAAAATATTTTCATACTTTATATTTTTGGAAGGAAGGTATTGTTTTTTTAAAATACAATGATATGAAAATATATTTTTTCTTTCTTACACCACATTATGTATGGATTATCAGGATTTCAACAAAAAAACATCCCATTAAAGAAATGGTAGATTTAAAATCTAAAGAAATCAATGTTTTTATAAATTCAATTTGAGAAATGAAATATTATAAATGTTATTTAGATATTCTTCAATAAATCCCTCTCTAAAAAATTTAGTGGTTATTAAGATACCCAACCAGACCCATCGGGACACCACCTGGATGGTAGTAAGCCTTGAGTTCCACCCCAAATATTACCCCTCATAGGACAAGGGTTAGTGACCAACATTGAGTAGGTGTAACACTCATAATGGGTTGCCTGATCCAAATTCACTTATACAAAAAAAACATCAATATAAGAAATAATTAATCCAAATAACAATTTTATCTAAAATATGTAACAAGTATCCATGTAATAACCAATACTTCCCTTGAATATATAAATATAACCTCAAAAACATTCATGGAATAAATAAACACACAATGATAACCAAAATGAGGAAGTAATGACCAAAATACGAGTAGATAAGTTTTCCCCAAATCACAAACCTCATAAAATTTGAAATACCATCTACAACCACATTTGCTAACACTAAGTCCCAGCAATACTTTTTCAACCAAAATATTTACTAAACATTACATCATCAATATAAGACATGAAACGTGCATGTAACGATTCCCATGAATGGTTGAGTATATACATATCAAGTAGAAAACTCCCAAAACCATAATAAATAGTCCTCAAATAATTTATCTCAAATCACATAAATGTGGAAGAACACATATAACCGATAAATTTCATTAAGGGAAAAATGGATACCAAAATAAATTCCTCACTTCAATGAAAAGAAATCCCATATGATAATCTTATCACATCCCAGTGATTTTATAATACACAACCAGTATCCTTGTCTCTATAATAGATTCATAATTAATATCTCACGAATCATTAGACAAAAAGGAGACATGTGTTGATAACATTAATGTGAAAAGAACATATAAAACGAGACAAAATAATTTAAAAAAAAACGTAATAGATAAAGCATAGAATTCAAACCCCTAAACACTCTGATTATCATCCCTGAACACCATTATCTATTCTGTGGAGTAAAAATATGAAATATACTTCTCCCACATAAAAAAAACCTTATTATTCATAACATACATAACCAAAATCTTCTAAAGGAAAAAATAATTATGATATGATATTAAATTTTAAAAAAAATAAATTTTGTGAAGATTCCATGATGATTCAATGTTGGTGAGTCCCGATGTCAGGTGGTGGCCCCAAATGTGCACCACATGGAATGTTTTTTTATAGTCTATAACACACAATTTTTTTAACCCTTTCAGGGTCATGTGTGCTCACTATTTAAATTTGAATATGGGTTACATTGGGAATTCCTGACCCAGACACCTCATAGGACAATAGGCTAGGCTGAGTCACCTAACCCACACATGGGAAATGACTTTGTCCCACCCAACTAGCATATGTAACTAGAATAGGAAGCCAACACATAGTAGGTAGAAGAGACTTGATCCCACCCATGTATTCTATATAGGCACTATGTCATCCATCTACTATCATTGCCCAACCAGTCATGTCACACACCCACCGACAATTGTAGGACCAATGATCACTGCCAATGAGAAATACAAGTCACTCACCAAGATACTAAATTACCTTAATATCTACCAATGCTAGCCTCAAAAAACAACAATTTATTTAATGAATAATGAGATATGATGACGAAGGATAAAAAATGAGAAATTGGGAATGAGGATAATCTAATCCTTCCTCTATTGATCATTTACCCCACAAAATTGTTCAAATAGTGATTACAAATCAAATTCAATCATGAACACCTAAATAATGTGGATAATAATATAATTAATTCAATGTGAAGATCATGAATAATAGAAAACATATATATATATATATATATATCATATATAATACTTGAAGGGGATATTATTAAATTCTTCTAAATAATTGTATTGATAATAAAAGTGAATGAAAAAAAGAAAAATAACATATCCTTAACTATAAATAGTATTATTCATTGATAGAGGTTATTTACCTATTTTAATTGATCATTAATATCCATTCTTTGATCCTTATCAATATACACCTTTCACCATGTGACCAAAATTCGTTTGGTTCATGAAATTAACCATATGATTTAGGTTAAACCTGAAAATATGGGAGTTATTTTTAGAGTTTATCCTAATGAATCCCCATAATGTCCAATTAATACATTCCAATAATTTATCCCCATTATAATTATTACTATTTTAATATTATCATTTAATTTTGTGATGATGTTAAACACCAGGTTCTCCAAGTAAAGTCAATATTATTCTCCCCAATGGAGAGACCTATATTTTAGATGAAACCAAGATGGTAGAATCTCAGTTCGATGCTTCTTTTATGTGAAAATTAATTTTTCTGAAAAATGAACATGCATGGTTAAAAAAATATTTTTACTCGTTAAATAATTTTTTCGATTCCTTGTCATAGTCATTATTATTTTTTACCTAAGATCAGATACAATAACCACACACCAAATTCAACAAGGACATCAAATACTTTTTCAAATGTCATCAACTAGGATATATTTACCATTTCACACCAATGTAAATCATTATATATAATATATAAAGGGTTAAATAGAAAAAAATATTACATCATTCTTACCATCATGGAAAACATACTAACCAATGCAAATCTATAAAACCAAAATAATGAATGATCGTTACCTCTTCCTTTCTCTATATTCATAATTTAAAATATTTTAGGGATTATAAAACATTGTAAAATTACATGAGCATCCCATAATATACATATAGGGTAAGAAATATATCAGTTGGTAAGTTTCACAACTAATCAATTGTGTTTTAGATCTCAAATATATATAGATAAATATACTAAATAAGGAATTACATTAATTTATCGTCTAAAATAAAAAATTACTTTGGAAATACTATGTTTACCAATAGTGAAATTGATAGTGAAGGAACTCAAATAATATAATTTTGGTTTTATTTTTGTGGTAATAAGTGCAGCAATGTTTTTTCCTAAACATGAATTTTCATTACCTAATAATTTTCTCCTTCTAATGTACTTGTCACTAATGAATTTTGGATAACTATGAATTTGGTGGATGGCTTCCAATAAAGAGATGTTGATATCCAATTTCTGGAATATCTCTAGAATATCATGTTGAAGCCATCATCATTAAGAAATGTGAATGGAATTTAGGGAATGGTGGTTGGGACTAATTTAAATCATCTATCTGGGATTTCAATTAATCCTTCTTTATAGGGGTTATTTCTATAGGAGTTTTAGTTTTTCTGGGTGGATTCATCATGTGAATTGGTATATCATATTTTAGCACCACCCTAATATGGTTACTCTTAAATACATTCTAGATCAATTCCACGCCTTAATTAAATAACTCTAACATTTTCCATGACGTTATAAAATGATTGGCTATGAAGAATAATCAATCAATGATTATTCAAGTCATTGATGACCATTATAAACTACCCGTATTATCAATGGAGATATCTATGTGTAGATATGTGTGTTGAGGGTACTATTCTAAGTTATTTGAAATTATAAATGCTCTTCCAATAAATCCATTATGACAAGTTCTGTATTCTATACTTTTTTGGAATGTTATAGAGTTCTTAAAGATTACCTTATATATAGTTGGTGGATTTCTGAATAGTTAAAAACCACGATGGGAAGGATTTATTTTTGTTTATGGATTCCCATCTCCAATATGTTTATTTTAACAATAAATTTACCATTGAGTGTGTATTGGATTCATATGGATCGAAATTTGATACAAGGATTCATATTTCATAGTTCCTTTACCTTAAGGGAATACATCAATGTAGTTTTCTGATAGTACTATAGAGGATGCACTCTTGGAGGTGTGCGATGTTCTATATAATATATCTTAGTCATATAAAAATTCCCATGAGGAGTGTTTACTTTATTAACATTTACATTATATGAAGGATAATTAAATATATTTACATTATTCACCCCTTGATTTGAGTTAATTATAAGAGAATCATTACAATTTTTAGATATCCTCTCAATTTCCACTCAGAAATCAGTGTGGAATATTTCTATTAATTCTCTTTATGGGGGAATAATCATGTATATTTTAGTCATTTTCCATAAATCATAATTAAAACAATAAAAATTAGTTATGATTCTATAAGAGTTGATGTGGTCAGAATGCCTTTAACCATTGGATACTCTCCCAATTCTCATAAAGTGTTTCATCACATTCTATAATGATCCCATAGATCTCATTCCTTATGATATTTCTCAATGATTTAGGGAAATACATTTTGTGGAAATCCTTATACAATCCATACCATGTCGTAACATCTCCAGGGTGGAGGATGTAAAACAATTCTTTTTCTTATCTTCAAGAGATAAATAGAAGATCCTATAGCAAACATGATCTTCACTATCTACCCTTGTCTAGAAAATGATAAAATCCTTTGATAATTATATTAGTTAATGTTTAGTGTCCTCACATTTGATGTAGTGAAATTTTAGTAAAAGTTGAATCATTATTGTTCATAGTTAAAAATATTATCGATTAATTGTTTTTAAAGACAATTATCAATTTTATATTTGGGTGCTTAAAGTTATATAAAAGTTATATCTAATAGTGTGATATTTTATCCATGTTATCACTCACCAATTTCACTTTGGTTGATTAAGATGATAAGGTTCTTGGAATTATTAATGAAAATCTAAAAATATTACTCTCCTCCAATTTAGTGATTTTTAATGTACCCTGTCTTGATAGAATAGTTCGTTCAAACTCTAGAAAAAAAACTAATGTGGTGGTTTGAACATGATTTGGTAATTTTGTTAAATAATTTCAAAACCAAATTAAAATTTAAATAATCTTCCCCAAAAACAAAGTTATTTTATGTATTAGTATTTCATGGGACTGAAAAACAAATTTTGAACCTAAATAAATGGAAGAATAATGGAAATATATTTTTTCTCAAAGTGGATAATATTATTGGTGTGTTTGTATATTGTATAATGGGTTTAATTTATTAAAATAGAAAATGATATCTATTAATTTTTTAATTAAATTGGTCTTTTAATGTGTTTAAATAATGTTGAAGAACTCCATATATCCTCTTACCATTCTTGTAAAGTTATAATTTTGAATTAATTCCATTATTCTATCTCCAATCAAATAATACATCAAAGATAATCCAATCATAGTTATTTCATCTCAATCTGATTGTTTCAAAAAAATTTATAACATCTTACCTCAGCCATCATAATGATATGACAGATCCTATAATCCATAGATTGACCCACTTATTATGATCATAATATATTATTAGAGGCTATGTGTCCTGGGTGTGAAATATAATGATATAGGGAAGACAGGATAAAAATTCATAGAATTTATTGAGTCTCATAATATCTAAAAAGTTATAAATAAATCAAATGAGATTAATATATGAGAATAACCATGGATGAATGGAATTCATTTACAATTGTGTAACGGGATTGTATTTGGATCAACTAGGAATGGATTAGTTTTTTATTAATAAAGAATTAAAACATAAAATTAATAAGGTGTTATGAAATATATCCTCAAAAACAACCCTAGTCGATTGAGTGATTATGGATGTGTCCCCCAGTCCATTGAACAATTCACAATTTATAATGAAATTCATAGTCATTCAATCTTCCATTAATGGTCATGTGATTAATATAAAATTTACTTCCCATGGTCCAATTATTTTTTGAATTTTTACACAGATTTATAGCACAATGTTTTCTCTACATATTTCTTCCAGGTGAATAGATCAACATTTAGTATTTCTCCAAATCATCATATTAAAATATTTCCATTATAATATTATAGTCCCATGATCTAGATCGATTAATTTTTATGAAAAATAATTTATAAAATTATTTCATTATTCAATACATCACTAAATGGAAAATATATATTGAAAGAATAATATGGTTCAAATGATTGTATTGGGTCACTTTGGAAAAATTAGGTCCAATTTGAAAATATGGGTCCCATGAAGTTACTATAAATAAGCCTTAAAAATGTGTCATGGTGTATTTAATAATGGTTGGAAGAAGGATACAATATTACTTAGGGAAAAAATTCATTATATTTCTTCAAATATCATTTTTCTGTGGGACTTGGAGTTTTGGATGAGACATAAATATGTATTTTCAGGATAATATTTGAGTTTATATCATTGAATCGAATTCTAGATAACTATGGATGGTACTGGTAATGTGTTTAGACTATTCATGGGATGGATTTGAAGAGGATAGTTTGTGTTTGGATTAACCTGTAGTTTTGCATATAGTGATGGGTGTGGAGCTTCTTTAGTGATTCTAGTAATGAAACCCCAATTCATTGCTAATGAGACTGAGTGGAGAAGTGCTTCTCATGGAAATATGGTACTATTCATGATTCAATATCTCTAAAGGAACTGATAAAGTTCAACCAAATATTCTTTATTATATGACATTTATATGGTGGGTTTTTAATGTTGTTTTTTACTATAGTATAATATCTATTGATTGGAGACATTGTTCATGAACCTGGTGTGTATGGAATTATATTTGATAAATCATAGTGGTAAATGATATCAACCCCCCACCATTTTCAAACTAGACATGGAACATTATAAAATATATTAACTATAAAATATTAATCAATATTGTCTTTAATAATCATGCTTGAGAGGCCTCTTCATTATCATGTAGATTCACTAGCTAATCTTCTTTCATTATAGAATAAGAATCATCCATTCTTATGCTATTTTGAACTTAACAACAAATCCTGATTATTACATTTCACAATTTTAACATCAGGAATCATTGAATCTTATATTGGGAATTATTATCCATTCTTGCTCGTACAGGTTGTTATAGAATAATCTAGAAGGAATAACATGGATTCATATTTATTGTTCATGGGTAGTCTCCCTTGACTGATTTAGTCCCATAAACCTCATTCAACTCATTTGATATCACCATGTTTGATGTGAGGGTTTGGTTCCACACTAAAATTGTAGAAAAAATTCTTATCGAGGTCTTATAGTAGATCAGACTAAATAAGGACTCCACTTTAATAACAAATCATGACAGGTCTAGGGTGAAGACATGAGCATGAATATTGTCTCGGGTTTTAGGGTGATATAATGAATTCATCTAGTAAAAATAAATTCGTTAGAAATTTATCTGATATTATTCCAGAGACCAGTCAGCATCAAACACAAAAAAAGAGGCATGGTTTTTTGAATTGGTGGTAATGATAAATCTCATATGAGTACCATTTATTGAGGGTGTTGTTTATGTTCACTTGAAAATAGTTCTTTTATAAATATATGGACATTTTTTGGGATTATATCTTTCATGTGGCTGATTTAGTTTGATGTGTCTGGAATGAGGTTGAAATGTCACATATTAGAGAAGATGATGTCATCAAATGAAAATAGTCCCAGAATACATGGAGAGAATAAATGTTCTATTTTCTATGATCCAATGGTTGAATATAAGAATTTTTCTTTTGGTAGCTTCAATACATTATAAATTCTTTACACATGATCAAACTAGATTCATCATGTGAAAAATTCATGAGTTTTCTTATTTTTCTTCATGAATGATATGTATAGAAATTTCAAACATAATGTTCGTTGGTCACTTGTATTTTTAAGGTATTTCTCATACCTTAGTAGTTAAAATAGAATATATATGAGAAATATATCAATATATAATTTAAAAATTAATTAAATGTTAAAAACAAGAATCAATTTAAATTGAGACTTAATGCATAATATATTCTGATTAATCTATTGATAAAAATCCCTAGAATAAATTCAAATTCAGTTTTATAATATATAAATAATATTTTTCAGCAAAAATGAACTGCCTATCCACTAATAATTAATTTAATTTCAAACCTCACATTCAATCACTTATAATTTCACAGTTTAATTCATTAAAATATATCATGACTAGATTAATTACAAAATTGGCCAAACAATTAAATTTCAGAATTTTATAATTATGAATGGATTATCATTTAAATCATGAAATTGAAAAAATTAGTAAATATCAATATTAAATCCATTCATTAAATTAATTTCAAAATAAAATATTTTATTTATTGATTTTTTAATTCATAAATTAATAAATCAATTAAAATAGAGAATTTAATACATTTATCATTCACATTATAATTTCCCCAAGTTTTCAAAAAAAACTAATGGGGAATTTTTAAATTTATGGGAATAATTATGGAGGAAAATAATTTAAAATTTTAAAATTTAATTAATTTTTTAAATAATAAATACAATCATTCCATTAATACATTATGTTGTGAAATTCAATATGTCAAATCTTTGGATGGAATTTTAATTTGTGATACATAGAATTATGAATTAATTATGGTTGAAAAAAGTTTTATTTGAAAAAATGAATTATAAATTATTTTCCAATTTGATTTTAATATTTTAATTTGAACATACCTTACACTAAGACTTGGGGTTGAGGAGATTCATGTCACTTGTCCCTGAAAAAAAAATTATACTTCAATAAATCTGTTAACATTAGAATTTTGTTGTCTCTAAAAGAGGAAAATATTGTGGTGGAGTTTCTATTTACGCTTTGATGTCTTGATTATAATTTGAAATCCTCATCCACCTATAATTTTTTTACTCAAAATCCACATGGGGGATTTTGAATGTTGATTTACACTATAATGGTATATGTATTCATTATGGAGAATGGTCATGTACCTAGTGTGAGTGGATTTATGATTCAGAAACTATAGAGGTAGAAGACATTGAGGTCTCACAATCCTGAACCTATATATAGAACATTAAAAAACACCTCTTGCATGAAGTCATGTTTTAATCCATATTTTTTACAGCCCTCAAGATTGGGAAGCCTCTTCCTTATCACATAGAAGGAATAGTTCATATTCCTTTATCCAATTTTGGGCATAATCAATTATTTTGATCCATCGAAATCCCCATGAAATCATTATTCACCTTTTTTAGAATTTTCATATCAAGAATCTATGAATTTTTCAATGAGTATAAGTCATTATTGGTTCACAAATTTATTTTCCAAGTATCATCCCGAAGGTACAACATGGATTCAAGGTCAATGTCCATGGGTCCTCTCACATTATATTTCAGTATCAAAAAACTCATCCAACATAAGATAAATCCCTTATTTCATGATTAGATTTAGGTTCAAATCTTATATTGTAGATAGGTTTTCAATCGATAGTATTATAAGCGATTGGCCTCAATCTAGATTATAATTTAATATACACTCATAAAAATTCTTGAGTTAATATTTGGACATCAATATTGGCATGGGTGTCACGGTGGTATGATCTGTTCATCTTGTAATAATTTATTGTTCATCAATTCATTGAATATTCAGCTTGAGATAGGTCATGATAAACTATGAAGGTGGAGGTGAGGTTGAAAAAATTGGTGGTCATACTCAATCCCCTAAGAGTATAGTTTATTTAGAGGTAATTTTTATGGTAACATGAAATTTTTTTCTTAGGAAAATTGAGGTATAATGACCCAGGATTCACCATACTATGAAATTGAGAAAAAAAATTATGTTTCCATGAAAATTAGGGGCAAATAGTCCCTTTCTTCTATAATATGGTATCAGATACCTTTTCTAAACACATTTTTGATATTTTATTAATTTAATACTTATTTATAAACATGTTTCATTTGATGATATCATTCAAACAGAGCATCATATTAAGAATTATTCTTCTCTCATAAGTCTAGAATGGGGGTTTTCCCTTGGTGGGGCTTGAAATTGAGTTAGGCATCGAGGTCAGGCTCACTCCCTTCTTCTTATTCTTTTCTTTTCATTCCATTTATTTTTTATCCATTTCATTCTTCTCCATTCCTATATTCTCACATAAAGACTTAATGGGATTTCATTAACTTCATCATATAGTGAAATGTGAGTTGAAGAGAAAGAAATATAGGGAGAAGTAGAGAGGATCCACTATAGAGATTGCGAGGATCCAAAACATTAGGTGGTAGATATGGAGCTCAGATATGGGTGAATCTTCAGGGGATTCCACGAAAAGGTATGCCATTTTGGGTGTTTTCATAAAACCATAAAAAATTATATCCTTTAAGTTTTATGTCAATATTATGACTACTACGAAACTCTAGTGTGCATATCTATGCTAAAATCAGAGGAAAATAGTGTTTCAGGATAATTTCTGGTTTTCCTACTCAAAAATCCCAATCATAAATCATATAGTTTAGGAACACATGATGTGTGTTCTTCCTCTTAAGATAAGATGATATTTTCAATATATAAACAATGTACTGAGAGTAAATTTTGTGTAGAGTTACTGGGTTATCTATATGTGTACATAGATGGATGGATATTTTACAACAGAAATATGTGTACTTGGGGTACATGCCTAGTAGTTTAAGTAATCCAAGTATACGAGTACATAGATAGATCATCAATGTCGGGGAGACATGGACATGTCGGTAACATGACTAGACCCTATGGGGGTTCACCACCATGTATGAGTGCTGACTTAGGTAAAATAACACACAGATAAGATGTTTGTGATATATGGGTAGGTACCCCATGAAGGGTATATTCCATATAAATGATTTACATAATGTTTACTTGGGTTTTACGCAATATGTATGGGTATAGTACATGGCCATGTGGGTAATTGATAGTAACTCATTATGTATTCAGGTAAACATGTTGTGCACTTCTCCCTTTCCTCCCTTTTGGGAGATCTTTATGTATATATGTCTCGGAGTCAATTTTGGACATATGATTAGTCCAATTTTAGTTTTTTTCACATAAATCATGATAATGGAACCCCTAGGGTGATTCGGGGATCATAAGAGGTATTTTGGTGTGGGTGATCTATGATGGAGAGGTTTTTCCTCCCAAAAGTGAATAACACTATATCATGTAAGTGATATATCAGATGAGACCTATTTTAGAGTCCCGATAATAGTTGGTGGACATGGAATGGGATTTATAATGTCATTATTTAAAGTTTACAACAAACAGTCCATGGTTATCAAGACTGAGAATTGACATGATGAGATATATTTGGTTGGCCATCTAGACCAACCTAGAGAGAAACCTTTATCTAAGATAGGCCATGATCCATTTCTCTATATTGATGGTTTTGTAGGTCTTTCCTCAAGGACACATCAATTTTTTGTGGACCTCATTAGTCATGTGAGATCACGGGTTGTTAGAGACTAGAGTGTGAATAAGGGCCCCCTTTAGGATTAAACTCTTATGCTTCAACATATAGGATCTTGTATTGGATTCATCCACTTATATTTTTCAAGGATCCAATGTATGATGTATCAGATTGAATAATGTTTCCATGGATTACAAGAGGGAATCGTTTTCATACAAGAAAACTTATACAACCCCTAGTGGGATGCAAACAATTAGGTATGGAACATGAGGATCTGAAGTAGGATGGATCCCCTGAGTTTTATTTAGGAGTCCAAGTGGGTGACCCAATGATTTATTGAACATGAAAATGTATTTCATGATTATAGGTAGAGATTGTTTCAGCTTCGACATTTGAACCCATATATAATAGGTAATCCCGGGCGGGGGTGGGTAGGTAATAGTGACGATATTATGCATTTCCCATTCCCAATATTTTTTTCATTCTCACGGACATTAATGATAAAAATATTATTACCATGTATACTTCCAAGTAATTTACTTATGATTTTGACACAACAAAATATACATTTGGGATGCTTATTTGAACCCTATGGGATTTTTCTTTTGAGCCTCAAATTATTGGATATTGTACATATAATTACTCATTATTTATTTTAAAATTGTTGTATATGACTCTACCTTCCCATATAGTTTAGTATATTGTATGATGATACCCTCATTAGTTATTATGAGTAGTTTTATGTGAAATTCAATTACCACCTGGTTTATGTTGTTGAGATTAGAGATCCACATTATTGTTTTTGTATTTGTGGATATGGATCACCATAGTTATGGATGATATTAGTGGAAATGTAAGTCCATAGTTAGGGATAGGATTAGTGGAATTGGTATTCGATAAAAATGTTGAGATTCTTAAATGATGTTTTGTGTATGGGTACTATTCTATATATATTATGTGTCAGACTATGGATCTGGGCACCATAGATGGTTATGCATAGGTAGTTAATCAAATGTTTCTCTATGAACAAACATTTATAATATATTGGTTATATATTGGACATACACACTAAGATCTAGTTGTACTATATTATTTTTTGAATACCTAAAATTAATAGGTATGGGTTCCACTTGTTATATAGAGATTAATGATATGGGGTTCATTTGTGGCATCCATAGAGGATGATCCAACATTAACTTTTGACTATTAGTCATTACGATCTCCTGAAAGTCCATAAATAATTGACCAATTTAGGTATATTAGATTGAGGTCACAAACCTAATGACCATCAAATGTTTTATTTATATTGTATTTTATATTTTTTTTATCTAGGGTAAGAATTTGGAAAGAACCTACACATAGGACATAAGATTATAGATTCACTATTGGGGGTGGTCAATTGAGATTAATTTATTTCCCCATGTATGTGAAAAATAATGTGTTTACAAACCATATGTATGATTTTAGGAGGAGAATAAATGTACATCAGATACGGATATGGCCTAAGGATACATGATTGAGTTGAGCTACTGATATAGATTCTTATAATTGTTTTAGATCATCTCAACATGGTCTTTGGGTATTATGTATGTGTTTCATCATGTGGTAAGTATTATATCCTTAGAAATTTATATATTTATTTATGTGCTATTTATGTGATCTAAATACTGTAAAATAAGCTTAATATGTATGAAATGTCCATTTAAGACCGTACTACATTTAATTTTTTTTATTACAGTGTTATTATCTATAATTAGTCTACTCTATATTTATTTACTTCTATAGATAATTATCATTTTTCTTTATTGGTTTCTTACTCTAATATGAGATACTTTTCTCCCCATAGACACACCATTTTTCCATCATTTCTATTCAATGACCTTAGACATATGCGGATGTGTGATTAAGGCCTTGTCACCAACTAGTTCAGATACTATTAAGGGAGTGAGCATGCTTGGGGGTGTAATACAGTGGTATCAGTGCTATTATTTTTTTAATTTTATAATAATTGTTAAATTTTATATTAGAGTATAAATATCATTTCAGAACCTTTGAATGATATCAGACTGTTGTATTAAGAAAACCTACTCTAATAAGATGTCCTAGTTTGTAGGTATATGGGATGTTTTATCCTTATTTTCAATTTTACATTTGTATAAGATTTTCTATTAGATAGAACCACATGTGGGGCAGAGTTACATATTTATTATTTATTTTTGGAACTAATAACATTAGAGAGAGAGAGAGTAAAATTATAGATATTGAATCTTGAATGGATATGGAATGAGGAATATAATTCATCATATTCAGTACACAAGTTCCACATATTCTAGTCCTAATAGAGTGTGATTTTCCTGATAAATAAGGTAAACTACTTAATATGTCAAAAAAAACCATTATATTTTTTCCCATACTGATTCTTGGTTCCATTTTACATAGTTATATATATATAATCATTTTCATGGATGTATACAAAGATCTATAGTGAGATGTTGGATGATTTGGATGATATCTCATTTCTCTTTCCCATGAAGTGACGTTATCATAGTAGTTCATTATGGAACATTGTACCTATGTGATAAATAAGCCTTGGTGTATTTTTACTTTGGTTTGGTTATTTTAGGTGTTGATAACAATCTATATAGTATTTTCATTGATATCATGGAATGAAACAATATATTTCTAAATGATGATTGAGTTGTGAAACACAAATAACAATGATAGTACTTTATGTGTGCTTTTTGACCATCAAAAGGTTGTATTGGTAGTTGATTTATTTTTGTAGACAATTTGTGGGTGTAACATTCCCATGTAAATTTAACAACTTATTCAAAAAACCATCATATAGATTTCCCTTCCAGATTAATAAGATATCATACTAACCACCCTCTATATAGGGTTATCTAGTCAAATTATTAAGTATGATGGCCATAGGTGCGTTAAATATTATTGTAAATTCAGACATCAAGGGGATATTACCAAAAAAACATTAATTTATATAAAATTTTAATTATCACTTCTATGTTAATTTATTGACCTTCAAGGGATGAATCCATTATTAGGATACTCATATAATATTAGGGGCTCATAGGCCAATTCATATTTGGTGATTCTTTTACACTATTATTGATCAGTTTTACCCATGTTTGGTTGATAATATTTTGACCTAAAGTTTGAGTCGTCTATTTTGAGATAGTTTATAGGTGTGTTAGTTTCTATCTGAAAGAGTTCCTTATATGGGATATAGTTCTCGAGTGAGAAAAAGTATAACTTGGTGAACGAACATAGTGGGCATGTTTTGAGACATGATCCGTAGGGAAATATGGGTGACCTAGATGCTCTAAGGTGTGATGTAGACTCTAGTGAGTAATATTTTAGTTTGATTGAGGGAAACGTGTGAGGGGTTGACCCGATTTTATAGATGACTCTTTAGGCATAGCGCTTATATGTATTATCATGTTATGATTGCTGAATTGAATGTTCGTAGGTTTTGCGTTATAGTAATGATGATGCCATTGGTTTATGAGGAATCACCTAGGGTTAATGGTTATTGAGACAAGATTATGTGGGTGGGATTTTTTTGGTTCTGGGAACTACGGACTAGGTGTTGTGTTGTTGGTGATTTAACTTCCAAAACTCTGTTGGGAGGTGGGATATCATTTAAAAAATCATGTCATAGTTAGGTTTCCAGTTTTGAAGAGGGATCAAATGGGATCTTATGGTTTGTTAAAAACTGAGGAGACATGTAGCACAGTCTACTTGGACTTGTTGATGGATGACCTATAGGAGCATTAGATGGGTCATAAACCGGGTGTTATGTGTGTGTAAACCAGGTGTACTATGAAAAAAAAAGAATGTTATATGTCTTTTTCAGGTGGTAATAAATAATGTGTTAATCATTGATTGACCATTTATGTGTTTTGGACAATTGATTCCTAGGAAATGACCTTTCAGGCATGGGTTCCAATGATTTATGATTAAATTAGAAATATCTCTTTATAGGAGAGGATAAATAAATAATAGATCATGTGTAATGATGTGGGTGAACAATGAGTGGACCTCAATAAACACTATCTGGAGATTTGGATTGAAGGGATGGATAAAAGAAATTAAATATTATTTTATATACCTGTGTTTTGGCTAGAGAATTCCATGCCTGTTCATGGAAGCATATCGTACTCCTAGTTTAGAGACAATCAATCCCAATATTTTAACATCATCCAGATTATGCTAAAAGAGCATCGACTATACACCATGGTATCTAAACATAATTTTATTGTTTGATGGAGTAAATCCTTTGTAGATAAAAAATGGTAAAAGTATATTGTAATCCATATAGTAGGGAGCGCACCATTGGCCATTTGATGGTGGAGACTCCAGTTATGTGTTAAAATTTGGAGGTTGTTATGGAAAATATTCTTAGTAATTGGAAATAGGAATAGTTTTTATGATTTCACATTGGAACTTTGGTAAAAGATGTTTTCTACACAAAATTCATTATATTCAATGATGGATGGACTATGGTGTAACACCCCAAGCTTCCACTGTACGTTTCCCTTCGAATAATGCAATAGCGTGTGTTGTACGCAACCTCGAGCTCTAACATACACCACAACTAACTAAACTAGCCGTTGTGAATAGTAATACCTACCTTTTGAAATTTTATAAATTTTATTTATGAAAATGGACTTCATTTTTGGATTCGGAATATTGAAATTAGCCTATGTTGAATTTTTGGTATTTTTCTGAGAACTTCTAAATTTTTATGAATAGTGAAAAATACATAAAAACAAATTTTTTAATCAAAATAATTTATAGTGATAAATTATAATATTTAGTGGTTTTAAAGTATAATTAGAATATATTTTTACCATTTTATCCAATGGTGGTCATTGGAATTAATTTAACATTGAAATTGGACATAAACAATTGCCAATCTTTTGATATAAATTGTTTCTTAAAAACACGCTATTTGTTGTAACAGCGGGAATTAATTATAAAATTAATTAATAAAACTTATATGTTTGGAATTTTGTAAAATAGACATCATTTTTGAATTCAGAATATCAATTATAGCTTAGGGTGAAATTTTGGCCTTATTCTGAAAAACTTCAATTTTTGATGAATAGTGAAACCACTAAGTGGTTGTTAAAAACTGATTTTTCATTAAAATGAAATATTACCACTTCTGTAATTTGATTTTCAAAAATTCGACATACATGGTTGTCATTAATAAGTAAAATGTGGTTCAATGAGATTAAAATAATTTTTTTGGTGAATAGTAACTTTTAAGTTCTTAATCGCGATTAGAGGTGATTAGTGTAGTTTAAGGTAAAAATAATGTTTTAATAATATGAGATGAGCTTGACACTTGTCCTACTCCTATTGGATGAGTCATTGCCGACCAAGACAACCCATGGGTCAACTTGGGGACCCCATGGAGCCACTTTAGTTGGAAAATGACATTAATATATATTTATTTAATGTTAAAATTAAATTGACACAAACATGAGTTATTTTACTAAAACAGTTTTTAAGTGGGGTTACACAAGTCCAAATTTTGACTATAAATATTCATTAGAAAGCTAAAAAGATTTCCTACATCATAGTATTTTTTTTATAATTTTTAGACATTTAATAAATTAAATTATTTATGACATCATTATGATGCAACGATGACCTCATTATTTAACGATTTAAATAAAATGAGAAGATAATGCAAAATCCAAAGCTTACACTTGTCCAAAGCCTATTGGATGAGGAGATTTCGAAACCTTATCAACTTATCCTCGAATTATATAAGTGTGGGACCTTTAGAATCCGAAAATCATTGTGAAATAATGTAACATTTCAATCTTTCCAAAAGTGCCCCTCCTCTTCTCTTATAAAAGGCCCCCACCTCTACCACCTTATTCACACTTCCAAGCCTTTTGGTTCGGCCAACCTCTGCCCAAATAATCTCCCAACTTCTCTCCCTTCATCCTAGAAGCTTTACTTTAGTCAGAAAGCCATCCTAAAGAGTCCTTTTGATCAAATCAAAAGGAAGAACCCAAAGAAGAGGTAACATTTTCATCACCCTCTTTCAAGTTTCTTTCTTCTTCCACTCCCTCTTTGTTTATTATTTCAATTCTAAAATTATAACTCCAGTATCTTCTATATACTGTGATGTTATTATAAATATGGAGCAACCATATTCAGTATTCTACCCATCATTTGAATGACATGTCACCATACGTGCGTACGTACGGCTTACCGTCTCCACGTCGTGGTGTAATTGTTATTCAATATATTATTATTTAGATGGGTATAATAATGATATGTAATTCATGTAAATAATAAATATAACATGATAATGATTCTGTATATATGATATACTATCCAATTATATATTATTTTAATATCAAAATAATGATATTGTCGCTCGTGCGTACGTACGGACTACCGTCTCCACGAACGCGATGAGATTCATTCCCCGTCGTATCCATTCAAGTATAATTATCATTTGATGATTTAAAAAATAATGTTTAAGGACATGATATTATTCTGGATATGAATAAGATACAACCTATCCATGAAAAACATGACTTACGTAACAAAACATATAACAGAAAACGAGTAAGTTAACACCCGAAACAACGATAAATCTAAGATATGTTAAAAGATCATATATGATATCATATGAATGTATATGATTCTTGTATAATTTAATAACAATTATTTCACCATTATACAGGAGGTTAACCTACCCCAACCAAGGAAAAGTACAAGGTAAGGGTTTACTTCACAACCTCTTCATTATCCAAGGTTGTTTATACATAATTATCTACTGGGACCTCGTTATCATCCACATCCATGTTTCTTCAAAATGTATTTCAAAACATTTTTATTATTTACAAGAATATGGGTTAAAGTCATTTATACCCTTTTTGACTTTTTATAATAGGAATCTTTCCGTCGTTTTCAAAACAAGGTCCTTTTTAACCTTTTCGACAAAATTGAGGTAAGAATGTTTTTTTTAACTTATACGGCGGGTGCGGTTATTTTCCGCCGTTATAAAATCTTCAAAGCTTTCCTTACAAGCTTATAAGAATATTTTCAAGAAAATGTTTCGTTTTATATGGCTCTTAAAGGATTTCAAAAATAGAAAGAGATATTTCTCTAAAAAGTGTTTTGATTTCATCTATGTCTACATCCTTTGATGGATTTTACACTTATTTGAAGTTGATTTATTATAATACAAAACTTCTATATTGTATTGAAGGTTTTGTGATATGTTTGACTGTGGATGTGCTATTTTATACCATTCATAGTTTATGGTGAAATTATTGACATTTCGTATGCTAGTTTTAATACGAATGTTTATGTTTTGTTTAAACCTTTTCATATGGGAATGCATTGGACTTAATATGTGACGGGTGGAGCCCGCTATAGCTCCTCGATGCATCGGTAGGTCTCATGAGACAAACTAGTGTCTTGGCACAAGGCCTTGACAAAATCTTATTTGTAGTCTTGGCACGAGGCCTTGGCTATGTGGTTATGATAGTCTGGCATTATGCATTCCAACGTTATGAAAGTGGTTGTTGATATTTCATGTGATTATTCGTCTAGTAGAATATCCATGTGAATAAGTAACGGCATTATTTTATTTTACTTTTGCCATATTATGTTGAAGTTCAAGTTCAATAAGGCTTTTGTTTTAGTTATACATTGCCTTAAATGCTTATGTTTTCTTATAAAAGCTTCTGCAATATTGTAATCCTTACTGAGCATCTGAGCTCACCCCTTTCAATGTTTAAATATTTTCTAGGATGTGAAGAAGTTTATTATGACTAACTTGCGAGAATAGTCAGTGAAGATATGAGTGTGGACTATGAAGACCATGTTATTGTAGTTTGTTTACTTTTGATGTAATGAAATACTTATGAATGTATCTAGTGTTTCCAAGGCTACTAAACTAATCGGTCTTTCGAGACTTGATCTTTTGTGATCTTGCCAATGTTACGAAGTAATGCGTCGACTCTGGGTAGCTGGGGTCGGGGCGTTACAGTTGGTATCAGAGGAAGTTTAGTACAAACCTTGGAAGCTAGATTTAGATAAACTCTGATTAGAGCACATAGACCTAAGATGAACTTTGAGGATTAGTATAGAAGAACTTCCTAGAATTTTGGTATTGTAGAGATGTTGTGAGTTTTCCGAGCAATACATCCCTGCCTGGATATGAGCAGGTAGAGGCGGCTCTGGCACAGATGTACCTAGGGGTAAAACCTGAAAACACTGCTTTGAGCTAGACTCGAACGGGAACTGGTGCACGACAACGGGCCTTGCTGCACTCTTGGTTATGACACTCCCGGGGGATATGCTTAGGATAAATCTCATTTTCTTTACAAATAATTATGAAGGGTTTATGAGTATATACTTCCTCAAAGAAAACATTTTTATAATTATGGATTATATCCATAATTAGTTCAATTTATGTTAAGTGTTTTACAAGTATGGAATTATGTATTTTGATTCATGAACTAATCTAGTTTATGCCATTATTTAGAAATGGAGCCTAGTGGAGGAAATGGAAACCGTATCAATGCACGCACTCCATGTAGGGATTGCCCTCCTGCTCAAGATAATTATAGTGGGGCTGGTGATGCAACTGGTGCCGATCAGCTAATCACCATACTAGGACAACTTACTCAGGTTATGAATAATAACCTTACCCGTATGGAGAACCCTGATCCACAGCGTGGAGGATCAATGTTAGACCGATTCATGAGGCAACAACCACCAAAGTTCAATGGGAGTACAAATCCCTTAGTAGCCGAGCAATGGATAAATTCCCTAGAGAAAATATTTCAGGCTTTGGGGAGCAGTGAAAGGGAAAAAGTTATCATGGCAGTTTACCACCTCACTGGAGATGCCGATCAATGGTGGTCATTAATTCAAAACACAAAGGAAGATGATGAATTAACAAACATGGAATGGCAGGAGTTCAAAGAGCTGTTCTTAGAAAAATACTTTCCTCGAGACCATCGAGCGGATATGGAAAGGCAATTTCTGAGTCTGAGGCAGAAGGAGGATGAGAATGTCGCAAAGTATGAGGCTAACTTTACAAGGTTAGCAAGGTATGCTGCAGATTACATACGTAACCCAATAAGTAAGACTGATCGTTTATTTGATGGGTTGAAACCATTTCTCCGTCGAGCTTTAGTATCACAAACCTTCTCTTCATACGAAGGTATTGTCTCGTGCGCTATCAAGACGGAAAAGGAATTCTCTAAGTCTTATGACATTAAAGCAAAGCAAGAGAAGAAGAGACCTGCTGATCAATATGGGAATGGAAATAAAGGGAAGAAGGGAAAGGTCAAATATCCATCTTGTGGTAAATACGGAAAGAAACATCCCGGTACTTGCTTGAAGGGAATGGGAGTCTGTTACAAGTGTGGTGAAAAAGGCCACCAAGCTCATGATTGCAAGGGGAAGAAGGAAGATACCAACGTTCGGTGCTACAATTGCATGGAGATGGGGCATTATGCAAATGAATGTCCTAAGCGTCAGGAGAACTTACCTCAGAAAAGGCCAAGGGATCAAGGCCCGACTTATGCTATCACTACTGCTGAGGTAGAAGCTCCGAAAGACGTGGTTGCAGGTAATTTAATGGTTTCCTCAAGTTTAGCAAATGCATTATTTGATTCTGGATCATCGCATTGTTTCATATCCTCCCAGTTTGCTAAGAAAATTAGATATTTCCAATTTGATTTAACAAGGGAGTTGTCGGTCAAAACCCCTAAGGGAAGTATTGTTGCAACAAAGTTTTGTCGATTAGTTCCCCTTAGAGCACCTAAATGTTCTTTACCTGCTGATCTCATCGTCATACCCATGATTGAATTTGATATAATCCTTGGTATGGATTGGCTTTCGGACCATGACGCAAAAATTTATTGTAAGAAGAAAGAGGTTACGATTCTTGATGATGATGATAAGGAACACCTTATCTTTAGAGCTGAATCGTCGCCACATAATTCTTAACTAGATCCACCCCCAGTAGCTCAACTGAATTCAATTATTGGGGAGGAAGAGAAGGAAATTACTGAGGGTGAGGAAAGGAATATTCAAATAGAGGATGTACCTATTGTGAGAGAATATGTTGATGTGTTTCCGGAAGATTTACCTGGACATCCTCCAGAACGAGAAGTTGAGTTTTCCATTGATTTAATTCCTGGATCAAGGCCCATATCGAAGACCCCTTATAGAATGGCCACTGTGGAATTAGTTGAACTAAAGAAACAACTAGAGGAATTGAGTAATAAGGGATTCATTCACCCTAGTGTTTCTCCTTGGGGAGCCCCTGTCCTTTTTGTTAAGAAGAAAGATGGATCTATGAGGTTGTGCATTGACTATAGGGAGATCAATGATATAACAATAAAGAACAAGTATCCCCTACCTCGCATTGATGATTTGTTTGACCAACTTCATGGAGCTCAATACTTTTCAAAGATTGACCTTCGGTCTGGATACCATCAGTTGTGTGTGAAGAAGGAAGACATTCCAAAGACAGCATTTCGAACAAGGTATGGGCATTACGAGTTTACAGTGATGTCTTTTGGATTGACTAATGCACCCTCTGTTTTCATGGATCTGATGAATAGAGTTTTCAAGGAATATCTTGATGACTTTGTAGTGGTATTTATTGATGATATCTTGGTATACTCCAAAAGCCACGAAGATCATGAAAATCACTTACGCATTATCCTGAAGACCCTTAGAAGACATGAATTATATGGGAAATTTAGCAAGTGTGAATTCTGGCTTCATGAGATTTCTTTTCTTGGCCATATTGTCTCTAAGGATGGAATTTCCGTTGATCCTTCTAAAACCAAGGCAATCCAAGAATGGCCAGCACCGACAAGTATAACTGAGGTACGCAGTTTTATTGGTTTGGCAGGTTATTATCGAAGTTTCGTCCAGAATTTTGCCAGATTGGCTAACCCATTGAAAAAGCTCACACGTAAAGGGATTAAATTTGCTTGTACAAAAGAGTGTGAAGAATGTTTTGAAGAAATAAAGAGAAGATTAGTCAATGCCCTTGTATTGACTCTACCATCGGGGAATGATGGATTTGTTATTTATAGTGATGCATCGAAGAAAGGACTTGGTTGTGTCCTTATGCAGAATGATAAGGTCATTGCCTATGCATCACGACAACTAAAAATTCATGAGAAAAACTATCCTACTCATGATCTTGAGTTAGCAGCTGTGATCTTTGCTTTAAAGATATGGAGACATTACCTCTATGGTGAAAAATGTGAGATTTATACTGATCACAAGAGTTTGAAGTATATTTTCACACAAAAAGAACTCAACATGAGGCAAAGGCGATGGCTTGAACTACTCAAGGATTATGATTGCACGATACATTACCACCCGGGGGAGGCAAACAAGGTGGCAGATGCTTTGAGTAGAAAAGACCATGGAGTTTTGAATGTGATGAGAATTGAAAGGGATCCAATTTTCTTGGATCTAGTGAAGATGGACATGGGAATAACTAGGGAAGGTGAAACATCAATGCTTTTTCAAATGGATGCCAAACCATCATTACTAGAAAGGATTAAGAGTTCTCAGACCAATGATGAAGAATTTCAGAAGAAGATTAAAGATGTGAATGATGGAAGGTTGAGGGACTTTGTGTATAAGGATGGAATTTTGAAATTCAGGAAGAGACTTTGTGTTCCCGATATAATTGATCTAAAAAGAGAATTGCTGGATGATGCTCATAGCTCCAATTTCTCTATACACCCTGGGAGCACCAAAATGTATAGAGATTTGAAGGAACATTTTTGGTGGGACAATATGAAGAGGGAGATTGCTGATTTTGTGTCGAGGTGTATGGTTTTTCAACAAGTGAAAGCTGGAAGGCAACATCCTAGTGGAGTATTGCAACCTCTTCCCATACCTGAGTGGAAATGGGATAATATTACGATGGACTTTGTCATGGGACTACCAAAGACTCCTAGAAGGAATGATGCAATATTGGTCATTGTTGATCGTCTTACTAAGTCAGCACATTTTCTGGCTATACGGGAGGATCTACCACTTGAACGTCTAGCAAGATTATATATTAATGAAGTTGTAAGACTTCATGGAGTACCCCTATCGATTGTTTCTGATCGAGATCCTCGTTTTACTTCAATATTCTGGAAAAGTCTTCAAAAGGCCTTAGATACTGAACTTCGTTTGAGCACTGCCTATCACCCTCAAACAGATGGACAATCAGAACGGACTATTCAAACCTTAGAAGACATGTTGAGATCATGCTCTCTTGAATTTCAGGGTATGTGGGATCAATATTTACCACTGGTAGAATTTTCCTATAACAATAGCTTCCATTCGAGTATTCAGATGGCACCATATGAAGCGTTATATGGAAAGAGATGTCGTACACCAACCTGTTTGGATGACGTTGGTGAAAGAAAACTTGTAGGCCCAGAACTGGTGGAGGAAACGGTGGAAAAGGTGAAAGTAATCCAAAATCACATCAAAGCAGCTCAAAGTAGGCAGAAGAGCTATGCCGATAATTGAAGGAAGGATTTGGAATTTCAAGTCGGTGATCATGTTTTCTTGAAGGTATCTCCATGGAAGGGAGTCATACGTTTTGGTAAGAAAGGTAAATTGAGTCCCAGGTACATCGGACCTTTCGAAATTCTAGAACGAATTGGGGCTGTAGCTTACCGATGGCCAATGCCGCCAAGTCTCTCCAAAGTTCACGATGTGTTCCGCGTATCTCTGTTGAGGAAATACATGCCTGACCCAACGCATGTACTCACCTATGAGGAATTAGAACTGGAACCCGATCTTTCCTATTGTGAAGAGCCCGTTAGGATTCTTGATGTGAGGGAGCAGGTGCTGAGAAACCGGATGACTCGTCTGGTGAAGGTTTTATGGAGAAATCATAAAATGGAAGAGGCAACGTGGGAACCTGAGGAATTTATGATGAAAAACCACCCGAGTCTTTTTATGCAGTAATACCCTATAAATTGCGAGGACGCAATTATTTGAAGGAGGGGAGAATGTAACACCCCAAGCTTCCACTGTACGTTTCCCTTCGAATAATGCAATAGCGTGTGTTGTACGCAACCTCGAGCTCTAACACACACCACAACTAACTAAACTAGCCGTTGTGAATAGTAATACCTACCTTTTGAAATTTTATAAATTTTATTTATCAAAATGGACTTCATTTTTGGATTCGGAATATTGAAATTAGCCTATGTTGAATTTTCGTTATTTTTCTGAGAACTTCTAAATTTTTATGAATAGTGAAAAATACTTAAAAACAACTTTTTTAATCAAAATAATTTATAGTGATAAATTATAATATTTAGTGGTTTTAAAGTATAATTAGAATATATTTTTACCATTTTATCCAATGGGGGTCATTGGAATTAATTTAACATTGAAATTGGACATAAACAATTGCCAATCTTTTGATATAAATTGTTTCTTAAAAACACGCTATTTGTTGTAACAACGGGAATTAATTATAAAATTAATTAATACAACTTATATGTTTGGAATTTTGTAAAATAGATATCATTTTTGAATTCAGAATATCAATTATAGCTTAGGGAGAAATTTTGGCCTTATTCTGGAAAACTTCAATTTTTGATGAATAGTGAAACCACAAAGTGGTTGTTAAAAACTGATTTTTCATTAAAATGAAATATTACCACTTCTGTGATTTGATTTTCAAAAATCCAACATACATGGTTGTCATTAAGAAGTAAAATGTGGTTCAATGAGATTAAAATAATTTTTTTGGTGAATAGTAACTTTTAAGTTCTTAATCGCGATTAGAGGTGATTAGTTTAGTTTAAGGTAAAAATAATGTTTTAATAATATGAGATGAGCTTGACACTTGTCCTACTCCTATTGGATGAGTCATGGACGACCAAGACAACCCATGTGTCAACTTGGGGACCCCATGGAGCCACTTTAGTTGGAAAATGACATTAATATATATTTATTTAATGTTAAAATTAAATTGACATAAACATGAGTTATTTTACTAAAACAGTTTTTAAGTGGGGTTACACAAGTCCAAATTTTGACTATAAATATTCATTAGAAAGCTAAAAAGATTTCCTACATCATAGTATTTTTTTTATAATTTTTAGACATTAAATAAATTAAATTATTTATGACATCATTATGATGCAACGATGACCTCATTATTTAACGATTTAAATAAAATGAGAAGATAATGCAAAATCCAAAGCTTACACTTGACCAAAGCCTATTGGATGAGGAGATTTCGAAACCTTATCACCTTAGCCTCGAATTATATAAGTGTGGGACCTTTATAATCCGAAAAGCATTGTGAAATAATGTAACATTTTAATCTTTCCAAAAGTGCCCCTCCTCTCCTCTTATAAAAGGCCCCCACCTCTACATCCTTATTCACACTTCCAAGCCTTTTGGTTCGGCCAACCTCTGCCCAAATACTCTCCCAACTTCTCTCCCTTCATCCTAGAAGCTTTACTTTAGTCATAAAGCCATCCTAAAGAGTCCTTTTGATCAAATCAAAAGGAAGAACCCAAAGAAGAGGTAACATTTTCATCACCATCTTTCAAGTTTCTTTCTTCTTCCACTCCCTATTTGTTTATTATTTCAATTCTAAAATTATAACTCCAGTATCTTCTATATACTGTGATGTTATTATAAATATGGAGCAACCATATTCAGTATTCTACCCATCATTTGAATGACATGTCACCATACGTGCGTACGTACGGCTTACCGTCTCCACGTCGTGGTGTAATTGTTATTCAATATATTATTATTTAGATGGGTATAATAATGATATGTAATTCATGTAAATAATAAATATAACATGATAATGATTCTGTATATATGATATACTATCCAATTATATATTATTTTAATATCAAAATAATGATATTGTCGCTCGTGCGTACGTACGGACTACCGTCTCCACGAACGCGATGAGATTCATTCCCCGTCGTATCCATTCAAGTATAATTATCATTTGATGATTTAAAAAATAATGTTTAAGGACATGATATCATTCTGGATATGAATAAGATACAACCTATCCATGAAAAACATGACTTACGTAACAAAACATATAAATAAAAACTAGTAAGTTAACACCCGAAACAACGATAAATCTAAGATATGTTAAAAGATCATATATGATATCATATGAATGTATATGATTCTTGTATAATTTAATAAAAATTATTTCACCATTATACAGGAGGTTAACCTACCCCAACCACGGAAAAGTACAAGGTAAGGGTTTACTTCACAACCACTTCATTATCCAAGGTTTTTTATACATAATTATCTACTGGGACCTCGTTATCATCCACATCCATGTTTCTTAAAAATGTATTTCAAAACATTTTTATTATTTACAAGAATATGGGTTAAATTCATTTATACCCTTTTTGACTTTTTATAAGAGGAATCTTTCCATCTTTTTCAAAACACGGTCCTTTTTAACCTTTTCGACAAAATTGAGGTAAGAATGTTTTTTTTTAACTTATACGGCGGGTGCGGTTATTTTCCGCCGTTATAAAATCTTCAAAGTTTTCCTTACAAGCTTATAAGAATATTTTCAAGAAAATGTTTCTTTTTATATGGCTCTTAAATGATTTCAAAAATAGAAAGAGATATTTCTCTAAAAAGTGTTTTGATTTCATCTATGTCTACATCCTTTGATGGATTTTACGCTTATTTGAAGTTGATTTATTATAATACAAAAATTCTATATTGTATTGAAGGTTTTGTGATATGTTTGACTGTGGATGTGATATTTTATACCATTCATAGTTTATGGTGAAATTATTGACATTTCGTATTCTAGTTTTAATACGAATGTTTATGTTTTGTTTAAACCTTTTCATATGGGAATGCATTGGACTTAATATGTGACGGGTGGAGCCCGCTATAGCTCCTCGATGCATCGGTAGGTCTCATGAGACAAACTAGTGTCTTGGCACAATGCCTTGACAAAATCTTATTTGTAGTCTTGGCACGAGGCCTTGGCTATGTGGTTATGATAGTTTGGCATTATGCATTCCAACGTTATGAAAGTGGTTATTGATATTTCATGTGGTTATTCGTCTAGTAGAATATCCATGTGAGTAAGTAACGACATTATTTTATTTTACATTTGCCATATTATGTTGAAGTTCAAGTTCAATAAAGATTTTTTTAGTTATACATTGCCTTAAATGCTTATGTTTTCTTATAAAAGCTTCCGCAATATTGTTATCCTTACTGAGCATCTGAGCTCACCCCTTTCAATGTTTAAATATTTTCCAGGATGTGAAGAAGTGTATTATGACTAACTTGCGAGAATAGTCAGTGAAGATATGAGTGTGGACTATGAAGACCATGTTATTGTAGTTTGTTTACTTTTGATGTAATGAAAGACTTATGAATGTATCTAGTGCTTCCAAGGCTACTAAACTAATCGGTCTTTCGAGACTTGATCTTTTGTGATCTTGCCAATGTTACGAAGTAATGCGCCGACTCTGGGTAGCTGGGGTCGGGGCGTTACATATGGGCCATGAACCATTGTGTTTTGTTTCAAGTAAACAGTAAGGACACTCATATGGTGGGGAGTATCAGATTGGTTATGGTTAAATTTATTCTATTTTGGGAGAGTTTTGGATTATATGATATTTTTTTATTAAATAGTAAATATAGCATTATTGGGTAGATTCTAGAGATGGGATTACAAATGTTGTTTGACCATGAAGCCTTCTCTCGGATGAGAAGAGTTAAGGTGGTGAGGTTATAATGACCCCCTTTTCTTCAAACACATAAAATGTGTAGAAATTTAATTGCATTACATTTCGAATCTCAAGTGAGTAAAATCAAAATTTCACTATGGAAAATGATTTTGGATTTTTTACGACCAATATGTTTGTCTAATAATGGGGTTTTTATCAGGGGATAACTGTTTTGTATAAATCCAGTGCATTTTAATATTCACGGAAAAATTCTTATCTAAATAATTTATTATTACTTTAAACATATGCGTTTTTTGGAGATATCATTCTAGAAGAGTATCTTATTGATATCCAATCTTCACATTTGTGTCTTAAATGATGCTTCCTCCCTAGGAATGTCATAAAATTCAGTTGGGAACCTAGTATGGATCCAATCCTACCTACATTTTATTTTAATATGATTCATTTTTCCTTTTCCCATTTTTTTTCTTATCCTCCACCAAGATTATCACATAAACTGCCTATTGGATATCCACTTCTATGAAATATAGATAAATTGGATTGGAAGATATATAAAAAGTTTGAAGAAGAGAGGTGTTGCCAGGGAACTCAGGAGGATTCATATCATCATGTGGTAATTATAGTGCTTGTATGTCGATGATCTCTTAGATGATTCCTCCAAATTGTAGGAACTTTTTTCTTTAAATACCCATAAATATTGTAATTTATATTTTAAAGGAACTATTATGACAACTACGTACCCATAGTGGGTCGATATACACTTAACCCGGAGATAATATAGTTTTAGTTTGATTATTGTGTTTTCCCATTCAGAAATCCTGATCATGAAAATTTTTATTTAAGAACACATGGGAAGTGTTATTCTTATTTCAAGACCATGAATTTTTGGAATCACACACGGTCAACTTGAGCACACACCATGTATATGTACTTGTAAATGTATTCGTGTACATGGGAAGATGGTGTTTTTGAAACATTCCACTATATGCCTAGGGTACACACACGGTAGTCATGGTAAGCCATGTATCCAAGTACATGACTAGATAGAATCTGTAGAGGGGAGTGGATTTTTAAGGTACATGAAAATATCATATATGAGTTAAACACTTTGTATGATTGATATTCCTAGTATAAAAATTTAACATCATTTTACTATTTTTAGGTATTCCTAATCCCCACATTTTATCTAGAATTGGTTGAGTTTCTTTTAGGTTTGTTGTTGGTTTATGAATTTAATTTTTTTTAATTTTCTAGGTTAGGGAACTATTGGCACACTACATTCCCAAACTATGCACAATATCATAGAAAACCTAGAACAAATGGAAGTGATAATTTTCATGGTCGGTGCATGGTTAGTCAATTCGGGCCTCCTCTTAGTAAAAACAATACATCTCATTTAAAACGAGCACATCACATGGCTGCAAGGATTGATCTAACCATGTGGGTCCACCAATGAAACCAAGTGTACATTATTTTTAGAGAACTAAAATTTTATAAAAAATTCATGAATATAAATTATAGGTCACTAATGGACTGCCTTCTGCTAAAATAATTTTCTCCCAGCCATAGAACTCCCAAGGAGTATTCATGGCCCCTCAGACCCCTCCTAGAAGCATTCTAAATCTGGAAAACATCGCTTGATCCTCTTCTTGTTAGTTTCCTTCCATCGTTCTTAATCTCCAATAAACACTATATTTTTCATTGAGGTTCCAGGGATCATTGAGTAGACCTAGAGATTCAATTCCATAGGTTTTGGGTCAATAAATCTAGGTTTGATCCCTTTTTCTGAGACTTTGTGATCATCATTCTTCATTGACAAATCCAAGATAGGGTTTGGTGATTCGAGATTCATTGATCACGAGGTATGTGGTTCCATTAGATGCCAATTTTTTATAACCCTATATAGAATTGTTAAAATTATTATTTTTAATTAAATTTTCTTATTTAATTTCTATCACAATGATTTCTATTGTTTTGTTGGATAAAACCCCAATTCCATTGAGTTGGCATTTTTAGTAAAAAATGGGTTTTTTCACATGATATTTGAAAACCCCCAGTTCTATTTAATTAGGTAGTTCTTATGGTAATTATAGTAATATAAATTGTTAAATTTAAATCATGATTTTTATAGAAATGTATTCAATTAAAATTTTCTATTTTTTTATGAAAATTTTTTTCCTGGAAAAATTATGAATTCCCCCAATTACATTGAATATTTTATTTTTTATATTAGTGATTTAATTGAATGTATAGTTAAATTGATGAATTTAATTAAATATTTGGATTGTAATGTCTCATGGGGAATTTATATTCAAACCCTATTTGGGGAAAATGGATTACAATGATGTTGATGGAAACCAAGTGGATTCATCTTTAAAAAAAGGATGATCTTTTATTAAAAAACCTTTATGTGGATTAAAGGGAAATTTTTCATATTTATATTTAGAATGGGATTTAAATATATTTTATCTATTCATAAAATTTATTTGCTATTATTTTTTTGTAATTGATACATTAAATCCATAGGTAGTTGGTGAGTTATTTCGAGTGGCCCTTTACGATTTATATTAATGTAAAAATTAATATTAATATACCATAATCCTTAGGTGGTGGTTATGAGTCCCTTTGACTTGGATCAAGGGGTTTATATATATAATTTTTGATTCATAGTGTTAGTTCCCTATATCCTAGAATTTTCATATCTTTATAGAACACGACCATGTTGCTCACTTATTTGAATGTGAAATATATATTCAATTATAATAATCTATTGTACATTCCTTGGAAATTTATATAAACTATTTTATATAAGTTAGTTTATTAAAGAAATTTTTCAAAAATAAAATTTGTGTAAAGTACCATTTTATAATGTTTTTCCATTTTTTGAAATATATTTCCATCATTTGAATTGCAAAGCGTGAATTTATAGTTGTTTTTCAATATTTTAAAACGGTAAATCAGGAATTTTTTTAGTATGATTCTACTATGTGAAAACAATTTATTTGATAATTGAAATTATATTATTGATTAATTTGATATTGTAATAGTTTTATGAAACCTTTGGGTGAAATCCAAATGGGATTTACCTCACACAAAACATGTTCAGTGAGTGTTTGCAGATTATCTCATTCTAGGATTGAGTATGGGAAAAGGATATATTGGAGGAGGATCAAGCTATTCAACCATGGAATTTGTGAGTTATGTACTTAGGGACAATGGTTTTTCCCTATTCTAGTACTTTATCTATGGTACATTGGGAGTTATTTCCTATTTGAATTAGGGTAAATTACTCACAACGGAGAATCTATTAATAATCATGCTGTCTCCTATCATTTTCTTCCACACTATTAGTGAAATAATTTATCCCACATTCATTTTCTATGATGTCAGGTTCAAGTCACTAACACTGGGGGATTGGAAATTCCATGTGGGCTATATAAGGGTCATCTTGGTTATCAGGTTACTAGGGTACATGGGCTAGTTTTCGACAAAGTCTTATCAGAGCTAGGTTTTGATCTTTTTGTTTAAGTAAGTATTCTTTTGAGAAATATTTTCTGGGCTTTGGAGGTAGTTATGATTGGGTTCCTCGCCATCTCTCACCAAAATGAACCTTAAGTCTCTAGGGGTTGATAGGGAATGATTCCTTATAGATTAGTTTTTTTATTTTCCATAATTTCATTTTGGATTCGATTGAAATACTAAAAAAATTATTTATCATGGGATTAATTTCCATTATTGATCTACTTGAGTGTAACTTGATAACTTTTTTGTGGTCGGTTTATGTTTTATAACATTATGAATCTAAGAAAACATGTTAATTGGATCCAGGAGGAAGTTGATGTTGAACCTCAGCGAGCGAATCCTATTGTAGATCTGAATCAGTTAAGGGTGACTACGTGGAATATCCAATCTATAAGATAGGAACTAGATCCTTTTTGTGTTTAGTCTCTAGATATAGAACCTTAGAGGTACATTCTCAAGATTTTTTCTCAAGTGTTCCTCTACCAGAATCCATCACCATTACAAGGCTTGAATGATCCTCAAGATACTGAGGAATGGTTTATCATGATTGAGTGTTTTTTGGGTTATTGGACACACCCAATGAGATCTAAGTGAACTATTCCTGCTTTGTGCTATAATGACAGATCTGTAGATGGTGGGATAGTTTAGTGAAAATGAGGAAACCTGATGGGTTAGAGTGGAAATGATTCAATTTTCTTTCACTGACTATTTCATTATATAATCAATTCTTTTTCCATGTCGAAAGAGTTTTTCAAGAAAGAAAATTATGATAAGACCATGATCGAGTATTAAAAACCATTAAGCTATGCTCATGCATTTCACACCTAATGTTGTGTTGAGTGAGAAGATGATTACTTGAAGGATTGAGTATAGAAATCATCACAATATTCATTCTCTGGGTTTCATGATGAAATATTCTTTTTTATAATAATGTACTAGATAGAGTGCTAATTGTACAGATTCACTTGGTGGAAATGTTAGGGTAATTAGGTGTTTCGTTTCCACCCAGTGTTATTGTGAGTTCCTTCAAAGGAAATGGTTGAGTGATGCTTCTCACGGTAGTTCTTAACAGAAGGGTCATTCTAGACCACTTGAACCTCCTAGAAGAGTTCCATTGGTTTTTTACCAATGTATAAAGTGAGGAAATTCATAGAGGTATAAAAAAAATGTGGCTCCTATGGATCTTTTGGGCACTTAAAGAGATTCTTCCATATATATTCTACTATGTGTAGTTAAATAAGATTATCATATCCTCCTAAAAGAGTGGGGATATCAAATTAATCACGTGAAATAGGATTCCAAAAACATTAATATTGAATGAAGCTTCATCACACGTTGTAATAGTCTCCAAAAAAGCAGATACATGTCTAGGGACTGTGAGATGTACCATTACAATTGTTTCATCATTATTGACTACTTTATTTAATACTTGTGAATCTAATTCATTTATTTCAAACCTTATTTTTTATATTTTATATATTCTTATGAATATTTTACCTTGTGCAATGGATATTTCTAGACCATCTGGTGTAAAGAGAGATATGGGTCTCCAAATACCTTTATGTACTTTATATCTGTCATATGTTAATCTTTCATGGAATATTCTAATTCTTGGCATGAAATATATTTACGTCATTTTTGGGATGGATTGGATCATTAAAAATAATGACCATATTGGTTTTTATCTTTGATTCATCACCTTAACTACACCCAATGGATTATTCCATTTCATTCACAGAGAATTAGATGGATGGTCATATATAGAGGGGCCTCCTTATCCATAGTTATGGAATGTAATATCAATGTCTTACTTTGAACTACATTGGGAATTTTTTAGGGATGATCTCCCTATAGTAGTCCTCATGTTTTATGACATGTTTCCCTCTAACATATGTGGGTTCTTTTGGAAAGGATGGTTGAGTTTTCCATTAAGTTAATTCAAGGTAAACAACCAGTTTTTATACCTTTTCACCTTATTACCGTAGCTAAACTGAATGTGTTGATGACCCAGTTTGATGGTCATATAGATAAAGGCATCATACGACCAATTGTGTCACCAATAGAGGTTCCAGTTATCATTTCTATGAAAGATGATGGTTCACTAAACCTATGTTGTGATTATAAAAAGATTAATCATGTTATTGTAAAGAAAAATTATTTATTTCCATGGATTGATGATATTTTTGATCATTTTAATGTGTTCATGTGTTTCTCTAAGATTATTCTTTACTCTAGATACCAGTAGATGTGAATTAAATAATTTGACATTCTGGAAAACACTATTCTATGTATGTATAACCATTATGAGTACCTTTTCATTTCATTTGGTCTAACCAATGCAAATTATCTTTTAATTTCATTGATGAACAAGAGTATCCAGGAGATTCATGATACCATTGTATTTGTATTTGTGGTTGACATAATAATGTTTTCTATGTATGAAGAGGATCATGTTCATCATTTGATAATTGTCCTGGTTCTTCAGAGAAATCACTGACATTATGCCATGATTTAGATAGGTAAGTTCTGTAATTGGGAAGTGAAATTCATGTGACGTGTGGTGTTTAAACATGGGATATTAGTTCATCATGATAATGTGAATAATTTTATAACATGAGAACATCCATGTAATGTATTCGAGGTTCAGAGCTTCTTTGGATTTGTTGGATGATATCATTGATTCCTTATAGACATTTCAAAGTTGGTTTATCGAATAAATACTCTATCTTGGAAGGGAGTAAATATTTCTTGGAATAAAAAACATCAATGTTATTTCTATCTACTTGAAGTGTCTTTTCAGGACTACTTTGATGTTAACTCTTATAGAGGAATTTAATGGCTATGTGGTATTATGTGATGCATCATGTTTACATTTGGGCAATGTTCTTATAAAAGGTGATCATATTGTTGCTTATGTATCTCAACATCTTCCCCACACATGAAGAATTATCTTACCCATGACCTTGAAATTGCAGCGGTGACCCAAATACCTAAGTGTTTGAAGAATTAAATTAAATTATAAATATTTACTATATTTTCAAAAGACATGATCTTGAGTTATATCATATCTAAAAACGATTTGAATCGCAACTATAGGTATTGGGTAGAATACCTTAAATATTTAGAATTCAAAAACAACTATACCTTGGGGAATGGGAATGTCATTACAGATGTTTTATGTAGGATGATTCTGACCCAGGAAGTAAAACAATCTCTAAGAGAGTGGATGTTTATGGATTGATATTCACAGTTTCATATTAGAGTTAATGAAAACATAGATAAGGTTTCCGAGACTAGTGAATAGTTGAAATACACTCTTATCAATTTGGTTCCTCATGATCAATAGATTGATGTGAATTTCGTTACATTAGTAACTCCCTTAATAGTGGGGATACCATGCATGCATTGTTATTAACCAAAGAGGGTATGATATTTTTCTGAAACCATTTTTTGGTGACATCATTTGTGAGACAAGATGTGATGAGGGATTTGCATAGTTCTTAGTGGGTTGTGAACCCAAGAACCATTAAGATGTTCTAGGAAATGCAGTGTTATTTATGGTGTCCAAGTATAATTTTATTCCTTGTTGAGTTTTTTGTCATTGTTATACACGCTAATTGATTATGGACAATCTTAAAAACCCATCTAGTCGGCTTCATCCACATCATGTCCCTACATAGAAGTGGGATGAGATATCCATGGATATTTTTTGTTCACTTGACACATACCTAGGGAATGAATAATGTAATATGGGTTGTGATCAATATTATAATGAAATCATATCACTTTATAACAATTCATGATACACCCAAAGATGAAGAGTTGGTAAATCTTTATATGAAAGAGATCATTAGTTTTCTTGGATATCTTTTTTCTATAACCTCTGATTGGGATCCTTTGTTCAGTTCACTCTTTTGGGTATTCCTTCAAGAGGCACTAGGATTTCATTTCCATTTCAGTACCACCTTCCATCCATTGTCGGATGGAGACACACACACACACACATATATATATATATATTATTGAGGATATAATTTTTTCTTTTGTTCTTGATTTTGGAGGGGATTGTCATGATTATTTGGTGTAGGTTGAGTTTCCTTGTAACAATATTTACCAGTATCCTATCATGATGGCTCCTTTGAGGCATTGTATATTCGGTATTGTAAATCTATGTTGTTTTCGTCATAGATTGGTGAATGTTCCTTGGTTGGACCATGTTTTGTCCAAGAGAAAAAATCAAAGATTCATTTGGTTTTTTAGATAATTTCAATTTCCCATAGCTGATATAAGTCTTATACTGATTATCATTATAAATAGTTGGAGTTCATAGTTAGTGCCCAGGTATTCATGAATGTCTCACCACATTCGGTCATACAATGATTAGGAGAAAGGGAAGATTTCTCCTCCTTATATGGTACCTTATTAGGTTGTTCATCATGTGGGGGAAAGTTTCATACTATTTAAAACTTCCACCATAGATGAACTCGATATATGACTTAATTCATGTTTCACAACATGGAATGTATCTATCTATTCCATATCTTGTTTTGAGTTGGCATGATCTTGAAGTTGAACCAGATTTATCTATGACTGAATGACCAATCAATATAGTTGATTTAGAGAACTAGATACATTGTGGGAGGGTGAATCCTTTGGTTCATGTGTTGTGTTTGAATGGTTCTGATTCTCATAATTTGTGGTAGAGGGAGAAACTTTTTAGAGAGTAGTGGCCTCATCTATTTGTAATGGAAGCTTCATCGTATGCATTATGGGTATAGAATGTTTCTACAATGGGGATGTTGTAACGTAATGTTACTCTTATAAGGTGTTCTTAAACACCTCTTTTCAATAAACATTTTTTGTGTTTCATTTGGGGTTGTTTAGGGTTGATTATTTAATCATTTGTAATATTCTAGCCTATTTCACAGTTTCCACATTGTTTTCCCAAACCTTGCGCCATATTAGAGAAAACCATAAAACAAAAAGTAGTGGGAATTTTCATGGTTTTTTATAGTTAATCAAGATATGGATCCTATTAGTATAAAATATGTGGCTCATTTAAAATGGGAGCATAACTAGGCCCTGTATTATGGTCTAACCATGCGGGTGTACTAAGGAAACTGTACGTACTGGAATATCTGAGATCAAATAAATTTATTAAAAATTTGAATACCCCTATTATAAATCCCTGATGGACCTCATTGGAGAAAAATAATTTTCTCCCAGCCATAGAGATCCCAAGGAGGTTTCTTAGCCACTTGGACCCCTCCCAGAAGCGATTTGATGCTTGGAGAACATCAGTCATTCCTTTTCTGATTAGTTTCCTCACCTCGTTCTTGATATCCTACAATCTCTCTCTTTCTCTTTAATGTTCCATGGTTTATTCGGTTGATTTATAGATCTAATAACCTCTGTTTTGTGTTGATAAATTACAGTTTTATAATTGTTTCCATGACTCCTAGAACTCTATTCTTCAATAACGAATCCAGGGTACAATGTTGTGATTCGATATCCATTGATCTCGGGGAAGGTGGATTCATTATGATGCTTTAATTCTCATACCCCTAAAAAAATTTATTTAATTACAATTACTTTGAATTAAATGAAATTTATTTATTTGTATCAAGAGGAATTAATATGTATTTTTGTGTAAAAAAATTCCATTCAGTATGGGTTATTAAGAAAAAAATGGGTTTTAGCATGATATTGGAAAAACACTATTTCAATTGAATTGGTGAGTGCTTATTAAAATTGTAGTAATTTATATTGATAAATTTAAAATATTATTTTGATCGAAATTTATTCAATTAAATTGTTGGATTTAAGTGTGAAAATTGTTTTGATGAAAAAATTGTAAAAACCATAATTCCATTGAATTGGGGGTTTGTTACGAAATAGATTGAATTTGACTAAAAATTTAATTTTGAATTTAATTGAAAATTTGTATTATGATGTTTCATGTTTAATTGAATTACAATCCCTATTTTTGAAAAATTTATTAAAAATGGTTTTGATGGAACCTCAGTGATTTATTATTTGTGAAAAAGAAATTTTCTTATTATAAAATTGGTTTTGGTTTTTATGTGGAAACTTCTGTATTTAAATAGAGAAAATGATTTTATTTTATTTTATGCAGTCTTCAAATAAATTTCCTATAATTATTTTATTACAACATATGCATTCCATTAGTATATGGTGAGTTATTTTGGGGGGGACTTTTCCATTTATAATCTTCTAAAACATCATATAATATCATCTCATTCCTTAAGAAAGGGTGATAATTACTCTTAGACTTGGATAAAAGGTTGTATATACATACATTATATTTTACAGTGTTGGGTACTTATACCCTGAAACCATCAGTCCTATTTGGCACATTACCATGTTGCTCAATTGTTTTTTTTTCAATTTTATATTCCATTTTTATAAACTATTTTTAGGCCTTGAAAATATATATAGACTGGTTTCAAAAAAATTATTTATTCATTTGATTTTAAAAAATTTCTATTTGTGTAAATCACATATTTTTTGTTATTCAATCATTTTAAATGTATTTATATAATTTAATCTATGATTCATCAATTGATAGTCGTAATTCTATTTTCTAATAGTTTAAAGAAAGATTTTTTTAAATATTTTTTATGAGTATCATGTTTATTTGAAAATTAAAAGCACATTTTTGGTTAATTTGATATTGGGGTCCTCTTATGGAACCTTCAGGTGAAAATCTATTGAATTTTGGATCACACCATACATCAGTTGTTAGGTGTGTGTGGATTATCTCTTTCCATTTTAGAGCTAGGGAAATGGTTCTCTTAGCGAATGATCTCGCTGTGGAACCCTGGACATGGTGAGTTGTGTCATTAGAGACATTGGGTTTTCCAATTTTTGGTACTTTGGTTGTAGTAATTTGGGGTGTATTTGCTAGGTAACATCTGGTACATTACTCACAATGGAGTTTCTTTTGATACGCATAGTTTCATGTTTCATTTAGATCAGAACATGTTTTTGGAAAAATCATTTTTAGTTTCAGTTTATATGATTCCAGGTGCTAGTCGGTGAGCTGTTGGGATCAGGAATTCCCTTCATTAATATATCAGGGCTAGCTCAGTTATCGGGTGACATGGGTACCCAGTATGGATCGTGACAAAAATAATTATACGCTTTGTTTGGTAAACATATTGGTACCCCATAATGGATACATGACCTATATCCAATTTAAAAAGAGTGTAAATGAATTTTACCCTCCATGTATCTCTAGTGTTCCCTACCAAATAGTTATTTTATTGTTACAGGTCATGTAGTTGAGAATGCATTTCTCGTACTTATCCATTACAACCTTTTTGAAGGGATTTCAGGTTGTTTCACTATAAAATTAAAATTGGACATAATATGAGTAAATTTTTGGTATTTTCTATATTGAACATGAGGTTATAACAAGCGGGGTCGATTTGATAACATATAATAGATATTTCACATTTATTGAGTTATAATAAAGATCTCCTCCCACTAGTATTTGAATATCTCTAACTCTTATAAGCAGGAACTGAGATGAGACCCATTTGAGGGTCACAAGAATATTTGGTGAACATGAAATGGATTTTTGATGTCTTATTTTGGTGTTTCCTTATATTTCCTTGGTTATCATGATTGGGATGATCCGTTAAGAGATAGATCTGGTTAGGTGTTCAAATCTACCTATAGTGTGACATTGATCTAAGATTGGAGATGACCTACCTCTCTTAGCTGATGATTATGTATCTTTTCCCTTGAGGAAACCTCCCTTTGGAGTTCTATCATATTATGCCTATGAGTTTGTGGGTTTTTAGAGACTAGTGTGTGACCGAGGTTCCCTTGTTGGATTCCCCTATTTATTTATAAAACTAGATGAACCCATTTAGGATTCATCCACTTATGTATTTTGAGGATCCCGTGTAGGATTCATTCATATTTTACAATTTTCAAGGATTCCAATAGGGATTTATTTTATTATATTCTATTCTATAGGATACCAAGATGGATTCTTGTCTTATGTGAGGATCTCATCGATCCCAATTAGGATTCCCTCCCTATGTTTGGTTCATTGGACATAATGTATGGATCCTTTTTTGACTGACCCAATTAATTTCATCAAGGGTTTAGTGAGAGATGGTATTAAGTGTCACGATAGATCACATACCAAACAAGTATACTTGAGAAGTAATGGTAGAAATCATGGGTTTATGTGTTTTCCACCATAACTCTTTTATTCATTTACATGGTTACTATTGATGCATCCATAATTTCTAGAGTTACTTCTTGGTATTTTTCATTGATCATGACATGATGTGATATATGATAGGGATGCTAAGAGGAACATTCTATGATTCATATTATGATCCCTACTTTATTAGATGTAGAATGTTATGCTCCTGGTTATTTATTGGGAATAATTTATAAATGATGGTCCATGCCTATTTTTTTGGATGTTTTCCATGGTCCTCATTTTCAATTATTTGGGATATTTGAACATGAATCTCCATAAAATCATTGTTTGGGATGTTAAAAATGTGATCCTGAATGTTTATTTCAGATTTTGGGACATGGATATCTATATTACTGGATTAAACCAGTAGAAATGGTTCTCCACATCATTAGATGAGATTGGTGGACATGAAATTCGATATGAATTATTGATATTTAAGATAGCGGTTCTGTGCATGTGTAGTATGTTTTATGGATTATGTGAAAAACTGCTAATCTGGGAACCATTAATATGGATGACTATTTATATACTGGAATTTTTCTATTGGAAGAATTATTTATAATACATTTGTTAGATTTCAAACTAACACTATGGATACTGATTGTACTGTATCTTGGTTTGAGTACCTGAGACTAATATATTTAGGTGCTAAGTATTACATAATTAGTGATGTGATGAGGATTGGTTGTAGCTTATATGGGGGTAGATAACACATTTATTATGATTCAAACGTATTATGATTCACAAAAATACAACCCAACATTTTTTGAATAAGGTATGGTCGATTGAGGTCACATACCAAAGGATAAATAGTCATTTTAGTTGTCTTCATTTTTATTTGTGTTTTTTCTAGGTTGAGAATATAGAATGATCATTCACTTATGAAATAATGTTATAGGTAAACCAATGGGTGTAGCTTAATGTTCTTTATTTTTTACCCATACATCTACACTTCGGTGAGAATAAAAATATTATGTATTCATTTAGGATGAGAATTAATTTATTAATGATTGGGAAAAGAGAAAGGATTTCATGATTGAGTGAAACTGCACATATGGATTCTTACGATCATAAGTTTTAGCTCGGTATCATCTTCGAACATCAGCTATATGGTTCAATTCAATGTTAGTAGTAAGCCTTATACATTTTTTATTTATGTTCTTCCTATTTATGTAGGCATAAAAATGGGAGATTAGGGTTTTATGAATACCATGTTTGTTTGGGAATTTATTGAATTTTATTTTTATTATTACATTCTTTTTATATTTATTTCATATAAACTGTATTTTATTTCATATATTCATTATGTTTTGTTATTTCTACTAATTGATAACTCTCATGTTAGGAAATTTTCTCCTAAAAGAAAATCCCTAGGCCCTTAGTACTTGTAAAAATCCTATAACATATTGAGTGTTTCACTTGAGTACATGCCACCAACAATTTTGGTTAATATTTATTGAGTGGTATGGATCCAGACATTACAGTGGTGACAATTTTAATACTTATATTCATTTGTTTAATTACGGTTGATGTGGTTAGCTATGATTCCCGTTGATGTTTACCATGGATGAGGGTGATTTAAGACATATTATAGAATATGGTATAGTCTAATGAGAATAGGCATGCATATGACAGTGAGAAGACATGTTCGGTTTTGTATGAGATGCAATAGATTTATCACTTTACCAAAAAATTTATACATAGTCACTCTAGGTTCATCATGCAGTATATTTATGATTTTGATATTCTTTTTCATCACACATGATAAATAAAACCACTAATAAAAAGGGTTTCATGGTAACATATAATTTTGATGTTTTCAAAAAAAATTATTGTGAGAAAATAATATAATTTAATGCTTTGTCTGAATTTAATTTCCAATTGAATGAATCATTATAAATTATAAAAAAATTAGACTAAGACTCAATGTAGGCTATATTCATATTAAAATATTTATATTGAATTAAAAAAATAAAATATAATTTTTTTTTTCAAATAAAATATCTAAATTATCAACAACAATTGATTCTGTATTCCACTCATCATAAATTAATATTTGATAGACATGTTTCACCATTTATTATATCAATAGATAACCTTTTAAGATATTTTACATTTAAATTAATTAGAATAATTAATAAAAAAATATATTTTCTAATTTTTCTTCATAGGTTTGATGAGAATTGAATCATGGGGTACACAACAATTTAATAGTTGAAACTAATTAATGTACAAATATTTTACTAGGGTTGTATCTTATAGAGAACAGTGTTATGATTTTGTTTCTTTTTTTTTCTAATGGGGTTTATTTATTAAAATAATGACTGAGATCAAATATATTTTTAATTAAATTAGTTTTATAATTTATTTAACGAATACAGTTTCGCCTATAATATCATATTACATTTCATTTAAAATCATAATTATTAATGAATTACATTATTTTATCTTATATAATATGAAACAACACCGATAACCCTCTCATTATCATTTGGGCACAATATATGTAATTTAATAAAAGTTAAAAAAAATCTATCTTCACATAAAACAAATTATATGATAGATACAATTCTAACTAGATAGATTCACTATTTATGATTACAAGATGTAGATAGGGCAAATGTTTCATGGGTGGTAAATGTAGTCGAAGATTGAATATGATTTCAAAAATTATTGTGTTATGTGTATAACAAAATATTAAAATAAATCAATGAAATCCAAATAGAATAACATACAATATAAATAATTTGCGGTTAGTATTCATTTAAAAGGGTAAAGGGAATCTCCTTGACTCAACCACTAATGACCTAGTTTTCCAACATTGGATAACTATAGCCTAAAATAAATAAGTCAAGTAGAAATGAAACAGTAGAAACAAATAATGTTGCTTTAGTGATTGCATAAGAGTTTCCTTATATTGTAAACTTTTTTTGAACTGTAGAGAAGTCATCATTTTTTTCAATATTCCCATTATATCTAAAATATTTTAATGAGTATACTTTCTCTTAATACAATTATTTTTTTTAATTATATCATATATTATGATCCCAAATACATCTCTTTAGAATTTATCCATGTACCCAAATCAATGTTCATGATTTATTCAAATCATCACCCTCGAATATTTCATATTAAAAATTTCTTCTTCCATGATCAACCTCATTACACTTTCATGAAGCATCAAATAGAAAATCCATTGAAGATTAATATATTCACCTCTCATAATGGTTTTCCTAATAATGGAATAAAATCCACATGATGGGAATGAGTTCAATTTAAAATGAATGAAAGAATAATATTAAAATATTTTTTATCTCATGTAATTACATTTGGTGATATAAAATTAGGCATGGTTCCTTTATTCAAGGTTGGAATATTCCAAAACTGATACATGGGACCATATGTCACTATATTTCATCAAACATACATTATTTTATGTGTCCAGTTTTTTAGAATATGAAATAAAGATGTTGCATCATAAAAATGTTTGAATTCATATCATTAATTACAATTACGAACAACAATCGATAGTATTTAGTAGGTTTTCATATAGAGAGGGGTAGGCTTGGGAGGAGCCTATTCTGGGTTTTTATTGACATTTTTTTTTTGTTTTGGTGATGGTAATAAAATTTCTTGAGTGGTAATAGAAATGAAACCTCAATCAGTGACATAGATCATGGGTAGAGGGGTGCAACTCCATGAAATAATCTTCTCCTCATATTTTGACAACATACTAATAATATGGAAGCATCTACCTCCTATTTTTTTTCTCACAAACTCCACATGGGTTTTTTTGAAGGATAACTATAATGGACTGGAATATATATCCATTTGGGGAATTGGTCATCAACCTATTTTGCATGAATTTATGAATAGGAAACCACCGTGGTTGAAGGGATCTTGGCCCCCACCTTATTCAAATTATATATATAAACATAATCATTATAATAAATAGTTTTAATCATCATTTTATGAAATAATTAAAATCAAGAGGCCTCATCCTTCTCATGTTGAAGAACTTGCCCATTTTCCTTCATTAATTATTTACATAAATCCATTATTTCTATCTGCTTAACTCACCAAAAAACCATGACTCACATTTTTCATATTTTTTATCTTATAATTTTTTTAGTGTTCAATGAAAATGATTGTTAGTTCAGGATCATCATTATTAATCATGTACCATCATGAAGCCCAAACATAGATTTAGGTTCAACATTATTGTGTCCTCTCCCTCAATTAATTTTATCTTAAAAGTATCATCCACTTTGGGATGCATAAAAAATTTCAAGATCCAAATTTATTTCAAACATTTTATTTTAGAAAAGTTTTTAATTTATTGGCTTGAAAAATTGTTATAAAAATTGTATTCCAGTCCAATATATACTCCTGATGAGGCTCAGGTTACGAATGGAGCATCAAGATCAACTCAAGTTGAATAGTGGCCGGAAGTGTTAATCTAGATAAAATCAATTCTTCATCAGTTCATCAAAAATTTATCTGGGGATGAGTCATGATCAACCCAATTGGAGGAGGTTCATTATATTGAAATGGACAGATTAATTGTTCTCTTAGGAGTGTTGGAAATTTAAACGATTTTTTAATATATCTTATTATTTTTTAATGTGGTATGTTGGGGTTATTGGTGGAAATAATTCCTTCGTGTGGTTGATTTTAGTAGATTTGATCAAATTTTCTTCCCCTTGTGATTGACCATGGATGTGGGTGAAGAAAAAAAATAATGGAGAAGATGGTTTATTTGAATTAAAATATGCATATAGTCAATGGAGAGAAGACAAGGTCACTTTTTTTTTAATATTTCGTCAACCATGTGTACTTTTTTATAATATCATTGGAAAATTGTTAATTATAGTAACATTGTATATCCACATTTGTATTGTAAAAATCTCAAGAGTTTTATATTTTTTCATCATGAATGACCAGTAGATTGAACGTATGATGAAAGTTTCATAATAAAATGGAATTTTTTATTTTTTTTCCAGTACTAAATTGTGAAAATAATAATATAAATGAAGGATTTCTCAATGTTACATTAGAATTCATCAATTTATTAAAAATAAAAACCAAAATAAAAGGAGGCTATGTGTTGGAAATATTTAGATTATAAAATTAAAAAAAAATCCATAATAAAATATTATTCAGTTTTTTTCAAGTAAATAAATCAATTTTCAACCATACTAATTTCAAAATCCAACTCATCACAAATTCAAATTCAATCCTAACGTTTAATCACATAGATCATCAAAATATTATCGATTAAAAGATTTCAAAAATTTATTAATTAAAAAATTTAATAAAAAATTAAAAAATTAATATATATATTTATTGATTCTCATTTAAATTTTATAATTGGATAAATCGCTAAAAATAAATATTAAATCCATTCAAAAAATTAATTTTATATTCATAAAATGTACAGATTGATTAAATATTTAAAAAATTGATAAATCATCTAAAATTAATGTATTATGAAATTTAATGTTAAATTTTATATTGAACATAAATAAGTAGAATCAAAACTTTAACTTGAATTTATTTAATTTAAATATGTAATTATACAAAAAAATAAATTAAAAATTTTCAATTTCATTATTTGTTCAATATTTTATTTAATCTATACTTATAAATTTTAATGAATTTAATTGTGAAATTATAGATGATGGAATTTTTGGTTTGTGTTTTAATTTTTTATAAATTGAATATTGAATTAGTTGTGTTTTGAAAAAAATTATTTTTTAATCAGAAAATATAATTAAAATTTATAATATATTTTTTCTTCAATATATTATTATGAAACATTGAATGTATTGTGCCTCATTTATAATGAGTGGACAATCAAGTGTTCCTGAATAAAATAATATTAAACTCGAATATATGTATTAAGTGTGTACTTGAAATGTCTCTAAGAGATGAATGAATTATGGGTTTGTTTCATTTTATGATTCTTTGTCTCGGTAGGATTTGAAAATCATTGAACTCCTCTTTTTTAGTCTACCAACACAAATATGATTTTCGTTAATACTCTACACTTGATAGGAACATACATTAAATTGTGACATTGGTTAGTCACTTGGTATGCCTGGATTTATGATTGAGCGACCACATTGGAAGAAGTCACTAGGGAAGCATCATCCATAATTGAAACATGGAACAATATCTAGACATATCAAACATAAAATTTAATTCCTATATAAATTCTATTCAATCCTAAAACTCATGATACATCTACCTCATCACATCCAACTACTAGTTCATATACCATTGTTCAAGCAAGGGGTGGAATCAATTATTTTGATTCATCATACTAACCAAAAAATCATGATTCATGGTTTTCTAAAAAAAATATCCCATACATATGTGAAAATTTTATTGATCTTGAGTCTCTATTCAATCTCAGATTAGTTGTTGAAATATCTTCCATAAGTGGGTATATGGATTCAATATTAACATTAATTGTGCATATCCCTCAATTGATTCAGTCTCAAAGACCTCATCATACTCATGGTGCATATAGAGGCTCAAGAGTAGAATTTTTTCAACCCATAAATTGCATAAAATAATCCAATTTAGCGGCCTGAAATAGATTTTCCTTTGGATTCATGTTCAATATCCACCCAATATGATACTAATTTAAGGAAATGAACATCAGTCTTAGAATAGGTTTTGTGGTGGTATGATTTGTTTGTCTGGTAAAAATCAAGTTATCATCATCTCATAAGATAGTTAGCTGATGAGAAGTCACACTCACCCAAAAAGGAGGAGGTTCAGTTGATTTAATTGTTGTAAGGGAGCACATTGAGTTGAGTGAATTATTTATGGTTTATAGAAAATTATTCTTCTGTTAAATTGTGGAAAAAATGTATAATTATTACTTTCATGGTTTTAATTATGGTTTATGTGGTGAACTACAGAACCCCTTGAAGTTTACACTGGATGTCAAATCCCAACCTAGAGGACCCATCCTTCTAGGATTTGAAATGAAATACGGCAATAACCAAAAGAAGGTTCTTTGTCCCCATTGGATAGGGACTAGAACTCATGCATTAAGAAAGAGAAAAGTGAATTATTTCACCTGAAATGCAACAAGATACATGAGACATATGTAAAGTGGATATAAACACATGAATAAATCTAAAGTAAATAAATTCCATAAACAAGAGAATCATTGGAAATAATACATGTCCAAAATAATAGATAAAACCCCAAAATAAAATTTCCAAAAAATTATAATGGAAATATAAAACCAATAAGTAATAATCTAGGTTATAAGGGGTAACATACTACTATATCACCTTCAGTAATCCATACCCTACTAAAATAAACCTCACATCACCACTATGACACCTTTCCATTACATGTATAAAATTTAATAACAAGGACTTTACACCACATAAGGGGTATGCGGGGTGACACATAAGGAGAATCAGTGAGATACCACCTATGGATTCAATATAAAGACTATGTACACTATTCCTATTATTCTCATCTTATAAGAAATAATGTCACGAAATAAGTTAAACAATTTTTATCTCAAAACAATGGTATAAATATGATGATTTTCAACAATTATTATAATATTATTGTAAAATAGTTTAAATTATATCATGTTTAACAACAAAGGTGATATAAATAGTACAAGTCATAGAACTGATGAATCATGCCAAGGATCACTACTGGATAGGCTGTCAGACTACTCGTACCATCATCAATAACTAGTTCACACTCGTGTCCTTAGAACATCGACCTACTGAGGAAAAGAAAACCCCTTGGGTGAACCCCCTATCATTGTAAATTCCATGTCATTATAAAAAGAAGCATAGGGATTAGACAATCAACCTAAGAGTGGACCTATAAACATTATAATGTTGGATGGAATTAAGGTACAAATTCCCCCTAAGTAACCAAGGGTTACCATGTGTTTTATTCCTCAAATTATTTCTTAAAAAAATGCTTTGAAAATAATTCCATAAATAAATTTCACAATGCTTTTAAAATAAATATTATTTTACCAAAACCAGTTGTTAAAATATTTTATAAAACCTTTTTTACAAAATTAAATAAATAAATCATGCCAATTCATATTTAGATTCATTTAATATAATAATGAAATCAATGGTTAACATAACATAATCTAGAAACAGAACTACCCACCTCAACATAGGCCACACATCAAAAGTAATGAGAACCAAAATGAAGGGATGAAATTATAACATATAATGGATAACCTATATATGTTTACAACTTATTAGAATCATATTTCACAATTATAGAGGTCGTATAAGTGGTTAGGACACACATACCTTGAGATCCACAAGCATCACACCATGAAAAGATTAAGTATTATCCCTTAGATGTATTTTTAAAAATGGATCCAGCTTGATCTATATGACATTAAATTTTTTTTATGGTAAAATACAAAAAAAATTTGTGAAGCATATCATCCAATATTTAAATAGATTTCCTCATATGGATTTCAATTTTTTGATGGTCTGTTGAAGTAAACCGGACCTGAAACTTTGTTGCCACGTGGAGAATTTTCCAAAACCTAGATGAAAACCAGAGACCCCATTTTGAAGAAACAGAATAAGGAACCCTATATATCCTCATGATCTCATACTTGTACATATTTCATAGATATTCAACCTCAGTGGTGTCCCATATTGGAATAAAATGTGTATAATTCATTAATTAATCAATAATAACTTCGATATAATTTTTCAATCACAGATTCTATCATAGTGCAACAATGAAGACTATAGAAACTCAATAATATTGAAAATCTATAACTGGAAGAGTTTAAAGTTTTTCATATAATTTTAGATTATCTATATTTGTCTGTTTAGTGGCAGAATGGTGGAACAAAAAAATAGCAATGTTATGCTCCATACCTAACCCCTAGAATCCCCATATCAAGTCATAATACATCTTTATAGCACTTGAAAGATTGGACCCTAACAAACCATGACATTAATAAAACGAACTTATCACAAATTATGGGACGAAAAATGATTCCCAATGTAGAGAATACCACTATATATAAGAGAACAACCATATATGGTCTCCATATCATAAAATTTTTATCTGGTTCATTTGAGCTCATCATCACGATACCAAATATAAAAAATAGACTCCAGGAACAACAAAAATAATTGATCACTGGTCATTAAACAACATGAGTCATCATCGTAATAATGCAAGTGAAACAAATTGAAGATACCCATAAGGTACCACTCTTCCATAGAATCTAATAAATTGTGTTATGACAGTTTCTTATTGATATCATCAACAATGACATTCCACTTCTATAGGGTGTAGGCGATGTTTGAAATAAAATATCTCAAGGTTATCCACTCACAATATCTATATAATATTTATGTCCTTTGAAGAAATGATATAACTCGGACTCTTATGATCATATAATACTATTAATACCTCTACCAAAAAACAATGATACTGACACATAAGAGCATTCATAACAGTGAAAATATTCAAATCATAAATGTCATAATACTTCTCATGTGGTCGATGATGATGAAAACCATATACCACCACATGATCATCCTACATAAGCTGAAAACCCATAGAAGCACCAAAAGCTTCATAGTCTACCATATACACCTTACTAGTCTCATGTAATATCAAAATAGGTGTGGCTGTCAAAAGCCATTTCAAATAACGAATAGATGATTAAACATAAAATACCATTTCAATATTACTGATTTCTTGGTAGGAGAATTTAATGGTGATTCAAAAATTTATAATTCATAGATGAACCACTGATAATATCCAAAACTTTCCAAGAAACTATGAATCTTGAACTTGATTTGTGTCCCTTTCCATGACAATAGATCCTCTGCCTTTCCAAATTTGACTGATGATAAATTCTACAAAATCATATCCCCCCAATAAAAAAACATCATGAATCAATAAATTACATTCGGAATGATTTACATAATTGTGGTCAATCCCCAATATTTCTAAAATGAAATTCATATGGGGTCATGCTCACATTTGGATCTCATGTAAACTAAAATTTCATCAATAAACATGAAAATGAAAAAGTCATGATACCGATGGAATCTAAGATTAATTAAACCGAAGAATATATAGGAGTGTTATTCATACTAAAAGGTATCATAAGATAATAAAAATTTATATGCATTCTCCTCAAATACATTTTTAATATGTCACACATTCAAACCCTAATATGTTCATTACTCGACTAAATATTCACCATCGATAACCACTTCAACAATTTAACTAATCATACAAGTCATCAATGTTGGAAAATGTGTATGTATCATTAATCATTACTAATTATATATTATGATAGTCTATCTAAAATCAAAGTGAACAATTTACCATATTGTTAGAAATAATTGGTGTTTCCCATGAAGAAAAACTTGGGTGAATGAAACCATTGTCCATCTGATCATGCAATTGATTCATGAGCTCTATTAGATCCATCGGTTCAAAATGGTATATGGGTATCCATATCGACTGCATAATTGGTACTGGAAGAAATGAAAACTCTATATCTCTATCAGGACAAAGACTAGATAATTCATCCAAGAAAATATTCCTAAAGTGTTGAAAAATAATGGGAAAAACTACAATAGAAGAAACCACTTCATAATTAAATGTAAAATTAAAAAAAAAATCCAAATTTGTTGGTCGAATGATCAGGCATGACCGAAACAAGGTTCAAACTCACCAAAAAAACCAATGATCACCCATAGGAAGTATGGAATGAGATTCTCTAATGATAACAATAAATTTCTTCATGATGAAGAACAATACACTCCATTCATAAAATTATCTCTAAAAAACTAAGATCTAGGATAAGGAAATAATAGACTAACACTGTGTTATTTATTGATAGAGAATAAGGATTGAATCTAAACTACTTCTCAATCCTCTTACAAATATATTTCTCTAACTCCATGAAAAGTTATATGAGATTTTTTGAATTTTTTAACACATTAATAAAAATCGAATATATATGTTATTTGGAGGAACCTATATCCATATGTCAAATTTCAATATAATATCAAACAATGATGGTAACTATAATTTTCATCTGACCGAGGAAAGCTTCCAGTAGAGACTCATCCATTTGGTGGAACAGAAGAAGAAGAAGAATTTTTTACTAATGTGTCGATTTATTGAATCATAGCTATTTCAACTATATCCTCATAGATACAAAGATCTAGTAAAAATTACACAGTTCAAATATATGGTTGTAATCCTTGTAGTTAATTCTATCCTTTTTTGATCTTTCATTAATTAATTTAGAAGAAAATGAACATACTTATAAAAATTATTTGTGTACTCTAGTGCCAAACACTCCCCCTATTACAAATAGAGTTACTATAGAGACATTGATAACATATGAGATAATAGGATGAATGGATGAAATAAGAGGGTCTTGAAACCCTACCTATCCAATAGCATGTTCTAATCGACCTATACCACGGATTCCCACTATTTCTTATTATATACATCGAGAACGAACATTACACACTTCATCTTGATGTTCTGAGGTTGATCCATGAATCCAAAGATCTGATAAATATTTTTACCTAGTCAACCATATCATAGGGATTATTAATACCCTTAATGGTCGGGGTATTTAAATTTATGAACTCTCATGATTGATCTATTTCTCTTCCAACTCTTGACTACACATTAGTGACTGTGTTTTGAACTTGTGGGATGTTCTAGTCAACAACATAAACTTCATTCATGATATCCATTACAAATTTTAAAATTGAATAGAATTTCCCTAATGGGAATCTAGTTAAATACCTTATGGATCTAATGGAATTCTTCTTAGATCCATACTAATACACACCAAAAATAGAATAAAATAATTATAAATCAAAATATATTCAGTTCAAACCTATAATACAATAAGAAGAAACTATGATTAATATTGAAAATCAACACAAAAGACACATATCTCAATATACAATGGACACTTGAGTTTTGTTAAAAAAATTGTGATTGGGCACTCACCTCAACCTACCTGTCAATTTCTAAATTTCTTATCATCCATGTAAAAAATTTCCAAGACTAAGAATAATAATTATTTAATAATAAATTATCACATCCCTACATGGATGACTCATACATCAAGGCTATGACCAAAAATGAAGGAAGACTTGATAGGTGTTCTTGATCACCACAGGATGAAGACTATCACCAAGATATTGGAAATGAATATTGGGAAAACTTTTCCCAAAATATAAAGAAAGATACATGGATCATACACATAGTAGATGAAAGCAGTTGTGGAATACATAATGAAATATTTCCCATACCCAATATAATTATGGATAATGATACATAAAAAATGATAAAAACCCCAAGGCTCGTGTCTAAAAAAAGAGAAGTGACAACTAAAACCAACAACTTTTACTCCATTTTATAAGGGGAAATTCCCACCATCACACCACCATCTACTCATACCGAGTTCAAATTATCCTCACCACCTCACTACAATACATTGACTTTTCCATCATTAGAATAAAAAAAATTTCAACATGTTGATGAATGGGTGTACAATATTTATGATAAACAGGATTGGTAGTTCCCACCCATATGTTTCATATCTGGTATATATACATCAATCCAATTATAGAAAATTTATAAAAATGTAATGATACATTTTTGATCAGTTTTTATCAAATTTTTTTTAAATAAACCAAATTTTCCAAAATTCTAAACCATATAGCTAAAATAGTTCAAATATTATAACATTTATCAAAGAAGGTGATAAAATCCAAAATAAAATAAACCGATTATTATTTGAATCACAATAAAAATCACTACATCCCAGGATAGTGGAATAATTATTCCGACATCAACAACGAGTGAACACATGATTCCTTATAAAATATTACAAAAAAATATAGCAACACACCATATGTGAACACAAAAAAATTAATAATAATTACCATGAACAAAAGTCCTATGAATGAGATGGAAACCCCATGTGTATACCAACTAATAATATAATGGATGATGTTCCATTCTTATACCATACACCTGTGTACCAAAGTCTTACATGGGTTGTATTTTGCACATAATTTGACCAAAACCATGCTTTTGGAACTTTTTCATAAATACAATTCATAATGATTTTAAAATAATTTTTATTTTACCAAAACAAAGGGAAAAAAATATTTTATCGAAAATACATTTGAAAAAACATAATTAAACAAATTATTAAAATTTATTTAGAATCATATTTTAATAAAACTAGGTTATTCAACAATTCAAAAAACATTATCTAGAGATAGAACCATCCACATCCACTCTGGTTGTACACAAATAGAGAATATATACAGAACTAATAGAAAGAACACATAACCAGAAAAGGATTCCCTATCAATATTTCCTATATCATATAATCTTTTTCCACAATAATAAGGGTTTGGGGAGAGGTTAGGTAACACATACCTTGGGAACCACAAACACCACATCCTTACCAAAGCAAGGAATTTCCCTCAAATGAAGATCAAAAAACATATCCCAATGGATAAAACAGAAATCATCATCACATGATCTACCAATCCAACAATGCAACCAAATTTCACAATAGTAACAAGGGGAACAATGAATTCAAAAGGCTACATATTTAGAGAGAAGTAACCCAACAATTCTGGAGATCGAGTCCTAAATTATGTGACTTGGAATAATTGGAGATACCCAAAATCACATGGAATTATTCCTATTCTTCACAGTATGGATTTAATGATTCATGAATTAGTACTCTGTATTCTAGTGTATAAATCATAAATAGTACTAGGGGTTTACACTAGAAATTTTGGATATATGGTGTAAAGCCCACCTAATTAATGTACTCTAAAAAACATGTCACACCGGGTTAAAAATATCATCTGATATATTTACTCATTATAAATTGGTTTTATAGTGTAAATATATGTATGACAATAACTAATTTCTTGATTGGTGTAATATGTTAGGTTAATGCTATAAATTAACCATTTATGCCATTAATGTTCCCTATAGGTAGTACCATGTGTAGGATCTATTGAAAATATCCTAACACATTCCCAATTCCCTAAAACCTGAGAAACACACTCGTAATTATAAAATAAGAAATCTATTTTATCATCAATGATATATTTGATGTGGGTGAATAACGATAAAATGGAGAAGAGGGTGTAGTCGAATGAAAATAAGCATGTAAAAGATGGCAAGGAGACTACGTTTCTAATATATGATATTTGGTTGACAATGATAAATCTTATTGTTGTAAATTTTAAAATTTGTTGATTTCAGTTTACATGTCCTCTCCTGATTCATCATGCAGTAGATTCATGCGTTCTACATTTTTTATTCACACATAGTCGGTATATCGAATACATAAACAATATGTCATGTCTAATTGTAATTTTCTTTTTTCCCACACTAAAATATTTAAAATAATATAAATGTACATTTTGTCCGAAATTAATTTTCAATGTATTTTAACATTAATATTAAGATAATGGTTAAAGTGAGACTCAATATAATATTTTTAATGATTGAAATATTGGAAAACAATTTTAAAATAAATTAAAATTTTTCTATTTCAATTTAAAAAAATTCATTTATAATTATTTATAAATTTAACAAATAAAAAATGAAAATCCAAAAAATTATTTTTGATCATTTAGAATATAATAGTTTTGTTTTTTTAATGAATTATTGTTTTGAATAATTTTAAAACACAATAGAAAATTAAGGTTAAAAATATAAAATTTCATAGGTTTAATGATATTCCTCTAATTGGTTTCTCAAAAGATTAACATTTTAAAGATGAATTTATGTAGTAATAGATTACTGTAGTTATTTAATAGGTTCTATTAATTCTAAATTTGAATGAGATTCATTGGTGTTTAATTAGGATTGTTATATAACATGTTTAAAGAAGGTTTCAATCCGTTAGATATCCTATTATCATTCTTATATAATAAAAATTATAACTAAAATCCACTATTCACTCTCAAATCATATGAAACCTCATTGATCACCCACACCTAGTTGTCTCAACTCTATCAGAGTACTAAAATAATCATTACATCATCTATTATCACCAATCCTAATTATCATATATCATTATTTATTAATATATTAACCTGTTGTTTATGAAAACATTCATTAGAGATAGTTTTTGTGGTCTAGTAGTTAATTACAACGATTTAGGGAAGATAAAATCCAAATGAATAAAATATATTGAGTCCTAAAATATCTGAATAGTTCAAATAAATACATATAGAGTAACATAGGATAAATATCATTGATGATTAAATTTCATTTATAGGAGTAAATAGAATCTCCTCAACTCACCTAATGATGTATTAGTGTAAAAGTGCATGATAATAGTAGATAAAAAGAAATATATATAGTAGAATGAAATTGAAAAACATATCAAGTCAATTAAGTTATTTCAGTAGTGGCCCATCTTCCAGTGAACAGTTCATTATTTAAAGAGAAATAAATATAGTTATTACTCCTCCATCTCTGGCCATGTAATTTGTACGATATATAATTACAATTATCAAGTTATTTTCTAAATTATCTCATATTGAAATAATAATTAACTCTATTTATATTACATCCATGTGTACATATTTATTGCCATTATTTCTCCAAATTAGTGTAGTCGATTTATTTTTGTTAAAATATTATCCTCCTATGATTGAGTTTTGTACTCCATCATTATGGATCTAAAAGAAAATTATTTTATGCTCTATATATTCAGTAGATTATATTTTTGGATTGAATGATGAAGAAAATGACTAATATAGGATGTGGTTCCCTTGAAAAAAATAAGTCCTAATTCGAAAACCTTTTCCCCTTGCTGTCACTATAGTGGGGCCCCAAAATTATGCCTAATTTATTTGATGATGTTTTTAACAAACATTCACCTGTACGTGGTTCAATTCCACACAATATTTCCTAAAACACAAAATTATTAGAACCATTGGTTCCTAATTAGACATAGATATGTTTTGTTAGGAAAAGATGAAACTACATCTCATCCTCTTAAATTTTGAACCACACTAGATGTTCAAGGAATGCCTTTGGATAGTGAAGGTTCATACCAGTAAAATGATACTACGAGTCAAAATTGACACAAAGGATTGGTTTGTGTTATGGATTTAGATATTCATGAGTGGTTCTAAGAATTTAACCCTAATAGAGTTCCACAATGTTGGGGTAGAGGGGTGATACTCTTGGAAATCTAGTTCTCCTCAACAATAGACATCTCAAAAGGAACTAGAAATACTCTACCTTCTATTATTTTTTACTAGAGCTAAAAAACATTATTTTCAATAATTAAGTATATTGGGATAGAATGTGTATTCATTTGAATCTTCATTCATGTATCTGGTGTGTGAAGCTTCATGATTGTGTGACTATAGTAGTAGAAGAGATCGAGGAAACAATACCTTCTATCTATATATGGAACATTAACAAAACATATCCAACTAAAAATTGAATTCCAATTTTAATTTTGAGAGGTCTCTTCCTTATCATGGTCTAGAAGTGGTCCTCTTCGTTTATTCATGATCTTGTGGAATCCATTATTATAATCAGTCAAACTCATAAAAAATCCACATTCATGTTTTTCAGAATTTGTGTATTGGGAATCTAAAAACATCAAAAGATCATGGGTCTCCAATTGTGAAAAGATTTGTTGTTCAATTTTCAATGATTTGGAATTTAATCTATTCCTGTTCTATATTCATGGGACCACACTTTAAATTAATTTAGTCTCTATAATCTGGTTCAACTCGTGATGAATCCCATTGATGGATATCTAGATTTAGGTCAACTATTTAATTTTAGGAATGATTCCAATCAAGTGTCCTATATGATCTTCGATTAAACCATGATTCCTATTCTATGTCCACTCATAAGGACAATCATGTCAAGGACTAAGAATAAATTTTTGACTGGGTTATGTCTTATTATAATGTGTTCATCAGGTAAAATATATATATACATTATATGTTCGTCAAATATTCAAATGGATATGAGTCATGATGGATCACAAAGGTGGAGGTGTGACTGATTGAGTCAGATGGAATGATCGATCACATAATTCTGTGTTTTATTGATATGGTTATTTCAATTTACTAGGATATTATTCTTATGGCCAATTGAGGTTCTTAGTTGAGTGCTCTCTTTCATGATTTCAATTATGGTCAATGGGATCGATAGTTTTTCCCCTTATAGTTGATTGTAGATGAGGGTGCATCATGAAATCATGGAGAAGAGCTTAGGTTAGAATGAGAATAAGAATTCAGTTTATGGGGAGTTGAAAATATTACATTCCTCTCATCATTGGCCCAATATGAGAATTTTTCTTGTGGTATCATCTGCACTTTACCAATTTGATTATAAGAAGTTACTCTGGAGTCATTATAATTTATCTTTATGAGTTTTCCATTTACTTCTTCACATATGGTCAGCAGAACGACTGAATGAAGAACATTTGATAGTTATATGAATTTTCATATTTTTCTATCTTGTAATAGGGAAAATAAAATATAAATAAAGGATTTTTTAATATTTAGTTTCATATTTAAATAAAAATTTAAATTCAAAAATAATTGAAATTGAGAATCAGTACAAACTATGAATATATAATAATATTCAAAACAAACTATATATATAAATTATAATTCATTTTTATCAATAAAAAATTTGATTAATTTTTAACATAAATAATTTCTTTTATATAGATCCAAAACTGAAATTACAAATTAATATTTCATTATTTATAATTTCAGATCATAATTTATATAATAAATCAAGATTATATTAATTAAAAAAATTAATAAACTAATAAACTATAATATTTTACATTTATGGATGGCATCACATTTCAATAAAAAAATTAAATAAATCCTACATAATAAACCTAAATTCATTTGATAAATAAATTTTTAATTAAAAAATAATTCATGTCCTTAATAATTAATTATAGAAATCAATTTATTGTGTAAAATAAATCCTATAAAACATTTATAATTTAATTAAAAATTGTATATAATTAAAAAATCCCATCATTATGGAGAGTTTTTTTTATTTTTGGTCAAAATAATTAGTGATATCAATTAATATTTTTATTTTTTTTCTCTCTCACCAAGGAGAAATCTTTAAAAATATTTGATATCCATTATTGAAATATAATGTGATCCACTATCACACTATGTGGGAAATATAACATCTTTATGTAGTGATAATCCACTCATGTATCCCTAAACCATACCTATAATGACTCAAACATACTCTGACACCATCATTGAATTTTCTCTTATCTATATTCATCATAGAGCTGACCTTCACATCCATTAATATTGGATCATTAAGGGGGAGAATTTAATAGAGGAGTCACATCTAATTTTTTAAGATAAATTCACTAATGGAAATGTATCATCCAATATCCAACTGAAAATAATAATTCCCTCAGCAAGTCCTTTATAAAATGAATGGATTTTCTGATTTGATCATCCATTGTAAGATGAAATTATTTAGTAATCTGTAACTTTGTCTTTTGAGCTTCCTGCAATAATCTCCACAACTAATATTTGAATAGATCACCACGGGGAAAAAAAATTTTATACCATGTATCCATGAAATCTATTTTTTTCCAAATTTTTAGAGTAGTCCACCGGATAGTACTACATGATAAAAATAATATCGGCCTACGTAGTGGCTTGGTTATGGTCACCAAGAGAGCATCATGGACACTGACCAATCATGGATTTCTTATAATTAACTCGTTTGATATTTTATCTATCTTTCAGTTATAACCCTAAAAATGTTGGATTAAACCTATTTGGATAAAATTTTATTCGTTCAACTACTAATTGGAAAATAATAGAAACATTAACATGTAAAATTTTGTGTTATACATTCAAACAATAACTAGAATCAAATTTAATGGTAAATAATATCCACTACTAGAAAAATGACCAAGGGTGAAGTATGAACCTCACTTCGTATCTCCTTAGACAACATGACTAGTAACACCAATTTTACAAAGAAGAGGATGATTCAGACCAAACACTTAAAATATCTATTTGGTGCATCACCTATAAATATTTGGTCATGGAAAATCACCCAAACAATTCCCCCTAGTTGAACCATTGTCACAAGTTGAAGAATTATTGTTGTCAAAACCGTTGATCAAAGATAGGAAAAAACCCCCATATCATATGAGAATGATTTCTACATAGCCAACTACTTTGACACATCTTCTATCATCTATGAATGAGACTTCCAACATATGGATGTTTCTTCCATGTTTCCCTTCAATAGAGTATACAATCAATCAAAGACATAATTATGTAGGAACTCATACTAGATCCTTTTATGTAGAATAATATATATCTTGGTTATTATTTACCTGAGACACTAATAGATTTAATAGACCATGAAGCAGTCACCAAGAATATAATGTCATTATAGATTTAGAGAAAGGATAACTGATATCCAATAAATGTTAGGAGTTGTGTAATAATACTCATGGGGTGTCAACTACCCAAATCCATAAGAGATAAATACCTACCTATACATTAGTACAAAACTGAGACACACTATAATGAAATAAAAAACATCGTGTACTCAACTCCCATGAATACAGTTGTTGGATATTACCACAATATATTCTTTACATCATCTCCTTAAAATCACATTTATTCTGATCCAACCAAATGTATATATTACAAATTTTTGTAATGAAAATCATGATTCTTGAAATAATAGGTAATTCAACCAAAAATATACAGTAATACCCTACTAATCAATAAAAGATACAGACAAAAAAATGATCTTTGGTGGGGACCTTGAAAACACTACCTCAATCATCAACAAGTCCATAGATAAAATTTCCTCTAAGATAACATGAAATAATAATTCAAACTCTCTAATTTATATAATTTATAAATTAATATCCTCTCATGAAAATTGTGTTAAAAAATTATTCCAATGAAAAATATTATGTTCTAAACATTTTCATAAAATAATAATAAATAGATGAAAATGTTATAAATAAACATGACCAGAAACTATTATAAAAAAGCATGAAAATATGATTTATGAATCCCATAAATATAATTGGGGAATTAATAACCCTAATAAGAATAAATAAGACCCTTTAATTTCCAAATTATAATAAAATATTCTTCATTTCGATATCATCCTCATGAACCCAAATACGATGTGAACCAAGCATGGGACATATCTTTGAAAACCACTTAACTCTCATTTTCTTCATATGGTGGTTGTAAATCCTGGGGAAAAGTAATTTTTTTCTAAAATATAACTTTGATAAAGTGATGATAGACAATAATAAACCCTAACCTATCCCCAATACATATATATTTTCAATAGTGGAAAATCGGACAATAAAAGTATAGTTTAAGTTGGTAAAACCTTTTATAAATAAATATATCACTATGAATAAATTGTTGATGAAAACTATGTCACTAAATGTTATTTAAATAGATGAAATAATTTTGTAACAATTATAATATTTGAAATAGAAAATATATATGTTGGTCAAAATTTCTAGAAACAATTTCATACGATAGATATATTTATTAGTATAAAAATAACATCAATTGCTATCAAGTTATATGTTATTTTTTGAATTTTAAAATAAGTGACGTAATTATATTTTTTTTTCTTAATACTATATATTATATTTAATAAATTATATATTTATAATATAGTTAATATAAATATTATATATCAATCATATAATCCACTTGGATAAAGCCTTATGAAATAAATTGAGAAGATGGTACATAGAACAAGAAAAGTAAAACAAAATTCTGAAAAAATAATGACACACTTATCATATTCTAATTGATACACAAAAAAATATGACCAAGAGATTGATTCCACATTGTAATTTAATTTAATCAAGAAATTTAGGGTGAAAATGAATACATGGTACACAATAATGGTTCATTGGACATATGTTCTATAAACCCAACAACATGGAGAAATCGTTACCACCAGTCATACATCTAGTATTACCATTTAAACCAACATCCCCAAAAATAGTACAATCATTTTTATCTTTAAAAAATGATGATGTAAATAGAAACTCCATAAATATGGTCAACCCCCAATGGTCTGTTGTGAGTATTGGAAAATATCCTCCCATATATGTAAATAGAATGACTAAAAAACATATACCACTGAAATGACAAGAAAAAATCATGAATAATGATAAATAAACCAATTAAATGAAAAACCATTAAACGATAACATTTTAAAAACTGAACAAATAATATAAAAATATATTATCTCCATTGTGATTGATAATTTTATGGCTCAAATGCTTATGGTGATTCAACAGCTGCTTAATTTTATTCAATATAACCTACAAAAAAAACTCATGAATCAAATTAAAATAAACGGAACAATATCACAATATAATCGCAGTGGTAACTCTCACAATAAGTGACCATTAAAAGTTGACCTAACCCAATATAATCCACATTTTTAACTAATAGAAGTGGAGTAAACTAGATGATAATCCCTAATTACATAACAAACCCACATTCTTGAACTAAAATATGGAATCGTTTTTTTACCAAATCATATACTCGAAACCTAGAAAAAGATGTTTATAAAATAAATTAGCATCATGAAAGATCCATACCAAAAAAATACACATCCAACTATAAAGAAATTCCCCCTCTCTTATAGAAGGTGACACATATCCAATATACATATCCCATACTATGGTTTTCATTATCATCATTTGATCCCCATGATTTCCTTCCCGAGGAAGACATACCAACAATCGATAGAAGCTTATCAACATTATCTTTGTGGTCTAGATAATATATACCATATTATATAGTATTTAATCAGTCAATATAAAAATTATCTATTGAAGAAATTATAATACATCATCCCTAGAGAAATCTAATTCCCTAATTGAAAAACATTCATGAATTTTATCAAAATTCATAAAAACCCATTTTTTAAAAAATAATGGTGTGTATCATATTTCATTTAACAACCACTTCAGGAAAAAAAACACCAATATAAAATTGAGAATATACTGGAAAATATAAAATAACTCTTTTAAGATGTTTCAAAATGATATTAAATGTAAAAAATCATTGAGATGATAACACAATATAGTAGCGTTATTTAATAATGAAATAAAGGGCCGTTGAATCAAACCTAGGTAATAAGGTTTTCAAATACCATGTGCTTCAAAGATAATTTACAATAAACCACTGAAATGGTCTCAAACTATTTTCCAATCCCATTCTAGGACTTGGGATACAATAAAACTCAAAAAAATTAATGAGAAAAAAGATAAAAATTTCAGAACATTAAAATTCATGAGAAATAAATCGATCCCGAAGACCATATCCCTTTTATATCCTTTAATATGTTTGAACCATAAATCTAATAATTGATGTTAAATCAACAAAAAATATGTTAAACATAATTTTATATCTAATGGCTTTGTTAAAATATATTAATTATATTATAATAAAGACATCACTAATCAAATTTTAATGTTGTGGGTTCCTTATAGAAAGACATATAAAATCTCCAAGATCTTGTTAAAGACACTTTATAAGAAAAATACTATATAAAATGGATTGAACATTATGGATATTCTCCTTTTTCATCCCAAAAATGTAGCACCGATACAATTGGGAGTTCATGAGTTCATTCATTTATGCCTTGAATAAATGAAAGATAAAAAATATGATTATATTAATACCCTTATATAAAAATTTACTCATGATAAAGGTAATTCACACCCTCCTCTCTTTAAATTTATTTATGGTGTTTATTTTGATAATAATCATTTTTATGACCAGTTACCCTATATCAGGACTCATCTAATTCATACACATCAGTATTTCCAGGGATCACATTTCAACAAGAACCTACAAACAATAAATAACCATTCATTCAAAATTAAAACCTTTGTTGGATGGAACAACTGTGGTAAGGACAAAAAGGAAATTCATACTATAATAAACAACATTCTATCAATAAAGCCAGGGTATGTAACCTTATTATCCTTCACTGTTTTGAAGAAATCATATATCTCGAAATCTAAAATCGACCATGAGGAAATGTTGAATAAGATGGCATCCTTGAACCTTTATTTTCAATTGAACACACAATCATATATTCTAGAACTATGAACTCACATTTTATAATGGGTATAAACCATAGATGAGATAAATATTTATGGTTCATGAAAACTATATTCCCAACATATTTTTAATGAAAATGATAAATGTAATTTATTTGAAATCACACATCAAAGTGGTAACTTGGCCTCTTCATCCTATTATTCTACCAAACAAATATAACCCATATTGAGAAGGATCTATTCTTACCCTAAATTATTTTATGTAACTAAAACCCAAACTAAAAGTCAAAAAAATATAATCAATGAGGATTCCCCTAAAAAATCCATTCCACATCCTTACCCCTGAAGACTCTAAATCCGAGAAAAATTAATATTATGAGACCGATAATGAAATAATGAATACATTTAAAATGATTCAAGATAACATTTCATTAATGGACGTAGTTAAACAAATAAATTACTATAAAATATTTCCTAAAGAACATTGATACCACATAAAAATAATCAAGTGGAATGAGAGAATATATCTTGGACATAATGTGTCAGCTTTTATACAACAATTTATGACATCTAAATGCAAGGATTTGGGAAACTTCATAATACCCATACCAAAGTGGGATCATTTATCTGATGTAATATTTTATTTATGTGGACCAATTAATTTAGTTCATTAATTTATGTATATTTATCAATATGTTATATAGATTAAACCAATGTTCATTGTCATGAAACAAGGCAACTAAGGCACAAAAACCCCATCTCGAGTGACCAAGAAGTCCTTGTAAGAGTAAATAATCTCATCTTTTCTTCAAGACTCTACATTCATGATATATAAGATACTACATCCCAAGGAAATTATCCTCTTAGACATAGAAGGATATCCCTTATCTTAGAAAAGTTTATCATCAACATTCAAAATGATATGATTTTTATTGTGTTCAATGGATAAAAGGTAAGATTCAATATCCTTTATGTTATGAAACATCCCATTAAAGAGAACTCCAGTCTTCTCTTATATTCGATGACAGTGTTATGTAATGAAACACACACCAAAACATCATTATATCCTCAACCCATTATTCAGTTAAATTTATTTTTCTATACTCATGGATAGTTTCAATTGTGATTCTTTTTTTGAGTATTTTTTGGGATTATAAAATTGTTAATTTAGTGTATTAATTGATGATTGATTTCATTCTAAGATACCCAATGTTGTCTATAATTATAAAGAAATCATTTCTATTGATTCTATTTAATTTTAGAATATACAGGTGAAGATAGAAATTTTTGTGGACCTCAATAACCATATATCCCATCCCTTAATCCCAAAATCATTAATGTTAGAATTAAATCCACTTCCATATAATTTATAATCTCTTTTTCTTGAAGAAATTGATAATTTTCCTCTTATTGTTGCCAAAAACACTATATGTAGGAGGAATATAAACTGATATACCTTTTAGAGACTGTAAAAAGGTTATATGATGTACATTGGAAGATATTCATGGGATTAGCCCATCAATTTTTATGTAATATTTTTTTAGATTATGAGACTAATCATGTAAGTTCGGATCAATGCCGATAAAATCCTATTATCTATTAAGTTTTAAAATATTAATTCAACAAATTACTTGTTGATGGGATCATATATCCCATATCTAATAAAAAATGTGTAATGCCAATGCATATTCTGCCTAAAAACCAGAATAAATGTTTTGTCGAATGAATATAATGAATTGATTCCAACATCTGTGAAAAATGGTTGGAGAGTATATATTGACTACTGACACTTGAATCAAGCCACATGATTGAACTATTTTCTCTATATTTAATTGAATTTTTTTAGATATATTGGATAGTATGTATGATTATTGTTTCTATAATGGATATTCAGGTTATTTCCAAATACATATAGCCCATGGGGGTTAAGAAATGAAAACATTTACCAATCCATTCCACATATTGTTATGTTAGATGATTTCGTTGGTCAATGAAATTATTATGGTACATTTCGGTATGAATTTGAGTGTATTTTTTGAGTACCTTGAGAATTGTATGGATTTTTTTATTGATGATTTAATATATTTTGGTTCTTCCTTTGATGAAAATTTGGAACACCTTGGTTTTTTCCTCCAAAATCACTTTCAAAAATTTCATGTATTAAATTATAAAAAATTACTTTTTATGGATGAGATGGGGATAGTTCCTGGGAATGTTATATAAAATGATTGAATTAAATGGTAATTCATAAATTGATTTAATTTCATCCATTCCAAATCAAAAATTTATTCACAAGGTGTGATCTTTATTGGGTTATTCTGGTTATTATTGCCAAATTATTTTAGAAATTTGTAAAACAACACTTTCATTGTCTCAATTATTACAAAAGGGTTCAGAATTTTTTTGATAAAATATGTGAGGATGAATTGAACTCATTAAAAAGGAATCTTACATCACGTCCCATTATTTGACCACTAAGGTGGGATCTAACCATCAGAAATTTGTGTGATGCCTCTAACATTAAATTTTTGGTAGTTTTTTTAGAATGGGTTGGGAAGGAACCTTATTTCACTAAATATGTCTGAAATACCATCGAGCCTACGCAAGAAAAAAATAACACATTTTAGAATGAACTTATTTCTATAGTTTTTTTCATAAAATATTTTGTTCAAATATTATAAGTTCAAAAAATAATTTTTTTTTCAAACCATGATACCCTTTTTATCTAGAAAATGAATCTGAATCTACGCCCCAAATCATTCGATTAATTCTCCTACATTGTGAGTTTGAATTCTGATTCCATATAAGGGGGGATTGGAAAATGTGGTATATGAAAACACTAGTAGGATATCCCCATCATTGAAAAAACAAGTTGAATCACCCCTCCCTAAGGGATAATTAATCATCAATGAGATGCTTTCTAATGTTTTTGACTTTACCCTTTGTTATGTGAACATTGGAAATTTTATATCAGCATCTCTGGTCACCACTGATTTCATAAATCATAGAAAAAGAGATATAGGCATGATTCATGATGGTGTAGTTGGAATGACACATTTTTGTGGATAATTTGAAGTGAACATGTTTTTCATTGCTGTACAGTTGACCATGAGTTCACCTCTATTTTAGCTTCATCTATACATTATCCTCTTCTGGCCACATTGTACCACAACATACATCTCGATAGGTCCTCAACTCAGGATATTATTGTATAATACTATATTAAGATGACCATATAATTTTTAAGTCATATAAATAATTCCAATTCAAATGATATATCCCAAAGTGGAATGAAATTCCCCAACTACCCATGTTATTTTTTTAAATCTACGATTCATTGGGAATGGTCTTCATGGTTACTTTACCAAATTCATTTGGATTTTCAAAGTACTATGATCTATTGACAGTGTCTCTAAATTGTAGGGAGAAAAGTAAACTAGGACTAATGTATCCTCAATGGTTTTAGGTATTGTGAGGAATCTTATTTTCAATAGTTTTTGTTTTCCACGATTCATTATTGGTCATTTAGGATAAAAACATTCAATCTCAATATGAAAACATTTCTCCATTAGTATGTGATTTTTCATAATTTATCGACTTCATATCACCCCAAAACTAATGTAAATGAATAAATATCAACATGGGAAATGAAGCGAATCTTGTAAAAAATAGTTCATCACAATAAGAATGATTGTATGTAGCACTTGGATAGTTCAATTTGGGTATACAATACTAATTTTGAAACCCCGATAAAAATATCACCATATATGATTGTGTTCTAAATGTCTTTTAATCTCCTTATGGAGGTAGTTCATCATGCATATTTGGTATATAAAACAATGTAATATGAATCTTTCAGATGCAGGTGTCTATAGGAAATTTTTTATTGAGTAGATGGAATAAGTTTGTCATGAGGAATATGATAATTCATATATTTATAAAGAGTATATAATGTATATACATGAATATATAAACCTTAAGTGGAATTTTCATATTTTTGATAATGTTTTGATTTACTATTGTAGGCTAAACCTCCACCTCGGTAATATTTTTTTGTGATAGGTTAGTACATACACTCTTTCAATTGTTTATCCTTATATGGAAATTCTATTTGGCATGAGGAGAGAAAAAAAGATTAATTTAAATCATAAATTACTAAGACGTTATATGGTGATTGTCAAAATCATCCAGTGAAGGAATTCCACCTTAATTAATAAGTGTACCATCGAAACCCAATAGGGTTTGTCCTTCCATCCCATATTCTCTTTTATTATAGTGATGAAACCTCCCACATAAGGTAGGGTTGGGTACATTATTGGGGTTATTATTATTTTCATTTTCATTGTTCTTTATTCTAATATTTTATTCCTACATAGTATTTCTCCTTTTCCCCAACTTTATGATATTATTTATATTTTCATAATCCATCTTCATTCTTAAATTTTTCACTTATTTCATATTATTTTTACCTTCCCCGACATTTATGTGTTTGTTAGGATTATAATCATCTTTATTCTTTTTTTAATTTTTTTATTTCTGTATAATATTTTTTCTTTCCCACCCGCTTTTTATCACTAAATCATGCTAATTTTGGAAAATGAACATCAAAATTCTTCATTTCGCATCATTCTAAAATTTAATGAAAATTTTCACAGTTAGAGAATTATATTTTTTTCATGAATTTATCATTGGTGGGATTTTTGTAATTTTTTTGTGTTCATATCATATAATCCATTGTATATCTATTTAACAATTGAAATTATTGAAACATTTTGTGTGAGTAGTTTATGGTACATTTTTCCACTTAATATCTCCACCAATTTTTTAACAAAACCATGAAGATTGAATAATTATTACTTAATATTAAATAATTTTTGGTTTTTTAGTTTTTACCATCTTTAAAAACATGATTTTTTATATATATTCATTCCCTATCTAATATGTATCGTTACGGTATCATATTTACCTATGCCATTGCACTAGTCAGCTGACTATTGTACTCCCAAAAAAACAAAAAAAATTAAAAATAAATAAATAATAATAATAATAATAGTAATAATGAGGGGAGTTTTGAAATAAAAAACATTTTCGTATATATATGTGATAATATTAAGGTCTGACTTTCAGAAATTCATCAGTGAGTGAGTTGTAGAATTTTTTTATAAAGCATGTAGGATATGTTTAGATGAATTAATCATTCTTGGTTAATTTTTTTAAATAAAAAATATTTAATAAATATAATTTCAAAATAATTTAATTAATTTTTTTTCACATACACATTTATCTAGTTAATTACCTAGATATATATCCTGCAAATTTATTCTAATAAAATTTATGAGAAATCTTTTTCCCTAATCTCTTTGAATAACTCATTGGTGTAGTTTTTTATTTGATCACATTTCTATAATGAATTAAAATCTCATTAAATGTTAAATACACATGATGTTGATAATTTATACACGTATTTTTTTGTAAATGTTACATTTACCAATATTTCAAATGTCTATGTGTGGTGTGTGATCGTGTAGTGATTGACTTTTGATTTCTAACATTGAACCACTATTCCAAAATGGTTTTTTCTTGAAAACAAAAAAAAATAAAATTCTTGTTTTATTCAATAATTTAATGTCTATCACATTTAAAAAGTGTCATTTCAATTTTTTGGTTGTTTTCATTGTAGGTGAAGATAATTTGGAGGGCCCATGATGGAATTCAAGAAAAAAGGGCCAAAATGTGCAAGGGCCAATTTAGACATGTGGGCGTTAATAGTTATTATGGATAATAAATGAATTTAATTTGGATGAATATTGGGGTATAATGAAAAAATAGGTGAGATATATCACTACTAGAAATGGAGACAATACCAGTGGTTCAAAACTGTTGGTACAGGCTGGAAAACCATTGGTATAGACTGAAAAAACATTGGTATAAGATATACCAACGGTTTCCCAAAACATAGGGAAGTAAGGAGTTTGGAAATCCATTTACCAATGGTTTAAGGAAAACAGTTGGTAAAAGGTGGTGGACGTTTTAATTTCCCAATGGTTCCTCTAAACCATTGGCAAAAGTATTTACCAACGGTTTGGAAATTCATATTTTGTGCTTATACCAACAGTTCAAAACCGTTGGTATTGCTTTTTACCAATGGTTTATATAAACCATTGGTATATATTAATATATGGTCAAAGCATAAAAACAGTTCTAAACCATTGGTATAGCTTTTTACCAACGGTTTAGATAAACCGTTGGTATATATTCATATATGCTCAAAGTATACCAACGGTTCTAAACCGTTGGTATTGGGTATTTTGAAAAAAAACTAGTAGCCTGCATACAAACACCTCCACTTGATACACCGACATAAAAAACATCACAAATAAAAGCTAGAAATAGACTTCAGACACCACAAAAAACATTGAAAATAGCACAAAAAACACATAAAAATATCACTCTTCCAACCATGCCATGTACTACAATTGTCCATTTCAATCTCCATATGACAAAAACTCTTCCAATTAACCTATTTCAATTTTTTGCGTTCACACATATCAATTTTTTCTTACTCAAAAAGGTGATGATTATGATAGAAGTTGGTGCATGAGGGTATGTGTGATAAAGTGAATTAACAATGTGGTTAATATTTGTGCATCATCTAGAGTGATGAATGACTTGCATTGAATGTGATGTAGGGGGATGTCTAGAGAGGGGAGGGGGTTGTCCAGGAAGAGGGGAGGGGAGATTTCCAGGGAGCGAGTATCGGGGTCATGGAGAATGTGAAACAAGGATTTGAATTCAAATTATAGCATATCATCACATGCATTTGATGAGCATGAGCTAATAAGCTTACCAAGTCATTCATATAGTTCAAGACATACAAAAATGGAATAATCTCAAATAACATAGCATGATCAATGAAATAAAAAAGGGAATGTGAAATCAATATGCCTACATTTTCATATCATCTATGAGGTATAACATTTAATCAAATTGTAATAGAATTATACATAAGGCATTTGAGCCTCATTTACTTGCATACACTGTGGTACAAAACGAAAATGTTATTCATGTCTGGGGGGCTGTTCGGGGACCAAGGAGGAGGGTGGGGGGCTGTCCAGGGTCCAGGAAGGGGGGTGGGGGGGGGGGCTGTCCGGGGCTGTTCGTTCAAGTCACATTTGACTTATGGATCGTTGTCCTTAAGTTTCAACAGAATTCGAATGTGCTTGGTCAGTTTGTCGTATGTCTGTTGTTGATTTCACTTAAAATTAAATCCATTTTTAACAAAACAGAGGCACTTGGAGTGGTGTCAGCCACACTGGGTGTAACACCCCGAGATTTTATGAAAAATATTATTTTAATTTCATTAATGTCTTATGTTGTATTCTACACCAAGATTACCTTGCGCTATACGCAACACCGTATTAGCTTGCAGTATACGCAACCCTATTCTTGGACCGTGTTACACACAATTTTGATAATAGTTATTCTACGCAACATTGAGTATATATATATATATATATTAAATGTATAAATGAAATATGGTTGGATTCTGTTATACGAAACAACAAAGGATTCTTTCACAACACGCATCCTTGACTTGCCTTGCATTACACGCAATCGCAACCTTCCTCGATAGCGTGTGTGGTACGTAATACTGAGTTTCACGAAACAATGATATGCTATTAAAATATTATTAAAACTAGCCGTTATGAATAGTAATAACCACTTTTTAAAATTCTGTAAATCTTATTTTTCAAAATGAACTTCATTCTTGGATTCGGAGTATCGAATTTAGCCTAAGGTGAAATTTTGGTACTTTTCGGATAACTTTCACATTCTGATGAATAGTGAAAATTACTAAATTATAATTAAAAACAACTTTTTTAATCGAAATAATTAATAGTGATAAATTATTAATTTGAGTGGTTTTAAAGTATATTTAGTATATATTTTTACAATTTAATACAATGTTGGTCATTGGTTGTAATTTCACATTTAAACCAGACATAATCAAGTGTTAATCTTTTGATATATATTGTTTTACTAAAAACACGCTATTTATTATAACAGCGGGATTTAATTATAAAATTAATTAATGCAACTTCTATGTTATGAATTTGGTAAAATAGATTTCATTTTTGAATTCGGAATATGAAATATAGTTTAGGATGAAATTTTGGCATTGTTCTGAAAAACATCAATTTTTGATGAATAGTGAAACTACTAAGTGGTAGGTTAAAAAACTGAATTTTGCATAAAACTTAATTTTACCGCTTCTGTGAATAGAATTTTGAAAATCCGACAGACACGGTTAATATCAAGGACTAAAATGTGGTTCAATGAGATGAAAATAATTTTTGGTGAATAGTAACTTTTTACTTTTTTTTTACCGCGGTTAATAGTAAATAGGGTAACTAAGGGTAAATATGATATTAATATAACTCTAACACATGTCCTAATTCTATTGGACAAGTGTAATTCGACCAAAAACAAACTTAGGAATAAAATATGACCATTTAGGCCCACTTGGATTAGATTAGGACATTTATTATTAATTTATTTAAAGAAATGTTAAAATAGTTAAAATCAAAGTTTAATAAGTAAATAATTTTTAATATGGGGTTATACATAAGATAAATTCGAATGTAAATATTCATTAGAAAGCTAAAAAGATTTCCTACATGATGGTATTTTATTTGTAATTTTTAGACATCAAATAATTTAATTTATTTATGACACAACGATGATGCAATAATTATCTTATTAATGAAATATTGACATAATTGATGTTATAAACACCAAAATAAATGTAATTGGAAACTTTTTATGAATTCCACTAATTTTCTAGGTTACTATGATATATTAATTTTGATTTAATCAACCTGGTTCGAACATTTAATTCTGTTATGACTTTCACAAAAATCATATATCAAATAGTGTCAAAATTGACACAAAATAGTTTTTAAATAAAATATTATATTATTAATTGTTATTTTATTCCTAAAAATCTAAGGTTCGGCCAAATGACTTAAATAAGGATATATATATTAATAATAAACAATTTGGGGTTCTTTTGGCATGTTATAGTAAGTGTATTAACCATATAGTGAAAGAAAACAAAAAAGACACGGTAAATGTTAAATTATTTAACTTAGAGTTAAATCTAATTGATAAGGTTAAAATAATATCCTAAACTTGTCTAAATTCTATTGGTTGATAGGATTTCGACCCATCCCCACTTTAGCTTCGAAATAAGACCCTTTGGAACCATTATAAACCGATTTTGACTTTAATATAAAATAATATTTTGAGATATTCCTAAGGTGCCCCTCTCCTCCTTTATAAAAGGGCACCTCCTCCCCCTCCTCCTCACACCAATTTGAGCACTCAAGCTCGGCCAACCCCTGCCAAAATCTCTTCTCCACTTCCCTAGAAACATCCTAGAGGTTCTGGTCTTCCTCAAAGACCAATTTTAGTGCCCTAAGAGGAGGTCTCAAAGAGGCGCTTCAAAGAAGAGGTAATTACCGTTACCAATTCTTTCATCTTTATTTCTTCTTCCAATTCTTCTTCTTAGGTTGTTTCATTATGAAGTAATAAAATCAGTATCACTCATATACTGATATGTTATTATAATTATGAAACAACCTTATTTCACCATCTATCCATCCTACGGGAAAAGAAATCACCGCGCGTGCGTACGTACGGAATACCGTCTCCACGCCGTGGTGTAATCTATTTTCCACCACCACCTTACATGGATGGGTATAATGGTGTAAAGAATAACTATACATAGTTATTACAACATCATATTGATTCTGATATATTGTATAATCCACTCCAATTCAATTCAGTATCTATGGAAATGATATCATCGCTCGTGCGTACGTACGGAATACCGTCTCCACGACGCGATGAGATTCATTCTCCATGTTAACCATTTAAGAATGATTATAAAGTATATATAAGAAATAATAATGAAATATATGACATTATAAAGTTACTGGATTTATGTATATATATATATGTATGTCATCAACTTACTTCCATTCAAGACAATAAGGAAAGGAAAACAGCGTTCATGCGTACGTACGGACTACTGTCTCCATGAACGGTGTTTTTCATTTTATTTATCTACCTATTATATATATATATACTGAATATATATGATATATAAATCATATTTTATATTCTGGAAGTGAGTAAATCATGATATAAGTAATAATGATGTCAAGAACAACAAGTCAAAACACCTACGATAAATGAAACGATTTTACCCAAAACGCTTCTTTAACATGGAATTTACAAAAGAACGGGTAATATAATGTCATAAGTGAACCATATATGATATCATAACAATGAATATGATTCTGTAACAAGTCAATAACATGATTTAAATCATTATACAGGAGGATCAGACACTTACAAAGCAAGTCGGACCTAAGGTAATGGAAATATCACAATCTCATTTTTATCCGAGATTGTTTATTCGTAAGTATTTACTGGGGTGTATTTTATCATCCACATCCATGTTCCCTCAATATGTAATATTGTTTCCATCCACTTACAATTGTTTAGATCCATTTTTACCCTTCGGTGAGTTTTTAGTAATATGTATGAAAGGAATCTTTTGTCGTTTTTCGTACGAGGTACTTTTTGACTTTTCCGACAAAAGTACGAAGAATGTTTTTTTAACTTATACGGCATGAATTTATTTTTAAAACATTATTCCCAAGAAGCTTCCTTTAAAAGTTTTTCAAGTTTATTTTTAATCAACTTCTTTTAGTTTATAATTGTATGACATGTTAAGAAAAGAAAAGTGTTTTTGAAGAAGAAAGGATATTTTCCTCAAGAATGGAGTTCAAGTGTTTTATCAAAATTAATTTCCATCTAAGATAATAAAGGTTTCTGTTTTTATCCCTATTATTACATTGATTTGATTATGTTGTGAGGGAATTATTTTTATGAAGTCATTTACCTTATATGATTTGTTTTATGATGTCATGATGTTTCAAGAATCCCATTTTTGTTACATGTATTATGCGATGATGTATGATTTATGATTATGTGGCACACATAAGAAAGGATTCATTATAAGATGGGTGGGACCTATATCTCCCTCCAATGCATTGGGTAAAGATTTTATATCTCATGAGATAGATAGGGCTGGAACGGTAGGTTATACCGGTTCAGTGAAACAGGACTGAAACGAGGGTTACTCGATTCAGAAAGGGACTTTGTCCACTAAGATAGTCTTGGCATTGAGTCTTGACTAACAAGAAATGATTCTCTATGATTATGTGTGTATGCCACAAAGTTTCATGTTTTAAGTTATGATTATTGGGATTACATTTCACTTCTATGATTTATCCCATGTTATGATATTATGAGCTTTTTGCAGGTTAAGATTTCCAAAAGCTATGTTCTTATATATATGATGTGATTGATATTTCTTTTGTTTACCCTTACTGAGCATTTGAGCTCACCCTTTTATGTTTTCTTTTCCCCAGGATATAAAGAAAGGTTTTAGGTAAAAAAAAAGGATGACCTTTATGGGAGATATTGAAGAACTTTCACCACGATTAGAAGATTACATTCCGAGTTTCCAAAGACACTAAACTATTACGATCCTTTAGTGTGTGTTTTTGTTATGTACTAAGTATTCCGCAAATGTAATGTAATGTCCATGTACGTCAAGATACGGGTCTCTACAGTTGGTATCAGAGGGAGGTTTAGTCAACCTTTGGAAACTAGGATGCGAAAACGTTAGTTAGATCCCTAGAGATATTTCTAAGGTATGTCTAGGGATGTCCCTAGGGATAAGTATACGTATAGGTTATAGTAATAGAATTACGCTAACGATCATAGAATTAAACCTAAGATGTTGGATATTGAAGGTACTCCCCCTTTATTATGTTGTTTTCCCTAGCATGATTTTTGCCTCTCACACTATTCTTTTTGGGTTTTAGACGATGGCTGGAACCCGAAGGAACCGTGTTGATCAATGCAATGGACAATGCAATGATTGCCCTCCTGAACAAACAAATGTTATGGGAGATGGAGTGCAAAATCTTATTGCTATACTTACACAAGCTATGAATCATTCTGGACTTCCAAATGAGCAGAGAAGGGAACAATATTCTATTGAGTCCTTCATGAGGCAACGTCCACCTTCTTTCAGTGGGTCTTCTGATCCACTTGTGGCTGAACAATGGATCAGTACTACTGAAAAGATATTTTCAGTTCTGAACATGATAAAGTCATCTTAGCAGTATATCGTTTGGAAGGTGAAGCTGATCAATGGTGGAATCTTATCAAGAATACGAGGCCAAGAGATGAAATTGAGTCCATGGAATGGGACGAGTTCAAGAACATGTTTTTCAGTAAGTACTTCCCTCGTATTCTTCGAACAAAGATGGAGAAAGAGTTTCTTGAACTGAAGCAAAGGGACGATGAATCTGTTGGTACCTATGAAGCAAATTTTACAAGACTTGCAAGGTATGCTTTTGGAATTATCATCCAACCTGAAAGTAAAGTTGATCGATTTTTCAGTGGCTTAAAACCAAGTCTTCGAAGGGCATTAGCTATAAGAGACTTCAGTAGCTATGAAGAAATTGTGCGTTGTGCTATCAAGGTAGAAATGGAAGTTGGTGTTACATATCAATCTCATGGTTTTGACAAGAAACGAAAGATGGAGGTCAAGGAGAAATCTCAGAATAATGGTGAAAAGAAGATGAATGTTTCCTTATGCACAAAGTGTGGAAAGAAGCATGGTGGAGATTGTCTTAAAGGGACTAGAAAATGTTTTAAGTGTGGAAAAGAAGGTCATCGAGCAGCTGAGTGTCGAAGTAATGGAAAAAGGGTTTCTAATGATGTGAATAAAGCAAACACTGCAGATAACGCACCACCAACACTTCAATGCTTCAAGTGCAAGGAAATGGGGCATTATGCTAATAATTTCCCTAATCCAAGGGTTAGTGATGATCAGCATGAGAAACCACTGAAGGCAAAGGACAAAGGGAAATCACATGCGATCACTATTGGCAATGTTGAATATGACAACGATGTGGTGGAATGATTAAGTGTTTATGTAATGGGATTCCAAAATAATGTTGTATCTTTGAGTATTGCAATATTTATTGATGTGGTATTCAAAGTGATTGAGATATTTTTTGGAAATAAGATGATATGCGCATAATGAAGACGAGAAAATGAAATGTTTAATAGTATTCATGAGCTCATGATTGATTTAAGGACTAAGTGATATCATGGTTTGAGTATATAGAATTTTGAGGATTTTGGTATGTGGAAAGTGTTAACTTTTAACTGCACTCATGTTTTCACTAAGGTATTCAAGAGAATACACGATTAAGGACTTTGAATGTTTGGAATGTGACCAACAAGACATATCTTATGATATGTGGGGATCAACGACAATATTAAATCTCTGGTAATCGTTGTCACTATATTATGAGTGTGGACTGCAGTATTATGTATAAGCCTATAGATTAGACTGGATTATGTTGGACATAATTTAGTATTGTTTAAGGATAGAAGATTTTCGATATTATTGATGGGATGTTATAGTAACGTAGTTTTAGAAAAAGGACAACCTGCAGGACGGGCGACAGCCCATCGCTTCAGATAAGGCTATAGGAATCGAACCCACAACCGAAGTGCGACTAGCCTTTAAGGAAGTCCCTGTTTAGTAGAAACTAGTGTTATTATATTAAGCAGTATGATATATGAAGTATAAGCCCATTTTAGGAACCATATATGATTAATCCCACTATAGATCGACTTATGTATATAAATTTTGCTAACCTTTTGAGACAGATGGAATGACCCGTCATTCTATCACATGATCTGCTAACACTTCACGAATAACAAATTCAACTTCATTTATTTAAGAGATGAAGTGGAAATTGTTAAAGGCACGAACAACAGTGAGATTGTACCAAAATAAAGTAAGTATTTATTCTAATTCAAATTCTTTAACTTTAGGGAAATGATCTTGAAAACCAAAAATGTTGTCCTAGTTCTCTTATACCTGATGAATCAGATGGTACCTTAGATCGTCACAAATTTATGGATTTGTGATTACTGGCTTTTCCATAGCCATGTTCTCTACCACTCTCCATCAGAACATGATGGTTAGATTTCTCTTCCATATCCATATTTTCACCTATGTGGAAACCCAGTGATTAGTTTATTTGGGTAATCGTTACATTTCATACTTTAGTTATTAAAGCCAAGTTTTGGTATTCCTTTTTATGATGTGGGTTTCTATCAAAGAAACTTTCAAATATTAAACCATTTATAACCCCAACGAATTTCGAGGGCGAAATTCATTTTAATGGGGGGTAGAATGTAACACCCTGAGATTTTATGAAAAATATTATTTTAATTTCATTAATGTCTTATGTTGTATTCTACACCAAGATTACCTTGCTCTATACGCAACACCGTATTAGCTTGCAGTATACGCAACCCTATTCTTGGACCGTGTTACACACAATTTTGATAATAGTTATTCTATGCAACATTGAGTATATATATATATATATATATTAAATGTATAAATGAAATATGGTTGGATTCTGTTATACAAAACAACAAAGGATTCTTTCACAACACGCATCCTTGACTTGCCTTGCATTACACGCAATCGCAACCTTCCTCGATAGCGTGTGTGGTACGTAATACTGAGTTTCACGAAACAATGATATGCTATTAAAATATTATTAAAACTAGCCGTTATGAATAGTAATAACCACTTTTTAAAATTCTGTAAATCTTATTTTTCAAAATGAACTTCATTCTTGGATTCGGAGTATCGAATTTAGCCTAAGGTGAAATTTTGGTACTTTTCGGATAACTTTCACATTCTGATGAATAGTGAAAATTACTAAATTATAATTAAAAACAACTTTTTTAATCGAAATAATTAATAGTGATAAATTATTAATTTGAGTGGTTTTAAAGTATATTTAGAATATATTTTTACAATTTAATACAATGTTGGTCATTGGTTGTAATTTCACATTTAAACCAGACATAATCAAGTGTCAATCTTTTGATATATATTGTTTCCTAAAAACACGCTATTTATTTTAACTACGGGATTTAATTATAAAATTAATTAATGCAACTTCTATGTTATGAATTTGGTAAAATAGATTTTATTTTTGAATTCGGAATATGAAATATAGCTTAGGATGAAATTTTGGCATTGTTCTGAAAAACATCAATTTTTGATGAATAGTGAAACTACTAAGTGGTAGGTTAAAAAACTGAATTTTGCATAAAACTTAATTTTACCGCTTCTGTGAATAGAATTTTGAAAATCCGGCAGACACGGTTAATATCAAGGTCTAAAATGTGGTTCAATGAGATGAAAATAATTTTTGGTGAATAGTGACTTTTTACTTTTTTTTTACCGCGGTTATTAGTAAATAGGGTAACTAAGGGTAAATATGATATTAATATTACCTTAACACATGTCCTAATTCTATTGGAAAAGTGTAATTCGACCAAAAACAAACTTAGGAATAAAATATGACCATTTAGGCCCACTTGGATTAGATTAGGACATTTATTATTAATTTATTTAAAGAAATGTTAAAATAGTTAAAATCAACGTTTAATAAGTAAATCATTTTTAATATGGGGTTATACATAAGATAAATTCGAATGTAAATATTCATTAGAAAGCTAAAAAGATTTCCTACATGATGGTATTTTATTTGTAATTTTTAGACATAAAATAATTTAATTTATTTATGACACAAAGATGATGCAGTAATTATCTTATTAATGAAATATTGACATAATTGATGTTATAAACACCAAAATAAATGTAATTGGAAACTTTTTATGAATTCCACTAATTTTCTAGGTTACTATGATATATTAATTTTGATTTAATCAACTTGGTTCGAACATTTAATTCTGTTATGACTTTCACAAAAATCATATATCAAATAGTGTCAAAATTGACACAAAATAGTTTTTAAATCAAATATTATATTATTAATTATTATTTTATTCCTAAAAATCGAAGGTTCGGCCAAATGACTTATATAAGGATATATATATTAATAATAAACAATTTGGGGTTCTTTTGGCATGTTATAGAAAGTGTATTAACCATATAGTGAAAGAAAACAAAAAGACACGGTAAATGTTAAATTATTTAACTTAGAGTTAAATCTAATTGATAAGGTTAAAATAATATCCTAAACTTGTCTAAATTCTACTGGTTGATAGGATTTCGACCCATCCCCACTTTAGCTTCGAAATAAGACCCTTTGGAACCATTATAAACCGATTTTGACTTTAATATAAAATAATATTTTGAGATATTCCTAAGGTGCCCCTCTCCTCCCTTATAAAAGGGAACCTCCTCCCCCTCCTCCTCACACCAATTTGAGCACTCAAGCTCGGCCAACCCCTGCCAAAATCTCTTCTCCACTTCCCTAGAAACATCCTAGAGGTTCTGGTCTTCCTCAAAGACCAATTTTAGTGCCCTAAGAGGAGGTCTCAAAGAGGCGCTTCAAAGAAGAGGTAATTACCGTTACCAATTCTTTCATCTTTATTTCTTCTTCCACTTCTTCTTCTTAGGTTGTTTCATTATGAAGTAATAACATCAGCATCACTCATATACTGATATGTTATTATAAGTATGAAACAACCCTATTTCACCATCTATCCATCCTACGGGAAAAGAAATCACCGCGCGTGCGTACGTACGGAATACCGTCTCCACGCCGTGGTGTAATCTATTTTCCACCACCACCTTACATGGATGGGTATAATGGTGTAAAGAATAACTATACATAGTTATTACAACATCATATTGATTCTGATATATTGTATAATCCACTCCAATTCAATTCAGTATCTATGGAAATGATATCATCGCTCGTGCGTACGTACGGAATACCGTCTCCACGACGCGATGAGATTCATTCTCCATGTTAACCATTTAAGAATGATTATAAAGTATATATATGAAATAATAATGAAATATATGACATTATAAAGTTACTGGATTTATGTATATATATATATATGTATGTCATCAACTTACTTCCATTCAAGACAATAAGGAAAGGAAAACAGCATTCATGCGTACGTACGGACTACCGTCTCCATGAACGGTGTTTTTCATTTTATTTATCTACCTATTATATATATATATACTGAATATATATGATATATAAATCATATTTTATATTCTGGAAGTGAGTAAATCATGATATAAGTAATAATGATGTCAAGAACAACAAGTCAAAACACCTACGATAAATGAAACGATTTTACCCAAAACGCTTCTTTAACATGGAATTTACAAAAGAACGGGTAATATAATGTCATAAGTGAACCATATATGATATCATAAAAATGAATATGATTCTGTAAAAAGTCAATAACATGATTTAAATCATTATACAGGAGGATCAGACACTTACAAAGCAAGTCGGACATAAGGTAAGGGAAATATCACAATCTCATTTTTATCCGAGATTGTTTATTCGTAAGTATTTACTGGGGTGTATTTTATCATCAACATCCATGTTCCCTCAATATGTAATATTGTTTCCATCCACTTACAATTGTTTAGATCCATTTTTACCCTTCGGTGAGTTTTTAGTAATATGTATGAAAGGAATCTTTTGTCCTTTTTCGTACGAGGTACTTTTTGACTTTTCCGACAAAAGTACGAAGAATGTTTTTTTTAACTTATACGGCATGAATGGATTTTTAAAACATTATTCCCAAGAAGCTTCCTTTACAAGTTTTTCAAGTTTATTTTTAATCAACTTCTTTTAGTTTATAATTGTATGACATGTTAAGAAAAGAAAAGTGTTTTTGAAGAAGAAAGGATATTTTCCTCAAGAATGGAGTTCAAGTGTTTTATCAAAATTAATTTCCATCTAAGATAATAAAGGTTTCTGTTTTTATCCCTATTATTACATTGATTTGATTATGTTGTTAGGGAATTATTTTTATGAAGTCATTTACCTTATATGATTTGTTTTATGATGTCATGATGTTTCAAGAATCCCATTTTTGTTACATGTATTATGCGATGATGTATGATTTATGATTATGTGGCACACATAAGAAAGGATTCATTATAAGATGGATGGGACATATATCTCCCTCCAATGCATTGGGTAAAGATTTTATATCTCATGAGATAGACAGGGATGGAACGGTAGGTTATACCGGTTCAGTGAAACAGGACTGAAACGAGGGTTACTCGATTCAGAAAGGGACTTTGTCCACTAAGATAGTCTTGGCATTGAGTCTTGACTAACAAGAAATGATTCTCTATGATTATGTGTGTATGCCACAAAGTTTCATGTTTTAAGTTATGATTATTGGGATTACATTTCACTTCTATGATTTATCCCATGTTATGATATTATGAGCTTTTTGCAGGTTAAGATTTCCAAAAGCTATGTTCTTATATATATGATGTGATTGATATTTCTTTTGTTTACCCTTACTGAGCATTTGAGCTCACCCTTTTATGTTTTCTTTTCCCCAGGATATAAAGAAAGGTTTTAGGTAAAAAAAAGGATGACCTTTATGGGAGATATTGAAGAACTTTCACCACGATTAGAAGATTACATTCCGAGTTTCCAAAGACACTAAACTATTACGATCCTTTAGTGTGTGTTTTTGTTATGTACTAAGTATTCCGCAAATGTAATGTAATGTCCATGTACGTCAAGATACGGGTCTCTACACTGGGCCTTGGATTGAGGCAGGGTTGACACGAAAACGTCACATATGAGACATGGATCATTGTGCAAAAGTATCAACACAATCAGAATCCATTTGATCAGTTGGACGTATGTACGTAAAATATTATTCATTTTAAACAAAATACATACAATGGAGTGATACCGGCCACACTGTGCTTCTGATTGAGCCAGGGTTGACTCTTACACCTCACATATAACCAATGGATCGTTGTCCTAATGTGTCAACACAATCCGAAGGTGTTTGGTTGGTTTTGCTTATGTTAGTTGTTGATTTCACTTAAAAATAAGTCCATTTTGAATAAAAGAGAGGATGTTTGAGTGCTCCCGGCCACACCACGCCTCAGATAGAGGCGAAGATGACTTGTACACATCACATTTGACCTATGAACCATTTTACTTATGTTTTAACATGATTCGTATGTGTTTGGTTGGTTTTCCGTATGTCAGTTGTTGATTTCACATAAAATTAAGTCCATTTTTAACAAAACAGAGGCACTTTGAGTGGTGTCGGCCACACCGGGCCTCAGATTGAGGTGGGGTTGACTCGTACACATCAAATATGAGTCATGGATCGTTGTTCGAAAGTATCAACACAATCAGGAGCTGTTTGATTGGTTTTGCGTATGTACGTAAAATATTGTCTATTATAAACAAAATACATACACTTGGAGTGATACCGGCCACACCGTGCTTCGGATTGAGCCGATGATGACTATTACACATCACATATAACCCATGGATTGTTTTCGTAAAGTTTCAATACAATCCGAGGGCTTCTGGTCGGTTTCCCGTATGTTAGTTGTTGATTTCACTTAAAAATAAGTCCGTTTTGATCAAAAGAGAGGGAGTTTGAGTGGTCCTGGCCACACCACACCTTATATTGAGGCAAAGTTTACTAGTACACATCACATTTGACCCATTTATCGTTTTCCTTGTGTTTCAACAGAATCGGAATGCGTTTGGTCAGTTTGTCATATGTCAGTTGTTGATTTCACTTAAAATTAAGTCCATTTTTAACAAAACAGAGGCACTTTGTGTGGTGTTGGCCACACCGGGCCTCGGATTGATCCGGGGTGGACTCGTTCACATCTCATATGAGTCATGGATTGTTGTGAAAATGTATCAACACAATCAAAAGACGTTTGATCGGTTTGAAGAATGTACGTAAAATATTGTCCATTTTAAACAAAAGACGGACAGTTTGGGTGGTTCCGGCCACACCGCACCTCAGATTGAGGCGGGGTTGACTTTTAAACATCACATATGACCCATGTATCGTTTTCCTAAAGTTTGAACCGATTTTAAACTTATTTGCTCAGTTTTTTGTATGTCAGTTGTTGTTTTCACTTAAAATTAAAGTCATTTTGAACAAAAGAGAGACATTTTGAATGGTACCATCCACAACACACCTCGGAATAATGCAAGGCTGACTTGAAAACAACAAATATGACCCATGGATAGTTTTCATATAGTATCAACAGAATCTGAATGCGTTTGGTAGGTTTACCGTATGTCAGTTGTGGATTTCACTTAGAATTAAGTCCATTTTTAACAAAACAGAGGCATTTTGAGTGGTGTCAGCCACACTGAGCCTCGTATTGAGGTGGGATTTACTCGTACACATCAAATATGACTCATTTATCGTTTTCCGTATGTTTCAAAATAATACTAATGCGTTTGGTCGGTTTTCCGTATGTTAGTTGTTGATTTCACTTAAAATTAAGTCCATTTTTATCAAAATAGAGGCACATTAAGTGGTGTAGGCCACACCAGGCCTCGAATTGAGGCAGGGTTGACTTTTACACATCAAATATGAGACATGGATCATTGTGAAAAAGTATCAACACAATCATAATCCGTTTGATCAGTTTGGCGTATGTACGTAAAATATTGTCCATTTTAAACAAAAGAGGGACATTTTGAGTGGTTCCGGCCACACCGTGCCTTGTATTGAAGCGGGGTTGACTCGTACGCGTCACATATGACCCATGGATAATTTCCCTAATGTTTCAACAAATTTTTAATGCATTTGGTTAGTTTTCCGTATGGCAGTTTTTGTTTTCACTTAAAATTAATGTCATTTTGAACAAAAAAGAGACTTTTTGAATGGTACTGTCCACACCGCTCCTCGGATTGAGGCAGGGTTGACTCGTACACATCACATATGACCCATGTATTGTTGTAATATAGTATTAATAGAATATAAATGTGTTTGGTCAGTTTACCGTATGTCAGTTGTTGATTTCGCTTAAAATTAAGTCCATTTTAACAAAACAGAGGCATTTTGAGTGGTGTCGGCCACACCGAGCCTCGTATTGAGGTGAGGTTGACTCGTACAAGTAAAATTCGGGGGGTGTCTGGGGGGCTGTCCAGTGTCTAGGGAGGAGGGTGGGGTGGATGTCCGGGGGGCTGTCTGGGGACCGAGGAGGAGCATCGGGGGCTGTCCGGGGTCCAGGGAAGAGGGTGAGGGGGGCTGTTTGGGGGGTGTCCCGGGGGCTGTCCGGGGACCATGGAGGAGGGTGGAGGGGCTATTCAGGGGCTGTCTGGGCGGCTGTCCGGGGACCAAAGAGGATTGTGGGGGCTGTAAGGGGGCATGTATGGGGTCCAGGGAGAAGGATGACATGTCAGTGGGAGGAGAAGGGTATAGTCGGGTACGTGAAGATGCTCGTCTACCTCTGGTACGAACCTCCCTCATACCATCGGCCTAATCAATGAAAGAATGGAATAAATAAAAGTTCACATACTTATGTACCTGTAAGATCTAAACATAGACAACACATAGCCGCATCATGTCATAAAAAATAACACCAAGGATACGACAAAATAGAAGCAGTCATATAGAGTAATGACATGTGCACATACAGATCAGAGGCAGCTAAAAAATTGTTCCATACATGCCATGTTTATCTCTTAAAACAAAGTAAAAAAATAGAAATGACAATACTCTAGAACATGGGTTACCTCCCAGGAAGCGCTAAGTTTTATGTCTTCATCCAGATGGATGGGCACTGGTCAAGCGTCTTGGTCCATCAGCTCAAAACTCCTCTGCCTCTTACAAGAACTGGTGGCCATGTCATCAAGCTCACATGGACCCTTAGTGGGATTGATCACTTCAGAAGCATAGCGGACATGAATCTGGTGTGGAAGTAAGAGAATCTGGCACTCGTCATCAACCAGACACTGAGTTACCCCTCGTGCGAGGTCAGTAGGAGACGGGACGTGCACATCGATGATCATGGAAGAGGCAGACAATCTAGACATTGTTGGTTAATTTTCATCCACAAATAGATTAATTTTTATATATTAGAACCTTTATAAATGTTTGTCCCATTTTTACAAACAATTCATGTGTGAAAATTGTGAAAAATAACTTATCGGATATATAAAAATGGATTTACTCATGCACATGATGAATAATATCTCAAATATTCCTCATTGGATCCCAATTTGAAATTTTAATCCATTATCAAATGTCTTATATCAATTTATTTTTATTTGGATCCTTAAGGTTGAGCGGTTTTTTTAAAATCTATCCAAGGGAGGATATACTTGTGACTTGGCATTCAATTGGATGCTATGTGGTGAAAACCACTTTATAAGCATTGTTTAGGATATTATTGATGTGGTTTGAGGATCAAATATATCTTTTTAGAAAAAATCCAGCATGTCCAGGTTTGGTGGTCAATGTTTTGAAGTAGGGGGGTATTTGGTGGTTGAGGAGTGGAGTGAGGGGGATGTCCAAGGTCTAGGAGGAGGGGTGGGGGGCTGTGCAGGGTCTAAGAAGGGGGGTGGGGGGCTGTCGAGGGTCAAGGAGAAGGGAAGATGGGGCTGTCCATGGTCCAAGAAGGGGGGGGGTGTCAAGGGTCCATCGAGGAGGGGGGCTATCCAGGGTCCAGGGGGGAGGGTGGGGGGCTTCCTAGGGTCCAGGAAGGAGGGGGGACTATACAAGGTCCTAGGAGGAGGGTGAAGGGGGGTTGTCCAGGGTCCAGGAGGGGGGATGTCCAGGTTTCAGGAAAGAGGGGGTGGGGGCAGGTTGTCCAAGTTCCAGGAAGGGGGACTGTCCAGGGTCCAAGAGGGGGGGGGGGGGGGTGTCCAGGGTCCATGAGGAGTGGGGGCCTTGTTAATGGGAGGAAATACCCAAATAATTCGTTTAAAATTAACTAAACTTAATCCATAAAACATCAAAATTCCAATCCATCACCCAACCAACATCCAATTCATCCTCTATATCACTAACCTTCGCATGCCATAAACAACACAACCTAGTTTATACCAAATTAAAACAGAAAACAAAAATAATAGATGCAAAACACTAAAATTAAGGTAGTACTTATAAATTTAGAGTGTAGAACAACAATTTTTTTATTTAAGATGGATCTATGGGTGGAACGAGTTTCTGAGTCTTTGTATAGAGAGATCCCTCACGTTTAGGTCAAGTAAAAATAGAAAATAAAAAAATAGATGAGGAACATTATAATTTAGGTAGAACTTACAGATTTGAAGTGTAGAACAGAAAAATTGTTTGATTGAAGAGGTTGGATGGAGTTTCGGAGACTGGGTAATGAGAGAGCGTCGGGAGAGCTTTAATTTTAGGGCTGCAGTCGGGCGAACAGAGAATTGGGGGCTCTTTGTATTTGGAGGAACTTTTCCCCAATGGTTTTTTAAAACCGTTGGGAAAACAATGATTTACCAATAGTTCATTAAATCCATTGGTAAAAGTGGTGGAATTGGGATATATCCCAACGGTTTTATCAATCCGTTGGGGAAAATTGGTTCTATTATAAGATATCCCAACATTTTTATCAAAACGTTGGAAAAAATGGGTTCTATTGGGAGATATCCCAATGATATGATAAAACCGTTGGGAATAAGGTGTGTTCTCCACATATACCAACAGTTTTCTATAACTGTTGGCATCAAAGTGTTGATATAGCCCTCAATTCTAGTAGTGCATGGACTTATAAAAATATGGATCTCAATTCATCCATTTAGAGTCCTAAAAGATGCTGACACTGTGAAGAAATGATATGTGGGATAAATTGGGCCACCGCTCTATTTTTTTCAATCAATCAAGCCTCGAACCAACCATTGGGATGATTGCACATACATTAGAATGATTACTCAATGGGAAACCTTACCAAAAAAATTTAGGACATTTTAATGTGATTTTTCAGCCAAACATTCAGATAAAGGAGGAAATGATAATCAATGAATAATCACATAGTCCAATAAACACTGGACTTATTTTGTTAAATTTTTTTTCTTCCCATAAAAACACTCATCACACTAATAAAATACTGATAAAAGAACATATTGTTAGATTTGACTTCTTGGTAATTTCTTATTCCACATCTATGGATTAGTACACATAAATGGAGTTCTAAACTCCTTGTGGTCACCCATAGATGAACGTGATGCAAATACCAAGCTCTGTGTTTGTATAATTATGAATGATAATTTAAATTACATGATAATATTTTTTTAATCAACTTACTTTCTTTTTTAATTTACTTATGTAATGGTATGTAATTCATAAACATGGATGATCTTGTTTGGGGTACCCATTCCTGTGATGTTTCAATCAATATTCACAACTTTTTTTACCTGTAAAGACCCGGAAATTCTGTGGAATTTTTTTTAATAAATATATGGTAATTTTATGAGTCTGTGAAAACTAACGGCGTGTGATTATGAAGCCTGGTGTTCCCGGAATCAATTTCTGATGTTTTTTTAGGTATATTTAGTAAATGTATGAGTGGGTTTTTATAACTTTTGAATCGGTGCTCAGAATTGATATCTGAGGGTACCATTGAACTCGTAGCACTAGTATTCGCTATAGAAGACTTTCACCACGACGGTAGTTGGTCGAGAATAAAATTTAGGTTTTAGGTTTTAGTGAATGAATTAAATAAAAATAAGGTTGTGTAAACTTTATTTTTATTAGTTGGTTAAAACCTCCATGAAGAGGATGGAGGTAGGGACCACCATACCTTTACCTCCCATAAGAGGTTATGGAGGTGGGGACCCCCCGAGGTCTAAAATCTTCTTATAGTTTATTATGGTGGGGACCATCTGATGGTTTGAACCTCTTAAACTCCCCCACTTTAATGGTGCCACACACATTTTAATTTATTATGACAACACCACTTGAAGTATTGGTGCAATTCGAATTAAATTAATAAAACATAAGTTAATTTATATTGTCCAATACATTATTGGGTGAGGGGTTTGAAGAAAACATGGAGAAACATATTCTCTCCAATGAAGAATGACCACCGAAGAACGAAGAACACTTTATCCACCAACGACATACATCTTCTTCTTTGACCTTCAACCAGAGCAAGGGATGAAGCACTGTCCTTAAAAAATACTGATGACATCGTCCTAGAATTCTTTATCTTCTTTCCTAAAATTGAAAAATCCAATGTAGGGGTAAAATCTTTGTTAAGTGTAGCATGTTCTTCATTTTCTGTCATGGATTATAATTCGAAGCCGCATGATATCACCCTATTGCAGATGCGATAAGCCGAAGAAACACCACCCGACCCCACTGCCTTCATTGTAGAATTTAACACTAAACACGGCATGAGACAGGGATGAGCGATTCTCATCAACATTTATTTTGGATCGAAAGCAACATCTCGAGGAATGTGTGTCTACTTCTGTAACAAGAATCGGGCCATCGGAACTCATCTGGTGACCCGTGGAATGTTCGCCGATGGATGGAGATATAATCGCCACCGCATGGAAGGTGGTGGCGCAACCACACTGCTAGAAGAGAAACATGCTACCGATGGGGCTGCGTCGGTGTAGCGGAGGTGGGTGCAAGCCCGGCTGGAACAAAAACCGGTGGCCCGAGCCACTGGGGCGCCGGAGAAGGATCGGTGAAACCGCACCGCGCGGTGTAGCAAATATGGTGTCGCGGCTGCATGGCCACGGAGGAGCAACAGCAGCCGGTGCAAGGCCGACCTCAAGGAGGACCGGCATCTCGATCCGTCGGTTCATTGGAAAAGGTGCGACGCAACTGTGCCACATGGGAGGCGGTTGTCCACTCGGCCAGCTGGGAGGAGCGGGACCCGTTTCTAGGTCCCGCGTGACACGGTCCCGGTGCCATGTGGTGTCTGTTTTGGAAACCACATGATCGGCTAAGCCATTTGGGATACCAGGGGGCATAACCCCCCCTGGATGCACCTAGGGTGGACCCCATGAGCTATCGGGCCAGAGCCAGTGTGGGCTGGACCTAACGTGGGTCGGGCCTGACCCAGCGCGGGCCGGACCCAGTGTGGGTCGGACCGCCCCCGTGGGCCGGGACGTTTCCGCGGACCGTGTGGGACCCTCAGATCGGGTACGACCCACGGACCGGATCAGACCCCAGTCTGAACCCGCATCGAGCTGGGTCAGTTTGCCTTGGCCAGACCGGACCTGGACCTGTTTGACCTGTTTCCACTCTTTTGCCTGTAACATGAGCTACGAGCGTCCGATTAACGAAATGTCTGCGGATACAGAAACCTTGGAAGGAGATGGTTCTTCTGGAATACCCCACTCAAGGTTTCGACACATTTGGGGTATGGCCTGGTGGGATCAAACATAAATCCAACCGGGCCCTCTGAAAGGAAATGAAAATAACTCTCAGAACGAGCGTCTAATTGATGCACCGCCTGTCATGTTGAGTTTCTAATGGAAATACAGATCTTTTGGATACATCAACTTGGGGATTCGTGGTAGTTGATGTATCAACACATTTCTTGAGTATCAGACCCTCCTGGAATCAATAATTCTTTGTGGGGAACCCTGTGGCTAGCTGTGCACTTACGACTGTTCCTAGATCCTATGTGGGTTCGACAACACTGAAGACTATTCCTGAATCCTGTGTGGGTTTGATAGCACTGACGACTGTTCCTGGATCCCGTGTGGGTTCGACAGCTTTGATGACTATTCTTGGATCCTAGGTTGGTTCAACAATAATATTTACTGTTCCTAGATATTGTGTGGGTTCGATAGTTCTAATTTCTGTCCATGGATCCTGTGTGTGTTTGAAAAAATAGATGATTTAGTGGAAACATATAATCATCTATAACACTCTACGCGTGTTGTATACCTATGTGAGCTGAGTCAATAAATTTTTTGTTATCCTCATGATTGAGATAGATTACTTGATAACTTAGGTATATGTATGGGCATATACCTAAGTGGGGTTATCAATTTATTTCATACTCTGTGGTTCATCCATGGTGGATTTTGAGAGACCATGAGGGTCTTGGAATCCCAAATGAGTATCGTTATACTCACCCTTGCAAGGGATATGTCTGCACCTCATTGTGCTGGATGCAGGCAATGTATAGTGCTGATCGAGGATGAGTGTACTAGGACTAGACAGTACCCGGAGTTGGACCACACAACATGACAGTACAAGGAGGAGACGAACATACGTGGAGTGCTATGGAGGCTATCTATACATACCCTTCATTTAGGATTTCCCTATGGACGATCTAGGAGCTGCTTTTTACCTTCTAGCTATTTTTTCCTTTTCAGTTGTACTTGTACTTTACAACTGGGATTGTATTTCCAGCCCCTTTAATTTTTAGCACCCTCTGGATATACAGTTTTACATAGTGTTTTGTATCCATTTGTGTGCTCTATTGTGTTCGTTTTCACGTTATCAAGGTAATGCCTTCTGAGTTTAGGGATTTACACCTTCGGTTCTAGTCTCCAGCCACTGGCCAATGGAAGGTAGGCATGGGGTAGTCACGGCATGAGTCCCAGAGGGACGGGTCTTGACAAATTGGTATCAGAGGATTCGGTTCTACCGCAAAACTTAGGACTCTGATCTTCTCTAAGAAGCAATATTGTTATGTGTAGTGAGTTTGGTATTCAGTCCAGGGAGTCTAGTGTTGGTGCAACGGCTGACGTATCCATACACTAGGACCCTGAGTTCTGATTTCTGACTCAGTGCACGAAAACACTAATTGTGAGTGAGTTTTAAAGGGTCTAATTTGGGATCTCTTTTGAGTTAGCTCACCATGTATAACTTATTGACCATGGAGTACCTATTTCTATACACCATGCCTCCATGCGAACATCCATCCAGGGTTCCAGGATTTTTACGAGATGGAAACCCACCGTGTAATGAGGCAGTGGTACAGGGCCCTATTACTACAGAGGCACCAACGATACCACTACCCATTGGGCCACCGATGCCACCAGCCCCACCAGCAGAGAGTGCACGCCGACTGAGCGTGTTTCACGAGTTCTAGTGCTAGAGGCCACCTAGGTACAAGGGCGATACGGTCCTGCAGGCAGCTGTGGATTGGCTGGAGGATTTGGTGAGAGTCTTCAGACTGGTAGGGACACAAGTAGACCTTATGGTGATCCTTTCTGCGAGTCTCATTAAGACAACAACATGCAGATGGTGGAGCCTGATTCTCCGGGTTCATGATTAGGAGACAATACTCTGGGAAGACATTGAGGGCCTATTTCGGGAGGATTTTGTCCTAGACACCCTATGAGAAGCACAGATACAGTAGCTACTTAATATACATTAGGGTAGCATGGAAGTGGCACAATACTCAGTGAGGTTCACCGACCTCTCGCGATACTCCATAGATATGGTGTGGTAACCTTTTTCTAGGGCTCAGACCTTCGATCAGGGGCTCAAGTGAGATAGAAGGGCTTCATTGATCTCCCTTAGCATCCTGACGCATGCGGGGGTGTTAGAGCGAGCCCTTATAGTGGAATGTTTCCTTGCTGATCAGTCACCAGCAGAGAGACCCGCCACTGGGCATCACGTAGCGGGTTCTCCTGTAGATGATACCAGACAGATGTCATAGAGGTCCAAGCGGACCAGACCATCCAGTGGATGACCTTAGGACTCAGGAATGGTTGTGAAAGGCACACGAGACAGATCCAGTCATTCGAGGAACATGATGTTTTTCAAATGTAAATGGCAGGGTCACATGGCTCGTGACTGTCCGACCCACCATTCAGATGATCAGCAGACGGTTAAAATACCACATAGGTAGAGATAGAGATTTGATCAAGGTGATCCACAGGGCACATGCGGACAAGGCAGAGGAGTTGGTTGAGTTGCTGGCGGTGGATGATGTTATGAGGTGTTACCACCACCACCACTAGGAGGTCCACCCCAACCACAGGGAGCATGTGGACAGGTGAGAGATCAACTTCTGGCACCTGAAGCATATGACCATGGTGCTCTAGAGATTATTCGAGGTATGATATGTGTCTACTCCACCTAAGATGTATTACTTATAGACACTTGTTCCAGTCAATCTTTCATTGCCACCTCCCTCGTTCGGATCTCGGAGATTCCGACAAAGCTGTTGGCTCGATCCTTAAGGCTAGAGACTCCAACGGGAGTAGACTTGATGATTATGCAATTGTTTTGGTAGTGTGAGCTTACTCTAGGAGGTGAGATCTTTGGCTGGGATATCCTCGTAGCGGCGTCAAGGCCTTATGATGTTATCATGGGTATGGACTAGTTATCTACATTCCATGTTTAGATCGACTATATTTGGCGCAAAGTGCGGTGTGTCCGCACTGATGGGACAAGATTCTCCTTTAGAGGCGAGAAGGGAGCCATTGCATCACATGACAGTATTACATGGATGAGGGTGCAACGAATCACCCATCAGTTGGAATGCCTTACCCTCGGAGAAGTTGATGTGGAGAGTCCGAGATATACTATAGTGGTGGACTAGTATGCTGGTGTTTTCCCTGATGATCTTCAAGGTCCACCACCTCACAAAGAGGTGGACTTTTACATTAACCTATACCATGTGAAGAAACTGATATCTACACCAACATATTGGAAGTCTTCCACTATTCTTTGTGAACTATGGGTATAGTTAGAAGAAATGAAGGGAAAGGGATTCATATGGCCCAATTTTTCTCCCTGGGCAGCCCCAATTTTTTTTTGCCAAGAAGGTGGATGGGAGTTTGAGGCTTTGTGTCAACTACCGTCGCCGGAACCGGGTAACCGTGATTAATAAGTACCCACTCTAGAGGACTGACGACCTCTTTGATTAGCTGAAGAGAGCATGGTGGTTCTCAAAGATAGACCTCAGATCAGGCTATTGCCAACTCAGATTTTGAGAAAAGGATGTGTAGAAGACAACCTTTAGATGTCGGTACAACCACTAGATTTTTTGGTTATGCGTTTCGGAAAAACCAATGCTCCATCACTGTTCATGGGACTCATGGACTAGATTTTCCATCCATACCTCGATTGCTTTGTTGTATTTTTCATCGAATACATTCTGATCTACTCGACTACTGAGAAGGACCATTCCTACCATTTGTAGGTAGTACTAGACACATTCTGAGAACAACAACTTTATGGTAAGCTCTCAAAGTGCCAATTTTGGATCCAAGAGGTTCATTTTTTGGGACATGTCATCTCAGAAGCTAGAGTTGCAGTAGATCCAGCAAATATTGAGGCGGTAAATTCTTGGCAGCCACCTCAGAGTGTGAAGGAGGTATGAAGTTTTATGGGTCTAGATGGGTATTACCGGAGGATTGGACCAGACCTCTCCAGAGTCACAACACCACTATCTGAATTGATGAATAAGGGGCAACCCTTCGTGTGGTCGTAGAGATGCCAGAAGAGATTTCATGAGATGAGTCAGAGGCTGATAAGTGCTCCCATCTTGAGGCTTTTAGAGGAAGGCGTAGGGTACGTAGTTTACTGCGATTCATCAGGGGCCAGACTCAGGTGTGTCCTGATGCAGGAGCGAGCAATGATCGCGTATGGTTCTCGGCATTTGAGACAACACAAGAAGAACTACACTACCCATGACCTAGAATTAGTAGTAGTGGTATTTTCCTTGAAGATGTGGTGACACTATCTGATGGGAGAACATTTTACCATATACTCTGATCACAACAGTATCAGGAATATATTCTCTCAGAAGGACATGAACCTGAGACAATGAAGTTGGCTTGAGTTCCTCCTAGACTATGACATCAAGATAGTCTATACTCCTGGGAAGGGGAACATTGTTGAAGATGAAATTAGTAGGAGGTCTAGTATACAATTGCTATGTGAGGCGACAAAGCAGTTGGATTCTTTACAGATATCCTTTATGGATAGAGATCGAGCAGCCTTCCTTCAGTCTCTTATAGTCACACAACCACTCCTTCAGCGAGTCAGGGAGGCGCAGCATGCGAACTCTGACAGCAAGACACGACGTACTCAAATATCCATAGGGCCGGCACCTGATAAATTTTTGGAATGTGGGGAGAACATCATTCTCTTTAGAAGACGCATTATAGTACCAGTGTCACTTCCAGAGGAAGTGTTGATGGAGTTCCACACTTCCCCTCTTGCGGTACATCTAGAAGTTGCGAAGATGTACCTAGACCTTCGACGACAGCACCAATGACCATGTATGAAGAAGGCAGTAACAGATTTTGTCTCTCGATGCCTCACTTTTCAGCAATTGAAGGCAGAGAACCAGGTACCAGTATGATTAGTTCGGCCTTTATAGGTCCCATAGTAGAAGTGGGATTTGATATCCATGGACTTTGTGACAGGACTTCCACATACATCCATGGGTCAGGACTTGATTTAAGTGATCGTTGATCAACTCACCAAGTCGGACCACTTCCTACCAATTAGAGAGTAGGGTTCAGTAGAGAGCATGGGATGCCTTTATGAGCAAGAGATTGTGAGGCTACATGGAGTACCATCTTCTATTGTCTCTGATGATGATGCATGGTTTACTTCTCGGCTATGGAAGGGGTGGAAAGAGTGTTTTAGGATGCAGATTCTTCTGAGAACCTCCTTCCATCCTCAGATGGATGGAAAGACTGAGAGAACCATTTAGACTCTCAAGGACAAGCTCCGTGCATGTGTCCATGACTTTGGTCATAGCTGGGAGGACCACATTCCTTTGGTGTAGTTTTCCTACAACAACAGATATCACTCCACCATAGGGATGAAAATTTTTGAGGCTTTATACAGGATACCTTGCTAATCACCCTTATGCTTGACTGACCTCAGGGATTCAACACTAGTGGAATCAGAGATGGTACGGGCTACCACGGATACAATGCATATCTTCCAAGAGTGGATGAAGAATGCACAGAGTAGATAAAAGTCATATGCTGATTGAAGATGGAGACCTCCAGTGTTCAAGGATGGAGACCATGTCTTTCTACGGATCTCACATTAAGGATGTCAACCGAGATTTGGCCAAGGCGGCAAGTTGTCTCCGAGATTCATCGGACCTTTCTAGGTCCTTAGTAGAGTATTCGAGGTGGCTTATTGCTTACCACTTCTACCTCAGTTGCACTGGGTGCACGACGTCTTCCACATATCAAATTTGAGGATATATGTGCACGAACCATCCCACATCATCGAACTTGGAGAACATGACTTCGATGATGGGGTGACATTTATAGAGGATCTAGTAGAGATTGAGGATCGACAGGAGCAGGTCCTTCGTGGATGGTCAATAACTCTGGTGGGCATTCACTGGCAGCACAGAAACCTCCAAGAGAGAACATGGGAGCGGGAGGCTCAAATGCGTTCCTAGTACCCCCAATTGTTTCCATTGTTATGATTTTTGGATTTCAAGGACTAAATTCCCTAAGGTGGGTATAATTTAAAGACCCAAATTTCCGGGGAAATGTTTTTCATAAAAACATGGGAATTTTACGAGTACGTAAAAATTAACGGCGCATGATTCTGATGCCCAGTGTGCCCCGAATCAATTTCTAAAGTTTTGTTTTGGTATCTTCAGTAAATTTATGGGTGGGTTTTTTTATCTTTTGAATCGGTGAACGAAATTGAAATCTAAGGGCACTGTTGAACTCGCAGCACTGGTATTCGCTAAAGAAGACTTTCACCTCGAGGGTTGTTGGTCGAGAATAAAAATTAGGTTTTGGGTATTAGTGAATGAATTAAATAAAAATAAGGTTGTGTAAACATTATTTTTATTAGTAGGTTAAAACCTCCTGGAGGATGATTGGGGTGGGTTCCACCATACCTTAACCTCCCATGAGTGGTTATGGAGGCGGGGCCCACTAATGGTCCAAACTCCTCTTCTTGTTTATTGTGGTGGGGACCACCCGAGGCTTAAACCTCTTAAAATCCCCCACTTTAATGGGGCCACCCCCTTTTTAAATTATTATGCTAGCACGTCTTGAATTAATGGTGCAATTCAAATTAAATCATTAAAATATAATTTAATTTATATTGTCCATTACTTTTTTGGGAGAGGTTTGGCAGAGCACTTGGAGAAACTTATTCTCTCCAACGAAGAATGACCATTGAAGAACGAAGAACGCTGCATCCGCCAACGACAAAAATCATCTTCTTTGATATTCAACCAGAACATGGGATGAAGCATCGTCGTTCAAGAACACTGAAGACATCATCCTCAACTTCTTCATCATCATTACTAACATCGAAAAATCTAAGGTAGGGGTACAATCTTTGTTTATTGTTTCATGTTTGTCGTTTTCCATCGAGGATTATAATTCGAAGCCGCATGATATGACCCAAACACGGAGGGTGCGGGACAAGCAAACATGGCCGACCCCTCTGCATTCTTTGTGGAATTTGATGCTACATGTGACATGAGACTGTGATGAGATATTCTCATAAACAATGATTACGGATTGAAGGCGAAATCTTGAGGAATGCACAACTGCTTACGAAATGAGAATTGGGCCACTGGAACTCATCCTGTGACACATGGAATGTTCGCTGATGGATTGAGAGACAACCGCCACCGCATGGAAGGCAGCGGCGCAACCGCACCGCTGGAGGAGGAACCCGTAGCTTATGGGCCATGGTGGTGAAGTGGCAGCCAGTGCAAGCCCATTCGTGAAGAAAACGAGCGTCTCGAGCATCCGGGTCACCAGAGAAGGTGTGGCGCAACTGCACCACGCTGTGGAGAAAAATGGGGGCTCTGGCAGCTGGCGCAAGGCCGGTCACGAGGGGGACCGGCAGCCCGAGCCACTGGGTTGCCGAAGGAGGCACGACACAACTACACTGCATAGGATCCCTCTGGCCGCTCGGCCATCTGGGAGGAGCGGGACCCATCACTGGGTCCCACGTGACACGGACCGGCACAATGTGGCAACGAATTTGGTAACCACCTGAACAGCTAATTCATTCGGGATACTAGGATGCATTGCCTCCCCCCTGGATGAGGCTATGGCGGATCCCATGTGTCATCGGTTTATACCCAGCGTGGGATGGGTCACCAGCGTTGGCTAGGCCACCCTCCCAGGCTGGGCCATTTCCATGGACTAGGTCGGACCCAAGGACAGGGTCAGTTTGACTGGGCCGGACCGGACCCGGACCCGTTTGACATGTTTCCACTCTTTTTCCTTTAACATTAGCTACATGTTTCCGATTGATGAACCATTTTGGAAGAAAAAATACCTGGAAAGAGGTAGTTATTTTGGTATACCCCACTCATGGATTGGACAATGTTGAGGTATGGCCTGTTTGGATCGAACATAAATCCAACCGGACATTCAGAACTCAAATTCCAATAACTCTCAGACCGACTGTCTGATTGATGGATTGTATATCATGTTGAGTTACTTATGGAAAGAAGGATATTTTGGATACATAAAATTGGGACTTTATGGTAGTTGATGTATCAACACATGGGTTGAGGAGCGGACCCTCACAGAATCAAGCATTCTTTGTATGGAACCCTGTGGCTGGTTGTGCATTGATGACTATTTCTGGATCTTTTATTGGTTCAACAGCACTGAAGACTATTCATGGATCCTATGTGGGTTTGACAGCACTGAAGACTGTTCCGGGATCATGTGTGAGTTTGACAACTCTATTTACTATTCCTGGATCCTGTGTGGGTTCGACAGTTATAATTTCTGTTCCAAGATCATGTGTGGGTTCGACAGAATAGATGATTTAGTGGGTACATATAATAATCTATAACACTCTATGTGTGCTATATACCTATTTGAGATGAGTCAATAACTTTTATATTATCATCATGATTGAGACAAATTACATTATAACTTAGGTAAATGTATGGGCATATACCTATGTGGGGTAATCAGTTGAATTCAAACTCTGTGGTTTATCCTTGGTGGATTTTGAGAGATTATTAGGGTCTCGGGGTCCCTAATGAGTATCTTTATACTCACCCCGGCATGGGCTTTTCCCACACCTCATTTTGTTGGATGCGGATGATGGACAACGCTGACCGAGGCTAAGTGTACTAGGACTGGACGATACCTGGAGCTGGACCGCACGACGTGATTGTAAAAAGAGGATATAGACAGATGTGGAGTGATATGGAGGCTATCTGTACCTACCCTTCTGGTAGGATTTCCCAGTGGACTATCTCGGAGCTTATTTTCACCTTCCAGCAGTTGTTTCCTTTTCAATTGTACTTGTACTATACAGTTGGGCATGTGTTTCCGGTCCCTTAACATTTCTGAACTCTCATGTTATACGATTTTACATAGTGTTTTGTGTCCATCTATGTGATATGTTGTGTGAGTTTTCATGTTATAAAGGCTATTCATTCCCAGTATAGGGATTTACGCCTTTGGTGTTAGTCGTCAGCCCCTGGCCTATTGAAGGCGGACATGGGGTATTCACGGCACGAGTCCTAGGGGACGGGTCGTGACATTATCCCTTTTAATTAAGTTGTTTGTGTTTTTCATATTGGTAAATTGAATTTAAACAAACACTTTGATGTAAATTTACATTTTTCATGGTATAATACTGAATAAACAAACAAACATGGGAAAAATTTAGTCTTATTGTTTTGTTCCATCGAGTACTATTGGTTATGAAGCTGAACACAAATCACACAATCATGGTCGGTAGTCAGTGAATCCTTGTGTGTTTCCGATCAAACCCTAAAAGGAATCCTAGTATTAAATCAGTAAAATTATAATTATAGGTGTTAAAGAGTAGTTATTAAAATAGATAAACCTCATCTCTTGAAATTATTAAGGGAAAAAATCATGATATTTACCAAGGTTGATTAAACATTATCAAATATATTAATTTATAATTCCATGTATCTCCTCATTTTATAATAAGTCATCATGGGAAAAAAACAATTTTAAATTATCATTTCCCTTTTCTTAATAAGAACCATATTTTAAAATTTATTACATAAGGATACTTCGAGATATGAACTCCTGATCCTACTATAATATATAAATTCTAGTAATTTTCTTTTTATATTTGATCTCTAAAAAAATTCAATGAAACATCACCTCTAGAAATATGAATATTGAATGTTAAATCTAACATTGGTGAATGGGACAATTTTTCATTAAAAAGGTTAGGAAAAGACATTAATGCACCATCCATGCTCCTTGCATGAACAAAATATAGGTGAAGTCTCTTGGCAAAGTGGTTTCACAAAATGTTTGGTCCACATAGCCAGATTTTGAAGTTTTTCCTTATAAAAGGACAGGGAAACCAACCTATACTGGGGTGATGGTAATTATGTCCCACTCATGGTCCAAAATTCCTTATATGGTGTTCCCTCCCTTATTCTATGGTAGGATATGTATACATAGCATTTTTCGGTAAAATTGACTGCAATATAGCTGGAATTCCATGATATAATCAACCTGTTCATGTGTTCCTCTAGACATGATGCTATAATCCTTCTAGTGTGCATGATTATCTATGATTTATCCATTCAATAATCACGAAAATCCCCACAAAAAATGATATATAATCGTACTCATGCACTCCGTCGACTTCGATTTTCTATAGTCCCTCCTTCCACATGAACCATTATCCATGACCGTGACCAATCATATATTTGTGGAGAATTTACATTGTTTTCACATGACTATCAGATTCCAATGTTACTTAAATCAATATTCCTCACCAAAAAATAATGTTACCTCATCATCAAAAAAATCATAGGGACAAAGACCCACAACCTAATTCAAGAGGAATAAAGAGAGAATAATATTAATAGTGAGAGAGTTAGAAGGAGGATAATCCAATAGTTTCCTCATCGATGATCACCACCTAAAAAAATATGATTCAAACAAAAATTTTACCATTAATTAATAATGAATCGAAATCAATGATATTATAAAAAAAATTTAAATATAATGATTAATAATGAACTAACATATAAATTAGACATAATACAGAGAAGAGAGGTAATTAAATTCATAAAAATAATTACAATTCGTAATCAAAAATATAAAATCACATGATAAATCATGAAGTACAAATTTTAAATATTATTTTTCATTGATTAAGGATAAAAAAATTTTGAAATCGATCTCATGTATATTTTCTTTCATCCCTCTCATGAAAATTATCTATATTGGTGACCATAATTCATTTAGTTCATATAGATAAAACAATTAAATCTTTTAAAAATTATTTTTCTTGGAGTTAGGGCTTGTGTATATTCTAATAAATCCCTATAATGGCCTATCAATACATACCATAGTTTATATCTATAGTTAATTTTATTTTTAAATAATTATTTAATCTTCCAATGATGGATAGATCCTATGGTTTGATGAAAATCACCATTACAACACTATAAGTTGAATCACATGTTTGGAATGTAATCACAATATAAAAATATCATTAAAATATTCCATTTATGATGACAATAAAATTTTCTCATTAATACTCACACATAGGATAAAAATTTTTTTTAAAAATTTAAATATTTTTATGACTGAGTAATATCAGTATTAATTCCACAATGACTTAGCTTGGGGAAGACATTACACCCTGGAATCAATAGTAGCCTCAAATAATTTTTCTAAGCATCTATTCTTGAATAAATAATATATTTTACCTCTAGGGATATATATATATATACTTGTAATAGTATTAAAATAAAAAAAAGACTTCTTCTAATACAAATATATCAAATATCAATGGAAAAAGTGAATTTATCACGATGAGGTGAATCCAATAGAATGGGTAAAATAATTATAATTTCAAAAAAACATGAGATTTTGAAGTGATCATCCTATTAACAATGCTATTACTGTTATTTATCAAATGATCAAATCTATAGATTATTAAAATATGGGTGGGAACATATTTAATTCTTATTAAAATCTGAACTAAAAATAGTTGATTATACTAGATATAATGAATTTAATATAATGGATTTTCAAGAATATCATAAATTTATCATTTGTAAAAAGTTTCTAACCTTAGTAAAAATTTAAAACGATTTTTTGATAATTGGAATGAAGTGGGACTTCCAAAATAAATGTTATGTTACTATAATTATTGTTACTAATAATGAATCACACATTTATAAAGGTTATAATCATGAAGCATAATTTTTTAAAGAAATATTTATATTATTTAGTTAATTAAGTCTATAATAATTCATATAGCCTTTAATGATCATCTATATTTTTGTTTATTTTAAATTGATTCAAGAAATTTTTTATTAAATTGTTAAAACAATATTATTTATTAATACTATCACATGTCAACCACATCTTCTAAATAATGTTTTTGTGGCTATTATCATTATATAAGTCTTTATATGGGTTAGTAATTTTACATCCCATATAAAATAACTTGTTTAGTGAGTTATTAGTCTTTTGAAAATTTAATTATTGATGAGTATGATGCATAATAATACTTTATTTTCTGTTTTAAACATTTCCAATATATTTTATGTAATAATATTATCTTTGTGATATAATATTTAAGAACATTTTCATTGATTTTGTTTTTATAATGTGTAATGTATAAGTACTTGGGTATGTGCTTCTTATAACCAAGATCCTAATGAATTTGGGAAATTGGTTGATCCAAATATTTATTGAGTCATAATAAAAAGATTACATAATGATAGGTTAAATATATATTTTGAATTTTCTATAGATTTATGAAATATATCATGAAAATACAAAAGAAATGCATTTCACTGTTTTTAAAATGTTTTCAACACACCCAGGGTACATCATATCTTGTGCAATTTTAACCCATTAGATCTAATAAAATAATGAAATGCTAGAGAAAATATACTTATAGAAGATAAATAATTGATAAAATGTATTATATAAAATATTTCATTTCAAATGAGATTTTTTTGTTTGATGGACAAGTAAATACAAAAACTTCATAGTACATTCCACTGTCGAATTAGAGAATATAAGGGCTAGAATTTGATATTTTATTAGCTAAAACAAAAAATTGAATATTTATTAGTTTTGGTTTATCTACAATATGATTATGTTTAGGAAATATTTCAACTTCACACTCTACGAATCCAGAATATTACTCTTTGTCTAAGAACATATATGTATGGGACATGTTTCTTTGGGATCATAAAAAATAGGGTAATATTTATTTTTAATATTTTTTAATATGAAGGGAAAAAATGAATATAATAATAAAACCCTTTTGTATCAAAATATTCGAGTTTATATAACCATGTATGAGAATTATTTATCCCTTATAGTATAAAACTTTTTAAGAAAAGGGAATTGTAATTTTTGTAGAACATTTCAATCGTTTTTTAGGTAAAATATTACTGAATCACAATAAAATAAATATTTTCCTCATATAATTGATATTATCCTATAATAATATTAGAACATTATTGAATAATATATTTAATATTTTGGTTTTCTAATATATCTAAGTTTTTATTTTAAAACAATTAATATTTTAGAAAATAAAATTTATATTTTTTAGAATGTTTTATAAAATTTTCAAATTGAATCCTGTAATTTTTGTCCATAAAAGACAATGTAATTTTTCAATTTTTATTTAGATCAATGGATGAATATCCTACACATTATATATAGCGATAGTGTTTTTACATATAATGATTCCATTAATTTTTTGTGAAGCCCTAGAAGATTCACTGTAGATCCTTTAGTTTTTTCTAATGTTTGTTATGCCCATTGAATTAAAATAGATATTTTCTCATAGAAATCATATCTATTTTTTATATATTTTAGAATAAAAAAATAGGGGATGAAATGGAAATTACATAAATGGATATCATTTATTGTAGATTAATCAAATAGAAGTAGTTAGATGATGAAATTTCTTTTCAAAAAGATGTCATCATATTTTTTAATTTGGTAACTATAACAATTTCATGTAATAAATAATAAACTATTTATACATAGTTATTTTATTAGTTTTATTAGTTTTACAAGGTTAGAGGAGTGGAAATAATTTACCTTACCACATATAATCTTGATTCTTCCATAACCTTGAAAAAATTTTATATTTTGTTGGTATATCATTAGAAGGTGAATTTTTCCTAGTATGAAATAAATATCCAAAATAGATTTAATTTTTTTAAAATTATAAACATGTTATAATATATTCCTATCTAGAGATATGATGCATATATCATTGAATCTCAGTCTAAAACAAATGATTCCGTATAAATTGGTGAAAATTATTTTACAACTATTGATGGGATGTGTCATCACTATTAATGTATATGATATGTAAATTACTAATTGTTTAGCTGTAGTGGTTCAATATATTTTAATTCATATGGTATTATATTAATGTTTTATTCTACATAGTTGAGAATGTAAAAAATTATTCCATACAATCACATTTTATATATAGCTCTTTTGATGATACTATCAAATGAAAAAAATTATTAAATACATTATAGACTACGGATAATAAAATCAATGATGACATTATCAGAGAGGGGAAATATATTAATAATAGTTTTGAAATGTATATTCTTATCCAAATATAAATTTCCAAATATATGTATAAAAATATAATTTTTATCAATATAAAAGTGAGTTTCATGAACCAACCTATAAATAGGTTGACAGTAATTCTTCTAACACCCTCACTATTAATGTATTAAACATATTTATTGTTTATGTATTTTTTAAATTTTTTTTAACCATCAAAAAAATTACACAATAATAATGGTAAGATGATCTATCTAGTGGAATATTAAATCAAACCACACATGTTTTTCTTAGTATACAGAAGCTATATTATGTTAGGTTCACAGTCTTCCTTAACATGTATGCTAAATTTTCCACTCAATAATATTTAAAAAAATCCTTCGTATTTCAATCCTATCCATCCAAAAACATGTTAAAATTATCAATGTGAATTTTTTTGTGCTTATTATGTATTATAAATTAATTTATATTATTTACAATTCATAATTTATGGATTCATATAAAATATATGTGTTTTAAATTCGATTTATATTTTTGGTTATAAATATTATTATGTAATAATATTCATTGTTTCACCATTATTACTAAGTGAGACCATTATTATTATTAATTTTATATTAAAATGTAGTGAAATGAGTAATAATTAGACTAATTTGGGGCCTCTATGATCTTATTTATTTAATATTAATTAAAATATTACTAATTTTAAGTGGATTCCATGTAATGTAGAGTTGAACTCATTCTCATCTACTTATTTGGTTCAATGAACACATGGGTGAGGAGGGATCTCACTCCCTTGACTTTAAGAAACATTCCCTTTTTCTATAATGACTCTTCCAGGAAATCTATATTTACTCATCTTATTCTTTGTATTCCTCTTCTCCCAATTTTCTTTTTATATAACATCCTCATATACACTTATAAACTATTATTCATAGGTTGGGGTGGGTTTAATGTGTCATGGAGAAAAACCCAAAAAAAATGAATTTTTCTACATTAGAAAAATTGAGTAATTTATAGACTATTAACACTCAGTGGGATGTGTTATTGTTTTGAAATGACTTTCCTGTAAGTGTTCACATTTCCATAACATCAGTAAATCACCCAATTCTTATGTTTTAAATGGTTGATTTTATATAATGAAATTAGATTTGATATTTATGGGGACTAACGCAGAAAATATATATTTGTTCCCTTTGTTTTTAGATGTTTTTGTAAAATGGGATGACTTATAAACTACAAATTAGTTTTATATAATAATTCACACATATAGCTTTTATTAAAGTGAAAATAATAGTTGAAATGTGATTTAAGAATGTATTTTTTTCATTATATTAATTATTATAATTTTTCATCAATTTTCACAAGATTTTTTTTGTAATATATCATAATTAAATTGGTGTTTAGAGTAACATATTGTTAATTAAAAATATTATCGTTTATTCGGTTAATTACCATACCTCATAGGAGTTCCATGTGTAATTGGAAATTGATAGATCTTGTCGATTTTCATTGATTTCTTTTATTATTGATTTGAGATCCATATGAAACACTTTAATCTGTTTAATGTCACTTGTGAAACCATTGGAACATAGTATAGAAGGTGGACATATATAAAACTAAGTTAATTGGTTACATTGAAATATAGGTTTCAATTATTTTACACTATCATAGGACCATTATTTTATATGGTGATCTATGGATAATGGATAATTATTCAATTAATCATTCTATAAAATTCATTGTAAAGAATTATAAGACTCTCAAGTAGATCATAGGCACAATTATATTATTTTGAGTATGGTGGCCCTTGTGATTTCTGAAGTTTATTTCCTATTCTATCTCCCATTATTATTGTTTTTTATATTATGCTTTCTTATCTATTCTGATAAATTTATATTAAATGTATGAACTTTTTTTTCATAATCCTATTTTAAAAGAAACATTGGCTTGATATTTTATTACTTTAAATTTAAATATTAATTTCATTAAAATTGTAATACCAGTAGACAATAGTTCATTTTATAATGGTTATACATATACAATGTTTTGGAATATTTTGGTCTTACTCGCTCAAACCGTAAATACACACCTCACTCTGTTTGTGAATTTTATTATTTTTTCTATTTTAAATGATTCAATATACACTTTTATTCTCTTTTGGAATGTAAAATTTTCACATCTATGGGGAATTGTAGTAATTGGAATTTGTAGTGATTTTGTATCATGAGAATTCATCTATGTGAATCTATTGGTTTTAATTTCATATTGTGTATATTGTATTTTTCTTTTAAAATTAAGGTATTGATTTTATATTAATGATAAATATTATGTTATCTTAATTATAAATCATGTTTTTATTGTATTTTTCATATTCTTTATTATATATTATATTGGAGAAATCATTTCCAAACATGATTGTTGATGAGCATATCCCCAATGTTGATATGGATCATACCTTATACCTTGTGAAATTTTAGTTCATGAATCGATATATGATGTCCCAAGATATTTCATAATCATTTTTTTAATGTGGTGGATGTAGTATTATATGTTTCTCCACTGAGTGGAAGGAAATAAAATTAACTTCATATGTAATCCAAGATAATTAGATTTGAAAAAATATGAATGATCATAATTAATTTAATATAATTTAAATTTAGATAAAGAATCATGTTATTCACACAATAAATTCTATGAAATATATTGTTAAAATGAAAATTATAAGAGAACAAATTCTTGGGAAAATGAAACCCTAAAATTTACTAATTATTTATATGTAAAAACAAGAGAATGAATAGAAAATAAATAAATTGAAATCACTAGAGAGAATGATATTGATGTTTTTTTAACATGTTTGGATTTAAAAAACACTTTAGGATGACTATAATATTATTTATATATAAAAAATATTATTTTATTCACTGCTTATCCTAAGGGAAAAAGATATGGTTATTTCTTATAGGGGTCACTGTCTAACCTTTATTAATTCAACTATCAAATAAACTCATTTGGTCTGATAGGAAAATGAGAAAAAATATGTTAAACATTGGAATAATTCTCGGGGTCATTAGAACTGTAGAAATAACAAAATAGAAATTATTGTACAATGATTGTACTTATTAATGATTCAAATTCATTAGATTCAAAATATTTATCAAAGGAGACAAATTTTTTAATTTTTCAATGAATGAAACATTAAACATATGGGGAAAAGGAAGAATTTGAAAATATAATGAATAGTTATAAAAAAATACTATATAGGAAAAATGAAATGAATCTTTTAAAAAATATATTAATACCCTTTAGAAGTTATTTTCTAGGGAATATATTCTTATCAAGGAAAGTGATCAAGGTTTTGAATATAACATTTAAAAATAATTCCTAACTCATTCATAATGGTAGATTATTTTAGTAGAAAATTGGAGAGTGAAATACCTCACATTACAATCATTGAAAAAGGAATGGTTATTCATGAATGTATACATGATTATAAGAATAAATAAGAATCCATTTAATCACTTATATAACACCCTAACTTTGGTAACCTCCTACATTTTGAATGATGCATGATATGAAGCCCCAAAAACATTTCACCATTTTCAATGGGAAATAGTCTATAAGTGAGGATATAATAAATTAAATGAAGATAACATACCCTTAGTATCATCACATCCAATAAATCCAATAACGAAAAAAATCAATAAAACATAAACACCCTACTATAATAATGGAATTACAGAGGAAGCTAAACAATATAATTAAACAACACTATGAAATATAAAAGGTAAATCATGAAGGTTATTTAGTCATAGTTTCCAATAAATATTTATCAATATGGAACTCATATAAACTATAAAAAAATATACAACAAGGGGTGCACTTTGATGTCCTCTGTCTCAACATCAAAAAATATCTAAATCATTTGGAGCTCATCCAGATCACTCACTAGTACAAGGGTTTATGCTGGGAACAGTATTACAACTATTATTGGGAATATGTGATGTCTACTAAAATTTATCACCAGATTTTGAGTAGATGGAATGGTTCTGTATGATCCAATTTTCATTTATATAAATGTCATGGAAGGTTATTCAATCAACCTTCCGGAAGGATGGTTTTATAAGGATGATGGATTGTAAGGAATTCATTTGATGTGTTCTATGTAAGGTATTCTTGATAGTAATTATTGTATTATACTAATAGATTATGGGGATGCTTTTATTACTATGTAGGATTATATTTTTTCTAAGGGATTGGTCACATTTATGATTTCTTTTGAGATCCGCTGTGTGAAAAATAGAACCAATGGACTCCCACACATTTTGATGGTCGGTCAAACTAAATATTAAGATATAATCTTGTACATATAGAATAGTATGGACATTGTTTTTTAATATGTGAATGAAATTGAGATCACATATCCTTAGTAATAAAACATGACTTATAATTTTATATGTTATAATGTTTTGTTTCTAGAGAAATGAAATGCTTTAATGTTTCTCTAATCGATATAGGAAACTCATTATGTAACTAAAAAAACCAAAGTGTTATTTACTTTATTTAATTTATTTTTATTTATATATTGATTTCTAGATTGAACATGGGAAAATTATTATCATTAGTGTGGTGTTATTGGGGAACACTATTTCTACTATGTTTTGGAACATTATGTTCAGAAAGATCCATCCAGAATCAATTTCCTCTAGGGGATTATAGAATGATTTCATACGATTGATTACCATGAAGACATTGTGGAGGAAGGAATTTTCAATACATATATGGTGTTTACATCCCTATGGAAAAAGATACATCGTTTGATCATAATACTCAGTATTAAACAACCAATGATAACCCAGATAAAGAAAAAAATATAACTTCAATGAAAATAATGAATGAAATAAAAGTTATAAGTAACCACATAAATTCACTTTATTTTTCATTGGCTAATTAAGAAACCACATTGATGGCCAAATCATATTTTCTATATCGAAATTTAGAATGGCAATATTATTGCTACAACTTGATCAGAATAATATCGTGAATGGTCTATCATCAAATCAACAACATATAGGTGGATGAAATATCACCATACCCATAAATCATAGGTGAATAATTTTTAACTAATAATAATTTTTGCGATTGATTCATAAAAAATACAACAAATGAATGTTATTTTTTTATTTATATATCACTAATAATAAAAAAATGAATTATGTAATAAAACTATTATACTGGGTAAATGATGTATCACTAATAAAAAAAATGAGAATGATGTATCACTATAAAAATTGATAAGGGTGAATAATGTGTCAATGTTATAAAAAACTATAGATAAATGAAATATCGCTATCAAAAAACCATGGGTGAATAATGAATCATTATATACATTACTGTGGGATAATGATATATAACCATCTAAATACCACTAGTGAAGGATGTATCACTATATACATAACTATAGGGGAATGATATGTAACTACCTAAAAACCATGGGTGAATTATATATCTCCGTATACAAAAATCCTTGTGAAATAAATATCACCATCTAAGAACCTTAGGTAAATGTTACAACACTATATTCCTAATACTAGGGAAACTATATATCAAAATATAGTAAACAGGGGAGAATGAAATTTGAAAATCTACACAGCTCTAAGTGAATAATAAATAACTATATAATGAATATGGTGAATGACACATCGTCTGGAACATAATATATGACAGATTAATGTTGTAACCCTGAAATAATAACATGGGTGAAAATTATATCACTAATAAAAAAGGGTTAACCAAAAATAATCAATATAATCAACAAGGATGAATAATATTCAACAATATAATTAAACCATGGTCATGTTATATTCTCCTTATATATGTGACATAATGTCTCAATCTCTTGGTGATCACTTGAATAACTGATCTGAGTGTACCATCCGAACAATGGGTCAATGGATACCACCAACCATTAAAGGAAACATCAAAATCAAAAACACAACATGAGGTATAATCATATTAAAACCACCCTCTACTATAGCCCAAGACACCTTGTACAAATATTACCCTAACCGAACCAACTCTTATAACATATCTAATATTGTTTACCATATCACATTATTTAGTAAAATAAAATCACTCATTAGACTAAAAAATCACAAATCTATATATATCTCTTGGAAAAACACTTAGGCCACCTCCCTTGAAGCTATTGCTCCTAGAAATGAAGTTATCACATCATGGTTAGCTAAATTATACACTTTATTAGGAATGTTATGAATGAAAATATAATATCATCAGTATATATTTAATTAATTTGATGATTCCCATTTCTAAATCCACCAAATATATAGAGAGGGATCCATATCTCTCAAAACTATCCTCTACTATACTAAAATAACAATGTTAAATTGATGATTATGAGTTTATATCTCTTTTATACTTTAGAAAGTGATACCATTACAACATAATGAAACCACTTAGGAATGATTTCAATTTCTCACTAAATGACATGATACCCCTATTGGTTAACCCATTGACTCCCTAAGATAATATAAAAACCTTTATATAACTATCCCCCACCCCTCACTCAAGGAAAAACCATATAATAACACATCAGACCACCCATGGGAATTATACAAATCTAAAAATGTGGAAAAACATCTATTGTTCCACATTCACTCTAATAATGATTTCCTTATAGAGAAAATTGTCATTTAAGGCAATCTAATCAAGGAATAACAAATGAAAGAATCATCAGGAGCCTAAAAACCTCCCCAGTTTAACATCCCACATAGGAACCCACCATGGTTCTATCTTAGGACATTCACATCCACTTAACCCAATATTAAATTCAAAAAATATATTAAACTGAATAAAAAGTTATTATATTAGAGACCATATACCTTAAACTAGAGTTATCCATCTTTAAAAATATTGATCTACATTCAAAACCTAAAAATCAAATCCAATCTCATTCTAACCCTCTACCATTACAAAAAGTCTGTAACATTGTCAAAAAAACAAAAAATTTAATCATAAATTAATAATGATTATTCCAAAATTTAATTCATATATAATTCACTTAAACATAATTATAGAAATATTTACCAATTAGTATAAACATATTGATACTTTGAGCTATAGGTGGCCAAAAAAACATGAAATACCATAAAAAATCACAAATTTTTTTTATCTTTATTGATTATAGAATTTATTTGAAATTGTAAAATTATATGAGTAATAATGGTTATGGATTTAATAAAGAAAAATAGCTTTTAATATCATGTGTCCTTCAATCATTGACATCTTTAATCCTCCTCATGTTAAATCCTCATCATGGGGGAATAATTACACCATGATATAGTGAAATAATTTATCAAACACTTGGTCAGTCTATACAAAAATACATGATTAATAGGTAGGAAAAGTATTAAAAATAATGAGTGGAATATAACATAATCAGTGAAACAACATTCTATAATCAATATAGATATTGGGAAGGGAAAATTAGTAAGAGTGGAGTAAAGTGGGAGCTTCCCACATTTCTCGATTAGTTGGGGCACCCCATTCCCAACTAGGATTTTATATAAAACCCCTGTAAAATAACATACAACCCATATATTATGTGGGGATAGAGTAATTCTATCTAGAGTCTGTTTGATTACTAAAAGAAATTCAGTGGTAGGGATAACACTGTATTTCCTCCATCAAAACTAGTAATAACATGTATACGAAAACTAGAGTTTAAATTAATACCAAATAATAGAGACTCAATAAAATTCCTCCAACTTCCAATATGATTCCTGCTCCTAACTTCACTATGGGGGTTTCTATGTAAAATGTACATAGTTTAGAATCTTGTACAATATCTAAAAAATTCTTCAGTTTAATTCATGAAATCAAAATTATCTATTAAAATGATTTAATAAATCATTACCATCATCCCACACTAACAACATTTAAAAATCCATTTCATTAAAATCACATCACCATTACACTCCATTTCATTATGAAGTTCCATTAACTATCCTTACCAATCCACAATAGTCAATGAGATATAACAAATAATCATGATTCTGAAAATTTAATTATGTACAATAAACAATAGAAAATATGAATTAGAATAATTAACCAACATCATAATATATCATCTATTAGTCTATCAGGAACAATATGTTTCCGTTAAACTATGTGATTTACATAATATTAGAGTTTTCATACTCAGTAGTATGTGAAAAATTATATCCAATATCCCAAAATTATGATGGTCTCATAAAAAAATTTGATCAAATGAACTACTCCCCCAAATATATTCACTAATCAGCGATGATGCCATAAACCAGGTAAAATTTATTTAATTCCCCATTATTTATGTCATATTACTCTATTTCATGTCACTAGTCTAGACTTCACCACCACTCATTTTACCACCTCCAAAGAAAATATATATTTATGAATCTAAATTGAGTATTTTTTAACCCAGGACCAAACATATCACATGAATGTTCTCTTATTTACACATTTCATTATAAAATACACTAGTGCTAAATTTTTGGAGTCATGATCACATAGACAGTTTGATTCTATAATTAATTTTACTATCACTTATTAAATATAAAATCATTCTTTGTTTTCCAAATTAAATCACATTATTTTATAGTTTTACTCTCCACTAATATCCAGGATGTTATTATCCATATAAAAAGGTGAAACCAAAAACACTCCCAGTTCGGTTTAGGCAAACATTCATCTTCAAATGTTTACTAATATTCTCCGGAATGAGTGAATTATTATTGAGAAAAACATGTTGTGTATTCCTCGATATGATTTTCTTTATTCTAGGTCAACAATGACAAATATAGTAATAAAAAAGTATCATTATTATATTGAGAAACATGATCCATACTATATTCATTATAAAAGTCTAACCCCATGAGCCTCCCATAAGAATTATTAACTATCACAATTTTCCACGTCGCTACATTTTATTTTCACTGACAATCCATCATCATCACATCATATTATGGATGAATATTTATCAAGATTAGAGATCTTAATCTCAATCACAGGACAAACATACTGTCATACATCATGGAAATTAGAATACCTTTGTTAATGAAAAATTATAAATGTACACAACTCTATATAGTTGGAACACATTGTCAATTATTCATCATTATATTGGTCCACCTAGATAATTAATATTATATATAATACAATAATAACCTCACACAATTTTTTATTAGTTTATTGGATTGTAAAAAATCAACTCTATGATCTTACCATTAAGGTTAAACCAAAAATTATTATAACCCAATGATCATTTATAAACTACACTAAAAAATTCATCTATGGAATAATTTATTATTGGTTCAATAATCAATATAGATCAGGTCAAACCTAACACAACTTAGAGATTCCCTATATCTCACACACACAGTGTTCTTCATTATATGTTGAAACACTCTAAATCTATCTCACAAATAAATAATGGCTTCCCATTTCATTCTCCTTGTAATCTCATCCCAAAAAGTACCCCATGTGTGATAAACCATTAAATTCCCTTAAAATCACATAACTTATATTCATAAAGTACAAGAACATAAAGATTCTATAACCCTAAAATGATATTATCCCATGAGACTCTCCATTATCCTATAGTCAACACATCTCACATGTTATCCGAAGCTAATCATCCCAAACCCATAACTAATCTTAGTATCCCCAGGTATACGTTAATCCATGATGACCCACTTTCATTATATATTGGAATGCACTCATTTTGTTACTCTTACGGTAAGAGAGTATCCATGAGAGCACTCTTTCAATTTCTTTTAGAGACCACCGTTACATATCATAACCCATACCCATGTAGAAATATACTGTACCTTACTCTATGATCAACTCATTATATTATGAGTTATATCTTATTAATCATTGTATTACATACCTAAACAATTAGATAACCATAAATACCATTAATTGTTGTTTCCACATTACCTTATGTACTTTTTCTTATCTGTATATGTATATATCAAGATATATCCATTATGATTTTCCTTTTGACATGTTGTTTGAACTATTAACATTCTTATGTGATAGTGTATTCAGAATATTTTTCATATCAGTTGCTCATAAACATTCACTTATATGATAATGACATAGTTATTCTAGGATAATAGTCTTAAACACATTTCCTATAATATAGAAAAAAAATTTCGTACGACACATATGATGTTATACAATCTTGTTTTGGGGGGATTATAAGTAACAAAACATATTCTCATGAAGTTCCCACCTAGTGATATATAATCATTGGGTCATGAGGATAGTCCTTCAAATGTAAATCCATGTACCATGTGTATCTTTTGATATTATTAAATATCAATATGTATAATAGAACATTGAATTGAGGTTATTATAAATTTATATAGTTATTGGTGTACATTAATACATGAAGAAAAACATAATGTATCTTATCATGGAAAATTATCTTTTGTTAATTATATCATGAGTGGTACTAAGAGTTAACGAATGATAAAGATAAGATTTTTCCCTTCCATGATAAGGATGAAAATATCTTTATCACATTTAATGAGATAAAAATGTATTACTTATATCCATTTCCATGGTGTTATAGGAATTTTCATAAAATAAATTTAGAGAAGGATATATACAGAATTAAGGTATTATTACATGGGTATGTATCATTCATGATGAGGTATCCACAAAAAAGTTATTCTATTACATAGTATCATACCTTGGAGCTATAATTTTAATAAATTTTCTCATTTTCTTTGAGGTAAATGTGGTTTTACTATAAACATTACATTTTATAATGGTAAGACAATATACCTTCCAAAAAAGACATTAATTGTCACACACTCTATAGATTTGATATCAAATTAGATTCAAATGAAACTAATAAATAAGATAAAGTTTGAAAAGGAATAAAGATCAATATTTTTCCGGTATAATTTATCATAATTCAATTAACTATTGGTCGTAATTAGTAAATAGAAGTTGTTTTATTATTATTTTTTTATTATAAAATTTGTTATATTAATTTATAAGTGATTATTTATTTTTTGGGTGATGTTTGATCGAGTGAATAAATAAAATCCATGATATTATTTTATGGTTTAATTATTTTAATTCATATGGGATTTATTTAATATACTTCTTAAAAAATTATATATTTATGAAGTAATTTATTAACTAAAAATAATAAATTGTGTTTATAAATTATTTATTTATTAAAAAAAATTTATTGATGAAGTGGGGATTATTTTTAGCGTAAGAAAAAGGAAAAGGATCCTTTTTAGGTTTCAATATCATAAAAAAATTATTTATATTCACTATTTTGTCATGGATTGTGGTTGGATAACTAGTTGCCTATAATCTGATAATGATTATAATTTTATATGATCGTTAAATATTTGAATTAATGTACATTTTTTTGTGTTATAAATATGGGGAACTAGAAGTAATATAGATCCATAGAAATAGAACCAAACACATTTAGACAAGAATATTGAGCTTTAGATTTTAATGGTGGATATTTTTATTGGGTATCGTGTTTGGGTTCTATGAAAACATTGAAGATAAAAAATTTGTGGGAATCAATAAAATCAACTTAATTATTTTCTTTTAATTTATATATTCATTAATGTGAATATACCATTGAACTCCTCAACGAAGGAAAATATAGATTAGATAATTTTTATTTTTATTTTATATGAAATTTTTTACATTAGGATCCTTTCAACGCACTTACACTACACCTGATCTTATACTTTGTGTCTGAGTAGTCATAGTGGAAGTATAATTATTTTAAATGGTATATTCAAATTTTTTAATTCATTATTTATCATTATTCATCCATTTAACTTTCATATAAAAACATATTTATCATATTTTCGTATTCTATGATGATATATATTAGGATCATCAATCCAGACTTCCTATTATGAATATTTTTAAAAATTAGATAGAGTGTTTGTAGATCAGAGTACTCGAAGAACATGAGATGGTTTTAAATGTATAAAAGACCTCCTAAATAATGGATTTTCATCCTCATTCTACCCATAATATTCATAACTCCATATGATCTTGAAACAAGTGATGTAATCCCCCCATTTAAGGGGATACCCCAGTCCCAAGACTAGGATGGTCACCTCATTATGTCAGCGATGGATGAATACGGGGTGATACATCCCATCGGGGTAGGTAGCCAACCCAATTAGTTATCATGGGCTGACGGTTCCTAGTCATCCCCAACCGAGGTCCACTAAATGAGGAATCCCAATAATAATTCTTTACTTCCTACTTCATGGACCCCTTTTGGGATTTTTTAGGAAAGGTACTCCATTAGTGTATCTCTAGGGTTCCACCTAGACCCACATGGACCCCTATAAAATTTTTCAGTGAGAAACCTACCTAACTCAGTGCATATAATATGACATGTACTCTCATTTGGTTTGGTTGGGTTTAATTAATGAAGTGAAGATAGTCATGGTGGCTGGTGGAGGATCTATTCAAACTGCGTAATACCATTGGCTATTTTCAGAAATATTCCATGATATATGTAAAAATCCACTAGACCCACAAAGGATTCATACAAAATTTTATCCCATATAAATACAACACACATTGTATAATAATGAAAATTACAAATGTTTGTTTAAATTACTCTTTCTATTTTAATTATATATTGTGATTCAAGTGGAATAGTATTTAGTCCATGTTATTTTGTTTCATGGTGGGTGGAAATGATCTATAGAATAATATATGTATGTTTTGAATTTATTTAATTTTAATATTTTATTTTTTATGTGGTGTATATTTTTAAATATTATTGTTTATGTGTCATCTCTCAACTTGTTAAGACATATGAGGTATGTTTTTGATTCATTTTGATATAACCCATTACATTATTCTAACTCGCATTCATGAAAGTATAATTGTATTGTTTGGGATCTAAATAATAGGATGTTTAAGAGTTAAAATAAAGGAGATATAATAGGTCAAACCATATAGTAACAGAGGCTCATGTAACTCAATGTGAGAAAACTCTCAGACTTATTCTACCATGGTCCTTGATCTTGTTTTCAGCACCTAGTAAATTAACTGCTAGTTTAATGATCATGATCAATTCATATTAATTTTCATCAGTTCATGGCTACTTATATTTTTATTTGATCACATTTAGTAGGTTAATTGAAAATAATGTTGTGATAATAATGTATTATTCACATTTATATTTTAGAATGTATCACAAATTATCAATCTATTTTTTTGGGCCTAATATGTTATGAGGTAATGATGTGATATGAAATTTTTCGTTAGGATTTTCATCAAAGAATAAGGTTTACTCAAAAGTGTTATTTTTAATATCTAACATAGATCACCATCATTAATATTTGTAACAAATGTGATTAGATGATGATGATTGGTTTGAGTGTAAAAGATTTTATATGTCACATGTAGGTTATCTATATAATAAAATTTGGAAAAGCTTAGTACTAAGAATTTATATGATATTTCATAGAAGGTTTATCAGAAATAGTGTATGATGAAGTTAAATATGACAGTACTTTACTTTTATTATTATTCCTAATATCATCACTTCTGAATGTTCTCATTAATCTATGATACATAGAAATGTCTAAAAATGATCATGTGCATAAAATTCATAGTATAATGACTTGTGGAGATCACCAAAATTTGACGTCATATGATGTTTAACATTATGTTGTTTCTAGTAACAATTTTGGATGTCTAGTTTTAAAATAAAAATATTATAATGTTTCAAATTTACAGGATTAATGTTTATGATGGTATAGTTTTTTGTTGTATAATGTTTTGTTAATGTCATTTGTGATGATTTCATGTCAGAAGTAACATGTTTAAGTTGAAAGGGATTTTTTTTGGAGAATTCCATTAGAAATATACCATCATATGATCTCTTACATTGTCAATTTGGAGGACTTATTTGAAATCAAGATGTGATGTTATTACCAGATTAGCATACATAATTTTTATATCATTGGTATGTTCATTTTGATTTAAGTCCTTGATGAAAAGACTCTATATGAAGTTCATTAATCTGTGTTTTTTCTGAAAAGGCATGTTTCAATAAGTTAAAATTCAATTCATTGGATGGTGGATGTTTTTGGAGGAAGATATTATATACTTTCAATGAATGTTATACATGATTAAATTATGGTGTTTTATTAGATTAATGTGTTGCTACATTGTTTTAATACCCAAAAGGAATTTGTAATGTTATATTATTTTGAAGGACTTTATGCCGATTTCATAAAGGTACCAAATGTGACAATATTTTCTAAGAAATTCAAAATTCATAATATCATAGAGTAAGTTGTTAATTTTCACTGAGTTATAAGGAAATTTTATGATCTCTGTTGCATATTTGTGTTATGTAGAGATCCAATATATTTTGAGAAATTTATTTTATCAAAGGTATGATATTTTTTAGATGGTTTCTAAAATGTTTTTTTGGGTTAGTTTAAAATAAGTTCATGTTTTTCAATAAAAATTCATGGGTTCTATTCCAATATAAAGGGTATCATTTCATGGAGGTGATGGTATAATTTATTGAATTTTTGGAAATCACTAAATAATTTTATGATGATTAGACAAACATTGTAATAAATAATCCATCTAAAAAATACTAGATGAAGTCTTCCAGTCAACATGTATTATATGGTTTTCCCCTATAATTGATTATCTATGATGAAACTATTATATCCTAATTATTTTAATTTCTTTATTCTAATGAATATTGTTTGATGATTTGGGGAATATTCATTTATCTATAAGAATATTTCCTTTTCTACCAACACCATGAGGAATAGGATAATGACATAGAAGTTAATGAAGAATAATATATCCCTCTTTCTTAAAGGAGATGATGTATCAGTTTCACCATTTCATGATAATATTGAAGAAAAAACTATCATGGAATGAGAATACTAGGTGGATCATGTGTGGACTAGTGAGAATAAAAATATTCCTACCTTAAATGTATCTTGAATTTTATATTATCATAAGGTAAGTGAAAATTATTATACAAACATTCCTTATGAATAAGATCCTATAATATGTGATGATTTTGATCTATATACAAATTCTCTGAATAAATTATTCTATAGAATGAAATATATTATTCATTTAATTTCTGGATAAATAATATATCTTATTTGTGGACACATTCAAATTATATATGATGAAACCCCATTATAAGAGGAATAATCACAAAATATGCAGAAGGATTTATAGGATTAGGGTTTAGAATGTATTATGTTCTCAAAATAGGTGGGGTACTTAGAATTAAAAAATTGTAGTATGAAATAATTTCCTCAATTATGAAATAGAAATGGATCAACGTAGTTAATTTGAGTGATAGATTAAATAATACTATATACAAAAAGATCCAATAACTTAATGAAAATATGGAAAATATAATTGGTTTCAAGGATTATTAACTTCATGTAAAATCCAAGAAGATTTAGTAATTTTATCCTCTTAAAAAACATAATGATAAATGAAGGGGGTGCTGAAATAGTAAATAAGGTTTTGTGAAGAGATGGTTATTTTTATTGATGATTATAAAAACACCCTTAATACAAGATTACAAGATTTATAATTCAACCTTATAAATCTTGATAATACACAAATTTTGTATTCAAAAAATAAATATAATGACTCGAATGCTTCACAATACACATTGGATGATTCTAATTCTTAAAAACCTATAACATGTGATAATATTAACATAAATTCATTTAATGATCTACCATAATAATCTATTTTTAATTTTGTGTAACCCAATAAATCATTTAATAATGTTTTTGAGTCAATTTTTTGGAATAGACTAGGATAAAAATATCATAATGCAAGAATAATGGTGATAATAATTCAACCACAATTACTTGGGTGGATTTTAAAAGCATATGGGAAGATGGTTCAAATTTTTGATCCAATCAAGTTATAAAGAATACCAAAAAATATCAAACAATTGATTAAAAATAAAAAGGTTTTTCATCAATTTCGTTTCTATAATATATTAATGAATTAGATCATTACACTTTTCATACAACCTCTATAAATAAAATGTATAATAGATGCCATGGAAAGTGGGGTCAATGTTGAGATAAAGAATATACATTTAGAGAGTAAGAAAAATATTTATAATTAAAAAATTAGAAGACATGAAAATATATGGGATGTTGGAAATGATTATGGTCATAATAATAGTTAATGTTCATGTTGAAATGTATATACATAATATAATAAAATAATACCACTGACAATGGTTAATAAGGAATAAGAAACCTTATAATTTATATAGAACAATTTTGAAAAAAATTCATCAATGATGTGTTTGAGATGAGAAGGTGAGAATTCCTTTGATTCCAAATATATGTCGTTGAATAAAATAGAATCATCCAAAAGAACTAGTAAAAAGGATAGATTTCTAAGGTATCATTTTTTATAACCCAAACATGATTCAAATGTTTCAAATGATATGTTATAAATATGGAAGATTATTTGGAATGATTGTGATAAATGTATGAAGGACCAGAAAAGTATAGAGAATAGGTAAATGAATTGATTTTACATGAAGGTAAAGAAGTTATTTTTTAGAGTTGAAACATGGTTCAAAAAATCCCTAAATATTATTCTACAATAATATGATGATAAGAATAGTTCTTAATTATTATGAACATTTCACCAACTGATACATATTTCATAAAGCCTCTCGACAAAATAATGTTCACAGAAAATAAAATTGATATTTTTTAAAAGCCCTGTGTACCCTATAAGAATTGATTTTAAGAATTATATTCTTAATGACTAGAGGAGATAGAGTAAATTGGTTGAGAAAACTATCTCATTCCCGATGATCACATTATGAAGTAAGGGAGAGCCACCGTATTCCTATAACCAATCTGTTTTGTATTTTTTATTTTTAAGCAACAAATTATTTGGGAAACATGATCTCATGGGGTGAAATGGATGTAGAGGAAAATTTTTATATAAATAAACTATGGTAATGTGAAGAATATTCCATCATGATTTTTTCTTACATTTTAAATACAAAGGAATGTATTTTAAAATATCATTTGTGGAAAAGATATTGAAATTTTCAGAATTTGGACATCCACATAGGGAATCTAATTTTTTCTTCATTCACAAAATTATGTTTTAAATGTATATATAATTTATAAATTATTAATTTTAATCATCATAATAAAAGTCTCGTTGAGGGGGAGACTGGTGGACTATGTTGATGTTTCCATGAGAATTATTATTTCATTTAAATTTAACTATTTTGGAATGTGGCTAAATAAAATCATTAGAAAATGTTAATTAATTTTCAAAATTTCATCCTTGGATACTGAATTAAAAATTATTAACACAAATATTGAGATATTTTATTATGAAATTTTATAAGATAATTTAAAATATTTGAATTTCACCAAGGGTATTTATCAGGATTGTTGAATTTTAATGTTTTTAATATTATTATTGAAGTGAATGTGGGAGATTTTGGTTGATAAATCTTCCATGTGTTTCATAATTAAATTATAATATTCATTATTAAATAAAAATAGCCAAAGAATGATGAATGTTTTATGATATATCATTAAATGAGGTATCAATATTAGTTTGGAAGGGAGAAATTTTTTGTCAAAATCAAATCCTCTTTATTTCCATATCGAGGAAAGATCACCCAAAAATTATGTAAAATGAAGGATTAAACATATATAAATAATTATATAATATCTTATTCATGTGAAATTTATATTCCTTTCCAATAAGGGGGAGATAAATTGAAATGAACAATCGTTTGGGAGGAAAAAGAAGTAAGGATTTATATGTTATCATATTCCATTGATAATTAAAATAAAGGTATTACTAAAAGAAAAAATAGGTATATTGAAGAGCCCAAATTATTTGGGATGAGTATTTTCTGTAAAAAACTCAATGGTCTTACATATTAATAAAATATTCAATTATTTTCAATTTTTTGAATAATGTATAAAATACAATTTTTTTGAAGTATCCAAGCTTGCTAACAATGTTGATGTAGCATGAATTAATGGATGAATAATAAAATAAGTGTTCTGGTATTATTGTTTTGAAAAAAATATAAATGATCTTTTTTAATTTATTAATGATCGAGATAATTCGTTATATGAAATTTAAATGTTCTTTAAGTACTTTAAGTTCACATATGATGATTGGAGAGATGATATTAAAGGCTCAAAAATGTCTTTGACGTTAAGAGAATCATGTTATTCATTAAAATTATGAAATTTTCTAAGGAGTTTTAAAAATAAAAATGGATTGACATATTGATGAAGATTTGATATATGAAATCAAACTAGAGTCATTGTTGGTGGAATCCATTGTATTGTTGTTATCAGTCAATGTTGTTCAGATTGATGTAATAAGACAAAGGGTTCTCAGAACCTCCATCAGATGGTGGTTTTTTTATTGCATCAGATAGAGTGTCCAATAGATGTACATTTATTATGTATTTAGTACAAATTCCTTTGTTAAAATGAAGATGAAATGCCCATAAATATTAGAAATGATTGAAATGTCATAGAATGAACTTTTACTATAACATCAGAATATTTTGAAAAAACTATGTCAATCAAATGATAGGTGACAAAAAATATATATAATGCTCCTATTATATGTATTCTTAATTGATCCAAAACGAAAGTGTCATGTTTCTATTATTCAATATGAAATATCAAATAATATAAAATTCAAGAAAAATTATTTAAATCAACTTAAACCCAAATGGAATGTGGAGGAGTGGATATGAAAATTTCAAGTTATGAAGATATTATTTTTCTAAAATTACTAAATGGAAATATGTTTCCAAAACATTATTAATTGTTGATTTATGTTGAAAAGTGTCTGTAAGATTTACATCAGATTGACTTTTATAATGAATGAGATGAAATGTGATGAATTTTTAACAGGTAAACATAAATGTTTTAACAAGGTTGTAGCTAATAAAAGAATTTATAAATTATATAGTATGATCATACTATGTCATTTGACATACCTAGTTACAAAAATGATCTTACATAATGAATCACAAGTTTCTTAATGATGTATACAGTTTGTGGAAACATGTGAATATACCCAAATTAATATTTCTCTATATGATTCCACTAAAACATGATATCTGAGTGATGTCTATCAGACTAATGTATATATGAATTATCATCGTACATAGGTTTATAATTTGTTTCACAAGATAAAAGATCCCATGTGATGGAATCAATGAAAGTGTTATAGTTGAATCGATTTGAGTAATGTAAAGTCATCTATCATAGTTAAATTAAATCATCATAAGGGATGAGTAGAGAATGTAGGTGAGGGTTGTTCTAAAGAATAATAACTAAAAATCATTTGAGAACCAATTTTATAGTGGAAAATAACAATGAATGTGTATTGAGTTGACTTTTATTGGGAAGATCATGAAGATTTCTTAAGAAAGGATTTTATCATATGAACGTTTTTGGAATATTATCAGTTGTTAGAGGTAGAGTCTTGAAATATAATTCATTCATGATTCTATAAAGTTGTGAAAGAACATTAATTTAGTTTTTATGGAATGGATAATGTGGAAAAATTCATAATATATTAAATAATTTAATGAAATTGTGAATATTTATTAAATTCATTGATCATGGTTATACTGAGGTGGATGCTAAAATTATTATAATCACCAAGGGAGATCATGATTTATCCTGAGATGTTTTTAATTTGGATGATGAGAAATAACACTGAGATGAAAGGGACCTCCCTATGATGATTGGTTAACAACTATATTTTAGGAATCCTGGTGCTGATCAAAAACAAAAATATTTGACTAGTATTATCAATGTTTATGTGGTATCATTGAATTTGAAATACATGCCTCACCATGAAATTTTGGGTAACCAATAACTATATTAATGGTTGATGTTGCGTTGTGAGATATGATGATATAATATTTTTATAGTTATATATTATTACGAACAACTGATGTGTTGCATGAATGTTCTGGTCACAGAACTTGTGAGATTTTCTCATTTTCACTGAATTTATGGGGAATGATGTACTAAATGGAGTAGGGGATATTAAATTGAGATAAATCATTAGATAGAGTAATCATTCTCTAGATAAAAATGGTCATAAGTGATCAAATGATTAGGTACTATATGAATATCGTAGTATCTAATAGAGCATAAATGGTACCAAAATATAAACCAAATGAAGTCATACATGATAAAGCTTCATAATATATTGCTATCAGATGAATATGGTGAAGAATAATGGATAATATGAATAGTAATTGGGTGAACCATCACTCTAATATCATCATTAAGATGATAGGATAATAATAATTGGTTATATGGAGGATCATATTGATAGTTTTCTGATGAAGGAAGAATAATAATGAAATTTTACATTCAATATTTGGTGAATGTGAAAGGATTAGAAGAAAGAGGTGGAACAATGAAACAGTATGACATAAAATAGATTTCCCAGAATGTGTAGTACTTAATTTGTTTTGAAACATATTTTTAAGATTTTGGAGACTATCTAGAATGGTTTTACCAAGAACAAGTGAGGATCTATAAGTTGGATAATGGTATTACCATTCTATGGATTCAAGATTATTTCCACCACAACCCCCTCTAATAGTTAAAACAACCATACATAGTCCAAGTATTTTTTTAGCCAAAAACTAAAAAACATTATATCATTATATTGGATAATCCATGTATTGGTCATCACCATACATGGATAGTAAATGATACAATTTTTAAGTAGTGAACCATACTCCAAATTTTAATTTCCATAACATACATGAATGAGATAATATTAATACAATAAGAGGATCAATACCCCCAACATGTCTAAGAGTTCAAGTGACCAAAATATATATTTGGGTAAAAATTTTCCAATACTAATTCACCAAATATTCAAGATGATTATTTTCAAAAGTTGTCCTCATATAATGTTTCACATTTAATTGTAAATGATCAGGATCATAATGTTTAATGACTGAATATTACGAACCTAGTTATAAGGGATTTATAATGAACATGATGTATTGAACTAACTAAATTGTGATCAAGGGTATCTTCAATAGCCTACATAGACTAATTGGAGGCAAGTGATAAAATTAATCTGACTTTATGAATTAAAAATGAGCATTTCCACTCAACAGATCATGGATTTGTGAATTTATATAGTTTTATATATATAAAAAATTATAAATCTGTAGAATTTTTGTAATTCAATAAATTTTAATTAAAATATGGATCCTTTACAAATGGCTTTCTGGAAACTAAATATTCAAAATCACATGTTGACGGTTATAGGGAATTTTTAAAATAGCGAGAGATATATTTAATAATAATATAAATAAATATTCGTAAATATAAATTATTAATATTTTATTTTATTTTGTTATATAAATGAGTCTTAATAATAATAATAAAAATAATTTTGGGAATTATTATAGAGGAATAAAATTTCATTAGTAGAATGAATTACTATGAGTTGTAGGATAACATAGTTCCACACCACACCCACATAACACTCTTCAGTTTATCATGTATCTTAGTAACTGTTGGATTAGAAAGTACTGATCATGCCTCCTTCATTGCGTTGATTAGTTACTTGAAATTCCATTAGCATGTAGATCCGAGCCTACCAACTCGCACCCTCTTTTCGGCATGTGTCCAAACTATATACAACTCCCCTGTCATTTCCCTTCCTATCAGTTTCCAGTCCCTCATCCATCTTAATAGAAATTCCAATGTTTCCACATCATGACACAATATTCATGTTCCCCAATTTCTTGAACGAAGTGTAGTAATCCACAGATGACTTAAAGATATATGGGTGTTTATATCTCAATTCCTCTCTGATTATGACCTAAAAAAATTCACTAAAAATTGTGAAACACCATCCTCAACAAATTTTTTTGATGAAACCAGATGACACACAGACTAGGATCTGCTATCATAATAGACATACTCTCCAAAATGGCTTCTAAGATTACATATAACCAATTTATTTTTTATTGGGATAAGCAGTTGAGTATATTTATCCCATATTTTCACGGTGGGGTGTCACGTTGCATATGAAAGTAAAAATTCCACCAATAGAGGAAGAAGATATAGTCATTGCAGATGTGGGAAGAACTAGACAAGGCATAGATCTAGTCACCTTCATAAGAGAAGCAAATCATCATATGTTTGTTATCAAGGAGACACAAAGTGGAATACTCTTATAATCTCTAAGATCCAAAGATAATTTGGTCAAATGCATTCACTGAATAATTATGTTGTTTAAAACGATAGACTAGCAGCAGGGTATGAAAATATGGTCCATTGGTGGACTCTAATTGTGAAAGAGTGAGCTAGAAGATTCCATTGAAAACATCTCGGACATGAGGGAAAATCATTCTCTGTGGGAAAGAGGGTGGATATTTAGGATTTGAAAGGGAAAGGTCGTGTCTGAGTACCCTTGAAGGATGGAATGGGTCCCTCCCCCATCTTGAAGGTTGTGGGGACTGGGGAAGGAAACAATAAAGGTGAGTTCACGAGGAACCATACCAAATGTTAACATATCTACTTTCATGAAGTTTCATTGGGTGGATGGCCCGAGAGAGGAATTATATGAGGATATACCTCAGGATTATACTTTTAGTGATGTCTCCTTGGCTAGTATTGACATGCAGCAGCCATCATTAGACAACAAAAAAGGTGAGAGGAATGAGGTGTTTCCTTCTGAATAGGTCACTAGTGATGCAACTCAAGTTGTTGTTTAAAAACAAAAAATCAAAAACCTTAGTTTAGGGGTGATGGATTTTAAAATCAGGGGTTTCAGATATTAATGTAAAAGTTCTATAAGTTTGTGACGTTAATTCGGATGCACAACTTGATAACTATCATAAAGAGATTTAGAATCCCTTTCACCTTTTGATAATATCAGATAATTGACATAATGTTTCAAATGATGAATTGAGAAATAAAAAAACATCTCCTAAATCATTGGGTGGCAGTTTTCCACATTTAAGCATGATATTAAACATGGGAAGAAAATGGTGTGTGATAATGAATATTTCACATCTACTCCCATGAATAGAATACCGATGGAGGATTACTACAACTTGACAAAAATTTTCCACACTAGATCCTCCATAAAGGTATCAAGAGGGGCCAATGTTGAGATCCTCAAAATCTTCAATCCTGTTAATTCTCATTATGAATTTGAAACTATTCATGATTTAACTTATGAACATGATCCTTCATACTATAACATTTAATTTTGATGCATAATAGATGGTGACATCCTCTTTATCTTACCCTACCTTATCTCTTGTTATTTATTTTCATTTTCATTAATAAATAGTCAAAAGCTTGTTCTTTATGGACATATTTTTTTTGGCACTTGGATTTTTATATAAACATGTGTTTAATAATATTCCCATAGAGAACATTTTATATCTAGAAAAATTACTTCCTTATAATTAACTTTTATAGGCCTTTATGGGTGAAAGTTAAAATTATACGTTGAGAAGATAAATATAGATCCATTAAAATATATTTTCTACAAAATATATTTTTTAAATACAATAATGAAGGGTATTGATGTTTTATAAAATATTGGGAGACGTATTAATTAATAATTTCAATAAAGAGAAGTCAAGAAAACATATTAAATTTTTGTAAACAAAATTATAGAAATAGATCCTAAAAATACTGATAAATTTATATTAAGAAGTATTCTAGAGAAATAATGTTTCTTCACTATAATGAATAAATAGGTGTGGTTTAGGCACATATGCATTATAGTATTTCAATATATTAAATTTATGTATATGAATTTCCCTACCAGATAGGTCTCCTATAGAGGCTAACAAGGGTTAGAGAGAAATCTATAGTAGACACCTGGATGATGAATATAATATATATATCATCATTTATTCACAAATTCTAACTTATTTCCTAATGGGAAATGAGGATATATATGGATCCAAAAACATGTATTGTTACTCAGATGTATGCTAATGTAAAGTGAGGTTGGTGAGAGATATGACCTTCATCACACAAATTATTTATAAGCTAAAAGATAAAATATGTATAGATACTCGTATATATAAAATAATAGAGAATATAGAGTTATTTTTTAATTTATAATTTCTATTTGATAAATTCCTCTCCACCCAAATCATTCGTTCATCCATTCCACTAATATTATCCATGATTATGACGAATTATAAAATAAATAATTTGGGGATATAACTTCCATATCTCATATCAATGAATTTACAAGACGATAAGTACATAAGTAAGGAAAAGGATTTTATTCTTATAGTGAATAATGAAAAACTATATGTTAAATATATTTTCATAAATCTAAAGATTACAAGAGGGATAAATTATAAGAAGGTTATATTCATTGAATATGGGAATAAATTATGATATGTGGGGAATTAAATGGATGTATGAAATAATAAATTTGATTCTTCTACTCCAGGAATGATTATCTTTTATGGTAATATTTATAATTGAATATCATGGTTATTAGATACATTTTCTATATTTCACATTTGTATCCCAAAACAGACACCACATAGATTCAATTATACATGAAGAGGAATGTTGGAACATTAATAATATAATAGATCTTGGTTTATTGTATTATATATTAAGGAATACCATTTCACTTTTCCTAATATAATAATTCTAGTGTTGGAATATTTTTATTATTTTCCATGTAATAACAAGATCTAATTATTTATATCATTTTTATAAGTGATTGAAATTAATTTTAAGGATGAGAATATATATTATTTTATTTTTTAAGATATAATATGTTTAAAAATAATAGATCTAAATAATGATATGAATATACATAAAAATAAAATTTTCATATTGTAAATCAATAATGAATCAAGAACACATGATTTATATTATTCCTAATTGAGGAACTTTTTATAGTTCATACGAAACAAGAGTAAAATGGCCCATAATTTTCATACATAAATATTACATCCAAATAAATTAATATTTGCAAAAAAAAGATATAAAAAACACACTAGAACTATATAAGTTTATTGTCTTCAAAAACTGGGATACTTAAAAAAGATAGTTCATAAAATATCTACATCATCTCATTCTTATTACTTTATATCTAGAATCCCCTTTGAAACATATTATATTATAACTATCTTTATATCCATTGGAAATGAAATGTAAGAAAGGGACAACTCAAATGATCAATCAAGGTAAATATGGGATATATCGAGCCCATCATAATAAAAGGACATAAGAATGTTAGAAAATTATTTGAAAATTATATCTTACAAAAGAAATATAATGATGTCATGTCAAGTGAAAAATCATATAAGATCCCAAAAAAAACATTTAACGAGATCATACAAAAAAGATATAATATTATGGCTTATAGATAAACATAGAAAATAATTTCCATGTTAGTTGATGGTCATTCAAAAGTACACAATTGTGGAAAATGTAATTTACTAAACTAAGATCACTCCTAGTTCAAGCCTTGTGTTACTGAATAATGTTTTCATCCCATTCCCTCAATAAATTACAGAACTTATATAATTTTATATTCCTGGACTATCTATCTCGTGAGATATAAATCATTACACAATGAATTTTTGGGAGATATAGGTCTAACCCATAACATAATGAAAACCATACATATTTATTCCCCATGAACATAGATCATTATTCATATTTTAACCAATAAAAATAAATTGGTTTCATAAAAATTATTCCATCATAACACAACCCATGGAAAAGAAATGGGGTTCATCAATATAATAAAATCATTAAAAAAACTGACCATAGGAAGAATTGGGATAATATACCTGAGAAAAATATGCCCATGAAATAAAATTGTCATCATCTATTGTTCTTGTATATTGAAAATAGTTTTTATATAACACTTGAAAATAATTATTGATGAAAAAATACATTCTATTTTCTAAATGATTTCATTTATTTAAATGTAGTGATATTTTAAAAGAAAAAAATTCATTGAAAATATCATTTTTTTATTTTAATGGAAGAATAAAGTTGTTAAGGAATCTTAAAAAGGAAAAATACATTCATTAAAAATAAGATAATATAAAAAATTCTACACATAAATTTTCTGGTGAAGTTGCAAAGTACCTTGTTAGAAATGCAAAAAATTGAGTACTTTATTTACTATTTTTAAAAATTCAAACATGGGTAAATATGTATCAAATTAATCATTATATATATATTATTTCCATTACTATACACATCCAAATAATTATGTAATGAAAATCATATTACACCACAGCGTGGAGACGGGAAGTCGTACATAAGCACGTTTGGTACTATGATTTTTTGTAGGATGGATAAAAGTTTGAAAATTTTTATTACATAATCATAATAACATCTCATAATATATTAAATACTAATGATACTCCTTTATAATGGAAAAAACACATTAATATCAAGTAGAAGATGAAATAATCATGACTGATTCTGTAAAGAGATTTCTGGTTCTTTACCGAGCTCCCTCTTGATATCCTTTCAGGGACTATATAGTTTGTATTTGTAGATTAAAATAACCTCTAAAATGTTACAATTTATGTTTAATATGTAAATTTACATGGTATGTTCGACCTATAAGGGTAAATGTGATTTTAATAACTGAGGCAAGAGGTTCCCTTTTCGGATTGAGGTGAGGGGTACTTTTGTAATTTCTGAAAATATTAATTTATAAGAAATTAAATATCATTTCAAATACCTTCAAAAGGCCAGGTATTATAATATAATATGAAATAGTGTTGTAATATAATAATACAATATATTTTTTAAAATTTGTGGGGTTGTATATAAATGTATCATTTTGATTAACCATTTCATAACCAATTGTAATTCTAAATAATGTAACAAATTTTTCAATATTAAAAGGTTATCATTTTTATTTATGTGAGGAAAATTATACTATTAATGATAAATTTTGAACACATTAGACAATATTATAATTTTTTGGTAATATTAATGATTTTTTTGGGATTTATAAATAATTTAATAAAACATTATTTTGATAACATGTCAATAGTGTCAGTTGTGACAATATTTTATTATTGGTTTTTAAAAAATATGAATATGAAAAGTTAAATTAAATATTTATCATATCACTAAAAGGTCAAGGTAATATATGATAGTCTTTTAATGCCTTAATTTTTTCAAACTATATTTATTTTAATATTTTAATAAATTTTAATTTAATATTTTCATTAATATAATAATTACTACATTAATGTTGTTTAATTATTTAATAAAAAATTTGTTCAATTAAAATTATAAATAAATTACTTATGATATATCTTTTATAATTTAAAATAATATTTATAGTCGAAGATATCTATTGATTATCTCTATAATAGAAATGATATAATATTTCAAAAATGAATGTGTCATTTGTAAATTTCTAATAAATGAAATATCATAAATATAATAATGTCATCCAAGAGGCTCAAAATGTAAAAAATAAATTTATATCATTGAAATATATTTATTAATTTAATAATTTGAAATGATATTCCTTCATAAAATTCCCTTTCCCCATGTGTACAAATAATAGATATTAAAGACAATAAAAATTAAATTTTTGTTTGTTTTTTGATTTAGTTATTATCTAAGTCATATTCAAGGAAAAGTGTAAATTTAAAAAAGTTAAATTTTATCCCTATGTGTTAAGTTTATAATTTCATTCATCTAATAATTTTTTTTATCATTTTTAGGGTTATTTTGTTGTCTTTATTATTTTATTTTATCCCTAAATTACCTAAGTTACCCTTTATCGTGGAAACAATACTGAACATGGTTACTATTTATATTCTCTAGAAAAGAAAAGGAAAAAATATACTAAATTTTCCCATATGAATCCAAATTTGATATCCATTCTTAAAAATAAAAAAAAATATCTTTTAGAATTTAATATAATATAAATCTGGAAATTTCCATGGAAAACTGTTTTCTAGAAAAATTCCATTTTTATATATTATATTTTTTCATAATAATTTTATTTATAAAATCATTTTAAATAAACAAAAATGGTTTATTAAAAATTATAATGAACTATCTAATATTAAAAACTAATCCAAAAAATCATTTTCCTTGTATGTACATTAAAAAATAGTTTTTATGAAAAAACAGTATTTTCACTATTCCATAAAAAAAATTTCATAAAGATTTAATTTTAAGATATTTTCGACATGTCAAATTAAAAAACTAATTAATTTTTTAAAAAACCTATTATTAACAACAAGAGAAAATCATTTTTGAAGAACATGTTCAAATTTGTATTACTAAAAATTGTGTTATTATTTTATAAGAAATTACTAATAAATTCATGTTGTGTAAGAGAATTATATTTCATCATTATGTTATTCTTATTTACTCCCACAAATTTAATGGATAATTCAAAATAGTCATTGTATACTAAGAGATTTTCACAGTTCATTTGAACTCATAGTTTTGGGTAATGAAAACTATTGAAAATTTAAAATTATTTAAAGATAAATATTTATTAAAATAACATGGTGTTAAATTCTACCCCCTTAAAAAGTTTTTACCCATTAAAATTCATCACCTAGATAAAAATAGATGAGGATAAATATAAGGACCCGACCTTAAACCTTACTTAATATTGAATTAAATGAATTATTCACATTGAGGATCTTTTCAGGTTTAGAGTTTTAGAGAATTAGGACATAACTATTACATCTCAATAGATTACAAAGTAGACACTTCTACTAAGTATCCATAAAATAAGAACTCTTAAAAAGAAAATTGTCTAGTTCTATGTTTTAGATAGAATGACTTTTCTTTGATCCCATCCTTGACCCTAATCCACTTTATGTCATGTGAAAAAACATTTCAAAAACTTGGGGTGAGCATAAAAAGCTCAGTAAGGGAAACACAAAGAATGAAAACTGTTAGTTTTTCAAAACAACAAGTAAACCATGTATACTTAATCAAAGTAATACTTTTCACCTTTATAATGTAATAAAAACTCTTCACTGAATAAAAGATCAATACTTACCCTTTTGTAACCAAAATATTACCATAAAACCCATATAAAGAACACATAACATATGAAGGTAACTTGGGACATAAACATACTTAAATGGAATTACCATACGGTCGACTTCCACACATTCTTAATGGAATAGCCATATGGCCCACTTACATACATACTTAATGGAATAGCCATACGACAGACTTCCATACCCAATGCATTAGAGGTTATAACGTAACCACCCATCCTGGTATTCACGGCACCACCCGTCATATGGTTTATAACGTAACCACCCGTCAAATGTCCAAGTACCATTATAAAATCATAAGACATAAAAAAAATATAATGGAAAGAAAACATTTCCACACTTTTATCACAATATATCACATAAATATATTGACATTACAAATAAATTATAAAAACAATTTCCAATACCAAAATACATAAAATAGTATATGGTATTTATTTCATTTTAAAAACATTACGGCTTGTTGAGGAAGACCAAATACCAAATAATACTCACGGTGGCGGAAAAGGTCGTTGTCACCGCGTACGTTAAAAAAAACTTTCCTTTTTGTTGTTTAGTTAAACAATTCATAGAAAAAGATTCCTTTTGTATGAAATTAAATTTCAAATGGGTTTATACCCCGTATAAAAGATAGTTGTGTATAAAATGAAAATATGCCTCAATGAAAGGAGATTGAGACGAAGTCCCTTACCTCGGGTCCGACTTGACTCGATCATTCTTTATCATCCTGAATAATAAACTTGAGTTAATTTATAATTGCATAAGTACCTTTTTTAAGTTCATTATTCCTTTTATATCACTTATTTCCATGTTATAAAAATTATGTAATTATTTAAGTTAATAATGGTCGTTTTGTTGATATTTGGTTCTTAAGTCGAAAGTGGACTTCTTAGAATTACATGTTGTTCATGGGGTCAAAGGTTCATTATATCCAGAATGATATTCATGATTGGGATATCATATATATCATATATATCCAGAATATACATGTAATTATAATATTACATAATCATTTATAGGTAAGAAATGAAATGCACCGTTCATGGAGACGGTAAGCCGTACGTACGCATGAACGCTACTTTCATTTCTATGTCATATTAATGGAATTAAAACTAAATGAGAGATATGTATATTTTAATTCCAGAATTGTATTAATCATTTATATGTAACATACATCATATATATCCATTATATATATGTACTTATAATAGTACATTACATATGGTGATAAGAAATGAAATGCACCGTTCATGGAGACGGTAAGCCATACGTACGCATGAACGCTACTTTCCTTTCTATCTCATACTTTAATGAAAATAAATAATAATGATATAATGGTATATTATAATTCCAATATAAAATCATATATATTAACTTTAAATCTATCCTTTATACGCCCCACATATGGCATTAACGAATCAAATCACTTTGAGGGGGCAGTAGTCCGCACTTCCTAAAATGAATATATTGCGTATACCCATAATGGAAGCCAAAAAGGTGTGCCATAAATGAAAAATATAGTAGCTTAAGGAAAACATAAACATATTATATATCATATATAAATACAGTGACATCTTAATGTCATACTTTGAATGTGTTAGAAGAATATTGAACAATCATCATTTCGTGAGGCAGAAATTCACAATCCACAGAAACAGTATGTTCTTTAACCATTAGATGTAGGTGTGTGTAAGTGTAGCTCGAATCCTTCATATAAAAACATCCTAGTGTATTGAAGATACTGGTTTTGTTACAAAATAAATGAATAAAAAGAGTTTAGGGGGTTGGAGAAGCAAAATAAAACAAAAGAACACAAGTGAAGACATTACCTTAAAATCAGGTAACTCTCTTATATTTGAGCTCAATGGCTTCCTTGGGAAGACTTCTGCCCAATGTGAGGCTTCAACGAGTAAGAGAGGGATGTGTAGGGACAAAAAGTGCAGATATTGGCCGATCCAAAGGCTTGAGAGGTGTGGGTAAAGAGGTAGAGGTGGGGCCTTTTATAAGAGGAGAGGAGGGGCACTCTTGGAAAGTAAGGAAATGTTACTTTATTATAGAATGATTTTCGGATTTTAATGGTCCTATATTGATGTGTTTCTAGGATATGGTGATAAGGGTTTTAAATCCACCCATCCAATAGGTTTTGGACATGTGTAGGTCTTAGATTTTACATTATCTTTTCATTTTATTTAAATCGCTAAATAATGAGGTAATCGCTACATCATCATGGTGGCATAAATAATTTAATTTAGTTATTGTCTAAAAATTAAAAAAAATACTATGATGTAGGAAATAGTTTTAGCTTTACAATTACTATTTATAGTCAAAAATATGACTTGTATAACCGCATTTAAAAATTGTTTTAGTAAAACAACTCATGTTTGTGTCATTTTAATTTTAACATTAAATAAAGAGATATTAATGTCATTTTCCAACCAAAGTGGCTCCATGGGGTCCCCAAGTTGACCCATGGATTGTATTGGTCGTCCATGACACATACAATAAGGGTAGGACATGTGTAATGTTTATTTCATATTATGAGAACATTATTTTTACATTAAACTACACTAATTACCTCTAATCGCGATTAATAAACAGAAAAGTTACTATTCACCAAAAATTATTTTAATCCCATTGAACCACATTTTACTTACTAATGACAAACATGTATGTCGGATTTTTGAAATTCAAAATACAAAGGTGGTAAATTTTCATTTAAACGAAAAATCAGTTTTTTAAGTACCACTTAGTGGTTTCACTATTCATCAAAAACTGATGTTTTTCAGAAAAGTACCAAAAATTCACCGTAAGTTATATTTGATATTACGAAATCAAAAATGAATTCTATTTTACAAAATTAAAAACATATTAGTTTCATTAGTTAATTTAATAATTAATTCCCGTTGTCAGAGCAAATAGCGCGTTTTTATGAAACAATATGTATCAAAAGATTGACAGTAGTTTAAGTCCGATTTCGAAGTGAAATTAAATCCAATGACCACTATTGGATTAAATGGTAAAAATATAATCTAATTTCACTTTAAAAAAAATTGAAATGATAATCTATTCATATAAATAAATTAGATTAAAAAGTGTTTTGAATTAAAAAACAACATTTTTCACTATTCATTAAAAATTGAACTTTATCAGAAAAATACCAAAAATTTACACAAAGTAAATTTTGATGTCCCGATTCTAAAGAAGAGTTTTATTTGGTCAAATAGAATGTATAAGAGTGAAAAAAACGATATTTAATGATGGTTCACCATCAAAAGGCGATAAGTGAACCTTTAGTGAAAATTAAGGTATAAATGCCTAAAATTTAATTCTTTTCGTATTTTAAGCCTTTATATTTTTTTGGATAAATGTAAAAACATTTAAAAACATATATAATAATATTTTAGTTATTTCTATCCATTTCAGACAATACAACGTCTATGTGTTAACTACCATTTGAAATAATATTAATTTATTACTAGTGTGCAACGTAAGATTTCAATGAAACTCTTTGTTGCGTATCAGGTACGCTATCGAACATAGCAACCCCTTTAAAGTAAAATTAACATTTAATTCGTAAATATTAATAAATATGAAAATGGTTTATTCTTTATTTACAAGGGATGTTACATCCTTCCCCCCTTTTGGCAATTTTGTCCTTGCAATTTTATTCACTTATCAAAATAAGTGGGGGTATTTATCCCTCATAACATTTTCAGATTCCCACATTGCCTCTTCAACCATATTGTTTTTCCACAAAACCTTTACCTGGTGGATTACCTTATTTCGCAATACTTGCTCTCATCGGTCAAGAATCTGGACTAGTTGTTCTTCATAAGAGAGATTCTCTTCCAACTGAACTACCTCTAGGCTCAAAACATGAGATGGATCTGGAATATACATTCTCAACATCGAAACATGAAAAACATTGTGTACCTGAGATAAACTCGGAGGTAAAGCCACTCGGTGAGCAACCGATCCAAATTTTTCCAGAATCTCATATAGTCCAATGAACCTTGGACTTAGCTTTCCTTTCTTACCAAATCGCATCACACTTTTCCATGGAGAAACCATGAGAAAAACATGATCACCTAACTCGAAAGATAGATCCTTTCTCCGGTTATCCGCATAACTTTTCTGTGTGCTCTGAGCTGTTCTCATGTGTTTCTGAATCAACTGAACATTTCCTGCCATCTCTTCTACCAATTATGGTCCCCTCAGCTTCCTTTCACCCACTTCATCCCAAAAAGCTGGAGTTCGACACCCCTTCCCATATAATGCCTCAGATGGAGCCATCTGTATACTAGAATGAAAACTGTTATTATAAGAAAACTCAACCAAAGAAAGATGTTGGTCCCAACTTCCCTTATAATCCATCGAACAAGCTCGTAGATATCCTCCAAGGTCTGAATTGTTCGTTCTGACTGGCCATCTGATTGCGGATGAAAAGCTGTACTAAAATTTAATTTAGTACCCAACGACCTCTGAAGGCCTTTCCAAAAGTTATAAGTAAACCTGGGATCACGATCAGACACAATGGAGAGAGGAAATCCTTGTAACCAGACTATCTCTTTAATATACAAACGGGAAAGATGATCTAGGGAAAAAGTATCTCGTATAGAAAGGAAATGAGCAGATTTAGTCAAGCGATCAACAATAACTCAGATTGCATTATTACCTCGATATGTCTTCGGTAATCCCAGAACAAAGTCCATGGATATGTTTTCCCATTTCCACTATGGCACTGGTAAAGGCTGAAGCATCCCTTTCGGTAACTGCAGCTCTACTTTAACCTGCTGACAAGTCAAACACTTCACAGTAAAATCAGAAATATCTCTTTTCATTCTATCCCACTAGTAATACTCTCGAAGATCTCAATACATCTCAGTACTGCCCGGATGAACTAAAAACGGAGAACTATGAGCTTCACATAACAACTCTCTCTTCAACTGTGAATCATAAGGCACACACAATCTCTTCCCAAACCACAAAACACAATCTTTATCAATGTTGAATTCAGGCAACTTACCCTTCTGAACTAGCTCTACCTTTTTCTGCGACTCATTGTCTTCCCTTTGTGGTTGCTAAATTCTGTCGGATAGGGATGATCTCACTGATTCCTGAAACAAAACAGAAGAACTTCCTACACCAACAACATCTATGAAAAAGTTCATCAAATAAAAAACCAAAGGATCTTCTTCCAAAGGTAGCATGGTTAATGATGCATTACATTTTTGACTCAAAGCATCACCACTTTATTTGCTTTCCCTGGATGGTAATGAATTGTACAATCATAATCCTTGATAAATTATATCCATCTCCTCTGTCTCATGTTCAATTCTATCGAAGTGAATATATACTTTAAAATTTTTTGATCGCTATATATTTCACACTTTACTCCATATAAATGATGCCTCCAAATTTTTGGAGAAAAAACAACAACAGCTAATTCCAAACCATGTGTAGTGTAATTTACCTCATGAGTTTTCAACTGACGTGAAGCATATGAAATTACCTGATCATTCTGCATAAGGACATAGCCAAGTCCCTTCAACAAAGCATCACTATAGATAACAAACTCACCATTCCTGGAAAGAAGTGCCAAAACTGGAGAATTCACCAATCTTCTTTTCAACTCCTGAAATCAATCATCACATTCTTTTGTCCAAATAAACTTAACACCCTTCCGAGTTATCTTAGTCATTGGACTAGATAACCGTGAAACATTTTCAACAAACCTTCAGTAGTAACCTCCGAAACAAAGAAAACTACGGATCTCGGTTACATTTGTGGGTCTTGGCTATTCTTCAATAACTTTTGTTTTAGCAGGATCAACAGTTATACAATCTTTTGAAACAATGTGACCCAGGAAAAAAAAATTTTGTAACCAAAACTCACACTTGCTAAATTTTACATACAGTTTATTTTCTTTTAAGGCTTGAAAGATAACCCTTAAATGACTTTAATTCTCATATTTACTTTTATAAAACACCAAAATATCATCAATAACACAACCAACACTTATCACCTGATTCAACTGAGCCATCACTACAGTAAACTGCTCAATTCTTATTCTGACCATCTCAATATGCTGATTTGGAAGGTTGTCTTCCTCCTGATGTCGTCCCAACATAGCTTCTTTTTTTCCACTATGGAAAACCATTCTGAACACAGAAATATCTTAGGCGAAGCAACATGGTAATCTTTAAATGTTATATCATTTCAATCATACCATAAATTAATTTATAATTTAACAATTTTCTAGCTTCTAAAGTTGTCTAAACCGACCTTTGATACCAACTATAAGGCCTCGACCTTAAACCTTACATAATATTGAATTAAATGAATAATTCACATTGCAGATATTTTCAAGATTAGTGTTTTAGAGAGTTAGGACATAACTATTACATCTCAAAAGATTACAAAGTAGACACTTCTACAAAGTTTCCATAAAATAAAAACTCTTAAAAAGAAACATGTCTACTTCCATGTTTTAGATAGCATGAATTTTCCTTGATCCCATCCTTGACCATAATCCACTTTAAGACCTGTGAAAAACATTTAAAAAACTTGGGGTGAGCATAAATAGCTCGGTAAGGGAAACACAAATAATGAAAACTGTTAGTTTTTCAAAACAACAAGTAAACCATGTATACTTTATCAATGTAATACTTTTCACCTTTATGAATTAGTAAAAACTCTTCACTGAATAAAAGATCAATACTTACCCTTTTGTAAACAAAAGATTACCATAAACCCATATAAAGAACACATAACATATGAAGGTAACTTGGTACATAAACATACTTAAATGGAATAACCATACGGTCGAATTCCACACATACTTAATGGAATAGCCATACGGCCGACTTCCATACATACTTAATGGAATAGCCATACGGCCGAATTCCATACCGAATGCATTAGAGGTTATAACGTAACCACCCGTCCTGGTATTCACGACACCACCCGTCATATGGTTTATCACATAACCACCCGTCAAATGTCCAAGTACCATTAAAAAATCATAAGACATAAAACAAATATAATGGAATGAAAACATTTCCACAATTTGATCACAATATATCACACAAATATATTGACATAACAAATCCATTATAAAAACCATTTCCAATACCAAAAAACATAAAAGAGTATATGCTATTTATTTCATTTTAAAAACATTACGGCTTGTTGAGGAAGCCAAATACCAAATAATAATCAGGGCGACAGAAAAGGTTATTGTCCCCGCGTACGTTAAAAGAAACAATTCCTTTTTGTCGTTTAGTAAAACACTTCGTAGAAAACGATTCCTTTTGTATAAAATTAAAAGTAAAAGGGGTATATACCCTATATAAAAGATAGTTGTGTTATAAACGAAAATATGGCTCAATGAAAGGAGATTGAGACAAAGTCTCTTACCTCAGGTCCGACTTGACTCGATCGTTCTTTAACGTCCTGAATAATAAACTTGAGTTAATTTCAACTTGATTAAGAACCATTTTCAAGTTCATTATTCCTTTTATATCAGTTATTGCCATGTTATAAAAATTATGTAATTATTTAAGTTAATAATGGTCATTTTGTTGATATTTGGTTCTTAAGTCGAAAGTGGACTTCTTAGAATTACATATTGTTCGTGTGGTCAAAGGTTAATTATATCCAGAATGATATTCATGATTTGGATATGATATATATCATATATATCCAGCATATACATGTAATTATAATATTACATAATCATTTATAGGTATGAAATGAAACTCACCGTTCATGGAGATGGTAAGCTGTACGTACGCATGAACGCTACTTTCATTTCAATGTCATATTAATGGAATTAAAACTATATGAGAGATATGTATATTTTAATTCCAGAATTATATTAATCATTTAGATGTAACATACATCATATATATCTATTATATATATGTACTTATAAAAGTACATTACATTTGGTGATAAGAAATGAAATGCACTGTTCATGGAGACGATAAGCCGTACGTACGCATGAACGCTGCTTTCATTTCTATCTCATACTTTAATGCAAAGAAATAATAATGATATAAAGGTATATTATAATTCCAGTATAGCATCATATATATTATCATTAAATCCATCCTTTATACGTCCCACATATGGAATTAACGAATCAAATCACTTTGAGGGGGAGGTAGTCCGCACTTCCTAAAATGAAGATATCGTGTATACCCATAATTGAATGTAACACCCCAACCCCAGTTACCCAGAGTCAGTGCATTATTACATGACATTGGCATGATCACAAGAAATATCAAATCTCGAAAGATCGATTGGTTTATTAGCCTTGGAAACACTAGATATATTCATAAGTCTTACATTACAACATAAAAACGAAAACTACAACAACACATTTTCTTCATATTCCACACTCTTATCCCATCATACTATCCCTGTAGGTCATTCATAATTTACTTCTTCATACCCTGGGAAAAATAAAACATAGAAAAGGGGTGAGCTCAAATGCCCATTATGGATAACAATATAGCGGAAACATTCATAAATAAGAATAAACATTTAAGGCAATGTATCACTAAAATAAAAGCCTTTTAAACTTGAACTTCAATATAGTATGGCAAAAAAATAAAATGAAATAATTCCATTTACTTATTCACATGGATATTCTACTAATCGAATAATCACATGCAATATCAATAACCACTTTCATAATGATGGAATGCATAATTCCAGACTATCATAACCACATAGCCAAGGCCTCGTGCCAAGACTACAAATAAGATTTTGCCAAGGCCTTGTTCCAAGACACTAATTTGTCTAATGAGACCTACCGATGCATCAATGAGCTATAGTGGGCTCCACCCGTCACTTACTAAGTCCAATGCATTCCCATATGAAAAGGATTAAACGTAACATAAACATTCGTATTAAAACTAGCATACGAAATGTCAATACTTTCTCCATAAACCATGAATGGTATATAAATAACACATCCATAGTAAAACATATCACAAAACCTTCAATACAATACAAAAGTTTGTATCATAATAAGTCAACTTCAAATAGGCTTAAAATTTATCAAAGTATGTTGACATAGATGAACATCAAAACTATTTGAGAGAAATATCTCTTTTCTCAAAATCATTGAAAAGTCAAACATTTATAAAGGAAGTAATTTAAAAGTGGTTTTTGAATCAAAGTGTCCCATAAAACATTGAAACTTTTAAAATAAATATCTTTTCAAAACATTCATTTCCATATAAATAAATCCTTAAAATCATTTTGAAAACATGGACATTAACTAAAAAGATTTAGAAAGATAAATCTTTAAAACATTTAAAATTATGATCTTGATAAAGAGTATCTATAAAAAATTCGTAAAATATTCATTGTGAAATCATTTAAAAGTAACATAATTATAAAATAATACATTTACTTTGAAAATATTCTTATAATCTTATAATGGAAGCTTTGACGATTTTATAACTGCGGTAAATAGCCACACCTGCCGTATAAGTTAAAAAAAATTTACCTTAATTTGTCGAAAAGGTTAAAAATGACTTGTTTGAAAAATGACGGAAAGATTCCTTTCAAAACACATAATGGCATAAATGGATTTAACCCATTGTCTAGTAAATAGTAAAAATGTTTTTAAATCCATTTTTAAGGAACATGGATGTGGACGATAAAGAGATCCCAGTAGATAATTGCGTATAAACAACCTCAGATAATGGAGAGATTGTGAAATAAACCCTTACCTTGTACTTTTCCTTGGTTGAGGGTAGGTTAACCTCATGTATAATGGTGAAATAATTGTTATTAAATTATTAATGAATCATATACATTAATATGATATCATATATGATCTTTTAACTTTGCTTTGTTAATAATATCTTAGAATTATCGTCGTTTCGGGTGTTAACTTACTCGTTTACTTTTATATGTTTTGTTACATAAGCCGTGATTGTTATGGATAGGTTGTATCTTATTCATATCAAGAATTATATCAAGTCCTCAAATACTATTATTAATCATGAAATTATAATTATACATGAATGGATACGATGGAGAATGAATCTCATCGTGTTCGTGGAGATGGTAGTCCGTGCGTACGCACGGGTGACAATATCATTCTTTTGATATTAAAATAATATATAATTGGATGGTATATCATATATACAGAATCATTATCATGTTATATTTATTATTTACATGAATTACAAATCATTATTATACCCATCCAAATAATAATATATTGAATAACAATTACACCACGACGTGGAGACGGTAAGCCGTATGTACGCACGTATGGTGACATGTTATTCAAAGGATGGATAGAATACTGAATATGATTGTACCATATTTATAATAACATCAAATTATATATAAGATACCGGAGTTATTATTTTAGAATTGTAATAATAAATAAAGAAGAAGTGGAAGATTAAATGAACTTGAAAAAAGGCTGTGAAATCATTACCTCTTCTTTGGGTTTTTCCTCTTGATTTGATCAAAAGGGCTCCTTAAGTTTGATTTCTGACTAATGGAAGGCCTCTAGGATGATGTGAGGGAAGTTGAGAGAGTATTTGGTCAGAGTTTGGACGATCCAAAAGGCTTTGAGGGTGTGAAGAAATGAGAAGGAGGAGTGCCCTTTTATAAGAGGAGTGAGGGGCACCTTTGGAAAAGCTAGAAATATTAATTTATAATAAATTCATATTCGGTTTCTAATGGCTCCAAAGTTGATTATTCAAAGGTTAAGGTGGGGATAGGTCGAAAACCATTTAACCAATAGAATTTATACAGGTTTGAGTCATTATATTAACCGTATCATTTTGTTTTAACTCTTAGTTAATTAGTTTGTCATTTTCCATGTCACTTTGTATTTTTATATTATATAGTTAATAAACTTACTATATACATCCAAGATACCCCCAAGTGGTCCATTAATGATACACCTATCATGATATATGTCTCTTGGACGAACCTTAGTTTTTTATGAATTTAATATCAATTAATAATTTAATATTTGTTTTAAAAACTATTTTATGTCAATTTTGACACTATTCAATAGTTGATTTTTGTGAAACTCATAACATAATGATTACTTCGAAAAAAGTCAATTAAATAAATTATAATATGTCATATTATCCAATAAAATTATTTTAATTCATTAAAAGTCTCAAATTATATTTATTTGGGTATTTATAATATCAATTATTTTAATTTTTCACTATTATGGTAATTACTGCATCATCGTTGTATCATAAATAAATTAATTTATTTAATGTCTAAAAATTATAAGTAAAATATCATTATGCGTGAAATTTTATTATCTTTCTAATGAATATTTACTATCGAATTTATCTTATGTATAACCCTATATTAAAAAAGGTTTTAGTAAATATAATTTGATTTTAACTCTTTTAACTCTTCTTTGAATTAAATAATAATAAATGTCCTAATCTAATCCAAGTGGACCTAAATGATAATATTTTATTCGTAAGGTTGTTTTTGGTCGAGATAAACTTTTCCAATAGAATTAGGACATGTGTTAGGGTAATATTAATATCATATTAAACCTTAAATACCCTATTTACTTTGAACCGTGGTCAATAAAAGTAAAAAGTGATTATTCACCAAAAAAATATTTTCATCTCATTGAACCAAATTTTACTTCTTGATATTAACCGTGTCTCTCGGATTTTCAAAATTCCAATCACAGAAATGGTAAAATTATGTTTTATGAAAAATTCAGTTTTTTAACTACCACTTAGTAGTTTCACTATTCATCAAAAATTGAAGTTTTTCAGAACAATGTCAAAATTTTACCCTAAGCTATAATTTATATTCCGAATTACAAAATGATGTCTATTTTACAAAATTAAAAACATATAAGATTCATTAATTAATTTTATAATTAATTCCCGCTGTCACAAAAAATATCGTGTTTTTAAGAAACTATATATATCAACAGATTGACAATTGTTGAGGTCCAATTTCAAAGTGAAATTAATTCTAATGAACACCATTGGATAAAATAGTAAAAATATATTCTAATTATACTTTAAAACCACTCAATAATATAATTTATCACTATAAATTATTTTTATTAAAAAAAAAATTTTAAGTATTTTTCATTATTTATAAAAATTGGATGTTCTCAGAAAAATACCAAAAATTCCTCTTAGGATAATTTCGATATTCCAAAACCAAAAATGAAGTCCATTTTGAAATATAAAATATATATAATTTTAAAAAGTAGGTATTACTATTCATAATGGCTTGTTTGATTGGTTGTGGTGTGTTAGAACTCGATGTTGCGTACAACACACGCTATCACATTATTCAAAGAGAAGCGTACCGTAGAAGCTTGGGGTGTTACATGGAAGCCATAAAGGTGTGCCATAAATGAAAAATAAAGAAGCTTAAGGAAAACATTAAAATATTATATATCATATATATATAAAGTGACATCTTAATGGCTACCTTTGAAGGTGTTAGAAGAATATTGAACAATCATAGTTTCGTGAGGCAGAAATTTACCATCCACAGAAACAGTATGTTCTTTAACCATTAGATGTAGGTGTGTGTAAGTGTAGCTCAAATAATTCTTATAACAACATACTAGTATATTGAATATATTGGTGTTGTTACAAAAGAAATGAATAAAAAGAGTTCAGGGGGTTGGAGAAGCAGAATAAAACAAAAGAACACAAGTGAAGACATTACCTTAACATCGGGTAACTCTCATAGATTTGAGCTCAAAGGCTTACTTGGGAAAACTTATGCCCAAAGTGAGGCTTCAAGGAGTAATAAAGGGATGTGGAGAGACAAAAAGAACAGAGTTTGGCTAAACCAAATACTTGAGAGGTGTGGGTAAGGAGGTAGAGGTGGGGCCTTTTATAAGAGGAGAGGAGGGGCACTCTTGGAAAGTAAGGAAATGTTACTTTATTATAGAATTAGTTTCGTATTTTAATAGTCCCACATTGATGTATTTCTAGGATAAGGTGATAAGGGTTAGAAATCCACCCATCCAATAGGTTTTGGACATTTGTAGGTCTTAGATTTTACATTATCTTTCCATTTTATTTAAATCGTTAGATAATGAGGTAATCGCTACATCATCATGGTGTCCTAAATAATTTAATATAGTTAATGTATAAAAATTATAAAAAAAATAATATGATGTATGAAATTTTTTTAGCTTTAAAATGACAATTTATAGTAATAAATCTGACTTGTATAACCCCATTTAAAAATTGATTTTGTAAAACAACTCATGTTTGTGTCATTTTAATTTTAACATTAAATAAAGAGATATTAATGTCATTTTCCAACAAAAGTGGCTCCATGGGGTCCCCATGTTGACCCATGGATTGTCTTGGTTGTCCATTACACATCCAATAAGGGTAGGACATGTGTGGAGTTCATTTCATATTATTAAAACTTTATTTTTACCTTAAACTACACTAATTACTTCTAATCGTGATTAATAAACATATAAGTTACTATTCATCAAAAATTATTTTAAACCCATTGAACCACATTTTAATTCCTAATGAAAACAATTTATGTCGGATTTTTGATGTTAAAAAACCCAAAGGTGCTAAAATTTCATTTAAACGAAAAATCGGTTTTTTAAGTACCACTTAGTGGTTTCAGTATTCATCAAAAACTGATGTTTTTCAGAAAAGTACCAAATATTTACCCGAAGCTATATTTGATATTCCATATTCAAAAATGAAGACTATTTTAAAAAATTCAAAACATATATGTTGAATTAGTTAATTTAATAATTAATTCCCGCTGTCAGAGCAAATAGCGCGTTTTTATGAAACAATAAGTATCAAAAGATTGACACTAGTTTAAGTCCGATTTCAAAGTGAAATTAATTCCAACAGCCACTATTGGATTAAATGGTAAAAATATATTCTAATTTCACATTAAATCCAATTCAAATGATAATCTAATCATATAAATAAATTATATTAAATAGAGGTTTTGAATTAGAATACAACATTTTCACTATTCATTAAAAAATGAACTTTATTGGAAAAATACCAAAAATTTACACAAAGTAAATTTTGATGTCCCGATTCTAATGAAGAGTTTTATTTGGTCCAATAGAATTTGTAAGAGTGACCAAAATTATATTTAATTACAGTTCACCATCAAAAGGTGATAAGTGAACCTTTCGTGAAAATTAGGGTATAAATGCCTAAAATTGAATTCTTTACGTATTTTAAGCCTGTATATTTTATTGGATAAATGTAAAAACATTTAAAAACATATATATTCATATTTTAGTTATTTCTATCCATTCACGCCAATACAACAACTATGTTTTAACTTCCATTTAAATTAATATTATTTTATTACTATCGTGCAACGTAAGATTTCAATGAAACTCTTTGTTGCATATCAGGTACGCTATCGAACATAGTAACCCCTTTAAAGTAAAATTAACATTTAATTCGTTAATATTAATAAATATGAAAAAGTTTTATTCTTTATTTACCTGGGATGTTACAATAAATCTACAACATCACATCTTAGAGTTGCAATTTCTGTTCCTCCAAATGGTGATTTTTTCCATAAATCATTAACCCATATATTTGTATTATTTAATGGATCTTTTTCTATATGATCGAGAACCAATATCAGTTATTCATCATTATAAAGATCTTTCTCTAGCTATATAAATTATATGTTTATTACATATGATGGATCTGGTATGTATCATCTTATTAGAGAAACATAGAATACATAATTAACATGGGAGAGATTCAGTGGAAGTGCCAATCAATAAGCTACCTTCCCAACATGATCAAAAATTTCAAATTGACTAATATATATAGGGATTAGTTTGAACTTATTTCCAAGTATCTCCACTCTCTTGTTGGGATATATTCATAGAAATACCATGTCACCGACTTCAAACAATAAATATTTTTCTTCTATGATCATCATAATGTTTATATTGACTCTATCCTAAATTTATGAGTTGTTGAATAGATATGAGCTATTCTACCATATCATCAACTAGATCTGGTCACAATATCAATTCTACCACAACTTCATTCTATCGTGTTAGATTTATACACATCTTACCATAAAGGGCTTCATAAGTATCCATCTGAATACTAGTTTAAAATATATCATTGTATGAAAATTAAACAAAAGGTAAGTGTTAATACCAACAAACATTGAAATTTATTGAGAATGATTTGAACATGTAATCATAAGATTAATTTGTCATTTCATCATGAAAACTTGTATGAGAATGAAAAGAAGTACCAAAACCTAAATCAGTATCCCTAGAATACTAATGAGTTTTATTGAAAATAGAGGGGAACCTCTGATCCTGATAAGATGTAATGGAAAGTCATAATTCATGAAATTTTACAACTTCATTTATAAATATTATGGAAGGATGACAAAGGGAGAAAATTTCTCTAACATGAATGATGTTTTACAACTTTGTAAAGTGATCAACTATAACCCACAAATAAATATGGCCTTTAGGTGTTTTGAAAAGTATGAGGAAAATACTATGATCATTTTTCCCATTTATATTATGGTATGGGTAATGGTTGTAAAAAACAATTATACTTTGGTCTCACATTCTTAACTTTATGAAAACCCTGGAAATGTTAATTATATTATGAAATATCATTATTTAATCAATCCTATTATAAATACACCTTCATGTATCTATACATCTTTTTTACTTCTTGGATGAATATAGAATGATTAACTACAAGCCTCATCCAACACCTCCTTATTTAATTCTAGAATGGATGGGATACAAACAAGTTTCCAAAACTATATTATTCCATCACAATAAGCATTGAAATCAGGAACATTTATCACCTTCTATTGTAGCTCAACAACATCATTTTGGTTTGACTTATGATGGAAAAACAATTCCTAGAATTTAGGCAGGTGGATGACTTAGTGGATGCTTATGAAGCAAAATTAACTCGACTTTCAACCCATGATCCAAATTTCATATGAGATCTTGATAGTAAAATCAACCATTTTTACTTAGGATTAAATCCAAATTATCGAATCGCATTAGCTTCTCGTGAGTTCAAAAGTAATGAATTTTTTTTTGTTGTGCATAGAAGGTGGAAATTGAGTTTACCAATGATCAGGTGTTCTTTGACAAACAACATAATAAGAGGTTGATGTGGTAGATGAAATGGAAGAACTCTTCAAAAAATACTAATGGTAAGAAACTTAAGATTATAGTTTGTGGAAATTGTGGTAAAAATAATGTTGGGGAATGTATTTTGAATTCTGGTAAGTGCTACTAATGTGGTAAAGTAAGACATAAGTCTTGTAATTGCATTAAAAGGATCAAGTTAGTGGTAAGACAAAATCTGATTTACAGTTAGTAAAATGTCATAAGTGCAATGAAATGGTTCATTACGCAAATGAGTGTCCAAAGAAGAACATAACTAAGGGAAAGCAGCCAGACTAAAAGCATAAAGGGGAGGTGAAATTATTTGCAACTTCTTCGGTAGATTTTGTGCATCAAATGATGTTGTATCTGGTACATTGTTTGTTTGTTCAGATTATGCCAATGTGTTGTTTGATTTAGGGTCTACACAATATTACATTTCTGAGAAGTATTCTAGTAAATTTGGAATTCCATCTCACGATATGAATCCTGAAATTATGGTAAAAACACAAGGAGGAAATGTCGAGACAAAAAGAAATTATAATAACCTTTCTATCCTTGTGTGCAGAACGAATCTACTGGAAAACCTTATCATTTTGACTCTTGTATAGTTTGATGTAATTTTGGGTAAGGATTGTCTTTCTGTTTATCATGCTATGAATAACTGCAGAGCTAAAGAGGTTTCTTTTCAGAATGATTTTATGTTTGTGTAAAAGAATGAACCCTTGATTTTGATAACATTTCAGGAAGCTGAGAAACTAGTAGAAGATGGGAATCAATCTTACCTTGCACATATTGTTGAAAATAATGGAATTATTGATATTAATGATGTGTGAGTAGTAAATGAGTACCTTTATGTTTTTATAGATTTGTTTCCTGTTATTATACATGATTGGGGAGTTGAATTTAATGTTCACTTAGTTCCTGATGATAATCCAATTTCAAAACCCCCTTTTCAAATGGCTCAAAATAGAATTTTAGATTTAAAAATGCAATTGCAGGAGTTATTAGATAAAGTTTTCATTGGACCTAGCATATCACCATGGGGTGCTCCTGTATTGTTTTTTAAAAAGAATGATGGTTCAATGAGACTTTTCATTGATTATAGAGCATTGAATAACATCACTGTTAAGAACATGTATCCTTTTCCTCGTATCGATGATTTGTTTGATCAGCTCCCGGGAGATCCATATTGTTTGAATATTGACTTGAGGTCGGGGTACCATCAGTTGAAAGTAAAGGAATAAGACACTCCGAAGACCGTGTTTCATATAAGATATGGCCATTATGAATTTTCAGTTATGCCAATTAGTTTATGAAATGCCCCTGTTGTATTCATGGATCTTATGAATAGAATTTTCTGTGAGTTCTTGGATAAGTTTGTGGTTGTGTTCATTTATGATATTTTGGTTTATTCCAAAAGTAAAGAGGAACCTGAAATTCATGTAAGGGTTGTCTTGAAAACCATAAAATAAAATAAAATTTTTGAGAAATTAAGCAAGTGTGAGTTTTGGTTATAACATATTTATTTCCTTGGTCACATTGTTTCAAAAAATGGCATAACTGTTGATCCTTCTAAAAAAAGTTGTTGAAGAATGGCCAAGACTGTAACATCCCGACCCGGATCACCACTAAACCGGAGGCCGGACCGGTCGCCACACGACCTCAAGCGCACCCCACCATACGCCAGAGGCTGCCGACTAGTTGTGAGGGTCTAAGGATAGTCAGTGGGAACACTATACACTCATTTTAGTGTTCAAAAATAAACAAAGGCAATAAATAGGGGAAATGGTATAATAAATGAATAAGCACTGGAAAGAGAATTTTATAAATCTTGTACAAAACCAATGGCCAACTCTAAATTATATAGTGGATGCATGCATGACATGCTAATGATACAAAAGTAGAAATTAGTGAACAAAACATCATGATTTACATTTCTATGCATAAATAAATAAATAATGACTACAATCCCGAAGGGGGATCTCCTCGAGCATCCCAAGTCTCTGCTCGGTCCTGTGCTCTTAACTCCCAAGTAAATGAAAATAGCAAAGTTCTACAACCAAATAGAATCTACTCGGGTACCCAGTGCAATGGCGGCCCGAGTAGGGTGTGAGATATAAATCTTAGTAGGACAGGACCACCAGTGTCTACCCCAAACTAGCCATTTAATAAATAACTTATAACATTTGGAGGCATGCACAAATTAAGTAAACGGTATAATGTTACTATATACCCAAGTACCTGCTTCAATCCTCAACTGGTGTCTGAACCTGCATTATACATTTTTCATACATAATCAATATTCATTACATATTCATTCATTGGTTATTAATTATTACAATCGTAATAAATTATGATGGTCTTGAGATTCATCCTACGCCCAAAATCTCCCATATAAATCACTCACCACAGATGTCTCTAAATACCATCTAAGTAATCAAACAAAAGACTAATTCCAAGCTTGTTCTTTGGCTTGGATAATGCATCATAAGTTATTCAATTCTACCGTTCATTCACTAAGTCTGAGCCCGCCTACTAAAAATGGTTCACACAATTCATAAATAAGTCTGAAAACTTCCTCATAAACAATTCACAAATCATCATGTCTCTACAACCTTCATTAACCATTTACTCATTTCATGCACGAACAATTACTACCACAGTCCAATGTTAATTAATAGATGTAGAACATCATGGATAACACCCTCGTGAGTATTGGGAGTGTCAGTCATTATCTCACAACCCATGGGTATTTGGAGAATCAGTCCTTGACCCATAAAAGAATATTTGTTGCAATCTAGGTGTAGAACGCCATGTCTAGCACCCCATGAGTATTTGGAGCTTCAGTCCTTGTCTCACAACCCATTTATCAATCATACGTACAGTTTTATCATTGGTGTATAACACCATGTCTATCACCCCGTGAGTATTTGGAGCTTCAGTCCTTGTCTCACAACCCGTTTATCATTCCTACATATATATTTATCATTGGGGTATAACACCATGTCAAACACCCCAAAACCATCCATTAATTAATTCATAAATTAACTAATCGAATCCGTTAATTAATTAAAGAACCAATAAAATACATAAATAGCCCGTCAAAAGACAACCCTTAATTAACCATTCAACATCTCAATAGTAAATAAATAATTAATAGTTAATTATTCTTTGCAATGCAAATAAATAATTAACTCAACATTTAATAATCCGAATTCGTTAACAAGTTTGAACCTGTCCACTCAAATAGTAATTCATCCAGGACATTAACAATTTATATGTACTTCATAATCATCACAAAACATGTTGAACAAGCCCATAAATTTAGCAAGCATCTCACGCATCATCTCATTATATAGAACAACTCCATCCAAGACAACATAATGCATGGAAGTCTAACAAGTATCAAAAAGTACACTTGGCCAACAGTCATAACAAACAATCAATTCACAATATTAATTTAATGAATGAAAATTAATTAAATAAAAAATTATTCAATTAAATATTATCACTTAAACCAATCTTAAATTAATGAACCATTTAACATTGAACATGGAATAATTAATCTATCCATTAATTATTACCAATTTACAATTTATACTTTTGAACATGTCAAATATTCAATATTCCCAATCATCATTAAAAGCCACAAATTTTATTCCAACTCTTGATTTGATAATTAATTCTACAATTAATTACCCTATTATCCATTCTTCTCATTCCAATCATTTAACTATTTGATCATATCACTTTAACCAAATTATCGAAACAAGCTTAAAAAACACACAGGTTCAAGCACTCGTTTATCTGACGTTGGAGGATTCATTTAATCACTTCAAAAGAGTCATGCATCAACATATCATAATCAAGGAAACATACATTCTCAACTTATTTAAAGAAACTATAATTCTTATAATAAAGTGTTATGGATTTGAGACCCTACATCGGGGTGGCACCATTTTAAATCTGATGCACATTAATGTACTTGGAAGAAACTAGTCCACAACTGGTATGTAATCGCACGTGCCCACACCTTTATATATATATATATATATAAATATATTTATGCACATTGTCTACAATGATGAATTAAAATTACATATATTATACAGGTAACTAGAAACAAAGATGTAATGAACAACACACCTCTAACTTGGTACCGGGAACTCATAAAAAAATTTAACATGCCTTAATATAACCGGTCCAAAACCAAACCGCGGGTTTAGAAACTAACCCGAACCAATGACAACAAGAAAATTCAAGACCATCTGCCTCACCCTTGGTGACATATGTCAGATTATGGACCAATGGGTCCCGAGTAAACATTGGCATATCCTAAAAATAGAGGAACACAATGGTCATATTAAACCCGAACCTTTGGGGTTTAACTGAGAAAACAAGGAGAGATAGAGGAGTCAAATGATCAATGCAAATCACCAGTTATACGCAGACTATCTCACCTTGATGAGGCGAAAAAGATTCAAGAAGAGTCTGAGGGGAATCGTTGCATGCAAAGTGGAGTCCGGGAGAGGGGTGGTGCGCCTCTAGGTATTGCCCGGAGGGGGGTTGCTCCATAGAGGTCACGTGCTGCAGGAGCTCCGCCTGGGTGTCGCCCTGATACAGGGATGGTAACTCTGAGATTCACGTGCCTCTTGGTCATACCGCTGGAAGGAGCTCACGCTGAGGAGGGAGCTCGAAGGAGGGAGGAAGGGACCATATCATGGGGCACACTGCTGCGTGCGTGTTACACCTTGTACGTAGGGAGGAATAATAGGATAATTCGATTCCATTTATTTTCTTTTTCAAACCCCTAAATTAATATCCATTAATAATAGTTATTATTACACTCTTAAAACCCAATAATAATACTAACATTAATGTGATAATAATAATAAAATATAATAATAATACACTTATTATTATTATTATACACATTAAACAGTTATCTAAAAAGTAAAAAAAACTCCCCAATTAACCTTTCTTAAAGGAAATGTTTCATTTGAGAAAATCAAACTCCCCTTTACTCCTCATTTAAATTAAAATCTCTTTTACTTAAAACTAATAAAAAATAATTCCTTTCCCAAAATTAATAAAATTTATTTTTCCATGAATTTAATTAATTAAAAATAAATATAATAATAATAATTAAATCCTTATTATTATTATTATTAAAACATTCATTTTTTTAATTTCCAACCAAGACTCCCCAATTCATTACTATTATTATTTATAATAATAATATCCATAATGATCAATAATTATGACACTCATAAAACCATAATAATAAAAATATAATTATTATTACTCAAACCTTTGATATAACCCAACAACTCTATTAAATAACCACACTCCTTCATCAAATTCGAAACTGCTTATTTGATTAAGTGTTTCATCGAGATACCCAACAACCTCAGTAAATTCTCCTAAATATTACACCCCATTAAATAAAAACAAAACTTTGACAACCCGCATAATTAAATTTTATTAAAAGAAACTATAAAACACCCATTTTAATTTTGTCCAACCTCCCCATTTCAATCAACATTAATTATCCAATTCGCTTTAACCTTCTTTTATTATTCTTGTATTAAATGTTTCGTAACCAATTACAAAACTCCATATTGATCATTGAATTCTTTTAACATTTATTTAACTAAGTATCCACAAAAATAATAATAACATCATTATTATTATTGTTCAATCATTCATTTATTTAAAAAACCAAACCCCCAATTTATTACAATATCATTAATATGATACAAACTCCAACCCATAACCCCTCATTTCATTTAAAGTTTCTTTGAGAAGCTCAAAAGCTGCATTTAATTCTCATAAATGATACACTCATTTATGAAATTAAAATCTCAAAGTATCAAAATTATTTATGACTCCGTAATAATAACACTGACATTATTATTATTGGAACATTACTCCATTTAATAAAAAAATGATCCTTTAATTATTCTGAATGTCTTCATTTAAATAAAATGGTTCATTGATTAACCCAAAAGCCACTTCTATACCTTCAACTGCCATTTAATTAATTCTTTAACATTCAATAAATTTGAAAACCACAATAATAGTAATAATAACATAATTATTATTACTATTATAAAAAATTTATTTTAATTAATCCAAAACTCTCATATAATCATATTCAATTAAACAAATAATAAGAATTTATTAAATATGATAAACATAATAGTTTGGACTGCAACTATGCGCTGCCCTTCCAGATCCATTAAAGTGGATTTTTCCAGATCTGGTGCACCTGAGACTCATTGGGACACCAGCTAAAATTTATCGGCTAATTACGCAATTCCAGAAACAACACCATTAGGTGTTCCAACACTAAGAATAAAATTCCATAGCACGGTTTAAAAAAATGTATCATTGATAAATTGAAAAAAAAATCAAAAACATTTTTATTTTAACCCAATTAAAAAACACGGGACTTTACAATATACCCACCATAAAAACATCTCGTCCCTAAGAAGCCATCGGGAACCACTACTAAATCATCTGACCTACTAAGTTCATTTAAGATGATCAGTCAAAATATTACCGGACAACTCTGTTCTAAAAGCTTGAGATCACCTACTGACACTTTTATCCAAAATGATGCAACAATACCCACCTTAGGATTTTCCATGATGTCTCAAGAAATGATTAGCAACTCACTAGCGTGTTTTTTTAGAATACATTAATGCATGTGTGTGAAATTCACCAAACCATGTTCACCAGATCAAACATTGATCATAAAAATTCATAACCTAAACCTATCGGCGTGCCAAAACAACTGTGTCCCATGAAGTCCTCCAAAGTATTGGGAAAAACTTACTTTAATATCCTAGAAAATTCTATGGGTACTACCTACCATGGGGTTTCCCCTTACGAAACATAAACAGTGACCCTCTCTCCTGGTCAGGAAAAACTAAAATCACAAGGGTCAAAACCCCCTTTTTATTTTAGGACATTTAATTAATTCATTTCAACCTTTTAACATTTGAATGGATTTCAGCATACACACGTACATAATCACAACAAGTCACTTGTTTTTCAAAACAACAACCTACAGAAAAAATAGGCATTCTATAACAAACATACTCTTTAATAATCATTCAATGTTATTCAAATATTAACAGAGAATTTGGCATCTAAATTACTTTTACAGAAAAGGCATATTCCAAAGTTCTCATTTATTCAATCTGGGTTCTTACAAAAGCAACCCAACAATTGTTCATTATAATCAAAACTCAGAAGTTTTACATTTTTAACCATTTTCAATCATATTATGGTTGTAAAATGTTCTAACACATGGGTGGGAATATACCAATCGATAAGGCGCCCATACAACTTATCGCTGGATTTTGGCTCCCATTTATCACAATCAAAATTTATTTAATATTTTATCTTTAGCACCCCTTTCACATATCCAAAACATCACTAACATGTTAGCATAAATAGTAACACAACAACATGATATAACACAGAAGCATGGCACAACAACAAAACATTATAATAATTGAAACAGTAAGGAATATAATCACTCATGCATGTTAAATATATTACCAGAACAAGCTGTCTAGAGAGGCTGGCTAAAGCAGATCAAAACATGGAATTTCAACCAAGGATCACAATCCAAATTATCAGGCATCCTATTAATGAAAGTACATGGCATTTTATATGCATGACATATGAATCTCTATGTAACTAAGATGATTCATGTAGAAAACGTATTGTCCATATTAGGCCAAGACAATAATTTTTAAAAATTCTCAAAATCAATAAACAACAGAAAATACACCAATCACTCAAGGCGAAAACATATCAACTATAACCTCTAATAGTACAAACATTAATTTTTATCCCTGGCCACTCGGTCATTTCCCATACATGAGGTGATCAGTCCCAAGCATGGCTATTAACCCAAGCACCGACACATTCCCTGTCTCCTATCTACCAATGCCAAAACAGAAAGACAAAGGAAAAGAAAGAAAACCTAAACCTCTGATACCACTTTGTAATGTCACGACCAGGTTCACCACTAAACTGGAGGCCGGACTGGTCACCACATGACCTCAAGCGTGCCTCCCCATATGCCAGAGGCTTCCGACTAGCATCAAGGGTCTAAGGATAGTCACTGGGGAGACTATATCCCCATTTTAGTGTTCAAAAATTAACAAAGGCAATAAATAGTGGAAAAGGCATAATAAATGAATATGCAGCAGAAATCAGATTTTATATATCTTGTACAAAACAAATGGCCAACTCCAAATTATACGGCGGATACATGCATGACAAGATAATGATACAAAATTAGAAAACAGTTAACAAAACCTCATGATGTTCATTTCAATGCATAAAATAATAAATAATGGCTCAAACCCCCAAGGGAGATCTCCTCGAGAATCCTGAGCCTCCGCTCGGTCCTCTGCTCCTAACTCCAAAGTAAATGCAAACAACATAGTCCTCCAACCAAATAGTATCTACTCTAGTACCCAGTGCAATGGATGCACGAGTATGGTGTGAGATATAAATCTCAATAGGCCGGGACCACCGGTGTCTACCCCAAATTAGACATTTAATAAATAACTTATAACATGTGAAGGCATGCACAAATTAAGTAAACGGTACAATGTAACTATATACCCACGTACCTGCTTCAGCCCTAAGCTGGTGTCTGAACCTGCATTATACATTTGTCATACATACTCAATATTCATTAAATATTCATTCATCAGTTATTAATTATTCCAATCTTAATAAATTATGATGGTATTGAGATTCATCCTATGCCCAACATCACCCATATAAATCACTCACCACAGATGTCTCTAAAGACCATATAAGTAATCAAACAAAAGACTATTTCCATGCTTATTCTTTGGCTTGGATAATGTGTCATAAGTTATTAAATTAAACCTTTCATATACTAAGTCTGAGTCCGCCTACTAAAAATGGTTCACCCAATTCATAAATAAGTCTGTGACCTTCCTGATAAACAATTCACAAATCATCATGTCTCAACATCCTTCATTAACCATTAACTCATTTCATGCACGGACAATTAGACCAACAGTCTAATGATAATTAATGGGTGTATAACATCATGTATAGCACCCTCATGAGTATTTGGAGCGCCAGTCCTTGTCTCACAACCCATGGGTATTTGGAGCATCAGTCCCTGACCCATAAATGAATATTTTCTTGCAAGCTGGGTGAAGAATGCCATTTCTAGAACCCCATGAATATTTGGAGATTCAGCCCTTGTTTAACAACCCATTTATCAATCATACATATATTTTTATCGTTAGTGTAGAACACCATGTCTATCAACCTGTGAGTATTTGGAGTTTCAGTCCTTGTATCACAACCCGTATATCAATCCATCATATATATTTATCGTTGGTGTAGAACACCATGTCTAACACCCCAAAGCCATCCATTAATTAATTATTTATTTAATTAATCGAATCCATTAATTAATTCAACAACTAATTAACAACATAAATCACCCTTCAAAAGAAAACCCTTAATTAACCCTACAACATCTCAATAGTAAATAATTAATTAACAGTTAATTGGTCTTAGCTAGACAAATAATTACATAACTCAACATTAATTATCCAAATTCATTAACAAATGTGAACCCGTCCACTCAAACAGTGATTCGCCCCAGACATTAACAATTTACATGCACATCATAATCATCACAAAACATGCTGAACAAGACCAAATATATAGAAACGATCTCAAACATTATCTCATAATATAGAACAACTCCATCCAAGACAACTTAATGCATGGAAATCTAAAAACTATCAAAAAGTACCCTTGGCCAATAGTCGTAACAAACAATAAATTCAAAATCTTTATTTAATGCATGAAAATTAATTAATTCAATAATTAATTAATTAAATATTTTCTTTTAAACCAATCATAAATTCACTAACCATTTAACATTTAACATGTAATAATTAATCCATCAATTAATTATTACCAATTTCAAATTTATACTTTTGAACATATCAAATATTCAATATTCCCAATCATCATTAAAAGCCCAAAATTTTATTCCAACTCATGATTTGATATTTAATTCTACAATTAATTAATCAATTATACATTCTTCCCATTCAAATCATTTAACTATTTAATCATATCTCTGTAACCAAATTAGAAAAACATGATTAAAAAGAAAACAAGTTCAAGCCCTCATTTATCTCACATGGGCGGCATCATTTAATAACTTGAAAAGAGTCATGCATTGACATATCAATATCAAGGAAACATACATTATCAATTTATTTATAGAAGCTAAAATTATATAAATTAAAGTGTTAAGGATTTGAGACCCTACCTTGGTGTGGCACCATTTTAAATCTGAAGTGCTTTAATGTACTTGGTAGCAACCAGTCAACAACTGGTCCGTAATCGCACGTGCGCACACCTATATATATATATATATATTTATGCGCGTTTTATACATTGATAAAAAAATTACATATATTAAACAAGTAACTAGAATCAATGTTGTAATGAACAACGCACCTCTAACTTGGTACCATGAAATCATAAAAAAAATTTAACATGCCTTAATATAACCGGTGCAAAACCAAACCGCGGGTTTAGAAACTAACCCGAACCAATGTCGGCAAGAAATTTCGAGACCATCCGCCTCGCCCTTGGCGGCAGATGTTGGATTATGGACCAATGGGTCCTGCTTCAACATTCACATTTCATAAAAATAGAGGAACACAATGATCAGATTAAACCTGAACCTTTCGGTTTTAACTGAGAAAACAAGGAGAGATATAGGAGTCAAATGATCAATGTGAATCACCAGTTATATGTAGACGAACTCACCTTGACGAGGTGGACAAGATTCGTGAAGAGTCCGGGGGGAATCACTGCCCACAAAGTAGAGTCCGGGAGAGGGCTGGTGCACCTCTAGGTATTGCCCGAAGGGGGGTTGCTCCACAGAGGTCCCGCGTTGCAGGAACTACACCCTGGTGTCACGCTCCTACAGGGAGGGTAACTCGGGGGTTCGCATGCCTCATGGTCACACCACAGGAAGGAGTTCACGCCGAGGAGGGAGCTCTAAGGAGGGAGGAAGGGGCCACTTCATGGGGTGCACTGCTGCGTGTGTGTTGTACCTTGTACGTATGGAGGAAGAATATGGGAATTTGATTCCATTTATTTTCTTTTTCAAACCCCTAAATTAATTTCCATTAATAATATTTATTATTAAAATCTTAAAACCCAATAATAATACTACCATTAATGTGATAATAAAAATAAAATATAATAATAATACTCATTTTATTATTATTATTATACACATTAAACACTTATCTAAAAAGTATAAAAAACACCCCAATTAATCCTTATTAAAGGAAATGTATCATTTGAGAAAATCAAACTCCCCTTTACTCCTCAATTAAATTAAAATCTCTGTGATATCAATGTAAAAAAAAAATAATTCCTTTCCCACAATTAATAAAATTTATTTTTTCCATGTATTTAATTAATTAAAAAAATAATAATAATAATTAAATCATCATCATTATTATATTAAAACATTATTATTTTTAATTCCAACCAAAACTCCCCAAATAATTACTATTATTATTATTATTAATAATATCCATAATGATCAATAATTATGACACTCGTAAAACCATAATAATAGAAATATAGTTCTTACTACTCAAACCATTTATATAACCCATCAAATATATTAAATAACCACACAACTTCATAAAATTTGAAAAATATTATTTAATTAAGCGTTTTATCGAGATACCCAACAGCCTGATTAAATTCACCTAAATATTACAACCAATTTAATAAAAACAGAACTTTGAAAAACCCCTTAATTAAATTGTATTAAAATAAACAATAAAAGCCCATTTTAATTATGTTCAACCTCCCCATTTAAATCCACATTAATTATCAAATTTTTTAACCTTCATTTATTATTCCTGTAAGAAATGTTTCATAATTAATTATAAAAATCCATATTGATCATTAAAGTATTTTAACATTTATTTAACTAAGTATCCAAAAATAATAATATCATTATTATTATTATTATTATTCAAACAGTCATTTATTTTATAACCCAAACCCCCAATTTATTAAACAATCAATTATATGATAAAAACTCTAACCCATAACCCCTCATTTAATTAAAAGTTTCATTGAGAATCTCAAAAGCCACATTTAATTCTAAAAAATGATACACTCCTTTAACACACAATTAAAATCTAAAAGTATCAAAATAATTTATGACTCCATAATAATAACAATGAAATTATTATTATTAGCACATTCCTCCATTTAATAAAAAAATTGTCATTTAATAATTCTGAAACTCTTCATTTAACTAAAACGGTTCTTTGATAAACCCAAAAGTCATGTCAATACCTTCAACTGCCATTTAATTAATTTTTTAACATTCAATAAATTTACCAACCACAATAATAGTAATAATAACTTCATTATTATTATTATTATTAAAAAATTATTTTAATTAATCCAAAACACTCATAAAATCATATATAATTAAAAAAATAATTATAATTTATTAAACAAGATAAACTACACAGGTTGGACTACAACCATGCGATTATCATGAAGATCCATTAATGTGGATTTTTCAGATCTGGTGCACCCGAGACTCATCAGGACACCTTCTAAAATTTATCGGTTAATTATGAAATTCCTAAAACGACACCATTAGGTGTTCCAACACTCAGAATAAAATTCCAGAGCTCGGTTTAAAAAAATGAACCATTGACAAATAAAAAATAAATCAAAAACATTCGTATTTTAACCCGATTTAAAAAACACGGGACATTACAATATACCCACCTTATAAACATCTCATCCATGAGAAGCCATCAGGAACCACTACTAAATCAACCAACCTACCAAGGACATTTAAGATGATCAGTCTAAATATTACCGGAAAACTCCATTCTAAAAGCTCGACATCACCTGCTGACACGTTTATCTGAAATGATGTAACAATACCCACTTTAGGATTTTACTTGACGTCTCACGAAAATATTAGCCACTCACCAGCGTGTGTTTTTAGTATACATTAATGCATGTGTGTGGCATTCCTCGAACCATGTTCACCACGTCAAACATTGATCATAAAAATCCATAACATAAACCTATCGGCGGGCCAAAACAATCGTGTCCCAAGAAGTACTCCCGAGTAGTGGGACGAACATACATTAATATCCTAGAACATTCTATGGGTACTACCTACCACAGGTTAGCCCCTTACGAAACATAAACATTGACCCTCTCTCTTGGTCACGAAAAATTGAAATCACAAGGTTCAAAAACCTCGTTTTCTTCTAGGAATTATAATTAATTCATTTAAACCTTTTAACATTTGAATGAATTTTAGCATACACCCAAGTAAATATTCACAAAAATTCAATTGGTTTCAAAACAACTACCAAAAGAAAAAAGGCATGTTATCACAAACATCCTATTTAATCATGATTCAATGTTATTCAAATATAAAGAGGCAATTTAGTATCTAAATTAATTTTACAGAAAAGGAAACCTACAAGGTTCTCATTTATTCAATATGGGTTCTTCCAAAAGCAACCCAACAACAGTTCATTATAATCAAAACTCAGAAGTTTTACATTTGTTACCATTTTAAAACAAATTATGTTTGTATAAGGTTCAAACACATGGTTGTCCATCTACCAATCGATAAGGCACCATACACCTTATTGTTGGAATTTGGCTCCCATTTATCACAAACAACAGTTATTTAAAATTTTATCTTTAGCACCACTTTCACATATCCAAAACACCTCTAAAATGTTAGCATAAATAGTAACACAACAACATGCTATAACGTAGAAGCATGGAACAACAACTAAACATGATAATAACTGAAATAGTAAGAAATATAATCACTCAAGCATGTTAAATCTATTACTGGATCAAGCTCTCTAGAGAGACATGTGAAAGCATATCAAAACATGGCATTGCACCCAAGGAACACAATACAAATTACCAGGAATCTTGCTAATGAAACTACATGGCATGTTATATTCATGACATGTGAATCTCTAAGTGACTAAGATGATACATGTATGAAACTTCCTTACCATATTAGGCCAAGACAATAATATTTCAATATTTTCAAAATCAATAAACTGTAGAAAATACACCAATCACTCAAGGTGAAATCATATCAACTGTAAACTATAATAGTACAAACATTAATTATCATCCCTTGCCATTCAGTCATTTCCTGTACATGAGGTGATCAGTCCCATCCACAGATTTTAACCCAAGAGTTGACACATTCTTAGTCTCGTATATACTAACCCCAAAACAGAAAGACAAAGGAAAAGAAAGAAAACCTAAACTTCTGATACAGCTTTGTAATATCCCGACCTAGCTCACTACTAAACCAGAGGCCGGACCGGTCGCCACATGACCTCAAGCATGCCTCCCCGTATGCCAGAGGCTGCCAACTAACAGCGAGGGTCTATGGATAGTCAATGGGGTGAATATACCCTCATTTTAGTGTTCAAAAATAAAAAAATTCAATAAATAGCAGAAACGGTATAATAAATGAATAAGCAGCAGAAAGAAGATTCTATAAATATTGTACAAAACAAATGCCCAACTCCAAATTATACAGTGGATGCATGCATGACATTATAATGATAAAAAACTATAAAACAATGAACAATACATCATGCTTTAAATTTCAATGCATAAATAAGTAAATAATGACTCAAATCCCCAGGGGCAATCTCCTCGAGCATCCTGAGCCTCCGCTCGGTCTAGTGCTCCTAACTCCCATGTAAATGAAAATAGCATAGTCTTGCAACCAAATAGAATCCACTCAAGAAAACAGTGCAATGGTGGCCAGAGTAGGGTGTGAGATATAAATCTCAAAATGCTGGGACCATCGGTGTCTACCCCAAACTAGACATTTAATAAATAAATTATAATATGTGAAGGCATGCACAAATTAAGAAAACAATACAATGTAACTATATACCCAAGTACCTGCTTCAGCCCTCAACTGGTGTCCGAACCTACATTATACATTTGTCATACATACTCAATATTCATTACATAATTATTCATCAGTTATTAGTTATTTCAATCTTAATAAATTATGATGATCTTGAGATTCGGCCTACACCAAACATCTTCCATATAAAACACTCACCACAGATGTCTCTAAAGACCATCTAAGTAATAAATCTAAAGACTAATTCCAAGATTGTGATTTTCCTTGGATAACACTTCATAAGTTATTCAATTCAACCTTTCATATACTATGTCTGGGCCCACCTACTAAAAATGGATCACCCAAGTCATTAATAAGTTTGAAACCTTCCTTATAAATAATTCACAAATCATCATGTCTCAACAACCTTCATTAACCATTAACTCATTTCATGCATGCACAATTAGAACCACAGTCCAATGTTAATTAATGGGTGTAGAACATCATGTCTAGAACCCTCATGAGTATTTGGAGTGTCAGTCCTTGTCTCACAACCCATGGGTATTTGGATCATTAGTCCCTGTCCCATAATAGAATATTTTCATACAAGCTGGGTGTAGAACTCCAAGTCTACACCCCGTGAGTATTTGGAGCTTCAGTCCTTGTCTCACAACCCATTAATCAATCATACATATATATTTATCATTGGTTTAGAACACCATGTCAATCACCCCGTGAGTATTTGGAGCTTCATTCATTGTCTCAGAACCCATTTGTCAATCCTACATATATATTTTTCGTTGGTGTAGAACACCATGTCTAACACCCCAAAACCATCCAATAATTAATTCATAAATTAATTAATCGAATCCGTTAATTAATTCAACAAATAATTAACAACATAAATCACCCGTCAAAAGTCAACCCCTAATTAACCATTCAACATATCAATAGAAAATAATTAATTAACAGTTAATTTTTCTTATCAAGCCAAATAAATAATTAACTCAACCTTTATCCAAATTCATTAAAAATTCTGAACCCGTCCACTCAAACAATGATTCGTCCAGGACATTAACAATTTACATGCACATCATAATCATCAAAAAAGATGCTAAACAAGCCCATATATTTAGCAACCATCTCACGCATCATCTCATATTATAGACCAACTCCATCCAAGATAATTTAATGCATGGAAATCTAACAAGAATCAAAACGTACCATTGGCCAACAGTCGTAACAAACAATCAATTCACAATCTTAATTTAATACATGCTAATTAATTAATTCAAAAATTAATTAATTAAATATTATCTCTTAAACCAATCATAAATTAATTAACCATTTAACATTTAACATATAATAATTAATCCATTCATTAATTATTACCAATTTTCAATTTATACATTTGAACATTTCAAATATTCAATATTCCCAATCATCATTAAAATCCAAAAATATTATTCCAACTCATGATTTGATAATTAATTATACAATTAATTGCCCTATTATACATTCTTCCCATTCAAATAATTTAACTATTTAATCATATCACTTTAACCAAATTAAAAAAACATGTTTAAAAACAACACAAGTTCAAGCCCTTATTTATCTCACATGGGAGACATCATTTAATAACATCAAAAGAGTCATGCATCGACATTTCATAATCAAGGAAACTTACCTTCTGAATTTATTTAATGTAGCTTTAATTCTTAAAATAATGTGTTATGTATTTGAGACCCTACATTGGGGTGGCACCATTTTAAATCCAAAGTGGTTTAATGTACTTGGCAGCAACCAGTCCACAACAGGTCTGTAATCGCATGTGCTCACACATTTATATATATATATATATATATTAATATTAATATTTATCCGCGTTGTCTACATTTATCCAAAAAAATTAAATTTATTAAACTGGTAACTAGAATCAAATTTGCAATGAACAACACACGTCTATCTTGGTAGCAGGATGTCATAAAAAATTAACATGCCTTAATATAACCGGTGCAAAACCAAACCGCGGGATAAGAAACTATCCCAAACCAATGGCAGCAATAAAATTCGAGACCATTCGCCTCATCCTGGGTGGAGGATGTCAGATTATGGACCAATGGGTGCCGAGTCAACATTCACATATCCTAAAAATAGAGGAGCACATTGATGAGATTAAACCCGAACCTTTGGGTTTTAACTGATAAAACAAGGCGAGATAGAGGAGTCAAATGATCAATGTGAATCACTAGTTACGCGCAAACAAACTCACCTTGACATGGCATACAAGATTCGTGAAGAGTCCAAGGGGAATCGTTGCACGCAAAGTGGATTCCTGAAGAGGGGTGGTGCGCCTCTAGGTATTGCCCGAATGGGGGTTGCGCCACAGAGGTCGAACGCTGCAGGAGCTTTGCCCGGGTGTCACACTGCTGTAGGGATGGTCACATGGGGGTTCACGTGCCTCTTGGTTGCACCATGGGAAGGAGCTCACACCAAGGAGGGAGCTCGAAAGAGGGAGAAAGGTGCTGCGCCATGGGGTGCGCTGCTGCGTGCGTGTTGCACCTTGTACGTAGAGAGGAAGAAGAGGGGAATTCAATTCCGTTTATTTTATTTTTCAAACCCCTAAATTAATTGCCATTAATAATAGTTATTATTAAACTCCTAAAACCTAATAATAATACTACCATTAATGTGACAATAATAATAGTAAAATATAATAATAATACTCATTTTATTATTATTATTATACACATTAATCGCTTATCTAAAAAGTATAAAAAAACTCCCCCATTAATCCTTCTTAAAGGAAACGTTTCATTGGAGAAAATCAAACTCCCCTTAACTCCTCAATTAAATTAAAATCTCTTTGACTTCAATGTAATAAAAAAAGTATTCCTTTCCCATAATTAATAAAATTCGTTTTTCATTAAATTAAAATAAATAACAAAATAATAATAATAATAATTAAATCATCATTATTTTTGTTATTAAAACTTTCATTTGTTGGAATTCCAACCAAAACTCCCCAATTAATTACTATTATGATTTATAATAATAATATCCATAAAGATCAATAATTATGACACTCGTAAAACCATAATAATAAAAATATAATTATTATTACTCAAACCTTTGATATAATCCAACAACTCTATTAAATAAACACACTCCTTCACCGAATTCGAAACTGCTTATTTAAATAAGCGTTTTATCAAGATACCCAACAAAATCATTAAATTCACCTATATATTACACCCCATTTCATAAAAATAGATCCTTGACCAACCCCGCAATTAAATTGTATTAAAAGAAAAAATAAAACTCACATTTTAATTATGTCCAACCTCGCCCATTTAAATCCACATTAATTATCCAATTCGTTTTTAACCTTTATTTATTATTCCTGTAATAAATGTTTCATAATTAATTATAAAACTCTATATTGATCATTAAATTCTTTTAACATTTATTTAACTAAGTAACCACAAAAATAATAATAACATTATTATTATTATTATTCAAACATTCTTTTATTTAAAAACCCAAACCCCTAATATATTACAATATCATTAATATGATAAAACTCTATCCCATAAACCCTCGTTTAATTAAAAGATTTTTTTGATAAGCTCAAAATCCACATTTAATTCTAATAAATGAGACACTACTTTAACACGCAATTAAAATCTCAAAGTATCAAAATAATTTATGACTTCATAATAATAACAATGACATTATTTTTATTAGCACATTATTCCATTTAATAAAAAATGTTCCTTTAATAATTCTGAGATTCTCTATTTAAATAAAACAGTTCTTTGATAAACCCAAAAGCCACATCAATACCTTCAACTGCAATTTAATTAATTCTTTAACATTAAATAAATTTAACAATAACAATAATAGTAATAATAACTTCATTATTATTATTATTATTATTAAATATTTATTTTAATTAATCCAATGCACTCATATAATCATATTTAATTAAAAAAATAATAATACTTTATTAAATAAGATAAACTGCACATGTTTGACTACAACCATGTGCTGCCCATGCAAATCCATTAATGTGGATTTTTCCCGATCCGGTGCACCCGAGACTCATCGGGACACTCGCTAAAATTTATCGGGTAATTATGCAATTCTAGAAAAGACACCATTTGGTGTTCCAATAATCAGAATAAAATTCCACAGCTCAGTTTATTAAAATGAACCATTGATAAATCATTAAAATAAAAAAAACATTTGTATTTTAACCCGGTTCAAAAACAGAAGACTTTACAAAGACTCAAAAATATAACCAAGATTTGTAGTTTTCTTGGTTTAGCAGGTTATTACCGGAGGTTTGTTAAGTATGTTGCATGGTGATCTAGTCCAATGAGTAAGTTAACTCGAAAATGTGTTAGGTTCCTTTGGACAAAAGAGTGTGATTTTTTTTTTCTGGAATTGAATTGAGGATTGGTGAGTGCTTTAGTTTTGGACCGGCCTTCCAGAAATGGTGAGTTTGTTATCTACAGTTATGCTTCATTGAAATAAATTGGTTGTGTCTTTATAAAGAATGATCAAGTAATTACATACGCTTCACTTCAGTTGAAACCTCATGAGTAAAATTACCCTACACATGATTTGGAATTATCAACTGTTGTTTTTGCCTTAAAAATTTGGAGGCATCATTTGTATGGAGTAAAATGTGAATTATATACTGACCACAAATGTATGAAGTATATATTCACTCAAAAATAATTTAGAATGATATAGAGGAGATGTTTGGAATTAATCAAGGATTTTGAATTCATGATCCATTACCATCTAGGAAAAGAAAATGAAGTGGCTGATGCTTTGAGTCGAACAAGTAACACTTAATTAACCATGATACATTTGGAATGAGATCCTTTGGTTTTTGATTTGATGAAATTTTCCATAGAAGTTGTTGGTTTAGAAAATTCATCTATTTTGATTCAGGTGTTAGTGATATAATCTCTATCAGATAGAATAAAAAAAGCACTGAAAGAAGACACTGAGTTGCAAAAAAAGGTAGAGTTGGTTATGAAAGGTAAGTTTCATGAATTTAACATTGGTAATGATTGTGTATTGAGGTTTGGGAAAACATTATGTGTGCCTTGTGATACACTGTTGAAGAATGTGTTGTTATGTGAAGCTCATAGTTCTACATTTTCAGTTCATCATTGCAGTACTATGATGTACAGAAATATTTAGGAGTATTAATGGTGGGATGTAATGAAAAGAGATATTGTTGATTATACTGTAAAGTGTTAGACATGTCAGTAGGTTAAAGCAGAGTGACAGTTAGCAAAAGGGATTCTTTAATCATTACCAGTGCCAGATTGGAAATGGGAAAATATATCCATGTACTTTGTTGTGGGATTACCAAAGACATCTCGAGGTAATAATAAAATCTGGGTTATTGTTGATCGGTTGATTAATCTGCTTATTTCATTCCTATTCGAGATACATTGTCTCTATATCAACATTTTATGTTAAATGATACAGAGATAGACAAGTTTCAAGGTGTTCTCCAATGCATTGTATGTTATCATGATCCCAGGTTTACTTCTAACATTTTGAAAGGCCATTAGAATTCATTGGGTACTGAATTAAATTTTAGTACAACATTTCATCCTCAATCTGATGGGAAGTTAGAATGAAAAATTCAGATCATGGATGATATGTTACATGCATTATCGATAGATTATCAAGGGTGTTGGGACCAACATCTTTCTTTGATCGAATTTTCATATAATAATATCTTTCGTTCCTGTACACAGATGGATCTATTTGAGGCTTTATATGGAAAGTGTTGTCGAACTCTAGCTTTTTGGGATAATGTAGGTGAAAGGAAGCTGATGGGACAAAAATTGGTATAATAGATGGTAGAAAAGGATCAGTTGATTCAGAAGAACATGAGAACATCTCAGAGTAGGCATAAAAGTTATGCAGATAACCGGAGGAAGGATATATCTTTTGAGGTAGGAGATCATGTCTTTCTCAATGTTTCTCCATGAAAAAGTTTGATGTGTTTTGGTAAGAAGGGAAAGTTGAGTCTGAGGATCATTGGACCATATGAAATCCTAAAGAATGTTTGATCATTTGCATACAGAGTGGATTTACCTCCATTTTTATCCATGGTACACAATATATTTCATGTTTCAATATTGATAATGTATATGCCAGATCTATGTCCTGTTTAATGTCCAGTGGTAGTTCTGTTGGAAGAAAATCTCTCTTATGAGGAACAACCTGTCCAAATTCTTAACCGAAGTGATAAAGTGTTGTGGAATAAGGTAATTCCCCATGTAATGTTTTCATGGAAAAACCATATGGTTTAAGAGGAAATGCGGGAATATGAAAATGCTCTGAGGGATAAATTCCCCCATTTATTTGATAAGTGAAAAAATTTTGAGGATGAAATTCCCAAAAGGGGGAAGGATATAAAATACCAAGTAAATAAAGAATAATATATTTTAATGTATATTAATATTTTCTAATTAAGTATTAATTTTACTTTAAATTGGATTCTATTTTCTATAGTGTACCCGATATGCAACTCCGGGTTTCTTTGAAATCTTATATTGCACACTAATACTATAATATTCTTATTTTAAATGGTAGTTAACGCCTAGTCGTTGTAATGGTTGAAATGAATATAACAAAATAAAATATTTTTATACATGTTTGTTAAATGTTTTTACATTTATCCAATAAAAGTTAGAGGCTTAAATTGTTAGTGAATCCAATTTTATGCATAAATATTCTAATATTCATTAAAAGGTGGATTTACCAACTTTTGATGGAGAAGATTATGTAAATCTAGTTTTGGTCATTTTTTTATGTTATATTTGAAAAATAAAATTATTCCTTATATTTGAGACATCAAAATTTACATTGGGTAATTTTTTGGTATTTTACCTATAAAGTTCAATTTTTAAGGAATAGTGAAAAATACTGTATTTTAATTCAAAAGTGCCTTTTAATCTAATTTACTTATAGGGTAAGATTATATTTTTAATTGGTATTAATGTGTAATTAGAATATATTTTTACCATTTAATCAAATTTTGGTCTGTTGAATTAATTTCACTTTGATATTGGACATAAACAAGTATCAATCTATTGATAGTTATTGTTTCTTAAAAACACGACTTTTGTTTTGACATCGAGAATTAATTTTAAATTAAATTTTGCCACTTATATGATTTGAATTGGGTAAAATAGACATCATTTTGGAATTCTTAATATCAAATATAGCTTAAGAATAATTTATTGTATTTTTCTAAAAAACATAATTTTTTTATGAATAGTGAAACCACTTAGTAGTAGTTAAGAAAAATGACTTTTCATTTTAATGAAATTTTACCACATCTGGGAATTTAATCATGAAATTATGACATAAATGGTTGTTATTATTAAGTAAAATGTGGTTCAATAAGATGAAAATAATTTTTGGTGAATATTAATTTTTGACATCATTTACCGCTGTTAAAGGTAAATAGCTTAATTTAAGGTAAAAAAATGTTATAATAATAAAAAATTACCTTAACACTTGTCATATACTCATTGGATGATTCATGGATGACCAGGGGAATACATGGGTCTAATTTGGGACCCCATAGAGCCACATGGGAGTGATAATGACACTTGATTAATTAACATAAAGAAATGACAAAAACGACCCAAACAAATATCTTTTAGTAAATAAATTTTTAGATGGGGTTGTATAAGTTTTCATTTTTACAATAAATATTCATTGGAAATATAAAAATATTTCATACATCATGGTAATTTTTTTATAATTTCTAGACATAAAATAAATTAAATTATTTCTGACACAATAATGATGAAGTGTTTACCTCATTAATAAATCATATACATAAATAAGATTATAAATATTAAAATAACATCCAAAACCTGTCCAATATTTTTGGTTGAATTTATTTCGACCATGAGTCATCTTATATTCTAACTTAATTAGTTTTGGACATTTAGAAACTGAATATCATTATATAAATAAATAATATTATTAGACTTTCCTAAAGTGCCCCTCCTCCACCTTATAAAAACCCCTCACTTATAACCTATTCCTCACACCTATGAAGCCCCTTGGATCATCAAAACCCATCCCAAATATTCTCTTATGATCCATATCTTCCTCCTAGAAGCCTTTCCATAGGCATAAGAAAATTCAATAAGTCCTTTTGGTTCAAACAAAAGAGAGATACCCAAATTAATGTTAACGATTTCTCTGAAATGATTTTGTTTTATTTTGTTTTATTTTACTTTTCCATCCCCATAAAATATTTTTATTCCTATAATTTATTACTAAAACATTATCCTCAATATAAAATGATTTTTTTTGAGAAGGATTCAAACTACACTTACACACACCTCCATCTAATGGGTAAAGAACATATTGTTTCTGTGGATGGAAAACTAACGCCTCACGAAACGATGATTGTTCAATTATCTCATACCACCTCTAAAGGTGGCCATTAATATGGATATATATATATATGATATATATTATGTTTATGTTATATTTATTCTACTGTATTTTTCATTTATAACATTCCTTTATGGTTTCCATAGTGGGTAAATACGAGAATCTCATTTGAGGAAGTGTGGACTACCGCCCGCACAAAGTGATATGACTCGTCAATGCCATATGTGGGATGTATAGAGGATAGATTTAGTGATATTATATATGATATTATACTATAATTATAATATACCTATGAATAATTATGTTTTAATTCTATTAAAGTACAAAATAGAAATGGAAGTAGCTTTCATGCGTACGTACGACTTACCGTCTGCATGAATGGTGCATTTCATTTTTTATCTCCAAATGATATTTACTGTTATAAATACATGTATATACTGAATATATATGATATATATGATATCTAAATATTTAATATCATTATGGATATAATGAACTATTGACCACATGAACAACTTGTAATTATAAGAAGTCCATTTTTGACTCAGGTACCAAATATCGACAATATGAACATTATTAACATAAATGATTACATAATCTTTATAACATGGTAATAATTGATATAAGAGGAATAATAAACATTAAAATTGTTCTTAATAAAATATAAATTAACTTTAGTTTATTATTAAGGAGATTAAAGAATGAACAGGTCAAGTCGGACAAGAGTTAAGAGACTTCGTCTCAATCTCATTTCATTGAGGCATATAATATTTTATACAAGAATTCTTTTTATACTATGTATAAACACCTTTTATTTTTCATTTCATTAAAAGGGAATCTTTTTCTATGAGGATTTTTAATAAATTAAAGAATGAATATTTTATTAATGTAAGAGTGACAATGACCTTTTTCACCGCTGGGAGTATTATTTGATTTATGGATTCCTTAAAAACCTGTAATGTTTTTAAAAGGAAAATAAATACAATATACTCTTTTATATATTTTGGTATTTAAAATGAGTTTGATAGTGGATTTGTTTATTTTAATATATTTAAATGATATATTATGATTTAAATATGGAAATTTTATATTTTTTTATATTTTTATGTGTTATGAATATGTTATGGTCCTTGGGCATTGTTTACTTATACATGTGGTTCCATGATAAACCTAGGGTGGGTGATCACGAGATAGCTCTCCAATGCATTAGGTAATGTAATGGAGGTAAACATGAATGTTTCTCCTAAGAGATTTTGGGAATATACTATGATGGGTATACCAAAGTAACTCCATATGTAGCTGTGATAGATACAATGTATGTATGTTATAGATACCACAAGTTACCTTTATGATTTGTGATTACTATGTGTTATTCATAAATCTTATTTTTTCAGAAGGTATGTAAAAGATTTTAATTTTTGTAATTATTTATGAACTAATGTTTTCTATCATTGTTTTATAACCCTTTCTGATCTTTTTATGCTCATACCATGTTTTGAAATGTTTTTCATAGGACATAAAGATAAATAGGGCCTTGGGATCAAGGAAAAGTCACCTGTCTAAAACATGGAACTAGACATGACTATTTTTTTCAAGTGTTTTTATTTTATGAAAAAAATGAAAAACTAATTAGAAGAGTCTAATTTGTAATATTTTGAGATGTACTAGTTATGTCCTAATTCTCCAAAACTCTAAACCTGAAAAGATCCTCAACGTGAATTATTTTTATAATTCAATAGCATGTAATGTTTTATGGTCGGGTCCTTATAACCAATGTTTATGATTCCATGTTTTCCAATGCCACTAGAATAATACATTCTCTGGGTATATGTTCGAATAATGTCATATTATTTTCTAAAATGTTATCTAATGATAATGTATGAAAGTATATGGTATATATAGTTGGTATAATAGAAAAGTTTTAGCATACGTTTGTAAGATAGGATATGAAAACCTTAGAAAGGACCCTATTGATATATATGTATATGTATAAATATAAAGAAATGTATAGATCACTGTATTGGAATTTTGGTAAAGTATATAGTGAGTGGTTTCCCAGAAATACATCCTTGTATGGATACTACATGTTGATGTGGATCTGTTAAAAATTATCATAAGTGTATCAAATCCAATGAGGTGTATAGGGCTTCACTTGACATAACCTGGAATATGAAAATGGTCCTTGATGAACAATTGGTTTGACACTGCCATGGTAAATTCTTTTTGAATTCAAAAACACTTCATGAACCATCATGAAGTATTTAAACAGAATTTTTTTTTATAAATATCCATCGATAAAACTATGGTGTCATAGATTAAGGGAGATTTCAAAATTTAGAAATCATGTAACTGAATTATCATGACTATATGGTTCCTCGTTATGGGAACAATTTCATACTCAATGTCTTTGGTTTTATTCAATGGAAGGAACCTGATGAAGCTATGTTAATAGTGATTATGAAAGACAATGAATTTATTTTCCTCCTGTGTGACAGAAATCTATGGGATTTGGAATGAAAAATGTTATCATTATTCTCACATAACATTCTACACATATACATCATGGTGAACATCCAAATGAGAAATAGAGGGTACAACATTTTGTTGATTCCTTCATAATGCAATGTACACCTTAGTTTAGAAGGTCTCCTAAACCAATTTTTACTGAAAAATAGATCAGAACTACTGAAATGATATTCTCTATTATTTGGTGGTTGGAGCATGATAATGTCATTCATGCTATTTATTAGTTTGAAGGTGAAGTAGACAAGTAGTGGAAGCTAATGAAGCATATGAGGTAACAAGATGAGATTGAATCAGGGATTGGGATGAGTACACGAACTTATTTTTAAATAAGTAATTTCGTTACATCATTCGTACAAATATAGTTAAAGTGTTCATTTACTAAAATAAAAATAATGATGAATGAGTTGGAATATACTAGGTTGATTTCATAATATGTGTGTACTACACCTCATGAATTATTATCTGACCCAAAAGTAATGTTGATAGGTTTTAAGGGCCATAAATCCAAGTTTCATAAGGGAATTGATCATAAATGACTTTAGTATCTATGAAAATATTGTGTATTGTGAAATCAAGGTTGAAATTGAGGTTGGGGTCATGTATGTCTCTCATTAATTTAACAAGAAAAATAATATAGTGTTTATAGGAAAACATACAAACCATGAATATAAGAAGATGATCATTACTTTTTTCACTATGTGTGGGAAGAATCATGGATGAAATTTACAGAGCTCATCTAATAAATGTTTTATTTGTGGTATGGATGGTCATCAGGAATTTTATTTCCAATGTTTTGGGAATAAGTATGGAAATGCTAATTATGGAGAAAAAGTCACACAGAATGCACCTCCCTTGTTTTTCTGATACATGTTTAATGATAATAAGAATTTTTTTAACCAATACCCAAAACCATGTGATAGTGATTATCATTAATGTATAACCCTTCATTCATCTATGAAATAATAGAAATTTTCATGCAATCACTATTTCTAATGAGGGGTGCAATAAAAATGAGGTGAAAGGTATGCTTATCATCCACCATAGAACTGCTAATTTCTTATTTGATAATGGATGAACCCACTCATTTATGTCTAAATTATTTTTTGGGGTTTTATGATTCTACCATAATTATTAGTTGTGGAATTAGAAATGAAACCCCTTAATGTTATGCTAATTTCATCCCATATCTATGATTCCTCTCTAGTTGACATTTTTAGGATTGTGCTTCCTGAAAATCTTGTCATTATAATATTGGTTGAATTTGAAAACATCTGAAGCATGTATTTTCTTTCTCAGTATAATAAACACATCTATTTCCATGTATGGGAATTTAAATTTGACATTTCAAACCCTTTTATGATCATTCATCAATGTGATAATAAGTATGAAATCCTTGTGGGGATTACATCGAGTGTATGGGTCATAATTTCACTTTTGAAGGAATTTTTATCTCAAATAGTTTTGGATAAAATCAATAACATTGATATTCATATTTTTCATGAATTTGTGGATGTATTTCTTCACAATTTTCCAATCATTCCATGAAAATATTATGTTTACTTCTCAATAGAACTCATACATAGTTCGACACCATTTTCAAAGACTCCTTGTTGAATGAACTCGATTGAGTGCTTGAAATTAAATAAGAAACTCCAAGAAAAAACTGATATGGGATTTATTTATCCATGTGTGTCACCTTGGGAATCATCTTTTATTTTTTTTAAAATTAAATATGCAACAATAAGGATTTTCATTTATTATCAATAGTTGAACAATATCAAGAACAAGAAGAAGTAACCACCCTCGTATTGATGACTTGTTTGATCAATTATTCATAGCTCAATAATTTTCCAATGTTGAACTTCATTCTATGTATCATTAATTAATGTTCATGAAAGCCGATATAACAATGAAGGCATTACTTATAATGTATGGATATTTAAAATATATAGTAATACTTTTTTCATACTAATTACCCTACTATATTGATTTATTTAAAGAATAGATTCCCTCTAAATTTTCTTGATCAGTTTTTGGTAGTCTCTAAATATGATATTATTATATATTCAATGTGAAACGAAGAGCATAACCATTTTTTGATAATTGAACTAAATATACTATAAAAGGATAAAATATATGAAAAGTTTTAAAAGTTTTCATTTTGTGTTAAAATGGTTATTTTTGGGTTATATAATCTCAAGATAACGTATTTTAATAGATACATCAAAGATGGAAGATATAGAATGTTGGCCTAGAATAAGAATGGTGACTGTGGGGTAAATATTTCTTCATTTAGCTGGATATTATAAATGGTTTGTGGATTAATTATTACAACTATATAATCATCTATTCATGTTAACATAGAAGGCTGTCAAGATCCTATGGACAACTAAATCCACTGAAACGTTCCAGGAACTGAAGAGAAGGTCATTCAACACACATGTTTTTGCTTTACCATGTTATAGTGAATGGTTTAAAATCAATAGTGATGCATCCATTACTGTATTTGGATGTTTTATTATGAGAAAAACATGGTTATCTCTTATTCCTTATTACAGTTGAAGATTAATGAGAAATATTATGCAACTCTTGATTTGGAGTTAGCAGTGGTAATTTTGTTTATTATAGATACAAGGGTATTATCTTTATGGAGAAAATTTTTATATATATACAGATCATAAAATATTAAAATTCATATTCACACTGACATATTTTCATAAGTTCTATAGATGATGGATTGTGTTGATAAGTTATTATGACTACTCATTACGTTACCATACTGGGAAAATGAAAATTGTGGAAAAGGCTCTGAGTTGGAATGATCATTCTATATTATCCATGATAAGAATCACAAAAGATCGAAAATTTAACTTCTTGAAAATGATGGATCTATAAATCTTGAATGAATGGAGGGAATATAATCATTCTAAAATAAATGTTCAATTCACTATCTATATAAATACAAAGGAGGCATAGAAGAAAGATGTAGTGTGACAAATAAATTTAGATTTTTTTGATAACATAACCTTGAGGAGGATGTAATGATATGTTTATAGAACCCTATATTCTTACATCCATATTATATTTGAATAAATATCTCTTATAGTAATATCATATATTTTTATTCTATTTTCGTCCTGAAATTATGAATATGTATGAAGATTTTAAATAATACTTATGGTTAGATGGAATAAAGAGAGAAATCCCAGTGTTTTTAGCTTGATGCATTGTATTATAGCAAGTTTAGGGTGAAAGGAAAAAGTCTAAAGGGATGTTTCATCCACTACACATACCATAATAGAAATGGTAGAACATAACAACATATTTTGTCATTTTACTCCAAAAAACCTCAAATGGTTTTAATTCTATATGGGTGGTAGTCGATCACTTTACAATGTCATCCCACTTCATCACTATTAGAAAAGTATACTCTCTAGATCATCTTTCTGGAATATACATTAATGAAGTTGTATGTTTTCATGGAATTCCATATTTCATTATATCACATTTGGATCTGAAGTTAAACTCTATATAATGGTGATGTATTCCATAATCAATTGATAGAAAATTGATTTTCTTCCCTATTTATAATCCTTATATGGATAGTCATTATATATGAACAATTAAAACCTTAAATGATATACTGAGATATTTTTTGTTATATTTCTATGTTGTTTGGGATCAAAACCTTTCTCTAGTTTATTTCTGTTACAATAATAGATTTTAATCAATCATCTAGATAGAACCACACTAATACCTCTGTGAGATGAAATGTAGAGCTCTAACATGATGGGATGAAGTTTTAGAATGAATTATACTAGGACCTAAGATCCAAGATGAAATGGAATAGAAGTTTTAATCCATTTAGAAGAATACTAATGAGGATAAAAATTCGTATAATAGTTATAATAATAATAGATTTCATGATCTAAAATATGAGGTTGGAGAGAAGGTATTTCAATTGATCTCTCCCACAAAAAGGTTATGTGGTTCAGAAAGAAATGGAATCAATGCAATAGGTGTATCGTTCCCTTTGAAATTCATGATTGTATAGGGACAATAGAGTATATATTGGAACTTCCTCTAAATCTCTCTTAAGTCCATGATGAGTTCAATATATCTATCCTAATTATGCACATACCTAACCCATCACATGTACTAATCACAAAGGCCATACAACTGGAGAATGATATTTATTATAAGGAATAACGATTTGAAATTTTGGATAATAGTGGGAAAGTAATAGGAAACTAGACCACTCACCATGTCCTCAAATTTTTGAAAAATCAATAGTTATAGGAATCTATGTTTTAACTTGGGCATATGATGAAGCAAAATTATCCTCATTTTGTTTACCCTAATGATGAATTTTTATGGAGAAATTCATTTTAAGCGGGGTATATTGTAACAACTAGAGTTTTTATAGATCATATTATTCTTTTCTCAAATGAATTAATTTTCATGGATTTCGTACATTTTTCTAAGTCAGAAATTCTATTAACACACACTAAATTTGCTTGCACCACATAAAACACTGAATTGTCATGTGTTACATGAAACACTATGTTTCTATAAAACATTATTTTATTATTATTATCAGTAACATGAATTAGAAATAACCTAGTCATTATGAATAGTATTATGAATAGTAATAACCAATTATAAAATATATTTCTTTATGGTTTTATATAAATCGACCATATTTATTATGTGGAAATATAATTTTTGTTAATTTATTTTTATTTTTAAAAATAATTTTTTTCTCTAATGATCTATTTCTCATATCCTTCTACGAAAAACCATAAATTATATATTAAACACATTTAAAAATTTAATTTGATAATATAAAATTCATATTTTAATTTATTATGTAAAAAAATTAGGTTTCAGTTTTCTAAATTTTTCTGAGAAACTTCATTTTTTGATTAACAATAAAAAATAACGAATTTTAATACTAAAATTATTTTTAATGTAATTTATTTTTATTGTTGATTTATATTTAAATTTGGTTTTGAAGGCAAATTATATCAATTATTTATCAATTAATCCAATTAAGGTAATGGGAATGAATTTTTTATTGAAATTGAATATAATGACATTTCCAACATTTGAACGGTTTTACATTAAAAACCCTTAGTGTCACCCCATATGTGGGATTATTATTAAAATAAGTTATTCCACTAATCTAATTTGAATTTAGAGAAACAGATTAGAAATTTGGAATAAAAATAATTTAATATGTCTAATATGGTCAATTTTTTTGACCAAATTTATTAGTGAAAGTGATTAAAATTAATTATAGAAATTAAGAAGAAAATTGGCATAACAAAGTTCTAAACCTTTAAATTAATGAAAAAAATATAGAAACATGAAGAAATTAATTTTTATCGATATATTTACAGACAATATTTTCTTTTCTATAATGTTTATATTATATTTTCCAATTCCAATGGAAGAAATGTGGGTCAAATTCCTTGTTCAAAAATTTACAGGAGTGCCACTCATCCTCCACTATAAAAGGCCTCCTCTCTAACCACATCCTCACACCTCTCAAGGAACTTCTTCTCAACCAATATAATAATAAATATCACATAAAAATTCATACCCTGATCCTATAAGCCTCCCCTTCAGAAAAACATCATCCATGGAATCCCTTTGGTCTAAACAAAATGTAGTTAACCAAATAAGAGGGAACAAAAATCCTCAAGATAGATCGATTTATTTTCATTATCAACCCCCATAAAAACTCAATATTCAATTATTATACAAAAATTAGTATACTCAATATATTGAGTGTTTTTTATTCTATGATTTCAAATTACAGTAACACACAAATCTATCTAATAGATAACAAACTGATTGTTTATGTGTATGGATATATACCACCTCATGAAACAATGGATGTTTATTTTTATATTACCACATATCAAGGTTGGTAATTTTGATGGATATTATATATATATATACATATATGATATATGTTCTATATTTTCTATATTTATGCTTCTTTAATTATTTTATAACACATTCCACTATAATTTCCAACTTTTGTATATTTGATAACATTGTTTCTAGATGTGTGTACTACTGCCTCTTCAAAGCGATGTGATTTTTTCACACATTACACAGAATATGATAAGGATTGATCTGGTTAACATATACGATATATATATATATTAATTAATATATATTAATTATATTATATACATATATATATACAGAATATGAATGTATTCTATTATTATTATTCTTCAAATTTACGGGTATTTAAATATCCATTATATGTTCTTTCATTTAGGGGGTCTAATTTTTTAAAGTTACCAAATTGGTAAATTTCCTTCTCACATATTATCTTTATGAAGAGATAAGTTTTGTTATGAACCATCATTGTTTTATCATTGTGTATTTGATCTGTTATGTCATTATTATCATTATTTTAATTATACTTTATGATTAATATAATTTCATTTTATTTTATGGAGAGTATAATCCCAAGTTACTATATGGTAATAGTTTATTGATATAATCTCATAATTTATTGAAAATCTGTATGATTATTCTTTCATTGATGAGTTAATATGATTTATCTCTAAAGACCAATCATGATTTTTATCCTACATAATTTATTCAATATATCTCCCAGTATTATTACTGATTACACTATTTGGTACCTATGTTATTGATGAAATGTTTTAAGAAAAATTTTCTAGTATTTCTATCTTGGATCAGAAATCTAGGTTATTTCAATAACCATGTTTTCAAAATTATTTGCAAAAATATTTTAAAATGATATTTGAATTTAAATTTAAAGTAAAATGGGTTTTTCAAAATTTTTATGGTTTCTAAATATTTTTTTATAAGTTTTCAAAACTATTTTCCATGAAAAACAGTTTCCAACATTACTTATGTATAAAAAAATATTTCCAATTAAAAATATATATTTTCTTCATGAAATGATTTTAAAATATCTTTCAATATTATTTCCCATCGAATATAACATCTATTCCAATTAATCATTCCTTTTTTGGGAAATGATTCCAATTTTTCATTAATATTCATTATATTAATGTTTATTTCATTTATGAAATATTTTTTATGAATCTAGTTTCTCTTTAATTGGTTATATTCTTTTGAAACCCTCTTATTTTCATATGTTTATATTTTGATGAAATTTTTATAAAACCATTATCTTTTCTCCAAATGATATTATATGAGTACAATTTTATGATACCTATATCATTTCATGGGTTGTTGTATGACTATCAATGATCTATTGGAATGCACATGTATGATTTTATTATGAGAATGATGGGACATATATCTCCATCCAATGCTTTAGGTAGTGAGTTATATCTCATGAGATACAATATGATGGTATTGGGACTAAATCGTGATAACTAAGACGGCCATGAGAGTGAATCATGACAAACAATATGGTATGATTAGTGAAATCATAGTACGAATACGATTATCAAAGAGAACCATGACTACCATTATGGTATGGGATGTTAACCAATAATATTAATACAGCCATGGAATCGATTCCTTGACTACTATGGAAAACATTAATATGTATATGTATGTTCCACAGTCCCATGTATTTTTCCGATGTTATTATTTTATGGATTATTTTCTTTATTTACATATGATTCATGTCTTCTAAATTTCAATGTGTTATTTCATGATTCATGTTTATGATCTTACTATATTTAGGGTATGATCTTCTATTGTTATGATCATGTTCTCATACCACTATGATCATGTTTATTCCAACATGTATCCAATTATTTCCCTTAATTATCATTTGATCCAACCCCATTTTATGTATCCTTTCCTAGTTAATGAAAATATTTATTATTTATAAAGTGTATAATAAGTCTTCTGGGCATGAAGAACCTTGTGGGAGATAATGTAGTTCACTTATGTACGAGTTTTTATGTTGCAATACTTCCAAAGGAAGTAGACTAATATAGTCATTGGGTGTCTTTTTCTATGATTTTTTGAGTATTCTTTAAAACATGTGTAATGGTAATGTATAAAAATAAATTTTTCATGTAACAAACCCATCCATGGAATATATTTGTTGAAAACCAAAATGAGTTACCCGATTTTGAGGTAATTTCCTTCCTCAAGGTCTTTAGATTTATTTATTTTTCCACTATTTTAAGTATTCATATTCTGTGATAATATAACAACACAAATACCATAAACATAATGAGATATTGTTTTTTAGGGGATCTACTTATAATTACACACAATCCCATATTATGGGCAATGAACTTACAACTTCTGTGTATGTTGAACAACCACCTCACTAAAGGATGTCATTTATTTTCCGTTTACCACCTCTCATGGATGAGAGTTATGATGGAAAATGTGTTTATTTATTTTAAATATGATATTCATAATTTCATATTAATTATTAAATTATTTTATTACACATAACATTATGCACTCAATTTTTTGGGAATAAGATAATATCATCTGTGAAAGTAAGGGCTATCTCCCCCTCAACGCTATGTGAATCATTCATGCTATACATGGAATGTATAATGTATTTTTTAATAAAACCATGTTCAACATATGAAATAGAATTTATAATGTAATTATAATATAAATATTCATATATATCATTTAAATTTAATTATTTTAAATTATGAAAAATATATGAATGTAGAATTCATGGATACATACGGCCTACCATCTCTATGATTGGTACTTATCTTTTCAAAACTCCAATAATTATAGATTATTGTAAATAGTTTTATAATATATTTATGATATTCACATCATTATTTAATTGTGTAGATTATGAAACCATGATATAATTAATAATAACAACAAGTAACAAGTTAAAACATACTCATGAAACTAGGAACTCATCACCCTAAATAGTGAAAATAATGAAGGATTGTTATCAAACGGGTAATAAGACATTACATGAAGATAATATATGATATTATAATCATGAATATGGTTATATAATAAGTTATAAACGCTACTAAAACCATTATAAGGTGGGTTAAAGGTCTTTCACATAAATGTAAACACAAGGGAATGCATTTTCTCTCAATTTACGTTCCATTGAGTTTATTTGATGTTATGGACCAACTCACTTTTATATGGTGTATATACTTCGCTTTGACATGTTATATAATTAATATTATTCCTATCAAGATATATTAAGTTTCATTTAATTTTATTCCATTTATGGTATTATTATTTAATATGATTCAAGGTGGTGTGGTACAATTTTGGAATGCTTAATGATTATTTTCCTTAATAATGTGGTTAGTGATTACCATTGAAATCTCACTTAATTATTTATCATTATCTTGAAACAATATATTTAATTTGATCATTTTCATTATTCATAACATTTATCTTGAATATTCATATTCTCATACAATGGATATTATTATTACATAACCCATATACAATTTTACATACGGTGTTTATATTGACATTTATTAGATTACCTGAGGAATTATTGATAATTTTTTTGTCATTTATTCAATATGGATATTTGAAAAAGAACACTATTATATATATTATTTGATATGTGTTAAATGATTTGGATATCTATAGCAAGGGTGGTGCTTGGTTATAGATATCCCTTTGATGCATTGTTCATCTCATAAGGCTAAATAGTTGTCCAAATTAGTTGTTTTTAACAGATATGAGAAACCATTATTATAAATGTCTTCAAAAATAATGGTTCCATGTACCTAAGAAACAAAAAATAAAATAATTAAGAATTTACACCATTTATATTTATTTATTATTTATTCATGATATTTTTTGTTGATATATCTATTAATGTATTTCATTTCTAGTTCATTGATTTAATAGAATGTGTTTTCTTATTTTTAAACCCTTCCATATTGATATTTCTATATCAATTTATTGGAATGGCATATTTTATTAGTTATTTACCTTTCCAGGTTGATTATTATCATTAATTAAATATTGGTTCTTCTTTACATTCCCTTTCCAAGAATTTTATCTCACTCATATTATCTTTCATTTCCATAGATTATGAAGAAGAAATGTCTTAATAATATTTCAAGGATGAAATTCATTTCATTTTATTATGTTTCAACTTTCATTGTATTTTTACCAATGTTTTATTTGTATCATGTATGTAATCAGGTTTTCCAATATTTCAAAACTAATCAATCCTGCAGGATTCGATTCCTCTTATCATCAAAAGATAATAATATAAAGCACTGGATCATAGCTTCTATGATTGGGGAGTTACAATTGGTATAAAATGATGTTTAAAAGAAACCATGGAAACAAAATTTATAAAAAAGATATTTTTTAACATAACCATATGATATCCATTGAGCATGAGTATAGAATAATATAATATAATCTTGGTAACTTATAGATTATATGGGTATTACGTGAAATATGTCATTTTATGGATACTACATGTTGACAAGGTTTTGTGATAGATTTTCCTTGGAGTAAAAACTATAACATGGTTTGTTGGTCCTAACTCTGCGTAACATGGTACATGACAGTAGTCTTTACTGCCCACCTGCCTTGACACTCCCAAGGGATATACTTAGGATATTTCAAATTTTCATTGGAAATCATTATGAAGAATTTAAAACAAAATATATACCCAAAGAAACCATGTTTATTATTATGATACTAGTTAAGGAGAACTTTCTCATTTTGTTATTAGTGTTTCACTAGTTTTGGAATTATACATTATGTTTCATACTTTTATGGTATAATAAATTATATTCCATTATTTAAAAATGGATAATTGATGAAAAAATTGTATCAATACATTTGTATAATCTATAGATTACCCAGATAAAGAAATTGATAAATTGTGTATTAGAACTAAGAATATTATGTAAATATTATAAAAGCTTAATTAATATGTGACACCCATCCTTACTCGGATGGAGTAACCTATTCCACAATAATATTTTAAATGTTGGATAATTTTATGGGACCGAGGCCCCATCATATAGTGGGACTAATAGTACAATGACATCTGAGCAATGGATTAAGTCATTGAATAACATATTCATTGAATTCAGAATTGGTGAAAATGAAATGGTTACACTTTTAGTATTTGGTGTGAATGGATATATAGATCAACGGTTTTGATTCATCCAGAATACCACAGAGGATGAAAAAAGTGGACTCATGAAATGGAGAACATTTGAGGATAAATTCAATGATAAATACTTCCCACAAGAGAATCAAACTAAGTTGAAGATAAAGTTGAATAGATTAATGAAAATGGAGGAAGAATGTTTTTTAGAGTATGGAGTTACATTTACCAGGTTAGAAAGGTACGTTATATATTTCAAATGATATTTTAAATATAATATTTATAATTTTATTGGAGGAGTTAGGAAAAGTATCCAAAGGGTTCCAGTGTCTCAAAGAATTTATTCTGATGATGAAAGACTTTAATACATCATAAACTTAGAGACAAAATTATCCATGAACAATCTCATAAAATAAAAGAAATAGAAGAATATAAAGTAATTCAAAATAGAAGATAAATGCAATAGGGAATGAATTGTTTTACAACGTGGTATTACTGTGGAAAGAATCACCTTGGTAAATGAATGAATGTTTTGGGAGTTTTAATAACTACAGAGAAAAGTTTCAACATGAAAAATAATGAAAATACTCAAAGGGAAATGATTCAATTCAGTTCAATAACTATAAGGATATGTGGCACAATACAAACGAATGCTGCAAGCATCAATGGAATATAAATCTGGAGAATCTAATTGGTCAGGCCCATGCATGTTTTATTGATATAGATTAAGTATAATGATTAATATTATTTTGTATTTGGATATAAGAAATATATTGAAAAAATATTTCCTTGAATACGTTATCATCATATAGATTATTTAATATATAAGAATTTTATTGCAGTGATTTTTCAATAATGATTTGAGATATTATATTGAATGGTACAAAAAACAGGTTTCAGTAGCATGTTTAACTTATTAAAAATGGAATGGTAGATGGAGGGATAATCCATAATATGTTTATAGAATCAAGAAAATTTTAATTGGATAATGAAATTATTGATTTGGATATGTAACAACTACATTGGAAGTGATTAATGATTTTTAGACAATGTTTTATATGAAATCACTTAGGGAGTCCACAATAATTTCTAATTTGTTGAATATATCCAAAAAATGTGTTTTACTTGAGGAATAAATCATCATTCATGTTCCTTATAAATTACAAAGTTAGTTAGATTTATTAACATATTTCAAAATAAAACACGATTATAGTGATCACAAGTTTGATATGTTATGATTAAAGATCTACTTCATGCGGATTGAAGTCTAATGATATGTTCAATTTTGAAATCCCTGACCTTCTTTCTAATGTGTTGGATCCTGATAATTTAAAAATTTTAACCATATATGATATGGTTGGATGAATTACTTCATCATAAGAAGAATCTTTTGAAAGGGATAGTGATGAAATTGTCCAAGGAATAACCAAAGGATAATATTTTGTTTATGAAATAGAAACATATATTTACATATGTAGAGTTAATTTATTCCTCAACTATAGAGAAAATTGTATTGAATTTTTTTATCTTATTACCATCATTTTTTATGATATAAAGGACATATTTTATTATAGATATTTTAGGATTTGTTGTGAACATATTTTATAATATCATGTTCTCTATCACTCTACATTACCACATTACTATTATATTATTCTTCCATATCCTTGTTTTTTATTTCCCACCCATGTTCTCCTACTAGGGAACCTACTTCTATGACTATTGTATTTCCATTTACTTATAATTTTAAAGGTTTTTTATTAACACTATATAAGATGTGGTATTTTAAATATTATTTTGAACTATCAATCTTCGATATGAGTTTTAAATAATGTGGATTAAATTTAATTAAGGTGGTGAGAATGTAACACCCTAAAATTATAATTTAAGAACATTGTTTTTAATAGCCTGTATAACATGCAACTTCCAGCATAGGAAAAAATATATCCTCTTGAGATTTAATGAAAAATTTTATAAATTTAATATATATATTTTTATACATGTAACAACGAGGTTGGACAATGTGACATGAAATAAAGACTTTATTTGATGCCAATCCATAACACACAAGACCGAGTTTTACCGAATAAAAATATATTATTAAAAATATTATTATATAATACAATAAGAAACAACTAGGTTTTAAATTTGTAGTTATGAATATTATTATCTGACTAATGAGAATTTATATTTTAAATTATCTTTTACTTATTAACATGAAGTTAATATAGATACCAAATAATAATAAGGGGAATGATTTTTTTTAAAAAATATTTTTATTCTCATAAATGTATTTTATTCTATCAAATAAAATTAATTACTATTATTGAATGATAATAATTAAAATTTATTATTATATATTAAATAAATATTTTTATTCTCATTCATTAGATTAAATAGGCATAGGATAATAACAAACCCAATAATAGACATAATATACAATATTTTAATAAAGGTAGTTTTCCACCACTTAATGGTTTACCTATGTAGATTGATAAATTTAAACCATTTTGAATTTTATATGTAAATATATATATAATTATTGAAATATAAACATCAATATTATGTTATGGTGAAATTTTAATATTTTTTCCTGAAGCTACATTATTTAATGAATAGTTTAAAATAATGATTTTTAACTCAAAATTGTATTTTCATCTAATTTTCTATAAGGTTAAATTATATATTTCAAAGGGTTTTAAATTTTAATTATATTAATTTTTTATAAATTATTTTATTTTAATTCATTATAATCATATTCATTTATAAATTTAATATACACACATAGTAAACTTTTGAACATTTTTACATTCAATACAAGCATTATGATCTTCTCTGCGATATTCATTTGAAATTAATTTCATCCATTTATGTGAGTACAATTAGGAAAAATTGATTCCATATTTTTAATAATAATATTTTCTAGTATTAAATAAGGAAACGGGTTTTTGCTCAAAAATATTTGTGAAATTTATTAGAGTTAATTACAACGATTAAGAGGAAAATTATCTTAACCAATGAGTAATCCTTAAACATATTTGCCAAAATTACCTATAAAATAGAAAAAAGACACTTCTATGGAAATATTTAGACCATATTATCCATTTTATTTAATTTTGAACATTTATGGATCAAATTTTCTTTGTAAAATCTTGAGTATTATTCGAAAACATTTCCATGAATGACAATCTTCCACTATAAAAATATAGTTAAACCTCCCACTTCCACACACCTCTCAAGAAAAATTGCATTGAAAAAATATATAATTTAATATCTCTTAAAAATATATCACATAAACCTACAATCCTCAAATTGGGAATAAATCCATCTAAGGAGTCCCTTTGGTTCAAACCAAAAGAAGTAACTCGATAAAGATGTAACATCCTTCCTCAAGCTCTTTAGATTTGTTTATCTTTCCACTAATTCAATTATAATTAATATATGACTATATAAAATTCTAATATAATAAATTTAATGATATGTTATTATGTTTTTTTCCTACACATACACACACTCCCATGTAATGGGTATCAAATTTACCATTTATGTGTATGGTGAAATATTGCCTCGCAAAATGATGTTGTTTTTTACCATTACCGCATCTCATGGTTGGGAATAATGATGGATAATATATTTATATAGTATATTTTTTATATTTATAGTTTTTTACACATCTATCATAATTATATAAATATTACCTTTATTTACTCCATTTTGTGGAATACAATAATATCATTTGTGGATCTGTGGATTATTGTCCCCTCAAAGCGATATGATTCGTTCATTCTATACAAAGAATGTATAATGGATGATTTTATTAAGAATATGTAACATATTTTAAATATATATTAAATTATAATCATAATATATATATTTATATATATATCATTTAAATTCATTCTTTTAAAATACAACAAGGTTATGAAGGCAGTGTTCACGAGTCCGCACGTCCTACCATCTCCATGAAAGGTTCATTTTATTTACTATATTCAAAATATATATATTATTATAAATTCATAAATACATAATATATATGACATTTATAACATGGAATTAATTATTAATATTATTAAACCATGATCTAATTAATAATAATAACAAGTAACACGTTAAAACATAATCATCAAATTGGGTATTTGACACCCAAAATAGTGAAAATAATGAAATATTGTTATCAAACTGGTATTAAGATATTATATGAAGATATTATATGATATTATAAACACTAATATGTTTCATCAATAAGTTATTAAAACTCATAAAACCATTATATTGGATTTTAATGTTCGTTCAAAAAAAATGAAATGCAAGGTAAGGGGTTTTGTCTCAATTTACATTTCATTGAGAATTCATTGATGTTATATAGTAATTCATTTTTATATGGTTTATAGACATACATGATACATTTTATATCATGAATAACCATATTCTGATGATATTTTATATTTAATTTAATGTTATTTGTTAAATTGGATAATGATTCAGATGTTTTAATGTGGAATGGGACACATTGGAATGTTTAATGATTATTTTCCTTAGGAATTTGTTTAATGATTACCTTAGAAATTCCACTTTTTTTATTTTTAACTATATAGTATAGAAATAACTTCCTTTTTATCATTTTTATTTGACATTACATTAATATTCAATATCCTTATTCTCATTTAATGAATATTATTATTTCGTAATCTGTAAAGCATTTTACATACGATGTTGACTTTAAAAATTATTTAATTAATTGTGGAATTACTGGTAAATAAATGTCTTTTATTCAACAAGAATATTTGTAACAACCGGTTCTTGGTGACAGGACACACACCCTGCCTTAACAAGATTGTTGGGTCATGGCCCACTAGGTACCACCAGTTGCCCCACATACACGTGGACCCCAAAATAGGGCCCACCCACATGCCCGAACGGGTCATCTGACTAATGATAGTTCCCACAGGCCAACACATGCCTTTTCTACTGTGATTTGTCTTTATTCACACACACCCGGGGAAACATACCAAAATGTCACCCATCCTGATCCCAATTCTGGGCCATGAATGATTAACTGTGGTGTTCTAATCAGACAACATCCCAGTGACAACAAATACACCACACCTTTACACGACCTTCAGGTCCTGGCCCACCAGGTACCACCAGTTGCCCCACAGACACATGGACCCCACCTTGGGGCCCACCGACATTCCCGAACGGGTCATCTGACTAATGATAGTTCCCACATGCCAACACATGTCCTTTCTATTGTGATTTTTCCTCATTCACACACACCCTGGGAAACATTCTAAAAGGTCACCCATCATGATTATTATTCCAGGACAAGCACCATTAACTATGGAGTTCTTATCAGATAGGATCTCGAAAAGGATAGTTCAGCTTGTTGACATGAGTAATATTATTTAGTCATTTATCCATTTATCATTCTAGGGTGTTATAATCACACCCCCCCTAGAACACAACGTCCTCGTTGTGGGCCCTACATCTCAACCCAAGAAGTGCACTACACTTAAGGCTGGGATATTCCTCTGATATCTAATGTAAAAAATGGGTCCTGATGACAGCACAGACACCACGCATTAACATGTTCTTCGGGTCCAGGCCCACCAGGTATCCATATTTGCCCCGTTGACACGTAGTACCCACTATGGGCCCACCTACAAGCCTCAACAGGTTATCTGAGTAATGAAAGTCCCCACCTGGCAACACTTGTCATTTCCAGTGTGTTTTTGTCCTCACTCACACAGACCCTAGGAAACTTCCTAGAAAGTCACCCATCTTGATCACTACTCCAAGGAAAGCACACATAACGGTGGAGTTCTAATCAGGTAGGCTCTCGAAAAGGAAAGTTCACCTTGGTGAAATGAGTCTTTTCATTTAGTCATTTAACCCATTATCATTTGGGGATGTTAAAATCACACCCCCCCTAGAGCACAACATCTTCATTGTGGGCCCTGCATCTCAACCCAGGCAGTGCACTGCACTTAAGCTTGGGTTCCTTCTCTGATACCAAATGTAACAAGTGGGTCCCGCTGACAGCATAGACACCACTCCTTAACATGGTCGTCGGGTCCCAGCCTGGTAGGTATCTCCAGTTTCCCCACAGATACATGGTCCCCACAATGGATCCCACCATATGCATGAACGGGTCATCTAACTAATGATAGTCCCCACAGGAAATCAAATTTCCTTTCTATTGTGTTTTTGTTCTTACTCACACACACAGGGAAACATCCCACAAGGTCACCCATCCTGATCACTAATCCATGGGATACACTCTTAACTGTGGAGTTCTAAATAGGTAGGCTCCCGAAAAAGAAGATGCACCTTTTTGAAAATCACCCCCCTTTAGAGAACAACTTCCTTGTTGTGGGACCTAAATCTCAACCCAATAAGTGCACTACACTTATGGTTGGGTTCATCCTCTGATTCCAAAGTTAACAACTAGGTCCCAGTGATAACACTAACACCCCACATTAATATGACTATCAGGTCCCGGCCCGCTAGCAATCCCCAGTTGCCCTACAGACACGTGGTCCCCAACATGGGGCCAACCCACATGCCGGAATGGGTCATCTGACTCATGAAAGTCCCCACAGGCCAAATCATGTCCTTTCCTTCATGTGTTTCTGTCCTCATTCACACACACCCTGGAAAACAATCCAGAAGGTTATCCATCATGATCTATACTCCTGGGAAAGCATGCTTAACTGAGGAGTTTTAATCATGTAGGCTCCCAAAAATGAAGGTGAACCGTGTTGACATGATTCATACCATTTAATACTTTAACCCTTAATCCTTTGGGTATGTTATAATCACATCCCTTAAGAGAACAACGTCCTTTTTGGGGGCCCCAAATCTCAGCCCAGGCAGTGCGACACACATAATGTTGGGTACCACCTTTGATTCCAAACGTAACAAAAGGGTCCCGATGAAATCACATACACCCCGACATAACAAGACCCTCAGTTCTTGGCCCACCAAGAACTACTAGTTGCCCCGTAGACACATGGTCCCCACAATGGGCCCATGCATGTGCCCGAACGGGTCATCTAACTACTGATAGTCCCCATAGGCCAATACATGTCCTTTCTAGTGTGTTTTTTCCTCATTCACACACACCCTAAGAAATATCCCAAAAGGTTAACCATCATAATCACTACTCTATCCCAATCACGCTTAACTGTGAACTTCTAATTAGGTAGGCTCCCAAAAAAGAAGGTGCACCATATTGACATGACTCATATCATTTAGTGATTTAACCCTTTATCATTTGAAGATGTTACAATCCCCCCCACTTAGAGGACAACATTATCATTGTGGGTCCTACATCTCATCCTAGGCAGTTCACTGCACTTAAGTCTGGGTAGCACTTTTGATACCAAATCTATCAACAGTGTCCCGATGAGAGCACTGCCTTAACCTGGATGTTGGGTCCCGATCTGCCAGGTATCCTGAGTTGCCCCGCAGAAAAGTGGTCCCCACTATGGGTCCCACCCACATGCTTTAATGGGTCATCTGACTAATGAAAATCCCCACATGGCAACACATGTCCTTTCCAGTGTGTTTTTGTCCTCACTCACACACGTTCACGAACGGGTCATATGACAAATGATAGTCCCCACAGGACAACACATGTCCTTACAAGTTTCTTTGTCCTCACTCACACACACCCTGGGAAACATTCCAGATGGTTACCTATCCTGATCACTACTCCAGAGCAAGCACTCTTAACAATGGAGTTCTAATCAGGTAGGATACCAAAAAGGAAGGTTCAATTTTCTTACATGAGTCATGCCGTTTATTAACATAACACTTTATCATTAGGGTATTTTACAATAACCCCCACCCCCTCTTTAAAGCACAAAATCCTCATTGTGGGACCTACATCTCAACCCAGACAGTGCACTTCACTTAAGGTTAGGTACCACATCTGATACCAAATGTAACAATGTGGTCCCAGTGACAGCACAAACACCCTACCGTAACATGGTCATCAAGTCCCGGCCTGCCAGGTATCCCCAATAGCGCCGTAGTTATGTGGTCCCCACCCACATGCCGGGAGCGGTCATCTTACAAATGACAGTCCCCATAGGACAAAACATGTCATTTCTAGTGTGTTTTTTTATCCACTCACACACACACTGAGAAACATCCCTGAAGGTCACCCATACGGATCACTACTTCAGGGAAAGCACACTTAACTCTGGAGTTCTAATCAGGTAGGCTCCCGAAAAGGAAGGTGCACCTTATTGACATGAGTCATACCGTTTAGTCATTTAACCCTCTATCATTTGTAGATGTTATAATATTTGATAGTTATCATTATTAAGTCGACTATTCTATATATGAATAATGATTTTGATAGATATTCCATGGGTTCGTCCCACTTATAGACATCCCCTTGATGCATTAGTAGTCCTATGAGAAGAAATAGTTGGCCAAGTTAGATGGGGGATTTAACCAATATGCTAAACTATCTTTTGAAATTTATTGATGGTAATGGTTATATGTTCCTAGGAAACACGACATCTAGTAATTAATTATAACCTCATATAGATCCATTCATTATTTATCTATGACAATTTTCATTGATGTATATATGGATGCGATTCATTTTAAATTCTTTGATTATAGGAAATTAATTTTCAGTTTCTTACATTTCTATAATTATATTTCCTTAAATATATATTTGAATGAAATGTGTTATCACTTATTTAATTATCCTTATTTGTTATTCTAATAAATTAATGATTGGTTCTTTTTCGAATACCTTTACAGATCATTTGAGCTCAACCGTATTAAGTTTGTTTCCCCATATTATGAAGAATAAATCATTGAATAATATTTCAATGTTTCAGTTCATTTAAAATTATTATGTATCTCATATTACATTATATTTCAAATGTCACGACCCGCCCTCGGGGTCCGTGCCGTGACTACCCCAAGCCCGCCTTCCATAGGCCAGGGGCTGGCGACTAGCACAAAGGTGTAAATCCCGGTAAAAAGGGAAGGCATTGCCTTTGTAAAGTAAACAAACACCACAGAGTAAGCAAGCGGAAAAGTAAACACTAAGTAAGAACAGAGTACAACTGAAAGTGCAGAAAAGTAAATAGGCCAGTATACAAACCCAAACTGAAAGTAAAGTACAACTCGAAATGGAAAAACAGCAACTGTAAGGTAAAAGCCGCCACACCGAGCTGTCCAGTGGAAATCCCACCTGAAGGGTGGGTACAGATAACTCCACTGCTCCTCGGGTCCAACCGTCCGCTCCGGGCACGTCCCGCCCAGTGGTCCACCTCCAGGTACTGTTCCGCTCTGCAAGTCTCAGCCACGATCGACGATGTCCGTCGTCTGCAACCAACACAACGTAGTGCAGGCATAGCCCGTGTAGGGGTGAGTATAAGCTACTCAGTAGGGACCCCGAGACCCCTGAAGGTCTCCCAAAATCCACAAAGGATAAACCACAAAGGAATATACAATCATGAAGTAAAATCCGACACTGCTTAGGTATATGCCCATACATATACCTAAGTCATCAATTCTAATACGCTCCAACCTCCGAGCCCAAGTACAACTCAGTCCACACAAGAAAGTATACGTATTCCACACAGGAAACCAAAATGAAATCCACACAGGATAGCACCACACAATCCACACAGGAAAACAACAGGATTCAGCTCACACAGGTATACATCATCGAAAAGATGAAAAAGATGATCAGACATAGATACTGAATCATCTAAGCTGGGACCCACATAGGATAGAAGACCATCATGGCTGGGACCCACATAGGATACAAGACCAGCACTGAGTCATCTAAGCTGGGACCCACATAGTATACAAGACCAGCACTCTTCATTGATTCATCTATACTGGGACCCACATAGGATAAAAGACCAGTATTGAATCATCCAAGCTGGGACCCACATAGGATACAAGACCAGCACAGCTAGGACCCACATAGGATACAAGACTAGCTGTCTTCATTGATTCAAATATACTGGGACCCACATAGGATACAAGACCAGTATTGAATCATCTAAGCTGGGACCCACATAGGATACAAGACCAGCACAGCTAGGACCCACATAGGATACAAGACCTGTACAGTTAGGACCCACATAGGATACAAGACCAGCTGTCTTCATCGTCGCTGTCCACTGAGGATTTCTGCACAGTCGTCGTCGTCGAAGTAGTAGTCGCAGCCAGCTCTAGGGTTCCCGCACACAGCAAGCTCGTTCGGGAGGGTCCGATCCACGAGCCGAGATACTGATACATCAACTGTCACAAAGACCAGAGTTGATGTATCCAAAAGTTCTGTATCGTCAACAGGAACTCAATGCAACAGACGGTGCGTCAATCGGACGCCCGGTCTGAGAGATATTGGCTTTTTCGTCCCAGGGGCCCGGTTGGTTTTTAAGGCAAAACCAACCCGACCGTACTCCACCTGTGTACAAACCTCAGGCGGAGTATGCCGAAAGATCCGTCTCACTAAGAGGAACTCAACAAAGCTGACGGCACGTCAATCGGACGACCGTAGCTCAAGATATGAGGGTTTCCGCTCCGAGGGCCCGGAACCGGGTCGACCCGACCCGGGTCCGACCCGACCCGGCCGGCGGCAGGGCGGCGTGGCGGCGCGGCCCGGCGCGGCGGCACGGTCTGGCACGATGGCGCGGCCTGGGCGCCGCTCGGGTGCCACGCGCGGGGGGCAAAGCCCCCGCTCTCCTCTACTCGCGGCGCGGATGGATGTCGCAGCTTGGGTCAAACGGCACCCCCCCACGTGGGGGCCTGCTTTTGAGAAAAACGGGGGGGGGGGGGGGGGGCGCCTGCCCCCCTTTGTGAAACCGGCCCACCTCATAATGGGGGGCCAATTAAGTTGGCCAGGGGAATTAAATTCCCCCGGTTTTTCCCCTTCCGGCCGGCCCGACCTGGCCGACCGGTTCTTCTTCAATGGGACCGGAAAAGCTGGTCCCCTTACGGCTTCCGACACCTGTGGCCCAGCTGGCCGCCGGTCTTTCCGTTCCGCCGTGGCCCGGAACTGGCCGCGGCCTTCGCCGTCTGGCGCGGTGCGACGGCATCGCGCCCCTCCGCCGCGGCCCCACTCCGGTCGCAGCGCCTTCGGTTTTCTTTGACGCGGCGCGACGGCGTCACGTTCATGATAATCTTTCCACGGCGCAGCGCGACGACGCCACACAATAATTGAAAAATGATATCTGCTTGGTGCGATGGCACCAAGCCATCACGTTTCATCAGCAAGAAACATTCAAGAACAAAGGAGGGGGAATTCGGCCGTGTTTGTGCGGTCCGGCCCCCCTCTCGTTAGACGATAACACTTAAACATTTATCCTCAAGATTTTCATGCAAGAACCAAGAACAAGAATAAATAAATAATCAACAACAAACCCCTACCTCGGTTTCAAGAACGATGATCGTCAATGACCCGCGGAAGACGTGCGTCGCGGTGGTCGGCGTCGCGGAAAATGACGTCGATGTCGTGAAGTGAGGATTCGTAGCTCTTTGTCGGCGATTTTGTCACGGGAAACCGTCGCGGAAGAGATGACGCGGAAGGAGACGTCGTCGGTGTCGCGGGTATGGCGTCGCGGAAGACGGTTCCCGAGAACGTGGCGTTCTTCGTCGAAGTCCGAAGGTTCTTCGTGTTCTTCGTCAATGTTTGAAGAAGATGGAGAGAATTCTTTGAAACCTCTCAAGATGGCTAAGGTGACCAACCAAAATAAAATAAGCTAAGAATTATTTTATTCATACAATTATCATCTTGAATTTCAAAGGTTTGAAATTCAAACAACTAAATTCAATTAACTAACCAATTTGTTAAGTTAATTAAAGAGGAGTTATAGGGAGATTAAAAATAGAAGAAGGTGAAGTGTTAGGGTTCGTGTTGGCCCCACCACACTTAATCCTCTCAAGGGAGGTTAAGTGGATGTGGGTCCCACCCCTAACTCCCTTTGGGAGAAGTTAACCAACAAATTAAGAATAAAACGTGTTTCCACATTTTTATTCAACTTCTTATAATTTCTCCCAAAACTAACTTTCATTCCGCATAAAACGCAACCTCAGAATAGGTCTCCTTAAGCGAATATCGGTGCTGCGAGTTCATCGGTGTCGTTGGATTTCAATTCTGAGCACCAGATCAAAAGTTAGAAATTCCCGCTCGTTCGTTCACTGAACGTACTCGAGCCAAAATTCAAAAATTGATTCTGGGCACTCCGGGCCTCGGAATCAGGTGCCGTCAGAAACCGCGATCTTGTAAAATTCCAAAGAAAATTAAGAAAAAATTTCCCTTGAATTTTATGGGTCTTTACATTACTCCCACCTCAGGGCTTTACGTCCCCATAAAGATACATCAAAAACTAGGGAAACAAATGAGGGTACTGAGCACGCATCTGAGCCTCCCGCTCCCAAGTGCTCTCCTAGAGATTCCCGTGCTGCCATCTGATGCGCACTAGAGGAATCAACCGTCCACGTAGGACCCACTCCTGTCGATCCTCGATCTCCCTCGGGACCACCGTAAAAGTCGCCCCATCGTCAACGTCAAGCTCCCCATGGTCAATGATGTGCGTCGGGTCGTGCACGTATCTCCTCAGCTGAGATACGTGGAAGACGTCATGAACCCGATGCAACTGAGGTGGTAGAGCCAGGCGATAAGCCGCCTCGCCAATCCTGCTGAGGACCTGGAAGGGTCCGATGAAGCGCGGAGATAACTTACCGCCTCGGCTAAATCTCCGTAAACCACGTCGAGGTGAGACCCGCAAGAAGACGTGGTCGCCATCCTCAAACTCTAGTGGCCTCCACCTCCTGTCAGCATATGACTTATGCTGGCTCTGAGCTGTACTCATCCGTGCCTGGATGACTTGAACCATCTCAGCTCCCACTAGAGCTGCAAGATTTCTTCTTTTCCGATAAGAGAAATCTGGTCCCATCCCCTGGATGAACTACATTCTTTGCCTAATACAGTCAATCCCGACATGGATGTTACTAATCCATACCAAGTATGACGTCATAAGGCCTCGACGCTACTACCAAGAGATCCAACCGTTACTCTCGCCTCCAAAGGTTGAGTCACACTGTCGGCATCAGTGTGTGGTAACTGGGTCTCCTCCAGTAGATGTCTCACAAGTGAGGGTCAAGTCAACAGTCAAAACTGGAACCTCTTAGTAACAACACAAAAGAGGACAGGAATGAAAACATCACAAAGGTATGCGTCTTTTATTATTTCATCTCATAACACAAAGACGCTACACAATAGCAACAAGGAACTAGAAGTACAAAGGACGTATCCACTATTTCCGCTCCTGTCCATTTGCTCCCAGAGCTCCATGATCGAAGGCCTCAGCTGCCTGAAGATGAGCTCTCCCATGTCCACCAACTCCCTATGGTCGGGGTGGACCTCCTGGTGGTGGTGGTAACACCTCGAAGTGTCTCCCACCATCGGCTACTCAGCAAGCTCCTCTGCCTCGTCCGCCTATACCCTGCGGACCACCGTGGCCGAATCTCTGTCTGGGAGGTCCCTATACCACCTGCTCCTCATCTGTAAGACGAGTCCGGCAGTCTCGAGCCAAGTGACCTCGCCCACTGCATGCGTAGCAATGTGTGCCCCTCATGTAGCTGGCTCTCCTTCGGGTGCCCCGCACAACCGAATATTCATCCTGTGACTGCCCATCTGATGGTCTGGCCCACTTGGAACTCTGCGTCACCTGTCTACTGCCAGCTGCAGAAGACCCTGCTATGGGCCGTCCTGTGGAGGGCCCTGTCACTGGAGCCTGCTCGGCGAGAAAACTCTCCACTAGAAGGGCTCTCTCCAACACCTCTGCCTGTGTCAGAATGTTGAGGGAGATCATCGAAGCCCTGATCTCGTGCCTCAGTCCCTGCTCGAAGGTCTGGGCCCAGTAGAATGGGTCCCGTACCATGTTAGTCGAGTAGCGCGAGAGATCGGTAAATCTCGCCAAGTACTGAGCGACCGTCATGCTGCCCTGCCACAGCTAAAGAAGATCCTAGATACGCACCGCACGAAGGGTGGCTTGGACGAACTCCGAGCAGAAGAGGCTCTCAAAGTCCGTCCATAGAATAAATGTCTCATCGTGCACCTAGAGCATCAAGCTCCACCATCGGCCCACCGCTGCGTGCAGTAGGCTCACAGCGAGGATCACCATGAGGTCTTCAGGTGTCCTCACTAGCCTAAAAACTCGTACCACTGCCTCCAGCCAGTCCTCTGCTGCCTGGGGGTCCGTCTCCCCACGGAACCTAGGCGGTCGCTGGCACTGGAACTCGTGCAGAGCTCCAAGGCGTCGTGCATCGTCAGCGGCTGGTGCTGGAAGCATCGGTGGATCGGCGGGTAGAGCTACCGCCGGTGCCACTGCTGACAAAGGGCCCTGCACCGAGGCCTCGTCGCTCAGTGGGCTGTCGTCATGCTCGACTCTCGGAACCCTAGCTGGATGCCGTCGTGGGGCCATCCTGAAGGGAAACAGGTGCGCCATGGTCAGAACAGTATACCTGGTGAGATGATATAAAGTAATCACCAAGAAAACTTTGAAACACACACGCAATCAATGTTTTCGTGCATTAAGTCGGAAATCAGTAGTCAGGGTCCTGGTGTATGAATACGTCGGCCGTCGCACCAACACTGGACTCCCTGGACTAATAACCACACTCAATACGCTAAACATTATTGCTTCACATAGAAAAGATCAGAGTTCGCGGTAGAACCGAACTCCTCTGATACCAATTTGTCACGACCCATCCTCGGGGTCCGTGCCGTGACTACCCCAAGCCCGCCTTCCATAGGCCAAGGGCTGGCGACTAGCACCAAGGCGTAAATCCCGATAAAAAGGGAAGGCATTGCCTTTGTAAAGTAAAAAAACACCACAGAGTAAGCAAGCAGAAAAGTAAACACTAAGTAAGAACAGAGTACAACTGAAAGTGCGGAAAAGTAAATGGGCCAGTATACAAACCCAAACTGAAAGTAAAGTACAACTCGAAAGGGAAAAACAGCAACTGTAAGGTAAAAGACGCCACACCGAGCTATCCACTAGAAATCCCACCTGAAGGGTGGGTACAGATAACTCCACTGCTCCTCGGGTCCCGCCGTCCGCTCCGGGAACGTCCCACCCAGTGGTCCGCCTCCAAGTACCGTTCTGCTCTGCAAGTCTCAGCCACGATCAATGCTGTCCGTCGTCTACAACCTACACAACGTAGTGCGGGCATAGCCCGTGAAGGGGTGAGTATAAGCTACTCAGTAGGGACCCCGAGACCCCTGAAGGTCTCCCAAAATCCAGAAAGGATAAACCACAAAGGAAGATACAATCACGAAGTATAATCCGACACTGCTTAGGTATATGCCCATACATATACCTAAGTCATCAATTCCAATACGCTCCAACCTCCGAACCCAAGTACAACTCAGTCCACACAGGAAAGTATAAGTATTCCACACAGGAAAGCAAAACGAAATCCACACAGGATAGCAAATCACAATCCACACAGAAAAACAACAGGATTCAGCTCAAACAGGTATACATCATCGAAAAGGTGAAAAAGATGATCAGACATAGATACTGAATCATCTAAGCTGGGACCCACATAGTATACAAGACCAGCCGTCCTAATTGTTTCATTTATGCTGGGACCCACATAGGATACAAGACCAACATGGCTGGGTCCCACATAGGATACAAGGCCAGCACTGAGTCATCTAAGCTAGGGCCCACATAGGATACAAGACCAGCACTCTTCATTGATTCATCTAGACTAGGACCCACATAGGATACAAGACCAGTATTGAATCATCCAAGCTGGGACCCACATCGGATACAAGACCAGCATCGCTAGGACCCACATAGGATACAAGACAAGATGTCTTCATTGATTCAACTATACTGGGACCCACATAGGATACAAGACCAGTATTGAATCATCTAAGCTGGGACCCACATAGGATACAAGGCAAGCACAGCTAGGACCCACATAGGATACAAGACCAGCTTTCTTCATCATTGCAGTCCACTGAGGATTTCTGTACAGTCGTCGTCGTCGAAGTAGCAGTTGTAGCCAGCTCTAGGGTTCCCGCACACAGCAAGCTCATTCGGGAGGGTCTGCTTCACGAGCCGAGAGGCTGATACATCAACTGTCACAAAGACCAGAGTTGATGTATCCAAAAGTTCCGTATCGTCAACAGGAACTCAACGCAACAGACGACGCGTCGATCGGATGCCCGGTCTGAGAGATATTGGCTTTTTTGTCCCAGGGGCCCGGTTGGTTTTAAAGGCAAAACCAACCCGACCGTACTCCACCTGCGTCCAAACCTCAGGCGGAGTATGCCGAAAGATCCTTCTCACTAAGAGGAACTCAACAAAGCGGACGACACGTCAATCAGACGTCCGTAGCTCAAGATATGAGCGTTTCAGCTCCGAGGGCCCGGTTGGTTTCGTGTACGAACCAACCCGGCCAAACTCAATGTTCTCCGATACCTTGAGTGTATTATACCGAAATGACCGTCTCGATCCAAGGATCTCATCGCCGCTGACGGTTCATCAATCGGAAATCCGTAGCTCATGTTATGGGCAAAAGAATGAAGTTGATTCGAAAACGGGGGGTCCGGGTCCGGGCCGACCCGGCCCGACCCCCCCTGGGTCGGCCCGAACCGGGTCGACCCGAGCCCGGCACGGCGGCGCGGCCTGGGCTCCGCTCGGGTGCCATGCGCGGGGGGAAAACCCCCGATCTCCTCTGCTGGCGGCGTGGCTGGATGTCGCGCCTTGGGTCAAACGCCCCCCCCCCCCCCCATGTGGGGGCCTGCTTTTGAGAAAAACGGGGGGGCCGCCTGCCCCCCCTTTGTGAAACCGGCCCCCCTCATAATGGGGGGCCAATTAAGTTGGCCGGGGGAATTATATTCCCCCGGTTTTCCCCTTCCGGCCGACCTGACCTGGCCAGTCGGTTCTTCTTCAACGGGACCGGAAAAGCCGGTCCCCTTCCGGATTCCGACACCGGTGGCCCGGCTGGCTGCCGGTCTTTCCGTTCCGCCGCGGCCCGGAACCGGCCGCGGCCTTCGCCGTCCGGCATGGTGCGACGGCATCGCGCCCCTCCGCCGCTGCCCCGCTCCGGCCGCGGCGCCTTCAGTTTTCTTTGACGCGGCGCGACAGCATCGCGTTCATGATAATCTTTCCACGGCGCGGCGCGACGGCGCCGCGCAATAATTGACGAATGATATCTGCTTGGTGCGATGGCACCAAGCCATCACGTTTCATCCGCAAGAAACATTCAAGAACAAAGGAGGGGGAATTCGGCCGTGTTTGTGCGTTCCGTCCCCCTCTCGTTAGAGGATAACACTTAAACATTTATCCTCAAGATTGTCATGCTAGAACCAAGAACGAGAATAAATAAATAATCAACAACAAACGCCCTACCTCAGTTTCAAGAACGATGATCGTCAACGACCCACGGAAGATGAGCGTCGCGTTGGTCGGCGTCGCGGAAAAGGATGTCGATGTCGTGAACCGAGGATTCGTAGCTCTTTGTCAGCGATTTCGTCGTGGGAAACCGTCGCGGAAGAGATGACGCGGAAGGAGACGTCATCGGTGTCGCGGGTATGGCGTCGCGGAAGACGGTTCCCGAGAACGTGGCGTTCTTCGTCGAAGTCCGAAGGTTCTTCGCGTTCTTCGTCAAAGTTTGAAAAAGATGGAGATAATTCTTCAAAACCTCTCAAGATGGCTAAGGTGACCAACCAAAATAAAATAAGCTAAGGATTATTTTTTTCATACAATTATCATCTTGAATTTCAAAGGTTTGAAATTCAAACAACTCAATTCAATTAATTATCCAAGTTGTTAAGTTAATTAAAGAGGAGTTATAGGGAGTTTAAAAAGAGAAGAAGGTGAAGTGTTAGGGTTCGTGTGGGCCCCACCACACTTAATCCTCTCAAGGGAGGTTAAGTGGATGTGGGTCCCACCCCTAACTCCCTTTGGGAGTAGTTAACCAACAAATTAAAAATAAAAAGTGTTTCCACATTTTTATTTAACCTCTTATAATTTCTCCCAAAACTAACTTTCATTCCGCATAAAACGCAACCTCGGAAAAGGTCTCCTTAAAAGAATATCGGCGCTGTGAGTTCATCGGTGTCCTCGGATTTCAATTCCGAGCAGCGGATCAAAAGTTAGAAATTCCCGCTCGTTCGTTCACTGAACGTACCCGAGCCAAACTTTGGAAATTGATTCCGGGCACTCTGGGCCTCGGAATCAGGTGCCGTCAGAAACCGCGTTCTTGTAAAATTCCAGAGAAAATTAAGAAAAAATTTCCATTGAATTTTATGGGTCTTTACATCAAAATACATTATTGGTATCATATATGTAATATGTTTTTCCCAAATTTATAAAGTGATCAGTCCTTTGGTATTTGATTCCTTATATTCATTCCAATGTAATGAATGAATACCCCAACTCTGGGCTTCTAGGGTTGGGGTGTAATAGTTTGGATAGTGGAATCGATGATATTATGATTCTCAAATAATCTATTTAATCCACACATTAGTTTTTATGTTTCATCATGATCTTGGTTGAGGTCAAATTCTAGTGATCTTATATCCCTTATAAGATCCAATAAATGTGTTTCATAGTGTATGCTCTTAATAGTTAACATCATCACTTCCTTTGTCTGTGTCAATGAGATTTATCACTACCACATGTATATAATAAAAATATAATCCTTTTTTAGTTTCTATACTATTAATTGTAATTATTTTGAGGTATATTTTTAAATGTAATTTATTTAACTTATTTGGGTGAAAACCCAAATTAGTGCATTGGTTTTCCATAATTTTGTTTCATAATACGACTTTTAATCATTCGAAAATGGAATTTAATTTAGAAATGTTTTTTTAATAATAATATTTGATGAAAATTATAATTAAAATTGTGACAATAATAAAACCATGAGTAAATATAAGTCTTCACTAAACAAAAATTTCATACATATAGAGAAAAAATATTTAAGATGGTTAAATTTTAAAATGGTTTATTATTTTTTCAAATAACTTTTTTAATGTGTTTATTATTTTAACCAAATAAAATGTAGTTAAAATATATTTAATATTAATATAATATATAAAAAATATATTAACATTAATTAAAATATATATTGATATGAAATAATATTAAAAACATTGAAGGTTTTAAAGAATCATTTTTCTGTAAAACATTATATTTATATTATTTATTTTTATTTGAAAGATACATGTATAGGTTTTATAACATTAATTTTCCAAAATATACATACATTTTAAAAATAGAAAGTCAAAATTAAATTAGTGTTATATTTTTTTATTTTTATTCAATGAATTCATGTGAAAAGTGAAAATCATGATTTTTACAAAAACTATAAATCTTATGAATATATAATTTTAATAATAAAGAAATATAATTGTGCAAAATATTATAATTTTTCAAATATTTATTTTAGAAGAAAATATATGTAGTCACAAAATACATGGAATTTTAAAAATCTAAATTTAATATTTTAATGATTTAAGGAATATTCTCCAATGAAAAGTTATTTTTGTTCTTTTTTGTTAATTTAAAAATATTTTGGTAAATCATGATTTAATATATATTATTAAGACACATAACTACATTTTTTATAATAATAATATTTAATTTCTAAAAATAATAACATTGATAATTTCATCCTATATAAAAAAATTTAAAAATGAAAATACAAAATTTTCTAAAATACAGGTTATACGTATCATGTTCACTAATTTAAAATTTTAATTTTTATCATTACTAGAAATATTATTAGATAAAATGATTTTTATATATTAAATAAATATTTAAAACATATTCAATATAGGGAATTTTAATTTTGTATTCATAAAAATTAATTACTGATGATGAAAATAAGTTTCCATGGTAAAAAGTAATTTGGGAAAAGTTAATAGAAAATGGAAGACTAGAATTAATCAAAAGAAATCTAAAAAATAATTTTTAATGAATTAGTTTCTAAAATGTCACCAATTCCATTATATTAAAATTTTATTCCTTTTTTCCTATATAGTGTTATTTAATTACTATATCATAATAATTATTTATGAAAATAAAATTTTCATTAATAATAAATGGATCCATAACCAAACCACTTATACTCACAAAACATGTTTGATATATTAAAAAAATCCTATATAACTCTCCTACAATCCTAGAAACTGCATTGTGTTTTTGGTCTCCTCAAAACACCACCTCTCAATTTGTTACTATGATTTGGAAAGGAATATTAACAAAGAGTAAGGAAAAATTCTCAATAACTCCTTTTATATTTATTTCCTTTCAATATTATTCAAACTATTATGGATATAATGTAACAATATTTAAATAACTACATCAACATAATAATTATACTAAAATGTTTTAATGTTTATGTTTTACCAATTTTCTACATTCCTCCTAACCATTCGGAAAAAATTATTTTTTACTTTTCATGTAATCTATAGCCTCAATAAGTAATATTATATACATTGATTTTTGTCAAAAAAATATATTTAATGAATTAATATTTTATTTATATCATTTTCAGGATTCAAAAATTATAAAAAACTCTCTATCTCCCTACCATTATATTGAAACGAATTCGTCACCCGTGTATATGTGGGGATTACCGCCTCCATGAAAGTGACACATTCCATTTTATAGATTGTTTATTTCATTATAAAACTCACTTAATATTTTATTAAAAACAATTAAAATGTAAAAAATATCATTATTCTACTGTAATAATGATATTATTCCAAAATAATCACATTCATAACCATATTCACCCATAAATCATTACATAATAATGATTTTCTTGATTTAAAAACCTAATTGAAGAATTATCTAAATTAATACCATGAATGACTATAGAAATGTATCAAATTTTTTATTATATATTAATGAGAATATAATTCTTTTATTCATAATATTTAGCATTTGATTTCAATATATTTCTTTTAATTGGTTCCTTAAAATATTTCTTATGTTGTATTAGTTTATAATTTCAATTTTCTTTCATTGATATGCATTCCATATTCACATTGTTTTCAATTCTTTATTTTGTATATACTGCCCATGTATGTATTTTTATCATGTTCTTTATGAAATTAATTGAAATTACACATTCATATTATGTTATACATTTCATGGGTTTACGATTCAAAAGGTAATGAAGATGTATGGAGGTTTTCTTAACAAATCCTCTTTTCTTGAGTCCAAACTATTATTATTTGACTATGGTATTAAAAGATTATTTTCAACCATTATATGTTAATATTATGTTTCCTTTACTTATTCATTTATGCGTAACTACATTTATGGATTTCATTCCTTATAAAATTTCATGATGTTAAGAATATTTCCTACCCCTACAAATAATAAATTTCTTTCAAATAAATATTTTCTATTACTACTAATTTAAATCATTTTTTATGTAAACCCAATTATATGTTATCTAATGTGAAATTTATATTTATATTCTATTCTTTTCAAAAGGATGTTTTATTAATTTTTTATGATGTTGTATTTTTAAAAAATTTAATATAATTATTTAAATTATTTTTCCTCTTAGATCATTTATTTTATATTATATAAGAATTGTTTGTGAGGTATTCTTTAAACTGTTTCCAAGATTCTATTATTGAGGTTTATTTTTATAAAGTTAGTTCTTAATTATTTTTAATATAATATTTTTTTTTAAATAAAATCAAAATGTGACCCACAAGATCATATTTTCACAATAATGTTTAAAATGTTGTCAAAAGTATATTTATATTTTTTACATGTTATAAAAAAATATATTTTATGTATATTACTATAAATGAATATTCCCTTCTATGACATATAATTAATTTCTAAATAAACAGAATTTTTAAAAATTTAAAATTGGAAGTGGTTAATTTAACTTATTTTTGAAATTGATTTACTTAATGACACTGAAAATGTATTATTTACATCTATGTGAACATAATTAATTTCCCTCATGTGATACAAGGAATATGTTTTTATTCCACTATACATATTCCTTATCTTGAGAGATTATAAAATATTCTTTGGATGTTTTCATGAGACTCATCCTTTTGACATGTGTTATTTAAGTGATTTTTAAAAATTAATGTTTTTATGGTCTCTTAGAGTAGAAATGTATGGATTATTTATATGGTTAGGTGGGGTACTTTGTAGTCCTCCAAATAATTATATTATGTTTTATATATCAGGTTCTCAAAAGTTTACATGTGTAATATCATAGGCACAATAGGGTTAAATGGTTGTTAGTTTTATAAAATGAGGCTACAAGGGCAGTATTTCAAACCTATGAGGGTACACAAATTGTTTACCCAAACCTAGGAATGTATAAGGGTTTTAAAATCCTTCATATGAGTGTACATGTTTATTATCAAATTCTTAATATGTTTAACATGTTGTTATCCCAAGCCAAATATGGATCACATGTTGTTAACCCAATCCCAAGAGGGTACACAAGTAGTATCCCTTTCCCAAGAGGGTACAAAGTAATATCTTATGGCCAATAGGGTACAATAGTTGTATCCCAATTCCATGAGGGTATATAGTTTTAATTACATTTAATAAGAAGTTACATGTGTCGTTAGCTGAAGAATACAATGTTATTAGAATTAGGTAGCAATGCCTACTCCACTAGGTTATGATTTTCTATTGTTTCAATTTTTACATATTTTTATATTATATGGTTATGTTATTCTACCACTAGTAATGTTTATGACCTCAATTTTCAATACATATCAGTCATGGTGTATGTTTGATCATTTCATAATATAGTTCATTTTATTATAAATTTTGAGAAACCCTTGTTTTTAATTTTACCTTTTTATAATATATTTCTCCCATGATTTTGATTTTTAATTTTCTTATAATCTACCAAATTATAATATAAATTATTTTTTTCCCTTACCAATAATTATATATATATATATATTTACATCCACTTATGATTATGATGCATATAAATTTTGAGAAGTCTAGAAGGAGAACTAGTGCAGTTTGATTATGGATAAAAGATAATAAATATGCCAAAAATATAATTCCTATAAAGATGATAATTAAAGACACAAAACCTTCCATTAGTTGGATTTTGTGATAATTTATGATTTCTAATGTTAAAATTATGAAATTATAAAAATTATGTAATAAAAATATATGAACATATCATTTTTTATCAAATGTAATTTTTAGATAATGTTCTTTTAACACCAGATTCTAGAGTGTGGGTATAGATGCCTCATACATAATATGAATCATATAAGTTTGTAAGTAGTATGAATTATATCATTCTATTTAGAGTCCATAATGTTTTACAGGAAACCACTCTTAATAATGTGTTAGATTAACTTCCATTGGGAATGTGGTAGAGATTTTTACAAACTAAATACATTTGGAAGGTCGTTAGATTTTGAGTAATACAATCATTATAATTTAATTAGTCAATGTAAATAGACTAAAATTTATTCTAGTTATGTCAATAATATTTCAATTCTGAGTATTTCTTCATTGGTCAGAGGATGTTTAATTTTATTTATTAAACATTCACATGTAAATTGAAAAAATGAGTAAGCATAAATTTTATTGATGGAGATTTCGGATCAAGTAAATGATCTGATTCCATGATAATATTTAATTGTTTAATTATTAAAATAATTGGGAGTTCTGTTTAATATATTTATTACATGTTATATTTATTTAATAATTAATATAATAAATTGGAATAATGCACGTAAGTCATTTATTTTTTTAATAAATAAATAGTAACTAGTGGTTTTGTATTTATTTTCAGAGGTAACAAAATCCAAAGGACATTATATAGTTTCCATATTATAAATCATTGATTTTAATACAATATTATATCATGTATACCAATTATATTACTAGTGCACTCTAATTTTGAAGTGAATATAATTCCCCTAATTAAATCATGATCTGAGAGAAATAAAATTATTTCAAAATGTTAGATATTTATGAGATTCTATAACTAATATAGAATTGACATTCTATTAACCAATGAATTGGTAGAAAAAAATTGATCTTTGTAGATTGATATATGAATTTCTCAATGGGGATTACAATTTAATTCCCATGTAAATAATAATTAATAATAATTTTTTAGATGTAACTAAAACAAGTTGTTTTTTAAATTAAATATAATTTTATATTTATATAAAGTGAATTGTTCTAGTGTTTGGAAGAAAAAATATAAATATATATTAGTTATTTTTTTGGATATCCCTAAAATTTTTATGTTGGATTCCTACAATGTTTATCCACTATGTACAAAAACATTACTCCCTATTAATTCAATCACATCATTCACTTTAAGAACTATTCTTTCCTTTAATTTTATATATATTCATGTAAATATGAAATTTCTATAGTCATCACACGAACAAAAAATATTCATGTCTTTATCTCATCACATTTATCATTATCCCATTCACTAAATATTGAATTTAATCCTTACTACATGTATAAGACATATCTCATAGGATAACCTCTTACCGAATAATCTATTTAAAAAATATTAGAAAAGAATATGTTACCTAAATATTGCATTTGGATCACTAATATTTTGAGTCATGTCTCATCATCTAGAGACCATACACCCATGTAGGTCGCATCCTAAGAATTAAAATTTATGTATCTATCTCAAATATAATAAGGAAGATCATATTCCAATACCCAATTTTTTAGGATCCCATCCTCATAAGGTTATCCCCACACACATACTACCTACTATATTTAGTTTTTCATATCCATGTAAAACTCAATGATCTATCTCTCTGTAAGTATGTGTCATGGATGTTTTCCAATACATATTAAAATATGTAGAGAAACAATTATATAATATTAGGAATAAACCAAATATCTTTTTTCTTATGATAAATTATCCAAAATCACATTCTTGATATGAAACTAATTTCATAGTCATATACAAGAATGTACATGTAATGTAACCCGATGTTCCATGTCTTATGCATAAACACACATATCTCAACTACCACATCCAAGTGTAACAACATATACAATAACTCAAAATCATTAGATATTATCATAATAACTGAAATATAACAATTATAACTAAATTAAACAATCCCAAATCATTGGAGGTTTGGATATCTTCCCATATATATGATGGATTAGAAAAAATAAAACATATAACCCGTGTTTCTATCATTTTATCGCTATTTTCAATGTCACACGTAGTAATGTAGACAAAATCAGAATTTTTTACAACATTAAAAGTACCCAGTATAAGTAACCACCCACATAGACTAAGAAATATGATCTCATTTTTGCCTACCTTTGCACTATAGGATATAATGTAATGGTATGACTTTGAAAATATCATTTGGGAGAGATTATACACTCTGTGTCACTTTATATTATGAAAACTGATAAAACAAAACATCTATAAATATTAAAAATTAGAGTGTTGAAATTTATTTACAATAGAAATAATGTAATATAAATAAATACCTTCATACAACAACAAAATGTTACTTATTATGGTTAAATTTTAATAAATAATTAATAAGATAAAAAACATTGTGATCATATAAATTTTAGTGAAAACTAAAAAGAAGAGAAAAACTACACTTCCCTCGGTCTTTCCCTAGCTCTATATCCCAATCCGTAATAAGATCATCTGTATTTTTTCAAATATACTATTAACCTCTCACTGACCAACATGTCAACCAGAATATATGAAAATCTAGAAGATGCATATGTATAGAGTGATTATAAAACATAGTTTTCCACTAAAAACCGTGAATATAATGACTTATAAATATACATGTATACAAATAGATAATGAAATTTATATTCATAAATAGTTACATATATACTCCATTAATGTTATTTAAAACACAATGTGACGATGTACTAATTGACTTATACCTTTCGTATCCAATGTTAAAAATAAGAGAGTAATCCAATATTTTGATCATAAAAATTCGATGATCATTTTGTCTTGGATTTTGTAACCAACTAGGAAATGATACACAATAATACCCATAAACCATATGTGAATGATTTATCATCGATTAAAATTCCAAAAGAATAATAACCCCTAAAATGATTTAGTAAAATTAAATATCACATATTTTAAATAACGACACACAATATAATCTCATATATAATTTTATTATAAACACTTATTTAATTTCTCCATAACCATACTAGTTCACAGTTTTTAATATTAAGGTTAAATATAGGTTCTAAATTTAATCAGACCTAATTATGGATTTTTTATAGTTTATTAACTATTTTTTGATATAATTAGGAAGACCAAACATTATTGGTTTTTTATTCATAACCTATGAAGTGGGTTAAGATAAAATATGGATATAATAAAAATCTAGGTGATAACAAGAAGCAACAAACATATAATATTCAATGACAATGGAAAATTTATATACTTTGATACCCATACAATGAAAAATAAGTTTATCACAACAATGGAAAATGAAATATCATAACCTACACTATAACAGGAGGCTATGATGAAGAGGTATCATAGGATGTGATATATAATATCTCACACATATGGAAGATATTGAAACCCATGTTGAAAGAAATGAACTAGGGGTAGGTTTTTCATATTCAATAACACATTATGTTAATGAATATTACTCAATGACTCCATATTATATCTAGAAGTCTCTACAGAGATACTCTTTTTATTTCAGGGTTGATGAAGAGGACCAATTGATGGAATCTTCTCAAATGATATGGTATATCATAACAATAGTTTCAACGAGGAAGTTATTTGAATTCTTATAAATTCATATCTACAAAATTGAAGGATTCTCATGACATGGAAAATAGGTGTAGAATGTATTGTGATAGCTATAAATAATCAATATTAAAATATATGGTATATAAGGATAGTAGAATCATATCCTACAATATAACTCAATAATAGAATGTGAATGACTTATTGAGGATGGTTTTTTTCATATCACTAAATTGGATTCACTTCTATCATTTAGTCCAAATGTTCCATATAAAACCATTATCCCAACTCTAAAAATGAAAAAAAGAAGATCCATTGATCCCAATTAAAATTTTATAATCATTATTAATGACTCGTGAAAAAACAATTCAAATAGGAATGATGAATGTTGTCCATATAAAAGGAGATCAGTGATAAATGAATATAATATCAATGGGGAAAATGATTAAATTCACATAAAATCTTAACTAAATCATAGAGTGTATGAAGAAATAATAGACATTAATCTTGACTGATTAATGATAATAAATAGATAGATCATAGGATGTGCACTAGAATCCCTTTTTTCAATAGAATTTGTTTTAGGTATGAAATATGTCATGGGGGCCTATATATTAACCTGAGTAAGACATTGTAACATGTTCCAACATGTCGTAGACTTTATAAATTATTAAAGAATTCTATATTTATTTTAATATATTTTATTTTTAATAACATTTATTGATTCTTCAAAACTCATATAAAATCTCATTTCTTTATAATCATGGAGAACTAACCATAGTGTTTTCTACAATTTATGAATTATGTTGTTATTGAGCGGTAAATTCATATTTAAATATATAAATTTAATTTTTTTGTTTTATAAATAATGGATCATTTTAAGGATATTTGGTAGTATCCCATATCCTGGATGTGTTCTATAAATATACTGGCCCTAGTAGCCAAGAGTTAGTGGTTACATTTTACACTGGCACAATATACATTGAATCTCTACATAAATGACCAAATAACTTTTAGTTTTTGTAAACTATATTCATACTAGATTCATTTATATAAGGGACCAACATAACCATTGATGTAACTGGTCAACATATTGATGTCACTGTACATGTAGTTCTATTAGTTATTTATTTGGGGATCAATCACTTCATGTCGTAAACCATCTATTGTCTTGTATTAATATATATTAATATAATCCCATTTTGTGAAATGGTCCAAGGAAATAAAAATCTGATTAGAACCCCTGAGAAAAGTGGTGATGAAATCCAAAAAATAGGATCTTATAATTGATACAGATTTTATTTCCATGAGTAAGGAAATTTATTTCAATTATTAGTATGGGAGACTATTGTTATATGAATATAGATGTTTCAGAATCATGCGTTCAGATATTCTTGTACTCTATTAGGGGAAAATTTGGGGGCTTTTTAGTACAAACTCCCCTTTTAATTTATATTAGATAATGAACATTTAATTCATGTAAGAAAATAGGGAATGAAATCCAAATAAATGAAAGGAAAAATGGAAGTAGAAATTTTATATGGATTGGATACGCCTTTAACTAATCCTAAGTAAATTTCAAATTAGGATTCCTATTTCAATTTCATTAAATTGGGTCAACATGGAGAGATATGGTAAACTATCTGGTAAACCTAGAAAAAGGGGAATTATACCTCGAACAACATCTTCCCATTTTAAGGAAAACTAGATTAAGTTGTTAAATATATAAATCCCACCACCTAATTGGAGAAGTATTCCAAAATATAGATGTATGTATAAGAAGAAAATATTTTCATTTACCAATATTATGGATTGATTAATACATAGAATACAAAAAATCTATCCATTGATGACATAAGTGAACACCATAAAAACTAATTGCAAGGATTGAGATACTAAATATCTTTTAATATGAGAATAATGGATGTGGATTAATATTGATTAGAAATAATAAAAATATCAATAATTATAATTCCCTTAATGAATAATATATACCAGTGACACATATTGTTGTGATGAAAAATTAAAATAGAATCCCCATATCCCTTAATCTCAAGGGTGGTGATTTGATAAAACTCTACCCACATTTGGATATTGTGTCACAACCACTATAGATGATTTTATATAGGTAAATGTAGGTATTATTGAAGACCTGTGATCCATTTTATTCAACATATTCATTACCATAAAAAACAAGAGTGATAAAAAAAAATTCTCAAAAATGTTTAGTTGTATTGTCATGGTATTAAACATATATTCATATAAAGTTGAATAATTTAGGAAGGCCATTTTTCAAGAATTTGAGTAATGTAATTTTTTTGAAAAAAATGAACATTTTAATTAGAATAAATGATAAAAATAATATTATATTGAATTCAAAGACATTTACATCCATTATCTAGTAGAATATTTTCCATACCTGATAAAAAAAATTCCATTATCAATGAAATGAAATATTATAAAGACATATACTATATAGATGGGTAATTATCATACAATTTAACAAATATTTATTGAATTGCTGATAATGATGTTGCGTATAGAAAGCCATATGTGGAGTAATTTTACAGTATGAATACCTTCATCTTGATGACTATTGGTGATACTTATTAATATATAATGCTTTATTTTTTATCATATTCTTAGGATAATAATAGAGTGTTATATAGAATAACATATAATAAAATGTCAACAATTTTGGGATCAATTCGATGTCTCTAGTGTAGTATTCATAATTTCTTGTTAAGAAAACCTAATGATTATCATTCTTAGATTTGTATACGAAGTTACTTATAGAAAAAAAATAAGTTCTCCATCGATTAAGTTAGGTTTACACTAAGAATTCCAATGAAATCCATGACATCCCCTACCCAGAATATCCATGAATATATAAGTCTTTAATTATTCCTTACATATATCAATTATTTCATTATAAACCTTATTTTAATATATCCTACCTTTATGAGGTTAATTAAGAAAGGAATAATATATCAATGGTTTGAATATTTCAAATGTACTTTTGATTGATAAAATAAATATCTCGCTTGCATTTTATTTTTTATTCCACCATTAGATGTGGTTACTCATAACATTATATTGATGTTTGGGATAAGTCATTCGGTTCTGTTCTTAGATAAAATATTCAAAGTTAAAGAAAATATTTAACTTATATTAATCGCATCATGATTGAAACTTAGGGTAGATAACACAATGAATATATTTAATATCTCATCCAAATATTGGTGGTAAAAAATATAACACTATATTTTACATTATGAGTTCTATTTGGACTCTTTTATTAGTAAACATAAATTAATTCTAAAAAATTTGATGATGGCTATGAATTTGGAATAATGGTATATCATATTTCAATAATAAGAAATTTAACTATCTCTCAAAGACATAAAAATAAAATGAACATGTATATTTATTAGGTTATCATCCTATATAAGTGGAATTAATAATGGATTTAAATCGTCTAAATGAATAATTTTTATTTGAAAATGAAGCATTTCAAAAATCAGATATAGATTAAGATATCACTTCTCAAAGACCCACTGATAGAAAAATGGATGAAATAAAATTAATTATAGTTTTTATAAGGATTATATTCACTAACCCTATAGTGATTATTTTACAGTAATCATTCCTCTTTTTGGAAGGATATATAAATAATCACCCAGGGTACCATGTATCATTCATAGGTTTAGATCATGTATTATATATTTTGGTTGCTCATGCCAATTTCAAAACATTTTTAAAGTTAATCATTAAGAAAATCATTTTGGAATATACCATTACAAAATGTGGAAATATGGAACACTTTTGGTCTTATGCATTATTAATTTCAATATGTTCTTATAAATCCATCTATCTTCAATATCCCATTTCTACATAATATCATTTCAGAGGCATTGAAAAACATGATTATTCCACTAATCTATCAAAATAAAAAATAAGTAGTCATATACATGGGACAAAAAATGGTGGTGTCTATTCTATATAATAATGAATCAAATGATGTCATTGAATTAAATAATAATCTATATGAGGAAGAAATGTTAATAACTCTAAATTTTTAAGAAGCAAATTAGATATCCTAAATAGATGACTACTTATAGTGTAGGGATCATAAACAAATCGAGAAGAATTTTTTTATGTTCAGAGATGAGTGTACAATTGTATCATCTAAAATGTACCAAAATCAAAACAAATTCCATAATATTTAATCCTTGAGGGGGATCCAATTTTCATTAATTAAAGAGGATATATCATTAATATAATTCATTATGTGCACATGGGAACATGTGGTTCCCATATAATTGGATCCAAACATACTCAAAAGATTATGAGAAATGGATACTACAATCATTAAATGAAAAGAAGTATGTGATGTTTATGTATAGATTTATTTTCTGTCAAATTTATTGAACAATCCTATGTTACCTTCAAACACAGGTTACCAACTCTATCATCTATATAACCAAAGGCTGTTCGTGATCCCCACACGATGGAAAAAATAAATTAATCATCAAAATAAGTATAGAGGGAATTATATCACCCAACCTAAATCAATATAGATGGAATATATATGTCACGTAATGTAATATTTGTATAAAATTTGAAGAATCAAATTTCCTAATGAACCAGAAAAATATGTAGTGATAAAAATAAAAAAACTTGATAAAATTAAAAGAAAATGTATAAAAAATAAAAAAGGATACCAAAAACCAATAACCACTACTCTATGTTATATGTGGGAAATGCCCTGCCATCTATCCACCAGCTACCCATACCCAGCTAACATGAACCTCACATCCTTAGTGTGGTGGATTTTATTTTCCTACATTAATGTACAATACATGTTTTACACACCACTGAATGGGTGTTCATGTTTTGAGCTAAATAATCATAGTAATATCCTACCTAGGTGTTCCATATCAATTATATATACAAAAATGTGAACATTCAAAACTATTAAAGAAACCATCTATGAAAAAAATTTCATAGTTCTAATATAAAAATCATGCTAATACATTTCAACTTCCTTCGTAGTTCTAAATTATTTATGTAATATATTTTCAAATCATGTCACACATGTCAATGATAGTAATAAAATCTAAATTAGGTCACAATAAATCTCATTAAATCATTCCTGGATTCATTTTTTATCATCCTAGCTATATCTCCCATACCCCCAAAGTAGACAACACATGCATTATGCCCCAAGAAATTTGCATCAAATCTTGGGATCAGTATAACAACCAAAAAAGTGAACCTCATAGAAGCATATAACAAGTTCCTAGGATAGTTGGCCTAGGGAGAATTGAAACACCCCATGAGTAACCCCATAATTGTAATAATTGAAAAGTCCTAACACAACACCTTCCACCTTAGTACCCATGTGATATATTTCCCAAATAATTTCATTAAAAAAATAATTTGAAAATTATTTCCTAAATACATGTAAATTTCATTTTAAAATATCTTTTCCAATGCCAAAAAATGGGGAAACATTTCTCAAAAACCATTTTATATAATAAAAAATAAACAAATAATTACAATACATATAAAAATTAATTTATAAACCAAATCATTCTTGGTTAATCAGTTATAGGATATAGATGATATCATGTTCCTTAACATCGTTTTCACACACAAGAAGATTGTATCTAGAACCATTAAAAGGAATGAAAAATGAAATATGAAGGACATATCAATGATTTATACAACTTCGAATCGTGTTACATTACAAAATGGTTGAAAAGAGATGTTACGTCACAGATAAATCACAAACCACATTGGTTGCACCATATCCATCACAAATAATACCTTCTAGAAAAATATCACACAAAATTATCAAGAAGGATAAAACAAGAATCAACACCTGATCGACACATTTTATAAATGTATCAAAAAACCATGGATACAATTAGAGAAATGAAGAAGTCCAAAGGCCACAATCACCTATGGAGGAATAACACAACTTAGTAGAATATTGATTTCTAATTGTAGTGATTTGGAAGAGGATAAAATACAAAAAAATTCCTAGAAAAGCCAATGATTCAAGGTAGGGAATAAAAATCAAAATAAATAATTATTCTTGATTATAATGCATAGAAACAAACTATATACAATTTTTTACAATATAAATTAGTTATTTAGTTTCAATTTTACCTAAAAAATATTTATAATGAAAGAATAATATAATAGACTCATATTTCATGTATAATATAAAATAAATACCAATTGTTTTAAATAGACTTATGGTCCAAAAAACATTGTATTTGAATGTTTTATTAGAAAAATCTGAAATATTTTTGTGGAACTATGATTGGTGTCAATGAATTATTTAATGTTTAATTATTGTGTTTTTATTTTTTAATGAAATTTTAGGAGTTATTGAAAATTTACATATAATGTTCATATATTTTTAGGATTACAGTGTACTAAAAAATGGGACATATATGGTATGTCCAAAACCAAAGCCCCACAATCCATATAGATCGCCACTACGGGATAACCGGCCAAGAACGGGTATGGGAGATCCTATTTCTAGCGGTAGATAATGAGAGAATTAGGCTTCTCAAGAGGTGGAACATAGTGGGCCAAGCCTAGGGAGAGCATATTAGGACCAAATCCAAAACATTTGATGTGTAGTGTAGAGAATATATATGTCTGTGTATGTAGATTCTAGGTCCCCAACTGTGGGAAGGTGTTTCCATCACTCATCCCATGCCTTGAAATATAAACCAGTGTACCCCCTTTTTCCAAATCGATGTAGGACATCCTTTTATATGTTACTATTCATCATGTTTTAAAATTAGTCCTCTATGATTAGAAACTCAAGCCCCATCATCTCCACTAAACTATGCCACCCTCTACTACTCTACACTTAACAGATGCTCGGTCTGCATGATGTTAAAATTCTATCGAAGCCAGTGGAGAGCTTGATCTTGGGAACATCACCACTTATATCACCCAAAAACACAAGGTACCATATCCTACATCCCCATTAGTCCGCAATGAAGAATATTCAAGATTCTGTATGACCACCATGAAGGCTAGGTAGGTTTATATTTCAGTTAAGTATTCCACACCATTAATTAATTTCATATTCCTCCACCTAATTCCATGTATCCTTGAACACCATGATTGATCAATGCACACTATTCACTCGGGGATGAGGTCAATCTAAAGGCTGAGTCTTCAATTAAATTTTGTAATCCGAATGAACATAAGTACTTTTAAAAATTTTAAAATATATTCCATGGATATTTATTGTCCAATGAGGCTGAGTATCCTATCCCATTTCATATAAAAAAAGACACTCGACCATTGCTAAGGGAGGAGTTAGAGAACCATGAGAGGAGAGGCAAATTCCTAGTCTTACCCTACTACATCTTTTTTCTTCAGGGTCTTTTTGGTATATTAATTTTTTTATATTTTTATTTCTCATGTAATTATAATATTTTTAAGACATAAATCATGGATTTGGTCAATTATTTCGTAATACACCCATCATCATCTTATTTATATCTCCTTATTCTCCTTATTCAATTAATTTTATTATTTAATATTACATTATTTAAATTACATTTCATCATTTTATTATTTTATTTTATTTTATTCTCTCTATCCATACTTTTATTATTAATTTTGGGATTTCGTGATTTTTTTTTTGTCTTTTCACATCTTCATGATTTTACTTATTATTTTTTTCCCTTTTGTTTCTATTAATTAATTCCATCAATTTAATTTCTTTATACAGATAATGGGAGGCTTACATGAGGCTTATCTCAAGTTAGGTTAAGGTTTTCTCAAATTTTTGGCTATTTTTTATTTTTTTTGTGGTAGATTTGAGTGGCATGAATGGGTGTTGTGGTTATCCCCGTGGCCTGAAATTGAAATATATTTATATTATTGTATTTTAAATATTTTTCCAATATTAATTTGATTAATTATTCAAATGAGGAGGAAGAGTGCATCAAGGGATAAAAGTTTATATAAAGGTGTCGGGTCATGGAAGATTCCATACCTTTGACTACAATGTACCACGACCTTCAATTACAAGAGTTGGTGGAATTTAAATAACATATGGAATTAAATTTTTCACAATTTATAAATAAATTGATATTAATACATTTTTTATATCAAATAGATAAACTATAAAACTAAATTGAATCAAATAATAAAGAAAAATATTTGACCACATAACCCAACATAACACAAATATATTTCTTAACTCATTCTGCTTAGAAATTCATGTTAGTATAAGTTTAAATTTTAATTTCCTTACATATTTTAATTATTTTCAAAAGTAAAAAACAAAATAATTTAACAAAATTGTTGTAAAATAATGAAAAAAAAATATTTCTTAGTTTAAATAGATTATGTAAGTATATAAATTGAGAATATCTACAAGTTATTTTACCTTGGACAGCCTTTGTGCTATATTATGAAAATAATTTTCTTTTCCCACACTCGATGAGAAGACTTCCCCAAAATTGGATATGTTTCTAAGGAAATAATTAGTAGTTAATTTACTATATATAATTTTATATAGTAAATATTTTTCATTTCATAAAAAATAATTTTAAAAACAATATCCAATATTTATTTGAATAATTATTATTCGGAATGGGCTGACTACTCAGAGGTAGATGAACCCATAACTAAACCCACCTCATCTAATGAATATGGGGTTCCATTATTTTCAAGATAGACTATGGGATCCCAGATCCGAATTAAGAAATTTACAAGAATTCAAGGACCTCATATAGTATCGTAAATAGTCCCTTGTGAAATGAGTGACTGATGGATTGTCTAAATACTTAATTGAATTATAATAGTACTTCCCTGAAATTTTTCAAGAAATTTTTGTGACATAAGTAGAGTGTTCTATGTTTCCTCCAAAAAATTATAAAGTTATTCCCCATGTTCATTATCAAGAAAAATTGTTTAAAAAATAAACATGAATAATTCATAGGTACGAGAGAAACACTTTATAGACTCATAAATAAAACTGGAGATGATAAATCTGTATTTACAAACATCATCAGAGAAGCCTGAACCATAACTAGAGGATATTGGGAAAGTACCACTAGATCTTCTTAATTTTTATAAGTGAATACAAGATATTGATACCAATAATTAAGAGTATACATAAACCAACCATGTGAATTAATATATACAATATTACCATGATGATATATAGTACATTAATAATGAAGAAGACATTCCTTTTATGCTTTTTGTGGGAGATAAAAAAGATATAGATGAATTATAGAATGAATTTGAGGTAAAACTTGATCTCCCAGGTCCCTACAAGGTAGAACATTAAGAAACATATCAAATATTTATAACCATAGAATACTATTTGACCCATGTTGTTTAATTTGATGAAATGATGGAGGAGCCTGATGACATACCTCCACATGATACCATCGAACATAAAAATGAGCATACAAATAAAGAACAGATTGAAACTGACCAATTCCGGGCTTTGTCCTTATATAAAACTATATTTCATATGATTTTATTCTATATTAATTGTCAATTAATTCAAACAACATGTAGATTCTATAATTAGAATATATTTATTTTTATTGGAAAGAACATGAAGAAACTACACATGCACCTCTGGAAGAACACATGGACCTTCTTGACAATAATGAACTTGAATTTGAAGAAAACCAAGAGAAATTACATTTAGAAGAATAGAAGGAAATAAATATGGAGGTTGGTAAATTTAAATGGAAAAATTTTATTATTATTAATTAAATATAAAATTTTATTCAAGAAAAATATTTGTATACTTTTTGTATGTCAAATAAATCAATGCATCCCATGCTGAGCCAACACTAGACAAGAGGGAGTAGGTTTCATAAGTAACAACCAAGGAGGAGGATGATCAATATTTTATCTTACCCCACCGTGAAATAAATACTTAATTTTTAAGTGGGGTGATCTATTAAATATTATCCATGTATAATTTCTTACTAAGAAGGACTAAGTGATGTTTGGGAGAATACAAATATTATGGTTCAATTCAATGAATATAAAACCACCATCAGACTTTAGATAATAGCTGGTACATCCTCTTGAAGGTGGTATAATTTAAATGACCACTTCGGGGATTATACAAAGGCCTTACCCTTTAAATTCATTATATAAGATTAAATTTTATTCTTATGAATTATTATAGAAATTATCCCACTCTCTATTTTAATTTTTGATCCATAAAGACATGATCCTTGTGCTTAATTGAGTAATTTAATTTTTTAGTGTCATGTTTTTATAACAAAGACCTTAAATATAGGATAATAAGGACTAATCTCCTTGATAATAGAGAGATCATCCCTATATTATTTATTATTGAAACTCCCTACAATTTTTTCTAATACCATTCATTAACATTAAATTTTAAATTACATACCCATTTTGAAATTCATGATTTACCTGACGTATATAAGAGACATGAAATATTTAAGAATCCAATGATCAATAGTTTTAGATTTTAGTGATAATGTTCTAGAATTTGTATAATGGAGAGTTGATTTTTTATAATAAATATTCTATATTGAAATGATTACTCAATTTTAGGTGGAATTTGTCAATTAATGTAAATGAAATTTTCCTAACGATTTTATTACAATGAGTCTATGATGTTTATGATCATTTATTTTTATTATTTTTGATTCCATGAGTGATTGTTGAAAAACTAATGTTCCACTATTGAGAAAGTCTATTAACCATGTACATACTATTTTATCTTGACCATATATCATGAGTGATATTTGAATATTTCACCTACTAGAATATTCATTAGAAATCGACAGAACGATGAATATGAAAAAACATTTAAAATTATTGAGGCACGTTTTGAAAATAAATGATCCTTATGAAAACATTTTCATCATTACATATTTATCCCATATATACCATGACTGAAATGTTTTTTTATGATACACGTTTCAATCAATTTTATCCACTCCTGCCATCCATTTAGTATTTTTTGGATTTTTTAATTTTTATGTATGGGAGTTGAGAAATTCATTATGTTATGGGGGAGTTAAATAAATTATGTGAAAAAATGTGTGGGTTGAAAATAATTATAATTATAAATTGTTTTGGATCCATTAATTACATTATTATTTTCCCTTCAAGAATTATAAATGAAGAAATAATAATTGGTTTTGAATGAGAAGAATCAAAAATCACCATCAATAGACCATTGATTTTTGTTCATATATGGATAGGTGGTAGTTGTAATGTTTATTATAAATATAGTATTTAAAAAAGAGAAAAATGAAAATTTATATTCAAAAAAATGTGTAGAAGTAGATGAAAGTTAAATATGCTGCACATAATTCATTAAGATAATTTTATGAACCCTAAGGAAATTTCCTCAATATTTTATGTGTCTATTTTCATTTTAAATGGGAGAATATATTTCCATTATAATCATATAGATAATAATCACCTTATAATGATATGAGAATAACTGTATCTTTAATTTAATCTTGATTAGTGATAGAAGAAAATATTCAATGGGGAGGTACAACCCGATTTGGTATGATAAATATTAATTAATTATGGAACATGAATAAATAATACAGGATGTACCAAAATGTTCATTATGGTGGAAGTAATGTACATGAGTTTATTTTTTCATTGAAAATTGAGCCTTTGAATTGATATTTTATACAACATTTGTTAAATTCATTGTCATTTATAAGTTTTTTATTTTATTTATTTAGAAGTTGTAACATTAACTCCCTCTAATATTCAATGTTGATATTTTATTCATATGGAATAACATGGTTTATGTCTGGGGTTTTTATGAAGAATCATATGTCCGGAATAATTTAAAAAAACATTTAATAGTTTATAATAGATTTATTATTTATATACACATGTATTCCAAAATGTTTTTAAAAATTCTGAAATATTAAATATGGATCTAAAATCAGTGTAAATGAATTAAATATTAATATATTTTTTATATTGATTTTATTTGTGGGATATTAGGTGTTGTTGAATCATAATTTATCATGTTATCATATTTTTTAGGAGTGTAATTTTCCAAAAAAGATGGGCCTTCGATGGAAAGACCTCATCAATTTTCCCACATGTCATATAGCCAGCCACCATGGGACAACTGATGAAGAAGGTCTTTTGGAGAGCCCACATCAGGGGTCAAAGAACAGGGTCATCAGGCTTGCGTATTGGTTGCTCATCGGGGGGTCATGCTCGTATGGAGAATAGTGGGTCAAAATCAAACATGGGTCTCATGTTGTGTGCACCATATATATGTCTGTGCATGTGGATTTTTATGGTTATGGTAATAATAAATGCATAAAAATGTGGGTGATATATGAAAATTTATTTTAATAATCTAAGCTTGAATCCATGATCGTTGTTCTTTCATGTCAGATTTATAATTAATTTATTTAATATTTGATGAAAAAAATATTTTGGATTATGAACATAATTCATTAGTGAATATTGATCATATGAAATAACCCTTTTAGATTATCATTGTTGCACTATAATTATCTAGGTATATAATCCCTCTTGCAACTTGTGCTCCCATGATCTCTTAGTAACACTGCATTATCTCTGGGTGCTAGTATAGTGAGTCAAATGTGTTGCATTATTAATTATTGATCTCTCATTCTTCAATCATTAATAAATTACTCATTAACTTATCATTCTATATAGGTAGATTCGATGAGGGTTTGAGAGCTAATTATTTTTGTGCAACAATTATTTATTCTCAATTTCGGATTCTCTAAAAAATAAACATGGATATCTATTTGTACAGTGAGGATTTGAGTTGAATTTTTTCTTATTTTCAGACCAGAAATTAATTAACATTTATTACCTTTAACAAATCTTATTTCATATAATAATAATTATAAAATTATTAGTTTTTTTCCACACACTAACTTGTACAAAAAAAAATATTTTATAACGGTCTTGTTAATAAAAATGTTTCATCGGACTTGATCATGGTCCATTAGAACACCTATATCAATTATTGATTAACTGGATGAATATTTTATTCACAATCTAGAAAATAAATATTTATTAAAATATTCAATAAATTAAATATATTATTTATTCACAAGCTGTAGAATAAATATTTTATAATTTATGTGATCTATATAACATGAAAAAATTATTCATCGAAATTGAGAATAATAATTATTCCAATAATTAAACTCAAATAATATTTAATCGAAATCATTAGAAAGTCATAGTACGTGAAACTCTAGGGTTTCTCCTCATTTTCATTAAGTGATCTTGTTTAATATCAAATATTACTATCTAGTAATAGGTTAAGGACCCCAAGAGATGGAAAATAATGTCGCAACGTTGAAAAAAAACATGCGAATGATCACTGTGCAATACAACCCCATTGTCACAATATCTCATCACAAAGTTTTCACATTCATGTAACCAACCTATATTCTCGATATGTCTTTATTTTACTGTATAAAATAGAAAATTAATTACACTATGATCATGGAATTTAATGCAAATATTATATTTCAATCAAAGAGCCATGATATTAGAATACAAAACATGGAAGGGAAAACTTCTTCCCCATCTTTGTTCATTAATGACATGTCACTCGTGACACACCAATTGTATCCAACTTCTCTGTGAATGTTATCATCATGGTTTCATAAATACATCTATGTACAGGAGTTCTAACATGTATTAATAATAATCTTAAGATCTAAGGACCATCACACAAACCGGTAGATTGCAATATCTGATGACACATGAACATATAGAATTACTATTAGTGGGTCTATTCACATAATCTCATGCCTAGGGGATTTCCAAGTGTGAATATCTTGAGAAGAAGCCAAATCATCTTATTAGTACTCTAACATGACAGTTTATGTACTATGTGTCCCATCATAGTATGATATCCAAAAACAAAACATTATTTCTAAATATCATCAAAACATATCAAGGATCTCATCATATCGGGGAACTACTTTGACTATATCAATTCAACATATACTCTAGAAAATTATTACAATACATTCATCAAAATCAAAAATCAATATGTAATAAGATGTTTTATTAATATTCAATACATCTAATATTAAATTAATCAATGTACAAATACTTGGTCCTGAGAAACCAACTCCAACAAACTCCCACATAGACTACAAACATTTCTATGTGGCCTTTAGAAATCTAGACAAAACATTATAGTCATGTTTCTATTGATTCATGTCCTTAATAAAGGGGTCTTTCTTGTTGTCATATGGAGAACTATTGTTCACTATAAATTCACCTCTTTGAAAAGTGTCCCTCAATATATAATACTTCCAAATTATTTGTTTCATCTTCTCATGTGACTTTGTCTCTTTTGTAAGATCCACTGTTATAGTATTATCACAATAGAGTGTGTAACGATCATTATTTTTAGGTATCACGTAATTCATTTAGAAGATGTTGTCTATCCATACTAATTATTTATCTATCATAGAATTCACAATATGCTAACTCTATTGTAAAATATGAAACCACAACCTTCTTTCTGCTCTTTCAGATCACAAAACCTACATTAAAATATAAATGTATAATGACTGTTAATTAATGTCATCTTGATCAGATTGAAAACATACATCTATATATGCTTTGATTACTAGTTCCTCATCTCCTCCGCAAACCAGGATGATATCCACAGAATGACATAGATACTTAAGGATTGTCTTGACAACTATCCAGTGGAAGTCACCTAGATCCTCTTGATATCTTCCTACCACACTTAATGGGTATGTTAAATATAGCCTAGTACATAACATAAAATACTTGAATAAACCAACCACTAATTCTTATGTAATCCATATCTTTCTTTTTCTTTCCTCAAGTGACAGAGCATGCATTTTCATGGAATGATCAATGCCATGTGGTTCTTGAAAAACCCCCCTCTTCAATTGTTCTATACTAAATGTCCTCAGAATCTTGTCAATATATGTACTTTTACATATGATAAGTAACCTCTTGTATATGTCACAATGTATCCTTATCTAATGAATATATTATCCCTTTCAAAATTCCTTCATAGTAAATTTTTTTTAACCCATTCCTTAACAAACTATAAGAATAATATTTCATTTCCAATGAATAATATATATTAAACATATACTATAAAAAAATGCATTCACTCCCACAAAACCGTGTAATGACACACATGATAAATTATTTCATTATGAATCCAAATTACATTATGTCCTCATCAAAATTAATATTCCATGAAATGGATTCCTTCATTAAAACAAAAATGTATCTTTACTACATGTATACCCTGTTTTCATCCGTTGGTGATGCATTCCATTCAGACTGTGTCATATATAAATCTTCTTTAATGTTCTCACTAAGGATGGAGATTATGAAATCCATTTACAAATTATCATAATCATGGAAAGATGCAATGTAATGTAGAATTATGATTTATATCATCATTGTAACATGTGAAAAGGTTTCTTTATTGTCAATTCCTTGATGATGTTTGAACCCCATTTTAACCATTCATTCATTATATGTATTGAATTTTCCTATGATGTAAAATTTCTTCTTGAATACCCATTTGAAACCAATGGTCTCTATATCTATTTAAGGGTCTACAAAAATCCATTCATGATTTTGGTACAAGAAATATATTTTAGAATTCATGACTACTTTCCACTTGGAAACATTTTTTCCAATTACTGCATCCTTGTAGGTTACAAGATCATCATTATCAACTAATAACTAGTCACCGTCATTTATGACTAGAAAATAATTTTGTTATATTTTCTTAACCTTTAATGTACTCCTATGATGTAATTGAATCACTCAAACAATTTATTCAACCATGAGACTTTGGGGAATTTATTCCATGCTGAAACTCTTGTGTATATTGATCATGGACTTCATTGAAGTCTACCTCGCTCCCACTATATCATTTATGGATAAATTTATACTCAATAAATGTTGGATTTCTGTCAACCAAAAACCATTTTTCTGAAGGGTCATAATTTTTTTATCCCTTTTTTCGTTTGGATATCCTATAATGATAAACATTGTGCCTAGGGCTATAATATTATCACCTAAAGAGGCCTTAAACAATTCTTTGTAATCCCACACATGTAAGACAAAACATGTTACATTTAATTTCATACTTGGTTTTTGGTTCATTATATTTCTTTAGTTGGAACTCGGTTTAGTATGTATTCTATTTTTGGTAATGTGTATCCCCAAAATCATAATGGAAGACACACATAACTCATCATTGATCTCACTATGTACAAAAATGTGTGGTTTATTTTTTCACATACACGATTCTAGTGAGTCTTGTAAGGATGAGTGAGTTGAGATGTAATACTTAAATTTCATAGATAATCAATGATGTATTGTTCAAGATATTATCCACCATGGTCTGAGTATTGTTTCTTAATATTCTTCCCAATATGGTTCTCAAATTAATTCTTATAATCCTTGAATTTTTCAAAACAAACTTACTTAAACCTCAAGAAGTATAAATATCAATATCTACTAAAATCATATGTAAAAGTTATAATATATGATTACCCACCTCTTACTATAACATGAAATGGTCCACACACAACTGTGTGAACTAATTCAAGAATCTCTTTATCCCTTTCACATTTCCCACTAAACAGGGATTTGGTCATTTTTCCTTGTAAACATGCGTGACATACACAAAGTGGTTCAAGTTAAAAATAATCTAAATATCAAAATCCATGTAATTTAGACATGCTCATTTCATATACATGACATAGCTATTGATTCCAATGGTCGGTGTGTTATGAGTCAAGTGAAGTAACTTTTTCATCAGTTTTCATTATTTGGTTCATGTAATATAACACATAATGATCATTATTTAAATGATCATTACCATAAAAATGGTATCTTAATAAAACAAGAAACATTTATTCCCAATTTTGAATATCAATATGTATGTATTTTTGATTCCGAAATAACGATTTTTGTTACTGAGTGAACTTAATAAAATTCCTTAAAAATCAAGAACATTCTTATTGAAAATGTGATGTGGTAGTCCCTGAAAGATACAATAATAAGTCTAGATATGTTGGATTCAGTATGTTTTACTATCCTCATTCAATATTCTTTAATATTCATGGTCATTTTAGGTTAATACATATGTGAGAACCCCAAGATGTATCTAATTCCCAATTTTCATGAATAGATAAATTTCCATCGATAATAAACACACATGAAGCTTCCATTTGATTCTTTGAATAGGTGTGGTTTTTCTTCCCATTACCCTTCTATCCACATTTCAAATAGAAATCATCTCATTTCCTTTCCTTTCCCTTCAATTTATTCTTCATGGAAGGTTGTGATATATCATTCGTTTTAAATATCTTCACATTCTATTTCTATTATTTCACCAGAAGAATTAAAGGTTTTCATTCTTGATATCCCAATCAACACAGTGAAGAAGTTTATGCAGATTTGGAGGAGACTTATCGGTGTTTTTTATATTAAAATTCACAAAAAAACATGGAAATACTCTAAGGTATTGATTCTATAATAGGTTTGGTTTGCAGTTCTTCAAGTAGATTAAACCCTTGAACCACTAAGAGATCAATGTTACCAATGATCATTACTACATGAGGACTATATGGGGAACCCCCAATATGAATTCACTGAAAGGGATCCTTTTAAATCTCATGAAGTTAATGTCTAGATCCCTCCTAGAAAATACCATAGTGGTTCTAAAACAATCTATATTCATTAATAATTTTGTGATACATAAATATTTCACTAGACATCGATAAAAGAAGAAAACATTGAATGTAGACTTCATCCGTCAAATTATTTTTAATAGAAATTGATCTCTTCATCACTCACCTCTCAAACAGGAGGATTATGCAATGAGGATTCTAACATGTAATATTTCTATTCATAGAGTAGCACAACTCAGTGGCGTCTAGAACACTCCAGGATGTTACTACCAATTAGGATGTTATATTTCTCCAATATTGATCATAGGGCCAGTATGGTTGATGGAAATTTCAATTTATTCAACAATTTGGAACACCATTTTATTAGTATGTTTCATGATTTCAAAATAATTGAGATAAAATAAAATAAATAAATTTATTTATTAAATATTACAATTTTTCATCAAGTCTCAATAAACCTCACTATTCATATCATAATATTAATTTTCATTAAAATTATATTGGAATGGATCCCCATTACTTTTATTACTGATCTAGACATTATCCATGAAAACCATAAGGATGAAATTATGTATGAAGTCTTTCAAGTTATGGACTAGTAGATCATTGATCCATTGATTGGACTCACCCATCCTAAAATACTGACATGGATTTTCTCAACACTGTCCCCCAGTTTACTTTTCAAAAACATTTGTTCATTAAACACAATATAGTTTCTATTAATTCAACCAAAAACACTAATGAGAACTCAATGAAAAAACTTTGTGTCCAAATTTTGGCCATGTAATAAACTTATTTCTATGGTTAAATTCACAATCAACTAATTTAAGTCCTAATCTGACTTAATACATAATGGAATGATTTTAATATATTGTGCATAAATTTTATTGTATTTTGTCAATTACGAATTTTATTAATATTTAGTGCATGTTTCTTAATTAATTTACCCTATTGGATTAAACATTTAATCATAACTCAATTATTTAATTTACGTTTTTTCACACTAATTATTTTATATTTTTCATCGTGACCTTACATAAAAAAATTAAATATTTTTATAGATAGAAATGAAATAATTAATTAAATGACCCATTAATGAAATTTATCTAATGGTTGACTTAATGAATAGACATTAAATAAAGCTTTGACCTAGGGGAAATAAATCATATTACTAGTATTGGAAAGACTAACAGTATTCCACCTATCCCCCTATGTATCACCTAGGTTGGAATCATTATGGTTCCATCTTAATCCACCTCCACCTGCCTTAGAGATTATCTATTAAATTCAAATATTTATTACTCACAAGTAGGTGAGGGGAGCCGAAGGATTGATTATTGAAGATTACGAAAATATATTTGGCCATGTAAATACTTTATCATAATGGGGGGATGGATGTCATTCATTCCATAATTTTATTTAATATTTAAAAATTAATAACTCCTGATATAAAAAAATTAAAACACCCAACACATGAAAAGGTATTGGCTAAGCTCATGAATGATCATACATGAAACTGATACAGAAAAGTAAACAAATAAAATTCATTTTTGATTCATTATTTTAATATTTAAGATAAAAAACTTGAAATAGATATTTAATAAATTAATTAATTAATTACCTTTAATATTAATGATAATGAAATATTTTTTGGAGATACACATAATCAATAAAATTCATCAAAAATAAACAAGAAGCCCAATAATTGTATAATAAATATAATAAATTAATGGAGAATTTAAAATTAATTAAAACTAATGTCACAGTGTGAAACACACAATGATGTTCTAATCAATGAAATAAGGTTATAATGATTAAATTTAATATGTAATTTAATTTTAATTTTTTCCATTAATGGGAGACTACATGGCATGTACATAAAACTACACACCATGTACCTCTGTTTCTTTATATGCAATTCACAGTCATGAGGCTTTAATATATTGACTCGGCTAAACTATATGGTGTGTACATGTGAATTACACACCCTGTATCAACTTCTCGTGTCCCTGGATGGCCCAGTCAATAAGTGGTGTGCAATAAAATCATCATGTGTAATTAATTTCTCAATCAATCTAGATAAAATGTGCAACAGTATTGGACCATTGTTCTGACTGTAGGTAGTGTAACCCAGTTTTAGTGGCCAATGATTTTGGTGCATCTTGATGGAATATTGGGACATTCTTCATTATTTTATAATGCTTTAAGAAGATGAAACATTTAACAGACATTGTTAATATGTCTATTACAAGTTAATTCAAAGTAGATTAAATAAAAATTTCATGAAATGAATATATAACAACTGTTATGCATAGATCAACAATTAAATAAATAATTATATATTTTAACATATGTCACTTGGATAAAACTTGATGTTTCTAGGCACAATGATAGATACAAATGTGGGAGATATAATAAATATCAATCAACAATTATTACCTGAATCCATGAATGAGGAACTTTCATGCGAAATTCAAAATTAATATATTTAATATTTGATGAAATATATACCTATGTTTAGGAACATTCTTCATTGGTGAATGTTGATTGTACAAAAATACCATTTTAGATTACCCTCATTTCACAATAAGGATCCATGGATGGAATCCCTATTGAGATGATACACACATTCTCATGCGATCTCTAAGCGACACCACTCAATCTTTGGGTTCTAGTAGAGTGAGTCAAATGTCATGCAATGTTCATTCACGAAAACATGTTCTTTAGACTTGAATAAATATCACATTCACTTCACATTATTGAGATGGTGAGAGGAGTTTTAGTAGAGATATAATTATTTCTATGTAACAATTCACTATTCTGAATTTTGGATGCTCTACATAATAGACATAACCATCTATTTTTTGATTTTATATTTGAGGAAAAATACCACTTAATTGCATACTGATGAATAAATAACATTTAATACCATTAAAAAATCTCATCCCACATTATAATTATGAAACTATTATTTTTTTGTGCACACCAACTTGCACAATAACCAATATTATATATCTATATTGTTAATTAAAGTTTATAACCATAATTGATCTTCTCCCATTTAAACAAATCTAGAATATATTGAATATCTGAATACAGAATTTATTCATAAATAAATAATTTATTTACATGATAGAGAATAAAAATTTATAAAAATATTGAATAAATAAAATAAATATTTTATTCAAAATCCAGTGAATAAATATTATATGAATTCATGTTATTAGTATAACATGAATAAAAGTATTAAATAAACTTGAGAATAATATTTAATCCATTAATTAAAAAGAAATAGAATATAATGGATATCTTCGAAAAAATATATCTTCTGACCCTCAGGGATTATATATTTTTGGCATTATATGGGATTTCGTAAAGTCCAAGATTATTTTCTATGAATGGGTAATTACACCCAAGAGAAAGAATATAATTTTTCAAAGTCAATAACCACATATGATCACTCACTATGTAATATATTCCCCTTTTCACTATATATTATGAATAATTTCAAATCTCTGTCACCAAACAATATTCTTGATATGTATTTATTTTTCTATCAGAATTAACAATGTCTATTCACTATGTACATGGAATTTAATCTGACAAATCTATTAAAATCATAGAGCTGATACATCATCTTACATAATGAATGAAGGGAAAAACACTTGTTTGACATATTCATTAATGAAATTGAACTCATGAAGCTCCCAACATATCTAACTTCCCCATAACCTCTTAACAACGTGATTTATGAAATACATCTATGTGTTATTATTTTGACATGAATTAATAATATTCATAAAGTTTGAGGACCATCACACACACTCATAGATAATAATATATAATGACACAAAAACATTTGGAATTCCAACTGGTAGGTCCATTCACAGAAACTCATGTCATGGAGATTACCAAGTTTGAACCTCATGAGAAGATGCCTCATCACATATTGAGTACTCTCACTAGATATTTTATGCACTATGTATCCCATCATGATATTTTATCAAACCAAAAAAACATTAGTTTAGAATATTATTATAGCATGTCAGGGTTCTCATCATTATTGGGAACTGATAAAAACATATCAATATGACATATACTCTATGAAAATGTTACGTTATGGTCATGAAGAACAATATACAATACATAATATGAAATTTTATTAATATTCAATACATAGAATATTCTTGTAATCTACGTAAAAATAGTTGGTTCGAGGACACAATATCTATATGATTTTGGGTTCCCACCACAGTAATGGAGGACTGAGTTCTCATCCCATGCCTTAGATTATAAACCAGTGCTCTCCTATCTCCAAATTGATTTGGGAAATCCTTTAATGGGATACCATTCATGCAGTTTTAAAACATGTGATCCATGATCTATCACTAGATCCCCGTCATATACACTAGACTCCACCACCCCTCAACTCTTAACTCAAAATCTGTCACTGATATTCACTAAGGAAACTCCATCAATGACCCAAGAGAGCTCGAGGTTGGGCTCGGTCCAACATTAATTTCCCCAAAACAACATTAATTATATCCCACAATACATGAAGACTATATTTAGTCCCATTACATATCCCTCATTCCAATATAAATGCTATATGAGTTGATATACCATTGAAGTCTTTTGTATAAGGACTTGGCCTTAAACATTACTTAATATTGAATTAAATGAATAATTAACATAGAGGATGTTTTCAGGTTTAGAGTTTTAGATAATTAGGACATAACTATTACATCTCAAAAGATTAAAAAGTATACACCTCTACTAAGTTTCCATAAATAAAAAAACTCTTAAAAAGAAACATGTCTACTTCCATGTTTTAGATAGAATGTCCTCCCATGATCCCATCCTTGACCCTATTCATCTTTAAGTCCTATTTAAAACATTTCAAAAACTTGGGATGGGCATTAAAAGCCTAGTAAAGGATACACAGGGAAGGAAAACTGTTAGTTTTTCAAAACAACAAGTAAACCAAGAATTCTATATCAAAGTAATATTTTTCACCTTTATGAAGTAGTAAAAAACTCTTCACTGAATAAAATATTAGTACTTACCCTTTTGTAACCAAAAGATTACCATAAAATCTATATAAAGAACACATAACATATAAAGGTAACCTGGGACACAAACAAAATTAAATAGAATAACCATACGGTCTACTTCCACAATTATCACTTAATAGAATAGTCGTACGACCTACATTCACACCCAATGCATTGGAGGTTATAATGTAACCATGCATCCTGGTATTCACGGAACCACCCATCATATGGTTTATCACGTAACCACCCGTCAAATGTCCAAGTACCATTATAAAATCATAAGACATAAAACAAATATAATGGAAAGAAAACATTTCCACACTTTGATCACAATATATCACTTAAATATATTGACATAACAAATACATTATAAAAACCATTTTCAATACCAAAATAAATAAAAGGGTATATGGTATTTATTTCATTTTTAAAACATTATGGATTGTTGAGGAAGCCAAAGACCAAATAATACTCGTGGAGGCAGAAAAGGTCATTGTCACCGAGTACGTTAAAAGAAACATTATTTTTTGTCATTTTGTAAAAAGCTTCGTAGAAAAAGTTTACTTTTGTATAAAATTAATATTCAAAGGGGTTTGTATACCGTATAAAATAAATCCTTTTATTAGAACAAAATATGCCTCTATGAAAGGAGATTGAGGTGAATTCCCTTACAAAGATGGTATCCTTAGATTAAGGATAAATCAGTGACATAATTATGTGTGACAAACGAATACACAAAATATAAGTGGATATTTTGTATAAAACAATCATAGGTAATTCACACATATTCATATAACAACATATTCGAGGAGTACAAGTTTATCCCAAAGAATCAAAATTGGATTAAGAAGTTCCCTTGCAAAAAAAATTCGACAGCCTAACAGCGTCACTTCAAAATTCAGAAAATGAGTTGATGAGAGATAAAAATGGTATATTATCACATGGAAATTAAATTTAAAACAATATATATATAGAAGAACATATCCCAAAATTAAAATATGTAAATTAAAAGACCCAAAAAAAGAAGTCTTCTAAAAAGTGGAGGGTGAAAGGTTCCCTTACTGACTTGGTTATCTTTCCAAACATACACCCCATGAAAGAAAGACAATACAACATTGATGTAAATACTCATAAAGAAAATTATATTACACAATGAGTACAATAATGGGAAGTACATATACCAATCAATGGAAATGGTGGAAAATGTAGCATAATTCTCCCGGGAATAAAAGTGATATGAAAAAACCCTTACGAAAACTCCGCTGCCTAACAATGCCACTTAAAACTTCCAAAAATTGATTGATGAGATCTAATAGGGTGTCTCATAATATTAACATAAAATTTAAAAAATGAGTAATATAAAATAACATCCCCCAACATAACAAAGAGAATCTTAAAATAAGTGACATAAAGGAGAGTACTTAAAAATAAAGAGAGAGGTTGGATCTGTTACAAAAATTCGGCAGCCTAACGGTGCCTCTCAAAACTTCCAAAATGGATTGATGAGAGAAAATAGGTTCTATCATCATATGAAGATAAAAAGTACAGTAATATTAATATAAAATAACATCCCAATCATAAGAAAAATGAGATTAAAGGAATGACATAAAAGAGTGTACTTAAAAAGAAAGAGTGGGGTAGGATCACTTACCTCAAGTCCAACTTGCCTTGTTCGTTTCTTTATATTCCTGAATAATAAACTTTGGTCAATTTATAATTTATTAAGGACCTCATTTATATATTATTATTCATTTCATATCACATAATATAGTGTTATAATAATTGGTTAATAATGTGAGTTCATATCAAACGTTTTTGTCGATCTTCAGTGCATGAGTAAAAATTGAACTTATTGGAAAAGAATTTTCCATGTAGTTATAAGTACATCATCTAGAGAATAGTATTAATGATTTAAATATCATATATTTACTTTATATATTCATTTTATACTATTACATAACATTTGGAGATAATAAAAAAGAAATTCACCGTTCATGGAGATGGTAGGCCGTACGTACGCATGAAGGCTACGTTCTTTATTTTTTTTCATATTAATGGAATTAAAACTAAATGAGATATATATATATTATAATTCCAGAATTATATCCATAATTTAGATATAATATATGACATATATATCCATTATATATATGTACTTATAATAGTACATAACATTTGGAGATAAGAAATGAAATGTACCGTTCATGGAGACGGTACACTGTACGTACGCATGGACGCTACATTCATTTATTTGATACATTAATGGAATTAAAAATAGATGATATATATATAATAATTACAGTATAATATATATGTTATATAGGTCACATATGTTCATTAATTTCATTCTTTATACATTTCATGTATTGCATGAATGAGTCACATTACTTGAGGGGGCGGTAGTCCACACTTCCTCAAATGAAGTTATCACATTTTCACAACACTAAAATCATAAAGGTATATATTAAATATAAAATACAGAAGCATAGAGAAGAAATAAATATAATATATATCATAAATAAATATAGTTCTATCATAATGGCCACCATGAGAGGTGGTATGAGAAGATAGAACAATCATCGTTTCGTGAGGCAGTAATTCACCATCCACGGAAACAGTATGTTCTTTAACCATTAGACGGAGGTTTGTGTTAGTGAAGCTCAAATACCCCTCATTAAAACATTCTAGTATATTAAATATACTGGTGTGTTTACAAAATAAATAAATAAAAACAATTTAGGGGGTTGGAGAAGCAAAATAAAACTTAAGTACACTAGGGAAGACATTACCTTTAAATCGAGTAACTCTTTTTAATTTAAGCTCAATGGCTTTCTTGGAAAGAATTATGCCAAAAGTGAGACTTCTAGGAGTAATATAGGGATGTGGAGAGACAAAATGGGCAGATTTTGGATGAGCCAATGGCTTGAGATTTATGGGTAAGGTGGTAGATATGGGGGCCTTTATAAGAGGAGAGGAGGGGCACTCTTGGAAAGTCTTGAAATGTTACATTATTATAAAATGATTTTATGATTTTAAAGGTCCCACAATTATATATTTCAAGTATAAGGTGATAATAGTTCTAAATACACACATTCAATTGGTTTTTGAAAAGTGTAGGTCATAGATTGTACATTATCTTTTCATCTTATTTAAATCATTTAATAATGTGGTAATCGCTGCATCATTATGGTGTCATAAATAATTAACTTTATTTGATGTCTAAAAATTAAAAAAAATATCATGATGTATTAAATCTTATTATCTTTCTGATTATTATTTATAGTAAAAAATATGACTTGTATAACCCCATGTAAAAATTGTTTTAGTTAAACAATACATTTTTGTAACATTTTTATTTTAACTTTAAATAAAAAGTTATTAATGTAATTTTCCTACCAAAGTGGCTCCATGGGGTCCCCAAGTTGACCCATGGATTGTCTTGGTCGGCCATGACTCATAAAATAAGGGCAGGACATGTGTAAAGGTCATTTTATATTATTATAACATTATTTTTACCCTAAATTAAACTAATTACCTTTAATCGCGATTAATAAAACTTAAGAGTTACTATTCACCTAAAAAATTATTTTAATCACATTAAACCAAATATTACTTCCTAATGACAACCATGTATATCGGAATTTTGAAAATCAAATCACAGAAGTTGTAAAGATTCATTTAAATGAAAAATCAGTTTCTTTAACTACCACTTAGTGGTTTCACTATTCATAAAAAAATTACGTTTTTCTAAAAAATACAAAAAATTTACCCTAATATATTTTTGATATTCCAAATTCAAAAATGATGTCTATTTTAAAAAATTCAAAACATATAATTTGAATTTATTAATTTAATATTTGATTACCACTGTCAAAACAAATTGCGTGTTTTTAAGAAACAATATCTATTAAAAGATTGACACTAGTTTAAGTCTAATTTGAATGTGAAATTAATTTCAATGACCACCATTGGATTAAATGGTAAAAATATAATATATTTTCACATTAAATCCAATTCAAAAGATAATCTAATCATAAAAATATATTAGATTAAAAGGAGTTTTTGAATTAAAATACAACATTTTGCACTATCCATTTAAAAAAATGAACTTTATCGGAAAAATACCAAAAATTTATACAAAGTAAATTTTGATGTCTTGATTATAAAAACAAATTTTATTTTGTCAAATATAACATATAAAATTGTCAAAAAATGGATTTAAAATGGGTTCGCCATCAAAAGGTTGTTAATCGACCTTTTAAAGAATATTAGAATATTTACGCTTAAAATTTGATTCATTCACATTTTAACATTTATTTTAAAAAGTAAAAATATTTGACAGACATATATAATCATTTTGTAGTCAGTTTTGTTCATTCCCACCATTACAACGGCAAGGCATTAACTACCATTTAAAATAATATTATTTTATTATTAGAGTGCAATGTAAGATTCCCAAGAAACGCGTTGTTGCCTATTGGGTACGCCATCGAGCACAGCGTCCCCTTTAATGTAATATTAATATTTTATTAAAAAATATGGATAAATATGAAAATGTCATATTCTTTATTTACATGGGGTGTTACATCCTTCCCCCCTTTTGGGAATTGCATTCTCGCAATTTTAAAATTGGGCTTGGAAACTTCATTCAAAATCCCACATCAGAACAAGAGTCAGTAAAACTATCACATTAAAATAAAGAAAGAGAAGTACAAAGGTAACCTGAGTTAACCCATACTTGGATTCCATGTAGGAAAACATGGAAATGGAGGAAAAAGCAATGGGCCATGTTCTAAGGGAGAGAGATAGAAAACATGTTTAGGAGAAAGTTAACCACTAGAAAATCACAAACTTGTGGTGGGTTAACAGTATTTGAGTCCCCAGTAGGAAAAGTTAACAGACAACATTTTTGTTTTAAGTTACTTTTAATTTGTCGAATTTATTTTTGAGATTAAATAAATCATATGGAAACATACTTGTCTTGTAGACTTTCAACTTTTACTAGATTTCATACACAAACTCATACTTTCCCCAAATGATGAGTATTTAGGAAGACTTGTTGACATTAAGAGAGCTATAATAAACTTCTAGAGAATCACCTAATCCACAAAAGAGAACTATATACATCCCATGTATTTAGACTTTCACCAAAACCAAAACCCAAACGGTTAGTACAAGATCAGATAATCAAGAAAAGGACAACCCTTTATAAAAAGAAAATCTATTCTTAATCTCCAAAATTTGTCCAACAATATACGAAGTTCAACAAAGACCATTTGATAAACAATTTTTCCATAAAATTATTCAATGTAAACCAAACAATGATTGAAACCCAAATATTTGAAGGTTTTAATCACATAGTCTTCCAAGGTACAAATTAACACTTATCTCCAAATAACATCAGTTGCTCTTAAAGTCTCATATTGAAAAGTAATAAACCCAACCACATATCCTCCATGATAGGTTAATAATTACCATAGATAAACCTAAATCAACTTACTCTTAATTCATAAAATCATCGAACTAAAATTAATTAGTCAAACTAACCTGGGACTTCACGTAGTCCAGTGGTAGGTGATAAATACTAGTCGCACTTTGGTTGTGGCTTTGATCCCGCAGCTTTGTCCAACACGACGGGTTGTCACATGGTCTGCATGTTGTCCTTTTTTCAAGACTATATAATACTTAAAACATTCCCCAAAACGAGATAAAATCATCAAAAATAACCATAACACAATTTAACATAAAGTTTATATCAGGTCATCCATATTCCATCATAACTTATAGTAACCCATAATTACCTCAAAAGTAAGGATCATATAAACCATAATGGTTACCTTTATAATTATTACATGAACATCCATGTCGAGTTGTTTGTCTCACACATGATGTATTAGAGAACTCACCAAGGTTCAAGTGGTTGATCCTAACACCTGATAATTGGTTTAGAATAACCATGAGATTTCTCATTGAATCCCCCATTTCATCCAGTCTCTTAATCAGAGAACCACCACCATTTCCTTTAAACCCATTGTCACTTTGGTGCCTGTTAGATCCATCCATTTACTAAAACCAGAAATGTCAGTGTGAGTATATCAATAAAATCATTATTAATAAAGAGGTAGATAAACACTAAGACATACTTATCCAAGTTATCTCAAACTCAATCCATCCTTCAAAAATAACAATGACTCTATATAATATAATAACAAATGTGGTTATAAATAACTTATCACTTAACACTCTAACCTATAATGTTATCTAAACCATCCTCTAATACCAACTATAAGGACTCGACCTTAAACATTACTTAATATTGAATTAAATTAATAATTCACATAGAGGATATTTTTAGGTTTAGATTCTTAGTGAATTAGGACATAACTATTACATCTCAAAAGATTACAAAGTATACACTTCTAATAAGATTCCATAAATAAAAAAACTCTTATAAATAAACATGTATAGTTCCATGTTTTAGATATAATGTCTTTCCCTGATCCAATCCTTGACCCTATTAATCTTTAAGTCCTATGTAAAACATTTCAAAAACTTGGGATTAGCATTAAAATCCCAGTAAAGGATACACAAAAAAGGAAAACTGTTAGTTTTTCAAAACAACATGTAAACCAAGAATTCTTTATCAAGGTAATACTTGTTACCTTTATGAAGTAGTAAAAACTCTTCACTAAATAAAATATCATTATTTACCCTTTTGTAGCCAAAAGATTACCATAAAACCCATATAAAGAACACATAACATATAAAGGTAACTTGGGACACAAACATACTTAAATGGAATAACCGTACGGTCGAGTTACACACATATCACTTAATGGAATAGCCATACGGCCGACTTCCATACCCAATGCATTGGAGGTTATAACGTAACAACCCATCCTAGTATTCGTGGCACCACCTGTCATATGGTTTATCACGTAACCACCCGTTAAATGTCCAAGTACAATTATAAAATTAGAAGACATAAAACAAATATAATGGAAAGAAAACATTTCCATATTTTGGAACAATATATTACTTAAATATATTGACATAAAAAATCCATTATAATAACCATTTTCAATACCAAAATACATAAAAGATTATAGCGTATTTATTTCATTTTAAAAACATTATGGCTTGTTGAGGAAGCCAATGACAAATAATACTCACGACGGTGGAAAAGGTCGTTGTCACCATGTACGTTAAAAGAAACATTCATTTTTTTCGTTTTGTAGAATGCTTCATAGAAAAATATTCCTTTTGTATAAAATTAATAGTCAAAGGAGTTTATATACCGTATAAAATAATGCCTTGTATTAGAACAAAATATGACTCAGTGAAAGGAGATTGAGACGAAGTCCCTTATAAAGACGATATCCTTGGATTAAGGATAAATCAATGACATTTTTATGTGTGACAAAGGAATACACCAAATATAAGTGGATATTAAGTGTGGAACAATCATAGTTTATTAACACATATTCATATAACTACATATTCAAGGAGTACAAGTTTATCCCAAAGAATCAAAATTGGGTTAAGAAGTTCCCCTGCAAAAAAAATTCGACAGACTAACGACGTCACATCAAAATTCAGAAAATGAGTTGATGAGAGATAAAAGGGTATCTCATCACGTGGACATAAAATTTACATCAATATAGATATATAAGAACATATCCCAACATTAAAATATGTAAATTCAAAGACCCAACAAAAGAAGTCTTTTAAAAAGAGGAGGGTGAAAGGATCCCTTACTAACATGGGTATCTTTCAAAACATAAACCCCATGAAAGAAGGACAATACAAAATTGATGTAAATACTAATAAAGGAAATTATATTACACAAAGAGTAGAATAATGGGAAGTACATTTACCACTCCAAGGAAAGGGTGGAAAATGTAGCATAAATCTCACGGGAATAAAAGTGAGATGAAAAATCCCTTACGAAAACTCGGCAGCCTAATAGCGCCACATAAAATCTCCAAAAATGAATTGATGAGATCAAATAGGGTCTCTCATAATATTAACATAAAATTTAAAGAAATATGAATATAAAAGAACATCCCCCAACATAAAAAATAGGATATTAAAATAAGTGAAATAAAGGAGTGTACTTAAAAAGAAAGAGAGATGTTGGATCCCTTATGAAAATTCAGCAGCCTAACGGCGCCACTCTAAACTTCCAAAATGGATTGATGAGATAAAATTGGGTCTCTCATCATATGAAAATAAAAAGTACAGTAAGATTACTATAAAATAACCTCCCAATCATTAGAAAAATGAACTTAAAATGAATTACATAAATGAGTGTACTTAAAAAGAAAGAGAGGCGTAGGATCCCTTACCTTAAGTCCGACTTGCAGTGTTTGTTTCTTTATATTCCTAAATAATAAACTTTGGTAAATTTATAATTGATTAAGGAACTCCATTATAGATTATTATTCATCTCATATAACATATTATAGTTTTATAATAATTTGTAAATAATATGAGTCAATATCAATCATTTTTGTCGATCTTCATTACATGAGTAAAAATTGAACTTGTGGGAAACAAATTTCCTTGTAGTTATAAGTACATCATCTCCAGAATAGTATTAATGATTTAAATATCATATATATCCATTATATATTGATTTTATACTATTACATAACATTTGGAGATAATAAAAATGAAATTCACCGTTCCTGGAGACGGTAGGCCGTACGTACGCATGAACGTTACTTTCATTTTTTTTCATATTAATGGACTTAAAACTAAATGAGAGAGATATATATATATATATTATAATTACAGAATGATATCCATCTTTTAGATATAACATATGACATATATATCCATTATATAAATGTACTTATAATAGTACATAACAATTGGAGATAAGAAATGAAATGTACCGTTCATGGAGACGGTAAGTCGTACGTACGCAAGAACGCTACTTTCATTTCATTGGTACATTAATGGAATTAAAACTAGATGAGAGATATATATATATATATATATATATTATAAGTAATGTATAATATATATGTTATATGGGTCACATATGTTCATTAATTTCATTCTTTATACATTCCATGTATTTCATGAACGAGTCAAATCACTTGATGGGGCGGTAGTCCACACTTCCTCAAATGAAGTTATCACATTTGAACAACATGAAAAGAATAAAGGTATGTATTAAATATATAATATAGAAGCATTGAGAGGAAATAAATATAATATATATCATAAATAAATATAGTTCTATCATAATGGCCACCATGAGAGGTGGTATGGGAAGATAGAACAATCATCGTTTCGTGAGGCAGTAATTCGCCATCCACGGAAACATTATATTCTTTAACCATTAGACGGAGGGTTGTGTTAGTGTAGCTCGAATAATCCTCTTAAAAAAAATCCTAGTATATTTAATATACTGGTGTTTTTACAAATGAAATAAATAAAAATAGTTTATGGGGTTGGAGAAGCAAAATAAAACAAAAGAACACTAGGGAAGACATTACCTTTGAATCAGGTAACTCTTTCTTATTTGAGCTCGAAGGATTACTTGGAAAGGATTATTCCCAAAGTGAGGCTTATAGGAGTAAGAGATGGATGTGGAGAGACATAATAATCAGTGTTGGGCTGAGCCAATGGCTTGAGAGGTGTGGATAAGGTGGTAGAGGGAGGGGCCTTTTATAAGAGGAGAGGAGGGGCACTCTTGGAATGTCTTGAAAAGTAACATTATTATAAAATTATTTTCGGATTTTTAAGGTCCCAAAATTATATATTTCTAGGATATAGTGATAATAGTTCTAAATCCACACATCCAATAGGTTCTTGACAAGTGTAGGTTTTAGATTTTACATTATCTTTTAATCTTATTTAAATCGTTAAATAATGAGGTAATCGTTGCATCATCATGGTGTCAAAAATAATTAAATTTATTTGATGTCTAAAAATTATAAAAAATATATCATGATTTTGGAAATATTGTTAGAATTCTAATTAATATTTATAGTCAAAAATATGATTTGTATAACCCCATGTAAAAATTGTTTTAGTAAAACAATACATTTTTTGACATTTTTATTTTAACTTTAAATAAAAAGGTATTACTGTCATTTTCCAACCAAAGTGGCTACATGGGGTCCCTATGTTGACCCATGGATTGTCTTGGTCGGCCGTGACTCATAAAATATTGGTAGGATATTTTTCAAGGTTATTTCATAATATTATAACATTATCTATAACCATAATCACACTAATTTCCTTTAATCGCGATTAATAAAACTTAAAAGTTACTATTCACCAAAAAATTATTTTAATCTCATTGAACCAAATTTTACTTACTAATGACAACCATGTATGTCGGATTTTTGAAAATCAAATCACAGAAGTGGTAAAGTTTCATTTAAATTAAAAATCCGTTTCTTTAACTACCACTTAGTGGTGTCACTATTCATCAAAAATTAATGTTTTTCAGAAAAATACCAAAAATTCAACCTAACCTATTTTTGATATTCTGAATTCAAAAATGATTTCAATTTTACAAAATTCAAAACATATAAGTTGCATTAATTATTTTAATATTTTATTCCTGCTGTCAAAACAAATAGCATGTTTTTAAGAAACAATATCTATTAAAATATTGACACTAGTTTAAGTCCAATTTCAAAGTAAAATTAATTCCAATGACCTCCATTGGATTAAATGGTGAAAATATAATCTAATTGCACATTAAAACCAATTCAAAGGATAATATAATCATATAAATAAATTAGATTAAAAGGAGGTTTTGAATTGAAATACTACATTTTACACTATTCATTAAAAAATGATCTTTATCGGAAAAATACCAAAAATTTAAACAAATTAAATTTTGATTTCTCGACTCTAAAAAGAATTTTATTTTTTCAAATATAAAATATAAAATTGTCCAAAAATTGATTTAAAGGGGTTCGACGTCAAAAGGCGGTTAATCGACCTTTTAAAGAATATTAGAATATTTACGCTTAAAATTGGATTCATTCACATTTTAACATTTGTTTTAAAAAGTAAAAATACTTGACAAACATATATAATCATTTTTTTCATTAGTTTTGTTCATTCGCTCCATTAAAACGGCTAGGAGTTAACTACCATTTAAAATAATAATATTTTTTATTAGAGTGCAACGTAAGATTCCCAAGAAACTCATTGTTGCGTATTGGGTACGCCACTGAGCATGGTGTTCCCTTTAAAGTAATATTAATATTTTATTCAAAAATATGGATAAATATGAAAATGTCATATTCTTTATTTACCTGGGGTGTTACATCTTATATTGTTACATTTCTACCTACACCTTCATTGCATGCCACGTGGCCATGCATGATCCTTGAACACTGTACACATGCAGAAGAGGCTGCATAGAAGCCTATGTATTCACATCATTTTTTGAATACGAGTGATCGATATGATATTTTATATTAAAAAAAACCCAAGCCTAATTCATGGATGAATAGGCTGAGGACTCAATTCCCCTTTCTTTTATAAATAGTCTCTCAGCCACTAACGAGGGAGGAGTTAGACCAAACAAAGTGGTGAGTCTACCTCCAAGGATGAAACTATTGATTCCTTTTTCTTATTTCAATTTTTTTAGAATAATTTTTCCTAGTTTTATTAATCATTTAATTTTCATTATCATTTATTCAAAGAATAAATAATGTGTTTTAATAGTTGTGTCTTCATATAGCCATCATATTCACCTTTTCTTCTCCTCCTCATAGTTATTATTTTCATTTTTTTGCAAACTATTTTCTTTTATAAATTTAATTTATATTTTCTTATTTTATTTTACTTTATGTTTATCTCTCAATATATATATATATATATATATATATATATATATATATCTCTTCATCTTCTGTATTTTATTTTTTATTTCATATGTTTGTTTATTTATTTTCTCATCGTTATCTTTTTTTTTAATTTTTCTTAATTTCTTTTATTTTTTGTCTTCCCTATGTCCAAAATAATAATATTATACTATAAATAATGGGATGATGGCCTGAGTCTTGTCATAGGAGAGGTTATGGTGTTCTGGAATCGATGATTATATTATTTTTAATGTTTCTTCCAGATATGAGTGGAATGAATGGGTGTGGAAATTATCCCACATGACATGAAACACAAATATATTTAAATTAATTTATTTTATTTACCTTACCTCTATCAATTTTATTAGTTATTCACATACTGAATTTGATTTAACAAATGGTTGATATAGAATTCTATGGAGCCCATTCCAAGAATATGTCACACCTTTGACTATGGTTTTCCATCAACATCGATTATAAATAGAAGTGTAATTTAGTTTGTAGAAGTATTTCATTATTTAAAATTTTTTAAATAAAAGTATAATAATTCACGCATGAGATTTGATAACTGAATTATCAAAACAAATTTAAACCAATATCAGAGAATAGTGATTAAAATCCAAGAAAATTTCAGGACCAAGTTCATTCTTTTTTAACTTATTTTTTTAGCATTTCATGATTGTATAAATTTGAATTCTCACTTATGAGGAATTTTAATTATTTTAGATAAAAATAAAATCCTAAATTTATCTATGTTTTCATAAAATATAAAAACCAATACTCCTTAGATGAGTTAGATTATGTATGTGAATAAACTATGAATGATGCTCTATACAGAAAGATTGCATTAACATAATCGTGGGAATTTTTTTTAGAAAATTACATATTTACGATGAAAAAAGAAAATTTATGATGACACATGATTTAATTTTAAACCTATTTTAATAGTTTATACCTTAGTGGAATACTTACATTATAAATTACACAATTATATTGTAAATGTTCACTTTAAGCTTCAACCAACCGATTATCTACTGAAAACTACAAAACCATTTTTGATTCCTTATGAACCCTATAAAAAATAATTTAACATAAAACAATAAATTCCATTTATCCATGATTTTATAATATTCCCACAATAGGTATTTCAAACCAATAGAAATTGTTTATATGAATGGTTCCCTTGAAAGAGAATATACCATTGTTCTCTTATAGATGATTCTTATTCCAATGTTTCATGATAATATGACATGTGTCACAATAACTCTATGAAAAATGTAATATACATTCCATGAAATAATTTCACCATGGTATCAATGATATATTCCATTTTATCCAAAATTTAAACACCTAGTATTGATTCAATCTCCTCCCAACTCAGAACTTAATAGGGATCAGTATGGCCCATCCAAAGCTATGTTACATGGATTGAATCAGGCCTAAATGTATACAATAAAAAAAATTAACAAATATAAACAAACATAAGAAGAATTTCATTTAAATAAAATGGGATAGCTTATGTTGATGAGGTATTTACCTATTCCCCATGAAGATAATGGAAAAACATAGAAGAATATTTCAAGAAAACTAAGTTACCAATTGTAACTCTATAATATATCATCGATGTTCGATATAAAAATTCATACAACACCAATATATTTCCAGGAAATAAAATATATCCTAAATCCTTGTTAAAATTTCACAAATGAGGCTCAATTCCACAAGAGAGTCCTCACCCACCTTTTCCAAATAAATAAGTGACAAACATGGGCCACCTTAAAAATCATCAAAGGGTGTTATTCTGATCGATGACTTGTAAATACTTTTATACGAAAAATCAACATACTATACAAGGTTATACAATTATCCCTTGAAATACAAGATATATGAATAAATCATATCCTTGTGGATTTTGGTAGCACAATTCAGTTAACCATATGTGTGTGGATCTTATTTTGTACCCAACATTACTGTAATCCATTTAACCACCTGAAGAATATACCAATGTATGAAAATAATACTAACATAATTCTGAGAAACAATGGTAGAGGGAACCCCATGTTTCCTTATGATCTCTTACACTTATAGCATACCTATATCATCAACCATAATGGTGTCCCAATTCAGAATGGAATGAGAATATTTCATCAGTTGATTAAAATCCAAACATGTAGTATTATTCCCTTGGGGAGATCATGGAAATCCAACAAAAAATTCTATGTACATTAAATCGAATTTCCAAACCAACAACAGATGTTGATAGATCATATCAGAATGATTCAGGTGCTTTCTATTACATTTTAAAATGTATAATAAGGGGAATATAAATCACTAATTTCATTTTTTCATACCCTACCACGAGAAAAACTATATAAATTCATACTAAATCATTATCAATGCAAGGGTGACCAAAAAATGATGATATATGAAATTAATTATATATTATATTCTTAATTTTTTTGGGAAAGAAAATAGATCCCCAATACGATAAATACCATATAAAGGGAAAGACTAACTAGAAATGATCCCACAACATATAAGGATTCCAAGATTCATATGAACTCAACTTATTCCTACTACACCTAATAATTATAATCAATGGGAGATGATGATAATTAAACATTGATCATGACCATGTATGATTCATCCTCCTAGAAATCTATATGAAAGTGAGAAAGGATTCCTATCAGGTTTCACTCTTTCTTTGAATCAAAAATTGCATGTTGTGGAACATTCATATCTTAGAATGTATGTGATGAAAATATCCTTCCTTTGGATACTTGAATCGAAAAAAATAAAATGTATGGATGAATTAAAAAAATTGCATCTATCTGAGATTCACATACTTCTGAGAATATATATATTTTGGACTCTTATTATAAGAAATTACAATGAAATATTCCCAAAAAATAAAATGTTATAAAAATTGATGAGCATTCTTAACCATAGTAGCTGAAAATCATGAGTGGTGTAATTATTCTCATATGGATGAAGATTATGAGAACCATAGGCACCAATATGATCGTCCATCATATGGTCACAACCACATCCAGCACCAAAAGAATCACTATACAACACGTAACACATACAAGGTTCAGGTAAGATCATCATGATTGCCAATGTCAAAATCCATTTGAACTCATGAATAAAATATGAGATTTACCATTCCATCTAAACCTCACCCCTTTCTTGATATGTATGATCATGGGTAATTATAACATCATAAAATCTTTGATGAATAATAAATAAAACACAAAATGATCTATAAATTTTTGAATCTAAAAAATTGTTTTGTGGATCCTCCATTGACAAGATAGACTTCACATTATCATGATCGACTAATAATCAATGATAAGAAATCAGATTCCCTAAGAACATCACTTCATGGATCCAGAAAATGTATTTCAAAAACATTCCATAATGCATGTGGCTCCTCATGATTCCCCAAAACAAATATATAGAGTTATCATGATCATGTTTAGATCTTCAATAAACCATGAAGTTCACTACAAACTTCAAAACAATGGTGTTGAGATACTAATGGAATATTCATTTTTTTCAAATCCATAATTACAATAGGAGTGTTAGTCTGACTGAAAGGATTCACAAGATATTCATAATGGCTATAATTGGTTATGAATGTGTTTTTACAAATATTAGAATCCTGACCATAGAGATGATTATATACCAACCAAAGATAGATTTACAAGAACCACTTCACCCCTTTTTCTGATAAAAAAGGTGCATACATTTTGAAAGTTACATTCCCTTAATTGAAAATTGTGTCAAATTCAAATAGAAAACAAAAAAATTAAGTGAACCATTATTTTTTTACAAATTGAATTGGATATTCCAAATGGAAAAACCTAAGGAAACCCAAAATTTTCCATATAAGGTTGTACAACAGGATAATGTTATCCTTTAGTTTAGCATGTTCCATGGGAAATAAGGGCATCAAGATCCCCAATCTACCTAGAACTAAATAAATAAATAAAGTAGATCCCCACTGAGTGAAATACTGAATATATCTTATGCGAAGAAATAACTATAGCTTCGTACAACCAATTTATGATTTCTAAAATAGGGAACGTAAATGCACAAGACTATAGTGGTAGAAAAATCTATTGATCTTTAGGTTGGGTTGTCGTGAATGACTACAAATCAAATTCCACTCTCCATAAAATAATTATGAGCTCCTAGTACAATAAAATAATTAAATATAAAATTGAAAATGATTAATATCATCATGTTGATAGTATATAAAATCCATCCATTTGATAACGTAAAACAAATTAAATTCTTGAGCAAAAAAATTATAGACAAACATCACAGTAACTATCTTTAAAAGAAAATATGGAAATTGAAACATTGTCTCATTCCTCTTTCCACGAAGCATAACCATCCCTATAAAAAGGGAATGAGATCCATTGGAATTTTAAACACATCAAAAAAATGGAATATTTAAAAAATTTGGAAGAACTTGTATGAAATAATGTATTTTATATAGAGTACACAAGAATAATGTTACCTATCACTATAGAGAAACCCACTTAAACCATCACTGTAAAAATATACTTTTCAAAAAGATGCTTTAAACTTGATGCATTTGTCTATATTCTAATGGGAATTGATGTATATTAAAGGGTGTTAGTGGCCATTGGAGTGGAATATCTATGGCCATACAGAGGAATAAAGATGGTAAGGAAGAGAATATATAGATGGTCATAGATGAAATATGTTTTTCATAAATTAATTGGTGTGTGGAATGTATGAATGGGTTTCATTACCTCAACAAAATGAAATCATGGAAATGGAACACTGCTACCTACAGATGATGGTGAATGGGGGTTTCTTACTTATATATAATTTTACTACTCTTATAATTATAATACAACTTCCTCTTTCTCCCTGGATGGCCACCAAAATTGCAAAATGCTGGAAGAGAAGGGTTATTGTAAGAAATAATTCCAATCATATCAATTTATTCCATCATATCGAGATCAATAATTTCATCATTTGTATAATGATTCAACATATAAAACTATTATTTAATATTTTGTAATAAACCATATGCCTAAAATTGATCTATTAATTGATTGTTCTTCACTACCTATAAATATAAACAAAAAAGATATATAAAAATACTGGTGTACTCTGACATTGAACACCATAACTAATATAATTAGTGAACATCCATATACTTTCCATCAACTATAACCCTTTTGAAGAATAGCTGAATGAAAAGGGTATTGAACCCTTACAATCTAATCTCAGGTGTCAACCAACTTGTAACATGGTATCCCAAAACCACTTGAGGGAACAATATTGTTTCATCATTAATAATATTAAAGTAAAAGAATTAGTTGTATTCAGGAAGTAAAATATGAAATCAATGTTGTTTATAATGTACCCATAATTTTATTGTTCATTAGTACTGTTATCATAAGAGGGTTTCTCATGTATGAAATATCATGATAAATCTATAACTTTTACAACACTTGGATTCACCTCAGTAGCTTATCCCTAAACACATGGTACATATCGTTCTACTATAAAAGTTGTTTTATAGATAACTTATAATAGATTCTATTCCAGATGAGGATTTCTATGAGGTGCATCCACTTCACCCTAATGTGGAACCCATGGAATATATAACAATGGAATATTATTACACACTAAAAATAGAATGAAATGATTAGAGAATTGGTTATTATTTGTTCAAACAAAAAATTGTAAAAAAATAATATTATCATCCAATGTGAACATAATATATACACACATCCCAAAACACCATGATACCATGACACTCGTCAGGGGATGTGATAATCTGACACTCATCAAATCTTACATCTCCTAGACCAAAAAAAAATCCTCTAGTCCAATACAAATCACAATAATAGGTCCCATGAGGAATAAAAACATATGATACAAATTTGTTACAAACCCAACCATTTTACCCATTAACACTAACATCATACCCAATACTCTACAAACCTCATGAGGATTCCAGATCCCCGAGATGGTCACTAACACATAAGAATAATACTATAATTAGAGGGAATGATTTTTAACAACCTAATTAAATATACATGTCATTTATAAGTAGTGAAAATAAAAATTTAATTAAAACAAAAAGAATATTATTATATAACCTAAGTTAAATAATGTTATTGATATTCATTAATAAGACTTATAATTCTAGAAGTAGTGGACTCAATGTTTTAAGGAAAAAAAGAAACCAACAATCGTGACTCTGTATAATATGTGGGTAATACCCCACCATCTCACCACCAATTGCCCATAAATAGCTAACATGAATATCATTAACCCATTTTGGATCCTATAATTTATGTTCATAAAAATACAATACAAGTTCTAAACAATGAGAATGTGTTATGGAAAGTGTGAGATAAACATGCTCAGTAGGATCATGCCCAGCTGTTCAGTATTAATTCTCTAAAAAAATCTAGACATGCCCAAATATTAATGATAAAACGGTATGAGAAGAATTTAAATATTTTTTATATCTAAATCATTGTAAAACATTTCCCCTTATTAAATATTTATAATCAATATTGGTAAATTAGTTTCAGAACATATCACATATATCAAAGTAGTTAATCAATTCCAAAATTATAAATCCAAAAGAACATTTAAATCATGAAAAAGATCACTGTAGACCATGATAGATAGATCACTTATACCACATCATAGAAAATATTTTAACTGTTTCCCTTAATATATGCATCAAATATAGGGAGTACAAAAACACACCAAAATGTGCCCCCCCCCCACATTGTGGCTAATAATACCATAGGAAAAATTGCCTATAGAGAAGAGGAACACCCTATGAGTGAACCCACTGACAGTAACAATGGATGAGGGTTACTTATACACATACCACATAAGTACCCAATATTTCTCTCATTCTAAATTTATGAAATAATTTCATTAAAACCTTACATTGAATACTATTTTATAAATACATTTTATAATGCATTTACAACCCATTTCCTTATTCAAAAACATGGGGGGAAAATGTTTTCAAAAAAATCCATTTCTACGGAAAAATAATTCAATAAATTGACTTTATCCATTTATAAATAAATTTATAAATCCAAACCATTTATGGTTCCTCATGAATTTTCATGACATGTATCCAAAAACCTAGAACATAGTCATAGACATAAGGTGATGGGATCCAAAACCTCTAGAAGTAATACAAAACAAAAAAAGAGGATGGAGGACCCCAGAACACCCAGATATGGGAGGGGTGAATACATATGTCACCATTTTCCATTAAATTGATTGATATTGATACAACATTGGTAGGAATATGTTTAACTTGTTTTGTGCAATTGTGCAGTAATCAAACATTCACATGTATAATGTATACTAAAAATTTTACCTAGTTCACCACTAAGTGCTATTCCAAGGAGCATATGATGACATTGCGTCAGTCATACATAAATCCACTAATCATCACTAAACGGGGAAGAAAAAAATTCCGAAATAGTCACTCTGTTCTCAGATTAATGCATTTATTATATTTTAGGGATAACAGACTACCTCCCTCAAAACAATTCAATCGACTCCTACATGCTCATTGATTTTGGGTGATGTATCCCTCAGTTTTGTGACATGATGGTAACATTTGTAGATGGGAATTTAAATCTCTATACCTAACTATCAAGATGCTCACCTTGCACTACAGACTCTAGTTTATTCACTGAAATACGATTTCACTTAAACCATATGTTCAAAAAAAATTCTCATGAAAGTTTTTCATGAATCTATTTCATGAAGCTCACAACCATTGTGAAGTAATATGGTTCTATTTCCCAAATCTAAATACCATCGTGAATTAATCTTCCTTTATAAAAAACAATATCATCACGAAATTACGAGTCATTATGAAACTCATTGTTTCAATAATCGTAATATTTTTTCATGACTAATCTCGTATTTTTCTACTGCTCTACCACTTAATAAATACTTTATTTGTGAACTGTATGTCCTTTTTGAATTCATAATGATTCATAATGTTTCTCCAAATCAATTTCAATCTAATTAAGTAGGGGAATACTCATATATATAGAATCAACATTCCTCAATGATCCTATTCCACCACGGGATTATTGTTGCACCTCTAAATTAATGTTCATGAAGATCCTTCTGTCATGAATATTTATTGAAATTAAACCCTCTCACGAATGTTGTCATAGCTGCAAGGGTTCCCATAAACCTTTTGCGCACTTTTGATGATCAAATTCTTGATAAATCTCTGTCATTGAAATACACATTCTTCAGGAAACACATTTATTTCTCATATTTTTGAAGAGTCAATCCAAAAAACCACCTTTTGTGATTCATTCATCCTCATTCTCATTATGATCCATCAAATTTGGAAAACACTGGGAAATGAAACCACCATTAACACAATTGTTATCCTCTATTATAGGTCACAATTTTTGAATACTCACTGATCAATCCAGTGTGGGTTAACAATAAATAAAATCCATTCTCTATTACTAGAAAATAAAATACTTGATTCCCACGATCTACCCCTTTGAGTTTTTTGTAATGTATATATAAAATTATTGATGAACGAGCCACTTTCAAAACTATATACACTAGAAAATAGTCATCCAAAAATCTATGTATAAATGTGAAAATATAACTGTATGAAACAAGTGGAGAACCATGAATTTGGTTATTGGTTTTTGGATGGCATAAGTATGTCCTAGATAAGCTTTTAAAAATATGGACTACTTCTTCATAAAAAATAATTATGATCATATCACAGAATCATTTCATACTGCTTCCACATTACACCTATTTATCATTATGTCACAATAGCATTTCATGGTTTGTCAAAAACCTACAAACAATAATCCTTTATATCATCTCTGAAATGTTCCATCCCCCTTTTTAAATAAATCCAATGAACCTATATTTAAACTTGTGTATCACAAAACATACTTCCCCTTGATCATATATCCCCCATAAACATATATCAAATTCACAAATAGTTTTTAAAAGTTAGCAAAAATTGGGATAGAGGAGCAAGTGTAACCTCATGATGCACTATAAATTGAATTAATGATGAGGGTAAACTATTTTTTCTCAAATATATGTGTTTACAATGTCTTAGTAAAAATAACAACCACTTAGTAATCAACTATAACATGATATATTTTAGTCAAACATATATTCATCATTTTCTTTTATGAACGGATATATGATATCTATTTGTTTTGTATGAGAGTGTTGAAGCAGATTCTTCATATGCTTAATCACAATTTTGTTGTCATAGTGAATCAAATGTATCCCCCTGAGGTATGTGGCTTCACAGATCATGGGATTTCTAACTCTAATTCAATGTGATTAGAATAATCTTCTCCTGATCCATTTTGGATTCCAAAAAATATATTATCATCCACATAAATAAGAACCATAAATTAATCTTCCTTTTAATTCATTAATTATAGATTATGATCGGAACCTCCTCTTTTGAAATGAAGTTTCTTCAAATAAGTATACAGTTGAGAAATTCATGCACATGGTGACTCTATTAGACTATAAAGATCCTTCATTAGTAAAAAACCTTTTATTCATCATTTAAAATCTTAATTCCTATTGGTTGTTCAATGTAGACATATCTTTAAAGAACTCTTTTTATGAATTTATTTTTTACATCAATGAGATAAGAATTGAATCTTCTTTGAACTTATCTTACAAGGAATGGCTTGAATGAATCCATTGTCACTACTATAGAAAAAAATTGTTCAACATCAATTCCTTCAAACTATACACAACCATTAAACAGTAAGCATTCCTTTTTATTATCACATTTCCATGATAATCTATTTTCTTTTTAAATATACACTTGGCTCCAATCGCATTTTTATTTTCATGTCTTTTATCAAGATCTCATGTTTGGTTCTTATCAATGAGACCTATTTCTTCATTCGTGGATTGAAACAATGACTCATCCTTCACTGTTTTATCAAATAAGGTTGGATCCACAATATATAGGAAGGAATAATATTCTTCATACTTAATTCTCCATATACATGTTGGGGTGGTCCACACCCAAATGATTTGGTATTTATCAAATTATTCTATTCTATTTTCAAAATGAAATTATGATGATGTTAAATAAAAAATTGTTTCATCTTTTAATTATTCTTCTAACTCATCATCATTTATTGAAGTCCAAATTTTTTCAATCCTTCCCTTATTTCTACATTTTAATCAATCCGATTTCAAATTTCTTCATCATCCCCAATCATATTATGATATGAGATCCTCGATGTATTTATGGTTTTATCTTCAATGATTTTGATATCACTTCTTTCCAAAATCCATCCAACATTATTATTTTAATATTTATAGTCTTGTTGGTTTATTTAATATCCCTGAAATATTCCCTCTTCTTCATCATCATCATAATTTCCTTGATTGACCTATTTGTTTTAAATAAAACATTTATATCAAAAATTATGAAAATACATCAGAGGGGGATTCCTTCCATACAATAACTCGCATGGTGTCTTGGATTATACCATTAAAACCTATGATTTATTTTGATTATAAACTCCTCCATAATCAACCTTTTTCTAGTAATTTTGGGAGATACAAATAATATTTAGTGTATCTATTTCCATTTTATCAACCTATCAATTTATATGTTTGAAAATTCTATTTTGTGTGGGTGTCTCACTACTGCCACCTCAATATTTATTCCATGTTTTATGTCATTTCAAAATTAAATTGAAATTTATTCACCTCTAATGTATGGTCACAGAACATTGATTGTGTCACCATTATCATTCTCACCTCTTCAATAATAATTCTTCATGAAATTAAACACTTTTTGCATCAAATGTATAATCATTTTGATATATTTTCAACTATAATAACAACTAAAAATAATGATGTACTTCTCTCTTGATAGGCCATCCACCTTTATTAGATGCATACATTAATCTTGATGAGATTAAGAATATTTGATGCCTTTTTCTCTTTGGCTTATATGTACTACAAACCAATATTCCTTGCATATGAGAATCACATTCATTTTATTTTTAATGATTCATATTCGAAATATTGAATACTATCATCATATTAGAAATTTTTTTCATTCTCTAATTATTCATGTGATCCAACCACTTGTTCCAAATTTTTTTTTCTTCTTCAACTATTACATATCAAATGTTCTCTTTACTATTAAAACTAGCGTAGATTTCTGTAATTTCTGGATCCTTTCATGAGAGAATTACATGTATTTCAAATTATAGTGACACATTTTTTCTAAATCTCACTATTATTCCTCTGTAATATAGTTGACTCATAGTTAGGAAATTTTGATGCAAACTGCCGACATAGAGATCATCATTTTTCCAAATCACGTCATTTTCCATTTATATATTTCAACTACCATTGAGTTTAATGCACCATCGTTTAGAAACCTAACTTTTCCATCAAACCTTTTATTAACATTATTTAATAAATATTTATTTCTTATCATGTGGGATTAACATCCATTATCATGACACCATGTACCACTATTATTTGTATACTTGAGATCTATTTCTATATGGTTGGATTTTTTGATTTTCATCTTTTCATTCCATGATACAGTGTATTGAGTGGAGGATAATGATGTAATTTCCAATATCTTTTCCATATTCATGGGTTCATCATACATATATTGATATTATATATGATAATAACTATTTAATTGAGTATCTCTTATTGGTTGGAAAGTATTAACTTGTCTCTTCATTTTATTGGTATCGTTCTCACCATTCCTCTGCCAGAAGTGAATAGCTTTATGGACATAGATAAAAAAATTAAACAATATCTATAGAATATATTTCTTTTATATAATGAAGGATATGTTCTAATTCTCCATTTTTTACTTCCATAACATCCCCATTTTGGTATTTCTTTTCTCCTTCATAGTATGACATGGTATTGACAAGATTGTTTCATAATTAACATTTAATAAGAGGAAATGTCTTATCAGTTCCATTACACCCCTTGTACCCTTATTTTTTAAAAGTATTTGAATGGTGATCATCTCATGATACATGAAGATAATTTTCATTGTTATTTTCTATTTGACTTGAATATTAATTTCTGAGGAAATCGGGTGTGTTTGTGATATGTCCAAATTTATCCTTCCATTTATTTTCACTCATCTTTTTTTATTCATTGTTGTTTTAGAATAATATCCAATTACACTTTTCTAATTCATGTAGATCTTTAATCATTAAAATATTTCTCTTTTCATTCATAACCATTTTTAGTTCTTTATAATAGTTTTTCATCTAAGAACCATTCATATATTAATTTCTTCTTTTTTTTCCATGAATTTTTTTTAGTTTCTCATTTTTTTCTTATAGAAGAAAATTTATATTTATGTCCCTTAACTTTTTTAGAGTACGCAAAATGTTTTCATGTATGTTCATTGATGCATTTAACATATTTATCAATATATATCATAAATTCCACAACTATTTCTATGATTTAATGATTTTTTATGTTTTCATCATCACCTTTTTCTACTCAAACAATTTCTTCTTCAAGATGATCAACATAATCTAATGACACTTTAATAAAGACACCCAACATTTTGTTTCATTTTCTTTGATCATTAGTCTTATAAAGAGAACCCACATGTTCATCTTTTAGATCAAAAAGACCCATCAACTGGTTATCTTTATATTCTAATGTTTTTTCCTTTTAAACTATACCCATTATAGATTCTTGGCATTTAAATTTAAGCTCTAGTTCATCATCCTTTAAAAATTCATTTTCATATTATTATAATTCATAGATGAAAATATTATCTATAATCTCATTCATAAATTGAAGTAACCATTTTGGGGTAACCTTTTTTTGAGGGTATGCATATTTCAATATTCAATTTCTTCATCATCAAACATCCTTGTGCACTGAGAGGCAATGCCGCAAATCTACCACAAAAAAGGTCACAAGAAGAATTCATTAATCTATCCTTTTTTTCTCTTGAATTTGTTCAATAAAAGAGAAAGAAGTTCGTCTTCATAATTTCACTAATAAACAATATCTTTTTAATACTCATGTTTTTTCATGGCATTGAATTCCATTTCCTTTAATAGTTGAGTTGTAGAATCGTCTAGTTTGATACTGATTTCATAAAATACCAGACATATTAGCATATCATCAAGTAATTGTTTATAGAGATCAACATTCTTCATAATGTCAAAATATTTTTATTCTTTACTGAGTCCTCAAATTTCTCCAAAAACATCATTAATTCCATTAAAAAAGGTTTCATCATTTTTGAGAGGATGAATTTTTAGACCATCAATCCAATTATGAAAAGCATTGAGTTTTTCCTCCATCACATTTTTATTTCCTTCATATATAATTTATAGTTTTCCACAAATAGACATATATGAAATCATACTAATAATATTTAGGATTAATTTTTCAGAAATATATATATTAAGGCCATTCTATGATTTCACATACGCATTAAGAATTAACCTGTCATTTTTTTCATAGACAACCCTGTTGTGTTATTGAAATGAATCCCATAGGATGTGGAAAAGAGAAAATCTAGTCAAAAGGATCCTATGTGATATATTATCCTATTGTTACAAATAATGAATATTATTCAATAAAGTATTTGGGATTCCAAGAAAATTTATTGAAATCTCCATGGAAACAATAGAGGTCAGATTTAACTCTTGTAACCAGTAAGCTCTCATACCACTTGTATGACCTTAGAACACCCTAAGAGGGGGGGGGGGGTGTGCATCATGGTATTAACATTTTTAGATTAAATTGAAAAACCCAGTTCATATATCTAAAGTAACATGTTAAAAATGTCTTATGGAATCATGTAGTAATCAAACATTCACATGCAAAGTGAAAACACATTAATTTTAATTGGTTCACTATAATGGTGTTGTCCAAGGGGAACATTCTGAATATGTGTTATTTATTACTAAATACAATAATCTTCACTAGTAGTTCAACACATAATTTAAGACATATCTAGTCTATGTGAAGTAAAATACCTTTACATGATTTATGGGATATCATAATTTCTCCCTTAGAACCCTTATGTCGACTCCCCCTAGCTCACTTCATTGGTTGAAGTCTCACTAAGCTTAGTGACATGAAGTTCACATCAGTGTATTGGATCTTAAGTAATTTTTCATGACTAGAATGAGAATAATCTTTCACCATAAACATATATTGAGGCCATTGAAATATATGTTCACTTAAAAAATATTTGTTCATTATTGTTTCTCGGGAAGCACTTTCACCAATCTCTTTTTATAAGATGACATATTTTGTGAAAAATATCCCTTCACATAAAATTATGAAATTCCAAAATAAATTGTCATCATAAAAATCCATTTTATGAGAAATTGAATCATCAATCAATACGAATATATATATTTTTTGATGCTCAAGCTCACAATAAATACCAAATTCCCAATTATCATTGTCTTAAAGATATCAAAATTTTTCATCATTTTTCAACAAATCTTTTTGTTTCTATTGAAATGGGAGTAGACTAATATTTATAGTCACATGATTTCATGATTATCCCATTCCTCTAGATGTTTTCTAATGAACCTGAATATTTATGTCGCAATGCTCTTTCACTCATTAATCTACGATGATATTTTAACCAATAACTATGATTATCAAAGTCAAGGAAGTTATTATCAACATTTACCACATTCACGATGCTCCACATTTTCATGAATATCACCCTTTGTGAAACCCATTATTCATAAAACCCATTCCATTAAAATATTTATGAATAATCAATCCTAAAAAATAATCTTTTGTGATTCATTCCCCTTCCACTTGATTTTGAGCCAAGAAATATTGAAAACATGGGGAAAAGACACCACCTTCAACATTGAAGTAATCTTGTCTTGTATGAAAACATGGAATTCATACTCCATGATCTAACCATTCTGGATTGAAGATAGAAAAATGCAGACTCTGTTTCCAAAAAATAACTGCCTTATCCCAAATGAGGCCCAATTAATTATTCCAACATCTTAGAATGAAATCCCTTAATAATAAAGGTCAGTGGAGAGGACATGAAACAAATATCTCCATAACCACACACATTTCCCCACTACTATATAAAATATAGGTCTATGAATGGAGATCATAAAAATAATCTATAGGTATCAAGTGATAATCCAAATATGATAAATGTTTTTTGTAATGGTACCCCAATATCACTTCCACAATAAGACAAATGAATAAATAAAAAGGCTACACTTATTCTGGGAGGACCAAATAATCCAAGCCATAGTTCAAGCACTAAAAAGTTTGATATGAAAATAGTGGAGACACGCAAATTATTATAGAAGAGACTAGGGTGTAAGATATGGAATGAAATGCTGAATAAAAATGTATTCAAACTTACAATGCATAAAAACCTACTGGGCATGAGGGGTGTACTTAATAAATTCTGGATTTATAGAATAAAGTCCCCATATTTCTCATATGATGAAAAATATATCACTGATGGTTAATTTATCCAGGGTGATTCAATTAAAAAAATTTATTTACATTGATAGTGGATTTACACCACAAACCATGTTCATAGATTCTATCTAGTGGGATATTTAAACATTAAATAACACATTTACATCATAAATGTGCGTTGTTGGCGACAATTAACATAGGATCATCCATAAAAGTCCCAAAACATTCTATAAGACATAAAAACATGATAAATACACTACGTTGACATAAAATATACCATACCTATTTTAAAGGATGTTACATCAAATTGATACAAATTTAGTACATCATTTTATGAATATAAGTCACATAACATTGTACTCCATGACATTTTCAATGGAGGGTTTACACATAATGAATTCAAACCCTTCGATACGGGTTCAAAAAATATAATTTTTTCTACACAAACATTAATTATTTATTCAACTGAGATTATTTTATTCCATTGATTGAATTATATTATAATGGAATGTTTTATTTTATAAAATTCAATTACATTTCCAAATTTAGTGATCCTCAATCAATGATAATGGATAATGGCACAAATTATTCTTTATATTATTGAAAAGTCTATTCCCAAAATAAAACATTAAGTAAAAACACTCATCCCTGTATAATATAGATATAGGTTGATTGTTAGAATAATTTACTAAGACTCTATAACATATATATTAAAGATGATGGAAAATGATAGAACAACTTTGAAAAATAGGCATTTCAACACCTTTTGGGATTATCATACAATAGCATAAACCCCTAAAAAGGAAAAACCATATTAAATGGTGTATGGAATGCAATTTTACCATCCAATTAAGGTTTATATACCTATAAGTAGGATAATCACTTATTAATAATGGACAAAATAGAAATAATCATAATTTATTTTAATAATTTAGTGATTACTAATGGAAATAGATTATAGTTTTTACACAAAGAGAAATTTATCAAAACAATATGGTTTGAGAATTTGAAAAAAGGTTATTACTTTAATCATTTAGAATAAGATAATTTGTATTATCTTGAAATATTATAATGATCCTTTATATGAATCATCCAACATTGAATAATAAATTGGAAGGGCCATACAATATACATAATGTCTATTATAATGGAAATACTCATTGATTACGATATATAATGATAATATTATGCTTCACATTAATGAGAGGATTCTCATAAATTAATATACATAAATTCAAGATGTAAATTCATTAATTCAAGACTCCATAAAATATGATATAATGACCATATTTCATGACATTAATCTGAAAAACACAATTTTCTTTTCATATAACACTATATTTCACAATTTATTTTCCAGAATAAATGACAATAAAATGAATGATATATATTATTTCTCAATTGCCTCTAGAATATATGTAATAGAGATATTTTTACATAAATGTGAATTGAATGGTATTATTTCCTTGTGTTATTTCATTAAACTACATGTATTAATGTCCCCTTTAATGAATGTAAACTATATGACATGTCATCCAACCTATATGAACCTGTAATTTATAGAGAAGATAACACAATTCAACCTATCTTTGGAAAATCACCCATGAATAATATTTAGATCTATGTATTATTTCACCATTTCTTGATCTATGAGTCTATTGATTATTTCTATTATACAATCAAATAAATATCCAAATCTCCTATCATGGGCTCGACCACAAAGATCATCTCATTCCATCCCCTTACTCTATACTGGTATCTAGACATGAAATAATACACTTTTTGTGACCCTTAATGGGCCTACATCTGGATAAAATCACACTATAAATAACAACTACATAATGATTGATTCATCTTATCGAATAATATTTATTGATTACCAGATCTACTATATTATAAACAACTATAATTTAAACTATAATTCATAATCCAGTATGGTGTGAATTAGTGTAATTCATATTTATTTTTATCCCTAGTCTCCCTCTCTGAGGTATCATATCATTTTCACCACATCTCTTTTACACATGACCAAGACCTGTGAACTAGGCTATAGAAAAACCAATCATTATATATATTCCATTAATTTATGATGGGTATATTTTATTAAATCTACATTTGGATATTATTTCTCTTTCCTATAACTATGTTTGGGCTGATTATTATTACCACAAGAAATGTAGTAGTACATAGATCTATTTTCCTAATCCATATAATAATATTTTAATAAACTTTTCCCCATTACAAAACATAATATTACTCTACCCTTGTTTACTTGAAAATATAACATTTGAAATATCTTTTAATACATTCCCCCCATATATCATACATTATATCATCAATGATAAAATTAATATAAACCTCACACAACTTGTGGTGATGAGAAATTAAAATATGAGGGACCCAAATTTTCATGATAATGAGACATGGATGGAATAAACAAGTTACATATACCCACCCAATGAAACATGTTGTTCCAGAAGAAAAAACTATTTAATCATGTACACAACTGACAACATTAAAATAAAACAATTTATTCAAAAATGGTTAATGACTAACCTTGGTGTTCCAATCTAATTTTATTTTAATTATCCTATCATTGTAATGTAGTCATTAGATTCTATAATTTATCTGATTACTCCCCAATATACCAGATTCACTCATTTCTAATATAAATGTAAACTATCATGTATTTATTTATTCATGGAAGTGTAATGATTATAGTATTCAAGTGTTAATTTATCATTAATGTATGAAAAAATAGAATCTAATTACTAATTTCCACATTATTTTATAGTATTGGAATTTGATAATCAAATTTTAGTGAAGAAATTTTAATCAAATTAATAGTCCTTCCTTTAAGGTCAGTATCATTGGAATGTGATACTTCATTCACATTATATAAATACTCATTAAACAAGGTGATAACCCCTTTTATCATATTGTCAATAATATACGACCATAATCTATGTGATTTCATCTTTTCTAATGAGTAAAATATTAAACTACTGGAAATCACATTGTTTGACACTATGACTATAAGATTATACATATTTCTTAATATAATCTTAATTACCTTAAAATAATAGATATCATGATGTTTGAACATTATGAAATTGAACTAAAAAAATATTTTGATCCAAATGATGGATGTATTCCGTAAACTACAAGTTGTTTTTCATATATGATTTCCATTTTTACAATGTATGATATAAGCATACTAATAGTATGATATCCATAGTTTTTGAAAAATCATATTCTATGGATGGGAATACCATATTAATAAAATATTATTGATATCATAAAAAAATATTCCAAATTGAGCCATTGAAAAATATTTGGATACCCTATTTTTTATTAATTATCATATTGTATGATTTTTATAACCCATTATGATTTATTATGATATTTAAACATAACGTGAAAATTATTATGAATCTCCCAAATATAATTATCTCCAACTATTAACATGTCATATATTGTTTATTTTGGGGATGAATTAATTGTCACGGGATACAGAGGTTCATCGGACAAAGAGTTTTTTATTATTATGCTATAATGTTATGGAGATTACTAAGTCTCTAGATGGAGTTATTGAAATTCATAATTATAGATGTAGTGTGATATCATGAAGTGATTTTAATGAAACTTTTTCTTTTTCTTCAACACATATATCATTTGTTATTTCATTTCCTCCATTATAAGTAATTTGAGTATATGTTCATTCTTTGTTTATATAATGATTTTAATAACATGATATATATATATATATATATATATATATATATATATATTAATTAGTGGATTTTTTAGGTATTTGATGTGATGGTGGAATCACTAAATTGTGATTATATTTAAAATTTTCATGGAGATGATCTGGAAATATTAAATGGATTTTTAGATAGAAAACTGATGTTTTAGTTAGTTTTAGAATGTATATGATGTCCTTATTATGTTGTAGGGATTTAAAGAATCAATTTTGTATCTCTATATAATATGGTAAAAAATGGAAATGGGAAGATCAAAAGTACAATGGGTATTCCACAAGAAGTTTTGACTAGAGTTTTTCACATTGGGAAACTAACAAGAAAAATATGCAATTCGAGTTCTCTAGGGAATTAATGTAAATTAGGTATCATGGAATTAAAAGGGGGATCACAATGTCATTGTTAACTCTTAGTTTCCCTTTTATGAGATCTTGATTGTATCTGGGTTACTTATTCCCATGTAGTGAACTTTATAGGAATTGATTGGAAGTTGAAAACTGATATCTAAATTATTACATGGAGGATTCCACGAGGATAGAAAATATTCCATATCAAAGATGTAATTTTTAAAACATTCCATGATGATATGAATTTTTAGATCTATTATCAGGACGTTTAGTAAAGATGCAATACAATCTTGTAGTACACATTCCCATGGTTGCAGTAGTTATAAATGTTTTCCCAAAATTTTATACAACATACCATGTTGATACATTGGTTAGATGTTTTTTTAAACATAGGTTCATCTAATGGTGTGAGTAATGTTTGACTCAAAGGGATACATTACATTGTCTTTAGAATCTCTTTTAATTATTAATGGTGACTAAGATGTTCTGAATATGAAAATATGTTTTTAAAGATGAACTCGTAAAAAAATTTAGATCAAATATAATAATGATGGATACGAGAATAAATATTAACAATGGATTATATAAAATTAAATAATATTTAGAGATTATAATAAGAAAATGAAGATAAATAATAAGTAGAAGTGACTTATGGTGGTTAAAGGGAATAAATGAAGAAATGAAGAATCACTAAAAAATAATATAAAAGTCTTGTTCACTAGAATACCTTTTTATTATAAGAAATAAATATTATATCATAATAAATTTTTTAGAATAACATACATTGTTAAGATATATGGTTTAAAATTATTTCAAGGATACTTTATGCTTGTTGTAATCCATATATTGTTGTTCGTGGAATATATGATCACTGGGCAATGTAGATCATGCGAAGGATTAACATTATCATTTTGATATTTCAACCCTATAAATATACAAACCCTTTTCCATGTTTGGGTATTGTGTTTTGTATCACTAACATTGTTTGTCACAATAATTGGTGTGAATCCTATCTATGAGTATAGATATAATGATTTTTAAATAAATAATTCATCTCCCATGTGGGATATTTATACTGATCATATATGTCATTTTCATGTGGTATTAGTGCTTGGTTACCTTAAAAGTATTGTTTTTTATTTTATTTTGAAGAAAATTAGTTTGCCTCTATTTCAATATTCAATCGCATAATTATTTTTCATAGATCATAGATGGTATTAATTTAGTGAACAAGAAGAAGAATCCCATCTTAAAAAGGATTAATTAAAACATTTGGAATTATAATATGTTTTATTATCTTTTATTTATAAGATTGTAGGTTCTTGGAGGATGTAAATTTTGTATTTACACCATGTGATATGAATTTTTATTTGATATTATTATATATAATTAATTAAGATAATTATGGATATTATAGAAATTCCAAAGTATCTTGTTTATCCGAGAAAGAGTTTCTATAAATTTAAGGAATTATTACATGAAAAGAAATGGGGGCAAACAGAAATATAATAATGATGGAAATATCAAGGATAAGAAAAAGAAACAATATATTTACTGGTTGAACAATGAAAATCATAAGAAACATGATAATAAAAATGTATTGAATTTTTTAAATGGTAATTCAGATATTGTTTACATTTAGAATTTATTGTGAGCATTATTATAATGAAAAAATTTTCAAGACAATGTTATAGATTTTACGGAATTATTTTAATAATAAAATACTGTATATTATATATTATTACCTAGTTACTATCCCTGTAGATAATTTTCATATTATTCATCTTTTACTAGATGAGTAAGAGATGTGACTCTATAAATAAGTGAATATCTAAAAAATAATAACATTTAAATGCTTATAAAATAGAGGTTTATGTGAGAAGTGGGTAAAGATGAAGTTGGTTTTTCATATTAAAAATAGGATATATAATTTATGATTCAAAAAAATTTGTTACCAATTTCAGGATTTTTGAGAAATGGAATGATAATGTTTAGAGGGAATATTCCACTGAAATGTTTCATGGGTTGAGATGTTAGATATTTCCCAAAAAATATATATATTGTTGAAATAAGTTGAATCTAATGAAGATGAGGATGAAACAACATGTGGATACTCTTATATGAAAGAAATAAATGTTTTCATATTTAATATTTAATTTCAAATAAATTTAAATAATTTTCTAAATATTAGAATTTTAAATTTATTTTCAAATTATATAGGTATATTGAAAAATGTAGAGGAAATGGAATTTTAAATTCCAAATTTTATTGATGAAAAAATTATTCGCTTAACAATTTATTCAGGGTGAATCCACTAGTGATGAATGTAGTAATGTCGGGAGTGAATACAAAACTAATATGGAGATTAAGTTAAAAGGAGAGATGGTGGAGTCCCATTCAAAAATCTCAATGTTGTTGAAGGAGATAATAAAATTAAATAAATACAATAATATTCCTGAAAATAATATATATATATATATATATATATATAATAAATAAATATTACTAAAATAGGTATATAATAATAAGAAACTTCATGAGTCTAAGATGACTCAAAAAATATGATATAATACATAGAGAAGGAAGAAGAGATGGAGTTGTAACTTGTTCAATTGTAAATAGTTGGTTCAAAAACTGAATTAGACATTCAGAATTGAAATTCTACAATTCAGTTTAAGTGGATAGGGAAATTTATAATAATAGTGGTATTAAATAATAAAAATATCAATCTTAATGTTTATAGGTGAACCATAAAATATTAATTGGATTTTTGAATAGAAGAAAAACGTATATAATACCATGCTTGTGAATAATCTATCTAACTCTCATAAATTATAAAATTATTATAGTGGAAAACCAAAAATGAAAAATTCTATAAATATGGATTCCATAATGGATGGAAATAATTATGTTAAAAATAAAAATATTTTGGTATCTCAAAATAATTCTACTTCTAAGAAATGATCGATGATTTTTATTCAAAATAATTAATAAAGTCATATGTTGACTTCTCTAAAGAAACTTTTATTTAGAAGAATGTATGGTATTGTTATATAATACTGGATCTATGGAGGATTTATGTATATAAAAAAAATGTTTTGGTTAAACCATAATCATTTATTTGGATATATATGGTTAGGGAGGTTGACTTTGAGAGTGATTCCTACCACTCAATTGATAAATTCTTGAAATTAGTCTAAAATTTATAAACATTATTCTAGGAGTATATTTCATGAAAAAGAATAAATTTTTGGATTATGTGGATAGGAATGATTACCTACTGTTGATTTTCCCCTATCCCACATACCAAATTTATTGTGTGTTTCAATATACAAATATATGAAAATAATGATAAAAGGGAGATTTTTTTTGTTAAAAGTGGAACTTCTTGAATCTAATGATGAATGTCTTTGTATTTTGGATAGTGATTTTTTCTGAACTATAATAGGTGATGTAAAATAATTAAAAGATAATGAAATGTGAATGAATGATCAATGACTGTTGGAAATTATGGGTCACTCAAAATCAATAGAATTTGTTATGTAGTTATTAAGAAATGGATACTGAAGACCAAGAATAACATATATGTTGGTGGGATAAATCAAAATATTTTATTTGTGTATTAGGTCTTTTATAAAAGTGGTGAAGTGAATGTTTGATAATCTAGGTTCCTGTATAATAATTGTATATAATGTTTTTTCTTATGAAATTTAAAGTGAATAAGAGGCATGTTGTTTTAGATTGGTGATCAAGAAAATTCATGTTATTAAATAATGAAATAAGAAAAAACACGAGGAATAAAATACAAGACTTTATCCCTAAAAGCAACATTACAAAGATCCCATGTAAAAAAATATTTATGAAGATCCTACGTATAAGGGAGAGAGTAAATGTATGTTCTCCATCTGTTAAAAGGTGAATAATGATAACTATATCCAATAGAAATTATATATTAAATAAATCCATAAATTAAATATCATTTCTTTTAATATTTTTTGGGAATATTAAGAAGCAATAAATATATAAATATAAATATTTTATTTCTCTTATTCATGATTTTACTCATATTACAATCATTTTGTCCATTAAGAATAAATCAGAGACCGTTAAATTTGTTGAAAAAAATTATATGAAATGATGAAAAGAATCGTTTCCCCCCTTCATAGATATTCCATATATATATATATATTTCTAATTATTAAAATATAATATTTTAGGAATATATTAAGAAACGTTTTTTAAATCATGAAATTAGTGCACTATGAACATTATAAAAAAATTGATTGGATTAATGAAATATTAGTGGGTATGGCATGAACTGTATTTATTGAGCATCGTAATTTATTATATTTTTGGATGAAAAAAAATTAGTGGAGTGGTAAACAAGAAAAATAATTTCATATTAAATATATATTATTTAATGTATCCATAAACGATTCATTATTATAATAACCCAAAATTTGAGTATTTAAGATCATTTTATTTCCACTGCAATATCAAATTAAATGGTGAAAATCATAATAATATTGATAAAATTGGTTTTTATAGTATATTTTTTTGTTATCCTCCAAATGGTTTGTGATACAAAATTTCTAAAAAAATAAAATTAGTAAGATCGTTGAAATTAATTATTTAATAGTTCTAGAATGTTAAATGATTGTGGGTATACATGAAGAAGAATGTTTAGTATATAATAAAAATGATTTTGTTACAGTTAAATAAAGGGATGATGTTTCTCAAAATGTTGAGAATTAGGAAGGATTTTATGTTATTGATGATAATTCGACTAACTTACAAGATGCGGAGAAACCTCTCTAATTTCATCCATAGAATAAAATGATATTATATGTCCTAATAATTATGGGATAACAAGGATATTTGTTTTATATAAGAATAACCATGGGGATTATAACACATACATAATTGTTTTTCACATGTTGAATGTAACACCCTGAGACACTAGTATGTTTTATCCTTTTAATAGTTACTAAGATGAATATCATGAATTATAAATAACACAAAATAAAAATTAACCACGATATATTTTTTAGTATAATATAAACATCAGTATATAAGGAGAATAAAATGATAAATATCCTTTAGAAAATTAAAATAATAGTAAGGCCTCAAAAAAATTAAACGATAGCTAAAATTACTTATTATAATTCATTATATTTTCTTATTTTATGGAGTAGTTTAATTTTTTTTATAATTAATTGTATAAATTTAATGTCTAGATGATAAATTTTTAAATTTATTAGTATTCTAATAAACTCAAATATTATTAAAAATAATTTTATTAATGTAAATATTTCATAGAAATGTAGTGATATTAAAATAAAATATAAAAATTTAAAGGATTATTATAATAGAACTTATCTATGTGAAAAAAAATATTTTTTCACTCATTTAATTCGTAATTGAAATGAAATCTGAATATGGGAACCTAATATTTTAAATGTACGGGCCCAAAACTTCGATCAGGGGCTCAGGCGAGTGATCAGGGCTTCGATGATCTCCCTTAGCCACCTGACGTAGTCGAGGGTGTTCGAGCGAGCCCTCTTAGTGGAGAGTTTCGATGCTGAGTAGTCTCCAGCAATGAGAACCACCACTAGTCGACATGCAGCGGAGTCTTCTACAGCTATTAGTAGAAAAATGTCATAGAGTTTCAAGAGGACCAAACCCATGTGTGGATGACCGCATGACTCAAGATCAGTTCGGCAAGGCTCCCGGGGCAGAGACATATATGCCAGGAGCGGGAAGTGTTACTCATGTAGTGGCCAGGGTCACATGGCTCATGACTGTCTCACCCGCTGTTCAGATGATCAGCAGATGGTCGAAGGACAACCCAGGAAGAGGCATAGATTTGATCGAGGTGGTCCGCAGGGAGCAGGCGTATGTGGCAGAGGAGCGAGCCATGCAGCTGGCGGTGGATGCTGTTTTGAGGTGTTACCGCCACCACCACCAAGAGGTCCACCCCGAATACTGGGAGTAGGTGGACATGCGAGAGCTCAGCTCGATGAAGCTGAGGCATATGATCACGGTGCTCCAGAAATTATTCGAGTTACGATCTGTGTCTACTCCACCATAGCTGTAGTTCTTATAGACACAGGTTCTAGTCACTCTTTCATTTCCACTGCCCTCGTTCAGAGATCAGAGATTCGGACGGAGCCGTTGGCTCAATATTTATGGCTAGAGACTCCTATAGGAGGAGACTCGACGATTACACACTGGTGCCGGTAGTGTGACCTTACTCTATGAGATGAGAGCTTTGGCTGGGATCTCCTAGTAGCGGCGTAGATTCCTTACAACGTCATCTTGGTTGTGGACTGGTTATCTACAGTCCATGCTCATATCTATTATATTAGGTGCAATGTTGGGTGTTTTCTAACCTATTGGACAATTTTTACCTTCACCGAAGATAAGGGAGAATTTGTAGCATAGGATGGACATACTCGGAGGAGTTTTCAACCGATCAATCATCAGAAGGCCTGCCATACCCTCAGAGCGGTGGATGTGGAGAGTCTGAGCTATCCTGTAGTGGTAGACCAGTATCCAAATGTATTCACTAATTATGTCCTAGGTCTACCTCCCTGTAGAGAGGTGGAATACTACATTGACCTATACCCTGGGAAGACACCGATATCCACACCAGCGTATTGGATGGCTCTTAGGGAGCTTCGCAGGCTCGGGTGGAGCTATAGGAACTGCAGGGGATGGGATTCATCCAACCCAGTGTTTCTCACTGGCCAGCCCAAATTCTGTTCTCCAAGAAGGAGGATGGGATCTTAAGGCTTTATGTAGACTACGGTCGCTTAAACCAGGTGACCGTGAAGAACAAGTACCAACTGCCGAGGATTGAATACCTCTTTGATCAGCTAAAAGGAGCACAGTGGTTCTCGATGATAGACCTCAGATCATTGTTACACTAGCACAGAGGTCAAAATGAGGATGTGAAGAAGACAACTTTCAGATGTCGGTACGACCACTACGAGTTCTTGGTTATGCCTTTTGGCATAACCAATTCAAGAGTAGTGTTCATGGGACTAATGTACATGATCTTCCAGCCATACCCCAATTTCTTTTTCCTAGTCTTCATCGATGAAATTCTGATCTACTCGACTACTGAAGAGGAGCATTCCTACCATTTTCATGTTGTACTGGATACACATCGAGAGCACCATCTATATGGTAAGATCTCTAAGTGAGTGTGTTGGATCTGGTAGGTTTAATTTTTGAGTCATGTCATATCAGAGGCTAGATTTGTAGTGGATCCTATGATGATTGAGGTGGTACATGCTTGGGAGCCACCCAAGAGTGTGAAAAAGGTATGGAGTTTCCTGATTTTTGATGGATATTAGAAGTGGTTTGTTCCAGACTTCTCCAAAGTTGTAGCACGACAATTAACCTGGATAAAGAAGGGGAAAACCTTTGTGTTGTCGGAGATATTCCATTATAGATTTTAGGAGTTGAGGAAGAGGATGACTAGTGCCCCCATCATGATGATTCCAAAGGAAAGCGTAGGATATGTAGTCTACTGCAACACATCAGGGACTGGAATTTGGTGTGTCCTGATGCAAGAGCGAGCAGTGATCGCGTTTGGTTCTCGAAAGCTAAGACATCATGATCAGAACTATGCTACCAATGACCTAGAGTTAGTAGCAGTGGTCTTCGCCTTAAGGATGTGGAGACACTATCTGATTGGTGAATGTTTTACCGTGTACTCTGATCATAAGAGTCTCAGGTATATCTTCTCTCAAAAGGACCTGAACCTGAGATATCAATGTTGGCTTGAGTTCCTCCTGGACTATGACCTCGAGATAGTATATACTCCTAGGAAGGGAAACATTATTGAATAGGCACTCATCAAGAGGTCTGGTATACAGTTTCCAGGCAAGGTGACAGAGTAGCAGGCTGCCTTACAGATATCCTTTGTGGATAGAGATGGGGCAGCTTAACTTCAGTTCCTTACATTCACTCCTCCACTTCATCAGCTAGTCAGGGAGCCACAACATGGGGTCAACAACTGCAAGACATGACATGATTAGATATCCATAGAACATGCACCTTATGGATTTTCGGAAGGGGGGAGAATGTCCTTCTCTTTAGAGAATTTATTATGGTGCTAGTGTCACTTCAGGAGGAAGTGTTGAGGGAGTTCCACATGTCCCCTCTAGCGGTACACCAAGGAGTGGAAAAGCTCTACCAAGATTTATGGAAATATCACTAGTGGACAGGTATGAAGAAGGATGTTGTAGAGTTTGTTTCTCAGTACCTCACTTGTCAGCAAGTAAAGGTAGAGCACTAGGTACCAGCAGGATTGGTACAGCCTTTAGAGGTCTCAGAGTGGAAGTGGGATGGGATATCAATGAAATTCGTGGTTGGACATCCACGTACATCTAGTGCACACAACTCGATTTGGGTGATCATTGATCGACACATCATGTCGGCTTACATCCTACCAATCAGAGAGCACAGTTCAGTAGAGAGATTGGGACACCTCTATGTGAAGTAGATTGTGTGGCTACATGGATTACCTTAATCTATTGTCTCCAATCGTGATACATGATTTACTTGCCAGTATTGAAAGGGGTTGTAGGAGTCTTTTGCGAAACAAATTCGACTGAGCATGAACTTCCATCTTCAGACATATGGCCAGGATAAGTAGACCATTCAGACCCTCGAGGACATGCTACATGCATTTTTCCTCGACTTCAGTCACTGCTGGGAGGACCACTTGACTTTTGTGGAGTTTTCCTACAACAACAGCTATCACTACACCATATGGATGGAACCTTTTCAGGCGATATATGGGAGAAATTTCAGATCACCCTTTTTCTGGACTGACCCTGGGGAGTGAGAAATAGTGGGACCAATGGTGGTACGAGCTACCACAGAGAAGATGCATATCTTACAGGAGTGGATGAAGACTGTTGAGAGAAAAAAAGAAGCCATATGCTGATAGGAGATAGAGGCCTCTGGAGTTCGAGGATGGCGACCAAGTATTTTTATGGGTCTCACATCGATAGGGAATATGGTGATTTGGACCAGGCGGCATGTTATCTCCAAGATTCATCAGACCATTCCAAGTCCTTAGCATAGTTGTTGAGGTGGATTACCACTTAGTTCTTCCAACTCAGTTGGACCAGGTGCATGACATCTTCCATGTATCGCAGCTGAGGAGATACATGCACAACCCTTCTCACCTCATTGACCATGGAGATCTGGACATCAACAATGGGGAGACAATCATGGAGGTCCCAATGGATATCGAGGATCGACAAGAGCAGGTCCTACGTGGACAGTCAATACCTTTTGTGCGCGTTCGCTTGCAGCATGGAAACCTTCAAAAGGGAAAATGGGAGCGGGAGGCTCAGATGAATGCTCAGTACCACCACTTGTTCCCTTAGTTCGAGATGAAGCTTATGAAGATGTAAAGCCTTGGTTGGGGAGAGTTAAAAGACCCAAAAGTCCCGTATAATTTTTTTTCTCAAATACATGGGAATTTTCCGAGTCCTCGAATTTTTACGGCGCATGATTCCGAGGCCCGGTGTGCCCGAAATCATTTTCTGATGTTTTTTTGGGTACGTTTAGTAAATGTACAAGTGATTTTTTATAACTTTTGAACCGGTTCTCAGAATTGAAATCGGAGGGCATCGTAGAACTTGCATTGCCAATATTCGCTTAGGAAGACCTTCACCTCGACGATAGTTGGTCGAGAATAAAAGTTGTTTTAGGGGTTTTTGGAGATTGAATTAAATAAAAATAAGGTGTGAGGATTTATATTAATTTGACAGTTCAAACCTCATCATGGAAGTTAATGGCGTGACCACCACACCTTAACCTACCATTAAGGGTTATGGTGGTGGAGCCCACCCGAACCTAACCTCCCATGAGAGGTTATGATGTGGAGATGACATGGGGATAAACTCCCCTATTAATGGCAGGAGCAGAAAACCTCTCAACTCTCCCCCATTAATGAGGGATATCCCTTTGACCTCCCCATTGATTAATTGGTGCCAACATGACTAATTAATTTGTGCCAACACTCTATAATTAATTAAGGGGAGACTACCTAATTAATTAGTCCAATTAGAATATTTTCCGACAAATTAATAGGATATTTGAATCTGTTATTTTTTTGGCTTATTCAATTCAGTGGTAGCTTTTAGAGGATGAATATTGGGAGAATTATCCCAATGAAGAACCCTGTCTCCCAACAAAGAAAGAACAACATTGAACAAAGAACACTAACCTTCTTCGACTTCTTCCTTGGACCTTTAACCATCGTGCGATGTCTTCAAAGACCTACTTCTGCATCTTCGTCAATGAGCCGATGCAGCTCGGGATTGAGAGTGTGTGGCGGATATGATGAATGACATACACCTTCGTCTTCTACCTATGACTTTAACGTCGACGACCGACAATCAAAGGTATGTGGTTAATTTTTCTGTAACATTCCATTTATATTTCTCTTCTTCGAATTGGAAAGGAATAATTATGTGGTTGTAAAACAATTGTTGTCTATCTTTATTACTCTTTGATGAGCCAAGTGTTACCACCCTAAATGAGGAGGGTGTGGGCCAAACCAACATGGCCGGACCCCTCCACCGTTCTTGTTTGTGTTGATTTGTCATCATGGCGATGAGATGACGGAATGACAAAGCTAGAGACAACAAAGGTCACAATACCCGAAGCCTCCTCATATAGTGCCACCTCTACAACGATCTCATGGTCTGAGACGAACCACGGCCCTCCGGACTCCCACGCCCCCCATCCCGCAGAGCCGCCAGATTCTCACGTGCCCCATCCCGCATAGCCGTCGGCCTCCCGCTTGCCCCGACCAAACCTCGCTGGCCCGAACCGGCCCGCCTGGCACCCAGCCCAGCGGCCCACCTGGTGCACTGCCTGGACGCCCGTTGGCCCGCCTGGCACCCAGACCGGTAGCCTGCTGGCTCGCTTGGTGCCCTGCCCACCCACAAGGCACCCTGCCCAACCGCCCCATGGCCTGCCTAGTGCCCTGTCTGGCCACCTGTCGGCCTGCCCGATCGCCTGCTGGCCTTCCCAGCTGCCTCTCGGCCGCCTGCTGACCGGCTCGGTCTACACCTGACCCAACCAGAGCCCTAGCCACGCTGGCCTCCTGTGCTGCCCGCAACCCCCCTCATGGCGTTCTGGCCGAACCAGCCCGGTCGTTCCTTCCGGGCTGAGTCGTGCCGGGCCTCGCCCTCACGACGCTCCGAACCGAACTAGCCCCAAGACTGGGCCGAACCGCCCACACGGCCTACTGAGATGGGCCTAGTGGGCTGGGCCTAACCTAACTGGGTGGCCCGCCCATAGGGCCAGGCGAGAACCAATAGGTCTGACTAGGTCGAACCAGACCGGGTCGGCCCAGACAGTGTCAGATCGGACCTGGGCTCACCATCAACCCCTTTACTTTATTTTGGCCATATCATTGGAACCGGACGACCATTTGAATAACCCTAATTAGCGCAGGTTTTCTTCGAGCATGAGGGTCCCTTTGATTATACCCCACTGGAATTCTGGGTAATGTTGAGATACAGTCAGGTTGGATCGTGCATGAATCCAATCGTGCCCCCGGGACTAAAAGTCTAATAACTCACAGACTGGGTGTCCGTTTGACACGCCGTCTATTATATGGAGACTTGAATGACTTGGAGTACCATTGAGATACTTCTACATTGGATTTCAGAATAGTTGAGCATCGACTTGTATCTTGTGGAATAGATCCTCCCGGAGACTAGCGAGCATAGCACATATACCTAGTAGCTGGCAGAGGCCTGAAAACTACGAACCGATTCGACATGGAGTGAATTGACTAGCCCAGTGGGGAGTGCCTTAGTGTCGCAGCTAGCCCACAGTGGAGAGTGCCTCTATGTGACGCAACAGACCCACAATACTTGACATGAGGAGTACCTCAGCAGGCTGTGAGGGGGAGCACTTATGTGTGACGTGGAAGTCCCACGGTGGGGAGCGCCTCTGTGTGACGCGACAGACCCACAGTACTCAATAGGAGGAGTACCTCAGTAGTACATGGTTAGTGGGAAGCACCTCTATGTGACACGGCATGCTCACTGTACTCGATAGAGGAGGAGTTCTCTAGCAACCGATGTTTCGATAGTGTGACAAGTGATGTTACTTGATACTACCACTAGAATAAAATCCTTGTTATAGCTGAGTCAGTAAATTTTGTGTTTACCTCATGATTGAGATGGATTATTTGATATCATAGGTAAATGTATAGGAATATACCTAAGTGGGGTTATCTGTTGATTTCATACTTTATGGTTTATCCTTGTTGGATTTGTGAGAACTTGAGGGTCTCGGGGTCCCTACTGAGTATTGTTATACTCACCCCTGCACAGGCTATGCCCGCACCTCGTTGTGTTGGTTACAGGTGATGAGCAGTGCTCACCGAGGCTGAGTGGACTAAGACAAGACGATACCCGGAGGTGGACCACATGGTGTGACGGTACACGGATGAGACAGATGAATGTGGAGTGCTGTGGAGGCTTTCTGTACCTACCAATCAGGTAGGATTTCCCAGTGGAAAATCCAGGAGCTGTTTTTCCTTTTTACTAGTACGTGTACTTTATGTTTCCTTGTACATTACAGTTGGGCCTGTATTTCGGGCCCCTATTACTTTTCACCACTGTAATTTATATAATATTACTTAGTGTTTTTCTTCCAGCTTGTACTCTGTTCTCTACATTTTCAAGTTTTAAAGGCAATGCCTTCTCAGTTTAGGGATTTATGCCTTTGGTGATAGTCTCCATCCCCTAGCCTATGGAAGGAGGGATTGGGGTTAGTCATTGTAAGGGCCCCCATGGGACGGGTCGTGACAAGTGACCTCAAACCCTCAGTATTGTAAAACATATCAAGATATCATCAATGGTTATATGAGAACAATATTAGAAAATGTGATTAGGGTAGAAATATCTTATTAAAAAGAACATGTAACAAAAATATATCCAAATAATATATGATGAAAAGGAATATAATATCAAATGATGAGACATACCACATGGAATATTCTTGTGGAAATTTAAGACTACAAAAATTATCCATAGGGCCTAATCATAGGAAATAAATATATGGGATGTCATGAAAATGTTGCATAAAAATAATTTATGGATAATATATAAGAACATGAATCATTAGGTGGTTCCTTAGTCATTAAAAAACTATGACCCATTATTGACTTTAGTTTCAGAAATATGCTATCCAATAGTGGAATTGGCATTATGATCCACAAACACATTATTTACATATGTTTTTACTAAAATAAAATCCATTAATGGGTTAAGAATCATATGCCTATAACCCAATAGTCAAATAAAATTTTCAAACCCATATATTATTAGAATCCAAGGATTCAGAAACCTATTACCCATTTTTGGTATTTTTTTCACAAAGCTATAGAGTATCAGAGGATTGGGTATCAAAACCTACATTCAATTACTAATATAGGTTTTGTGAACATAATATCCATTTATATATAATGGGATGTACAACCATAAAAATGAATTAGATTGAGATATTAGTCCAAAACCATCATAATCCATATATATGTATTCAATAATATTTCAATAATTTATCATTGTATCATAACCCTAAGAATGAAATGGATTGATATAATTTCTAAATGGTACCACATAAAATGATATCAAAATCAGAATTACAAATAAAAAATTACAATAATGAAAATTTATTATTTTATTAAATAATTTATGGGTTTATTAATAAGAAAAAACTCCACATTAGTTAGTTATTTTTTGGTGAAATAGAAGTGAACTATGAAAAATATCTTTTAGAAAACATTTTGTAACAACATTGTAAATAGATGAAATTATAAATCACATTTATGAAATTAATTTTTTAATTAGCATTGGTTTATTTAAAAAGAATTATGTAATTGAAATGTAATTTATTTTTGAGAAAATTATAATAGTTTTTCGTATGAAATGTGAACCTGGAAACAAAAATATGGACATGGATGGAATACCGTTATTTTTTAAAAATACCTTTATTGAAACCGACATCATAAATATTGTGGTAATATTTCATTCTAAAACAATTATAGATAGATTAAAATATTTAAATTAATATGAAATATTGTTATTTTCGATATTATAAAAGTAAAAATAGGTAGGAATCATTAAACAGATATATAATAGATAGAGATAATTTAGTGGGAAAAGAAGTTATTCATTATATGAACAATGTTTTTGAAATAATAGATCCATAAATTTTATTTCCATAAAAATAATAAATAAATGAATTATAATAACATCATTTAATATAATAGAACCATCTTTTAAAAACAATAGTCATATAGAAATAATTAACACTCAAGAGGACATGTTGGGTTACGAAAACCCCTTAGGTTTTACTCCTAACTTTTATGGATGCTATTTAAAATATTTAAATAAATTAATAATAAATTGAAAATAATTATTCATATACATTACATTTATAAAAAACGAATAGTAATAGTTGTTTATAAATTTATTATCATGTAATAGTATATTTTCATCATCACATGTTCAGTGATTTTGATTGTTTTTATCATTTATTAAAATGTAAATGGAATTTTAATTTATTTGGTAAAACTTTTATCATTATAATATTGTCAAATATATTAGACTATATTTTATATATAGGTTAAAAATAACTATTTACATTCATTTATATTTTTATTTACAACTCAAAATAGCGGAATCCATGATCATCGTTTTCCCGTAATTTTTTACGAATTGTTTTATGATAATAATCATATAAATAAAAATATAACTCCTAAATAACATTTATAATATAATTAAAACAAGATTATTTCATTATATAAATTTCTATATTCCTTAATCTTTGTTTGTGATGAAAAAATACATCATTACAAGGAGGCAGTATTCTGTACGTACACATGTGCGACATTTTAATTATCTATAGAAGATGATAAAGTTATAAAAATGTCTATTTTTAAAATAATTCTTTTTATAAATATACTATTTATTTATTAAAATTACTTTAATAGACATCAATTTATAGAGGATATTAATATTAACAAAACATTTTGGATGCGACATTCCACTCATATACACGAATAAAGTTCTGAGTTTTCTAATAGAAAATGGGAAAGGATGATAGTGATAATTGAAATAAATTAATAAAATTATGTATAAAAAACATTTATTTAATCAATTATTAATATGGAAATTATATTTCTATTAAAATAATATAAAAATGTAATGGTTAGGGGATTTTTTGTACAGAAGTTTAGAATTTGAGAATTCCATTGAAGAATATCTTATAAATTGTGGACATACAAATTTTCCTTAGATATTAGGGCTTCCAAAAATGGGAGTGTGATATAGGGGAAGTAAAAGTATCTTGTATTTAAGGGAATTTGAAATTACAGTGACCATGAAGTGGTGTTATATTTATCAATTTATAAGTTACGAAAGGGGAATTTGTATAATAATTTATTGGATCAGTCACTATTTAATTATAGAAGGATTAAATAAATGGAAAGAATAGATCCGGTAAAGGGAAAAATCAATTAACCTCTCATTCACTCATTTTAAAGCATGAATATAAAATATTTTAGATCTGTTCCCCATTTTTAAGAATTTTTAATCATAATTAACCTTTATAGTGGTTACTAATTTCTACCCAATAAATTTATTTTTATGCATAAAAATAAAATTGACCTTATTAAAAAAATTGACCTAATGATTTACAATATGAAATAAATCTAATTATATAATTTTTTTAAATTTTGATAAATTATTTATATTATTATCACATATAACTGGTATGAACTTTTTTTAGAAAAAAATATTAATTTTCATTCATAAAAATTAGGATAAAAATAAGATAACCAATGATATTAATTACTATTGCATTGTGTTTAATAAAATAATATTTGTTTTGGTACCAAATAAATTTCATTAAAACCTTCCACCTTATATGTATATAGTTATATGAAATAGAAGAAAATATGTTATTATTAGAGTTCAGTGTTGCTTAACCATTAAAAATATGAAACATGAGTTTTCCAAACCCAAGATAGTATTTTTCGAAGAATAAATTTACCCCTTAAAAACATTCATGGACTAGAAAATTATACTATTCAATTATTATTACATTATTAGACCATGATAAGGTTAAAATACTATTATCTTAATAAAATGATTGTTTTTCATTATTAACCAAAAAATTAATATTTTGAGAAAAAAACTAAAAGTCATCTTAAGCTAATTCTGAAACAACAAATCCAAAAATTAATATATTTATTAAATTTCAATTAATAAAATTTTATAATTTATCTATTAAATAAACACAAAAAATATAATGATAACACATTTCATATGGAGAAAAGTTTTCAACAAATATAAACCATTTGAATGCTTATTTAATATTAATTACTAATTAATAATATTTTCATAAAAAAATAACATAAAAATTATATTTTATATATTATTTAATTAGTTTCATAAAATAATTCACATTAGAAACCATTTTTTGTAAAAAATAATTATTACTATTTCTTGATATTTTTATTTATTTACCTTAACTAATTATGTTTTATCACTGCATTAATATAAAAAATTATATTTATTTTAATTCAAAATTAAATATTTAAAATTTATAAAATACATTCGATAATTTAATGGTTAATTTTATTTATATTTACACATTTATATCATCTTAATTTTAACTTACATAACCCCTCAAGATCTAGGTCTATGATCTAAGTATAACATATGCTCTAGTGTATGTCATGATTGGTTGTTCTACAAGAATGGACCTTATAAAAATTTTCACAAGCTTGAGCATCTATCACATAGTATTTTTCTCATAACATATTTATTATATTTCAAAATAGGGTTGATCTCAATAAAACCACCATGAACACACCTTCTTTCCATGATCAAACCTGTGAAATTCACAGGGGCGACTCTTACTACTTGATTCCATCACATATCCTTTCTTTATATTTTTGATAGAGTGTTTACTATCATTCACAACAATTAATTCAATGACTATATTATAATGTATTTTTAAAAAATGATATTAAAATACTATTTTTTGTTTTAGATTGGTGTTACATTTGATGTAAAATACATTATAATGATTTATTTTACTTAAATGGTATTTATGTAGAGTGTTAATTAGTTTCATTAGATACCCATTTAATTTCAACTGGTTTATCTTGTTATGATTATTGATGAATTTATATTTTTTTCAAAATATGGATACATATACTAATTTATATTATGATTTTATGGGTAGATTCATAATTATATATCCATATAATAAAATATGTATTGTTTTCAGATCATAAGATACCCTGTATAGTGTACATTTTGTTGGTAATAAACAATATGGTACATTTCCATAGTAATGGCCCATGATTCCACATTAATATTATGCCATGAACCTAGGATATATACTTCTTTATACCAAAAGCATTATTAAATGGTTCATAATTTTTTATCTATTTTATATTGCGTATGATTTATAAATGAATTTTTCAGGTCCCTATAATATTTTCTCATACACAAATTTTGATCTTATGTCTAGGTATGATCTTATATTATTATAAATTTTTTACCTATAGGGATAATTTAATCACGTACCTTATTATGTGTCGATTTAATAAATTTATGAAAAGTAATATAATATATGATATGTCTAGAAGTGATCATGGAGTGGTGATGTTTTTTGGAGATATAGAAAACATATTGTGAAATATTATTAATATGTAAAAAATTCCCATTTTATGGGAGTGTTATGGATTTTTTAGTTAAATTATTATATATATTTTTGCAAAATATAAACCTAAACTATTTTTTGTGTGTAAGTAACGAAATTTTTTTATTGATGTTATAATTAAGGATGGTTAGGTTTGGTTTAGTTTAGTTTGTATCAATGATTATTTTTTATGATTATTTTTTAATCATGAGATTATGGAGTGTGGGTATGTACATCTAATTGAACTAAAAGATATTATTCAAATTATAATGATTAAATATTGTGATGATTCTATTTAGGTGGAACTAGGTCATATCGATTCGAATGGTACATGGTAATTGATAACCAATATGAAAGATACTATTGTTATTGGAAAAATTGGGTGTTCCTTGATGTGTTGAATGAAAAGAGTGAGGTTGAGAGATGTAACGAAGGTATTGTGTGAAAAATATATTCTTAGGTTTTTGTTATTTATATTTATGAGACCATTAAACCAATTTCAATATGTGAAACCATTAGAAATGTTCATTCTATTTCATCACAAAATAAATACAATATATTAAAATTGTATTTCAAGTATGAATTTGTAAATGGGGATCTATAAGATGAGTTTTAGATTAAGAAAACATGTGGGTTCTTTCTCGAAAAAATTTATAAATTTGTTTGAAATATTAACAAGGCTCTTTATGGGTTGGGGAATTCCCCATGAGAATATAATACCAATTTATAAACCACCTTTAAGAATTTTAAATTTAGAATATTATTGTGGGAAGAAATTATATAATAATGATAAAAAATAAGCACTGATAGTTATAATTTATTTGTATAAGATATCACATTTTATAGAAAGGAAAAAATGTGATTTCAAAACTAAATACATATAGATGAATAAGATATTTTAAATGTTAATTTTTATTGATGTGAGATTAATTATGGATTTATAAAAATTTTCAATAGGTGTATCACATGTTTTTTCTCAAGATAACTATTCTCATGAGCGACTACCAAATTTTGGAAAGGAGGCTTAGATGCTAGTTTCTAATCCTATCTCAAGGGAAATATAATTATCAATGGATTTTTAAGAAACTTTTGTTTCCCCAAAATGATCTTTAAATGTATTTTGGATTTTATTAATATCACATCTTCTAGATAGGTTATTTTCTATTATGATCCCCATTATTATAAACTTGGAAGTAACAATATATATATAACCTAATGGTTAGGAAAATAATTCCCAGGAACCTAAAGAGAAAAATGAATTACAACTCAATGTATGAAACAATTTAGGATATGATCTAATTGGTCACATAGTTACTTAATGGGAGGGTTATATTGATGAAAAATTATTACATATGTAGAATTAATATTTTCAAAAGGCTGTTGTGTAAGTTGGAATTCAATGAAATAATGAATAGTGAAAATGAGTACACACATTGAAAAATATATGGTTGAACCTAAAGAAACTACCAAATTATTGTCAATGAGAGCTCAGTTGTAACACCTCAATGTAGAAGTGAAGCTGGCACTACTTTTGGGATGTGACAATCAATTTAATACTATTTTTAAAGAGTAAAAATCTTTAATCAATGTATAAGAACATGGATATTAAATATAATATCGTCAAAGAACTTCTTGAGTGAAATGGCTTGATGATTTAATTTTCTAACCTTCTAGAAAATTGTTAATGTGTGTAAAAATCCATTAATAAAGGACTCATTTAAAAACTCAAGGTTTTCATGGGAGTTCAGCCACATTAATCTCAACGAGATGATATGTTGATTTTATTCCCTCTATCATCCTTTTTATTTTATGTTATTATTAAAGGGGGATAAAAATGAAAATATAAACCTCTATAAAAAAATCTTCATATATTTACAAAGTTGGATGAAAATATTTTAGATAGTATATATTGACACATGTTTTACCAAATGCGGATTCCAATTCATATTTATGTGAAAATATATTTAGAGTGAATTTTTAGAAGGGGTACATGTGATGTCATTGCATGGTTGTGTTATTTTTTTTGAATTTTATGAACTATTATAATTGTTTAGGTGAGAATTAATACTAATACTTATTATAAACATGACATAGAAAATTTGTTTTTTATTTAGACATCTTTAATAAGAATTAGAATCGTGCCTCAACTATTTCTATTACTCAATTGGTATAAAGTGTTTGGTTGAATTGATTGTATATAATTACTAAGGGAAAATAGGATATTATTATTAAAATTTTACTTTTCCTACACTAATATTACTCACATAGACATAGAATGATTTATTGGTGATTCATTTTTATATTCATTGACTATTAAGGTTATTTATTATCCATGGATCAAACAAAAATCCAATGGTGAGATTTTTTATACTAATGGATATTTTGTGAGATTCTTTATCCATGAATATAATACTGATATTCCTAGTTATGTTATAAAGATTTTGAATTAAAATATAATGTGGCGATATGGTGTGAATGTTATTATTAGTTTGTATTTAGTTCAACATATTTAAAATTTTAAAACATAGATGTTTTAGGATAATTTGTTGAAGAAAATGTTAATTCTACATTTTTTGGGATTATTTGATGAAGATAAAAGAAATATTGAGGTTTATGAATGATTATTAGAGGTTTTTGAAGTGAAGTTTATGCCACCATGTCTTGTTCAAATCAAAAAATAAATTTTGTGTGGTGAAAATGATAGATGAAATGTATTTAGAATTACCAAAACATTTAAAAATAAAATTCCAGTTATTGTTTAATTAAATGTAATATTATATAATATGGTTATAGAAAACACATACACTTATTTGGTCTTATTTTATACTATCTGATTTAAATGATGATTAAACATATATACCATTGATAAAATAGTAGTTTAACAGTTATCACATGATTATTATAATTATTGGGTTTTAAAAAATCCAATTGACACTGAAAAAGGAAATGAGGTCCTGAACAATTAGGATCGTAACCTCTGAAGCACATTTATTAGAGCCTTCATGGTAAATAACATCACTAGGATTTTATTTTGACCATTCCAAATATGATATCCAATAACTTAATAATTAGATATACCATTTATGGGAGAAGTTCAAACACTTTGATATCATATCCCAAACCATTTACTCCAAACTACCTACATGATAGTCTCACTCTCACAGACATTACCCTTAGAATGTTTTCTGGTACATTAAATGGGTATGCGAAAAGACCATAATAATATGAACATGTATGTTATATCTCTTTAAAATATAATAATTTAATATTCTATTCTTATCATGACTTTACAAATGATTCTCATTTAAATCAATAGAATATAAATAATATATTTAGGTAATATTATAATTCAATAAAGGAATTTATTTTGAAGATTTAATATATTTTTGAAATAAATAATATTTCATTAAAAAATAAATATTAATTAATTTCTATTAAATAATATTGAGCATATTATTTTTCTATAGTCAAGTATAATTTTTAAAATTAGTCATAATCTATTATTATCGACAAAATCAAGAATTTATCAATAAAAAATGATTCTCATTTGAAAATTAAGACAAAAAATATTTATAAAAATATTTTGATAAAAATAATATTAATTTTTTAATCATAATATTGAAATTATGTATTGGCAAACTTTTTATAATTTTACAAGACAATTAAATTTTCATGTAATCAATTAATATCCTATAAATATACCCAGTGTATTTTGACATTTTAATAAACAAAAAGAAATGTAGTAATTACAATATAAGTTATACACTATGATATCTATGATATCTATTTAATATAATTAGATTTTATTTTAATTTTATTGAAGTTATAAGACTATTATGAATCCTTAAAATCTTGTAATATATTTTAAGGTTTTATGATCATTAGCCTAAGAGATTGTCTCACTTACATAGAATAAAGGATATCATTTTATTAATTTAGGACCTTATTATTATAAAATGATCCAAACCACTCAAATTTTGAAGAAAACATGGGAAAACCATTCATAATGTTTGTGGTTTTGGTTATTTTATTATATAGTCCAAAACCCATGTTTGAGAAATATTAATGAAATCCCAACATATTTCCTTTATAAAAACTAAAAATGATCCCATTTATCATTACTATAAATATTTTGATCATGTACTTATTATATCCTACCCTCTCTAGAGTCCTACCAATGTTCCCCCATGCTCCCAACAAATCCATTCCAAGTATTATGTGTCACACACTCATTTAAGGGATCTTTGACTCTTTTTTTATTCAAGTACCTATTTTATGTCATGATTCATAAATTTCATTTTCTAATGTTGATATATGTTATAAAATATCCCTCATACTTTCCATTTATAATCTAAATTATGATATACCATTTTTGCTCTCACATACCCCTCTAATGATCCTTTTGTACACCGATTACCAAGCCAAAATTTTGTAAGTGATCTTTTCCTTTCTCTAATATATTCAAGAATCATATATACCATTTCTATTTTATCTCCATTTACATATGATGGTATATTTTATTAAATTTTCCCCATAATTTAATTTTTATTTCCAAATTATTAAGGAGCCCTTTCGATATCATCCAGCCATTTCATGAATTTTTTTATGGATGTTGTTATGATTCTAAAAATTCCTTATAATTTTTCATGCCAAAACAATTGAGTAGTGATTTCAATAAGAATTTACAATCAATGGTATTCAACATGATTTTCCATACCAAAAATTCAATGAGAAATGCTTTAATATGAAGGACTGTGTAGGACTATAAAAATTTTAGACAATCTAAAAAGACTATCCCGACACTTGAGGTGATTTTAGAGCATGATAAATTGTCCTAAATGGAGGATAGTACCAAAATATTCCTATGTTTGAGTTATCACGAAACATATATTTCTAGTAATGAATCCAAATTCCTCTCAATGAATTCCTTTATATAAATATGTACAGAACACCTGCATGTTGGGTTGATGTTGGGGAATAGAAAATGGTAGGTCTTGAAATGATCTTGGAAATAGTGGAAATGTTTATAACCATTCATTGACATATCAAGGAAAATAAAATTCTATGTAATATATATGATTAAATTCATTGATGAGACCAATATTTTTCATGATCGAGTCATTTTTTTCCTCAAAATGTCTTCATGAATGAAAGTGACGAGATTTTGGAAAAAGGGAAAGCATAGCCTAAGATATATCAGCCGCTTAGAGATCATTGATCCCCATGGAGGGGTTTCCTACTAACTAGTGCTCCCACCAAACATATCTCAAGTACATTATGTATACCATGTTTCCCTTTAGATAAAGTACATACTATACCCTCACATGTACACAATCTAGATGTTGTACTATTGGATAATTACCTCTCATATAATGAGTAGCTGGCAACGATCATAGATCCTAGAGAAAATGTTTTACGAAATAAGAAAATGATCCTGGTAAAATTACTATAGAGAAACCACAACATTAAAGTAGAGACATGGTAACTAGAGAGAGTTATGAAAAAGAGTTAAGGTCATTAGCTTTTTATGGAAAATAACAAATTTTGAGGGATAAATTTATTAATTGGGGATGAATGTAATGACCCGAATGGTAAAAAATAAAATTCCCCTTGTGATTTAATTTAATGTCATATTATTAAATAGGGTTATAAAAATAAATGAACATGTGTGGTTCTATTATATTCTATATTATTTAAATGACTGTTAATAATCAATACAATTGATAAAATAGTTTTTTGAATAGTGATCACATGAGTAGTATAAATAAAATAGTTTAAAAAGACCAATTGATATAGAAAAAGGTATCGATGGCCTCAAAAAATAGGATCATACTGTATGAAGCCCATTAATATAATATTTTGAAGGAAATTTCATCATGTGGGTTTTCCATTGCCTGGTTCAAGATGAGATCCAACAACATTTTCTTGAAATAAATCGTTTAAGGGAAAAGTTCATTTTCATTGAGAGCATGACCCATACCATGAATGAATAAATACCCCCTAAAAGTCTCACCACCGCACACCTTACCCTTAGGGTGTTTTTTGGTATATTAAAGGGAGACTTATCAAGACCATTATAATATAAATATGTATATTGTATATTTTTTCAATATAATAATGATCATAAACTCTTATTATCATTAAATTATAAATATTATCTTGTTTTAGAAAATAAAATAATAATTTAGAATTCACATATTATGAAATATATATATATATATATATATATATATTGAATTTTGTTTTTGGAGTTAAAACCTTGAAATTATTAAACATAAAATTTTTCCTAATTTTCTGGACGAGTATAATTTTAAGGATAAAATTTATTACTATACAAAATATACATTGTCTAATATAGAATCATCGTGAACCAAAAGTAATTTAATAAATACACTAAGAGGTATCCATGAAAAACTGTATTTTTTATATTTAAAATAATTATATTTTAAATTTATTTGAATAATTTTATTTATCCATTATGTATCCTAAAAAACATGTAATATATTTTCAGGTGTTAAAATAATTTTCTTAAGAGTATGACTCACTTCCACATAAGAAAAGTTATTATTTTATTATGTTCTGACCATGGATTTATAAAATAACTAAACCAAGTTCCATTTGGAAGAAACCATTGGAAAACACTATGGTATGTTTTGTGATTTTTGTTGTTTTATTATGTAGAGTCCAAAACATAATCTTGAGAAATAATAATGAAATAAACACTTTTTTTCAATATAAACACACCCAAAGAGCCCATTTCACTTTATTCAAAATACATTTAGAACATTTTTAAATTTCCCAACACTTTTTATAGTCTTCTAATGGATCCAACATTCTTCCAATAATCCCCTCCCTATTATTTTGAGTCTCACACTCAACTAATTGATCTTCCAATATTATTTCTTATTCAAGCACCAGTTTTTTGGTATACTTCTTAATTTACATTTTTTTCATGTTGGCATATAATATTATATGTCCCAAAAAAATCCATTTGGTTTATAAATAAATATATACCTCTTTCACTCTCATTATCCCCTCCTGTTAGTGTTTATGTACACCAATTACCATGCCATAATTTAGTAAAGTTATTTTCATTATCCTCATTATTCATGTAAGTTCTATTACTTTATGTCATTTATATTCATTTTATTATGATGATATGTTTTATTACATATCCCCCTTACATTCAAATTTATTTAAAAATTATTAATGACCCTTTTCTCTCTCAAAATTCAAATTTATTACTTTTTATGTGATGTTGTTATGTTGTTGAAATATCACAGTGATTTTTCATGCTAAAACAATTATATATTCAATACCTTATCTAGTCCATATCAAATTCATTCAACATTATTCACCTACAATTATTTAACATGGTTCTTACATGAATGAATTCCACACTTCTTGATCACGTAATAAATTATAATGGTTAATGAATCCACATTATATGTACAATGTAGAATACTTAATCATGACAATGAAGTGAATGTGACAGGTCCCCTAGAAATATATAAGACTCCAATACATTAGGTAATGTTTATTCTCATGAGGCATTAATAAGGGATTGGCTATGAAACCAATTCCATTATGGGACTTTTTTCCACGATGATCTCTTTCTTATTATCCTTGAATGTTGTTTATGATATAGTGTTTTATGTTTTTTCCATATTTCACACGTTTCCTTTATGATTATCATGATATATTATATCAAATTTTTCATGTTTATAATTCTAAATACTTTATGATAATTGTCTAAATGTATTAATTTCATTATTTTATAACTTTTTAATTGGCTTATTGGGCTTTATATCTCAACCCATTCTTATGTATGTCCCTCGGTTATCCCATCCAGTTGCCATTATGATATTATTAAGGATGTTTTTGGTAAATAATTTGTATATTTTTATTTAAGATTATATTTAATGTACCTAATTCTAAAATAAACTATAGTTATTGACCATAGAGGTTACAATATGATTAATTTTATGCAATAAAACTCTTATTAATTTCTCATAAGGGGATATTTTTTAAAATTATTGTTTGGATAGAAAATGAGTGTTTGGTTAGTTGGGGTCTGTAGAATCCATTCTACTAATGGAGTAGTGCTATTAAGACTATGGAATGGTGTTTTTTATAATGTGGAACAATATAGAAATGGGGAGGCCACTGGTATAATGGGTGTTTCGTAGGTCTTTCTGTCTAAATGTTTTACATTTGGGAAATTGAGATATTTAATATGGTATAAAGGTTAATGTGATGAATTAAAGAAGATTTGGTGACTAGGAGATGAAACAACAACCACAACATATTTGTGTATTAATGGAATTAATTTTTTGATTTCATCATAGTATTAAGGAAAATAAATCATATGGATTAAAAACACTAGATATATTCATATGTTTTTAATCATATACATACACATTGTGGTGGATTACATTGTGAGAGAGAAAAATCCCTTTCCAAAATTAAAATTGAGAAAAAAGTCATTATGTTTAGTATTTTTTTATTAATTTTTAATAGTTTTAGAGAATTTATAACACACATATTCTCTAAACACCATTTTGGTGTCCATGATAATGGAATATTTCCAATATTACTTAAAATATGTAGTGGTGAAGGTTGTGGTTAGAGGTGCATTCCATATTTTAATTAATTTGATGATGTATCTCTCTTATCACCCAATGGGATAACTTTATCAATCTATAATGTGTCTATAATTCATAAGTGGTTACCTTGAATTCATTGATGATATAATGTATCAAATTAAATAAGGGGAAATTAATTTCTATTTTATCGAATGAATTTGAATTTGAAAATGTGAATATGAAATTTAGAATAAAAAAATATTGTTGTGGTAAAATACATCTATGATAGATGAGATAAATGAGATGTAATAGATAGAATATACACACAGATATTATCCATAGAACATGAAAATAATAATATGTATATAAATAATAATTATAATTGACTTTCAACAATCCAAGGGATGAAGAGTAAGAAGTTGTGTTGACTAACCTAATGGATGTCTGGTTCAGTAAAAGTCTCTATTACTGTTGGAGTAAAATATCCATTCATTATAACAATACATGAATCACCTAGAAAATAGTTATACATGATTTAGCATTAGTTTAATGATATTCCATAATCACTGTAATCAACATGTCAATACTAGTGGACTGTGTGATCTTAAGGGAATTGAGATCATGAAAATGTATATCCTTATCAACTTGAGAGGTGATCCTTTTAAATAAAATATGACTTATATGTGTTTTGTTTTTTAATCAATATAATATTAGTCTATCACATTAATAGGTAATGGTTTTTATAAGAAGAAATTTAAAACGGTGTTTATACCCCCAATTCAACCCCAAATTAGGGATTTTTTACTTATAATATGGGTAGCTTTTAATAGTTTTAACTATTTCATCACTCATATGTTATATAATATAAGAGTAAATAAATGGATTTCTTGGTGAGTTTAACTAAGGTCTTATAAATATGCCAGTTTCCATGAAAATGGTTCTCAAAATTCTTCTTCAAATTACCCATAAAACCACTCTTTCACATTTCATATTTGGCACATTATATAACAGAATATAATGTTTTGAAGGACAGTACCACTAAAATGATTAGTGATTTAGGTTATCCCATAGGTAAATCATATATGGAGATGTAATTTAAAAACATTATTGGGATATTTATCAAATGTATGTAAGGAAGATGATCTTCTTGTAATGACCCGACCCATACCGAGGCTTGAGCCGCAACTACCCCATGCCTGCCTCCATAGGCTAGGGGCTGGCAACAAGCGCTGAAGGCACAAAAAACTCAGTGAGGCCACTACCTAAGGACCTGAACACAAAAATGCCGCCAACTAAATGAAAAAGTCTAGAGGAAAAGAAATGAAGGTACCACACTGCTATAGAAAAGGGAACCAAACATAAATGTATCGACCTCTAAATAGTACAAGTACAAGAAAAGTACTGCAGAAATCGAAAGGGGAAAAATACACACCCAACTAGAAAAGTGCCAAAACCCATCAATAGGTGAAAAAAGTAAACCAACTGGGAGAGTCCCAACCATGAATCTCAAGCTACGACCACCACACATGGTCCAAGAACCCTGTATCCCTAATCTCCTCTAATATCATGATCAACATGTCTATCGTATACAAGGGAACACCAAATGATGGAAAAACCCATGCATGGTGGGTATAAGAATACTCAGTAGGATTCCCTAAAGGATTTATGGAGAATAAATAGAGGTACTAAAGAGGGGAACAATAAGATATAACAAGGTAAATCTAGAGTTAATGGAATTTTTGCAACGACACCCAATAGTAGATATGCTCGCTCAAAGAAACCCAAATGATCGAGTAAGGGGATTTACATCTCACAGATCACACTAGGTATATTCCAATAAATATACCGAGGGTATCTAGATATACTCATCTAAGTCAAAAAGAAACATAAGGATTTGACCTCAATCCATTACCAAGATTTCCAAAGAAGGCTCAAAACGTAACTCAATGATCAAGAGTACAGGCTCCATGAGATGGCCATCCCTGATGGATCCCTTATGAGAGATATACTCTATCAGGTACAACTCAACCATTCCAAATGGTACGTCTGAAAAAACATTCTCCAGTAAGAACATTATTCTAAAACTACATCTAGTGCCTGACACAAGAGGTTGTGCTATCACGGTCTTGCACCTAAAGCAAGACCACGTGAAAACAAGTTAATAAGTCCACTCATCGACACTATGTTCAGTTGGGGGAAAACTAGTCCAGACTAACCCAAAATTTCTCAGTCGCTCCACTAGGAAGTGGCCCTCTCCTCCATCCTTCGAGGGAGCACACGAATCTATCTTGGTATCGATCCCATCATGTGAAGGGTCCCGCTTCTTGTTATTGAGTTTTCCAGTGGAGGGAGATCCAACTCCCATGAAGGACCTGCTCCCCATCACTACTTGGAGTCATGGGAGTACTTCAGCTATGTGAGGACCTAAGCCCTACCCAGTAGGGGAGTACAAATTTTATAGTTTGTTAACAATGGGCGACCCTCGCCCTAGTATGTTGGGGGAGTACCGACCCAATCCTAGAGGACCACACCCAGGCACGATAGGGGAGTAACGATTCTATTTGTGGGGATTTGCACCCTACCCTGTTGGGGAGTACAACTCTGGTAGTTTTTTCCCTATGGGGGACCCATACCCAAGTACGTCAGGGGAGTACCGACCCCATGCTAGAGGACCTACACCTTGGCCTGGAGGGGGATTATTGACTCTTTTGTAGCATTGCATAAGGAGGACCTTCACACAGGGTTGACAGGGGAGTACCTACTCCTAATATAGAGGACTCACACCCAACCTGGTAGGGGTGTACCTGACTCAATGTGAGTTAATTTTTTTAGGACTGGATCCCTAGTCCAAGTTGAGTACCAACTCTAATGATTGAAACCCAATCAGAGGGGAAAAAACAAGCACACATGACGTGTGGAGTCCCGTCTCTACAACAGCAGAGGAGTAAAGAATACCCACACCTTGAGTCATCAAGTGAGTAGCCATCCTAACTATCACGAAAAGAAACACTGTGGTTATGCTCCTCAAGTTATCAGTCATACCTCAACAACCTCAACATTGCACAACAAAGTAACCTGATGGTATGTCATGTCATAAGGGTTCCAACGCAACAGACGACGTGTCAACCAGACACCCGATCTGAAAAATATTAGAATTTTAGTGCTGAGGACCAGGCTGGATTCAGGTACAATCAAACCCGGCCAAACACCAAAATTATCCAAATGTCAAATGAGTTTCTCAAAAAGACCTCCTCGTCCTAAGGGTTCTAGCATGATAGACGACGCATCAATCAGACGACCAGTCTGTATGTTATAGGCATTTTAGTACTCAGGGCCCAGATAGATTCGTGTTCAATCCAACCCGGCCATACTTCAAATGGAACCGGATAACCAAACATGTCAAACCATTGCAATCCATGTGAAAAAACACATGATATCTAATAAAAAATTTTCAAAAAATATACCCGGTGAAGAAGTTTAATTTCACCACAACACATGCGAACCAGGCCTCATGGGGCCCGCGCCTCGACCACGACATAAATATCCAAAATTGGTCTTGAAATGTTCATCTTAATTTCATGATTACAACACCGTTTATGGTTCACCAATCTAATTTTGTATGAATGAGTTATGGCATAAGCATGATTTTTCAATAATAATAATCACATTATTATTGGGCGTTTCATGAACCAAAGTCACAAACTATTATTTAATATTCAATATTAGACTCGAATCAACTGTCTTAATAATAAAATCACATCGCCACTGATAGAAAGAAAATGGGACATCGCACGCATTAGTTATGGTGGGTCGATGATTTATTAATAATATTAAATCAGTATTTCCCAAGAGCTTTTGGTACCTAATCCAAAAACTCAAAAATGAAATCTGAAATTTGACTAGAAAAGTCCATATGGAAATCAAGGTCGCACTGCAGCTGACGGTTTCTGAATCCAATGAAGCATGGAGGAGTTATAGTTGAAAAAAACGGGTTTCCCAACGAAAATAATTACAACATTATTATATTATTTTTATTTTTAATTAACTGTAATTTTTTTCCTTCAATCCCAAAACCCATGTTCAATTCCCAGCGCACAACCCCCAATTCACTCTCTTATCATTTATTTCTCTTTTAATTTTATTTTCATTAAATTTCATTCTCTCTCCAATCTTCATCTTCTTCCACGATACCCATATTTATTCCACTTCTTCTTATTCAACACTAACATCCACCTACCAAAACCACTAACCAAACCAAGCCAAGTCCCCCACGCTGATCCCAATCGGGCCTCCTCGCCACCTCAACGGCCTGTTGTAGCTCAGATGACCCTCCTCCGCTGTCGCACCCTTGTCGAACAGCAAAATCCACCTTGACCTTCCCGCTCCATGTTGCCAGCTCATGCTAGAAAACCCTAATGCGCCATCTCCCAGAGCACTGGATGACTGACATGAATACTCCATTTGGACAGTTGTAGTACATCGCACCACCAATCTCGCCCGGAACCACGACCCAAGTCATGCCCAAGTAACACCACCACAACACCCCTTCTGCGGGCCGCTACATCATTTTTCTAAGCCCGAAAATTGTGACGACTGCCGATTCGCAAACCTCTGGTCAAGATCTCCATGTCCATATGTTGCACTCAAAAAAGCATTGAGTTCTTAATGTTCTTAAATATCTTGTGATGAAGAACACGTAAAGGAAGCGCGGATAATGAATAAGAAAAAGATCATGGTCTAAGTGAGGATCGATTGCCATGTTTGCATGGCCATCGATTTTGAGAATCAAGAACACAGAGAATTGACAATTAAATATTTATCATGCTTAAATAATTTCAAAATAAAGGTAAAAAATAAGATAAATGATTCCTTCAATAGTTTTTCGATCTATGTAATAATTCATTTAATTTTCTATTGTTGTGAAAATTCAGCCATGGTATGGAATCTGAAAAGATAAATCATACCTGAAATAGTTCTGTCACCGTAGATGAAGATATCACTTGCGCAATGTCCGGAAGAATTAGTTGTGTTCAACGTGCTTCGATTCTCTTGGATCCAAGTCATCATCGTCATTCATCAATAGAGATGATAGGAGAGTAGAGGAGAAGGAGTCATTGAGAAAATGGCTATGAGGCCAAGATCTCATAACCATGAATTTATAACCTCTTATCAGGATAAAATAAAATAATAAAATTATTAAATAAATAATTAATTAATTAATTATTCTCCCACAATGGCGCATATGCCAAACACCGGACGCTGACAATGGATTTACCTTGCTTAGGGTATATCCTATATTCTGAGCTCCTCTGTGGTTTTAGATTTTTCATCTGAGACCTCTTTAATTATTTATTCAGGTTTGAGCTATTAAATGAGTAAATTATTAATTATATTTTTTATATTTTACACACCGCCAATTAGCAAGGGGTCTGAATGTCCCGCACTGACCTATTTTTTGTCGCACCTAAGGGAAAGCTTCATTTCGGACCCAACCGTAGTCTCATATTTCTGATCCGATCAATCGTTTATGAGATATCCCATTTCCATTAGTCAACCATGCATGGGTAATATAAAATCAGTTAACATTTTTATATAATAAATTCGAGGAACATCGGGCCTCATAATTGCAAGCTGTCTCAGTTCCTAGCTCTAGAAATATTCTTAAAAAATATTTCAAAGTATTATTAGGCCAAAACCACGTCTCCAAAATATTTCATCCTTCAAGATTTTTTTTAATAAAAGAAAAACTAGGGAAACCACTTGGGATTATGAGCCCACACATATCTTTCCCACACTAAGGGAAACCTGTACAATTATGTGATACCAAATAATGAGAACCGAAGGGATTTACACCCTCATAAGGCTTTATTCAGTTGAAGACATGTGTAGGAACACACATGTATTTTTTCAGTTGTGACATGGGTAAGAAGTCGTGTACCCAATCCAACTATTTGGGATAAGTAAAGGAAGTATTCAACCTATACATCTCCTTGCATAGTCTCAAATGACCTTTTAGAACTCAGGGGATAGTTATTCACCACGGTTGAACCTCTACATCCAATGTCATAACTACAATCACTATTTTTCACAAGAACACAGTCTCATGATTCCCTCCTTTAGAAAATCCATATGAAAAAAAACCAAATGATACCAGGTCATATAATATTTCACAGTTGATGAATCACAACTGAGACTCTCTTACATGCTCAAGAAGCAATCGAGTCAGAACTGCTAACTAAAGAAAAGTTGTAACCTCATGTTCCTCCAGGGTCAGCTGTGAGGAAGTTAACTGCTCTGAATCATCCTGCACTAGGTGAGTCTGGGACTTCCCACACTTCATGCTAAGGGAATGTGCTACGCAACCATTCCATGAGTCCGCAAGTCATAGGGACTATTCCTCCATGCATCTGCTACGATGTCTGGGCCTCAAAATACCACGTGCTTGTGACATGTCATGAGAAGATCTCCTACATTGAGATCTTGTCATTTGGTGTCTGCTAGCTGCAGTAGATGTCTCAGTTCTATTGTGCTCACTGTCACAACCAGTTGTATGGAATGATAGGAATATATCCACCACCAGTGCCTACTCTAGCACCTCATCATAGGTGGGGATGAAAAAGGGAAATATGATAACATAGATCTCTCTACAGAGTCCCTGCTCGAACTTCAATTAATGGAACAACTCTTATAAATCACCAGACCACCATCTCTAGCCAAAGAACTTCTGTCTGAGGTCGTGGATCACTGTAGAACCATAGTGGTCTTTGGTGCTGGAACTCAAAATGTTTTTTCAATCTATACACATCCTCACCCCACTCACCTACGGCTGTATTCTTCTCAACATGAGGGGGTGCTGCTACCTTCCCACCTGGAGAATGGGGCTCATATGATGGGTCCTAAACTGAGCTCTCATTGCCAACAAAATCATCCCAATGAAATGTAGCTAGTATCTTGGCAGGCTGTCATTGAGGAGACATCCTAAATGGTATCAATGAGTACTGCAGATGGATTAGAATATATATATATATATATATATATCAACAACGATGGGGATCTCACTCGAGAGGGGTAGTCAAATAATCAATCCTATATGATGCATGTACCATTGTTCCATGCAATAGGTGTCTCCGGGTTACGAGTTGAAAAGTAGGTAATCAGGGTCCTAGTGAATGGATACATCGACCACCCATACAATAACTAGACCCCCTTGTGTGAGAGATTTCCTTGAGACACTTCGACACTATTGCGCTAAACCCATCCAAGACCGTTTTAAGGAATCATCTGATCAATGTCCCAGGGGTCAATCCTCCCACTAATAACACTTTGTCACGACCCGACCTATACTAGGGATCGATCCACAACTACCCCAAGCCCGCCTATATAGAACAGGGGTTGGAGACTAGAACTGAAGGCACAACAAACATTGTGAGGAATTTTCCTAAGAACCTGTGCACACACTCACTCATCCAACTCAAGGAAAAATTGTATAGGAAATTAAAGAAAGGTACCACACTACTATAAAAGGGAACCATATATAAATGCATTGAAATATAAATAGTACAAGTACAAGAAATTTAAATATTAAAGGAAAAGGGTAAAAATACACACCCAAAAGGAAATGTTCTAGAACCCGACAACAGGTGAGAAAGTAAATCGACTGGGAGAGTCCAACTCGTGAATCCCAAGCTACGACCACTGCATGTGGTCCAATCACTCTGTATCCCTAAGAACCTATGATATCAGGATGAACCGGTCCATGCCCTATAATGGAATGCCAAATTACGTAAAATACCAAGAAGGGGTGAGTATTAGAATACTCAGTAGGATTCCCCGAAAGCTCGAGGTAATAGCAAGAGAGGTACTTAAAAGGGAGTTAGTGAGATAAAACAAGGTACGACAAGAATGAATTGAAGGAGTACAACTCCACCCAATAGTAGATATGCTCATTCAAAGAAACCCAAATGGGGGGTGTAACGAGATCTCCATCTCTCATATTCACCAAGTATATTCCCATACATATACAAAGGTCATCCGAATATACTCATCATAGCCAAAGTGAAACATTAGGATCTGACCTGACACCATTACTAGGATTTCCCAAGAAGTCTCAAAATGTAACTCAAGGATTAGGAGTACACGATCCATGAGCTGGCCATCCCTGATGGCACCCATCTAAGAGATGTACTCTCTCAGGTACTACTGAACAATTACTAATCGTACATCTGAAAGGACAAGATCCGTCAGAAACAATCTGCTAGAACCGCCACTAGTTCCCGACACTAGAGGTATCGCTGTCATGGTCTTGTGCCTGAGATATTTCCAAGTGAAACCGTTTGAAGAGGCCAATTTCTTGAAATTGGGTTCAGTTTGGGGAACCCTACTCCAGTATAACCCGCAATGTCTTAGTCGCTCTAGTATGAAGTGGTGTATACACTAGTCTATCGAGGTTGCACTAAATTCTACCTTAGTATCAATCGCATTAAGTGAAGGGTCCCACTCCTAAAAAATGTGTCCTCTAGTCGAGGGAGCTCCAACTCCCATGAAGGACCCACTCCCCGTCGATACACGGATATGGGGGGAGTACTACTCTATAAGTGAGGACCTGGACCCTACCTGATTTGGGAGTACAACTCTGGTACATTGTTCATTATGGTGACTTGCACCCAATTACATTAGGGGAGTACCGACCCCAGGATAGGGGACCTTAACCCCAACATGGAACAGAAGTACCGACTCAATGTGTATAGACCCAGACCCTACCTGATAGGGGAGTGAAACTCTGGTAGTTTGTTCAATGAAGGGGACCCACCCCCTAGTGCATAAGGGGAGTACCGACCCTAGACTAGAGGACTCTAACCGTGGCATGAAAGGGGAGTACCAAATCTATTGAAGCACTACATAAGAAGGACTATCACCCTAGGTTGATAGGGGAGTACCTACTCCTAACATAGAGGACTCTCACTCTACCCAGTAGGGGATTATCTGACACTATGTGAGTTAAGTATGGAGGAACCTCACACTATTCCAATAGGGGAGTACCGACTCTAATGATCGAAAAACCAATCAATGGGAAACTAAATTGCACTCATGATGTGGGGAGTCCCGTCTCTACCAAAGTTGAGTAGTAAGGAATACACGTTCCTTGAGTCATCAAAGGAGTAGCCATCATAACTCTCACTACATGAAACACCCTAGTTCTGATCCTTAGGATATTGTTCATTCCTCAACTTCCATGAAAGTCCACAATTTGGTAACCAAATGATCCATCATTTCATAAGGGTTTGAACACAATAGATGGCTCACCAACCGGACACTAGGTCTGAAAAATATATTAATTTTAGTGCTGATGGACTTGCTAGATTTGGGTATGATATGACCAAACCGAACTCCAACATTCTTTTAATGCCACCTAAAGTATCTCAAAAGGGAAGCGTCTTTCTAAGGGTTCCAACATGATATACGTCTCATTAATCGTACCATCAGTTTGAAAGTTATATCCATTTTAGTACCAAGGGCTTGGTTGGATTCATGTTTGATCCAACTTGGTCGTACTTCAAATGGAACTGGACAAAAAAACTAGTCACACGGTTGTGATCCACAGGGAAAGACAAACAAGATAGACAACCCATTTGTCCCAAAAGAATACCCGGTGAAAAACATTTATTTCACCGCAATATGCGTGAACCGGGCCACGTGGGTCCTGTGCCTCAACCTCAACATAAATATCCAAAATTATTCTTGAAATTTTCATCTTAATTTCAATATAACAACATAATTTACGGTTTTCCAAACTAATGTTGAATGAATAAGTTATGACATAATTAATATTCTGTAACAATAATAATAAAATTATGATTGGGATTTTAATGAACCCGAGTCACAGATTAGAATTTAATATTAAATAGTAGACTTGAATCAATAGTGTTAATGACAGGATTACGTTGCCACTAACGAAAAGTTTATAAGATGTTGCATGTAGGAGTTATGGCCAGTAGAATATTTAATAATAATTTTAAATCTATTATTTGTTGACCACTTCAGGTACCCATTATGAAATTCTCAAAAGACATCAAAAAATGGACTCGAAAGTTTCATCTTGAAATCAGGGTCGCACTACAGCTGACGGTTGGGGAAACCGAGGTCGTATGAAGAAGTTATAGCCAAAACAAGGTTTTACCATAGTAAATAAATATAAAATTATTATATTTTTATTATTTTTACTTAACCGTTAATCTTTTTTACTTCAATCACAAAACCAGCATTCATTTACCAACGCACAACCTCCAATTCACTTCTTTATCATTTATTTCCATTTCAATTTTATTTTCATTCAATTACTTTCTCTTTCCAATCTTCCTCTTCTTCCATGATACCCATCTTCATGCCACCTATTCGTATGAAACCCTAACATCCAACTAAAAAAACTACTCTCCGGACCAAGAAAACTCCCCCATGCCGATCCCGCTCAGGCCTCCTGGCCGCCTCACCAGCCTGCTCCTAGTCAGCCAACCCGCCTCTATTGTCGCACCATCACCGAATTGCTGAAGCCACCGCATCCTTTCCCCTCTGCATCGCCTGCTCACACCAGAAAACCATAGTGTGCCAGCTCCCACAACACCATCTGACTCACGTGGCTTATCCACCTGGACCTCCACAGTACATACCATTTCCTATCTCGCCCGAATATGTTCCCCGAAGACATCCCGGAATAGCACCGCCACATCGCCCCTTCTACGGGCCACTGCATCTTTATTCTATGCCCGAAAATTGTGACAATCGCAGATTCATGATCCTCAGGTCAAGATCTCGGCATCCGTATATCGTGCTCCATGAAATATCTATTTTTTGACATGCACAATTTTTTTTTCAATGAATAAAATGTGAAGGACACGTGGATAATGAATAAGAAAAAGATCATTGTCTAAGTGCGGATTGATGGAATTTTTTTTGTCCCTCGTTTTTGAGACTCAAGAACACGGGGAATTGAAAATTAAATATTTACCATGCATTAAGAATTTAAAATTCAAGATAAATAATAATATAATTGATTTAATCAATTGTTTTCTGATCCTCGAATTAATTCATTTAATTCACCTTCATTATGTAAATTCAACCTGGGTATGGAATCCACAAAGAGAAATCCATCCTGAACTAGTTTGGTTGCCACAGATGAAGATCGCACTTGAACAACGTTCAGAATATGTTGTTGTCTCCAGCGCGATTCAATTCACTTGGTTCTAAGGCTTCATCGTCATTTGTCAACGGAGAGGATAAGAGAGGAGAGGAAGAGTAGCCATTGGAAAAAGGGTTATGAGGACATGATCTAATAACAATGAATTTATAACTTCTAATCAGGTAATAAGAAATTAAGAAATTAATAAAATAGATAAATAACAAATTATTTAATTATTTAATTAATCTCTAACAATTGGGAATATGCCAAACACCCGAAGCTGAAAAAGGTTATACCTCTCATAGGGTAAAGCCTATGTTATGAGTTCATCAGTGGTCTAAGAATTTTTATCTAAGCCCTCACCCAAGAGTTATTTGGGTTTGAGTTATTAAATGAATAAATTAATAATTTAATTTATATATTTAACCCACCGCCAATGAGCAAGGGGTCCAAACGTCCCTCACTGATTTGTATTATATCACGCCTAGGGGAACACTGTGTTCGAGACCCATCCATGGTCTCAGATTTCTGATATGATCAACTATTTATGAGATATCCAATTTTCTTTGTTGAACCATTCATGCGTAATATAAGAACACTTAACATTATTATAAAATTAATTCTACGCACACTGGGCCTTTTACTTGCATGCCGTCACATCGCTCGGCTTTGAAAATATTAATAGAAATATTTCATGGTTTATTAGTCCAGAAACTGGGTCTCCAAAATTCAATCCTCAGTGTATGGTATTAGAACATGTTTGTAATTTTTTCTTTTACATGGTTTTAGTTTTATAACATACATATTTTTGGTTTTTTCTTTAATTGATGACTTAGAATACATGAAAAATGTTATTCAATAAAAAGAAACCCATCACTAAGTACAATAACATTCATTTTGATGTTCCCCAATCCATTTACATTACACATATAGATACATGATTTATTATTCATGCTGATTCAATACAATTTCCACTAAAAGAAAATAAATTATATTCAATTTCAGTCACTAATAAAATACCATAAACTAAGAGCTATATGAAATTCAATGATTTATGAACATGACCTCCATGAACCCCTATGGTTTGAACATTCTGACCATAATCTAGGAACCATATTCCTGTAATATATATATATATACATATGTTTTGGAAATTTTTTCATTCTTTAAAATACAAAAAAATTAAATTTGAATAAAAATAAAAAATATCATGTCAAAACATGGAAATGATAGTCTAAAAAATTTAAAGTATCCACTCTCTAAGGTGAAAATTTTTATGGATTCAGTAAAAATTAGATCATCGGGGGAAAATGAAAAAAAAATTCAGGAAAATGTATGGCCCTAGATAATGTTGATGTGTGTTTTATAGGTCAGCAAAACATGGTTAAATGTAGAAACTACCACACTATAGTAAATCAAATTGGTTTCAACACTTAATTCTCAGGAGGATAGATCTTATTACATGATATAATAAGGTATTTTTATATCATGGTTCAACATTTATGGGATTAAGTTAATCATGCATCCTTTATGTGGTTATCTATACCAAAATTGGTCTCATAATTAACATCAAATGAATATTTCCCTTTTTCCTACATATCCCAACTCATTTTTTCTCAATGTGATTTATCATTAAAATATCAATACAATTTAGTCAAATATTCACAGTAGTTATGTTTTAGTACCACTTAGTGAATGTTGTAAGCCCATAATCATTCAACTCATATTTCAAAAATTTATTCGTCCATAAAGGTCCAACAACACTTATCAAATATATATATAAATAATAATTCCATTCCTCTTTGATAAATTTATATTATCTTAATCTTACAGAACCACCTTAATAATGGTGTAAAAACAAAGACCTTCATCACCCAATTGGGAGAATCTTCATGACATTATACATTATGTATAAATTTATTTTAAAAACACATTACCTTATACTATAAAAGAGATGAAAATATTTTCTAGTAAAAAACTCATAAATTGAGGACTGAAAAAAATAATTTTCCTTGCATGAAAATTCTAAATCATTACAAGTATTTGGAAAATGAACAAGGTATAACAAAAATTATGAGGCCAATGTTTATCCTCTATAATATTTGGGATATATTATCTCGGTCTGTAGATATTGGAAAATGTTAGTTCGACTTTATTTTCACTCAAATATTTATTTATTACCTAAAAGACAGAACATAATATTATCCTAATATTCATAAACCAAATTTTATAAAAAAATATTTTACATATACACACAGAATATAATATTAATCACCAATATCAAATAAATAATTTAATACCCAAATGAACTAACCTAGGCTAATGATGATGGCACATAATACCCATATTACCCATTTATAGATTTAAAATAATCATTTAGGTGCACATTTCCCAAAGGAAACCATCCCCAATATTTATCCACGTATATCAACATTGTTTTATGATGATGATATAATAATACATGAACAACTATTACCCATGAATAGCTTATATTATAGAGGTGACAATATGTTTCTATATGATAGACTACCCTAAAATCCAAATAACTGACTATCAACATCATAACAACCAATACCTACTCATGTTCATAAATTGGAAAGATAAATACTCTCTTATTTTTTCAAATATCATGTCACTTAAATCATAATTTACAAAAAAATATAATTAGATTCATCATTAGGATAATTGATCCACCTCCGAGTTTATTCCATAAAGATCATAAAAAGTCATTAATCCATATTGATAAGATGTTTCAAGAAGAAATACTTTACTAAAGGAATGAAATGCATGATGCATTATTATATGTAAATAATCAAACATTTTCATGTTTTCATTTTTTCATTGAATCATAAAAATGATCAAGTACATAATAAAATATAGGTGATTTACAATGGAAAGGAACCAAGAATTCCATTTCATTAATGATAATAAAAGACAAATATACTGTAATCATTGAACATGTCAAACAATCATGGTCATCATTGTCACGACCTGTCCATAAGGGGCTTATTCCATGACTCCCCATTCTTGTCTCCAATAGTCTAGGGCGAGAGACTAGCTCCAAGTAGAAAAATCACTAACATGAGAGACCATAGACTAAGTTCCTTTACAAATAAAATCATCTTTATGACTATAATAATTCGTAAATATTAAAACAACTGAACAACCGTGCATGAATATATATAAATCCCATAACCAGAGTAAGAAATGATATAAAGAAAATTAGAAATGGCCAAATAAAATCCCACCATAATGATTATAAAAACAATTACAACCTATAAAGTACATTAGAGGCTCCTTTCAAAATGAAAAATGAACAGACCTCAAAATATCTAGTCTCACTACGCACCATCTACTCTAGGTCCATCTTGGACTTTTTTAAAAGGTTATATTCTTATACAAGACATGACACATGCGAGAAAAGCCCATTTAGGGTTTAGTATAACAATTCCAAATAGAAAACCCAAAATTCCTAATTAAACAAAAAAAATAACTACATTCATCTTTTTATAGGTATATTTATATTGTACATACAAAAAGAATATCATGATATGATCAAAAAAGATGTAAAAACTAGTGTTATGTCACAACCATAATGCCAACCGAGGATTCCAGCCCATTAGATCACTATTAAAATCAACTAGGATAAAACAATCATGATTCTATTAATATAAATTATATATTTATGAGAGGGACTTCTTGTCTGGTCTCATATAGAAAGAAAACACTGAAATGTTAATAAGATACCAAAAAACAATTGTGAATCACTCAAAATGTTATAGGGTATACCAATAACTCAGTCTGTATTAAATTTATAATAAGATTTTTGTTTTATGCTTAGTGATGGTCATAAATATACCATGAACTCCCCCTAGGAAATGTTGATGAATAGAGGATCTCACCACGGGACTCATGGAACGATTCTAACAACACAATCCACGATGTACTACAGAAGCGATCATTTTCCTAGGAGTATGATTCTATTTCATACTAACCCTCTGGGAATGGACAAGGGGGATACACTCTAATAAAACCTCAACAAGATACAAAAGATAATGGGTCAAATCCATGTATTAAGGATTAAAAAACTTGTATTAGTGTTACATGTCATGTCACTTTACACTAAGTTCTTCTTGTGTAAATGGAAATTGTCTCATGCCAGTATCTGTATAATATTACATGTTGTGCCATCTTACTATTTACTCTACTAATCTACCAGTACATATCTTAGCATGTTAAACTATTTATGTCGTGTCTGTGTGGGGTAGTTCATTGTGTACCCATGCGTGGGTACTTCGGCCCATGTTTTTGTACCCTCCAAGGTACATGCTAAGCAATCGGGGAGTGGTCACATTCATAGTGATAGGGTCACACATCTTATAATACTTATATTTATATGAATCCATTTTCATTTATAGGAGGGGCCAACATGATATGTAGCTATGTGGTACAAACCTTGTAGATATGAAATCTCTAGAATATTAGATTTTCAAATACTCATCTACAACACCAAAATAACAACAGATTCAGACACATCAAACTGCATAAATCAAAGAGTAATGCCTGTTGATCCACATTTTCATGAAAATAATTGAATTATATATTATATGAATTTATAAAACACCTCTGAACATCATTGATAATTTAATTCTAAAGAGAACAAAATTAGATATCCAAATCCATCCAATTTTTCTTATATTCCATCATCTCTCCATTGTCTTGTCCTACCAATCCCAGATTTAAAATATCATGTCCTAGCACCCTGACTATATTGAAAGCTATGGATTATCATAATATATCAAACCATAGTACAAATGATTAAAACCTACGATGAATAAATAAGGGGGAGGCATAAAGAAAGTCATGAGGAAAAGACCACCAAAGATTTTTGTGTCTTCCTTGATTAATTAGTGATAGAATGATAAATGAAGATATAATAATTTAAATCACTATGAAAATATATCGAATCCTAGTTAATCAAACCCATCCAAAAAATACCAGAAAACTGATCAAGATGTTCATAGAATGATTTTTATTCTTCATATAAATTTAGAACACGGAATGAAAACCATATTCGATAACGGGATACATCGGTTTTTCTTGATCACTAATGAAAATTATAGCAGTATCGTGCTTTTTGGACAGATCCTTCAAATCTATTCCACATCGATCATCGATCCATGATCATTTCATTTCCCATTTGATAGTGATACTCCAAATATATCACCAAAAGGTCTAGGGTAGGTGGATGACCTTAATTTTTTTCTATAGAAGTGTAAATATAGAATGTACAGTTATTGGGTAAATGAAATCGAAATAAAATAATTTATATAATTATTTTATCCATTATAATCCTATGATGCCTTTTCCACATAAGCTCCATTTTGAACATGTTTAATTATCACTTAGGGAAGAACCCTCATTTTGCACTCAACGATATGATTAGATTTCTGATCAGGGATCTCCTTTGTAATCCATTGAACACTTTTAGTAAAACTGCATTTATATTCTATTGAATAAAATAAATATATTTTAAAAGTATATTCCAATAACATTGGGAATTAGTATTACTTTCCAACTTAATGCCTATTCTGAAAAATAATACATACAACATCCAGAAAAAATACTTGGAAATTATGAGTCATTACATTATCCCCGACTTGGAGATTTTCATTCCTAGAAAGCCAAAAAAAAGGGCTACATGAACTGATATTGTTGTGGATAATAAATATGAGACTCCATCTCCCATTATCTCTCTTGAATATTCTTATTTTCCACTAGAAGCACACCAAACTAATCTCTCTGCCATGAAGGATCCTCCCTTGTAGATCCTAAATCACTATCATGTACTCTATAAAGGCCTCTTCATCATCGATGCCCAGATTAACCTAGTTCATAACATGTTATGGGGCTTACACATTCCACCTTCGCTATGACATGTAGAATATATCATGTACCTAATAAAAATTTGGAGGAATATCTATGGCGTATTCCACCTAGAAAAATCTATATTGAATTAGGAAAGGTACAATGAATCTAGGTAAATCTTTCTGCCCCATCCGAATCTCCATAAACAATGTTGAGGTGAAACCAATAAGAACACATGGTCTCCCTCTATGAACTCCAAGTGACAATGTCTTGTACTTTAAAAATACTTTTGATTTATTTGTGTAGTATTCTTATGTTCATTGATGATATTAACTTTCTCAATAGCTGATCTCACCACCATTTGGCCCACGTGTGCTGTCTCTTAAGGGTTAGTATAGAAATGTAATGACCTATAGGGTCACCAATACAAAGCCTCATATGATTCCATACCGATGGTGGAATGGTAACATTTATTTTACGCAAACTCCACCAGCAGTAGGTGGTCCTCCAAACTACGACCAAAGATCAACATGCAAGCTCACTGCATGTCCTCTAGAACCTGAATAGTGAACCATAAAAGGTCATTAGATTGAGGGTGAAACTATTTCTTAAAGCATAAGTTATTCCCTATCACCTCATGTAATACCTTCCATAAATGGTATGTGATGTGATAAAACTGGTCAAAAAAGATCATTGATGAAACACTATGGAGCTAAATCGTCTTCTGTGTGTAGAGGCATCCCATAAACTCTACCAAACTCTATTATTTGATATCTAAAATGTGGCCTAACATGGTGAGTTATTATATGATCATTAGGATGGAATAATTTTTCCTATATATATGTTGTAATATTGTGATGAATTCCATGGAAACCACATCAAACATACACTTTAGAACTTCAACAGGTTGATATAAAACCTCTAGAACTTGGTGATCATCCACCACTTGCTAACAGGCAAGACATTAAAAGACAAACTCTTCAACTCATTTCATCACACTGGACACAGAAACAGATATTGTATTTCCTAGTACATCATTTCCAATCCTGGATTTACCACTAAAAGAGATTTAAAAATCACTCTCATATCCTCCTCTTGCAACATCATTGGTACAATTGTGCGTCCATTAAAAACAATGACATGTTCCCCGCCGTTATAAAATCAATTAGGAACATGTATAGTGATTATTTGTTTATGTATGCTCTAACAGTAAAAATCCCCATGAAAATTGTCAGTCACATTCTTCAGTAGAGAAGTTGTGAATACCATCAACTAGGGTTGATCTAATCCGTCTCCATCCAAAAAAGACAACCGTTACAAGGTAAAATTATCCATTTCCTCATTCAATAAGGGAGAAAAAGATCTTTTATTGATAGATTGTTCTACCACATTACCCTTCCCTTGAGTATATAAAATCACAAGGTCATAATCCTGGAGGAACTATAGACATCACCTTTGTCTCATGTTAAGATCATTCTAGGATAAAAAATACTTGAGACTCTTGTGATCATCTTAGATGATAAACTAGTCACCCATGAGGCAGTGTCTCCAAATATTTAGGGAGAAGAATACTAAATCCAACTCAATGTCATGGGTTAGATATTTCTAGTCATGTAATATCTAATGATTTAAACCATTTAAAATCATTAAATACTCTATATCTAAACTCAACTAAGACCAGTTCTTGATGCTTCACAGATTATTACAAACTCGACAACCTCCTATAGAAATATAAAGAATGGATTGGTTGTCAAACACTCCCTCAAATACTAAATAACCTATTGGAAACTCCATATACATAGGAAGGGATACCCTTTTTAGGCCAAAGCTATCATGTGTTATTGTATCCTAGATAAACTATGTATGAATATTTGATATTATCCTTCTAACCCCAAAAATCTCTACACCATCATCATGCTACTATGTGAATCCCAAGGGAACACTACCTCGACCATGGCTGGGTCCACTACCAAACCATATTCTATGGTAACATGTCTAAAATAATGGACCACCTCAATCCAAAATTAGAAGTCCTAGAGATTTTTGTGATGTGGGTGCTCTTAGAGTATGTATAGAACCATCTTCATGTGCATCACATGATCCTCCTCGGATACGAAGTATACCATTATATCACTCATGAAGACTACATAGAAACATTTTAACAAAGGATGCATGATTTGGTTCATGAGTCACATAAACATTTTAGGGGAATTTTTAATGCTAAAGGGAACTACCATGTACTCATAAGGACTGCAATGACATCTGAATGGAATATTTGGTATATCATCATACCTTACTCATTACTAGTGATAGCCCGACCTGAGATAAACCTTTGAGATCCATCATGCACCTATTAACTAAACTAATAGGTTATCGATCCTTGGTAATGAATACATTTTCTTCACTATCATATAACTCAAGCACCAATAGTCCACAAATAATGTTAAACTATCATCCTCTATCTTTGTGAAAAAAATAAAGCTTCCCATGGTGACACACTTGTTCTAACATAGCGCTTCCTTTACCAAAACTCCAACTACACCCTCAAATCGTGATGCTCCGATATGATAGCATGATTATCTACGTCATATAAGGTTTTAGATTAATGAAATTGTCTATTTATTAGGTGGAGGTAACCCAGGAACATCCTCAAGGAAGACATCCTCATACATTTCCACCACAACATGAATCAGGGAACTCAAAACAAGACACTACACCAAGGTTCATTGTCATTGACTGATGAGTAATCTATTGCACCCCCGATGCATGAGCCAATCCTACACTGAAGGGGTTTTCATTTCACCGCAAGAGGATAAAATGCTTCTATCACTGTGTAAACGCCCGATCCTTCTACTGAAATTGTCAATATAGACATGAAATGTGGATAAAATGGTTCATACCAAAGATGAAATTGTAAAGACTCCCTGCAAAGACAATTTGGTTCCAACAAAACATCCCACCTCTAAGAGATATGTCACAATATCTTCACAAGTGTGGGATTTCTACGTCATCTCCATTAGGAGTCTCCAAGCATAAATGTTGAGCAAAGGGCTCAACTAAAGTCTCTATGTCTGGAATAAGATATCTGTAATGATGGGAATGACTAGATGCTTTGTCTACTTGTACTGTAGGTAAGGTATAAATGTCATATATCTTCCATCAAATAATACTTGGATCCCATGAGTTGTAATATTTGACCACCCTTAGCTTTCCCTATGCCTATAATTCAGCTCCATGAGCCTGGCGTGCAGCACCTAGGGTGGTGGTCTTAACAAATCAATGAATCTAACACATGTTAATGCTCTCCCAACTCATTTACCAAGTTCTCATCCCTACATATCTATTTTATCATTCCACTTACTCATTATCAATGACCCGTATATAGAATAAATATCAGCAATACGGTGGCTAAAACAATCTAGTACATGATATCCCAATAATTATATGAGTAGTGCCGCATCTCCCTGGGCTGACTGGACCCATCTTGTTGCCCTGAAACCCCACATTCTCTATCCGGTGACCAACTTATAAAACATATCTCACTCTTAGGTCCCTAATACTGATGTAGACATTATTATTCTATGGTCTCTTCATCTTCATTCCCACTACCATCAAATAGTAGTTATATCTTGTTTGGAATGAAACTCCCAACTAGTAAATCATTCTGTAGTGCACCATTGTACGTAGGAATTAATATAGTGATAAAACTGAATGAAATGTCTCTAAAAACCCCTCTCTATAATTTATTAACCCTGAAGAACTGGTCTTGAACCAAATCCATCAAATACATAGAGAGGTTGGTAAACCTCAATGAATACTCAGCAACTATCAAATTATCCCGCTGAAGCTGTAGAGTCTCCCAGATATGTACAACCCTTAACATAGATGGAAATATTTCATATCTAAAAACTAACTCAAACTCTATCGATGGTAGAGTCACCTCATCATAATATATTTTCACTAACCCCTCTATCATCTTGTTATTCAATGCAGAAAGCTCTCAGCAACAACCACCATCTGATCGTATGGCGTCATGGTAGGATCAGAAGGTCAGTCACCACAAGAGATTAGTCCCCATAAACTTATGGGATGGTTGCACCATGGATCCAGAGGGATCCCTATCACTTAAGCTCGTTACGTGATCTCAAACCGTGATCCTCATTTGAAGGTAATTTGTGTACCATCAGCTGATCAAATGGTGGTGGTATAACTACAACACCGCCTAGAGGTAACACCTTTGAAACTAGTACCTATAATGATGCATCATCTAAAAAGGGATAATCCAGATGATCATGATGCGGAATCCTAGTTTTCATATGTCATGGATTCATCCTGAATGTAAACAAGATGTATGAAAATCAATGAGTATATATGGATCGGTGAATCAAGAAGGAAATTGAAACCATAGACCATTATTATATGATGCTTGTACTATTTATTTTCTAATAACCATTGTTCTCATTTGACTATTTGAAATGTAGGTGAATAGAGTCATGGTGTATGGATACATCATCTTCTACCCCAACACTATAGTCCATAGCCTGAAATCCTAAATCGAAACACTAAACACATACATAAAAAAGCAACCTCACAGACTCATGTCCTAACGTAGAACCATCTTCTCTAATACCTCTACGTCATGACCCATTCCAAATAGTCCTTGGCTAGATGTGCCTAACCTACCACCCACAGGCCATGGGCGGGAGTCTAGCATCACATAGGAATATTAGTAACTTGGGAGGATTTAGCCTTAGTACCTGTACACATGCACACATCTCCAAGTCTATAAGAATGAGGAAATGTAAAATAAAACTAAACAACCATGCATGCATGCATCCAAATCAAATAACAAGAGTATGATATCAACTAAATTAATGTATAAAACGAAAAAAAGTAATTCCACCAAAAAGATTTTGAAAACATGTCCAATCTATAAATATGATAGTTACTATTATCTAGATTCCAAATGAAACCACCTCAGTCTGTCTGGTCTCACTATGCACCCTCTTGTCTTGGCCCATAAGGGGTTTTGTCAACGGGTCTAAATTCCACAGAAAACATGAAACATGCCATCAAATATTGTGCAGCATTGAGTATTACAATATGTAGTGGGACACCCAGAAACCAAAAATAACACCACAAAATAAGTACATTAGTCTATGTAGAAGGATATGGCTACAACACAAAAAATAAAAATATACATATATATTAGAAAATTATTCAAATTATTATGGTATCTTAACCATCATGGCTTCCAAGGATTCCTTCATAGTGGTTCCATATACCACTCATCTAGGAGAAGACAATCTTGAGCCTGATTAGAATAATTAAGTCCATATGAGAGGTACTACACATCAAGACTCATCATATGAAGTACAATATGAATTTATTAAGATGTATGATACATATATGAGTATCACTCCCAATTACATGGATTATACCAACAAATAAATATGGATGAACCTTCTAATCAAGGGATGGGAACCCACGTAATGTTGGTCATGAGTATACTAGTAACGACACCTATGTCATGAAGATGAATAGAGGATATCACTCTATCCCTCAAGTAAGTATTCCAACAACCCTATCCAAGATGTCCTACTGATGACATGTAATCCAACTCATGTTTTATAGATGTCATAAAGTTTAGTATAGATACATTCTATGTCCCTAAACATAGATTTTTTCTTGTGTAAATGGATCATTTCTCATGTTCATGCAAGTGATGAACAATGAATTAGGGGGAGAAAGAATATGAAGAGTCAAGTGGAATAGACCCTAAACAGTGTTCAATTCAACTATGATTCATTTCCATTAGAATGATGAATGAAGTGATTCCAATTTAAATAACTAATAAATATCCAAAAATCTAATTAATCTATCCCATCCTACAAATTGACTGATCTTCAAATGAATCCACTCATAGATAGATATTCTTTTGTCGTAGAAATTAATAACAATAAACAAAACCAATAAAAAAATGTCTCAACTCAATGTGGATAGATCGATGATGAAGAACAGAGCTATGTTGTGATCATTGGGGAGATCCTTCGACTCTGTTTTGTATCCATCAATGATCCAAAATCCATTCACCATTTTTCTGTGAGAGATCCTCCAATTCTCTCTCCAATAGCTAACCAATGGATCTAGGGTTATGGAGCTCACCAAGAGAAATTTACATAGGTCTATTCTTATATATTCCCCGGTCATAGATACAATAATATAGAAATAAAATTATTTATTTATTTATTTTATCCATTTAAGTGCTTGGGATGACTTTTCCATAAACACTCTACATAGTGAAATGTTAAGTCACAACTTGGGTAAAACCCAGATTCTGAACTCAATAGTTCCCTTCTATTTTTGATTCGATCCCTTCTTTTAGATATTTTTCAAATTCTATAGGAAAACAGCAAGTTTGGGATATTTAATATATTTAATATATTTGAAAATTCATTCCACCACCCTCGAATACAAATTGACACATCATCCCAATTCACTGTCATGAAATTAATATATACAATATTCAAAAATAAATTCATGGAAAATTAAAGTCATTAAAATATCTATAAAATTAATTCACTTGATTACATTAAATAATCATTACTCCTTTTACAATGATCTACATTCTTCTAGAAAAAATTTAACTCATCAACCCAATAGTCCCATTACATATGTACATCCTGGATAATTTTGAATCAAGAACTTTTTGATCTCACATGAAGGTTTGAATATTTGTTTTCACACTCTTGAAATTTTATTTGATGGATTCTATACATAGTTTGAGCTATTAGACAATGGATTTATATTTTTTCGGTTGCAAACAGAGCATAACTAAAGCCTATATTGGGCTATACAATGTTTTTTTAACCCATTCGAACCCTTCTACAAGATTATCTATATTATTTGACATTAAAATGGTGGTAAGATAGGTTTTAAGTATTCATCAAATTATATGTGTTATTTAGAAAATGTAATGAAGCATTTGATATTAAATAAAATACCTACACCAAAGACTGTTAAATTATGATGATGATTGTTTATTTTTCATTCAATCTCCCTCAATGATGTCCATGTTATTGCTAATGGACACCACATCTAGACTATGTTAGTCAATATAGTTTTTATATGTGGCTAGTTGGTTTGGGATCACCCCTATCACATGTATATAGCTTGGAATACGGTCCACCACAAAAGGAGACCTCCATCAACTGAAACAAACAAGAATTAACCTTTCGTATCCATATATTTCTAGCCATAGTGAATGGTTTAAAGAGGGAACATTATCTAAAAAAACCAATTTTAAAATACTATAGTTTAGAAAATTGTGACCTGTGTAATTTTCAATTTTTATTCATTTTCTATGTTATTGTACATTAATGGATCCTAAAAAAATAGGGAACATCCACTTGTGAGGCCCCCATGTGTATCCATGACCTCATAGTTTAGTATCATTATTCATGTACTTGATTTATAGAGAAGCTTATGGATGTGACTCATATAGAGGGTAGTCATTCAACCATATAACTAATATCCCATAATATATAATTTTTATGTCAATTTATTGAATCCTAGAAATATTGTCCATAAATATCAGTTAGTGAATATTCAGGTAGAAAAATAATATTATAGTTTATGTTCTCATGCATTAATATTAAAAAAATTGGTATACCACCATTTGATGCCACATATCCTAAATCTAATGGTAGGGTTAGAGTGTTACCTCTGAAAATCTTATGAATGATAGTTACATCCTATTTGGTGTGCATATTTCATATATAATGGAACCATGAATCTGAGCTTTTAACACTCCACCTCAATGGGATAAAACATACATTCACACCATTTATATTCCACTAGAATCATCAATGACCATTTAAATTATTCTACCAAAAAGGTTCAATGTTATGTACAAATGGGAATCTCATCATATTTTAAATCAAGTTCAAATATTAATGGATAACTCAAAATATTGAAATGTATATAAATTATTGTAAAAAAAGAAAAAGAAAAATATTGTATAAAAATTGTGTTCTTATAACCAACTAAATTCTTTCATGTAAATAAATATCTAAATTGACTAGGAAAAATAATTCTACAACACCCTGATATTTTCAAATAATAATGAAAAATATGATAGTATATGTTACTTGCAACAACCAGCTCAAAGGAAACACAAAATATTATTATTTAAAGGTGATTGTTGCAACCTGGAAGATAAATTAGTGAAAATGAATAGTATTAACTAAATTTTGAAATTTTTAATTATACAACAGATTGTTTACATTTTAATAATTTCTTTCTTAATAAACACCTTATTTTCAGAAATATCATTTTATTCCTCAAAAATTCATTATCTTTAAAAATTTGTTTTTATATTTTTAAACATAAATACTTTAATAGAGTTCAATTACATCAATAAATTTTATTTAAATAATTTATTTATTTTTTGAAATCATCATCTAAAAATTTCATTATGGTTAATTTTTTGAATTTTTTTCGAACATATTTATTTTCTAGTAAATTGTTATGATTTATAATTTTTATAAAAAGTAATTTTATATCAACTATTTGAAAATATAAATTTTATTATAAAATGTTTTGAACGTAAAATTAGTTATATAATATTTTTAATAATCTAACTATTGTAATTGGAATCAATTTCCTAGATTAATTTGGATAAAAACGGTTTTATACTTAATAATGCATTTTTATGGAAAGATATTTTTAAATGCATTTTTCTGGTTTAATTTTAAGGAAAATTCACTCTCTTCTGTTTTATTAATTTTGAAAATATGGAATTAATATTTGAGTTAAATATGTCAAAATATACTAAATATTTCCATTCTAATTATAGTATAGATGAAGAGTAATGTTAACAATTGTTGTTTCCATGATGATGGGTAAATCAGGTAAATATTGATAAAATAAAAATGGTATGGACTATAAAATTACCTTAAAACATGCCTAAATATTATTGGATTAGACCCATTTATCTATAATTATACATTAATTTGGTATTTAGAATTTTATGGCCATTTGAATGAGATTATGACCTTTATATTATTTTATGTCAATATAATTCAATAATGTCACACTATTTCATTAATAACTATGATATTTTAATATACAATTTTCCAATTGGTATTTTTAATATAAATTGTCTCTTTAAATATGTTAGATTTATATTCATCATGGTAATTTATATTTTATTTTTATTAAATAAACATTTAACTTAAATTCATACACTAAACTAATATATTAATGATTTAATTAATGTAATAATCAAATAAATGATTTTATAATTTTAAAAGTAACATATTTTGAGATATTAACATTAATAAAAAAATTATATTGATGACCACTAAACTATTAAAAATAATAAAATGGATGTTTCTAATTTTTCCTATTTATTAGATGTTTTTTAATTCATCTAAAAAAATAGGATCCTAATTGACAATAATGAAATTTTGTTGTATTAATATTTAATTAAATTATTTAATAATAATAAATATCATAAATAAGAAAAACAGAATTTTATATGGTAATAAATTTCACACCTTATTCATTTATAGAACAATTGGAAGAATTTGTCTCTAGAATAGTCTTATTACATTTTAATCTTATGGGAAATTTCAAATGTTCCACAGACCTCAATAATAAATGTGCACCTCCTCCCTCACTTCATCACTCAATTATGTGCCTTCTAGATTGACTGAGTCTTACCAAATACACTTCTTAACAAAATTATCCATGTTTTAGTGGGTTTGGTTCTTCCAAATGATAAACAATAGATCCCTTTAGGAGACATCTAAAGGAAGTTCACTAAAGAAGAGGTAATTTTTTTACCAACTCATTCTAGTTTATTTCTTGGTCTACTTCATATTGATTAATTTTTTCCATCCTAAATTTAAGAAATTAGAATCATAATTATACATATATATAAATATGATTATAGTAAAACCATATTCTATTTTATTTTATATCCTATGAATAGTGAAAATGTCACCGGTGCGTATGTATAGATTACCATCACTACGTAGCATAGAAATTATTTTCTCATCACCACTTTGGACGGATGGTTGTAAATATGAAAATAATTAATTTATATGATATATTTGATATAATAAAGATTTATTAAATGATTTTTATTATTTCAAATTATTTAATTCCATACATCATGAAAAAGATAACCACTTTCATGTTTATGTAAATCCTACTGTCTCCATAAATATATTAATTTATTTTTAAATATATATCATTATTTATGAATGTAAATATCTATATATTTAATATATATGATATTTAAAACATAAATAATATTTATTATATTAAGTAATTATATCCTATGAACATGACTTTGGTCTTATATGACAAAATATACATAGGAAAATGAAGTTGTTAACCACTGAAAGAGGGGTAATAAGAAAATATTATTAAAAAATGGGTGATAATATGTTATAAAATGGTCATAAAAGAAATTTTTTAAATTAATATGGATCTGAAAAAAAATTGTCATGTATAAAAAAATTTAATGTGATGTTAAATAATTTATAACTAAAAGTATGTGTGTGGTAAGGCAATTCATCTCAATTTCAAATCATTGAGGAATATTTTAATATTCTTCACCTAATTCCCTTTCAATGGTTCATATACTTCCCCATTTATTTATTTATTATCATTATTCATTGAAAATTTATTTTCTCTCAAATATCAATTCTTTTTAATAATGGATATGATTATTTTCTAGTTGTATATTGTTTCTGTATATGGTTTTACCTATAAAATTATTTGATTGATTAGGGAATTCCGGTAAATCATGATTATTTAATCAATAAGAATATTTGTGGATAATTCATATTCATTCATTAGTTCGATAGATAATCATAATATATTAAGAGTGTTTAGGACCTATAATGATGGGTGGGTCTCATAATTAGCTTACCCCTTGAAGTATCAATTAGGTCTTATATGACTAATCAACTGGCTCAATTAAATTCATTTTTAACCATAACTATTAAAACGTCTTTTGAAAGGTTGTCAAAGTATAGATAACATTATTTATGTGAACATAACAGCCAATATTAATTGAGTCCCCATTATGATTTTTTTATTAGTATACATGATATATTCACAATGATATTTTTTGTGAATTCATATTGTGATCATGTTATTGATTAAATTTCAGTTGTTTCTAATTACTTATATCTTCATAATGATTCCAATTTATAATATTAAGATAGAAATTATATTTATTGAATAGAATGTGTGTTATGTTATTTTCCATTAAACATTGATCATTTTCTTTTGATTCAACTTTAATTTCATTATATGTTACCATTAGAATGAATTTGAGGTCACCCATATTTTGTTTCTTTTGTCTATGATATGAAGAAATAATCATTTAATGAGTTCAAGGATGCATAAATTTTACACTCACTATGTTAGATATTATGTATTGTACTATAATCCATAAGGAACCATTTTAATATCAAATGTAATAGAAATTATAGTGATTCTGGGAAACTAAATGGAATGATAATGGGAGTGAAAGATACTATGATAATGGTAAATTGGTTATAAATGTAAATATTTACAACCTACACCATAAGAAAATCATAGAAAATCCAAAGAAAATAATGAAATTTTTATTGAGTGCTCATGTAGTGTTAGATATAGTAGAAGTATAGAGACATAGGCTCATCAATCACCGATATTAAATCATTTTATATGAATATTAAATACATCAAATATAAATAGTCATGGGGTCATAATAGTTAAATGAAATTATAATATTGGAAACACAAACAACTGGTCTATAGGCATAGTACGTCATCTCGCACACTGATCACCATAACAGACACAATTCATAGACATATGATATGTAATACATTTCATTATAAAATTGTTAAAGAAAACATAATAAAGGGATATATTAGATTCTTATTAGGGGTAAAAAGGATTATATGTAATCATAACAAGAAAAGAATATTTTGTGAACCTGATGGTAACATTTGAAAACCTTGCCCAACTTATTAAAGGTCATAATCATGAGTAGGAGAATAATTATTAGTATTTCAAAAGACAAAAACCATAAAGGAATCTAATTAAATAAGAAATGAGAGAATAAAATTTTCACAAATCATAGATTTGTGAAATATATAAAAAAATATGAAATAATTTGTATAGTAGTCATGGATCTCTTCCAATGATATCCTTGTGGATTGGGTTCATTCCAGAAAACATAAAAGGATTCCCAGTTTACTCCTGATGCCATAATAGCAGAGATTTTCACTTACTAAACAATCTACACTTCATATTATAGTATAGATTATATCATGATATATAAATAATTATCCAAAGCATTATAGGGAGATATAGGTACCAAAAGTTTCATAATTAAAATGTTATGCATGTTTACCACAAGACCATAAAATATTCCTCATATAATAAAACATAAAATGAATTGGGTTTCATAAACAGTTAATCATATCATAACATTTGGAAAATACATTTTTTTATAATCATTTTAATATCTCATCATATCATTACCCATAGAAATTTACGTGGGTTTCAAAAAAATTTTATCATGGTGTAACTAGTGGAGGAGAAACACAATTCATAAACATAAGTCCACAATATTAATAAAATACCATTCATAGAATGAATAATTTTTGTATAGTTTAATAATATCACTTTTTTGGAATAAGTAACATCAACATAGGTCATCATAGATGGAAAATTATTTTGAGTAATAATTTAAAAAATTTCTCAAGTAAAATATCCTTTCTTCTTGGAAAAAATAATTTCAAAACATAAAAAATTTCGAGAATATTTTTATTCAAACATAACCTTAAAAAATTATGAATAAATATTATAAATAAGTAATTTTCATGAGTATCAGATGCTTCATTCATTTAATACATGATAAAACAAATATTCCTTTCACCGTTTTTGTAAAATCCAAACGAGTGTTGTTTAGAAAATAGAATGATGTATACCTTCAATTTTTTGTGAATATTAAAATATGGCTTAATCTTTATTTTTTAAAATAATCATTTTTAGTATAGTAAATAAATTTTTGATGTCATTTTTTTGGAACCATGGTTTTGGATGAAAACAAATTTCCAAACGAATAGAGAAAAAGTTCATATTTTATTACAAACATTATCTTATTTATTTTATGTTCCTTGGATTAAAAAATGGTATTATTAGAGAAAAATATCATGAATAGCAAGAGGATAATAATTTAAATGTTTTTAGAGATGGATCACACTATTTTTTAAAAAACATCATCCCAATAAATTATGATAATGTAAGTCAAAATCATTAACACTATTCTTAATCTTAATCAGAATACCCATAAATGAATAAAATAAAATGGAACATAAAATATCATTAAGATAAATAAATTTAATATATGAATTGTTAAAGGGGACGTATATACACTTCATGTATGCATACTGCTATATAAAATTATTTACATATTAAATCAAGAAAATTGTGACAAAAATCCTTTACCATGAATCTTTAATTATGTTTTACATGTCAAAAAACCTATATAATATATTTAAATTTATTATAAATCTAATAAATTATCATAATTATATATATACTACCATATATTATTTTCTTATTACCTTTTATTACATATTTATTAAAATATCAATGTTAAATATATCTTATAGTTAATAATCCCTTTCTTTTTTGTATATGTTTTCATTTTTTATGTTGGTTAAGAAATTATAAAAATTATATCCCTCGTTAATCTCCCCGTCTTAGTGATCCATCACCCCTTACCTAGGCACCATGAATTATATATATATGTGTTTATAATTTCTGTAAATATATATATATCCAAAAAAAATTAAATAAATTATATAATGTATATTAATGTATTTAAACACACACACACACACTCTCTCTCTCTACTTCCAATTAAATTTCAAAGGGCCATTTTTTTGGTTGAATGATAACCTGAAAACTCTTCAAATTAGCTTTAAATGAGAAATGTAGAACCATTCAGGTATAACCATAAGTTATTGAAGCTATGCATCTTTTGAAGGCTCTAAATGATAATAATTTTTATATACATAGGATAACTGTGAATGATATCCTAATAAGTAATGCCATCTTATCCCATTTATTGATATAATAATCTATACTAATATTCTTTTTATTTAAATTATATTGATTATTGTGATTATGAGAATCAATAAATTCTAATTTGTTTATATTGGTAACAACATTAAGATTTCTACTCATCATATTTTTATAGTCTTTCATTGAATAAAAATTAACAAGAAATTCATTTTCTATCATAATATACTTGTATGCATAAAGGGACCGGTAGAAGGTTCTACATTCAATAGGACCAGATTAGGTGATGTTATATCTTTCTATTTACCACTACTGACTAAAATTTTATTTTGATCACACAAAAATATGTATATATTTCCATATGTATGAATATAATATAATATATTTATAAAATATATTTATACTATATTTACATTCAAAATTTATAAATAAATTTACATATCATTTTTATATGGTATATGAATATATTTATAGATAAATAAATAGAGGATATATATTTAATCACATTACATCAATGTATTTATTATTTTTGTATATAAATACATTATACATATAAATATTTATTTGTATGAAATATTAATATATTAATAATATAATTAAAATTGAATTATATATGTATAATTTATTTATATATTAAATTAATAAATACATTTACACAATCTTTTTATATAATATAATAATAGTAATAATAATAATAATTTTTTGAAATATAAAAAACATAGGGGGGTTTATACAAAAATTTGTGTGTGTGTGTATAATTATATATATATATATATATGCATGTATGGATGTATGTATATATATATTTATATATGTATATATGTATGTGTCTATAAATACATATTTGTGCAAGTGTGAGTTTATATATAAAATTAAATAAATAAATTCGTATTGATATATATATTTACATATATTGAATTATTATTAATTCTAATTTTGTAATTTAAAAATTATTAGGGGTTCTATGCACATTGATTTTTATATATTCATGCACTCCCACACCTATATATTAAATAAAGAAAATCAGTTCGATTCATTTTCATATTTACAACAAGATTAACATCCTTAATAATAAAATCAGTTTGGTTTCCTAAATTATAAACATATAAAAACTAGCCTGAGAATGAAGATTAACCAAATTAAATAGAATCATTACGAATATTTTTTGTTGATAAAGTAGTGATGGAAAAAAAATTGACACATGTTATTTATGTGCATTAGTCAATTATCAAACATACATGGGGTTATATCATAATAGGTTTCCACTAAAAAAATGAGAAGTATACTATATGAAACACAATAAAGAATCAAATATATAAGGACTAGATAATCTATTTGAAGTTCGATGTTCTTGGACCTCCAAGACTTACAATCAAAAATGGGTCAAACATGTGGCATATGATTATGATCATGGATGGAATCATGCATGCAGATGTCCCAACACCAAAAAGATTAATGTTCCAAGGAACCAAAAACTGATAATGAAAATAAAATCAAGGATGAGACCCCATTAGTAGGGATTAGTCTCAAATCTATTAAAAATAATGAAATATGAACACTACTTGTCATTATTATTGATTAAAAATAATTTCCCTCCATTGTTTACATTCCATGTAATATTTTCCACATATAAACCATGTAATGACCATGACATAGGAGCCCACAATATTAGTGTTTATTTGGGATTCCCACATAGACTCAGAAATCCTCCTATATCACTAAAGGATGGAAACTAGTGTCGTAGTATAATTATAATTATTATGGAATTATTTAGACCTAATAAAACCACCTACTACTTGATAAAATAATGTAACTTAATTTAAAATCTAAATCTATTTTTAAAGATCCATTCATAGTAAACTAATAACAAAACAAAGTGTAGTGGAAAATAAAATAACTTATGTATCAAATTTTGACATAAAATTACAACCTAGATGAAGATTTCCATCTAAAACGAATGGTATGACTCTCCCTCTGATGTATAACCAAACACCACCTCATCCATCATGAGCTTAGCTCCTAAGTTCCATTACCCAAGAACATTTAAACATTTCCCTTACCTATATTACAACATAATATATTCCTATATACACACACCAAAATATAGGAGTAGGGGTGAGAATGAATACCCATTTTTATATCCCCAAATTACTCTCATGCAGTCCCATGTATAGCAATTCTCAACCTTGTGACTAATAAAATTGAAAAAAAGTTATAAATTTTAAAACCAAGTAGTTATCTCAATTTAATATAAAACCACTGTAGTAAATGGAAGTAATACCTCTAATTATATCTATATAAGTCAACCCTTCCTAGTTTTACCAACGTATGTAGATAATACATTATTGATATAACCCAAGTAAACATGGGAAATAGATCAAATCATAATATAAGTTGTTGTCTTTGATCATAGTATACACATACCATGGATCATAACCCACCCAAATGGTTCCCTAATGTCATTGTTTGTTTAATCTAAATCATAAAAATTATGGAAATTCCCATAAAATATAAATATCCACCCCTAAAATATATAATAGACACTTATTGGTTATTTATGTTGGATCAATCAAGGGGTGATTCACACTAGGGGTGTTGAATCATTGTGTATGTTTATTTAAATTCACTTTGTAGTCTTTTTTTTGTTGAAAAAAATTTATCTCTCAATATTCTCATCGATGTCAAAAGAAAAAGGCACAAAACCTTTTTTTAATGAGGTTAACCTCTTTATGTATGACTAAATCCCTTATATGTCATAGTTATTATACCACAGAAACAATCCCCATATTATCATCAAAATGGAATCATGAAAGGTTATATCCTTGGACTCTTACAACTATTGGAACCAACTAGTTACAGTCTTGCATCACCATGTAAAAAACTTCTTCAAAAGAATGTTCCCTGATTGGAGTATGATCATCCATGCTGACTCGAAATGATGATATTATTACCCTCCATTTTGAAACAATCTCCCACAGATATTATTAACGCGTGTTCCTCTTATTTGATAAAACATAGGTCATGTTCCCCTTAATAAGAATAAAACATCGTTTTATTTTTTTATTTCTTATTATTTGTATTCTACAAATATTCCATGAATATTGTTTTTCATATTCAACTGTGGAAACCAATATGATTTTTAGTTGCTTGAACTGTCTCATTAAACCTTATAAACATTAACATTTTCTTCATTTAAGTCATCTTGTAGAACCATCTGAAGACAAAACATGTTTAATATTACATATAATAATTAAATTATCATATTCCTCATTCACAACATCCATAAATTCAATATATGGACATTTTAATTTCCTTAATAAATTTTCTAAACTCTCACATGACATTTGAATATCATGACCTTATGTTTTCAACAAATACCATTGGTTTAATTCTTTTGAATTATTTTCTTATGTATGATGGCACATAGTACCATGTATTTATTTGGAACATTAATACTTCATGAGTTCAGAAACAACCAGTGAAATTGAATGATAAATTTGAATATGTTATAGTGAAAATTAAGCTTTATGAAACTCCTCAAATTTTTTGTTAATATAACATAGAGTCCAAATGACCCTAATTTAGGTAGAAGAATCTTTTGAAGAACTTTACATATCCAATGAGTTTTAGTTTTACCCACATAAAAGTCTAAGAAAATAAACACATCTCTTATATAAAATTCTATTACCCATATGAATTCTTAAAAAATTATTCATTACCCTTAAGTAGGTCATTACTTACCCTTCAACTGTCACTGATTTTTTATAAATATTTACAAAACTGATAGAATTGTTTAATTTCTTTTATAGAATGTGTAATGACTATCAAAAAACACGTGTAAGTTTATTTTCACATTTACATAGCTACTTAGGATACCTTTACAATTTTATAATTAAATCAACCTCAGGGATATCTTCGAATCAACCGTGATTCAGTTAGTCGACCATGCACTCAAGTAATTGACTATTCCCTTAGGAAATCAACCCTGACCTCAAGTAGATTATAGTCAGTCAAAAGTGGTAGTATGACCCATGCAGTTAACTGATTGACCATATGACCAAACTGGACTGACCATATACGATATTTCACATATTTTTCTAGAACATATAACGCTTGATTTTTTAACTGAGGCATCCTTAAACCATCACCATAACATAATCCAGTAGATTTAAGGAACCCTCATTCATCAAAAAACTGCTTCAAATATATTATGACAACCATCTTATATAATATACTATAGATTACCCTTCCACATCATTAGTAAAAGACTTTAGCATGAAGATAATTTCATCAATTGTTATAGAAAGGATGTATTTAAAATACATAAAACACCATCCTTAAGAAGTCCAAATGATCTCCCCTTTTGGATTTATTTTCAAGACCATATAATTTTACCCCTTTATTGATATTAATACCATAGAGAGGAATAATTTGATATCATCTTAAATTACTGGTATAAAATGAATCATGATTCAGTCATGTATAAGTCTAAATGACATATATATTTATATAAAAAATATGGAATAAATCATTCAATTAATATTTCCTTAAGAATAACTTATATCAGCCTTTCAACATTTTGGAAAAAAATGAATTAATTATATTTCATGAATGAATTTATTTCCTAAAACACTCATCACACACGTTAAAAAAATCCACATATAAGGAAAATAGATTTTTATCCTTGAAAAAAACATCACCTCATAGATTTTTATAAGAATAAATCTAGGAGAAATATTAAATAGTAATATTCCTCAGACATAGGGGTGGACTGCACTCTAATTTTCAACCTTATCTTCAATAACTTTTCAATTGTGAGAGGTCTGGTAAGAATATCAACAATCCATTTTTCAAAGGCAAAAAATGTATCCTTATAATACCATCTTCAACCTTATATGTCATATAATTATACTTTATCTCAATATGTATTGACTTGGAGTGATTTAATGGATTTTTGGATGGATTTATGGAACTAAATTTGTATCAACCCATAATGAGAGGATAACAAGCTTCAACATTAATGTAGTGGAGCTATAAATTCATACATAACATTTTTTAAAGAGAGTGATATGGAAACATACCGAACCACAATATATAATAAAGTAACTGCAGTTTTCTTCCTTAAATTCCATAAAACATAGTTTATTTCAATAAAAAAATATTCTAATAGATATTAATTACTTATTATTTTTATCTTCTTACTAGATGACATTCATAAATACTATTTGATCATGATTACATATCGAATTATATATCAACCCATTCGAAATGTATATCATGGTCTTATTTTTAGCTAACATATGTGACTGCATTGGATTGGATTGGAACATGGAATAAAGAGTGATAACATACACCATATCTCGTCTAGTGGATATAAATTAAAATCACTTCCAATTAAAATTTTGAACTATTTCTCAACAACAGTCTTACCTCATCAGTCATTTTCAGCTTTGTTACCACTTGAATGTGTGTGGAAAACCCTCTATCATCATGCATGTAAAAAATATTCATCATCTCATGACCATATTTTTCTTTTGAAACAAAAATTCAATATACTTAATGGGAAATTTTAAATCCCATGAAAAGCCTCGTTTCTTTACAAATTCACATTTAAATTATTTATATTATGTATCATGAGAACTTCTCACAAAAGATCTCTTCATTTTTAGAAAAAATTATTCCATAAACACATACAATCACAAAAAGTGATGTGGTTTTGGGTTTCTATACATACAATTTACCATAGTACTTCCCATTCTAAAATCCCTTTATTTTAAGATATTCTTCATTCGTGAAATAAAATGCTCTCGGTACCTAATTCAGACTGTAGAGAGATTTCTGTTTTAAAAATATGCTTCTATCATTCTAGAAAATAATAAATACTTCACATTGTTTCATGTATACTTCTTTTTCCTGATTAAAAACTTATTTAACATCCATCTAAAATATTTATAATATTTCTTAATTTTTAATGGATAATGATATTTTAATAGAATCAATGATGGTAATTGGGGAAAAGGATTCTTCAAAATAAATCCCTTTTGTTTATGATTATCCCATGCACACTAATTAGGCTTTGCTTCTTGAGACTTTACTACACTCATCAAGTTTATTTCTGAAAACCCTCTTGGATCTAATCACATTCTTTTAAATGGGTTCACGAATAAGTTATAATGTTTTATTCTATTCAATATAGTCAAACTCTTCTTTTATGTCATAAATCCACCCCTTATATTCAACAACAGTTTCAAATATCTAATGATTAAAATTTGACAAAATATGGGTATTGAAAGTTTCAATGATCTTAATTCTTGTTTTCTCACCATTTTTTAATCCAAAATATTATTCCAAAAAACAAAAATTTGTCCGAACCTTGTATTTTTTATTTAGACTTTAATTATCCACCTTTATCATTGGCAAATATTGAATCTACTTCTTCAGTTTGAATATTTTATTTTTAGGTATTTTCTGATACTTGTTCTAAAATGGTGACATCATATTCATCAAATACAACGATAGACTATATGATTCCTTATTTCTTTTGAAAAACTTTGACATCATCCCTGTAAATAAATCTTTATGATTAATTATTGAAACACCTATAGGATGTTATAATTATTTTGTGACTTTAAAAGATTTATAATTCACCTATACCCTCAAATATTTCCCCACATCAGTTCTTTTTCTTGATCAAATAAGGACTTCCAAATACACTAAAATGTATAACATTTGGATTTATTATAATCAAACTCTCATCGAGGATTATGATAGTGTTCCTAAAGCTATGTATTCTCTAAATTATTCTAAAAGTTGTGATACGTATAAACTAGTAATACCATGAGGTATCATTTTTTTAATCATAGTTCTAGCCCTAGTAATTAGACTCATATTCATCCTTTCAATCATTCCATTTTTTTGTGTTGTTTTTACACACTATACTCATTCATGATGCTATGTTTGTTAAAATATTTAGTGAATTGTATATTGGTATATTCAATGGAATTATTTGATCTAAATATTTATAAATGATATCCAGTTTTCTTCTCTATATATCTTATAAACCCTTGAATCTATCCAAGTAATATGATTAGCGTAAAATGAACCTGATGCTTGTAATCCCTGAGAAATCATCTTTTAAAGAGATGAAAAATTTTTCTCCATTTTTTTACTTCTTGGTCACACAACCAGAAAAATCGGAGTAAATCAATTATAGAGGCTTTAAAGCCTGAATTCCAACTCCCTTATGTGTTTTTTTCACTATTTCCCCTTTTGTTCAAATTTTATAAACAATGAAGTTTTATTATTTTAATAATGAAAAATTTCGACAATTTCTTCATAAATCATATTTTTTATTTTATTTTTCATAATGTGACCATGTGATCTTTTCCATGACTCGGTTTCCACTTCATTACTTAATTAGAATCTAACATTTGATTCTCAAACCTTAAAAAAAACTATTTCGTTTCTCAAACCCCTAGTAAATATATCACTATTATTTATTATTTTGAATATATATGTAATTTTCCTGAGAATAACCTCATTTCTAAAATAATACAATTTTAATACACTGAACAAATTTTACATTAGTCCATCAATAAACAATAAACTATTTGTATGTGTTTTTATTTTTTTGACTTTCAATATTTGGAGAACATTCTCTTCCTTTATATTTCTTGAAATAATAAAGGTTTTTTATATCTCTTATCATGTGTGATGAACACCTCCTAACCCTAATCCATAGAAATATAGATTTAAATTATTTAAATGTAACTTCAACTACATTTTCATATTTCTTAATCTTACTTTTACATTAGTTTCTATTGAAAATTTGACATATATTCAGCTAAGGTGGGATAAAAACAGCACATACATCTATGTAATTCCATTAATGATCACATATTCCATATAATTATTATTATAATCAAGAAATATTTATCATTTAAATATTATTTTAAAAATTTTGTTGCCTTTGATAAGTTATATATTATGGTTTCTACCTCCCCTTTATTATTTCCCTCTTCTTAGTTAAAGAAGATGCATATTATACCAAAAGATAAAATTCATGTGCTAGATCGTAATGTGTGTTTATTTGTATAGAAAATCCAATATGGTGTGAATTGTAGTTTGAAAATAAACTATAAAATTTTAACCTCCTCATGTATTAAAATACTCTGAAATATGAAAAATAAATTAAATGGAAAAATAATCAAAAAAATATAAAATTATTGTGTGATAGAAATAAAATCTGAATTTAAATTAATGATAATAATAATAACACAACATAAAATAAAGTAACATAATTTCAAAAAATAATATTAAAATAAATAACACATAAAAAATAATATAACAAGGAGTATTATTTACCAATAAACTCCTAATGGAAATTATTAAAATCTACACTTTCAACCCAACGTGAAAAGGGAAACATAGACTAGTTCCATTGTATGCTCGGCATTGGACCTATAAAAAAGGATCATATTCATAAATCATGATATTTGTCTTTATCTTCCGTAGCATATAATCCCTCAATATGTTAGATCAATAAATCCCCTTTACTATAATCTGTAGCATGATAGAATTTTTATAATGGCCGATAGCTCTATAAATCTTATACAACAACCATTTTCATGGATAATAATTTATAAGGACTGGTAGCTTGATAAGTCTTCTATAATAATCAGTGGATCGATAAACCTAGTATAATGATTGGTATCTTGGTAAATTTGATACAAAAACTGGTAGTTCGATTAACCCGATACAAATACTTATAGCATGGAAAAATAATTACAAAAGGAAATGTTAGATGCTTTTGTAGTAAAACATATCAAGTTTATTCTCTATAAAAAACTAAAAAACAAAAGTACACTAGTCTTCATGAATATGAGGACTTCAATAGATTTCCACTCTCAAAGTATGTTATAACATTTAATTTTATTTTAATTTTGTTGATGATCCAAAATATATAACTATATTTACATATAACACTCTAGTGAATAAATTACTCTCATATTATAGTGAGTTGCAATGACATTGGTAACAATATATTATTCAACTTTTGATGGACTCAGTTTCTCAACACATTAACAAATAGTTTAGTTCAATATGACCATATTTCTATTTTGATTAAAGAAAACAATATTATATAAATAAATATATTAAAAAACCCAAGAATATATGTATTTTTATATCTTGAGATCATCATATTCTCACAAATACTCAAACCATCAAAATTTGATAAATAATTAATTAATTGGTATTTTGATTAAATAATTTTATAAAAAAATAAATACAAAATATTCATGTTAAATAATGTACTTATTAATGTGTTTTTTATTTGCCAAACAACATTTAGAAGATTTTGTAGTAAAATATATTAAGTTTAATCTCTATAGAACACTAAAAAAAGAAAGTACAATAATCAACATGAATTTGAGGACTCCAAGTGATTTCCACTCTCAGATTATTTTATAACATTTAATTTTGTTTTAATTATGTTAATGATCTGAAATATATAACTATATTTATATATTACACTCTAGTGAAAAAATTACTTTCATCGTAGAGTTATTTGAAATGACATCGGTAAAAATATATTATTCAACTTTTGATGGACTCATTGTCTCGCCAAATTAACAAATATTTTAGGTTAATAAGACAAAGTTTTTCTTTTTATTAAAGTAAACAATGTGATTTAAATAAACTTATAAAAAAACTTAAACTATAAGTATTTTTATATCCTGAAATCATTATATTTTCTCAAATCCTCAAACCACCAATATTTGATAAACCCTTATGTTATTGGTATTTTGATTAAATGATTTTATAGAAAAAATAGAAACAAAATCATAAAGATAAATAAAGTACCTATTGTTGTTTTTTTTTTGATTTTCAAAACAATGGTAAATTTACATCTTTTACACAAAAATCTCTCCTTTTTGAAAAACACAGACACATCTAGTAAAAGTAAGACTCCAAGAATTTAAAAATAATCTCCTTGACGTTTTTATAAGATTTCATTGATGATAGGATAATATAATACTCAATCCCAAAAGACTATTTTTAATTTTTTAAACAAATAATTAAGTTAGTAAAAAATTATTATTTTAGAATTGTTCCTAAAATTTCACAATCTTTCAAATTTTTAAAAATAAATCAAAGGAATTTTTTTCTTTGAAAATTGTTTGAAAGCTTCACTAAATAAAATCCAGTGATATAATTTTCCAGAAAAAAAATCATTAAAAATCATTAAAAAAGAATTCACTAGGAAAAATTCATAAATTTTTTATACAATAATCATGGAAGAATTCTTTAAGAAACCAAAAAATGATTCATTTCTAAGATTTCAAATAAGTATGAATTTCAAAATAAATTCTTCTGGATTTTTTTATCAATGGTTTGCTTTAAATTTTTTATGTATTTCATTTTCTAAACTAATATGTTATCATGTACATTAAACATCTGGTCAAAATCAAATATATCATTTTAATACTCAAATTCTTGAGATTTCCCATAATTATCTTTCTAATAAAATAATCATCCCCTTCTTATCTTAAAATTTAACTTGTTTTTAATCAAACATTGAATTTTATCCAACTATATTTTTTTAAAGATTAATAAGATTTTTGAATTCTTTAGTAGATGAAGAAATTTCATCAACCTTTTTTTCAATAGATTTAACAACTTCTTTAGTAATAATTTATTTTTCAATGATATTATCATAATTATAGTAAATTGAAATGGTGTAAACACTAATTTAATTTATGTTAATAACATTATATTTTATTCACTTTTTAGATTTTCTCAATATCTGGTCATTAAATTCACTAAATTCTCATACTAGCTCCTTTACATTCGAAACAAAATCTATAAAATAATTTTTTAAATTTTAAATTTTTTATTGGGTGATTTGATTATGAATTAGTCATAATTTTTCAATGATTATTATATTGTATATATATGTTAATATTTATTCTCTCTTAAATTATCAAAACATATTTAAGATATTGATTGAAATATTGAGTTGTAATAGATGAAATTGATTCAGATGAACTTTCAAATGTATCCTCTTTATATTTTTTCATGAGAAACATTTTTTGTGAAAATATTTCTTCTTTAATATTTTTGTATAATAATGTTTAATACTATTGGGATAATTATTATTTGTATTTTGAATATTTTTTTATCATTTAAGACAAATCTAAAGAAGGTCTTGATAATAAAATCCTTAATATTAAATAAAATTTTTATAGAGGCTTATTTGATGGTGTTGAGGATACAATATCAATACAATGAACTAAATATTCTATAAAATGAAAATCGTAAACTATAATTTTTATAATTGAGACCTTAATAATATTTTTATTTTTCTTTTGAACAATATATTTTTTTAAATTGGTTTAGCTAGTGTAATCACAACTTTGAAAGAATGGTAAGGGAAAACAACCAATGGATGAACTTATTTTGGTTAAAATATTCATAGTCGAACATTAGATGGATGTACATTATGTTAATTTACATTAGGAGAAAGTATATCTTTGGATTTATTAGCCGATATTCTAATAACTCTATGAGGTAGTGATAATAATGAGAATTTTTACCGAACTTATAATTAAACTTATTTCCCTATTACTTCAAAACCCTTCTTCCTTTTCAGTGGTTTTATTCAAAAACATATTATTTAATAGTGATTCTGAGAATAGATTTATCAATTTTAGATTAATTTATCTTTAGGGGATATTTTCTTATTCTTATATTATGAATGTTTTTAATAAAATTATTTTCTTAAGGCATTATAATTATATTTATTTACACCAAAATATTATTCTCTAGCTGCTCGTTCTTCTTTTTTATTTAGAACATCTGTATATTTTGATTTAAAAAATAATGAGTATTAATATGTTTTTTTAATTGTTCATCTAATGTAATGATCCTATTATTCAAAGTATGTTTCTTCGGTTAAAATATTTGTTCAAAATATTTTATCTTCCTGTTCTCATTAAAATAATTAGTTTATTTAATAGCTTTAGTACTCTGAATTGATTTTAACTCCTCTTTTAAAGAGAATTATCCCAATCTGAAGTATTAGGAAATTTTTTCTCTCTAAAATTTAATCTTCTAATCTAGATTCATATATTTTCATTAGATTTTTAAATTTCAGTATAATAAGGTACTGAATATTTCGTAAAAAAATAGTGTACTTAAAGTAATAAATTAATATCATTATTGAGATTGTTTCAACATTGTTATGATTTAATTTTTACCTTTTTTGATGATATTATTTATTAATATTATCATATTTTAGAAACATTACAAGAATATATATTCATAATATAGTCATATAAAAAAAATTTGGGTTATCTAATCCATTTTTAATTTATTCTATGTTGGTTCAAATGAACATTTCTAAGTTGAACATATTGAAATTTACCAAGAATAATAGAACGTAAACATCCTAAATCTTAATGGTGAACTTCTCACCTTTCTATGGAAGTAGAAAATATAGAATCACCTGAAGGATGACTCAAAATTCAATTGAATGTTTTTTATTCTTGGTAACTTCAAAATTTATCATAAACAAATTCTTCTAAACTTTTGATTTGAAAATATATCCACGAACTTTAGGTAATTTTCACCACATAAAAAATGAATCCCCCTCAAATAGAAATTTTAGTTACTCTATAAACGTTTCTAGAGTTAAGGTAAACTTATATATAAAGAGCATAATGGTTACCTTGTTAACTCCATCTACTTCAGAGAATTTTACTGAATCGTAAATCTCTCAAATCATTAAGGGATAATAAAATTCACGTTCTTAGGTTATAGAAAAATTCTTTCTCTAAACGTGAAAAATTATAACATCCTTTATTACAAAATCACAATTATAAAATAGGTATAAATCGATCAGACTCTCTCAAACTATTTCTCTAGAAGAAATTTCTTCAAAAGATTCCATGAATAAATTCAAAGATGAGAAAAAAGTTTTGAAAATCTACTAGAGTGTCAGTAATAAATTCAATGAATTCATTTGTAAGACTATTTTTTGACCTATAAATGTAGTTTTTATAGAATATATTGGTCTATAATAGATTTCATTGATCAAACAGTTTAGATTTGATCATATAAAAACACATGATTTAATATCTATTTTTTAAATGAATAATTAATTTTCAAATATAGTTTACTTTAAAATATTAAATATAATCCTGAAAATCATATAAAAATTCATTCTGAGATTATAAGGAACTAAATTTTTTGTCTCAAATGATTGGATGTTATATACCATTTAAAATGACTTGATATTTTTCTTTTAATGATTATTCCAAAAATGGTTTGAATTAATAATTTTGTTCCTTAAAAAATTATATAGTATCATGTTTGAAATAATAACTAGAAACAATAAATATATAATATCCCTAAATAAAATCTATAAATTAAATATAATAAGAAACACTTAAAATAATGGATTTATAAAAAGACGTAGAATAAAAATACTAGAGGCCCTTGTGATAAGGGTTCAGCTACTGGTGTGTAAAAACTTATATCTTAACAATTATTTCAATGGAAAATACATATTTTATTGGTTTATAATTATTTTAAAATAATATGTTTTGGAACCCACATTTTTTTATTTTTCTTGTGTTTATAGGAAACAATTTCTAATGAGATAAAATATTTATGTTGTCCAAAAGATTTAATTTTTAGGGGGGGATAATGTTTCCCCAAGTTTCATCCTCATTTACATAAAGTATAGAAATGCTATTTATTTGGTATAAAATAATTTTATTGGTATGAAGAAATTATAGTGAATTTAATACGAAATGTAGATGTAGTTCAAATTGGTTTGATCTGACTATTCATTTTCTTAATCATTTTCCTCCAACTGTTAAACTAGTCTAGTATCTATTTTAAGCTTTTAATTTTAGACATTTGTTTTAAAATTTTGAATTGTTTTGAGAAAAAGTAATAATGATTAAATTTTAATTATTATTCTTTTTCATTGGTATGTCTTTATTAATATGAAATTCATGTAATTTAGTTTTTTCTTTCAAATTAGTATTAACTTTGTCAACTATTTCTTTCGACTTATCTAATTAAGAAATAATATTTATTTTATGATTTCTATTTTCTATAACTTTTTATTTTATCTTTAAAAAAATTATTTTTATTCAAAAAACTCATCCTAAAGATTAGTATATATTTTATATAAATTCTGATACATGTTTTCACATTTGGTAACATAAGATATCATTTTATCAAGTGTTTTCAAAGATCATTCATCATCATTTAAACTAGATAAATTTTGATCATCCATATATTTTTCAAATGTATAAAATCTATTTGAATCTAAATATTTATTTTTACTATCTTTATCAAATACTTTTACCATGAAATAATTTTTTAAATTATTATAGAGTCCAATGATTCTGCTAGTACTTTTAATTTCCTCTAATGAGCCATCTAAAGTAGTATATCCTTTGTTATCACCCCATGTGTCCATGGATTTAAAAAATTTATTAATTTCATTACAATAATACGTTCTAAATTTTTATATTTATTTTTTTATCTCCGAATAATAATGTTGAATATGAAACTTTTTTCTACATTCATAGAAAGTAGGTTCCAAATAATATTACATTTTAAACATATAATTTTTGTATCTCCTATATTTTAGATAACTTATTTTGAATTTTAAATTATTGAACACCATGGTTACTGTATTTTAATGTTTTCCTTCTGAAGTTTATCCTTCACTAGAGTCTGTAAGTCTTTTTGATATTCTTCTCGATAAATTGGATTTATAATATTCGGTATTTGAAATTCTAGTTGATGAAAAATAAACTCAAATTTTCTTTTTCTCTTAATGTGCATATCTTTTTATAAGACTCCCATATTGTAGTAATTTTCAAATTAGATCATATATAGTATGTTTATTGATATTATTTATATCATAAATTATGGTTATTTTAGATTATCAATATTTAGGTAATATATATATGAATTTATCAACAATTTGATTACATGATAATTATTTTTTGCGAAGAAACCGAAGGATATTAACTATATACAATAATATTTGATGAATATATGGTATTTATTCACCAAAATTAAAATCAAAAGCAAAATAATATTCTATTATCATATCTTTTTTTTATTCAAGACATTTTGAAATTTGAAAACTAGAAACTTCATTTTTTTCATATTCCACAGGATGTTTGACATGAAAAATATTTATTATATATATTTTTCTTAATAGAAAATAACAATTTATTTTTAACTCTAATGTTTAGGGGAAGTTCATTATTTACTTTTCTTAAAAAGGGGTAATTTCTTTCTCTAGTAATTTGTAATCACTAGAAAGAATAAAATCTTTATCAACATTAATGTTAATAAAAATTGATTCCATACTTTATCTATAATATTCATAATAATTTCCATCAAAAAAGGTGATCTTTTTAAATTAACATTGTTGATGGAAATAACATCTATTCCCGTCATAATAAAAAAATATCTATACACTATTAGCAGTATGGAATCTAAAAAAATATGATAAATTAAAAAAAAATATTAGGTTCAATATCAGATATCGAAACCTCCAAAGATTTCAAATGCTGGATCTTAATGTGTGTTTGTATGAAAAGAACCTATAAGAGGGGGTATTTTAGTTTTAAAACAAACTAAAAATTTATACCTAATAAAGTGATTAAAAAATTAAGATTATAACTTCCAAAAAACCCAAAAAAATTAAATGCAATATTAAAGTAATGTGTGATAAAAATACATTCTTCAATTCAATTACTGATAAAATCAATAATACAATGAAAAATAAGCTAACAATTTTTTTCAAATACCATCTACATATACATCATAAAATAAACTAAAAAACATGGAGTATGATTTACCAAAAAACACGTAAAGGATGTTAATGAAATATGTGGTTTTAACCAAGAGAGAAATGAGAAAAATAGAATAATAATAAGGTATACTCAACTATATACATTTCAAAAGGAATTTACCCTTTTAATATGGAAGATTCGACCTATCTTGTTTACCAAGGAATCCCTCAATCATCCAGATAATTAAATATTTTACACTATAACCTATATCTTCAGTAACCTGCTAAAAATACCAGTACTTAGTAAATCATCTACAATAACTATTATCTTGGAAAACCCACTTCAATTATAGGTATATAATAACAAATATTAATAAAAATCTATAATACTATTGAACCCTCTCCAGAATAAGCTCTAGAAAACACTCAAAAAAATAGAAGTACAGTAGTCAAATAGAAGTTAAATAAATTAAGTGATTGTAGATGTAAAAGTATTATATAAAAAATTATATTGATTTTTTGTGACTTATGATCCATTATATTAAGAGATATTTATCGAAAATCATTAAATGGTCAGATTCATCACATATGAGTGTCAGTTTCAATGACTTCAATAGTAGATACTATTATTTTTATAGAATAAATGTCTCGCTACATATAGCAGTAGAGTTTGTTCACCACCACCACAATTTCCTTTCTATGGAATTAAAAAATATTATTTACATAAACAAATTAATGAAACCATAGACCAATCATATTTTGAAATTCCTTATATCATCCTATTTTTAAAAACCTTAGGCCATTAATATTATATTAACTCTCAGATTATTGGTATTTATTTTAATTAGTTTTACAAAAAAAAATTCAAGGTAAATAATATACTTTTTGATATATATATTTATTCTGTAAAAATATATATATATATATGTCTTTAAATCAGCATTAGGAAAAAACATTCCAAAACACAAGCAGTACCGCTAAAATCTTTAGTTCTGGTAAAATTTCTTATACCGAATGGGTTTATGTAATAATCTATTTCTATCTATCGAATGATAAGATATCTCAAATTAATTTTATGGAGTTATTTTATGAATATTTATTACCATTGAAGGCTATTTTTTTCTTGTATTTATTTATTTCTATATTTGAGTAGATTTGAGTATTTTTTTATAATATTTAGCAGTTCCAAATATCATTCTCTCATGTGTTTATTTAGTATAAGCAGTAACCCTTAATGTTAAAACTCTTGTAGACTTTCTATTTTTATATTTTGTATCTTGATTAGATTATCTAATTTTTGTAGTGTTCTTAGAACATTTTCCCTATCCTTATACCATATTTCATTTAATATTCTCATTCTTCTTCTTGGATTCATCATTCTACGTTATATTTTTATCAATTTACATATCTGCTACGATAATTTTTGTATTCATATATTCAATTTTTTTTTTCATTTTTCAAAATATAAAAGTTAAATATATCTATTTCATTGAAAATGTTGTTTAGTTTTGATTTTTTTTAATTTTCTTGTCAGATTCTCTTTTGTGAAGAGTGTTGTCCTCTCTTAACTATGAAATTTATTTCCAACATATCTTGATCTCCATGCTCACTATATATTCCTTATAATTATCCCTTTTATCCTCTGTATAATCACCATTGTAATCAGATTCTTTTTATAATGAGTTTACCTCTTTTCCCCATTTTTCTCTAAGAACTCATTGACCTAATTTATTAAGAGATTCTTTTTTATTGGTTTCTTCACTATCAGACACACATTCTATAACTTATTGAAAATTCTTACTGAAAGAACATTGTGAAATTTTCATCTTCCCATTTAATATTTGTACGAGTGATATATAGTAGTTATATTCTAATAGTTTTCCTTATTTTCATTTCCACTTCCAAATTTCATCAGATATTTAAAAGATATTTAGCCTACTTTACTATACATAAAACATTTGAAAGGTAGTTTACCTATTTCCTCGCTTCTTTCACCTCTTGTTAAATTTCATTACATGAGAGAAAATTTTTCTTTATAATCTTCTATTTTTTATCCTTCATCTAGATTGTCCTATTTTTTCAATCATAAATTCTTTCAGAGTTTCAAAAGAAATTAACTTTTCCCACTTTCCTTTTATTTTAAGTAGATTCTCTATTTTAATTACCTATTTAATGAGAGTACTATAGATAATATTGATGGTGATTTCATCAAGATCGCTATCTTATAGTGATGATATCCTTATATCAAATTTATCCAGAATGTTTCTAATTATTTTTTTCACCATTGAAGAGTCATCAAGAGTTTCTCCCAACCCTTTGATAGAGCTAGAGATCATATTTTTTCTAGTAAATAATTCATCAAAAGCATTATCCTTAGGGATTTTAATATATTCAAACTACTGCCAATTTTTTGTTATATTTTTGTGTATCAATTTTTTATATCCCTCCTTAATACCTTGAATCTTATTCCATATGGAGTTAGTAGCTGTGCATCCCATGACCTCTTTAATGTTATTCTATATAAGGCTGATAATAATATATTCACAGCTTTCCCTCATTTTCAATGTTTCTTTTTCAATTATGGTCCATGATGTGGGTTTATCTCATATATTGAATCCATATTGAATACAATCAATAACATAAATCCCCAAAGAAATAATATTGGGGTCCATCCTTTATTTATTTTAATAGTACCCATTTTCATTAGAAATTTGGAATCCTTTTCAATTTACAAACATTCAATGACCTATAATATATTATTATAGAAACAAGAAAATAACCCTAGATCTGATACTAATGGTTGGATTAATTTATGGGTGATACATACTGGGGGGGTGAATAAGTTTGTTAATTATTTAAATCCACTTTTTACTCTTGTGCTTATTCATCAATTCTCTCTTAAGATCCTCATTGATGCCAAATGAAAATAAAACAACAATGTTTCTGATGAATCTCACCTCCTTAAGGATAAATACACCCCTAATTTGTTTTAGTTATTATTTTACACACATATCCTATTTATTATTATCAAAAGAAACTCATGTAAGGGATTAAACATGAAATCATATAACTGTTGGTACCCACCAGATATAATATCACATCAAATTGAAAAATAGTCCTCATAAATAAAGAAAACTAATGAGAGTATAAGCCTCCCCTCATACTCTAGGTATTTATTTCTTTTCTATTTGTTGAGAAATAATCTCCCATGGACGTTGTCAAACCTTCCTCTTCTTCTTTGGCACAACCGAGAATCAGTTTCTCATACACAAAATACTCTACCATTATCTTTATTCATTTATTATTATTCATATCCACCAAATATCATGTGAATAATGTTTCCAAATTAAGGTTTGGAAACCTATTTGTTTTTTTGTGGCTCAAAATAAATAATTCAACGTCATAAACATTTATGTTTTCTTCATTCAACTCATCCTATAAAATTAAATGAAGGCTGGTCTTGGTTGTTCTTCAATGAAATAATTAAATTATCACATTATTTATTCACTTCATGCTTGAAATTCTCATATTACCATTTTAATTTTTTGAGACTCAGTCAAAAATACAACATGATATTTATATATCATGATCTTAAGTTATCCAAAATTTACACATATTTAATTAATTTTCATTTTATTCAGATGTATGGTGAAATGTAGTACCATGAAATTGTTTAGAGTATTTGAGTTACATGAGTTGGGATATGTTGAGTGAAATGGGATGAGAAATTTCAACATGATGTGGTGGAAAAAGAAACATTTATATAGATCTTGAATATATCAATTAACTTAAATAAAAGTCCATATGACCCTTATTTTGGTAGAATAATACCATGGATAGCTCTATGTATCCTATATGTTTTAGTTTTACCCTCATAAAACTATTTGAAAAGAATTACAACCCTTATTTAGTTTGATGTTATCCTTACAGAATCTTTAATAATTCCTTATCATCCTTAAATAAATATTCAATTACCATTATAGAGTCACTAATTTTATGTGAACCTTTACATAGCTGATAGAATTCTTCTCTTACCCTCACACACGATGTACTCAATCTCAAACATCATGTGTAAGTTTTCTTTAATATTTACACAACTAATTAGGATGTGTTTATTCATAACTATATAAATTAATCACAAGGATTACTCCTAATTTACCATGTCCCAAAAAATTCAATGTTCACTTATGTAGCCAACTCTTCCATCAGATAATTGACAATGCCCAAAGGCAACCAACAATGAGTCATAAGTGGCCTTATGACCCATGTAGATAATATATCAAACACAAAAAAATTTGATTAAATGTTTGACCGTTTTTTAAATATTTTTCTAAAACATCCAAAATTCACACATTTCAATCTAAGGCATCCTCTAACAAACCATGGGACACGATCCAATATAGGGATATAACATTTCTGCTTGGGCCAACTACTTCACATACATGGACACAAAATTATTTTATAATATACTATCTAAAACACTTCCACCTCATTAGTAAATGTATTAATCATGAAGATTAGTTCATCAAAAATCACACAAAGGACATATTGAAAGAAAACACAATACTATTCTAAAAAAATTCTAATTGATTATCATACCCATCATATCAAATTCTCAAAATGGTTTTACTTTCCAAAAACAATTTTCTTTAAAAAAGTCATTTAATTATATCTTGAATCTTCCAATTTAAGACACAAGAAATCACATTTTCAAAAAACACCATTCTCAAAAACTAATCCCATGGTTTAGTTCAAAATCCCAAACCCAAGTTGAGACCTAAAACCCAATTTAAAAACCTTTATAAAATTTTGGAAAACACAATTTTAGCAAATCAATTTCTACAAAATTATTTGATAATCACGTATATGGGAAAATGAGCTTCCATAATCCATATACTATATAACCCCTAGGTTGGTGAGGAAGGTAACCTTGACCCTAGAAGCATTCCTCTAATAGTCCATATGTTGGAGACTAATAACTGGGTGTAAAAATCACATATGAGAGGAATTATCCTCCTAAATCATAAGAAAGTATATTAAAACCACTTATAAAATCCATAGATTCAAAAAAATAAATAATACCCACCACCAAGTTGACAGCTTTATCTTGATGCGTTCAGGAACAACTTTTGAAATATTACTATGAAAAAGTAACCTTTTTACCTCATATTTTTTATTTTTAACATCGATTAAAAAGATACGTGAATATAATCGACATTAAAGGAATGGTTTGATGATAGTTATTATTAAAATATATGTTAAAATTACTCTAAATTTTGGTTACTAAAATATATTACATTAAAATACCAACTAAGTATACATATAGAGGGAATTTCATTGTCCATTTTAAAAAGAAACAATGTTGAAAGTTATTTTAATAATGATTTTTAAGAAAACAGTTATTGAAATCCCAAATAAATATTTACATTAATTTATAACTTTTAACATTAGAAATTTTATATAAAAACATTTAAATCCCAGTAAACATCAGTTTTATTTTAAAATTGATGTCAAAAATGACAATCAATTTCATTTTTTATAAACAATGATGCTGAATGTTAAAAAAAATATCAAAATAACTGAGTATTCAATATTGGTTTTAAGTAAATACTTACTGCAAAAGAACATTACATGTAAGTTTTACTTATAATGAATGTTAAAACTTATTTAATTATATATAATATAATAAAATTAAGCAACCCAATACTTATAACATGAATTACAGTAGTATAAACTAGTTAAATAAACAAAAAATAATAGAAAAATACCACAAAATGCTCAATGTAAACATTAACCGATGGAAAAATATACATAAATGAAACTTTTAAATTCACATCTTTACGTTATTCATACATATGAAATAAACATTAATGGTAGTATAAATAATTATCTATATATGACTGAACATGATAAAAAACTTTCCAAAATAGTAAATACTATAAAATTAACAATAAAATATATTCGTTTAAAATATATGAGTTGTAATAGAACAAAATTTTTGAATATATGTCATTATTCTAATCATTAATATCTCAGAAATGAATTGTAAAACATAATAAAAACATTAATAACTTCCTATTTGATGGCGAAACTGTGGTTGTGAAACAACACGTTGAATATAATAAGCACTATATATGTATGAAAAAGCATGTATTGACAAATATAAAAGTTATATACTTCCAAATTCACATATTTAATTTTAATTGGATTCTTTATCAACAAGTTAACATTTTCAAACCATTTCCATGACTTGAAATTTTATATATCAATTAATAAAACATATATAAAAATAAAAATTTAAGATTAAATTACTAATATAATAGAATAAAATATATAAATTCAATATTTTATTAAATATCTATAAACTCCTCCCAATAAATAGAATAACCAATATTTCATTCATTCTTATGGTTAGAATACACATAACATCAAATTTTCAATAAAATATAATTTTTTTTAACATTAATGTCATTATAATGCATAATAGTTCGTAATTATATTATTCTTTTTACCTATCATGGAATGGAAGAAACCAACATCAAATCACAACATTTTATAATCTTATATATATATATATATTATTGTATCATCATTTTTCAGATATTTCAAAACTATTGAAATGTATTCAGGATGCATAAAACCATAAATGGAAGTGATGTCATTTTAAATGAAACGAGTGTGAATATACATAATTAATAAATAGATTATGTCACTATAAATTATATTTATTAACATAATGAAAAATGAAATAGAATTTTTCTTACATTGGAAACAACCGAAACATAGTTATGGATATATCTTCACTATTAAAAACATTCATGATGTATTTTCTAAATATTCTCAACTCATATTCTCCCCCACATATGTTAGCTATCATGAAAAACACATAATATGACACTAACATAAATGGATACATGGATAATTTTGTTATCCCAATAGAAACATCACAATTATATAAATGTGCTTTTTTATGAAACTTTAGTTTCTTATGTAATGATTCCTTTGATTCTGTATAATGCAGTATAAGGTAAATTTTAGAAAACATTAAAATAAATTTTAAATAACAAATAAATAAAAATTAAAAACACACACACCATATATGTTAACTGATGAAGAAGGTTAGCAGTCCATAGTAAACATTTCCCTATAATATTTGAACCCATTTCCAACACATTTTCATGAAAAAAAACACTGGATTAGTTGGTTCAATAATATCATATTTTGTTACACTTTACAGAATTAGATCTATTAGCTAATGATGTAAATTATCCCCCAAATTATATATGAGTCCCAATAATATAAAATACTAATGGGTTCCATATTATGCAAGTCATATTATTTGGATTGGTATGAAATATGAGGTAGATAATCTGGGTAGGTAGGATCTACATGCTAAATCTATCACACTATTTATGAAAACATAGATGTACAAATTATTTAAATGAATCTCATTTTGAATAATACATATATATGATCTAATTTTTCAAAAAAGATATTTATCACAAATATTTCTCATCCCTTGATGCCATTCTAAGATAAATAATTTTTTTCTAATATCAACACACCCTTATATCCTCTTAAATAGCTTATACGTTCTTCCTTTTATAAAGTGGTAGCCAGAATATCTGTCCCACCCTCATTGATAAAGGTCTCCTATGTTGTGTTCTACCAAAGGGTATCCTAAAATGATATATTAAAATTTTCTATTAGGGAGATGAATTTAAAAAATAATAATACCCAAGTGATGTAATAATTAATTTCTTACAATCTTATTAGAATCTTAACATTATGGATCTGTATGAAACATCCCAATTTTTTCATCCTCTTCATTTCCAATTTTTTATTAAAAGTTGGTGAAGATGGAGGGATGCACTAAAACGGTTTAGAGTGAGTAATGAATGTAGTTCTTAATTCATAAAACTATTTACAAATCAGTTTTATCCTATAGTAAATAATACCCTCCACATGATAAAGTATATAGGTATACATTCTAGGACTAGACATCTTGGTGAGATCTCCTAGAGAGCTGTTACAACAGATTAAATGAAAAAAAAATTAGAAAATTTATAAATAATTTAATTAATGTATTTTATACAGAATAATTATCTAACCAGAAATGGTTCCTCCCTCCATTTGGTCAGAAAACTATCCCTTTTATCTGAATCTAAAAACCCATATTTTAGTCATGAGTTTTCATTTTATTGTACCCAAAAATATAATTTGATGTAAATTTTGATTTAAAATCAGTCTATCTCACTGCCATAATAGATAACGACCCCAACCTAATTTAATTCATATCCTGAAAGTAAAATTTCATATATAATTTAATAGATTAAATATTAGTCATGTAGAATATATAATATTTTAAAAATTGTATAAAAAATAAATCAATTATTATATTTTACCATTACAAACTCTCACTACTAATTTTTCATTATATTGTCAACTATCCTCCAATTATGATATAAATTATTATCACAAAACACCTTTTAATATCCATATAACTCATAAAATTCATCAAATTTATACAAACTGAGTCATTATTATTATAAAATAAAATTTAGAACCTATTCTACCCATGAGTAAGTGACGTTTTTGCTAAATATGTAATCTTATATCTTCCAACTCTAGGTACAATATTCACTAGAGAAGAAGAATAATCCACCATAGGTGGATCACTAGTAGCACTGCAAATAATTTTGGTATTTTTTTTATTTTCCTTAAATAATTTAATTATTTTAACACCCAAATCCTTCATGTTACATTTCCCTTTAAATAATGTAATAGCTTGCATTATAAGTAACTTCGAGTCCTAACACACCATAACAAATCAAACAAGCCGTTATGAATAGAAATACCCACTTTTTAAAATATTATAAATTTTATCTCTCAAAATTTACATCATTTTTGGATTCAAAATATCAAAATTAGCTTAGGGTTAATTTTTGGTATTTTCCTGAAAACTTCGAATTTTTGATGAATAGTGAAAAATACTAAACTTTAATTAAGAACAAATTTTTAATCAAAATAATTTATAGTGATAAATTATACTATTTAGTGTTTTTAAAGTATGTTTAGATTATATTTTTACAATTTAATCCAATATTGGTCATTGGACATAATTTCACATTTAAACTGGACATAAGCAAGTGTCAATATTTTAATAGTTATTATTTCAAAAAAACACGCGTTTTGTTTTTACAACGGGAATTAATTTTAAATTAATTCCTGCCACTTATATGTTTTCAATTTATAAAAATGGATTCCATATTTAGAATCAAGAGGTCCAAATTTTGTAAATTGGCAACTTTTATTTTTATACATTTTGAATAATTACTTCGGTAAATATTTTATTTACCATGGTTCAAGGGTAAATCTAGTAAATAAGGGTACAAAATAATATTATTATAATATTAAATTACCCTACCACATGTTCTAACCATATTGGATGATACATTTCCAATATTGGCATCTTTGGGTCTATTTTGGGACCCCAAGGAGCCGCTTGTAAGGGATATTGACACTTTATATTAATTATGTTAAAGTAAATACAAAAATGACATAAGCATATATCTTTTAGTAAAAAAAAATTTTTAATTGGGTTATACATGTTATATATTGGACTAAAAATATTAATTATAATTATAAAAATATTTCTTACATAATGGGTTTTTATTTATAAATTTTAGACATTGAATAATTAAATTTATTTATGACACAATGATGATGCAATATTTTCTTTATTAATGAAAGAATCAAATAAATGGTATTATAAATGTTTAAATAAATATAATTTGAATGTTTTTATGACATAAAAGAATTTTATAGGTTAATAGGACATGATAGGATTGATTAAATAAATTTAGTTTGAATTAATAAAGTTGTTTTGACTTTAACCAAAATCAATTATTAAATAGTGTCAAAATTGACATAAAAGAGTTTTTAAAACAAATATTATATTATTAAATGATATTATAATCCAAAAAATATAAGGTTCAGAAAAAGGACTTTTATAATGATAGGTATATCATTAATGAACCCCTTGGGGCTCTCTTGGTAGTTTATAGTATGTTTATTAACCATATAATATAAAAATACAAAGATACATGGTAAATGTCAAACGAATTAACAAAGAGTTAAATAAAAAAGATAAGGATACTATAGTGACTCAAACCAGTATAATCTTTTTTGGATGAGTGGTTATATGCCCATACATAAATTATCCTCTAAATAAATCAATGTAGAGCCATTATAAAGAGAATATAAATTTATTATAAAATAATACATTATGTTTTTTTCCTAAGGTCCCCCTTACCCCTCTTATAAAAGGGAACACCCGCTTCTCTCTAATTCACACCTTAAAAGCCTTTTGTCTAGGCAAAACCCTACCCAAATCCCTTCTCAACTATCCTACCTTCATCCTAGAGGCCATCATTTAGTCACAAAGCCATCCTATGTAGTCTTTTTGATCAAATGAAAAGGAAGAACCTAAAGAAGAGGTAAAAATTTCACCACCATCTTTCAAGTTCTTTCCTTCATCCACTTCTTCATTCCTTGTAGTTTACAATATTAAATAATAACTCCAGTATCTTATATATAAAAATATGTTATTATAAATATGGTACAACCATATTAGTTATTTTATCCATCCTATGAATTAAAAAGTCACCGCACGTGCGTACGTACATCTTACCGTCTCCATGTCGTGGTGAAGATGTTATTCAAACACTTCATCATTTTGATGGGTATAATAATGAGTATAAATGAAGTAAATAATAAATATAACATGATAATGATTCTTTATATATGATATAACATCCAATTAAATATTATTTTAATATCAAAAGAATGGTATTGTCGCTCGTGCGTATGTACGGACTACCGTCTCCACAAACTCGATGAGATTTATTCCCCATCGTATATATTCAAGAATAATTTTTATTTGATGATTAGAAATAATGTTTAAGGACTTAATACCATTCTGGATATGAATAATATACAACCCACCCCTAACAAACACAGCTTATGTAACAAAACATACAAAATAAAATGAGAAATTTAACACTGGAAATGATGATAATACTAAAATATTATTAACAAAACAATATTAGAAGATCATATATGATATCATAATTATGTATATGATTATTGAATAATATAATAATTTAATAACTGAGTTCTTATTCTTGAGGTACGGGTTTCTTTTTTTCCTTTTTCCCTAAGTATTTTGGATAAAATATGGAAAATGGGGGAAAATCCCAAATTTTGGAAGTACACGCCGTGTACTTTTCCACATGCCGTGTACTTTGGTCGTGTGGGATGAGTACATAGGGCATGTAGGCCTGACAGTGATGAAAGGTGTAAAAACTGACTACACGCCAGGTAGTGGGTATTTACATGCCGTGTAGCCAGTCAGCAGGTGAATTGTAAGGCAGTGGAAGTAGCCGCCAGCAGAGCGACAGTACACGCAGTGTATTCAGAAATACACGCCATGTACTCATGTCGACAGATGGACAGTGCCACGCTGGCGAGAATCTTCCAGAGGAACACTTTAAAAAATGGAAATTACACGTCAAGTACTTGAGAGTCCATGTTGTGTACTTGAGACTACATGCCGTGTAATTTTTTTCACTTAAAACATGAAGTAGCCTCTATTCAAAGAGTAAACTTAGAATGCTCTAGGAGAGCTGGAGAGACGGTTGGAGCTTGTAGGAATACACAACTGTAAACCGGGAACCTGATTCCTATTCCATCGATCTCCTTAGAACTACACAGGTAATCTCTTCCTTCATCTAGAGCCTTTCTTACCAATTTTTTATCGAGGGGAAGTAATTTGTGTTCGAACGGGTAAAAGTTTATCACAGATCTACATCGTTCTTGGACAATCTAGGAGACGTCATTCATGTATACTGATTGGTGGAGATCAATGTAGGTGGTCTTGTGTTTAAATTCAAACTATTGTGTGTATTTGTGTACTGTTGTGCTACGAACCCATGTTTGGGGTGTCGTATAGCTGAGTCCTTGGCTGTTTAAATACCTAGAATTATAAAGGTAATTTATTGTAATTTTACACTACTATTTGGGATCCCTGTTTGGATCCAGGACTACCCTTGCGATGTGTTCTTCTGTTTAGCCATTTGGCCAGCTTACCCAAGGGTATACCGTAAAATTAGCTTGTTTTAAAGTTTCCATGAGAGGAATTTTATATAATTTCTTGCTTATATGTTGGGATCTACCCAGTTACATGCGCCCAAGGGTAATGTTCTATGTAGCCTATGGGCAGTGTTTCGCTTAGCCTACATGAAACTCTCCTCATGCCTGTGGGTAGTAGATTTTGTGCCTGTGGGAGACACCTCTTACAGTTGTGGTCATTATTCAATATGCCTGTGGGAAAACACCAGTGGGTTTCAATTATGATTACCTAAGGGTAATGTTCCAATGTTTGAGGACACTGACTATTTACCTAGAATATTAACTGTGGTGATATATTAAATTGAATGATTAAATGAATATTAAAATGGAAATAAAACGGGTAGTTAGTTACTTTTATGTACTTCTTAGTTTATTGAATTTACTATTGCATGCTACTGTTGCACATTTTTCGCTGATAGTTGGGAACGAGCCATTGATGGGTGCCTACTAGGATTTATTTCTCACACCCTATTTGGGTCATGACTTCAGTCCAAATAGATTATATTGTTGTAGGTGTTGATTGGGGAAAGATTCCTTATACAGGTACATGATTGTAACAGAGGAGTAGGAGAGCATGGGACCGAGCTTAGGCTTGCGATGCTATGACTGTTCTGTTTTGTTCCGTTTTACTTGTACTTTGTTGTATTGTATTGTATTGAAGTGTAACATGTTTTGGATGCTTACTTAGATCAAGTGACATGCAGCATTTCTATATATATATGACAGCTGGTTCTATTTACATCGGTTATGCATTCAGTCATATATTGTTTACAGCTTCCGCTGTTGTATGTTTATATATTTCATTCAGCTACACTACACTTTGAAAAATGAGGGCATAGTTTCCTCACTATCAGACTTGGGACCTCGCTGCTAGTCGGCAGCCTCTAATGTTTGGGGAAATGTCGTTGAGGTCATGTGACCAACCAGGTTTGGGGCTCCTGTTGAGAGGCAACCGGATCCAGGATGTTACAAAGTGATATCAAAGGGGTTTCTTTTCTTTGACATACAGTTTGGTGCCTATAATCATGTATATGATAGAAATAGTTATTTGGTAATAATTTGTGCCTAGGAGTAGCTAACCTGTGTACAGGGAAAAGCCAAATTACCTCATAATTGCAATTTTTTATGGTTTTCCAATTCTACAGTTGATTTGATTTTCACCGTTGGGTTACAAACTTGTGGTGTGATATTTATATTTTTATACTGGGTTCTATTTAGTTGCAAACTAATGAGTTGAGGTTCTGCCATCTCATGAATCATTTAGGAACTTGTTAGAATCACATGCCATGCATAGTTCCCATGCCATGTTGGTGCATTAGAATTTGCATGTTGTCGTGATAGATGTTGTGCTAGTAAAATCATGATATTGTGATAGCTGCTTTGATAAATACCTGATAATTAACCATGTATTGTTGTGTAATATATTGAAAGAATGAACACAAAATTTTGGTTATTGAGAATTATGATCCCTCATTAACCGGAATTTGGTGGATCATTTACTATTTACCTTGTTTATAACACATATAAGATGCCATGCATTGATTCGTGAGGAGTATGGGCCCTCATGGATCATAATTTGGAACTTAGGTGCTGTTTTAGTGTTTTATGGGCTCTAGAGTAGTTTCTGAGGTTTACTGTGCGGTAAATCCAGAATACACACCATGTAGTTTTGATTACACACTGTTTAGTCTTCTGTTCGGGAAGAAAAATAAATTTTAAGTACACGTCGTGCACCCTATGTAAACACCGTGTAGTCTCTTCCCATGTTATAGGCTATGTGGAGAGGACACGGGGTAGGGAATGGCTTGGGTAAACAAGTCGTGTACCAGTTGTACATGCTGTGTAGTGTTGACCTGGAGACCGACTGTGTAACTAACAACACAGACATCAAAACCTTAAGACATACATGGCGTGTCTACCTTGACACACCATGTAGTCTAACCCAAGTACCCCTCCTTGTCACTAACAACATGGGTTAGTTATTCCTTACCTAGTACACGTCGTGTGCCTGTGGGACACGCCGTGTCGTTTTGACTAGTGAGTGGCCATGTGGACTCAGCCGTGTGGCTGGGGAAATGGGGTGGTTTACACGCCGTGTAAGGGTGTAACTCACCGTGTAGTGTCGGCCGAGTAGCTGGCCGTGTCACTAATGACATGAACATTTAGAAATTAAACAATAAACAACATGTAGAATTTATATATACCATATAATCTGGATCAAAAGAGATCCGTGTGGCTAAGCCGTGTAGAAGGACCCTGGCAGGGAAAGAAAAGTCAGGTACATTCCGTTTAGTTCATATACATGCCGTGTAGTCTAGTTTTTCTAATATTGAATGATTTCTTCCCCCTGTTCCCTTTTTGGTCCCCTAGTTTTTATTCATTTATTAACCTAAATCTAAGGCGTGTTTTTACCTTTTAGAGTCATGCCTCTAAGACGTTCATGTGTTGTTCTCCAGGAGAGCGACAATGAGTATACTTTAGAAACGGTAGGCCATGGGCTAACGTTGGATCCTCCAGCAGATCCAGATGTGGCACCAGCTGTTATATGAGACAGAGGCACGAATACGCAGTTCCATGAATGATTCATGCGGTTTATGAAAACCTTTCAGGGAGAACCGCCGACTGCCACATCTATGGAAGAGCTGACATGTATACTACAGAAGAAACATCCGCCTACATTTTCAGGGTATGGAGGACCACAGGCTACAGATTCATGGTTGGGTTCTATGCAGACTATATTTGAGAATTTGGAGACGCCTCCAGGGAGGAGGGTCAAGCTCGCTTTCTACATACTGTGTGATTATTCCAAGAGATGGTGGGATGTTACCACTCAGTCTGAGCATCACTGTGAAATGTTGTGGTATGATTTTTAGACTGCATTCTATTACTTAATATTCCCATAGACACTATGGGAAGATCAAGCTCGAGAGTTCATGAATCTTCAACATGGTGATATGTCAGTGATGGACTATTCTTCTTGCTTCACTGAGCTTCATCCATTCACACCCATTCTGGTGGGTGATGAGACATTGATAGCTAGATGATTTGTGGATGGTCTTTACATGATGTTTGAGCACTAGTGTATGTTTTCAGGTTTCCTATAGTGCATGCTATTGTGAACCAGGCACAGATTACTAAGAAGAACCTGCAGGAAGCTAGTGGTGTGGGCCCGAGGAGTTAGACACAAGTTTCTGGTACTATTTCTACCAGTAAGGGGAAGAGATAGATTGATTTCTCACATGGTGGGAATACTAGCCAGAAGAATTATATAGGTGTCCCGGTTATTTGCTACCAGTGTGATAAGTAGGGGAACAAGAGACCGTAGTGTCCATGTGACCCAGTAGAATGCCTAGCTTACAGAAGGATGGGTCATCTTCAGCATTATTGTAGGGAGTTTCCACTAGTGGCTAGTGAGAGGGGTTTTGTACAGACTCTACGTGTGGGAGTAGGACTGACATATTCTTACCAGTCGGGAAACTGTAATACGTCAGGGCATGCAGGCCGAGATGGTGGTCATGGCTGGGGTATCCAAACACCAGGATCACAGAGGCAGTAGGGTGGGACAACTCAGGGTAGCTTGGCTGGGTTGCAGGGCCGTGGGATTGGGCAGACATATGCAGTGCAACATACCCAACAAGAGAAGGATCCCGAACCTTCTACCGTTAGAGGTACTATTCTAGTTAATTTTGTTTTATCTTCTACAATTTTCGATACGGGTGCTACATGTAGCTTTATATATGTTCCCCTTGTGGAGAGACATGGGATCTATGGTACTTCTTCTTTGGATATCATGACGCTAGACACTCCTTTGGGGACTAGAGCGGCTAGTGTGCGTCAGTGCAAGGAGTTCCCCTAGAGGTTGGTGGGTATCACACTCTATGGGACCTCTATGTCCTAATGTTGACAAGATATGATATCATTCTATGGATGGACTAGTTGGTACCCTTCTGAGCCTTTGTGTATTTCTATCGTCACAGGGTGAGTTTCATGTCACCAGTAGGCAAAGAGTTTCTATACAAGGGTGACTTTGATGTCCAGGCGAGGCGAGCTGGACCCAAGCATCGTGGGCAAGGTGGAGTGACAGCCCAGATTGCAAGTTTATATCTGGATGACCAGGGAACTTGTTAGACATATTTCCCTCAAATGGTTTCTTTTTTCAAGGATGTCTTCCCATACGACTTTTCAGGTCGTCCTCTAGAGTGATAGGTGGATTTATGTATTTATCTTGTGACAGGAGAGGCACTAGAGCCCATTCCTCCATATAGGATGGCTACACCAGATATGCAAAAGCTCAAGAGATAGTTAGAGGAGTTGCAGGCAAAGAGTTTCATTTGACCCAGTACTTCTCCTTGGGGTTCTTCTATCATGTTTGCTAAGAAGGCGGACGGTAACCTTAGACACTATGTGGATTATCAGAAATTGAACCAGTTGACAGTCAAGAACCGATATCCCTTGCCAAGGATTGATGATATTTTTGATCAACTTCGAGGAGAACGAGTGTTCTCGAATATTGACTTGAGATCCGAATATCATCAGTTACGCATTAGACTATCAGACATACCGTTTACAGCTTTTCAGAGTAGATATGGTCTATAAGAGTACTTGTTTATGCTATTCGGACTCACGAACACAGCAAAATTTTTCATGGCTCTGATGAATCGTGTGTTCCATCATTATCTTGATTATTTTTTGTAGTCTTTGTGGACGATATTTGTGTGTACTCTCACACTCGACATGACCATTCCTCCCATCTTTAGATCGTACTAAGTACACTGAGAGAGCATCAACTATATTCTAAACTCTCAAATTGACACTTTTGGATGGACCAGATACACATCCGGGGTCATATCATCTCAGAAGAAGGAGTTGCAACGGACACCGAGAAGTTGAGAGTAGAAGTTTCCTCGGATCAGCCTAATAACGTGTTTGAGATATGGATTTTATTGTGGCTGGCTGGTTACTACATGAATTTTATATAGGATTTCACTTACTTAGTAGTTCCGTTGACGGGTTTGCCTAAGGAGGGTGTGAAGTTCATTTGGTCAGAAGCTTGTGAGACATCCTTTCAGTAACTGAAGGGAAAGTTGACATCAGCACCTGTCCTGATACTTCTAGAGAAAGGGAAGAGCTATACAGTTTACTATGATGCATCAGGTATTGGTCTAGGAGCACTGTTGATGCAGGGTGATCGAGTAGTTGCATATGGGTGTCGACAGTTGAGGCCACATGAGAGGAATTACGCAATGCATGATCTCGAGTAGAATTCAGTTGTTCATGCATTACACTGTTGGAGACATTATCTCTTGGGACAACATTTTGTGTTGTTCACATATCACCAAAGTCTCAAGTACATCTTTTCCTAGCGGGACATGAACTTGAGACAGTGAATGTGGGTTGAATACCTTCAGTCCTTCGACTTCGAGCTTTCCTATACACCTGGTAAGGGTAATGCAGTTGCTGATGCATTGAGTAGGAGGACTCAGTTACAAGCAGTGCAGGAGGCAAGTGGTGACTGGAAACTCATGGATTTGTTCTCTGAGATGCATTTGGAGGTGCATGATATTCATGGGTAAGCCTATCATTCATCTTTATCTATGACTTCTACCCTCATGGATAGATTGAGGATGAGACATCTATTATATTCTGAAGGCCAAGTTCTACGGGAGGCGGTGGCAGGTGAGGACCCTCCTCATGGTTGGACGATAGGTGATGATGAAGATCTGCATTTCCATGGACGAGTGTGGGTTCCAGGGGATATAAGTGAGGATTTGATGCGAGAGTCTCATGCTTCAGCTTGGGCAGTTCATCCCGGAGTAACCAAAATGTAACGGGACATGCGATGTTAGTATTGGTGGCCGAGTATGAAAGGAGAGGTTGCTGGTTTGTTGCAAGATGTTCCACCTGTCAGCAGGTGAAGGCAGATCATCAGAGGCCATCTGGACTGTTATAGCGGTTACCCATTCTAGAGTAGAAATGGGATGATGTCGCGATGGATTTTGTGACCGGGTTACTAAGGTTACCTCGAGGAAATGATGCTGTATGGTTTGATGGTGACAGACTTACAATGGTAGCTCACTTTTTTCCGATCAAGGATACCGTCAGTGTAGATGAGCTTTGGAAGTTGTGTATCTAAGACGTATTACGCCTTCATGGGATCCCTTGTTCTATTGTTTTAGATAGGGATGCGTCTTTTACGTCTCGTTCTTGGTAGAGTTTTCAGAGGGAACTGGGTACACAGGTGCTTCTGAGCACAACTTACCACCCTCAGACTGATGGCCAATCAGAGTGTACGATACAGGTGCCTGAGGACATGTTGTGTGCATGCATCCAAGATTATGGGGGATCTTGGGAGAAGCACATACCCTAGTCTAGTTTCCCTACAATAATAGTTTTTAACAAACTATTAAGATGAAACCTTACGAGTCTTTATATGGTAGGCCAAGCCGATCACCATTGTACTAGTTGGAGAGTGGTGAGGCAGCTTTACTGGGACCACAGATCGTGAAGGAGACTTCTAAGAAGGTCCAGTTGATACAGAAGTGGATGGATACTGTGTAGTCTTGTCAGAAATGTTATGCTGATTGCCACAGAAGACCGTTGGATTTCATGGTTGAGGATCGGGTTTTCTTTGGGTGTTTCATCAAGGTTGGGACACAGGCGGATCACGAGATAGGGTAAAAATTCACCGAGGTATGTAGGGCCATTTGTGATTCTTGAGAGAGTCGGGCCGGTTGCCTATTGGTTGCAGTTACCACAGAAGTAACGGGCCATGCACGACGTCTTCTATGTATCTAAGATGCACCCTTATTATTCAGACCCATCACACATCTTTCAGCCCGAGGAGGTTGAGCTTCATGCTGATGCATCCGTTGAGGAGCATCTGATTCGTATTATTGATTGGAGCACGAAGGTTCTCTGAGGCTGGTCAGTTCCTCTCATACGGGTGATATGGCATCATGGCCAAGTGCAGGACAAAACCTGAAGGTGGGAGACCGACATACGTGCTCAGTGGCCAGGGTTGTTAACAACATTCTCTTCGCCACCATTAAAATGGTAATTCGGGGAAAATTGCTTTAAAGGGGGGTGTTTTTAAGAACCTGGTTCTTATTCTTAAGATACGAGTTTCTTCTTTTCCTTTTTCATAATGTATTTTTGAGAAAATATAGAAATGGGGAAAATACCAAATTTTGGAAGTACACACTGTGTAATTTTCCACACGTCATGTACTTTAGGGTGTGGGATGAGTACATAGGGCATGTAGGCCTGTAGGTGATGAAAGGTATAAAAACCGACTACACACCATGTAGTGTGTATTTATATGCTGTGTAGTCAGTCGGCAGGTGAATAGTAAGGTGGTGGAAGTAGCCACCAGCGTAGTGACAGTAGACGCCGTTTATTCAGAATTACACGCCGTGTACTCATGTCGACGGATGAACAATGGCACACTGGTGAGAATCCGCCAGAGGAACAGTTTAAAAAATGGAATGTAAAAGTCGTGTACATGAGAGTACATGCGGTGTAATTTGTTTTTTTTTCACATAAACGGGCTCTAGCATGCTATGTTCATAGAGGAACCTTATAACGCCGGAGGAGTGCGGGAGAGACAACTGGAGTTTAGAGGATCTCCTGACCGCACACTGGGAACCCAATTCCTACGCCGTCGATCTCCATAGAACCGCTCGGGTAAGCTCTTACTTCTTCTTGATCCATTCTTACTAATTATTTAACGAGGGTATCTTATTTACATTTGAATGGGTAAATTCTTATTCCATATCTACATTGTTCTTGGATAGTCCAGGAGACGTCGTTCATGTATACTAATCAGTGGATATCAAGGTAGGTGGTATAGTGTTTAAATTCCATCTAATGTATGTTTTTGTGTACCATTAGGCTACGAACCCGTGTTTGGGGTGTCTTATGGCTGAAGCCTTGGCAGTTTAAATACCTAGAATTTTATAGGTAATTTAATGTAATTCTAAACTACTGATTGGGATCACTACTTGGATCGAGGACCACCCCTGGGGTGAGTTCCTCTGTTTGGCCATTTGGCCAGGTTACCCAAGGGTATACCATAAAATTAGCATGTTTTAAAGTTTCTCTGAGAGGAATTGTATATAATTTCTTGCTTATATGTTGGGATCATCCGGGTTACTTGTGCCTAAGGGCAGTGTTCTATGTAGCCTGTGGGCAGTGTTTTTCTTAGCCTCTGGGAAACACTTATCATTCCTTTGGGAAGTAGATTCTATGCCTTTGGGTGACACCTCATACACCTGTGGGAATTATTCGATATGCCTATGGGCAGACACCTGTGGGATTCGAATCTTATTACCTGAGTGAAAGGTTTCATTGTCTGAGGACACTAACTGTTTTCTTAGAATATTCACTATGGTGATATCGTAAATTGAATGATTAAATGAATATTAAAATAACAATAAAACAGGTAGTTAGTTACTTTTGAATACAACATAGTTTATTGAATTCACTATTGCACATTGTTGTGGCACATTTTACACTGATAGTTGGGCACGGGCCTTTGGTGGGGGCCTACCAGGATTTATTTCCCACACCCTGTTTGGGTCATGTCTTCGGCTCAAACAGATTATATTGCTACAGGTGTTGATAGGGGAAAGAGTATGTATATAGGTACATGATTTTTGCAGAGGAGTAGGAGGGCATGGGACCGAGCTTAGGCTTTCTATGCTGCGGACTGTTCTGTTTTGTTCTGTTGTACTTTTACTTTGTTGTATTGTATTGTATTGTAGTGTATCATGTTTTGGTTGCTTACCTAGAACTAGTGACATGCTGCATCTCTATATATATATATATGTGACTGCTGGTTCTCTTTACATCGATTATCCATTTAGTTATATATTGTTTACTGCTTCTACTTTTGTATGTTTGTATATTTCATTCTTCTGCGCTATACTTTCACAAATGAGGGCATAGCATCCACACTATCAGACATGGGCCCTCGCTACTAGTCGGCAGCCTCTGGCATTTGGGGAAATCAACTTGAGGTCATGTGACCAACGGGGTTCGGGGCTCCCATTGAGAGGAAACCAGATCCGGGATGATACAAATAACAATTATTTCACCATTATAGAGGAGGTTAACCTACCCTCGACTAGGGAAAAGTACAAGTTCATGGATTTCTTATCTCACTTTTAATTCTGTGAGATTTCCATTGCTCGCCACTTATTTATTGGATGTAGTGTATTCTGTACTGCCATTTGATATATATTATCATGATTCTCTTTATATTCCTATTATTATTTGATACATTTTTTGGCTATAACTTTTGGTCATACCACTCGATTGATTACAACAAAGTAAGGGTTTTTCATCACACATTAAATTCCCCTAAGATTCATGCTATATTGGCCACTATTTCCTTTTGTGTGGTGTATGTACTATCAATGATTGTATTCTTTGTGTAATATAATTTAATTTATGAGCATTTAGATCTTCATTGTATGATCCTTCTTTTATGGGTTGTATGTTTCATATGTTAAAAAATCGGTAAGGGAATTTCATATTTCAATTTCCACTCAGTGGGCTTTATGCATACTTAATTGATTATTTTACTCCATGATTATGTGAGGAATCTCTATTTATTATTTTTTTATTAAATTCCCCTCCCAATTATGTGGATATAATTTTGATACCCATAATCACTCCATTGATAAATTCTCAAGTCATCGATATGAACTTAATAAGGGTAATTTTAACCCAATCTCCATTTATTGAGTTAAACATCTAATTCATTGGTGTTGTTTTTACATGAATATGTGTGAATGTCCTCTGATTGATTTACAATGAATATAAAATCATATTGAGTGTATTTATATATGTCAGATATAATTATAATTGATTTATCCTTATCCTTAGGATACAGTCTTTCTAATAGATTTAATCTCAATTTACATTCTATTGAGTCTTCTTTGTTGTCACACACCAATTCACTTTAATATGGTGTATATAATTCACTTTGACATAGTATATCATGAATCCCTTTATTCTCATGATCTTATAATGTTTTGATTATATCAATTATTTGTATTAAAATGTCTCTCTTTTGGTTAAGAACTCTAATTAAATATCATTTTAAATGTTTTAAAGATTTAATATTCTAAATCTTTATCATTAATGTCCATGTTTGAAAAGTGTTTTTAAGGAGTTGTTTATATAGATATTAATGTTTTAAAATTAAAATTCCTTTTAAATTTTTCAAAGTGGTATGAGAAACTTTGATTCAAAAATATATTTTTAAACGGCTTCATGACAAATAATGTGACTTTTAAATGCTTTCAAGAAAAAGGGGGATATTCCTCTTGAATTTTTTTGATGATTATTTGCATCTAAGTGAATATCCTTTATTATTCATGATTGAGGTCAATATATTATAATAGATTCTTCAATTTTGTATTGAATGAGTTATGTTTGACTTTGGATGTGCTATTTTTATGCCATTCATGGGTTGAGGTTAAAGTATTGATATTTCATATGCTAGTTTAAATACGAATGTTTAGTTTATGTTTCAACCATTTCTTACGAGGAATGCATTGGACTTAGTAAATGAGGGGTGGATCCCACTATATCTCCTTGATGCATTGATAGGACTAATTAGAAAAACTAGTTTCTTGGCACAAGGCCTTGACAAAATCTTATTTGTAGTCTTGGCACAAGGGCTTGACTATGTTGTTATTATAGTCTGGAATTATGTATTCCATCATTACGAAAGTGGATATTGATATTTCATGTGATTATTCGACTAGTGGAATATCTATGTGTGTATTTAAATGACATTTTTTTGATTTATATTTTTCAAATTAATGAAATTAATGTTTAAAAGGCTTTTTGTTTTAGTTAAACATTGCCTTAAATGTTTATTCTTATTTATTAAAGTTTCCACTATATTGTTATACTTACTGAGCATCTGAGCTCACCCCATTCTATGTTTTATTTTTCCCAGGATGTGAAGAAGTAATTTATGACTGACCTATAGGGATAATCTATGGTATATGAATATAGTCAATGGAGACAAAGTTGTTGTTTTTTCATTATGATGTAATGTAAATCACATGAATGTATCTAGTGTTTCCAAGGATACTAAATTGATTGGTCTTTTGGGATTTGATCCCTTGTGATCATGCCAATGTTACGTAACAATGCACCGACTCTGACGGGAACTGGTGCATGAAAACGGGTCTTGCTGCACTCTTCGTTATGACACTCCTGGGGGATAGGATTAGGGTAATTTACATTTTCTATACAAACTGAATTGAAGTATTTTAATATAAGATGAGAATAAATGACATTGGTTAATCATAAAGTGTTTCAAATTGAAAATATGGTGTAATGATATTCTCTATATGATTTTATGACTACTATTACTGACACAATGCTTTCTGGTTTTAGTCAATAGCTAGATTCCATGGAACTCTTATTAACTTTGAGCATAACGTACAAGGTGGGAATTATTTTGGAAATAAGAAAAAAAAATGGAATTTTGATAGGCGTAAAAGATATCGTGTTCATGCCAAATCAGTATTCCAAAAATATGATCAACAACATATATATTAACCAACTCCCAGACTCAACAAAGAAGAGAAAGTTGATGAGTGACAAGAGCTCCAGCTGTGGAGACCGTGGAGAAAATAATACTAAATTTACATCATTTAGGAAATGTGGAAGGAGACACCTAGGAAAGTGTCTCAATGGAACAAAGAAATGATTTACGCGTGGGAAAGAAGGACATAAAGTAAAGAATTGCCGAGGAAAAATGGTGAGTACTATGGAAGAAAATAAAAATGGTCCCAAGAATCCATTTACAGTCATTTTTCGTAAATGTAGGGGACCTGTCCATTACCTGAGTGAATTCCCTATTATATAGGATATTTTCTTGGTCAATGAAGAAGCTATGTGGAAATAAATGATTGGAGAAATGTTTAAAAGTTTTAGTTCTCCATGTTGATGGGATTACTTTGGAATAATTTTCTCTTGTATTTTTAACCCTATAGTTTGTCACGTGAAAATTATATTTGAGGAAGAATTATATTTTCTCTTGTGGATATAGTTATAAATAACCGTTTCCTTTTAAATGATCATTGGGTTTGAGAAAATTAGAAGTTATTATATTTTGGGATGAAAATGAAAGTAATGAGATAAAATTTCAGGTTAAATTATGTTATGGTTATTTTGAGGAATTTATCTCATTTTGGTAATGTTTTAAAATATAGTTTTTGAAAAAGGACCACATGAAGACCGTGTGAAAACCCGTCACGTCAAAAAACGCTGTAGGAATTGAACCCACAACCAGAGTGCGATTGGGATTTATCGCCTACCACTGGACTACATGAAGTCCCTAGTTAATGTGACTAATTATTTCTAGTAAAATGATTTTATTTATCAATAATAAGTTTATTTGGGATCTTATGTCTTACCAATTGAATACCCTTAGTATAAGAAAATGATTTGGTGATTAAGTGATTAATGTTATTTTGGAAGACGTTCACTCTTTTGGGAACACTATTTGCCTAAAAAAATAGAATAATATGGGATTTCATTTGAGGAGTAATGGTGGATTTTTAGATATGTTTTTATTGTGGATTTATAGTGATTTCAGTAATTTAAGGAAATAACTAACCTATAATAAAGAATACGTGATTGGGTTAATTACTTTTAAGTATGTGACATTAAGAGTAGTTTATGTCATATGGATATACAATTTAACATGGAAGACTACATTACCAAATTATTCTATGTTTTGGGTTTCAATATTAGTTTTGATTATATAAAAGTATTTTAAGGACAATTGTTTATTTAATGGTATTTATTTATCTTTGGAGTATTTTTGGTTTAATTTTAGAAATTAAAATTAATGTTTCTTTCTATAAATGAATATCCTTTTGGGGGATCATCTGATCTTGTACTAACCGTTTTGGTTTGGATTAATATCTAAAGACAAGGTAAATATATAGTTTATCCTTTTTGGATCATGTGATTCTCTAGATATTGATTCTAGCTCTTCCGGTGTGACCAAGTCATCGTGAATAATCTTTGTTTGAAAAAAATGAGTTAGAGGTAGAAATTTATTAAAGAATGAAACTCTACTAAAAAAGATAGTATACCTCTTTATGATCTCAGTCAATCTCATAGATATATTCCTCATCTTTATGAAATACAACTTAAAACAAAAAAATGTTGTCTGTATACTTTTCCTACTGGGAAACTAATGACCGTTTGTCCCATCACAAGTTTGGGGATTTCATGTTGTTAAATTTCTCCTGATCAAGTTTTCTATCCATATACATCAAAACTTGATACATATTTTATCATCCATATCCATGTTTTTCTACATGGCATCATAGTATAGGTTATTTCGGGTGACCTTTGTACTTCTATTTCTTTTTTTAAGTGATTGTTTTATTGATTTTTTTTTGATGTGGGACATTCAATTATGTTCCCAAACACAATTTTAAAAAGCTCAAGGATGCAATTTTCAAAAGGGGGGAAGAATGTAACACCCCATGCTTCAACGGTACGTTTCCCATTGAATAGTGTAATAGCTTGCATTGTACATACCGTCGAGTCCTAACACACCACAACCAATCAAAGAAGCTGTTATGAATAGTAATAACCACTTTTTGAAATTTTATAAATTTTATCATTCAAAATGGACTTCATTTTTGGATTCGGAATATCAAAATTAGCTTTGGGTGAATTCGTGGTATTTTTCGGAAAACTTCCAATTTTTGAGGAATAGTGATAAATAATAAACTTTAATTAAAAACAATTTTTTTGATGAATAAAATTTATAGTGATAAATTATAATATTGGGTGGTTTATAAGAATAATTATATTAAATTTTTACCATTTAATCCTATTTTTTCCATTAGACGTAATTTCACATTTAAACTGGACATAAGCAAGTGTCAATCTTCTGATAGTTTTTTTTGAAAACACACTTTTTGTTTTGACAACAGGAATTAATTATAAATTATTTTCTACCACTTAGGTGTTTTGAATTTATAAAAATGGATTCCATATTTATAATCAGGAGGTCCAAATTGTGTAAATAGGTAACTTTTATTTTTAAACATTTTGAATAATTACTTCAGTAAATATTTTATTTACCATGGTTAAAAGGTAAATCTGGTAATTAAGGGTAAAAAATAATATTATAATATTATTAAATTACCCTAAAACGTGTCCTAAACCTATTGGATGATACATTTACGACCATGGACATATTTTGGTCAATTTTGGGACCCCATGGAGCCTCTTTTAAGTGATAATGACACTTTATATCAATTAAGTTTAAGTAAATACAAAAACAACAAAAGCATATATCTTTTAATAAAAACAATTTTTACATAAGGTTATACATGTTATCTCTTAGACTATAAATATTAATTACAAATCTAAAACTATTTCCTACATAATGGTATTTTATTTATAATATTTATACATTGAATAATTAAATTTATTTATGACACAATGATGATGCAATATTTTCCTTATTAATGAAAGAATAAAATAAGTTGTGTTATAAATGTTAAAAAAATGTAATTTGAAAGTTTGGATGATATATACAAATTTTATAGGTTAATATGACATGTTAGGAATGATCAAATAAATTTATTTCTAATTAATAATGTTTTTATGACTTTATCAAAAATCAATTATTAATTAGTTTCAAAATTGACATAAAACATGTTTTAAAACAAATATTATATTATTAATTGATATAATAATTCAAATGATCTAAGTATCGGCCAATGGACATATATGATGATAGTTATATCATTAATGAACCACTTGGGGTTCTTTTTTTAGTTTATCGTATGTTTATTAAACATATAATATAAAAATAAAAAGAGACATGGTAAATGTCAAACTATTAACTAAGAGTTAAATCTAAAAGATAAGGTTAATATAGACACCCAAACATGTCTAAAACCTATTTGTTGAGTGGTTTTAGACCCATTCCAACATTATCCGCCAAATAAATAATTTTGGAGCCATTATAAATAGAATATTAATTTATTATAAAATAATACTATATGTTTTTTTTCAAAGGTGCCCCTCACCCTCTTATAAAAGGGCACTTCCCCTTCTCTAAAATTCACACCTTCAAAGCATTTTGGATTGACCAAAACCTACCCATATACCATATAAAATGTCAAACCATCATACCAGAGGCCATCCTTTAGTCATAAATCCAACCTAAGGAGCAATTTTGATCAAATCAAAAGGAAGAACCCAATGAAGAGGTAAATATTTCACCACCCTCTTTCAATCTATTTTCTTCTTCCACTTCTTCATTCCTTGTTGTTTCCATTATAAAATAATAAATTCTGTATTTTATATATAATATGATGTTATTATAAATATGTTACAGCCGTATTAGTTATGTTATCCATCCTATGAATGAAAAACTCACCACACATGCATACGTACAACTTACCGTCTCCACGTCATGGTGAAGATGTTATTCAAACACTTAATCATTTGGATGGGTATAATAATTAGTTTAACTGATTTAAATAGTAGATATAATATGATAATGATTCTTTATATATGATATACCATCCAATTATATATTATTTTAATATCAAAAGAATGGTATTATCGCTCGTGCATACGTACGGACTACCGTCTCCACGAACGCGTTGAGATTCATTTCCCATCGTATCCATTCAAGAATAATTTTAATTTGATGATTAAAAATAATGTTTAAGGATATAATATAATTCTGGAACTGAATAATATACATCCCACCCATAACAAACATGTCTTACGTAACAAAACATATAAAAGAAAATGGGTAAGTTAACACCCGAAACGACGATAATACTAAAATATTAATAACAAAAAAATATTAGAAGATCATATATGATATCATATTTATGTATATGATTATTGAATAATATAATAACAATTATTTCACCATTATACCGGAGGTTAACCTACCATCGACCAGTGAAAAGTACAAGGTAAGGGAATTCTTATCTCACTTTTAATTCTGTGAGATTTCCAGTTTTGCCACTTATTTATTGGATGTGGTGTATTGTGTACTGACATTTGATATATATTATCATTATTCTATTTATATTCATGGTATAATAATATCAATTTGGTGTTTATTAATTTTTTGTCATATGGCTTGATTTATTACAATGAAGTAAGGGTTTTTCATCTAACTTTTTCTTCCCGTGAGATCCATGCTATATTGGCCACTATTTTCATTTGTGTGATTTATGTACTGTCCATGATTGTATTATTGGTGTAATATAAATTAGTTTAGATTATTTTAATCTTAATTGTATGATCCTTATTTCATGGGTTGTATGTTTCATAAGTTACCAAATCGGTATGGGAATATTAAATTTCAATTTCAACTGAGTGGGATTTATGCATACTTCATTGATTATTTTACTGCAGGATTATGTGCGGAATATATATTTATTATTTTTGTAGTAAATTCCAATCCCATTTATGTGGATATAATCTTGATACACATAAAAACTCCATTGATAAATTCTCAAGTCATCGATATGAACATGATAATAGTAATTTTAACTCAATCTCAATTTATTGAGTTAAACATCCAATTCATTAGTCTTCTTATTAAAAGAATATGTTTGAATATCCTCTGATTTATTTACATTGAATATCCAATCATAATTAGTGTATTTATATTTTTCACACATAATTATGTCGTTGATTTATCCTTAACCTAATGATACAGTCTTTATAAGATATTTTATCTCAATTTACATTCCATTTAGAATTCTTTGTTGTTATACACCAATTCACTTTAATATGGTGTATATAATGCAATTTGACATATTATATCGTCAATCCTTTTATTCTCATTAAATTATATAGTTTTTATTACCTCAATTATTTGTATTCAAGTGTCTCTCTTTTGGTTAGGAACTCTAACTAAAATATTATTTTAAATGTTTTAAAGATTTATTATTCTAAATATTTTTCATTAATGTCCTTGTTTAAAAATTGTTTTAAAGATTTATTTATATCGACATTAATTTTTTAAAACAAAAACACCATTTAAAGTTTTCAAAGTGGTATGGGACACTTTGATTCAAAAAATCTATTTTTAAACGGCTTCTTGACAAATAGTGTGACTTTAAAAAAATTTCAAGAAAAAGGGGGATATTCCTCTCAAATAGTTTTAATGATGATTTTCATCTATGTAAATATCCTTCATTATTCACGATTAAGGATAATATATTATAATAAAATCCTCCATTTTGTATTGAATGTGTTATGTTTGACTGTAGATGTGCTATTTTTTGCAATTCGTGGTTTGAGGTTAATGTATTGACATTTCGTATGCTAGTTTAAATGTTAATGTTTAGATTATGCTTCAACCATTTCATATGAGGAATGAATTATAATTACTAAGTGATGGGTGGATCCCGCTATAGCTTTTTGATGCATCAGTCGGTCTCATGAGACAAATTAGTGTCTTGGCACAAAGCCTTGACAAAATCTTATTTGTAGTCTTGGCACAAGGCCTTGATTATGTGGTTATGATAGTCTATAATTATGAATTCCATCATTATGAAAGTGGATATTGATATTGTATGTGATTATAAGACTAGTAGAATATCCATGTGAGTATTTAAATGTCATTATTTTGATTTATATTTTATATATTTCCGAAATTCATGTTTAAAATGCTTTTTGTTTTAGTTATACATTGCCTTAAATATTTATTCTTATTTATAAAAGTTTCCACTATATTGTTATCCTTACTGAGTATTTCATCTCACCCCATTCTATGTTTTATTTTTCCCAGGATGTGAAGAAGTATTTTATGGCTGACCTACAGGTAGAGTCTATGGGATATGAATGTGGTCAATGGAGAAAAAGTTGTTGTTGTTTTTCATTTATGATGTAATGTAAACCTTATGAATGTATCTAGTGTTTCCAAGGATACTAAACTGATCGGTCTTTCGGGATTTGATCACTTGTGATAATGCCAATGTTATGTAATAATGCACTGAATCTGGATAACTGGGGTCGGGATGTTACAATTATTGAAGATATATTGTAATGAAAAAAGTACACATAACTCATTAGATGCTGCTATTCCTCATTGTCAATCAATTTTATATATTATTATAATGAAATTTGATGTAACAATATTTTTTTAGAATAAAATTATTATGGTAGGTAATGAAATTTAATTTTTATAATAAAAATAAAATATACCATTTATGTTAACTAATACATGTATAAAAGTGTAAATATCAAAAAATGATGAATATAAAGAAGTAGCCCCTAAATAATAATGATGTTAGGATTCTTTAACCATAAAACATATAACTAATGTTGAATAATATAATAAAAATCATATAAATGAACAAAATAATAAATTTAAGTATCCAAGTAAAAAATAGTGTCATTACAAGTCTAGGATTCACAAAAAAATATTGATATCATATATTTTCAACCAAAAATTTGTAACTAAAACTAATGAATAGAAAAATTAATTCAAAAATTCCAGAAATGATTAAAATATATATATTTACATATCCATGTTTGGAAATTGTTTTTATATATTTATGTTTCAAATGAAATGTTTAATTGAAGATGAAGAATATAAAATTTAATGTAATAATGAAAAAATGATCAACATATATGGATTTAAATATCTAATTCAAAAAAATAGAGTTTTTAGATGTGTAATCTTCTGAGAAAAAAATAGAAAATAGATATTTTATTGAATAATGATGAGAGTAAGGGAGTTCGTTTCTCATATACCATCTATATGATCCTTTCATATGGAATGGACAATTTCTACAATAAAATCATTATTTTGATCAGGTTATAGTGTTATATATAATGAAACCTCACATTAGTCTATAACATCATAAACATTCTCATCACACAACTACATATTTTTCCCAAAAAAATGACAGGCTACTGATTATTTAATGGGCCAATAATGTAATATATATAATTCACATTCATAAATATGATAAATGATTAATCATTATAATTAATTTTTTTAAATCAATAAGTTGAAATCAATAATCGTCATGTTTCACACAACTTTTACAATCTACCTAGCCACTCTTAATCACTTGTACTCCCAATTTATTATAATCAATTTCCCATATATCCTCAACAACTCCAAAATATGTTGCTGATATTGAAATTAGGTTTTTATCCTTTTCACTTGAAAAATGATGTTCTTTAGTGAGTTAAATTAATCCAGTATTTTTAATTATACTTTTTATCTATATTTTATTTGTAAAATATGTTACCAATAATGTTAAAACTATTGATGTGATTACATTAAAACATAGTACAATACCTAACCATTTCAAGGTTTTTTATACACATCAACCAATGTTTAATTGATCCTTAAAACATGAATCAAATTCATTTTTATAATCATTATCCAACCACTTTTATTTATTTTCATATATCGTATGTTCAATTAAAAAATTTATGATGGTGTATGTGGTAGAACCTCCCCCTTTTTGCACAAATTGTATAAATATTCCAACATCACTATATCACATTCAATTAACTTTAATTTTAATCCACAAATCCCCTTACCTTTACTATTGACTTCCAGATGTTGAGATATAGGGAGACCAATGTGGTCAACTTAATATAAGTGGCGAGTATAGAACATAACCAACTCATTCAATATAAATTTTTGAACAATCGAGGCCTTTGGTCGATGAAAATTGTTATCATATACATTAAAAATTTTCATATATCCTTAAAAAGGGATAAATACAATATAAAAATACATTCCCAAATATTCTAATATATCACACTAAATAAATCAATTGCTACACCTTAATATTAAAACAATATTATGAGAAAATAAATTTTATAGTTGATTTTTTTGATAATTACTGAATTATCTAATGAATTTTAAAAAAAATTATATATGAATTTATTTAAAATAGAACTATAAATGTATAAAAACACGATTAAATACTTTTTAATAGATATTATTAATATTACATGTAGTGAAACTGACCATATGTGTGGTATCGATACATGATAGTCAAGAGATTTAATGCCTATTAACATCAAATATTTCCATGATATCAATTTATTGACATATAAAGAATACCCAAGAGAAACTTAAATACTATATATACATTGAAAAAATTCATATTTTCCAATCTAACATAACATATGATAAGTAAAATCTAAATATTTTTATTTTGCATTCCTAGCGATAGCTAACATCAAATATATTTCCACATATATTAAATCCAATATTTCACATACTACATGTTTTTTCATTGCTTTTATGTATAATAAAGTTTAAATTAAACTATCAGATAAGTTTTTCTCAACATGTATAACATCATTGATATTTTCTACCTCAAAAAATATTCAATAAGGGAGATCAAATAATTTTTAAAATTTCTTATATTAATATTTTATTACACAAATTTTTTGTCTTCCTAAATGTGACATCAGAGTTTTTAACTATTTGTAGTATTAGTCAGTTAAAATAACCAATAAAAGAAATGTATATTCTTGTAAACTATTAAATAAATTTTTTAATCACTAATATGTGTGATCCAAATAACAACAATTTATGAACCCTTAGGCTTTCAAATATTTTCTCCCATTAATGTGACAACTTCTTGTGCTCCAGTGGAGATTCTGTTCCCATGGTCCTTTGATCCATTCCCTGATCTAGTTTCCGCCAAGAATTCCCTACCGTAAGAGCTCCATAGAGCTTCCCCCAAGCTTCGTTGGCAGGATTTCTCTTTCAGGGATATACTATGTGGCTCACCTCATATACCCCTACAAGTTTTCTTCCCCGATGTTCGCCGGATCTCTATGATGATGTCGAGGGAGGGTTCGTGCATTTCAATGGAGGTCCCTTCAATGATGTTCAATGATGCGATGGATTGCCTCATGTAGAACCTTATGTCTTGATTTGGAACTAAAAAAGTTGGATCTTCTAGTCTTTAAGCAATTTGTGGATTCTTGGGGCCTACATGATCTAGAATAGATTTCGTCTATTCATCATAACTCATTCTCTCATGTCCTAGCTTTATAAACAAATTTCATTCATGTTTGGTGTAAAGCACCTCATTTCTTTGGTTGTAGGAATTTCAATCTGTCTTCATTGTCAATGGACTCTCACAGAGGAAAGTAAATTCCCAATGTTGTGTTTTGTGTAATACCCCAAGCTTCCACGGTACACTTCTCTGTTGAATAATACAATAGTGTGTGTTGTACGCAACTTCAATTTCTAACACACCACAACCAATCAAACTATCCTCTATGAATAGTAATACCCACTTTTTGAAATTTTATAAATTTTATCTTTCAAAATGGACTTCATTTTTGGATTCAAAATATTGAAATTAGCTTAGGGTGATTTTTTTGTATTTTTCTGAAAACAGTCAATTTTTTGATGAATAGTAAAAAACATTGAGTTATAGTTTAAAAAAAATTATATTTATTTATTTATTTATTTTATTTAAATTTATTTTATGCCAGAATAGATACATAATACCTATATATGTTCAATTTAATTCATTGGATTTAGTTTATAATAATTTTAGATATATAAAAATTTTATTGAATTTTTACAGTCTTTTACCGACCTTTTAGGAGCGTTTGAAAATTTACATGAAATGTAATTTTACCACTTTTGTGAGTTGAACTTCAAAAATCTGAGTGACATGGTTTATATCAGTAAGTAAAATGTGGTTCAATGAGATGAAAATAATTATTATTGAATAGTAACTTGTGACTTTTATTTACCGTGGTTAAAAGTAAAGAGGGTAAAAAAGGTAAAAATGATATTATAATTAACCTAACAAATGTACTAATTCTATTGGATAAGTGTTATTCGACCAAAAAAAATATTAGGAATACAATATGATCCTTTAGGTCCACTTAGATTAGATTAGAACAGTTATTATTATTTCATTCAAAAAAGAGTTAAAAGTGTTAAATTCATGTTTTCATAACTAAAACATTTTTAATATAAGTTTAAACACAATATAAAGAAAAAAATATTTCCTACATAATGGTATTTTATTTATAATTTTATAATTTAAATAATTTAATTTATTTATGACACAATGATGATAAAGTAATTACCTTATTAATGAAATATTAATATAATTGATATTATATACCCCAAAATTAATGTGATTTGAGACTTTTTTTGAATTCCACTAATTTTCTAGGTTAATATTACATGTTAGGGTTGATTAAATAAATTTTATTCGAAGTAATAATTCTGTTATGATTTTAGAAAAAATAAAATACCAAATTGTGTCAAAATGGATATAAAAGAGTTTTTAAAAAAATATATTATTATTTGATATAATATTCCAAAAAAATCTATGGTTCAAACAAATGACTTAGATACAGTTATATATTTTAATAATGAACCACTTGAGGTTCTCTGGGCTTGTTATGGAATGTTTATTAACCATATAATATAAAAATATAAATAGACATGGTAAATGTCAAACAAATTAACTAAGAGTTAAATCTAAAAGACAAGGTTAATACAGTGACCCAAACTAGTATAAAACCTATTGGTGCAGTTTTTTTCGAGCCATACCCACCATACCCTCTAAATAAATCATTTTGGGGCCATTATAAAGCTAAAATATTTTTATTATAAAATAATATTTCAAGCTTTTCCTAAAGGGACCCTCACCTATCTTATAAAAGGGCACTTCACCTAATCTCAAATTCATACATTCAAAGCCATTTTGATCAGCCAACCCCTTCCCAAATATCTTTTCAACTGTCCTCCGTTAATCCTAGAGACCGTTATTTAGTCAGAAAGCCAACATATGGAGCCCTTTTGTTCAAATCAAATGGATGAACCCAAAGAAGAGGTAAATATTTCATAACCTCTTTCATGTTCTTTTAATCTTCAACTTTAACTTTATTTTTTTTCTATTCTAAAATAATAACTACAGTATCACCTATATACAATGATGTTATTATAAAAAATGGTATGACCGTATTCATTATGTTATCCATCCTTTGAATAACATGTCACCATACGTGTGTACGTACGACTTACCGTCTCCACACCATGGTGTAGTCCATTCATTATTATTTTGATGGGTATAATAATGATGTATAATTGATGTAAATAATAGATATAACATGTTGATGATTCTGTATATATGATATACCATCCATTTAATTAAGATTTTAATATCAAAGAAATGATTTTGTCGCTCGTGCGTACGTAACGATTACCGTCTCCACGAACACAATGAGATTCATTTCCCTATCGTAATCATTCAATAATAATTTTCATTTTTAAAAAAAAATAATATTTAAATAACTTAATATCATTCTGGATATGAATCAAATACATCCAATCCATAAAAAAACATGGATTACGTAACCAATTATATAAAGGAAAATGAATCAGTTAACACCCTAATCAACGATAATACTAAAATATTAATAACAAAGCAATATTAGAATATAATATATATATATATATATATATATATATATGTATATGGTTCTTGAATAACTTATTAACAATGATTTAACTATTATACAGGAGGTTAACGTACCCCCGACCAACGAAAAGTACCCGGTAAGGGTTAATTTCACAATCTCTTTATTATCCGAGATTGTTTTTGCATAAGTATATAATAGGACCTCATTATCATCCACATCCATGATTTCTTAAAAATTCATTTCAATTTTTTTTACTACATACTAGACTATGGGTTAAAGTCATTTATACCCTTATATGACCTTATACATTTTGAAAGGAATCTTTCCGTCGTTTTCCAAACAAGTTACTTTATGAAATTTTCAACAAAATTAAGGTAATAATATTTATTGAACAAATACGGTGGGTGTGGCTATATTTTGCCGTTATAACATCATCATGGCTTCCCATACAATATTATAATAATATATTCAAAATAAATATTTTCTATTATAATTTCATGACTTTCAAATGATTTCATAATAGAAAGAGATATTTCTCTCAAAAAGTTTTGATTTCATCCAAGTAAACATCCTTTAATGAATTTTAAACTTGTTTGAAGTTGATTTATTATGATACAAATCTTCCATATTTTATTGAAGTTTTTGTGATATGTTTGACTGTGGATGTGTTATTTTTATACCATTCATGGTTTATGGATAAAGTATTGAAATTTCGTATGCTAGTTTTAATACGATTTTTTATGTAATGTTTAAACCTTTTCATATGAGGAATGCATTAGACTTAATCAGTGATTTGTGGAGCCCAGTATATCTCCTCGATGCATCAGTAGGTCTCATGAAACAGCCTATTTTATTGGCAGAAGGCCTTGAAAAAATCTAATTTGTAGTCCTGGCACAAGGCCTTGACTATGTGGTTATGATGTATGGCATTATGCACTCCATCATTATGAAAGTGGCAAATGTTATTTCATTTGATTATTCGTGTAGTCGAATATCCACATGAGTAAGTAAATGGAATTATTTTGATCTATATTTTCAATATTATGATGATTTTAAAGTTTAAAAGGATTTTATTATTTTTATACATTTCCTTAAGTGTTTATGATTTTTATGAAAGTGTTCACTATATTGTTATCCTTACTGATCATTTGAGCTCAACCCTTTCAATGTTTTATTTTTTCCATGATGCGATGAAGTATATTATGAATGACTGGCAAGAATATTCTATGGGATATGAGTGTGCTCTATGTAGATAATGTTTTTGTATTTTTTTATTTTATAATGTAATGTAAAACTTTTGAATGTATCTAGTACTTCCAAGGATACTAAACTAATCGGTCTATAGAGACTTGATCTTTTGTGATCATGCCAATGTTATGTAATAATGCACCGACTCTGGGTAACTAGGGTCAAGGAATTATAGTTTGGGTCAGTATCTTCTATATCCCACCGCCGTTCCAAAAATGTTCTTTCCTTAAGGTTAATGGGGACACCCTCAGGGGTTTCCTTTATGTGGACGATCACCCCCTTTGTAGCGATGATATGATGGTGGCCCGAATTTGTGTGGAGTTGGACATATCACCCTCCCAAATTGTATCAATTTGAAGGTACATGGATTCGTGGCATGGAATTAGGACATTGTTTTCCTGGTGTTTCCTTGGAACTGCTCCTCCTTCTCTCTCAAGGGCCATTTTGTTCATGTTTTTAGGAATCACAGGCTTGGTGGACAGAGAAAACCCCTCTGGCTTTCTTCAAGCGATACTACCCCTACTTTGGCTGATCCAAAGCTTGGTCTAAGCTAGGCATCCAACTCATCATCAGTTGTGCAAATCAAATCCCTCCTATTCTGGTGGACAAGAAACCCATCCTTTCTCCATAAGCACATGATGCCCCTACCTGCATGGATATAGTGCCTTATGTATCGATGAATCCCTTCCATCTGGATCTTATGCTCGTTGGATACTTCCTCGATGCACACTAGATCCTTTTAGTGGCTGTTTGTTGGGAATAGTCTTGGGGTTCCCACCTTGTATTCTATCACCCCAGGCATTGCCTCCCCCATTGGAAGAGGCGCCCTCTAATTCCTTTGATAGGTTTCAGGATGCATGTTTAGGTCCCAACCATCCCTCTACGGTAGATGATAATTTTTAGGAAACATCCATATAATCCCTATCTATTTTTTCAGAGACCTTGTACCTTGATAATATAGACCCTCTAAATCTTTAGCCTCCCAGTATAGTGAGAGGTAGGACCCTAAAAATGGCTCCATCAGTGGAAGCACTAGAATACATCGAGTCCTGGTATTTTCACTCATTCGATGATAAGGAAGATTGGGAATCATTCATCCCCCCACCATGTAGAGACACATAAAAATGTGGCCAAATATAGTCAAATGGTTGTTTAAAATTTACCCTTGATCATTTGTAACTCCCATGGCCTTAGAGCCAAGGTCAAAACCAACTTTATTTCTTCAAGGATTAAGAAGAGAAAAGCTCTTTTGGTTGTAGTCCTTGAACACGAGAAAAAACCTTATAAGATAAATTATTTTGTTCACAAGTTCGAGCAGAATGGTGTCATGCATGTGGATAATGTTAACATGCATATCTAGATATTTTGGAATAAAGATATTTGAGTTGATCTAATACATTTAGGTGACAACTTCATCAATAAAAAAGGTGATGAAGGGTATAGACAATGTCTTTTTGTCCTTCATTTATGATTGTTGTGATGCCAAATTTAGAGAATGTTTGTGGTAATACCATAGTGCTTTTGATCAGGAGGAACTTCTATGTCTCATCGGTAGAGACTTCAATGTTATCTATGATCCAGATGAGGATAAGGGCCGTGGTATTTTTTCCACGAGGGCCAGCTTGGACTTCGCTTGTTTGATGGCGGATATTGGGATCCTATATTTGGGTAACTCTAGTGTCCCCTTAAAATAGTGAAATAAACTGAGAGGAAGTATACAGTGCTGGAGTCAGCTTGATCGATGCCTAACCACCATTAATTACATAAACATGTTCCCAAAGAAAAGGTCAAAAACTATGTTTTTAGTATTTATGATCATTCACCAATGCTGACTTCTTATCCCCCTGGTAGTTAACATGGAAGGGATTTAGGTACTATCATCTCAGGTCCCACATCCATGGTTATAAATAGATCGTTAGTGAGTTGTGGTGTGAGCCGATTCATGGGTATACATGGGTTGCGGTCCAAAATAAGCTGTAGCGATGGAATCTTGGGATACATTTGTGGGTCAAGAACCTCAGTCCATTTAACTAGAACATAGAGGCCCACAAATAAGTATAAAATGTTTAGAAACTAGTCTAGAGGAGAATTTGAGTGACTCAGAGTTTGAGGATCTCTCGGACAAGAATAACACTTGGGAAGAGATTATCCTTAAACCAGAATGATTAGCACAAGATAGATCTAGGATCAAATGGTTGTGTGAGGGCGATCAGAACATGACCATATTCCATGAATGCATGAAATAAAGAATCCTTCCCATTAAACCTATATATTTCTTGAGGATGGTACGTATAAGGATGATAAAGAGATATTAGGGAGCATGGAGCACACATTCTTCAGATATCTCTAGATTGGCACAAACCTATGGAGGCCCATGGGATATCCATGTGGAAACACTGTGATCCGGGAAGTAGTGGCCTCCAATGTCTCTAATAGGGACAAAAAATGATTATAAGTGATCCCTGATGAGAAATAAATTCACTCGTCCATGATGAATTAAAATCTAGAGATTGCTCCTTGACCAGATGGATTTATAGGTTCATTCTACAAGGATGCTTGGGAGGTGGTTAAGGGTGATATCACTTCATCTATTCAGGACATCTTCTGGGGTGGTATACTTCCAAGGGTTGCATGTGCTAAAAAATTTGTGCTCATACAAATGGTTAAGGACCCCTCCCCCCTCAAAAAATATGAACTATTGAGCATGTGTAATTTAACATAGAAGATTATGGAAAGCATCATTAACTTGAGGCTCTCTAATTTTATCCCCCAGTAGAAATTGATTGAATAACATGGGTTTGTCAAGGGTGAGTCTATAAAAGTGGGTATAGGACTGGAACATAAAATTTTAATGGATATTAGTACAATTATTCCTAGATCAATCATAGAAATCAAATTGGATATGAATAAGGCTTACGACTGGATTGAATGGGAGTTTCATCAACATATTTTTAACAATCATGGGGCTCTCTCCAATGGCCTTATACCTCATATTCATATGCTTCAGTTCCTCATGGATGGATGCATCCTTAATGGGGAGGACACATGGCTTCTTCAAGGAAACCAGAGGTCTATGATAAGGATACCCAATACCTCCAATAATTTTCATCCTTGTGCCATATATTCTTAACCGCCTCATTAATAAAGGTATGTCTAATGGTGAATTACTCCCTTGTCCTAAGAAATTGAAAATCCCTCCTATATCAGATTTGATGTTTGTGGATGAAACTATTACCGTCATTAATGGCAGAAATAGAACTATTTTTTTATTAAGAATATCATTGAGGACTATTTCTTCTGGACTGGCCATATTATTAATAATACCCAAAGCAATCTCTATATCTCTAATAAGTTCTTGTCCAGTAGGGTCTCTACCCTTTGTAGAAGAATGGATATTAAACAAGGCTCCTTCCCAATGGAGTTCCTTGAAACTATTCTATATTCAGAGAGACTTCATGTTTAGGAATGTTAACACGTCGTGAGCAAGATTAGAGGTGAGGATCTTAACTGTATGAACCAAAACCCTTATTTCCAGGGGAGGATTACATTGGTTAATATCATCCTTTAGGACATTATTATCCATGTGATATCATCTACTAATGTTCCTAAAACAGTAATTAGGACTATCAAAAAGGTTATGTCATGTTTTGTTTAGGATGCTTTATCTGAAGGTAAGTGATACTGGGCCTTGTGGGGAAGAATGGAAAGGACCATCTATTATGGGGGGGGGGGGGTTATATGAGGGGTATCAACACCATGCTCCATTGCATTCACACTAATCTTGCATGGTGTAAGAACTCGGATCTTCTTTTCAGGTATGTTTTCCTTTTTTTGGTTGTTATCAAGGAAAAGAAGAGTTTCTGAAAATTTTAGTAGTACATGCTATGTACTCAGTTGTCACAAGTGACCGTGTACTGGCTATGTAACGGCCAAGTAAAGGGACTTGTGTGGTGACTAGGAGACTACCTAAAGCAAAGGCCAGTTAAGGAAAGTACACATCCTTTAATTCTAAAGTACATGTTATGTAATTTTTTTATTTCATTAAATGTACTAGGGTCACGTCTAATTGAAAGAACAAATTTCTTCTTCATTCGGCTCATCCAGGAGCATCTGTACATAGTGGATCTTTTCCTAGCCCCTGACTCTTCATCCATTCTCTAAATGGAACTCTGTATGTTGCATTAGAAATGAATTAGTGATTTCTTATTTCTTCCTGAACATCATATCCTGATTTCTCTTCATTTTTGAGTTATCCTCAGTTGAATTTTTTTAGAGTTTTTGAAGATGTAAAACATTCCAGGGCGATTCGAGGCCATAGGTTCACGTATATTGTTCATACAATGCCGAGGTAGGTGGTTTGTGCCTCTCCGTAGATAGTCTTTTAGTTTTATGTACAATAGTGCCCAAAACCCTTGAACATGGTATTGTGGGATTATGGTTTTTAGCCTTGTTATTTCCTGTTATACCTTGTTTTTTTGGTTATATGTTAATTTTTTATGAATAGGGTTAACATTTCCATGCTATGGATGTTTTTACCATGATTTCTTTTTTTTGACGATTTGTTCTAGCTGTCCTGTTAGGATACATTGTTTTCCATGCCTAGTATATTAGGATGGAGCGATTTTATCTAAAATGATTTGATATGTTGTAGACTATTTGGCCATGTAGTTCTTGAGGATTACTTTGGCTTCCTTATATCATTGTACATGATTAACTTACATAGGGTCGTGAGAACCTGGTGTAGTAGACCATAGGGAGAATGGACATTGAGGGCTTCTCCAGAGTGTCTGTTTACTGTTACGTTGTGAGACTATAGGGGGGATGGACTTTGGGCTCCCTAAGAGTGTCTGTTGTCTCCTTGATACGGGCCACAAGGGGAATTAGATGTTGAGTACTCCCTCAGAATACCTATTAGTTTCATATATGAGACTACAAGGGGAATTGATAGTGAGTGCTTCCTCAGAGAGTCTTTGCAAAAGTTGAACCAGAGGGGTTAGACTATATGTACTTCCCAGAGAGTTGATTGTGTTATTTGGTTAAACCAGAGGGTATAGGCTATGAGTACTTCCCAGAGGGTTACCTATTAATTTTTATCTACTTACTTCACATATGAAATTGAATGCAATTAAACTGTAGGATTTCTTACGGCTAAGTACTTCTTTATTTACTTCTTATTTTTACTTATTGCCTACCATATATATTCACTCACTTCTAGGAACAAATATTTTTGCAGTTTCGTACAAGTATTAGTATCACAACTTGTTTGGGTCATGCTTTTGGGCTTAAATAGATTATATTATTGCATTCCTAGATAAGGTCAAGCACCCTTCTACTTCAAGAACTTGATTGTTGTGGAGCTAGAGATCATGGGACCAAGCTCAGTCTTGCGATGCTGAGGATTTGTTTACTTTTTTTTCATGTTCTTTGTTTTAGTATTGTATTTCAGAATTGTGACGTGTTTGGATGTTTCCCTTAACATATTTATCATTTATCATTTAATATGTGCTTCACTTTTTTTCTTCCAGTCTTCCATTTTTTACATTTGTTTGGAATTACTATTTCTTCCACAATTTTTATCTATTTATCTTAGATGAGTTACTCTGCCAATGAGGTAATAGTTTCCCCACTATCATGCAAAAGTCCCTTGCTGCTAGTTGGCAGCCTCTAGCATTTGGGGAAATTCCGTTGTGGCCATGTGACCAACCGGGTATGGGGAGCCTCTAGGCGGCTTATAGAACCGAGATGTTACAAAGTGGTATTAGAGGAATTATTTTCTTCTTGACTTATTGTTTAGTGCCAATAGACAAGGATATGAAAGAATATGTACTTGTTAATAAGCTATGCCCGTGAGTAGCTAACCGGTTTACAGGGAAAAGCCAATTAACCTCATATATTGTAATTTTTCTGGTTTTTCAATTATTACAATTGATTTTATTTCCCCATTGAGTGATTCACATGTATTGTGCTGTTATTGTTTATGTTATTGAGGTTCTATTTTGGTTGCAACTCGATGAGATGAGGGTATTCCATCTCAATGCATCATATAGGCACTTGATAGAAATCACATGTCATGCATTCTTGCCATGCCATTTAGGGTGAATTAGTGATTGAATATTGTTGTGATAGATGTTGTTCTATATATTTTGGTTGTTATGATAGATACCTTGACAAAATACGAGTTATTTGATGGGGTATTGATTTGTGTAAGGTTTTGTTTGAATGAACACCAAACATTGGTTCTTGAGGTGTTATGGGCCATCATGGATTGGAATTTGGTGGATTGTTAATCTATTATGATTTTATATGACTTGTATAAGATCCCAAGATTTTATTCGCAGGGTGTATGGGCCCTCACAAATCAGAATTTGGCACTATAATGTTCGTTTTAGTGTTTTTATGGGTTCTAGAGTAGTTTTTGAGGTTCTCTGTCTGCAAAAACCCAGAATACACCGTGTGTAATGATGAATACATGCCATGGGTCCTTCTGTTCGGGAAGAAAATGTTTTTATTCAGTACACGCCGTGTACTTAGGTACAAGCCATGTCGTCTCTAACCATGTCACTGGATGTGTAGGCATAGACACGAGGTTGGTAATTTTTGGTAGGACACGCCAAACACCAGATGTACACACCATGTTGTAGAACCATGTGACTGGAGGTGTGACTAACAACATGGGTTATTGAAGTTCTTCTAGTACACATTATGTCAGCCTAGAACATGTCGTTTAGAGTGAGCCATTTAACTATCCATGCAACTAACCGCATGGGTCAGTGATGTTCATCTAGTACACACCGTGTTTGGAACTAACACAGCATGTAGTTTAGTTTTTAGAGAACTGTGTGTCTTATCCATGTAAGGGAACTCAGGCAGGGGAAGAGGATTCAAGCACATTCCATGTGTATGGGGTTTTACATGACCTGTGTTGGTAAATGTACATGCCCATGTAATGGATTAAAGGTACACACCATGTAGTTAACATACATGTCGTGTGTCCATGTTTTCAAAAACATGAATGCTTTATTTCACCTATTCCCTTCATAGGCTTCTATGTTTTAGTCCTTGATAATCTTGATCTAAGGTGAGCACTTGAACTTGAATAGTCATTCCACCGAGATGTCCTTCAGTTGTACTCCAGTTATAGGACAGTGATCAAATAATGGATAAAGCTGATTAGGGACTACCAGTAGATCCTCCAGTTGTACCGGTCTTGGAAACATTCGTCATTTCGGACATAGGCGCTGATGAACAATTCTTAGAGGGCTTTATGAGGTTTATAAATACCTTTCAGGGAGCACCGCATCCTATCCCATCTATGGAAGAGTTGAAATGAGTTTTCCAACAGCAACATCCTCCCACGTTCTCAAGGGTTGGATGACCTTAGGCTGTAGAGTCATGGTTGGAAGCCATGATATCTATCTTTGATCATCTAGACACACCTCCAGAGAGATGGGAGAATCTCTCTGTGTACATGTTATGAGACTCCGCCATGAAATGGTGGGATGTGAACACACAGGCTAGACACCAGTAGGTTATGTCCTGGGATGAGTTAGAGCATGCTTTCTACAATTAATTTTACCTGGAGACATTGAGGGATGATCAAGCCCGAGAGTTCATGAGTATGGAGAAGGGTACTCTTTCAGTTATGGAGTATTCTTCTCACTTCACAGAGAAACATCACTTCATACCTATCCCATGAGGTGATGAGTTAATCCTAGAAAAGAAGTTTGAGGATGGTCTAAGTCACAACATCCGATCTCAGGTGAACATCTTCATGTTGATTCCATAACCTATATAGTCAACCATACATTGATCACTGAGAAAAATCAGAGGGATTCTAGAGCTGTGAGCTAGGGAGGCTCAACATCTGGAGTTTGTATCTCTCAAACTAGCACCAGGAAGTACCGGAGAGAGTTCATGCGTGAAGATCCAAGGAGGAAAAATACATCCTATGGTATTCAGGTGGCATGCTACTAGTGTGTGAAGGTCGGGAATACAAGGACACATTGCTCGATATACCCATTGGAGTGGTGATCTTGCGGAAAGATGAGTTATCATCAGTGCTTCTTTGAGATATTCCAACCAATATATGGTGACAGGGGTTCTTCTATGACTCCTTGTTCAAGAGAAGCACCACTAGTTTCTCATCAGTCAGGGAACTGGAGTTCTTCTGGCCGTTTAGGCCGAGTTGGATGTCATTGTCATGGTATCTAGTCGATAGGCATTCAGTGACAACCGGGTGGATTAGCTCAGGGTGGTTAGGTAGGGTCACATTGTCGCTGTGCAAGTCAGACTTTTTTAGTGGAGAAAACCTGGTAGGAGCAGGATCCCATACCCTCTACAGTTTGAGGTATGATCCTAGTTGCTTAAGTTTTAGTTTTTTCTCTTTTCGATACAGGGGATTCCAATATATTTATTTCTATTATTATTGTGGAGAGCCTTTGGCTTAGTATATTTTATTCTTCTAATGTGTTGACGTTGGACACTTTGTTGGGGACAGAAATGGCTAATGTACGTTAGTGAAAGGAGTTCCCTTTTGAGATTGGTGGATGTCACTTCTTATGGGACCTCATTATCATAGAGATGATGGGATATGACGTAATTCTTGGAATGGAATGGTTGGTTCCCTTCCAAGATGTTGTCGATTTCTATTGCTACAGAGTGAGTTTTACATCACTAGAGGGTGGTTAATTTCATCATAAGGGTGAATGGGATGTCCATGGGAGAAGAGTAAGACCTAAGCATCAAGGGATGAGGGGAGTTATAGCCCAGATTGCTAGTCTATATCTGGATGACCAGGGGACTTCACAGATGGACTTTCCTCCAGTGGTGGATCACTTTAGGGATGTCTTTATAGGGTACTTTTCAGGTTTGCCTCCAGAGAGAGAGGTAGACCTTTATTTTTAGCTTGTGCAAGGAGCAACACTGGTTTACATTCCTCCATATAGGATGGATACACCAGAGTTACAAGAGCTCAATAAGCAGTTGGAGGAGTTATAGGCATAGGGTTTCATCCAACCCAGTAATTCACCTTGTGGTTAGCCTATCCTATTTGCATATAAAGTATATGGTACCCTCATACTTTGTGTGGATTATCAAAAGCTAAACCAATTGATGGTCAAGAACCGATATCCCTTGACAATGAATGATGATCTCTTTGGTCAGCATTAAGGAGCCTGGGTGTTCTCGAAGATTGGCTTGATATTTGGTTATCATTAGTTTCACGATAGACCATCCGATATACACCTTACCACATTTAGGAGTAGTTATGGCCTATACAAGTATGTGGTTATGCTGTTCGGTTTCACGAACATGCCTGCAGTTTCAATGGCACTAATGAACCGAGTGTTCCATCCACACTTGGATTCTATCATGGTGGTTTTCGTGGGTGATATCTTGGTGTAATCTCACACTCGACACCACCATGCCACACATCTTGAGATCATTTTGAGTACACTAAGAGATCATAAATTATATTCTATGCTCTCAAAATGACACTTTTGGATGGACTAGATTCACTTCTTGGTTCAAGTTATCACAGAGACAAGAGTGTCCGTAGACCTAGTGAATGTGAGAGAATTAGTTTCATGGGAGCATTCAAATAACGTTTTTGCGGTATGAAGTTTTCTAGGGATGGAAGGATACTGCAGAAATTTCATACATAACTTTTCACGTTTAACAGTGCCACTGATGGGCCTGACTAAGAGGGGTGTAAATTACTTGTGGACATATTCTTGTGAGACATCCTTTCAATAGTTGAAAGGCAGGTTGACTTCAACACTGATACTAGTTTTTCCATAGTCGAGAAAGATCTATATTGTTTTCTATGATTCTTTAGGTATCGGGCTTGGAGATGTCCTTATGTAGCGGGAAGTAGTCATTGCGTAAAAATCTTGACAGTTCAGGCCACATGAGAGGAATTACACAAAACATGATCTAGAGTTGGCTACAGTAGTTCACGCCTTATGTTGTTGGAGACATTATCTGTTGGGAGATCATTTTGTGTTTTTCACCAACCAGAATATTCTCATGTATATCTTCAATCAGTGTGACATGAATTTGAGACATCGAAGGTGGGTTGAGTACCTTCAGTCTTTTGAATTTAATCTTTCCTACACGCCTGAGAAAGGAAACGTAGTGGAAGATGCAATGAGTAGGAGGACATAGATAAAGGAATTTTAAGAGGCCAGTACTGAGTGGAATCTTATTGATCTATTCTCTGAGATGAATTTCAAGGTGCATGATAGATAGGGTAAGACATTTCTATCATATGTAGATGTTACCTCAACTCTTATTGATCGTGTGCGAATAAGGTAGAAATCAGTTTCTGAAGTCCTAGTCCTATGAGATAGAATTTTAGGAGATGACCCTATTCCTGGTTTAATGATAGATGAGGATGAGATCTTGCATTTTCATGGGTGTGTATGGGTGTTAGCAGACATACTCGAGGAGCTGATGCATGACATTCACTCCTCAGTTTGGGCAGTTCATCCGGGTGTCACCAAGATATATCATGATCTACAATATTGGTATTGGTGGCCAGGTATAAAAAGTGATGTTTCTGGTTTCATCATGAGGTGTTCCACATATCAGTGGGTGAAGGAGGAGCATCCGTGACAAGCATAGATTTTGCAGTAGTTACCCATTCCTGTGTGGAAGTGGAATGATGTCACGATGGATTTCATGACAGGGTTACTAATGTCGCCTCAAGGGAATGATGTAGTGTGGGTTTTCATTGAAAACTCACGAAGGTTACTCACTTCTTACCGATCAAGGAGACCTTCAGTGTTGATGATCTGGGAATACTATACATTTGAGAGATTTTACGTTTACAAGGAGTTCCACACTCCATTTTTTCAGAAAGGGATGCACGTTTTTCTTCTTGGTCATGATAGGGACTTCAAAAGGATTTGTGTACACATGTACATTTGAGTATATCCTACCATCCCAAAACTGATTTATAGTATGAGCGTAGGATTCATGTGCTTGAGGACATTATTTGAGCATGCTTCCTAAATTTTTGAGGTTCTTGAGAGTAGCACATACCTCTTGTGGAGTTTTCCTAAAATAATAGTTTTCAAGAAAATATTTAGATGGGACATTATGGGGGTTTGTACAGTAGGCCATGCCGATCAACCATGTGTTGGTTAGAGGCAGGAGAGGCAGCTATGCTGGGACTTCATTTTGTCCGGGAGACTATAGAGCAGATACAGTTGATTCAGAAGAGGATTGCTGCTACATAGTCATGACATGAGTGTTATGCTGATCGACGGAGATGACCTATGGAGTTCGAGGTCAGAGATCAGTTTTTTCTTCATATCATAGTAAGGTTGGGACACATGGGGATTAGGAGGAAGGTTAAGCTTTCACCAAGATACATTGGGCCATTTGTGGTTTTGGAGAGAGTTGGGCCGGTTTCATATCTGTTGCATTTACCCCAGAGGTACCGGGAAATGCATGACGTCTTCACATTTCTCAGCTTAGACGTTACTTCTAAGAACCATTCCAAATTTTTCAACCTGAAGAGGTTGAGTTAGAGGTGAAAGAATCTTTCTAGGAGCATCCTATTCGGATTATTGATCACAGTGTAAAGGTTCTTCACAGCTGGTATGTTTCTTTGGTACGAGTGCTATGGCACCACAAATAGTTACATGACAAGACTTAGGAGAGGGATGTCGATGTAAAATCATAGTGGCCGAAGTTGTTTGAGGATTCTTCTTCTACGCTAACTTTCTAGGAAAATCCGGGGATGAATTTTTTTAGGGGGGGGGGAGTTTATAAGAACCTGGATCTTCTTTTTAGGTATGTTTTCTTTTTCTGGTTGTTTCTGAGGAAAATAGGTGTTTATGGAAATTTCAGGAGTACACGCCGGGTACTTATAAGTACACACCATGTACTATGTTTCTTTGGGTGACCGTGTACTAGTCGGGTAATGGTCGAGTACATGGATGTGTGTGGTGACATGAAGACCACCTAAAGCGGAGGCCGGATAAGGCAAGTACACGCTGTGTACTTCTAAAGTACACATTGTGTACTTTCTTTTTTATTTCCTTAAACAGACCGGGGACGCATCAAATTAATTGAACACACTTCTTCTTCATTCTTATCATCTAGTTGAATCCGTATGGAGATGATCTTCACCAATCCATCGACACATAATCCGTTCTTGAGTAAAACTCCATTAGTTGCATTGGAATCGCATCAGTGAGTTCTTCCATCTTCTTGAACTTCATCTCTTGATTTCTCCTCTTTCATGAGATATCCTCGGTTGAACGTTTTTAGAATTTTTGTATATCTATGATGTTCTAGGGTGATTCAAGGCATGAGGTTCATATATATCTTCTGTAAAACACTGAGTTAGGTGGTTTCTGCCAATATTTAGATATTCTTTGAGTTATATGTGAAAAAGGGGCCAATTCCCTTGAATGGGTTATTGTGGGATAATGTTTTTAGTCTTGTTATTTCCTGTTATGTATTGTTTGTTTGAATATATGTTAATTTTTTGTTAATAGTTTTAACTTTTCCATGCTATGTGTTTTTTCCCAAGTTTTCTTATTTTGACCATTTGGTCTAGCTTGCCTGTTAGTCTGCATTGTTTTCCATGCCTAGAATTGTAGGATGGAGTGATTTTATCTAACATGTTGTGATATTTTTAGACTATTTAGCCAAGAAGTTCTTGAGGTTTACATTTTCTACTTTATATTGTTTTCCACAATTTAATTACACATGGCCATGCGAACCTGGTGTAGTAGACCATATGGAGAATGGACATTGAGGGATTCTTGAGAGTGTCCATTTACTGTTATGTTGGGAGACCGTAGGGGGGGTGGACTTTGTGCTCCCTCAGAGTGTCTGTAGTTCCCTCGATATGGGCCATAGGGGTAACTGGATGTTGATTACTCCCTCAGAGTGTCTATTAGTTACCTACATGAGACTACAAGGGGAATTTACAGTAGGTACTTCCTTAGAGGGTCTTTGATAAAGATGAACCATAGGGGTTAGACTATGTGTACTTCATAGAGGGTTTCTTGTGTTGTTTGGTTGAGCCAGAGGGGATAGGTCGTGAATACTTCCAAGAGGGTTAACTATTCATTTTTATCTACTTACTTGATATATGAAATTTAATGAAATTGAACTGTAGGATTGTTTGATGTTGAGTACATTATTGTGTAATACTTCTTTTTTCTTATAGCCTTCCATATATATTCACTGACTATTTGGAATAGATACTTAGGTAATTTCCGATGGGGATCAGTCCCACACCCTATTTAGGTCATGCTTTTGGGCCCAAAAAAATAATATTTATTTAGGTCTAGATAAGGGAATGTTCCCTTATAATTCAGGTACCTGATTGTTGTGGAGCTTAAGATCCTGGGACCAAGCTAAGGCATGCGGTGATGAGGAGTTGTTTACTGGTTTTTCTTGTAATTTTGATTAGTACTATATTTCAGAATTGTGACGTTTTTGGCTATTTTTCTAAGAATATGTATCATTAATCATTATATATGTGCTTCAGTTTGTTTCTTCTAGTCTTCCACTATTTACTGTAGATTGGAATTACTATTGCTTCAAGTATCGTTATCCGTTTATTTCCATTGTGTTACTCTGGAAATGAGGGAATAGTTTCCCCACTATCACACCCATGGCCCTTTCTACTAGTCAGTAGACTCTTGTGTTTAGGGAAATGCGCTTGAGACCATGTGACCAACCAGGTATGGGGCGCCTCTGGGCGGCTTCCAGAATAGGGACGTTACACATGAGAAGTTATTGAATAGAAAAATATTTGGGGGATGACTATGTACACAAGTTGTCTGGGAGATGAGGAGGATGTTGGTGGTCATGCCTCTCTTACTGGATGAGTATATAGTCACTCATCAACACCATAAAATATAATTTTTGTTGGATTTTTGGGGAATGTAATATTTCATTATGAAGTCATAACTAGTGAGGCTCTGTTATTGGATTTCTGGGTTGTCCTATTCCTTTTATTGCTTTTAAAGAAGTAAGCCTCTATCCAAAGTTCATCAAGGATGTCTTGGAAATGTAGAAAGAAGAGATTTTTGAGTCCATATTCATCGACTCAGAGCCTGAAATGTGTGTATTCACTACTTCCCACTCATTTATATTCACAACCAGGGATTACAGTAGTCAATCGGCCCTGAAGGACCCCCATGAAAACTATAATGACATGGCTTGGTGTAAAAAGATTCCTTCAGAATGAAATTTTCTTACCAAGAGAATTAGTAACCTTGTAGTGGCCATAAATTATAATATCAAGAAGTTAAGTATTATCATGGTATCTAAATGTCAATGCCATCGTATCCAGCAAATTGAGAGCATGGATCATATGTTATTTGAAAGTTATTGGGCCCATGATTTCTAGAATTTATTTGGGGATATCAAGGAGTTGTCCTATTATGAGCATGGTGATACTTTGTTCTTGGATATACTGTTCCACAAGATGAATATTCCATGTATGGAAAGGATGGTGATGTTCACTGTTTTTAGTGTTGGGTGTTGGTGTCTATGGCAGGCCAGAAGCCAAGCTAGGTTCAATGATTCTATTCCCATAGTGAGGTCAATTATCATTTTCATGAAGAACCTATTGGTTAATTGGTTACAATAATCAATAACTGGTGTGTGGATACTTCATTCAGCTTCTACATGTTAGTATACCTCATGGACAATCTTTTTTGTAAAAGACCATAGAAAAAATGGGTCAGCTAGAACCCTTCAAAATCTACTTACATGCTCAATATGGAAGGATCATTCATGATGGGTGAAATAAGAGGAGGGGTTATGGTAAATGACCTACAAGGAAGCCTTGGTTTTTCCTTTACTACGTTTTATGAGAATGAAACCTCGATTCCAGCCGAGGCCAAAGTAATGCTCACCTAGTTATCAATGTGTAATCAGAGGAATATTACTCTCACTCAAGCCTAGACTGATTCATTAATCTTACATAATTTTTTAAAAGGAAAATGATACACCCCTTGGTCTATATCCTACACTCTCAGGAAATGCCGAACCCACCTCAACAATAATTTTAGTGTGATCCATACATGGCGTGGGGGTAAAAAAGTTGCGGATCATCTTGTGTCCATAGTGAATCTGGGAACCAACATGACCCGCCTCCCTATGATCAATTTCTTGATGCCTAAGGGGGTTAATTTGATTAGAGTGTATGCCCTCAGTTTATATTACTTTAGGACTCCCTATGTCGAGTGTGTCATTGTTTCTTGTTTCTTATTTGTTGTTTATTGTCTCTTGTTTCTTGTTTCTTTGACCATTTCTTGAATTAAAATTTGATGTTGGAGTGGTTAAGTGCGATCCATTATAAAAAATTCTATAATAAACCTTCCATAATATCTTTCAAATATTACATAATGGGTAATATTAAGTCCCTTGTTTATAAATTAGACATGATTTATTTCAATTAACATTGTATGAAAATTAGTTTTTATATGATGGAAAGTCATTTATAGTGAACATTACCATAACACATAAAATGAAATATTATTTATTTAATATGAAAAACACTAAAATACTTACCTCCCATAAATGGTTTGAATCATCAATCAGTAGTGAAATATAAATATAAATATCATTTTCAGGATTTTTTATTCCAAAAGTAATCTTTTTGATCATAACATATTTTTCTTTATATGTATTTTTGGGGATTTGATTTAAACCGCCAACATAACTGACCATGATTTATGTTGGCCACTAAGGATTGAATATTGATTCATTCCACCTTTCAATAGTCATAATTTGAAATTCATAACATCATTTCAAAAATCTAGAACATATTGATCTAATCTATTCTATTATGGAGATTCAGTAGGGTGATGTATGGTTTCATTAGAGATCCCCTAATCTTCATGGTATAACATCTTCTTTTCACAATTTTAATTTGAAAATAAATACTTAAAATGAGGAATTATTAGAATATTCTCGAATTCCTTTTTCATAGATTTGGTTATTGTCCTTGAAAATGAGTCATAGTTATATATCCACTTCAGTTTATTTATTGAGGTATTGAATTATAGAAATTCTGATAAAGATTCATATTATTTCTTATATAGAACATAGTTATTAAAAAAATATTAAATTTTATTATATATTAGTCAAATTGGATATAATGTTTTTCGAATCATAATTAGAATCTACAAGCTTATTGTCTTTTAAAATTAACTATTTCTAAAGATTGACCAACATAGAAGAACTTGTATCACTCTAAAAATTTATTTATTTTTATTAAACAATTTTAATGCTATAAATAACACTGTAAATTTAGTACAACCGTGGGAGAATGGGTTTTCAGTATCCCCATATAACCATTAATCATTTTCAATTTTATTTATGGTTTCAATTCCTATTTCACGAGTTAATAATTGAAGAATGAATTCCATTTTATACTAAATTTCTTCATCAATGTTAGATCATAACTCTTATATTGTTTGACCACACCAAATATAGCATGTAAAACTATAAATAAAACCATAGAAAAATAGATGGTATTTGATATCTCTGGACCTTAATTTACTCATATTTTAACACTTTATAAAAGAATAAAAATACATGAATCATTTCTCAAGATTATATTTAGAAAATTCTATGAAATCATCAACCCTTTTTTAATATTATTGATTGGTTCTCCATGGATTCATCCAATTATAATCCATTAATTATCTAAAATAACAATGAAAATTATTAATTTATTAAAACATATAAATATTTAAACATATAATGAAACTGATATATTTAAAACATATAAATTTATAAATATATAAAAATATATAAATTTAGAACATATATATTAAAATTATATATACACATATAAAAATAAAATATGTAAATATGTAAATATATTAATATATATTTTTATATAATTAAATTAAATAAAAATTTAACACTGAAAACATTTATAAAATGAAAATATATAATTTTAAAAAATTTATAACCATAAAAATGTATATAGTTTATCATGAAAAAAATTGTAACAAATGAGTTATAATTGATAAAAAATTTCTAACCATAAACATTCTTAACCATAAAAATGTTATATCTGTAAACATTTTATGAAAAGAAATAAATATAGATATTAATAATATAAACCACAATAAAATTATAACAAACATTTGTAAAAGCAAAAAATTATATTTATAAAGAAATTATAACAAACAACTAATTATTGACAAAAAAACTTATAACTGATAAATTTGTTAATATAAAAAAACAAATGAAGGAATTGAATTTATAACTAACAAATAAATAATAAATCATTTAAACATGAAAAAAGTTTAACATACAAAATATAGAGATTGATGTATAAGACTTGTGATAAAGAGAAACAAAATAGTGATAATAGACTTTAAATTGTATAGAATGAAAGTAGAGTGTGGATGAAAATAGGCATCAAAGGTTGATGATTTTGTATCTCAAATGAGATAACTAGAAAAAATATCTGATTGATGGAACTTAGTGAATCATAGTAAAAAAGTTGTGAAACTAGATGAATCTAACATGATAGAGGATAAATGAGGAAAAACTGAGGATACATCAGATTGAACAAAGAATATAGAGCACAGTTCAAATTAAAAAACTTAAGATTCTAGAAAATTGGTCATCGAACGAAGTAAGAGATCATATAAACCTTTTTTTATTAATTTCATTAAAAAAATTTTAAATAAAATATGTTTTAACAGAAATTAAAATATACTTTTATCATTTGTAATATATAAATTATGTAAAAACATAAACCTTTGTGGTTTTCAAGTTAGTTATTAACAAATTATGTTAAACCCTTAATGAGGGAATACATAATATACTATTGTAGACATAAGAAACAATTAAAAATATAGAGAATAAACAATGATCTACTTGAGTTGTACAAAAATTAGGTCAAATTCTCTACTAATCCATCATATAAAAGAAACCCAAGAAAACTATTGGGAGATGATCACTTGGGTGTGCTCTGTAGGATCATATTTCTAAACAAATTGGAAACCATGTGAAATAAATTTTCAAGAGTATACATATATGATATTTACCCAAAAAATAATAATCAATAATTATAAATAGATAAGTATAAATATTAATATTAATATATAAAGTTACATAATTACATATTCAATCTCAAGGAAACAACATCTTCCACAATTTATTTTATCTTCTATATCATTTGTGAGCACATATTACCCATAAAATATCCATGAAAATTTTTATTCCCACCATTATTAGAAATATTATAATCCTAAATCATTAATAAAGGAAGGGTAAAAATAACCAACTGTATAAAAATCCTCAAAAAAATAAAACTAAAAAAGAATATAGAAATTTACTACCTCTCTTAGTTGTTAGTTCAGAGGTTGTTCCAACTCACAACTGGGTAGTAAGTCATAGTTCTAAAATCTATAATCAACTGATGCAGGGATGATAAATAACAAATATAATGGAATAACGACATGATTTCAAATTCCAAAATACATTACCAGTTATAAATTTTATAATATGATTTCACAATTCCATAATTATATCATCATAACATCAAATACCATCATAGAAAGGTATATAATCATGGAGTCCACCAACAATTCTTCATCCATAATACTTTATCATACATAACTATTACCATGAGCCATTACGGCCCATATTATACTAACCATCATACTTTATCACTACTTTATTATCTCATATCTACACTTCATCAACCATAACTAATTAGAGTAATATCATGATCAATTAATATAGTAAACAACATCAAACATTGTTAAAATCAAACCATTATCTCCATTATCAAACCTTCTATAATAAATAAAAAATAAAAATCAATACTGTATCACCAACCAAAATACCCACATTTTATCTTCATCCATTTATTTCATACTAACCATTCATTTTCATTTTTCATTTCATTTATTACACACCATTTCCCACAATTTTATTTAACACATTATTTCCATTTATATCTATCTTTTAACCAATAACGTTCATATTTTATATCCACCCCATATCCATGAAACCTCCCTATTATTCATTGAACCACATAACATTACCAATCCAAAAAATGGAATATGATATAAAATAGAATAGGGATGAAAATACAACAAAATTCTCACCACTTCATTTCCCAACTCTTCACCTTTTAATCATAGTCAATACCCACCATACTAGACCACTTTCTTCCAATTCATGTCACATTATCTACCCAAAATAACCTTTAAATTAATCCCATAACCCATGAAAGAACATATTGATATAATAATAATATGAAAAAATTCCATTAATTAAACTCACCACCACACAACCCATTAATTTTTACTAATACCACCACTTTTTATATAAACTACAATCTAGTTACATGGATTTTCTAAACAACACCCGAGTAGTGATTCTAGAAGAACTCATGTGTGCCTCCTGATACACAGGAGGCTTTCAAAAAATAAAGAAGTTCTAAGGGTGTAACAGAGATACAATACTCTTCATAATCATAGACATGAACCATACAAATAATAAAATATAGAAGCCCATAATATCATGATAGAAGGTAAATAGAGAATAGGGCAGTAATAAATATCACACATGTCATACATGTAAAATGAAACATGATCCAAATCTGACAATCCAAACCAAGTATTAATAAACAAAAATGTAAATAAACAAATGAGACATAGCTTATAGTGTGTCATAACATCACCTTTGGTGCCAAGCCTCCATCTCCTCACCTCTCTATCAGAGGGCCATTTCCCATCCACTAAATCCATAATCCTGAAATCTTCACATACGTCAAGATACCCATGTAGGGATGTGAGTATAACCTATTTGTAGTCAACCAATATGTATTTAACATATTTGAATGTGTACGTAGAGTTGTATGTAATGATAACTAAAATAAATCCACACATAATAAAAAATACCATACTAAGAATCCTTGTGCTAACTTATTCACCATGAACCATAATCGTACCAAGTTCATCTCTATGTTAGATTAATATATGAATGGTCATGGTAATATCATATGTGGAGGATCCAACTAAAAGTATTATCAGTAGTAGTAAAGGCATATGACCACATGTAAATACAAATAAGGATATTATACCTCGTCTCTAGGCTAAAGGTCACTATTGAAGCCACATAAGGTTATAATTACCTATATCTACTACTACCTCTCGTTTCAGGTCACCAAAGGCCATATTGATCCTAGTTCAGGCCATAAAAGGCTATCATGCACCATATTATAACTTAGACTTGTCATCATGTCACATGAAATTTTTGAACACACTCCCCCTCTAGGTCCACTAAGCCATGAAAGGTCAACCTACACATTGGTTCCATGAATAGAATAAAAAATATAGCTTATACCAAAAAAATCACATGGAAATAATGTCATCATAATAGTCACATATATCTAAAGGCATAACACAACAAGAATAGTTCTCATGAGCTACACACACAAAGGCATACAAAATCATATAATGCTTTTCTATGTCAGGTATAATCATGGGACAAGAAGTCATGTAACCCAAATAACCCATGGATATTCACACACATACATCAAATCATGGAAAATAACTCATCAAGGACCTATATTGTAAGGAAATTCAACCTTTTAATTTCTAATGGAAATATCCGAGACCCGTCAAGAGATGATACCCGAGACATGCCCATAGACCAAATAGATCATTCCTTCACTCTAAGGACCCCATGAACTGATCCCAATTCAATTACATTTTGGGATAAAGAATGATATTCTTGAAGATTATAAGTTTAAGGGATTAGATCTACACAAACATACCTCTCAATATTTTCCAAAGTCTCAAGATATGGGATTTATTAGAGGAAGCCACAAACACACTACTTCCATCATAAATTAATCAAAAATACAAGAATTAATAATTAGATATATTACGGATACATATATATAGAAATAAAATTCTTGATATATGATTTGTTTCAAAAGAATAATGGTAGATATTTAATAAAATCAATAAAAAGAGTTTCACAAATCATATAACTCCATTCATGATCAAGAATATGATTGGATCCCTCAGAATTAATCTTAGAAGAGAAGTATATATCTAAGAAGATCCTATAGAGTCTCTAGGTTTGATAGGGAAATAATTAGGAATAATAATGAGTCAATTAAGATTATTTTTGGCCATTGAAGTTGATTTTTGGATCATTAAAATCACTCTCATAAATATTTCTCATATAATTTCCCAAACTGTGCTCTAACCATGCAAGGATTTCAACCTCTCTTGGGCACCAAAATTATTTAGTAGAATTGTTTTGTAAACCATGAACCAAAATTTTTTTCTCCTATATCCTAGGACACACTATTTCTAGAGAATTTAACAGAGTTATATCTAAATGTGAACCAACTGTGCGCCTCTGCCATCATTCTCTAAATAAGACACACAATTCTTGTGGAGAATCTCATGGTTTCCCTTAGTAATGCGCCCATATTTCACCCCTTTAAAGGACTAGTAAAATATAAAAAAACTATAAAAACAAAAAACTTATCCCATACAATTCATAGTTCAAAAAACACACAAATAAATGATAAAATTAAATCATAAAAAACCATAAAAATATGTGGTATTTACATTATACTCCTATAAAAAATTCTCATCTTCTAATAGCATATCAAGGAATCTTTCTCGAATAACATTGGATATAGTGAATGGATATCCTACTTACACTCCCATGAATCCTCCTAGATCCTCCCATTATTCCATAGGATTATGACAAGTGGAATATCCTTTCCCTAAAATAACTACTCTCTTTAGACAATAATGCACACCAGAAATTCCACAAATGATTCATCAAGCTTTAGCTCAGTTTCCTTATAGCCAATCACATGTGTAGGATCGAGCATGTACCTATGAAGATCAGACACATAGAAAAAATCATGCATACCTTAGTACCATGGAGGAAGATCTTAATAGGAGTTCACTATCCTAACTTTATAAGTAATCTTGAACAATCCAACAAATCTTGACCGAATATTTCATTGCTTCTTAATCCGCCATGCCCTAGTTCAGTATTCAACCGCCAGAGAACTTGGACACCATGAGTGAACTCCAAGGGTTTTCTGATACTATTGGAATAAGAATTCTACTTTCTATTATTATATACTAACAAATTCTAGATGAATTGAACTATTATTAATGTCTCCTACACCCTGCTTCACCCTATAACAGCTGACTTACCCACCTCATATGAACATATCAATGAGCGACATGGCCAACCAGAAAGGGCTCGAAAATTTTCCATATGTATGGAGCCTTAAAAAATATTATTTTGTGAAAAATAAAACAAGGACTGGAAATCATCCCAAGATCTAACAAAATCTAGGATGCATGACAACGACCTGTAATCCGATATTTTTTTTCATCCTCTCTAATTTATTATCAGTCTATAGACAAAACACTATAATCAATTTTGGAAGAGTAAAAAATCCTTATAAAATCCCTACCAAAACCATGATGTGAAATGTGAATCCCTATTAGATAAAATGATCACGGGAACTCCAAAAGGCATAAATTATTATATACATATAACTATCCCAATTTATCCATAGAATGGGTCTCAAAGGTTGGCTAGTAATGAGAAACATTCATCATCTAATCAACTATAATCAAAATGGAATCACGAATCCCAGGGTTCATGGTAACCCTTCCATGAATTATATTATCAATTTGTTCCACTTCCACATCATCACTAAAAGTTGATAAAGGAAACCCCTAGAAAATATATGATTTTCTTTTACCCTCTAGAAGTCAAGGAATCCTGAAACTGAACTAGTGATGTCCCTCTTCATACTAGGCCACCAAAAGTAATGTCAGATTTCATGGTATATTTTTTCATCCATATATACACTACCAATTTTGAAGTCTGAGATTATGGCATCATATTTTTCCTTAAGGTAGATGAAAAAAATACCCTACCAGATATGTAAATCAATATTTCATCAGTGAAGGGCCACCCTTGAACAAGCACACTCTCTGCTAACCGTTCGCACATCACCACACATGCAGGCTACAACTCTTGTCTCGCCCTCACATGGTCCAGTAATGAAGTAATAATAACCAAAGGAACACATGTCATCACACCATGATCCTTCTATGATCCTTTAGATACTCTTCTATTAAACTCATTTGATTCCATTACTCTTTTGAAGGATAATCTCCAAGATCCTTCATTTATGACATATTCTTACAAATAACATCGAAAATGAAATTTATTTTCCTTGGAACATGATCTTTCTAAAAGTAAAATGACTATAGGTAACCCAACCAATGAATATATCACAGATTCAGATCCCATTGAGAGTATATATCAAAATCTCATGCAGTCCTTGTATATGAAAAAACTCTTATGGAAGATACAGTTCCACGAAAACATAGGGGATTATAACACAACTTCCAACACTATGTCATGTGGTGGGTAGTTCTTCTCATGGTATTGTATATGACATGGTCAATAATAGACTACCCAATCCCCCTACATTAACATTGGTCCCAACCAAAATCATGATGCATCGCAATACATTCAATGTCATATACCATGTTATGTAAGGGTCAAAACTGGGGTTGTCTTCAATATCTTCTTCAACTCTGGAAAGTTCTCCCCACATTGACTAATACATTCAAACTTAACCCCCTTCTTGGTGTGCCCTCTCATCATTTTTCGAAGTGGGAGAATTCCTCGATTAACCATTGCTATGACCCATATAATATTTGGATTTTCATAACCTTAAATTTTTTTGAGAGTGATCCCAATACATCACCATTTATACATTTTTTGTGTCCATAAAATTTCCTACCTTAGAGAACACATGGATTAGAAAACACCCCTGTAATATCCTAAAAATACACTGAGTAATATTTGCAGAAATCCAATGTTCTTGGAGTGTACTCAACAGGGTCTGATGGGTTCCATGATGTAACTTATAATTTCACGAATATATAAGGATATCATCATCATATACAAATTAAAAATATTCAATATATGAATGTAATTTCTTATTCATGAGATCTATGAACACCACTAGGGAATCAATCAAAATAAAAGACATGATAAGATACTCAGAAAATCCATATCTACTCTTGAATGCCTTCTTATGGATATCCTGCTCTATGACCCATAAATGATGATAGACCGACAAAAAATTGATCCCAAAGAACCTCTAGAGTCACCGTAATTGATCAAAGAGATTATCAATGTAGGGTAATAAAGACCTAATCTTCACCGTTACCAAATTTAGATTCATGTAGTCTAGATAAAGTGATATAATAATGTTAACATTCATAAAAACATTGGGAAACCTCAAAAATACATGATTATTCTGATTGAAACCTTTATCTATAGATCCCCATTCTTATTCTCAAGCTCTATCAACATAGAAATCCCTATTCAATTAGGATGAATTGAAAGAGCTGTAATCTAGACCCTACTTCTATATAAAACTATACTTCCCAATCACGTGGAAGAACTAAGAAGTTATCTAGAAATAAATCTGCAAATATTTTTATAACATTAGAAAAATGAGAGGTAACTATATTCGATTCTTCTATGAGAGAGAATCTTGCAATATGAGCTATGATGGATCTAATTTATCTCAAATCATGTCCCACTCTTCTGGATATGACTTCATACACACTAGTAATCAAAACCTTCTCTCCCATAAGTGAATTAATGGACTCCTACATTTTACTATAGTCGAGGTGAGAATGAAATATTTTCATCTAGTATATTCCACAAATCACATTGAGGCTTTTAATTTCATGGATTATGAAATCACATAGATATCTATTGCTAGAAACAAATAATGGATTATTGAAAAATCTCTTGATATAAGGACCCGACTTTAATACATACATAATCTTGAATTTAGTCAAGAAAATAATTCCTTTTACATTGAGGATATTTTCATGTTTAGAGATTTAGGGAATTAGGAAAATACATTCATAACATTACACATTATTATAGAGTGGATACCATAAAAAATAGTTTCCTTTTTTTTCAAAATATAAAACATTAAAACATAAATCAAGACTTCTTGAAAATTCTGCAACATTTAACATGGATTCCTTCCTTGTATTACACATCCATTAACCTGTTAAAAATCATTTAAAAACATGGGATGAGCACAAAATCCCAGCAAGGTATGTAAAAGAATGAAAGAGCACATTAGTCCATGAATACTCGTAACTTATGAAAACATTTTCAAAAGACATGCTTGTCACCCATATATAATTACTTCATGTAACATGAGATTTACACAAGATCCACAAAAAAACATGAGAACATAAATATAATCATAATGGTATCTTGGGGAATTAATTCTATAATCTTGTAACCATTCCTGGATACCTTATAATTTGTAACCCTCACAGCTACCTTACTTTTGTAACCCTTGCAGTTACACTTGGGGTAACCATACGGTCGACCTCCAAATTACTCATACCCAATGCATTGGAGGTAAATATAGGTCTCAAGATTCATCATAAATAACTATCAAGAACCAAAACATAATCATAAAACATGAATAATTTCATAAAAACATCACTCTGGAATTTCATAAACCAAATTTTAAAAGAGGATATTTAAAGAAAACCCCCTTATAAATATCATACAATTGAAGAGATACTTAATAGAGTGGATTTATAAAGTATATATACTGTAAATACACATAATAAAACATAAAATTAACATAACCCATCACACATACAATTTAAATAGCACATAAATATTGAAGTATAAGGTTAACCCAAAGAATGGAAATTTTGTTAAGAATTCCCTTACCTCGGGTTTTCCTTACTTCAAAATTGTTTAAACCTCCTGTATAATGGTTAATAGAGTGTTGTTAATATATTAAAGAAACATTTTCAGGTTTATAAAATCTTATATGATCATTTCATAGCACCATTTCACCATTTAATTGTTAGTATTTTGCCTCTTGCACTATTTTTGGGTGAGTCCTTTACATGATTTCCAAGTTTGGTTCATGATGGCTACTCTGGTTGAATAGAAGTGAAACTATAGAATTATAATGGAAAGGTATTTATATATTTCTAGTAACATTATTTATACCATTTATCACTTTGATCTTTTATATGAGGATGAATCATAAGGTAAAACATTAATGATGTTCTTTTGGATCATTTTAGTGGTTCTTTGATAATATCATCCTTATTTTATATTATAAATTAGAACCATGAGTAAAAAATAATTACATAACCACGGATGATTTAAAAAACATATATTATAACCTGGTTCATGCATATAAATAGTTTTATGACCAGTCTTGAATGAATTAAGGGAAATATAAATCACATTGTCCACGATGTAGGTAATTCGACACATCACAGACAATGTTTTTATTCCTTAAATAAGAAAAAGATGGGAAGAATAATGATGAGAAATTTTCTATAAACATGAGAACATCAATAATATACAATATTATGAAGATTTCATGCCACATGGATAAGATTAGGTGAGGAAAGAAGATGAAAAGAAAGGAAGCTTAAAATAAATGAAAACATGATTAATTTACCACGAAAATCCGGCAGCCGAACGACGTCTCTTAAAATTTCATAAAAAAAGTTCGATGAGAGGAATGGAATATCAAATCATTCATACATAATATTGATAGTAAGGGTGAATATTTAATGAGATATCCCAACACAATCCAAAGGTAATGATATAGAATAACATAAAATGAAATAAAAGAAAGAAAATAAAAGAGGTTGTTTTCCACTTGATCTCTTCCTCTTGAGATCCTTCTTAAGGGCTTTGGTTTTGGTCTTTTTGTGAGGCCAACAGCTCTATGACGTAGGGAAGAGACTTGGGAGGAGTATTGGGTAGAAACTAGGTATGGATCAAGTCTTGAGAGGTGTAAGAAGAAGAGGGGAGTGAGGGTGGTATTTATAGTGGAGGAGGGGAGGTATTTTAGATTATTTTATCATTATTATAATATTTTTATCAAGACTATTAATAATATCAATTAAAGTGACCCTAAATAGTAATAATATCATGTGAGTTCCAACCAAGTGGCCTTGAATCACTTATGATTTCATTAATAGTGAATTTTACTGATAATTTGATTATTTGGTATTTTATCGTATTTCACTACTCATCGACCATTAAAGAATTTTAGAAAAATCCATAAAATATACCCCAACCATTTTTCAACGTGAAGAATTCAAAAATGAATTCCATTTTTTGAAAAAAAAATTCTAAATATTGTTAATTAGATTATTAAATAAAAGCATAATTAATTCAAAAATTTACATTTCTAATTCTATAACTACTTCTATATAATGATGAAAAATTAACCAAGTTGTTATTATATTAAAGCCTTAAGAAAATAAAATAATAATTAAATTTACTATTCATGACGGTCATATTACTATTCGTATTACTATTTATAAGGGTATGTTACTATTCACCAAAAAACAAGTTGGATCCAATAGACTCCAAATAACATACTGAACACATTTGTAGATGACACTTTCATGAAATTCAATACACAGAATTGGAAAAGTTATATTTTAATGGCTAGTTAAAAATATCTACTTAAAACAAAGATTCATGCATTTATTATTTATTTTCAGAATAACTTTGGGTGTTACATTATCCCCACATACTAGAAATTGTGTCCTCACAATTTTATTACTTATTAAACATCTGAGGGTATTTTTCCCTCATAGCATTTTCAGAATCCCATGTTACTTTTTCAACCATGTGGTTTCTCCATGAAACCATTACCTGGTGGATTACCTTATTCTGCAAAACCTGTTCCCTTCGATCAAGAATCCGAACTATTTTCTCTTCATAAGAAAGGATCTATTCCAGCTGAACTACTTCTAGGCTCAAGACATGTGATGAATCTGGCACATACTTTCTCAACATCGAAACATGAAAATCATTGTTTACCTAAAACAATATCAGAGGCAATGCTACGCGGTATGAAACTGTTCCAACTTTCTCCAAGATTTCAAAAGGACCGATGAACCATGGACTTAGCTTCCCTTTCTTTCCTAAATGCATCACACTTTTCCAAGGGGAGGTTTTGATGAAAACATGGTCACTTACCTAGAAAGAGAAGTTCTTCCTTCTGTTATATGCATAACTTTTCTGACTGCTCTAATCTATCCTCATGTGCTGTTGGATCATCCTCACATTCTCAGCCACTTCTTCTATTAATTCTGGCCCCATCAACATTCTTTCACCGACTTCATCCCAAAACACTGGAGTCTCACACCGCTTCCCATACAAGGCCTCAAAAGGTCCCATCTGAATACTGTAATGAAAACTATTATTATAAGAAAACACAAATAAAGAAAGATGATGATCCAAACTTCCCTGATAGTCCATTGAACATGCTCAGAGCATATCCTCCAGAGTTTGAATCCTTCGCTCTGACATCCCATCAGATTGAGGATGAAAAGCTATAATAAAATTTAACTCTATGCCCAATGACTTCTGAAGTCACTTCCAAAAGTTAGAAGTGAACCTGGGATCTCGGACTGATACAATGGAAAGAGGAACTCCATGTAACCTGACAATCTTTTTAAGGTACAAGCAAGAAATTTGGTCCAAATACATTGTATATCGAATAGAAAGAAAATGTGCAGACTTTTTTATCTGATCAAAAATAACCCAAATCGCATTGTTACCTCAAGAAGTATTTGGTAGTCCCACCATAATGACCATGGATACATTCTCCCATTTCCACTCTAGTAGTGGCAAAGGTTGAAGCATCCCCTTCGGAAAATGCTGCTCTTCATTAACCTGTTGACATGTCAAACATCTCATGGTATAATCAGCAATATCTCTTTTCATTCCATCCCACCAATAATACTCTTGATGTTCCTTGTACATCTTAGTACTTCCAGGATGAACAGAAAATGGAGAACTATGAGATTTGCACAACAAATCTTGCTTTAAATGAGAATCTCTAGGCCCAAACAACCTTTTTCCAAATCTCAAAACGCAATATTTATCAAGATTAAATTCTGGAAACTTACCCATTTTAACCAATTCTACCTTTTTCTGTATCTCACAGCCTTCCTTCTGTGCTCGCTTAATTCTGTCTATCAACGAAGACTGCACTGAAAACTGAAAGAAAATAGATGTATTCACTGCACCAATAGCTTCTAAACCAAAATTCATCAAATCATTAATCAATGGATCATATTCCAAACGTAAGATGGTTAATGATGCATGATGATTCTGACATAAGGAATCTGCCACTTTGTTTGGTTTCCCAGGATGGTAATTGATCATGCAGTCATAATCCTTTATCAGTTCTAGCCATCTTCTCTACCTCATGTTTAATTCCATCGAAGTGAATATATACTTCAAACATTTATGGTCAGTATAAATTTGACATTTGGTTCTGTATAAATGATGCCTCCAAATTTCCAAAGAAAAAACCACAGCATCCAATTCCAAATCATGTGTGGGATAATTTAGCTCATGAGGTTTAATTTGTCTTGAAGCACAGGAAATTACCTAATCATTCTACATCAAAACACAACCAAGTCCCTTCAATGAAGCATCACTGTAGATGTCAAACTCACCATTCCGGGAAGGTAAGGCCAACATTGGAGCATTCACCAATCTATTCTTAAATTCTTTAAAACAAACATCACATTCCTCTATCCAAACAAATTTAACCCCTTTCTGTGTTAACATAGTTATCGGGATAGATAAAAATGAAAGGTTCTTAACCAACTGTCAGTAATAACATGCTACGCCCAGAAAACTATGAACATCTGTAACATTTGTGGGTCTTGGCCATTCATCAACTACTTCTGTTTTGGAAGGATCAACTGTTATTCCATCTTTATTTAATATGTGTCCAAGAAAAGAAATCTAATGCAACCGAAAATCACACTTCTTGAATTATCCATATAGTTTCTTTTCTTTTAAAGCTTTCAAATCAACCCTTAGATGTTTTTCTTGCTCTTATTTATTTTTAGAAAAAACCAGAATGTCATCTATAAATACAACCAAAAACTTATCCAAGATCTCATCAAATACTCTATTACTAAGATTCATGAATAAAGTAGGCTCATTAGTTAATCCAAACATCATAACAAAAAATTCATAGTTCCCATATCTAGTACGAAAGGCTTTTTTGGGATGTCATCCTTCTTCACCTTCAGCTGATGATATCTTGATCTCAAGTCAATCTTGTAAAAGTACTGAGCTCTCTAGAGATGACCAAACAAGTCATCAATATGAGGAAGTGGATACTTGTTTTTAATAGTGATGTTATTCAATGCTCTATAATCAATGCAGAGTCTCAGGGGACCATATTTCTTTTTAACAAACAAAATAGGGTCTCCCCATGTTGAAGTGCTATGACGAATGAATCCTTTGTTAAGAAAATCCTTCAACTGATTTATGAATTCAAGAAGTTCTACTAGAGCCATACAATATAGGGGTATTGAATTTGGCATAGCATCAGGAACTAAGTCACTTGTTAATTAGACTTCTCGATCAGGTATGACACCATGTAACTCATCAGGAAAAACATCAAGGTATTCATTTACCACTGGCACATCATTAATTTGAATAGTTCCCTTGTTTTCAACAATATGAGAAAGGTAACTTTCATTTCCATCTATCAATAGTTTCTCAGTTTCATGATATGTTATCAATTCTATGTGTTCATTCTTGTATACAAACTGAAAATCTTTATGAAAAACAACTTCTTTAGCTCTACAGTAAATCATAGCATGATTATCAGAAAGCCAATCCATCCCCAAAATAACATCAAACTCGACTAAGGGAAAAACAACAAGGTTTTTAGGTAAATTCTTTCCACAGAGCACAATAGAACGATTCTTATAATTCCTATTTCTTAAAACATTTCCCCCTGGTGATTTAATAACAAGTTCGGGTCTCATTTTTTGAGGTGATATTTCCAATTTACCTGAAAATTTATCAGAGATGAATGAATGTGTAGACCCCATTTCAAAAAAAACATTAGCAAAATTGGAGTGAACAAATAAAGTACCTGATACGACTTCATTGGTTAGCCTAACATCTGCTGATGTAGTCGCAAAGGATCTCACTACTCATTTCTTCTTGTAGTATTGCTTCTTTGCATCATTCAGATCTCTCATTGGGAAGGCATTTGCATAATGACCCATCTCACCACATTTAAAACACATTACATCTTGCTTTTCAGGATTAGTATTCAGATCATTTTCATTACAATCTTAGGCAATATGTCCAAACTTACCACATTTAAAACACTTCCTATTTTTGATAAGACATTACCCAGGGTGCTTCATGCCACACTTCTCACAAATTTGGAACTGAATTTTCATACCATAAATTTTCATTGGTTGATTCATACCCATTTCTTTCCAACTAAACCTCTTCTTATCATTGTTTCCGAAATTCACGTGATCATCTGTAAACTCCATCTCTACCCTCTCAACACATCAGAAAAGTTTCTCATAACTTTTGATTTCACGGGAGTCCAACACCCTTCTATACCTTGGCTTCAGTCCTGAGTAAAAGCGATTGATTTTTCTATCAAGATCCAGAATAAGATTTGGGGAATACCTTGCCAGTCGGGTGAAGTTCTCTTCATACACAGCAACGGAATTTTCCACCTTCTATTTCAATTCAAGGAATTTCTTCTCCATTCTACGTCGCACCACCTTAGGAAAATATATTTAAAGAAAAAGACTTTTAAATTCATCCCACTCTAAGGCATCCAAATATTTTCTACCCCTGATATTCCTTAACATTGACCACCACTGATCATCTTCCCCTTCAAAATGATAAATGGAAATACTTACCTTTGGATTGTCTGAACATCGCATAACATCGAATATCTTTTCAAGGGATTTGATCCATCCTTTAGCTGCTACTGGTTCAAAAGAGTCATTGAATATAGGAGGATGTTGTCTCATAAAATGTTCCACTACTATCATGATCCGTTGTGGTACCACTATTTTTTCTCTTGCATGGATTCCACCACCATTTATTTCCAGCGTTAGCAGATCCATTACTTTCACAAACTGCTCGATTCAAATCCCTACCATTCCGGGCTGTAGTTCTGGAAGGATGTCATTCAGTCGGTGCCTCTCTTCTTCAGCATCCATGTTGCTTCTGTGGACAACCATTTTTAGCAGACATGTCTTAGATGAAGCAACATGGTAATATTTAAATGCTATAAATTTTCATATTAAAAATAGAGTGAAAATCATTTATGGTATTCTATTAACATCACCCTAACCCCTAAATTTATCTAAATCATCCTCTGATACCAACTATAAATACCTAACCTTAATACATATATATTCTTGAATTTAGTCATGTAAATACTTCCTTTTACATTGTGTATCATTTCATGTTTATAGATTTAGGGTATTTTGAAAATACATTCATAACACTACACATTATTACAGAGTGGATACCATAAAAAATAGTTTCCTTTTTTTCAAAATACAAAACATTATAACAAAAAGAAAGACTCATTGAAAATTCTTCAACATTTAACATGGATTCCTTCCTTATATTAAAGATCCATAAACCTGCGAAAAATCATTAAAAAAAATTATGACGAGAACAAAAGCTCATTAAGGGATGGAAAATAAGGAAAGAGCACATTAGTCAATGAATACTCGTATTGTATGAAAACATTTTCAAAAGACATTCTTGTCACCCATATACACATACTTTGTAACACCCCAAGATTTCATAGTGTTTTATTTTTTTTTAAATAATTCAATAACATGGACTACACACAACACCAAGTTCAAGCGCACCATAACTTACTAAACAAGCCGTTCAAAAGAGGTTATGAATTTTATTAACTAAATTTTAAACTTTATATAGTCCTTATAATTTTAGAATCAATATTATGAGTTTATTAGACATAATGCAAGAACAAATTCATTTTCAGTATTGCACTTTTATCAACTTTTAATAGTGAAACCTTTTTAAATAAAATATTTTATACTTTTTTAATAATGGGGAGATAAAAAATTTAAAATGAAACATCCCAAGCTTCCACGGTACGCTTTCCTTTGAATAATTCAGTAGCATGTGTTGTACGCAACTTCGAGTTTTAACACACACCACAACCGATCAAACTAGCCATTTTGAATAGTAATACCTACTTTTTGAAATTTTATCTCTCAAAATGGACTTCATTTTGGGATTCAGAATATCCAAATTAGCCTAAGGTGAAATTTAGGTACTTTTCGGATAACTTTAATATTTTGATGAATAGTTAAAATTACTAAATTTTAATTAAAAACAAATTTTTTAATCAAAATAATTAATAGTGATAAATAATGAATTTCAGTGGTTTTAAAGAATATTTAGAATATATTTCTACCATTTAATATAATTTTGGTTATTGGAGAGTATTTTACAATTAAACCGGACATAAACAAGTGTCAATCTTTTGATAGTTATTATCTCTTAAAAACACGCTTTTTGTTTTAACAACGGGAATTAATTTTAAATTAATTTCTACCACTTCTGTGTTTTGAATTTGGAAAAATGGATTCCATATTTGGAATCAGGATGTTCAAATTATGTAAATAGGTAACTTTTATTTTTAGACATTTTGAATAATTATTTCGGTAAATATTTTTTTTACCATGGTTAAGGGTAAATCCGGTAAATAAGGGTTAAACAAATAATATTATAATAATACTAAATTTCCCTAAAACATGTCCTAACCTTATTGGTTGATACATGTTCGATCATAGGCATCTTTGGGTCGATTTTGGGACCCCATGTAGCCACTTGTAGGTGGTAGGTACACTTTATTTTAATTAAGTTAAAATGAGTACAAAAATGACAAAAGCATATATCTTTTAGCAAAAAAAATTTTAAATAGGTTTATATATGTTGGATTTTCGACTATAAATATTCATTAGAAATAAAAGAAGATTTAATACATAATTATATTTTATTAATAATTTTTAGACATTAAATAATTTAATTTATTTATGACACAATGATGATGCAGTAATTACCATAATTGTGAAAAATTAAAATAATTGATATTATAAATACCCAAATAAATATAATTTTAGAATTTTAATTAATTAAAATAATTTTATAGGATAATATGGAATATTAGGATTGATTTTATTAACCTTTTTAGAAGTATTCATTCTTTTATGAGTTTCACAAAAATCAACTATTGAATAGTGTCAACATTGACCTAAAAGATTTTTTAAAACAAATATTATATTATTAATTGATATTAAATTCATAAAAATCTATGGTTTCGCCAAAAGACTTATATCATGATATTTGTATCATTAATGGACCACTTGGGGGGTCTATTGGATGTATATGGTAAGTTTATTCACCATATAATATAAAAATACAAAGAGACATTGTAAAAGTGAAACTAAATAACTTAGAGTTAATACTTAATGATAAGGTTAATATAGGAACCCAAAACTGTCTAAATTCTATTGTTTTAATGTTTTTCGACCTATAACCACCTTAAAATTTAAATAATAAACATTGGAGCCATTATAAGACAAATATAAATTTATTACAAATTAATATTTCTAGCTTTTCCAAAGGTGCCCCTCACCCCCCTTATAAAAGGGCACTCCTCCTTATCATTTCTTCACTCATTCAAAACATTTTGGTTCAGCCAAAATCTACCCAAATACTCTCTCAACTTCCCTAACTACAACTTAGAGGCCTTAGATTGATCGTAAATTCATCCTAAGGAGCCCTTTTGTTCAAATCAAAAGGGAAAACCCGAAGAAGAGGTAATGATTTCACCACGATTTTCCAAGTTCCTTTCTTCTACCACTTCTTCATCCTTTGTTATTACCATTATAAAATAATAACTCCAGTATCATATATATACTATTATATTATTATAAATATAGTACAACCATATTCAGTATTCTATCCACCCTTTGAATAACATGTCACCATACGTGCGTACGTACGGCTTCCCGTCTCCACGTCGTGGTGTAATTGTTATTCAATATATTATTATTTGTATGGGTATAATAATGATGTCTAACTCATGTAAATAATAAATATAACATGTTAATTATTCTGTATATATGATATACCATCCATTTATTTATTATTTTAATATCAAAAGAATGATATTGTCGCTCGTGCGTACGTACGGACTACCGTCTCCACGAACGCGATGAGATTCATTCTCCATCATATCCATTCAAGTATAATTATCATTTGAAGATTTAAAAATAATGTTTAAGGACTTGATATCATTCTGTATATGAATAATATAAAACCTATCCATGAAAAACATGGTTTATGTAACAAAACATATAAAAGAAAACGAGTAAGTTAACACCAGAAACGACGATAATACTAAGATATTATTAACAAAGCAATGTTAAAAGATCATATGTGATATCATATGAATGTATATGATTATTGTATAATTTAATAAAAATTATTTCACTATTATACAGGAGGTTAACCTACCCCAACCAAGGAAAAGTACAAGGTACGGGTTTATTTCGCAATCTCTTCATTATCCGAGGTTGTTTATACGTAATTATCTTCTGGGATCTCTTTATCATCCATATCCATGTTCCTCAAAAATGTATTTAAAAACATTTTTACTATTTACTAGACAATGGTTTAAAGTCATTTATAACCTTATGTTTTTTTAAAAGAATCTTTTCGTCGTTTTCAAAACAAGGCACTTTTAACCATTACGACAAATTTAAGGTAAGAATGTCTTTTTTTTAAATTATACGACGGGTGCGGCTATTTACCGCCGTTATAAAATCGTCGAGGCTTCTCTTACAAGCTTATAAAAATATATTCAAAGTAAATGTTTTATTTTATAATTATGTGACTTTTTGAAATGAATATTTTAAGAATTTTTGAAAGGTACTCTTTATCGAGACCATAATTTTAAATGTTTTAAAGATTTATCGTTCTAAATATTTTTAATTAATATCCTTGTTTTCAAAATGATTTTAAGGATTTATTTATATGGACATGAATGTTTTGAAATGACATTTATTTTCAAAAGTTTCAAAGTGGTATGGGACACTTTGATTCAAAAATCTATTTTAAATTACTTCCTTTATAAATGGGTGACTTTTCAATGATTTCGAGAAAAGAGATATTCCTATCAAATGGTTTTGATTTCATCTATGTCAACATCCTTGTTAGATTTTAAGATTATTTGAAGTTGATTTATTTTGATACAAAACATTTGTATTGTATTGACGGTTTTGTGATATGTTTTACTGTGGATGTGTTATTTTTATACCATTCATGGTTTATGAAGAAAGTATTGACATTTCGTATGCTAGTTTTAATACGAATGTTTATGTTATGTTTAAACCTTTTCATATGGGAATGAATTGGACTTAGTAAGTGATGGGTGGAGCCCGCTATAGCTCCTCGATGCATCAGTAGGTCTCATGAGACAAACTAGTGTCTTGGCACAAGGCCTTGGAAAAATCTTATTTTTAGTCTTGGCACGAGGCCTTGGCTCTGTGGTTATGATAGTCTGGCATTATGCATTACATTATTATGAAAGTGGTTATTGATATTTCATGTGATTATTCTATTAGTAGAATATCCATGTGAATAAGTAAATGGAATTATTTCATTTTACTTTTTCCATACTATGTTGAAGTTCAAGTTTAAAAGGCTTTTGTTTTAGTTATACATTTCCTTAAATGTTTATGCTTATTTTTGAAAGTTTCTGCTATATTTTTATCCTTACTGGGCATTTGAGCTCACCCCTTTTCTATGTTTTATTTTTCCCAGGATGTGAAGAAGTAAGTTATGAATGACATGAATGTATAGTATGTGGGGATATGAGTGTGGAATATTGAGACTAAGTTATTCTAGTAGTTTTTCACATTATGATGTAATGTAAAACTTTATGAATATATCTAGTGTTTCCAAGGCTACTAAACCAATCGGTCTTTCGAGATTTGATATTTCTTGTGATCATGCCAATGTAATGTAATAATGCACCGACTCTGGGTAACTAGGGTCGGGGCATTACAGTTGGTATCAGAGGAAGTTTAGTACAAACCTTGGAAGATAGATTTTAATAAACTCTGATTAGAGCACATAGATTTAAGATGGACTTTGAGGATTAGTATGGAAGAACTTCCTATAATTTTGGTATTATAGTGATTTTGTGTGTTTTCTGATCAATACATCCCTGTCTGGATATGAGCAGGTAGAGGCGGCTCTTGCATAGATGTACCTAGAGGTAAAACCCGAAAACACCGCTTTGAGCTAGACTCGAATGGGAACTGGTGCACGACAACGGGCCTTGCTGCACTCTTGGTTACGACACTCCCAGGGGATATGCTTAGGATAATTCTCATTTTCTTTACAAACCATTATGAAGGGTTTATGAGTATATACTTCCTCAAATGAGACATTTTTATGATTATGTATTATATCCATAAACTATTTAATTTATGTTATGTGTTTTACAAGTTTGGGATTAGGTATTGTTATTCATAAACTAATCTAGTGTATGCCATTGTTTAGAAATGGAGCCCAGTAGAAGGAATGAGAACTCTAGCAATGCACATGATCCAAAGAGAAGTAAAGATCATATATTTCATGGTCTTAATCTAGAATTTATAAGACAAATAGTCTCCAATGTATTATCATCTTATGAAGAAATAATATCATGTGTTTATTAGATAAGTAAAGAGTTTACTGAGTCTTATGGCTTTGAAGGGAGGAAAGAGAAGAAAAGGATGGAAGAGGGAATGATGGATAAAGGGAAGAGGGAAATGAAGAATTTTCCCATATGTGGTAACTGTGGGAAGAAACACCCTGGAACTTGCTTGAAAGGAATGAGAGTTTATTATATGTGTGGAGGAAAAGGGAAAAAAGTATGTGACTACAAGGATAAGAAAATGGTTTCAAATGTACAATGCTTCATTTTCAAGGAGTTTGGACACTACGCGAACCTATGTCTCAGTCATCAGACTATGCCGCAAATGATGCTATTGGATAATAATCAAGTTATGAAACCACCATAGATGAAGAGGAATGATTAGAGTTCTTATGTTGATTATGTCATTTGAGTGTTGTATCACCAATGTACTTGTTATAATAATTATAAAGTATATAAGGATTGTACTGCAGTACAATTTCATTATGGACTTGAGATTGTGTGGAATAAAGAAAAGTGACTCAATAGCAGGTTAAATATTTTGAAAATATATGGTTGAGAGAAAGATAAACAATAATGTTGTTCTGATACCGAGGTATTGATTTTAAAATAATACATGATTGTTTTGGATAAATTATATTGGATATTCTTGACTACATTGGAACTGATTAATGATTTGAATATTCCATCATTGTTGGGGTTTACAACATTTTTGGATTGAATGAGTATATCTATTATTCTATAAGCAATAAGGGATCATGATAATTCAGGATGTTGTAGTGTTTTAAAAGAATACATGATGAAGGTGATCACATGTTATTACGCGGCCAAAAAAAGGATCTTCATTGTGTTTACCTTCCTTATAAATTTTGGACTGAAGTATTTGGGATAGTTCTAGTTTGGATTATTTTGGATTGCCATAAAAGGACAACCCGGAGGTCGGGCGGCAACCTGTCGCGTCCAGCAAGGCCGCTAGACTTGAACCCACAACCGAAGGGTGACAAGGTTGTATCACCTACCACTGACCCACGTGATGTCTGGGATTAAATAATGTAGTTTTTTTAAAAGATCTGGTAGATGAATTTTAAATTCGTTTTTTAACCCTATACGAATAGGATAAATAGAATATTTTTTTTACGTTCTATTATCTTTTAGAGTGAAAGATGAGTTTGTGGTAGAAATTAGTTAAAGTATGGAACTCTACTTGTCAAGAATATATTTTTCTTCCTCTCTTATTCTTTGAATAAATTAATTCTTATACATTATTTAAGGAATCCTAAAACCAAAAATGTGTTATCCTAATACCCTATGTTTTGTTGAACCGATGGTATTTCAAATCATCATTGATTGATGAATTTAAGGACCTCAATTTTACACTTGTTTTTGATTGATGACCTCAATCACTACCTATAAATATTTACATTTTTCCTCCAATTATATGTCTCTAATTTCCACCAATGTTCTCCTAATAGAGATCATAATTTGGTGCTGACCCTTTCATTTCTCTTTTCCTCATATTAAGACTAAATTTTAGTAACCTAATTTCCGATTGGGGTTTTCCCACAAAGATATATTCTATTTTCAACCTTTTATTTTCGACGAAAAATTTCAAATTTCGAGGACGCAATTTATTGAAGGAGGGGAGAATGTAACACCCCAAGATTTCATAGTGTGTTATTTCTTCAAAATAATTCAATAACATGCACTACACGCAACACCAAGTTCAAGCGCACCATGACTTACTAAACAAGCCGTTGAAAAAAGGTTATGAATATTATTAACTAAATTTTAATCTTTATATAATCCTTATAATTTTAGAATCCATATTATGAGATTCTTAGACATAATGCAAGAACAAATTTATTTTCAGTATTGCACTTTTATCAACTTTTAATAGTGAAACCTTTTTAAATACAATATTTTAAACTTTTTGACTAAATGGGGACATAAAAAATTTAAAATGAAACATCCCAAGCTTCCACGGTATGCTTTCCTTTGAATAATACAGTAGCGTGTGTTATACGCAACTTCGATTTTTAACACACACAACAACCGATCAAACTAGCCGTTATGAATAGTAATACCTACTTTTTGAAATTTTATCTCTCAAAATGGACTTCATTTTTGGATTCGGAATATCGAATTTAGCCTATGGTGAATTTTTGGTACTTTTCGGATAACTTTAATATTTTGATGAATAGTGAAAATTACTAAATTTTAATTAAAAACAAATTTTTTAATCAAAATAATTTATAGTGATAAATAATGCATTCGAGTAGATTTAATGTATATTTATAATATAGTTTTACTATTTAATACAATGATGGTCATTGAAGATAATTTTACAATTAAACCGGACATAAACAAGTGTCTATCTTTTGATAGTTATTATCTCTTAAAAACACGCTTTTTTGTTTTAACAACGGGAATTAAGTTAAAATTAATTTCTTCCAATTATGTGTTTTGAATTTGGAAAAATGTATTCCATATTTGGAATCAGAATGTTCAAATTGTGTACATAGGTAACTATTATTTTTAGACATTTTGAATAATTACTTCGGTAAATATTTTATTTACCATGGATAAGGGTAAATCTGGTAAATAAGGGTTAAAAAAATAATATTATAATAATACTAAATTACCCTATAACGTGTCCTAACCATATTGGTTGATACATGTTAGACCATACACATCTTTGGGTCGATTTGGGGACCCCATGGAGCCACTTGTAGGTGATAGGGACACTTTATTTTAATTAAGTTAAAATGAGTACAAAAATGACATAAGCATATATCTTTTAGAAAAAAAATTTAAATATGGTTATATATGTTGGATTTTTGACTATAAAAATTAATTAGAAAGCTAAAGGGATTTTCTACTTAATGATATTTTATTCATAATTTTTAGACATTAAATAATTTAATTTATTTATGACACAATGATGATGCAGTAATTACCATAGTAGTGAAAAATTAAAATAATTGATATTATAAATACCCAAATAAATATAATTTGAAAATTTTAATCAATTTAAATAATTTTATAGGATACTATTACAAATTAGGATTGAGTTAATTAACTTTTTTAGAAGTAATCATTCTGTTATGAGTTTCACAAAAATCAACTATTGAATAGTGTCAAAATTGACCTAAAACAATTTTTAAAACAAATATTATATTATTAATTGATAATAAATTCCTAAAAATCTAAGGTTCGGCCAAGAGACTTATATCATGATATTTGTATCATTAATAGACCACTTGGGGGTCGCTTGGATGTATATGGTACGTTTATTAACCATATAATATAAAAATACAATGAGACATTGTACAAGTGAAACTAATTAAATTAGTGTTAATACTTAAAGATAAGGTTAATATAGTAACCCAAAGCTGTCTAAATTCTATTGGTTTAATAGTTTTCGACCTATAACCACCTTAAAATTTGAATAATAAACTTTGGAGCCATTAGAAACCGAATATGAATTTATTATAAATTAATATTTCTAGCTTTTCCAAAGGTGCCCCTCACCCCCCTTATAAAAGGGCACTCCTCTTTCTCATTTCTTCACACCTTCAAATCCTTTTGGATCGGCCAAACTCTACCCAAATACTCTCCCATCTTTCTTCACTACAACCTAGAGGCCTTAGTTTGATCATAAAGTTACCCTAAAGAGCCCTTTTGATCAAATCAAAAGTAAGAACCCGAAGAAGAGGTAATGATTTCACCACCCTTTTCCAAGTTCCTTTCTTCTTCCACTTCTTCTTCCTTTGTTATTACCATTCTAAAATAATAACTCCAGTATCATATATATACTGTGATGTTATTATAAATATGGTACAACCATATTCAGTATTCTATCCACCATTGAATAACATGTCACCATTCGTGCGTACGTACGGCTTACCGTCTCCACGTCAAGTTGTAATTATTATTCAATATATTATTATTTGGATGGGTATAATAATGATGTGTAACTCATGTAAATAATAAATATAACATGTTAATTATTCTGTATATATGATATACCATCCATTTATATATTATTTTAATATCAAAAGAATGATATTTTCTCTCATGCGTACGTACGTACTACCGTCTCCACGAACGCAATGAGATTCATTCTCCATCATATCCATTCAAGTATAATTATCAATTGATGATTTAAAAATAATGTTTAAGGACTTGATATCATTCTGTATATGAATAATATACAACCTATCCCTGACAAACATGGCTTATGTAACAAAACATATAAAAGAAAATGAGTAAGTTAACACCCGAAATGACGATAATACTAAGATATTATTAACAAAGAAATGTTAAAAGATCATATGTGATATCATATGAATGTATATGATTCTTTTATAATTTAATAACAATTATTTCACTATTATACAAGAGGTTAACCTACCCCAACCAAGGAAAAGTACAAGGTAAGGGTTTATTTTGCAATCTCTTCATTATATGAGGTTGTTTATATGTGATTATCTTCTGGGATCTCTTTATCATCGATATCCATGTTCCTCAAAAATTTATTTAAAAACATTTTTACTATTTACTAGAAAATGTCTTATATTCATTTGTACCCTTATGTGTTTTTAAAGGAATCTTTCCGTCGTTTTCCAAACAAGTCACTTTTAACCTTTTCGTCAAATTTAAGGTAAGAATGTCTTTTTTTTAACTTATACGACGGGTGCGGCTATTTAATGCCATTATAAAATCGTCAAAGCTTCCCTTACAAGCTTATAAAAATATATTCAAAGTAAACATTTTATTTTATAATTATGTGACTTTCTGAAATGAATATTTTAAGAAATTGTGAAAGGTACCCTTTATCAAGATCATAATTTTAAATGTTTTAAAGATTTATCATTCTAAATCTTTTTAATTAATATCCTTGTTTTCAAAATGATTTTAAGGATTTATTTATATGGACATGAATGTTTTGAAATGAAATTTCTTTTCAAAAGTTTCAAATTGGTATGGGACACTTTGATTCAAAAATCTCTTTTAAATTACTTTTTTTATAAATGGGTGACTTTTCAATGATTTCGAGAAAAGAGATATTCCTCTCAAATGGTTTTGATTTCATCTATTTCAACATCCTTGTTGGAGTTTAAGCTTATTTGAAGTTTATTTATTATGATACAAAACTTTTGTATTATATTGACGGTTTGGTAATATGTTTTACTGTGGATGTGTTATTTTTATACCATTCATGGTTTATGAAGAAAGTATTGACATTTCGTTTGCTAGTTTTAATACGAATGTTTATGTTATGTTTAAACCTTTTCATATGGGAATGCATTGGACTTAGTAAGTGACGGGTGGTGCCCGCTATAGCTCCTCGATGCATCGGTAGGTCTCATGAGACAAACTACTGTCTTGGCACAAGGCCTTAGCATAATCTTATTTGTAGTCTTGGCACGAGGTCTTGACTACGTGGTTATGATAGTCTAGAATTACGCATTCCATCATTTTGAAAGTGGTTATTGATGTTGCATGTGATTATTCTATTAGTAGAATATCCATGTGAATAAGTAAATGGAATTATTTCATTTTACTTTTGCCATACTATGTTGAAGTTCATGTTTAAATGGATTTTGTTTTATTTATACATTGCCTTAAATTTTTATGCTTATTTTTGAAAGTTTCTGCTATATAGTTATCCTTACTGGGCATTTGAGCTCACCCCTTTTCTATGATTTATTTTTCCCAGGATGTGAAGAAGTAAGTTATGAATGACTTGTAGGGATAGTATGTGGGGATATGAGTGTGGAATATGGAGACTATGTTATTGTAGTAGTTTTTCACTTTATAATGTAATGTAAAACTTTATGAATATATCTAGTGTTTCCAAAGCTACTAAACCAATCAGTCTTTCGAGATTTGATCTTTCTTGCCAATGTAATGTAATAATGCACCGACTTTGGGTAACTATGGTCGGGGCATTACATATTTAGTATAACATGAGATTTAAAAAAGATCCAAAAAAACATGAGAACAAAAATATAACTTTAAAGGTATCTTGGGGCATTACTTACATAATTTTCTAACCCATCCTGGCTACCTTATAATTTGTAACCCTCACGGATACCTTACTTTGTGTAAGCATCACAGTTACACATGGAGAAACCATACGGCCGACCTCCAACATACTCATACCCAATGAATTTGAGGGAAATATAGGTCCCAAAATTCATCCTAAACAATTCCCAAATAACCAAAACATAATCATAAAAAATGAGAAATTTCCTAAAAACATTACATTGGAATTTCGTAAACCGAATTTAAAAAGAGGATTTTTAAAGAAAAGCCCCTTATAAATATCATACAATTGAAGAGAATTTAATAGATTGGATGGATTATGTATATATACTGTAAATATAGATAATAAAACATTATATTAATATAACCCATCACACAAACAATTTAAATAGCATATAAATAACGAAGTAGATGGTTAACCCAATGAATGGAATTTGGGTTAAGAATTCCCTTACCTCGGGTTTTTCACACCTTAGACTTGTCTAATACTCCTATATAATAGTTAAAAGATGTTATTAATATTTTAAAGAAACATGTTCATGTTTATAAAATCTTATATGGTCATTTAATAACACCATTTTACCCTTTAATTGTTAGTATTTTTCCTCTTGCACTATTTTTCGGTGAGTTCTTTACATGATTTCCATGTTTTGTTCATGATGGCAGCTCTTGTTAATTGGAAGTGAAACGATAGAATTGGAATGGAAAGGTATTTATAAATTTTCCGAACAATAATTTACACCATTTATCACTTTGAACTTTTATATGTGGATGAATCATAAGTTTAAACATTAATTATGTTCGTTTGGATCATTTTAGTGGTTCTTTAATAATATCAACCTTATTTTATCTTATAAATTAGAACCATGAGTAAAATATAATTCCCGAACCATGGATGATTAATAAAACATATATTATAACTGGGTTCAACCATATAAATAGTTTCAGGACCAGACTTGAAATAATTAATGGAAATTGAAATCACATCGTCCACGATTTCGGTAATTCGACACATCACGGACAATGTTTTTATTCCTTAAATAAGTGGGAGAGGAGAAGAATAATGAAGAGGAATTTTCCATAAACATGGGAACATCAAGAATATATAATATTCTATAGATTTTATGCCTCTTGTTTAAGAGGATGTGAAGAAAGAAGATGAAATGAAAGGAATATTAATATAAAAGAAAACTTAATAAATTTATCACGAAAATTCGGCAGCCTAATGACGTCTCTTAAAATTTCATAAAAAAAGTTCGATGAGAGGAATGGAATATCTCATCATTAATACATAATATGGAAAGTAATGGGGAATATTTAATGAAATATCCCAACACATTCCAAAGGGAATGGAAGATAATAACATAAAAAAGAAAGAAAAGAAAGAAAATAAAAGAGGTTGTTTACCTCATTATCTCTTCTCCTTGAGATCCTTCTTAAGGGCTTTGGTTTTGAACTTTTGGTGAGAACATAAGCTTTAAGACGTGAAGAAGAGACTTGGGAGGAGTATTGGGCAGAACAAAGGTTTGTCTCAAGGCTTGAGAGGTGTGGGAAGAAGAGGGTAGTGAGGGTGGTATTTATAGTGGAGGAGGGGTGGTATTTTCGATTATTTTAATCATTATTATAATATTGTTATCAATACTATGAATAATCTCAATGCAAGTGACCCTAAATAGTAATAATATCAGGTGATTTCGAACCAAGTGGCCTTGAATAACTTATGATGTCATAAATAGTGAATTTTACTGATAATTTGATTATACAGTATTTTATCATATTTCACTATTCATCAAAAATTAAAGAATTTAAGAAAAATCCCTAAAATTTACCCCAACCATTTTTCAACATGTAGAATTAAAAAATGAAGTCCATTTTATGAAAATAAATTTCTATATATTATTAATTTAATATTTAAATAAAATCATACTTAATTTAAAAATTATCAATTCTAATTCTATAACTACTTCTATAACATGATGAAAAATTACCCAAGATGTTATTATCTTAAAGCCTTAGGGAAATAAAATAATAATTAAATGTACTATTAATTATGGTCAAATTACTATTCATAAGGGTATGTTACTATTCAAAAAAAGTTGGTTCCAATAGAATCCAAATAACATACTGAACACTTTTGTAGATAACAGTTTCTTGAAATTCAAAACTTAAAAGTGGAAAAGTTATGTTTTAAAGGCTAGTTAAAAATATATACTTAAAAAAAAGTTACATGCATTTCCTATTTATTTTTTGAAAAACATTGGGTGAAACACTTGTGGTGGTCAAATTTTCTCCCCATGGGTGTGTTAAGAGTGAGAAAATTAGAATATAAATTCATTGGTTTGTCCAAACCAGTGACAACTTGAAAAGATATAAATAGATGGGAGAAGAAAATATAAAATAGGGTGGTGGAAAGAGTAGTGATGATCAAGACCATTCCTTAGATGGTTGATGGTATATATCCATTTTCATATATAATATGATCCAATGAATATACCTGGTCTACCTTAGCTCTATGTATCATTAAATGTTACGCTTATCTCGCCTAAGTCATCATCTAAAGGGTATGAAACTACTACTAGTGACCTTGACCAGTCCCATGGTTCGATTCCTATGTCTGAATTGAATCCCTAAAAAAACTCATCTGTGATTCCATTGAGCATAAATGTGGAAGATTCATTTTCATGCTTTTTCAATGGCACTTCCTCTATGGTTCTAGGAAATCCTTGATGTAATGTCAACTTAGACCATTATTGTAATCTTGGGAAACATTGCCCCCCCCCCCCAAGAGGGAATTGAATAAGACCTACCACGTGTGATATGACTATTAATTTCTTATGTAACTCATGAACTCTCCTTTTAATAGAACCAAAATAAGTACCCTTGTTAGCCCAAGGTATCCCATTTGGAGATCTATTGGTGAGTTGAACAATACCTACTATAGATTTTTCCTTTAAACACTTTTTCAGGGAAAGAGCATTGCACAATATCTGAGGGAATGTAATCTACTCCAAGTTCATAACTTGATGTCTGCGATCCAAATAAATACCTATATGAAACCTTATAACCTTCCCTACATCGTTTCTAGCCAAGAGATGATGAAACAAAGAAAATATGTGACATTAGATGAATAGGTAGATACCTAAATCATTCCATAGTGAATTTACATAAACTCTTACACTCGGTACAACTTCATTGAGTTATGAAATAACTCATCAATGAAAAATAAATTAATGGTATCTCATACCCTCATGTATACCAGTTTGGTTTATGATAGTTCACAATCTCATTGAAGATACCTAAGAGATAAAGGCAACCAGTTTATCCCACCATTTATTAGGATTGTCTACCACGTTCAGGATCCCTCGATGATGTAAATCCTTCCCTCAACTTCCTAGGTATCTCTAGTTAACCAAAAATTTGGGTGAGGCTTAAGCTATAAATCCTGAGTATAATCAACCATGGTTATCTATGTACCCCCTTACAGAACATGAGTAATCCAATAAACTTTTGGTTGGATTGGATTCACCACCTGAATCACTGGAGAAGGTGTAGGAGCATTCTAAACATCACCTTCATGTACATTTGGTGGTGTCAAATGATAATTCTACCTTACATGAGCATTTTGGTCAACTACATTTTTTGGTCCCATTGGATTTTTCTGAGGTGTAATTTTTTGAAATTCCAACTAAATTTTTTGAACCACTTAACTAGTTTCATAAGAGAATAGCTTAAAATTATTTAAGGCACATATAAGGGATTCCTATCATCGGTTATATCCTAGAAGATACCAACACACAAGGTATAAACCTTATATATTTTCCCAAGTATCAATCTTAGTAATCCATACCTATATTTTAGTAACAATTGTATATATCACATTGAAATATCATCAATTTCAACTAACAAATGAAAATAGTTATATCAAAATAGTAAGGAACATAAATATATTACTCAAAAGTTATCTCAAATCAAGGAATTTAATTAAATAAAAACCATGAAACAATCAATAGGTATATATATTGTATGTGATTTTGAATTCCTACACACGATGTGTTAACACATCCAAATCTCATAAAACTATAACAATAATCCCATCATCGGTAACTCAAAGATACATTTCACTTGAGGAGGCAAGGAACATGGAAACTCCTCTACCCAAGTTCCACAAAATCTATCTTCTTACCACTATCAACCAAAAAGAAATAAATAAAGGAACCAAATACCTTTGATACCATTTTTTTGTAAACTAGGATTGTTGAAATAACACTTAGGTAGAGATGCTACATGACCACATGCATGCCCCCCATACACAAGAGGCTACAGACTAGCGATCATAGTTTATGGGTGTTGTGGGGAGACTATATACTTGAAAATCATATCCATGCACCCTAAAAATAATCAAATATAACTACCTAGAATATTGTAGTATAAAATAAAGAGATCATACTATAATAAAAAATTTCACCCATGTCAAACATGTAAAATAAAACATGATCCCAATGTTGGAATCCAAAAAAAGTATGAAGAAATAAAATGTAAATAGATTCTATAGTAACAGTATAAAGTATATCCCTACATTTCTTCTAACTCCAATCCACCATATCCTCATCTCCCAACCTCATAACCCTTTCCCAGTACAAGATCCCTAGTCATAAAACATGAATGTGCAATGAGATACCAATTCTGTGCGTGAGTATATCCTAGTAGGACACGACCAATGTTTCTTTAACACATATTCACATATACAAAGAGTTGTATGTCTTTTTTATTAAAATAAGTGCACAAAAAATATAAAATACCACATCGAGTATTTGTGCACCAACCTAGGTATAATGAATCTTGAAATCAACTTCAGATCTATGCTACAAGAATATTTGAATTTTCATGGGAACATCATATGTGGATGATCTAGATACAAGGTTCCTTAGTATTAGTACATTACCAAGGACACTAGTCAATCCACATAAGGATTTCATGCTTGGTCTCTAGGACCAAGGCCACAGGTTATGCCATATAAGACTATCATTCCATATATACACTTCTGTCTCTTAGTCATGTCACTGAATACCATCTTACCCCCAGGAACGGACACATAAGTCCGTCATTCCCCATAATTTAAACAAGCTATTATCATCATCTCATGTGAAATATCCAGACACGTTCTCCCTCTAGGTCTAATTAGCCACGATGGTCCCTCATGTCACTTTGGTAAATGAAATAATGAAAAAAATATATAACATATACCAAATACATCACATAGAAACAATGTCATCATATCAGTCACATATATCATGAGGCATTATACAAAAATCATGGGTCCCATGGGATAAAAATTCACACACATGCATACCATATCACACAATGGTTCTCTGTACAATGTCAACACATGGGATAACATTTAATTCAATATAAATAATGATCAAGGACCTATATGGTAATGACTTCCCCCCATTATCATGATGATGAAAATCTAGGAGACCTGTCAAGAAATGAAACCCAAGACACACCCCTGGCCCAAATTGATCAATCCCATATGCCAACGAACCACAAAATCAATACCAATGTTCTTGAATTATATTAAATAATTTTCTTATTTTAAGGGATTTGATCAATACTAATATACCTCTTGGGATTATCCAATTTTACTAGATCTTGGATTGATCATGGGATGACTGAAAATGAACTAGATATGTCACTGATATATAAAAAATCCATGTTTATTTTGTTATATTTAACAAAAATTCAAATATTTATAAATGATATACAGAATTTATGTTTTATATCAAGGGAACAAGAGTGTATCTAAAAGAAAACGAAAGAATAGAGGTTTGTAAATCACATGCACATGGTTTGGTTGCATGGTTTTCCAAAGAATGCACCAAATGTGTGAGGATTTATGTCTCTATTGGTATTCCGTATAATTTGGTTGCACAGATTGGTAAATTATTCATCAAATGTAATTTTATTCTCTATCCCAAGATACATGTTTTCTATATAATGTCACATGGTTATCTCTGATCTTTCACCTTCCCTATTCATCCACTATCCTTCTCTAAAAAAGCCATACATTTTCTTATGGATAAAGGCATTGTTTCCGCTATGCATGTTCCATCCATACACCACCTTTAGGGCCTCTAAAAAACTATAAAATAAACTAGAAACACTTGAGACTCAACCCAAACAATTAATATTTCAAATAAACAAGAATAAAGGATGAAATTAACTCAAAACACACTTAAAAAATCTGATCCCATCTCATACACTAACTTCCATAGTCATTTAAATTTTAAAATGACCATTATATTGGATTTATTGATAATATATGAGAAGGAGAAGGTTCCAAACATAGAAATATTATAACTAAAACCCAAACATAGGCCTATAAAATCAAAAACACCACCCCAATACTAATAATAATCAAACTAAAATTCCCTATTACATATTAATCAGGAAATAAATTTTGATGTCAGACTATAAATACATAACCATAACCCCCTCAAACCGTACAAATATTACCCGACCAAGTCCACTCTAACCATAATAGTAATAATCAATATTACTAACAATTTCATTAGAAAAAAAAATATACCATGTACAATCATACTTTATTACATATTGAAAAATTATACTTTCATGATAAGTTTCAGATTCAATATTAGAAAATATTATTTTTGTGATTTTTTTAAGTGATTATGAAATTACTAAAATTACAATTAATTAATTAAAAATCAGAAAAAAACAAGATGAATAATAAATAATGGTAAACACTTCCAACACCTAAACATCAAACCAATTATTATATCTATTTAATTTATTCTTATTAAATAGGGATGCCAAATAATTTCACATCCCTATACACCATCATATTCCAGAAATCCATAATTAAGAAAATTAATGTATAGTATATAAATAAAAAAATTAGGAGAATTCAGAGCAAGTCAATCATAAATATCATTTTAGTTCATAGAAGAAGAGATTAAAAATATTTCACCTTGATAAATATTGAGTAAAACTATGCCAATATAAATAAATAAAAAATAATCCAAGATCCCAAAAACCTATAAAAACCTTACACTAACCTTTATCAAATCATACCACATAAAAGCATCGATTATAAACCAAAAATATGAAAATCCACTTTTATAATAACCATTTCCAAAGAAAAAAAAATAAATAATGAAGGAAACCGATGAGAGAAGAACCTCATATCAAATAAGATAAACCTTCAAAGCAAAGAGAACATATCCCATTCAAATAGATTCTATGATTGCTAAAGGATACCCTAGGTCATCCAAGGAATGAGGAAAAAGAAGGGGGATTAATAAGAGAATAAAAGAGGGATGTAATTATTAATAAATTTGGTTTAACCTCATCATAGTTTGGTGAAGAAGACATTAACAAAGTGAGTCTAGTCAGAATGAGATTTGAAAACCATGAAATATTAAAATCCATAATTCCCTTAAAACCGTTCAGTTGTTTTTCCTATTTAAAATGGGTTGAACACTTCCATATAATAATACCCTTTAAAATGGGTGTTATGGACCTTGAACCTGACTGACCCATAGACCCCCCATGATATATTTATATCAAAATTTCTATTCTTATTAGAACATCCTAAAGGATAAACGTTTCAATAACACCCATAGATCCTCATGAGAATGATGTAAAAGAACTATAAGGACTAGAATTAGTGTTACCCCTTCTCTATTTTTATAGGGAATTCACCAAAAACATCCTTTAATAATTCCCACTAATATGGTAAAATCCATTACATATCCCATATAAAATGAGATAAACCCTTTTAAAATGTCTTAATCCACCCTCCATATTCAAATCTATTGTAAATTCTATTAAAACATGATATAATTGAAACTAGAATATCTAAAATAGCGTGTTCCTTATTTACAATTACTATTTCAAAATTAAAAATTTTAAACCTAATAAAACCCCTAACAAAACATAATTTACCATTATTTAAATCCCATCACAACACATCCCAAGATAAAATTGGGTTTTGGGCTTTAAATAAGTCTCAAACTAACTTCTTTATCTCTTGAACACCGCAAGAACTCTCTCAAAACCTCTAGAACAGAGAAAACATTAAGTAAAATATTGGGAAAACTCTGTCCTTTATATACCCTAAAATTATAGTAATAAAACAATAAATAATTATTATATCATGAGGAGTAAATAAGATCCCCATACATTAGACATTTATCATATGATAATCATTAAACCTTTTGTCTAAGATCTGTAATTATGATCCGATCCTCTAATCCATTGAAACAAGAACAAAGAATCAAGAGTCTTTTATTCCTGATTCAAAACCACCATCAAAATAAATATATTAAGTACTAAGAGATATATATACCCATGGAATTTAAAATAGAAATAGAGGGTGAAATATAGACTATAGAATACAAAAAGATGTTGAGACCAAACCTTGAATCCAATATTGCAATGATAGATCATAGAGAAAACCAAAAGATTTGATGATGGAGAATCTAAAATTTATGTCCCAAATCATCCTATGGTCAACCCATGTTTTTTAGGGTCTTTAATGGAGATTATGGGAGTATAAAATTTTTTTCAGTTGAATCATGGAAATGAAACTTGATTGTATAGTAAGGATGCATGATTGATAGGGACCGTGCATCTACTATGTTGTAACCCTTTTCCACAATACCAAAATTGAATAGTTACCATGAAAAATCATATAGTACCACGTTATAATTGTTTATTTACCATTTAATCTCCCATAGGCTAGTGTGGTCCTACTGTATGGTCCCTGAGACTATTCACCTTAACCATGCAGTGTTCACTACACCTCTAAATACTCCAGAAACAAAGAAAAATTTTATCAAAACTCAAAAGGTGACTTTCTTATCAAAACCATAATTTCACCATTCTCTAAAGAATAGTACTTTTAATCCTTTTAATCTCACTAGGATTCAATATCTATATATAATGATAGACATTTATACCACATCTGGTCACTCTCTCCCATGTCTTCTCTTGAATGAGTCCCTATTTCCACAACAAACATACTAAATGAATACTATTTACAATTAATATCATCTCATACCTATAAAAAATAATCATTATTATTTAAAAAAATATCTCATATGGATCTTAATCCACTACATATAAATAATGAACATGATATTGAACCAGATGATACTTAGTAGTGAGATTTGGAACACATTATGTACAATAACATACGTTGTTGGAAACTCGAAGAGATAAGTCCCATATCTGATTCAGTCAAAAAATATCAAATAGAACCAAATTGAAGGGTTCTAAAAGTCCATACATGTTAATATATCAATTCCCCAACCATGGTGACACATATAAGAAGACTCAATTCCCAACCACAAACTGTAATAGTCTCTAATGATGCTCATCATAAGAATTATACCCTGTCTAATGTATCACTATCCATTTCTTGATTAAGTGAACCTCATCTGTTATTTAATTCACTACTCAAATTACCAAAATGTATCTATATCCCAATTCCACCAACATAATAGTGATCAACATTGTCTTCTATATAACCCTTTTAATGAAGTCCCCAAATTAATTTCATGATGACTGTTTATATAGAAAAACTCTATATAATACACATGATCCTACATTATTCTCCTAAAATTTAGTATATAATCTATAATATAGTAAAATACAATATTTATTGTAGTATTTTCACTATCACTCATATTAGGGTGATACAATTTACTCATATTTAATTGAGAAACCATTTCACTCTACAAACTTGTCTAGAATCTTAAAATGAATCAAGGATATCTATATCACATGATAGACCAAAAAAATCCCCAAATACTAACCACCTCATCAACATAAAACATACCTAGGTCCTTAACTATGCACATTTATTAAATAGGTAGGAAGTTTGATGACTTCATGAATAAATCTAAAATCACCCATATTACATCATGTATCCATGGCGATTTTAGGATACCAATGAAAAAATCCTTCTAGATATCTTCCCATTTACAATACGACATGATAAAAGGATAAAAAAATACTGTTAGGAAAATGATAATATTTGATTATTAATTTATAATCCAACTATAGAGACACATAATGCTCTAAATCCCCCTTCATCCCTACCCACCAGAACATCCATGTGATGTCTTGATACATCTTCACCACTCGAAGATGAAATTCCCTACAAGAGTTTTGGAATCGATTCATAAATTCATTCCTTATACTCATGATTTCCTAGATATAATTATATTTATTTGTTAATATGGGATGTAACTCTCTAGAATAGGACCATTCCAAAGTATCTGGATCGATGACATGACATGTTTCCAAGCATTCCATCCTATATTCTTGAGGTTGTTGACTAGCAGTGAGGGACTAGAACATATATTGGTAATACTATTACCTTTAATTATAGTTGTAAAAACTAGAAATAACCAAATAATATCCCTAAAAAATATCAATATATGCTTAAATATGTATAGAAGAATAATTATATATGAAAATGAATTGCAGTAATACAAGTATACTTCCCAATCAATCACCTCTGAGCCAATCATATATAAAAATAAAAAAAATATGATCCACTTACATCCCTAATCCCCACCTTATCCTATCGTTAATTTCTATTTATCGACTCCATCCTGATATACTTCAAATCCTAGGAGATTAATTGTAAAATAGACAAACAATCTACAAACACAACAAATTTCCTATACACGGTGAGAAAAATAAATATTAGGAGTGTATCACAATATTACCCTAATATAAACCTTTGTATACATGTATATATGAGGAACATTAATAATAATAAACCTGTGAACACAAGTAAATTCGAATGTCATATGATAACAAGGCCACCATGAATCCATGTCATTTGGTTATCATGTCAAACCTAGGCCACATCAACACCTGACCATAACTTCCTTGACCTACGACAGAACCCAATCTCTAAATTCTATCACACATATATCCCATCCATTACCTAAAAATATAGGTAAGGTTATTTCCATGTCCTTGACATCTACATTAAGGAAAAACCTTGGGTCCCATGACAATATATTGAACTCTCCTTCTTTGTCAATTTGTTTCCATCCACAATTTCTCACTCAACGTGATGCAAAATTACATGTCACGTCGAATAACCTATAACTTATGTTGAGGGACAATCCAATTACACAGAATAGTCCCTCTCTTAGGGGAGGTCACCCAATAAGTATCCTGACCAAAACCTCTCACATAGGGAAGATCAAACATGACACCCACAACCATACCACTCAAGCCTGGGTCACAATATAACCCATCCCATCTCAATCTGGGTAGGGGGTTCAAAAGTTTGGATAAACCAATACCCTCTCATGATCGGTGATCTCTAATATTACCCTATCAATTATGAAAAGGCCAAAAAACCTAACCACTACCCTCTCACTTAGGGTAGGGTGTACTACACCATCTAGTACCTTCTCACTCAGGGCAGGGTGTACTTTGGGTGAGGGTAACAATTGTCACATTCATGTATTAAAAATTAGGTCATGTAGCCCATCCCATAAACTCAATAGCTCATCACCAGGGTGATAGTCAATCAGGACCTTTCCCCACACCTCGATGTACCTCATTATAAATATACCCCCATTGGTAAATTATATTTATGGTAAAATTAGTCTCTAATCATCGATGATAACATGAACCCATCACTCCATAGTGATCCCACAACCCATTGGATCTTCATGACCCTAGCCTATATGGGTAGGTCTCGTCCTATTCAGATTGTATATCACAACTCTAACCCACAACCAACATTACATGCCGAGCTAACTCACTCTAAACCCCTTGGAATCCCAAAATAAATTGATAAATCAATTCCATCAACCCATACATAGGATCCATCTTATATCTCCCTTAAAATATATATCAATCAATTACTTATAAGAAATATATCTCCTCCACGCTACATCTATCCATAGAGGGATTTTCTTACATGTTGTGCACACCAAACCCTGAATCCACCCAAGTGGGTGTTCATAATAAGCATGAGAGATACCAAACTCTAAATAACTTTACCATTTCCTAAACATATCATTCATGAAACAATATCCTAATGAAACCAACCTAGGAAACCTTCATCTCATATTGTACCCAAAGATCACCCCAATCCTCTCATATACTCAATTGAAATATTTTTCAATTAGAATCGTTGTTTTTAGGTGACCCTAATCAACTAAAAGTGATAATGACTAATTTATTCAAATAATAGGAGGCTTAAGGCTGCCCTATCTTTTTAAATTGGCCCCTATCAATCCCTCTCCACATGACTTAACACCATGTGATCATTTTATACTGCACACTCATGAATAATCAAGCGTGATGTTTTCTATGAATGGAACCACCTACCTCCAAAATGGAAATACAAAACATTAAATTCCCCACTAAATCTTGTTCATCCCATCCATTACTCATCCATGTCTGTATCTCCACCGAAGATCTTGTATAATTCCACAACATCAAAATAATTAATTATAACCATTTATAATTAATTATTCAAATAAATACCAAATAAGAATATTCATTAAAAAACTCATAAAGGATAATAATCTAATTGAAACCACAAGGAACCTCATGTACTCAACCTTCTGGGATTTCCTCTAGCCAACATGAATAAATGATCCATCATCCTCACTAATTCTATTGTGATTAAGTAGAATCAGAACCAAACCTTATTCTAAATCACACTAAATCTAAGTGATAGTGAAAGGGAAAATAAAACAGCGGAGGAAGAAGAAAATCACACATTAAGTCACTATGAGATACCCATTAGAAACACACCACGTCATGTTGGAAATGGGAGGTAATAGAGGTGGAGATCCATCCAAATATACCTCTATTAATTACCCTATAGAATTAAATATTGAAGCGATTTTATAGGTATGCTAATTGTCTATTATAAGTCAAAAACATGTTAGAGGATCCTTTACGGCATGACCACAGGGGCTGTGGAACAAAGTCCCTCACCTGGGGTTTACTTATTTCACAAACCCAAGGTTTTCAGTTGAATTGTCCCACCCTCAAACTTTTTATGTGGTGTAGAATAGTATCCTCAATAAAATATTTCTCTGGGGGAAACCTGCTATCTATATCTCTTGAGGAACTTCGTCGATGAAGCCGATACTCAACGATGTAAGGCTCTTCCTGTATGATCCTAACTCACATGCCTCTAAGGTGTCCCCAAGAAAAGTTTCACCTACTATATCATGGTATCACTTCAGGAATCCTTCCATAGTGAATCCTCTCTTACTGTGGTGTAATTATCTTCCCTTGTAAAATTATTCTTACAACACCCACCATGCAACAATACCCCAAGTTTTGTTGAGGATTGTCGTCTAAAGTTGGATTCCATAGAAAGGTCACCCTAAAATCACTCTAATGCTCATATAATCCCAAAACAACTCTTTTACCTAAATACATGTTAATATACACATCCTTTAGATGTTCCAACACTCCTAATCTTGATCTATGTCGGAATTCCCTAAACATCCCTTAGTCCAAGATCAAAAAATAAAACTCCATTAAAAAATGACCCATAGAATTTCTGGGATGTTAGAAACTCCCCACCATAATTCTTCTCATCCTAAAAAGTACATAGTGGACCACCATCCATTATTATTAACCCACCATGATCATCAATCTACCCCTAACTCACAGTATTCAACCCTCAATTGTTGAAGAAGCTTCTACTATAGAACTACAAACACTGAGATAAAAGATTCACAAAAATATGTACCATTCACTCATCAAAATCACTCACTTTTTATATGGTACTAAAAAATCCCTTTCTATTTTTGAGACACTATGGTTTTATAGACCCAGATATCTCAAAGATTATATTTCTCCCAATAATAATACTTCACTAATAAATAGATGATTCTAATCCATGGTTATCATTAGGAAAGTAACTATATACCAAATATGATATTCTAGCAGTTGATGAATATGATCGATATAGTATACACCTCATCATTTCCAATTTCATGTTAAAAATAAATCAATATGACATTGGCTGATCTGTCCCACAAATTCTCACCTGCACCCACTGACGCATCATCAAATCACCTAATCAAGATGCCTTAACTTTTGATGACATCACAAGACTACCCAAATTCCAACAATAAAATATGTCCTTGACACTCTTTATAATTCCACTTTCAGGTCCTTAATCTACTTGGCCAACCATTAAACTCTCTCCCTCTCCATTAAAGAACCTACTATATGGATCGCTCTTAGATCACATCAAATCCATCTCAATCTTGTCGTTAACTTCCAAATTACATCTAGCAATGCATTAAAATCTGGAATATGGTGTTTTATGAGGGACCAAATCATTGCAGATCATTCCACACCCCAAAATCCCAGTCCCACCTTGAACAAAAAATGATTGGTCTTTTGTATCCACAACCAATTTGACACGAGGTTTATTCACTAATGAGATATTTAATTCCCCCTACCACAATATTATCCTAATGATCACTAATCATATAAAAAATCCAATATATATATCCCATATATTGTAAATTACCAAAAATAGTGACTGGGAATGACCCAGTTTTTCCTAACCAAGTGATAGCATAAAAAATTGTTTGCATTTATTCCCATCCCACTAGGAACATCATTCTCAGCATATATCAGTGCTCACCTGCAGTGAGTGTCGCGTCCTCCAACAATTAATAGTGGTATCTACACCATATGAATTCCCTTTAGACACACCTCAAGAATTTTAAAAAAATCATTATCATCACCCACATACCACTCATTCAGAGCTATACTCATGCATCATTGAAAAACAACGTAAATGACCAACTTTGATGATATTTACCACAACACTCTAATCTATCCCTAATGTCATTATCTTAGAATACAGGGACATATATCAACTTTAATCAAATCTTGGAAAAATATGATCAAAAGTATCTCACTAATCACATGGGTTCTTAGTCCACATAAGACCACTCATTGATCCACAAAAAATTGATACTATACATAACTAGTACACACCTACCATCACATATCAAGGATTTTCCTAAAAATATATGTCAATGATCACCCCCTTTTCAGCCATGAAAAATGAGTTTCAATGATAACTCTCACATGTTATTTCTTGTTGTCTACTTGATTCCTATTCAATTCTAATGGGAAAAAACTCAAATATAACTTGATCGCTCAAACAGACTCATGCTCACATGAGTCATCACTCCTCAAACCTAGTCTCATGCACCGAAAATATATATTATTCCCCACTATATGTTAGTCTCATGTAAAAATATATCGAAATATCACTCATCCAAAAAATTTCTACACTATCATCCACCACCTAATAATTATTCAAAAACAACATTAATCTACCCATGATCTCACCATTCAAATGAACTTTTTTCCAAAATTAAAATGTCCTAAAATCCATCTAACACCACCCAATATAAACCAAGCCTCAATAAAAATTTCATGGTATTCCACATTTCATCCATTAACTCTCTTAAAGTTATCCATATAATTAAGAAATTTAGTTTAGTAGAGTGACACCAAGAAGATTGATGATAGAAGGTTGTATAGGTTGTTTTGGTACTTTAAGTAAAAGAACTATTTTACTAATCACCCCCAAGGGGTTTATTGTAAAAGAATTTAACACCTGTAATGACCCATAAAGGGACCCTATAAATACCTTATATAGGGAGACTATAAATCCATCAATAGAGAATTCCTCACCATAAGATCCACATGACCTTCCCTTAAAGAGAAAAATATAGGATTCTATTGCATATAATGCCACAAAAAATTATATGGGGAAAATCTATATATGTTTCTGTTGAAACATTAAACAAATGAACCCCCATAATTAGTAATACAATCCCACACTTGAACACATATTTCATATGAAGCCTATCTTCCAAATAAGATACATGGGATTCCTCTGTTCATAATGGTTCACAAATCAAACCAATAAAATAATGATCTCAAAAAACATATCCCATTTGAATAAAAATCTCAAATATAATAGTGAAAACAAGGAATAATATTACCACCCCTGGTAACCAAGACTTCCCACTAGAAAAGGTGTTCATTAAAAACTAGTATAAGGACTATCACAAGATATGGCACAACCCTATAACACTTTCTACCATATACCTAATAAGAAAATTCTTATATATATTACACATGAATTCATGATTTATTACTAAAGAATACACTTAATACAATCAATAAGATCAAGAAGCATTGTTTCTATAGTTATTTAGGTAAGTTACATAAAAAACTAAAATTGTGGGTACATTAGAATTATTGTAAAATTCCTTAACATGCCCATAATATTCCATTATTCTTAAAACTACATGTGATAACATGGGTAAATTTATAAGAAATGGGTGAGACAAAGAGGCCAATAAAGAAATAAAAAATAATAACATGAAGAAAGTATTACATATTAGAAAACAAGAATTTAAATGGGATATAAAAGGGGTGAGAATTAAATACATGTATAATGAATCATGATATAACCTAATAACATAAAGTTATCATGGGAACGTGGCAACAACTCTAATAATGACATCATAAATAAGGGAAAAGGATAAAAACCAACCCATGATAACATAATCTGATAGGGTAACATCATGTGCACCATGCATGGAATCTCATGAGGATAAAACATTACCCATTGAATTGGAGCAGTACATAGGTGAACCCATCATAATCATGGCATGTACATGCATAAGTGTTCCATATAGATCACATATCATAAGAATATATTTCATCAAATTTAATCCATTTATTAAATATTGTGGGTTACAAATATATAAGTACCCAATCAATGAATTATAGGTGAAACAAGGTGTATAACTGTTGGTGAAAATAGTTTTCGGGTTACACTACACAAATGTTTGGAATAAAAAACATAGTGAATATTTATCATCATAATGACTGTACTTAAAGATTCAAAAAATTGCTTAATGAGAGAAAAATGGGTATATAATACCATGGATGTAAAAAATAAAGTATTAGGGATATGTATTAAAATAATCCAATGTGAAAATTTGGAAATAAATTGGAATATTACAAGGATGTTTCTTGAATAAAAACATTGCATCGAACAATTGTAGGATAATTTCAGCAGTGTAACGAGGGTAGAAAATGAATCCTGGGAGGTATTAATGAGAATTTAAAGTGTTGAATAATCACATGGAAATCATAATCTAAGTAATATAGATATGTAAAATCACATATCATCAATAGGAATTGTATTAAAAAGTTAATTATATAAATATAGTGCTTGACTACAGAGGAGAAAGAGAGGATCCCTTACTAAAATACAGCATAGAAACAAATTAGGTAAATATTATAATGAGAAGGGATACATGATATTTAATTACTAAGATAACAATTTTAAAGTATACTTATATTTATAAGGTCATGAAAACATTAAAAATGATATTTAAAATGATAAATACAAAGAAGCTTCTGGAAATTAAAAGAAGAGAGAGAGATGCCCCTTACCTTGAGAGGGTGATTCCAAAAGCTTTAGAGGATCTTCTTAGGAGATTGGGAGAACCTTTAGAGGACTATATAGAGAGTAGGGTAGTTTTAGGAAGTTATACAAGTTTCTTTAGTGAATATTAATATTATCTTTGGTGTGTCTATATAGGAAAATAGAGGGGTGTTTATTACTATTTCTAATACATTGGTTTTGGACTCTTTATAATAATGTAATGCAAACCATAGAACTTCCCATAGTTTCTACACATGATTATCCGAAAAAAAGAGTTTTTTAATTATTTTAAAAGTTTTATTTCTGAACTCAATAAAATATTAACCTTGGTGACATAGAAGTGATCTAGGTTTATAAAACAATGATTTTAAAAACCTTAAAATATAATATAGATTTTGGATGATTCATAAAGACATCATAAAATAAGTAAAATAACCCAAAAGAAATATTTTTTTAGTGTTAAAACATATATTTGGTCATGTATACCATTTATGGTATATAATACATCACTTTCTGGGATGTATGATGTCATAATACATAACATTGATTTATACTGTATTTAATATTTTGTTGAAAATTTTACAGTGTCGGAAAATTGTGAAATGTTTACCATGGGAAAATTTTGATGTTATGAATCTAAATATAATATCTATTTTATCAAAAAATTTAATAAATAATATTAATTTAAATATTAAATCAAAATCCTCATTTATTAAAAAAGGTGGGTTTTTGACAGTAATAGTTTTTTGACCTTGATAAAAATTTCATTTTCACATTCTAAAATTATATTATCATTTATATTTATTATTTAATATTTAATAATAATATCTACTTAAAATATAATTTATTTAAAAAATTGTCGAATTAATAAAAAAAAGTTTATTGATTTGAAATATATATTACACCAAATATTATTTATGTTTTAATATATCAAAAATTTAATTTTATCGAAATCATTGTATAATCATTAATAAAGTATAAAAAACAAATATAATAATTATAATAATGAAATTAAAATATATATATATTCATACTATTTGGGATATTTTCTATCTAGTTGTTGTTAAAATATTTTTAGGCTTTATTAACCTATTTTCCATTTAGTGTGGCGATAAATATTTACTAAAGTTATTATTCAAATTATCCAAAAATTAAGTTGAACTTATTAACTATTAATTATTATGATTTCAAATAATGAATCTATTTTATCAAAATGAATTAAAAAAATATTGAAGAAATTAATTTAAAATAAAACCCACAAGCACGAAAAAAAGTTGTTTTCCAAAAAATGCATTTTTGAAGGAAAAGTTGATTTTACTCTAACTCTATTACAAGTAATATTAATTATATGGTTTTAAATTAATAATTATAAATATATAAAATATAAATTTAATTAATATATTTTCCCATTATTGGTTACTTTTAATTAATAAAATTTTAGAAACATTATGCATTTTTAAACAGTTTTCAAAAAAATGCGTTTTCAAGCATAAAATTAATGTTATTCTAAAATTCGTTTTAAAGATGATTCAAATGTTATAAATTAGATTAAATATAACTAAATAACTTTTTTTCATTTAAATAAAATTTAAATAATAATGGTAAATTTAAATTATGTTATTTATCCAAATAATTGACAGTTTTACAGAAAAATGAATATTTTGACTATTCATTGAAAAATCAACATTTCACTAAAAATCCTAAAATTTATCCCCTAGTTAGTTTTGATTTTATTATATAAAAAATTAAGTTAATTTTTTCAAATAATATTTCTACATTTTCTATAAAATTATTATGATAATATTTTTTTCATAAAAAGGAATAGAAATTATTTTTGAAGAAAATATATTTTGAAGAAATTACAAAAAAATGAGTGACTATTTACTAAGAATTTATCAATTCATTTATTTTTATTAGAATATAAATATATTATTTATAATTTATTTATTTCTATTCATACCTAAAAATTTAACATATAGGATATAACGATCCTATTCAAATAATCATGTTTATTAGGCTTTCGTGTTGCGTATCACAAACGTTATTGAAGATAATTTTCTCTTTAAAAAACATAAGGCATTACATTATTAATATGTTTATTAAATGATCTCAATTTAAATAAGATATTGTAAATAAATATGTTGAAACTCTAAAATATCTTTATGGAAATCCAATATTTTAAAAATTAAAATAAGGAATCCACTTGTGAAGAGAGAATGGGAAGTATGAATGTCATCACATAACATGGTTTCCAAGTAGGATAACATTATTGGGAATTAAAAATATCAACCTGAAAGAAAAAAAATCACATCTAAGAAATAATATAGAGTGATATAGAACATTTTTATGATAAATTCAACTACCAAAAAACCATAAATCTGTGATGGGTGAAAAGACCGTCAATTTATCAGAAATGATCATAATATGTTAACATCTTTGTTTTAAGATTATTTTCCTATAGTTAAGGAATTAATTTTCCTTATACACTAGGAACATGAGGAAATATACATTTTTTAAATGCATATTATCATCCTTTAATCATTTTTCATTACAATCTCATATTTTTCCCCAAATGATGATTACTCAAGATGTTTTTTCCTAAAGAACTAGAATACGCTTACAACAGATCACATAATCCACCATATAATAACAAGATATTCTTTATATCAATAATAAATCCTAAACAGTTATCATAAAGTATGATAATAATGAAAATAAATAAACCTTAATACATTAATTTCCAAAATTCAATAAAAAACTACAAAGGTTTAACATGGACCATTCATTTAATAAATACCCCTCTATCACACGATAACTCCAATAACCTCAAAAATATAGAAAATTTTAAACTCAATGTTTTTATCATACCCTTAAGATTACACCTCCAAAAACATTAAACCATTGTTCAAAATAAATCATTTACATTTTACCGAATGGCTATATATAACCCAACCCTAAAAAAATATCTACCAAAATATCATTAACCACATCAAAATAAAAAATATTTGATCATGAAATATCCTTAATCATGCTTAAATCCCTTCACATAAATATTTAGAATTGTTATCAATGATTTTCAATCATAAAATTATAAATATACATAATTTACCAAGACTATTTATGTTTATCCAAATATTAAACAAATATTGAATGTTAAAAATCCCTCAAACACGTGTTTTGAATAATATAAAATTATTACTAAAAAATTTTTATAGGTTATCAGAACCATTAAACAAATGTTTTATATTTTTAAAGAAAAAATAATGCAGAATAAAACATAGATGGTTAATTATTCTTATATGTAGAATTTCATTGATATACTACTTCTATAACATAATTCACAAATACAAATAAATAAAAACTTTAATCCTTAGAATTCAATTATTTTTATGGAATTGATCTTTAGTCTAGGATATAACCCTTATATTAGTAAAATGAATTAGATAATTACTATATTCTCCACACAGAAAAAACTGAAAAAAAGTTTCATAGTTTGTAATTCTTTTATTTTATAGAAACTAGCTACTTTATCTTGATTTTTTCACACATAAAACACCTTCGATTTGCTTTTTGGGATTTCTATTGGAGAATCTTTCTATATTTTGATATATAGGAAATTGAATATTATTTCTTTTATCTCCTCTTTCATATTAAATTCCACGATACATTTTACTCATATTATTTAATATCTTGGGAAATTCAAATATGTGCTAATTGTAAATTGTGTTTTTTATATACGATTTTGCATAATCATGAAATTTATTAGTTGAGATCCCATCATGTCAGGAATATCATTTGGATAGTCATAAAAATTCCCTTCACATTGGTTTTGACTCGATTTATCCTATTTCTTGCCACTGAATAAAATAAAGTGAAATTTGGTATGATTAATTTTAAACAATTGAACCCATAAATGGTAAAAGAATTAACTTCAACTTATTAACTCATAAATAATATATATCCCTTAACTTATAAATTTCTAGGATTTTATATAATTTATCCATGATGTATTTAATAACATAGACTCTTATGGGAATTTTCATTCCTATAATAATGGATTGAAATGTGAGTGTGAATCTCTAAAAGTATATCCTTTAAGAGATTGAAACCTGGTCTGCATCACGACCCATTTTAGTGCACTAGTACTTGGTCATTTCTTTATCAAAAAATTGTTTTCAGTCTTGTCAACACTAGGTATATCTTGGCTAGAGCCACATCCATCTGTTGTATCCAGACAGGGATTCATTTTATTGGAATTTGATTAATCGATAATTTTGCAAAACACATGGATGTTTTCATATACATATTTTTATCCTTAAGTCTTTTTCTATAGTTTTCTAATCATAATTCCAAAAATTAGCTAGACATTCCAATGATACCCACTATAGAAATGTCAAATTATTTCAGTGTACTATAATTGATACCTATCAGGTCAAACCTTGGGTGACTACATATCCTGGGTATGGCAACACACTATCCCTAGTGGCGTCTATTTACTCATAAATCACTTAAGAGGAGATACATGCTTGGTCAAATGTCTCATTTGAGAGTTCCGAAGGATTGGATAACCCCCTTTACCACTGATGCCAACTATGATAACCCTTTTATTTATTAAACATTAATTAATGATTTATTGAATAATAATACACTTAATACAACTTAGAATATCAGGAATACTAGTGCCTTTCAGTAATTATGTACATTACACAATGACGTAAATCATGGGGTACATCGTCATTTTTGATACCATCCATAACATGCTCATAATATTTAATCATTCAAAAAACTGCATGGGGTAACCTGGGGGAATTCATAAGAAAATGGTGAGCTATTAATCCCACTATGTGAATAAACACAACATATGATGAAGAATGTATTAAATGTTAGAAAATTTTAATTTTAGTGGGATATAAAAGGTACTGTAATAATAAACATGAACAATGAGGCACAATATAACATTATAACATAATGGAAACATGGGAATGTGGTAACAACTCTAAACATGACATCATAAACCTAGGTCAAGTATAACCGCCAAGGAATAATTCAATAATGTGCTTAGGATAACCTCCCCTGAACCATAAATGGAATCTCATGAGACTAAAAGATTACCCAATGCATTGGAGAGCTATTTGGTAATACCCTTCATAATCATATCATGTACATGCATAAGTTTTACACATTGTTCATGGAACATAAGAAGATATTTCATCATATTTACTCCCATGATTAAGGATTGTGGGTTAAATACATGGAATTCCTCAATATATGAATTATAGGTCAAACAAGGTGAATACCTTTATGTGAAGATGTATTTTTGTATACAATTTAAAAATGTTGGTTGTGGATAATCGTAGGGAAATTTTGATAGCATAAAGCTAGTACTTTTAGATTCATAAAATGGTTTAATGAGAAATAAATGGGTCTATACTCACTAAAAAGTAAAAGTGTAGTGTGATGCATATTTTATAAATTAATCCAATATAATTTTTTTTGAATTAATAAGAATATGATAAGGAGGGTGTTTGAATAAAAACATGGCATGGAAAAATCATATGATAATATCGACAACGTAATGGGGGTACGTAATAAATAATGAGAGGGATAAATGAGAGTGAATGGGGGTAAATATTTACTTGTAAATCATAAGGTAATTCATAGGGATGTTTAAAATCATATCCCATTTATATTAATTGCAATAAAACGTTTATTATATAAATACGGTCCTTGAATAAAGAAGAGAAAGAGATGATCCATTATAAAATTTCGGCATAGTAACATCTTAGGTAAATGGTATAATGATAGGGAATAAATGATATATGATTATTAGTAAATCAATTTTATTATTTTGTGATATTTATAATGTCATGGAAATATAACCAAATGATATTCAAAATGCTCAATTAAAATAAGGTTCTTGAAAAGAAAAGAAAAGAGAGAGGTCCCTCACCTTAATAAGACGATTCTAAATGCTTGGGAGGAGATTATTGAGAGATTAGGGGCACCATAAGAAGAATTTAGATAGAGAAGGGTATATTATAGATTTTATAAATTTTTTTTATTGAATAATAATGTATTATTTTGTGGGTCTATTTTGTAAAATAGAGAAGCATTCTTTATTATTTTCCAAACATAGGTTCTAGACTCTATATTATAATGTAATCAAAAATAAAAACATTCCCATGGGGTTTTCCCATAGTTTCTAAAAAATATGAATGGTTCCAATTATTTTTTAAGTACTAGGTCTTCTCTCAATTAATTAATTACCTTGGTGATGTGGATGTGAGTCATGTTTATAAATAACGGATAACTAAACCTTAAAATATAATATAGGTATTAGGGGATTAATAAATGCATTATAAAATTAATTAAATAAACTAAAAAACAATATTTTTAATTTTAAACCTATATTTGGTCATAGATACCAGATATGGTATATATTACATAACTTTGGATCATTATTATTTTATAATACAAACCATTCTTTTATAATATATTTAATCATTACCTGAAAATTTGACTCGCTCAAAAAAATTATGAAAAATTTGCCTTTGAATAATTTCAATGCGATGAATCCAAAAATAATATTTATTTTATCAAAATAATTCACTAAATATGATAAATTAAACTTTAAATAAAAATTCTCATTTATTGAAAAATGTTGTTAATTTGATAATAAAGGTTTTTTGTCCCTTATAAAAATTTGATTTTCTCTTCATAAAATTATATTATAATTTAAATTTAATATATTATATTTAATAATAGTATTTAATTAAAATATTATTTATTCAAAAAATTATCCAATTATTCAAAAAGTGTGTCTTTATTAAAATTATATATTAACCCAAATACAATTTATCTTTTAAAATATAAAAAATATAATTTTTATTAAAATCATTATTTAATCATTTATAAAATAAAAAAAATCACTATTATAATATTATATTGAAATGAAATTTTAAATATTCTTAAAATTAGGGTTAATTTTTTCTAGTCTCTTTTAATTTTTTTACCCATAATTATCCTTTTTTACTTTTACCATGGTAATAATTATTGACAACAGTTACTCTTCATTCTATCCAAAAATTTAAAAAACTTATTACCTATTAATTATGATGATTTAAAATATTGAATTAATTTTATAAAAAAACAATTCACATACATGTAAGAATTTAATTTAAAATAAATCCCGCAAGCTCGACAAAAAGTAGTTTTCCAAAAAATTCTTTTGTCAAGGAAAAGGCGGGTTCACATTAACTTTATAACAAGTAATATTCATTATATGGATTTAAATTAATAAATATATATATATACATATATAACATAAATTTAATTTAAATCATTCCCCATTATGGGTTATTTTGAATTAATAATAATTGAGAAACAATGTATATTTTAAGACATTTTTCATGAAAAGTGTTTTCAAGACAAAAAAAATGTTATTCTAAAACCCATTACAAAGACGATTGAAATGTAATTAATTGGATAAAATATACCTAAATAATTATTATGTCACCTTGATATAAAATTTAAATATTAATTGTACTTTTAAATTACATAATTTATCCGAAGAAGTGATATTTTTGCTAAAAGGGTATTTTTCACTATTCACTGAAAAATAAATATTTATTGAAAAATCCCCAAATATCACCCTAAGTTAATTTTAATATGATTATATCTTGAATGAAGTTAATTTTTTCAAATATATTTTCTAAATGTTTTATAAAATAATTATAATAATATTTTCTATCACAAAATGAAATAAAAATCATTTTTCATGAAAATATATTTTAAATAGAGCACCAAAAACCTGGTGATTTTTTACTAAGAATTTATCAATATATTTTTGTCAAGTAGAACATATATATATATAATAAAGTAGGTATTCCTATTCATACCTATAAATTTAACCTCTAGGTTATAACAATCATCTTTAAATAATATTAGTTTTTTTGGTTTGGTGTTGCATATCGCATATGCTATCAAACATAATTTTCTGTTTTTATAACATGGGGTGTTACACATAACTAGTGATAAAAATTTAAGTAAACTTTTATACCTCTTTATATTGCATTGAACCATGCACATTCATCAGTGTCTAGATCTATTATCTTACATAGTCCCATTCATACCATCTTCTAGAGGCTACGACTAGTGGAGAGGTCCTAACCATACATTGGGGAGAATATTATCAATAATTAGAATATTAAAATTACATAAATAACTATATAATATCCACAAAATAATGTCTTGTACACTGAAATTAGTAAAAAATAATCATGCTATATCAAAATGAAATTCATCCATACATGGTGACATCTCAAATGATTTCCCACTAGGATAATTGTGTAGACTAATAATAAAAAGATCAGAAAATAAGAGACTTAATTACCTCTAGTAAGACTAACCACATCCCATCTCTGACCCCCATAAAGCTAATCTAGTCTAATCCACTAAATATCATGTTCTATTAAATAAAATATATATATAAAGTTTATAAACACACTAAAGTGACCATACTCAGTGTGCATAATACATATGCATAGGTTCTCACAATGTTCCCCTAAATGAACATTCATACATTTTAATTCCTAAGAAAAATAAAATTAAAATAAACATGTGTACACAAGATACTTAGAACATCATGTTCTAACCTTGCCATCATGACTATATTCCCATCGAGTCATCATGTTCTAACCATGATACCATAACACCCGACAATACCTTCATTGGCCTGAGATGGAATCCAGTCACCTTGTGCTATTGTATCCACATCCCAACTATTATAGAAATACTTAGGGTAGGGAATCACCAAGTCATCAACCACTAATATAAGGTGAAGGGATGGGTCTTGTGTCCATATCATGGAATAGCCCTCTCACTCAAGGTGGTCCTTGACACACTTTCTTGCTTAAGGTGAAGATAGAATCCAAGTATTGACCACCACCCTATCACTCATGGTGGAGACCATATCAAGTTTCTAGACCACTTTATCTCTTAGGAATGTTCTCCCAAAAAACCTCCTAAGGTCCACATCTCACTCAGTGGATACCACAGGTGGAATCTTCTTTCCTCTCACTTAGGATAAGGTCACAACAAGACCAATATCCTCTCACTCATGGGTGGTCAAACAATCATGGGTAAAAAAAATATATCACTATGAGCATTGCATTTAAATACCCTCTCAATTATGATAAGGAAAAATAACCTGATCACTACCCTCTCACTCAGGACATCATTTACCACATCTTCCATGACCCCCTTACTCAGTACAGTGTCACAACCTGAACATTACTCTTTCACTCAAGGTAGATTCCAATACTTGTCTCCCTCCCCTATCACATAATGTGAGTTTCACAATAATCATATACATGTAATAATAAACATGTTATCCAACCCATCAAACAATCTCCCCACATTGTTACTTGGGCACTAATCACTCAAGGCCTAGCGCCACACCTCGACATAACTTATCATCTATCAAACCACTTAAGAAAATATCCCCAAGACCATTTTGGAATCTTCTCTTAAATACCTACATAAATTCCTCATCCAATGGAGATCCCATAACCTATAGGATCTTCCTAAACCTAGCCGTTATGGGAAGGTCTAATTTTATTTCATTACATATCATAATATTGGCTCGTTACAAAGGGTTTATCATAAGATAACTCACTCTAAACCCAATGTGATTCTATAATCAATTCATCAATCAATTCCCTTGACCCATATATGGGTCTGATGCAAAATATCAATTAAGATATCCCTAAATCCATCACTCATAGTAAATCTATATCTTCCACAATATGTCTAAATATAGAGGGTTTATATCTCTCATCACACACTTCAATCCTTTAATCCACCCTAAATATTGTGTTGCCAATTTGAATGATATGTGCATCCATATCACCCATTTTATCAAGGTGCAAGACTCGAATTCCCTTCCAAACAGCCTTAGGGAACCAACCTATGAAACAATCATTTCATCATAGCCTTGAGGTTTACCCCAAACATAGACAAAACTCAAATGAAACTATATCCCCTCAGTAACATAGTCCCTAAGGAATCTAAATTCACTAAAATTGATAAAAGACAATTTCCACAACTCAATAAATTGTAATCGCACTCCTCTATTTAATTGAATCCCTTTATGTCCATATCTATTCTACATTGTCCCACCAAATCATGTAGGCGTGAAAATTCATAAAAAAATAATCATATGTTTTGGTATTTAAGGGGGTTTTACCTCAAAAATAGAGATAACATCCTCTTGATTCATTATTCATCATCAACCAATTCCATTCATGACTCATTAAATCCCATATCACCACCCAATATCCTATCTCATGAAAAAATATTATAAAAAATATTTATAAAAAATTTAAATTAATTATTATATTTGAACACAAAGATTCAAATTAATTGAAAAAATAATATGAGATCACTATATCACAAAATCATCATGAAAAATCATCTTCTAATCCTTCATGAACATCCTCCATCCAAGACAAGAAAAAGATTTATAATCCTAGAAATAATTTCCCTTGATCCAGTGCAATTGGTGCCACACCCTATCCTGAATGGAACCAAATCAAAGGGTCATTAAAAGGTGATATAAAAAGAAGTATAAGAAGAAGATAACACCTTAAATAACAAAGATATCAATACAAAAACACCCCACATAAATGAGGGAGAAGTGGAATAAGTAGAGAGGGAGAGATGGTTGAATGGACATCTCCAGAAACCCCTCTCAACCTAAATTTTTATGGGAGATGACAACTAAATTAACAGAATAACCCTACAAAAATATAGGTAGATGCCTCTTTTTTGTGTTCTTATTGGGACCATAATAAAAGGACCCTCATACAGGGTTGACATATGGTGAAAACCCAAGGGTTATGGTTAAAAGGTCCACCCTCAGCCTCCGTCTATAGTGCATCATAAGATCTCTACTGTAATGGAATAATGTGGGTGTCCTGATTGTATTTCCTTTTGAGGAACCACCTTGGAACAAAAATAGATCTATTGTGTCAACTTAATAAAAATAGTTCCCAAATCCACAAGAATCATGCGAGTACTCCATAGTGAAACCCACCCAATTTAGTGTGTTCTCAACTGATATATCCACTTATGATAATGCCTCTCTAGTCACAATCCAATCCTCTTCCCTACTCAAAAACAAAATCCCATAAAATACGCCACTCCATGACACCCCTAGGTTGTTACATGCCCTATTGTATATCAAGGGACTCTATAAGAGTGTCACACAAACCCAACTCAAATTATTATAAGATAACTAAAAACATCTCCCCTACCTTGAGACATGTCAAAAAAATCCTAAAGATGTTCCAACCAAAAAATCTAAACCCAAGTCCAAATTCTATGAATTTACCCTATTCAATGATCAAATTTCTATAATACCTTAGAAATAATGACCTGTATGTTTTTTGATTCATTATAAACTCCCCACTATAGTGATTATGATCCTTGAGAAATTGGACTCGTCGTTAAACAATCATTATTGACATACCACACTCATCAATTCATCACCGAATCACTAGGTTCAATCCCCTATCCATGAATGGGATTCCATTATGAAACATCAAACACCACGATTCACAGTTCACCATAATCCTATTCATCCACTCATCAACATCACCAAAACCATGATTGTGCACAAAAAAAACCCATTTATCTCAAGAAAATAAGGTTTCATTGATTGATTTAACTTAAATAGTATAGTTTAAAATTCCATAAAACTTAAATAAATATGTACGGATTTCGGACGATGGTGATCCACACCATAGGAATGAACTATTGAAAATTCAATTCTAGTGGCCCATTAATACACTCAATGTGATTTCTACCTCAATTTACCCAATTTTGTTCACAAATAGGTATTATTTCTCCACTATATGATCTCTTCCATGAATTTTCAGCTTCACCCACTAATGCCTCATCACATTAACTTATCATAATTCATCAATACTCTGAGGCATCAAAAATACCATCTAAACAGACACAGAAATGTTCATGCCCAAACCTTGGTGCAATTTCATGGTTAGGTCCTCAAGAATCCAAACATTCCATCATCCTATCTCTTTGATAATGTATTCCCATCAGATCATAGTGAATCCTAGGTCAAATCAATTCAATATTAATCTTAATATCTGCATCTAGAATATATCCAAGTCGACATCCAAGTACAAGATCTTCTTTTTTCGAAGGAAAAAAATCACATTTTATCTTTTCATATATTTATATATTAGGGTCATATCAACCATTTTATGAATAGTATTACCATATCCATAACCCTGCTGATAGGAGGGTTGTTCACCTATGACTGATTCAATGATCCCCACCACAGTAGTATCCTCATCATCACTCTAATAAGCCAAAACAAAATCTACATATACCAAATCATTTTCTTTAAAGAATATAATTACTGGGAATGACCAAAACACTCATACCCAAATGATAATATGTAACAATGTTACCACCTATTCCCAGCTTACTAGTAATTTCATCCGTGATATATTTCAGAACTCACTTGTGATAAGGGTCACACCCTCAAAATTCAATATTGAATTCTAATATAGTTTTCCATATATAATTAGTTATTGATATAAAATTATTTTCTTAGTAGTATAAAAAAATATGGAGAATTCTTTCTGTTCTTAAATTTAGTGCCTTAATATATTTTCTAAGATGATCCACCAATGATCATAACAATTAAATAATTTACAATGCAGCAACAACAAGATGAGTAATACTAGGTAATTTACCAACTACAACCTCTATTAGAACTTATTATTCCTCAAAGAATAATGTATTAAATTATACATTTGACTCAGTTGATTATTGATATGTAATTTTTTTCTCCTTCATAAAAATCATCTTGTATAAAAAAAATCAAATTATCTTCTTTCCTGGAGGGAAAATTTATTGAGGTACATACTTATTAGTCAAATATATTATATTATAAATATATTCCCTCAAAAATTAGTTTCCTATTTTTTTAGTTTTTAAAGATTAATATTTTCCTTCTCAGCCTAGCCTTTCATATAATAACCCATAGATTTTACTTTCAAATTTCCTCTATTTCATCACTGGTCTTAATAAGATATTTAACTTTATATATTTTATTGCAATATTCTTCTTTCTTTTATATAGTTTTAGCTTGCTTCCCAGTAGGGGACTATCTAGGAGATCCTTACCTTTGGACATTTTATGAAGATGCTTCTTTATCTCTCTTATCTAGTTATTATTATTACCTCCCCATTTGAGTTTCCTGGTATAAGACCATGTTATATTTTAACCTCATTGATTTAGTTATAATTGGTGAAATAGAAATTTTTTTTTGACTTTATTCATGTTATGAATTAATATTTTTTCAAACATTGGTCACAATTTTCTTCAACGGAGTAATTTTTTTGAGTTGAGCTTCAACACCAAATACAATAATGTTAAATGTAAAAAAGAAACAATTCTTAGTTTATCTAATAAAATTACTTAAAATCCCAATATTATTTATTTCCTCACCCTTTAATTGATGAATTTTATCCTTCACATCATTTATCCTCCTGTAAATTTATTATTTAGAAATGAATGTCACTAGAACTTCAAGATTGATCTTTCTTTTCTTATTTACAAAACACTCTCCTTGAGTAATATGAGATTATGCCCATGAAGCTCTTAGAGTATATCTAAGTATAGATTTAGGTCTTTTGTTGGATATAATTATTTCTCGTTCTCTCCATGGTTAATGAAATTAGACAAAACACCCTCTTGAAATGCTATTGGGTTTTATGCAATGACCTTAATAGGCCACACCCTGATAATGACTCCCATGCACCAAAAGGGGTGATAACGACTTCCATTATCTCATATAAATTATATATGGAAACTCATCCCCTTTAAGAGGCCTTTTTAGTGTTGTGTGGTGAGATCTAGGGGAATGAAATACCTAAGGAAGTGAGTTGGAGTGGTCAATATCTTTTATTGAGGTATGATAAGACTAGTTTGCCTGTATATGAGCATTAAGTTCTAATTTGATCCTTTATTTTAATTTTGAAAGGACTTTTATTTGATATAGGGTTTCCCAGTTGTAATTGAGTATTATGACATGGGAGTAAACATCCTCGTATGAAACTACTAGGCATCCTGTAATGACTCTAAAAGGCCATGGCATGATGTCGAGTATTGAGTCCCACATAAGTTTAGGGAGAGTTCAATGATCTTATATAAATACCATATGGGAACTCTCACCCCAAAATGGAGATTTCCAGTTATGGGTAGTGACCTGTAAGGGAAAAATGTTTTCATTTAGGGAGTCAGAGTGGAAAATATCTTATCTTTAGTGACAACATGACAGTGTTGGAATAACAGGGTTGTATATTATATTTGTTGAAAATATATGTTGAAATACTTAAATTATTTATTGTGAATTACATGATAGGGATTACTAGTTCATAAATAATGGATTAATAAGACATGGCCTCTTGAATTGTGGAATTAAATAGAATATAGTTACGATATAACATTAATATTGATTTAGAAAGCATAAAAATATGGATTTGGAGTAAAACTAGGCTATTTCTGGAAGAGTTAGTAGACAATATATATTGAGGTGGTTGAATTGATTATATAAACATACATGATTGTGGTTCCTAGTGAATTGAAAATGAATTAAAACTAAATATTTTCTTAAATTATTGAATGGAGGAGAAAATAGTTATCATATAACATTAACATTGATTGGGGAGGAATAATAGTGTGGATATATAATATAAATAGGTCATTTTAAGAATATTAATTGAAGTTCTATTTTTTCAAATTACTTTTCATAGGAATACAGATATTTTTTTCAAATAATAATAGATGTGTGTATAGTTAAATGTTTTGGATATTTTGAAAGTCATAATTTTGTATTCATACTGAATCAAATGAGTATATAAGATACATAGGATTCCCAAACAAAGGTTACTCTTATATATATGAGGAAAGAATAGAAAATTCCTAGGCCTTAGGGTCATGTGTAGCATATTTAAAACTATAAGTATGATATTTGGGAGTAGGAAAAATGGGAAAGTCTTAGAGTTCTATGATTATATTTGAAGTTATCCTAAATGTGTAAGATATTATTGAAAGTATAATTTTGAAAAGTTAGTATTACCTATACAGGTAAGATATTTTTTATCATCTGTTGGTAGAATGGGATTGTATAAAATATATTTTTAACTGGTGAATGAAAAATGGAGATTTTCTGAATACTTGTATTATTAAATAAGACTTTGGGTGAACTTCAATTTTGGCAGTGAAAATAATCATCTCTCTTGGAGTAATAAATAAGTCATTTCATAAGACTTAATTAAATGGGTATTTTGGATTTCATAAGGATATTATAAGGGAAATTAATATTTATTAATACATACTATGATTTCATAGGACATTATCTAAATTTTGTAAGACTTAATTTGATTTTATATGACATGTATCGTTTTTATAAAGCTTAATTTGATATTTTTAAGTCCTGTATGGTTTTTATAAGACATACAATAATTGTAGAAGAGTTGTTCCAGTACTTAGAGACACATAAAATTGAAATTATTGGGAAGTATTTATATGATCATAAGGGTTATTTTTCATACAAGGGAGAAATTTATAGAATTTTATTAAAACATAAGGGTCACAGAAATGTTTCATAACTGTCATCACATTTGGAAATTTATAAAAGTTTCCAGGTACCTTGTGGTGTGTAAGAGTAATTTGTGAGAGTATATAAGAGTTATCAACAAATAAAATGTATGTTCCATTGAATTTTTTTATAAATGAAGAAGTATTAGTTCAATGAATGTGAATATGAGTTATTCCGTGGTAGATTTCATCTAGATAAAAATAATTATTCTACTGACCAAGAAATGGTGAATAAGATCATAATGAGATCAAAAATGGAATAATCATTGATTTAAAAAATAATGATTGTTTATAATTGGTTCATAACTATGATAATTCAACAATATATAGTTTTACATTATGAATTTACATGAATGAATATAATATCAATCATAAATTAGGATTGATAACATGGATAATTTTAAATGAAGGGTTGTTTTGGATTTTAAATAATAATAAAGTCTAAAAATGTTTTAAAATATATCATGATAATTATGAAGAATGTATATAGAAGGAGTTCTTGGTGTTTATATTATGGGGAATATCTCATGAAATATTCATTAGAAAATATTGGGATGAGAATTATGGAGATTTTAATGGGAGAGATACTGAGATGGAGATTACAAGAGTATTTCTATATTTGAAATATAGAAAGATATCACATATTATTATTCTATAAATGTATAACAAAGGAATAAGAATAATAGAAAGATATTGATTGACACCACTATTTTCCAAATATCAGTGTGATGAAAAGGTGTATAGAGTGTCGAAATAATATTGAATATTTGGATCCAAAGGAAAATAACAAGTAGAAGGATATTATCCTAATATGTATTTAAATGATTACATATAGTAATGTTGGAGGAAGAAGGTTTGAATGAAGTTAGAGTATAAATTCTATATATAGAAATTTAATAAGAGTGTAATAGGATAATTATTCTATGGAATTATCCTTATTCAAAGAAGGAATATTTTCTTCTGCGTTAGAGACTGAAAAATATACAACCTGCATATTGAAAATTATGTTTCATTGGGAATTGTAGAATAAGAGATAAAAAATCATGAAGATAAAACACTTATCTATATGGTATTTAAAATTCAAGGGTTCATGCTTACTATGAAAAAAATTAAAAGAACTAAGTGTCTATAAAATGCTGGAGTACGCCACCAAAGAAGCGGGTTGAGGGAAATAAGAGGGTGTGTCCCTATGAAAAATAACACACCTTTATTAAAAAATCATAATAACTAAATTTAGTATCCTAAACACATTGGTAAATATATAATATATTAAAATTTATTCCTTGGACTTATCATTTGCAGGGAACCAATAAAAATCCTCAGATCACTATGTATACTTTACTTCTCTATTTATACACCTGAGATTTATTAACAAGGAGTGAAAAAATAATTATGTGACTAGTTGAACACTATTCCTAACAACTATAGAATAAGATCCAAAATAATGAAAAAAAAGAAATAAAAGGTTTCAATTGGTATACACCCAAATTCACCCCCACCTCTCAGGGTGTCTCTCGTTTCATCCAATTGTATCAGGTCGACAAGGGTTTATATTTGTGTTCATCCTTAATATCTTTTATTTGAATTTTTTTATAAATGGATTCTATGATGAAACATCCATTTTTAGAGGATATAATTTTGATTGTTCAAATAAAGAAATGTTCATATTCCATTGAATTTATGGCAAGGAGGTTATAAAGTTTATACTTCAAGTTACCAATTAGACAAATTAGAGTTAAACGAATGGTGATGCAAGGACTGAAATAATCTGAGAAATATCACTAGATATTGAATTTAAAAATAAAATCACTCACTGCGATAATTCCTCTAAAATACTTAAATATTTTTATATTTTTTATATATTATTAACATATGTAATTAATAATAGGTATCATCATCTAAGGTTGAAAATTCATACTTTATAATAAAATCTAGAATGAATACAAATAGGAATAATAATTTTTGAGAGTTGGACCCACCAACCAAGGTGACCAATTCTATTTTCATTATCAATTTTTATTAAAACATTATTTTGGTGGAAACATAAAATACATAATTCGAGTCATCCCTAAAAATAGTTAGAGAAGATGCTGATATATTGGAATAAATAAAAATAATAAACAGTTTTTGATACGATGAATGCTCTTATAATAAAGAAGATAATACCTTATCCTATTTTTGAAAGTGGATCGATAATAAATCATTCATTAAATTATTCGTTCATTTCTAAAAAATTATTTTGTACAATAAGATAATGAAAGAGTTGAACTGGATTTTAATGTGGAGATAATGAATATGGAAGAAAATATAAATGATCAAATTAATGTACTTGAAAAAAATTTAAAATATATTGGAACGAATGTGAATATAGTGAAATAGTTGGATGGAAGGATTATTCTTCTATAAACACATCTTAAGGAGAGGAAAAAATATTGGTTAGAATATTGTACAAGGCCGAAGGGGATGAATACCCAAATAATGATCAAGTATGGAAATATCAAGGAGCTTGAGTCAAATCTCAGTTCCTAAAAGGAAAAGGATTTGTTAGGGGTTCCTTTCAAATAATAGTAAATAAGTAAGATAATGAATGTTTTAAATATGGTATTAATAAAAAAATTATGTTCCATGAAAAACCCAAATGAAATTACTACAATGACCTAGGATTAAACATTTCGTATTCTAGTGTTTTTGAACTATAATTCACATTTTTGGATATTTTGTTTTATTATTTTAGATAATTAGAACAATATCTTACAAGGTAAAACCATAAATTACAAGGGGACACCTATAAACAATATCCATTTTTTATAAAATAATAAAATAAATCTTTAAAATAAATCATGGTTTCTATTTGTGAAAAATATTCACAATTTTCTCCTTGATATCATAATTGTCGTTAGTCTTCATTATACACTTTAAAAATCATTTTAAAACTTGGAATGAGTAAAAAATGCATAGTAATACATTTAAAAGAAAGGAAATCATTAATCTAGTGAAAAAGATAAAAACCCATTTAAGGTTATTTTGTGAAAATGATATAAAACACTTCCACCAAAAAAACACACCCACATTTTTCCGAAAATAATCATTTGTATACAATATTAAGAAATTTTAAACTTCATTAGATGACTTAGAATATAATTTAAATAAAACCTTTTCAAAACCCTTCAATTGGAATAACCATAAGGCCAACTTCAAATATTATTATTAACCAGTTATTTGGAGATATATAAATGGGATCAACCTTTGTATAAGCTATATTAGGATCACCCATGATCTATATTGGGATTTAAACCTTTGTATAAGCTATATCAGGAACACTTGTTTCCAATGAGTTATAATGGGGATCAATCATTCGTATAAGCTATATCGGGCTCATTTGTGAGCTATAATGGGGATCATCCCTTTTTATAAGATGTATCTGGATCACACATTTCATATATTACTGAATTACCATTTCATTAATAAAAAATTTCCATATAAAAACCTTTTAAAACTCTTATAACCTCACTAGAAAAAGTCTTTTGAATAAAAATTCATTTTTTAAAAACACAATTTCAATACCAAAACACTTTTTCTTTGAAAATATATTTTCAATCCAAAAATTCCCCAAAAATAATAATATGTATTTTCATTTATGAAAAAAAGAAATATTTCAATGTATGTTAGAAATTACATAATAGTCACATTGTTTGAAAAAGTTGTTTTTGACGTGTATGTTAAGAATACAAAATTATTTTTGTCATTTTTCAAAACATTGCATATAAAAATCATAAAAAGATTCATTTTGAAAACCATTGAATTATATTCAAAATAGAAAAAAAAGTTTCCGTAATAATAATTTTATATAATCACATAAAATGATATCAAGAATATTAATATGGAAGAATTGTTTTTCAAAATTAAAATTTTAATCATTTAAAAATATATTTTTAAATAAAAGTGTTAACATTGAATAATTTGAATCATAAACTCTATGGAGGAACAAAATTTAAAAAAAAAAATTAAATAAGATAATAATTTACAAATGATACGTGAAAGAGGATTTATATACACCTCATAAAAGAAGGTGGGTGTATAACATCAAAATAACCATAAATGAAAAGAGATTGGGATAACATCCCTTATCTAAGGTTAAACTTCATTAAAATGTGTTAAAAAATCATGCATAATTGTTTAAATAATGTTTTTATCTCATTAAAATACTATATTTTTATTTATAATACCTTATTTGGTGATTTTATAAAATATTATGACCCATTAGATTACAATATTTAACTATTTTAATGGTTTTAGGTGCATTCATTTCATGGTTTCATGATCATTTCATTTGTCTATAATTAGCTATGTTCTTGTAAAAAGAGATAAAAACTCCATAAGTTTAACGAAATATTTTTAATGAATTTATATAAGTTTAAATGGACCCATATATCATTTTTATTTATTGTATGAGGATGATTCATTTGGTGAAACATAAATGAAAAATGTTTAGTTTATTTTGGTGGTTTTTCGAAGCACGACAAAACTATTTTTGTTAGATTTACTATTATGTCATATATATTACTTCCATATAACTAAATAGGTTATAAAATAAATTTTAAAATCTAAATTAAATAGAATGATAATTTTATGACTTGCTATGAAGGAAGTAATGGAAAACTAAAAATCATTATTCATGGAGATAGTTAACCGCCATAATTTGGACAACGCTTTTGTTTCACATAATAAAATGATATGAGAAATTAAATGGACATGTAATATTCCATTAGAGACATAAAAAATCAATATATGCATTTCTCTTTAGTTGTCGTATAACACCCTGAAAATTTACAAAAGTGTAACTTTTATTTTATAGCATGTATGGCACCTACCATGAAACATTGAAAGGAATATAACCTCTCAATACATTATGGTAAATTTAATAATTTTAATAATTTTAAGATATAAAATATCTTGAAATTCTCATAATACGGAGTAATCATGCATCAAATGTCACAATGTGTTTCTTTAATATCATGTGTTACACATAAGACCATGTTTTAATGAGAAACAATATATTATTAGAACATTATTATTTAATAAAATAAGATATAACATATCCATTAAATTAGCGGTTATGAATATTATTAACAGACATATTAAAACAAAAAATCATATCATAGTTTACAAATTAATTACAAATGAATATAACAACCTATTAAATATAAAGAAAATGTTTTTATTCTTTTTGATGCCTGAAAAATGAGCATTGAAAAGTTTACAATGGATGAAATACGAAAATATGGGTATTATTATCCTAATAAAATCAAATAAAAAATATGGTGGACAAGGCACATGAATCATGTGAGAATCCAAGGGATATATGATTGTGTGACCATCATGAGGTCTCACAAAGACACCATACACAACGAATAGCCAATGGAGGATCCTACAAAGTCCATTTGCAACAAGTCCTCTTGATTTTACAAAGGCTCCACAAAAACATAGTGGTCATGTGGAATTAGACAAATAAGCTTCTTGTGGTTGATAATTTTTCAACTGTTGTTCACATAAAAACCCATCCGAATATCCTTCAAAAATCGGAGGAAAATGGTGAAAAGGTGGAGGCCTATTTTGACCATAAAGCTAATGAGATGCATCACTGATGAATGGAGTGGTTATCCTCAATGAAATTCAAATAAACTCTTGAGACCCCAAATCCTATGTATTATAAAATAACGGAAACAAATAGTAGGCGGTGGGATCCACTCATTGTCATAAAAGTCACGGGATGCACCCCAAGTGATTTGAAAAACACCGAAGGACCCTGATGACATTCCCACCTCATCTCATGAAATCCCTTTGGCTTCTCATCCACATCGTGAAAAATGCACCAGCTATGTCCTGGAAACCATGAACCCCACTTTGGCTGCCTAAGGACAAATAGATGGAATTTTACATAAAAGTATCACATTTCTCCATAGAAAATTTATTGTTCACACAACACATCACCTAGATATAAAGTATTTGTCTTCAACATTACTCATGAGATCTTTGTTGACTCCATAAATATATAAAATCAACAAAGGAAATAAAAATAGGGAGGTAGAGTTAGCATCTTGTCATCATAAAACTCATTTTATGCACCTAGGATGTCTATAATATGGTCTCACAAGACCCATTGACAAGTCATCCTGATCATGTGAAGGCCCATTGAAAAGTTATCCTTGTTTCGCAAAAATATACAAAAAAGTCATCTGAGATAATTTGAAGAACATTGGAAAAGAACCCTCATCTCATGAAGGACCTTGGACATATCGAAATAAAAATATAAATTATCCTCAACATTCCTTCCTGGTTCAAAATTCCCCATTAATTGGTAATAATTCAATAAAGGAGGAATTGATGGGAGGAACTCATAGTCTCTAAAAATTAGGTGACACCCTCTGAGTGATCCATGAAAGAAACTCACCAAGACGTGTAATGTATAAGAAATTTTCCCACTCCATCTAGGATTCAAGTGATATACCAAATGAAAATAAGTGAACAAATAGGGTGGGGAGGCTATAAATCCCCCGCCCCATCATGAAAAATGAACTACCAGCACACATGAGGAAAACTCTCAACATAAGAACAAACTCTAGGAGCCATGCACCGGCGCTAGAGTGGATTTCTCTAAGAAGATGATATAATCAAAAAAAAGTTTTACATATGGTAATAAACTAAAGAGGAGTCAAAGATACCATGAATCATGTATAGTTGCTTCATGTGATTACCCATGGATCACACAAAGGACTTATGGCAGGACAGACGAAGAACATCACACACACCTAATGGATCATGTGGGACTTAAAACAAAATGACTTTTAACAAATCTAAGACATTAACAATATAAAGGCTTGAAAAAATACTAAATAAAATATAATTAAGTAAATAATATATACAATACTATTTATTCACTTTTCCTGAACCATCCATGTCGTTAGAAAACACCATGAAATGTCATCGAGATTATTCAACATTCCTTTGACATAACCTTTGGATCACACGAATTCCCGAGGACATGTCAATGAAATTCACATGGTATCCCCCAAACATTACAACCTGATCTCATGAATACCTATGGGCTCACCATCCAAGCAGTGTGGTTCCCATCAGACATATTTATGACCCATATGGAGCAACAATTCATGTCAGCTAAGTCTCATGGTAGTACCCTGGCATGTCATCTGGCTCTCGAGATGTCCTCACATCACCCCATGAAGGTCTCATAATGCCCTCTAAGAACACTAGTTAGGTCTCACGATGCCCTCTACACATGTTATCCAGGTCACACAGCACCCTCCAAGACATGTCACATTAATTCTCACAATGATCTCTATATGTGTCATCCATCTGTCACGATGCCACCTAAACAAGTCATATAGATCATGTTTCACCCTATTGACAAGTCTGAAAGGTCATGCAATGAACTTTAGTACCATCCATCTACATCATACGATGTTCTCCAGAAAATTTAGCTTTGATCTCGAGACAACCTTCAGAAAGTCCATCTTGATTTTGAGATGTCACCTTGAAAAAGAAAATTGATCATGCGATTGTATTTCTAAATTACTAGAAGACATCCTCCGATATTAAAAACAGTCAACAAGGTCATGGAAAGTATACAAACAATGCATTACAGGAATTTGAATACGCCATGTCATGTATGGAATCCTAGGACTTGATAACCATGTTCATCGTTATTGTGTAAGCCCTGATTACACAGGGAAACCTTAGTGTATAAGAAAAAAATAATTTGAACTATGATGAATCTCATTCATAAAATAACCAAAATATATAGGATTCCCCCTAAAGTCCTAAGATCCATATTATCCTCCAAAGAGAAACCATAGATTGTTATCCCCAAATGACAACATGTTATGATTTTCACCAATTATAATGGAAACAAGAGTGTGTAATCCATATTCAAGTGAACTAGGATGAATACAATTCTTGAAATAACCATGATATGTAGGATGCCTCTTTGAGTTCAGATCCTAATATTAAGAAACCAAAGGGAAGTCCCAGAACATATGTACTACATCCCCAAGTAATGACATTCATTATTTGGATTCTCTTATTTCTAAAAATGATCATAGCTCACAAGGTCTCAAGACGTTGCAATAGTTTCATCACCTCCACCATAAACCTCTACAAAGACTAGGGAAATATTAGTTTGCAAGCCCCAATCAACTGAACTCTGATTAATCTAATTTATGCCTTAACCATGATACATAGGATGCCTCCCTGAGGTCTGAGCACTATATTAAACATCCCAACGGTAATCCCAATAAATTATCCCCAGGTCCGTATGCAATGATAATGATTACTTGTTATAAATTGTTTCTCACACAGATCATATATCATGTGGGAATAGGGAGTTTCCATGGTCATATCATTAACATCACAAATATTCACAATCCAAGGAAATTTCATCATATAATCCCTATTGAGTGTCATGATATAATCCTCCCCTATATGGGGGAATCTACCTTGGGGCCTTTCCATTTGGAATGATTGAACTACGAGACCACTGATTCCTATAATAACTATGATACACATGATGACTTTATATGGTTCGAGATCAAATAGGCATCCAATTTGGTGCAAGTACCCCCATGTGTTCGACATCGCAACCATTAGGACCTAATCATTCCCATTGGATTGCCATTCTACCTTATCCGTTTGCGGAATGAGAAATCAAATGAACAAAAAAAATCAGATTATCTCCAAAATCAGAATATATAGGAAGTCCCATAGACTTGAGCTTGACTATCCAGTGCCTCAGAGAACTCATATATTTCCTTTCTATAATATGTTAAACTATATGAGTGTAACAATCTATGTGGGTTTTGATTCCTGCAATAACCAAAATACATAGGACATCTCTTAATGGATCAATACCCTCCTTGGAATACTAACTTCCTCCTTTTCTGGAAAAGAATTATAAAGGGTCTGGTTATATTGTTTTTATACAAGAGCAACTACCCATTACGGGGAAACAGATGAAGAACCTATGATATTTAAAAATGGTTTCATATAAGAGATCCCCATCTTCTGCGTATGAAATAAACATAACCCATAATCATTTTGTTAGTGTAACTAGACCCGCTTCAAGATTATAAATATATTCATGAACATATCTTAAATCTATAATAGAGTCTCAATATAGGAAATAATTCCACCCAATTGGGTTTTATGAGACCAACCTCCCATAATATCAACAAATGTGACTCCCTAAGTGTTACTAGTTATGAAACCCTAGCTGATCACCTACCATTGGAAAGCAGGTTTGTACCCTGTTATGGATAAGGGAACCATTTGATATTTCCATTAATAATGAAGATGGTCACCTGGTGTTAATTATTATGTAATAAATGAACCACTCCCACAATCAACCATCAGGGAAAACCAAACAAACATCAATGATTGTCCTTAGTCATCTACTTACTGATGAAACAAAAATGGTAAACATGATTTGAATATATCCAATAAAATTATGAATGGGTTATTGTACATCAGAACATTTTTTCCCACAATATGAAAAAAATTAAAAATCGGATGTAAAACTCTAAAATAATAGAATGAACGATTAACCATACATCAGGACACATTGCTTTTCATATCCTATATAGAAAAATCTAGTAAGACCAGTATAATATTACAGACGATCCTCTATAATTGAGATTATAAAAAATAAGTCCATCCTTGCTTTGAATATTCCAAGAGAGCAGAATGGATGGATCGAGAGTAACCCCAAATTTTGTTAACCATGAATATCTGATTCCAAACATCATGCCTATGTTATTCACTTATCAGTAACCTCGTTCATTATTGTCTCTATGAATGTAGATACATCTATTGTGAACTGCATCTAGATATACGATAATGTCTTCTTCATCTAAAAATAACATTGGTAAATTAATTATGGATGCAATCCCCATGGGTTACAAAATGACCTCACCTTACCAACAACATCAATATCAGGTGGAGAACGTGATGGTCTAGGTGTACCATCAACATGGAACAATCCTGACCATGGAATCCATCGATGAGGTTCTCCAGGCATGGAAACCCGAGAGTCTGCATCACCAAGGGAAAGCTATAGCTATGCTAATGGACCTCATCTCCTCAACCAACCACATTCAAAGCTTATCCTCAGAGAACAACAATTTCAACCATCAATCTTTGAAGAAGGTGGTTCATGGAGTCAAATAGGGGTCCCTTCCAGTTCAGGTGATAATGAGGAGGACACCGATCAACCACTATCACCATTACCATCCCACCGGTACCCACCAATCCTATAATGAGGGTATCACACAACAAAATATAACCTCTAATGCCCACAAACGAGTTACAAGGATGAATCATCTGGTGTATGGAACTGGATATCCATTAGTGGGATTATATCCACACTCCCACTGATGATTACTACCGACATATTCTTGTAGCAGGTAGTATGTAGGTGTGTATCCCAACTCACTCAGAACAGGTCTGTGGGAATATACCTACAATAAGTATTGGGGAGGCGCATATCCCTACCCCCACACTTGAAGTCCATCAACATATTCTGGTGGTGCAAGGAGGAAACAATTGGTCTCATATCCCATATTTAATCGAAGATATCTTCCAATACATATTGTATACTTAAAATTTGTAGGCTCATATCTCTCCACACACTTTTTTAAAATTCCAATATATTCCAGAAATAGCTGAAGAACTCCACCGAGATATTTCATAACCATTGAAGATTAAAGGATTGATGCATATTTTTATCCCTACATCCAGTACAACTCAAAACATTGATCCTTTGAAGAAGTGGCTGTAGTAGTGAAATATCACATTCTTGATCTCTTTCAGGAGGATTATCGATATATTCTGGTGAAGGAAAAGGCACCAGACTAGGATCATAATCCCATTCAAACTAGGGATCACTGGGTGAGAGAAAAAAATGCTTCGGGACAAGGGAACATGCCTATTGAAGAACTCTGGTAAAATATTCCAAAAACATATGATTGGGATCATAATACCATTCTGGTCGGGCTCACCATGTGAGAGGGGAAAATGCCTCGGGATAGGTTCATATTTATATCTTATAAGTCCATCGACATAATCCAAAAGCGCAGGATTGGCCATATATCCCCATTTTGTCTGGGAAAAAACAATTGAGAATGACACAAGCATCGAGACATGTTCATATTCCTATTAGTGTATCTACATGGAATATTCTAGAAAATCATGAATCCAGACACATATTCCAACATTTTCTAATGAATGAATTCACCAGCATCATTCCATGACCATAGATGAGGAGGATCATACCCATTATCATATTCCATAGGTCCATCGGTATATTCTGGAAGGGAATTATTATTTGTACCAAGATCATATTCATACTCCAACTTGTTCTTACCAAGTGGGAGCAGAACATGCCTTAGGGTAGCCTCATATTTCATCCATGAATGTCTAGTGAAATATTAAAAAGGTTTAGGATTAGGATCATAATCCCTTATTGACTGAGTTTCACCATGTCATAATGACACATGCTTCCGGAAAATCTCATATTCCTTTCAATAATGAGACCTCTCATTTGCATATTCCAGTATATTTTCAAGAGTGGACTCATATATCCACAACATATGACAACTATTATAATGTTATGGAAACCATAAGACAGTAGGCTTATGTCCCTTCACAATTCCAAAAGGTATGCTGATATATTCCTACCAAAACAAAATATGTTACCCATATTCGAAATCTACTTAATTCAAGTGTCCTTGGGGACATTCAATACACATTATGAACACCAAAAGGGTCTATAAACTCTTCCACCCATGTAGAAGATTATCATTACCGCAATATTTCTCCTCGTGAAAGTGTGGAGATGGATCATGGGAACTCAAATCCTAGCATACACTGTGGTAAACCTCACCATGATGATATCTCCCATGGATAAATAAATCCTCCCCTTATCCAAACAACTCCATATAGAGAGGTGTTCAAAGATTATATATATTTATTTAGAGATATGTAAAATGATCTGATTCCTTCTTATAGAGAGTTGATCAAAACATTGGGTTCAACCACATATAGTTCTCTATCATCTTTTAGTAGCAATCTACTGTAGTTAGCAAGCGATATTCAGAAGAATCTTCTATGGAATAATCATATGGGGGATTGTAAGTCAGCAAAGAGGTGGTCAAAATTGATATATGGAGAGATTTATTAGGAAACGACCTCCCTGTTGTATTGTGGACCCTCTCCACTTCTAAATATCAGATCCCAAAAGACCTAGAAAATTATTTCATGCCTTATATATAACAAAATATGTGTTCTAATCATCATAAGGTAAAGGCTAGATACCTCCCTTATCCAATATACAAGGGTCACCTTCAAACCATAAAAATTATTTTTTTAGCAAGACCTTGTTGTTATCTCTATAGCCCCATATCCAAATATAGAAAATAAAAATGCAGATTTGCAACTTTCTGGCCACAATTGCATCTAAACCCTTTGACAACTAATCATCAAAGCCACTTCATGTATCATTATTTGAGGATGGAGAGAGTATGGAGTGTTGCACTTTGCTTTACCCCAGAAACCACATAACCCCTCAGATATGACATCCTATAATTTCATAGAATCCAGATAAATCATTTCATTGGGTAACACACTAAATATTTGGTCACTACAATGTAGTGCCCACACTTTAATGGTTCCCATAAATCATGAATAAAGGGATTGGATAGCCAACATAAGGTCAAACTAGGCCCCTCGATTAAATGAGAATACATTTCAAACATAAAGACCAATCTTGCAGTCACAAAAATAATCCTATAATGATTTGTTCTCACCAATAAATGTTGTTTAACCTAGATCTTATGAGAGAATACCTACACTAAACTAAATAGGACAGAGTAATAGATTCCTTATTATCCATTCAAGAGTGAACCAATCCCACTGAATCATGAGAATATCAACCATCACCTTCACCTCTCGGATAGTCAATTCTTGAGAAGATTTAGGAAACATAATTAGTAGTTAAAAACAAACCCCATCCCCCGAGTATGGGGGAATTTATATCTCAATCACCCTCACTATGTTTATTATCCCTTGAGAGGGTCTTTGTAAAATGAATGGTGATTCCATATTAGCCCCACCCCACTGGGTATGGGCATTTATATTATCATGTCCTTCCCGAGAATCATTAAATCCATGACTGGAATCATTGGATACTCAACAACATGACAAATCAATGCTAATTAAATCCCCAAATAACCCCCATCCAATAAGGATGAAGGAATTTGAATCATCATCATCACCATAGAGAGTATCAGTATTCACTAGGTTGGGTGGGAAAGATAAATTCTTGTTGTCCCACTAATCCCTCACCATTAAGGTCACTATTCATAGACCATGCTGGGAGGAACATATGATGAAGATGAGAAGACCTCAACATGGTTTCAAGCCAAAATGACCCAATATGGTAAAGGGTTCAAATAATGACCCTCATGAAGGTAGTGCACCATTAGTCTATTGTATCAAAAGTAATGGAAAAAACAACTATTACATGATATGAAAGTGTGAATTTGACCAATGTAAACATTAAAGATATCATTGTTCAAGAAAAAAATACAGAAGCAGACATCATAGAAAATGTATAATAAGAGGAGGGTGATTTGGATTTACCAACCGAGGCTACCCACACCCGAAACTAGAGAAGGCTACAAAAACTAGCAACTCCAAATATAGAAATTCTACCTCTCTAGTGGATTACATATAAATAAAAAGGTAAAGGTTTGGCTACATCCCAATCACAACCCAAAATAGTTGAAGTTACCTCAATAGATGAAAAGTTATTGTAATATGAGAGCACAATACAAACTCTCCGATGACTCAATAAGGATCCGATCAGGGGAAATATTCCTAATGGGTATCTTTTTTATGTAGAGATGAATATTATGCATCCTATAGATGATACTATAATAAGATAGGTATATGATCATAATATTATCTTTGGATAAAAGAAGTCATTCTACATTAATTAAGAAGTTTAATATCATCACGACTTCTCTCTATTGAGGAAAAAGCATCTACCTCTCCAGGTTAATCATTCAATATTACAAATAATCAAGAATCAGTGGGAGATGAAATTGGTGGATCCTCATAGACTGCCAAACACACCCTTTAGGCGGGAGGACACTTAGAATATAGTGTACATGGAGGTTCTTAATGTCATTGAGTCCCTGGATAGATGAATGGAATCCATGGAATTACAGTGTGAACCTATGTAGCCTAATAGGATTCTATATCTTGAATGGATAGATGAAACTTTTCCTACAACCAATATCATAAATCCTAACATCTTCACTTTTTGAAGGTTCATGTTTTCTTCAAAAACATGTCACACACGTTGTATCGTGATGTGGGCTAATGATGGACCTTAAAGATCAATAAGAGGCAACAAATCTATGGTGTTTAATAAAAACCCGAGAATGGACAACCTTTTTATTGTACAACAGCCTACAAGATGGATCTTTTACAGGATTAAAATAGTTCAATGTCTTGAGAAGGTTATTCGGTGAACCAAATATAGAACATTACTCATACCCACAACACATGGGAAAAGGCCAGGAAAAGTAGAATCTATAAATATAAGTCTCAAGCCAGCAGAAGTACCCATCCAGGAACCTAGGTAGATCCCAAACATCCCAACACCCACTATGGAGTATCTTTAACCTCAAAATAACACTTATCTAGAAGCACATAGAAATCAAGGTCATTTGGTATTTGGGTAATGGATGAAAAAATCATACTCTTTATGAAATGGAAAAGTCCCTGGGGACTTCTTGAAAACCATATAAAAATAACCTACTCATCATATGTAACATCCCGTTACATAGATTGGGTAATTTCTCTTTTTTATGTTCCCTCATGTTTTTTAGAAATCCTTTTATGTTTTTTCTAGGTTTACTACAGACTTATGAATTGGTACATGCAGTGTAATTGGTTTTGGTTGCATCTCGAGGACAGGGAGATCATGTTGTGAACTTGGGGATCATGCAATGAGATGGTACACATCATGTAGGGGATAAATATCATCTTTTCAACATGAGGTGATGGGTTTTTCGGCATAACTTATCAAGAAATGAATACATGGAATGAACAAGGGGTACACTTCGTGACCCAACCCACACCCAAGTTTATGTTATGCAATTTTCAATTTTTCTTGACTTTTTTCTCTTGAACCTGTTGGCTCTCAACCCAAAATTTCTTCTAGGAAATTTTCAGAGGTGTCTCACCTTCTAGATTGATCCGACCTACTTCATTTCATCGTTTATTCTAAGGTTAATGTCTTTGGGTAAGTATTCCTTCAGGTTCTTTATTGCGGTTTATCACAGTAGCGCTCTTTCCTTACACTATCAGATCCTTTGATCTATGTTGGTTGATATTTTTTGTATTCTTCTAGATCCGTTGTGAGATCTCATTCCAGAGGCCTTTTTTCTTTCATTGGTAATGGTGCATCGGGCATTTTTCTTCAAGGTATGAGTGTTTCCCCACTTCCACCAAACTTTTGTGTTTATATTTAAATCAATCTCATCATGGATTGGATTCTAGAGTCTCAGTTGGTGGGGTTGGGGTTCATTCTTGGTTCTGGATTCGGTTACGGGCATGTGAGACCCAGAACTTGAGGTTGGTGGTTCTTTCTCTAACTTATTATAATGAGGCTAATTTATATATCTTTATATATTTATTTTTTTATTTAGCATGGCTGTTTTTGTTTGTCGAAAAATGGGTTTTGAATGAAAAATGGGGCTTCCTTGGCTTTTGAAAAATGGATTTGTGAAATCGGTTTGAATGGTTTCTCAATGAATTGAAAATAGTTTGTGAATCATAGTAAATGGGATACCTTGGGTACAAATGTGGAAGGTTTTCTTGAGGCCATTATCCATTCGTGTTATTATCAATAAGGTTTATTTTGGAACATTTATCTATTTCCTAGACCCGTTGTTCTTGGGAAACGATAGTGACTTTGGGGGGGGGGGTTACTCATGGGGTATTCCTCTGCTTCCTAGGCTTGTTGTTCTAGGATCATTTTTGTGTACTTGACTATTTTTGTACGAGTAGTATGTAGCCTAGACCAGTATTATTCCTTGGTTTGCAATTCTTGTGCTTCCTCTTATGTACTACTTGGATTTATGAGTTAGCCTTGATATACCTATTGATGCTTGTGAAAAATGATGTGGAAACATTTCTTTGAAACTATTATACCTTATGTTGTTTAGAACTATAGAAAGAGGGAAATTTACCTTGTTTTCTATGAAATTATTTTACTACTTATCATGTCGTGTTTTATTTAGAAATGAGCATACATGATTTTTTATACAGAGACTTGTTATCAAACACATGGTTGGTATCTTCCTGATCCTATTATCTAACACCCTACACACTGCTACGGTGGTGCATAGAACTTTTTTTTGTCTTCCAGTGCAGAGAATGGCAAGGCATCTTAGTGAGGCAGTGAGGTTCGTGTCAGCTATTATGGGTAGCTAGTGGTGAGATGGTTTGAGTTCATCCATTCTATCACTGTATTAGGTGTTTGGTTTTGAGTCATTTGTAGTCAGACTTTTCATTTGGGTTTTAGCTACTATTACAGTTGTTCTGATTCCACTATTTTATATATAGTTTTTGCATATATATTTTTTATTCTTACGCAGTTCCTTCTCACTCTTTATATATATATATATATATATGATGTGTGGTTTTTCATTTTTAGAGAAATAATTCCCTCAGTTTTGTTTTTCGATGCTTGGGTGCTTTTCACCAGTTTGTGGGTATTGGGAATGCCCTTTATGTATGTGGTGGATCAGGTCAGGTTCCGGGTTTCAGGTTAACACGAGTGGGTTCATTATAGATTGATATTAGAGGCAAGGGTTTTCCCTCAAGAATATTTTTCATTGGACATCTTGTAGAATGGAGATAGGATTTTCGGGACATGGGAGGTTTGTTGTGATAAGTTCTTGGAAATCTCGTACAGTATCGAGACTCAAGATACCATGGGATGTTGGGATAAGTTTCCCTAGTGTTGGTTTTTACATTTAAAATCTCAGCTTCTAGTTATGGGTTTGTAGTTTGAATTGAGATTTGGTCTTTGATTAATTGTTCTTGTGTTTTTTTGTGCAGCAGTATGCCTCCGAGACATCTTCCATAGGTTCCTCAGGAGGGTGAAACTGATGCTCCTCAAGAAAATACACCTATGGAATAAAATATTATTGAAAATATTGTAATATCAGTATGTGCTATTGATTAGGAAGTTACAGGAGTTCAGAACAGTATGGTGGAGGTGCTGCTAGGAGCTGGAGGAGAAAGAGATCAATCACATGAGTTCTGGCATGAGACGCCACCATCTTTTAAGAGGAAGAATGAACCTCAAGAGGCAGAGGGTTCGCAGGACATGATCGATCAAATATTTGACTTCCTAGAGACAAATGAGAATATCAGGGTGAAGTGTGAAGCGTTCAGAATGGAGGGTTCCGACAAGCGTTGGTGGGACTCTATGGACGAGGAATATTGACATATGGGCATGGATTAGAAAGGTTTCACGACCATATTATTTTTGATGTTTTTATGGAGTCTTGAATATTGGTAAAATCTCTAGAGTTCTTATCATTTTAGCAGAGAGTGCATTCTAAGTCAGAGTATACCAACCATTTTGCTGAGATTTTATGTTTTCCTTCAGATGGGGTAAAGAATGATGAGCTGAAGGTGCAGAAGTATCTGCAGGGTTTATGAATGGACATTCGATCACAAGTGTTCATGTTGATGCTTTTTTACATATGAATAGATGGTATACAGAGCAATGATGGAAAATAAAAACCATTAAGCCAATGTCATCATTACAGCCTATTCATTTCAAATAGGTGATAGCTTTAGTGGCATGCATGGGAAGAAGAGTAAGTGGAAGGACTGTCGCAGAAGTGGTGGAGGTGGGTCTCAGCGGAGAGCCTCTTCTGCACCATCCGTTATAGATATAATTGTTGCTCTATCTTTCTATCAGTATGGAATGGGAGGACACAATAGACGTTGTTGTGATATGCCTGCAAAAACATGCAATAGTTGTGGATGTGTTGGTCAACTATGACGTTCTTGTCAGGTCTTGAATACACCTCATTATAGTCAGGGTTTGTTAGCTCCAAAGGGTACTGTGGTGCAGTCATAAGCTTCAAAGATTATAGGGATCTAGCCACAAGCCTCAATGGGTATGAATTTACACATAGTATATGAGTGTCCAATCGAAGTTGATGTATGTTTGACAATAGTGATGGGTACGCTCCTTATTGAAGATTTAGTAGAAATTTCTCTGTTTGATACTGGTGCCTCCCACTCATTTATATCTACATATTTTTTTGAAATTCTTAAACGTCCAATTGAACTTATTCCCTTTGGAATGGAGTTAGAGACACCTCTTGGAAAGAGGAATGACTAGGGGTTTCAGTGTCCTTCACGTTCATTGAGGATAGATGATACAGAGTTGGTCTGGGATTTTCTCATTGTGGATCTGTATTTGTTTGATGTCATAATCAATATGGAATGGATTGTTTCTCATCTATATTAGGTTGATTATTATCATCATCTTGATTCATTTATCACTGATGATGGGAGATCTTGTGTGTTTCAGGGAGAGTGGGACCCAAGGTCAGGTCGTGAAGGACCTTCCTACCTAGAGCTCCAGAGATTTTTGGCTGTTGTTTCCTTTGGGCCTGATGACATTTCTTCTACTAGTGATTTACTATTGTCATTAGGGACTTTCCAGATGTTTTCCTAAATAACTTATGTAGTCTTCAAATATAGATAGAGGTAGATCTTACAATTGATCTGGTTCCAGGTATGAAACCGATTCCAATTCCTTCTTACCATATTTCACCAGAGGAGTTGAAAGAGCTAAAGATTCAGTTGGAATAAATATTAGAGAATGGTTTCATTCTCCCTACTATTTCTCTTGGGAATCCCCTGTGCTCTTTTCCAAGAAATTAGATGGTTCACTTCGGTTGTGTGTGGACTATCTGAAGTTAAAATAGGTTATGATTAAGAACAAATACCCTTTCCCTGTTGTTGATGATTAGTTTGATCAGTTAAAAGGGGGAAAAGACGTTCTTGAGGATTGATATTCGGTCATGTTATCATCATCTCACTTTCCAAGAGTCTGATATACTGAAGATGGACTTCAAGAGAAAGTATGACTATTATGAATATATTGTGATGAATTTTTGTTTGACTAATGCTCTTGCAGTTTTTAAGGATTTTATGAGCAAAATATTCCATCAGTATCTGGAAACTTTTTTGATAGTGTTCATGGATGATATTCTTGTTTATTCCAAATCCGATCATGAGCATGATCACCATTTCATTTTGGTTCTGTATATTCTGAGAAATCACTGTTTGTATGGAAATATTTCAAAGTGAAGTTTATATATTTGAGGTGTGAAATTATTTGGGAAGAAAATATCAAAACATGATTTATAAGTTGATCTAGAGAAGGTAAAAGAAATTTTTTCATGGAAGGAACCAAAATTTTTTTTGGAGATATGAAGCTTCACTGGTCTAGATGGATACAACCAACAGTTCGTCCATGATTTATCTAAGATGACATATCCTCTGACAGCTCTTACCATGAAGGTAGTGAGATTATCGTGGGCTGAAAAGCGTGAGTCTTCTTTTAATGAACTGAAACAAATTTTCACACCAATGCCTATTCTTATATTACCTATGCCCGGTAAGGGGTATGTGAAAATTTTTTATGCTTTTAGCATTGGTTTGGGATGTGTGTGACACGGGATGATATGTGGTAACTTACATCTCTTGTCATTTCCGACAACATGAAAAGAACTACCCCACTCATGATTTAGAGCTTTCTGTGGTGATTCATGAGCTTAAGTGTTTTTAGCACTACTTATTTGTGGAAAAGATCATGGTGTTTTATGATCAAAAGAGCGTAATCTATATCTTTTTTTAGAAAGAGTCAAATCACAGATAGAGATGATGTTTGGAATACCTCTAGGTGTTTGACTTCGACATCGCCTACACCCCAGGGAAAGGGAATGTTGCTGCAGATGCTATAAGAAGGAAGGTACCGTCACAGACTATTCCAGAGTCGAAGGACCAGGGGAATTTTATAGGGAATTCCACTTAGTTTCACTTAGATGCTCATTAGGTTGCTTCAGGTATGGTTCTGAAGAGTATTTAGTTATTATCATCCCTCCTGGAGTCTATTTTGCCAACTAATCAGTAAGATGATTAATTTTAGGTGATTTGGGAAAGCCAGTATGGTGGGGAGACCATTCTTGGTTGGTCTCTTTCATCAGATGGTGCACTTATCTTCATAAAGTGAGTTGTCAACCCAGCTTCTATGAGGAGTTCAGTTTTATTTTATTGTAATAGATCTTCATGGTCTATTCGCACAAGCGCTACAAAGATATATCATGATATGAGGTGACGATTTTTGTTTCTAGGTAGAAGTGTGACATTGTATATTATGTGTCCCACTGTTACACCAACCAACGGATAAAGGAAAAGCACTTGAAACCCTCTGGTTCGCTTCAGCATAATTCGGTGCCAGTTTTGAAATGGGACATCATGTCCATGGATTTTTTCATTGTGTTTTCATAGACACCCCAAGGGATAATGCTATCTGGGTGGTTAATGATCAGTTGAAAAATTCTGATCATTTAATTTCGATCAAAGACACCACTAAATTTGAAGATCTTTGTAAGCTTTATGTGCAGGTGATTGTGAGGTTTTATGGGAGTCCTTCTACCCTTGTTTCAAATAGGGATGTTAGGATTACCTCAAGGTTCTAGAGGATACTTCAATAGGCAATGGGGACTTAGGTAAACTCGAGCACAGCTTACCATCCATAGACAGATGGCTAGACGGTGTATGTGATTCAGATCCAAGAAGCTATGCTTCCTGCCCGTGTCTTGGATTCCAGTGGATCATTGGATAACCATCTAGAAATGGATGAGTTTGTTTATAGCAATAGTGATCAGTCATCAATCAAAATGGATTCCTTTGAGGAGTTTTATAGCCACCCATGCAGATCACCACTTTTTGGGAAGATGTGGGAGAGGAAGCTTTTTTTGTACTAGGTATAGTTTAGGAGATGTCAGAATTTTTTTTGGAGGTATGACGATATCCTGTTATAGCCCAATGTCGACAGAAATCATATGCAATTTTGAAGCATAATCATATGGAGTTTTTCATTGGTGATTGATTTTTAATTAATCTTCCTCCTCGGTTGGGTCACCATCATCATGGAAAATTGGGAAAGTTGTATCTGAGATATGTTGGACCATTTGAGATCACTAAATGGATCAGATAGGTTTCTTATCGATTAGCATTTCCAATTCAGTTAAAGGGAATTCATGATGTTCTTCATATATCTCATCTCTAGAAGGATCACCCCGATCCCACTCATGTTCTAAGTCAGGAAGAAATTGAGTTAGACCAGATGCTTCTGTTATGGAGAAACCAGTACAGATTATTGATTCTTATGTAAAAGTCTTGCATGGGAAGTCGATTCATGTTTGGAAGAGTTCTATGGAAACAAGGATCAGATTCTCATGAGACTTGGGAACATGAGTCATTAATGAGGGAGTAGTGGACTCATCTTTTTTTGGGATTACATATTCCACATGACTTCCCAGGGAAAAAAGTCTTTATGATGGGTAGTTTTTAACATCCTGCTACATTGATTGTGTAAGTTTCATTTTTTCTAAGTTCCTTCGTGGTTTTAAAAATCCTTTTATGAGTTTTTTAGGGTTTACTAAGGACTACTAAATAGGTACACTATGTGTACCAAATGTAAATGATGAGTACATGGTGCCAATTGCATGATAAGGACTAAGAGATCATGTTCTGAATTCGGGGATCATGTCGTGAGCTGGTACACATCGTGTAACTATGGTACACATCATGTTATGGATAAATATCTGTTTTCAAACGTGATGCAATGATTCTTCGGCATAAATAATCCAGTGAGTCCTAAAAATCATGACCAAGGGGTATACGTCGTTACCCGACCCACACCTAGGTTTAAGTCATGCATTTTGTAGTTTTTATCGGCCGTTTTCTCCTAAACCTTTATTCTTTTGACCCTAAACTTCTCCTAGGAGATTTTCATAAGCGTCTCACCTTCCAAATCAATATGATCGTCTTTGCTTCATTATTTCTTCTATGGTGCATCTCTTCAAGTAATTATTCTTTCCGGTTCTTCATTGAAGTTGATCGTGGTAGTGCCCTTGCCTTCTGTTATCATATCCTTTCATCTATGTTGGGTAATATTTGTCGACTACTTCTAGATAAGATGTGAGATCTCATTACAGAGGCCTTTCTCCTTCATTGGTTGTGGGGTGATGGGCATTGTTATTAGAGGTATATGGGTTTCCCCTCTTTCACTGAACTTTTGTGTTTAGATTTGTATCAATATCATCATGGATTGGATTTTAGATTCTCTGTTGGTGAATTTGGGGTTCGTTCTTGGTTTCAGATTCCATTGCAGGCATGTGAAACCTAGACCTTGAGGTAGGTGGTTCCATTACTAGCCTATGATAATAAGCCAAATTACTATTTCTATACAAATTGATTTATGATATTGGCATGATTTCTTGTGTGGGTTGAAGTTTTTTTAAATAAAAATCATTTTTTAATGGCTTTTGATAAATGGATTTGTTAAATGGTTTTGAATGGGTTTTCCAAGAATTGAAATTTGTTTTTGAAAAATAGCATGTGGGTTACCATGGGTAGATAGGTGGAAGGTTTAGCCAGAGGCCATCATCCACTGTTGTTATTATCATGGAGGTTTATTTTTTGGAATTCCTCTATGTCCTAGGCCCATTTTTCTAGGGGACCGATAGTGACTTGTTTGTGTGGGGGGGTGGGGGGGGGGGGGTTACTCAGGGGTATTCCTCTTCTTCGTAAGACAATTGTTCTAGGATTTTTTGTCTACTAGATTATTTTGGTATGAGTAGTCTGCTGCCTAGACCTATTGTATTCCATGGTGTGTGATTCCTATTCTTCTATTTTGTACTGCTTGGATTTATGAGTTAGCCTTGATATTCATGTTGATGCTTGTGAAAAATCACATGGAAACTCTAATTTGAAACTATTATACCTGCTGTTGTTAAGAACTATGGAAAAAGGTAAATTTATCATGTTTCATATAAAACAATTTTATTGCTTATAATTCCGTGTTTTATTTGAAAATGAGAATATGTGATTTTTTATACAGAGACTTGTTAGGGAACACCTGGGTGGGATCCTACTGAGCCTGTTATTTCATAGCCTGCGAACATCTATGGTGGTTTGTAGACCTTTTTTATTGTTTTCTAGTGTAAGTAAAGTTAAGGTGCCATAGTGAGTAAGTGAGGTTCATGTCAGCTGGGATGGGTAGCTGGTTGTGAGATGGTTAGAGTTCAACCGAGCCATCAATGGAGTAAATATTTAGATTTGAGTCCTTTATAGTCAGACTTGTCCTTTAGGTTTTAGCTATTGTTATAATTATTCTATTTATTCTATTTCCCCTACATTTTTGGCATATATATTTCATAGTATTCTGTTGTTCGTTATATATATATATATATATTGGTTGTTCATGTTAGGAGAAATCATGTTGTCAGTTCGGTTGTTCGATGCCTAGGTGCTTGTCGCCAGCCCCTAGGGATCTGGAATTCACTTCGGGTATGTGGATAATTGGGTTGGGTGTTGGGTTTCTGGGTAACACGGGATGGTTTGTTACTGGATATTTTGGCCCATGAGGACTGATAAATCCATGATCATAGACAATCTTGAATACTACCCTTTCAATAGAAGGTTGGGTCATAATATCTAGGACTACTTTGACATCAATATTTCTTTCAAGGCGTGGTCAATTCTAGAAAGGTGGTGTTAGATAACTCTTAAGAGCAAGTGACTTGTATAACCTATTCACAGTCAGATGGAGAAGATGGTTGGTAGAATGTTCTCTCCAAGAATGTGTGAAAGATTTATAATTGGATGACTCAAAAAATAGTTTACAATGTTCATGACACACTGATAGTACAGCTTCACAGCCACTTAATATCTCCACCACCCAAGGAGGAAACAATTAAATATTCATCCCAAAGGTGGGTGTGACCACTTGAAGTAAGAAGAAACAAAAGGGTTGGAGTCATATTCTACTCCAACACAAGCTCCAACTCTTACATATTTATTCCCTACACCATACAACGAATGGCCAGAACCCTAGAAAATGTGATCCTCATCAAATTAAGAGATAATATTTAGTGCATGCAACATTATACACTTGGAGAAACCATTATCTAATGATGAATATGCCTCAGAATATGAGTTTGCTAAGAAAAAACTAGTGAATGAGAAGCCACCTGTACTGGAACCGAGGATACAAGGGATAGCGTGGATGTGGTCAAACCCAGTATTTCAATCATGTCTCCAATGAGAACATACATGCAATAGAGACTTGTGGTCAAGAACTCTAGCAGACCCAAAGAAGTAGTGAGGTGTCCTAGAACACTCTATTGGTTTCCTATATTCAATTGTCGCACAAGACCACTTAGTAGGGGTTTGATTATCTGATCAACCCAAGCAACAGGGATGGCCGATATGACCAGCACCACTAGAAAAATTCTCCCCCAACCTCTCCACAAGCATAAGGCCCATCCACCTCAAATGACTCAAATCCTTAGCCAAAAGTATAGGAGACACCCCACATAGGTAATTGAAATCCTTTGACAAAAAATTATGACATTCTAAAATAGTTTTCGTTTGTTCAAGTAAGATCTCAGTCCTCGATGCACACAATAATTCAAAATAACTTAGTGTGACAATTGTTGAATCCCTCCAGATTTCATAGCAGTATGATACATAAGTTACTACAGTCAAGGAATATCATGTGGAGACCATGTAATTGGAATTCATGTCACCAACTCGTTCACTAACCGCGATCAAGAATAGTTCTTTCAATGAAACATTATGCCCCTGTATGTTTTCGGGAGACTAAATAATTTCTATGTCTAAAGGGCTTGGATCTATAATAGTTTTAGGATTATCCTCATCCCGGTTTGAACCCTCTGACATTTAGGATATAGAAAAGTGGATTTTCCTCCCATGAAACTGACAATTAAACGGTATAATAAGTATGAAGAAATACATATTGAGAAGATCAAAATCCAAGAAAATTTTGGGGACCTCAAATTTGAGACTGAGTTTATGGTCAAAATATAAGACACAACATAAAATGTCCTTCTTGGAAGGTGTAACATCCTAGTCTTGGTGCCACACAAAGAAGCCCCGATCCAGTCCACTACATAACCTCAAGTATTCCTCGCTATATGCTAGAGGCTACTTACTAGCAGTGTGAGTGTAATTTAAATAATGATGAGACGACACCTTTTTTATTAGAATAAACCCCAACATAAATAAAATAAACAATATCCAACTGATATAACATAACTAGAATAATATTATATCACAAGATGACCAGAACTGGAAATACAATATCTGAACTAAATAGTAGATATTTCATACAAGAGTATGTGAAAAGTTTCAAACTGAAACTCAAAATTAAAGACACTAAAAACTCTCAAGCGGGTCCCGAACCTCATCTGGTTCCCTTATCCATGCTTCATCCTAATCAGCAATCTATCATAGGGAATTTCTAATAAACCTATCGAGAAATAATATAATCTATTCAAGTAATAATCAGACAGCTTGAATAAGGCTTGAGTACAACTTAGTAGGCCACCAAAAATGTTATCATAAACAATATCCAATTAAATAATTGTGTATGTAGTTTTATAAATAAATAATTATAATGAATAATTATAAATTTATCACATTATAAATTAATCTTTTTGACCACACAAACCTATGGGTTTCTGTAGACACTAATGCCATAATACCAACTTCGGCTCATGCCAGAGCGCAAAGTTATCTCGAGGTCTATCATATATTTGAAGAACATTATTCCTATTATTCATCTCAATCAAAACACGAGTTCTATTATTTATAGTCATTATTCTCAATTAGAATATGAATTCCATTATTACCATTAATTGTTATCAATAAACATATACATGACATTGTTACCATTTATTTTTCTCAGTTATAACATTAATGACATTTTGCAATTAATTGTTCTAAATTAACACATAAGTTTCATTATTACCATTTATTTTTTCTCAATTAACACATGAATTACATTTTTACCATTCATTTTTCTCAATTAACACATAATTTTCATTGTTACCATTTTTTATTCTCAATTAACACATAAATGAAATAATTACCATTTATTGTTCTAATTTAATCAAGAATGACAATGTTACCATTCAATATTTCAAAATCTCATATGAATTCCATTCATACCATTCATTGTCTCATATCATTACATTAATTAATTCAGCAAATAATTAATCATCCTAACTCTATTAATTATTTCAAATATTAATGAATTTTCTCAACTCTATTAGTTTACCCAACAATTTACTAATCTTCTTAACTCTATAAACTAATTCAACAAATAGTTAATATTTTCAACTCTATTAATTAATCAAACGATTAATTAATATTCTCAACCGTGTTAATTAATTCACAATTTAATTAATCCTATCAGCTATATTAATTATTTCAAAAATTAATTAATCATCTAAACTATATTAGTTAATTCAGAAATTAATTAATCACAATAACTCCATTAATTATTTCAACAATTAATTAATAGAGTCAACTCATTTAATTAATTCAATAATTAATTAATTACAACAATTGCATAAAAAATTCAAAACTTAGTTTATCACATCAATCAAGGATAATCAATGTTAACCTTCTTTTAACATTCCATAATCAAATATCCAATTAATTATTTCAATAATTAATTAACTATTTTCAATTAATTATAAAATCATCAAAATTCCATTAATTAATCCAAAATTAATTAATCCATTCACAATATCAATATCCCGCAATTAATTCAACAATTAATTATTCAATTGAAAATATAAATATCCCATAATTAATTCATCAATTAATTATTCCATTAAAAACTCAATATCCCATAATTAATTTATTAATTAATTATTCCATTCACAATATGTGTATCTAATAATTTAGTAAATAGTTAACTATTAAATTAGTAATCTTATTATAACATAATTAAATAAACAAGTAACTGTTAAAATTCACAATTCAAAATTTAAAAATTAATTCAAAAATCCATTATTCCCCCAAAACCCACAATTTCAATACACAGAGAATTAATTCAAAAAGTAATTACCAAATTCACCATTTCAATAAGAACATTGATCCATTAATTAATTCAACAACTAATTACACTAATTTAACAATCATAAAATTACATCCATTAATTAATTCAATAATTAATTGTTTTTGTGAATTCAGTTAATTAATTAGAAAATTATTTAATCACATTCAACCACTTTAAATAATTCCCCAATTATTTTTTCTTGTAAATTGAATTAATTATTTCAATAATTAATTAATCACATTTAATTCCTTCAATTAATTCACTAATTACTTTTCATGTCGAATTCCATTAATCAATTTACAATTAATTAATCACATCTAGTCCCATCAAATAATTCACCAATTAATTGCCCACATTAATTCCACTAATTAATTATACAATAAATTAATCACATTGATTCCATTAATTTATTCAATAATTAATTAATCACATAAATCCCATTATTTTATTTATTAATTAAATAATCACGTCACTCCCATTAATTAATTCTAAGATTAATTATTTCCATTAGTCCCATTATTTAATTAAATAATTAAATAACCACATTGGACTTATTAATTAATTCATTGGTTAATTATTCTCATCAATCCAATTATTTAATAAAACAATTAATTAATCAAATTAATGCCATTAATTAATTCATCAATTAATTAATCTCATCAATCCTATTATTTAATTCAACAACTAAATAATCACATCACTCCCATTAATTTACTCATTAATTAATTTACACCATCAATCACATTATATAATTTTATAATTAAATAATCACATTATTTCGATTAATTAATTCATCAATTCTATTATTTAATTCAATAATTATAAAATCAGATTACTCCCATTAATTAAATCATCAATTAATTAATCTCATCAATCCCATTATTTAATTCAACAATTAAATAATCAAATTACTCACATTAATTTATTATTCGATTAATTAATTAGATCTACAATCACAAAAAATCTATTAACTAATTCATAAATTATTTATTTAAACCTAAACAATTCAATAACCCCAATTAATTAAATGATTAATTTATCCTTCTCAAACAATTATTTATCCCCAATTAAGTCAACAATTAATTATTCTATCTCAATTAATTAAATATACCCCAATTAATTCCTTGATAAATCGTTCTATTTTAATCAATTCAATACCCCTAATTAATCAATCAATTAATTATTCAAATCAACAATCTCATTATATCATTATTAATTCAATAATAAATTATTCAATTAATAATCTCAATATCGCATAATTAATTCCACAAATAATTGTCCCAATTTATTAATCTAAATATATTATAATTAAATCAATAACGAACTATCTCTTAAACAATGCCAATTCTCTCATAATTAATTCAATAAATAGTTACTCAATATCTATAATCCCAATATCCCATATTTCACATTTCCCTCAGTTAATTAATTCAGAAAATTAATTAATTTGATCAAGAACTCAGTTTATAAACATATAATAATAATTATATAATTATATACACATAATTTCAATTAGGGCTTTTGGATTTGAATTATAGACCACCTACCACAAGATTGACGACAAACTGGCAGTAACCAAAATCCCCACTTTTTCCATCATAATGACATATAATGAGATCTGGATATTAAACCCTAATTCAAGATTCACCAATGAAGATACCATAATCTTATATTCAGATCTATCAATCCTAGATCTATAACCAATATGAAATAGGATAACATCCTTGAAAAATATTATGGAAATATAGTAGTGAAGAAGTAAGCCACATGGGATGAGATCCTCTTACCGGGAGGGTTACAAATATTAAATCTGGCCTTCAAATAACCTATAATGGTGTTGGGGAGCCATAATAAAGCTTCTGCGAGCCTCAAAAATCAAGATGTATTATTAAGGGGTGATTGGCGATCGATTTGGGGTTAATATAGGGGTTCAAGTATTATAAAATCTATTTTTAGGTTAATTATAACAGCATACATGGTTTACTAGGTAGGGGAACAAGGTTTCCACTAATTTCGTTCCTTAATCATGTGACTCTTATAGGGGGTGTGTGTCATATCCTTTTAGGGGGGGGGGTGATTTGAAAAATGGTATGCTATACATAAAACCCTTCTCTATCTAGGGTTGTATGGTTTACTGGGCTAGGGTGCAGTATTAGGGAAAACCATGTGCCAATAATGCACTTTCCTATATATTCCTTTTTTCTCAATTATTCACAACAACAACCCCAAGTACACTCCATATTAAATGGAATCAACAAAAGTAAAAATAGTTTCTATAAACAAGCCTGAGAGATCTCCATAAAAGGGTAACTGTTTTACAATGTCACCACATTATAAAAGCTCATCCTTGAGCTAATTTACTACGCATATATAAGATTTTAAGTAAAAAAATTGGGTCACTAATCCCTTATATCTATTTTTATCTCCCAAGGTTCCTCCTAACCCATACAGGATTCCATGATACACAAACTATCAACATAATACTTCCCTAAATCACTTTCTCACATCGATCCGGCACATGTTTCTGATGCTCTGCAAAGGACTCGTCTATTGTCGACACATTTCTCCCCAACTTAGGTGTTTCATTTTCATCAATTTTATTAATAAATTACCAAATATCATGGATGACTCCTCCCTCCTCTAAAGATCCCAAGATGTTGTCTTGACCATATTGTCCTCATTTGAGTGTAAAAATCGGAAAATAAAATTTCACCCATTCATTAATTACAATAACGAAACCCTTATCATTTATTAAAATGAAACCTTCTTACAAACCTCACTCAGGTATGGTCATTGGTTCACCATCCATAGCATTATATCACCATTAACTTTATCCAAGGTGACAAACATCAATAATGACTATTTTTACACTAGAAAAGAATCCTTTATTAGCGTGGCGTATAGACAATGATCTTGCAGTGTAACCAGGATGATGTTAAGGTATATTTCAGGATCATCTTAATTATGTAATTATAAAAATATTTTCACTGATGAACACCATAAATTTTCAAAAAACTCCTATATAACGACCCATACTTTACATACATTGTTAATACTTCAAAATTGAAGCACACTTATTACAACATATGATAAAACCACAAAGGACCGTATAGGTATAGTGTCTTTAGAAACTGGGAAACATAAACAACTGGTTCATAAATCTTCTACAGTGCCTCCCATTTATTTCGTCATATCTAGCGTCCCTTTTATCATATTCTACTTAATATCCATCTTCCTGACCTGGGGAAAAGAAAACATAAAAGGGTGAGCTCAAATGCTCAGCAAGGGCAATAAAGGAAATAAAAATCATATCATATCTTCTTTTGAAAATCATAACCTGCAAAAGAGATCATAAAATCTTAATAAATCATAGAAGTGAAAATGAGATCCCCATAATCATAACATAAAACTTGAAACTTTGTGGCATGCACACATAATCATGGAAAATCATTTCTTGTTAGTCTTGACTCATTGCCAAGACCATCTTAGTGGACAAAGTCCCTTTCTGAACCGAGTTCACTCCTCGTTTCAGTCCTGTATCACTGAACCGAAATAACCTTCCGTTCCAGCCATGTCTATCTCATGAGATATATAATCTTTACCCAATGCATTGGAGGGAGATATAGGTCCCACCCATCTTATAATGAATCCTTTCTTATGTGTGCCACATAATCATAAAACATACATCATTGCATAACACATGTAACAAAAATGGGATTCGTGAAACATCATGACATCATAAATCAATTCATATAAGATAAAGGAATTCATAAACATAATTCCATCACAACATAGTCAAAACAATGTAAAAATATGGATAGAAACAGAACCCTTTATTATCTTAGATGGAAAATAATTTTGATAAAACACTTGAATTGAATTCTTGAGGAAAATATCCTTTCTTCTTCAAAATCAATTTCTTTTCACAAAACATCATTCAATTTTAAAAGAAAGAGATTTTATTGAAAATAGTCATGAAATCTTTTATAGGAAGCTTCATGAAAATAATGCTTTATAAAACAGTAGAAATCCGTTCGTGCCGTATAAGTTAAAAAAAACATTCTTCGTACTTTTGTCGGAAAAGTCAAAAAGTACCTCGTACGGCAAAACGACAAAAGATTCCTTTCATATTCTTTACTAAAAACTCACCGAAGGGTAAAATTGGATTTAAACCATTGAAAGTGGATGGAAACAATATTACATATTGAGGGAACATGGATGTGGATGATAAAATACACCCCAGTAAATACTTACGAATAAACAATCTCGGATAAAAATGAGATTGTGATATTTCCCTTACCTTAGGTCCAATTTGCCTTGTATGTGTCCGAAGCTCCTGTATAATGGTTTAAATAATGTTATTGACTTATTCCAGAATCATACATGTTGATATGATATCATATATGGTCATATTATTAGCTTTTTGTTAGTAATATTTCATTGTTACTTGTTACTCGGGTCTTTATAACTTTTTGTTCTTATGCGTGTTTTGTCGAATAAATTCTTATTCTTATCTTTAGGTTATAGATAATTCATTTACAGAATGTTATTAGTGTAGTATATACCATATTCATTCATTCAATTCATTTATATAATCATTATGAAATGAAGATCATGTAGAATGAGTCGCATCACATCGTGGAGACGGTATTCCGTACGTACGCACGAGTGATGATATCATTCCTATGATCATGGAATTGTATTGGAGTATATGTATATTATTTCAGTATCAATATTACTTTATAATAATCATAAATAGTTACTCATTACACCATTATACCCATCCTTGTAAGGTGATGGTGGAAAAATAGATTACACCACGGCGTGGAGACGGTATTCCGTACGTACGCACGCGCGGTGATTTCATTTTTCCGTAGGATGGATAGAAGGTGAATTAGGGTTGTTTCATATTTATAATAACATATCAGTATGTAAGTAATACTGATGTTATTACTTTGTCATGAAACAACTAAAGAAGAAGAAGTTGAAGACGAAAGAAATTGAAAAGATCGGTAATCGATATTACCTCTTCTTTGGAACGCCTCTTTGAATCCTCCACTTAAGGAACTAAGATTGGTCTTTGGAGAAGACCAGGACCTCTAGGATTATTCTAGGGAAGTGGGGAGGAGAAAATGGCAGGGGTTGGCCGAGCTTGAGTGCTCAATTTGGTGTGAGGAGGAGGGGGAGGAGGTGCCCTTTTATAAGGGAGGAGAGGGGCACCTTAGGAATATCTCAAAATATTATTTTATATTAAAGTCAAAATCGGTTTATAATGGTTCCAAAGGGTCTTATTTCGAAGATAAAGTGGGGAAGGGTCGAAATAATATCAACCAATAGGATTTAGACAAGTTTAGGGTATTATTTTAACCTTATCAATTAAATTTAACTCTAAGTTAAATAATTTAACTTTTACCATGTCTTTTTGTTTTCTTTCACTATATGGTTAATACACTTACTATAACATGCCAAACGAACCCCAAATTGTTTATTATTAATATATATATCCTTATCTAAGTCATTTGGCCGAACCTTAGATTTTTAGGAATAAAATAACAATTAATAATATAATATTTGATTTAAAAACTATTTTGTGTCAATTTTGACACTATTTGATATATGATTTTTTTGAAAGTCATAACAGAATTAAATGTTCGAACCAAGTTGATTAAATCAACATTAATATATCATAGTAACCTAGAAAATTAGTGGAATGCATAAAAATTTTCAAATTACATTTATTTTGGTGTTTATAACATCAATTATGTCAATATTTCATTAATAAGATAATTACTGCATCATCGTTGTGTCATAAATAAATTAAATTATTTGATGTCTAAAAATTACAAATAAAATACCATCATGTAGGAAATCTTTTTAGCTTTCTAATGAATATTTACAATCGAATTTATCTTATGTATAACCCCATATTAAAAATTATTAACTTATTAAACATTGATTTTAACTATTTTAACCTTTCTTTAAATAAATTAATAATAAATGTCCTAATCTAATCCAAGTGGGCCTAAATGGTCATATTTTATTCCTAAGTTTGTTTTTGGTCGAATTACACTTGTCCAATAGAATTAGGACATGTGTTAGGGTAATATTGATATCATATTTACCCTTAGTTACCCTATTTACTATTAACCGCGGTAAAAAAAGTAAAAAGTTACTATTCACCAAAAATTATTTTCGTCTCATTGAACCACATTTTAGTCCTTGATATTAACCGTGTCTCTCGGATTTTCGAAATTCCATTCACAGAAGCGGTAAAATTAAGTTTTATGCAAAATTCGGTTTTTAACCTACCACTTAGTGGTTTCACTATTCATCAAAAATTGAAAGTTTTCAGAAAAATACCAAAATTTCACCCTAGGCTAATTTCGATATTCTGAGTCCAAAAATGAAGTCCATTTTGAAAAATAAAATTTATAAAATTTCAAAAAGTGGTTATTACTATTCATAACGGCTAGTTTTAATAGCATATTGTTGTTTAGTGAAACTCGGTATTGCGTACGACGCAAGCTATCGAGGAAGGTCGCGATTGCGTGTAAAGCAAGCCAAGCAAGTGTTGTGTAGAAAAAGATTCCTTTGATGATTTATATAACATAAAAGTCTCGGGTGTTACATTCTACCCCCCTTAAAAATAATTTCGCCCTCGAAATTCGTCACTTTGTAACAAACAGATGAGGATACTTCTCCCTCATCATATCCTCAAGCTCCCAAGTAGCTTCTTCAAGTTGGTGGTTCCTCCATAAAACTTTCACCAAGCGAGTGGTCTTGTTTCGTAGGACTTTTTCGCTACGATCCAGAATCTCTATCGGCTGTTCTTCATAAGAAAGATCTTGCTCCAGCGGTACAACTTCTGAGCTGAGTACATGTGAAGGATCTGGTATGTACTTTCTCAGGAGAGATACATGGAACACATCGTGAACTTGAGAGAGATTCGGTGGAAGCGCCAATCGGTAAGCTACCTTCCCAACACGATCCAGTATTTCGAAAGGACCGATATATCTAGGGCTCAACTTCCCCTTCTTTCCAAATCTCATAACCCTCTTCCAGGGAGATATTCGTAAGAACACTTTATCGCCCACTTCAAACTCCAGGTCTTTTCTTCGGTTGTCGGCATAACTTTTCTGTCGACTCTGAGCTGCTCTTATGTGTTGTTGAATAGTTCTGACCTTTTCTGCCATTTCATCAACGAGATCAGGTCCTAATAGCTTTCTTTCCCCAACTTCATCCCAGCAAGTTGGAGTCCTGCATTTCTTTCCATAGAGAGCTTCATAAGGAGCCATCTGAATACTGGAGTGAAAGCTATTATTATAAGAAAATTCCACCAAAGGTAGGTGTTGATCCCAACCTCCTTTGAAATCCATAGAGCAAGCTCTCAACATATCTTCTAGGGTTTGAATTGTTCTCTCAGACTGACCGTCTGTCTGGGGATGATAAGCAGTGCTGAAACTCAACTCTGTATCCAGAGTATGCTGAAGACTTCGCCAGAACTTCGAGGTAAATCTCGGATCCCGATCAGATATAATAGAAAGTGGTACTCCATGCAATCTTACCACTTCCTTTACATATATCCTGGAAAGCTGATCTAGAGGGAAATCCTCTCTAATAGCAATGAAGTGTGCGGACTTTGTAAGACGATCAACTATGACCCAGATAGCATTATTGCCTTTGGATGTTTTAGGAAGTCCTGTGACAAAGTCCATAGTGATGTTTTCCCATTTCCATTCGGGTATGGGTAATGGTTGTAACATCCCCTTAGACTTTTGTCTCTCAGCTTTAACTTGTTGACAAACCAAGCATCGAGAGACATATTCAGCAACATCTCTTTTCATGCCATCCCACCAGAAGTACTCTTTCAGGTCCCTATACATCTTCGTGCTTCCAGGATGAATAGAGAATGAAGAACTATGAGCCTCATCCAGCAGCTCCTTCTTTAATTCGGGGATGAAAGGAACACAAACCCGATTCCTGAACTTTATTATCCCATCACAATCAAGGTTGAATTCAGGAACATTTCTCACCTTCTTTTGTAACTCGACATCTTCTTTCTGTGCCTCTTTAATCTTCACATGTATAGATGGTTGAACCTTCATTTGAGAAAGATAAGATTTTTCCCCTTCCATTATAATTCCAAGATCCATCCTTTGTAAATCCATAAATATTGGATCTTTTGTGATCCTCATCATGGATAAACTAGCATGGTCTTGTCGACTTAATGCATCTGCCACCTTGTTTGCTTTCCCAGGGTGGTAATGGATTGAGCAGTCATAATCCTTAATCAGCTCCAACCATCTTCTTTGACGCATATTCAGCTCCTTTTGTGTGAAAATATACTTTAAACTTTTATGATCAGTATAAATATCACACCTTTCACCATAAAGGTAATGCCTCCAAATCTTTAATGCAAAGATTACCGCAGCCAACTCCAAATCATGTGTTGGGTAATTTTGCTCATGGATTTTCAACTGTCGTGAGGCATAAGCTATCACCATATCATTTTGCATAATAACACACCCCAATCCCTTCTTGGATGCATCACTGTAGATCACAAACCTTTCTCCACTACAAGGCAGTGTGAGAACAGGTGCACTGGATAACCTTCTTTTCAACTCCTTGAAATTCTCTTCACATTCCTCTGTCCAAACAAACTTAACTCCTTTCCGAGTCAACTTGGTGAGTGGATTAGATAATCGTGAAAAATCTTTTACAAAACGTCGATAATATCCAGCCAAACCAAGAAAACTTCGGATCTCAGTTACTGTTGTTGGTCTCGACCATCTTTCGATAACCTCTGTTTTTGCTGGATCCACAGATATCCCCTCTTTTGAGATTATGTGACCCAAAAATGCAACTTTTTGAAGCCAAAATTCACACTTGGTAAATTTGGCATAAAGCTTCTCTTTTCTCAGGGTCTTCAATATAATTCTCAAGTGATCTTCATGCTCTTCCTTGCTCTTTGAATAGACAAGAATATCGTCTATAAAGACTACCACAAATTGATCAAGATAGTCTCTAAAGACTCTATTCATTAGATCCATGAAGATAGCAGGGGCATTAGTAAGACCAAATGGCATCACTATAAATTCATAGTGTCCATACCTTGTACGGAAAGCCGTCTTTGGTATATCCTCCCTTTTGACCCTTAATTGATGATACCCTGAACGAAGATCAATCTTGGAAAAGTATTGAGCTCCGCGTAGTTGGTCAAACAAGTCATCAATGCGTGGGAGAGGATATTTGTTCTTGATAGTGATCTTGTTAAGTTCTCGATAATCAATGCAGAGTCTCATTGATCCATCTTTCTTCTTAACAAATAGAACAGGTGCTCCCCAAGGTGACGCACTAGGGCGTATGAATCCCTTATCAAGATTCTCTTGGAGTTGCTTCTTCAATTCCTGCAACTCAATTGGGGCCATTCTATAAGGTGTCTTTGAAATAGGCAAAGCACCCGGTACGAGTTCTATTGAAAACTCAACTTCACGATTTGGTGGAAGACCCGGTAATTCCTCCGGAAAGACATCATCAAACTCTCGTACAATGGGCATATTCTTAATCGTAAGTTTCTCTCCAACCATTTGAGATAAATAACCTTCATTTAGTGGAATCATGACCCATAAGATGGAAGGAATTTCCACTGGAAGGTTATGTTCATCTTTGCATTGATAGACAATCATAGATTGATCTGGAATATGAAATGTGACTTTCCTTCTTTGGCAATTGATATGAGCTCCGTATAAAGAAAGCCAATCCATGCCAAGAATCACATCAAATTCAACTATAGGAAGGATCACAAGATTTGCAGGAAGCACTTTCCCACAAACTTCGATCGGAGAAGAATTATAAACTTTTGATGCGATTGATGTGCCATTAGGTGTTGTCACAGCTAACTCAACATCTAATTGTTGAGGTAATACGGTGATACCCTTAGAAAAGTCTTCAGAAATAAAAGAGTGGGTGGATCCAGAATCAAATAAAACATTTGCTACTTTAGAGTGGATGGTAAGTGTACCTTTCACCACATCGTTATCGTACTCCACATCGCTGATAGAAATTGCATGTGACTTTCCTTTGTCTTTAGCCTTAAGATTTTGTTGACGTCGACCATCATCATCAACCCTTGGATTTGGGCATTGATTGGCATAATGCCCCATCTCCTTGCACTTGAAACATTGAAGTGTAGTAGGATCATTCTGTGTATCTCTTCCTTTGTTTGCATCATTAGACATCTTCTTCCCATTATCACGGCATTCAAATGCCCGATGACCTTCTTTTCCACATTTAAAACATTTACTTGTCCCTTTAAGACAACTCCCTCCATGTTTCTTTCCACACTTTGAGCATAAGGGAAAGTTTATCTTCTTTTCAGTGTGCTCTTTAGAGTTTCCTTTGAATTCCATCTTCCTCTTCTTATCAAACCCATGTGACTGATGGGTTACTCCAATCTCCATCTCGACTTTGAGAGCACATCGAACGATTTCCTCGTAGCTATTGAAGTCCCTTATGGCTAACGCCCTTCGAAGACTTGGTTTTAAGCCACTAAAGAATCGATCGATCTTACTCTCAGGTTGGATAATAATACCAGAAGCGTACCTTGCAAGTCTTGTAAAATTTGCTTCATAGGTACTAACAGATTCATCATCCCTTTGCTTCAGTTCAAGGAACTCTTTCTCCATCTTTGTTCGGAGAATACGAGGGAAGTACTTATTGAAAAATAAGTTCTTGAACTCGTCCCATTCCATAGACTCAATTTCATCCCTTTGCCTCGTATTCTTAACAAGATTCCACCATTGATCAGCATCTCCTTCCAAACGATACACTGCTAGGATGACTTTATCATGCTCAGAACATTGAAGAACTGATAATATCTTTTCAGTAGTACTAATCCATTGTTCAGCAACTAATGGATCAGTAGACCCACTGAAAGAAGGTGGACGCTGCCTCATGAAGGATTCAACAGAATGTTGCTCCCTCCTTTGCTCGTTTGGAAATCCTGCATGATTCATAGCTTGAGAAAGTTGTGTGAGCATGGCTACAAGATTTTGCATTCCATCTCCCATATTGTTTGGTTGCTCAGGGGGACAATCATTGCATTGCCCATCGCATTCCGCATTAACACGGTTCCTTCGGGTTCCAGCCATTGACTAAAACCAAGAAGAATAGTGTGAGAAACACTAATTATAATAGGAAACCACATAATTCAAGAATAAAATTTTCATGCTTATGGTCTTATCATAGGTTATTCAAGGCCATTTCTAAAACACTAAGATTGTGTTCTATGCTTAGACTTATCCTTAGGGTTCTTACTAAGGCTTTCACATCCTAGTTTCCAAAGGTTGACTATACCTTTCCTCTGATACCAACTATAACGACCCATACTTTACATACATTGTTAATACTTCAAAATTGAAGCACACTTATTACAACATATGATAAAACCACAAAGGACCGTATAGGTATAGTGTCTTTAGAAAATGGGAAACATAAACAACTGGTTCATAAATCTTCTACAGTGCCTCCCATTTATTTCATCATATCTAGCGTCCCTTTTATCATATTCTACTTAATATCCATCTTCCTGACCTGGGGAAAAGAAAACATAAAAGGGTGAGCTCAAATGCTCAGCAAGGGCAATAAAGGAAATAAAAATCATATCATATCTTCTTTTGAAAATCATAACCTGCAAAAGAGATCATAAAATCTTAATAAATCATAGAAGTGAAAATGAGATCCCCATAATCATAACATAAAACTTGAAACTTTGTGGCATGCACACATAATCATGGAAAATCATTTCTTGTTAGTCTTGACTCATTGCCAAGACCATCTTAGTGGACAAAGTCCCTTTCTGAACCGAGTTCACTCCTCGTTTCAGTCCTGTATCACTGAACCGAAATAACCTTCCGTTCCAGCCATGTCTATCTCATGAGATATATAATCTTTACCCAATGCATTGGAGGGAGATATAGGTCCCACCCATCTTATAATGAATCCTTTCTTATGTGTGCCACATAATCATAAAACATACATCATTGCATAACACATGTAACAAAAATGGGATTCGTGAAACATCATGACATCATAAATCAATTCATATAAGATAAAGGAATTCATAAACATAATTCCATCACAACATAGTCAAAACAATGTAAAAATATGGATAGAAACAGAACCCTTTATTATCTTAGATGGAAAATAATTTTGATAAAACACTTGAATTGAATTCTTGAGGAAAATATCCTTTCTTCTTCAAAATCAATTTCTTTTCACAAAACATCATTCAATTTTAAAAGAAAGAGATTTTATTGAAAATAGTCATGAAATCTTTTATAGGAAGCTTCATGAAAATAATGCTTTATAAAACAGTAGAAATCCGTTCGTGCCGTATAAGTTAAAAAAAACATTCTTCGTACTTTTGTCGGAAAAGTCAAAAAGTACCTCGTACGGCAAAACGACAAAAGATTCCTTTCATATTCTTTACTAAAAACTCACCGAAGGGTAAAATTGGATTTAAACCATTGAAAGTGGATGGAAACAATATTACATATTGAGGGAACATGGATGTGGATGATAAAATACACCCCAGTAAATACTTACGAATAAACAATCTCGGATAAAAATGAGATTGTGATATTTCCCTTACCTTAGGTCCAATTTGCCTTGTATGTGTCCGAAGCTCCTGTATAATGGTTTAAATAATGTTATTGACTTATTCCAGAATCATACATGTTGATATGATATCATATATGGTCATATTATTAGCTTTTTGTTAGTAATATTTCATTGTTACTTGTTACTCGGGTCTTTATAACTTTTTGTTCTTATGCGTGTTTTGTCGAATAAATTCTTATTCTTATCTTTAGGTTATAGATAATTCATTTACAGAATGTTATTAGTGTAGTATATACCATATTCATTCATTCAATTCATTTATATAATCATTATGAAATGAAGATCATGTAGAATGAGTCGCATCACATCGTGGAGACGGTATTCCGTACGTACGCACGAGTGATGATATCATTCCTATGATCATGGAATTGTATTGGAGTATATGTATATTATTTCAGTATCAATATTACTTTATAATAATCATAAATAGTTACTCATTACACCATTATACCCATCCTTGTAAGGTGATGGTGGAAAAATAGATTACACCATGGCGTGGAGACGGTATTCCGTACGTACGCACGCGCGGTGATTTCATTTTTCCGTAGGATGGATAGAAGGTGAATTAGGGTTGTTTCATATTTATAATAACATATCAGTATGTAAGTAATACTGATGTTATTACTTTGTCATGAAACAACTAAAGAAGAAGAAGTTGAAGACGAAAGAAATTGAAAAGATCGGTAATCGATATTACCTCTTCTTTGGAACGCCTCTTTGAATCCTCCACTTAAGGAACTAAGATTGGTCTTTGGAGAAGACCAGGACCTCTAGGATTATTCTAGGGAAGTGGGGAGGAGAAAATGGCAGGGTTTGGCCGAGCTTGAGTGCTCAATTTGGTGTGAGGAGGAGGGGGAGGAGGTGCCCTTTTATAAGGGAGGAGAGGGGCACCTTAGGAATATCTCAAAATATTATTTTATATTAAAGTCAAAATCGGTTTATAATGGTTCCAAAGGGTCTTATTTCGAAGATAAAGTGGGGAAGGGTCGAAATAATATCAACCAATAGGATTTAGACAAGTTTAGGGTATTATTTTAACCTTATCAATTAAATTTAACTCTAAGTTAAATAATTTAACTTTTACCATGTCTTTTTGTTTTCTTTCACTATATGGTTAATACACTTACTATAACATGCCAAACGAACCCCAAATTGTTTATTATTAATATATATATCCTTATCTAAGTCATTTGGCCGAACCTTAGATTTTTAGGAATAAAATAACAATTAATAATATAATATTTGATTTAAAAACTATTTTGTGTCAATTTTGACACTATTTGATATATGATTTTTTTGAAAGTCATAACAGAATTAAATGTTCGAACCAAGTTGATTAAATCAACATTAATATATCATAGTAACCTAGAAAATTAGTGGAATGCATAAAAATTTTCAAATTACATTTATTTTGGTGTTTATAACATCAATTATGTCAATATTTCATTAATAAGATAATTACTGCATCATCGTTGTGTCATAAATAAATTAAATTATTTGATGTCTAAAAATTACAAATAAAATACCATCATGTAGGAAATCTTTTTAGCTTTCTAATGAATATTTACAATCGAATTTATCTTATGTATAACCCCATATTAAAAATTATTAACTTATTAAACATTGATTTTAACTATTTTAACCTTTCTTTAAATAAATTAATAATAAATGTCCTAATCTAATCCAAGTGGGCCTAAATGGTCATATTTTATTCCTAAGTTTGTTTTTGGTCGAATTACACTTGTCCAATAGAATTAGGACATGTGTTAGGGTAATATTGATATCATATTTACCCTTAGTTACCCTATTTACTATTAACCGCGGTAAAAAAAAGTAAAAAGTTACTATTCACCAAAAATTATTTTCATCTCATTGAACCACATTTTAGTCCTTGATATTAACCGTGTCTCTCGGATTTTCGAAATTCCATTCACAGAAGCGGTAAAATTAAGTTTTATGCAAAATTCGGTTTTTAACCTACCACTTAGTGGTTTCACTATTCATCAAAAATTGAAAGTTTTCAGAAAAATACCAAAATTTCACCCTAGGCTAATTTCGATATTCTGAGTCCAAAAATGAAGTCCATTTTGAAAAATAAAATTTATAAAATTTCAAAAAGTGGTTATTACTATTCATAACGGCTAGTTTTAATAGCATATTGTTGTTTAGTGAAACTCGGTATTGCGTACGACGCAAGCTATCGAGGAAGGTCGCGATTGCGTGTAAAGCAAGCCAAGCAAGTGTTGTGTAGAAAAAGATTCCTTTGATGATTTATATAACATAAAAGTCTCGGGTGTTACATCCTAACAAAGTGAACACCCCAAACATTGACTGTCACTCCCCCCAAACCAGGCCATATGGTCAAAAAAAATCCACCATCACTACCCTTAACCATCCTATGTCTAGGTCATGGTTAAAATGGTAAACACATTCTCATTATTCATGTTTTTACATTACACATCCCTAAATTCACATCATTCATAATTTTACTATTCCCAATTTTATATAGGAACCTTTTTCTATTTAATTCACACAAGAATGAGAAAATAGTTAATGTTCAAAAGCTTACCCATAACCCATTTTTTCATGCATTCCTAAGATTATGCATGTCAAAAAATAATCTTGAGTTCCAAAAATGATACATGAAACCTCAAATATCATGCCATTCCATTCCCCACATAAATACACATAAAATATCAACTACAAAAATCACATCACAATACAAGTTCATCACCCAAGGTCAAATAGTATTCAACTGTAACAAAAAATACTAATAACAACAATCCCACTCTAGGAAACTGGTTTTCCCCCATACATGAGTTAGCTACTACTATAGATGAGCTCATAACAAAGGCTATAATCTATCAAATGTTATGTCTACCATTCCAAAATAGTAAGACAAAAAAAACTGTCTCTCATATCATTTGTAATATTCCATCCTAGGTACTGCACACTAGTGCCCTGAGCCAGTCTGCTACGTGACCACAAGTGCGCCTCCCCGTATGCTTGAGGTTGTCGATTAAAAGAAAGGTATAATGTCAATAATCAGGATAATATACACTCTATATCATAATAAACCACAATAGAAATAAAATAAACAATATCCAACTGATATAACATAACCGGAATAATAATTGAATCATAAGATGACCAAAACTAAAAATACAATATAAAAAATAAATAGTAGATATAGAATGATAGAGTACATGCCATGTTTCAATATGAAACAAAAAATTAAAGACACTTAAAACTCCGACACTGGTCTATAACCATGTCTGGTTCCTTCGTCCTTGTTATATCCCAACACTGCATCCAACATAGAGACTTTTCCAAGAACCTGTCCTACAATCATGTAATCTATTCAGGTACCGATAAGGCATCCCGAGTAGGGTGTGAGTAAAACTCTATATTCCACCACTAAAGATGTATAAAACAATACCCAGTTGAATATTAGTGTATACATGTGTATTAATAAACAATTACAATACATATGTAAATAGTTACAACATTATCAATTAATATTTATTTAACCACATAAACCTCTTGGTTCTTGTGGACACCCATGAAACAATACCTACTTCGGCTCATTCCAAAGCCAAAAGTATCCCTATGAAAAGTTGTGTTATATAATTTCATTATTAATATTCTCTATTTCAATAAAAACTATAATTCTTTTGCTACCATTCATTTTTCTAAATTAACATATCAATGTCTTTGTTATGATTCACTATTTTCAATTAACACATAAATTCAATTATTACCATTTATTATTTTAAATTTACATATAAATTTTGTTGTTACCATTTATTATTCGCAATTAATGCATAAATTTTATTATTACAATTTATTGTTGACAATTGACACATGAATGTCATTGTTACCATTCATTATTATCAATTAACACATAAATTCCATTGTTACGGTTTATTGTTCACAATTAACACATAAATTTCATTTTTACCATTTAGTTTTCCATTTTAATCATGAATGTCTTTGTTACTATTCATTATTTAAATATCACATATGAATTCCATAGTTACCATTCATTATCTCATATCATTCCATTAATTAATTTAACAAATAATTAATCCTCTCAAATCTATGAATTAATTCAAAAATTAATTTATCTTCTCAATTCTATTTATTAATTTGAAAATTTTTTAATCTTCTAAACTTTATTAAATAATTCGAAAATTAATTAATATTCAAAACCACATTAATTAATTCAAAAATTATTTAATCTTCTCATCCTGATTAATTAATCCAAAAATTAATTAATCTTCTCAACTATATAAATTAATTGTACAATTAATTAATCCTCTCAACTCTACTAATTAATTCAACAATTAATTAACTTCCCAACTATATCAGTGAATTAAAAAATTAATTAGTCATATAATATCCATTAATTAATTCAATAATTAATTAATTACATCGACTCTATAAATTATTTCAAAAATTAATTAATCAAATCTATTTCATTAGTAATTCAAAAAGAATTTATCAATTCAATCAAGGAAAATGAAAATTATCTTTATTATAACATTTCACAATAAAACATATAATTAATTAATTCAGAAATTAATTAATTCATTTCAATAAATTGTAAAATCACAATAATTCCATTGATTAATTTAAGGTTAAATAATCTGTTCACAATCCCAATATCCCATGATTAACCCAAAAACTAATTATTCAATTGGGAATATCAATATCCGATAATTAATTATTTACTGCACAACCTCAATATATCATAATTAATAAAAACATTAATTATTCCAATTCACAATTCAATTTTCCTTAACTAATTCAACAATGAAAAATTCCCCCAAAATAATAATTTCAATACTCCAATAATTAATTGAACAATTAAGTATCCAACTCACTATTACCATAATCACAAAAATCCATTAATTAATTAAACAACCAATTAATCCAAATCAATAATCATAACCTTATATACATTAATTATTTCCTCAATTAGTTATTCACGTCAATTCCATTAATTAATTCAATAATTAATTAATCACGTTCAATCCATTAATTTAATTCATCAATTAATTGTTTACGTAAATTGCATTAATTAATTTCAAAATTAATTTACCACATTCAATACCTTCAATTAATTCTCAAATTAATTGGGAATGTCAAAATCCTATAATTAATTAACAATTAATTAAAAAAATTCTTCCCATCAAATAATTCACTAATTAATTTTCCATGTCAATTCCATTAATCAATTCCACAATTAATTAATCACAATACTTCCAATAATTAATATATCAATTAATTAATTCCACCAATCCCATTATTTAATAAAATAATCAAATAACCACATTACTCCCATTAATTAATTCATAAATTAATTAATCTCATAAATCCAATTATTTAATTCAAGAATTAAATAATCACATTACTCCCATTAATTAATTCATCAAATATTTAATCCATTCAATCACATTATCTAATTAAATAATCAATCAATCACATTTACCTATTAATTAATTCTATATCGAATTAATCTCATCAATACCATTATTTTAAGCAACAATTAAATAATCACATTACATCCATTAATTAATATACCAATTAATTAATCCCATAAATACAATTATTTTATTCAACAATTAAATAATCACATTACTCTAATTGATTCATTTTTTGGAAAAATCCCTCAAGGTATCATTGCATCATTTTTGGGTTGTTTGTGTTTGCTCACAATGCAGGTTTCTATGGTAAATTTTCACGTTACATAGATGTTGGAGAAAATCCACGTTGACAAATAACAATTAAAAAGGAATGGACGATCTAGAGGCGGTACAAAATAATGGATACAAGGTGGCATCGATTTCAAGTGTTTACCAGATTATTGGGGTCCAAAATTTCCAGTTTGGTGAGCATCATGGAAATAGAATATCCTTGAAGATCTCATCAAAATATGGAAAAGAAATGAATTTCAAGAATATAGGCTTCATGGATTGGATTTAGCAAAGACCTGAAAAATGTTGACAGTGATTTTTTGCGATTACAAAATGCTTCGTGAATAGAAGCATTGAAGAGCATTGCAGAGGTGAAGTGAATTGGGAGAGAGATCCGCGGTGGTGGCATGAAGGAAATAACGGGATGATCTTTGATTACAACAAGCTCCAATATCAAAAAATTGCCGTGGTGCTTCGCGATATAGAGAGAATTTTTGTAAAATTTTCGGAGCATTGCGATTTGAGGAGACGTAGTGGTAACATCGTGCCGAAGGTTCAAGGGTCGGTGGAATAACCTTAAAATAGGCCTCAACCCCCTCGGGATAAGTAGAGAGTTTTTTGACAAAAATATATTTCTCTCGATTCGTGAAGGTGGTTTGAGAAGGTAGTGTGCTTCGTAGAGGAAGAGCTTTGCTGCAGCTAATCTAGCTCCGCGAATGTTGGGTGCCCCATGTTGTCTTAGTGAGCTTCACGAGGGATGTCTCTCTATGATGAATTGAGCTCCGTGACGGCCTGAGTTCTATGAAGGCCTGAGCTTTCAGAAAAAGCATGGACTTCGCAAAGGCATGTTTGAGCTTAATGAAATTGGGAGCTTTGCGATGTAGGGTGCTTTGCGATGGTTCTTCCAAAAGTTTGTTGCCAGGTGTTTAGAGACAAATTGGTATTCAGATATGGATGAAAGTTGGGCTTTAACAGAGCATCTTTCAACATTTGAGGATGCATGTATTCATGTAAATGAAGAGACCTACAAGTCTATAAACTGTGAGTGGACCCCTTCCAAGTGTAGTGAGAAAATGAAGAGGAAGAAGGTAATTATTTCTACAGGCAGTGAGCTAGTAAGAGAGAAATAGGGAGTAACCCTTGCTAATTTAGTAAGAAAACCCAAAACATTGTAAAGGAAGTGATCCTGGGCATAGAAATTATCTAACCTGAAAATTATTAGCAGTGAGATTTAGTGGATTTGGTACAGCACCACATCATTGTTGTATGCTCCTTGGATGTATCCTAGTGAGAGTGAACAAAGTAAAAATATATGTGTCTACATGGTTGCTTCCCTGCATTGCATAAAAATCCTTACCATAAGATAAAGATAAAAAGAATTGATCAACATAAACACACAAGAGAAAAAAATGTGACCCCAATAATAAATAGGTCACGATCTAGTGGGGTAGGAAGAATTTTGAAAAGAATATCCATACCCTGATTCACTCCCCCTCTCAGGGTATCTTGGCCCCTTTTTTCCTAAAAATTTGTATAAGAGGGATAGGTTTCATTTTTTAGATTTTTTGGATTTAAATTTTTCTAGTCAATTTGCGGGCTTAAATTAGTCTTCTCTTTTCTCAGTGTGACAATGAAAGGAAAAAACATCAATGAAGAACTAGAAGCAAGATGGTATTCCTCGTTGTGAAACTGTTTATGGAAAAAGTGCGATTCAACTAAAGGAAATAAACATCTTGCTGAAGGAAGGCTAGGATGAATCTGATAGGGATAATATAGATTCACTCAATAATTATGTTGGAACGAGTGAAGTACTTGATATTCAAAGTGATTCTGAAACTACTGATAATGTAGATGATTCAATGAGGCCATTAGAAGATGATGCCGACATGAAAAAGGAATTGAATCAGAAATTGGACGAAGAAGTTAAATCTAAAGAAATCCATATCCAAGTACTAGAAATTGAGGCTAGGAAGCTAAGAGTCTTAAATCAAAGGATTATTGATGTGGCTACTGAACTAAGGGAGAAGAATGATTCTCAAGATGATGAATGGGAAATTTTTTCTATAATGAGAGAAAAGATAAAAGATGATGTTAAAGGAAAGAACCTAAACTCAGATGAAATTCCAAATTTGAAGTCTAGAAATGATGATCTTTCTACATAGTAATCTGAATTAGTTCAGAAGAATCAAAGGATACAACAAGAAAATTCTGGTATTTCTGATTCTGTTGCTCGGGAAAAATTGAACGTAAAGGATCAAAGTGAGAAGATGGACAAGATGACACATGAATTGGAAGATGATATGAGTAGAGGGAAGATTCTAAAGAAAGAACATTATGCCCAAATTGCATCAAGGGATATAAATATTTAAAAGTTGGAAGAAGATCTAGAATCTGTGAAGAAGGTAGTGGATAAATCCAATACCAAAGGAAAGCCTAAAATGATGGATGCCTTGCACTTACTATTTGATAAACGTTTGACAAGTGATAATAAAATGAAGAACAAATATTTTATTTCTGAAGAGAAACAAAAGAATATTTTCTCTACTCAAAGACCATATAGTTTGGGAAAAACTAGTATTGGACTTGATGAATCCTATCCTGTGCATGATAGAAAGAGAGACATGAATAGTTCTAGAAGTTTTAAAAACCATGTAGGTGCTGGAGATATACCTAAAAAGGATTTTACATGAAGCAATGATAACATGTGATATTTTTGTTGGATTTGTGGTCATATACCAAGATTCTGTTTAGAGGCTCAAGAATACATTTCTTATTGTAAAAATAGAAACATTACAAAATATGATAATTAGAAGATGTGTCATGAGAAATCATAAAGAATAGTATCTTAGAGGATCGAATTCATTAGATACTATTACTGTGGAAGAATGGGACACACCCTGAATGTGTGTCAGGAAGCTCAAGAGCTCAATGTCAGAGGAAGAACTCAAGCTACATCAACATATCAGTAGAAAAATAAAGAAATGAGGTTTTCCATTGATATAAAATGGTTTATATGTTCTGATTATGGGAATATGGCAAGACATTGTATCAAGAAGAAAACATGAAAGGAAGAGGAATTCGAAATGAGATTCATGACTCCATTAGTGTATATTGAGAAATCGTACACTGGAAGACAAAGTGGTAAATTGAAAAAAATGTTTACTACCTCAGGATAATCACAAGAAGATAAATGAAAGTTGTATCAATCACCTTATCTGTCATACTCACAACAACTATCATAGAGAGATTGTAAACAAACCTAGAGGATTATTGGACGATCAACACCAGTTGTGGGTATTAATAATGTGAAGTCAGTGGAAGAATAAACCCCAAAAAGAAATGGGGGCGTGACTATGAAAATTGATAAAATAAATACGACTAAAGAATGTCCTGGAAAATTCACATGACATGACACATATGGAGAATTAAAGGAAAGAGAAATACCACAACAATGGTGGGAGAAGAAAGGGAAGATGACAAGTAGAGAGATTCCTACCCAGACACAGAATCAAGGGAAATAGAATTTTGGTGGAACATCAAAGAAGGAAATGTGTACTAGTGGGTTTAAACCACAAATGGTGAGAAAGGCGAAGCCTACAGAATTTAAATATCAGATAAAGACTCAGCATGTGGGTGATGAATGCTTAGTCATATAGCCAGAGTAGTTAAAGTTGGTTAGGAAGCTAGAAGAAGCAAGGAATGAGTGTGATGCTATGCAAGAAATAATCAAAGGGTTGACCCACCGGGATCAACCACAATCCTCACCTTGAAGATTCCATAATAACAACTCTCCCTATGAATATAAATAAAATTAAGTAATGATTAAAGTGTTTCAGGTTTTAGGGAGATATGATCCAAGTGGAAGTGGAATCTAAAGATGAAATGTGGAGAAGTGATATGCTCCAGAGTTATAATTGACTCAAATCAGGTACCAGAGTTGATGAATAAAGGGATAAACTGAGAACAATAGTAATTTAGTGTGTTATTAACTTTATCTCTTTTTTCCTACACTATGTTACAAGTCATTAGGCATAGATATTTGGGTAATGGATCAACACCGAGTGCGAGATTTGAATAATTGATGCAGGAGAAGAAGTATGGTTATGGGTATAAACACTGGGCATAAACCCAGGAAGTATTGCATAACATAGGGGGAGTATTTAATAACAAAATAAGATGCAAGATCCATCAATGAAATAATTAGACGACCAAGTTAAAGTGTTGTCCATAGAGTGAAGATGAATTTTGGGAGAAGAAGCAACATTCATGTATTTCATAATCATCTTATTTGTTCTAACATTATGGCATCAGCTGACTATTTTCAGGATACCAAGAAGCTACGAGAGAATATCGACAATGTTTCAAAATGAAGCTCAAGAAATTTGTTGAATTAAATGAATCCACTGAACAATGAAATAATGAGAGATTTCTTATTGAACGTGATGAGGTATTAAGAGACTCATGGGGAGAAAAAGTGGTTAATGATGATTCCAAAAAGTATCAAACATGGGATATTATTTTGAGGCCATCAGATAAAAATGTCCTTGGGACTAAATGGGTTTATCATAAAAAGATGAATGAAGATGGCACTGTAATTTAGAACAAATCACATCAAGTGTGTAAAGGATTCTCCCAGATATAGGGTATAGATGTGGATGAGACATTTGCACCTATTTCAAGGATGGAGACAATCGGATTATTCCTAGAAATTACAATGCAATAGAAGTTCAAAGATTTCTAGATGGATGTCAAATCTGCATTATTGAACGGGATTTTAGAGGAAGAAGTGTATATCGAGTATCCAGATGGTTTTATCATTCATGAGGATGCGAACAATGTTTTTTGGCTGAAGAATCCATTATATGGGTTGAAACAAGCACCAAGAGCATGGTACTCAAGGCTTGATTAGTACCTGAAGAAGTTTGGTATCCAGTGTGGTGGAGTTGATTACAATCTCTATTTCAACAACAATAGTAATAAAAAGATTATGGTGCTGATTTATGTCGATGATATAATATTTGGGGGATTAGATGAAGCTCAGTGCATACAATTTTCAGAAATCATGAAAAGTTAGTTCGAAATGTCAATGATTGGAGAGATAATGTTTTTCCTTAATATAAAGGTGACACAAGGAAGGAATGGAACATTTATTTCTCAATTCAAATATGCTAAGGAGGTTTTGAGAAGATTTGGAATGGAAAATTCCAAGGAGATGAGAACTGTGGTTGCTACCTAGATGAAACTCTCCAATGATGAGGATGGCAAGGTAGTTAATACCATAGAATACATGCAAATAATTGGAAGTTTTCTGTACATGACTATGACAAGGATTGCTATTGTTTTTTACACATGCCAAGAAGTGAGATATCAAAGTAATCCCAAGGAAATTCACATGCTTGCAGTGAAATGAATACTTTGGTATATCAAAGGAACTGTGAATTTTGGTTTGAAGTATACTGACAAATCTCAGCAAGAGCAATTGAGATACACATATGCAGATTGGGCTAGTTCATTGGATGATAGGAAATCAACATCAGGAGGTGATTTATATCTTGGTGAATTATGCATTTCTTAGCTAAGATATTAGCAAGATTTCATTTCATTGAGAACAACAGATGCCGAGTATATTGCCACCACTAAAACATGCACACAGTTACTATGGATGAAGTATCATCATGATGATATGGGAGATGAAGTGAAGTCTCCAATCAAAATCTAGCATGATAACTCAAGTGCTATAAATCTCTGCAAAAATCTCATCCATCACTAAAGGACAAAGAACATTGATATACAATATCATTTTATTAAGGATAATGTTGATCAGTGAATCGTGAAGTTGGATTATATGCCTACATACATATAGGTTTCAGAAATTCTGACAAAGGCCTTACCCAGGGAATATTTTTGAGAGGCATCGACTTAATCTGGGAGTTCAGTCGACTCCATTCACTTGAAAAAGTGTGGATGTGGAAGCCACCACCTCTCCGCATAGTATGGTGCGTTTTTCCTAACTCTGTTAATCTATGTTCTCTCTAATGTTGAAGACCAAAAAGGAGTGACCTTTGGGTTCATTGACAAAGGGGGAGAAATAGTGTCTCTGGAAGGTGGAGAAAATGTGGCTTAAGAAGGGATAAAATGTCTTAGTCAAAGTCACAGGGAGAAGCTGATAGGTGGAGCAGTGAGATAGGGAGAGAGCAATGAGATAGGGGGAGAATTTAAAATCTGACAATGCTAGAAGTGATCGATCAAAGATTAGATATCATGAAATATGAGGATCGTGATAAAAGCAGATGTGTGATGTTGGAATGTTGTTTGAAGGTTTTCGGTGATCAACAGTTGGTATTAACTTGGAAATTTGTATTAGTTTGGTGTCAACAGGTGGTGTTTGAAATGAAGTGATTCATTAATGAACTTTTCATTTACTCTTGTTTCTTATGTCAAGCATTCCTCATATGGGCTTAGAATACGTGTTGAGTGAGTCAATGATCACTATCCTACTCAAAATAGGTTAGTGGTGATAGATGATGGAAGGACCTTCATATAGGTATCAAAGTGTAGAGAATCGTTATGAGAAGAGTTTTCAAAAAACCCAAAGGGAGAGATTGTTGGAAAAATATCCCTCAACGTATCATTGCATCATTTTTGGGTTGTTTGTGTTGGTTTAAAATTTAGGTTTCCGGGGTGAATCATTATGTTCCAGAGATGTTATTGACAATCCATGTTGACAAAGAACCATGAAAAAGGAATGGACGATCTGGAGGTAGTACAAAAGAACAGATTGGAGGTGGCACTAATTTCTAGTGTTTGACAAATTTTTTGGGGTCCAAAATTTGTAGTTTGGTGAGAATCATTAAAATTGGATATCCTTGAAGATCTCATCAAAATATGGAAAATACCTGAATTTCGCGAAGATAGGATTCATGAATTGGATTTCACAAAGACATGAAAAATGTTGATGGTGATTCTTCGCAATTACGACAAGCTTCACGAACAAAAGCATTGAAGAGAATTGCAGTGATGGAGGGCATTGTGGGGGAGCTTCGCGGAGGCTGCGTGAAGGAATTTACGGGATGATCTATGATTAAGACGAGCTCTGCAATCAGAATATTTCCATGGTTCTTCACGATATAGAGATAATTTCGGTGGAATTCTCGGAGCTTTGCGATTTGAGGAGACATGGAGCTGACTTCATGCGGAAGGTTCGAGGGTTGGGGGAATCACTGATAAATAGGCCTCGACCCCCTCAGGAGAAGTATATCGTTTTTGAAGTAAATATTATTCTCGAGATTCGTGAAGGTTGTTTGCGAATGTAGTGTGCTTTGTGAATAAAAAGCTTCGTGGTGGCTAATCTAGCCCCGGGAAAGTTGGGTGCTCTGAGTTTTCTCTGTAAGCATCACGAGGGAAGTCGATCTATGATGAATTGATCTCCACAACGTCTTGAGCTCTATGAACGTGTGAGCTTCTCGAAAAGGCAGGGGCTTCACGAAGGCTTGTTTGACCTTCACGAAATTGGGTGCTTCTGGATGTATAGTGCTTTGCGAAGGATCTTCCCAAAGTTTGTTGCCTAGTGTTCAGAGGCAAAGTGGTATTCATTGTTGTATTAATGTTGGGATTTAATAGATCATCTATCAAAATTTGACGATGCATGTATTCATGAAAATGAAGAGAACTACAGGTCTATAAACTGTGAGTGGATCTGTTTTAAGTGCGTCAAAGAAAGGAAGAGGAAAAAGGTAATTCATTCTACCAACAACGAGCAAGTGAGAGAGAAATAGGGAGTGACCCTTGGGAAAGTAGTGAGCTAACCAAAAACATTTTAATGGCAGTGATCCTAGTCATAGAAGTTATCTAGCCCTAACATTATTGTATGTGAGATTTAGTGGATTTGGTACAGCAACACATCACCATTGTATGCTCATTAGATGTCGCCAAGTGAGGGTGAACCAAGTAAAAATCTCTATGTCGGCCTGGTTACATCCCTGCATTGCATCAAAATCATCACCATCAGATAAAGATAAAAATTAGTCATCAACATAAACACACAAGAGAAAACAAAGTTACCCCAATAATAAAGAGGTTGAGATGCAGTGGGGCAGGAATAATTTTGAAAAGAATATCCTTACCCTGATTCACCCCCCTCTTAGAGTATCTAGGCCCCTTTTGGTCCTAACATTTTGGAATTAATTATTCACATCAATCACATTATTTAATTCCATATTTAAATATTCACATTACTCCCAATAATTAATTAACCAATTAATTAATCTCATCCATCCCATTATTTAAATCAATAATTAAATAATCACATTAACACTATTAATTAATTCAACAATAAATTTATCTATAATCACAAAAATTCCAATAATTATTTCATCAATTAATTATTACTACTCAAACAATTCAATAACCCTCGTTAATTCATTAATTCATTAATTCATTATTCTTTCTCAGTCAATTCAATATCCCCAATTATTTCCCCAATTAATTGTTCTATCTCAATCAATTCAACATCGCCCAATCAATTCTTCAATTAATTGTTATATATTAATCAATTAAATAACCCTAATTAATCTATCAATTAATTATTCTCTTTAATAATCTCAATATATCATAAATAATTCAACAATTAAATATTGAATTCATAATCTCAATAATTCATATTTAATTCTAAAATTAATTTTCTCAATTTATAAATCTTAATATCTCATAATTAATTATCTCTTCAATAATAATAATTCACTCATATTTAATTTAACATTTAATTATTCAAAATATTTAATCCCAATATCCCTAATTTCACATTTCCCTCAACTAATTACTTCCATAAAAAATTAATTCGACTAAGAACAAAATTTATAAAAATATAATATAAATTAGATGATTACAAACAAAAAATTGAAATCAATACTTTGATATTTGAATTATAGACCACCTACATCATGATTGATGATAAACGCTCCCAAAAAAATCCATAATTCATGCAGCAGAATGATGTAGAATATGATTTGGATCTTAAACCCTAATTTAGGATAAAAAAATCAAGATACAATAGTCCTAGATCCAGATATAACAATGCTCGAGATATATCCAATAATATATTGGATAACATCCTTCTAAAAGGTGATGGAATGACATGAGAGATGATAGAAGTTACATAAGATGAGATCCTCTAATTAGGAAGGGTGCAGATCATCAATCTGGGATTTGAATCCCTATGAACAGAGATCAGGAGCCCTATAAATTCAAGAATGAGCTTAAAAAATCAAGAGGAATCATTTGGGGATTAGTGGGGGTTGATTCAATGTTAATATTCAAGTTTAGGTATTTTAAAATCTAATTTTTGGGTTAAATAAAATTTTGCACATTTTTTGTTGGGTAAGGGTGTACAATTTTCCCTAACCATGAACCTTACCCATGCACCTCTTCTGGGGGGGGGGGAGGGGTGAAAAGTTTCTCATTTTAGGGAACATAGTTTGAGACACTATGAACTATCTTTGGAAACCCTCTCTATATAAGGTTTCATGGTTTTCTTAGCTAGGGTGAATGGTTAGGGAAAACCTTTCACTAATTATACACTACCCTCTTTCTTCCATTTTTCACAAATATTAACCAAAACACCACCAAAAGTAAAACCCAGACCAAAAGTAATCAACATAAGGAAAAATAGTTCTTGTAAATGAACCTAATACATCTCCAAAAAGGGTTGGGGTTTTACATAAGGTATTAGATCCAAAAACATTCAGCTATACCTTCCACATTCCATTAATTCTTGATATACCCCATCAATGGGAAGGTTAGCATACTTCCTGGTGACAAATACTCCTTCATGACATGTGGATCCAGATATGAAAAAGAATATTTCTATAAATGGGGAGAAAAAATTGGTGGATTTTTATATATAGGATGAATCCCCAATGGCATGGGGATATCCCCTATAAATCTATAGAGTATGCTCAACAGAAACTATGTGCTCCCCATAAATCAGGTCTAGGAAATAAACATGTCACCAAATTTATAATATTATCCTTTACCCAAAAAATGTGTAAAAAAAAGGAAATCTGACATCTCTATGTAATGACTCAAGAAACAAGAAAGGATAATATCTCTTCTCATGGCCTCCCTCACCCTGATAGTGAAAATGAAGCCCCCAGATTTCCATATTTGTATGAAAATGTCTCCATAAACATAGAAGTAGAAGATCATAAGTATGACCTCAGGAAATCCCTTCCCACATTTGGGGAAGGTGTATCAACCACCATCGATGATCTCATATTGTTAAATCTAAGAATAGAATAAGACTACTAACCTACACTAAATAGTTCCTCCATTCCCATTGAAAATCAAGAGACATACATTGCATTTTGAAAAAAGTACCAATATGTGATCACATGGAACTATACCAAAATATCCAGACTGAATCCATATGTGGATACACACCATCCTGTATTACCTGATGATCATCAAGTATTCATGTAGGTAGCAAGGATGAGGCACTTCTATCATGCCACCAATATTGAGGTGGAATTTGAAATGTTGATCAAAGAAACCTTTCTTCGAGAATTGAAATACCCATGATGTACTTACAACATCATCTCTGTAAAGAAAAATAATGGGTAGATTAGGGTCCAAATAGATTTCAGAGAGCTTAATCGACATTTTACAAAGGAATACTTCCCTTTTACGATCACATAACTCTTGATCGTTGCAACAACTGCTTCTAGGACCTTTTCTTTATAGATAAGTACTCATGGTGAAATAAAATAAATATGGCCCCTAATGATTAGGATTCCAATAACATTAGAGTGACTAAGGGGATATTATGATACTTGGTCAGGCCCTTTGGATTTAAGAATAATGGAACCACATATCAAAGTTCCCTACATCAAATAATTAAGATATTATAGAGAAAATATCCAAATGTTATGTCAATGACCTAGTGATCCAATACTGACAATGAAGTGATCACTTGATGGATCATCAAACAGTCTTCGATAGGATGTGACAACATAGTATGAAGATGAATATACCAAAATTCACCTTTGGGGTAACATCAACAAAGTTCCTTTCCTTTGTGGTATTCCAAATCAACATCGAGGTTGACCTAGAAAAGAGTAATTCTATTCTATCCATGTCACCCCTATAAATATAAAACAACTGAGGGGGATGCAAGGGAACCTCACATACATTTCATGGTTTGTAACCATATTTGAAGAAAAATATCTTCCTTTCAACAGGATAATGAAGAAATGAATCACCTATAAATGGGACAGTTAGTATCATGAATCATTTGAATGTTTCTAGTAGTATCCCCAACACCCATTGGTCATGATGCCTCTGGTGGAAGGGTGGCCACCTTTATTATATGTGGCCACCATGAAATTCTCACTGGGAACCCTACTAATATAGAAAAATGATGCAAGGCGAGAGGGTAGCCTCTGATACCTCATTAAAACAATGCTAGGTATTAAGACATGATACTGTAATATCTAGAATATTTTTCTTGCACTCATCTTTGTAGTGAAAAAGATACAGAATTACATATATAACCCTAACATAAATATGGTCTCTCATGTCGATCCATTCAAGAACATCATTTTCCATTCGATGTTGACTTGGTGTTTTTCCTGATGGGCATTCATTATCCATCAATACAACAGATGGTTATTATCATAGAAATTGAAGAAACGGAAATCCCTATACAATTTCCTCACAACACATCCAGCCTCAGAAAATACATAGGTGGACAATGAAATTCTAGTTCATGAGGTTTTATATACCCATAACACTCCCAGGACATGGGATATGTCTTTTGATGGTGCCTCCTAAAGTCCTATATGAAGAAGTATGAAAAAATCAAAGATCAATTGGGCTGGTTTAGGGATCATATTTCTATCTCCTAACAGAGGGTTTTCCCTACTCTTTCTCACAATCCAATGGCTCCATGAATAATGAGTAATAGTAAAAATCCCTCATCATTTGGTTGGAACTGGCCTTAACACTAGAAATAGCCTACATGAATATCGAATGGGATTCGGAACTTGTGATAATGTAGATAAATGGTGAATATTCCATCAAAAATGGAGAACCAGACCCTCTCACATTCCATGTCAGGGAACAAATAGTAATGTTTTGTTTTGAGACCACATTGCATCGTGTTCCTCGACCAAAGAATTATCATGATGACACATTGGCTAATACAACCACCATCATAGATGACCTTGATTAAGATATTGTAATATTCTAAATCACAAAAGTAGAATGGTCTCATTGAACATTGACTTTGATATAGAAGAAATAAACTAGTTCAACACTGCCATAGAGTTTGATGAACCAATGAATACCCCTGGACAGATGGAGCCCATAATAGTTTGTCTGCAAAATGGGACTCTTCGAACAGATAAGGCCAGAAGGGAACATATTTGGAAACATCCAACAAACCTTACCCTGAAATATGGTCGAAATGAGCATAATTACCTCTATAAGTGCGGTTTTGATGGAATCCACCTTAGGTGAATAACATAGGGATAAATTCCTTATATCATGGAAGAAGTCCATGCTGGATCTTACAACACCCATCAATATAGGAGTAGGATCTCCCCCCAAATCAGGGTGTTAGAGATTATTGGAAAACAATGCTACAAGATTTCATGGAATTCACCATGAAATCTTCTATATGTCGGATCCATGAAAACTTCATATATCAGCCTTTTCATTTTATGCATACAGTTAAATATTCTTGGCCATTTTCTTTCTAGGTAATGGATGTGGTGGGGACATATTCCACAGCCACAACTAATAATTTCAAGTACATACTAAATATTACCAACATATTTTTGAAATGTTCTGAGGTGATACCCATCAAGGAGGATAGGAAGAAGAATATCATTAACTTCGTAAAGTCCCATATCATTACCCAGTTTTGAGTACCTCACACAATATTAATTTACAATGACCCCAACTTATTTTATGTAGAGTTGATGAAATTATATTAGGTGTACAATATCAAGTCTAATCAGTCATCTTGCTATCATATAACACTAAATGGATAGATAATGGCCTTTAATAAGAACTTATCAAATATAATCCAAAAGATAGTGAACAATGATAAAAGTCTTAGATGTACAAACTCATCCATGATTTATGGGCCTAACATACCACCACACGTACTAGTACACAAGAAATTCCATACTCATTGGTTTACGAGAATGAGGTAGTATTACCTATAGAAGTCTAATTTCCTTCACTCTAGATACAAATTTGCGTACAACTATTGGATGTTGAGAAATAAAAGAAGCAGATGGACAAATTAGAGTGGTTATATGAGAACTAGTTTTATACATTGCACTTCCTTGAAGTCCATCATAATTGAATCGCATGAGCCTTTAATAAAGAATTTCATATATGTTCATTCCTCCAAGTAGAATTGGTATTGGCCCTAAGGTCCCCAATGAAACCATGAAAGAGTCCTAAAAAACCCAAATTGTAAGGGAAATAAATCATACATAAGGTCTACCACAATGGATCTTAATCATTGAACAAAATGTATGGGGAGTATGTTACAGCCCCAACCATTGCAATATTTCTCAAGAAAGACTTTGAATAACTATCATCAGATGGGAATAAACATCAGTGTAAGTCCCTCCATTCATCCTGGTCATAGGATTTTAATATCTAGGTTATTTTCCAAACCACATGATGTTAAACTATGTGGAGACATCCTGGAAGCAAGACATTAAACAACATGACATCTCTCATCTTTACAGAATGATGTTAAGCTATACAAGTCCACAAAATCTATCTTCTTTCACATATGGTTCCCCTAATCCTAACTAATTGATGTAAAAATGTATGAATAAATAACCTCCAATTTTCTTCTTGTTTGATGATTCATGTTTTTACCGAATGACATTAAACTACATGGTTGATGTCATTTCTACACAACATTAATCTACACAGGTTTTCTAGAACTATGTATGACCTGATTCTAATTTTAAATTAGATACATAGGGATGCATCAATCCTATATCTTGGTCCAAACACCAAATGATGCAAAATAACCCATTATATACTTAATAACTTATTCATCGTGAAAGTAACACTTTTCATTACTTGTTATTGACACCAATCATAGATCACATGAGATTAGGGATTTCTGTAAGGGTTTCCCCACAGAAACATGTCATGAAATCATGAAACATGATCATCAAGGTCTAGAATGCATGACTATAAAATGAATACCATGAGTCCTCACCCAATGATATTAAACAACATAGTTTATTTCCCTTACAAGCCCTAAGACTATACATTCAAGTGGACATCGCTAGAGAGGACCTCTATTGCTGGTGTTGCTCACCTACCACACCTATATTCAAGAACTATATGTAGCTTGATTCTCATTTTCAATGAGATACGTAGGGATTCTTACATATTCAATACTTGGCCTAACCATAGTAATCAATGGAAACAATGCCCACATCTACATATTGGTTAGACCTGTGTAGAGAATTTCCTATTTAAGAACTATACCAGACATATTTAATGTCCCTATAGGATACATAGAAATACCTAGATCTCCAATTATAGGTCCAGTCATAATAAAAAAATAAAAAAATAGCCCTCTCTAAATACAGGTCATACCTACATAGGGAGATTTCTTAAGAAATATGTGTGAATTAATTTTTTTAACCACGTGATATGTAGTGACACCTAGAATTCTATTCATGGGCCCATCTTCAGCATTAACATTTTATATCGAGGAGACCACTAAATTACTACATGATGTTAAATAGAAAAACCTCCTAATAACTATATGTGGATCCATTATTTCCATTACAGGATATGTAGTGATGCCCATATAATCAATTCTGGGCCCAGTTGTAATGATAGATAAAAAAACTTGCACCCCAATCTGCATAGGGGACTCATTCATTCAAGGTCACTTTTAATATATATGGGTCAAATCTACGCATGGCCTGCTTGAACATATAATATGACTCGTAAATTTTTTCACATTGGTTCCCATATCCTTATTTCTTGATGTTAAACTGTATGGAATTATGTCATTACCACATGTCATTAAACTACATGTTAAGCATACTTACCTCATAAAAAATAAGCTGAACAACAAATTTCTTTACTACATGACATTAAATTTCTTGGAAGACATCCTTAGTCTGTGATAATAAACAATAAAAAAATCTTCCTTACCACATAATAATAAAATACAAGGAACACATCCTTTCCATGTGTCTTTAAACTAAATGGAAGAAAATAAATCCCCAAAACATGACAATAAATAATAAAGTCCGTCATCCATTATCATCCCTTATCAAATGACAACAAAACCCTTACCCTGGTCAGCCGGAGTATGGGGTTCTTCCATAATCATTTAAGAACCCCATACATAAATCATACTTCATGTCTCGAGTTCCTCAAGTTGCCATAAATCTTCTATGTCCATTATAATGGATAACCAATTCAAGGAAAAAATTTTATTAACTAGGATAAATTCCTACAGATGATGGACATTCTCCTATGGTCTTCAACCAAATTTATGACTTTAGAAATGGGATTTCCGACCCTTGTGAGATCTTAAATAATCATACTGAACTCAACACCTTAATTTTATATGAAATACTCCCATTATGACTATCCCATATCATTACTCAAGGCCTAAGAATTTTGGAAGATGATTTAAATTTTTTTATCTACCTCTTGGAAGGATGATGATGTACTCTCGGCCCGAGGTATCCTAATTGGGATCTTGTATATCACACCCATATTATTTCCATGGGCATCATGACCTTAAATTTCATGCACTTTGGTAAAATCCTTATTATTAAACTATTTCCTATAATGGTCCCAATCAAAATTCCTTAAACTATTATTGAAAGAGGGAAAATATGTTGGTTGAAAACCCACACAGCACAGTCTAAGAAAAATTCAAGTCTCCCTTCAATAAAATCTTCATCTAAATAGTTTTGAGAAAAAATAGGGCATAAATGAATAATACATAATGTTTATAGGGCAAAACTTATAGTCCTAGTAAAATCCAATCTATGCTCGCTAGACCTATTGGTTTAGAAAAAGTATAGAGTAATGATTTTTCACATATACTCTCCATGAGAATATGTTCTCTAAGAGGTGAAACAACTTTTAGGGTTCTCGAAACCTTCCTGGATATTACAATTTCCACAAATCATACTTCATGATTTGGGGGGCCTCAAATAACTGTAAACCTTCTACGGCCCTTGGAAAATATATATGGCTTCAAGTGACCCTTTTATGGACTTTACATGTATTCCTATGGCTCTTACATATGCACATATGGTCAAAAACCTAATGGGTCATGTTGAAAAAGGACATTACAATACTTGTGGGCCATGGAATCACTACGACAACACTCAACACCTCAGTGTGTCTGAACCACACCTGGTATGTATGTCTCATATCATCCTCCTGATCTGATCACTTTGGGACCATCACTTATAGTATTTATAAAAAACTATCTGAGTGGATTTGATATCATAGTCATTACATCAACATTTTTTGTACACTCTCTCAAGGACAGAATATGACACTCCATTTTGTAACCCTTGAGGGAACACATCCTATGATTTGGAACCATTGGGTGTAGGGATCATACTTCATGATCAAAATCAATACTGCCCTAGGGAGTTGGAATCCTTTACGGAATACATTCCTCCCATACCCAACATCATCATCAGGATATTTGAGTCTAACAAAATCTTTCATGGCCCTTGGATGGAAGTGTAGATCATAATTTAGTTGACCGTGGTACTGACACCTAAGGTCCTTGACCCAATTACTAAAGGCATCCCCTCCTTGCCAAAAAGGATATTCAACCCTTGTGAGCCATGATGACAACACAAAAGAACCTGGCATCATAGAATGTCACATGACATACCCAACATGTCTAATCCATTCCATATCATGGACTCAATATTTTGGTTTTTGATTTACATCACCCATATTTGAACTATCTAGGGAGACAAAACATCCCTAGTATTTCTCCCTTATCCAACATGGCCTCCATAAATCTTTTATGCCCCTAGAAAATATTCTTGACTTCAAGAGACCCTTTTCATGAATATATATGTATTCCTTTTTCAACTACATATGCGCCTATGGTCATAAAAAATGCATCACTTTGCCAAAAAGGGTTTCTGATCCTTGGGGTCCCTTGAAAAACCATGACAAATACAAACCCCATATAGTGTTTTGGGTCATTACTAGAATGTCTGCACAATATTCCATGATCATTGATCAATTCAAATATAAAAACCATAAACTAAACAAATATAAGCTCTGAGCTAAATTACATAAACTAAAGAAATATAAGGTTTGAACTAGATGAGCATAAACAAAAGGAATAGAAATTCTAAGATAAAATTACCTAAACAAAAGCAATAGAAGGTCTGAGCTAAAAGAACAAAAAATAAAGCTATAGAAGTTCCATGCTAAAATTTCCTAAAATACACTGATAGACAGACCAAGATAATATAACCTAAACTATAATAGAACAATGATTTTTCCTAGAATAATGGAAGATATTGCGAGGTCCATCATATGGACTTGGTAAAAATCAAGCTAAGATCCCAAAGCCCATTAATTTTGGAAAAGAAAGTGGACATTCACTATAAGATGCAAATCCTGCCCATATGATCCTTCTATGAATTAAATGATCTCAAGATAACTTGAATAGATACATTGATAAATAATCTCATGTTTGTAGGATTTGATGAGCACTTCTTGAGTAGAATTTGTTATGATTTAAATATTAGAATCCATACAATAATTTTTACATGATATTATTAAAAGTATTGGTAATGTTTTCAATTTAAATAATATCATATCAATGAAATATCATACACAATATAAATGAAAGAAAATTGGATAAAAAATTTAATGTTCTGAAATTATATCCATTTATAAAATTTTACTATGGGAAAAAGGGGTTTTTGCGATGGGTTATTTGTGATGGGGATAAATCCCATCGCAAATAGTCCCTTTAGAAACTTATTTGCAATGGGGGCATTTCCCGTCGCAAATAACTACTTATTTCTGACGGGGAAAGCTCACCTGTCGCAAAAGTTTTGTGCGCAATGCACGCGAAACCGCGGGAATATTATTTGCGATGGGAGGTTACCACCCATCGCAAATAACCAGAGGCGGTAAAAAATATTTGCGACGGGAATATACCCCCCGTCGCAAATAGTATGTCAGCAGGTTATTTTTTGCGACGGGACCCATCCCAAATAACTATTTAACTGTTGACTATGATAAATGCGGGCTAAAGTATTTGCGAAGAGTCTCATCGCAAATAATTCCATTTTCCATAGGTATCCCATCGCAAATAGTCCCGTCACAAATAAGTTAACCTATAAATACCCTCATCGGTTTTTTTCCATTCATTCTCAAACTCTATCTTCTACTTCTCTCAAAACTCTATTTTTAGAGTTCACAGTTTCTTAAGTTTAATTTTTATTCCCGCAGATGATATTGAAGTTTTCAACAACTATCAGAGATCAACCACAGATCAATTTTAAAGGTATTTATGTTCATTTTAAATTAATATTTATTTTAAATTTTTTATTACTTTTAATTATTCAAAATTTTTTGTAATTTAATTAGTTTTAGATTTTTTTGTTATTTAATATATTTAAATTATTAATATTCATTGTTCATAGTTAATGGTAATTAGGAATAATTAGTAATAATTAGAAATAATTAATAATAAATAGGAATAATTAATAATAACTAGTCATAATTAGGAATAATTATTAATAATTAGTCATAATTAAGAATAAATACTAATAATTAGTAATAAGTACTAATAATTAGGAATAAATAGTAATAATTAGTAATCATTAGTAATAATTAGTAATAATTTAGAATAAAAAGGAAATAATTAGGAACAATTATGAAAAATAAAAAATATATGAATAATTACTAATAATTACTAATAATCCTCCCCCATGCGTGTATTAACCTTTACAACTAATCCATTTCATTTTTTTATACATTTAATGATTTATCTCTATATATATAGTTATATTTATTCGTATATTAATATAGATTTATGTTAATATAAATAAATTTGGTTGTATGAATTTATATATATATATATATATCTTTATTCATATATTAATATTTATATATATATATATATTTATTCGTATATTAATATATATTTATACCTATATATATATATGTAGTTATAAATATTTATTTGTATATTTATTTGTATATTAATATATATTTATAAACATAGTTTTAAATAAATTTATAAAATATGTTTTTAATGTGTATTTATAAATAATTAAATAAATACATACATACATATATACAATACACACACATAGACACACACACACACACACACAGATATATATATATATATATATGTACAGTTATGAATGAGTACATAGAAATGATGGGGTGAAAATCCATTGAGAATGTTAAAACGGCTATAACTTCTAATCCGTAAGTCCGTTTCAACTCCACAACCAGTCAAATCTAAGAACATGAAATTAACTTCGATATGATATGTGGTACAAGCCAAACGGACATCCGGATTAGAAGTTATAGCCATTTGAATGTTAAAAAGACCATAACATCTAATCGAGGAGTCCGATTCAGCTTTACAATCAGTCAAATCAAAGAACATGAAACCATCTTCGATATGATATATGTTAAAGGTGTATCAGAAATTTGGATCATATGTTATAGCTGTTTGAATGGTAAGAAACCAAGGTACCCCGACTAAAAACTCAGTTTTGGAGGCCTTCTGGGACTTTTTTGGCCTCGAATATCCTTGGACATGTTCCACCAGTCCAATGGGCTGTAGAATTCGTCACAGGCTTCGATTTCATATGTTGTATAGCTCAAACAGAGCCCCGGATCAAAAGTTATGGACGTTTGAATTTTGGGTTTCATTTTCAACTTATTTTTGATATTTCATTAATTTTTTTATTTTTTTATATTCAAATAGTTATTAAATGACTATTAATTGATAAAAATTACATAATTACTAATTAATAATATTTGTTAATTTATTTTATACTCCTATTTTATTAAATATCTTATAAATTACATATATCCATTGAAAAATATATTTATAAAATAAATATTATATTTATATCAATATAAATAGATTAATATATTTAAATATTAATAAATAATTTTTTAATTTTTTTAATATTTTTATTATTATTTGCGATAGGCCCGTCGAAAATAGTTTCTTCAAAGAAACTATTTGCGACGGGAAAAGGGCCCATCGCAAATTGTTTTTTAAAAACCTAGAAATCTATGTGCAACGAGCCCATTTTCCGTCCCAAATAAATTATTTTGCAACGGGCCCGTCGCGAAAAAAATTTGTTGCAACGCCGTTTTCCGCAACGGGTCATTTAAGACGGGGCACCATCGCAAAAGGACATTTGCAACGAGATCCTGTCGCAAATGACCCATCGCAAATACCTGTATTTCTAGTAGTGTGTGAAATAAGAGGAATCACAACACTTTGGAGTCTATCTAAGGATCTCAACAGAAAATGAAAACATTGATTTCAATAAGATTTGGTATTCTAAATTGGCCTCAATAGAAGAACCTTGGAGAGAATGAGAATCCATTCCAAGATAAGTAAATGGCATATGTCAGACAAGTAGAATAAAATCTTGTCAAAATTAAGGCATAAACTAGATGCAGCATGAACAATTCATGATTTAGAAAAACAATTTTTGAATTTTCTAAAGGGATCATGAATATCCTAACCATTAGAGGTCTCAGAGGTCACATAAAACCTCATGGAATTCCATAAATGCATGACCCCTCAAAGACTCATGATCTTGAGACCTTGATAAGGACACTCTAGCTGCACAATATTTAATCGATTGTAAGATCATGCAATCAAATACCATAGAAACCCCAAGATGATCCTTCATAGTCATGTAAAATGTTCAATAAATTACCCAAATTTTGTTTTTAGTTTGTTCGGGTAGGTCCCTAAGCAATGGTGGTCTTGCGAAATAGTTATTTCTATAGCAGGCTCGCAATATGGACTATCTATTGAGTGTTTAAAAATGGTCTTATGATTGGGACACATGACAGAAATAGGGAGAGAGATATGGGAGACGAGTAACTAGTAAATGTGGCCCCCCTCTTCTCCCCTATATAAAAGAAATTTCATGGAAAATGTATTGTCACCCTACAGACCATGCATTTCCCAAGATAATGATTTTTTACAATGCCAAAGACTTAGGACGGTATTTAATTCCCTTAGAATCGATCCCCTATCCCCATAGATGACACTCATGGGGGGTATTTTTTGATTCCTTCCAAATAAGAATTATCAAGTTCACAAAGGAATAAATACCTGAATATGTATATTATTCTCTCAATAGAAGCAAAGGAAGAAGAAGGCGCTGAAGGCCCTTAAATCGAAAGATCCTTCAAGGGATTTGTGATCGTGTGACCATCATGAGGTCATGAGAACACACCATACGTAGAGGATAGCCTGTATATGATCCCACGATGTCAAATTTTAATAATTCCTCTTTCATTTTCAATTCTCCCCAGAAAAACAGTGGTCACATGTGTGCAGTCAAATAATCTCCCCCAAGACATCTAGTTTTTCAACCAGTGGGCACCTGATAACCCATCCGAAAATCCTTCAAAAATAGGAGGAGAATGTTCAAGAGGTAGAGGCCTATTGTGGTTATAAATTTCACACAACACAACACAGATGAGTAGAATGGGTTTCCTTGACAATATTAAAATAAACTCATGACACCATTGAGCCTTTGTAGAATATAATTAAGGAAATAAAATGGAAGAAATATGGATCCACTCATGGTAATAAAAGTCACACAATGTTCCCCTAGAAATATCAAAGACACTGTGAGACCCAAGTGACATTCCCTCTTCATCTTGATAAATCCTTTTTCTTTTCATCCATGTCACATGAAAGGACTTGGGTACATCCAGGAAACCACACACCCCCCCTTTGTCTCCCTAAGGAAAAGCAGATGGAAGCTACCATAAAATTATCACACATATTCATAGAACCATTATTGTTCAAGTGAAACATCAATAATAGATATAGTATATTTCTTTGACATTACTCATGAAATCTCGAATGAATCTCAACGTTTGTAAAATAAACCAAGAAAATAGAAATGGGTAAGAGGCAGAAGCATCTAATGGTTGTAAACATCATGTGACATGCCTAGGATATTTGAATCATGGTCTCAAAAGAACCCCTGACATGCTATCCTAATCCTTTGAAGGCCTCATGAAAAGCCATCATTGTCTCTGGAAATTCTTAAGAAAGTCACCTGAGATCACACAAAGGGATTTTGATAGGCACCATGATCTCAAGAATCCCTTGGAAATATTAAAATGAAAATATAAAATCCCCCCATAATTCCCTCAGGATTTAGTAACTCACAGTCAATGAAAACTAAGTGATTCCCTGAGAGTGATCCATGAAAGAAATTTGTGAAGAAATGTGAAACCAAATTAGATATTAAACACCAACTTCGATTCACAAGATATGTACCGTTCGATGTGGTGAACAAACAAGATGGAATGGTGTATATATTTTCTATCCTAGCATTAAAAATGCATCGCTACCACACATGAAGAGAACTCCCAGAGGACAGAAGAACTCTGGGATACTCACAACGACCCTAGAGAGTACTAATAATAGTAGATGATCTCAAGACAGGGGAGTCTTACATTAGGAAAGATATTGTAAAGAAACCTTATTAACCATGCAACATGAATAGACACTTCACATGATCACCCATATATCATGTGAATAACTTCAGACAAGACATTAAAAGAACATCCCACACACATTCTAGATCATGTGATCCTTAAAAATCTAAAATTGAATAAATATATGACATTATAAATATAAAGTCTAGACCAAAGAGTGAAGATATGATATGTAAGCAAAGTACATATGCACTAATCCTCATGCACTTGGCATGAACCATCCAGGTCATGCAATAATAACATGAAATGTCACCCCGATCAGATTGCATTCCATTGAAAACCCATTTGGATCACATAAAGTACCCTGGATATATCAATGATTGTTATATGGATTCCCCCAGACATGCCACCCTAATCTCAAAAAGCACTTTGAGATCGCTATCATAGTCTTACAATGCTCTTAAGACATGTTTTCTGACCCATATAGCAGCAAAAGATCTTGTAACCTAGGTATCACAGTAGTACCATGAAATGTCATCTATATATTATGAAACTACCCATGCACACCATCTATGTCTCAAAATTACCTTCTAGCATGTTATCCAGGTAACATAATTCCCTCCATACTTTTCATCCTGGACACACGATGCCCTCTGAGGCATGTCACATTGACTCGCGCGATGCCCTCTATAGGGGTCAAGAATATATCATGAAGACATCTAGGAAATTCATCTAGATCATGCAACAGAATCTAGACAAGTCATCTAGGACATGCGATTACATACAGAACAAACCGACTAGGTCTTCCGATGTCTTTAATACAAGTTATCTCGGATCATGTGAAAACCTTCAAACATGCCATCTAGATTATTGATTAAATAGAATATGTTGTCAGTTTATTACCTTTCCATATTGATTATTCCTTATAAAGTTATTTATGTGGAATTTTTTTAGTTATTTACCGTTCCATATGGTCTATTCACTTCATTCATAGTTTATTGATTTGATGGAAACTATGTTTAGTTTTTCACCTTTCCATAAAGATTATTCTCATTGATTCCTTATCTATTATGTTACACATAACCCATACTACAATTTTTATCTCATAGTTATTATTTTTTCCTTTCCATTGGATTCTTTAATGTGTACTATGAAATATATGTATGGATACACTAGGAGTAATAAATTTATTATCCTCTAAAAAATTATGTCATTATTTGTGTATTCAATTTTAATTCAAGGCTTGTTTAAGTATTTAGTTTACCAAGACCACTAAACTATTTGTCCCATTTCTAAATGATTTTTTTGTATCTTATTCAAATGTAATTTAAATAGGCACTAGCTCTGGACTTTCTGGTGTTAGGTTGCTACAGTTGGTATTAGAGAATGTTTAGTAGAAACCATGATAACTGAATTTAGGAAAACCTAGATTATATAACATAACTATAAGATTTACATTTATTATTATCATAGAAGCACATATGAAACCATTAAATTAAGTGATGTGGATACCATCATAGGATTATGAGATTATGTCTGTTTATAAGTTCTATGTCTTAAACATCTCGATTTATATTTCATGTCATGGGATTCTACAATGATTAAGGATATTTTGAAATAATTTTATGGCAATGCGACTCATTATTTCAGTATTTGTTGTAGTTTAAAATATATTTGACGAATAATACATATATATTTTAGAGCCATGAGATAAATGTTATTGACAAACATTAACATTATTATTATTATCATTAATGACATTGTAATAATAGTCAAATTATTTTTAGGCTTAAAAAATATTTTATTGAAAACCATAGTGAAAAGTTTATTAAATGATTAAAATTTAATGATTTACATCAAAATTATTTTGGAGGATATATTAATAGTGTTTTATAAGAATTAAAACCTATAATGAAATAGGTCTTTATCTTATGATTCAATTATGTAAAGGGTTTCGTGCCTACCACTAGCATCCGTGTTGTCTTGGTCTATGTGTAATTATTTTTAGTCAAACAATTTAATGAATACATATAAATGATGAACTGGTAGTGTTACTTTTTAGGTTTTGAGATTAATGTAATAACCATATTAATTTTGAAAATAGTTAGAGGTAAACATAAAGACATGTTTTATAAACCATACGATCTGTAAAAAGGAAATTTTAGTGCATACAAAACATCATTTTGGTATATCCATTTCATGGAGTAAGGGATGAACTAGAATTGGTCTAAGAATAACCAAAATATTGAATCCATCTTATGAAATTGAAGCATATGAAGTAATTATATATCCTTATATTATTGTTCAATAAAATAATTTATCAATATTAGGAAAACGATCGTGAAAAAATGTTCTCCTAATACATTAAATTTTATTGAATGTAAGGTCTTTTGAATCATCATATATTAATGGATTTGAGGCCAAAATATTTACATTGATCATTCAGTTATTTATGATATACGACCTCAATAACTTGCCATAAATATTTATTGTTTTCATTTTTATACATATCTTTTCTTTCCTCTATTGTTCTGCTACTTAGAAACTTAGTTATATGTTATTCCATGTGACCTTCATAATTCTCATTATCTCTTATTAATAATATATTTATAAACTATTTTAATAATTAGGTTTTACAAAGAAATAATTTTAAAATATAAAACTTTTTTTTACTTAGAACGAGTTTAAACTGCGAGGAAACAATTTAATTAAGTTGGGGAGAATGTAACACCCCAAACAAATTCTGAAAGAGTAAATTTTATTCAATTTCATATATGACACACAACACAATGTGTAGAAAATAATATAACCACTCGAGAATTTATGGTATATTTAATATTTTAAATAAATTTAATATATTATGTATCTTTTAATATAGTTAATAGTGAATACTCCAGCATCGCACACAACAATGAGTTTCTTCAGTATCTTATGTTAAATAGAAGACTGAGTTTTAATGAGAAAAATATATTAATAATTTTTTAAAATATAATAAGAAATTAAATGAAAAATAAATTACTATTTATGAATATTATTAACTAACCTATGAAAATATAAAACAAATTTAGAGGTAAACAATTAGTAAGAAATGAATAAAAATCAATTGAATATAAATGAAATGTTTTTATGCTCAAAAAGATGTTTTATCATAATAAAATAAATTAATTAATATTAGAAAATGGTATTAATGAAATATAAATTTTTTATTAAAGATAATATTTTTATATTCATCTAATTTATTTTATAATAATACTATAAGAACAAACCCAATTTTACACATAAACCCCATATTTTTCTAAAGATAGTTTTACTACCTTTTAGTGTGGAATCTATTTTAAATAAATTTTTTGAAACATTTATAAATATTATATGTCAAAATAAAAATCATTTTTAAAATAGGAATATAAAAAATATCTCAAGGTGATTTGTTTTGGAAATTTGTTTGACATTTTATTTTTTGATGAATAGTGAAAAATATTGAATTTTAATTCAAAAATAATTTTCATCTAATTTATTTATAATGTTGAATTACATTTTTTATTTATTTAAAGTATATTTAGTTCATTTATACATAAATAAATTAAATTTATTTAATTTTAATCGGTTTATTTTTGAAATTGGATTTCAAAACATCTCAAACTTTTGAACATTTTTACTTTAAAAGACCGTTTTATCATCTTGTCCATAGGGTTAAATACATTGTATGTTTATATATATACCCTATATTCTATTATATATACCTTTGTTTACTAATTTATCCACTTGAAAGGGGAATAATGTGGGTGGAATTCCTTTTTAAAAAATTTACTTGAATGCCACTCCTCCACAATAAAGAAAACTCACCCTTCCCACATATTAACAACTATCAGGCCTTTTTCGCCAAAAATTTAACAAAATGATATAACAATGTAACTGAATTTATCCTAGAATCTAAATTATTTGGGTTATGGCCAACCAAGGATGTTATTTACTACAAACTAAAAGGAGTTACCTAAAAATGAGGTAACATTATTCAATGATCACTTTGATTTTATTTCTTTCTCAAACCAATAAATTATTACTAATACAAAATCATGTAATAAAATATGTATATTAAATATTAAAATTTGTTTTTATGATAACAGTTCTATCTAAAATTTTACATACATCCATCAAAATGGATACACAATCATCGTTCGTGTGAACGACAGACTACCGCTTCACAAACCAATTTTATCTATTCTTCCATTTACAATATTTTAAGGTTGAAATAATGATATATTTAATGTTTATATATTATATATATGATATTTATTATATATTTATATCCATTTAATTTTTTATATATAAAATACCTTCATGATTTCCATTTTTTGGGAATACGATAACATTGTTTGTGGAAGTATGAACTACCGCCTTCTTAAAGCAATGCAATTCATTCTTGTTATACATGGAATGTATAAACTATGATTTTAATAAAAATATGTGAAATATATGAAATAAATATTATAATTTATTTATAATATACATATACATATTTATTATTTACTTTTCATTATTTTAAATATGATAATAAATTTGATGGTTCCTTCATGCATACGTATGGCATACCGTCTCCATGAACGGTGCATTCCATTTCCGATCTCCAAATATTATGGATTATTTTATATACATGTATTATGAATATATATGATAATTAAATGTTATTTTAAATCTGGTAGATTATGAAATCATGATCGACATAAGAATAATAAAATAACAAGTCAAAACATACTAAAAAACTAGGCAATTAACATCCAAAATAGTGAAAATAATGAAAGATTATTAAAAAAGGTAATAAGATATTATAATAAAATCAGATATGATATTATAAATATTATTATATTTTTATTATAAATTATTGAAATGTTTTAATAAATTATACATTATGTTTAATTATTTTCACCCAAAAGGAAACAGATTGTAAGATATTTTCATCTCACTTTTTACATATGTGAGATAAATTTATTATTCACAACATATTTATTTCATGTGGTGTATCTATTGATATTTTTGGTATATTATATAATTAATTATGTTATCTTAAAGGAATTTAATTTTTTATTTTTGGTGACTATTATTTTTGTGGTTTCAGATTCAAATGTTACCACTGTTGTAAGGGAATTCATCTCAATTACCATTCTTTGAGACAGAATTTATCACTGTTCCCCTAATTTCTAATATATATTGTAAATACATCCACTTAAAAATGTAATATCAAGAATTCATTATTTATGGTATTTCGGGTTTTATTTTTCATTATTTCATCTACAGGGATTTGAAATTAAAATTACTAAGTGGTAATAAAATTTCAAAACTCTATTTATTTTTCATTTGGTTATATTACATCATCATTGTCATTAATATTATATGATTATGTGTATAATTAATTTGAATATATATATAGATTTATTTAAAAAAATTAATTTTTATTTACAGTTTATACAAATAATTAATTCAGGGATTAATCCTCACTTCAGCGTTATGATCATTTTAATGGTTTATTTTACAATCTCATTTTAATTGAGTATGCATATTCATGAAATTAAATTAAAATAATTTATATGATAATTTTTAAATAAAACCATTAATTTTATTCTCATATGGTTATTTATGACCCATTCCTACAATAGTATTATTTTTCACTGTTTGGTACATGAAATGTTTTAGAAAATGTATTTAAGAAAACCTGCATTTATTTTTATATTTAGTCAGAGAACCTCTTTCCTTCTAAAAATCAATATTATAAAAAGGATTTCAGAATTGTTTTTTTATATTTCGAAAATAATTTATTAATGAAAATTTTACCCTTTTTGTCCTTTACAAATGTTTTCAAATTAATCTTCTTGTCTTTTTCTGAAAAAGACACTTTTCTAATCTTTTTAACTAGTAAAAATGAATATGATATGTATAGAATTACCCACCTCCATTTATTTGAGGATATATTTTCATGTTTAAAAGGTTTATTTTTAAATAAAATTTATTTAAAGCTGATTTTCAAAAGAAAGGATTTAAAAAATTATTTTCAAAATAATAAATTATATTTTCCTCAAGAATATTTTAAACGGTATTTTTTATTTCCATTAATCAAAAACAACGGCCATTTATTTTTACTCTAATTGGGATCTGTTGTATTTATACAACACTTATTATTTATATGGATGATTAATGATTTATTTATCCAAGGATAGTATTGATATTCACTTCCTTGATTCCTTTGTTAGTCCCCTTGAACTATTTAATATCTTATGATCATTAGACGTTGAATTTCTTCTAATTATTCATATTAGTTATCATTGGGATTTTTATTTCCTAATCCATATAACATCTTTACACATGGAGTTTACAATGATGGTTATTTTTTTATCTAGGGTAATGTTGATAAATCCTTATTCTTTATTTAATATGGATATTTGATAAGGCATATTGTTCAATATTTAAATCGAATATTTGTTATATACAGAATGAGTTAGACTGAAAATGATGGATGAGGGCCAAATCATATACAACCCTCTATGAATCAACACATTCTTATTATAAAAATTCATTTAGAAAATTAAATGGTTTTCTAAATGTAGTTTAAACCCATCCCTTGAATGGTCTTGAAGTTATCGTTTTTCAGGTGCCTCATACATGACGTCCAATAATTAATAATTTCCTTCGTTTTGATTTATTATTAGTTATCTATGAGATTTTCACTCTATAAAAATATCTGGATTCATTTCATTATTAGTTTTTTGATTAAATGTCATGTTTTCTCATTTTCGTAATTTTCCATATTGATTGTTTCTTAGCTAGCTATTTAAATGGAATGTATTTTTATTTATTTAACTTTCCATATTATTTATGTACTTCCATATTGGTTTAATGAATATATGTAATGTGATTTCAATTATTTACCTTTCCATAATGATTATTCTCATTGATTCATTGTTACATCCACTATACATAACCCTTACTAAGAATTTGAAAACACCCTTATTTTGGTACAATTTCCTTAGGATTCACTAAAGTGTACTAAAAAATATATTCATGGATATTATAGTTTAAATAGATTTATAATCAAAGAAAAAATTATTATTTAGTATATGTATTTATTTTAAATATAGGACTCATGTATGTATCTAGTTTACCAAAACCACTAAACTGTTTGGTCCTTTGGGATACGATTTACTTGTATCTTATGCCAATGTAATGGAATTAGGAACATGATACAAGATTTCTAGGGCCAGTTTTCAATATATCATGCCTAGATGAACGAATTATACGTGTAGAAAATATAATAAGGAAAAATATTGGAGTGGTTCTTTTATAAAATTACATATGGAATATCACCTCCTTAAGGGAACCCTTGCAGACCATATATTTGGTCACTTAGTTATACTTAAATAACGTTGATGTGGGGAGAGTAAGGAGTATAGTAATTTTCGGATATTTTAGAGGATTAATGTCTTTTTAATAGAAATGGGGTGGTGAGGTGTAGTATTTATAATTGAGGAGGGGTATTTTTAAGAGATTGAATAATTATTATTTTATAATTATATCCAACAACATTGGGGTTCCGATAATTTCCAAGAATTCAGATGATAATTGTTTTAGTAAATGATGGTTAGTGTCTATCCATACATCAAAAACCCGCTGAATTTAATATTTTTTATTTATTTTAAGAATGTACCATTTTTAACTTTAACCAATTTCATTATGTTACCTATACCGTGGTAATTCTTTCTTTTTTACCTCGATAATTTTTGTTATTATTAAAAATTAAAATGTTCTCTTTTACTAATTTTTATCATATTATTACAAATATATAATCTATTTTACCGTACTTAATTAATATAATTGAAAAAATTAGATTTAAAATTAATCCCATAGATACAACGGGAAACCGTGATTTTAAACTGAAAAAGGTAAAAATTTTGAAATGTTTTTATATCCAATTTGAATGTGAAATTAATTCCAATAAAATAAATTTATTTTATTGATGTGTAATTGAAATAATTATAAATTTTAATGAATTTAAAAAATAATTTATCTAGAAAAATAAATTAGATGAAAAACTAATTTTCAATTAAAATTTAGTATTTTTTACTATTCATCAAGAAATTATACTTCTCCAAAAAATATAAAAATTTATCCCTAAGATAATTTTAATATTACAATTTAAAATATGAATTTTATTTGATCAAATATATAATTCCCCGACCCCAGTTACCCATAGTCATAGCATTATTACGCAACATCAGGATGATCACAGGGGATCAAATCCTAAAAGACCAATCAGTTTAGTAGACTTGGAAACACTAGATACATTCATAAGGTTTACATTACACCATAAAATGAAAAACTAAAACAACATTTTTTCTATAGACCACACTCATATCCCCTCAGAATATCCTTGCAGGTAAGTCATAAAATACTTTTTCACATCCTAGGAAAAATAAATCATTGAAAAGTTTGAGCTCAAATGCTCAGTAAGGATAACAATATAGCGGAATCTTTCATAAATAAGCATAACCATATAAAAGAAATTTATAACTAAAAAACGTATTTTAAACTTGAACTTCTGCAATATAGAAAATATAAATCAAAATAATTCCATTTACATAATTACATGGATATTCTACTTGTCGAATAATCACATGCAATATCAATAGCTAATTTCAAAATGATGGAATGCATAATGCCAAACTCTCATAACCACATATTTAAGGCCTTGTGCTAAGACTACAAATATGATTTTGTTAAGGCATTATGCCAAGACACAAGTTTGTCTCATGAGACCTACCGATGCATCGAGGAGCTATAATGGGCTCCACCCGTCACTTAATAAGTCCAATGCATTCCTCATATATAAAGGTTTAAACATAACATAATCGTTTGTATTAAAACTAGCATAAGAAAATTCAATAATTTATCCATAAAACATTAATTGTATAAAAATAACTCATCTACAGTTAAACATAACACAAAACAATCAATACGATATGGACGTTTTGTATCATAACAAATCAACATCAAATAAGATTAAAATCCATCAAAGGATGTTGACATAGATGAAATAAAATCATTTTTAGAGAAATATCTCTTTTTATTTTAAAATTATTTCGGGGTCACATAATTATAATGAAAATGCACTCGCCATATAAGTTAAAAAAACATGTTTACCATAACTTTTTCGAAAAGGCCAAAAAAGTATCTTTTTTGGAAAACGATGGAAAGATTACTTTAAAAAATGTATAAGGTCAAATAAGTGTATAAATGGCTTTAAACCATTTTCTATTAAATAGTAAACATGCATTGAATGTCATTTTTATGAAACATGGATGTGGATGATAAAGAGGTCCCAGTAGATAATTACATATAGACAACCTTGAATAATGAAGAGGTTGTTGAATTAACCCTTACCTTGTACTTTTACTTCATAGAGGGTAGGTTAACCTCATTTATAATAGTTTAATCACTGTTATTAAATTATTAATGAACCATATACATTAATATGATATCATATATGATCTGATAATATTTCTTAGTTAATAATATTGTAGCACTATTGTCATTTCGGGTGTTAACTTACACGTTTTCTTTTATATTTTTTGTTACATGAGCCATGTTTTTTATGGGTGGGTTGTATATTATTCATATCCATAATTATATCAAGTCCTTAAACATTATTTTTAATCATCAAATGAAAATTAGTCTTGAATGGATATGATGGAGAATGAATCTTATCGCGTTCGTGATGACGGTAGTCCGTATGCATGAGCAATAATATCATTCTTGTGATATTATGTAATTGGATGGTATATCATATATACAAAATCATTATCTTGTTATATTTATTATTTACATCAGTTATACTCATTATTATACCCATTAAAATGCTGAAGTGTTTGAATAACAACTTCACCACGACGTGGAGACTGTAAGCCGTATGTACACACGTGTGGTGACTTTTTCATTCATAGGATTTATAAAATAACTAAAATAGTTGTACTATATTTATAATAACATCACAGTGTATAGAAGATACTGGAGTTATTATTTTATAATAGAAAAAACATGGAAAGATGAAGTGGAAGAAGAAAGGAACTTAAAAGAGGGTGGTGAAATATTTACCTCTATTTCGGGTTCTTCCTATTGATTTGATCAAAATGGCTCCATAGGTCGGTTTCCTGACTAAAGGAATGCCTCTAGGATGAATTTAGGATAGCTGAGAGTGTATTTGGGAGGGTTTTTTCTGAGAAAAAAGGATTTTAAGGTGTGAATTTAAGAAAAGGGGGAGTTCCCTTTTATAAGAGGGGTGAGGGGCACCTTAGGAAAAACATAATGTAATATTTTATAATAAATTAATATTCGGTTTATAATGGATTAAAATCGATTTATTTCAAGTATAAGGTGTGTATTGTTCAACAACCACTCAACCAATTGGCTTTAGACAGGTTTGTGTCACTATATTAACCCAATCTTTTAGATATAACTCTTTGTTAATTAGTTTGACATTTACGATGTCTCTTTGTATTTTTATATTATATGGTTAATAAAATTAATATAAACTACAAAGAGGACCCAAATTGGTTCATTAATGATATAAATATCATCATATAAGTCCTTTGGAAGAACCTTAGATTTTTAGTATTATTAAATCAATTAATAATATAATATTTGTTTTAAAAAATCATTTTTTGACTATTTTGACACTATTTAATAATTGATTTTTGGTAAAGACATAATTACTTTATTAATTTGAACTAATTTTAATTAATCAATCATAACATGTAATAGAAACCTGGAAAATTATTTTATGGAATAAAAACTTTCAAATTATATTTATTTTAACATTTATATTACCATTTATTTGATTATTTCATTAATAAGGAAAATACTGCATCATCATTGTGTCATAACTAAATTTAATTTTTCAATGTCTAAAACTTATAAATAAAATACCATTATTTAGGAAATATTTGTATCTTTCAAATGAATATTTTTAGTCAAAGAGATAATATAGAAACCTGTATTTTTCTTCCTATGTTCATTACATCATCTCATAACCTGGGAGAATACATCAAAAGAAAGGGTGAGCAAAATGCCCAGTAAGGGAAACAAGTGAAACACTTTACATGTGAACTTGAGATACATCAATAAAGACGTGATAAATAACTTTATTACTTGAGAAAGAGATCATGAGGCATATCAAAATAAAAATAATGTTTTTCATAACATGAATATGTGGCTAAAACATTTAACTTAGACAATCATTTCTGTATCACCAAGGTCCATCCCCAAGGTGTCATTCAAAAATTATCATCGTTATTCACCAAGGTATCGTTAAAATGGTTATCTCTAGAGATTAAGTCTTTACCCAATGCATTGGAGCGCTATCAGGTTGGACACTTAATTTCTAATTATTTTCATGGGATCCATATATATCATCATAAAAAATTTCATAAATAACCCATATATCATAAAAGAAATGGGTTTTATTTCATAATCATATCGTTTTTAAAAACTGCTTTAAAGACATGAACTTTATGTCACTTTAAACCCACATAAAAGGAAAGTGGGTTTCATGTAAGTAAATAACATAATTAAAATAGAGAATTTTTATATATATATATGTGAATACACCTGTAGAAGAAATATATTTGAGTATTCATGTAATAAAATAAATTAATTTGAGAAAATGAGAAAGACATTTAGAGATGAAAATTCTGCAGCATAACGGCTAAGTTACAGTGTTTTTGAAAACATTGAAAAGAGAGGGGAAATGGGTAACCCCATAATAAATGATCCATAAAAAAGTAGGTGGACAGAATATAAAAGATTTAAGAACATGGTAATGAAATTTAAAATATATACCGTTTGAAATGGAGAACGTGAAAGGAAGACAAAAATAAGATTTCTGTTATGAAAATTCGGCAGCCTAACGGTGTTAATTAAAACATAAAAAAAGAATTGATGAGAAAAAATATGATCTCTCATCATATGAACATAAAAAGGACAGTATGATAGATATAGATGATCATAACCCAATATAATAAAATGAACTTGAAAAAAATGACATGAAAATAGAACTTGAAAAATGAGAAGGGTGGAAGAATCCCTTAAAAAAATTTGGCAGCCTAACGACACCACTTAAACATTCATAAAACAAAATGATGAGAGTAAGAGGGTAACTATCATAATATGATCATGAAAAGGGATGTAAGAGGAATATAAAATAACATCCTCTAGCATATGAACATGGATCATGAAATAAATGACATAAAAGAGAGTACTTGAAATGAAGGAGGGAGGTAGGATCCCTTACCTTGAAGAGTAACTTTGAAATATTGATGTTTGGGACCATGGGAGGATTGAGGGCACCTTTAGAGGACTCCATGGGTGGTAAGGAGACCATTACTTCGTTGATGAGGATTTTAGAATGGAATGGATGGGAGAATGGCTTGGTATTTATAGGGAATGTGGGGGGGCAAGGCATTAATGGCCAAGGGACACCTCATTGGTGGTATTGGAAAATCCATGGGCTTTACCATGGTATTTTCCCATGGAATTGGCCAATTAGGACTCCTCATACCTTATCTTACTATTCATAATTCGACCAGAATTATTGCATAAATATTACATCCTTAATTATGTCATTAAACACCCAAAACTGAAAAAATGTATTTTCACTATTCACCGAAAATTCTACTTTCATAGAAAAATCCCAAAAATTCACCATAATCTAATATCGATGAATTGAATTAAAAAATGAACTAATTTTTATAAAAATTATTTTCTAAATATTTTTAATTTAATTTTTAAATAAGAACAGTATTCATTGAAAATTTAACTGTTTAAGAAAAATCCCAAAAATTCACCTTAACCAAAAATTGATTCTTCGATATAAAAAATGAACTCCATTTTATAAAAATAATTTTCTAAATAATTTTAATTTAATTTTTATAATATAAACACAATTCACTTGAAAAAACTAATACTTAACCAGTACTTTCTAGAACCTTTATTTACCTATTTTATTGAATCACATTACTTAATCAAGGTGCCTAGATTATATTAATATTTTATTAAGTTAGGTTACTTAATCCATTTGATCACATTACTAATACTAAGAATAAAATAACTATTCATAAATTACTACTCACCATAAATTCGGTTGATCATATTAGACTCTAAATTTCTTACTGAACACATTTGTAGATGACCATTTTTTGAAAATCTTTACACATCATTTATTATTTAAGGTTTACATAAATATTTTAAAATATCATTTTTTCCAAAATTCATCAATAATATACATCCTAAATTTATTCGGTCATTTGAAAATTCACAAACATCACCATAAGAAATCAAAATTTTTATTTATCGAAGGATTACATAAGGAAACTAAGGCCTCGTTACATAGCCCCGTATAACACCAGCATAGGATCTAAGTGTAAGGTGTGCTAAGGTGATAGAATCTTAGGGAGGATCTGCCAAAATTGCTGGAGTGGTGATTTTTATCAGCTTGAACTTCTCACAACGGTGATTCCATTCCAGTTTCACATGATGAAGTTCGGCTGGGGTTTGGTCCATAGCAAAGCCCAATGGTGCTAACTCCTTCCCAAGTTATGTCAGATGGGCTTCGATCGGCCAGAGACAACTGGATGAGGCCTTCATATCATCTTTCTATATAAATTAACAAGGATCACTTATATTTAGAGGCAATAATCGCAACATTTAGTTTCCAATGGTCATTTTGACCAATGGTCATATAACAGTCGAAACCCAACAGTCACATTTTAAATATACTCATTTTAGTAAATGAAATAGTTTTGTTGAGTATAAAATAAAATAACACAAAAAATTATGAAATAAAATTTATTCAAAATTTTGGGTCTTTACATTATTCCCCCCTTATGAAATTTTGTCCTCACAATTTTTCAAAAATGGGCTTTGAAATTTCTATGAAAGTCCAACATCGGTAAAAGAGTCAGTAAAAAATTAATTTAAAAGAAAGAAAGAGAAGTACAAAGGTCACCCGAGTTAACCAATACTAGTATTTCGTGTAAGAAAACATGGATGTGGAGGAGAAAAAACCATCAAGTTATGATGGATAGTGATAAAAAACATTTATTTGAAAAAGATAACCACCATAAAATCACAAACTTGTGATGAGTTAAACCGTATTTGATTACCCATGGGGAAACGTAAACCAACAATGTTTTTGTTTTAGGTTCCTTTTCATAATTTTGAGGAATTTTTTTACCACATAGAATAAAAACACAAGGAAATATACTCACCTTAATGTAGTGTTCCATCCATTAATAAGTTTCTACCAACACTAATCTTTTCTCCAAACAATGACAATTCAAAAACCCTTGGTCTCATCAAAAGCACAAGAATCATCTTCTAGAGAATCACATAATCCACAAAAGAAGAACTATATATTTCCTTTGTATTCAGTCATCAACTAAAACTAAAATGGTTAGTAAGGGATCATATAATCCCCAAAAAGGATAATCCTCTTTAAAAAAACTATTGATATCCAAAATTCAACAAAAGTACCCAATGTTCCAGAAAGACCATTAAATACACAATCATCCTTAAAATTCATCAAAATAATCCAGACTAATATTGGAACCCAAAACTCAGAAGGATTTAATCAGATAGTCTTACCCAATAAATCTTAACATTTATCTCCAAATAACATCAAATACTATTAAAGTCTCATACTAAATTGTAATTAACCTATTCACATATTCTCTATGCTAGGTTCATTATTTTCCAAAAATAACCCAAATCACCATATGTCCACAATAATTACATAAATTCTAAAAAAAATTCAATCATTCCTCCACAATTTAAATCCAGTAGTATTTTATTTCCCTTAGGCATATTGTACTCCAAAATAGAAAACATCATCCAAAATTACCATTATCATTTAATCACCAAATCATTTTCCAATACAATGTATATCTATTTGATAAAACATTAGTTTCCAAAATCAAGATATTCTTGATCCATAAAAATAGAAGGTGCATTAGTCAGTCCGAAGGGCATATCAGCAAACTCATAATGCCCATATCTTGATTAGAAGGCAGTTTATGGAATATCACCATTCTTCACCATGAATTAATGACAACCAGAACGAAGATCAATCTTAGAAAATCATTGATTCCTATGAAGTTGGTCAAATAAGTCATCAATTCTTCAAAGAGAGTATTTGTTCTTCACTATGATCCCATTTAGTTCTCTATAATCAATGCATAGCTGCATCGATCCATCCTTCTTATTCACATAGAGAACTAGTGCTCCCTAAGGGGACACACTTGGTCGGATAAACTCATTCTCCAAAATATATTGGATTTGTTTCTTTAATTCCTCTAGCTCCACATTTTCCATCCTATAGGGGGTCTTTGACTTTGGATGAGATCCAGGTACGAGTTCAATGGAGAACTCTACCTCTCTTTCTGGGGGAGGTCTCGGTAACTCCTCAAGAAATACGTTAACATATTCCTAACCGATGGGGATATTTTCTAAAAGAATAAATCCTTCGTGAGAAACTTATTTTATTTACCAATCATTTAACAAAAAAGGATTTTATGTCTTAAAAATTCATTCTTAGACAATTATATTTTTCTATAATTACTTCATAATGATTCATAAAAAGCTCGTGATTAAACAAACATATCCCCCGAAAGTGTCGTAACCAAGAGTATAGAAAGGACCATTGTCGTGTACCAGTTCCCATTCAAATCTAGCTCAAAGTTGTGTTTTCAAGTTTTACCCCTATGTACATATATGCCAGAGCCACCTCTACCTACTCGTATCCAAACATGGATGTATTTTCTTGATAACCACTTACTCAATACTCAACAAAATACCAAGAAGATTTTAAATATTAAAACTTTTATATTGGGTTCTTCCTAAAGTTTTAATATCATAATTTCCATAAATAACTAAATTATCCTTTGATACCAACTATATCATCCTAAATTTTTATAACATACCTTTTCGTTACATTTTACAAACATAGGTTCTTTATAGTCCAGTGTCTTGGAAATCAGGATCATAATACATGAAAACAACATAAAAATTCTTCTAAACCAGTTGTAAGGATTCTTCATTGTTCATACAAAGTACACTACAACAACTCATAACCTGGGATCATACATCAAAGGAAAGGGTGAGCAAAAGTCCCAGTAAGGGAAACAACAGAGAGATTTTACATGTGAACTTGAGATACATCAATAAAGTCATCATAAATAACATTAAGGCATGTGAAAGAGATCCGGATGCATATCATAATAAAAAGAACATGTTTCATAACATGAAGATGTGGCTACAACATTTAACTTAGACAATCATTTCTGTATCACCAAGGTCCATCCCAAAGGTGTCATTAAAAAATTACCAAGGTTATTCTCCAATGTATTGTTAAAATGGTCATCTCTAGAGATTTAGTATTTAACCAATGCATTGGAGTGCAATTAGGGTAAACCCTTAATTTATATTTACTATCATATGAGCCACATATATCATCATCAAATATTTCATAAATAACCCATATAGTATAAAATAAATGGGTTTCATTTCATAATCATAACGTTTTTAAAAACTTCTTTAAAGATAAGATCTTTATGTCACCTTAAACCCACGACAAATGTAAGTGGGTTTCATGTATGTAAATCACAGAATTAAAATAGAACATTTTGATATATATGTGAATACACCTATAGAAGAAATATCTTTGAGTATTCACGTAATAAAATAAAATAATTTGAGAAAAAGAGAAGGACATTTTGGGATGAAAATTCTACAGTATAACGGCTATGTTATAAGGTTTTAGAAAACATTGAAAAGGGAGGGGAAATGGGCCACCCACTCATATATGATCCATAAAATAGTAGGGTGATAGAATATAAATTATTTAAGAATGTGGTAATGAAATTTTAATGATATACCATATGAAATGAAGAACATGAAAGGAAGACTAAAATAATATTTCTCTTATGAAAATTCGGCAGCCTAACGACATTACTAAAAATAAAAAAAAATGAATTGATGAGATAAAATAGGGTATCTAATCATATGAACATAAAAAAGGAAAGTATGATAGATATATAATATCATACCCCAACATAAGAAAAGTAACTTGAATGAAATGACATGAAAATAGAACTTGAAAATGATAAGGGTGGAAGAATCCCTTAGAAAAGTTCAGCAGCATAACCACGCCACTTAAACAATCATAAAATGAAATGATGAAAGTAAGAGGGGATCTATAATCATATGATCATGAAAAGGGCAGTAAAAGGAATATAAAATAACATCCTCCACCATATGAACATGGATCATGAAATAAATGACATAAAAGAGAGTACTTGAAATGAAGGAGAGAGGTAGGATCCCTTACTTTGAAGAGTAACTTTGAAATCAAGATGTTTGGGACCTTCGGAGGCTTGAGGTAACCTTGGGAGGACTCCTTGGGAGGTAAGGAGACCGTAACTCTATTGAGGTGGATTTTGGAATGGAAAGGATGGGAGAATGGCGTGGTATTTATAGGGGGAGTGAGGGGACACGACATTAATTGACAAGGGACACCTCATCGGTTGTATTGGAAAAACCATGGGCTTTACCATGGTATTTTCCCTTGGTATTTTCCACTTGGGACACCTAATACCTTATATTACAATTCATAAGTTGACCAGAATTATTGAATAATTTTTACATCCTTAATGATGTCATTAAACACCCAAAATTGAAAAACTGTATTTTCACAATTCACATAAAATTCAACTTTCTCAAAAAAATCCCAAACATTCACCATAACATAATATCGATGATCGGAATTCAAAAATAAACTCCATTTTATAAGAGTATGTTTTTAAATATTTTTAATTTTATTTTTTAATAAAAACACTATTCACTGAAAATTCAAATCTTTCAAGAAAAATCCCAAAAATTCACAATAACCAAATATTGATGCTCTGATTTCTAAAATGAACTCTATTTTATAAAAATAATTTTCTAAATATATTTAATTTAGTTTTTAAAATAGAATCAATATTCACCTAAAAAAACTAATACTTAACTAGTACGTTCTGGAATAGTTATTTACTTATTTTATTGAATCACATTACTTAATCAAGATGCCTAGTTTATATTAATACTTTCTTAAGTTAGGTTACTTAATCCATTTTTTCGCATTACTAATCCTAAGCATAAAATCACTATTCATAAATTACTATTCACCAAAAATTATGTTGATCTTATTAGACTCTAAATTTCCTTACTGAACACATTTGTAGAAGGCCATTTTTTGAAAATCTTGACAGATCATTAATTATTTTAGGTTTACATAAATATTTTAAAATATCCTTTTTTCCAAAATTCATCAATAATATACATCCTAATTTTATCCGGTCACTTAAAAATTCACAAACATTAACATAAGAAGAAATCACAATTTTTATTTATCAAAGGATTACATAAGGCAACTAAGGTCTCATTACATAGCCCCTTATAACACCAGCATAGGATCTAAGTGTAAGGTTTTCAAAGGTGATAGAATCTTGTGGAGGCTCGACCAACATTTCCCAAGATGTGATTTATATCAGCTTGAACTTCCCGTGAAGGAGATTCTATTCCTGTTTCACACGATGAAGTTCGGCTTGGGTTTGGTCGAGACCAAACCCCAATAGTGCTACCTCCTTCCCAAGTTCTATCATATGGGATTCCATCGGCCAAAAACTACTAGATGACGCCATTGAATCTTCTTTCTATATTAATTAACCAATATCACTTGTATTAAGAGACAATAATCGCAACATTTAGTTTCCAATGGTCATTTTGACCAACAGTCATTTAACAGTCGAAACCCAACGATCAAATTTTAATTATACTCATTTTAGTAAATGAAATAGTATTTTTGAGTATAAAATAAAATAAAAAACAAAATTATGAAACAAAATTTATTCAAAATTTCGGGTCGTTACAGATAACTTGTATAACCCTATGTAAAAATTGTTTTATTAAAAGATATCTGCTTATGTCATTTTTTTTATTTACATTAACTTAATTAATATAAACTGTCATTATCATTTACAAGTGGCTCCATGGGATCCCAAAATCGACCCAAGCATGCCCATGGTCAGACATGTATCAGCCAATAAGGTTAGGAAACGTATTAGGGTAATTTAATATATTATATAATATTATTTTTTACCCTTATTTACCAGATTTACCATTTAACCGTGGTAAATAAAATATTTACCGAAGTAATTATTCAAAACATATATTAAAATAGATAACTATTTAAAAAATATGGATCACATGATTCTAAATATGGAATCCTTTTTTCTAAATTCAAAACACATAAGTGGCAGAAATTAATTTAAAATTAATTCCTGTTGTCAAAACAAAAAGTGTGTTTACAAGAAATATTATCTATTAAAAGATTTACACTTGTTTATGTCCAAATTAAAAATGAAATTACATCCAATGACCAACAATATATTAAATGATGAAAATTTAATCTAATTATACTTTAAAACCACTAAATAGTATAATTTATCAATTTAAATTATTTTGATTAAAAACGTTTATTTGATTAAAGTTCTGTATTTTTCACTATTAATCCAAAATTGGATGTTTTTAGAAAAATACCAAAAATTCACCCTAAGTGAGTTTTGATATTCTGAATAGAAAAATGATGGCCAATTTGAATAAAAATATTTATAGAATTTCAAAAGAGATTATTACACTTCGTAATGGCTACATTGATTGGTCATATTGTGCTAGAATCTCTATCTTGCCTACAATGCAAGCTATTGCATTATTCAAAGGGAAAAGTACTGTAAAAGATTGGGGCATTACAAAATAAAATTTATACAAGTGCAAAAATTTAGTTTTGCAAGAGGTGTTCCATTAAAAGTTGGAAAAATTACCTTTTTGTAAAATAAAGATTTTTTGTATTTAAAAGTGGATTTATTATTTTTTTAATTCTATCAAAATATTTGGATAAATTTTAAAATAAATGATTAAATATATAAAATATAAATTTAATTAACATATTTAACTAATAGTAATTAATTTTCTTAATTTGATAAAATTTCATTGTGGGCATAAAAATAGTTATTTTTATAAAAACATTCCCTTTATTGTCAATTAGTTTTTATTTTCATTTATAATTAATTTTTACCCAATGAATTAAATTAATAAACATGGGTAAAGTATATTTTCATAAATTATTTATTCTCTTTCAAATAGGGGTTTGTATTTTCAAAATAACATTAATGAAATCCAACATTAGAACATGGGTAAATAAAAAATCAATTTGAAAAGTGAAAAAGGAAATTATAAATGTCACATGAGATGAAAAAAATACTTGAGTTCCATGTAAGAATACATGTATATGGAAGATAAAATTAACTATAATGTTTTATTGGAGAGTAACAGTGATAATGGTCATGATAAAGTTAACCATCACTATGTTTTAAATCTCTGATAGGTTAAAAGGCAATTTGTTTCTTAATAATAAAAGTAATCAAATAAGATTTTTATTTCAAAATACATTTCCTAAAATTGAGGAATTATTTTGTTACATAGACGAGGAACATAAGTAAACATACTTACTTGATGATTATATTTTAATCATTTAATCAATTTCTACAACAATCACATCTTTTCTCCAAATGATGAGTATTCAAGATGAATTTTTTATACCTGAGGCATTAGAATCAACTTTAATGGATCACAAAATCCACACAAGCATACCTATTTATTCTTCATGTTCATTGTGTCATAAATAAATTTTATTTGTCAATATATAAAAATTTTAAATAAAATACCATAATTCAGGAAATATTTTTAGCTTTCTAATTAATATTAATAGTAAAAGATATAACATGTATAACCCTGTCTAAAAATTGTTCTACAAAAAGATATTTTCTTGTGTCAATTTTGTATTTACTTTATCTTAATTAATATAATGTGTCATTATCACTTACAAGTTGTACAATGGGGTCCCAAAATTGACCAAGGATGCCTAAGGTCAGACATGTATCAGCCAATAAGTCTAGGACATGTATTAGGGTAATTTAATATTCATATAATTTGTTTACCATTATTTACCAGATTTACCCTTTAACCATGGTAAATAAAATATTTACCAAAGTAATTACTCAAAATGTCTTTAAATAAAAGTTACCTATTAACACAATTAGGATCTCCAGATTCTAAATATGGAATCCATTTTTCTAAATTCAAAACACAAAAGTGGTATAAACTAATTTTAAATTAATTCCCGTTGTCAAAACAAAAAGCATGTTTTTAAGAAATATTAACTATTAAAATATTGACACATGTTTATGTCCAGTTTAAATGCGAAATTACATCCAATGACCAACATTTAATTAAATGGTAAAAATATAATCTAATTATACTTTAAAACCACTCAATAGTTTTATTTATCAATATAAATTATTTTTATTAAAAAAGTTGTTTTTAATTAAAGAATAGTATTTTTCACTATTCATCAAAAATTCGAATTTTTCAAAATAATAAAAAAATTCACCCTAAGCTAATCATGATATTACGAATCTGAAAATGGAATCCAATTTGAATAATAAAATTTATAATATTTCCAAAAGGGGGTATTACTATTAATAATGACTACTATGATTGGTTGTGGGGTGTGAGAATCTCGAACTTCTGTACAATGTAAGCTATTGCATTATTCAAAGGGTAACATACCTTATAAGTTTGGGGTGTTACATTATCCCTTCTCAAATAATTTCATACTCTAAATTTCTAGAATATTACTGCATAAAAAGTCTCAGGTGGTTCATCATCATAAGTTCCTCGGGTTCCCACGTTGCGTCTTCAATATTATGGTTTCTCCATAGAACGTTTACCAGATGAGTCGTACGGTTCCTCAAATTTTTTTTCTAGTATCCAGAATATTGAAAGGCTATTCATAATAAGATAGATTAGGTTCCAGATCAATTTCCCCATAGGTGAGTACATGCATTGGGTTAGGCATGTATTTTCTCAACAATGATAAGTGAAATACATCAAGAACTTTGGAAAGACATGGCGGCATTTTCCCAGTAGTAAGCTACAACCCAAATTCGTTCTAGAGTTTTTAATGGTCTGATGTACCTAGGACTAAATTTACCCTTCTTACAAAAATGTATAGCACCCTTCCATGGAGATTCTTTCAATAAAACATGATCTCCAACCTAGAATTCCAAATCCTTCCTTCGGTTATCAGCATAGCTCTTCTACCTAGTTTGAGCTGCTTTGATGTGGTTTTGGATTACCTTCACATTTTCCATTGTTTCCTTCACATGTTCTATGTCTACAAGTTTTCTTTCGCCAACATCATCCCAACAGGTGGGTGTGCGACATCTCATTCCGTATAACCCTTCATATGGTGCCATCTGAATACTTGAATGGATGATATTATTATAAGAAAATTCTACCAGAGGTAAATATTGATCCCACATACCTTGAAATTCATGTTAGAATGATCTCAAAATGTTTTATATGGTTTGAATAGTCCATTATGATTGTCTATCAGTTTGATGGTGGTAGGCAGTGCTCAAACATATTTCAGTATCCCGGGATTTCTGAAGACTTTTCTAGAATCTTGATGTATAATGTGGATCACAATCAGAAACAATCGATAGTGTTACTCCATGAAGTCTTACAACTTCATTAATATATATTCTTACTAGATGTTCAAGTGGTAAATCATCTATTATAGAAAGAAATTATGCTGACATGGTAAGACGATCAACATTGAACCATATTGCATCGTTCCTTATAGGAGTCTTTGGTAGTCCCATGACAAGGTCCATTGTAATATGTTCCTATTTCCATTCAAGTATGGTAAGAGGTTGCATAACTCCTCCATTTTATTGCCATCCAGCTTTCACTTGTAGACAAACCATACATCTTGACACAAAATTAGCAAACTCCCTCTTCATGTTGTCCTACTAAAAATGTTCCTTCAAATCTCTATACATCATAGTGCAACTAGGGTGTATAGAGAAATTGGAACTATGAGCATCATCCAAAAATTCTCTTTTTAGATCAGGTATACCGGGAACAAAAAGTCTTTTCCCAAATTTGAAAATTCCCTCTTTATACACAAAGTCACTCAATCTCCCATCAATCACAGCTTTAATCTTCTTTTAAAACTCTTCATCATCAGTGTGAGAACTCTTTATCTTTTCTAGTAAATATGGTTTGGAAAACATTTGAAAAAGTATTGATGTTTCACCTTAAATTATGATTCCCATATCCATCTTTATTAGATCTGTGAAAATAGGATCCCTTTTAACTCTCATCTTGATCAAAACTCCATGATCTTTGCAGCTCAAAGCAACTGCCACCTTATTTTCCTTCCCCGGGTGGTAGTGTATCATGAAATCATAATCCTTGAGTAGTTATAGCCATCTCCTTAGCCTCATGCTGAGTTTTTTCTATGAGAAATTACACTTCAAACTCTTGTGATCAGTATATATCTAACTATTTTAACCATAGATATAATGTCTCCATATCATCAAAGAGAAGATTACAAATGCTAACTCAAGATCATGATTAGGATAATTTTCTCCTGAATTTTCTACTATCGTGATGCATAGGCAATAACTCTATCATTTTTCATAAGTACAAAACCATATCCTTTCTTTGATGCATCACTATAAATAAAAAAACCATCATTCCCCGATGGCAGAGTCAAGATAAGAGAATTGACTAATCTTCTATTAAATTTTTCAAAAAATTCTTTCCACTCTTTTGTACAAAAAAAATTTAACCCCTTTACGTGTGAGCTTCATTAATGGGTTAGCCAATCGGGAAAAAATTTGGGCGAAATGTTGATAATAACATGCTAAACCATTAAAACTATGTGCCTTATTTATACTCGTCGTTGCTATCCATTCTTGAATCGCTCTTGTCTTAGAAGGATTAACGAAGATTCCATCCATAGAGAAAATATATCCAAGAAAAGAATTCTACAAAAGCTAGAATTCACACTTTCTAAACTTCCCATATAATTCATTTCTTCTGAGGGTATTCAGAATGGTGCGCAAGTGATTTTCATGATCTTAATATCTTTTGGAGAATACCAAGATATCATCAAAAAATGCCACTACATAGTCATCAAGATATTCCTTGAAAACTATATTCATTAGATCTATGAATACAGAGGGTACATTAGTCAATACAAAAGAAATTACTGTAAACTCGTAATTCCCATAACTGGGTCAAAAAGCTGTCTTCAGAATGTCTTCCTTCTTTACACACAATGGATGATATCTATATCGAAGGTCAATATTTGAAAAGCATTTTGCTCCATGTAGTTGGTCGAATAAATCATCCATACAAGGCAGGGGATACTTGTTCTTTATTTCTATAGCATTAATCTCCCTGTATTCAATGCACAACTTCATTGATCCATGTTTCTTCTTAAAAAAAATAACAGGGGCTCCCCATGGAGAAACACTAGGGTGAATAAATCCATTATTACTCAATTCCTCTAGTTTTTTCTTTAGTTCTACTAATTCCACAGTGTCCTTTCTATTAGGGGTCTTTGATATGGGCCTTGAACAAGGAATTAGGTCAATGGAAAACTCAATTTCTCATTTTAGAGGATATCCAGGCATGTCCTCTGGAAAAACATCAACATATTCTTACACAACAGGTACATCCTCTATTCGAACATTTTTTCCTCACCCATAGTTATTTCATTCTCTTCCTTCCCAATAATTGAATTTAGTTGAGCTATTGGGGGTGGATCTAGATAAGAATTAGGTTGTGACTTTTCTTCTCTAAAGATAAGGTACTCTTTATCATCATAAAAAATTATAACCTCCTTGTTCTTATAATAAAGTTCCACATCATGGTCCGAAATCCAATCCATACTGAGGATTATATCAAATTACATCATGGGTATTATGATGATATTAGAAGATAAATAATGTTTATATGTCTTAATGGGAACTGATTCACAACACTTTATTGCAATGATACTTCCTTAGGAGTTTTGATTGACAACTCCCTTGTTAATTAAAATTGGAAATATTTAATTTTCTTAGTAAAATTGGAAGATATAAAACAATGAGATGATCCAAAATCAAATAAAGCATTGGCTAAACTTGAGGAAACCATTAAATTACCTACCACCATGTCTTTCGGGGATCCCACCTCATCAGTAGTGATCACATAAGCTTGGAATTAATCCCATGGCCTTTTCTGAGATAATTTTCCCTGATGCTTATGACATTCATTTGAAAAATGTCCCATCTCCCTAAAATTATAGCATTAAACAATGGAAGTGTCTTTCTTTCCATTACAATCACCTGCAAGGTGGCCTTTATGTCCACATTTGTAGCATACTCCTTTTCCTTTTAAACATTAACCTAGGTGCTTCCTTCCATAGTTATCACAGGGTGGAAATTCAATTCTTCACTTTTTCCCTGTTTCCTTATTTAATTTCCTAGATTGTTCTGTAGATATCTTTTACTCTTGCTTTTCATTAAAGGCATAAGACTAAGAAAATTCCTTTTCCATCTTGATAGAACATAAGACAATGTCTTCGTATGACGACAAGGATAGTGATACCAATGATCGAAAGATAAATGGTTTTAACCCATAGAAGAAAAGATCTATCTTACTTTTATGTTTACGTATATAATCTGCAGCATGCCTCACTAACCTTGTAATGTTAGCCTCATACTTTGCGACATTCTCTTCCTCCTTTTACCTCAGACTCAGAAATTGTCCATCCATATCCGCTCTCTGGTCATGAGAAAAATATTTTTCTAAAAAAATATATTTAAACTCACTCCATTCCATATTTGATACTTCATCATCTTCCTTTGTATTTTGAATAAATGACCACCACTGATCAACATCTCTAGTGAGGCTGTAAACTACCATCACAACTTATTCCCTTTCTCTACACCCTAAGGTGTGGAATATTTTCTCTAATGAGTTTATCCATTGCTCAGCTACTAATGGATTTGTAACCCCATTGAATTTTTCTTGTTGTATCCTCATTAAGCTATCTAATATCGATCCTCCACGTTGCAGATCCAGGTGCTCCATACGAGTAATGTTACTGTTCATAACCTGAGTGAGTTGTCTAATTATGGTGATTAACTGATCAGTATCAGTTGCACCACCAGCTCCACTATAATTATCTTGATTTTGAGGGAAATCCCTATATGGAGTGAGTTCGTTGATACAGTTTCCATTCCTTCCACTAGGAGCCATTTATAAATAATGGCATAAACTAGATTAGTTTATGAATCGAAATACATAATTCCTAACTTGTAAAACACGTAACATAAATTGAACTGTTTATGGATATAATCCATAATCTTAAAAACATTTTCTTTGAGGAAGTATATACTCATAAACCATTCATAATGGTTTATAAATAAAATGATAATTATCCTAAGCATATCCCCTGGGAGTGTCGTAACCAAGAGTGATGCAAGGCCCATTGTTGTGTACATGGATACCTCGGTTCAATCTCGAAACTCCTTTTCAGAGTTTTCAATCCTAAGTACATCTGTTCCAGAGCCACCACTACCTGCTCATATCCAGACAGGGATGTATTGCTTGAAAAACTCACAAAATCTATACAATACCAAAATTCTAGGAAGTTCTTCTATATTAATCCTCAAAGTCTATCTTAGGGTAATGTTCTCTAATCAGAGTTGATCTAAATCTAGATTCCAAGGTTTGTACTAAACTTCTTCTAATACCAACTGTAACACCCAGACCCCAGTTACCCAAAGTCGGTGCATTTTTATGTAACATTGGAATGATCACCATGGATCAATTCCCGAAAGGCTGATCAGTTTAGTTTTCTTGGAAACAATAGATACATTCATAAGGTTTACATTACATCCTTAAATGAAAAATTACAACAACATTATTACCATAGACCACACTCATATCCCCTCTGACCATCCCTGCAGGTCAGTCATAAAATACATTTTCGCATCTGGGGAAAAATAAAACTTAGAAAGGGATGAGCTCAGATTCTCAGTAAGGATAAAAATATTACAGAAACTTTCATAAATAAGCATAAATATTTAAGGCAATGTATAATTAAAACAAAACCATTTTAAACTTGAACTTCAGGAATATGGAAAATATAAATCAAAATAATTCCATTTACATACTCACATGGATATTCTACAAGTTGAATAATCACATGCAATATCAATAGCATCTTTCAAAATGGTGGAATGCATAATGCCAGACTATCATAAACACATATTCAAGGCCTTGTGCCAACACTACAAATATGATTTTTTCAAGGCCTTGTTCCAACACAATAGTTTGTCTTATGATACCTACTGATGCATCGAGTAGCTATAGCAGGCTCCACCCATCACTTATTAAGTCCAATGCATTCCTCATATGAAAATGTTTAAACATAACATAAAAGTTCTTATTAAAACGAGCAAACAAAATATCAATACTTTATCCAAAAACCATGAATGGAGTAAAAATAACACATCTACAGTCAAACATATCACAAAACCTTCAATATGATATGGATGTTTTGTATAATAAAAAATTAACTTCAAATAAGTTTAAAATCCAGCAAAGGATGTTGACATAGAAAAAATAAATTCATTTTTTGAGGAATATCTCTTTATATTTTGAAATCATTTAAGGGTCAAATAATTTTAAAAAAATTATTTTGAAGCTATTATTATATTCTTTTTAAGGGAAGCTTCTATGACGATATAACGGAGGAAAATATCTACACTCGCCGTAAAAGTTAAAAAAACTTTCGTACCTTAAATTTGTTGAAAAGGTCAAAAAGTACTATGTATGGAAAACGACGGAAAGATTCCTTTCAAAAATGTATAAGGTCAATTAAGTTTATAAATGAATTCAACCCATTTTCAATTAAATTGTAAATTTTGTTTGAAAGACATTTTTAAGAAACATGGATGTGGATGATAAAGAGGTCCAATTAGATAATTACATATAAACAACCTTGAATAATGAAGAGGATGTAGAATTAACCCATACCTTGTACTTTTCCTTGGTAGATGGTAGGTTAACCTCCTGTATAATAGTTAAATAATTGTTATTAAATTATACAATAAACATATACCTTAATATGATATCATACATGATCTTTTAATATTGCTTTGTTAATAATATTTTAGTATTATCTTCATTTCGTGTGTTATCTTACTCATTTTATTTTATATGTTTTGTTAGATTAGAATTTTTTGTTATAGGTGGGTTATATATTATTCAAATGAAGAATTATATCAAGTCTTTAAGAATTATTTTTAATCAAAAAATGAAAATTAGTCATGAATGGATATGATGTGGAATGAATCTCATCGTGTTTGTGGAGACGGTAGTCCATACGAACGAGCGAAAATATCATTATTTTTATGTTATATAATTTGTTGGTATACAATATATACAGAATCATTATCATGTTATATTTATTATTTACATCCGATATACTAATTATTATACCCAGCCAACTGATGATGTGTATGAATAACAACTTCACCACGGCGTGGAGATGGTAAGCCGTACGTACACACATGTGGTGACCTTTTAATTCATAGGATGGATAAAATGACAAATATGGTTGTACCATATTTATAATAACATTAAAATATATTGAATATACTAGAGTTATTATTTTATAATGGTAACAACAAGGAAATAATAAGTGGAAGAAGAAAAGAACTTGAAAGAGGATCGTGAAATATTTATCTCTTATTCGAGTTATTCCTTTTGATTGGATCAAAAGGGCTCCTTAGTTTGGAATTATGACTAATGGAATGCATATAGTATTAGAGGTGGGCAGTTGAGAGGGTATTTTGGAAGGGTTTCGCTGAGCCAAAAGTCTTTGAAGGTGTGAATTTGAGGAATGAGGGAGTGCCCTTTTATAAGAGGGGTGAGGGGTACCTTAGGAAAAACATAAAGTATTATTTCACAATAAATTCATATTCTGCTGATAATGGCTCAAAAATGATTTATTTTAAAGATAAGGTGGGTATGGGTCAAAAACCTCTCAAAAAATAGGTTTTATATAGGTTTGGGTCATTATATTAACCTTATCTTTTTGATTTAACTCAATGTTAATTAGTTTGACATTTAACATGTCTGTTTGTATTTTTATATTATATGGTTAATAAATATACAGTAAACTACCAAAAGGACCCCCCAGTGGATCATTAATGATATAAATATCATCATATAAGTCTTTTGGCCAAACCTTATATTTTTAGGATTATTATATCAATTAATAATATAAATTTGTTTTAAAAACTCTTTTATGTCAATTTTGACACTATTTAATAAATGAATTTTGATAAAGTCATAACTACTTTATTAATTCAAAATAAATTTATATAACAAATCCTAACATGTAATAAAAACATATAAAATTAGTGGATTGAATCAAAACATTCAAATTATATTAATTTTAACATTTATAATACCATTTATTTGATTCTTTCATTAATAAGGAAAATATTGTATCATCATTGTGTCATAAATAAATTTAATTTTCCAATGTCTAAAAATTATAAATAAAATACCATTATGTAGGAAATATTTTTTTTCTAATGAATATTTAAAGATGAACAGATAACATGTATAACCCTATGTAAAAATTGTTTTACTAAAAGATATATGCTAATGTCATTTTTGTATTTACATTAACTTAATTAATATAAAATGTCATTATCTCTTACAAGTGGCTCCATGGGGTCCCAAAATCGACCAAAGGATGCCCATGGTCGGACATGTATCAGCCAATAAGGTTAGGACACGTATTATGGTAATCTTATATATTATATAATATTATTTTTTACCCTTATTTACCGGATTTACCCTTTAACAATGGTAAATAAAATATTTACCTAAGTAATTATTCAAAATGTCTAAAATTAATAGTTAACTATTTACAAAATTTGGATCTCCAGATTCTAAATAACAAATCCATTTTTCAATATTCAAAACACAGAATTGGCAGAAATTAGTTTTCCATTAATTCCCAATGTCAAAACAAAAAATGTGTTTTTAGAAAATATTAACTATTAAAAGATTGACACTTGTTTATGTCCAGTTTAAATATGAAATTATATCTAGTGACCAAAATTGGATTAAATGATAAAAATATAATCTAATTATACTTTAAAACCATTAAATAGTAATATGTATCACTATAAATTATTTTAATTAAAAAAGTTGTTTTCAATTAATGTTTAGTATTTTTCACAATTCATCAAAAATTTGATTTTTTTCAAAAAAATACCAAAAATTAACCCTAAGCTAATGTTGATATTCTGAATAAAAAAATGAAGTCCAATTTGATTAATAAAATTTATAAACTTTCAAAATGTGGGTATTACTATTTGTAACGGCTACATTGATTGCTCGTGGTGTGTTAGAATCTTGATCTTGCATACAATGCAAGCTGTTGCATTATTAAATGGGAAAGGTACCGTAGAAGCTTGTGGTGTTACAAAATAAAATATATACAAGTGTCAAAATTTAGTTTTCCAAGAGGTGTTCCATTATAATATGTAAGAATTACCTTTTAGTAAAAAATAGATTTTTATATTTAAAACTGGATTTATTCTTTTTTTAATTCTGTCATAAATGTTGGATGAACCTTAAAATAATTGATTAAATATAGAAAATATAAATTTAATTAACATATTTAACTAATAGTGATTAATTTAATTTAATAAGATAATATTCCATTATTGGCCTAAAAATAGTTATTTTTATAAAAACATTCCCTTTATTGTCAATTAGTATTTATTTTAAATTATAATAAATTTTTAACCAATGAATTAAATTGATAAAAATGGGTAAACTATATTCTCATAAATTATTTATTCTCTTTGAACAAGGGGTTTTACTTTTCAAAACAACTTTAGTTAAATCCCACATTGGAACATGGTTAATAAAAAATCAATTTGAAAAAAAAAGAAAATTATAAATGTCACTTGAGATAATAAAATACTTGAGGTCCATGTAGAAATACATGTATATGGAAGATAAATTTAACTATAAAGTTATATTAGAGAGTGACAATGATAATGGTCGGGATAAAGTTAACCATCACTATGTTTTAAATCTCTGATAGGTTAAAAGGTAATTGGTTTCTTAATAAAAAAATTAATCAAATAAGATTTCTATTTCAAAATACATTTCCTAAAATTGAGGAATTATTTTGTTACCTAGACTATGAACATATGTAAACATACTTACTTGAGGAGTATAATTTAAACCTTTAATCAATTTCTACCACAATCACATCTTTTTTCCAAATGATGAGTATTCAAGATGAATATTTTATACCTAAGGCATTAGTATCATCTATAATGGATCACAAAATCCACACAAGCATAACTATATACTCCTCATGTAATTAGTCACTAACCAGTACCAAAATGGTTAGTGTAATAAAATTAAATTCTATAAAAATAGTGAAGCATTATGTGACTGAAATAAATATTAATATCCAAATTTCAATAGTAATACCTAAAGTTATCCATATATCATTAAAAAGTTTCAAAATATTCTAGATTAAAATTGAAACCCAAAAAAATATTAGGATAAATCACATAGTCATCCATGACAATATTTATCATCAAATAATATCAATCGCTCTTAAAGTCTCATAAAAAAATGTAATTTCATAAATATCATCATCACCAAGAGATGATAATTATTCGTAAATCACCATAAATCTAGAACAAAATATTATATGTTTCTAAAATATAAATCATCTTTTGTTTCTCAAATGAAATCACAGAGTATTCTATTTAATTTGATCACATAGGATTTACGAAATAGTGAATGTCCTGTAATATAACATTAACCACATAATCCCCAAATCATTTTCCAAATCCATGGTTATCTGTTAGAAAAAATATGTGCTACCAAAATAAATTTATTTTAAATCTATAAAATAATTTATCTAAAAATAAAAATTCATACTAACCGGGAATTTATGTAGGATAGTGGTCGGTGACTCACCCTTGTCACCCTTCAGTTGTGGGTTCAATTCTAAAAACCTTGTTGAATGCGGCATGTTATCACATGGTAGATGGGTTTTCATTTATGGAAAATGATATCATTCTTATGAAACTATTAAAAACATGATAAAATACTCCAATTAACATTAATATATTCTAAAATAAATAAAATGGTTTAACCTAATAGTTTTTCTCATACTTTTCATTCTTCATTTGAAAAAGTTATATCCCAAAATTACCTCAAAATAAAATATCATATAAACATGGAAGGATATAATTAAATTTTATAATTAAATCCAAAAAAATGAAGGAATTTTTCCTCAAATAACCTTTTCCAAATGATGAACATAATGGATACACGTACCTTAAACATTTATGAAATCTTGATAAATATATCCTAATCTTTATCCATTACTATTAAAATAATAATATGTGTGAACAAAACATTAAACATATGATTATACGTTAAAAAATATTGGGATACCTAGTGATTTAATTGCTTCTCTATATGTCCCCACATCAATTAGAGTAGTATTAAATGACTTTGATACACCTTTGAATTTCTGATCATAATGATTTCCATCATATGTGACTAACTATGGACACATATAAGCCTAATGAACAAACTAATTGCAACTAAAACATCTCATTATAAACTAGTTATCTATCATCTCATTCTTGGATTATTTATGACTCTTCTTTTTTCAATCATGAACCTTTTGACCCATCTTATTTATCCAGTACCAAATTCTAGATCCTAACATTCATTCCCAAAAATTTATTTTAACATGCTTGAAAAAATATTTAGGCTTACCTAATGAATTCCTAGTTGGTTTATGCTACACTCCCTACCAACTTGACCATTTCATACTCTTTTCATCTTTTGGCACATAATTTTTGGAAAACTCCACCTCACATTTTCCATCACAACCAACCAATTTCTCAAAACTTTTAAATTATCATAAGCCTAAATCTCTTCCCAGATTTGGTTTCAGTCATGAGTAGTTTTTTTAATTTTAATATATATTTCCTAAATAAAATTTTAAACAAACCATTCCATTATTGTGAAGTTTTCTTCATTTAAGACCACTGAATCATCATCACTTTACTTCAGTTACAAGATTTTTTTCTCCACCCTGAGTTGAAAAAAAATAGGGAAATAATTCTCAAGATTATATTCTTAAATGTTTTCTATTATATAAAATCACCATCATATTTCTCTATAGTATTGTTAACAAAATAACACCATCGATCAAATTCACCTTCAGAAGGATAATTGAAAAGGTTATATTTTTTACTTTCATGCATCCCATGATTTTAAATATCCTCTCTATGGAAATTGATCCATCCAACAGATAACACTAGGTCATATGATCCAGTGAATAATGGGGGATGTTTCTCATGAAATGCCTTATTCAATACTTGTTAATTCATGGTATAAAGAGTTCAAATCTATAAAAAACACCACCACATTTTATAGTTTGTGTCAACTGATCCTTCACTACAAAAAACTATTCTGTTCAAATTCCAACCATCTTAGGAGGTTTATTTGGAAGAATATTTTCCCCTTTGTGCCTTAAAAATACATATTACGTGTTTTATATATGGAAAACTATTCAAAACAAACATTATTTAGAAGAAAAAAAGGTAATATTAAAATGATACATCCTTTAAATATAACTGTAAAGTAAAATATTTTAAGGGATGGCTATTAATAAAAACATAACCTTTAAAGTCATCTAAATCCTCCTTTGATACCAACTACAAGGACCTGACAGTAAAGATTAAATATTCTATTATTTTTGAACAATAATTAACAGGTATGGATCAATTGGTTTAGAGTTTTAGATAATTAGAATAAGCTATTAAAAATTAAACACATACACTATAAGGGGAAACATATTAATAATGTCTAATTTTTCATTAATAAATAAAATAAATATTTTAAACAAAATATGGGTTCTATTTATAAAAACATCTCATAGTTTTCACATTTGACCTCATCGTTGTATTTAATATTCCTTAAACCCTATGATAAACATTTCAAAACATTTTACGTGCACAAAAATCTCAGTATGGGATTTTAAAATAAAGGAAATCATTATTCTAGTGAAAAAAATGAATATCCATTTATGGTTATTTTGAGAAAATGAAACTAAAAATTTTTAAATGAAAAAACACACGCATTTTACTCGAATAAATCATTTAAAACCCATATTAGTCAATTTATAGCTCTTTTTGGTTGCCTATATTATAATTTATATAATACCCTTTGAAAACGCTTCAATTTGAATAAAAATACGACAGAATTACAATTTTATTATTACCTAATTCATTAGAGATCTGTAATGTGTTTCACCATTTGCATAATATCTTTCAGGATCACCCATTTCCTATGAGCTAAAATGGGGCATAACCATTCATATATGCTATAATGGGATCCCCATTGAGAAATAATTATTTAAATATATTAATTGACTCATTAAATAACTGTATTAATATTTATAATACCTTTTGTTATGATTTTATAACATCTTATGACCCATTCATTAATAATATTTCATTATTTTCACTATTTCAAGTGCGTTCGTTTCTGGTTTCATGATGAGTTCATTTGTGTATAATTACAGATGTTCCATTAAAATGAGAATACAAATCAATAATTGTAATTAGATAGTATTAATGAAATAACATAAGTATTAATGGTCCAATTTAAATTTTTTATTTATTTTATTTGTATTATTCATTCGATAAAATGTTAATGATAAATGCTTAGTTCATCTTTGTGGTTTTTCTGAGCAACATGAACTATTTTCATTCTATTTAATATTATATGAATATATTAGTTCCAAAACATTTAATATGTCATAATATACCTATTGAAATATTAATTAATCATAATGATACTTTTATGACCATCCATGAAGGTCGCAATGGAAAACAATAAATCATTATTCACGAAGACAGTTTACCACCATAATTTGGACAACAATTATGTTCCTTTGAATAAGAAGATATAAAGAATGAAATAGATATGAGTTATTATATTAGAAACATAAAACTATATTATATAATGATTATGTATTTATCATTCATTTATGAATGAAGAAGGTTTATATAATGTAGAATAAGAAAAATAATTAAGAGAGGTGCTTTGAGAAAACTACTTCTTTAATATCAAATCACTAAGGAATACCTTAAAGAACATGGTTTTTATATTTTGGCCCAGAAGCACTTATACATGGAGAGAGTGACGAGGATAGGTTTTTTCAATGATTGGGGAAGCTTCAAGTCTTTTTATGAGAAATGGGGTAGTGAGTGTTGGTATTTATACTTGAGGATAGGTGGTTTTAAGTTACTGAAAAATGATTACTCTAAAATTAAAGACAACCACATTGAGGTGGTATTAGTTAATAAGAATTTTAAATATAATTAATGTTTTAATGTTTGGTTATGGTCTATTAATACCTCAAAATCTTATTAAATTCTTTATTTTTAGGTATTTTAAAACTTTACCTTTTAACTTTAATTTATTCAATTATTCTCCTTATATCGCGGTAAATCATTTTCATTAATAAGGTAATTTCTTCCAAGACATGAAAATTACCCAAATAAGAAATTTGGAACTTATTATTAAAAACATTTAATAATTTTTACTGAATTAATTCCATATATTTTGAGAAATTATATTTAAATTTAATCCCATAGATGAAACAAGAAAACAAGTTATTAATGTGAATATTTTCAAAAGTTTGAAATGATTTTATATCCAATTTCAATGTTATATTGATAAAATGAAAAATATTGAAATTATTTTTTTATAATTTAACTAAATATAATATATACCAATTAAAAATTTAACTTATCTATATAAATATATTATAAAAAACTATTTTCTATTGAAATTCAGTATTTTTTCACTATTCATCAAAAAATGAAAAACCACTGAAAATTTAAAAAATTTCACACTATGATAATATTGAAATTATGGATTCAAAAATGAATATTATTTTTTCAAATAACATTTATAAACGTGTAAAAATTTGGTTTTAAAATTGGTTTCTGTTAAAAGAGGACGATATTTCCTTTTGGAAAAATATATATTTTTATGCATAAAACCAGATTTATTGTTATCTTAAGCCTATAAAATATGTTGGACTAATTTAAATTAATTTTATAAAATATATAAACTATAAATTTCATTAATTTCTGTCACTTATAGTGCTTAATTTAATTTATTTATATAAAATTTCCTTGTTGGCATACAATTAGTTTTTTTATTAAAACACATACTTTATTTTCAATTGGTTTTTATTTTCATTTATAATTTATTGGTATCCAATTAATTCAATTTATAAACATGTGTAAACATTATTTTCATAATTTATTCAATCTTATTCATTTCCATCATTCCAACAATTAGGTGATGACTATCTCATAATAATGTTTTTCCCTTTGATTAATCTTGATTAGGAATATCTTGTTTGATATTGAGCATATTGTTTCATTTTAAAATATAAAGTTGTTTCAATTATTGTCAAATAATGGTAGAAACAAATTGTTACTTTTTTACACATTATGGGTGTATTTGTAGAATACCAAGGGATCACTGGTAGAATAAGACATACCACATTATCATCTTAGCTAAAAGGTGATGACATTCGGTATGTTTATTATGGGGTATGTTTTATATGTTATAAAAATGTTCATATAGTAAGTCATGGTTGTAGGAAGGGAATACATGAGTCAAAATAAAATAATTTTGTCCTATGATATACATGTAGAAGGCTTATAATGGAAGTAAACGAGTTGTCCTAGAAATTATATTTACTATATTGGAGAATATATGTGGAGTTTAATAATGGTTGTGTTATACCTATGACGATTCACTCACAAATACTCTTTGGGAATGAAATAGAGAAAATTTAAATGTTTATGAAAAATAAGGATGTTTTTCATGCTCTGAGAAATATTTAAGTGTTCTTAATGGGATACCCATTAAGGAAAAATAAGTCTATAGTTGATCTTATTGAAATTAAAGATGGAAAACATGAGACATGTTTACATGGTCATATTCATACCACTAAAAATCATTAGAATATAACTGACGGAGTTTTGCTAGAATAAGGAAAGAAGTATGGCATGAAATTCATGGATGGTTAATCAATATATGAAACCCACATAAGTGGGTCTATTATTAAATATAATATGAATCCCACATATATGGATAAAGGAAATTCTCATATAAAAAATGAAGTTTGAAAAATTGGGGTGATACAAAATGTAACATTAAGAGGCTAGGAAAAAAGTGATAAGAAACATTTTGATCCACTAATACCAACCACACTCCTCTACTTAATGATTTTGTAGTAACCCCTGTTGCTAGATAATTTTGTTTTTATAACTATTTTTGAAAGTGGTGGATAATTAAGGGGGAGATAAAATTCATGGAGTGCTTATATTTAAAAATAAAAAGTAATTGGACTGAATGAAAATTAATGAAAATAATGGTGTCATGAATATTAAAAGTCTTATTTAGTATCAAGAATTAAATTTTTTTTTCAATTATTAGTTAGACATAATAATTTCTGTCACATAACAAAATTTAATTCTAAATCTGTCTATAGAAGTTTCAGGATGCGATGGAGTTCTTTAATAAATCTAGAATAATATGAAGAATATTCTAATATGGAATTATAGTGATTTAAAATACAGATTTGATATGATTAGTTTTACAAAGATAGATATTATGATCAAATGATGGTACCAATATATATATTTTGTGGCATTACGGCACTAATAAGAATAATGAATGTTGAAAAAATGATGAAAAAACATAAATAAATTTCATGATCATTGGTTTTATGCTAACAAGTTAAATACTATAATTTTTTTGTAAAACTGAAAATTATAAAGATAAATACTCATAAAAATTCATTTGTATCCATTAAATGTTGACTATATCATACCTTGTTCTTAGAATACTAGGGATTTAAGGGGATTTGGTGATGAACTCTTAAAGGTTTTAATGCCTCATCTGGAAAAGGTGAATCCCTATGATAAAAGGATGAACACCAATAACATGTGCCATCCCTATTTTATTATTAATAAGTGGTATCAACTAGATTTTTCAGGGGGTATGACTCATAATATTGGGTTTTTATTTCTTATCTATTGGTGGTTTTAGTGTGAATATGATAGTGTTAATAGGATTAGAAAAAATATATAAAACTCATTATGTATGTACTTATGGTAATAAGAGAGTGGAAATGAAAATTTGAGGTCATTGAACTAAAATATTGTTTACTACATCAAGATTTGACTTCATAGTATTAAGGTATTTTCGAATGACCAAAATTTCAAGTAAGTAATTCACTCATTGAATTGCATTAGAGGAATGTGAATCTAGGTTTGGATGAAAATGTTATATGCTTAATGGATTAAAACAAGGAAATTATTTGGTCCAATAATTGGTTCCTAGGAATATTTGAACCAATTGGAATGTTTCTTATTAACCAATTTGTATATAAAAAATTGTCTCCCAAATTTTTATAGGATCAAAGGCCCTATCAATAGGTAGATTTAGAACAATATCAAATTAATAGGTGGTAAATATATATATGAGTATATCAACTAATTCTATTATTAAAGAGGTCTTGATATGAGTATAAATATAATATATTTTGAAAATGAATAGTGGATAGTCATATGTCAAGTGGTCTAGAGAAGTGTTGCATGATATTAGAGAGATCACACTATCCGAATATAGATTTTGGAAGCTAATAAGATTCAGCATTCCGATAGAATATAATTTTAATTATCGAAAATTGGATTAATTTTTGTGTGGATAAAGGGGGAGAAAATTTGGGATATAATCCATATTTATGATATGTATATAGGGGATAAAATTAAAAACTAAATCTAAAAGTGGGAAATTCTTTTTTTATTTTGTTTAGAAAAGGGTAGAAAAAGGTAGTCTATATGATCTAGAAATATATGATATTGGATTGAACTGAGAATTGTGAGATATTATTCTCATATCCATATAGAGTATGGATTTTATTGAAAATTTTCTAAAATATTTAAAGGGGTATAATGTTGAATCATAATGTTTTATATTGATTTTTTTTAAAATATATTTTGAGGTGGTTGAATGAAATACAATTACTTACATTGAATTAGTTACTAGTGCGTGGAGAATAAATTAACAATACATGGTTACTTGAATTACATAATTAATGATTAAAAAGTCAAATATTTATAAGATGGAGTATAATATGGCTATTTCAATTAAAGGAGTTTCAAAATGCGTTGAGGTGGTTGAAAAACATTTAGTGACCTACATGGAAGTGTTTTCTAGTGTATAGAGAAAGGATTAAGAAAACATGGTGTCTTGAATTGTGAAATGAAGGAGAAAACATTTATTAAATACCATTCATGTTGATTAAGATGGAATAATAATTTCATATTGGTGTAGTACTAGGCTATTTTAGAAAGTGTAATTGATGTTTGTTTATTCCAAAATACATCTGACATGTATTTTGAAGTTTTATTTTTAGAATCTTATAAGTGTAAAAATTTAATGTTTTGGATATTCTAGAAGTAAATTTTTTGTATAAGTGATGAACTCATTGAGTATTCAAGATATTTTGGAGGATAAAATTATGGTCAATTTTATATGTAAGAGGATAAAATGGAAAATTCTTCATATTTATGGGAATGTGTAAAAAACTTTAAAATATGGATAAGATTTTTAAGAGTTGTAGAAATGAATAGGTTTTAGAGTTCCTTGAATATGTAATAATTCATCCTAAACATGTTTGATATTATGGAATATTGAATGAATAAAAGTTATAAATCCATATATATATAATAAATTCTTCCTCATATATAATAAGTTCATTCTTATACAGAATATATTTTGAATTGGTGAACTAAAAATGGTAATGTTCTAATGTATACTCAAATTCCACAAGAATTTGAGTGAACATAAATTTTGAAAACGTAAGGAAGCCTCTCTGTGTTTAAAGAATTAAATAATTTCCTAAGACCCCATTTATTCGGATTTTGGATTTCAGAAGATTTTTTATAGGAAAGGTTAAATTTCAAATGATTTACTCTCTTTTCACAGACTTTATCTATATTTTATAATAATTTATTTGATTTCATAAGACTTGGATCATTTAAAAGGGATTGCTTTCATTTTGTAATAATTTTTTGTTTTTTGGCCTTATCTATGATGATTAATTTGTCTTTGTGATGATTGAGAACCTCAAAAACAGAATAGAGAGATACCCTTGTGAGTGTAAAGGTGATTTTTTAAAAAGGATGAAAATATAATATTTATCCAAAAACATACGGGTTACTAAATGTTTTTTAAAGATTCATCATAAGGGTCATTTTATTTTTTATCTATAATGATTTCATAGTTTAAAGATTATGTGTTTGAGTTAGTCCTTGGGGGATTCCAACCAGTTGCATATCTTGATTCTAGTGATCGTGCCATAGTGAATAAAATCACTCTGATATAAAAAATGGGCCATGAAATGATATAAAATTAAATATTTCATGATAGAGATAATCCAATAATTTTAAGTGTTTCATAACTTGTCTAAAAGAAATAATATATTTATCAATAATAATTTACGATTGATTTATTTGTGAAATTTTAATATAAGTACTTATATGGATTTTGTAAAAGAATTATTTCTATCATGGTTTTGAAGGATATTGTGAGAATTTTGAAGGATCAAAAGTGAAATATTTCTTACTATTTCCATTATGGAAAATATATCATTCAATAATGAAGATAATATGTTGGACTAAGAATTATTGAGGCATTAATGAGTGATATCGCAAGACTAAGATTAGATAAGGATTCCCATATTTAAAATATCTAAATATATCACACATTATTATTATTTGAATCTAAAATTATTGAATTAAAATAAGATAAAGTTATTGATTGGTGGTGATGTTATCAAAATATTTGTGTGTTAAAAAAGTGGGATAAGAGTCTATGTAATATTGAAAATACTATTCACATAATATATTTATGTTTCCCAATATTAATTATTTTATATTGGTTAACCAGTACATCTATTTTTATTAAAAATATGTCGATGAACTTTCCATAGATAAGATCTGATTTCAACCTTATTTTTTATGGAAATCGAATTCATCATACTCAAAAATACCCTATTAATATTAATAGGTTTCTTAAAAAAATGAATTTCTATAGTTATATAACCTATAACATTATAGGTTCATAATTACCTAATATCCATTGAGGATTGAATAAGCTTATCAATAAATTTATATTGATCACTCAACTAAAATATCCTTATTCTATTTATTCTAAATTATCTAGTTTGATTCTGTTGATTTTCCTATAATATAATTTATATCTCTTATATGAACCCTGTAGAGACCCGAAGCCTGGCGTACATTGACCTTACATTACTTTTGCAGAATACTTAGTACATAACAAAAACACACACTAAAGGATCGTAATAGTTTAGTGTCTTTGGAAACTCGGAACGTAATCTTCTAATCGCGGTGAAAGATCTTCAATATCTCCCATAAAGATCTTCTTATTTTTCTACCAAAAACCTTTCTTTATATCCTGGGGAAAAGAAAACATAAAAGGGTGAGCTCAAATGCTCAGTAAGGGTATACGAATGAAAAATCAATCACATCATATTCATAAGAACATAACTTTTGGAAATCTTAACCTGCAAAAGAGAGCATAATTTCATAACATGGGATAAATCATAGTAGTGAAATGAAATCCCAATAATCATAACATAAAACATGAACCTTTTTGGCATACACACATAATCATAGAGAATCATTTCTTGTTAGTCAAGACTCATTGCCAAGACTATCTTAGTGGACAAAGTCCCTTTCTGAATCGAGTAACCCTCGTTTCAGTCCTGTTTCACTGAACCGGTATAACCTACCATTTCAGCCATGTCTCTCTCATGAGATATAAAATCTTTACCCAATGCATTGGAGGGAGATATAGGTCCCACCCATCTTATAATGAATCCTTTCTTATGTGTGCCACATAATCATAAATCATACATCATCGCATAACCCATGTAATAAAAATGGGATTCTTAAACAACATGACATCATAAAACAATTCATATAAGATAAAGGAATTCATAAAAATGTTTCCATCACAACATAATAAAATCCATGTAATAATAGGGGTAAAAACAGAACCCTTTTATTATCTTAGATGGAAAATAATTTTGATAAAATACTTCATTCTTGAGGAAAATATCCTTTCTACTTCAAAAACACTTTTCCTTTCTTAACATGTCATACAATTTTAAAATAAAAGAAGTTGATTAAAAATAAACTTGAATACTTGTAAAGGAAGCTTCTTTGAAATAATTTTTTTAGAAATCCATTCATGCCGTATAAGTTAAAAAAACATTCTTCGTACTTTTGTCGGAAAAGTCAAAAAGTACCTCGTACGAAAAACGACAAAATATTCCTTTCATACATATTACTAAAAACTCACCGAAGGGTAAAAATAGATTTAAACAATTGTAGGTGGATGGAAATAATATTACATATTGATGAAACATGGATGTGGATGATAAAATACACCCCAGTAAATACTTACGAATAAACAATCTCGGATAAAAATGAGATTGTGATATTTCCCTTACCTTAGGTCTGATTAGCTTCGTATGTGTCCGAACCTCCTGTATAATGATTTAAATAATGTCATTGACTTATTACAGAATCATATTCATTGTTATTATATCATATATTATATTACCCATTCTTTTGTAAATTCCATGTTAAAGAAGTGTTTTGGGTAAAATCGTTTCATTTATCGTAGGTGTTTTGACTTGTTGTTCTTGACATTATTATTACTTATATCATGATTTACTTACTTCCAGAATATAAAATATGATTTATATATCATATATATTCAGTATATATATATATATAATAGACAGATAAATGAAATGAAAAACACCGTTCATGGAGACGGTAGTCCGTACGTACGCATGAACGCTGTTTTTCTTTCCTTATTGTCTTGAATGGAAGTAAGTAGATGACATACATATATATATATATATATACATAAATCCAGTATCATTATTATGTCATATATTTCATTAGTACTTATTATATATACTTTATAATCATTCATGAATGGTTAATCATTAAGAATGAATCTCATCGCGTCGTGGAGACGGTAGTCCGTACGTACGCACGAGCGATGATATCATTTCCATAATTATTGAATTGAATTGGAGTGGATTATACAACATATCAGAATCAATATGATGTTGTAATAACTATGTATAGTTATTATTTACACCATTATACCCATCCATGTAAGGTGGTGGTGGAAAATAGATTACACCACGGCGTGGAGACGGTATTCTGTACATACGCACGCGCGGTGATTTCTTTTTCCGTAGGATGGATAGATGGTGAAATAGGGTTGTTTCATACTCATAATAACATATCAGTATATTAGTGATACTGATGTTATTACTTCATAATGAAACAACCTAAGAAGAAGAAGTGGAAGAAGAAATAAAGATTAAAGAATTGGTAATGGTAATTACCTCTTCTTTGAAACGCCTCTTTGAATCCTCCACTTAGGGAACTATGATTGGTCTTTGAAGAAGACCAGGACCTCTAGGATTATTATAGGGAAGTGGAGAAGGGATTTTGGCAGGGGTTGGCCGAGTTTGAGTGCTCAAATTGGTGTGAGGATGAGGGGGAGGAGGTGTCCTTTTATAAGGGAGGAGAGGGGCACCTTAGGAATATATCAAAATATTATTTTATATTAAAGTCAAAATCGGTTTATAATGGTTCCAAAGGGTCTTATTTTGAAGCTAAAGTGGGTATGGGTCGAAATAATATCAACCAATAGGATTTAGACAAGTTTAGGTTATTATTTTAACCTTATCAATTAGGTTTAACTCTAAGTTAAATAATTTAACTTTTACCGTGTCTTTTTGTTTTCTTACACTATATGGTTAATACAATTACTATAACATGACAAACGAACCCCAAATTGTTTATTATTAATATATATATCCTTATCTAAGTCATTTGGCCGAACCTTAGATTTTTAGGAATAAAATATCAATTAATAATATAATATTTGTTTTAAAAACTATTTTGTGTCAATTTTGACACTATTTGATATATGATTTTTGTGAAAGTCATAACAGAATTATATGTTCGAACCAAGTTGATTAAATCAACAATAATATATCATAGTAACCTAGAAAATTAGTTTAATTCATAAAAAGTCTCAAATTACATTTATTTGGGCATTTATAACATCAATTCTGTCAATATTTCATTAATAAGACAATTACTGCATCATCTTTCTGTCATACTAAATGATAATTATTTAATCCCTAAAAATTCTAAATAAATTCCTATGATGTAGGTAATTTCATTAGCTCTCTGGAGACTATTCAGGTTCGAAGTTTCATGAAGTTTATCACTAAATTAAAATTAATATACTTATAAGATTTTAGAGAGTGACATGTTGTCACTTTCTTTGGTTTTAATAATAATTAAGTTATTTTCATGGAAAAATGTCCATTAAATGATTCTAATCCGACCCTTAGGTGATATGAGTCGTTTTTTAGTCATCCAATAGGATTTTGACATTTGTTAGGGTAATTTTAAAATATTATATTTACCCTTAATTACCCGATTTACCTTTAACTATGGTAAATAAAATTTACCGTAGTTACTATTCATAATTCCCAAAAATAAAAAGTAGTCTATTAGCATAATTTGGACCCACTGATTCCAAATATGGAATCCTTTTTTTAAAATTCAATACACAGAAGTTGCAGAAATTAAATTAAAATTAATCCTGTTGTCGAATAAAAACGGGTTTTTGTTTAAAACATTGCAAAAGATTGAATTGATTTAACCTACGAATTCAAGGTAAAATCAATGCTAATGACATAAATTATATTAAATGGTAAAAATATATTGTATTTATACTTTAAAACCATTCAATATTATAATTTAACCACATAAGATATTATGATGAAAAAAGTTGTTTTTAATTAAAATATAGCATGTTTTTACTATTCATTAAAATGTGAAAGTTACCAGAATAATATGAAAAATTTATCCAAAGTAAATTTTTATTTCTTGATTCCAAAGAAGAATTTTATTTTGTCAAATTGAACTTATAAACATGTCAAAAACCAGATTTAAAGTGGGTGCGCCATCAAAAGGCGGCAAAACTGCATTTTTTGAAAAATACTTATTTTACCCGAAAAAATTTATTTTGTTCTTATACCATGTTCTAGAAATGTGTAAGATGAATAATAATGTTATAAAATTCAAAATTTAGTTAATACTATTCATAACGGCTAGTTCATGACAATATTATAATAATATAACATTGTTTATTAAAACCCGGTATTGCGTACAACATACGCTATCGAGGAAGGTCGTGATTGCGTGTAATGCAAGCCAAGTCAGGGTTGCATGTTGTGAAAGAATCCTTCGTTTTTTCGTATAACAGAATCCAACCATATTTCATTTATACATTAAATATATATATATATATATATATACTCAATGTTGCGTAGAATAACTATTATCAAAATTGTGTGTAACACAGTCCAAGAATAGGGTTGCGTATACTGCAAGCTAATATGGTGTTGCGTATAGCGCAAGGTAATCTTGGTGTAGAATAAAACACAAGATATTAAAATAATATTTTTCATAAAATCTCGGGGTGTTACATTCTACCCCCCTTAAAATGAATTTCGCCCTCGAAATTCGTCAGGGTTATAAATGGTTTACTATTTGAAAGTTTCTTTGATGGAAACCCACATCGTAAAAAGGAATACCAAAACTTATCTTTAAAAACAAAAGTATGAAACGTAACGGTTACCCAAATAAACTAATCACTGGGTTTCCACATAGTTGAAAATATGGATATGGAAGAGAAATCTAACCATCATGTTCTGATGGAGAGTGGTAGAGGACATGGCTATGGAAAAGCCAGCAATCACAAAGCCATAAATTTGTGACGATCTAGGGTACCATCTGATTCATCAGGTATAAGATCACTAGGACAACATTTTTGGTTTTCAAGATCATTTCCCTAAAGTTGAAAATTTTAATTAGAATAAATACTTTCTTTATTTTGGTACAATCTCACTGTTGTTCATGCCTTGAACAATTTCCACTCCATCTCTTAAATAAATGAAGTTGAATTTGTTATTCGTGAAGTGTTAGTATGACAGGTCATTCCATCTATCTCAAACAAAAGGTTAGCAAAAATTATATACATAAGTCGATCTATAGTGAGATTAATCACATATAGTTCCTAAAATGGACTTATACTTCATATATCATACTGCTTAATATAATAAAACTAGTTTCTACTAAACAGGGACTTCCTGTAGGCCAGTGGTAGGTGATAAAGGCCAGTCGCACTTCGGTTGTGGGTTTGATTCCCACAGCCTTGTCCGATGCGATGGGATGTCGCCCGTCCTGCAGGTTGTCCTTTTTCTAAAACTATATTACCATAACATCCCATCAAAAACTTCTATCCTTAAACAATACTAACTTATGTCCAACATAATCCATTCCAATCTTTAGGCTTATCCATAATACTGCAGTCCACTCTCATAACATAGTGAAAACAATTACCAGAGATTTAACACCATCGTCGATCCCCATATATCATAAGATATGTTTTGTTGGTCACATTCCAAACATTCAAAGTGCTTAATCATGTATTCTCTTAAATACCTTAGTGAAAACATGAATGCAGTTAAAACATAACACCTTCCATATACCAAAATCCTCAAATTTCTATATACTCAAACCATGATATCACTTAGTCCTTATATCAATCATGAGCTCATGAATACTCTTAAACATTTCATTTTCTCGTTTTCCCTTTATTATGCGCATATCATCTTATTTCCAAAAAAATATCTCAATCACTTTGAATACCACATCAATAAATATTCCAATACTCAATGATACAACATTATTTTGGAATCCCATTACATAAACACTTAATCATTCCACCACATCGTTGTCATATTCAACATTACCAATAGTGATCGCATGTGACTTCCCTTTGTCCTTTGCCTTCAGTGGTTGCTCATGTTGATCATCACTAACCCTTGGATTAGGGCATTTATTAGCATAATGCCCCATTTCCTTGCACTTGAAGCATTGAAGTGTTGGTGGTGCGTTCTCTGCAGTGTTTGCTTTATTCACATCATTAGAAACCCTTTTTCCATTACTTAGACACTCAGCTGCTCGATGACCTTCTTTTCCACACTTAAAACATTTTCTAGTCCCTTTAAGACAATCTCCACCATGCTTCTTTCCACACTTTGTGCATAAGGAAACATTCATCTTCTTTTCACCATTATTCTGAGATTTCTCCTTGAACTCCATATTTCGTTTCTTGTCAAAACCATGAGATGGATATGTAACACCAACTTCCATTTCTACCTTGATAGCACAACGCACAATTTCTTCATAGCTACTGAAGTCTCTTATAGCTAATGCCCTTCGAAGACTTGGTTTTAAGCCACTGAAAAATCGATCAACTTTACTTTCAGGTTGGATGATAATGCCAGATGCATACCTTTCAAGTCTTGTAAAATTCGCTTCGTATATACCAACAGATTCATCATCCTTTTGCTTTAGTTCAAGAAACTCCTTCTCCATCTTTGTTCGAAGAATACGAGGGAAGTACTTATTGAAAAACAAGTTCTTGAACTCGTCCCATTCCATGGACTCAATTTCATCTCTTTGCCTTGTATTCTTGATAAGATTCCACCATTGATCAGCTTCACCTTCCAAACGATATACTGCTAAGATGACTTTATCATGTTCAGAACATTGAAGAACTGAAAATATCTTTTCAGTGGTACTGATCCATTGTTCAGCAACAAGTGGATCAGAAGACCCACTGAAAGAAGGTGGACGTTGCCTCATGAAGGACTCAATAGAATATTGTTCCCTTCTCTGCTCATTTGGAAGTCCAGAATGATTCATAGCTTGTGTAAGTATAGCAATACGATTTTGCACTCCATCTCCCATAACATTTGTTTGTTCAGGAGGACAATCATTGCATTGTCCATTGCATTGATCAACACGGTTTCTTCGGGTTCCAGCCATCGTCTAAAACCCAAAAAGAATAGTGTGAGAGGAAAAAATCAGGCTAGGAAAAACAACATAGTAAAGGGGGAGTACCCTTAATATCTAACATCTTAGGTTAAATTCTAAGATCGTTACCGTATTTCTAGGACCATATCCTATACGTATACTTATCCTTAGGGACATCCCTAGACATACCTTAGAAATATCTCTAGGGATCTCACTAATGTTTTCGCATCCTAGTTTCCAAAGGTTGACTAAACCTTTCCTCTGATACCAACTGTAGAGACCCGAAGCCTGGCGTACATTGACCTTACATTACTTTTGCGGAATACTTTGTACATAACAAAAACACACACTAAAGGATCGTAATAGTTTAGTGTCTTTGGAAACTCGGAACGTAATCTTCTAATCGCGGTGAAAGATCTTCAATACCTCCCATAAAGATCTTCTTCTTTTTCTACCTAAAACCTTTCTTTATATCCTGGGGAAAAGAAAACATAAAAGGGTGAGCTCAAATGCTCAGTAAGGGTATACGAATGAAAAATCAATCACATCATATTCATAAGAACATAACTTTTGGAAATCTTAACCTGCAAAAGAGAGCATAATTTCATAACATGGGATAAATCATAGTAGTGAAATGAAATCCCAATAATCATAACTTAAAACATGAAACTTTGTGGCATACACACATAATCATAGAGAATCATTTCTTGTTAGTCAAGACTCATTGCCAAGACTATCTTAGTGGACAAAGTCCCTTTCTGAATCGAGTAACCCTCGTTTCAGTCCTGTTTCACTGAACCGGTATAACCTACCATTTCAGCCATGTCTATCTCATGAGATATAAAATCTTTACCCAATGCATTGGAGGGAGATATAGGTCCCACCCATCTTATAATGAATCCTTTCTTATGTGTGCCACATAATCATAAATCATACATCATCGCATAACCCATGTAATAAAAATGGGATTCTTAAACAACATGACATCATAAAACAATTCATATAAGATAAAGGAATTCATAAAAATGTTTCCATCACAACATAATAAAATCCATGTAATAATAGGGGTAAAAACAGAACCCTTTTATTATCTTAGATGGAAAATAATTTTGATAAAATACTTCATTCTTGAGGAAAATATCCTTTCTACTTCAAAAACACTTTTCCTTTCTTAACATGTCATACAATTTTAAAATAAAAGAAGTTGATTAAAAATAAACTTGAATACTTATAAAGGAAGCTTCTTTGAAATAATTTTTTTAGAAATCCATTCATGCCGTATAAGTTAAAAAAAACATTCTTCGTACTTTTGTCGGAAAAGTCAAAAAGTACCTCGTACGAAAAACGACAAAAGATTCCTTTCATACATATTACTAAAAACTCACCGAAGGGTAAAAATAGATTTAAACAATTGTAGGTGGATGGAAATAATATTACATATTGATGAAACATGGATGTGGATGATAAAATACACCCCAGTAAATACTTACGAATAAACAATTTCGGATAAAAATGAGATTGTGATATTTCCCTTACCTTAGGTCCGATTAGCTTCGTATGTGTCCGAACCTCCTGTATAATGATTTAAATAATGTCATTGACTTATTACAGAATCATATTCATTGTTATTATATCATATATTATATTACCCATTCTTTTGTAAATTCCATGTTAAAGAAGTGTTTTGGGTAAAATCGTTTCATTTATCGTAGGTGTTTTGACTTGTTGTTCTTGACATTATTATTACTTATATCATGATTTACTTACTTCCAGAATATAAAATATGATTTATATATCATATATATTCAGTATATATATATATATATAATAGATAGATAAATGAAATGAAAAACACCGTTCATGGAGACGGTAGTCCGGACGTACACATGAACGCTGTTTTTCTTTCCTTATTGTCTTGAATGGAAGTAAGTAGATGACATACATATATATATATATATATATACATAAATCCAGTATCATTATTATGTCATATATTTCATTAGTAATTATTATATATACTTTATAATCATTCATGAATGGTTAATCATTAAGAATGAATCTCATCGCGTCGTGGAGACGGTAGTCCGTACGTACGCACGAGCGATGATATCATTTCCATAATTATTGAATTGAATTGGAGTGGATTATACAATATATCAGAATCAATATGATGTTGTAATAACTATGTATAGTTATTCTTTACACCATTATACCCATCCATGTAAGGTGGTGGTGGAAAATAGATTACACCACGGCGTGGAGACGGTATTCCGTACGTACGCACGCGCGGTGATTTCTTTTTCCGTAGGATGGATAGATGGTGAAATAGGGTTGTTTCATACTCATAATAACATATCAGTATATGAGTGATACTGATGTTATTACTTCATAATGAAACAACCTAAGAAGAAGAAGTGGAAGAAGAAATAAAGATGAAAGAATTGGTAACGGTAATTACCTCTTCTTTGAAACGCCTCTTTGAATCCTCCACTTAGGGAACTATGATTGGTCTTTAAAGAAGACCAGGACCTCTAGGATTATTCTAGGGAAGTTGAGAAGGGATTTTGTCAGGGGTTGGCCGAGCATGAGTGCTCAAATTGGTGTGAGGATGAGGGGGAGGAGGTGTCCTTTTATAAGGGAGGAGAGGGGCACCTTAGGAATATATCAAAATATTATTTTATATTAAAGTCAAAATCGGTTTATAATGGTTCCAAAGGGTCTTATTTCGAAGCTAATGTGGGTATGGGTCGAAATACTATCAACCAATAGGATTTAGACAAGTTTAGGTTATTATTTTAACCTTATCAATTAGATTTAACTCTAAGTTAAATAATTTAACTTTTACCGTGTCTTTTTGTTTTCTTACACTATATGGTTAATACAATTACTATAACATGCCAAACGAACCCCAAATTGTTTATCATTAATATATATATCCTTATCTAAGTCATTTGGCCGAACCTTAGATTTTTAGGAATAAAATAACAATTAATAATATAATATTTGATTTAGAAACTATTTTGTGTCAATTTTGACACTATTTGATATATGATTTTTGTGAAAGTCATAACAGAATTATATGTTCGAACCAAGTTGATTAAATCAACAATAATATATCATAGTAACCTAGAAAATTAGTGTAATTCATAAAAAGTCTCAAATTACATTTATTTGGGCATTTATAACATCAATTCTGTCAATATTTCATTAATAAGACAATTACTGCATCATCTTTCTGTCATAATAAATGATAATTATTTAATCTCTAAAAATTCTAAAAAAATTCCTATGATGTAGGTAATTTCATTATCCTTCTGTAGACTATTCATGTTCGAAGTTTCATGAAGTTTATCACTAAATTAAAATTAATATACTTATAAGATTTAAGAGAGTGACATGTTGTCACTTTCTTTGGTTTTAATAATAATTAAGTTATTTTCATGGAAAAATGTCCATTAAATGATTCTAATCCGACCCTTAGGCGATATGGGTCGTTTTTTAGTCATCCAATAGGATTTTGACATTTTTTAGGTTAATTTTAAAATATTATATTTACCCTTAATTACCCGATTTACCTTTAACTATGGTAAATAAAATTTACCGTAGTTACTATTCATAATTCCCAAAAATAAAAAGTAGTCTATTAGCATAATTTGGACCCACTGATTCCAAATATGGAATCCATTTTTTAAAATTCAATACAAAGAAGTTGCAGAAATTAAATTAAAATTAATCCCGTTGTCGAATAAAAACGGGTTTTTGTTTAAAACATTGCAAAAGATTGAATTGATTTAACCTACGAATTCAAGGTAAAATCAATGCTAATGACATAAATTATATTAAATGGTAAAAATATATTCTATTTATACTTTAAAACCATTCAATATTATAATTTAACCACATAAGATATTATGATGAAAAAAGTTGTTTTTAATTAAAATATAGCGTGTTTTTACTATTCATTAAAATGTGAAAGTTACCAGAATAATATGAAAAATTTATCCAAAGTAAATTTTTTATTTCTTGATTCCAAAGAAGAATTTTATTTTGTCAAATTGAACTTATAAACATGTCAAAAACCATATTTAAAGTGGGTGCGCCATCAAAAGGCGGCAAAACTGCATTTTTTGAAAAATACTTATTTTACCCGAAAAAATTTATTTTGTTCTTATACCATGTTCTAGAAATGTGTAAGATGAATAATAATGTTATAAAATTCAAAATTTAGTTAATACTATTCATAACGGCTAGTTCATGACAATATTATAATAATATAACATTGTTTATTAAAACCCGGTATTGCGTACAACATACGCTATCGAGGAAGGTCGTGATTGCGTGTAATGCAAGCCAAGTCAGGGTTGCGTGTTGTGAAAGAATCCTTCGTTGTTTCGTATAACAGAATCCAACCATATTTCATTTAGACATTTAATATATATATATATATATACTCAATGTTGCGTAGAATAACTATTATCAAAATTGTGTGTAACACAGTCCAAGAATAGGGTTGCGTATACTGCAAGCTAATACGGTGTTGCGTATAGCGCAAGGTAATCTTGGTGTAGAATACAACACAAGACATTAAAATAATATTTTTCATAAAATATCGGGGTGTTACAAACCCCTTCTAACTGATAGCATAATTTCTAGGATGATCCAATCAAAACATCTAATCTATTTCCATAGTTGTATCATTTATATCTACACCATTTTCTCTTAAAGTTACCAAAGCATACCAAAATTTTATCTTACTAACCTGATGTTCACAAATATATATTTGACTTATTCTAAAAAACACCACATAATTGTAAATATATATAAAAAATTCATTCCTCTTATGAAAAGATACAAAATCCCATAGATCTAGTTTTCAAATCTTAATCCATCCCATTTCCAAAATCTGATTTAAAATAATTCATTATCTTATATAATTATCAATTAATCCCTCTCTAATAGTATATCTTTCCTTTAGTGACTTACATGTCAAATGATTTAGAGCATACGGTTTCTTTCTCAAGTGAATCTATATGTGTTTTCTTTGTTTCTTTTCTAATTATTGTAATAAAAAATCATCCTCAATAGAAATTTCAAGATCTTGGTTTGAAAGAGTATTTTATTTATTTTTCCTATTATCAAGAAAAAATGAAAATAAAAGAACAAAAGAAAACAATGTAACGTAGTTTGATGAAAAAATCACAATTTATAATGAAAAAACACTCCATTTGATTTGAAAATCCTCTATAATCTAAAAAAATGATCTAAAACAAATTACAACATTTGGAATAATATATAAAATTAAAATTAAGCATACCAACACATTGATTCCATGACGCTCAATTTAAGATGAAATGATATCTTTATTGAGAAGTAATTAGATTACATTAAAGCACTTCAATAGTTATCTGACATGCATTAACAATTAATATGATATTATAATAGTGATTTAACCCCATGTACCATTATTAAAATCTATTTCAAACCTTTGATAATATTTTTTTCATCATAAGAAATTATTTTTATTTTGCATTGACTTCTGTTTCATATTTATAACACTTTTAATGGAAAATGTTACATCACATTTCTTCTTTATATGATATATGAGTCTTATAATATTATATGATTGAGATTAACAAAACTATAATTTTCAAACATAATGAAATGGAAATACTCTATTTTCATTATGGTTGTAATAACATTTCTTGTAAAATATTTGGAATGTGTTGGGTACCAATATGGGCTATGTGGTTTACATGTATATCATTGGTGAAGCTAATATATCATCATGAGTAAAAATTTACTAGCATTGAGTTTAATGTATTTTTTAGTTCTAATGTGCATTAAATTCTTAGGCCCATGTACTCTCTGCACCCAATGCACATCCCATTGTGAACTTGATGGGGGAACAAAAATATTTCTTTATAATTCCAAAAGTTCTAAAATCCCTAATGAAAATAAAAATTTCATCAAAATTACATCATTTTGATATCAATTTTGAACTTCTCAAAAATCATGTCCTCCATTATCTTAGTAAATTTTTCAACCATATAATCTTATATTATAAAAAAATATACACTGGTTTCTACATTATATAAATTATATATAGTAAAATCATGCACCAATTCTTTATTTATATTTCTTGAATACGTAAGTGGATTTTTTGACATAGATATAACCAGATAAATAGCATAGATATTTCGAATTATTTCATAATTCAACAAACAAGTACATAAAATCTATATATTCTAGATTATTTTTTCACAATAACTTTTGGAACAGTATACTCATCCTTAGCTATTGAATATGATACTGAATTTGGATTCTTATAACAACATGACCAAAATTGTTTACCTATAATGAGACACATTATTCTAGTACACTTTTTACTAAGTTTGAAACCTCCAAAATGCAATAATTAATAACTCAAAAGATCAAATAGATTATTATTTTGATAAATCAAACCAAGGTTAACAACGTCTCACACATATTTTATTATCCTCATTAGTATTTTCAAATTAATTTCCTTTAGATCAATATGATATCTCTCACACCTACACACTCTATACATTACCACAATTATACTAGATATCAAATACAAAAATGCATAAAATAATTCATTTGAATGTTTTATTATCAATAACATTACTAGCAGGGTTTTCATCCATTCAAAAAGAAGCACTCATGGGCGAATAATTTTTGTTAAAAGAGTTTAGTAAAAATATCTTTACTAACCCTTTAGAATAATTTCTTTTATTAAAAAAGTCTTATTTTGTATCGGATTGAATTGACGTCCCAACAATTACAAAATTTCTGTAATGAAACTTATTTCTAATTAATTATTCATCCAATTAAAAATTACTTTTAAAAATATTCACTATAAAATCTAGACATAATATCATCCATATCAATCTAAACCATCAGTATATGATTGGAATAACTTTTAATAAATGTATAATGATTTACCTTAACTTTTTCAAATGCATTGTAAAAAAGAGACAATCACTCATGACATGATCAAGGTTCCTATTACCATCCACATAAATATTTTAATTCTCAAAAACATGATCTATATTCTTCTCATGATCAAAATTCAGTGGTTCTCTTACATAATCATTCTATACAATAAAAACATTAAAAAAATATAATTTTAACATATATATAGTATAACAGGTGACCTTGATGCTTTGTATAGTATTGTAATATAGAATTAGATTCAAACCAAAAAATAGGTGATAAAGATTTAGTAAACTTAATGCACCCACTTGACTATTACCTTGTGCAACTAGTATGAAACTATTTCTCATAATATGACCATATTCATCAAGTTTATTCATGAAAATCCATTTAGTTCCAAACATTTTTTTAGTCTTATAGTGAGTCAAATAATTCATATAGTTTGTTCCATTTAAATTTATTAAGATTTTCATGAATAGAAATAGTCTAATATAGGTTTTTCAAAGCTTTGAAAACATTATTTGTAAAGAAAACTATGAGGTATAACCAGGATACCCAGAATAATTTCTTATAATATACCTAGTTTATACACTTGGTTTAACAACCCTAATAATTATTTCAATGCAGTGATTCTTATGTTTATTCCACATACTCTATTTATTATGTTGATGTTCCCACTCAATTGGTGTGGCTATTTGTTGAGACTGATTTCCAATATGTTGAGAATTTTAATTTTTAAAATATCTAAAGACATCATCGATTGGATATATCATAATATATTTATCTATTATGACCTCCTCATTAATAGTTTCATGAACATATTATTAAACTATCATATCCCTCTTGTTATATATTATATAAGTTATAATTTGTAAAAAATTTCCAAAAAATCATCTTCATTATATTTAGCATAAATATTGTCTAAGTTATAATTTATATTGAGTATGAGAACCTTGTATCCAAATAGACTAAAATATAAAATTATGATTTTATACCATTATGTAAATCATAAGCGGTCTTCATTATAATTGGTCTTATTGTAATATTATTTGAAACATTAAATTTTGTGTTAGAAGTATTTTCAAAAAAATACCATGGTAATACATACTCACATTGAATTATCATCCCATTTTTTGATGATTTCCATTTTACCTTCCATTAATTAATTTTTTATAATGTATTCGGTACATAGAAAATATATGGATATACATTCATTTCATATAATTTCTCAAACAATTGATTTTAAAATTAACCTCTATAATTACTTATGTTGGAGATAATCATGTGACCATTCTTATATTGAATGATATTTCAGTCGGTAGAAAACTAATATAATGTTTCAATTTTGTGATCTAGAAAATATTACCTTGTCAATATGTTGTAATCATCCATAATTATGAATGAATACTTCTTCTTTCTAAGACTAGAAGTCCAAGTCATCCTAGAAAGGCCTGGAAGAACCAACTAATGTCTTCTATTTGTGTTCACTTTATTAATTATCTTGAACAGATTCTTAGAGCGATTTCCCTCATAATTGAATCACATATAAATTTCATTACCACTTTGAGTTTAGGTTGATGTAATAATATCTGAGGCAAATATAACTTGTGAAGCATATTGAAATTTTCATGAAAAATCTGCCTATACTATAAAACAAAATCTATCTATACAATATTACTACACTTTTGATATTATAGAACTATTTTATCCATGTTAATTTTAAAAAATTGACCTTGTAGGAAGAATAAAAAATATAGAATCACATTTAATAATAATCAATTTTTTATTCTTGAAATTAAGATTCATCCCATCATCACATAATAGATAAATACTAAGTAAGTTATATTATAAACCTTTAATATACATAACAATATTTATAATAAAAGAATTTTATTTAGAAACCACAAGAAATATTTTTTACCTTGATTTTATAAATTTATCCAAATATGTATGTTAATGTATGACATCTACCATAAGAAGTGAAGTTGTATGAGTCTCTACTTACATTCCTATTGCATCCACTTTGTATATAAAAAACATAATTCTTGATAATTCTAAGGATTTTTTACTAAAAATATCTAGAAATAAAATTATTTTGTACCCAATATAATTTGGCCCTAATAGGATTACTCGTAATATTATTAGGTGCCCAAATTGACTAAAAAAAGTATTAGTAATATTCTAACTAGTAATAAATTTAGTGATATATATTTTCATGTCCCAAATACCGTGGATGTATTAGAGAACATTTTCTATCATAATTTCCATATATTTTTCATCTTATACAAGTTTCATTAGATATAACACATTTTGAGATTTTAAAAAACACATTTATATAGATCTTTGGATATTTCCATTATATCAACCCCCATTTTTGTTTCTAGTCATTTTATTTAGTGCCATCGGCATGTCACCACATACCCTTCCATGTACAAAATCTTGTAAATATAATTACACACTTTTAATATTACCTTTAAGATTCTTATTATTCTTTTGAATAACCTCCAAATCATAAAATATGTTTTCATTTATGCTAGAAGTAGTGTTTATCAAGGACCATTTTCAATATACATAAGCTTGTTTTCTTAATATGTTTCTTGTTAATTTACATTATAATCCAATCTATCATATATATTATGAAAATATATTTATATAGTTTTAAAAAAATGTTGTTCTTTATTCAATAACAGGATTATAATTATTATAAAAAACATTATAATCATAGTTATAATTAAATCCAAGATCACTATCCTCATTCATGATTTCATTTAGACATAGGTTAATAGATTAATTCTCAGTTCCAGAATCTTTTATTATGTTTTAATATTCAATAAAAGACTATACTATAGAAATTTTTCCTTTCACATTATCCTTATAAATTTTTTCCTTACATTAATTATATAATATTATATAATTAATTTTAATGTTCCTCTTCATCCTACACTAATAACTAGAAAGATATGATGTATTTGAAATTAAATTTTTGATTCCCTTATTTTTTACTTTGTGATCATCCCATCAATTATATACTCTAAATGGAATTCAATAGACCCACTTTTTATTAATATCATGCAATTATCTTTTCATGAAATGATCTAAATCATTTTTCACTCCCACATGACTCAGAGTAAGAAAATTTAGATGAAATAACATTTATTTATTTAAAAAAACTCTATTTCAGGGGTTTTAATCTTCAAGTATGTTCTTTAGCTCTAATTTGTATTGTATTAGAGAACTAACTAGATCAAAAAGCATATATTCTTCAAATTTTTTTGTTTCATTAGTTTATATCTTCTTCAAAATAAATTTATTCGATAGTGATATGATAACCCTTTCCACTATGGTAATATTTTCTAATTTATCTTTAAGTGTGATCATCACATTCACAATGATTTTGAACATATGGAACATTTTATTTGCTACTTAATTCTCTCATACATTTAATTATTAGTACAAAACCCATTACCTAAAAAGATTAGTTCTCTTAAACTTTGTAGTAACATAATGAGTAAAATGAAAATTTGTCATTATATCATGAGTATTTTTATAACCAGACACTTAGACAAATACATTTTATCTAATAGAATGCTGATTAATACTCTTGATAGTTTATAATATAATATGATACAACATTACGAATAAGTGGGTCAAGCACAACATCAATAAAATTTTAAGTTTATTCTATTGTGGTTGAATGTGCAATTATGTTTTTCATGAGACAATTAATCATCTTAGTTTTTAGTAACAATAGTCATTCTGACCAAAGAAGGTTGGTTTATATAGAATCCAACGATCATTTAGATATCTATCATTCATTTGGAAGGTATTTACTTTATATATTTCAAAATTTTGGATATAGTTATTAATAAAATAATATAAAAAATATCCAATGTCGTAATACTAATTATTTTCCTAGATATTTAGATGAACAAAATTCAATTGTTTGAGAGAAATAACAATAAATAAAAATTAATATAGAAATCACGAAAAGTAGAGCACATAATTTTTATATAAGTTTGTATAAATTGATAGTACGTCTAGTCTTTATAAATATATAATCCTTCAGATTTATGGAACAAAATATAATCCTCAATTTTAAAGGGGAGTCATAAGCCATTTATAATTTTTACTTTCTATTTGAGGCATAACCAATTAAAAACTTTTCTATTGATTATTTTCCAAATATGATTAAAAAACATACATTTTTGTGGAGGTATAACTAGTACACACTAAGATTTTAATGGGGTAATAATAAACATGCAATAAATAAATAAAAATTGAAATTATAATTAAAATACAACATGGAATGGCAAAACTAGATTAAAAAATTGAATCTTAAAACATGGGAAGCAGTAAGATCCCATTAATAAATTTGGTTCAACATGATTTTAGTTTAATAAATATTTTAGTATAACATAAAATGTTGTCACAAATTGAATATTTCAAGTGTCTAAAACAATTAATCTAGTTCCATTTAATCTTTTATTATATAGTGATCTTTAGTGTTCATCATACCAATTTATAGTTTCTATAAGGCTGTTTCAATATTTCAACAAATCATTGTTTACAAAAATGGTAACTACCATTGGATATTTAATTTCTCATGTTATTAATTCATAATACATTTATTCTTTAGCAAAGTTTGGTATAAAAACTTGGTAATACATTAATAATAACTTTATAATTATTTATTACATGATAATATTTTTGATTGGTAATATAACTCGCATTATCTTGTTGCTATTTCATTCTTAATATAATGTAGCCTCATTTTAAGTATTGAAACATAATTTATGCTTGGAAAAATAATGAACCAATGCCCTTGATGTTCTGTTCACTTAATAATATACCACTAAAATCGTACATTACATTACAATAATGTATTACGTTAGTTTCATGAAGATCCTTGATATTTTATTATTGATCAATGTATCTTGTGTTGACTTAAATTTTCTATATTATAATTGATTAATCCCCATATTAATATTAAACGATATATTATTCTTCCAATATAAACTTAATATGAGTCTCGTGTTTCCATCACTATTTATGTTGTCTAAAAATAGACAAGGGATTACATTTAACAATAAATTTTACTCCAATATACCCAATATTATGTGACTGGTCTGATTCCATTCTCAATCATTGATTCTGTTATTCTCAAAATCCATTAAAATATTATGTATATAAAAAAGAAAAAACCAATTCTATAAAAATATAATGATTAGAATAAGATCTAAATATATCCTTAAATTTAATCTCAAATACTAAAATATACACACACAGTATCGTGATCCAAATTATATTGCATTGACTTAGTAATGTCAATATCTGATGCAACATATGTTTGGAATAACATATCATAAAATTCCAATTCAAGATTATATCCATTCCAAATATATTCTTTACCTAAAACATAAGATATAATTTACCTTAAAATAGAATTAAAAAAAGAACTAAATATACAAGAACATGAATTAAACTATAGAACATTTTTCATATAAAAACAAATCTATTATGTGATTATAGATCTAAAAACTCAATGTAACCACTACTCTATCTCATAAATAGTTCATCGATTATACTGCTAGAAACCACCCATTCATCATCTGACCCCCGTAATAGGCTTTATTTATTACATTTAGAATTGGAATATTTTACCATTACTTAGTCTGAATGTATATAAGTAATACTGATCTATTATAACATCACACCTCTTCCCTCATTTTGAACTTCTAGATACAGACTCATCATAAATCCCATCACCAACCCATACTATTTTGATTCCTTCCCTACTTTAGCCTTCTATCTTAAGGAATCTGTCACAATATTACCCTTCATTATCGTACAATATAACATAAAATTTAAGGTATATATATACTATACATAACTTCAATATCATAGGTTTATACTTTTCTTATATAATTTATACCTCTCACCCCTTTGATCCGGACACACCATGAATTTCTAACCTAACTTCTAGTTTTTTTCAATCTTTTATGGAATATACCATATACTATAAGTATATATCATGTGTGGTTTAGTTATTATTATGTGGTTGTAACATCCTCAACTAATTTGAAACCACTTTTCCCCCTTTCATAATTATTGACATTACTTTATTTATAGACAAATCATGATACATAAAGAAACCTTCACCAGACTCCACTGAGATCCACACATGAACACATGTTAGCCTCCTCTTCAACTAACCAAAGATCATTATAATTTATTATCCCACAATAACATTATAACTTTTTGATTCAATGACATCATCAAATACATTGTAATTTTTTTAATAAAGAGATAGTTTTATCCATCAAATTTGAGGAAACTCTAATTCAAGAAGTAATTCTTTAGATACTCCCAAGACATCATTACATAAAGAATCTCGAAATCCACTAAGATAAAGTTCCTAGAAATCAAATCCGTTATGAAATTCACTTCACATATCCAAAAAAATTTATTTGGATAACATCAGATATAACTTTCATTTATACAAAACCATATTCAAAGTCATAAAATTCTTCCCATGAACATCATATGATATATTATAAATTAGTATTTTATCCATAACCACCATAATGATTGAGTCAAGGTATTTATAGAATAAAAATTTCATTAAGGTGATAAAAATATCATGAAAATTATTAACCTTATATGTCATAACTGGAAAATAATAATTCCTAAAACTACTCCTAAATTCATCCTTTGAAATTTCATCCACCTTATCCCCTTAACTAATGATATCCTAGTGAGAAATTTATCTCTAAAATCCACTAAAGACCTTTCATTTGATTAAAAAATCAATTAATGTGAGGTATATGGTATTTAATCTTCACTTTTTCTTTAATGGAAATTTGGTATTCAATTCATAACCCCAGGATACCGAAACTCTTAATGGAAAATATATGTAGTACCACCCATGGTAAAATTATTATCAAAATAAGTCTATTTCCATATAAATCTTAAAACTAATTCCTAATCACTTACAGTTATATAATTTATATATGATACAATGTAAATGAGATCAAGATTATCCCTAAAAATAAATCAATTGAAAAATCCACATATCTCTCTAGTGGAATCCTAAAGAATTATTGCAAAAAACCATCCCTGAAATCATTCACCAACACCTGTAATTAAATTGAATATATTTACTCTTCTGATTCAAGAATCAGTATACATATATGGGGTGTAAAATCCATTTGGTATTTAATGGTTATACCCACTCAACTAGATTGGATTACCCACTCCCCATGAATAGGTAAAACACTCCCATAAAGAGAATTAAGGGAGACTTTATAACCAAAATAGTTGTCACTAACTTTGAAATTTTTGGCAATGTACAAGTTTATATTGAGAACCATTAATTATCATAATATTTCCATGTCAACAATCATAAAAAAAATATGGACTCCTAAAAACTTTTTCCATCCTTTTTTTATGAGTAATCTCAATCTTAAATGGGTAATACATTAACTCGGAAATACAAATTAAACTAATTTATTACCCACACATACATGAATGAATAATATGTTACTTTATAAAATGTAGTAGAGATCCCATATTAGAATAAATAATAATTTTACCTCTCACTATCTTATGTGTTGCCTCAAACACCTATGATACATGAACCACATCACACTACTATCATTACCCTCCCAGTCGTCTCCCTAAATAAGATTTCCACTAGTCCTCACATGTTACTTAGATACAAATTTATTTTGATTCCTTATAACCATCCTTGATCCCTGTATTTTTTTATAACCACCAATTATAGGACATTGGTAGGGAAAATGTAGATGTTCTTCTAGTATAGTACATTGGTGACATTTCCATGGTTCATTATCATAGTCCTTCTCTAGGCAGGTGATACTTCTACACCAAAAACACCCAAGATGACTCTTCCCTGAAGAATACCCAAGCTCACTAATTTTTTTGGATGCCTCCTTACTAAGAATTAACTTTATTCTTCTCATTACCACCAGAAAAATGATTACCCACCTTAGGACAATGAATAAAAATATATACAACCTTCCCAACCATATTGTCTGCCTCATCTATACCTACCTTATTTACCACTATTTCTTATGTAGGTAAATCAAGAATAATCACTCACAATTATTTATATGGTAGAATATTCATCTCAAGGATTCACTATTTTATAATTTAATTGGTGATAAACTCTAGTGAAAAATGCTCCAAATCAATAAAGTGGTCTAAATGCTACAATAATATTTTCAACACTCTATACCTCTAGGAACACACATGATTTCATAAGTTTCGTCTTATATTGATAAAAATTCCAATTAAATATCAATTCAAATCCTTCACATGTTAGATTCATAGCCATCTTCACTACCATTGTTATCTCACACCACTTACGATATCCTCTATCGGGCTTGCATGTTGGGGAATCACCATTTCATGTATCAAGGGTACACAGAAACTAAAATATTTGATTGATTCTCTCAAAAAAATATTCAACTTATTTTACTCCACCACAACCCATAAATATAATAGGAAATTGATTATATAATTCTAAAACATGATTTAATTTTTTATGTGACTCATATTCCAAACCCCTCTAATCAACCAGAAACCACATGTTCTAGAGTTCATGAAAAATTTCAACATTTTATGTTCTTCATTTTGAACATTATCTCCTCCCACATTCATAACCTCTTACTCCTAAAAAATTCTCTATGAATAGACATATATATATATATATAACACCACAAACATCTGATAAAAATCATTCAAGTTATTGAAATTAAATTCCCTACACTATACTATAATACCCAAAACATAGGATCACAATTCTATACCTTTGTGGATATATTCTATATATATTTATTACTTCATAGATCATGTTAAAAAACAACAATAAATTGTTTTATCCAAATTATATAAAATTAAAAAAAATTAAATCTTTATGAAATCACCTTTAAAACCAATTTTAGGTAAGGAAAAAATATCTAAATATACGATGCCGACATATATATTTTCTCTACATATACTTATTTTCACGCATGACTACACCACCTACCATAACCTACCATGGTCCCAAACACCTATGGGGACCAATAAAATAACAACATATATGGAATACTTTTAACAAATATTTCAACCACAACTCCTTTTAAACTCATATCACACCACAAATAGGGTAGAACCACATGTTATTGACACCTAATATGTTCTGAACAACCTAGTATCTAAACCTATAAAATTCCCAAGAGTTAAACATTAAAACCATCACATGATACTGTTTTGTGATGTTCTCAACTTAGGATCCCACACCATAAGACATAAGCCAATACTTCAAAATGGCCTTAGGCACACTCTCAAATGTCAAAAGTTAGGAAACTTGTTTAAAGGGAAAACTATAACATTGGGAAATGATTTGACATAAAAAAACAACCAACAACATGGGAGAAGAATAAAATATCATTTAAGATCCAAATACAACATTTATGTACCTTAATGTTATACAAAAAAGGAATATATTGTTATAGAAAATAAATAAACACATGTCTAAAATCTTGAAATGACATAAGAACCAAGGATATTATTTCCATCCAATATGAGTGGTATAACTCCTCCATCAAGGTAAGACTGAACACTACCACATCCAAAATGATCTCTGATACTAAGCACTATTAATAAAGAATACTAGATCATTTAACTTAACAATATATAGGAAGAAGACATCTATACATAAATATAAATATATATGGGTAGGGGTGAGTATGAATACCTAGTAGTATTTCCTCAAATAATCATCCTGAAATCTCATTCTAACCAATTCCCAACCATGTAACCAATATCATTTATAACAGGTTAAAATATTTTAAAAAAATATATTTATCATCATTTAGATAAAACCAATGAAATATAAGGACATAATATAACCAGTTATCTCTTCAATATATTAAACCTTTTTGGTATTACCCTAGTATAAGACCAATATATAATAGATATAAACTAAGGATACATGGGAAATAAATAACCACACTTATATAAACTCTTTCTTATGATCATAACCTACACTCACTGTGTATTTTCACAAATCCAAGTGATTATTGAATTTCATAGACCTCCCATATTTATCACATGTATTATGGAAATTATTTCCCATTGGAAATATATAAACCTTCTATTTATATTCGACACTCCCTAGTGACTTCTGATACCGAACACATTCAATTCCTGAACTAATTTTACCTTCCCTTTTTTTACCAAAAAACGAGTCATCAAACAACATCTTAATCAATAAAATAATGTTTCCCAAAATAATTATTAGAAAAAACACTATTCTCAAAACAAAATACCATGGTTTAATCAAAAAACCAAAACTTGAGGCATTCCTAGTCCCATATTTTTAAAGATTCACCAAATATAGAAGAATAAAAATATATAAAATCCATTTAAACTAATTTTTTTGATAATCAAGTATCCAGGAATATGTAGTAAAATAACATGAATCACTAAAAAGGAACCATGTTCTTATAATGTTTGAATAATATCTACTCACATTAGATGAAGATCATGAGGCAATCCTAAAACCCTAGATCCAACATCATTAATCATGATCCAACCCACTAAAATGTAGAAATAATTTTTTGATTATGATTAATTTAATGAGGCTTACAATAAGATAATTAGTTCTTTTAAAAATCAAATCATGAAATATGAATTTGAAAACATAGTTTTGATACATGGTTATTTACGACCATGAATTGAGAATATTGGGGACCATATCCACCAAACCACACTTACAGAGTCACCCTTCAAAGTCTCTTAAGATATTAAAGTCATTATTGAATCCCTAGGAGGCCAATTTAGTGATTTTATATATTTATCTTCACTATGTACCTCAAATAATTTATAATCACCAAACCATTACCTCAAATACCTTTTTTCATTTAATGAATAAATCACTTTGAGGGTAAGTGGGAACCTCACAATACAAGATCCAAATTTCAAACATCAAAAGAACAAATTTCAGACATCACAAACAGGCTCCAAAATCCACCCCAAAACATCAAAACACAAATTCAGATTTCAAATCCTCCTCCTCAAGGCACACTCCTAGATTCACAGTCGACCCCACATCACCATCGAATCTTGTAAATATAAAGCCCTCGAGAAGGACCCAATTCTATTGTAAAAAAAAACAGAAAACATAAAAAATGTGTCAAACCACCGCCATCATCCTCCATCCATCAGTAAGGTGAAGGAGATCCACCGCAAGCCAAATCCTAGTGTTGCCATCATGTTTTCACGTAGGGACCCTGACGTACCACCCATCGCACACACTGAAGATGAGGTGGTACCCTCATGCCACAGAAGCTGGACATAGCCACGGACCGGCACTGCACCACATTGAGTCCCTATCCTGGTGAGTTGGATGTGGAAAGATATTTGTTGTGCAAAAGAAAGAGGCATCTGAGAGAAGACGCTGACTTCGCTTCAATAGAGGATCCACTGCCACAAAATCACCGAGCACAAGGGATGAGGCACTTCACAAACCCTAGAATAATGAGGTGGCGCCGAGGGGAAACCCTCTCACACAGAGCCCCTATTCACTAAACCTTTAAAAACACACAAATGAAGCAAAAAATAACATAAAATAAATTATAAACTTACCAATAAAACTCGATATATCACAAACCAAGTTTCCAAAAAATACTTAATGATTAATTTTGATAACCCATGACTAGGCTAATATAAATCATATTTATCTACTACTATGGTGAAAAAAACGTTATACACTAGAGTTAAATCTTCCAAAATTTCATGAAACATTTCATTCTTCTCTGGTGATTCAGAAAATACTAATATGAAATCCACTCCCCTATCTCTATCAATGATACAAGGATATACCTATAAACCATAAATCTCAAATAAATATACAGTGAGTAAAGGAGTTAATGGATATGGATGGGTAAACGAGGCGGTGTGCCACCTTAGGGTAATTTTACAGGGTTCTAATGGAATATATCGACAATGATATATAGATGGAATGAATCAAACTGAAGTATATAAAACACTTTCAACAAGTGTTGTGGAAAGGGGGCCATTGTGTAAAGTTATTTGACTCTATGTTAATACAGAGATCCATCATATAATGTCACCTTAGGAAGGTATAATTGAAAAAAATGAGGGGATAAGATTCACATGATCCTGGAAATATATGATTATGAAAATACCTAGATATTTAAAGGATAAATAAGAAACAAATCCCAAGGGATTGGTCCATCAATTATGGAATTAGGATCCATGGCTTGAGAACAAGGTTGAGCATAGGTTTTGTATGGGAGGAAGCATCCTGATAGGTAAATCCATGCATTAAACCATGAAACTAAAAATATATAGTGAAGTCAAATTCACGATTATCCACTACAAAAATTAAATAAAAACATATATTTAACATTCAAAAATACCATGAAACATTATTAAAAAATTTCCAATTTGATGATTAAAAAACAAAACCTTTGTTGTTCCTACATATTATAAATTCATCATTTTAGGATTAACATAATAAAAAACATAATTAAGATAGTGTTACATCTTTAGTATCATTTTAGACCAAACATTATTCAAATATCTATCAATGTGACAAATGATTTCCTAAATTCATGAAATGATAATGTTACTCATAACAGGTTTATAATTAAAAAAATATTCTATATAATTTACAAGAGAATGTACCTTTACTTATGCAATTATTCTTTTATGATCATTTCATTGAGGAACACCCAAAACATATTATTACTAACTAAACTCACAAAGGAAACACATACATCTCCATCCAATAAAAAATAAATTAAAAAAATATCAAACATATTCATAGTTTGAGATAACTTATAAATGGATTTATATATATATATAAATTATTAAAAGGAAAACAGAATACAGAATGAAAATAGACACACCAAACAAAATATACACTTCAGGAGGTACCAATTCCACGTGCCATGAAAAATGAAATGTTTTATGAATGACATGATACTTTTGAGGAGGTATGTTTTTGTTAAATTTTGATAAAAATACCTCAAAATTTCTTGGTGAAATACTTACTAAGATAATTATGGGACTCAAGGGTGTTCAGGGAGTTTGGGATACGAAAATGGGGGAAAACATGGACATGCTATAAAGTGAGCATGGTTGATTCATAGTTAGTACTAATCATGTCCCTTAACCATGAAACTTATAGTGAAATAATACATGGTTGAAAAAAATATGAATAGGGAGGCCTTGATACCATATTGCCTTAGACATATCCAAATTCATGTTCTCTACAATGTTTTCAAAACTTTTCATAGTTTACCAAAAATTATGTGACCCAAGCCTCTCTTTGGATAATGGGAGATGCACGGTTGGTGTAAAATTTTGACAACCATGTGGCCAAAAAATGCCCCTCGTTAAATGGGTAAAAATTACCATTTCCCCCTTCAGGATTTTAGAATTATTACACTGTTTTCCTCCCATTTCTTCCACTATCAGTAAGAGTTACAAACCATGATCTCCCAACCATCCCATGGCAAATTATCCTTTGATTAATGCAATTTTTAAGTGTATTTTGTTGAGAATTGAAGCTTTGGGGAGCCTATCACTCCTCATTATTCTTCTTTCTAGAGAAACTTTGGTGGGATGTTTTCTATCCTTCCAAATACCTAAACCCTTGTTTTTTCCAATGATTATTATATTGGGAATTGAGGATTGTTTGGGGTTGAATTAATGTATGTGTCTAATCGAGATGTTGTCTATGAACATAAAGTAGGTAGTCTATATTTTATTTCCCTCGGTATTAATATTTATTCATTTTTATGTTGTTGTGATTCTATGATTTTCTATTTTTCATTCAATTCCATGAAAATAAATGATTTTTTTGTGTACATATGATGAGTTGGACCTTTCAGACACTATGTTGGATCCATAGATGATGAGTAGACTGAGCCTATGTTCACTAATGGGTTGTTCCACTCCCTTGAAAATGGGAATTGATTTTTTAAATTATTAATTTAATGGTTTATGGAATTAATCAATCATTAATATTGGTTAACATATTAAGATGTAATAAAGGGGTGTTTTAGTTAACTCGAATTAGTTAAATGGGCTACATATTGTTTATAAGAAAATGTGATCAATGGTTAAAATGTCATAATTATGTGGTTGAATAGATTGAAAATGGTAGATAATTGATTCTAATGTGATTAAATGTTGTAATGAGATTAATATTTTATCTGAGAGGATGTTTAATGTAATGAACCTTGGTAAATGTGAAAAATGAAAATCTCCACCCCTGATGTAATTGTGTTAGATAAGGTAACAAATGATGGCCTCCTGAAATGTGACTAACAGTTGGTGGGAAGTTGGAATCATGATCCTCTCCCGTGGGAGTTCTAGACCGATTCTCTAAGATCCTTGATTCATAATAGTATTTAGAGGATATAATAATGCTTCCAACTCCAAGGGTATGTAAATGGATTTTCATATCACGGTTTGTGGTGATAGACATGGTATTCTATATCATGGTTGGGATATTCTGATATGGTTTTCCAAATCCTCGTAGAAAACATGTAATGGTACTCTCTGTATATCAACATGTGACACATTTTAATTATTTTTTAGATGACTAATATGGGATGAAGAAGGTTTTATAGGTAAAAATATCATTTGGTCTTGAGAATAAATGTGGATAATTTAAATATTCTTAAATAATGATTCCTAGCTTATCTACTTCTTTTATATTATTTACTGTATACATTCATACACTATTATAGACTATTTATTTTTATACACTCAATTTGTGGTGGACTAATGATTTGTACTCACACCCACCCCAGTTTGGTGTTGGGTAATTTATAATTTTTTATTATTATATCTTAGGATAAAGGGAAATTCTCTATGTTAGATGACTAATATGGGATTTTGGATGGAACATGGATGGGGCCAGAAGACATAACATGAGGACTAATATTTGGAATTTTTTTATTGTCTAATTTTGGTATCCTTTTCTCACATGAAACTACTATGAAATAACATGTTTATTTTTATATATGTGGGTATTTATACATTTTTGTGAATTGATTCCATGATTCACGGTTGTTGATAATTACTATTTGGTTATTATTTTTCTCATTTTCCATTATAGTCGTACATTAGTAAAGAGGGTATAGTCTCCCAACATACCACTTTAGATCCTCATTCTATTTGGAATCCTATTTCATATAGGGAGGTATTCTTGAGGTCTCGTCGCACACTGGCTTTTGGAATCATTATAGTAGAAACCAATATTAGATGTTACAAAGTGTTATTAGTGAATTTTCTTTTCTATTGAATTAGTATTTTGGAAGGGTATATAGAATATTAGGATGTGTCAGAAATTATAAATGAGATTGAACATGGGATTAGTTAAACTATGTGTGGAGGAAAACCAAATTTTGCTGGGTTGGGTTGTTGTTCATGATGATTTATATTATAGTTGGATGTTATTTCACCTAGGGTGACAATCTTTTTGTGGGATCTTATTATTTTCTAAGTTCTTATTTTTGTTCTTACATGGGATGAAGTTTTTATATATCATGAATAATTTTACGCACTCAGGTATTTTTTGTCATGAATCACATTTAGCACTCATAATAAATATTGTTACATTGGGTTTTGGGAAATTAAAACATTTTTTTCGGTTTCCTATAATTTTAAGAAAATAGTGTCTAGTAAAGAGTTCAATTGTTTTCCACTCTGAAGTGAAATATTTAGATGGTGAAAAATGGTACCTACCTTAAAAATATTTATGTTCATTAAAAGATAACTTTTTATAAATGGTTTTAAATGAAATAAATTAAATTCTCTATTTTTTGTTTACCCAATGTTAACTCTGGCCCATGATAGGGATAATTGAGGTTAGTGAACGAGAAGAATTTATTTCGGCTGGGATACTATATGAGGGGTTGGTTTTTTATAACTATTAGTGATCCATTTTTATGTGAAATTTGGAAAATATATGTTATGTGTTTTGATATGTGTGTTTGAAATTGTAGATATATTCTACTATGATGATGTTTACTAGTGATGTGATAAAAGTGAATTTTCAATAATTCTCCTACAATAGTTGGATAATAACCCCATTTGTTTCGAGTAATATGAGGAAGAGTAGTTCTTTAATACTTCACCCATTTTATGGAGTTTATGGAGAGAGACCTATGGTGGGAAACACTGAGTATGTTTGACCTGGTAAGAGAGTTTCAACAGAAGTACCCTCTAATGTTTTTCAGAGAGGGTGGAACTGATGTAGGAGAGTTATGGATTGAGTATATCTTGAAGATTTTGTATAACTTAGAGACTCCTACCAAGAATTGAATAATGTTGGATGCATACATACTGTGATGACCACTGTAGCATTAGTTAGAGATTCGGGCTCGGTATGAGATGTTAGAGGGAATGGAATGGATGAATTTTCAGTAGAAGTTACTAGAGAACTTCTACCCAATGTCCATAAGGTAGAGGAAATTAAAAGTGTTCATGTGATTGACCTAGGGAAATATATTAGTGTTTAATTATGTTGACTACATAACAAATGTGTAACTTTTTTCACAAATGTTGAAATGATATGAGGTAACTATGACTATAAGTTTTTAGGATGTAATTTTATGAGAGTTCAATTCATAGAAAAACTTATTTTTAAGAGGTTTTTCAAGGTAGTAGAGCAGGCGCTCATTTATGAGGGGAACCTGAAGGAGGCTTCTAGTGGTAGGAAAAAAGTTTCAGTTAAATGACTTAGTATTATGCCTTCTGATTGAAGGAATCACTGTAATGTGAAATTCCACAAGTGTGGTAGAAGATAGAGTAATCAAGTGTAACAATCAGCCTCATAAGGTAGTAATTGAGTTCTATGTTATTACTTTGGTATACAAGGATAGGGGTGTGGTTAGTTTCCACAAAAACTAGTTGATTGCCATGATTTTGGGTGGATGGGATATTTATTGGGGTTCTGTTGGAACCCACAACTGGTGAGAAGTGATAGAGGATCAAGACTAGTTTAGAGCAATGGAATGGGATCATCTTTAACAAACCAGTCAGGTAGTTAGAGTTCCACAATCCATACTGATTAGGGTAGTAGATATGGTACGTTGGGATATTATCATTCATATAATAAGGAATTGCAACCGAAATGGTTTGGATATGATCATATGGTAGAGGGATAGACATGTTTCTTGCAGTTTGTCCCACATTATATGGTGGTGAGGTTGGACCATCGATTGTTCGAGGTATGATTATTGTATCTTATATGTTCTCTAGTGATTTATATGATACATGAGCCCCTCATGATTTTATATATATTAGGTTTCTAAATGGGTTGAGTCTATAATTAGATTATATGCTTGGTTTTATATTGATAGACACACCATTAGGGGTGCGTTCAATTGGCATCTATAAATGTAAAGCATGTGCCCTCAGGGTTGCTGGGTACCATCTCCTTTGGACTTATACATTCTTGAGATGATAGGTTTTGACCTAATATTGGGGATGGAATACTTGGTTATATACTATAAACACATTAATTGTTATCATAGTATAGTAAGTTTCATGTATCCTAAGGTTCAAACTTATGTCCATCATGGGGGATGGAATATCCAAGTAGACTATGTAGGGAAAATTTGTCAGAAATTGTGTGAAATAACATCCCAAGTGGAATGTCTTACGATTGAAGTTAGAGGATTCGAGCATGACATATTACCTCCTATATTGGATTAGTTTAAAGATATTTCGCATGATGAATTTTTTTGGTTTCCATAATATAGAGTGGTTGATATCATGATTGAGTTATGCCAAGAGCTGATACAGTTTTCATCCCACCATATGGAATGGAACTTGAAGATATTTTGAAAATTAAGACTCAATGGGAGGAATATGAGGGTAACATATTAATCCACTTGGGCATTTAAACTTGGGGATGTTTGGTTTCCATTTCTAGGAAGGAATTTGGAACCTTATAATTGGGTGATAATTATAGAAAGTGGAACAAGATGATGATTCTGAACTAGTACCCTATTCCATGTATCAATGATCTTTTTGACCAGCTAAAGGGTGATTTTTTATTCTACAAACATGACCTGAGGCCTTTGTATTATAATTTGATAGCGAGACCTCTAATATAACAAATATTACATTTATAAGTTGGTATGGTTTATATGAGTTAATCATGATTCCCTTAAAGTTGAAAAATGCACCTACTATGTTTATTGACTTGATGATCCAAATCATTCACCCATACCTGGAACATTTTTTAATTATTTTTTTGGATTAAATCTTGGTGTACTCCTTGGATGATGATGATCATCACACACATCTAGACATCCTCTTGAGTATATTAAGAGATCATCGACTATATTACTAGCCATCTTAGTTCTATTTCTGGATTGACAAGGTGAACTTATTAGGTCACCCTATCTTAGTGGAAGGTGTGTTAGTTAACCAAATACAATTTCAAGTAGTTATTTCCTGGGAAAGTCCCAATAATTTTTTTTTATTCGGTGTTTTTTTATATTGGAAAGCTATTATAAAAGGTTTATCAAGGAAATTTATGTCTTGGTATAACCACTCTTGATCTTGACCAAGAAGGGTATAAAGTTTGAGTGATGTTGATATTGTTAGAATACCTTCCATGAGTGGAGGAGGTATTTGAAAACAACACAAATTCTAATCATACCCAATATGGGTTAAGTATTGTCATTTATTTTTAATGCATCTCTGATTAAACTTAGGGATGCATTGATATAGGGATATAGAGTCATGGAGTATATATTTGAGTCCCCATGAATGGAATAACCATATGCATGATCTTGAGATGGACACTATAGATTATGCCTTGAAATGTGGGCATCATTATCTTTTGGAAGAGAAGATTATCATTTATAATGGTAATAAGAGACTTAGGTAAATCCTTTGACCACATGATTTGAATCTTCTATAACAAATATAAGATTTTTAAATCATGCAATTCTTACTTTGATATAGATTAAATGTATTCGAAGGGAAATTTTTTTTCAAATTCAATGAGTCAAAGGACACAAACATAGTTGGTTTTGGAGTCCAGTTCCAAGTGGAAGAAGTTGTCTTTGTTTTTTGAGTTGTATATAAGTGTTCAAGAGGAGATTAAGATAATGGAACTCATTTACATTTATATTGATACATCTTTTTTGAATCATGCTAAGGGGAGGTAGTATGAGAATTTAGAACATTTATATTTAAGGGAGAGTTTTGATGGTGGGGAGAAACATTCTAATTGTACTATTGGTGAGGATGAGATTATTTACATTCTTTTCTATTTTGTTTTTCCTACTTTCATGTGGGATGATATTATGCATGTGTTTCATGAATAAAAGTTGGTGGTGTACCCTAGATTAACCAAAATGATTCAATATCTTCATAGACTGTATTAGTGCATAGTAATGAAAAAATAAATTGTAGGTTTCATGATAAGATGCTACAATTGTTAGTAGGTCAGGTCTGAGCATCAATGACATGTTGGAATTTTACTTCCTTTTCTCATTACATAGTAGAAGTGGTCAGACTTTATGATATATTTTTTTGTAGGTCTTCTAAATACACATTATAATAATGCTTCATTTTAGTTGATTTTGGATCGTTTAAATAATTTTGAACATTTAATTATGACATTAGAGTCTTTCACTATTGACTAGTTGGTTGAGTTGTATGTCTCGAAGGTAGTACATTTTAATAGGGAACGATATATTATTATTTTAAACCGTGATCCAAATTTTACTTTTCACTTTTATAGAATCCTTGAAATGGATTTGGGTACTAATGTGTTTTTCATAAAAATTTTCACTCATAGGATATTGAGAAATTGAAACATACTATCCATGTATTAAAGGTTATATTGGCGAAATGCCTCCTATAATAAGTGTATCTTAAGAGAAACATTTATAACTTATTGAGTTCACCTATAACAAAATTTTTCAGGTGTCTATTCATATGTAACCATATTAGGATCTCTATGGTAGGCTACATATATATCCTTTATGTAGGATAGATGTTGGAAAAAAAAATTTGTTAGGACCATGTCTCATAACAGAGACATCCAGGAAAGTTATCTTGATCTTTAAGTGTATGGATATGGAACATATTAGGGAAAATTTATATACTATTTTATTTTATTTACCCCTTGTGTTTACAGTGGGTTTTATTTTATTCCTTTAGGTGTATCCATGATTAAGGGATCGTAAAATTCCAAAACCATGTATGTTTTTGACTAGGTATTTGGGTATGTTGTGGGGAGGATCAGACCGATGTTGTATTTCTCGATTCTTACACAATGGTATAGAATTATGAAAAAAAATTTATTTTATCACAGATTCATTATAATCTCCATGACTCATTTCATGTTGATGAAATGGATGATGTTGAGCTTGAAGATTATTTATATTTTGAAGAGCATCATGTTTATGTTTTGGATTGGAGAGTAAAAGTTATACAGGGTAAGACCATACCTTTAGTATAAGTGATCTAAAAGAATTAAAGAGTTATGAAGGAATCTCGATATAGGTGAGAAGATATATAGAACTAGTGGCCTGAATTTTTTATCTTGTAGGATATGTATGTCTTGGGAGATAAACTCGAATTTGATCTTTTATAAGGCGGGGGGTGGTTTGTAAGATCCTAACCTTTTGAATAAGAAATTTATTTTTAAAATTTGAGTTAAACCTCTTATAGTGGTTAATGAAATGATTCCCAAGAGTATAAGGGGATGAGGGGGGAGGGGTGTGTGGATTTTGGGACATGAAAATGTGGATAATTTGTGTATACTATATAGGGAACACTTTCTTTACTAACCATTCACTTTAACCATGAAACATGAAGGGGGATGGAGCATGGTTGAAAATCCCTGAAAGGGGGATCATGTAAGCATACATCCTTGTACGGATCCAAAGACATAGTCTCCACATGTTTTTTCCAAACTATGATGACTCCATAGAAAACAATGAAATCCATGCCTCTCATTAAATATAGGGGGATACATGTTTGGCATATGGTCTAACTAACCATGTGGCCAAACCATATTCCACATTAAAAGTGGAAAATTCCTATATCACCCTAGTTATTTTATTATTATTACCTTATTATCATCTGACTTCATCCTTGATCACCATTTGTTATAAACCAAGATCACCCTAGTATCCCAAGGGTGATTCGCCTCCAATTATTATTTATATGAACAATAATTGGTTTCAAATTGAAGAATCATGTGAAAATATCATTCCTATTTATTCTATTTTATGGAATAAAATTGGTGTGATGTTTTATCTAATTTTAATCCCTAAACCCTTATTTTTCCATAAGATTCTTATATTGGGTGTTGAGGGTTTTTTCAGATTTGATCAAGGGTCGTGATTAATTGAGTGGTTCTCTACGAACAAGAGGTAGGTGGTGTACAAGTTATATATACAAGTATTGATATTTTCTAATGTGTATGTGGTTATTATTTTGTTTCATTTCTCTATAGATTAAATATTTTTTTGTAGGAAATGATAAATTGGGTGTTCAAATGATAAGTTGGACCATTCATGGACTTTTTATAATCTATTGATGATGAGTAAATCAGGCCTATGGTCACCAATGGGGTGTTATACTCCCCTAAACATGGTAATTGAGCTTTTAAATGATGAGTTGAAGGCTCTAAGATATTAAAAAAGTTATAATGCTATTTAATATTTTATAATTTCATCCAGGGGTGTTTTTATTAACTTGAATGACTTATGGTTTGAAAATTTGAACTCGTAATAAATTGTTAATGTGGCATGTATAATGGGATAATTTTTTAAAAAAAGGGTGAAAATGGTTTTACTTTGAATAAATGATAAAATGGTAGTTTATTTTAATTGAAAACATGTTGAATGTAATGAACCAATGAATACTTGAAAAATGAAAAGGTTCACACTTAATGTTATTGTGTGATAGGATAAAACTAACGTTGACCTTCAGAAATTTGACTAATGGTTGGTTGGAAGTTGGGCTGATGCTTCTCCCTCTTAGGTGGGAAAGGACGATTCTCCAGGGTCCCCGATGTATCTTATGTTTTAGAGTAGGGATAGATGCTTTTGACTCTATGGTAATGGACATGGAATTTCATATCGTTGTTTGGGATGATTCACATGGTGTTTCACATCATGGTTGGGATGGTGGTACATGGTGTTCTAAATCCTAGTTGGATACCAGGATTAATTTTCCTATTATATCAACCTTTGTCCGTAATGACATGTTTTTGAAAATATTGTCATGGGATGTTGTAGGTTTGATGGGTATCAGTATGAATTGGTATTGAGAATAAATATGGTCAATTCATATATGGTTAAATAGTGAATTGTAGTTTGTCTAATTATTTCATATTTCTTAATGTACATATACATACACTATTATAGATTGGATGTTGTTGTAGATGCCCTTTGTGGTGGCCTACTAAGTTGTAATCACACCATGATCGCGTCACCATTAGGTAAAAAATAATTTTCATGGTTATAGGTTAGGACAACGAAAAATGATATTGGATAGATGGATGATATGGTATTGGGATGATGTATGGATGGGGGGTACAAACCTGACATCGCGACCCATTTTGAGAATTTTTTTTATTGTCTTATTTTGGTCTTCTTTTGGTAGTTTAAATGAATATAACATGGAATGTTTATTGGTTTGGATGATTGAATTCACCAATTTTGGGTAATTGATTCTATGATGCACGGTTGTTGATCATTACTAGTGGGTTTTTAGTTATCTTATTTTCCACTATTTTATTACTCTGGTAAAGATAGTATAGTCTTTAAATGTACCAATTTAGTCACTCAATTCTAGTCAACAACCTCTAGCATTTGGGGAGTCACACCATAGGTCTTTAGGCACACTGGCATGGGGAATCAATATTTTGGCACCTGATCCAGAATGTAACATTAAACATACAATTTTATATCTTGTAATTTACATAAAACAATGGGGGTACTAAGGATAATCTCAGAACCATGTGAAATAATGTGTGATCCACAGAAAATAATCTAATGAATTTAAAAAATAAAAACCTAGATTACGCATAAAACAATATTAAAAAATGGGATGACATACATAAGAACATTCCTAAAAATGCTAAACCTTGAGAAATATTTGAGTAAATATGAATTTTAAAATTATTTTCATTACATGTACCTATAATTATGATCATTATTTTAGAATAAAAATGTATCTCACTTCTAAACCTCTCAGTTTTTCCATTAATAAATGATATTTTTCCTACATAACAATCGAGAAAGGGGGGTTGTCAACATTGGTTCTTATTATATTTTTGTGTGAACTTTTATGTTTATATACTCCACTTTTCTTCAATATTGTTTTATAATTTCCTATATAAAATGTTTATTATTATGTTTAGTTTATGTAGTATATATAAAATAATTTATTTATTTATGCTATTAATGATTCAAATTTGGTTTTATTCTTGCTTTATTTAATATCTATTATATATTTAGATGAATAAAGGTTTGGTATGTATTTAAAATTTAAAATAAATAATATTTATAACCTCATTTATTCAAATAATAACTGGTAAAAATAATTCCTTACAATGAAATATAAATATAGGAAATGTGTAATGTTAACTAATCCTATAACAATTGTAATATTTCATATATTTTTTGGAATCAATTTAGAGAAAATTTCATTATAAATTATCATTGATATTTTTTGTAATTTATGTTTAAAATATATTGTGAACAACTCTATAAAATATGAAATTTAACAATATTTTTTAAAAGAAAACATAATGATGTTAAAATAACTTTTACGCACTATTAGATTAGTTTACATGACTTATATTAATATTTTTCATAGTATTTATTTTAATTATTGAAAACAAGTTTTATTTTTTCATTTTCTAAAAAAATAACGCATTATGACCATTATATGATCAATAATTGTATTGCAAAAAATTAAGGTTTTTTTGCATGTAATTTCTTTTATGGTCGAAACATGGAACTAGTGTATTTTCTCTGTTTTCTAATTTTTTGAGGCTTCTCTTTTAAGAAGAATTTTCCTTTTTTACATATTCAATTTATAAGAATACATAGAAAAAACCCCAAAAAATGATCAAAATTTTAAAACAACTTAACTTATTGACAAATCACAACCTATGCATCAAGGTTTAATAATTTATTCTTCCAAATTGAGAAAAATATGAAAAATATTGATTCAAATCACCAAAATGATCACCTAACCCCTAGAAAATAAACTATAAATATAAAACCTTAAAAATGATAAGTCTTACCTCTACATCAATGATATAGACATCGATTTTCTGTGGATCCACATCTATCAATAGAATAATCCTTTAATAATGTGAGAAAAAAATATATGGCTTGGTAGGGGATAAACTCCCTACTATGCACTCCAAAAAATCAACCCCCTCAAGGTTTATAAAAATTAAAATCGATATTCAAAATCTAAACCCTGCCCCCATAAAATGATGGTTGGATTTCCCAACCAGGATCCTAATGGAATACCGTTAAATTTTTTGTGGCTATTAGACTCCCAATGTAATAGTATTGGAATCACAATGGTAGTTAGTAGTATGTTTACAATTTTTCCAAATCACTAGTATCCTTATGGTTGTCTATTAAAACATCCCAAATTCTTTTAACAATATAACATATCTAAATTTTCTTATCTTCCTCAAAATAATTCTTAAAAATTTTTAAAAATGAAAATTTTGATAAAATATCATTAACAAAAAAGATCCATGATACAAAAAATTTAGTTAATTTAAATTTTTCCAATAATGAAACATTTTCTCTCAAAAGATACTAATAATATACATGTCAATAAAATAATTTTTATTATTTTAAAATTTCATCTACCACCCAATTTTGTTTTTTACAAAACCAAATTATACCCCTAATGGACTCCCATCCGCATTCAATACCTAATTTACGTATTCAAATCAACTGATTATATAAACCACCATTATTGGTTACCCCATTATATTATATTATAACAAAATATGTCTTTTAAAAATTTAGAACACCAATTGAGTATCCCATAACATTATATAAACACAAACACAAGATAATAAAAACCAACTTATTATAATTAAAGAAACTCATTCTATTCCAATTCCATTCTCAAATTAATAATGATGTGTGAAATCCATCTCTACAACATTATAATAAACACATATTCACCCAATTAATGTAGAGACCCATAATTTCCATATATAAATATTAAATATTAATATATGAATATTTATTACATATAATTCTGATCCATGCAAGAATCATTTAGGTATAGTGCATTTTAAAACATGTAAACATAAAAAACAGGTTCATAAGTAAACTATATCATCTCCAACAAATTTCTTAATAACTATAAACATTCTTAGAAATATCATATATAGTTCCTTTAATCATAATAAAATTAAATGAAACATTTTATAGGGCGATCTTAGATTCAAAATAAGGGTTATCAAGGGAGATATCAAAATAACATGAGCACAAGGGTATAGGGACACGAGAATGAAATTTTAAAATAATCACACCCTACATATCACAGATCATAAACATGATTTATGAAATAAATCTTGATAGTTTATAAGATTGCAATAATAAATGAATCAATAAACATATGACATGATATCATAACACTGGAATAAGAAATAGAGTTGTGGCAAATACACAAGCACAGAAAACATTATGACAAGGATACCGAAAAATATTTTAATAACAAGTTAGGATTGGCCTAACTAGACTAGTACCTAATTTTGGATTAAAATAAATTCACATGAACCCTCTTTTCAGGATTTTGATAACCTCCAACATACCATTTGAGCGCATATAACATTAATCATTATAAAATGAAATAGTTAGAGATATAGGTCCCACAAATCACATAATCGATACATTTTGTCCCATAATATCCTAAAACATTCATCATATTATAACTCATAGAAAGGAAATGAGTCTAATAAAAATTTCATAATAATATATCCTATATAATTTAAATTATTATCAGAAATATTTCATGATATCATTACACATATAAAAGAAATTATTCTCATAATCAACTCATAAATTCATCATAGAATATCCCATGGAAAAGAAATATGTTACATAAGCTACTCTTCATTATCATAATAATTCATCCATATAAATAATAAGGATGATAGAATTGGATTATATCCCTATTAAATTATAATTATCCAAAAATTATTTCATCGTATGTGTAATTTTGAAAAGACACTTGGAAAATATCTTTAGGGAAAAAAATTAATTGAAAATATAATTTTAATACTATTAATTCATAAAAAACATGGAAATAATTTTATTAGAAAATAAAATTTGAATATTATAGAGGAATATTTAGTACATAAAGTGGTTATGATGGTGGGAAGTACTATACCAGTTAAAACAAATATTTCGTTCACATTTTCAGTAAAAGCTGAATGGAATTATTTTGAAAATGACATAATGATTAATTTTATTTTTTTTATAGAAAAAGTAAATAATCAGAAAAAATGACATTAAATAATCCCATAGGAACATTAAAACATTTTTTAATTTTTAATAAAACATGTACCTCAAAAAAGGGGTCTTGAATGAAGAGAAAAATAAATATGAGTTTCTTAAAAATATATTTTTGAATAATAAATACATAATGATAGGAAAATAAAGGAAAATTTCTTTGTTAATAAATAACCATAGTATAATAAAATTCATGAGTTTATTGAGATATATTTTATAATATTTCATCCTTGGAAGAATAAATATAATCAATATTGATAAACAATTAGATTATATCATAAAACACATATCACTTTCGTGAAATTGATTCATAAGACACATGATGGAATAAAATTCAATAAAAAATAAAATATCATTAGAATAAATATATTCAAGATATGAATTATTAAATTGAATTTCTATAACCTCATAAAATAGTTAGGTTCTTAACACGATTCATGTCCCAACGAATCCATATTGAGAAAAAAATCCCTAACCATAAGAATTGAATTTCTTTAATACATGTTTGAACCTATAATATAATAAATATAGGTCTATTAGAAATATATTAAAGAAACATAATTATATATATCATAAAATATATTATTTCATTATGATATTTAATTAAACAATTATTAATAATTCCTTGCTAAAACTTAATTTCAGGAAATAACTATTTTGGTTTTCATATATGTTTTGATTTTTTATTTTTGGTCCTATTTCATTGACAATGGTTCAATGATATCTATAATATTTTCATTTAAATAAAAATAATATATATATATATTCAATATATATGTATTTATAGTAATCCATAAAATTCAGATATAGAAAACGAAATACACTATTCTTGGAGACAATAGGTCGTGAGTATGCATGAACACTTATTGAATTCTCTCGATTAATTAAATAAAATAAAGGTAAATAATATATTATATTTATATAAAATATTTTATGTCATACATGTCAGATAAATTATGCAAAATTACCAAGATTACTATTCATTAAAATCATTTGTGAAAAAACGAATCACATCGATTTCTGTGGCAGAAATCTACTATACACATGAATAACATTATAGAAACTACCATGGAACTGAAAGTACAAAGGTTTATGTGATAGAATAATTAAAAAATTATAATTATGGTTCAAATATCATATATATTCATTTAATCTATCTATATTACCATCCACGTAAAATAGAAATTAAAAACACATCACATCGATTCGCGATGTGATAATCTGCCGTACACATGAAATTTATTATTATTTTTAAATGGGTTGATTTGAAAGATGGAAGATGTGGTATAATAACTAAATCGGTACAATAATATCATAAATTTAATATATTAATATTAAATATATCAATATACCTTACCAGGAGATGTGGTGAGTGAAAAAATACCATCGTTTCACAAGGCGGTAGTTTGCCTTACACAAGATCAAAGAGTTTGTTTTCCATTTGATAGAGGATGAGATGGATATAAGATATACCATTAAAATAATAAAAAATAATTTAATGGAAAATATTGGTGATATTATATCCTTATAATTTTAGAATATTTTAAGGAGTTAAAAGAAGAAGTAAAACAAAAATTCATAGTTTAAAACATTAAATCTTCTTCAAACAACATCATTTGGTTTAAACAAAATCCTTTATAGATTGGATTAATGATCTTAAAAAGTACTATACAATATGGGGTGGGATTTGAGTAATATATTGGGTAATTTATTGGCCAATCTAATGGGTTTCAGAGGTGCGAATAGGAGAGGTTTTGGAGTGGCCTTTTATATGTTGGGGAGAGGAAAAACATGGATTTTTAAAACAAATAATATTTAACCATTTTTTCACATGAAAAATGCATAAAAATGCCCAATTATCAAACCATATAGGTAATTAGGTCAAAATATGGCTATAAAATTTGTTTTTTAATTTTTAGGTCATTTTTTCCTTATATATTTAGTTTAACCCCTAGTAAACCTGGTTAACCTGAACCACAATAAATAATTTTTTATGAATTTTAATATATATTTTGATAAAAAATTATGTTGAACATATTATTAATGCTAAATTATTTTGATACCAAATAAATAATCTGTTTTTCCAAATTCAATTCACTTAAGTGAAAAAATTTAATTTAAAAATAAACCCTTTGACATGATGAGAAGGTAGTTTTCGAAGAGAAAATATTTAAAAGTTTAAAAAGTGTTTATATAAAAATTAATCAAGATATTTATTATAATGAAATAAATTAGATTCATATATATATAATTATACAAATATTTCTTTTTAAACCATTTTAAAACAAAATTTACATTCTAAATTCTTTAATGGAAAAAGGAAGCTTCAATAAAAACAAGTATTTTTCACTATTCATCGAAAAATCACTTTTTTTGAAACAATTACAGAAATTAACCACAATATAATTTTGACATGTAGATTTATAAAAATAATTGTTTTTTTTAAATAATTTTTTAAAAATTTTCAAAAAATAAATTTGTTAGTTTTTTATAACACATTTTTTTGTGAAAATAGTATATTCGAAACATATAAAGGCTACCATAAAGTGTGTACTTTTATCAATATTATTATATAAAAATATAATTATTAATATTTAATCTTTTTTACTCATATTCATGCTTCCAATTTTAATGTCTAGGTAATAACATCCATTTTTAAATTAAAAGATTATTTATTTATCGTGGTTTGTTAAAACCCAGTGTTGCATGTAATAGAAGCATGAATTAAAATTAATTTTTTTCAAAACAATATTTCATCAAATATTGGAGTGTCACATTATATCCAAATTAAAATGATTTTAACCCTAAAAAGTCTTCAAATTGGAAACATAGGATAGTTTAGTCTCATTACGTCGTGATTTTCTGATGTAGCCTCCTCAAGAAGGTGGTTTGACCACAAAATTTTTACCCAGTGATTGGTGTTGTTTCTTAGAACATTCTCTAAAAGATATAGATTCTCCACTAATATTTCTACATAAGAAAAATCATTCTATAGTGTTATGACCTCTTTGTTCAGCACATGTTATGGATCATGAATTTAATTCCTTAGGTGAGATACATGGAACACATCTTGAATCCGAGGGAGGCTTAGTGGATGTTCCACGTGACAATCTATGATCCCAATATTATTAAGAATTTCAAATAAAAATATATACTTATTTCTTAGGTTTAACTTATTCATTATTTACATTACCTTATTCCATTGGTAAATTCATAGAAAAACCTTTTCACAAATTTCAAATTCGATATCATGCTGATGATTATCAATATAAGATTTTTGTCATCTTTGTTCTGGCCTTATATTCCACTAAATAGATCTAAACTTCGTTACAATTTATTCATATAGTTATAATCCAAATATATTTATTTTTCCAACATCATCCCAAGACATTAGAGCTATAACCTTATTTCTGTTTATGTTTTCATAAGGATCCATATGAAGGTTTGAGTAAAATATGTTATTATATGAAAATTTAACTATAGGCTTGTATTGATCCCAACCACGATTGAATCCCATATAAAATCAACTCAATATATCCTATAGGGATTGAATTTTCTCTTAGTCTGACAATATTTTTGTGGATGATAGACAGTGCTAAAACTAAAATACACATCTAGATCTTAGTTACTACTTTTAATGAACATTGTGGTAAACCTTATATCTTAATTATATATAATGGAATATTTTACTCTTTGCAACATTACTGCATCCTCAATATATTCTTTGGAAATTTTATCATGAGATAATTCCTCTCTATTGTTGTCAAATTATGCTAACTTTATAAGGAGATTCACTATGACCCATATAGAATTATTCCCTATCGAAATTTTTGGGAGTATAATGACAAAATCTATGGTGATGTTTCCCATTTCCATTCTTGTAGGGGTAAAGGTTGTAATAACCCCTTATACATTTTTCTCTTAGGATTCACTTTCTAACATATTAATAATAGAGATAAAAATTCTATGATATCTCTCTTCATTCATTCTTTTTATAAATTATATTTCAAATATCTATATATCTTTATACTCCTACGAAAAAATATTATGAATAACTATGAGCATACTTTAAAAACTCCTTATTCAAATATGGTATGGATGGAACCATACAAGGTCCAAAAACCTTTTTATTTCATCAAAATCAAGGTTAATTTCGGAACATTTATCACCTTTTTTGCAGCTTCATCTTTTCATTTTTTTTCTTTTTTAATCATCACAATGACAGATGGATGATCTCTCATTTGAGAAAAATAAATTTTCTACCAATCTATTAGGATTTATAGATTCATTCCTTGAAAATCCAAAAATATTGGATCTTTTGAGATCCTCATCATGTATAAAATAGAATTATACATTTTGGCTTAAAGCATTAACTACCTAGTTCACTCTCCCAAGGTGGAAAATTGTTGAGAAGTGGTAATATTTAGTTAGCACTAACTATCCTCTCTAGTGCAAGATCAACTCATTCTATGGTAATATATAGTTTAATTTTTTTATCATTATATATATCACAATTTTTCTAGTAATAATAATGACACTATGTCTTTAATGATAAAAGTACGGCCACTAACTCCAAATAATGATTTTGGTAAATTTTTTTATGAACCTTAAATTTTCATGTGGCCTAATCTATAACCATGTTATTTTACATAATAATTGATCCCAATACCTTATTATGTGAATCACTATAGATTACCAACCCTCTCTATAAAAGGTTAATGTAATAATGATTGTGCAGACTAGTCTTCACTTTAGTTACTTCAAATTGGCCCCACATTCATCTTTCCAAAGGAACTTGGTCCCCCATTGAGAATACATGGTGGGTTGATTAAATATTCACAAGAAAATCTCAAAAAACAATCCATAATATCTATAAAAACTAAGAAAAATTTAGATTTTGGGTACAATGGTTGGTCACAGACAACATTAAATAACATCCATCTTTGATGGGTCCACTAATTAACCCTTCATTGTGATTATATGAAAAAATATGAAATCTTTTTTATATAAAATTCAAACATTGTAAATTTTCATATATTTTATCTTTCTTTAGGGTATTATGTATAATTATATAGTGATCTTATTACTCTTCCCATATATATGAATAAATAATATTTCTATCTATAAATACTACCAACAATTAATCACCATAATATGTTTAGACATTATTAATTATATCTATGAATATAATAAAATCATTAGTAAGACCAAATGAAATCACAAGGTACTAATAGTATCTATACCTTATAAAAAATTCACCCTTGTAATATCATCATACTTGACCCTTAATTAATGATAACAAGAAAAAAGATAAATCTTAGAAAATTATTGATTTCCAGACATTTGATAAAACAAGGAAATAATGTTGGGTAGAGGATGCTTATTATTGATCATGATCTTGTTCATATCTTGATTGTTAATGCATAGTCACATAAATCCATTTTTCATTTTAACAAATTGAATAGGTGCACCCAATGGGTACGCACATTGATTAATGAATACATTATCATGATTCTATAAGATTTTCTTCTTCAATTCCTATAGCTCAATAGGAGAGATTCTATAGGGTGTCTTTGAAATAGGTGTAGTATTGTGTTTGAGTTCTATTTAGATTTGAACCATATTATTTAGTGGAAGAATAAAAATTTCTTCTAGAAAGGAATAAACCCCCCCCCCTTTAAATAATAATATCATCAACATTGACTTTCTCCCCTACCATATGAGATTATCACACCCTTTAAATAGGATCGAAAACCCAAACAATGGACTTTATTTCTTTCCGAAGTTCTTATTTAACACCACATTGATCGATGATCATATTTTGTTTTGTAATATCCAACATGACAACACTTACTCATAAATTTATGTGGCATTAATGTAGATAAATCCAATACATAACTAAGATAACATGAAATTCAACCATAGGAATAATAAAATGATTTTCTGGATGCACAATCCCACAATCCTCAACCATAGAGGAATCATATACTTTTAATGTGATAATCATACCATTTTGGGTTTTCACTATTAATTCAACATCTAATCATTGAGGTGGTATTTTGATAACCTTATAAAATTATTTATATATAAAAGAGTGGGTGTATCCAGTTTCAAATTGGCATTATAAATTCTAGAGTGAATGATGAATTTACACTTCACTATGACATTATCACATCCATAATATAATATAGTGATCACAAGAAATTTACCTTTGTCCCTTATATTAAATTTTTGATGAAATTGATCATTTTCATAATATATCAAATTTTATAACTTGTTATCATAATTCCAAAACATCATGAATTTGACACACTGATGTGTGTGATTTTTTATGTGGATATTTGTCCTTACTTGTATTATTTTCTAACTTATTCCCATAACATTGGCATATAACTACTCAATGAACTTCTAGTACAAACATAAAAAATTTATCAGTTCCTTTAATATAATTTCCTATCAGTTTACTTATGAAATTCAAGATTGAAAGAAACATAACCTTATTTCATCCATGATTTTTAGAGTTTCCGTTGAATTTCATATTTATTTTCTTATCAAACCAATGGAATTGACACGCCGCTCTAATATCTATTTACACCTTGATAGAAAAATAGATTATTTCATCACATCTACTAATGTCCCTTATGGATAACTCCTATAGAGGATTTGGTTTTAAGACACTAAAGAATTGATAAACCTTACGTTCATCTTAGATGATAATAGAAGAAGTGTATCTCATAAGACCTTAAAAATTTTCCTCATAGGTACCAACATATACACAATACTTATGATTTAGCTCACGGAATTACTTCTCCATTTTCATAAAAATATTATAATGGATTTAATTAATGAAAAAAAATCTCTTAAACAAATTTTACTCCAAAGAGTCCATTTCATCTTGTTGTCTCTTATTCTTGATATGAGTTTCCCATTTATCCAATTTTCCTTCCAAATGATAGATGGATAAAATGATTTTTATCATGTTCAAAACACTAGATAATGGAAACTATATTTTCATTGGAATTGATCCATTGATAAGTAATTAGTGTATCAACAAATCCAATAAAATAAGTTGAATGTTTCCTCATGATTTACTCAACAAGTCATTGTTCCCTCCATTACTCATTTAGAATCTCCCCATGATTCATAGCCTAAGAATGTTGTGTGAGTAAAGAAAAAATATTATTAATTCTGGAACTCATAATATTTTGTTTCTCAGGAGTTCATTTGTTTCATTTTTTTTCATTCAACATTATCATGGTTTCTTTAGACTCCATCCATTGATTGAAAACAAATCACAGTGTTAGGAACACTAATCATAGTGAGAAACTATATAATCATAAAAATTACTATAGGATTTCTAGATCAGGACTCCGTATTTTCCATCTATGATACCATAGGTCTAACCAAGATAATTTAAGGACATTATTAAAATCAATCATGATTGTTCTTAAGTAGTTTCTGAATTTATAAAGCATATCCCCAAGAGTGTGAAAACAGGTGTGTAGTAAGGCCCATTGTCTTGTACCAGGTAATGATTAAGTCAATATTAAGGAACCTTTTTATAGTTATTACCACTAGGAAAATATATTCCCTAAATATTTATATAATACCTCGTAATTCCATGACTTTTGTTCAAAAATTTAATGGTACTATTTTGAGACTAGGCTCTGAGATGACATGTAATTCTAGGGCCTGGAGTGACCAAAACACATTTTTAAACTTTTTTGAGGTTCATTAAATAATAGTGTGAGAATGTTATTTTATCTTTTATGCCAGTGATCAGATAAAAAATAAAAGGGCACCGTTGAACTCAGAGCATTGAGATTCTCCTAGAAAGGTCCTAACTGTGGTCATCGCAGGCGAATAGTAGAAGTTATTTTTTGGCCATAAATAATACATTTATGAAACATTTTTTTTCAAATCCTTATAACTCCAAAACGATAACATGAATTGGAAATATGAGAGTACCATTAGGATCGTAATGATGGTTTTCCCTTCAGTGGAGCTTAACCCCGACCGGTGAAAGTTGTGGGTGAAATATTGTTTTTGAACTTTTTTTAAGAGAATTACAATGCCACATGTGTGCTATTTCAGAATCATCTAAACAAGTGACCAGACTGAAAATATGAGGCACCATTACATTCAAAATGACAACATTACCGAATAATGTACCTAACCTCGACTGGAGAAAGTTGAGTGAAAGAGTTAATATTCATACATTTTAAGAAAAGTAAAATAAACTTAAAATGTTTATTTTATTCAAAAAAACTATTTCACTGTAATGGATTGATGATCCGACTATTTCATTTCATAAATGAAATAGTGTAACATCTCTTTAAGTAAAGCGTAACATAAATTATAATTCATAAATGAAACAGAATAATGACATGATGACTAAATATAATAGAAGCATTACGATGAGTGTCTCTTTTAATTAGATAAAAGGGTTGGTGAAAAAAATATAGATATGTAATTCCTCTAATGAAAAATTAAGGAATCCTATCCAAATATGAATTCTAGGAAATTGGAAAGAGATGACGACATCTTTGAAGAAGAAAACTGGTACTGAAGATTGAAGAACACCATTGTATTTGAACGGATCGTGAATCACCTTGGGAAGATATCCACCAACAACAGACCTTCCGTCCGATCAAAGCTTCTCTTGATAGGGGTTTTAATTTTATTATGTTCTTCCCTAGTCTTGGTTTTAGATGATGAGTGCGGATCAAGCCATTAATAGGTTAACCCACAGTTTAGTCATTCTTGCAAGTGGTTCATAAAGTGGCATGGTTTGGGGAAATGAATTTTTGGTTGATTTTTTTGCTAAAACATTCTAATAGGAGTTTATTAATGCCATAAAAAATGATGGCGGAGGTTCTTTTGTTGATTTGTTGTTTGGTTCTCCCCCTTCCCTTTGACACATGTTATTCTTGTTCTTCATGATTTAAATAACAGTCAATCATTAGGAAATTTATCTAGGTGAAACTCTTTGATATCATGGATTTTGAATAGACACAACACGATAGATGTGTGATGAAGACGGTGATGATCAGATCAAGGCGGTACAGTAGATATCACACACGAACAGCTTGACATTGGAATGGTGTATCAATGAGGATTTGAACCCCATGGAGATGGTGAACATGACCTGAGGTTTCCGAAACATATTTTGGATCAATGAACAAACTACTTGAGTGGGTCCAATGGCCTGTAGAACAACCTCCCAGTGCGTCGAGGCTGACAACGATTAGAGAAACCAGTGGCGGCTCGGCCATGGGTGGTGTAGGGAGGCCACGGACAGGGAAGGTTGTGGAGGAGAGGGGCAGTGATGTGGTAGCACCATGTTGAGATGGTGGCATGTGGTGAACAGACCGCGTGCAAGATTTATGGTCCGCATGAGCGAACTAGTTGGACGAGGCGGTGACACCCCATGAGCCGCGTGGCGTGGAGTAGATGTGGAAACCCACATCATCAGGGTAGAACTAACCAGATCACTTGGTGCAGGTTAGACTGAAGATGTGGGATGATTCTAGTCGGGATGGGCTGCGCTAAGCCCATTTGGGATGGGTTGGGCTAGGCCCAGCCATGGCAGTCATTGCCCGGCGGGGTGGGAAGACCCAGCAGGTCGGGACGTACCTGGGTAGCTGGACTGGGAAACAGTTGACCGTGGTAGATGTCTGTGAACAATGGTTGGGGGAGCTGCCACACGACCGCGAAAACTCATCCCTGGTTGACATCCATAGTCGGTCCAAAGCCCACTGGCCCCCTTTTCACTCAAACACTAGTAACTCTCAATCCTGGCATTTGTTTGACGAGCCGTCTACAGCATTGGGACCATTGTAACGATATGTTCATTTTGAGAAAATTTAAGTGAGTTTTTATGAATATTGGTAGATATACTAATGTTTTTAGGAGTAGGTCCTTCCGGTACAAGCACACATGAGTGGGAATCGACATGTTTCATAAAGGTAGAAACCCCACATTGTTGAGAGAGTGTCAACTTCCTTTAGGTAGCTTCATTTAGGGGTTTCACTTCATAGAAGGATAAAGGTGTGGGCTCCCAAATATATTCATGAAGGTAGAGTAGATAATTTCCTGTGGCACCGGGGAGAGGATTCTCTATTTTTGGAGTTGGTACTCCCCTACCAGACTATGGCAGAGGTCCTCCTCATGTAATGTACATAGATTTGGTACACCCCTACTGGGTAGGGTGAGGGTCCTCTATGATTGGAGTGGGTACTCGCCTGCTGTTTCAGGGTGTGGGTTTCTAAACATGATCAAATAGAGTCGGTACTCCCCAACCAGGTAGGGTGTGGGTGTTTTATGATTGGAGTCAGTACTCCCATGTTATAACAGGGTGTGAGTCCTCTACAAATGAACTGACAGAGTCAGTACTCCCCTGTCATACCATGGCATAGGTCCTCTAGTCACTACGTAGTAGTCCCCTACCAGGTAGGGTGTGGGTCCTTGATTGTAGTCGGATCTCCCTCGCCTATCGAATACAGTAGAGAGGAATGATCCCATCCACTAGATGAAAATGATACTAAGATAGAAGCTAGAACTATCTCGATGGACTAGGGTGTGGGACACTTATTATAGGAATGATATAGGTTTCATGAGATGGTTAAGGGTAGGGCTCCCAGTTTTATGTATAGTGGATAGGGAATTCCTCTAAACATGGGTTTCCTTAGTCTTGCGTTGGGAAAATACAATAATGATTGAACATATGATGATGAGCACTGGAGGTGAACCTAGTAGAATTTTTCCGATTGAGCATGTTCTCTCGGACGTTCCATTTGGAATGTTATAGTTGTTTACAATGGAGTGTAACTCTCGTAAAGGTCCCATCGAGCATGACTGAGTTCGTGGAGTGTGATCCCCTAGTTTCATGTGTTTCCTCTCAAACTTATAATGAGAATCCTATTTCTGGCTATGAGGTTGGAACCTTATGATTCATAGTGTCTGAAATGGGTATAACTAGATGTCGTTGGTATATGTATGGGCATATAAATATGTTGATATGACTGGGATTTTCTTGTTTTTTTCCTTTATTCGTTACCATTTTGATTTTGTGGTGCCCTACTGAGTATTGTTTTACCGAGCCATTCATGGGATTTGACCGCACATTTCTCTTCTTAGGCATAAAATTGATTCTTTGATGAAGTCTAGTGAGGACCAGGACTAGGCAGAGCTTAGTGAGATCAAACAGACAAGGCTCAATCCTATGGCCTCATACCGCTTCCCTCTTCATAAACTTCAGGTAGGGTTCTCAGAGGATGAGTTTCATAGAATTGGGGTGTTAATTGTGTTCTATATTTATTTTGGTGTGATAGTATACTAGCATAGTTTCCCACCTTATACATTACTTTCTATTGTAATGTAGTTCTTGTTTACTAAGTGGTTGCATGCATCATTTTATTAGTGTTTAATTTTCAACTTTGTGGGCTGGGGTTCTGAGTGTTCTTATGAAAAGGTATTATAAAATGCCACCCATTTGTAGGATAATTACTTAGGCTCTAGTCTCTATCCCCTAGACATTGTGAGACAGGATTGGGGTAGTTGCAGAATAAACACGGGTGGACAGGTCGTGACAAACTAGTATCAGAGGCAGTCAGTTCTACCATAGGATTGTAGTGTCATGAGCTTGATTGGGGTAGAATTTTGGCAGTGTTAAGATGTTTTGAGTTCGTTTCTATAGCCACAAGTTCTAGTATTGGTGGAGAGGCCGACATATAAATTTACTAGGACTGTAATAAACTTTTTATTGACTTTTTGCATTAGGAAATTGGTCTCTTGGAAATAAATTGTACATGAACCATATTGGAATGACTTATGTTTTCCATTTCCTTCTTGAGTTTGATCTCAAGATATACACTTTTATCCATGGTTCATCTTGTTCCATATCATGATTCCTTCATGATGAAAATGAGATAGGATTCTATAGTGTGACCATGATGATGATATTATCTATAAAGAATCTTCAGTATAGAGAATTGGTTCTCAGGTGTTACCTCCAGGTGGTCTGCCGACTGTTACTACCCATGGAGCAGCATGTTCTGCCGGCAGTTTAGTCCAAGGATGCGTGTAGGCTGAGTGAACTACAATAGATTCATAGGAATTGACCTTTGAGATACCGTTGAGATCTAGACCCATAGGAATAAAATTAATGGATCGAGTTAGTCACTCATGTTTTTCAATTCATGAGGACACATCCTGGTCAGATGGTGATCCTATACGCATGCCTTCTCCTGGGCTCAATGGGTCTCTGGTGGAGCTTGGTGATATAGTCGTATGATGAGGCAACAGTAATTTGGGAGGAGTTCAGATGAGTCATTAAGAAAGTGTTTTACCTAGCTAGTCTATGGTTAGAACGTATTGAGGAGCTTCCATAGCTCCGACAGGGCAGAATGAAAATTGGAGTGTTTTTAGCGATCTTTACCAACTTGTTGTGGTACCCTATGGACATGGTATGAGAGAAGTTTTTTAGAGATCGAACCTTTTAATAGGTCATATGAAGAGAGATTATGGTGTTAGTGGTCCTATTAAATATTCCCACTTATGATGGGGTGTTGGAGAGATCCCATGTGGTGGAGTGTTTTCTTGATAAGGATCAGATAGATGAAACCTATAGTAGAGGTCATGAGGTTAATGCATCTATGGGATCTAGCAGAAGTAAAGTGATAGGATCATGAAATAGGAGGAATACCCCTGCCCAAACTCAGATGCATGGTACTCTCACGCCTGAGTAGCACTGAGGAACACATTAGTTATATGAGAGGTGGTGTTATACATACAATGGTCAGGGGCATCTTGCTAGAGATTTTCTAAACCGTTGTGTTACTAAGAGGGAGTCAGCTGATGAGCCTCCTTATAAGAGGAAGATCCTGGAGAATGGAGTTCCTTAGGATGGAGGGAGAGGAAGGGGAGATGGAATAGTAGTAGGACTTCCATTCTAGGCTCAGGGATCCAGATGACATGGTTGAGGAAAAATGGATTCAGTAATGGCTTATGACCTAGAGACTCTAGGAGAGAGTCTAGGTAAGACATGTGTCATTTTATTTGCTATCGTATTAATGGTCACAAGTGATAGTTGTTCTCCTTCTACCATGAGAATTGAATGAGGCATAGAGGTTTCAGTCATTCCGCAGACTTGACCCTCAAGCTAAGAAACTACTGTTGGAGGAGACCTGATGACCACACACTAGCATTGATAGTGTGACCAGACTCTTGGAGGTGAGATTTGTAGTTGATATGTCTTAGTTGTAGCATCTAGGCCTTATGATGTCATTCTTGGTATGGAAAAAAATCATTCATGACCAGATTGAATGTTTTTTAAAAAAAGGGTGATGTTTGTTCCCAGTGAGGGAACCGGGTTTCCTTGTCGATGAAAAGGGAACCCAAGCCACATAAGTTGAACTGTCGTAGTGGGATTTCCAAGAAAGAGGTTCATGGGACCCAGTGTTGAGGTATGATGGGAGAGTCCTCTGGACTTGCGTGTTCTATGTGAGGTTTTTTGATGAAGCATTATAGAAGATCCTGGACCTTCCAGTGGATTTTTCTAATCACCTTTTATTTCATGGGATCGTTTCGTGGTGGTAGAGTTTGACCCCGTGATTTTTTTTTTCTAAATGATATAGTGACTTACCATCCACACCTTGCTGATATGGCACTAGTGACAGTGGAAGTATTTTGGTTTTGACAAATGATGTGGCTGTAGATGGTTGTAAACAGAGGGCTAGTAAGACCCAACATTCACTCTTGGGAAGCCCTGTTTCTCTCATTAATACAATTATTTGTTTAGTGTCAAACCTAAATGAATAACGCTTATTGAGGATTAAGCATAGTTCAACCAAGGGTGCATGTGAACAATTAGATTCTGTCTGTATTAGTGTTATGTTAGAGTGGAGGTGAGCCACTAGACCTCATGACTGCAGATGGATTATAGTGCTCGCTGCTTTCCCACTTTTCGCAACAAATAAAAAATGTGCCCGTTATTACCTGATGTTTTCCTAGCAGAATCAGTACATGAGAGTGGCCGATATTTTTGGTTCCTCAAGGTGTGTGCTTTTATGCATCGCATGGGACCTTAGTGAACTCAATTTTCATCCCATATGTGTAGCATTTTATCTATGATGATGTGAAGCCCAAAAAGGGGGGAGTAATGTAATACCCTAAAAGTCCATAATTTTTTTTGCTAAAAATTTAATAGGATTTTTTCAAGATAGAATTAGAGACGACACATAATTTTGATGCCCAGAGTGGATGAAATGTATTTTTGATCTTTTTTTAGGTTCACTAAATAATATTAAGAGCTAGTTTTTCTAACTTTTAAACCGGTTCCCAGATAAAAAATCCATGGGCACCATTGAACTCAGTGTTTCGGGATTCACATATAATGGGATTGATGATGGCTGGTGACAGGAAATAGTGGATGTTAGTTTTTGGTCGCAAAAAAATAATTAAGTAACGATTATTTTATTTTCAAATCCTTATAATTACTAAATGGTAACATAGATTTGAAATCACTGAGTACCATTGATATCATGACAACATGTTTCCTTTAGGTAGAGATTACCTTTGACCAGTGCAGGTTGAGGGTGAAAGTAAATCTTTGAACTTTTTTTAAGTGATTTAAAATAGTGCGCACGTGCAGTTTTGGAAACTTCTCAATGGTTGCCCAAATTGAAAATTTGAGGGCACCGTTGTGTCCAGAACGAAACAATTACCTATGAATGTACCCAGCCTCGACCAGTGTGGGTTGAGGGGAAAAGTTAATTTTCATTCATTTTAAGTAAAATAAAATAAACATAAATACTTTATTTTACTCAAAAAATTGTTTCGCTGCAAAGCAACGATGATCCAATGGTTTCATTCCATAACTGAAACCATGTAATGACTCTTTATCTAAAGGGCAATGGAAATTCTATTTCATAAATGAAAATGCTTAACGACATGGTGAATAATTGTAACAAAAATTCTCAGACGCATTTCTATTATCATGAGATAACATGGTTGGTGAAAAAAATCTAGATCTGAAATTCCTCCGAATAATGATGAATAATTCCTCTCCAATGATGAAAACTATAGAATTGGAATGAGGAGATGACACCCTTGATGAATGGATCAGAGGCCAATGATAGATGAATGCCAATGGCTTCAAACAGATCATGAATCGCCACAGGTTGATCGCCATAAGAAACAAACCTTCCAACTGATTGATGATTCTCCATGTAGGGGTTGTTATTTGATTCTTCTCTTCCCAATTTTTGGTTTTATACGAAAAATGAAGATCAACCCATGAAAACGTTGACCCACTGTTTGATCCTTCTTATGATAGATTCTTGACTGAGTGATTGTTTTGGGATATGAATTTCTGTTTGATTATTCTGATAAACCGTTCTAATGGGAGCGGATTAACAAAGTGATGAACGATGGTGGAGGTCCATTCCTTGTTTATTTGTGTTGTTACCCCCTCCCTATGACGTGAGTTCTTCTCATTCTTCACGGATTGAATAATAGTTTAATATTTAAAAACTGTTCTTGGCGCAAAAATCTAACATCATTGATCTAGAATAAACACAACATGACAAAGGTGTGATGATGACAATGTGTATCAGATTGAGGAAATTTGGGAGATATAGAAAGTGAACATATTCATACTGGAAAGGTGTCACAATGTGGATTTGAACCCCAAGGGATTAAGGACACAGACTGAAGTATCTGTAACATCTTTCGGATCAAATAACAGACCACTAGAGTGCGTTCGATGGACCGCATAACAACCAACTGGTGCATCGGTGACTATAAGAACCCACAACATCTCGGTAGTGGGTGGTGTCGAGTGGTCGTAAAAAAGACAGGATGCAGTGGAGCGGGCCAGCGACGCGGTCGTGCCACGTCGAGCCAGATGCATGCAATCAATGGACTGTGTTTGGGATTTCTGGTCAAAATGAGCTGACCGATTAGACGAGGGGAGGCAGCTAGTGTGTTGTGTCACATGGTGTGGATGTGGAAATAATCTTCACCTAGGGTGAATGAGATGGCCCACTCAGAGTGGGATGGGCTGGATATGCTAGGTCGGGTCGGGCTGGTAGTGGGTTGTGTCGGACCCGGGCTACCGAATTGGGCCACAGTCAGCCATGGCGATCGACCCTGAGCCACAATCAGAGGATCTACTATGTGGCCATGATATCTTTGCCCCCGTCGACCACCACAGTTGTTACATGGTCCAAAATCCCCCTTTTCTCTCAAACTCCTGTAACTCTTAATTGGAGCATCAATTCGACAAGCCGTCTATGGTGTTGAGACCCATGAGGCAAGGTGGTCATTTGGATATAATTTAAGTGAGTTTTTGTGAATTTTGGAAGAAGAACTAAATGTTTTAAGATTAGGTCCTTTTAGAATAGGCACACTTGAGGAGGAAGTAGTGTGTCTCGTAAAGGTAGAAACCCCCACATTGTGGGGAGAAGGTTCACATCATCTTGGTAGGTTCCTTAGAGGGTTTCACTCCCCTGATGGTCTAGGGTGTAGGTTTCTTGAAGATGTTCATGAAGTTAGAGTAGGTTCTCCCATGTAGGAACAGAGAGTGGGTCCTCTATTTGTGGAGTCGGTACACACCTATAGGACTAGGGAATGGGTCCTCCAAATCTAACATACATAGACCTGGTACACCCCTACCGGGTAGGGTGAAATCCTTCTATGATAGGAGTTGGTACTTGCCTACTGTTTCAGGGTGTGGGTCTTCCTCACATGATCAAATAGAGTTGGTACTCCCCTACTGAGTATGGTGCGGTCCCTCTATGATAGGAGTTGGTACTCCCCTATCGTACTAGTGCTAGTGTCCTCGAGACATAAACTGATAGATTTAGTACTCCCCTATCGTACCAAGGTGAAAGTCTTCTAATCACTGAGTAGTACTCCCCTATTGGGTAGAATGTTGGTCCTTGATTGGAGTTGGAGGTCCGTCGAAAATACAAAATTGTAGCGAAGAGAGGGCCCATCCACATGATTAAAACAATTCATTGATTGGATATAGTGATCCCTTTATGGACTGAGGTGTGGGAAACTATTTATAGGAGTGACATAGGTTTTCTGAGAAGGTTAGGATTAGGGATCCCTTTTCATGTACATTGGTGAGGGCGGGCCTCTTCACTTGTGTTTCCTTAGTTTTGCGTTGTAGGAAAGTTGATGATGACTAAACCTCTGGTGATGGGAACTGGTGTTGGACATAGTAGAATGTTCCCATTGGAGAACATTCTATTAGACATACCATTTGGAATGGTAGAGTTGTTCTCAATGGAGTGTGCCTCTTGGATGGGTTTCATCGGGTATGGGTGTGCTCGTGGAGTGTTATCCCATGGTTTCATATGTTTCCTCTCAAACATACTATGAGAATCCCGATGCTAGCTATGAGGTAGGAACCCTACGATTCTTAGTTTCTGAAATGATTATATCCAAATTTTCTCAGTATATGTACGATAATATACATTTTTTGAGATGATTGTGCTTTTCTTGTGGGTTTTCCCCTGTGCTTTGCCTTTTTGGATTCTAGGTGTCCAACTGAGTATAATTTTACTCATCCCTACACATGCTTTACTACACATATCATGTTTTGTACAGATGATCGACACTTTGATGACGTTTAGTGAGGACCAGGACTGGGAAATTCTCATTGAGATTATAAATATGAGGTTTAATCTTATTGTTTTAGATAGCTACACTACACCTAACCTATGGGTACATTTCTCGGCAGACGAGTTTCTGAGACTTGGGGTCTTACTTGTGTTTTGCCTTTCATTTTGTGGGCTTGTATATTGTCTTGGTTTTCCAACTTGTACTATAATTTATCTTGTACTATGGTTTTGGATTACTTAGTGATTGAATGAATTGTTTAATTAGTGATTACTTTTTAGAATTGTGGACCGGGTTGTGATTGTGCGTCTGTACATGTACTTGGAAAATGCCTCCCATTTGGCGGATAATTCCTTCAACGCTAGTCTCCAGCCCCAGGACATTGGGAGGCGGACATAGGGTAGTTGTTGAATGACCCCAAGGGGATGGGTCACGAAAAAGTCTACTTTGAGTATCCATATAATATGCAACCACTTGGAAACCACTCACCCTATCCTCCACCAAAATTCACGAAAATTATCTAATACTTATAATTATTGTTATGGTTGTCAGTAATGTTTTCTCTTTATGATTTCCAAATTTCTATTTAAACTATGCTCTAATATGAAATATAGTTATCCAAACATCACATACATAAATTTTACATATTAATAGATAAATATTCATTACATATCATAACAATCACACTCAAATTATTTATTTCTAGGGCCTTTCTAAACATGGATACATAAATAAATTTTTTATAAGTAAAATACATCATCTCCCACTATGATCCTAATAATTAGAACCCTGTATAGTCATATCATACATAATACCTTTCTTTATAACATGGGAAAAGTAAATATTAGAATGGGTAATATCATATTCTTAGTAAGGGTAAACATGGGAGAAATCTCAATAACATGAGAATAAGGTTATGAGGACCTGAGAATAAAATTTGATAAAAATAAAACCATGTATATCATAGATAAAAATTTAGTAATAGTATAAGCCATAGTATTTCATAATATAAGAATAATAAAGGAATAAAATAAAATAATATACAAGGTTAGAACATTGGCATAATATATAGAGTTGTGGAAAACACATAAAGATATAAAGCCATATGTCAAGAATACCCAATAAAAAATTCATATCATGTTATTCTTGGGATAACTCCACATGTACATACTTTAGTCTTGGGATAACCTCCCTTGTACCCTATTTTTAGGCTTAATATAACATTCTATTTACTCTATGAGCTCATAGAACATTAATCATTCCCCAATAAATTAGAAGGATTTATAGGTCCCACCCATCATATAATACATTTATTTTAATCCAACAAGATTATAAAACATTCTTTATATCATAACCCATGAATGAAAATGTGCCTCATAAAAATGTCATAAAATCTTATCCTAGAGAGAAGAAATGAGTCCTGTAAACATTTAATCAAAGCGTAACCCATATAAATGAAATGGGTTTCATAATCATATCATAAATTTAATATAGAATAAAACATGGAAAATAAATGGGTCAGATAAATGTCTCATAATTATAATAATAAATCATCTAGTGAAATAATAATTATTATACAATTGGATTATATCCATAGTAAAATATAATTAACATCAAAAGATGTCATCCTGGATGGAAAATGATTTTGAAAAGACCCTTGGAATATTTTTTGGGGAAAATTACCTTTATTTGAAAGTCACTTTTTAAAACTAAAAATTCATTAATCAATCTGGAAATAATTTTCATTGAAAATAAACTTTGAAAATTATAAATTAATCTTTAAATAATTTATTAGTTCTGATGATGTGAAATTCTATACAAATTAAAACAAATATTCCTTTCACATTTTCAATGAATAAGAAATGAACCTTTTGAAAATGATAGGAAAATTAATTTTAAAATATTTTGTAGAAAAATTAGAAAAATGAAAAAATGAAATTATAATATCCCAAAAAAAATTAAAATGTTTTTTAAAACATTTTTTTAATAATTGGACATATATGAAAATAGGGTTTTCTTCTAATGAGAGAAATAAAGCCGGGTTTTTATATAAAAATTATTTTTGAATCATGAGTACATAAAGGGAGGAAAATGAATGGAAAAAAATTATTATCATGAAATAAAAAGAGTATATGAAAATTCCGAAGTTTCCTGAGAGGTATTTCCTAATATTTCTTCAATGTAAGAATAATTGTAAATAATCTTATGAAACAGTGAGATTGTATCATAATACACATAATAGTTTGGTAAAATTGAATCATAATCCCCATGACAGAAAGAAATGAAATTTAAAATATCCTTATAATAGTTAAATGTATGATATTACATGAAAAAGGGTCTGTATATATACCACATTAAAGGGATATGTTAAAAACACAATGTACTATTCAATGAAGACAAATGAAGACAAAAATATGTTACCTTAACTATTGACATCATTTGTAAACATTCAAAACTAATTTATAGAAAATATAATTTTTTATAAATATACTTAAAACCCATATTCATATATGTCATTCCATATATGGTTTACCTATGACATTTTATTACCCTTTTATTAACAATTTCATGTTAAAATCATGTTTCAGGCAAAAACTACTTTGTTTTGTGTGTGTGTTTTATTTTTTTTATTTTTTGTACTCTTAATATTATCATGGTAAAATCATATTCTGGATTTGAAACATGATATAAATATTTTATAAACTTATTATATATGTATTTATATGAATCCCAAAAAATAGATATATCAACTGAAATAAACCATTTATAAAAATGGTATGTCACACGTACACATGAACACTGTTTTCATTTTATTAAAAAATGGATTTGAAGAAAGTTAAGTTATATATTATATTTAAATAATAACTTTTATGTAATATATATGACATATATTTATTAAATTTACCAAAATTACCTTCCACTCAATGTTTTAGTGAAAACTAAATCGCATCGCTTCGTGAGGCGGTAGTCCGCCGTATAAATAAATGATGTTATCGTCTCCCCCATAGAATAGAAAGTGAGAATTTATATGTTGTATAATTACATATGTATAATAATTTAAAAAATATCACATATATTCATTTAATATATCCATATTACCTTCCTCGTAAAACATAAATTAAAGACACAACACATTTGTTCGTGAGGCTGTAGTCCGTTTTACAAACGAGCGATATTATTGTTTTCTAATGGGACCAGAGATAAGAAGACATATGTGCTATTATAATTAAAGTGGTTTAATAATATAATAAATATAATATATAAATATTAAATTACAAATTATAATTATTCATTTGAGGTGGTTATAGAAAATGAATAACATCAGTTTGTGAGGCTGTGTTCTGCTATACAAATGATCCACAATTTTGATTCCCATTTGATTGAAGAGTAGGTATGTATATATATATATATGTTATTCTAGTAAAAGAATAAAATATAAATATATATTTGATAATTATGTTATTATATCATCACAATCGAATAATATTTAAAGGAGTTAGAAGAAGAAGTAAAATAGAAATGAATTGTTAAGAACATTACCTCTTCTTCAGACAACCACATTAGGTTTAACTTATACACATCATAGATTGATTTTATAATCTAGAAAATGCCACAAGGATATGGGTATGGATTTAAGGAATATATTTGTGTAGGTATCTCATGATATCAATGGGTTTGGAAGAGTTGAAATGAATATAGTGGGGTGGCCTTTTATAAGTGGGGGTGATGACACATAATGAATTGTTTTTAAAAATAAAGTATACTAACATTTTTCACATGATAAAAATATCAAAAACTATACATTATTGAGTAAAAGAAGTTAAATGTTTGATAAATGTACAATAAATTTTCCTTTTAGAAGTTACATGTTAATTTTATCTCGTATCATTTTAGGTTAACCCTCGATAAACCCATTTTTATCCTAATAATATTTAATTTTTACTACTTTTACAATTATTTTTGAACCAAAATAAAGTTGAAATTATAATTCAAAATAAATTAAAAATATTAAAAAAATGGAGTCCATTTTTCCATATTATATTCATATTATTTAAAAAATATAATTTAATATTAAACCAGTATATGTGACGATAAATTAGATTTCCGAAGAGAAAATGTTAAAAATCATTAAATGTTTTTTAAAAAAAATTAAAAATTAAATCAATTAATATAAAGTAATTCATTATAATGAATATATAATTTAATTAATTTTACCTTTTAAATTTTTTAAACAAAATTATTCTAATATAATTTTTAATTTAAAAGGTAGTTTTCAATAAAAACTAATATTTTTAATATTCATTGAAAAAAACATCTTTTTAGGAAAAACTCATAAATTCACCCTAAGATATTTTTTACATTTAGATTTAAAAAATGAATTTTATTTCACAAAATAATGTTTCTAAATGTTTTAAAAAATTACTGTAATTATATTATTATAAAAACATTTTTTTTGAGAAAATAGTATTCTCAATACATATAAAGTCTTAAAAAATAATTAATTTTTATAAACATGTTAATATAAAGAAATTATAATTAATAGTTAATATTTTGTTATTCATATTCATGACTCCATATTTAATGGATAGGTATTAAAATTTTTGTTTAAAAAATAATATTAATAGTTTGTTTCATTTCATAAAAACACGTTGTTTCGTGTACCACAAGTTATCAAAGAAATTTAATTTATTTGAAAAACATATTTTATAAAATATTGGGATGTTAAAATTAGTCTGTCTTTTATAGATTATACACCAATTTAAACTCACTAACCCTAACATAAACTTTTCATTTATTTCTCATGTAATTAGATTAATCACTATGACTACACTTGTGGTGCTTCTTATTATTTAGAAACATAAACATGTGTCATATTGCATAAAAAGATCAATTTTTATGGAAAAGCCTTCATAAACTCCTTAAAAGTTATAAAAATATACGTGAATAATGCTCAATACTCATACTCCATGGTTTTTATAAATTTCTCATGATCAATATACTAGAGTGTAAATAACTGAATTGATAGTCTCTTTTTGTCACAATAAGATTTAAATTAATTTTATATACATGTTGAAACAAAAATATATTGTATATTAATTTTCTATCCCAAGAGATATAACATATAATTCTTGATATAATTCCTATAGATACCTATTATATCCTAATTCATAGTTTTATTTTACCACATCAAGATCCAATGGATCTACTATTACCAAGTCACTAGAGAATCACAACTGTCTAGGAAACATATTTTTTCACTTGTCATAAGTATTTAATTAAACTACACTATAATAAAATTATAAAATGCACTATATTACCATCAAATTTTGTCTTTTAAATGTGTTTACTCCTTATACACACACACATTCCATTATTCATACACTATCACTCAATAAATATTCACATTCCTATAAAACATTTTCCATCTTTCAGATATTCTAGATTTTTTTCTAAACAATAAAGAAATTTTAAACTCTGAAATAAGAATTAAATTATATATATAGTATCAAACAAATTCAATCATCTCACAAATAAATAATTTTTCTTGAAATATATAAATTTAGTAAAAATAATGGTTGATAGTAACCTATATGTGAAAGAAATGAACTCAAGTAATCTCATTATCATTATAGGATATAGATAATTCACATAAGAATAGTCTATAAAACAAATACAGAAACATTTTTATTTACCAATTACTGTAGAAATTGTAGTTTTTAGGGGATTACTAGTGGTGTATAAAAAATATATTTTATTTTCCCATGTGAAATATGAAAATTAAAAGTTGGTGTTATTTTACATGGATGTATCTAAAATGATACCCAAACCTATTAAAGTTGATGTGAATTTTATAATGGATGTTTTTAGGTAAAATATGAATAAAGAATATTATATTAAGTTGATTATAATACTTTGGTATCTAAAAATATCTAAACACACATAATCTATTCAATGACTGTGTGAAATGTTTCAAAGTGATCATAAAGAGTGAAACATAAATATAGGTAAAATATTTCATAAATACATCAAAGGGAATATGAAATATGGTATCCTACATAAATGTTGTTGGGAAATGATTTTTTAGCTATAGTAATGTTAAATGGTCTGGAAACATTGTCATATAAAATTAATATCACTTGGTATATTTATTTTTATCAAAAGAATTGTATGTTAGATTAATAATATATAAAATTCAATGAATTTAAGTATTCAAAACATGATTAAGTATATTTTACATAGGCTTTTGAATGAATTATTTTGATGAAGGGGAAAATGTGAGATATTAAGGTGAAAGTGGGAAAAGTATTGAGAATTAGATATTACATCAAAGGTGCTCTAAATTGTTCAAAGAATCCATTGCAAAAATCATGGTCTAAATATACTGATATTAAATATGATGTTATTAAAGAGAATGTTACAAATGGAATTATGAGTCTTGAATATATTTTACCCTTCAATGAAATTAATGATATACATATAAATGATTTTATAAAGGATTGATTTGAAGAGATAATGATAAAAATAAACATGTACCCTTTCTGTCTTACATAATGTCTATTTCCATTCCTAAAAAATATTTTTTTATATTTTCAAATGATAAGAACAAACATAACTAATGTTACATATTTATTTTCAAATAATCAAAAATCTTATTTATTAGTAAATAGAGAGTTATTAGTTGAAATGTGTATACTGATTGAGGGAGGAAAAATCTATTTTATAATAGAAATTTGTCTTACCAATAATAGGTTTAATTATCTACAAAACATATCTTTATCCAATAATATTGTTTCTAGATGATTTTATATTTTAATATAGCTAGTAGATTGAGGTGATTTCTCTGTGCTATCAAAAAATCCAAATGGAGAATTAAAATAACTCAAATATTAAGTGAATATTGGATGTTTTTTTGTGATTGTTGTTTGTATTAGTTGTCAATATAATTTTTGAATCAATATTGTCTTTAAAAAATTATGGTAACTTATGGGGATAAAATGAGTTACAATAACATAGATGTTTCGATATATATATATATATATATATATATATATATATAAAGGTGTAAGTGACTATGTAAGACTGTATTAGAGTTTTTAGGATCATATACATGAGAGTATACAATTTAAATAATCATGTACGATTCAGCTATAGTTTTTACTGGTGACATAAAATTGATTTTGAATTTCAATTAGTCATAGAAGGTTAAACTAAAAACACAACTCAATATGTATGATTAAATGAATATTTTCAATTTTTTTTGTAAAATTTATTTTAATTTTTTGGAGATCATGTATGACTAAAATGGTTTTCTTGAGACTTGTACATATGTAAATTGGATTTATGAAACATTGAACTAGAAATTATGAATGACTTGTTTATTTAATTTTAAGATAATTTTTAATTGATTTGAATAATAAATTTTTAATATATAATTGGAAAATAAATGGATAATTAATAATTTCTTTTAATTAGAATTATATTGATATAAATTAGAATATTTTTTTTCCATATTTTTATGATTTATATTTAATTATTCTTAGAGGATATTTTATCATCCTTCAATATAATTGGAAATCAAATCTCATGATGTTTTAAAAAAATATTAATAATCTTTGTGAGTGATTAAAAAAAATTAAAAACACAAGTTTAATAATATATTAAAGATATAGTGTGAAGAATTTTGTGCATCATTATAATTAGAAAAGAAATCGATCATATTCATTCTGAAAATTCTAATGGATCGTAAATTTTATAACCAATAAGAGAAACATTTATTTAATTGTATAATAAAAATTATACCCTGTAAAGATGATATGTCAGTTGAGATTGATGAATTATAATGTTTTGGGATGATGTTTTTTATTTAGTTTGATTAAATTATTGTAAACAAGAGGGAACTTGTATATCAGATGGAAGACATAAATTATTTGGAAAATGTTCTTCAATCCCGGATTACACCGTTATATTTTTTATTCAATTTAAGATATTATTAGATATTTGTATATTGTATTTGACTAAATAAAATAATGATGTAGTTAATAACATTGGTGGCGAACCATGTAAAAATCCTATTATCCCTATGTTTATTATTTATTTATCTTCATATGATTGAGGATGAGTTAGATATTTAAAATGATGTAAATTATAAAAAGACATAGAGGTTACTTTTATAAGAAATTATATAACGAGGGTTGCATTGATTCTACCTGTAATTCTCCTTTTCTGTGTGGGTTTAGAATTTTAATGGTGTATTTAATTTTCATTAGGTTGTTGGAAGATCAAATTTTAATTGGATATTTTAACTTAATTCAGAGAGGTTTGACACCTTTTATAAGTGTTATTAAGAATGAGAAAATGTCTATTTGGTATCTAGGAAGACTCTAGAGAGTAGCAGATGTTTCTAAATGTGGCATGCACTATGATAACCAGATGGCATGTGGCCCAGTACTGGCTAGACTGTAGGTCTAAAATGGGAAAAAAGACTGTTTTACCCTTGAAATTAAAGATGGAGCAACCCTTATTCTCCACTACTCTTTTTTCATGTGGAAAAGGGGATGAAAACCCCCTATTCCTCTTTTGACTCAATCAAGGGATGCTATTGGTGGTAATTTTTTAGCATTAAATGTGTGATTATTCATCCACTGACCTCTATACTCCCTTACCTATTTTCTTCCCTAATTACGTCACTCTATGGCCAGGGATTTAATGTAGATTCCCCTAGATCATGTTGGAATCTGTTGGGTATCCAAGGGATTCAGTTTTCATATGATGTGGGTGGCCCATAACACCATCTACTTGTCATTTTCTATAGATTCATGTAAGGTAATATATGTAATGAATTTTTATTAGGTTTTTAAATATTTCTTAATTAAATTAATTTCATGGAATGACCCCAGATGATAGTTATTTCACCATTGATGGTAACAAGAGCATGGTATGGACCTCTTACATGTGTTTGGTTGTGGGTTGGGTAGGATGAGGCCACTTGGTAGGGTTTTCATTTATTTTGATGAGTTATATAAATTTATGATTAAATTATAAACTGTTGAATTAAACATGATTTTCATTCTAATTAATTAATTCGGATGTTCTGGTGTGGGCTAAATACTCATGAGATGGATTAGGTATGGACAAGGAATGGTAGTGTCTTGGAAGAATCTACCAGTTGGTGGAAATAAAACTAATGTGATGAAGTACTACTATAATAGGATCTTGGTATTTAACTCTATAGTATAATTCCTTGTTATGTGGCATATGGATTTTGGTAATTATACTCTAAATGAAATCCTTAATAATATTAAGTGTAACACTTAAATTAAATATTTTTTTTATTAAATTAAAACTATTCTAAATGAAATGAACAATGAGATTAGAACTCTAAGGTCCTTGTGTACCAACTTCATTATATCAACTAATTATGGATGATACATTATTATTAATATGTGTCTTGGTTCTCTTTAGCCATTTAAGGGTAAATTTAGAGTTAATAAAATAATAATAAGCATGTTTACCATAGTGTAGGAACCTGATAAACCTTTACATAGTGATATGTCTCATATTAGACCCGACAAACATAGTAGGCCTTATTGAACCATGTGGAGAAGCTATATACCCTTATTTATTGGAGGAGTTGTCAGGGTTCAATTATTGATCTATGTAGGATCTTGTTAAATTTCTTGATTTTTTGATACCACTAGGTTAGACATGATGACCTTGAGATGCCTGATGGTAGGTTTCCCAGTGTGGTGTGGAAATGGAACCCATTTGGGGTGTCCATGGTTGTTCATACTTACAGACCATAGTGAGTGCCCAGTGAAGGAAGACCATAGTGATTTTGTGTGATGGGTAATGAGTGGAGATTGATTCAGGTGTAACCTTAAAAATCAAACCATAATTTCAAGGCTCATTACAGGGTACTATAATTATAAATATTTAGTGATGGTCTATATGCGAAAAATGTAGTGGGATAGGAGGATAGACAATGGTGGAATTCATGGGTACTCATTTATTTTTTAGTAGACTTGAGGATGGGATTTCCCCCAGATGATTTTTCATTTTATAATTTATTGATCATTTTTATATATATGGGAAACTATCTTGTGGATATATTTTTTAGTATTGAAAAAATAACTTAGTTTGGAGCTATTGAATAATAAAAGAATCTCCACTTATAGAGATATTGGTAATACTAAATAAGACTACCTTAGTTTGGATTTATTTGATACTAAATAAAACCCATCTAGTGGTTTGTGCCACTAAAGAAAAATCCCTTAGTAGGAAGGTATATGAAAATAAAGAAAACAACCCTTGTTGGTAGGTCTGTTATACTAAATAAATCCCCTTTTGTTGAGAGGTATTTGTTATTAAAGAAAAATACTCTTGGAGGGAGGTCTGTGACACTAAAAGTGGGACTTCCATTTATTTAGAGCATAGATTATATTGGTTTTAAGAAGAGAATAGGTGCTACTGCACAACAACTGCAAGGTGTTTGGGTGTCTTTAGTGGGAATGGTCATGTCTCACACATTGTTGTGGATCAGCTTTATGCACCATTGTATACTGAGATAGAGAGTATCCTAGGTTGTTATTCCAGGTCCAGGGTGATTTTTCCACTATATAATTGTAATTATATATGATTATAAATTAACACTAAGTAATTAATATGATTTTCATGATCATTTCAATATGCTCATTAATATACTAGCCCTAGAAGAAGCAGGTATAGTTGATCTGGGCTGCAGAGCTAGGGATACATTGGTGTTTATTTATTTATTAACAATTTTTTATTTATTCTAAGAATGTAACATGAACATATAGATACATTTATGGTAATGTACATTAATACATTTTTAGTTCCATACTATGTTTTTTACTCATACCCTGCATGCTGCGCCATAGTAATTGGGTACCCGAACAACATTCACTATTCATAGGAGCATATTGAGTATAAAAATAGATCAACTTGTTCGAGATGGATAAATAATATGGGTATATAGAGCTTGGTATGAAGTATGATTTAGAGTTGTAGTGGACAACTTTATAATTTATATCTATTATTTAATTTATATACATGATCATCCCTCTTAGTGATTCTTTTTGTATGATGTATGTCTGCTCAGGTCCCAAATCTTATATTTCATTTATTATATATTGTTTTCATTTATGGAATATGTTTACATGTTTCAATAATATGAATGAAAATTGTTTCTTTTTTGAATACACAATTTGACATTGGGGTAATAGTCTCCCCATGATTTCTCCTTACACCCCGACTTATAGTCACCCGTGATTGTCTTGTATGGAGGTTCACCATAGGTTATGTGGTTCCATAGATCTAGTTATTATTCATAATGAGTGTATATTGGACATTAAAAAGTGGCATTAGTGATTTTTTATTAATTTTACTAGTTGGGACATGATATCCATACACAATAGGAATGTGTTATAGCCTATGATTGATATCAGGCTGTTATATCATGTATACCTATTCTATTAAGAAGTCCATGTTTCTAGGGGATTGCGATTTTTTTCTTGGTGTTCACTATTATTTGCATTTGATTTTCACTTCGTGTGATGTACATGATGTTTTTGGTCTATGGATTATTTTGGATTTCAAACATTGATTTTAAAGGCAAGGGGTGCATCAAGCATTATTATTTTGAATTTAATGTTCACAAGGAATATATAGGTCATCTGGTGTGATTTTTATCAATAACAATAGAGTTTGAATTGTTTAATGTCTCAACTACATATCATATAGATCTTTTTTTATAATATCATTGTAGTATTCTACTCAACTGGACCGACATATACATATATCTTCTTATGATAGCTGGACATGTGGAACTATGATGATATACTCCATTGAAATGATTATGTTGTTGTCTCATGTGAATAGAAGGTCCAATGACTTTAGTGGGAAGGTGTAGGCAGATGATTACTTAGTGCCATACCCCACATGGGGTTTTTTCATAAGATTAGTTATTTAATGCTCCAGTAAAAACCTATATAGTGTTTCACCATATAAAACAAAATTAAACTCTATATAATTGAACCACATTATTATGGTTCCATTATACAGATCATTTAGGTTGATTTTTTTAATTATGATAGAAATGTCAAAAGAATGTCTGATTATTGAGGTAGAATTTCCACAAATTATTTCAATGTGAGAATCGGTTCCTTATGGGATGATGATTTTGGAATTTGATGATAGATTTGTTATATGATATCTATGATTTAGTGATTAGGGACATTGGATGTCTTGGATTTTGAAGATGGTATTAGGGAATATGATCAGTGGGTTGAGACTTTCTATGATAATTGACAAATATGGGCTTGGTGAAGGATCCTAGTGACTTTTAGTCCTGAATCTGGATAGTGGTGAGTTGAGGGATGATGCTGATCGAGGGTGACCCATCAGAGGGGTCATCCTTGTTTTTTAGTAGTTTCATAATGGATTAAATCATGGGAATGTGATTTTGTTGAGATTGGTACATGAAAGGTACAACCAGGTATATGTTATAGTAATGTTTATACCTTATATGATCTTGAACATGGAAGAAACACGAGTTTAGTGATCAGGTTTCAAGGTCGGTTTTTGATGGATGAACCAGTAAAACAAGAGACTCAATTATTTTAAAGATGATTCAAATGGTATGGTTAAAGCATGGATTGATGCTTGAGGTCTTGGGATAATTTTGGTTTATAGAATGTCATGTAATAGATAGTGGAAATATTTAAGTTCATGATTTTTAAGAGGAATTCCCAAGGAACTTCTTGTAGTATGAATCATTAAGGATGACTCTTTCTCGATGACATTTACATAACATGAAACATGGTATTCTAGGTATTGATGATGTGTGAACCCTGATGTTTTGGGTTAGTATGTTTTCTTCATAGTAATGCATGATACCCCTTGGATTCAATGAAATTAAGGGAATGCATTGTTCACACATGGGACCTACTGAATTTTAAATCAGCGATGACCATTGGATGGATGAGTACTGATAGAGTTTTTTGATTCAATTATGGGATTAATGGAATAAAAATTTGAAGGAGAAAGTAGATTTTTATTTTTCAAATATGATGTTGAAATAAATGATATAGTGTTGGGGGTAGATAGTATTAATCATCACATATATGGAGATATAAGCATTGTTTAGTGAAAGAACCTATTTTGGGTGAATTTAATGAGTAATGTAAGTAAGAACATATGGTTTCAAGTGAAAGATAGTCCATTTTATGACATGGACGTCCTTATTGAATTTAATTTTAATTTATATAATTGGTGATGTTTTTGTGAGTCGGTGATGGGTGTTAAATTATGTTTCATGTTGGTGATCAAGTACGAGGGGGTTTAACCACTTATAGTCATCGCGTGTAGATATGGATGGAGTGTATTCCATTGTGTCATGGTTTTGGATTCAATGGAGTAATGATAAGGAAAATCCTATAGAAGGGAGTATTTGGTTATTCGTAGGTGAATTAACATTTATATTGGAAGGTTCATTGTCATATAAAATCGATTGGTGGAAGAAATTTTGTTATTTAAAGTCCAGTGACCTGATGAATCTTATTTTATATGGATTCCTCAGTGAATGTTAGGTATAAAATCAGATATTATAATAGATAGGCTTCAAGCATAATCTTTGGGCTTGGGATGAAAATTTCTATAATTCAAGCATCGATCAGATTGGTGATGTGTTAGTACTTAGGTGGGAGCAAGCCGACAGTTTCGTCCAGTTGGTCTGTTAGGTAGGGAATTTCATTTTAAGACAGGATTGGGATTCAATGAGTTTGTTCAGTGGATATTAGATTGTCTTTAGAAGTAGATTCATCAAGATCAGGTGTTATTGGTAAATTTAAAGAGTTATCAACTGAAGTTGAGCATATTTGAGGTAGATTGGCCTGAGGAGGTTTGAATTGAGATCCTGAGTGGAGTCAGATGTTTTCGGTACATGTCTCCTTTGACATTAATATATAATACAATAATTTTTTAAATTGTTTGACTAGGGTTTTCATGATTTATGGTGTGTAGTGATTTTGAACCCACATTTTGGAAGTTGTTGGAGCACAAGATTGGATTTTTGATAGGAAATTCCATTAGTGGATGACATCATGATTCAAAATTGGATTCTGTTATCTATGATATATCATGGGGAGAACCATGGTCCAGGTGATCTATTTGATGGTTAAATCAACATTTCTCTAGCTAGATGGAATTGGGTAAATTTTATATTGGCCTTTCAGAATATATTTGAGTGATTTCATCATTTTTAGTGGTTTAAGAGCCTTTTTATAGTGATCTTTAGAGGCACATTGCTCATTAAGAAATGGAACATGACCATTTCGCGCCCAATTGAAAACTGTAATAGATTAGAATGTATAATGGGATGGTAAAAAATTCTTATTAGGGATAATAAGTGTTATAGTGGGATTTTATAATTACCCTTATCTGTACGGGTTCATAACTTCAATGGCGTTTTTAAGTTTCTTTAGTTGGAGGGACAGATTTTAAATTTTCATTTGAATATCAATTTTGAGAGATTTAACACATCTAACAGGTTTTGTAAGGAATTATATTTGTCCAATTTAGTATCATGGAAGTATCGAGTGATTGGAAGAGGTAGATTGGGGTGGGTGGGTCTCTAATAATCATACTGAAACCACTAGGGAGGTACCGACTAGCTAGTGGACTAATACCAGTAAACCAATTGTTTTAAAAGGGGGAAAAGCCATCTTTCCATTTTCAAACATAAATATAGGACTTCCCCTTTTTCATCCGTCATTTTTCTCTTGTGGACCAGGTCCTGATCTCCATTCCTACTAATATTTTCCATTGATTAACGGGTGATATAGTTGGAATTATCTTGGAGTTTAATGAGGTATTTTTGTTCTATTGGACTCTGCCAAAGCATAAATTCATCATTAATTAATTACCTCCCTGTAGATCTAATATATTGATGATGATTCCATAAAATAATGCTGGAATCATCCAAATATCAATGGGATTTTACTCTAATTATGAAGAGGTCATCCCGTAATTCCATCTACATGTTGTTTTATGGAGATTCGAGGACGGTACTATGCATAATTAATTTTTTAGGTTTTCAATTTGTTTTTAATTAGATTAATTATTGGATTGTTGTTAGTTTATTAGATATTAACATCAGATGGTACTGGGGGCATTACATGGACCTCTGACACATATTTGGTTATGGGTTGGGTTCAAAGAGGACACTTGGTAGGTGTTTCATTGACTATGTCAAGATATATATATTTATAATTAAACTATAAATTAGTTAACATAATATTATTTTTGTTTTAAACAAATAATTTGACTATTCTACCTTAGGAATTTTTTTTGGATGATGGATAAGTCTTATAGAAGTCCTTATCATGGATTGGAAGTATCTACTGTGTGGTGAAATTAAATAGAATGGGCTAGGTTACAATGGTAGGTGGTTCATGATACCTAAAACTATTGTATTTATTCCATTATATATTACACTAATCTTATGGTCACTCACTATGATGCTAGACCTTACTCTAATGTAGTGGAATTATTGAATGAAAATGATTTTTATTACTAAATTAGAACTCTTATTAATAAATGAATAAAAAACGAGACCACTAAAGGCCTTTTTCACTAGATTGAATGCATAAAAAATTAATTGTTGTGATATTATTATAAATATGTGCCTTGGTTGTCTTAAACACTTTAGGGATATGTTTTTAGTGAATTAACATATATTAAGTATGGAATCCATAATGTTAGAGCCTAATACACCTCCACCTATGGGTGTGTGTTAGATTAGAACCTTTAGACCTAGTCGGACTTGTTGAAACGTGTGAAGGTTCCTTATACACTTAATTATTGAGAGAGGTGATTAGGTTTGATGATTGACCTGAATATGCTCTTGTAAAATTGAAATATTCTTGATGACATTTTGGATTTATGTGATAAGCTCGAGATTCCAAATGAATGGTTCAATAGTGAAGTATGTAAATGGAAGTAACTTGGGGTTTCCAATTTTTTATGAGACTTTGGGACCCTAGTGGGTTCCCAGTGAATGAATATGCATGTGAAGTTATGTCATGTGTAATGGGAATATATTGTGTTGGGTGTCACCTTAAAACCTAAATCAGATGTTTAAGGCTCGTGAGACTATAGTGAAATTGTATTAATTGAATAATGGTTGAGATGGAAAAAATAATGTGGTTCATGTAAGAACTATATATTTTTTGAAATATTTTTTTTAAAATAAATTTAATTTATTCGATAGCTGATGGTACATGAAACAATGATGTTAAATAAACCGCGATGCACTATTAAAATATTATTATTTAATGTGGCACTTATCACCGATCCATTGGATTGGCAGTTATAAATGAAATAACTAAATTAAGAAAAATTAATTATTTAAATATGAATAAAATTAATTTATTTTTTATCAATTGATTACAAGTTAGAATATAATGATTTGAAATTAAAACAGTTAATTTTTTTTGAAATATAGTTTTTATGTAAAAAATTTATTTTTATATTAATAAATTAAATTAATCACTTTTAGTGAATTATTTTAATCAAATTAATATATTATATATTTAATGAAATGTTTTAACATTCATTTAATAATTTTTTTAGGCATGGGATAAGAATAAACCATGTTTTATGAATATTAATGTACTTTTCTATAGAGTAGTTTTTATCATGTTTTACATGCTTATTTTAAAATTATTTTTTTACACTTTTATATTTTGTTTTTAAAAATATTTATTCCATATTTGGAATAAAGAAATTTCTTATTTTGTAAATAGGAAATTTTTATTTTTTGCCAATATGAATAGTATTCTCGGTAAAATTTATCACCTGGGTAAAGGTTAAATCCGGTTAATATATCATATAAATAAGTGATATGGCCATAATTTTTCATCATAATTATTATGTGATGATGGAAATTAGGCCCTTATCAAGTTAATCATGAATGTTATTTGTGTAATTGACACTTTTCCATGAAAATGACCTATATAAAATTTAAATAAATTAAGGTACCAAATTTCACTATCTTACTTTTATGTAAATATTATGTGTCCACATAAGGAAAAAACTAATTTATTGATGAATAAATATTAATATTTTTAGAATTATAAAATTATTCTAATTTTGGTAATTTATTTATAAATATTAATTAAATAATAAATACTATGAATGCTTACTCCACCCCAAAACAATATTTAATAATTTCATGGAAAATAAAATAAATGATAATAAGAATATTCAAATTGACATATTTTTTTTATTTAATGGGGGAGAAAAATTCTATAGATTAATATGATTTATTATAGTTGTTTTATAGGATTATATTGTAATTAGTTTTTATATTTAAGTCTTCTAACTCAAATTTAATGAATAATGTCAAAATTACCATTAATGATTTTTATCCAAATAATATTTTATTATGTTATTTAAAAAAAGTATTTAAATAAGACAAGGTGGATAATATATGGAAATTTTTTTAAAAAATTTGAATTTTATTATACAATTTTGACCTTATATGTAAAATTTTAACCATTTAAGATTAAAGAAGACTTCACTGCGATTAATGTGAAAAAAGGTTAACTAAGGTGTTAAACCCAATGATACGGTTTAAAACACCACTAGAACCTATTTTTTTGATACTATTTCAACAAAATATCAACTTATAGTCGAATCCCTGTACTTTTTGAGACAGTTGGGCAAGTAAATTACTTTATTATAATTTAATGTTTTAAGAAATTCCAGAAGATCCCCTAACTTCAATTATAAAAGGGAACCAAATACATCAATTCATTGCACCAGTTTGTGACTTATAGCTTGAAGATAACCAAATAAAATCTCCTATTAAATTCATTAATCACATTCAAATTTTATTATCTTCCCAAAATACCAACCCATGGGCCCTTAAGAGAAGAACTAATGGAGTTATTTCAAAGAAGAGATGAGGGGATAAACCTATCACTTTATTTTTAATTATAATTTTACCTATGATAAATCTTTTATATGATTCATAAAATAATAAATTCAGTATCATAATATACTTAAAATTAATTATTAATATTAATCTGAATTTAGTCACCCTATTTTCATAAAATTGGGATTGAAAGTATCACATCAGCGTACATACGACTTACCTTCTCTCCATAGCGATACAATTCATTTTTCAATACCATATTTTCTGGATGGTTATTATGACGGGTATAATGTTTACATATTAAAATTATTAAATAATTATATCTATAGATTCATAATATCACTTATATCTTCTTATATTCCAATCTTTTGGAAAAAGATTACGTCGGTCATGTGTACATGTGAACTACCACTTCCGTGTAGCGATGTGATTAATTTTTCATTTGAATTATACATGGATGGTAATAATGATAGCTTTAATGAATATATATGATATTATAATTTTTGTTTAAAGTTTATGTATTATATAAATTTCTTTCATTCCACCTGTCTAATTTTGATAACATTGTTCATGTGTACATATGACCCACCATCTCCATAAATTGTGTAATATCATTCTATATCTTTAACTTTAATGAATGATTATAAACATGTATATAACAAATATATTTAATTTTTATATATTTGTTAACATAACTAATATGATTTTAACATGAATAATGTTCATGTACTAGAACTAACAAACCAAAATTCTTATTAAAGAACAAAATAGTTGACACCTAGAAATGATGATTTTAATACTGGATTATTAATAAAAGTTAAAATTTTATAAGGGGATCACATGTTATATTATAATTGTATAAATGACTCCTTTAAATATTTATAATAAATTTAAATTTATTATAAATTAGGCTGTATGTCATTGAATATAAGTCAAATTTGAGGTAAGGGATTTTCATCTCACTTTTATTTCCCTTAGACACATTAAATATTCACCAATTGATCTTTTATGTGGTGTATATAATTCCTATAAATGTACATTATAATTAATTTGTTTCTAAATTTATAGGTTCTTACAAATCCATATAAGGTTATTTTTCATAGGTTGTATGATTTAAATGTTACCAAAGTGGTAAGGGTTGTATGTCACATTCTCATTTTTTATTGTGATTATTTATAGTGAAGTATTATCGATGAAATATTATGATATATTTATAAATAAACTCATTACGTTTACTCCCCTCCATTAATTTCATGAAAATATTTTTTTACTTTCATTTTCATCACCTTATGCAGTCATGATTCTAAAAATATGTTTTGATTGAAAATCAAATTTATTTCTCTCTTTTGTCAAAAAACATTTTTCTTCAACATATATATTTAAAAAAAAATAAGATTGTTACTATTATACTATGATTTAAAATAAATTATTAACCATATTTTTATTTTTATAAAAATGTTTTAAATTGAATATTCATGTCATTTTTTGAACATGGTACTTTTTGAGTTTTAAAAAATATTTGAAAGGAATATTTTATTCTTATATATAACAGTTAAACATAATTTCCCACCACCATAACGAATCCATAATATAATGATTAATTTTAAATTATTAAGGGATATTTTCAAAAAATATTATTTTTACAAAATTTTTGTGTTTTTTTATTTTGTGAAAATTTATTTTAACTGTTGAATGGATATTTCAATAAAGAATGTTTATATGATCCTGTAACGGCATTTCTATTTATTGAAGACAAAAAACAAGAATTCACTAATTATTTTCTAGGGATATGATCCAAGGATACCATCTTTAATCATTATTTTTTTTGGTTTATGATTATTATGATATGATTTTTATGAAACCCATTTGTTTTCCTCAGGTTATGATATGAAGAACTAATGAAATTTTGGTGAAGGGTCATTATTTTCAATTTGTTATGCTAAGATGAAATATTTCTGAGACCCATTTATTTTCAAATTTTGTGGTGTGATAACTTTTTTATGATCTTTTGGAACCTATATGTATTATATTCATTATCTGAGAGTTTTTACAAAAATTATACAGTCCTCTAATGAATTGGGTAAAGAATGATATCTCATGAGAGAAATGGGCAGGAGAGGGGAGTGAACTTAGTTTAGTAAGGGAATTTTTCGACTTCAATACTATTGGGAGTAGACATTTAATACCATGATATTTTTTGGATTTCACCCATTCCATTATGATAGTCTTGTTAATGATCCTAGTCAATAAATGAAATAAATTTCTATGATTATGTGTATTCCAAAAAATTATTTATTATGCCAATGTTTTGATCTTATGGATAATGTTCTATGATTACTTTATTAGTTTTTTCTTATTAAATGGAAATTTATATAACATAAATCAAGATTATGATATATGATATATGTGGAATTATTTCTAAATTTTATCCTCGGGTCCTCATACACTTATGCTTAGGTTATGCTCAAGTGAACATGGATATCTACCTTTTTTACCCTCACTAGGAAGTTGATCTCAGATGTTCCTATATATTTTTCCCTTGGTTATGAACGATGATGTTAAATATGATTTTTAAGAGTAGTTCTAGTTATAAATATCTAATTAGGATATTATATAGTTAATTTATGAACCCTTTTGTATGTATCCTTGTTTATAAAGGCGCTATACTTATATGATTTTGGCATGGATAATTATGTTATGTAAAGAATATTCATCTATTAAGATGTGATATCTATGTATGAAAAGTATGGGGTTCTATTATTATCATTAGGGAATGTTTTAGTTAACCTTTTCAAACAAGTATGAGAAATATTTATTGAGTACCCTAGGGATAAGTCTAAGTATAGGATAACATTCTAAATTTTGGTATGATCATGGATGCCCTATGTTAAACTTACGAGGTTATATATTTAAAATATGTATTTATTTATGTATTTAATAAATTAAGCTTCATGATTATGTGGTTTTCCACTATTAATATTATTTCCTAAGAAACTATTTTTGGTTTTAGTTAATGTTTGGAACCCGATGGAATCAGGTTAACAACGAATGCAAAAATACTTGTAATGAATATACTCCCATGTAAAAATATAATTTGGGAGATAGAAATAAAAATATATTTCCAGGATCACAAAAGTTCATCAAGTAATGAATAATACTGAACTCGCTAACAAAAAATGGGATAAAAGCATTCTCATGATTCCTTCATGAGGAATCCCCCACCTTAATTTAGTGGGTCTTTAATCCCCTAGTTATTATGAATTGGATAAGTAGCACAAAAAATATAGTTTCATTTCTCTAGATTTTAAAACATGAAAGAGTTGTTTAGATTTTATATCATTTGGAAGGAGAATAGGATCGATAGTGGAATCTTATGAAGTACATGAGGTGAAAGAATGAAATTAAATCCATAAAATGGGATCAGTTTAAGATATTATTATTCAATAATAAATTTCCTTATACATTATTCATGGAAATGGAGAATGAATTCTTTTAGATAAAGTATCAGGATGATGAATCTATTTGTAACTCTAAGGAAATTTTGACATGACTTTTTAGGTATACTTCTGGTGTTATCATCCAATCCAAATGTAAGGTTGATCGATTCTTCAGTGCATTAAAACCAAGTATCTGAAGGGAGTTAACATAAATGTACATCATTTATATTGAATAAATCATGAATATTGATATCAAGGGAGGAATATAGATTATGTTTTATTACATATTTCATAGTTTTGATCAGAAAAGGAAAATGGAATTTTTAGTAATATCCAAAAACCATGGAGAGAAGAAGATTAACCTTCATTTATGCAAAAAATGTGGAATAAAACATTTAAGAAAATTTTTAATGGGACTATAAAATTATTTATTTGTGGAAATTAAGGTCATCAGAAAATAAAATTTTTAAGTGATGGGAAGAAGTTATCTATTGATGAAAATAGATAGAAAGATCCACATAATGAACTACCCATACTATAGTCTTTAAAATATAATAAGTACAGGAAATATACAAATTTATTCCCAAAATTGATGGTTAAGGAATACATTTGACCCCAAAGAAAACGGGAAATATTATTTGAAAACTATTGTTGATGTAGAGTATGACATTTTAGTGGTGAAAGGTACAGTTACCATGAACTCTATAACTTCTAATGAATAATTTTATTATAGATCTACCCACTATTCTAAATTGGAATAATTTTATAAGGGTATCAAAATTACAAATAAATGATTATATGTTGATTTAGAAATAAAAACCCATAATGGATTGATAATCACATCTCAAGTCTATTATTATTCATCAATTAAATTTTGTTTGAATATGTCTCCTATAATTCTTGTTATTTATCCTATAGTTTAATAAAATATTATTTTGGTCATGGATTGGACTTCATTATATAAATCTAAAATCAATTTTTGAGGAATGGTATTTATGTTTGATATCATAAACAAAATTATGATTGTATATATGTGGGATTAAAAAATGAACATATGGTGAAAATTGCATCCCTCATATGGGTGATAATTTCTTTTCAAAAGGGATGTTTATCTTAGATGGATAGAAAGAAACTGAACATATATGATAGTCCTATTATGTAGGAGTTTTTTGATGTATTTCTAGAAGAGTTTCCTAGACTTCCACCAAGTCATGAAGTTGATTTATCAATAGAAATCATCCCTCGTGTTTCAAAAATTTCAATTACTCCATATAGAATGGCCCTTATTGAGTTGTAGGAATTGGAGATGAAACTCACGGAGAATATTCACAAGGTATTCACTCATTGAAGTGAATCACCATGGGGTAGAATAGTTCAATATTATTAAGAATATATATGGATAAAATTTAAATTGTAATGACTATTATGAAATTAAAATAATCAAAATCATGAAAAAGTTTCTTTGACCAAATATTGATGATATATTTAATCAAAATTTTAGAGATAAATACTTTTATAAGGTTGATCTTCAATCTGGATATCATTGACAAAGGGTCAAGAAGGGTGATATTCCTTTGTAATCATTCTGTATAGGTTATCAACACTATGAATTTATAGAGATTCAATTTTATTTTACTAATTACCCTTCTAAATTCATGGATTTAATGAATAGAGACCGTAGTTATTTCCATGATTTGTTTTTGGTAGTATTTATTAATGATATTTTTATCTATTCCAAGATAAAGGAAGAGAATTAAGATCAATTTTGGATTTATATTATGACCATGAAGAAGGAAAATATATTTTCAAAATTTACCATATGTAAATTTTGAATTTTTTTTTATTTTTGGGTCATATAATTTCATTAGAAGGTATATAAATGGATTCATCAAAGTCTGAAGTTATTGAATATTGGCTTAGTCAAACAACTATGATTGAGATATATATTTTTCATGGTTTTTTATGATATTATGAGTACATTGTGGATAACTTTTCATTAATATCGAATCCACTCACCATGTTTACTTGGAAACAAGTCAAGTTTCTTTGGACAAATAAATGTGAATAGAATTTTGAGGAACTCAAGAGAATGTTTTTTATTGCACCTGTTCTTAAATTAACATTTAGAGGAAATGGGTTTTTAATCTATTTTGATGATCAAATATGGGACATAGATACATTCTCAGATTTAATAATATTATGATAGCTTATTCCTCCTGAAAATTAACATTTCATGACCAGAACTACCCAAATGTTGATTTAGAGTTAGTTATAGAAAGTTTTAATTTAAAGACACCGAGGAGTTATATTTTTGGATAATGGTGTGAAATATATTTATCATAAAATATTAAATAATATATTTACATTGAAATTGTTGAATATGATTTAGATAATATGGTTGAAACTGATTAAATATTATGACATATGAGCATATTAAAACCCTTAAAAAGAGAACTAGGTGTCAGATGATCTGAGTCCAATGGATGATTCAATATTATCTATAAAGAGGATTAAAAAATATATCTAAATATTTGATGGATGGATATTGAAATATTGAAGGAAGGGTAAAAATAATTTTTTTTTAAAATTAGTGTTCAACTATCTATCAATATGAAGATTAAAGTGGAATAGAATATAAAATTATATCTATAGATGAAAGATATTTTTTATCAGTTTAACCTTGATTTTTATGGAATGATATGGTTCTTGAACTATGTATTTTTTCCTTACATACAATATTTCAAGAATAATATGTTCGATGAGTCTAAAAGTTCACCATTCTTTATTCCTCATAGAAGGACAGATATGTTGAGAGATTTTAAAGAGTATTTTTTGTGGGAAAACATGATGATAAATATTTCATATTATATATTTCTATGTTTGGGATATCCTAAAGTCAAGGAAAAGAGACAGAATTATAGGGGGGATATTAATACCTCTACCAATTTAAAATTGAAATGAGAAAATTTCACCATAGAATTTTTCATCAGACTCCCCAAAACATCAAAGGATCATAATTCTACTTGTGTTGTAATTGATAGGTATATAAAGTAAGAACATTTAAGTTTTATTAGGCAATATTTATCTCTTTATTAGCTTAATATAATAAACACTAATTAAGTGTTATGTTTTCATGGAGTACCACATATTTTCAAATTTTTTACGATTTTAGGTCCAGATTAAATTTTGGGTAAAGACTTCTTCTTGAAAAGGATAAAGAGTTGAGTTTGAGTATGATGTATTTCCTAAAAAATAAGTTCATTTAGAGAGAACCAATCAAGTCCTGGGAATAATTTTGTGATCTTTTTTATGGATTTAAATGTATTTGGGATCATCACCATCCCCTGGTCATGTTTTATTGTAATAATAACTTCAACTAAAGCATTAATACGGTACCTTATGATTCCCTATATGGAAAGTAGGGTAGAAGTAAAAAAAATTGGGATAAAGATAGATAAATAATTATATTGGGACTAGAGCTAGCTTATGAAATGCAATAAAAGTCATATCCATTCAATAACACATCAAGATTTCACAAAGTCAACATCAACATTTTGATGACAATCATCGGTGTGATATTAAACATGCAATTGGTAAGAAGGTATTTATAAGTGTTTGGTTATGAAATAAGTTTATGATATTCTAATTTAACAGAAATATAATACCATATTATATTTTATCTTTGTATATTCATGATAGGGAAGTGATGATAGCTAATCACTTTGAGCTACCACTCAACCTCTCTCATGTTCATGATGTGTTCCATGCATCTCTCTGGAGGAAGTACAAGCCTAATCCATTAAATGTACTAAAATAATAGGTCATACCCATGTGAAAAGATATTTGTTATTAAGAATAACTAGAATAGATTTTTGATGTAGAGATAACATTCTATAGAAAAAGTCTACTCACTTAGTTATAGTTCTCTGGAGGAAACCGAAATTTGAAGAAGTTACTTTGGAATCCGAGGATATAATGAAACAATTATATACTCATTTTCATCAAATAGATGAATATCATGTGGAATTTTATTTTTAGGGGGGGTGTATAATACAACAAACAATGGTTTTATAAAATTTATATTTAAAAAATATATAATTTCGTTAGTAGACTATATTACACACAACCTCAAGTTTAAGAAAACAATAATGTACTATAAATATATTATTATTTAATGTGAAACTTACAACCTAGTAATTGTATTGATGCGTATGAATAAAATAAATAAATTATGAAAAACTTATGTTCTATATATTTATTCTGTTATTTTATTATTTATCAATTGATTATAATTAAAAATAATACCATTTAAAAGTAAGAAACATATTATATCGAAAGACTGTATTTATGAACATAATGAAATTTTATCTTAATAAGTTATATTAATCACATCAGTAAATGATTTTAATGAAATATTTATAATAATGAAATCGATATTCATGGATACATAAATCCTACCACCTCGATGAACATTGTAATTCATTTTTCTATTATAAACCTTTATGAATTACTAAATATATGTTTATAATGAAAATATTTTATTTTTAAACCAAGTTTAAAATTTTGAAAAATTATGTAACTATGATGAATGTATAAGGACTTAATCTACTGAACTGAAATTCGTTTGAAAGAAAAAAATATTTATCAGCAGAAAACAATGATTCTAAGAAAGGATTATTAATAAAAGGGTGTCGAAATGTTATAAGGGTATAATATATGATACTAAATATGTAAATTAATATATTATAGATTTATAATATATATAAATATATTATAGAGGATACTAGATGACATTAACGGAAATTCAAATTCGAGGTAATGGATTTTACTCACACCTTTATTTCTGTGTGACATATGTCATATATGGCACTTGTATTTTATTTGGTGTATGTGCTTCACCTGAAATTATTTTTTGATTTTTATTATAAATTTTGTTTATATTTACATATGTTACTAAGTTTCTTTATTTCTTGAGGATTATGATTCAAATGTCACCAAATCGGTAAGGGTTTTATGATATAATCTTATTATTTATCCAAATTGTTCTTGATTATATTATGATGATGAACAATTATGATCTATCTCTCAATAAGATCTCTAAATTTCTTCTCCTATGGTTATATCAAGGAGGTACACCATTTCATTCATTTTCTACACATTATTTTCTAAAGAAACCAAAAATATGTTTTAAGGAAAATTGACCATATTTTTCCATTTGGTTGAAAAATACTTTTAGTAAATATACATGTTTTCCCAAAGTGATTTCATAAAGCTTTTTAAAATTATCTTAATATTTTTTAATTTATTTTTTAACCATGTTTGATTTTTTATAAAATTATATAAATATAATATTATTTTCATTTTTTGAATGAGGGAAATTTTAACTCTATACCTAAATTTGGAAGGAATATTTTATTTTTACTTATATGACATGTAAAGAATTTTTTTATTTCATGAAAGATCAATACTATAATTATCCTATAAAAATATTCTTGTATATTTTCAAATAAAATTATGTTCACAATTTTTATGGATTTTTTAGTCTCTGAAAATTTATTTTCAAGTAGATGGGATATTTTCCCCAAGAATGTCATAATGATATGGTAACGTTATTTCTATTCATCAAAGACAATAACAATTGATTTCACTTATTCTTTATTGGGGACATGATCAAAGGATTTAACCAATATTTTTTCTCTAGTTGATTTATTATTAGGATGAAAATATCTTTATGAGGCCCATTTATTTTCCACACGTTATGATATTGTTAACTTTTGAAATGTTAAGGAAACATGTTTCTTTTCCTTAGGTTAGGATGTGATGAATTGTTTTCGAAACCCATTTCATTTCATGGGTTCTGATATGATGAATATTTTATGATCATGTTGAACCAATATGTATGATTTTTAATATGTGATGGTTGGGCCTAGAATTATATACCACTAAAATGCATTGGGAAATGATTGATATATCATGAGATAAAGAGGTTTGAAAAAGGAAGTGAACCCAATCTAGTATGGGAATCCGTCCACTACAATAGTATTGGGAGTGAACCCTAACTTCTACTTTTTTTTGGAGAGTGAACCTATTCCACTATGATAGTCTTGTAAATGATCCATTACTACTAATTAAATGATTATATATCCTTATGTGTCTATCACAAACTAATTTCCTATTCTAATGTTATGTTCTCATGTCTCATGTTCTCTTATTATTTTATGATTCATATCTTTTGAACTACCACGATTTATTCCATTACTAATGATAATTATCTATTCTATGCAGTGTATGATTTTTAAATGTTATTATAATATTATCATTCCTATATTATCATTTTATTTCAATGTGATCATTGATATATGCCTTGTTTACACATACTGGGCATCTGATCTCACAATTTATTATGTTTCCCTTACCAGGGTTATGAATAAAGATTTTAAATATGATATGTCTTGAAATGGTGATAGTTATGAAGAACTGATTGAGAGATGATGTATTTCATTTTTAAACAATTTTTTATGGAGTCATGTTTCCAAATGAATCATACCTATATGATTTTGGTGGGGATCGTTATGTTTTTAATGTATATGAATCCAATTAGACGTGATAGTTATATATAAAAATTATGTGTCACTACAGGAAAAGAGTCCCTTGATGCTCATTTATGTTTTTGGTAGTCCTTTGGAACATCTTTCCCTAGGGTTATCAGGTTATTATGTTATGTTTTTTTTTTGATATGTATGGAAAACTCAATTGGGGATTTCTATTATTAAAATGTAAGAACCTCCTAGTAGTGATGATTATTATACTAAATAAAAGCACCAAGTAGTGAGGTTTATGATACTAAATAATTATACCCTGTTAGAGAGGTATGGTGTACTTATGGAACCCCCCTAGTGTGAAGGTCTGTGATACTACAAAAAACACCCATAGCTGGGAAGATTGTGAAATAATAGAAAAAACCGATAGTATTATGGTTTTTGAAACTAAATAAAAACCCCATTTTAAATATTTAGTGATACTATAGGTGTGACATCCATGGATTAAGAGATAAGATTATATTAGTTTTGGGAAGATTATAGGTCCTACCATGTGCATGCTATCATGGATTTGATGGTCTTTTGCAGGAATGATCGAGTCTCCTTCAATGATGGGGATCTACTACCAATAACCGTTGAATACTGGTATGGAACATTGCATGGGTTTTTATTAGAGGATGAAGAATTCCCCATTTTGTTATCATATATACCTAGGTTAGTTTATCCCCATGTCATTTACATTTTATATCATGGTGGAAGAACCCCATGCTGTTGTTATGTTTTGAATGGATATCTCAATGTGCTTAGAGACACTCCAACACTGGCCAAGGGAGGCCTAGTCATTCAAGGTCATGAACATGAGGGTGAATGATTATTTATTTGATTATTTTAATTAGTATTTTCTATTTATTCTAATCATGTCACACACACTTATCATTGCACTAATATATATGTATGGGACCACATTGTGGGTTCCCTACAGTGTTTTTTACTAATACCACATTTGGGTGGCCATTGCACTTGGGCACCTAAGAAACCTTCACTTTTTTAGTCACATGTTTGGAAGAGGCACGTATTATCCTGATCGAGTGGGATGGCTAAGATGGTAATATGGATATTGGGAAGAGGTCTTTTTTGATATTCAATAATGTATTTTTTTATTTCTTTCATTTTCTTTTTATATGTGATCTTCCTAGTTGGATATCCTACTTGAATACTATATGACCACTCAGGTCCCTTATGATTCAGTTCATTTATTAGAGCTTATTATATTTTATTTTCTTCTATTTTCATTTTTCTAAATCTAGTATGATATTTGGTTATATATTTTATGATTTCACACTCTGATATAAGGGGTATAGTCTCCCCATGGTACCTTATTAGAACCCCACTTCTATTCATCAACCTTTGTAGTAGGGGGAGGTGATTTTGAGGTCATGTGACACAGTCATCCTAGTGAATGTTCATAGTGATCTGTGATGGGACATTACATAATCCCCTTTTAGGGTAACATTACATATTTATAAAAACATATGATGTAATGTACATGTCCTCAAATTGATATTTATGTATGATTTATAATGATCCTTATTTAAGAATCAAATAGTGAATAATTATTTCATTAATAGTAGAATCATTCCTACATTTAATATAAAAATGACTCCTGTGAATTAAGGTATTAGATGGTTCCTTATGTATTTTATCCAGGACTAAAAGATGCTTATTCTTCCTCTACTGGTTTCATACGTATAAAAATGATATCTCATAATGAATTCTAATAAAATAAATACTATGAATGATGTTAATGCAATGAATGAAATCTTAATGTCCTTATTTGAAAATGTTTTCACTAGGGTGATGGGTCTTAAAGGTTCCAAATAAATTTGAGAAATTTGTTTTAAATATCTATTTAGGGAATTCCATGGTAAATGATACTAAACTGTAGATTTGTAAATTAAATTTGAATTTGTGAGAGTGACTGATGCTGAGATTATGGAGTATTTATTCACAATATTTAACAAAATTTTGAGAAATATCATTTTTTATAGAGATACACCAACGGATTCCACTATGGATAAAAATATATTATGGATCTTTTTCAATATATATTATTTTATTGTTTTTATTAGAAGAAATAGGTTTGAATAATTTTTTTTCTGGAAGAGATATAAAGCATACTTGTTGCATATGAGATAAAAAATATTAATTTAAAAAGATAGGCCAAAGTGGAAAAGAAGATTACTTTTAATGCTACGATAAATCTTAACATCAAGGATAAGAAAGACGAGTCATTAAAAAAATATAATGATTTTAAATTATAAAATGATCAATATGATAAATTCATATAACTTATTATAAAAAATTTAAAAATGGAAGGGAACGTATACAGGTAAAATCCCTCCAAAATAAAAAAATTGCATTATTATACATTTTAATTGATTTTCCAATGTAAATGAGTTCTAATACTGATGATGATGAGTATGAAGAAGATTTCTGAAATAATAGGTGGAATAAAAGCTCTAATTTTGAAAATGGTGAAGTTCCAATTGGATCATTTAAGGAAACTAAGGTGGTAAGATTGATGAATCAGTATACTTGGATTTTCATGTTTTTGATCTTTCTATGTAATTATTCCACACTGTATGAAATTATCAATAACAAAGATGATATATTATTCATTATATTATTCACTCAAACAGCTCTTAGATATATAATGAAATACTAACCTGAAGTAATAACACATAAGTTTTTTATAAAGTTAAACTTCGATAATGAAACATGCTCCTTTCAGTGTTAAACTCCTAATTAGAAATAGATTATCACTATTATATTTCATTGATTAAAAGTACATAATCTAGTGGTACATATTGTTTTGAAAATTACCATCTATATTCCTTAGGGAATTTTCATCCAATTACATAATATATATCCTGATAGGTTATTTATACCACATCCCATTTTCTGGAGCTCTTGATAGTTGTATGAATTTATTATAATGGTACCAGAAGTTCTTCAAGGATTATTCATTGATCTAGAAAACATGTATTAAACTTCCATGATATAATCAGAAACTCCATATGAGAGTTGGATTTTTTTCATTAGATTATATTCAAAATGATCAGTACAGATATATATCCATGTGTACTATGTTGTCTTCTTCTTTCATGAGTCTCAACACAATGATGATCAATAATAGTGATCTCAATATCTTATGCTCTTAATTTACATCTATGATATATATATTATGTATGTGACTCCATTTTTAATGAATAAGTGATACTTGATATATTGGGATATCCTTCTTTGACTAGACATATTTTCATTAGAATAAATATAGTGTAAACAGATTATTAGTCTCTCACATTCTTATTCATCACTTATATAATTTATATTCATATAGAATCACGTGGTTATTATTTCCAACATTGATATGGAAATTATTTTGAATTACAACAAATAGATTTGAATTTTGATTCTCATAAAATCTTTTAATCAAGGTCGTCACATTAAATATTTTTTAAAACACAACTTAATTTAATTATTTGAACCTCTATAAAATAGACTTCTTTAATTCATCTAAAATCAAAATCCACACGTGAATAGACTCATAGAATAAAAGTTTAATCATTCCCATTTTGGATTGGTTTTAATCTCAAAACCTCCTATATTTAGATCACAATTATTATAAATTTTTTATTTAATTCTTGAAGAACGTAGCAATAATTTTCTGATTAAACACTTTTTTAGAGTCTCAAAACTACGATTAGTATGAATTTATTAGAATATTCACTTTAATTATCTAATTTTTCTTAAAATATCTCCACATTTTTAAGATTCTCTAAAAATTATCACTATAATATTCAATTTCACTATTTCTATAGAGTAGAATTTAATTCTTAAATTCTATAAATGGTTCATTTGTACCTTATAAAGATTATACTCTATGATGGTAGCCTAAGACGTCCTTATATCCTGTGATGTCATGAACTTTGGGTTTATATACACAAAAAATCTCTTTTTACCCTATGATGTTCTCAACTTATTAGATTTTCACAAAGGGTTGTACCCTAGGAAGGTATTGTGATGTACTATATAATGTTGGTCTATAACATAAAATTCCAATCATATGGTTTGTTCCACTGAAAAAATTCAATATTATGATCAGAATGTACCTAAATATGTCATTTTTTTATACACTATGAATTTACTTGTGTTACCTATAACGTATGTAGGGTTGATTTCTGTTCCATTTCGTTAATATAATATAATATTTTAAAACTATCTCTAGTGTTTACATGAATTATTCAATACAATTTGGGGGCTTCCCAATAACATAAAATCAAATAAAATCCTTACCATATGTTTCTACTTAAATTTAAATAGTATTATTAATAGTCAATACCTCATGGATGGGTGTTCTTTACTTTATATGGTTCTATCATTATGAAAAAAATATATTTTTCAAAATCGTTACAATATGGAATTCTTCATACAAATTATATAATATTATAGATAACACTCCCATAATCAACAATATTAGTGAAAAAGAAGAAAAAAAATAATAAATCATCACTAATTAAAGGGATTCTATATTTAATTCACTACTCTAATGAAATAATAACATTACTTACTTTACCATTATAGAAACGCATCCATAAAAGTACACCTCAATATTCCATTTACTGATAGTACCTTTAATTTGACTTTGAACATTATTTAAAACATATTTACACCTTCTCATCATAATATAAACCATTATTATTGAAAATAAATATTATGCATGCTTGGACTCTTTAATCACAACATTAGTTTTTTTTCTGAATACCATAAATAATCATGTTATATACATATACTTAAATAAACGCTTTTAATCATCTACTTTTTAAAAATAAACGAAAATGGATATTCATACCCCCACACATATACAATAAATGTGAGAGATGATATTCTCATATCAACTTCTAGCTTGTTTATAATATCATCGTATCTTATCTTTATTTAATTTTACTACATGATTTACTTTTTTAAGAGAAGGATGGACACACAATTTATTATACATGATCATTTTGTTATTGAACTCGATGTATATGTGGGATTACTAGATATTGAAAACATGAATGATTTAACCAAGTCATCTAGGTTATTAATTTTTGATTCTAGTATGTGATTCCACTTTCAAACTTCATAATTTTAAGTGTTTTTGAACTGATGTATAAATAATTATTTATCCAACTCGCTAATAAAAATTAATTATTGAATTTCATGTTCTAGAAACATTACTCCCCATTTATCCTTCCAAACTCATAAACCAAAACCACACTTTGTAAATATATTTTTTCCAAATCAAAACAATGGTAGAAAGTGTGATTGGAAAACCAAAATGTCCAATTCATATATTTGGTGTGGGTTCTATATTTCGTGTAGAATGAAATATTTTACATATATTCTTCATGTTTAATCCCTCTAAAGTGATACAATTACTTTGAATTATCTTCATGTTTGATTTTTGTTAAAGAAACTCCATGATGGAGTCCTATTTTTTATGTCTATTAGTGACAACTTCATCGAATTCCCCCTTTGTTTTTGAATCCATAAATCCCTAGAATTCTAGTTCATAAAAATTAATAATGAATAACGAAGTGTTTTAATCAACTCTTTAATAAGTAATTCATTGTTAAGACTTTGATATCAACCCAAATAATCTTTTACTAATAGATCTAATATGACTAAATCCCTTCATGATTATACCCCCTTGGATTTTCCTCATTATATATTGTATGGGTAACATGGATTTCAATCTGTTTTTATATTTCCCATTTGGTGTAACATTATTGTTAACATTTTCAAATGATTATCTTTCTGGAAAATGGATTTTTCATTTTTCATTAACATTTTTAAACAATTATAATTTATTTTGAAAATATAATTATATATATTTTTTCATTGAGACCAATTTTCTTGCATCGTGAACACAAATTTTCATGAATTTTATGGACTATATGGATTTGAAAAAGTCTCATTAAAATATATTTCTTCTTCCAGTTAAGAATTTTTTTTAAATTTATCACTTGCTTGATCCCTCAACATTTTCTTATCCATTCCCAAATATTATGGCCAAATAGTCAGACAGCCCTCTTTTATATACTATGATTTCATGAAGTTTTCAAATGGATTCTTTAGAAATTTTGTTTTGAGTATATTGGTAAAATCCTTCACTTAATATTATGGAATTTCAATTATTACACCAATTCATTTATCCCCCAATTGGATTGATTCCATTCATGAATCGTGATTCATTATTTCAATAATAATTTCCATGGATTATTTAAAAAAATACCCAATGATTACATGTTTACCACAATAAAAATGCATTCATTTGGGGTTTGAATCCTTATCCACATTCTTTTTTGGACATCTTGGTAGTTCATTTATAATTTTTCTTATTTTGATGAAAAGTTTTATCCCATTCTTTTTCTCCCATGGTAGAATATTATTATTTTGTAACATATTTTTTTCTTTTTTGGAGTTATTTCTATCTTAGAATATGAATGATAATTTATGAGTGCATAATGTCACTCTTCATAGATTTGACCACCTATGGAACAATATTTGTATATTTTTTAAAGGTAATACATTATTTTATTGGTGAACATATTTATTTATTTTTTCTATAATTTTTTATGATCAGAATGTGTTCTTGTTACTTCATCTCTAACACCTAACTCTAGGATTCCTATAGCTTCCATATATTAAAATATTGCTCCAAAATTTAATTAATTTGTTCCAAAAACTTAAGAAGAACCAAAGTTTCTGATAAACCTTCATATTTTACTATATGTGGTGGTATTAAAAGATTTATTTTTTGACTATTTTTTAGTGGGATCATAGATCATTGGTATGCTTCTTGGGAAGATTTTTTTGGTCAATCAATAATTAAGACCCTCCGATTTAACTATATATTTCCCCTTTAAATATAAATTCTTCCAATATCTTTTTTCATACAAAACAGCAAACTAAAACATTATGAATCTTATTAGATGAATATTTTTTGTAAAATATAGTAATAATAAAACCTCTAGTAAATTAAAATATATCAATAAATTATAAATTCAAACCAAATAGGGTTAATAACACTACAATTTTAAAAGGGAGTTTATCAATAAAATCATTTTTTCATTATATATTAACTTGTTATTTAAAAGATAAATTTTTAAATTTTAGAATTTGTTTTTTTTATGAAATTAATTTATAAATTCATAATTTCAAAACACTTTTAGGATTAATTTTTTATATTTTCAAAAAATAATTTATTCATAGATGAATAGTGAATAATACCATTTTTTCTCAAACCGTTTCATTTATGCCGATATCAAGAACTACCTATAAATTTAAACAATATTAAAAAATATTATTGTTTAAAAATATATTTAATGAGTAAAATTATTCATTTAAAAATAATATATTATATTTATAAAACATATGATGAAAATTTTAAGAACTTATGTAATATTTTCAAACAAAGAATATGTTTTAGTCTTTTCTTTTATTTAAATATTATTTTGGTATTATAAAGTTCTAGATTGGTTTTATAGCCACATAAATTTAATTTTGTTTTGATAAAAACCCAATTTATGTAATTGAAAGACATAAAATTGGTAATTTTATCTTATAAACTATTTTTTGGTATAAAACATACTTCTCTTAAAAACTGATTTCATGAAAATGTTTGTTTACTTTGATAATAAATTTTCTCATGTAACATCTATGATCTCATATTTAGGTATTTTTACTTTTTATATTTTTTTAAATTTTTACACATAGGTTCCAGTTTTAATTTTGGAAAAAATGGTGTTTTTGGTGGGTAGGACCAGGCTCATGGTTGGTGCATGGTTTAGGGGAAACATACTCTCTGACCCAATTAACCATGTAGTAGGTCATAACCTACTGCACGACCACCACATGGCCATGCCCTTGCTCCAAATGACAACACATTTAGTTTATGAACTACTACATGACAACCACATGGTCGTACGGTCAGCCCAAGAGACCGTGCTGGCTGGAAAGGCGGAGTGCACGATTTCACTACATATTTTATTAAACCATTTGAAGAGTCTAGAACATTATAAACTATATTTTTAATGTTTTTCCTTTTCAAATTTAATCCTTATTCAACCCATTTTCTTCCCCACTCATTATTTTCATCCATTATAGATTCCTTGTCTCCCCCAAACATCATTATATACCCAATTTTTGAAAGCCATTTGCCAGGAAAACGTCAATAGTCTTCAAGTAAGGGGATCTCTCTCTTGTTTCTTCCATATTTTTAGGATTTATTCCCTATTTCTTGGGGTTCTGTTTTTCCCGTATCTATGGTTTCATTATTTGGGTTTAATATTGTGGTTTTGGGTTTTCTCTTGATGATTGGGTTTTATTTTATATTTATTGTAGTGTGATTCAGGTGAGGTTGGAGTTTCACATCAATTTTGGGAATTTTTACACCAATGGTATGTGGTTTCATGTTTAACCATTATTTCATGAATTTATTTTTCATGCATAATTTAGCATGTTACTTGTTAATTGTGAGTGGTGTGTAAGTTGTTTTTTAAAGAAATAAATATGTGTTTAATTTTAATGTGGTATTTCTATGTGGAATTGGGCGTGTTTCATGTGTAAAACCTTGTTGTGTCACTTGGTGGTGTTTGTTAAATTGTGTAATTGGTTTATAAAATTATGTAAGTCTTGAAAATCATGTTTTGATATGGAATTTAAGTGTGAATTATTTTAAAAGTGGATTTGGGGGAAAATTTGGTTTTTAATCATTATAGTGTTTCTTCAAATAGTTTGATAAATTGTTTAAATGATTTATTCAATTAAGTAAGAGTCGTGAAACATATTTCAAAAAAAAATAGTGTACATATTATTATAAAATGGAATTTTGTTGTGATAGTGGTGTAATGTTATGTGTAAGTCCGTGTTTTGTTGATGAAATGTACAAGTGGTGTTATGTGACATGTGAAGCATGATTGAGATCAAAAGGAAATCCCAATTATCTTGGTGGGTGGACTAGGACTAGTAGTATATTGATTCAGAAATGGCCATAACCCAGTTTCACAAAGCAGGATTGACGATGACAACACCAACTAATCATGGATGATGATTTTAGACTCATTTAATTTTTATATATTCTCATATCTAGTGTTTTTTCCAAGAGAAATATTTTGGTCATGGTTTCTATGTAACATTTCACCGAGATAGGCGGTTCATAGGGTCCCATTTATAGCTAGTTCCTTGGGTCATTTTCCCTGATAAGTGATTATTGGCAATATCACACTTACTATCGACATATGGTATTCTTGGTTGGTAATTTAAGAAGATTGTGTGTTTTAATTAAATTTGATTTATTTAAAGTAGTTTCTCATTTAAATTTTCTTTCCTTAAAATTGTTACTAGTGTCCCCTTTTTAAAAAAACATGCAATATATTTTTATTATAATGGTTATATCATGGAATCATGTATTAGATGTCATCCTACCAGGCTTAGGATCACACCCTAGTTACACCTTTGGGTTTATGTAGACGTAGAAATGATTGAAACAGGTAAGTTAAAGGCCTTTAGAGATGGTAGTTCATGTTTCTAGAGGTCCATTTTGGTGTTGTGTTGTGGTGATGACTTGAGGGTGGTGCCCCTTTCTATGTGGTAGATTTTGTGATAAACATGTGGTTCCATTTTGTTGTAGCCTTTTCTTGTTTTGACCTAATCATTGTAACTCAATATTGAAAATTTTTATGGTATTATTGTTTTGAATTTTATGATTTAGTTTATTGATCATTGTTTGTTGTTTAATGTATATAAATTTTTAAAATCATTCTCACTCTTTATTTATGATACCCAGGAACTTGTGCCATCATGTAGGGAGAGGGAATTCACATCGATCCTTACCACGAACTGGGTCGGGTGTTAGTTTGGATTATGAGATGACTTGGTTCTTGAAAAAATGGTATCAAAGCAATTATAGCTATTTGGGTCATTTTATTTTGGATGAGTCTAACAAGATATAAGCTAGGACTATTGGGGCTCGAAGTTCTAGTTGTGATTTGGATGCCTGGGTAGCACACTAGGTGACAGACCTTGAGTCACCATGGGATGTTGGGATTTTTGTTGGATGTATCTTCTAGGTGGGATGTGCAAGCTGCAATATTCACATGGCCATTAGTTGGGGCTGAAGTGGATTAGCCATTTCATTGGTGCAAAAATTTTGATTTATATATATTTTATGTTACTGAATAAATTTTTTTCGAACTATTGTGTTTTTGTTCTATCTTGTGACTATTGATTTTTGTAATAACATGAATGCCCGAAGAGTTCCCTTGAAACCAAAAGAGGATGTTAGAGATATTTCTCTCACACCACTTATTAGAGGTTGGGGGACTCTATGGTTTAGGTTGTTCATGAACTGAGATATGGAGAAGGTCCTGCTCCTACCTCGGTTAGGGAAGATGAATCTGGTCCTAGGAAAGACAAATCCCAAGAGATTCTCAAGAACAAACCACATACTTTCTGAGTTAGCATGATGTCTCAAGAATTAGAGGAGTGGCATGAGAAAAAAATACACCTATTTTAGTCTCTTGATACACCTTAGGAAGTTAGAGTAAAATGCACCTCATTCTTGTTAATGTGTCCCAGTCGAAGGTGGTGAGAATCAGTGCTTCATGTTGGGATGTATGAGCAAATGAGTTGGGATGAATTCAAGGATATATTGAATGACCTATATTGTCATGAGGTCATGGCTTATGCTACATCTTAGGAGTTTTTAGATTTTGTTCATAGGTACCAGATAGTGATGGAGTATGAAAATCGATTTGTCGTGCTTGTTTGATATGCACCTCAAATAGTCTTAAATGGGTATATGAAGGCCCAGAAGTTCAAAAGGGGTTTTTAGCCAGCGATATATTCATAGGTATTCCAATTCAAGCTGAATTTATATATTGAGGTTGCTAATAAAGCTTGTATGGGGGAGATTGAATGAAAGGGAATTTTTGGTTTCTGTGAGGCAATGTTAGTGGTGGGTAGTGGGAGTTCATATTAGAAGAAGAGTAAGCGAGATGAGTAGGCGAAGAAGGGAGATGGTAGCTCAGGACATTCTTCCAGGTAGTTATTATCTATAGATTTTTATGTAGTGTATGTCATGTTCCATTAGCGTGGAAGTACATGGCACATACAACTTGAATGTATATCTTCTCCTAGGCCTTGTCATATATGTGGGGTTATAGGGAACATGTAACATTTTTGCAGGGTGACACCCACATACTATGGTGGGGAAGGATTTTTGGATTCTTGGGGAGTGTGAACTCTATCAGGGCCACCAAGGATGATGAGATCGTAGTTCGTTGGTCATAGTGGTAGGAATGGGTCATCTTCATGGCAGTTCCAGTTCAGGGTAGAGCTGCATGCAAGTATTCATTCTTAGGAAGAGACAAGGCATCTTCCTGTTGTGGATGCGGCACAAACAAGATAGGATGTAAGGCCCTCGATAGATTGAGGTACCATTATAATTTCATCTTATAAAGAAGTTTACATATTTTATACTGGTGAATCTATTTATTTTATCTCCTCCTATCTTGTGAAACTTTTAAACATTCCCACTGAGATTATTTTTTTTGAAATGGATTTGGTAACATCATTGGGTAAGTAGAAGGATAAGGGGTTTCAGTTCCCAACATGTACTCTCTTCATGAAAGGGGTCAAGATAGAGTAGGATTTCTTATTCATGGATATGGATCCTTTCAATTTAATATGTATCATGGATTGGATATTATGCTTCTAACAAAATATTGATTACTATAGGAGATGGGTGAGTTACCTAGAACCTGATAGAACTGCTCATGTATTTGTAGAGGAATAAGATCCTTTGGTGGGTCTTGTGGGACCTACACTCCCAGAGATGGGGAATCATGTATCTTAGTTAATGTTGTTTGTGCTGGTGGATGGTGGTGGCACTTCTGATTGTGGATTACCTCCTGCTGTGGATGAGTTCCTAGAGGTATTTCCATATTAATTTTTTGGGCTTCCACATAGAGTGAGACGTAGAGTTATTGAATGATTTGGCATCGAGAAAACAATCAATATATCTTCCCTCATATTATATGGCCCCAACCAAGATGATTTAATTAAAGATATAGATATACAATTTTGAATCCAACAGGTTTATTCGGCCGATATTATCTCCTTGGATTGCTCATGTTCTATTCATGATGAAGGCTAGTGGATCTTTCTGGTTATGCATCAACTTTTGGAAGATAAGTATGGTAAAAATTATGAATAACTACATTTTCCCATAATTGAAGACGTGTTTTACCAAATGATGGGGGAAAAGTGGTTTTCCAAGATATACATGCATTCGGGTTACCACCAAGTCAATGTGTGAGAGTAAAATATCTAAAAAATGGATTCTGAAGAAGGTAATACCACATTGATTGTTTGGTCATGCCTTTCAGACTCACCAATGCTCCAGTGGGTTTTATAGCACTGATGAATAGGGTGTTCCACCAGTATATTGACTCATTCATTATGGTACCCATGGACAATATCATTGTTCATTCTACATCTAATTAAGAGCATGATCATCAGTTTCAGATCATTTTTTGAACTCTTTATGATTATATCCATTATGAAATGTTTTTAATGTGAACCTTCTTGATCAGCGAGGTGATGTTTCATGGCCTTGTGATTTCAGATTAGTAGGTTTTAGTGGACCTTAAGAATATTAGTGTAGTGATGTCAAAGGAAAATATAAATAATGTTTTTGAGATTATGATTTTTCTTGTCCTGAATGTTTATTAAAGATAGTTTATTCAGGATTTATCTCGGCTTGCCTCATCCATGACCACACTCACCCAGAAATGGGTTATGTTTTAACGGTGAATAGAGTATTAGGAAGTTTTTTAGGAGTTAAAGAAGCATTTGACTACCATACCCATTTTAAACATGCCAAAATGTGGGAAGGGATACATGGTTAATTACAATGATCAATGTTCGGGCCCCAGGTGTGTGTTGATGCAGGATGATTAGGTAGTGACATATGGTTTTTACCAACATAGAACAAATTAAAATAATTACCTAAACCATGAATTGGAATTAGTAGTGGTGATGCATTCCCTAAATAGGTTGTTCCATATTCATTTTGGGGAGAATTTTGTGGTTTATTCTTACCACAAATGATTACTTATATTTTCTCCCCAGAACATTTGAACTTCAATAAGCAATATTGGATTGATTATCTTTAGGGGTTCAATTTTGTTAACATATATACCCCAAGAAGGGGTAATGTGGTGGATGATTCCTTCATAAGATAACTGATAGTGTAGGCTTTGAGGAAGTTCAGTGATGAGTTTATCTTGATGGTCTTCTCTTCCTAGATGTACTTAGAGACCTAGGAGCATAATGGAGGTTCATTATTAGAAGGTGTTCAGTTGAAAAATTCTCTCATAGAGATGATTTAGTAGGAGTATCCATGTGATGAGGTATTTTAGTGGTCTATGTAGATTCTTCACAGTGGGGAGACATATTATTATTGGTCTTTATTTCCCAATTTAACTTTATTCTTTAAGGATCATTTCATGGTGTCGTCTATAAGGAAGGCGGTGTTGCAGAATTGCCACAAATCATAGTTGGACATTCTGACCTAGGATAAAAATTTTATTATGAAGTCTGTCGGTAGTTTTGGTGGTTAGTAATGAGGAAAGATAAATATTATTTTTTACCACTATGCTATACATGTCACTTGGAAAAGGCAGAGCACCAAATTCCCTATAGTTTTAATCATCGAATTCCAATTCCTACACAGAAGTGGGATATAGTCTACATGGATTTCATTGTTGAATTTACACATACCCCTTGTTTAAGGATCGCTATTTTGGTAGTGATTTATCATTTGAACAAATAATCCCTTTTTATTCTAATAAGAGATTTAGAAAATTTTGATGATCTAGGATCGTTTTATATTCAATATGTTGTAAGGATTCATGGTGTTCCATCAACAGTTGTTTTAGATAGTGTACCCTTGTTTTATTTCTCATTTTTGGGAAGGCCTTCAAAAGGAATTGGGGTCATAATTTTAGATTTGTATGAAATACCACTCTCAAATGTTTTGTCAGACAGAGTAGGAAAATAAAATTATGGAGGACATGCTTCATGGTGATGTTTTAGAATTTGGAGGATCATGAGATAACCATTTGGAAATAGTTGACTTTTCATAAAATAATAGTTTCTATATTCAATTTGAATGGTTCCATTTGAGGCACTTTATGGTGAACCTTGTCAGTCTCTTTTATGCTGGGTCGAGGTTGGAAAGACATTACTTTTGGGACTGAGCCCTGTGCAAGAGATGTTTGAGAAGGTCAAGTTGATCAGGAAACAATAATTGATAGCTCAGAGATTCCAAAAATCTTATGCTAATAATAGGCATTGAAATATTGAGTTTTCCATGGGTGATCGGGTGTTCTTCAATGTGCCCACTCCCTTGTGTCACCCTCTATTGGAAAAGCAAGGAAAGAAAATGCTAAGATATGTTGTCCCTTTTAAAATCACTGAGCTGATTGGAATGGTTGAATAAAAGTTATATTTTCCATCTCATTTGACATCAATTCGTAATTTTATTCATGTCTCCCTATTGAATAATTATAATTTAGACCCATCCCATGTGTTTAATTTGGAAGAGTTAGAGATAGATCCTATTTTATCCATGTTTGAGCAGTCAGTGTGAATAGTGGATTCCTAAGGGAAGGAGATTTGGGGGTAGTCTATTCCATTGGTCCATGTAATTTAGAAGCATAGTAATGTTGTGCATGATACATGGGAGAAAAATTTGGGTTTGATCAGGATTAATCATTTTCATTTTACAACTAGGATTTATGTGGACTTTTCTAGGGTAAAATGTTTTCATGGAAGGGAGAATTGTCACATCAGTTATCTCATTTTTAGGTATTTTTCCTATTTATGATTGGTGAATATTTTTTCCTTTTGGTGACCTTTTTAATTTTGGAGAAAATGGGTTTTTTGGGAGGGTAGTCTTAGTGGAATAGTTAGTGCATGGTTAAGGGGAACCATGCACTCCAACCCACGTAACAGTGCAATAGGACAGAACATGCCGCATAGTTGCCACATGGCTTTTTACTAGGTCCAACTAACAATGTGGTAGGTAGTTGAACTATTACACAGTCACCGCACATCCATGTGGCCAACCCAAGTGACCATTCGGTCTGCATAGACTGTGCACATTGTTTCGTCAAATAGATTATTAAAATGTGTAGACAAACCATGCACTCGGTCTAGGAGACTAAAAATTGCATTTTTACTAATTTTTCCTTTATATATTTAAACCATATTCCACACATTTTCCTCCCCACATAGGATTTTCAGCCATTAGAGATTCCTTAGATCCACCATGCTCCCTTGGAAACCCATTTTAAAGGGGATTTGGTGGGGAAACTTCAGGATTTTTAATTTATGTGGACTTCTTCATTGTTTCTTCACTTTTTAGAATTTCTTCCCACTTTCATTGGGGACTATTTTTCCAATACCTAGGGTTTCATTCCTAGGTTTTAATATTGGGTTTTTGGGTTTGATCTTCATAATTAGGGTTCTTTTATGATTGTTAGCAATGTGATTGATGTACAGTTGCAGTTTCACATCGATTTTGGGAATTTTTACACCAATGGTCCGTGGTTCCATGTATAAACATAATTTGGAGAATTTATTTTTCATACATGAGTAATTTTTCATGTTATTTAATTATTGTGAGTGGTGAGAAAGTGGTTTTTATTGGATTGACTATGCATTTTATTTTAAAGGGGAGTTTATATGTAAAATTGGGTGTATTTCATGTGTAGAACAATGTTGTTTCACTTGTTAGTGTTTTATAAATTGTTCAACTAGTTCATTAAATTACATATGGGCTTCTTATCATGTTTTGATATGGAATTTGTGTGCGGTTGATTTTAAAAGAGGATTTTGGGTGCATTTTTTGTGTGAAAAATTTGTAGTGATTCATGAAATTGTTTTATAAATTGTTTAAATGATTTATTAAATTAAGTAGATATTGTGAAACATATTAGGAAAAGGTTCTGTTGTGCGTATGATTTTAAAATGGAATTTGGGTGTGCATGTGGTGGAATGTGATGCATAATTCCTTTTTGGGTTGATGAAACACACGATTGGTGTTACATGACATGTGAATCTTGATTGATAAATAATGGGAATCCCTGATATCTAGGAGGGAGGAATAAGACTAGTATTGTATTGATTTAAATGTGTCTATGACCCAGTTTCACTTAGTGGGATTGACGACGACAACACTAACTAAAAATGGATGATTATTTGAGATAACTATAATTTTGGATGTTTCTCATCTCTAGTGGATCGTGCACAATAAATAAGTTGGTTATGATTTATATGCCACATTTCACAAAGATATGAGGTACCTACAGTCCCATTACTAGCAAGTTATTTTGGGTATTTCCTGCGACTAGTGGTCATTGGCCATATCGCACTTATTGTCAGCATATGGAATGTTTGGTTGGTAATTTTGGAATCATGTGTGTTTTATTTTAAATTCTATTTCTTTAAAGTTGTATCTAATTTAATGTTTATTTCCTTAAATTTGTTAATACCATCTAATTTTTATAAAAACATGCAAGATATTTGTCTTATGATGTTTTGGGCATGGAATCCTGTATTGGGTGTCATCCTTGGGATTAAACTCACACCCTACTTACACCTTTGGGTGTAACTAGAATTGGTAATGTTTGAAATATGTATGGGAAAGGCCTATTGGAGATAGTGGTTTAGGTTGATAGAGGATCTTCTTGGTGTGTTGTTGTAAAGATGCCTTGAGGGTGGTTCCCCCTTTCCTTCTGGTGGTTTTTGTGATAGGGTTGTGGTTTCTTTTTATTTTAGCCTTGGTTGGTTTTGACTCAAACCTTGTAACTGAATTCCTAAAACAATTTAGGGTTAGTTTGGTTTGAATTTTATGATTAGGATTTTCAATAATTGTTAGTTGATTAATGTATATAAATTATGGTAAATCATTATAAATCTTTATTTATGATACCCAAGAACTTGTGTCATCCCTTGGGGATAAAGAACGCTGATTGTGCCTTGCCACAGACCTGGTCGAGTGACAGTTAGGATGATAACCTAGCTAGGATCATGACATCTTAACAATTTAAAGGTTATTTGAAAAATGAAATTATATATTAGAGACATATATTTAAAAATTATTTAATGATTTCTACTTCAAATTTTGTGATTAATATTAATTACCAGAGTTAAATACTAATTACCACGTTAAAAGTTCATTAAAGTAATAGTTTAAAAAATAAGTTGAAGAGCCTAAAATCACCAAATTTTCCCCCAAAAAATGTATGGTTTAGATTTTTATAGATCGAAATTTTTTAGACACATCATTATCTACTGATTTTGGAGCCTTTATCCCTTTAATAGAAACATACCATTATTGAAATGTAATATGTACTTCCAAAATTACCATCTCATTCACTTATAAAAGGGGATCACTTCCCAAACATAATGATAAAATTATTGGATTAATCCTACCCATAAAAATATCCATTTTTATCATTACAGAATCCCCTCAGACTTTTATAAGTATATGGAATGAGTAATTCATCCTCAGGCCCCTATTTTCAAGGAGGCTTTTAGGTGAAATCCCATGTCCTTAACATATGTATTCTTACTCCTTAGTATTTTATTCATAATCTTCATCTTATAAAATTTTTATAGTTACGCTAATAAAATGAAATAATTATAATTAGTATAATAAAATTTTATTTCCTCATATATAAACCATTATTAAATCCCTTCAATCAACTATGCAAAATATAACAACATTCATAATGCGTACATGCGGACTATCACCTCAATGAAGCGATGTGTTTCATTTCTAAATACTGCCTATCATTATTGATAAAAGGGAAGGATTTAATTAAGGGATATTTTTCCTCTTACAAAATTATTATTATTAAATGATAATTTATCATATACCTTTATCCAACACATGCATTGATAAATGGAAATGATAGCAGTGCATCCATAAAGACTATTTCCTCTATGAATGAGGAATTTAATTTTTCATTACAACCCTTCTTGTATGGTTATAAGTATGAATTTAATGAATATATATGATATTTTTTCAATTCCAACATTCTGAAATGTTTATATTATCTTTAAATAAAAACAATTCATTACTTATTAAATTAATACAATACCCTCCCCTTCAGGTCAATTTTACCTCTTACGTGAAGGATGTTACCATGTTTGTGTCATGTGTTATTAAAAAAAGTTATATAATATAAATATATTGAAAAAATAATTCATATAATTTTATTTAATTATAATTGAAATGTGTTATTTATATTAAATATATTTGTTATTATATACCCTTTTGATCCTAAAACACATTGAAATTAGTTTTTCATAACATCCAATTTCACAAAATGTACAATTATTATTTACCAAATTAAAATAAGATTTGATGAATCATTGTAAAACCGTTATTATAGTGTCTTGGATAATATAGGAATAATGATTTTTTAATGTAAAATAATTTATGATTCCATTAAAAAACTAGAATGAATCACGAATGAAGAGTTTTTAGCATACAAGGATGAAACTTAACCTTAACCACAAATATTGTATTAATAAATGGTTATAAATTATATTTATAAATGGATATATATGTGTTAATAAGAATATAAAATATGTTATTAAGATAATTATGTTCATCATACAAGAGTTTAGAGTGTGTTTAAGTAAGTGATAATACAAAGTAATTGTTATTTGTCTTTACATTCAATTAAATTAGAAATGTTTGATATTATATGCCTTCATTTATTTTATATGGTTTATTCATTTAAATATTTCATTAATGTATATTTAATATCTTCCACTTCATGATATTTTAACTTCAATTTCATGGTATCATTATTAAGTTTTTTTTAACTCTTATGTTACCATTACAGTAAGGGTGTTTCATCTAAATTCCCTTTCATTGAGAAAAGTTTTTTAAACACATAATTACATTAAAATTGTGTGTATACTACCTATTGGATATAACATATCATGAATTATAATTTATTCATGGTATTTGAATTTTAATTTCATTCCCTCTTTTTAATGGGTTTCTATTAAAAAAATTTAGGTGTAAATGATATTGGTAGCTTAGAACATATTTATTTGAGTTATGATATTTCATATTGAATTTATTTTTTCAATTCATGTGTTCTTCCACCATAAAATTTTATTATATTTTATTTTTCACTTACTATCTAGAGAGAAATGTTTTTTCATTTCAAGGATTCTTCAATGATAAATTACTTTATAAAATAATGAAATTTCTAAGTGTATTTATCCTTGTATTTAACACAGATTTTTATTTAATTTCTATATTTACCTTTCTTAATGGTGGTCTCCTTTATACATAGATACATAATTATGTGTTATCATGGGTGAAATTTTCCTTTCCCATATCCTATATCCAGAAATAAGTTTTATTAACCCTTTTAGGATGTGTGTTTTTAACAAAGTTATTTTAAAATATTCAAAAAGTCTTTCCATTCATTATAATATTTATTATTATTGACATAAAATTTCCTCTAAAAACATTTAAATTTCTGTTAAGCTGTAATTTTTAATTTAATTTTGAAAACAATTTTTTAAATAAATTTCCACTTCACCTTTTATAAAATTACATTGGAATGTTACTTGTAAAATTTTCTTTTACAAGCATTGTAAAAGAATTTGAAAAATAATATTTTATGGGTTATCTTATTATATAAGTAATTTTCTTTACAAAACGTAATTTATATGTTTTCAAATTGGATTCCAAATGATTGTAAATCTTGATTATTTTGAGAATAAAATAAAATAAAATATTCTTACATTTTTGAAAGGGTTGATGAGAGGATTATCCTAGAAAAAGGGTACACATTAGGATTATCCCAATAAAAGGGGTATATATGAGTATTATCCAAATCCCAAGAGTAGTGCATCAAGATTTTACTATATTTCTTTCCTTTATATAAATCTATTGTGTTCGATATATTTCTCCACACACACAAACCACTGAACTAAAATGATCCTACACATATTAGATAAATTTTATCATGAAAATTTTAAGAATAATAAAACCTATATTTAATTAATCATATTATCCAATTAAGAATTATAACATTTAGAGGATGAATAGTTAATATGATTTATTTTTTGAAATTATTTTTCTTTCTCATGTTACATTTTTTTGTATTAAAAAATTAAATCACCTAATTTTAAATAATTTATTTAATAATATATAATATTTTAATATATTAACTAATACCGTATAATTATTTTAATTATAAAATTGAATATAATAATATTTTGAACACATATTGTTTAGGAATGTCATTTTTCAATAAAAGTGGGATTTCTTTACATTATGATTTTTTATTGAATTTATATTTTAATAAATTATAGTGTTATAATTTTTAATAATAAATTCATAATTGAATTACAAAAATAATTATTAGAATATCTTTAATTTTTAATATTTTTTTGATATAATTAATATTTATTTGAAATGTGAAATATTTGTTTTTATAAAGTCATAGCGCTCATGAATATATCAAGACGTAAGTATATCATAATAGCTTATAAAACATTTTTAATGATGAAATATTTATTTAATGGTTAAATTAATAAATTTATGAATTTTATTATGAATTCAAAAAACCTATTTTCAACAACATAAGTAATAATTTCTAATAAAAGATAGTATTTTTGTCTCATCATTTAATTTAATATTATTTCGTTAAAATTTGTTTTTCCATTATTTCAAAAACAAATTAATTTTATTTTTTAAAATAATTTAATTTATATATATAAAATTAAAAAAATATAATATTATCGAACACATCAATTTTATTCGTCAAGATACACTATTTCAAAAAACAAGTTTTTCATTTTATATATGATAATTTTAAAATTAAATTTTCTTACATAGTGAATGTTTTTATAAAAATGATTTAATATTTTTTAATATATTGGTCTAAAATATTTTATATGGGCCAAATTTTTTTAGGCATACTAATTGAATTACATATGTAAAAATTCTTTACCGCAATAAAGGTCTAAAAATGGTAAAAGGGTTGGAGAAAGTAGTAAACGGATTAATATATTAAAAATATTTCACTAATTAGTGTTTTGGAAATTAATAGAGTGAAAATTTTTTCCACTCAATTATTTTCCATTTTGGAGTCTTCTTGAGATATGAAACCTATGTTTTGTTTTTATTAAGTTGAAATATTTACAAAAAATATATTCTTAGCACTTATAAAAGGGACCTTTCACCACACATTGAAGACCACTCAGATATTTACATTTCATATTAAACATATACTCTCTTTAATTTTCCATGAATACTCTTTTAATCACATTTGGTTCGAGTCACAGAAATCTATCCCAAAAACTTTTTTTCTTAGATGACCTCCAAGGGAAAACTCAAGTCCTCAAAATGAGTACATGTTTTTCACAAACTTATTTTATTTTCTATACATAATTTTAATATTTAAATTTCTTATTAATATATAATGACATCATTATTTTAATCTAAGTAATATAGTTAATCTAATTGAATAATTATTAATCAAATATCTTTTTTCCATCCAATTTCATTATTCTTTATTAAATTTTCATAATAGATGATTAATTGAACCAAAACTATATAAATAATATAATTATAATTATATAATAATTATATTATTTCAAAATAAACCTCTTACATAAACATACAGATCCATTAATTATGGTATGTTCATGAATGGTGCGGTCTAACCACCTATTTAAATAATGCTATCAAATAATATCATGGATGAATACGATAACTTAATCACAAATAAAATATGATATATATTAGTAAATAATGATAAAATTTTAGTTTCCCAATGTTATCATTTATATTAAACTCATTAATTAGGATACCATCACTCTTTTGGTAAAGATCACTAAAACATACTTTTCACCAATTTAATATACAAGAATTGTTTCTAAATATTTAATATAAAGATTTTTAGTAATTTTATAATCTGATATCGTTAAAAAAATTTAGTAATTCTATGATATCTTTTATGTGATATGTTTTATATTCCATATTTTAATTTATTTTTATGGTGTATTAACTACTCCATTTTTTCATGTATAATCAGTATATTTAATTTTAGCATATTTGAATGTCTATTTCCTATAAACCGTATAATTTTTCAAGTGATTCATCCAAATATCTCAAAAAGATACTTTTCATTAATGAAAAAATCCTTAATACTCGTTATGTCACATTAGGTATATTTTTTCAGAACTATTCAACTTCATTATATAGATGTATTATTTAATATTGTTGGAAACTATTTCATGAAACCCGTCTCTTTTGTATGGGTTAATTAAGTGATATTTTAAGATTGGATATTTTAATGTTCTAATCATAAATATATGCATCATTGATTATTTTTTATGGTTTGGGGTCCTATATCAAACTACAATGAATTTTTTATTTTTTTATATATCATGATACAATGATTCTGTGTGTGGGTATAATTTAGGTTTAGTTATGCTTACAAGGTTCTGTGTAATGACTGGAGATCTTGGATGATTTAATATACATAATATGTTCTAAAACATATGCTTAATGTTACACCCAACATAAAAAAACATAATATATTAATAATACATTATTAATAAATCATTTATAAAAGATAAGGTGGTATACCATTAAAATATTTTTCCTTTCAAAGTAAAATAATTAAAATGCATTAATATTTAAAATGTTATTTTCAATAAAATGTACTTTATTTAAATTTTATATTTTATTTTGAAAGGAGAAATTTTAAAAATTTATAATTTAAATTTTATAAATTATATATTTACTTCTTAATTCCTCAGAAAGTATTTATTTAATGTTTCTGAAATAATAAATTGTTAAGGGAATAATAAAAAACTTTTTTTTTCAAAATGATAATTAAATCACATTATTAGTATATGTGAAATTATTTACTATTAATAAAATCATTTAATTGTAAAATATGTATTTTATAGGTCTAATTATGAAATTAATATCATTATTTTGATCTTATAATTTTTTTTAATAATTATAGAATTATGAAACATTTTATTTGAAGTTAGAAACTATTTTCCATTGTTTATTTTATTTTAATAATTTATATATAAAATTTGGTTTTCTCTTGATTTTACATCCATATAACCTTTAAAAATTTTATAATAAATCCATTAGTATCAAAAAAATCAATAATCATAAAAAATTATCTTATATATAAGTTTAAATTTTAAAATCTATTTTTAAATATTTTTTATGTACTTTGTGTGTTGAATTGTAAATTATATTTTCTCATATTTGTGAAATGAATTAGTTTAAATAAATCCAAAATTAGGAATCATCATGTCAATATTTTGTAATAAGGGTCTACTAAAACTTTTATTAATAAAATAATTGATTGAAATTATATTTAATTAAGAGTATTATGTTTTTAATTGACTAATCGATGGTGGATAAAATTTTCCTATATTAACATGACGTGTATACCTTATAGAGCTTTTTTATGTTTAAATTATATCCTACAGGTATTACCAACCATAAATCAACTAACTCACCAACATTTCCTGTCATTCCATATATACACATTACTGAAGATTCTTTTTAATGGAAGGTCCCACCTCTTAAATTATAAAAGGTGGTTCACATCCACCCTTTCAGTAACCTAATCATATTTAGAAATTTACTTGAATACCAATTGAAATTTCTTATCTTTGAACTCCTTAACACTCCCAAATTCCCTTTTTCAAAAATAAATATCCTATGTTCCTCAAATCTATGGAATTCTCCAATAGGATGTTCAATGTCTCAATGTTGGTGACACATCTTATATAGTGTTTATTTATTATTCATTCCTTTCTAAACCAATCACAACCATAGTATAATAATCACTTAATAATCATTAGTGTGTTTATATTTTATAATTATAATTGTACAATAATTATTCAGTCACATCCATCAACTAAGAAAATTTAAAATCATCATTAGTGCATTTGCGTGGATTACCTTATTCATGAAGAGAATCTTTCAGTTCTTATTCACCATCATTCATGGTTAGTTAAAAAGGATATTTAATAATATAATATAATATTTAAAAAAATTATTTATTCATAAATGATTTTATATTTTATGTTATACTTTATTTCCTTTATAAAAAATAGTAGGATCGTCTGTGTCTATGTTTGAATTACAACCTACAAAAGATGAAATGTATATTTTGTTTTCTATATAAACAAACAAGAATGTACTTAAGCATGTATTCAACGTATAAAAAGGTTTACTTACCAATTAATGAAATTTATTTAATGAAAATATTATACATTCTATAAGTAACATTAGAAATACATGGTTAAAATTAATTTATCCTTTAAAAAGAAAATATTAATATAACATTTCTAAATTATGTCTATTCATGGAGAACATATTTAGTTGTACAAATTATTCGATAATGAAATATTAATGTACATAATAATATTCATTTTAGGTTATTATGAAACTATTTACAACACCTTTTACAACAGACAAAAAATTTATCTTATTATAAGAAATAAAATGGACAATCCCGTGTGTCAGATGCGCACAAAAACTATATTAAAAATAATTAAAAACACAATAAATATGCCTTATCCAGTTAAATATAGATGAATAAGTTTATTAGGTGCAAAAAATACAAATCCAATAACCTATAGACAATGTATATTTTTTCACATTGAGATAAGATACAATAGCTCTCATCCCAAAGGATTGATCAATTGATTTGTCATCAAGAATCAAATATACACTTGATTTTCATTTAACATTGAAAATAAAATAAAAATATAATATAAAAGTAAATGTTCGATGTGATTTAATATCATTTAATAATTACTTCTTCATATAAGGAGGAATGAAAATAAAATAATGGTGAGTATAAATACTAAGTAATAATTAAGAACAATGAAATATATTATGAGTAGATAAGGAATAATTAATTTGGAATGGAATAAAATTGGTGATATGGATATGCCGACTCGACCCAAACAAGTTGTGTCATATTGAGTTATGTTACATAAAAAGGTAAATCAGTTTGGGTTTTGTTGGTTTGACCCATGCATGGTTCATTATAGGTCTTAGGTTGGATAAATATTGACTCATATGACTAGATGAACCTGTTCGATGTATGAAAACAACCCTCCCCTTATCAGTTGATCACTCACCCCATCTTCCCCCTGCTACTTCCTCATCCTTGTGATAAACTCTTAATCCACCAACCATGAACATGCCTCCCTATCAAGAAGAAAATCAATCTACCTGATTCATCTCCCCTCTCCACATGCCTTCTCTAATTCACAATCCTTGACATTCCCTTGTGAAAAAATCCTACATCCAGACACGTATTTTCTTCACCTCCTTACCTCAAGAGAAGATCATTCTCCTTGATTCTCCTTGTCCTCCTCTATCACATTTTTCTGTACCATGGTTCAGTCACCCACCCACCAATCCTCTCCTAACTGTTCTCCTCCCCCAACATTCCCTCATGCATGATCTGGAGAAACCCTAATCACCTGGTTCGTCTCCTCCTCTTAATTTCATGCATGCACTATTGAGTCTACGTAAGTAGATCATTTTTTATAGTTTTTTCCTCTTATCATCCTCCCATTTCAACATTCATTTTGTTTATTACCCCTATAACTCAATAACTAGTACTTCTTCTTCTACTAGGGATGTTCTTCTTCCGTAGATAGAGATTCTATAGTGGGTTGGAGTATTTTTCATTTGTAGACATCCATCCTAGATAGCTACCCATTCATGTAACATGGTACAAAAAGTTGGTTTAATGATTTAAAATTTACAATAATTCAATTTTATATGGGGTTGTTCTAACTACACCTTTATTTATAGAAATAGGTTTTTTATGTACTAGAAAACTAGTTGAAGGAGTTTTGGGTATACGGTCACAGAAAAAGTAATCAATTCTTAAAGTGCCTTCTCTTAGAGATTTTCAAGCTTGGGATCATTTTCATAAGTACAAAAATGGAAGGAATATTTTTAATTAATTTTTTAAATAATATATTTCTCATATTTATTGAATGGAACTATAAATTTGAATTGGAATTTGATAATTTGAAACAAAAATCATCACCAAAAAATTGAGAAAAGTCTAAAGACTATTATTATCAGAAGGAAGTTTAAATATAAGGATGTTGGGGCGGTGAAAATTTTAGTATCTCATTTAAACCAAGAGGAGTGTATAATAACTCTTTCTAAAATGATAATAATTGATGATTTATCATTTAAATATATTGATTATCAATGGTATAGATAAATTATTTTAGTTTTCCACCGCAATATCAATTATTAACCTAAAAATTGTTGTTATAGATTGCCTGCATTTATATTTTATAGAGAAATAATAATAAAATTATATCTTTTTTGTTCTCTCATATGGCATGTCTTACTACCAACAAATGATATTAAATTTAGAATTTGAATTTTATATGTGCTTGTACCTTTTATTAAAGATAATTATATAATAATTAAAAGATTCATGTTTTTAAATCTTGCCGATCATAAATGGGAAAAAATTGGCCATCTATTAGAAAAAATAATAAAATAATAAGGTATATAAATGATTAATAAATTAACATGGACAATTATTGTTCTAATAATGAAGAAATAAACTATTCGTTGATTATGGTTAATGATTGTAATGGAATTTTTCTTAAAGGATATTATATGCATATGAGATGTTGTGCACACATTTTAAACTGTATTATTTGTGATGGGATAATAGAAATATATACAGCAATTACTAGTATCATATTTTCCTCTAAGTATGTGATTAGATCACTATCTATATTGATTCATTTCAATAAAATTGTATAGGAGTTAAAAATTCTTAGAAAAAATGCCATAATTCATAATGTGTATAGTAGTTTGAATTCTTGTTACACTCTGTTGGATTTTATAGAGTAGTATGAGAAATTATTATTTTCCTTTTGGAGGATTCATGTTTTGTCGGTGATCTTATTTATTATGTTGGGCCTTTAACACTATATGATTGTGAGCATTCTTATATAAATTCCATGTTTTTGAAAATATTTCATGACATCACTATTAATTTATAAAATTATATGTACATCACATGTCACAGATTATTTGAATCTCTTTGTGACATATATCGAAAAATCTCAAAATAAATAAAGACTAATGGTATTTTGGAGTGTGTGATGGCTATTGAAATTAAGGTGAGGTGGGACAAGTATTGAGTTATTGGTTCCAATATTACTTCTCTATTATTTGTGGTAGTTATTCTAGAACCCTAATATAAATTAGATTACGTTCAGGATAGTTTTGAAATGATGTTTTACAATGAAGATGATAATGTAATGATCACTAGATTAATATTAATTATTATAATTTTTTTAAAGGTTAGGGTCGGAGCCTCATTTTATAAATAAAGCAATGACCTCTTTAGACTGGGTAGAGGGAGACCCATTAAATAGCCCGAAGGCCCAAGGCCAAGTGGCCTGAATACAAGGCTTGAAAGACTAATTTTTTGACCCAAAGAGCCCCTCAATGAATAGTTCTACTACAGTACCCGGGCTGCAACAGTACCTACTACAGTACCAACGACACTACAGTCCTGCTATAGTGCCTCCGCCGCTACAGTGTCGTCGCCGATTTAGTTCTGCCGCTGCTACAGTTCCGCCTCTACTACAGTAATGCTACATTGCCCAACTATAGTGCTGCTACAGTGCCCGGAAATTAGTCCCTGCCCAGATTTGATCCTGGGTCTTTTGGATCTCAAGAAGGAGCCTATACCACTAGGGTATAGGCTCGTTGATAAATGTGATTCTGGTTTTCATCAAGAATCATATACTCGTGATTTTAGTAGTGGTATTGAGGATGAACAGAAGCAAAAAGATGAATATTTCTCAATGAAATGTAAAATAAAATTTACCCAATATAAAAATGAGCTATAAATATATATATAAAGGTTGATGATTATGAGGATGATTTTGACTATCGTACCATAAGAGTATGAATTAAGAACATGAGGATAATTTATTTATACATTATGTAGTTGTTTGAATCCTAAAACCATTGAGGGATTAATTTTCTCCCAAAACTGATTTAGAAAGTCTGAAAAATTTTTAATTAAAAAGAAACTAGTATAAGCTGAATTTATTGAATCAAGAACCATTAAAAATAAAAATATTTTTATTATCATATGACATTTATCAATTATATACAACTAATTTTTAAATAAAAATACTAACTTTTTATTCTATTTTGTTTTTATTATATTCTATCATAAAAAATTAATGATCAAAGAAAAATTGTCTAAAATAGAAGAAGAAAGGATGATAGATCATATTTTATAAAGGTAAAAATTATTTATTTGTTTATAAATTCTTTATAACACACGTTTATTCTTTTTTGGGACTACATATATCTATTCAAGTTTTATTTATATTGTTAATGCTGATAACATTTTCTTGTATCTATTTAAACATAATGAAATTCATGCAACCAAAAATTATTTTCCAAGGTAATTATTTTCTCTATATTATTCCCTCCTAGAATCTATCTTACAAGCAACTTCAAATGACATCCAAAAATTCCATGATATAGTAATTATTTACCATATATTTTTGTTTACAACCACATGTAAATATTATATAATTTCAATATAGCTTGAAACATGCATCATCATGTCATGTAATATATATAATACAGTAACATACACTATAATCTTCCATTTCTATTTATCAGCATAGAAAGAATATATATAACAATTTCATCATAAGTTAACTACTGATTAGAGAAAATTTTTTTTTTTTGAAAAATCAACTCTATAATGGTTTTTGATAGAATTCTTGATTGTTAATTTTTTCATTAAAATAGATTATTTCACATTAGTGGGAGAATGATAAAATAAAAAAATATTGATGATTTATTTCAATGGTAAACATAGACAATATATTTCAATAATCATAATTCAAAGTTGATTTCATAAAAATAAACACTAAAAAATTCAGTCAAATTTTACGAAATAACTCATCATGTAATTTATAAGACCAAATAAATACATATTATCTCTTCTATAATTTACCTTTATTTATATGGGAATGTATTGGTCATGATTGATACCGTACTTGATTATGTGCCTAATATGTTGCAATTACACTCTATTTATGATGAACCATGTCTCTGTTATAGCCTTTTTCTTGCTATATTTTATTAAACATTGAATAGATCCACTTCCCAATCCATAGTTTCATATGACATGTCTATGAAGTGTTACAATAAAAATCCACCTCATTTCATTGGGACACATTTGGTTGATGTTATTTACTTGTTTTGACAGCATAATCTAGTATTCAAGGGGTAATCATTATTTATGTTATGAATTTTTGGAACAATAAGCTATAAGGTTTTGATATAATTGTTAGTATAACCAATAGAATCATGTTTATCTATTTATAAAATGATAATTATAGTATTTTTAAGGGATTTTTTGATTGAGTATAACTATTTCTAAATATGATTAATATGTTAGGTTGTGAGTTTCATATGTTTTAATATGAATGTAGGAATTAATCTAGGTTAAATGTAAAATAATTTTAGTGGTGTATCGTTATATAATGTTTGATTAAAAGTTTATACGATAAACATATTCCTAGTTGATTGGTTTATTTAATGGGATGGTCTGTCAATTCCTTAACTCCTGTATTCACCCCCATTCCATGAATGAGTCATTCAGCTGAGTTGTTCTACCTCATTTCCAATTACATTATGGTTGAATCCAACATTAAAATTTGGGTGTCACATTGTATACAACAAAACTATAGTTGAGGTAGTAAACGAAACCAATGAATGATCTTTTTTGGATAAGGTTGGAAAGGAACCCAGTGAAATTTCTCAGACATGAAAGACCATTATTCTCTAAAAATAGACAAAAATATAGTGATTTTGGTATTTGAGTTGTTTAAAACATTTTAAAAAGATGAGTTTAGTTTAGTGACTAAATGTTTCTTGTTTTAAAACTTTTTTATCAAGTGATTTTGTAATTAATTTCATAATCTTTTAAGGCTCATTTGTTTTAAAATTTCTAATGGTAATTAGAATTTAAACCTATTTTATTATTGCTTTAGTTAGTTTACAGTTATTCCTTTGAAAGTTGAATTCTATTTCTAAAATTTAAAATATTATTTATGGATTAATTATTTAAATTAATCTTCATTTTGGATACATGATCAATGATGTTCAATCATTGTTTCTATATTTATTCCATTTCAATTTTTTATAATTTTATGTATTTCCATTACAAATGTAGTAATTGTTTCTATTTTTATAAATAATATAAGTATGGAATTACTACAATGACTAGTCTATGTTTGGATCTGATGGGTTGGTTGGATCTAAAAATATATACCCTACTTAACCTAGCCCGAACGGACCCAAACTGGAATGAGTTGGGTTTGGTTGAGTTAATTGTCCGTGCATCACATAACTTGTCCCCTAATAGGTAGGGTTGGGTTGGGTCATCTACCCATCAAGCATGCTATCTGAAAAAACAATATCTATTCTTTTTTTTAATGTGGTAGGTCCAAAAACACCCTTATCCTAACCCGACCTGACCCACGGACACCAAAAACTAGAAAGGCATGGCATTTAATCAATAACTTGTGCATGTAATGATTTTGTGGATAATATCAATAGAGTAAACTCATGGATAATAATTACTAAATTCACAAAGAGGGAAATGAATAGTGTTAAATTCCATGATATCTTACATCGTGATATGATTACCACAAATGCCATGTCACATGATATATTAAATTATCGGTAGGCATACAGAAAAACCACATTTAATAATTATAGCCTTCTAGTTTTTTTAAGAGTCCTATAAATTAAAAGAGGGACTATAAAATTACAATCCCCACCCATAAAAAAATATCAAATGCATTCATCATGATTTTAATGATTAATTAAATCCATAAACTATATACCTTATCAAAACATATCTATATTGAGTAAATGATAGAAAACACCATTATTTCCAAATTTAATAAAATAACCATAAAGGTAAACTAGAATTTACAGAAGAACTATAAGGTTTAGGAAAAACCTATCTATTATAAAAATAATATATATATTTAAGAGAAATGTATTGTGTAATGATCATAAGAAAGTGAATGATTCAATGTGAATTTAATGAACACAAAATTAATAATATATTAGAGATGACCATCAATTTAAAAGAAGAGTTTATTGTAAAATCATACCGTTTATTGAATGTAATAAAATTAAAGTGAAAAAGTTTCATAATCCTTTTTTTGAAATACCATTAAAATCTTATTGAAGAGGATAAATTGTGTAAATTGTTTATAGCGACATCAATATTCATTAACGACATATACATTAAAAAGAAACATTCCTTTTGGATTTTTTAATTAAAGATAACAATGAACCTTTCGTAAAACATTAAAAAAAATTCCATTATAACCTAGTAAAAAGTAAAATAATATATCAAATGTCATTGATAAACCATCTGAGTAAAGAAAAAGTATTTATGTAAAATAATTTTGAAAAATTCAAATTTGGAAGGAAATATAAATGATTAAAAAGTGAAATAATATCATATTTTCCTTTAAATAATATTTTTCATGATATAGGATCCAAAGAGTGTAAGTGTTTTTTGAATGTTTAGAAAATTATTAATTATCTAGATTATTAAAAAAATGGATCTTATGATGTAAAAATTATAATATTCAATTAATGAAAATATATGAAATCCCAAAATAAAATTATATTGTAAAAAAATATTTTCTATTTAGAATCTTTTAAGTTGTATCCCTTGATACTATAAAATGAATTTAGAATTAAATAATAATGAAAAAATAGATATCCATGTAAAATATATCTATGGTTCAATATAGAACCATATAAAAATAATTGGGTACATAATACCAAAATGGTCTCAATGGAGTGGAAGTTGAGATGAAATCCCCTAAAAATATCATATCATTGAAGTGAGCATTAATCTATGAAGTGATTATGTTTAACAAATGTAAATCCACACAAAAATAGTGGAAATATATTATAATAAAATTTGAGGTCAGTCCACACATATTCATTAAAAAAATTGAAACTATTATATATAAAATTAATAATAAATGTATTGCTATGTAATATGGTTATAGTAAATACATTAAATTATTTGGTTTTATTATATAAAATAATATTTAAAAGTCCTTTAAGAATAATTACCCTTGATAATATATCCATTTAATAGTAATCCTATGATCAGTATAAATTTATAATTTTAACGAATCTAATATACACACACAAAGGTGTTGATGACCTCAACTAGTTGGATGATACCCTATCAATCCCATTTATCAGAGATTTTTAGGGAGATAGAAACAATGATATTTTTCCATGTCTAATCAAAATCTAGTATCCAACAACTTAAGCATAAGATAAACTATTTGGGGGAGAATTTCATGATCATCGAGATCCAGACCAAAACCATATACATTGAACCAACCCATAAATGTCTCAAAGTCGCACACCTAAACCTTAGTGATTTTTCTGGATTATTAATGGGATATGTATCATGAACATAGAAATATGAGTATTTAATTTTTTTTTATAATAGTGAATATGTTTTTATCATATTATATTTACATTATTAATGATTTTTATTATAATACAATAAAACACAATTTTTATTTTTTTCAAAATGATGAAATTAATTTAAGGAATTTACTTTGACGACTGAATTGATTTTTGAAATAAATAATAGTCTAATAAAATATTATTATTAAATAATTTTTATCAAATATTTATTTTCACATTATTTTTATGAAGTCAAATGTAATTATTATAAGGTTTTAAAAACTATTATTGTCAAAAAATCATGAATTTCATGATAAATGTCGATATTATTTTTAAAAGTGAAAATTAAGATATCTATAAATTATTTTAGATAAAATTAATATTATTCTTGGAATCAGAACATGTTATTTTCCTAATTCTGATTTTTTAATAATTTTATGAGACAATAAAATTTGTTGGTAAAAATTAAATACCGTATAAAAATACAGTGTGTATTATGACATCATAATGAACCAAAAGTGATTGAATAAATAAAATAAAGGGTATCCACAACAAAAATTATGTTTTCCATTAAAAAAAATTAATTTTATGTTTATTTTATTAACTTTATTAATCATTTATGAATCCTCCAATACCATTTATATATTTTCAGGTTTTAAAATCATTTCATTACGAGTATGACTCACCATCACATAATAAAGGGTATTATTTTATTATTATATTCAATTATAATTATAAAATAATGAAATAAACTCTTATTCTGATGAATACATTTGAAAAAAATCATGTGATGGTTTGTGGTTTTGGTTATCTAATATTATAGACTACAAAACCTATGTCAAAAAAATAATAAAGAAATCCCCAAACATTTCCTATATAAACCCACCCAATATCCCATTTATCCTCACTAATAATACATGAAGAAAGCCCCTATTCTTCAATTTTTTATATAGTGTTCTCCCAGGGTTCCCCCAATCTCTTATGAAGCTCCTCCCAAACATTTTGAGTCACAGAATCATGTAAGGAATCTTTTTCTTTCTCATCTTTATTCAGGTATCTTCTTTAACATATTTTTTTTATATTAATTTCCTTATGATGATATGTGTTATTACATATCCCCTTTAATTTCCAATTTTTTTTAAAATGATGATATAACCATTTCTCACTCATTAACCCATTTAATTAGTTTTTTTGAGAAGTCTTTATAATGCTGAAATTTCACTGGAAATTTCCATGAAAAAACATTTGTGTAGTAGATACCATACCCATTTCCTATCAAGGGTATTCAACTTTATACAGTTATAATTCTTAAAACTGGGGTTTAAATATATGTATTCAATAATCATTAATCATGGAATGAAATATTATGAAGAATGAATCTAGGTTTTATGATATATATGTCACACATAAGTATGAGAATGAAATGAAAGTGATGGATGTACCTAGAATTATTGAGTTTTCAGATGAATTTGGTAATAATTAGTCTCATAACACACTTTGTTGGGATAGTGAGTGAACCTTATTCTTTTATTTGACTTTTTTAAATCATGATGTATTGGCAGTTATCATTGACCTTTGATTATGATGTAGTATTTTAATTTGTTTCCAAATTTCCCATGTTTCCTTTTTAATTATCATGCTATTTCATTTCTCATTGTTCATGTTTATTATTCTCAATAATTTATTCTTACTTTCAAAGATGTGTTAGTTTATTCATGTTATTCCATGGTTAATCCTTTATTGGGATTCATAAGTCACCCCTTTATTATGTATGTCCCCAGATTGTCCCTTGCAGTTAAAATTGTAGGAATTCCATGTATGTTTTCAATAATGACAAATTTTTTTGTTTTTATTAATTATGTAATAAACATAATTACGAAATACACTATACTTTTTAATATTCTGGGTTTTATTTATTATAATTTTAGGTAATAAATCATGTATTAATGTGAAACAAGGAGCATGGTTTTTATAGTTGGTATCAAAAGAAATGTTTAGTTATTTTTTGGATTATGATTAGAAAACTCCGACCAAATCCTTTGGGATAATAATAAGTATGAGAAAACAACCCACAATTTTGGTAAGTATAGATTTTGTGGTTTTTCAAAAAAATAAATCAATGTTGTGTTAATATAAGTGGATGTGGTTCTAGAAAATATGTATATAGGGGAAACAAATCTGACAAGGTGTGCTGGGTCTGACTCGGTCTAACATGGTACAAGACAACAAGAATTAATTCACACATAGATTCAAAAAATCAAGGGATATGATTTGGTAAAATCAAAATCACACTATGAGCAGTTAATAATGGGAGAAAAAATGACCATAAGAATATATATTAGGAAATAAATAATGGAAAATATAGAATAATTCCTAAAAATAATAAGATTGAGAAATAAATTTAATTTATTTTTTACCCCTTTAAATTCATTATATTCTCGATTATGTGATTAATTGTTTTAAAATACTCACTCTGAATTTTCCTTTTATTATATCCAATGGTCATAGATAGGTGGAATCATGTAAATAATCAATGAGATGAGATATTTTATGACTTCCCTAATGAGATTACCATCCTGATTCAATTTGGAATCGAAATATTTATAAAGATACTCTCCCAGCCAACTCAGGTTCTGAATAGAAACCGAAATCATCAGAGTCACCCAAATAAACCTTATAAAGAACAATACTCTATTGATACCTTTATGTGAGAAAGGCACTTGAATTTCATTTTATTTCCTGATACATTAATCATGGAATTAAGAATCAACTCCATTGAGATGATCTTATCCATCCTTCAATGGTATGAACTAGAAAAGGTTTTACTAGATATTTATCTTATTCAGGGACAAGGTGATCAAAGGTGGACATTAATATTGAATTCAAATCATGTGGAAGAGATAAAAGTGAGGGGATGAAGGAATTTCAATAATTTTTTGCTAAACATTTTCATTGAACTCTATGACTTTAAAACTACAGTGATTTCAATTCCCTCAAGATAAATTATGATGAATCTATAAGTCTGTATGTGGAAAACATCAAAAGATTTGTATGATACACCTATGTATTTGTTGTTACCCCAGAATCTAATGTTGGATTCTTATATGGTCGTATAAAACCTAATATATGAAAATGCCTGGTGATCTATAACTTTTCTTGCTTTGAGGAATGTGTATTATGTGCCATCAAAGTTGAGATGGAGGTTGGATAATATCAAGTGTATCAAAAGGATACTATGTATAATTGGGATTTCAATTCTAGTAGTCAGATGAGAAAACATAATAGATCATATAAATTTCAACATCTAACTTGTCAATGGTGCAGAAAGAAGCACTCCAAAAATTTTCTAAGGGGAATGAGGAAATTATTAGGGTGTGGGAAGGAAGGACCCCAATCTGGAAATTAATGAAAAAAATATGTCTAAAGCATTTGAAGAGATAAATGCTCCCTTCCTCCCTATGTGAATTGTTCATTTCTTTGACTATATGGAACTATAGAGCCATGAAAACAAATACACTAATCCAAGGGTTTTCAAATAATATAATAAAAATCATTGTTTTAAAGGGAGATATTTTTCCAACATAACCACTGAGGATGATCCTGAAAACAAAGTGGTGACAGGTATAATTGTTATTTGCTCCAGAATAGTAAAAATACTTTTTATTATAGTTCTATTCATTTATTCACATCAAAAAGATTTAGAATAACTATTCAAACACCACCACAAATCATGTAAGTACATAGTTTAGTGAGAAAAATGAGGAAATTATTATATCCAAAGTATATAAATCCTCCCCTATCAAAAATTTTGGGATGAACATCCCATCGAACCTTTACATAGTCACTTTGGTCGAATTCTATGCAATTATAGTCAAGTATAGGCTTTCCCTATACAGAAAAAAAAATTTCCAAGATAAGGAAATCAATCTCTATTTATTGAATCGTCCTTTGATTCTATAAAAGTGGAAATAGGAGGATGGATATTCTTTTGAAATAGCATCTCTGGAATGGATATTTTTTACCTATGAGAAATTATATCTAGCATAAATGATTGAGTATAAGGAAAATTTCATCCTTGAAGACATTCCCTTTGTGATTGAATATGCTGATGTGTTTCTTAAGGAATTTCCTTGTCTTCCACCTAAGAAATAATGTAGAATTTTTAAATGAGATTATACCTTGTTCATTAACATTATCGATTACAACATATAAAAAGGATATTTTGGAACATGAGGAGCTAAAGAAGAAACAACAAGGGAATATGTATAAAGGGTTTATATGAGCATGTGCTTAACCATGGGGTGTACACATCCTCTTCATGAAGAAGAAGGATGGGTCAATGCACATTTTCATTGATTATAATGAGATACAAAAGATCATAATAATGAAAAAGTATCATCTTACATGGATTTATGAATTGTTAGACAGACATTGTGGAGCCTAATACTTCTCCACGGTGGGTCTTTGGTCAGGATGTTACCATGCTGGGGTGAAGAAGGTGGATATACCCTATATTTAAATTCTTATAAGGCACATTCACTATGAGTACATAGTAATTCTAGTCAAACTCGCTAATTATATAGTAATGATCATTTAAATTATGAATAGTGTCTTTAGATATTGCCTCAAAAATGTTTTGTTAGTATTTATTATTGATATTATAATATTCTCAAAAACCAATAAGAGTACGAGGAGTATCTGATAACTATAATAAAGACCATGTGAAAGGAGAAGCTGTATGAAAAGTAGAAAAAATGTGAGTTATGGTGGAAGAAGGTTTCATTATTTTTGTATATCATCACAAGAAATGAGATATACTTGGACCCATAAAAATAATAATAATGTGAAGAATCGATGACTCTAACATCTATGAATAATATTGGTTGTTTCATTAGATTAGCTAGGTATTATCACCAGTTTGTGATAAACTTCTCATGGTTATCAATCCCTCTAACCATGCTAACTCAGAAGGGAGTCAGGTTTTATTTGAATGATGAATGTGAAGAGATCCTCAAGTAGTTGTAAAGGAGGCTTATCACAAACCTTGTGCTCACACTACCCACATGCAGTATACTTTTATTGGTATTCATTGATGCTATAAAAATGGGATTGGGATGTGTGTTGATGCAAAATGACAAAGCCATAGCCTATGGTTCATGGAAGTCTAATGTTCATGAATAGAACTACCAAACACATGATCAAAAGATAGAAAAACTATGTTTTTCTTTAAAAATATAGAGGCATTATCTCTTTGGGGAGAAGTGTGAAATATATATGGATTAAAAATGCATCATGTATATATTCACATATAAAGAGATGAATATGCTCCAATGAAGATGGATAGAGATGATCAACGACTACTAAATCCACTACCATCCATGTAATGTGAATAAATTAGAAGAGGGCATATGTAGAAAGGATCCGTCAATTTTATCATTAATGATAATTGAAAAGGATAATATCATCTTAGACATAAAATTTATGGACATGGGAAACCTAAAAGAATGAACATCATCCATATTTACATAAATTATTTCTCAACCATCCATTTTGTATATGAAAAATAATACACAACGAAATGTTGTGGGAATTAAAAAAATGTTAAAACATTAATAAAAGGTAAATTCTTAGTGTTAAATGTTAACAAAGAAGGTTTTGTAAAATCTGGGTCAAGACTATGTCTACCATCAAATACTGAGTTTTAAAAGGATCTATTGGACGATGCACATAGTTCAAACTTCTCTACACATCCAAGAAGTGAAATGATTTATTGAGATATCCCAAAACAATATTTTTGGGACAATATGAAGAAGGATATAAAAAAATATACATTATATTGTCTTGGATTTCAATAGGTGAAGGTAGAAAGGAAAATATATAAGGTGGTGATGAAACCATTACCCATACCTACCAGGAAATGGGAAAATATCACAATAAACTTTGTAACCAGACTTCCATCAAAATCTAGAAGAAACAATTATATCTAATTTTTGTTGTATCATCATACAAATATGTCACACTTCATTGTGATTCGAGAAGAATTATCACTGGATCAGGTTACATGGATATACATCAGATAAGTGGCGTGGTTGAATGGAGCAATACTATTGATTGTATCTGAATGAGATATGATATTCACCTCCAATTTCTGGAAAAGGATTCAAAATTCTCTAAACTGTGAGTTGAACTTCAGAACAACTTATCACCCTCAAACTGATGACCAATCTGAGTATACTATCCAGGTACTTGATGTAATATTTGGAGAATTCTCAATTAACTACAATGTAGGATGAGATCAACATCTTCCTCTAGTAATGTTATCCTTCAATTACTACTTCCACTCAAAAAACCAAATATATCTTTATGAAGCCCTTAATAAGAAGAGGTTCAGAACAAATTCATATTGGGATGATATTGGGGAATGAAAAATATTAGGTCTTTAAATTGTTGAGGAAATAATGGAAAAGTTTTGGATCATACAACAACACCTCAAGGCTACTCAGAGTCAAAAAACAATTTATGATGACAGTCATAAAAAAGACCTAGAGTTTGATTTTGGAGACCTGGTAGTCCTTTGTATATCTTCATGGAAGAAAGTGGTGGGATTTGGGAATAATTTAATGATTAGTATAAGATAAATAAGCATTTTTGAGATCCTTGATCGTATTAGAGCGGTGGAATATCGACTAACACTCCTTCTTATCATATCTAATATACATAATGTATACCATGTATCCATTATAAAGAAGTATATACATGAACCCCTATATATACTCAATCCCAAGGTGGTAGCATTGGTGAATGATCTCTTATATGAGGAGTTGCAGGGAAGATCTTAGATCATGGAGACAAAGTTCTACGAAATTAGACAAGGCACCATGTCAAAGTAAATCGGAGAAACTGAAATATTAAAGAAACATCATTGTATATATAGGAGTTTATGAAAAATAGTTTCAAGGATCATTAATAATAATTACCATTCATAATGTGAAGTGCACTGTGTTGCATTTTTTGTCAATGAGGTATGTTGTTGTCAAGGAATGGATGGATGTCAAGGAGTTTCAATATGTGAATGACAAAGGATGTGATGGTGTTGGTGATGAATGGAGAATGACCATGGTACTAAGATGAATGTCACTTAGGAGATTCACTAAGTGGCATAGGAGGTAATGGTTGAAACATTCTCCATACAATATTAGACGATTGTAGAACTTCTCTTAATGTTTCAATACTTGTATCAAGGTGATACTAAGTTACAACACTTCAAGAATGAATGATGATGGATCATCATTACATCAGACGATTGTTGAGCTGATCTTTAAGTTCCAAGAACTTGTATCAAGTGGATAAAATGTTACAACAATGTTTGAAGACCATGCATTGTCTTCACAATGCATGAGGATATGAAGATGATCCATCCACAACTTCTAAGTGGATGAAGTGGATTAATGGAGATCATGCACTATCTTTTAGTGTATGAGAAGCAGAAGAAGATCCAACTTGATCTCTGATTAGATCAATGAAGAACATTGAAGAATTAATTGATTTAGGAGATTCGGTTGAAGATGAACCTTCTACAAATACCTCATAAGTCTAGAATATATGTTGAGGAGGAATGATGAATTCTAATGAAGTAGAATGGAGGTGAATAAGAAGAATAGAGGTGAAGAAGAAGAATGGCTTGGGAGAAGATGAATGGTGATGTGGCATCTAGCATTTGAACTTGGTCACTTTGTTTTTACACAAAGGACTTGTTCTACACTTAGAAAAAAAATATATGCCTCAAGGGCCAGCCTTAAGGGTTCAACCCGAGGCTCTTGTCGGACTCAAGGTCACCATGCCCATGGGGATCCCATGGGGCCAGCCCGAGAGGCTGGGGGGGGGGGGTGTATAAGCCCCGGGGCCACGCAGGGGAGTCAAGACTGCGGAGCGTGGGCGCCAGAGCGCGCGCCCGTGTGTGCATTGTAGGCGCTAGTGGCGCGCCCGCATAAGAGAACTCGGTGCGGGGTGGCACCGAGAGGGGAGGAGTTTCAATTGACATGGAGAGGGGAGTGTTAGTTTGATAAACCGCGGAAAAACCGGGAGTCGTTTTGATGTGGTACACGGGATTTTGCCGCGGAGCGAATCCTGGCCGCTCGATCGATCGCGCACCAGATCCTGACTGCACGATTGATCCCACGTTAGATCTTCTGATCGCGGCCGTCCAAAGTTTTTTAATCACCTGATCCAACGGCCCGAAAGTTATCCCCTACCTCGAGCTCACTCGAGGCCTTTGCGTGAGCCACCATCGAACCAGGAGCCCTCCTGAAGATGAATTTCGAGTTCCCGGCCACCGTTGTTTGAGCTGAAGGATCCATTGGGTTCGTCTCGACGTAACGAACACGATCATGCAAGAAAATGGGCATGCATGCAAAGTTTGGAAGATTTCAAATAATGTTGAGGAAAACGAAGTTTCTGAGGCTTCATGTGTTCGTGTTTTTCATGGATTGGATTTTAATAAGGCCATGCATGCGTTCTATGTTGCATGCACGTAGAGGAAAAATAAAGGAAGAAACCCGCGTGAAATAGAGAGAAGAAAAATAATGATTTGGAAAATGATGAACGCCCAAAAATCTTGGGGATTTGAGTTGTATCTCATGCGGATGAAACGCCTCTCCCTTGCCTATAAAAAGAGAGGCTGAAGCATCTTAGAAAGCTTGCTGAAACTTTGAGGAGTCCCGTGAGTGCTCTCTGCCTCGCGAAAAAAGAATCCCAGCACAACTCACTTGTCCGGCTGAGTTTACTTTTGCGCATACTTGCGCGAAAGAAATTGGAGGTCCCCTGCGCACCTCCCTTGCATGACAGGAAGTTCCCTCTCCACTCGCACACTTGCGCAGGAGGAGGAAGGAGCCTCGCGGTGTTGCACCTTGCACACCCGAGGATTTGCGCACTGCCTTGTGCACCCAAGTGCTTGCACGATAGAAGAGAAGAAGGCCACTTACACCTTGCGCGCCTTGCACTAAACCCCTATACGGAAGTGGGAGAAGAAGAGGAGAAGCCACATCCTTGCACACCCCCTTTGAGTTCGAAAGGATTATAACTACACCTACGGGTTAAGTGTTTGAAGGCAGTGAAGGCCACCACATTTGTGTGTGTTCTAAACAAGAGGAAGGCCGAGACTATACCTTGTGTGTGCATCAAGTGGAGACCACACCAAGTGTGTGTGCAAAGTGGAAGAGAAGACCTTGTGTATGTGTGGAAGAAGTGAAGAGAAGGCCAAAGACTAAGAAGAACACTTTGAGTGTGTGTGGGTAAACAAGAACAAGTGAAGGCCGAACCTAGTGTGTGTGAACTAAGTGATAGTGAACACACTTAGAAGAAGGAAGAAGTGGAAGACTCTCACACTAAAGTATAACAAACATTAAGTGTGTGCAAACAAATTGAATTAAGTGTGTGAAGTTCAAGGAAGGTGTGTGTGCTGAAAGTGTTTACACCCTTTGAGGGTTTATTGCACCAAGAGAAGAAAGAAGAGGAGTGCATGCATGCATGCACATGCACACGTGAACAAAGATAAATCAGGCTGTGTGCATCTGAGTTGTCCAAGACCAATAGTTCTTGAAGATTTTTGAGAGGCCATGCAGTCAGTGCATGAGGAAGAAGAGTTGCCATGAACTCAGTTCCTGAAGTTGATGTGAAGTGAGACTGAAGCCAGACTAAAGTTAAAGACAACAGCTGCCTGAGTTTTCAGTAATTCAGAAGACCCTGATCAACAGAAGTGATCAAAAGTTTTGAGCAAGACCAACAGACCTTATCAAAGGCTGTTGAAGATTCTTGAAGAGAGAGGTCAGGTCATCCTGTGAAGAAGGAGATAAATCCTGAGCAAGACGAGAAGACCTGATCAAGTTATCCGAAGTGAAGAGCAAGGTCAGCAGTCTTTATCCTAGACTTCCAAAGATACTTGAAGAAGCGTAAAGTGAAGAAGAGCTACTAGTGTGACTCGAGGATCCAGGAGAATCCCTCTGTGAGACTCTGTGTGGAAGAAGACTTCAGTGGGATTTTGGAGCAGGCCAGTGGGACTCTGGTAACACTGTGGGACGCAGTATAAAGACCCTCCTGTGGGACATAGGAGAGATACAGTGGGACTCTGTATCGACCATTGTAATTTTAACAGGTTATAATGGAGAAACCATGTTGGGGGGTATAACCAACATTGAAAGGACATAGGCCTTTGGTGCCGAACCTTGTAAATCCTTGTGTCCTGTGCCTTTACATTTACTGCATCACTCGAGGAAAGGCTGAGAGATGCAAGAAGAGTGGATCGAGGCCTTAACAAGCCATAGAGGTTTAATTGATAAAGAATACAATTAGTAAAAAGTTTTAAAGGATCAATGATTCACCCCCTCCCCCTCTCAGTGATTCCCACTGATCTGGGAACTTCAATTGGTATCATAGCGAGGTTACCTCTAAAATATCCAAGGGAGTCTTTATGAAGTGCAGATTTGAGGAAGTGAGTGAATACCCTCAAATGGAGATATCTACCAAGAATCTGAAAAACAAGAAGAAGAAACAGGAAAAGAAGATGAAGAAAGCATGTCCTAGCTGTGACGATGATGGAACTGTCAATGATCTTCTAAATGCACTCAAATATCTTCAGAAGACAGTCCCCATGGAAGTGGCAATGTGTAGTGCTACAAGTATCCATGATCTTCAAGAAGAAAAATTGCAGCTAGAAGAAGAAGCCAATTCTATTGAAGATCAGTTGGCTAAAAGGGTTGGCATATCCAACACTCTCAGAAATCTAGTGAAGGCCAAAGATGAAATTGTTTCCCTTTTCAATGAAAGATTTGAAGAAACTACTGAAGAATTGCAAATAAGCTTCTCTGAGAAAGAAATCTTTATGATAACCATCAAAGATGTTTTCCATGCACTGGAAAAGAGACACAAAGTTTCAATGATTTTCAAAGATGCTCAACATGAAGACAAAGTAAAAAGGGTGAAGGAGCTTGACAGTTCAATGCAAGAAATGAAGAAGGTGCATGATGAACAGATAAAAGATATGAAAGAAAATTGGGAAGGAATGCTAAGAACTGTTGGGGATGAGAAGAACTCCCTCAACATGAAATGCATAGAACAAGAGGTGATATTGAAAAATCTGCAACCACCCAAAGCCAAAGCCTCCCAGTCAGCTGAAAGGAGAAATGTTTCTACTCAAGTATGCATTGAGCAGGGTGATTCTAAAAGAAAGACGTCCTCTAATAAAAGGGAAACAACTTCTAAAAATAATGTACCATCCATCCCATCTTGTTCTCATGTTTCTAAATGTGTTTCCACAAAAAGTTCAGGATGGAAGAATAACTCCAAACAAGTATGGATGAAGACAATGAAGAAAGAGAGCTCTCCTGAAACAACACAACAAGTCATGAAATGTACCCAACAACCAGAAGGACTCAAAAAGTCAAGATTTAGGGGTCAATGTTGGTGTTGTAACAAGTATGGGCATTGTGAAAATGATTGTTGGTACAATCCTCTCAATGTGAAAGCACAAAGGAATCCCATGCCAAGGGGGAGAAATCCAGAAGGAAAGAAGTAGCATCCACAGGTCCAGAGACATCTGTTTACTGCTAACAGATTTGGATTGCTTGACAACATCTGGGATGTTTGCAAAAGCGGTCAAAAAGATACATGTCAATCTCCAACTGTATCCAGAGCTAAAAAGAATAGAAGATCACTAAACCTGCCTAAAATGGAATCCTTGGGAAGCAAGAAGAAAGATGAATATGCTCCCAAGAAAGTTTTTAAAAAGGAAAAGAAGTCCTTGGAGTCTAAATCCAAGAAGGGTGATGCATCCAGAAGGACCACCAAGAAAACATGCTTCTACTGTGGAAAGAAAGGACACACCCTGGATCTTTGTGAACAAGCCATGGAACTGAATAGAAGAAGACTGGACTCAAAAAGACTATCAATCCAGAAGAAGCAGAAGGGATTTATTGAAAATAATTTTCCTAAGAAAGGTAGCTTAACATCATCAAAAGAACCATGTGGAATATCCAGAACTGAGGCCACACTTCCAAGTGACTTACTAGTCATATGGCCTAATCAATTGCAACTTTTCATAGAACTGCAGAGATCTGAAGATAAAGCACTTGCAATAGCTAAGGCAAAAGGAAAGAAAAATATTCCACATGAAGATCAAGTTCAGTGTGCGAGCTGCAATCAAGCTGGACATACTAGTGATAAATGCATGATATTCATTCCATCTCAGAAGGGATTCTTCAAAAGAATGAAGATTTCACCAGGAGACTCTAGTGCTTATAAGGCACCTAGAAATAGAGGAGTCACACACAAAGAAGTTAAAGAGGTGTTGAGATCCACACCAGCACAAACATCATTGAAGATCAAATTTGCAAGTGTGAATAATGGTGAAAATGGGACATCTCAGTTGAGAGAATCTTCTCTACCTTGTTGTTCACATTGATAAACCAAGGAGGTTCCATCTTATTCCCTAAACACTTGTATTTACATGTGCTAACATTTCAAGGAATTGAAGATGATGATCATTCTCATCTGGAGAGTGGTTTGGACAGAATGGAGTGCACCCCTTGAGGGGGAGCCAATCTGTAGAAGATGGGATTCTGAGATTTAATACCATCTTGAGAAAATTGAAGGTATTCCAATCATACATTCATCCCTTGTTTCTTAATTGTATTCATCATGATAATTAAGGGGGAGTATTGTTTGAAGACAAATGGTTGAAAGGGGGAGCTTTATCTTTGCACCTGAACTTTCTAATGAGTTTTTTGAAGTATGTGCAGGATTTAGAAATTCATTGTTATATCTGAAAAATTTCAACCCCTTGATGCCTAAGCATGATCTCATATGTATAGTGAATTATGGAGAGCATTGAATTCCTTGGTTACATCACTCTTGTTTTCTACACCGAGTTAGCCCAAGTAAACTTAGAGTTGATTTACTAAAGGCTCTTTGCTAAAGTGTACATGTGACATCATCCCTCTCTTAGTGATTTTCAAGAAGATGCTATTCAAAGGGAGGAAGAAATATTTTGAAGAGAACCACACCACACCTTTGCATTTGATTTCCAATAAGGGGGAGAAAATATTGGCACACATATTGACACATTCATATGTGCAAGAATAGTGTATTGACAACAAATACAAAGGGGGAGATTGAATTGAACTGTGTTGCATTTGTTGTCAATGAGGTATGTTGTTGTCAAGGAATGGATGGATGTTAAGGAGTTTCAATATGTGAATGACAAAGGATGTGATGGTGTTAGTGATGAATGGAGAATGACCATGGTACTAAGATGAATGTCACTTAGGAGATTCACTAAGTGGCATATGAGGTAATGGTTGAAACACTCTCCATACAATATCAGACGATTGTAGAACTGCTCTTAATGTTTCAATACTTGTATCAAGGTGATACTAAATTACAACACTTCAAGTATGAATGATGATGGAGCATCATTACATCAGACGATTCTTGAGCTGATCTTTAGGTTCCAAGAACTTGTATCAAGTGGATACAATGTTAAAACAATGTTTGAAGACCATGCATTGTCTTCACAATGCACGAGGATATGCAGATGATCCATCTACAACTTCTAAGTGGATGAAGTGGATTAATGTAGATCATGCACTATCTTTTAGTGTATGAGAAGCTGAAGAAGATCCAACTTGATCTCTGATTAGATCAATGAAGAAAATTGAAGAATTAATTGATTTAGGTCATTCGGTTGAAGATGAACCTTCTAAAAATACCTCATAAGTAAATAATATATGTCAAGGAGGAATGATGAATTCTAATGAAGTAGAATGGAGGTGAAGAAGAAGAATGGAGGTGAAGAAGAAGAATTGCTTGGGAGAAGATGAATGGTGATGTGGCATCTAGCATTTGAACTTCGTCACTTTGTTTTTACATAAAGGACTTGTTCTACACTTAGAAAAAAAATATATGCCTCAAGGGCCAGCCTTAAAGGTTCAACCCAAGGCTCTTATGGGACTGAAGGTCACCACGCCCATGGGGATCCCATGGGGCCTGCCCGAGAGGCCGGGGGGCCGTGTATAAGCCCCGGGGCCACGTAGGGGAGTCAAGCCTACGGAGCGTGGGCGCCAGAGCGTGCGCCCGTGTGTGCCTTGTAGGCGCCAGTGGCGCGCCCGCAAAAGATAACTCGGTGCGGGGCGTCATCGAGAGGGGAGAAGTTTAAATTGACATGGAGCGGGGAGTGCGTGTTTGATAAACCGTGGAAAAACCGTGAGCCGTTTCGATGTGGGACGCTGGATTTTTCAACAAAGAGAATCATGGCTGCTCGATCGATCGCGTGCCAGATCTCGACTGCACGATCGATCCCACGTGAGATCTTCCGATCGCGGCCGTCCAATGTTTTTTAATCACCCGATCCAACGGCCCGAAAGTTATCCCCTACCTCGAGCTCACCCGAGGCCTTCACGTGAGCCATCTTCGAACCAGAAGCCCTCCTGAAGATGAATTTCGAGTTCCCGGACACCGTTGTTCGAGCTGAAGGATCCATTGCGTTCGTCTCGACGTAACGAACATGATCATGCAAGAAAATGGGCATGCATGCAAAGTTTGGAAGATTTCAAAGAATGCTGAGGCAAAGGAAGTTGCCGAGGCTTCATGTTTTCGTGCTTTCCATGGATTGGATTTTAATAAGGCCATGCATGCGTTCTAAGTCGTATGAACGTAGAGGAAAAATAAAGGAAGAAACCCGCGTGAAACAGATAGAAGAAAAATAAAGATTTGGAAAATCATGGACGCCCAAAAATCTCGGGGATTCGAGTTGTATCTCATGTGGATGAAACGCCTATCCCTTGCCTATAAAAAGAGAGGCTGAAGCATCTTGGAAAGCTTGCTAAAACTTTGAGGTGTCCTGTGAGTCCTCTCTACCCCACGAAGAAAGAATCCCCGTGCAACTCACTTGTGCGGCTGAGTTTCCTTTTGCGCATACTTGCGCGAAAGAGATTGGAGGTCCCCTACGCGCCTCCCTTGCATAACAGGAAGTTCCCTCTCTGCCCACACACTTGCGCAGGAGGAGGAAGGAGCCCCGAGGTGTTGCACCTTGCACACCTGAGGACTTGCGCGCTGCCTTGTGCACCCAATTGCTTGCGTGACAAAAGAGAAGAAGGCCACTTACACATTGCGTGTCTTGCAGTAAACCCCTACACGGCATTGGGAGAAGAAGACGAGAAGCCGCATCCTTGTGCGCCTCCTTTGAGTTCGGGAGGATTATAACAACACCTACGGGTTAAGTGTTTGAAGGCAGTGAAGGCCACCACATTTGTGTGTGTTCTAAACAAGAGGAAGGCCGAGACTATACCTTGTGTGTGCACCAAGTGGAGACCACACCAAGTGTGTGTGCAAAGTGGAAGAGGAGACCTTGTGTATGTGTGCAAGAAGTGAAGAGAATGCCAAAGACTAAGAAGAACCCTTTGAGTGTGTGTGGGCAAACAAGAACAAGTGAAGGCCGAACCTAGTGTGTGTGAACTAAGTGATAGTGAACACACTTAGAAGAAGGAAGAAGAGGAAGACTCTCACACTAAAGTATAACACACTTTAAGTGTGTGTAAACAAATTGAATTAAGTGTTTGAAGTTCAAGGAAGGTGTGTCTGCTGAAAGTTTTTACACCCTATGAGGGTTTATTGTACCAATAGAAGAAAGAGGAGGAGTGCATGCATGCATGTATGCACATGCACACGTGATCAAAGATAAATCAGGCTGTGTGCATCTGAGTTATCCAAGACCAATAGTTCTTGAAGATTGTTGAGAGGCCATGCAGTCAGTGCATGAGGAAGAAGAGTTTCCATGCACTCAGTGCATGAAGTTGATGTGAAGTGAGACTGAAGCCAGACTGAAGTTAAAGACATCAGCTGCCTGAGTTTTCAGTAATTGAGAAGACCCTGATCAACAGAAGTGTTCAAAAGTTTTGAGCAAGACCAACAGACCTTATCAGAGGCTGTTGAAGATTCTTGAAGAGAGAGGCCAGGTCATCCTGAGAATAAGGAGATAAATCCTGAGCAAGATGAGAAGACTTGATCAAGTGATAAGAAGTGAAGAGCAAGGCTAGCAGTCTTTATCCCAGACTGCTGAAGATACTTGAAGAAGCTTAAAGTGAAGAAGAGCTACTCGTGTGACTCGAGGAGCCAGGAGAAGCCCCCTGTGATACTCAGGGTGGAAGAAGTCTTCAGTGGGATTCAAGAGTAGGCCAGTGGGACTCTGGTAACACTGTGGGACGCAGTATAAAGACCCTCCTGTGGGACTTAGGAGAGATACAGTGGGACTCTGTATCGACCATTGTAATTTTAACAGGTTATAATGGAGAAACCATGTTGGGGCGTATAACCAACATGGAAAGGATGTAGGCCTTTGGTGCCGAACCCTGTAAATCCTTGTGTCCTATGCCTTTACATTTACTGCATCACTCGAGGAAAGGATGAGAGATACAAGAAGAGTGGATCGAGGCCTTAAGAAGCCATAGAGGTTTAATTGATAAAGAATCAAATTAGTAAACAGTTTTAAAGGATCACTGATTCACCTCCTCCCCCTCTCATTGATTCACACTGATCTGGGCACTTCATAATGTATCCATTTAATAGTGATCATTTAGTTAGTATTAATATAGGGTTTTATAAAATTTTTCTGACTTTGACAAAGGAAGTGATGACCTAAAATAGTAGGATCATGAATGTTGAATCCCATTTATTAGATCATCCAAGGGAGATAACATCACATGTATTTCCCCTTTTCCAATACCAAGAATAAATCTAAAAACATAATCACGATCAATATCATTTATAGTATAATTTCAATATCATCGAGATGACGACCCAAATGATCTACATCGAACCACCCCATGAAAATATCAAATATACACTCCCAACCCTTAGGAAGTTTTATAGTGTATTAAATGGTTATGTATCCAAACACTATCTATATGAGTATGTACATTATTTTATATTGAATAATGAATATTTCGTCATCCATTTAATGTTACTTTATGAATTATTTATATTTTAAAATAGTAAAAGATAAATTGTATATTTGGGTAATGATCAAATTCAATTAAGGATTTATTTTCCTCACATAATAGTTTTTTGAAATTAATAATATTTTAATAAAATATTACTATTAAATAATTTTTATTAATAATAAATTATAAAATAATTTTTCTGAATTCAAATGTATTTTTTATAAGGTTTTGAAAACTATTACTGTAAAAATCCCAACATTCCTAATAAATGTCAATTTTTTTAAAAATAAAAATTCATATATTTAGAAAAATATTTATTTAAAATGAAGTTATTTTTTTGAAATAGAACATCAAAATTATCCAATGGCGACTTTTTCATAATTTTTTAAGAGATTTGATTTTTTAGGTAAAAATTAAATACTATATAAATATATGGTTCGTATTATGATATCTAATGACTGAAAAGTTATTTAATAAATACTATAAAGGGTATCAAAGACCAAATATATTTTTTAAATTTAAAATAATCTGACTTTATCTTTTTTTTAATAATTTAACAAATAATTTATGAATCCACAAAACCAATAATATGTTTTGAGGTTTTAAAATCATTTATTTATGTGTATGACATACTTTCACATATGTAAGGGTATTATTTTATTATGTTCATCCCATGGATTCGAAAATAATTAAAAAACCCCATTTTAACTAAACCATGGTAAAAACATGGGATGTATTGTGTTTTTATTTATTTTATTATATATATTTGAAAACCTATGTTTGAGTAACTATAAAGAAATCCCCACTAATTTCTTATATAAAACCACCCAATATCCATTTTAACCTCACTAAAAATACTCAGAGCACATCTTGACTCTGACATTATTTCTCTAGAGTCCTTTCTAGGTTTCCCTAAGCTCTCAAGAATCTCTTCCCAAGCATTTGGAGTCAAAAACTAAAGTAAGAGATATTTTCCTTTCTCCTCATACGTAAGAAGGATTGATGTTCTTGCTTTTCATAGGAAGGAAAAGAGATGGAAAATTATTGTAACATAATCATAATTAAATATAAATAAATTGTAATTCACTAACCCCAATTTTCCAGAGTCGGTGCATTATTTTAATAAATTCGCATGATTATAAGGAGTCATGTCCCGAAGGACCAATCAGTTTAGCAGTCTTGAAAAATAGATTACATAAATAAACTTTACAGAAAAATTTCAAACATAAAACACAACATATATAGTTATTTGAGAACTGCATTATTTCCTTTAGCTTAGCCATGTATATAATTCATTATACACTTCTTGTTATCCTAGGAAAATAAAACATAAGAAACGGGTGAGCTCAGATGCCCAGTAAGGGTAAAAAATTTATTGAAAGCTATAACAATTTATTCCAAGATGTGTGATAAAAACAACAACCCTGTTTAAACATAAAATTGAACATAATATGGTAAAAATAAATATAACATTACCATATAAACATGCAAATGAGTATTCTACTAGTCGAATAATCACATGTAATAATTAATTTCACAATGAGGGAATGCCTAACACTGAACATCATTACTACATAGTCAAGGCCTTGTACGAAGACTACAAAAAAAAAATTTGTCATGGCCTTATGCCAAGAAAGTAGTTTGTGACATGAGACCTACTAATGCATCGAGGATCTATAGTGGGCTCCACCCTTCACTTACTATGTCCACTGCATTCCTCATATGAAAATGTTGAATCATAATGTAAACATTCGTATTAAAACTAGCATTAGAATTATTAATACATTAACCCTAAACCATTAATTGTATAAAAATAGAACATTAACATTTAAAAATATCATTTCTCATTAAATAAAATATTGAAGCTTTTATTTATAATAAATCATCCCCAATCAACAATAATATCCAAAAAGGAATTTGATATAGTTGAAAATAATCATTAAAACCCGTTGAGAAAAATGTTCTTTTTTTAAATCATTTAAAAGTAACGAATTTATAAAGGAATTAATTTAAAATATATTTTTGAATCAATGTGACCCATACCACTTTGAAACTTTTTAAAATAATCTTTATTTCAAAACATTCATGTCCATATAAATGAATCCTTAAAAACCATTTTGAAAACATGGACATTAATGAGAATGATATAGAAGAATAAAAATTTAAACAATTTGAAATAATGATATTGTTAAAGAGTACCTTTCATGAAACCATTAAATATTTCTTTTGAAACCATTTTTATGAAATATGTACATTTATGGAAAATATTTCCCAGAAAATACTTACAAATAAACAATCTCAGATAATAATGAGATTGAGGAAATAACCCTTACCTAGTACATTACTTTAGTTGAGGGTACATTTAGCCTCTTTTACAATGACCATTGTATGTTATTAAATTATTTCATATATATATTAATATTTATGATATCATATATGACTCTTTTATGACATTATACTCCTCTTTTAATAATAATTTCCATGTTAAAGTAATATTTCGGGTAATAATCACTTTTTTTATCGTACATGTTTTAACTTTTTATTCTTTTTCATATCACTTAAATAATTATTTTCATACTTCCAGAATATAAAAAGGATTTATATATCATATATATTTTCAGAATATAAATATTTTTAATAGATATATTTATTAAATGAAAACACTATTTATTGAGACGGTAGGCCTTACGTACGCAAAAACGCCATTTCCGTTTTCATTTCGTATTGAACGGAAGGATGTGATTGAGATATATGTAAGTATATGCATATATATATCCCGTAGCATTATTATGTTATATATTAAATACTAATTAATAATATATATTTTTATAATCATCGTTTAATTGTGAATGTGGAAATGAATCACATCGCGTCGTGGAGATGGTAATCTGTACGTACGCATGAACGACAATATCATTTACTTAGTGATTAAAAGGGGTGGAAATGGATGGTATATTAATTTTAAAGATACATTGGCAAGTTATTTTTATTATTTATAAAAATATTAATCATCATTATATCCATCCAAATAACATAGTCTTGAATAAAAAATTACACCACGGTGTGGAGACGGTAAGCAGTATGTAAGAATCCATGGTGACATTATTATAAATAGGATGGATAGAATAATGTATATATTTGTACCATATTTATAATCGAATCAAATTATTTATAAGGTTCTGGAGTTTTTAATTTTTATTTGTAACAATAAGGAATGAAGAAGTGGAAGAAGAAAAGAATAAGAAAGAGGTGAGGAAATATTTACCTATTCTTCGGGTTATTTCTTTTAATTTAATAAAAAGGCCTTCTTAGGATAGCTTTATGAACTAAGGAATGAATCTAGGATGAAAGGATGATAGTTGAGAGGATATTTGGGTAGGGTTTTACTGAGACAAATGGCTTGGGAGGAGTAAATTTTAGAGAATGGGGAGTGCCCATTTATAAGAGGAGTGAGGGGAACCTTAGGAAAAGATTGAAATATTTTTTTATAATAAAATAATATTTGGTTAATAATGGATCCAAATTGATTTTTTAGAATATAAATTGTGGGTGGTTCTAAATAATCTCAACCAATAGGTTTATACAAGTTTAGGTTATCATTGAAACCATATCTTTAAGATTTAACTCTAAGTTAAACAATTTAACTTTTACAGTGTCATCATGTATTCTTACACTATATGGTTAATAAACATACTATAAAAATGATATAGAACCTCAGGTGGTTCATTAATGACATATATAACATTATTTAAGACCTTTGGACGAACAATGGATTTTTAAGAATAGAATATCAATTAATAATATAATATTTGTTTTAAAAACGCTTTTATGTCAATTTTGATAGTATTTGGCATTTTGTTGGTTGTTACAGTCATAACAGTATGATTACTTCGAGGTAATTTCTTTGAATAAATTATAACATGTCATATTCACCTATAAAATTATTTTATGGATTCAAAACATTCAAATTATATTTATTTTAATATTTATAATATCATTTATTTTATTCTTTCATTAATAAGGAAAATACATTATCATTATTGTGTGATAAGAAAATTAAATTATATAATGTCTAAAAATAATAAATAAAATACCATGATATAGGAAATCTATTTATATTTATAATGAATATTTATAGTCGAAATTATATTGTGTTTAGCCCTATATTAAAAAATCGTTTATTTATTAAACATTGATTAGAACTCTTTTAAATCCTCTTTAAATAAAATAATAATAAATGTACTAATCTAATCCATGTATACCTAAATGATCTTATTTTATTAATATGGTTGTTTTCGGTCGAATTAAACTTACCCAATAGAATTAGAAAATGTTTTAGGGTAAGCATAATATCATTTTTACCCTTATTTACCTTATTTACTTTTAACCCTGGTAAATAAAAGTAAGAAATTATTATTCACCAAAAATCATTTTTATCTTATTGAAAAACATTTTAAATACTGATATCAACTTCGTCTCTCAGATTTTTTAAATTCCACGCACATAAGCGTTAAAATTATGTTTTAGTTGAATTTTCAAATTCTCCTAGGAGGTGGGTAAGAGACGATGAAAAGTTAAATAAAATTTTATATACCTAATATTATTAAAAATTACTCCAATGAACTAAATTGGACATATATATGTATTATGTATCTATTTTTACATTAAATCAATTTAAATAAAATAAATAATTATTTAAATGAAAAGTCGGTTTTAACCAATAACACTGTGTTTTTCACTATTCATCAAAAATTGAATGTTTTTAGAAACATACCAAAAAATCACCCTAAGATATTTTTGATATTCCGAATTAATAAATGAATTATATTTTAACTAATTCAGAATATAGAAGTTTCATTTATTAATTTAAAATTAATTCCCATTGTCCAAACCATAAAGCGTATTTTTAAGATATAATAACTATCAAAAGATTGACACTTGTTTAGGTTCAAAGTGAAATTTCTTACAATGACCATTATTTGATTAAATGGTAAAAATATAACTTAATTATACTTCCAAAAAATTAAAATTTATAATTCAACACTATAAATTATTTTTTATTAAAAAAGTATTTTTCAGTTAAAATATAGTATTTTTCACTATTAACCCAAATATGAATGTTATCAGAAAAACAACAAATTTTTTTTGAAACTAAATTCTTACGCACCTATTCTAAATAAGAAGATCATTTTGTCAAATTGAATATTTAAAAGTCTCATATATTGGATTTAAAAATGGTTTGTTATTAAAATGCTGTAAAATTTCATTTTTTGAAAAATTCTTCTTTTATCTGAAAAAAATGAATTTGTTCTTACATTAAGTCTAAGAAACTCATAATATTGATTATAAAATTATAAGGAATATATAAAGTTAAAAATTCAGTTAACACTATTCATAAACGCCTTTGAACGGTTAGATTGGTAAGTCGTGGTGTGCTTGAACTCAGTGTTGCATGTAGTTCAAATTATTGAATTACTTTGATGAAATAATGTACTATGAAATCTTAGGGTGTTTCATTCTTCCCTCCTTCAATAAATTGCGTCCTCACAATATGAAATTCTTCATAGAATATAAAAGGTTGAAAATATAAAATACCATTGTGGGAAAACCCATATCGGAAATTGGGTTAATAAAATTTATTCTTAATAAGAGGAAAATGGAAATAAAAAAGTCACCACCAACTTATGATATCTATTAGGACGAAATTTGTGGAAATTAGAGGCACATAATTTGAGAAAAACAGAAATATTTATTGGGAGCGATTGAGGTCATCAATCAAAAACAAGTGTAAAACTGAGGGTCTCAAAGCCATCAATCTATGATGATTTAAAATATCGTTGGTTCAACGAAACATAAGGCATTAGGGTAACACATTTTTTGTTTTAAGATCGCTTACCTAATGTTTAGGAATTAATTTCTTCCTAGAATAAATGAAAAAATATATACATGACAAGAAGAGGTCCATCCATTAACTTATTTCTACCACAAACTCATCTTTTACTCTAAAAGATAATAGAACTTAAAAATATTATATTTATCCTATTCGTATAGTGTTCCAAAAAAATGAATTTAAAATTCATCTACAAGACCCTAAAAAACTACACTATTCAATCCAGGACATCACGTGGGCTAGTGGTAGGGGATACACCCTTGTTTCCCATCGGTTGAGGGTTCAAGTGTTGCGGACTTGCCAGATGCGACAGGTTTCCACCCAACCTCCAGGTTGTCCTTTTTGTGACAATCCAAAAATAATCTCAAACTAGACATATCGAAAATACTTCATCCCAAACTCACAGTCCAAATTTTATAAGGAAGGTAAACACAATGATGATCCATTTTCCACATAATAACATTTTAATGTATTCATCATGTATTCTTTTAAAACACTGCAACATCCTGAATTACCATAAAACTTTATTGATGACATTCATGCTCCATTATTCCTTATAGAATACTGGATATACTCCTTCTATCACAAATTTTGTAAAATTAAACAATGATGGAACATATAAATCATTAATATGTTTTAAGGTAGTCAAGAATATCCAATATAATTTATCCAAATATACCATCTCTTATTTCAAAATCACTACCCCATTAACAGGACTATATTATGGTTTATCGTTTCCTTCAACCATGTATCATACAAGAATTTTAACTTGCTATTGAGTCTGTTTACTTGGTATCACCAAATCTCAAATCCTTAATGAAATAGTACTGTAGTACAATCCTTATTTATTTCCATAATTCATATAACCAGTACATCATTGATTCAACAATCAAACGAAATAATTCTTTAATAGAAGCATAAGAACACTAGTCATCATTCTTCATCTAGGGTAGTATAATAAATTGATTATTATCCAATAGCATCAATTGGGGTATACACTGATGATTTGAACATTGATTCGCGTAGTGTCCCAACTCCTTATAGATGAAGCATTGCACATTTGAAATTGTTTTCTTACTCTTGCAATCACGTACTTGATGTCCTTTTTCTCTACACTTATAACAAACTCCCATTCCATTTATGAATTTACCAAGTTGATTCATTCCACAATTATCACATGTGGGAAAATTCATCATTTCTCTCTTCCCTTTATCAATCCATTTCTTCTCTTTCTTCCCTTCAAATCCATATGACTCAAGGAATTATTTACTTATCATATTAACACATGATACTATTTCTTCATATGTTGTGAATACAAGGGAGACAATCTGCCTTCTAAATGTTGGCTTAATACTGTGAAATATAAGATCCTTCTTACTCTTTGGATCATACGTATTGTTGGAGTTCACATTCCTTCTACTAGGCTCTATTTCTATACAATGTCATAGAATAGTTCTATTTATGAACTGTAATGAATAATTTCAAACTTGTACAATACCTAATGTAAATTGAACAGTTTATGGATATAATCTATAATCATAAAACATATTTTCTTTGAGGAGTTATATACTCATAAATCCTTTATAATGATTTATAATGAAAATGAGAATTATTCTATGCACATCCCCCCGGATTGTCATAACCAAGAGTGCAGTTAGACCCATTGTCATGCACCACTTCCCGTTCGAGTGTAGCTCAAAGCGGTGTTTTCGATTTTTACCCCTAGGTACATCTGTTCCAGAGCCGCATCTACTAGCTCGTATCCAGAAAGGGATGTATTTTCTTGAATGACTCACATAATCTATATATTACCAAAATTCTAGGAAGTACTTCTAGACTAATCCTTAATGTCTATCTTAGGGTAATGTGCGCAAATCGGAGTTTATCTAAATATAGTTTCCATGTTTTTTTCTAAACTTCCTCTGATACCAACTGTAACGCCATGACCCATGTTACCCAGAGTTGGTACATTATTTTAATACATTGTCATGAGTAAAAGGAATCAAGTCCCGATGGACTGATCAGTTTAGAAGTCTTGGAAAATATATTACATACAATTACATTAAATTAAAATTTCAATCATAAAACACAGCATGTATAGTTCTTTGAGAACTCCATTATTCATTTTAGGTTAAACCTGTATATAAATCATAATACACTTCTTGGAATCTTGGGAAAATAAATCATAAGAAAGGGGTGAGCTCAGCTGCTCAGTAAGGGTAAATAATTTTGCATAAGTTATAATCATTTAAGGCAAGATGTGTCATAAAAACATCCCCTTTTAAAAATAAACATGAACATAAAATTGTAAAAGTAAATCAAACATTACCATATAAGAATTCACATGGTTATTCCACTAGTTTAATAATAACATATAATAACTAATTTAATAATGATGGAATGCCTAACGCCAGACATCATTAGCACATAGTCACAACCTTTTCCCAGACTACAAATAAAATTTTTGTCATGGCCTTATTCCAAGACAGTAGTTTATCTTGTGAGATCTACCAATTCATTGAGGAGCTATAGAAGGCTCTACCTGTCACTTACTAAGTCCATTGCATTCCTCATATGAAAATGTTGAAACATAACATAAACATTCATGTTAAAACTAACAAACGAAAAGTCAATACATTAACCATAAACCATTAATGGTATAAAAATAGAACATCCACATATAAACATATCATAGCTCATTCAATACAATATTTAAGATTGTATTTATAATAAATCAACCTCAATCAACAAAAATATCCAAAAAGGATTTTGACATAGTTGAAAATAATCATTAAAAAATGTTTAGAAAAATATCTTTTTTTCTGTGAAATCATTTAAAAGTAACGCATTTATAAAGGAAGTAATTTAAAAGATATTTTTGAATCAAAGTGTCCCATACCACTTTGAAACTTATGAAAATAATCATTATTTCAAAACATTCATGTCTATAAAAATGAATCCTTAAAACCCATTTTTAAAACATGGAAATTAATGAGAATGATTTAGAAAAATAAATATTTAAACCATTTAAAATGATGATATAGTTAAAGATTACCTTCAATAAAACCTTAAATGAATCCTTTTGAAAACCTTTTTATGTAATATGTACATTGATGACAAATATTTCCTAGTAAATACATACAAATAAACAATCTCGGATAATAACAAGATTGAGGAAATAACCCTTACCTAGTACTTTCCTTTAGTTTAGGGTACATTTATCCTCCTAAATAATGACCATAGTATGTTATTAAATTATACCATAACTATATTAATATTTATAATATCATATATGACTCATTTAAGACTTTATATTCCTCATTTAATAATAATTTCTATGTTAAAGTAATATTTCGGGTAATAATCACTTTCTTTATCGTACGTGTTTTAACAGGTTATTCTTGTTCATATCAATTAGATAATGATTTTAATAATTGTAGAATATAAAACATGATTTATATATCATATATATATTCAGAATATAAATATTTTTAATAGATATATTTATTAAATAGAAACACCATTTATGGAGACGGTAGGTCGTACGTACGCATAAACACAGTTTTCGTTTTCATATCGTATTGAACGAAAGTAAGTGATTGAGATATATGTATATATATATATATATCAATTATAATTATTATTTCATATATTAAATAATAATTAATAATATATATTTTGATAATCATCGTTTAATGGTGAATGTGGAAATGAATCTCACCGTGTCGTGGAGACGATAATTTGTACGTACGCACATGCGACAATATAATTTTCATAGTGATTAAAAGTTGTGGAAGTGGATGGTATAATAATTTTACAGAGACATTATAATGTCATTTTCATTATTTATATACATATTACTCATCATTATATCCATCCAAATAACATAGTCTTGAATAAAAAATTACACCACTATGTGGAGACGGTAAGGAGTACCTATGCACGCATGGTGACATTATTATTAGTAGGATGGATAAAATAACTAATATAGTTGTTCCATATTTATAATAAAATAAATTTATATATAAGTTACCGTAGTTATTATTTTTTTAATGGAAACAACTAGGAAAGAAGAAGTGGATGAAGAAAAGAACTTGAAAGAGGTGATGAAATATTTACCTCTTATTCGGGTTCGTCTATTTGATTTGATCAAAATGGATCCTTAGGTTAGCTTTCAGACCAAAGGAATGACTTCAGTATTAATGGAGGATAGTTGAGAGGATATTTGGGTAGGTGTTGGCTGAGCGAAATGGCTTGGGAGGAGTTAATTTCAGAGAAGTGGAGTGACCTTTTATAAGAGGGGTGAGGGGAACCTTAGGAAAAGATTAAAATATTATTTTATAATACAATAATATTAGGTTTATAATGGATCCAAATTGATTTATTTATAATATAAGGTATTAATTGGTCTAAATAATCTCAACCAAAAGGTTTTAGAGAATTTTAGGTTAAGATTTTAACCTTATTGTTGAGATTTAACTCTAAGTTAAATAATTTTACTTTTACCGTGCCTTCTTGTATTCTTAAACTATATGGTTAATAAACATTCTATAAACATCAAAGAGATCCTCATGTGGTTCATTAATGACATATATAATATTAGTTAAGACCTTTGTACGAACATTATATTTTTAGGAATAGAATATCAATTAATAATATAATATTTGTTTTAAAAACACTTTTATGTCTATTTTGACACTATTTGTTATTTTGTATTTTGTTAAAGTCATAATAGCATTATTACTTCAAAATAAATTCATTTAATCAATTATAACATGTCCTATTCACCAATAATATTCGTGGATGGGATGACAACTTTAAAATTATATTTATTTTAATATTCATAATATCAACCATTAGATTCTTTCATTAATTGAGAAAATACTGCATCATTATTGTGTCATAAATAAAATAAATTAAATAATGTCTAAAAATTAAAAATAAAATACCATGATTTAGGAAATATTTTCATCTTTCAAATTAATATTTATAGTCTAATTTATATTGTGTGTATCCCTATATTAAAAATGTTTTAGTTATTAAACATTGATTTTAACACTTTAAACTCTTCTTTAAATAAAAAAATAATAAATGTCCTAATGTAATCCAAGTAGACCAAAATGATCATATTTTAGTACTAAGGTTGTTTTTTTGTAGAATTAGACTTATCCAATAGAAATATAACATGTGTTAGGGTAACAATAATATCATTTTAACCCTTAATTGCCCTATTTACTCTTAACCGTGGTAAATAAAAGTAAAAAAGTTACTATTTACCAAAAATTACTTTCATCTTATTTTAACAAATTTTTTTAGTAATATAAACTGCATATCTAGGATTTTAGAAATTCCACTCAGAGAAGCGGTAAAATTATGTTTTATGGAAATTTGCAAATTCTCCTATGAGGTAGGTAAAAGACGGTGAAATGTTAAATAAAATTTTATATATCTAACATTTTTAAAAAATGACTCCAATGAATTAAATTGAACATATATAGGTATTATATATCTATTTTGACCAAAAATAAATTTAAATAAAATAAATAATAATTTAAATGAAAAGTGGGTTTTAATAAATAATGCAGTTTCTTTTAACTATTCCTAAAATATTTAATGTTTTCAAAAACATACAAAATTCACCCTAAGCTAATTTTGATATTAAGAATTCATAAATGAAGTATATTTTACCAAATTAAAAATGTAGATTTTTATTATATTAATTTAAAATTAATTCCCGTTGTGAAAACCATAATGCGTATATTTAAGAAATAATAACTATAAAAAATTGCCACTTTTTTATGTCCAATTTCAAAGTGAAATTACATATAATGACCATTATTGAATAAAATGGTAAATATATAATCTTATTAAACATAAAAACCTTTAAAATTTATAATTCAACACTGTAAATTATTTTGATTAAAAAATGTTGTTTTCAGTAAAAATATAGTATTTTTCACTATTCACCCAAATATGAATGTTATTAGAAAAACACCAAAAATTTATTAATACTAAATTCTTATGTCTCATTTCTAAATAAGAAGTTTATTTTGTCAAATTTAATATATAAGAGTTTCAAATAATGGATTTAAAAAATGTTCTCCATTAAATGGCGGAAAAAATTGCATTTTTTGAAAAATACTTCTTTTATCTGAAAAAATTGAATTTGTTTTTACATTATGTCTAAGAAACTCATAATATGGATTCTAAAATTATGAAGATTATATAAAGTTCAAAATTCAGTTAATACTATTCAAAACCGCTTCTGAACGGCTAGTTTGGTATGTCATGGTGCGCTTGAACTCAGTGTTTCGTGTAGTGCATGTTGTTGAATTACTTTGAAGAAATAACGTACTATGAAATGTTGGGGTGTTACATAAATCTATAATAACTTAGGTATTATTTTATTATAGGTACAATATATTTATCTGAATTATAAGAATAAATAAATTTTAAGGATTTTGTAAAGATGTTTACCTCTTCTTTTGTAGACTTCCTTTAGATCTCACCTTAATGGACCTCTGTTTTCTATTTTTGGAAATAAAATCTTTTATAGATACTTATATAATTATTTTAAGATGATAAATTTTTAGGGTTTTCAGGAGATAGGATTCTCCATGTAGTGCAATGAAAAGAGATAATGAGTGTTCTTTTATAAGTGAGGGGAGAGGCATTCTTTGAATTTCTTAAAGTAAGAAACCATTATAATCTATTTTTCATGTATAAATTTTTGTATTATGATATAATTCAATGATAAGATGATTATGATTATAACTAATCTTCTACAATAATATTCAGAATTTTTTTGGTTTTGTTATAATATTTATCTCTAATTTTTAAACCACATTAACCCATTTGACAATTAACACATTATAAATGTTTTCTGCCTTTTAAGGCTCAAGAATGATTGTATGTAAGTAAAATTGATCCATAAATGGAAAAGGGATGAAAATTTTGACCATATAGTACCTTTTTTCCTAGTTAATTATTCCTTATATTTCTAGTTATTTTAATAATATTTTATTTTAAAAAAATATCTGTAATGTCATTTTTAAAAATATTCATTTAATTTGAATTCAATAACATCAATAAAAAGGTGGAATTAGAATATAATCATTTAATACATCAATAATATGTCACATTTATCGATAAAATTAATGGTATATAGTAATTTACCCATTTTTTGTTACAGTTATTATTTTTAAAATAATTTATTTTATTCTTCTATATATTGACAAAATATTATGTATGAATCCTGTAATAATTTATGCTTATTATTCAAATAGTAAAATATAAAAATAAATTATCATGATAAAAAAATTATTAATTTTTAAAATAAACCATTATACTATTTCATTACATATCATTATCTACATGTTGACATATAAAACAAATTTAAAGCAATAGATTGAAATTTTGGAATTTTATTTACATAATATAATATAAATGGCATTACCAAGGAAAATTGGCACAAAAATTTCATATATTTCAACTTTGGATGGATAATCCTGAATTAATCTAAAAAAATTAAATTTATTCATGTTTTGGGTTGATTTTTAATTCCTTATCACATTTTTTAACCTTAAATACTAGATTTAGACTTTATAGATATCATCAGTTGTTTCGTAGTTACTATTCATAATGCATGAAAATAAAAAGGACCAATTTTACAAGTTTGAACCTCATGATTATAAATATGGTATAAAATTTTAAATATTAAATTTTTATAAGTGTTATAAATTACTTTTAATAAAAAATATGTAAAACACAATGAAAAATTGTCTTCAAAATAATATGTTTTAAGTATAAAAATTAACTTATATCAAAATCATAAAAATTATTGATTAAAAATATATTTGTATATTAAAAATGAATCATATGTCACTTTATTAACAAATCCATAATATAGTGTAACATTTATAGTTTTTTTATGATTGTATTTCAAAATTTTGAATTTCACTATTCCTTAAAAAATCATGCTTTTTAGAATATTCCCATAAATTAATCCTAATATAATTTTGAAATGATGAATTCAAAATTAATATCCTTTTTATGAAAAAAATATGTTGAAATATAGAAAATTTAATTATAAAATTTTCTCACAAAAATAAAAAAAACCCATTTTTGAAGAAAATGTATTTGTTAACTGTAATATTAATTTACTGAAAAATGATTACTTAATTATTATTAATCAATAAATTTAAAAAAAATTATACTTATTTTTCAGATTTTTTTTTAAAAATATTAATACCTATAAATTCAATATATAGGTGAAAACTATTATATCAAATAATAATATTTCAATAATATATTTCAATTCTCATAAATCATGGATTTTTATCTTAAGAAAACCAGGAGGCATTGTTTTATAAAATTTCAGGGTGGTAAATTCTACCCATGTAAATAAATTATTCCCATTCAATTTTATGTCAATCATGAAATTTCATATATTTGGTAATATTTTGATTCAAACCCACCTTGTACAAAGGGATAATAAAACTTCCTTTAAAAATGGGAAGTGTGAAACATAATATTTACTTGAAATAGTACACAATTTAGTTCCCATATAAGGATAACATTGGTGGGATGTTTTAATTTATAATTCTAGTAGAAAAAAGAATTGAAGTGCTAATATAGAGTGATATAGAATGTGTTCATGATAAATATAATAGTTAAAACCACATTAATATTTCATGTTTGAAAAGAACATCGATTCATTAGAAATAAAAGGAAAATTATAAATTTTCTTATTTAATATCATTATGAAGATCTAGAACATGATAATGTATACTTAATTTATTTCCATCCTATAAAAATTATTTCTACCCTTTATTGTTCAACTAATTTCCACGTTATCTCTTTCTCGAAGAAATAATGATGAAATTTACATGCATGACGAAGTAAAATTAATTTTTAACTGATCATAAGTTCTATAAAACAATGATAACTAATTCATTTTATGTCTTGTTATCATCATAATAAAAATGTTTATAACATGTTATCCAATATCAATTAATATTCCTATGATTAAATAATACAGTAATCCCTAAAACGTCATAAAACAATTAATTTAAACCATTCTATAAATTGTTAACTTTATGAATCCTCCAAAAAATTATAATAAAATTAAAAATACGAAAATTTAGAATTTATTTAACTAAATATCAAAATAAAGATAACTTCAATCCCCAAAACAATAGAAAGTATACGTTAATGTCACATTACAAATATGGGCACACATTTATAATATATTTACTTAAAACATGGTATTAACTTAAATTAACATAAAACCTTAATGAAAATATAGATTCTTCAAATAACTAACTCTCTACTCATTCATTAAATAAAATGACACATTATCAAATATATTCCTTAAATATAAAAAATTTGTAAACTCCATCGAATATTACATAAACAACATTGTGCTAAAATTAGCTTCAAGGTCACAATACTATCCTAATTACTGTATAAATTTAAACCTTCTCCTTATCTCAACTAATAAAATATTATCTCTACATCAGACACATATTAAGGGTTATATTTTCCTCAATCATGTGGTTTTCCATAAAATATCACCTCACCATTAAATCACTATTCTTGGTTATCAGTACCTATCATTATATTCTTGTGAATACTTAAAGAAAAATACTACATAATAATCCATATATGATTCATGATTCTAATAACAAGAAATCCATTGATAAAAATACTTCTACAACATAATTATAAAATTCATATACATTAACCATTTGATCAATACAATTACTTCTTAAATGAGTAAATATTATTCATAGTCTTATTCATTAATACCTCATTATTTTAATATTTCATTCATAGTCTCTTCACTATAAATAGTAAAACCATCACCCATATAACCATAATAACCCACTTCTTGAGTTCCCCTAGGTTATAGATTTTCATAAATCTCATAATTTACACATTTAAAACATTCAACCATTTATGATACCTTAATGAAACCATTATTATCATCTATTATATTAATTTTAATTTTAATTTTTCTTCAAAACATAAGATCTCTATGTCAAAAAACATATTCCCCTTCAATTGAGATTTTCACCTTGGTGTTTCCTCCTATATTCATGACATGAAGAAAATTTAACTTTCTTTCCGTTATGATCATTAACACATGAACATCCATAAAATTCACTCTTTATCTTATTTTAAGTGTTCAGAACCAATGTTTATATATTTTTATTGATTATTTAGTATAATCACAAGGTTTTTCCTTCCGTATCTCGTATCATTCAGTTTCATTGAAGTGAAATCATCTAATTTTCCATTATATTCAAAATTAACAAGATTTATCATACTTCTAGTGACTGAAATAAACCAAATAAAAACCATAGTGTGAGCACCAACTGTGTAATATTATAATCATGAAAAAATCACAAAAAATCATGACATATTCCTTTCAATTTATGCTAACTTAGGTTTATCCTAGGTCTTCCCTGATCATAATTTATTCAAATACTAATAATGGTTCATAATGAAAATGTGAATTAAACAAGTCATATACCACAGGAGTGTCAAACTAGGTGTTCAATAAGGGAACATTTATCGTGCACTAGAATAATGTCCAAAATATACATGATAAACTATTTTTGGGGTTATTACCCCAATATGCATCTATTCCAAAACTATACCCACTTTTAGAATATAGATAAGGTGTTCTTTTTAGTAAAACCACTTTTACCTTAAAAAGTACATTATGATATTACAATATAATTATAAATATACCCAAGTTTAGTTATAAGGTTATTTTAAATAGCCTATGATGTATTAAATCTAGTTCTCAAGGTTTCTACAAAACATATTTTGAAATAAACTATAACAACCCCTACACTATTATCCTAGAGATGATTTCTAATTTATTATATTGGCATAGAATAAAATGGATCTCATGTCAATGGAATAATTATTTTTTTAGTATTAATGAATCAGATACATACATAATTCCCATATTACATAGGAAATAAAATATAACACATAAGAAATGAAAATTTTCATCATCCTTAAAACACATTAAATTATTACTTATCCTTTTCTTAGGGAAAGAGTAAAAAATAGGAGTGATATAAAATATTCCATAAAGTACATATATGTAAAAAAATTAGATCCACAAAAAAATTGGACATTAAATATAATACATTCAAATATAATTTCATACATTTTAATTGCATAACATATTTAATAATGTCTTAGGATTACTCAATTAATGAAAAATGAGTTAAGATACCCTTTACCTCAACTTCGACATTAATTTTATATGATTTCAAACTCATTTATAAAAAATTTAGATTCACTATAATTTCATTCCAGAACCATATACATATCTATAATATAATAAATGATCCATTTATATCATCTTATCACCCCTTTGTAAATAAAATTTTATTATTATCATTATTTTTTGTGTTAAGTGCTTCGTTTTCTCATGTCTATTTTATTAGGCATCTCCAGTCCTTTTATATTTCTCATGGTTCATTCATATCTATGATTTTATTCAAGGTATAAATTTAATATTATATATATATATATATATATTGAGACATCCATAAAATATATAGATAGAAAAAATAATTACACCATTCATTGAGATATTAGGGCTTACAAACACATTAACGATGTTTCCACTTTACGAGGGATGGAACAAAATAATGGTAAATAATAATTATACTTTTAAGAAAAATTATTACATCATAAATATCATATATATTCATTAAATTTGTCTTTATTACCATCCTTGTAAAGTAGAAATGAAAAACAAATCACATCACTCTATGGAGGATTTAGTCCACATATATGCACAAGTGACACTACTATTTTCTAAAAAATTGGAAGGTTTGAAGGTAGACACGATATTATAATTTCAGAAGTTTAATTATGTCATAAATATCCTATATATTCATTAATTATGTGTTTTTAACCATCCAAAAAATGGTGATGAAAAAAAATTACTTATCTACATGGAGATGGTAAGTTATACATACACATGAGCGATGTTTTTTATAGGATGAACAAGATATGGAATATGGATTTCCTATAATAATGATAACATATAAGTATATTTATTATACTAGAATCAATATTTTAGAATGGGTATAATATATTTATAGTATGTATAATAATAAATAAATTTGAAATAGTTGGTAGGAACAATTACCTCTTCTTTGCTAGACTTCCTTTAGATCACATCTTAGTTTTAACCCCTCTTAGCCCATTTTAGAATTACCATAATATAAATGTTTTCAACACATTAGGGGTCAATATTGTTCTCAGAAAAGTAAAATTGGTCAAACAACATCCAAGGGATGAAATTTTAGACTATATATTTTCCCCATTTTCATATTTCATGATTTCATAAATTTTATATAATTTATTAAAAACATTATTTTCATCCAATGTCATTAATGTAATTTTAGATATATTCCTTTAATTTGAATTGAAAAACTATGAAACAATGATTGAATTATAACAATAATACTTTTAAGAAAAACATATATATATAATTGGTGGGATACAACAATTAATACAAATTGTATTACTTTTAATAATTTTTTTAAATAAATTATTTGATTTTAAAATATGTTCAATAAATACTATGATTGCATTAAATAAGAATTTATGCTAATTATCTGATAAAAAAATAACCATGGAAAAAAAGAAAAAAATAATGTTCAAAATAAACACTTATATTCATTCATAACATATTCTTATCATTCTATAAACATATAAAATTATTTAAAAGTAAGAGAGTGACCTTTTTGGAAATTTTTTTGCTTAAAATAATATAAATTTCATGACCAAGGTAAAATAGAACCACAATTCAAAAAAAAAAATTAATTTGGGATTGATATTCCAAAATTAATGCAACCCAATGAAATAAATTGAAGTTTTTTTATTATTATTTCAATATCACATTACATTTAACTTTAATTACTAGATTTACCCATTACCAATGTGATAAAGTTTACCACAATTACGACTTGAAATGCCTAAAAATAAGTGGTAAATATTTGAAAAATTCATATATCCAATTTAAAAATATATTATAAAATTTTAATGATACATTTTTTATTACTGGTAGAAATTTATTTATAAATAAATACATGAATTGCATTAAAAACATTATAGAAAAATGAATTTTAGGCATTAAAATTATCCTATATTAATATAATGAAAATAATCGATTGAAACTTGATTATTCTAGAAACAATAGGTCATATTTCACATTACTAAAAAATAAAAAAAATATACTAGGACTTTTAAATTACATTATTTTATGATAGTATTTGAAAAATTGTTATTTTCAAAATTCATTGAATAATCAATCTTTTTACAAAATTTCAAAAAAATCACAAAAATATAATTTTGAAATAGTGAATTAAAAAATGATTACATTTTTATAAAGTAAATTTTTTTATATTTCCAAAAAATAATTATAAAAGATTCTCAAAAAATTTAATAATTTTTCGGAAGAAAATATATTTTTGGAGTATAAATTGAATTTACTGAAAATTGAGAACTTTATTATTAATAATCAATAAATTATATGAAATATTTATATATATTTTTAATAATGTGGTTAAACTATTCATTCATTCTGATCATACATCTAAATGATAACAATAATATTAAAAAGATTATATTTTAATAATATATTATAGTTAGCTTAAAGATCGGTGTTGTGTGCTATGCAAGATATCAAGCATAGTATTATATATTTTTTGGGTTTTACACTGGTTATATATCTAATGAGATTAATTTAAATATTAAGGAATTAAATTAGAAATTCATAATACGTTCGGACACATATATTTTTTTCGGTCTCAATTTCCATTTATCAATACATGTATCTCTTACACACCATGTTTAAATTTGCATCGTAGACTTACCAAAAAAATTTAAATTTTATATCATTGTCATATTATATTTCTTTTTTTCAATTCTCAATTTCTTGTTCTCTTTTTTTGAGTATCTTTTTGAAATTTTTCAAAAGCTATAACGGTTTTGGTCTCAACATCCTTTCATTAAGTCATGTTAATGTTACACACTATGTTTACTTTTGTATGGTGTACTCACCACTATATTTTAAAATTTATATCATTATTTCTTATATTTTATGATTCTCAATGTCCCATTTCATGTTAACTTCCACATAGGATTTCTGTTACTAGGATCCAAATGTTTTAAGCTGTTTGTAACAAAAATTCCTTTTATAGAAACATGTTCGTTTATGAACTTAATTTCATTTGACAGGTTAGTATTCTTAAAATTTGATATTTATTTAATTTTTTATAATTATTAAATCACTTTTATCTTCATATTCACCTTATATTTCATTCAATGTGTTTTTTTTATAATTGTTCTTCTGCTTTAAGGGGTTTTATATCTTAATTCCAATTCATTGATGAATGTTTTAATGTTATGCACTTGTTTTTTATTTATATGGTGTATATGCTACCCAATAATTTATTTTGACATACTAAATGATTTAATTACTTATACATATAGAACAATATTAAATACAATAATCCAATGAATTTTTATTCAATTACAAATAATGCAATAGGGGTTTCTCTATCTAATATTTGAATACGTAGAGACATGTTTCAATTGGACACTATAATTTCTTTTCAATCATGTAAATAGTTCCCTATTGTCTTTTTTGTATCATTATCCAATTATAATTATTGATAATAAATACCAATTTATACTTCTCATTGATTTTTCATTAAAAATGTAACATACGTTATAAGGGGTTTTCATAACTCAAATTTTTCTCCTTGGGTTGTAATAACTCTTCTCTGACTATTATCTTAGAAGACAAGTCTATTATATCCTACGAAGAAGTTACGTTTTTTTAAAACACATATTTCAGTAAAATAATGTTTGACACGAAATTATACCTCTTCAATGTTATTAATGTTTTCTTAAAATTATTTTTGTTAAGAATAATTACCATTACATTTTATGGTTTTTACATCCATGTCAATGTTTTTTAATCCCAAAAGTTTTACTCTTTCTCAAGTGAATTTTCTATCTCAAATAACACTTTTATTGCACTTATTTTATTTTAAATAAATGGGCTCTATATCATTTTTATTAATGATAGTTTTCAATAAGGTTATTTTTAACTGAAGAAAAGGTTATTCCAACCTCTAAAAATAAATACTTTTATCATCCTATCAACATTTTATTTTAAAAAAAATATATATTTTCATGGTTTCATTATGAAATATTTTTTTACAAGTAAAATTTTTCAATTTATTTTCACTTCCATTTTTGAGAAACATTATGTCTTTTTTGATTCACCTTTATTAAATATTCATTTAAAAGTATAAGTTTTCAAGGTATTTGAAATTCTACTTTTTGATAACTATTATTTATTTTAAAGTTTTTTTTTGTTTTTAACTATTTATATAATGGTTTTAAAAATTAATCTGTTTTCATTCACATATTTTTTGTAAGTAATTTTTACTTCAATGTTTTAAAAGGTTTTGTGAATACTTTGTTTTACACATGTTTAAGAGAAAAGATTTATCTTCCATGAAGTGATGCTTTTATCACCTTATATATGTTGTTACGATATGATATATTTTGGAAAAATATGTTTTTCATAACATATTATTTCTTAAATTCAAGATATTATTTTTTCGAAAGGATTATGAAATCTATTTTTTTTCCCTGATTTATTTATATTATTATTTCTAAATTTCATCAAACAAAAATTCATTATATGGGATATTTTTTTTATTTTTTTAATTAGAAAAGAAATATATGGATTATTATTTTAATGGGACCTATATCTCCCTGATGTTTATTGTGTAAATAATTATAACAAATGAGATATAAATTTTTTAGGAACACATTAACATTTAGCTAGGTTCAAAAAGGGTGAGTGTGATAAAGTTTAATAGTACTCACAATTTTATGAGTGAACAGGTTGGAGGGTATCATGGTATAAAAATATAATAAATCTTATTGTTATTGTTGTTCCTCTTTCTTTCTTATGTTTTATAGATTAATAATAAATCATCTTGTTTTGTTTTCTAAATTTTAAGTAATTTTTTTATCAATTGATGATATATGTCTATGTTCTATGATTGTAGACCCATGTTTTACTACTAATGTTTATTTGGGGCTTGATTTTATTATTTATATTGATTATACATATATGTTTTTCTTATGATCACTTATGACTATTGATTATCATAACTTATGTTCACCCTTACTGATCATCTGAGTTCACCCCTTTCTTATGTTTCTATTCCACAAGGTTATGAATAAAAGTAATGAATAAGATGTCTTTATTAGGGAATTATATGAGAATAATTAATAGGATATATTGAATAACTATTATCGAGTAATCAGTTTCTATTATAGTGGAATGGGAAAATATTATGTTGTAAAAAAATTCATGAGATTTTTTAGTTAATGTTTGGTCTCAATTTTATAAAACTATAAACCTAAAATTTCATGGGAATGTATGCTAATACAATACTTTTTCATTATGTCTTGCATTTATCGGATGGTTAGGTCTTGGGAATCCAATTATGAATGGGTATAATTGGATTTTAGCTATTATCACAATGATATGTAAGTGTATAGTTACTGTTTATCTATGAACAAAAGTTTTTTATGAGTAAAATTGTGGTTAAGATATGATCACAATGTTGTGTATTGGTATAATTTTGGTTTAACTATCCTCAGAAGGTTATTCTGGTATAATTGGGCATTACCTATTCCCACAATCTTGTGCATTGATATAATTGTGGTAAATAAATTATTATAAGGTTTTTAATGAGTATAATTGTGGTTAATATATAGTCATATAACTGTATGTGGACATAATTGTCATTAATAAATGTTCAAAATTAAATATTTTCATACAAATATGTTTTTTCAACACTCTTATATATATTCTTATTCCTATGTTGTGATTTGTTGGCTTATGTTATTTAATAATTTTTCTACACTCTTTTGATTCACATTTTATGTTATGATAAGCCTTATTTCATAACACATGATTTATGATCTATGCTTTTGGGATATGATTTTCTTATTTACGGTTATTATAAACATATTATCATATTATTCTCAATAATGATTGTTCATTATAAATTTTTATATTTACCCTTAATGAGAATATAATATCAACCCTTTCTAATTTATATATTCCATAGGTTATGAATATGAGGAAAACTATGAGAAGTCTAAATGGGTGTCTACTGTGGTTTAATAATAGGGAAATGTTCATGTGTATCATAAAATATGTTTCTTTAGTATATTATCCATGAATAATGTACAACTATTATTCTTGAGATAGTGTGACTATTTTTGCAATGCAACATTTTTATTATGGTTATATTGTAAAATAATGATAGGTGTCACGACCCCCTCCCCACAAAGTGCACCCCCTTGGGCTGAAAATGTGAGAAGAGATATAATGACCCCCGAGTCCCACCTCCAGTAGGCCCCGGGTTGGCGACTAGCACCGAGGGTATAATAAACACACAAATGGGAGGCATTACCCTCTAAGAGAACACATGCGGAAGAGAGAGATAAAATAGACTCCAACCAAATCCAACTCATAACTGGAATATAAAAGAAACCCATGTACATATATGAAATGTCATGAAAAAGTACTACAACTGAAAGGGAAAACTAAAAGTACTCAAAAGAATGTAAAACGACAGGGACTACAAGCCCGAACAGCTCATCCTCCAACCACAAGCTAGTAGTAACCAGCTTGATCTCCAAACTGCTCCAAGTGACCTGAAAAACAGTTTATATATGCATAGGGTGAGTATAACAGTATACTCAGTAGGATCCTCCCAAAGCCTCTCGTGAAAAAGTAAAGAAAGCATGCTAAAGCCCAGTGAACAACAAGTGAAACTAACTCGGCACCTAAACAGGTATACTATGTTCCCAACCTCACCATGGCTACTCTCACCAAGTAACAAATACAAGAATATAGCATATAGTAAAGAATATCCAGGGTACCCCGCTACTACTTCCCCACTAGTTTGCCTCTTTTCCACAACGACATATGTCCTGTGCATCTCTCTCTATGGCTTGCCCGCAGACACATGGGCTAAGCTCCACAATCTATACCTCGTGCACCACATAGGCTTGCCCAAAAACACCTGGGCGAAGCACCAAACCGTCCTCACAACCAAAACTAACCAGGTAGTTTCCGGGAGCCACCACAGCTCACATAACATGTATCATATGTCGTGCATAATACCTCAAGCCATTACAACCCATACTCCGAGTAAGGATCCTCAAGCCATCATAGCCTACACACGTTACACCTATAGTAGTCCATAGGATACTATATCCAGAATATATGTGTGTGAAGTAACCACAAGCCATTATAGCCCTCTACACACATATATGGGTAAAACTAACTAGCGTGCCTACCAGCACAAAGATCTACCAAGATAAGAGAGTGGGGTCAAAGGGGGTAGTCAGCCATTCAACCTCCCATCAGAATGTTGGGGAAAACACCCCCCCAGGGCTTAAAATCCCCGGGGTGTCAGTTTCCCTTACCGACAGGGTGGAGTAGCGTATAGAAACACAAAAAGTACAAGAATATATATATAACTCACATCCACACTATGGGCATTACCTAGTCTTAGATACAACTGCAGCTAACGTCTCTCAGACTCCAGGCTGCTACTTCTAAGACTAGGTATCCTATAAGCACACAAACATTTGAAGAGATTTATTAGATTACTCCGTTCTCATTTTATCAGTTCCACGGTACATTAATTAATACTTTAAACATTAATTAAGAATAAACAATTCCACATTAAACTGAATTGTAATCAAATTCAAAAACAAATGCTCATTTTAAGATACACATCTCCTTTAAATTCCAAAATCTCCATCCCCGTGGATTTTCACCATTTAATCAAACATTCATTACAGAATTTATTTTCTATATTCCCAAGCATTCTAGAAAAGAATCATATGCTTCTAAACACAAAGGAGGCTCAACACAGTGAGTAGATATACTACCCGTTGAGTCTTTTCCGCCTATAGAAAGAGCATAGACCCATTCTGCCTCGAGAGGCTAAACACGGAAAGCACGTGGCATACCCCGCGCGTCATCGCCTCCTTCGGAAGAAGGGTAGCAAGGCCAGCTACATTGAATATTGGGGAAAACCAAAGAAAATTAACATTCAAAGAAAACCACAATCATCCAGCAACCTCATCCATCCCATTCCATCAACCCTAGTGTCCTCCCCGACACCCACATGCATAAACTGATGCATCTCTCCAGTCTAGGCATCATCTGCTGCCATAACAACAAGGCCTCCATGCCTCCACATATCACAACAACCATCCATGCTCACATCACAGCACAAGCAGCATGAAAAAAACCATCACATCACGGGCTCTTGACCTTTTAACAAACAAGAGGGTAACTCAGAACCCTTTTAGAAATTCGCACATAATTTGTTCATTAATCCATATTGAATTAGCAGATTTGTTATGGGTAGGTTCCAATTACAGGATACCTAAGCAGTAATCTATCACAATTAAATAACCATTCATACTTCCCTAATTTGATTATCCTCAAATTAGAACAACTACAAAAACGGCAACAACCAGATTAATTTACATGCCTCTTTATCTTTAGCCAATTAATTATCAATTAATTCCGGATTTACGTTCATTATCAATTTCTATCATGAACGAATAAAAAATCAAAGAAAACATAGATATCACTCTATCTATCAAAACATGAGGCAATTGTTATCACGGTATAAAGAACCAACATGCGATCAACCAATTTTCTTAATCCGGTTCAAGTATTTAATTAGATCAATTTCATTATGATCCAATGGGATAAATCATGCTAATTCTACGATTGCATATATACAATTAGAGAATCCATGAATCCCCTACCTGGAATATTTCTTGACATCCTTTATCCACACAATGGGTCATAATCCTCCTCTCGTGACAACTTATTGGGAAGATTGACCGACAGAGTTCGGTTGCATCCAAAACAGAGCAGAAACAATCATAGGAGTAAAGATTGACTGTGCAACTCCTACAGGATGGATTGAAAGGTTATAGCATCTCTTAGTTGAGAACAAAGGGAAAGAACAAGGGAGAATGATATCTCGTCCCTTTTTATGATTTTATGGGGCGACAGTTTAAGATCTGGTTAATTCTCCATTAAAAACAGATCACATTAACCCACACGGTTTGACCAAGTAAAACATTCCAAGACTTAGGAATAATTAATATAGGATTTATGGCATTTGAATCGACCATAAGAGTCCTTAAAATAAGGATTTAAATGTATTTTACGTCAAAGGAAACGTCAAAAGGGGAAAAACTGTGGGAGTCTGGAAACACTGCTCACCCACCGTTACTGAACTTGAAACCGATCTGTGAAACCAATCTGTGAAACCGATCTGTGAAACCGATCTGTGAAACCGATCTCTGAAACCAATCTGTGAAACCGATCTATGAAACCGATCTGTGAAACCGATCTGTCAGACCGATCTGTCAGACCGATCTGTCAGACTGATCGGTGAGACCGATCTATGAGACCGATCTCTCAGACCGATCGGTGAGACTGATCTGTCCGATCGATCTATGAGACTGATCTGTGAGACCGATCTGTCAGACCGATCTGTGACAGGGATCTGTCAGACCTATCTGTCAGACCGATCGGTGAGACCAATCTGTGAGACCCATCGGTGAGACCGATCTGTCAGAACGATCTGTGAGACCGATCTGTGAGACCGATCTGTCAGAATGATCTCTAAGACCGACCTGTCAGACCGATTTGTCAGACTGATTGGTGAGACTGATCTGTCAGAACGATCTGTGAGACCAATCTGTGAGACCAATCTGTCAGAACAATCGGTGAGATCGATCTATTACTGTTCATAAAACAGGAAACACTATTCACAGAACTGGAAAATTGGCAAAGTGTTGGGGATATGTCACCTTGACCTCCCGAAACACCTCCAACACCACATTTTTACAAAGTAATGGACCGGAGAGTTCCGGGACGTTACATTAGATACCTCTCAAAACTTTATCGTCCTCGAGATTTTAAAATGAACGCAGAAGAAAAGAGGGGTCCGAACAACCACCCCATAAGATACCTATCAGGGGAAAACCACTATGAGTTGTTCAAAAGCTGGAACAAAACTACGACATCCGAGAGTATGGAAACAAACAATCCATATTCAAACAATTCAAACATAACATCACATCAAAGGTACATAAACAAAACATGAATGGTCCAACCACAAAGAAAACATCATTACATGAAAGGAGTTAAACATTAAACAACTCTGGGTACAGAGCACGTATCTGTGACTCACGCTCCCAGGTACTCTCCACCATGCCACCGTGTCGCCACAAGACACGAACTAAGGGGATAGAATGCCCACACAACACCTTCTCCTTGTGGTCTTGGATATCCACAGGTCGCTCCTCGAAGGTTGCATCATCATCAATATCGATTTCTCCCCAATCGACAACATGAGATTCATCATGAAGATAACGACGGAGCTGTGATACATGGAAAACATCACGTATCCAAATCATCTGAGGGGGAAGTACTACTCGATACGCCACAACTCCAACACGAGCTAACACCTAGAAAGGCCCAACGAACCGTGGAGAAAGCTTACCTCCACGACCAAACCTTCGCAGCCCACGACGGGGAGTCACCATCAGAAACACTTGATCCCCAATGTTAAACTCTAAGGGTCTCCTTCTTTGATCATCATATGATTTTTGAAGATCTTGCACTGTCTTCATCCTCTCACGAATCACCTGAACCATCTATTTTGTATTCTGCACTAGTTTTGGCCCGAGAATTGCTGACTCTCCGACCCCAGTCCAGCACAACGGATAACGGCATGGCCGGCCATACAAGGATTCAAACGGCTCCATACAGATGGTAGAGTGAAAACTATTTTTGTAAGCGAACTCTACCAATTGTAAGTTCTTCATCCATGAGCCTCCAAAATCAAGAACACAAGAGCGCAACATGTCTTCAAGAGTTTGGATGGTTCGCTCTCTCTGACCATCCGTTTGAGGATGAAAAGTAGTGCTAAGGCACAGTTGAGAGTCAAAATCATGCTGGAGACCTCTCCACACCCTGGAGGTAAAACGTGGATCTCGATCAGAAATGATCGTCCGAGGTACTCCATGAAGTCTCAACACCTCCTCTAGATACTGCCTCGACAAAACTTCCACTGAGCTCAACTCCTTGATCGCTATAAAGTGGGCCGACTTTGTTAAATGATCCACTACCACCCATATAGCATCATGTCCTCCTGGAGCTCGAGGTAAACCAGTAACAAAGTCCATTGAGATGTCCTCCCACATCCATTGAGGAATCTCTAATTGCTGGAGAAGACCACCAGGAACACGGTGTTCGGCCTTCACCTTCTGGAAAACTAAACATCAAGACACACACTCAACAACCGTACGTTTCAGCCCAGGCCACCAAAACTGACTCCTTAAGGATCGGTACATCTATGTCACACCCGGATGTACTGCCAAGGGTGAACTGTGGAACTCTCAGAGAACCATCTCACGCATTGCCAAGGGAATAAAAATCCTTCCATGATACAACACTCTGTGTTTTTCATCCTCTGACCAACCATCATGGGCCTCACCACAAAAAACTCTGTCTCTCCAGACTTCCACCTCTAGATCACCCAACTGAGACTCTTCCATCTTCTGCATCAGGGATGACTGCACCGTCATCTGGAAAAGACAACCTCTACCCACAACATCTCCCATATCAAGATGAAAAGATGATAGCTCTTCCATCACTCTCCAAGAATCACCAGATTCACGGACAACATCATTACGTGACTTTCGGCTCAGTACATCAGCTACAATATTCCCTTTTCCAGGTGTATATGATATTTCAAAGTCGTATTCCTGCAAGAACTCCAACCACTGATGCTGCCTCAAGTTCATGTCATGTTTGGAGAAAACATACATCAAAATCTTATGATCTGTGAAAACCACAAAGTGCTCACCAATGAGGTAATGTCTCCACAACTTCAGGGCAAACACCACGGCTGCCAACTCAAGATCATGGGTGGCATAGTTGCATTCATGGGGACGCAACTGCTGAGACCCATAAAAAACAACTGACCTCTGCTGCATGAGAACATAGCCTAGCCTCAGATGTGAAGCATCACAGAAAACATCAAACTGGACCCCTCCTTTGGAAGAAAAAGGACTGGAGCACTTACCAACTTCTCATTTAGATATTCAAAAGCTGCCTGACACTGATCAGTCCGTATGAACCCTTGATCCTTCTTGGTCAAAGCTGTCAGAGGAGTTGTAACTTGGGAGAAATTGGATAAAAACCTCCTATAATAGCCTGCAAGACCAAGGAAACATCGCACCTCTGACATGGTCTTGGGGGCTGCCCATGACACCACTGCTACTATCTTCTAAGGATCCACAGCTACTCCCTGTTAGGACACAACATTCCCCAAGAAAAGAACTTCTCGAGCCCAAAACTCACACTTGGACAACGTACCAAACAAATGATGTTGGCGAAGAACTCCCTCCACTTCAGATATGGAGTACAAAATGATGTCATCGATGAAAACCACAACAAACATGTCCAAGAATTCACGGAACACAGAATTCATCAACCCCATGAAAACAGCTGGAGCATTCATCAAGCCGAATGTCATTACAACAAACTCATAATGCCCATGACGACAACGGAAAGCAGTCTTCGGGATATCATTATACTTTACACGCATCTGATTATATCCTGACCGTAAGTCAATCTGTGAGAACCAACTCACACCCTTCAGTTGATCAAATAGGTCATCAATCCGTGGAAGAGGATAGCAGTTATTTATTGTCACTTTGTTTAATCGACGATAATCGACACACAACCGCAAACTGACGTCAGCCTTTTTCACAAACAAAACTGGTGCACCCCATGGTGACACACTTGGCCGAACAAAACCACAATGCAACAGACCATCGAGCTGAATACGTAGCTATCGTAACTTAGAAGGGGCCATCCTATATGGAGACAAAGAGATAAAAGACGCTCCCGGCTGTAGCTCGATCCCAAACTCGATCTCTCGTCGAGGGGGTAAGGATACAACCTCTTCTGGAAAGACGTCAGGGTACTCCTCTACGACCCTAGGAAACACCAACTATTGAACCTCTGAAGAACTCAGCATCATCCCATCCATCATGGATGATAAGGATGGAACTCGTCTATGACTCATCTGAGGATCTCGCTCACCCAAAAACTCCACTTTCTCTCCATCTACATCAATGAAAACGACCTTCTTCCTGTAGAAATCCACAATATCCTGCACCGAATACAACCAATCCATGCCGAGTATGACATCATATGGTTGTATTTGTAAACATAGGTAATCTCCCCAAGAGCGGTGTTGCCTCAACACTAGCTCACATTCTCTACATACTTCAAACAAGTCGGCTCGACCACCAACTGGCGTAGTCAACGCCAAGGGCACTGGAATCCTCTCTACCTCAAGTCCGAAAGCATGGACAAGGGTAGGTGATATGAAGGTGTGTGTTGCTCCTGAATCAAACAAGCCATACACCAAGGTAGAAAACAAGCAAAGGGTACCTCGAACGACATCTAGCTCGCCTGGGGCTGGCAACGCTAGAGCATGAAGCTGACCACGACCTCTTCCACGACCTCTCTGACCTTGATGACGACCACCACCACGGCCACACTCTGCTCTATGAGGACGAGGTGAATCCTGGGGCTGTCCTCTACCTGCTCCATCTACCCTATGGTGATCTAAAGCTGGTGCAACCTGCTGTTGCTGCCTCGGCTGAAACAGCCTCAACGGAAGAACCTGGAGCGGAGCGCCCGGTGCACGACGACTGCTCTGAAAATTCGAGCACTCCAACTGCTGATGACCACGTCCACCACAAGAAAAACAAGCGCCTGATCCTTTGGCATAGGCCTGAGAATTGCTGCCTCCGGAGAAAGAAGATTGAAAGCGCTGGGACCTACCCCCAGGTGAACGAAAACTCTTCTTCCCTGAAAACCGGGAACCCCGGACCACAGCCCTACTTCGTGAGAAATCATGACGATTCCCCTCTCGTGACGATCTGGTCTTAGCCAAAGTCCTCTCAACAACCTCTGCCCTCGCCAGCACCTCAAGATATGTCTTTAGCATAAATGGGGTGACCTGGCACTGGATCATTGGAAGAAAAGCCTCCTCGAAATGACTCCCCCTGGCCTCCTCACCTGGTAAAAGGTCTGAAGCATATCGTAGAAGGTTCCTAAAACGGATTCCAAACTCTCGAACACTGGAGCTCCCCTGTCGAAGGGTAAGTAGCACCTGGCAACTGGACGCCTTCGCGGTCGAAGAAAGAAACTCGACTCTAAACCTATCTCAATACTCCTCCCATGAGATCGCCGACTCCTCACGATCCCCAAGGAACAAGAACCACCACTGCCTTGATGCCCCACGTAGCATTGTCACAACCAAGGACACCTAGTGTTCCTTCCGAGCACGGATCGAACTGAAACCTATCTCGACCTCCTCTAACCAGTCTTTTGTGACTGCATCTGAAACGGAGCCCTCATACTTCTGCAGACTCTGTCACTGAAACTCTCGTAGTGTCTTTCTCCAAGTGTCATCGTCGTCAACCTCTACCCGGCGGTGATCTGCTAGAATAGCATGCTGGGCATCTTCTACGCAAAACTGACGAGGACATCTACCTGAAGCCATACCTGTAAAATAACAAATGTTAGAGCTCCTAAGACTGGAATATGGAAGACTCAACATTAATTTATTAATTGTTTTGTTTTATTATATTTTTTTTAGGTTACCTATCCTAAGGTCTACCCATTCAAACATAGGCCCAAAGAATAATGATGCATGATTCTTTCCTAGGTCTCTACCCTGCAATTAGTATCACTTTGTTTAGTAGCCATCGTAAACTTAAAGGTCCGTGCAACAGATCATAGGGGGGCCTAAACGCCTAAGTCTCTGCCGGTCTCTAGTGTTTACCCCACTGTCTAAACATGAATGACACTGTTGCCCCACCATCCCATGCATTCTCACCTGTGCCTAACTCCAAACTCCATCCTATCCCTCAACCAGAGGCTCTGATACCACTCTGTCACGATGCCCTCCCCACAATGTGTACTCCTCCTGGGCCGGCAATGTGAGAAGAGAGATAATGACCCCCGAGTCCCGCCTCCAGTAGGCCCCGGGTTGGAGACTACCACCGAGGGTATAATAAACACACAAATGGGAGGCATAACCCTCTAAGAGAACACATGTAGAAGAGAGAGATAGAATAGACTCCAACTAACTCCAACTCATAACAGAAATATAAAAGAAACCCAAGTATATATATAAAATGTCATGCAAAAGTACTACAACTGAAAGGGAAAACTAAAAGTACCCAAAATAATGTAAAACGACGGCAACCACAAGCCCGAACACCTCCTCCTCCAACCACAAGCTAGTAGTAACCAGCTTGATATCCAACCTGCTCCAAGTGACCTGAAAAATAGTATATATATGCATAGGGTGAGTATAACAGTATACTCAGTAGGATCCTCCCCAAGCCTCTCGTGAAAAAGTAAAGAAAGCATGCTAAAGCCCAGTGAACAATAAGTGAAACTAACTCATCACCTAAACAGGTATACTATGTTCCCTACCCTACCATGGCTAATCTCACCAACTAATGCATACAAGAATATAGCATATAGTAAAAAATATCAAGGGTAACCCGCTACTACTTCCCCACTGGTTTGCCGCTTTTCCCCAATGACATACGTCCTGTGCATCTCTCTCCAAGGCTTGCCCACAGACACCTGGGCTATGCTCCACAATCTACACCTTGTGCACCACATAGGCTTGCCTGCAAACACCTGGGCGAAGCACCACACCGTCCACACAACCAAAAGTAACCAAGTAGTTTCCGGGAGCCACCACATCTCGCATAACGTGTATCATACGTCGGGTATAATACCTCAAGCCATTACAGCCCATACTCTGAGTAAGTATCCTCAAGCCATCATAGCCTATACACGTTACACCTATAGTAGTCCATAGGATACTATATCCAGAATATATGTGTGTGAAATAACCACAAGCCATTACAGCCCTCTACACACATATATGGGTAAAACTAACCAGTGTGAATACCAGCACAAAGATCTACAAAGAGAAGAGAGCGGGGTCAAAGGGGGTAGTCAGCCATTCAACCTCCCATTAGAATGTTGGGGAAAACACCCCCAGGCTCAAAATCCTTTGGGTGTCAGTTGCCCTTACCGACAGGGTGGAGTAGCGTATAGAAACACAAAATGTACCGAATATATATATAACTCACATCCACACTATGGGAATTACCTAGTCTTAGATACAACTGCAGCTAACGTCTCTCAGACTCCAGGCTGCTACTTCTAAGACTAGGTATCCTATAAGCACACAAACATTTGAAGAGATTTATTAGATTACTCCGTTTTCATTTTATCAGTTCAACTGTACATTAATTAATTCTTTATACATTAATTAAGAATAAAAAATTCCACATTAAACTGAATAGGCATCACATTCAAAAACAACTGCTCCTTTTAAGATTCACATCACCATTAAATTCCAGAATCTCCATCCCTGTGGATTTTCACCATTTAATAAAACATTCATTACAGAATTACTTTTCAATATTCCCAGGCATTATAGAAAAAAATATTATGCTTCTAAACACAAAGGAGGCTCAACCCGGTGAGTAGATATACTATCTGTCGTGTCTTTTCTGCCTACAGAAAGAGAATAGACCCATTCTCCCTCGAGAGGATAAACACGGAAAGCACGTGGCATACACCGCGCGTCTTCGCCTCCTTCGGAAGAAGGGTAGCAAGACCAGCTTCCTTGAGCAGTGGGGAAAAACAAAGCAGATTAACATTCAATGAAAACCACAAGCATCCAGCAACCTCATCCATCCCATTCCATCACCCCTGCTGTCCTCCCCGACACCCACATGCATAAACTGATGCATCTCGCCACTCTAGGCGTCATCTGCTACCATAACCACAAGGCCTCCATGCCTCCACATATCACAACAGCCATCCAGACTCACATCACAGCACAAGCAGCAGGAAAACAAACATCACATCTTGGGCTCTTGACACTTTAACAAACAAGAGGGTAAGTCAGAACCCTTTTAGAAATTCCCACATAATCTGTTCTTTAATCCATATTGAATTAGCAGATTTGTTATGGGTAGGTTCCAATTACAGGATACCTAAGCAGTAAGCTATCATAATTAAATAACCATGATTACTTCCCTAATTTGATTATCCTCAAATTATAACAACTACAAAAACGGCAATAACTAGATTAATTTACATGCCACTTTATCTTTAGCCAATTAATTAACAATTAATTCCGGCTTTACATTCATTATCAATTTATATCATGAACGAATAAAAAATCAAATAAAACATAGATATCACTCTATCTAGCAAAACATGAGGCAACTGTTATCATGGTATAAAGAAACAACATGCGATCAACCAATTTTCTTAATCCGGTTCAAGTATTTAATTAAGTCAATTTCATTATGATCCAAAGGGATAAATCATGCTAATTATATGATTGCACAAATACAATTAGAGAAGACATGAATCCCCTAACTAGAAGATTTCTTGATGTCCTTTATCCACACAACGGGTCACAATCCTCCTCTCGTGACAACTTATTGGGAAGGTTGACCGACAGAGTTCGGTTGTATCCAAAATAGAGCAGACCCAATCCTAGGAGTAAATAATGACTGTGAAACTCCTACGGGAAGGATTGAAAGGTTCTAGAGTCTCTTAGTTGAGAACAAAGGGAAAGAACAAGAGAGAATGATATCTCATCCCTTTTTATGATTTTATGGGGTGACGGTTTAAGATCCGGTTAATTCTATATTAAAAACGGATCGCATTAACCCACGCGGTTTGACCAAGTAAAACATTTCAAAACTTATGAATAATTAATATAGGATTTATGGAATTTTAATCGGCCTTAAGAGTCCTTAAAATAATGCTTTAAAAGTATTTTACATCAAAGGAAATGTCAAAAGGGGCAAAACTGTAGGAGTCTGGAAACACTGTTCACCCACCGTTACTGTACATGAAACCGATCTGTGAAACCGATCTGTGAAACCAATCTGTGAAACCGATCTGTGAAACAGATCTGGGAAACCGATCTGTGAAACCGATCTGTGAAACCGATATGTGAAAACGATCTGTGAAACCGATCTGTCAGACCGATCTGTCAGACCGATCGGTGAGACCGATCTGTCAGACCGATCCGTCAGACCGATCGGTGAGACCGATCTGTCAGACCGGTCTGTGAGACCGATCTGTCAGACCCATCTGTGAAACCGATCTGTCAGACCGATCTGTCAGACCGATCGGTGAGACCGATCGGTGAGACCGATCTCTCATACCGATCGGTGAGACCGATCTGTCAGACCGATCAGTGAGACCGATCTCTGAAACCGATCTGTTAGACCGATCTCTGAGACCGATCTGTCAGACCGATCTGTCAGACCGATCGGTGAGACCGATATGTCAGACCGATCTGTGAGACCGATCTGTGAGACCGATCTGTCAGATCAATCGGTGAGACCGATCTGTTACTGTTCATAAAACTGGAACCACTGTTCACAGAACTGGAAAATTGGCAAAGTGTTGGGGATAAGTCACCTTGACCTCCCAGAACACCTCCAACACCACATTTTTACAAAGTAATGGACCGGAGAGGTCCGGGCCATTACAATAGGTCCATCTCACTTTTAATCAAACCCAGTGTTTGAAGAAATTTTTTAGCACTGGACCCAAGAGTATTATCTTGCGGGGCCTCTATTATTATTATAGTGGTGTTCAATATGTTTTTGTGGTTATTTAATATATTTTTACTGATTAGGATGAGATAAATATAGTGAAAACCCTATGAATATTTCTATGGGATAAGTCAAAGTATATGATTATATGACAATGTTTATGTAAAGTAGATATTGTGTGGATCTACTAGAAATTACATACCTTTATAGAAACTTACATGTGGATGTTCCTATAACATAAATTAAGCTAGGTGTAATCACCCTAAAAATCTCTAGGTGAGTATTAACTCAATCTTTACTCTAGTAAATGTTTTTTAATAAGACTTCAATCATAGAAAAACACTATCAGGGGATATTAATTTGTTAATAAAATTCAATTCAAAAACAATTTTGAGGATTTAATATGATTAGGAATTAAAATAAGTAATATGATATAATCCAACCTAAGTAGACCTTTTTGAACCAAAAGTGAATTTGGTTGAACTGAAAGCTTACACTGTTACAAATATGGCCTTTAACTATGCTAATAAGAGGGTTTTATTAGCACTTATAATGCAATGATATTGAAACCAATGTCAAAATTAGACCTTTATCCATGGTTTTTTTAATACTGATAAAGAGAAACATTAAATTTTATAAAAAATAATTGATAAAGGGGGGATTTTATGTGGCTAAAATTTACCAAAAATGGAACTCTTTATCAGCAGTTTTTAGTAGTGTTAAATGAAATGAAAATTTAGATTTTCTTGAACCCAAACACCTATTTTTTAGATCATTATGCTACCACTTCCACCGTTCCTCAGTTCTCACAAACACCCCCTTTCCTAAATGTAGGAAAGCTCCCCCATATATTGGTGCATTCCAATATTTGATCACACAGGCTCACTTATGTGATGAGATTCTATTTACCACTATAACATGCTTATTTTTAGGTTTTTAATGATATTTGTATTTATTTGAATATATCGAGAAGAATGTTATATATATATATATATATATATACATTTATATTTACTTTAATATATTATATATTGACATTCATTTGTTTATATTTGAGTAAAAATAAAAATATATATGTTTATAAATACACACACATGCTTATATAAAAACATATTATCTTTTATAAGAATACATAAAAATATTAATGTATTTTTATAAGTTGAATAAAATGGGAAATTAATTATTTTTATGAAATTTTTAATAAATTATTATTTCTATATGGTTAATATTTTTAAAAAATATTATTTATGTAAATATACCTTTACATAGTTGATCTTTTATAAATAAATTTTAGAAAATATGCATATATTTAATTATACATTAAGCTTCCTTATGAAAAATTTAAAAAAATAAAAATGTTATATCAATATGAATTTAATCCATGGGAAAAAATTCATCCTCCACTGAAAAAGATAATAAGACCACCTCAAAAGAGGTTGAAATTCCATCAAATGTTAAAAAATTGGGATACCCAGACTAAAAGCTATGTTTTGGATTCCTTATGGGTATTTTTTAAAATAAAAAATCATGACTGTGGGTTCCCTCAGTAATGCAAATGTAGATCACTTCACATGATTTGATTTGATATATGGTAGATCCCAAACAGACACCTCAATCCAATGTTATGTCCTTTTGATGTTCAAATCATGTTTTCAACACATCTTAGACTTTTCATTAATTACTTTAATTTTTGTCATATAATTGTTAATAAATGACTATTAGTCGATAATAATTAAAAAAATATTAATTAATAATATTTTTAAATTAATGTTTAACATATTTTAACTAAATAATTAATATATTTCTTAAATATTCATATTTAGAATTACCTAAATCATATTTAAAAAATATATATTATATTTATATCAATATAAATATATTTATATATTTATATATTATTTTGAATGATGTATAAATTTTTTATAAGATTTTCCCATTATTAATTCTAGGAAAAATACACCTAAAGGGTGGCCATTATTAGGGCTTGTAAAAAAGCACTCATAAATTCCCCCATTTATCTATGATTTTTTACTAGCAAGGATAATGGATCCCCTTTACCAGTGTTTTTTTAGTAGCATTGATAAAGGTATCCCCATTGTCAATTTTTTTGTTCCATAGATAAAGGGTCCCCCTTTATCAGTGCATTTTGTTTTAGAATTGATAAAGGGGGATAAATTATCATCAAATATTTTATTAGCACTGATAATTGGTGCCCTGTTATCAACAATTTTTTTATTAGAACAGATATATTTCCCCTTTATTAGTGTTTTTTGGCATATAAATGGGTCCTTTATTAGTACTTTTATCCAGCATTGAAAATTACTATCACTGGATAAGGCCAGATTTGTACTAGTATAATGTGATCATTTCAAATAGTATCTCATTCTCTAGTTCAATTTTCAAAACTATTATTATTCCATTAGGAGTTTACAGTCAACAGTCCTGATTAACACTTTTGGTTTTAGAAATGGATGGAGGAAGGGGGATCTAAGTTAAAAATGTATGTGATGGAAAATACAATATCTTTTTTTCAATAAGGAACCAAGTGGGACGTATCATAGTGTTAAAAATTTCAATGTTATCAACAACCAAAAATCTTGATTTAAGAACAATAAATTGATTCATCCAAAACATTTAAACACACAAATAATAGAAGAATGGATGTTCATAAAATGTCAGCTGATGAAATTAATGAGGAAAAGAAGTGTCAATATCATATGTATAAAAAATATGGAAAGAAGCACCCAAAGGAATGTCTCAGAGGAACAAGAAAAAGTTTCATTTGTGGAAGGATTGGCCCTCAATATTGGGATTATCAAAAATATTTTATGTGGTTAGTTAATACAATGAAAGGTATTTGAGTCCCTACTAATGCACCATCCATAATTCAACAAATTAAATTCAAATAGATTGGGAATTATAAAAATCGATTTCCCAATCAAATGTCTAATAAGGATTATAGGTATTAACAACCACCTAAACATAAGGAACAAGGAAAAGACTGTGCAATCATAAATTCTAAAGTGGTCTAAAAAATGATAAGTATTATGGTACACAGATCAAACACTAAAGAACTATGAATTTCATATTTGATTTTTCTTCAACTAATATCTTTATAGCTAAAATTATTATTAAGAACATTAAATCACCACCCAAATGATTTTATAATTAAATAAACCTATTGTTGTATTTTATCCTACGATCATGTTTATGGGTACATTTCATATGTAATCCTTATTATCCCAGTCTTAGAAGACTTTAATGTGATGGATTGATACCCTATACATAGATGAAAATATTTATGAAATATGTAAATAAAATCTCACATCAATCTATGGTAGTCAATGAAAAACCTTTATAAGAAAATTATAAAATCTGGGACAAGATATCGAATAATTATAGGCTCTTTGATCAAATGGTTATAGAAAAACTCAATTATAGGGGTAATCCAATTTCGATAAAAAATGTGGTTATTATGTGGGTAAGTTTGATATCTCAATATTGATTTTATCTTGATTCATGTATATATTTTAAATACCATTATATATTTTTATTACTATATGATAATTAAAATTTAATGGAATCAATTTATTTATGGGTGGAAGGGATAATATAATACCTTTTTATTTTAATAAATCTCTTGACATTAAAAAAATATAATTTTTTTGATAGCTTACTCCAATGGAAACACAAAACTAAAATGATCCACACAATATTAGATTATTATTTTCAAAAACATTATAATAATAATAAAACCTCTAGTAAATAAAAAAATATTAACCAATTAAAATTTCTTTCATTAAGTGGATATATAATGAATATTATTTAATATTTAAAAAGATTTTTTAGTCTCAAATAACCATTAAATGTTTTAAAATATTAAATGTATCACTTTTAAGTGATTATTACTATAATATATATATATATATATTTTATAAAATATTATCATATATATTAACATTAAGTAAATTATAAATTCATTATGATATTATATTGAATGAACGTACTATTTAAGCAGATTATTTTTAAGGAAAAGTATTTTTTATTTATTTTTGGAATTTTCATTTAAAAGAAAAATTTATAACTTTTAGAATTCGAATTATAAAAAATTAACTTTATTTCAAAATCGCAAATATCAATATTATCCTAAGGTGAATCTATGATACATTGTGGAAATAATTGATTTTGAGGAGAATAATGAAAATACAGTTTTTACTATTTGTTATTTTATATGATTACATCATGATGTAAGTATACATTTAAAACGTATATATTTTTTAATGATAAAAGATGATTTTAAAGGATAAAATGATAAATCTTGAAATACTATATTGAATTTAGAAAACCCATGTTAAAAAACGTATGTAATATTTTCTAATAAAATAAACTGTTTCTTATTTTCATTTAATAAATATTATTCTTTATAAATTCAGATCTTTCTTACTTTAATATTCAAAAAAATTAATTTTATTTTTAATAAACTAATTTATATCATTAAAATTTAAATCATTGATACAAAGAATTTTATTCATAAAAATAAACTTTTTCTAAAGTAGTATTTTATGTGTTAAATGTGATAGTGTTGAAATTAATATTTCTTACACACGGATTCTTTTTAGGTAAAATAGATTTATTATTTTGAATCAGTTGGTCAAAAATACTTATTAGTGACCATTCTATTTTTTTAAAAAAATTAATTACATTGGTAAAAATTAGTTTCCATATTAAAATCCCAAATATGGTTAAATTGGTAATCAAGATAATAATTAGCCCTAATATATTTAAAACATGTTTATAATTAAGTGGTTGTGTTTTAGATAGACCCAACATTATATCCATTTTATTAATTTCCATTTTAGAGTCTTCTTGTCCACCACTTGATCTTCACTACTAAATTCGATTTTCCTCTTGAAAATATACCCTGTTTCCTTCCTATTAAATACAATTTAACTTCTTTTATCTTATGGTAAAAATAATTAGTCACACACCCTCCACTTCAATGGACTTCTCCAAGGTAAAACTCAAGTCGTCCACATGAATACTAATTATCCCCTAACTTCTTTTACTTTCAATCATATATTCCCAAGTCTAATTTTCTCATTCCTATATAATAGAATCAGTATTGATTGTATACTAAATATTATTATTCTAAAGTAATAATTATTAACAACCTTTCCATAATTCCATTATGAAAAATGAAAGCTTCATTTTTTGTTCATGTGTACAACCTCGTCAAAAAATTAATATATCTCATTTTCATCTAATTTTGTTGGTATTCATTAAATTATATTACAATATAGTTAAAACCCAAAAAATATCTAAACAATTTCATTATTATATGTAATAATGATTCTATTCCAAAATAGACAACATTAATGACTATACTCATCCGTAAAATATTGTAGGTTCAGGTATGGATCAATGTTACTACATACTAAAATAATTCTATAAAATAATATCATCGATGACTATAAAAACTTAATTTCATATAATATATTATACTAATAAGTAAATAATTATTTTATTTTGGTTTTTGGATGATAATATTAATATTAAACTGATTATTTAAGATACTATAATTTGATAGTTAAAGTTATTATGAAACTAGTTCAAAATAATCAAGATTACTCACACCCAATTGAGAATATAGAAAATTACTTACAAATATACATGTAGATAATTTTTATAAATTAATTTTATAAAAGATTATTAACAAGAAAATGGAATATAAATAGGTAATTAATATATATATATATATATATATTATATAAGAGACTGAATAACATTAGTGGAACATGACAATTAAGCTAAGGGTTTATTTTTACGATTTTGAAATCCATGAAATATGTTTAATATTGTTCCCCAACAGTTTATTTTATATGTGGTATTAATTTCATCATTTATATCATTTAAAATAAATATATTTCATATCATGATTTTTTAATTTCTATTTCTCCATAACCAACTTATTTTTCATGTTATTTTACCTAATACCTTAAGAAGTAATTTTTTATCTATAAAAACATCCTTAATAACACTTATGATACACTAGGTACATTTTTAGGACACTTTAAAACATTTAATATCCATATTTACTAAGGAATGTTATAGTAATGTTTTTCCGGAATCACATCTCTTTTACATGGGTTAGATAATTGATTTTTTAAGTATGAATGTTTTCATGCTCTAATGGTATGTATATGAATGGATTTTTATTACGTAATGAGTTGGGCCCTATATCTCCCACCCACAAATTATTTAAGGTTATATATATTATGAGATAATTATTTTTTTCCTGTGTATAATGTAGGTTCACTTATTCTCATAATGTTTTGAATGGGTATTGTTATAGTGTAGCTATTCTCATAAAGATGTGTGTGGGTATAATTGTGGTTTACCTATGCTCACAAGGTTCAAAATGAGTATAGTTATGTTTTATCTATTCTCACATGGTTATGTGTGGGTGTAATGTTTCTTCAGTTATACTCATAAGTGTTTTATGGGGTATAATTATATTGTTTCTATTTTCACAAGTTTTTGTTTTAGTATAATTATTTTGAAATTCTTTTCAAAAGGTTATGGATGGGTATAATTGTGATTAGGCTATGCTCACTAGACTTTTAATTGAAATTGTTTTTGTTATCTTGTGTTCACAATGACATATTTTATGATTATTCAGTTTATTCTATAAACATATTCATATTCTTATTCATATTTTTTTCTCTCATGGATCATTTTTATTTTCTAATTATTCCAATGTCTTTTGATTCATGTTTAAGGTTCTGTAATGCCTTATTTGAGGAAACATGATTTATGATATATTATATATTGGGCATGATTTTTTATTTATAATTATTATACCCAAATACCCACCTTATACTCACTTATGACCATTGATTATTATATCTTATGGTACCCTTACTATAAATCTGATCTAACACATTTATTATGATTCTGTCCTCTGGTTATGAAGATGAGTTTAACATATAAGATGTATAGATGAGTGACTAGTGTGGTTTGTATATAGAGAAATGACCAAAAGTATCATAAAATATTATTCCCATTTAGATGATCCAAATATAATCTCAACCTATCACTATTGGAATTTTATTACTATTTATGTGATGTAATTTTTATTTTATGGTAAAGTTGTAAAATAATTGGAGGATTATTTCCCCATTTATGATAATTGTTGTTTAAAGAATTTGGTTTTAGTAACAGTATTGGGAGTATGCATCTAGAGAGCCTCTCCAAGTTTAAATTTGTGGTAAGCCCAAGCCCTAGAAGGTACACAGGTGGCTATCACATTCCTAATATGTGATGAATGTCTTGGTGGTAATCCTTGATATATGATTTCAATTATTATTTCTATGTTATACACTTATGTAATACTCTCATGCCTATGCAATAACTCATGGATAATGTTTATTATCAAATTATTGCAAACACTTTCCCTATGGTATATGTTTGTTCATACGAGAATTCATATACTTATTTCATGGGTTTATGACGAACTCCCATTGTTCCATGATATTTTAATAACATATTTGTACCCTACTCATGTTTTGTTATATTCTTATAATCTAAACATAAATTACATTTTGATGAGTTATTTTCCCTTACAAAGCATTTGAGCACACCCATTTCCTATGTTACTTATACATAGGTTATGAATATGAGTATATCATATGAGAAGTATAGAATGGAGTGTAGTGTAGTTATATTATGGAGAAATGATCAAAAGTTTTTTTACAGTAAATACCTATGTAACTGTTTTGGAAAGACTGTAAACCATATTTTCTTAGTATTGTGTGATTATTGTGAGATGTAATGTTTAAATCATGGTAATGTTATAATATAAATATATTTTTGTCTGCATTATCATCTCAAATTGTTTTTAAAGAATGATTTGTTTTCATCTTAAACACGAGAGTGTGGGTCCGGGGTACCACACTACCATCTACCATCCTTTTTGTTTGTAGATTTTTTTACTTTCAAACTATTTTTCCTTATTTTTAATTTATAACCCACACTAAAAGATAAAATTATTCTAGTAAAATCAAATTTAACCTTTTTATGGGTTGTGTTATTCTTTGATCATGAAGATGGTTGATTAAAGGCATATCTCAAGTTCTTCTTTCCACAATCATAATCCCTTCTTGAGGTTGGATATTAATTAATAGTTTTGGTGGTATATATTTATTCCCCACTATTTTTTAATTAAAAACATTTATGGACTCCATATTTATTTATATTTTTACAACCAAAATACACTTCAACTTGTGAGAGTTCTTCAAATACTCAATATATCTTTGGCTTTCTTCTTAACCATTCAACCACTTCTTGATTTTTTCTTCATTAATTTTCTTGATTCTAATAATGATTTATCATGAAATGTCATTATTTTTTATTTATCCTTTAATTGAGTAAATTTATGATTTATCTATATTTTTTTATAATTTTCTGATTTTACGACTCAATTATTCCATTATAATCTCAATTACATCTTCCTCACAATCACTTGTTTGAAACATTACCTCAATAAAATAAATATATTCATTTTATGATATGATTGATTACTCAAATTCTTCTAGATGATCCATGAGAGGATTAAACATTATATATATCATTTCAAGTTTATCCTCTATTTATTCATATTCTTCTTTTATTTATGATTTTTTATCAAAATACCCATTACCAAAAACAATTATACATGTCACCACATTACTTTTGAATTTCATCACATAACCTTCAATTAGAGAGTATACCCTTTCAATAGTTTGGATATAAACTTCACAACCTTATCTAGTTTCTTCAAAAGAATCACTGTTAATATATTTGATAAATATAATCTTACCATTATGATCAGATTTATGTAGTGATTGATAGCTTATAGATTTTTTTAATTCTTTTTCAACTTCTTTGCACCTAAATTTTTTTCCGTAGGGTTTTAGTTCATACTTCGAATCTACCTTCACCAGAATAAACATCATAATTATTTGTCTATTAAATCAATTATTTCCTTGAAGTCTATAAAGAGTATAAATTGTAAGGATCTTTCAATAATCTTTAGATATTTATTTTTTTTGGACATGAATTCACATTTTAGGATCTCTTCTATTTATTGTTTTATAGAATCAGGTTATAATTCAAAAAATAAAATCCAACATTGTTTTATATTTGATACTAAAAAACATTAACAATTTTTTCCATAATATAAAACATTTTAAAATAACAAAATGAATATTTTTCGTGAAAAATCATCATGAATTTAAAAATGACTTTCTTATTTCTCTTACTTATTCATATACCCCGTGAAAAACATTTTAAAAGTTGTAGTGAGAACAAAAAGATTAGTAAGGGACATAAATAAATAAAAGCATTAGTCTAATTAAAACAGGAAAATCCACTAAAAATTATTTTCTTACAAATTAATTAGCATGCATAGAAAAATCATTTAGGTTACTTCAGAAATCATCACCATATCACTCTCATATTCACCGTTAAAAATGGAATCAACTTAAGGTCTAATTCTATCTCTAGAATACCAAATACATTTAAGATATATAATGGGTATCATTCATCATATCTAGAGATATAAGGCGGATCAACCCATAATATCTTGAGTTATAATGGGGATCAACCCATCATATATTACGCTATAATGGGATAAAACAGTAACTAACAATTTCAAACGTATATATCATGAGTAAAACATGTTAGAACAATTTTAAGCCCAGGGAAAACACTTTCATATACCAAAATACCCTTTCTTGTAAAAATAACTTTTAAAAAATAAAATTGAAGCACATAATAATGATATAATTATCATAAAGAAACTAAAAAAATTAAATATAAATTTAAAGTAATAAATTGTCATGTAATAGGGAGAAACCACTCATTAAGTATATGTTAAAAACATTTCACTTGGTCTTTTGTAAAAGAGTTGATAATGGAATTTGAAATGAGGGGATTTTGGAGAAAGTCCCTCCCCTTAAGTCCGACTCGTCTCATACAATTTTTATCTTCCAGAATAATAATTCTAGGTTAATTATTTACTTTCATGAGAACTTATATAAACATTATTATTCCTTTTATATAACTTATAATCATGATATTACAATTACAAAAATATTTCAGTTCATTTCAAACATTTTGTCATTATTTGGTACTTGTGGCCAAAATAAATTTGGTATGATGTTAACAGTCATATTGGTCATTTCTACATCATATTGAGAATAAAATTTATGGAATTTATATAATTATTATACATATATTATTTTTTTAAATCGAACCATTATGTTTAGTGATTCCCTCTAAAGATTTATCTTCAACATAAATTATATTGTTATTAGATATGTACTCTTCAGATTTAGAGTCACCATAAAATTCATTTAGTGGATCCAAGAACTACATGATTATGAAAGTATATACATTCTCATTAATGGGTCCCCAAAGGGATATTTTGAGTGGTCTAGGGGTGTTTGGATATGAGATACCCTATCTCCCATTATTCTTTCCATTATATAGGATTACCATAGCGTACTTTTCCTTCACACAATGGACAAGGGCGATATTTTAACTATTAGGGAAACAAGAGGTACCTCTGCTCCCACACATCTATTTTTTCTGATGATATTATTATATTTCAATAGGGACTCAAGAATAACATCAAAAACATCATGAATTCACTCATTAATTACAAAAAGATTTTTAGGCTAGGAAATCAGTTGGAATAATTGTGTTTATTTTGGAAGGTGTATTCCAACTTCAAGAAAAGTATCCATCATCAATGGTCACAAAATTATGGAAGGTTCTACCCCATTTACCAATCCTATTTTCCATTTAGTTTAGTCCAATCATTGAAACTCACATTTCACTTATGATTTGAATAAATTAAAATCTTCTATTGCCAATTAGAAAGGAAAATCTCTATCAATCATAGGAATAGATTGTCTTGTGAATCATATGGTGGTCTCAATGATGGTCTACTCATTTATGGAGTATTATTAGAATGATTTTTGTGATTAAAACCATCGACTATATGATGATTAAATTTGACTGTAGTGGTAGCCTCTTGGAAAGGAATTTCATTACATCCCCTTAGTGAAAGTAAAACTCATCCAATTGTTTTGGTTGGTTCGATAAAAAATATGGAATTTTTCAATCAGGCCCTTCATACCAAGTTTCTATGGAGGATAATAAATAATGATAATAAATCACTTGAGTTCTTGAGATCCATATTACATAGAAGTATTCGGTCAGGAAGCACGAGTTTCATGGAGGCCTTCATTTGGCTTGTTATAAATAATGTGTTTTAAAAAATTCACACTCACTATTACTGGCTTGCTAACAAGAAATCTGGTTTGAGATTTTGGCATGAAATTTGGGTGGTATATCCTTTAATTGGGAAAATTAATGCCTAAAAATAGAACATTGATCATAGAATTTTAATCAAGGACCATGTGGACATCCTCGACACTCTGCTTGATAATATTCCTACGGTGGTTTCCAATTATGATTTTATAAATCAAGATGATATGCTAATATGGGAACCTACCCCAAATGGAATGTTGTATTCTACGAACTTCTATATTCATATGATACATAGAATCCTCCAAAGAATTAATGACATCAACAAAAATTGTATTCTTCCATCCATATTTACAATTATTTAGATACTTTCTCTCAACAAGGTCCATATTGATTCTAACCTATAAAATGTTAGAATTACTTCATGCTTGAGGTGTGTCATGTGTCAACATCGTAGGGATGATGATGAATGTCTCTCAAATTTATAAAATACCACATCTTACCTTTGGAAAACTATGTTTGAGATATTCGATGTTCGTCCCTTGTATACTACCTCCCTTCAAGAGCTTCTTTGTTTTGTGATCGATCTCCAATTATTTGAACAATTCATGCTACCCTTTTGTGATATCTGTGTAGATATTCATGATGTCATTTGGAGTGGTCAATATTACAAAATTCTTAAATAGAAAAAATTCAATGTTATGTTCACTATTTCTGAAAATTTTTATACAGTACGAAATGATAATGTGCTGCATGATGCACAATACATCAACACAGTATGGGACCACCCCACTCATAGAATATTGACAATTTAAAGGAACTTTCCCAAGACCAAATACAAATTTTATGTTTTCTGGTCACCTCTATTCTATGGATGGATCAATTTTAATACTGATAGAAAATCGAGGAGAAATATGGTCCCTCCTAGATAGGGGGCATTTTTAGAGATAACAACAATGTTATGGTGGAAGTCCTCCATTGTCCATGTGGCCATTCCAATGCTCTTGAAGCGGAAATGGCTGGATTAATTAGAGTTTTTTTCATTGCACATCAATAAAACTGGAACAATATATGGGTTGAGTGCGACTTTACTACCATTATTCATGAAGCCTGGATGAGAGTGGTGTATCGTTCATGGAAGCTAACAGCCGGGTCAGAGAACTATTTGGGTGTGCTCTCTTCCATGAATTTCATTATCACACACATCTTCGAGGATTTAAATTACATTTATGACGATATTTCCAATAATGGAGTAAATGATATGGTGTTTCATTACTCAAACTCTCTCCCTAGTGATATGCTTCCCATCTTTCAGCAGGATAAATGTAGAGTACCATATTAAAAACATTTTTAAGGTTCCTTTAATTTTATCAAATATCCAATGCAGTCACTTTTCAAAAAAAAACCTTAATTACATCGTTATTTCCTGTTTTGTGACATGGTGATCGAAAATAAATTTTATCAGTTCAAGAGGTTGTAGTCAATCGTACACAAGAATGATAAATTATATTTCCATTTTAATAGATGTGGAGATATTTTTTAGTGATAATATATATATAATAGCATGTAAGTATGTTTATTTTAATGTATTTATTATTTAATTATATTTTTAAAATATTTTTAGGAATTATAAGAATAAATAAAATAAAAATATTTGATTAAAACAATCCCCCTTCTTCGAACAATCTCTTTTTCATAACACCTTAAGAAAAATGAGGGTGGTCTCATGCCTAAAATAAGGGATCTAGAATTTGGGGAGGGAATCTAAGAAGGTATTTTGGTAGATATTTTCTAAACCAAAAGTATTATTAGTGTAAAGAAAAGATAATAAGAATTTCCCTTTTATAAGAGGGGAGGGGGCACTCATGGAAGTCTTCTAAAATATTTAATTAATATAAGTTAAATTTCATTTAAAAGTGTTTAAATATTGATATATTCCAAATCTAGGATGTTTTTTCGGTTGAAATTAATTAATATAATAAAATTTAGATATGTTTTGAATATTTTTAATCTTTATCATTTATCTTTAACCCTTACTTATCCTCTTCCACTCTAATTAGGACAACATTTTTTTACTTTTTTTGGGCTACTATTGTTACCATAAAAATAATCAAAACAAAAAAATGAACAATTGATTAAATTTTGAACCTTACAAAAATAATTTGGCAAAATATTATATTTTAATTAAATTTATATAATTTACTAAATTATTAATTATTTTAAAGAGTCATTAATGTCAATTTTGACACTATTCATTATTTGACTTTATAAAAATATTACAAAAAATGATAAATTCAAAATAATTAATCAAATAATAAATAAAATATCAAAATAATCTATAAAATTCATTTATGTAATTAATTATCTCTAATAAAATTTATTCTAGTACTTTTAATATCATTTATTTGAAATTTCCAATAATTAGACAATTAATACATCATAATGGTGTAATCCATTAAGGTAATTAATTATTTTAAAAAAATATATATATATATATGATTAATATAAATTTTTTTCCCAATGTATATTATTAGTTTAATACATCTTATAAATGACCACATATTAAAAATATTATAGTGTTAAAATATAAGTATGACATCATTGAAATTTCTTTAAAGTGATATACTATAAAAAAAATAAATTTATGTGACTGGATCCAAGAGGAAATAAAAGTAGAACACTTTTTCTTTTTGTTTCAAATAACTTATAAAATAAAATTAGGACAAGTTTTGGGGAATTTTATAATATTTATAATATTTTTTTAGCCTTAATTACCAAATTTACCCTTAATCATGTTAATAAAAAAATTTCAAGTTACTATTCATAATGTCCCAAAAAAAGTATCCAAATTTATAAAATTAGAAATTATGAAAAAAAATATGGAATCCATTTTTAAAAATTCAAAACACTTAATTTGAAAAAATTAATTAAAAATTAGTCATGCATATAGGATGAAACCACATGTTTATTGTAGTAAAAATGTTCAAAATTTCCTTAAGTTTTTATATATAATCTCAATGTGAAATTAAGTAAAATAAAATAAATTATATTAAATGATAAAAAATGTATCTATTTTTACATTAAAACTAATAAAAAATATAATTTGACAATATAAAATATATAGATTCAAAATATGTTTTAATTAAAATTCAGTATTTTCATTATTCATTAAAACATGAATGTTATCATAAAAATACCAAACACTCAACCAAAGTATAATATAATATTTATTCTCAAGTAATAATTTTATTTTTTTCAAATATAATTTATAAAAGTGTTAAAAAAACTAGATTTAAAACATGTGCATCTTCAAAAAGTGACAAAACTACTTTTTAGAAAAATATATCTTATAAGAGTAATATTGGATTTTTTTCTTATATATTTTCTAAAAAAATATAAGATGAATGTTAATAATTTTATTGAATATATATTTCTTTAATATTATCCAAAAAGAGTGATTTTATTATTCTATAAACATAATTGTTCCCATTTTGACAATTTCTTAGAACAAAATTTCCATTTATTTGAAAATGTTTTTTTATTTTAATTAATAATTAATGTGTAATAAAAGAATTATTTATATATATGTGTAAAAATTATTTTTTTAAGTCATTTATTATTTTTCTTACAAATAATTCTTATAGTTATATAATAACTTCCATTATAAATAACAACATTTAGTTCTTCATTAAAGTTATATGTTTCGTATCATGTGCACTATAAAAAAAATTTATTTCTTTTAAAAAAATGGGATGAAAAATTCTCCCCCATTTGATATATTTTTTCATTATAATTTAAACTGTAGATAAAAAACAAGAGGTTTTAATTTTCAAAATACCTTTATTAAAATCCTGCATAAAAAAGAATTAATGAGACTTCCACTTTAATATAATTAAAGGGAAGTATGATGTTCACAAGAGGTAACACAAACTAATGTTCCACATAGGATAAGAATTATATGGAAGAGAAAAATAAAAAACAATTTTTTTATGGATAGTGATAGATAACATGGTTATTATAATGTTAACCATCACAAAATCACAAATATGTGATGGATTAAAAGGTCATTGATTTAGTAGTAGTAATGTTAAATGAATAAAATTTTTAATTAAAAATACTTTTCCTAGTGTTTGGGAATTCATTTATTATCAAATAACATAAATAAATATACTTAATTGATATATTTATATTTTACAAGAACAATTTTCTCATCATAATATTCCTAGAATTATGATGTACATCACTAAAAACAGCCCTAGTCACAAAATATCATATAAACCTAAAGGTTTTCAATAACATATAACTCATATACAAAATTAAAAGAACACTTCTCAATAATCAAAATCCTTACATAATCATAAAACCAAAAAAAAACATCTCCCAGAAAGGTCCTTAGTTACACATGATAACATCAATTAAAATCCTAGAAGGCGTTTCTGAAACCATAAACTTATAGTTATCCTTTAAAAAATACAAGGTTACCTCAAGCTTGCATCCCATCAGTAGATGTCTCAAAAACAACTATAACAGTAACAAATGATTTTTCCAAATATTTATATTTCCTATCAAAATGATTTGAATCATCCGTAACTATCTCTAAAAAACGTTAACATAATGAACCAATTGATTGCAACTAGAACATGTTACCATTGTATGGCTATTTACCCAATTCCTTGGAATTTCTAGGATCTTTTATGTATAGTCAGGGATCTTATGAAAAAATAGACCACACCAAATAAAACATCCCTTATCCAATAAAAACATCCATAAAATATTGTTTTCCACACTTAGAACATTTCAGTGGATTAAATATAGATTTATTATTTGAGTACTTCTCCATTTATTACCACCTTGATTGTTTCTTTCTCTTATCATCTTGTGGTACATATGTTTCAGCAAACTACATCCCAACATTTTCTTTATAATATAACACTTTTTCATAAATTTTAAATTATCTTAAGGAAAAATCTCTTCGTAGACATATTTTCAGTCCTTTTTAAAATCATATAATTATGTTATCAATTTCTGAAATAAAATTTAGAACATACATTTCTATTATTTTGATGTGTGATTCATAGGAGGCCATTAAATGACCATCCTTGTGCATAAATTCGATGAAATTTTTTCCATCCTAATTTGAACAACAATAGGGATATATTTATCCTAGATTATAATCATTAATGTTTCCAATTCGTCGAAATCAATGAAATATTTATCTCTAGAATTATTATCCAAAGATAATAGTTAGTCATCTTGACATTAAAAATTAAAAATAGAACAAGTCACCTTCTGTTGTTTTAAAAATCCCATGAATTCAAATATATTTTCTATGGTAATGATCAATCCTTCAGCTACCAAATAGTCTCATGATCCATTGAATGATGGGGGATGATGTCTCATGAAATAATCAATTATATTCATGTTCATTCATTGTAGGTTAGGTTCCCATATTGCATGGATACCACCTCTATTATTAGTATGTATCATCTGATCCATTCGAGAAATAAAATATATTTTTTCCAATTACAACCATCCATGATTCTAATTTTCAAGTTTATTTTCCTCTCGGTTCCTTCGCACAATAACTTACTTCTCTTCTCTCTATAAGACCACTCTAAAGAAGCATTCTCTAGATAATGATGTAAATTAATCATAAAATGCTACATCATTTCAACATAACCACAATGTAAAATCTTCTAAAGTCATGATATTAACAAGATTATAACCTCTGATGTTGTATAAACCATCATTTGATAGCAACTGTTAAGCCTCGGACATAAATATTACATATTCTAGGGTTTTTATCTTGAATTCAAATACTAGGATCTAATTTGTTTAGTGTTTAAGATAATTAGGTCATAATTCATACATAATATCCATCATTCTTATAAAGCAGATAATACTAAATCAATATCCATTTTTCCATAATATAAAACTTTTTAAAATGAAACATGTATTCTTTTTCATGATAGATCTTCATAACATTCATATTTTCTTAGTTATTTATCTTACCCATCCTTATACATATGGATTTTAAAAAAATTGGGAGGAGTGGAAAAATATAATTATGAGATATTAATAAATAAAATTATTAGTCCTATGAATACATTATAATCTATCATAAATACTTTTCATAAAAACTCCTTAGAATGCATATAAAAATAATGCATGTCACACCCGGTTTTTAATGTCTGGGTTTTGATTCGGTTCATTGGAAATCCCAATCCTTTTTATGGGATTTGCGTGAGATTAATGTTGATTTTTGAACTTACATATATGTCTAATAATTCTACCATGGGTTCTCAATAGCTTTTTTTGTGTTTTTTTGGAGAAAATGGTGGTTACTTAATGATTTTGTACAACTGTGAGCCCATTTTCGTATTTTAAAACAAAATTTGTTTCTTTTACAAGTCCTTTGATTTTCAGTATTTTTCAGTCATTATACTTCCCATGTGGGATCCCTGACATATTGAAACAACCATATCCTTTTGGACCCCCGAGGGAATTCATAATCATGGTGGATTTGTGTTATTTATTCAGGTATTGTGGAAACCTGTCATCCCATTTAAAATTTAAAGAAAATAATTTCATATATATCTTATTCAATTTTTTATTATTTTTCAGTTATTATACCTCTCAGCTGATCCCAAGAACCCTTGGTGCAGCACCAATATCCATTTACATTTTTTGTAGCTCATATTCCTTGTGGATTAAGGTTAATTTACTCAAGTATTCTCAAATAATACAGATATGAAGAGGAAATTTGTTTCATTCGTAAATCATTTTTTTACTCTTTTTCCAACAATAACTTCTTCCACAAGTTTTCCTATCCCTATGGAGTGTCTCTATGGTGTTCGAATCCATTTCCTTTCCATTAAGGTTGTATTTCTATATGCATACAAAGAGTTTTCAAGTTTCTAAGGTAACACTACTTCTCCTTTCTCCTCCCTCATTCTTCTCTTTCCATTATTTCATTGTTTTCTCTTCTTCCCTAGTAAAGCTCAACCTAGGGTTCTATTATCCAATGATTGTTTTATGGGGGTTTTCTTCGTTTGGGGCTGGTGGAAATAGGTATAGTGCTTATAAACCCTATAATGTGGTTATAGGGTGTGTGTTTCCATTCCACCAAGGATTTGAGGTAGGTTTTCCATGGATGTGGTGAAATTCGATGTCTGAGAACATGCCATAGGAAGATATTACATGGGATTTCTTCATGTCTTTGTTCATTAATGAATATTTCTCAGAGAGAGAAAGAGTGAGAAAGGGGGTAGAGATGAGCTCTCTACTGAAAGGTGATGGATCAGCGTTAGAGTATTTCTATTGTTTTATGGACCTAATTCCATATTATTTAGTGTGTTCTATAAATGATTCAATGAAGGCTAAACGTTTTAATGTTGGGCTTCAGACTGATTTTTAGTCAAAGGTGTCAGAGGTCAACATAACATCATTTTCTAATGTGTTGAGAAATTAATTCCATAATGAAGCCACTATGGCTGGAGTGATAGAGGTAGTCCTCCCTCCTTTAATCCATAGGACCAGTTGGTAAGGTTCTAGTATGGATATGAGAATGAAACTGGATGTTGATGGAGCAAGTTGTGGAACCAAAAGGACTTAGGATCCTTCATCCACCTCCTCTAGTTTTGATGTATTTGTGTGTTATCAATGTGGTAGGATGGGTCACAATAAGGAATCATGTCCAAGTACTCATAATACCTACCGTGATTGTGGATTCATGGGTATGTTTCAGCAATTTTGCCAAGGTGTTTCAAGAAAAAGTCATGGAGGAAAGCCCCAGAAGGGATGTGTTGTTGGAGATTTGTTTAAAGTTTTTGTTTGAAATTTTCCTTCTAGTGTAAGAGATATTTTTTCTTGGTGGTTGTGGTGATAAAATTTTGGTTTTTGTAAAGTGTTATTATGGGTCTTCCATGAAAACCAATTTTCAATGGAATTATGGTTTTTATACCATAAGTTTTCAATCGATTTCTTTTATCTAATCATGTAATGTATGTTCCAGTTTGGGATTAATAGTTCCAAACATTGAGGCAGTAGAAGCCTCATACATTAGTGCTCTAGCCAGAGGTCACTTAGTGAAGCTGGAACATAGTTAGGAATCTTAGAGGATTAATGAGTTGGTCTAATCTTGTTCCTCCACCCTTATAGTGGGGAGTTTTTGTACCAAGAGAAAGTGTTGTCCAAGCTATTATCCCCTCCATTCAGGAGTGGGAAGTTTAAATTCTCATTTTGTTTTACTCTTATATTTGGTTGGTAGGCTTTTGTGGGAGAGTTTTAGTGTCCCTGCGTGGGAGATACATATTCATAGTTCATATCGAATTCTTGTTTGGTCATTGATCGTTTTTTCTTAATGGTGGGGAGAACCACCACTGGTCTCTAAGAGTTTCCACCAATGGATTTTTTCAGTTATAGTTGTATCATAATGTTGGGGATTCCATTACAAACTCACCTAGAATAATTGGTTTTCATTAGTAATCTTTGGTTTTTTGTGATTATTGTGTTCACTAGGCTAAGGACCAACAATTTGGTTCTTGGCTTGGTTTTGGAGGTAGTGACTTGATCTTTCTGTTCTTTCTCGGGATGTGATTGTGAGTTGGTGTCTTGGTTGGGGAAGATGCATCAGTTTTATTAATGGGAGATGATTTTTCTTTATCTTGAAAGGCTGGACCATGTTGATAATGAATACATAGGTGTTGTTATTTCATATAGAAAGTGTTATGGATTTTCGGGGGAAGAAATCTTTAATGGTGGGGAGAATTTTCACACAGAGTTTTTCAGGTCTAGGATTAGATCCATTTAATTGTAAATCCCAATACAATTATTGGTGTTTGGGTGAGGTGAATGTTGAGTTTTGAACTTCCTTCTATGTCAAATCATCCTTCCATGGGTTCCCAATAGCTTATTTGGGTGTTTTGGGGAAAAGGGTGGTTACTTCAAGATTTGGTCCAACCATGATCCCATTTTCTGATTTAAAAACATAATTTCTTTCTTTTATGAATCTTTCAGTTTTCAACATGTTTCACTAATTATAATTTGTACCTGTACTCCCCTAACATTTTAAAACCGTCATATCGTTTTGGACCCCCTTATGAATTCAAGATCATGGTGGATTTGAGTTATTTATTCCGATATTGGGCCAGCCCATGAGCCCATTTCCAGTTTTAAAAAAATATTTTATTCTTTTAAATCATATTTATTTTGTATAGTTTTCAGCTATTCCACCTCTCACTCGATCCCAAGAACCCTAGGTGCACTCCCATGTTACATTTAATTTATTTAGTGCTCATATTCATTAGGTATTTGTGGAAACATCAACATGGTTTCTCAAATCGTCTAGATTTGAAGAGGTAATTTGTTTCTTTCATAAATCAGTTTTTACTATTTTTCCCAAAAATCGTCTTTCCCAGGGTTTTCTAGACCTAAGGAGCCTCTCCAAGGAGTCCCAGGATATTCCCTTTCATCTAATGTCCTAGATATAAGGGAAGATGAAGAGTTTTATAGTTTCTAAGATGAGATTCCTTCTCTGTTCTCCTCCCTCTTTCTCCTCCTTACATTATTTCATGGATTCCTTTTCTGCCTTGGTCATTCTAGACCTTGGTATCTGTTATCCCATGATTTTTATTAGGGTTTTGTTTGTTTGGGGCTGTTCTTAATTGGTTTAAGGTTTATAAACCCTCAGATGGTGATATCAGGTGTGTTTTTCCATTCTGCCAAGGATTTGGGGAAGGTTTCCCATTTTACATGTTCTTTTTATTTATGATTCATACATTCCATGGTATTTCCACCCTATACACATTTTGATTAATTTTCTATAAGCCTTTTAACAACTTTTTTTTGTGTGAAAAGTGTTGTTTATACTTTGTTCGGTGAAAAGTATTATTGTTTTGTTTTAAAAGTGCACACCAAGTGTTTGTTTAAATGTTTCGTTATCTTTCACACATGGTTTGTGAAGTTCAGAACCTAGTTTAGAGTATTGCGAACATGGTTCAGCAGCTGGAATAAATTTATGGAATAAAATTTGTATTTTTATTCCTATTCAAGTGCTTAAATTTAATTGTGTTGTTTCAGAGTACATGCCATGTATTTGGTAAATTTCACAGTCAGCTTTTCTGTGCTAAGTTTTATTTAAAAGTATTTGTTTGGATTTATAGATTCATTGGAGTCCTGAAAAATAATATTTTTTGGGTCCTTCTACGTGAGTCCAATGTTTCTCTACTTTTAGAAACAAATGTGTTTTCGGTTTGTAATATGTTTTAGCTTGAGTTACTGGAAAATGGATTATTTTTCATTCTTATAAAAATGGTTATTCTTTGGATGTGTATCATCAAGGTTTTAAGGGATTTATGAAATTTTTTTGATAATATAAATGGTGTTTATACACATCTTTATTAAAAGCGAAATTTTTACTTTTGAAAATGTTAGTTTTGAGAAATGCTTGAAGGCCCGTTTGGAAACATTGTGAAAATAGTTAAATTATTTGTTATAAAAAACTCATATGGATGTTTCTCATACCATGATTTTATGTATATAGTATATGGGTTATCCTTTCTGAGGAATCCTTATGATCCATTAAGAGAGTTCCTTGAGTTGGACTCTTTATGTTCTTTTTGATTAATATCATGAGATCATTCCTTAGAGTGACTCAAGGTGATGTCTATTGTGAATTATTATTATATATATGTTGTGATTTGATGATCAAATGGAATCATTTAGCTCACACCCATTAGATGCTTGAGACATGGGAACCTATAATATTGATTGAATAATCTAAAAAAGATTGTTGTGCTGGTAGGTTATGGTACTAGCCAGTGGCCCATAGTAGGTGGATATATTTGGATTATTTCTATGGGATTTTTCCTTGGCATACATCAGAAAGGATGTTCAATCATATTTAGTATTTTTATTTCATCTTGCGTGACATGTCAATAGGGATGAGGTCTCATGAATTTGCATCTTCTTTATTATTATGGATATCTTAGGTTCTCATATGTCTATTTGGCTTTCAATTGATTTCGGTGATGAATATGATGCTTGTATGTAAAATTACCTTTCACATGTTGTGTGATTTATATCGTGCCTTCTTTTTTATTGTTTTTTATAGAAAGTGATTTTATTTTATATAAGTATTATGAAAATGGTTTTCCAATGAATGTTTCTTATCCTATTTTTGCAAATATATAAATGTATACATCACCATCCCCATGAAAATTCTATTGGTACACTAGTTGAAAGAAAATAATTTTGGAAATGAATATGAGAAATGGGTTGTAAATTGTTTTGATTAATCATGTTTAAAACCATACATTTATATATTTTAGTTCAAACATAAAATTAATGTTTCTTTTATTTTAAAGAATGTTTATTGAGAACAGACTCTCGAGCTAGCCTACTGAGTTTTAATACTCACGCCTATAGTTCTTTTCTATTTTTAACCCGCATGTAGATTTAATCTTCAGTTCAATCTCCTTTAGCGATGTGTGATCGTTGTTTTTGAGAGTGACAAGTAGAGTCGCATAGAGTTAGTTTGTAATCAGGTATTGTCGGTTTTGTTGTATCGTTCATTTTTTACTTTAAGTTTTGTTGTATACATGATGATATGTTCAATTTTTATAAATGTGTATTGGGATTTCCATTTCATTCCTTGATGTCATTAATATTTATATATTGGTGAAATAATTTCCTTGTATACTCTTATGACACCCTAGACTAGTTTCCATCTTTTGGGGCTTAGGAAGGCCCTTCGGTCCATGCCACAGATCGATTCGAGTGCCCGGTTCGGGGTCGACCCATGCTTGTTCGTGACAATGCAGATGTGTTGGGACATAATTACCAAATTAGTATTTTATTCACCATTAAAAATTTAATAACCTTAATTTTATCTCCCAACTATAGAGTATCCAATTTATTGGGGAGGTATAATGGGGTTCACCAGTTATATCATGAGCTATAATAGGGCTTAACCCATCAAATCTTGAGCTATAATAAGGATAAAACCATCATATATTTAGATATATTTGTCTCAATCCAAAATAAAAAAATTAAAAAGATCATATCATTAATAAAATAGTTGATAAATATTTTAAACCCCTAACCAAAACATTTTCCGAAATCGAAATATCAATTTTGAGTAAACATTACCTCTATAATACAAAAGTCGTGCACATAATAATGAAATAATATTCTTAGAAAAGAACTACGAAAACCTATAAATAAAAATTAAAGTAAAAAATGTGTCATGAAATAGGGATAAGGCACACATTCATTATAAGTTTAATATTATATTCTATTTACAATTTGAAAAGATTTGAAAAAGAAATTTTAAATGGGGGTTTTAAAAGAAAGTCCCTTACCCTACGTCCGACTCATCACGTACAATATTTTGTTTCCGGAATAATAAATATTGGTTAATTATTTACATTATCTATAATGTTTTAGTGTTTATTATTCCTTTTATATCACTTATTATCATATTATAACAATTACTTAAATTGTTTGTTCATGTCAGATATTTTATTGATATTCAGTACTTGAGTCCAAAATAAATTTGGTATAATGTGAATATTAAATGTTTTAATTATTATATCATATACTTAATTATTTTAAAGAAATTATTATCATTTTACACATCAATTATAATTTTAAATAAAATCATTAAATATGGTTAGAAAAAACTAACTACCTTATAATTATGTAGAAGGTATGCGGCACGTACGCTTGAGTAATGTTTCAATTTTATATTGATCATTTTTGTTAGATGGAATGTATTATTTTATCTTTCCAAAATGATAATAATATCATAAATATCATATAAATAATTCTAAAATACATACATATATAATCCATGTGATGTTGTGACGAAAAAAATCGCATCGCTTCATGGAGGTGATAGTTCACACGTATGCACGAACGACATTTTCATTTTCATGTTCATAGAATGGAAATAAAGTATATGATATAATATTATTTTAATAATGATAAATATGTCATGAATAATATATATATATATATATTAATTACAATATTATTAATATTATTGAGAGAGGGTGATGCAAAACCATTTGTATCAGTTCACGAGGTGGTAGTCCACCGTGCACATGAACAATTAATTACGTCCACATTTGACGGAATTGGATATGGATTTATGTGATGATATTGACATAATAAAATCTCAATATATTTAATATACACTAAATATTATTTCATAATTTTCTAATAATATTATATGGATGTTTATGAAGAAATAATTTATAAATACTTGAATAAAACAATAAATCTTATTCGGATGATCTCTGCTTCATAACACATTAATACCAATGAGGGTGGTTTTATGAATAATATAAGAGATTTAGAATGTGGGTAGGTATTCTAGTAATAAATTTTGGTATATTTATTTATAACCATATAGTTTTATAGTGCAATGAATGGAGAATAAGAGGTCCCCTTTTATATGAGAGGATAGAGGCACTCTTTGAATTCTTCAAAAATATTAAATTATTATTCATCAATTTTTTATTCCAAATGGTTCCAAAGTGATTTATTTAAAATATATTTTTATTATAGGTCTAAATACAGTTATAAAATGAAAATTATATAAGTTTTACTATTTTTTAATACTTATCTTTTATCTCTAACCCTTATTTAACTTCTCTAAGTATTAATGTGATAATATGTTTATTTATTCTTTGAGGGTTAATATATTTAATATAAAATTCTAAAAGAACCATAAATGGATCATTGATTAACTTTTAATCCTTTTAAAACTAATTTTAATTAATTTTTTATTTTTATGAATTTTATTTCATTAAATAAATCATTATTTATTTTATAATATCATTTATTTCAATTTTGATACTATTTATTACATGACTTTTTAAATATATCATAAAAAAACAAGATAAATTGAAAAAAAAATTCTTCTAAAACATCACTAAATGTAAAATGAATATATAAACGTCATATATGTCATTAATAATCTCTAATTGTATTTATTTTAATATTTTTAATAGCATTTATTTGAGGTTCCCATTAATTAAACAATTACTACATCATCATTATGCAATTATTTACGGTAATTATTGATTTCATAGAAATTAAGAATTTAATTTATATGATAAAGTTAAAAAATATCTATTTTCAAATACTATTTGTAGTTGATGATATATTTTATGTGACACTATACTAATAATTTTATAGTTATTAAAACATATGAATGCCATCTTTATATTTCCTTTAAATAATATACTTTAATGGGATTAATGTCATCCAAGTGGATCCAAGAGATCAAAAAACCAGAAGATATATTCTTTTAGTTTAAAATAAGTAATCCAATAATATTAGGACTTGTTTTAGGGAAATTTTTAAATATTTATAATATTATTTTTATCCTTAATCACCTGATTCACCCTTAATCATGTTAGTAAAATTTACTGAAGATACTATTCGTAATGTATAAAAATTTTACTATCCAATTTAATAATTTTTTAAATTATCATTGAAAATATGGAATCTATTTTTAAAAATTCAAAACACAGAATTTGAAGAAATTAATTAATATTTTATCCCACTAACGGGATGAAACAACTTGTTTTTTTAATGTAAATATTTTCAATTGTCCACAATGTTTTTATGTCTACTTTCTATTTCAAATTGATTATTATTAAATAAATTACATTAATAGATATTAAACGGATCTAATTATACCTTGAGACAATTCAAATATATAATTTAACACTATAATTTATTTTGATGAAAAATTTTATTTCAATTAAAATTCAGTATATTTCACTGTTCGACAAGATATGAAACTTATCAAAAAATTGAAAAAAATCAAACTAAGTAAATTTTGATTTTTAAATTTCAATGAAAAATATTTCTATAAAATATAATTTATAAAAGTGTCAATTTTTTATAAAACAAGTCCTCCATAAAAAAGGTATCAAAAATATCTATTTAGAAAAATATATCTTTTATGAGTAAATTGGATTTATTCTCATATAATGTCTAGAAAATACCTAGGATGAATATTAAAACCTAGATTTAATTTTTATATTTAATTTATATAATCCAAAAAAGTGTTATTTTAATATTTTATAAAAACAGATTTTCCTAATTATATACTTTTTTTGGAAAATTATTACCTTTTTTAAAAAGGATTTCAATTTTATTAATAATTAAATTATCACCAAATAATTATTTATATATACGTGTTTAATCCATATTTTAATAATTTAGTTAATTTGATTCATATTTCCCATTTTATCTTCTATGCGATAATATCCATACTAAATAATAATATTTATTTGTTCATTTAATCTTGATGTGTCAAATCTTGCACAATATTAAACATGTTGACTTTTTAAAACATGGGATGTAACATAAATTATTTAATAAAAAGGATATATAAATAAAACCAATTAGAGGTAGACTTGGTTTTGTTTGATAGTAATTTAAGTCCACAATGGATCATACATGGACATTGGGGTGTCAGTGTACCTAACTATTTCTATGATTTATATTTCAATTTAATTACCCAAACTTATAATAAAAACTGAAAACCAATTAAAATATATGATTAATTTTTTTGTGAACTCAACCCCCTTTATAAGTAATGGAGAACTAAATAGAAAGGCTAGAATATAAGGTTTTTATAGCGTTCAACTCTAATAAGGAAACCTCACCTTTTATTATTTAAAAACCATTGAGATGTAAATTACAACTATATTGTTATAGTGATTAAAAATTCATAATCAAGAGGTACATAAGGCTTGGGTAGGTATCATTCATATTACCTATGGAAGGCATGACCACTTATGTAATATATCTCATGAATGATTCTTTATACATTATCCCAGAGTCTTCATCTCTATATAATTATTGGTATTGTTTATACTAGTAACAAAAGTTATTTAAGGGTCCTAACATGATCTAATGAATATATAATAAAATTAAAAAATAAAATTAGATACTCTTTATTCATTTTTCCCTTATTCATCATCTCATTATATGGGTGATCAATACACCTGTAAATCTAGGTGTACCATAATGTTTTCTTCATTTATGCATATCAACTCAATCATAATCAAGATTAGTAGTTTATATCTAATCTACACTTAATTTATATATAAAATATTTATATATCATAGACACATTCGTCTTCTTCTCTTTCCATAACACATAAGTGACCGTATATGCATATGGATCTCTTTATTTGATTGGATAGTTTTTAATCTGAATAGTTTTAGTGTGAAAGGATTCTCTACATCACACTTTATTTTTCATTTCCTATATAATTTATTTAAATTAGAAACCATATGAATATTATTTCCATGACATATATATAAAATACAATTAACTTTGTGAGGAACCTGTTACTAATAAAATACTTATGTCAAATCCTCCAATTTGAATCTCCATAAATATTAGATCATATAGCATTATCATCCAAAAATTTGAGTTTAATAAAAATGATTTTCATTCTTACATTTATATTATCTTTTAGGTTTTCAGTTTTAGTGAATTAAGAAAACCAATAGATAACAAATTAGAAATTTAGAAACACTGTATATTTATTCAACTAAAATAGTTTCATAGGGTTATAATCCTATTTTATCCATGACACATTTACTTCATTCAATACATGTCACCCTTGTACTTTCTATGGCTCCTATAAATATTTGATCCATGTAAAATATTTTGGATAATGTGGGATGAAAAGAAATGCTCGGTAATGAAATAAAAATAAAAGACAAACTATTTATCCCTCTAAAAAACCTAAAAATAAATAAATAAGTTTCAAATTTGGAAAAATATACATTTTAAAAATATTATAATTATTTCACACTTAAAATAAAATTCATTTCAAAAAATTTTTTATCGATTATTTTATATCCATCTTAGAGGAAAAATAATAATCTGGATTGTTACTTAAGAAATCATGAGAACTTATGAATTTTTTTTATGAAAAAAACATCCCTCCTTTAGAATAATATTAAACATTCTATTAATAATCATATAATTTTTCTACCTCATGATGTAAAATTATTTCCAATAAAATCCATAGTAAAAATTGAAGGACTATATACGATTCTAGGGTCATTAGTCAAGATTCACACATTCAAGAACCCTTCAAAATGAATAATATATATCATTAATTCCAACATATCTTCTCTAGAGAATATATCATTACCCAATTCAATATAGGGTTATATTCAACCAATCCATCATAATATAACATTTACGAGTATTATATCATGATAAAAACATCTAAAATCATTCATTTCCATTATAATACTCATAAATTTGACATTGGATCCCATATAAAAATGAACATTCAATTATCTATTAACATGAAAGTAATATTTCATCCTTTAAGAACATTTAAAAACATGAAAAACAATAATAATAATATATTCTTTTTAATATACATATAAACTAATAGTTGAAACATAATAAAAATAATGTTTACGATGATAGTAAAAGGTATTCATGTTGTAAAAGTTACAAAAACACGACTTTTTATATTTTTTTAGCATTGTAAAAAATGATCAATACAGAATTCATACAAAAGATTCATACAGAGAAACTAAAAATAAATTGAAAATGATATTTATGAATATCTGACGAATAAAGTAGAACATTATTGAAACAATTAAAAGTAAATGGACATACAAGATAAAGAGTTTAAATTATTTAAAAGAAGGTTCCAATGAAAAATCCTATACCTCATTTCTAAACTCATCACATTCATATTTTCCTGAATTATAAACGTATATTAATTATGTAATTTACTAAGGACCTTTTTCATGTAAATTTCATAATCATAGATCATTTTGTTAATATATTATTATTTATTTAGTTATTAAATTATTTAAGTTAACATTTATATTTTGATGTAGTTTTTATCATTATTACCAAAATAACATTAGTGAGTTGGCCATTTTCAAAAGGGATCACAGTTCCACCTTCTCTAGAATAAGGAACATTTAATAAATTTTTATATAAATTTAGTAATCTATTATAACCATCCATATATGGTGACTATTAAAAATTAAACACATCATTTCAAAGATAGTGTTGTATGTAAATAAACATTTCAAACATTTCAATTTTCCAATTAATGATGATGTAGGAAATTAGACAATACTTCATATTTAAATAATTATAATTATTTATTAAATATAATATATATTAATTTAATTCCATATTTATAATAACCCATTGTAGTAATTGATAAAAATTTTGATACATTATATATTGATGTGGTAATCCTCTTGTATACACGAATAACGTTTTAATTTTAGATTACATAAGAATGAGAAAGAAATTGATTATAACATCAAAATAATATTATTAAATTATGTTAACTTTACAAATGTCGCTATATTTTTGTAGTTATAAAATATTTTAAGGAAGTATAAGAATAATGGATCTTGAATTAACATTTGTTATAATTTTACCTATTTATTGGAAATCATCCATTAGCATACACCATAAGACTCATAAGTATAGTCTTTTGGCAAGACTATGTGTATCATCCGAATATTTTACAATGTTTTCTTCCATTAAGTAAATTTAATTTTCTCAACAACTGATGATTCGGTTAACATTGATGTTAAGTGAATAATTCTTTATTATAGTGTGAGATAAACATTGATACATTATAAGGATCTATTAATAATTGAATATAATAAAACTAAAAACGGAATAAATTAAAAAATATATAAATAAAAATAATTATCTTTATTATCATGATACTCTATGATATCATAACCTTGATAATTATTTTACAATTAATGTTAAGTGGTAGAACTATCAACTATAATGAAAGGGAAGTAATGATTGTAGAGATTAATGACAGGTTATATAAAAAGGATATATGAAAATTAGGATTATAGAGCCATATGGATTATATGACCATTTTATCTATATGATCGATAAAAATATAGTTTCATTTGGTATAACACCATATAAAGTTGTATAATTCACAAAATGGTTTGCTATGATTTATATTATTGAATGTTAAAAGGGGCATATTTTCGACGAACTGTTTTTAATGTGTTGAGTATTTTATCTTAAAAAATTAAATTGACCACATTAAAATATAATTATTATAATATTTATCATGAGAAATAAAATATTAATATTAAATTAATTATAAATTTATAGGAAGAATAATTAATGTGTATGTGTCATTTTTTGATAAAGTATGGTTTCATTATATTTTTTATTTTCATGTAAAAGATAAATTTATGAAATTTATAAATTTAATTTAATGAAACTATTATCATTTTTAGATTCAAAATATCATAAATATCTTAGGATTTAATATTGATAATGTTATAAAATAGTTTATTTTTGGTGAATAGTGAGAAACACTGATTATTTTAATACAATCACTTTAATAACATTATAATGTGATGATAAATAAATGAATGTTGTTGAATGAATTTTAAAATATGAAATTTATATTAAATAATTAAATTAATTCTCTTAACATTATAATATTAAAATCATAAATCCATATTTTAAATTTTAGAAATAAAAGTATTGTTTTTTGTTCAAATAAACCTAATTTTAGTTATTATCTTCTAATAAAGTATAGAAAAGATATTATTGATTTTTGGGTTGGTTTCTAAATAAAATATGTTTAATTTAATTAAAAATAATCCAATTAATTACTTTAGATCCAAAATTATGCATGATTTCAGTTTAAAATCATATTTATTCCCAAAAAATACATTTTTCTAAAAAACATTTTTATTTCATTTTGTGAAGTAATAATAATATGTATTTTACAAAATAAATAAATTGAATATGATAAAACTACATTTCATTATGGAATATTTTAAATTTTAATGATTTGGAAAAACTTTCCATGAGAAATAAATTTATTGTATTTTCATGTTTTTATTATTACACGGGTTCCAATCCTCTTACTTAAAAAATGGATCTTTATATTCTAATTTATCAAAACACATTGAGCTTCATAGATCAACCAATATCTCCCAAAATACCACCCCAACTCTCCAAATCACATCATAGAGGTCGTGGTCTCACAAAACGACCAATCCTAGAAGGTATAATGTGTAAGCCAAAGGAAGATATATAAGGATTAGGTATACATCTTAACCAAAATATTCCAAATTTATTTTTCCTTTTACCTCATTATAATATTTTTTAAGAATAATAATATAAAGAATCAACATATTTAATATATTTAAATAATATCATGTTGATGAACGATATATTTTCTACCGCATTTCCATCCTATGGGATATATTAAGACATTTTTCTCACATATGTGGAAAATACCAACTCGATAAAAATGATATTTTTTATCTTCCACCATCACCTTACATGTATCATTACAATGATTTATTTAATATATATATAATTATTAAGAAATAATTTCACATTTTTAAACTAAAAATATCATGTAACTTCTTACCCTACCATCCTGTGGAAAATATAAAATGTTTCATGTGCATATGTGGAGACTACCACCTCTACAAAGCAATGTCATTCGTTTTTCATCACCTCATCAAATAAATGGTTATAATGATGGATTTAATGAATAAATGTTATATGTTTATATAATTTTAACTCTATAATGTTAAAAACATATCTTATTCATTTTATTTTCATCCATAGGAAAAAATGTTGCTCAAGCTTATGTATGAACTACCACCTTCAGGAACAAAATATCTCATTTATATTCATCTCATCATATTAGTGGTTATAAAAGTAAATTGAATATATAAAAATGATAATTATAAAAATTTTAATATTATTTATGTTATGGAACCATGACCATTTGAGCACAGTTAACAAACTAATGTTGTTTTGGAGCTAACAACCCCAAAATGTCAAACGTGATCTCAACCAATTTAGTTACAAAATAAAACATGATGATAAAAGAAATAAAAAGAATATTTATAATGGAATAAACAAAAAATGTTTATTTATCATGAAAATTAATAATATAATTTTATTATTCCGGATTTAGTGAACATAGTTAATGAGTTAGGGCTTGAGGTAAGAGATTTCTCATCTCAATTTTATTTCTTTGTAAATTATGCCAGCTTCAATATATATATTTATATATTTCTCTGTAAACATAAATTTAGATTTATTTTTATATTAAAATCATAAAACTAAAGTGGTTTATAAATACATTTATATTCCTCTTCTTCAATTTACTTTTAATGGATAATTTATTAAATTCATAATGATTGTTCATTCAAACCTTGTTTTAAATGTTTTAATGTAGTATATTCATATATTTTCTCACCATGTCCATGTTACTTTAAATGATTCATGAATGTTATTATTTATAATTAAATTAATTTTCATATTAAATTCTCAACTATTCATGACTTTATTTAAAAGGGTTTAAATGGGAGTTCTTTAATGTTTTTTTGTAAGGGTATCTTTCGAATTTTATTAACAAAAGTAAAATGAATTGTTTTTATTATTGACTGCAACTATGAATTTTATCGTCATAATTGAAGATACTATTTATCAAGAATCCTATAATTTTTTTATGTTTTTCAAGTAATATCCAATTCCTTTTTTGTTAATTTTTATTATTTGTATTAGATTTTAAAATAAAAACGATATTTATCCTTATTTTTATGAGGCGATTCAAAGAGCATTTCATTATGGGTTCAAATGAGTACTATGAAAGGAAAATATAAGATACTATATGTATTTTTTATTTAATTGAACTTATAAATTAAATATAATTATGGGTGGTTATATGACATATCCTTACATTGCATATGATTATGAATAATTCTCAATAGAAATATTGATTGTAATTAATTAATTATATGTTATTCCATTTTGGTTGAAACACAAGTGATAATGGGTGGTGAATGAATTTTACCAATAGACACATATATATTTATAATATTATTATGTGTTTGAGTGGAAATAGATTTATTTTTTATGAATTCATAAATCATATTAAAAGTGGATGGTATGTTTTCAAGGAAAATAATTTTCATGAGTTCTTATGTATTCTCAAGTTGGATTCATGGTTTTACCATGTTTCTTATCAATTTCAAAGGATTTTCTTATAGAGAAGGATGATTTTACACATATTTTTATGATTTATAAATTTTTAAAAAATTTATTGAAAAATTTAAGTAGTTTTATGGGATTTTATATTCTCTACCCAACCAAAATATTTCTTTTATTTTAATATCCGTTACTGAATGTTTTTGTTGGTATCCTAAATTTTCAAATACTCTTTATAGTATCAAAGGATGTGTAAGAATTATAGAAAGTTAAATTATTCAACTATGGTGAATAATCATAAATGAAAATTTTTCTAATGAAACATAGGTGTAAATATAAGAACTTATTTTTGTTAAACAAATGTAAACAATATAGAAAAGTAAACACTGTTATGTAAGGTATTTCTTAATCAACAAACCAATGAAATATAAAATTTCATGGGAATGGGATAATATTAAATACTTTCTATTAAACACATAATTTTTTGTTTTTTAAAATACGAGGTGTTAGAGTTAGTATCAATGGATGTATGTAAAGTGTATGCTTTTAACCTCACATCTAAGTGAATATGTCTAGGACATCGTAGTTGGTATCAGATTAGGTTTTAAATAAATTTATCTGTAAGGATAATATTAGATGAATATATTTTAAAATATTTATAAAATGTCACCTACAAATTTTATGGTTTGGGATCATAATAATAATGTCATCTATAATCCTAAAGGCTTGTATAATATAAATAATTGTTTTTATTTTTGGTTGAGTAAAAATAGTTGAATATAACACAACATACATAAGTAATTTTTTTAATCATAATATAGTTTATTATAATTTTATTATATATACTCACACTAACTATTCTGGTTTTATAAAATGGATGGAAGCAATATAAATCGTGTTGATAAAAGATATGAAGGGAAATATAGTGGTTGCCAGAATGTGGAACTAAACTTGATAGTGTTTGGATTAAAAATCTTGTTTTTTTACCAAAAAAATTGTCTTGATTATGATTAAAAATATAAATAGGTGATTTTCATGATATGCAATATAATATAAAAATGTATTTTTATTGAACTTATCTTGAAAAGGACCAATAAGGAATGCTGGTATAATTTCCAACATGTTGATATTTTTGGAAGAAACTCCTTAGGGAATATCTCAATGGAAGAAAAAAAGTATTTATTTGTTGAAATGTAATTAGTAGAGTAATAAAATAATAAAGAAAAAAATTAGGGTTCAGATAAGCTAATGGATTTGAATAAATGTATTCCTAAGGTATCAATTTAATGTTTTAAAATTCAGTAGAATATGAATTTTTAATTAAAAAATATAAAAATCCAAAATAATTAATGATTAATGGAATACATTTCATCACTTAAATCACCAATGCCATTTTTGGGTTTAAAAAATTTTCGGAATATGAAATATATTACGTTACAAAGTTTAAATTTTCAAACAATATCAATTTTCCATTAAAAAATTATCTTTATAAAAACAAAATGACTTTATTTCATGGAAACTAAAATAATAAGAAATGTGTCCTTATTAACATGCATACACATCCTTAATCACCGTAAAAACATGGTATGTGAATAAAAATTTCCAAAAATGGATTCAAAATAAAAGAAACCAGTATGTCTATTTATGAACCAAAGAAATCCATTACAAAATTTTCCATTTTCAAAATAAACATTTAAGCACAAATATGAATTTAATTTTCCCTGAAAACTATTTAGTTTCTCAATATATTTCATAAAATATTTCACATACAACTATAATATAAAAATTAAAATCATATGGTTTTCATAGAAAGTATGAAAAATCTTGAATAATTTTTCATGAAATAAACATTTTACCCTTTTCTAAAAAATATCAAAAAATTTCTTTGAAAACATAAGCTAAATTTTAAAACTTTTGAATTGGAAACATTTAATTATAAAAACTATCAACCATATAATATTGGTACATTGGGGAATTATCCATACATTAACTCTAATAAGAAACCTTATATTGGAATCACCTAAATGAATAATTCCCAAATTGCCTTGGAGTAACCTATCATCAAAAAATAATCAGTTTACGAAACATATTTTAGAGATATAATAATCTCACACTTAATAATTGATATATCATTATCAAAAAAAATTTATATAACATTTCCAAGAACACTAGAATCAATAAAACCCATAAATTTCACTTTAACTAAAAGACCCATTTGAATTTTCATACAATCCCACAAGATAAAAACACATTTAGTTATCTAATAAAATTGATAAGAATTTTTTATTTCCTTAGAATATATTTTTAAAATAAAATTTCCTATAATGGGGGTAAGATAATATTATTTATGAAACCATGTTAACTTATAGAGGAATCTAGGTAAAGAGTAATGATGATGATATAGTGAAATTGTTACACCTTGAGTTTTTATATACAATTTTTTTTGAATAAATAAAATTTCTTTAGTAAATTGTGTTATATTAAATAAAAATTTAATCCTATGAGACACAAAACAACAATTTAATCTTATGCTACATGAAACACTAGGTTTTCATGCGTTATACATGACACTGAGTTTTAACAAAACCATGATATATTATAAATATATTTATTTGAAGGTGAATAGTATAAAATAGATATTATAAATAGATATTTGAAGTGTTAGATATTATTTTAAATATTAATTATAATGGTTTCATATAAAAGAAACATATTTATAAAAAAGTGCCTAATTTCCAGTAAAGTCATTGTATGTTTCAAAAATACTATTTCATCAAAAACTGTTTTTAATTTTTTTTGTGAACATTAATAAAATAATTTTTCCAGAATTATATAAAATTAATATGATATAAAAAAATATTTTTTTTTAAATCCTAATTTTGATATTAGATTATGGTGATGTTTTTGTATTTTTTTTTATTGTTTTATTTTGTAATGAATAGTGAAAAATAAATAATTTTAATATAAAACCATCATTTAATCTATTTTAGTTATAAATAAAAATTATATTTTTCAGTTTTAAAGTAAAACATGTTCAAATAGACAATAAATAATCCAATTTAGCTCATTCGAATCAATTGTATGTTGTATTTTAATATAAACTATTTGTAATCTTTTGAACATTTTCTCTTCAAAAACATACTTTCTCAACATATATGTAGGATTGATTTTAAATTAAAATTTTACACTTATGTAAATGTAATTTGGTAAATGGATTCCATATTATTTATCATAATAATTTATATTATTTAATAAATTGAACTTAATGTTTTTCCTAAGTTAATATCAAAAATAATAAGAATTATTTACTGCAGTTAAGGTAAAAATAGGTTTTCTTAGAGGTTTAAATAAAAGTACAAGGGTCAAAATGAACAATATTATTGAATAAAATATATTTTATGTGCATATATAGACCTTTTTGTGTAGAAGGTTTTAATTTGATTCATTTTGTATCCTTGTGTCTTGTAAAAAATGCTATTATATGTTTTTTTTGAAAAAATTAATAGTTCCCACTCACCTAACTTATAAAAGCACACCCTTTTCTCCTCTCCAATTCACATATTAAAAAACGTTTGGATTCATAAAATACATTCCAAAATAACTTATATAAGTCCCTAATATCATCTTATAATAATTATATTGTACAAATGTTCAACCTAGGAAGGATTTTGGTGCAAACTTAAAAAGAATACACAAAGAAGTTGTAATGTTCATCCATGAGTGTTTTTATTTTATTTATTTTCCAGAGACAATAAATTATTAATATAAAATAATTATATAATACACTATGTGTATTTAATATAATGAGTTGTTTTAATTATAATTTCATGACTAATCAATTTCTTCACTTCCATCACGTTGGTTATGAAACATCATTTGTGTGTATGTCAAACTAGCACCTCGCGAACTGATGTCATTCATTTTTCAATTACCAACTCTCATGGTTGGAAAAAATTAGGGATTTAATATTTTTATATTATAATTATGATATTTTTGTAATTATGTAATCATTATATCACATATATATTCATACTCTCAGTTTTGTGGGAATATGATAATGTTGGTCCTATGTGCATTGGACTACCGCCTCACAAAGCGATGGGATTCATTCAAGTTTTACAGGGAATGTAATAAGGACATGTTTAATAAAAATATGTGACATATATGAAATAAAAATTATTTTTTATTTATAAAATATCATTTACTTTCCTCTCATCATATACAAAAATTGGAAATGATGTTCATGTGTTTGTATAACCAAACTTCTCCATGAATGGTGGATTTTATTTTCTATCACAAAAAAATTATGGATTAATATAAATAATTATATAAGGAAGATATATTTTATTTATATCATTGGAAAAAATTATGGATATTATGAAACCATGGTCAATGTAATTGGACAAAATTGAATAAATAAAAACATATATGAAAAACAAATTTTTTGTTACCCGAAACATGTCTTTAAAATGGAATTTTTAATAAACAAATAATAAAAGGTCATGCAAAAATAATATATCATATGATATATATATAATTATTTTTCTGTAATATATTTACAATAAACATATATTTATCATATATGAGGTTGTAATGTGTACAATAGAAGTCAATACTTTCATTAATGGATTTCTTTCTTCAATTTTCCTTCTTTGAGATGTACATTATGTTATGCACCTATATTAATTAATAAGGTGTATATAAAGAGACATTAGAATGTAAAATCAGGAATTAAATTATTATCATGAAATCATAAGTCTAATTTTATGTTATTCCTTCCTAGGGCTTATGATTCAAGGTTTCCAAAGTGGTAAATATTCTAAATTACATTTCATTATTTATGAGGATTATTTATTACTAGGTTTCTAATGATAATATATTATGATACACCTCTCAATAAACAAATAAATTTTATTATCCAAATTTTCTTAATGATGTTTTTATATAATAGTTTTATTTTAACACTCTTTGTTAAAATAATTAATTTATAAAAAACATTTTATGAAAATAAAAAATTATTTCTCCCTTCAGTTAGAAATTTGTTTTCTTCCAAAAACATGTTTTCCAAAAAAAATTAAAAAATTATTTTTCACTTATGCTATGAATTTTAAATGATATTTTTATCCATGTTTAATAGTTTTAAATTTTGTTGAATATAATTTTATTGTCCATTTCCAATCAAAGTCCATATAAATTTTATTGAAAATGTTGATGAAATATTTATTTTAATATGCACGTCATAAAAAAAACTCCATATAATCATGATAATTATTTTAATTTAAGATTAAATTATTAGGCTTAAAGGTTATTTTCAAATAGAATTTTTTTAAAACTATTTTTTAAAAATATTTTTTCAAATGAGAAAGGTTATTTTTTCAAGAAATGATTTAAATGATTGAGAAAAATCATTTTCTATATAATATGACATCTATTATTGTTACCTTTTCTTTAATGGGTATGTGATATATAGATACCATTCTTATTATTTCATTAAATGGTTTATGGTTATAATTTCATGATGTTTATGAAGCCCATTTCTCTTATATGATTTATACCATGATAAGTTATTAGTAAACATGCTTTTTTTCTATGGGTTATGTTATGATGAAATAATGATATGATTATGAAATCTATCTCTTTTATAACAGTTATATAAGAAACCAATTTTTTTTATGAGGTAAAGATCCCTTATTTTTTATTTTTAGTTATTAAATGTGGCATAATGTGAATTTCCTTTTATTCTATTGAGGTATCATGGGTTCTTGGGGATTATTCAGAGACTGTAACCCATGTTCTGTGGTGAAAATGGTTAGGTTCATGGTTAGTTATAACTATGTGGAGAAGGCCACATGGTTTGATCAAACCATGTGATATTGGACAGAGGGGAATAATATGCCACAAAGTTTTAGTAAAATTGTGACAATCTTGTTGAAAATCCATGAGACAACCATACAATCTTGATATAGGGTTTTTTTTTCATGGTTGTGACACGATTCGTCGACCCATGTGAGGTAACTGTCAAAATTCCCATTAACTATAGTTAACCATGCTTGATTGGCATATGGTTTGTCAAAACATACAGCTAAACCATGAAGACCCATAATTTTGTGCAATTTTATAATATATTAATATAATTCAATTCATTTATAAACATAATTTCACACATTTTCTATTACCATTTTTTAGTTCTTTTGAGTGACTATACTTGTAATTGAGGGTTCTTCTAAATTATATCTCTAATTAATGTGAGAAATGTCTTTTTGAATCCACATCTGTGATTACTCGATTAATTTTTATCCATTCATTATTTTTCCTTGTATTGATAATGGTATTTAGGTGCAAGATGATTTGAACTAATTTTATGTTGTTCATATATTATTCATATTTCTAATGATATGAGTTGAATTTTGGAGTTGATACTATATGAGAACTATACAACCAGGAAATGGCAGGTGGTATACAATATTTCCTTAAGTTTCGGTGCTTTTTTACATTCTCTGCCAATATGTCGCCCACTGAACTATATGGCATGACCCCTAAATTGAATTTATTAATTGAAATTAATGGTGTTGGATATATTATAGATATCTATAAGTTCCATTATGATGAGTTTATGGCTTTTTCTTGATCCAAGTCCACAGATGGGGCGTGGTTAATGAAATTACCTTTTTGTTACTAGGTAGGACTAGTAAGGGATTAGTTCCCATTCTTTAATATATAGAGGAAGCCAAATTGTAATTTTATAGAGTTGAGTTACTTGTTTTAGGAATTTCCTACCTCCATGTCTTAGGAAATTTTGATATTCCATGCTTGAATTGACAAAATGGCTTAAATTAAATTTTTTAAATGGGTGGGTATACTCATTAGTGTTTTTTTAGATTTCATGAATGATTTATTTGGAATATGTGACAAAATATTGGATATAGTCATGATTTATAATGGATTTGAATTTGTTATACGAGTGGGTATAATAATATGGAATTAAATTCATAATGGTATGAAATGGTGATTGATTCCAATAATGGGTTTTTATGTTGTTCCGTGGATATTGATGCTGGAGTGGACACCCTAGATTGATATGCTCCTTAGGTATTGATTCAATGTGATTATTTATGAATTTATACCCCTTGAATATATAATGATAAGACTCATATAGTACATGATTGATATGGCATGCTCCTAGGACTCCAACCCGTGCCTAACTGAGTTTCCCTTGAGCTGCTTTTGGGTCTCGATGAGGATTCCATGGACTTCTATACCTTGGATCTGACCCTTCATGGTTTGGTACATTGAATATATGGAACAACTGTGAGAAATATGATATTAAAGTTGTAACTACATGCCCAGATATGTTTTAGACACTTTGATCATATGGCGCAACCATGAAAAACATGATATTATTGGTTTAGTGGCATGACTATAGATTATTATGACATTTGAAGTAATACGGCAAGGAAGTGATTGAAATGGTTATTTCATTGTATGGGGAGGCCATTTATTTTACAGTAATTATACTTGTAGAAACCTTTTATAGGAGCTTGACCATCTTTCCGAGGGAGACTTGAGAGGCTATTCAATATCTAGTTTTTATAGTTTAAATGCAATGGTAATCATTACATTTCTTTACTACTTACCTTCATTAATTTTACAATGTTTTTCTCATTATATTTTACATAATATATTTTATTGACCATTGGATGTTTACATACTAGGATTATATCTCACACTATGTTCAATCCCCTGTTGGTTACCCCAAAAAACTATTTCGATATAGGTAGAAATTGAGGTAAGAACCCTCATTTCTAATGTTGATTTTTACCATGTTTCGGATGATGGGAGCATAAGACCGAGTTGTGGATCAAGATTCTATTTAGAGATATTGATTTTTTTACTTTTGTAATTTGGATAATTTAATGGTATTGATCAACTTTGTACCTATTTGGATTCTTTATAGATACATGTATCATCATAATTTTATACAAGACACTCCTGGATTTATTATGAATTATTGTCTTGTTTATTTAATAATTATATTTTTTTATATTTTTTTTATGTTGACTGATATTAAGATTCCATTATGTCAAACTCATTAAAATAGGTAATAGTATCTCCTTGTACGCACCCTAGGCCCTCACTGTTAGTCAGTAGCCTCTGGAATTCAGGTATATGGTCTTGAGGCCATCTAACCAACTGAGCTCAGGGTACTTTTCAGTGGAATCTGGGTTTTTGATTTTTGAATGTGGTATTAGTGTAGGGGTTTCATTTATATTTTTCTTTAATTTATGGTGACAATAAAAATGGATAGAATGTATTAGGAATTTTTTAATGTGTTATGCATAAGAGTAGTTACCCCACGTATAGGGAAAATAAAGATTACTTCGAATGAAATGGTTGTTTTCTTGATTTTTACTATTATAGTTTATTTGATTCTACTATTTGGTGATGAAATTGTATTGTGATGTTAATATTGATACAATTAAGGGTTATATTGATATTTCAACAACCTGAATTGAGGTTATTCCGTCCAATGTTTCATCTTAGTCACATGTTAAAATCACATGATATGAATTATTCAATGTCATTTTGAATGCTCTACTTATTTCGTGCTATTTTGATTGGTTCTGGGATAGATTCAACCACTATTGTGATATATTTTGTGTTTTGGATGGAGTTAGTGATTCCATATTTCAGTTCATAATGAGAATGGTCACATATGGACTAGAAAGTGACAAAATTTCTGTTTAAATTGTTTAAATTGAATGTGATGTTTTGTGGATTACATGGACATCATAATTTGGTTCCTGATGTATTTTGGGACCTCATGGATAAAAACATTATGAACCATTGGTTAAACCATTTTAATGAATTAATGAATAAATTTAAATGTAAAATGAATTTGAATTGAAATGGAAAAATGAAATGACTAAGAGACACTTGATCTAGATCCAGATTTTGAGTGGGGAAGAGGTAGTGTTTTTATGATGTTTATTACTCTTCTTTTTGTATTCATGGATTTTTTAGATGGTTGTGTAGTATGACAAAATTTAATGATTTTTTCAATATATCCTAAACATTTTAGAAATTGAATTTTATGTTGTTCGTTTATGAGGTGTGTGTTTTGGATTGTAGAGGCATGAAACCTCAACGACCTCCATTCATACAATGGGAGGTTGGTGATGATAATGCCCCAGAGGATGTGGGCCACGGGATACTGGTGGATACTCTATTATGACAACCTAAATCACCAGCTACTATCCTATAAATAAGTTATAAGGAAATGTTTCATTAGGGATTCTATTACTTCATGTAGACCTTTCAGGGACCACTACAACCTGCCTTGTCTATAGAATAACTAACACATGTGTTTTAGAAATATCATTCACCGACATTCTAAAGGGATGGTGGGATATAGGATAATGAGATGTGGATGGATAAAACGTCGTCGATCCTTGAGAACCTTGAGAAAACTCAGAATATGAGAGTGAGGATCACAACTTACATTCTTTTTTTAGCATTAAAGAACTGGTTGGATGTTATGAACTTGGATGATAGGATATGAGATATGGTGTGGGATAATTTGTTGACTAGTTTCTGGGAATATTTCTATAATGTGACATTGTGGGTAGAGTGGTAAAGTGATTTCATCTCTCTGGAACGGGGTGTTATAATGGTTATACAGTACCCAACAGGATTTACAAAGTCGTTGTGTTTTAGGATGATGTATCTTTCTGGGGATCTATTGAAGGAGAGTCATTAGAGGATGGTCACAAACATGATATCAGATGCTAGGTAATTGTGTTTTGGTTGAAATATATCACGTAAATTGTGAATTAGGTTATTGTTAAAGAGTAGATTCTGAGGGAATCTAGGGGTGTAGAGTAGGGAAGTGCATTTTCTCGACCCAGTGGTTAATGGTAATTAGGCATGAAACACTATTTTCAGAGTTCCCATGAGATGAGTTATGGTTATGTTGTGAGTAATAGTAGCTTGGTATTTTTTCATTAATGTGGAAGACAAGCACACGTGAGGAATCAATGCAGCTATGACCCAGTCGAGTTTCGAGATTGCAGAAGGATGGACCACATGCAACGATTCTACAAGACCTTCCGACCAGATGTGAGTGGGAGGGGGTCATCTTTGACACCTATTTTAGGAGAAGGTCTCTCATCTCCACATTAAGATGGGGGTTAGAGTAGTTCCAGTCGATTAGGCTATGGAAGAAGTGATAATGGTCGAGGCATCTATACACCAGTTATACAGAGACATCTTAGTGGGACTACTCCATGAAGTGATGTTGTATAACAGGGCCATCGTTCAGGTCAGATCTATTCTTTATAGACTACCCCCAAGGAGTGGGGTCTGTACCATCTACATTTATAGATCTGATTTTAGTGGCATTTAAAATTTAATAAGGAATTTTTTATATAGGTTCATTACGTAGTTTCATAGATTCACCTGTGGTGAAAGGACTTGATCTCAGGGTTCGGTTTTCTATTGGTGTTAGACACTAGACACTCCATTGTGGATTAAAATAGAGGGTGTATTCTATTGAAAGGAGATCCCCAACTAAGGATAGTGGATTTAAATTATTCTATAATCTTTATTTCCTAAATATGATAGGGTATGATGTCATGATAATGATGGATCAGCTAGTATCTTATCAAGATTACATTTACTGCTATTATTAGAGGATGACTTTCGCATCACTATAGAATGCATTCTATAATTATAACTATGAAGGAGATCTCCAAGTCAGATGAGATGAACTAGAGCATCGTGGGATATGTAGGATGACATCACAGATTACTAGTTTGTATCTGGATGACCAGGGATCACATTAGACAGACTATCCTCTAGTGGTTGATCGATTTAGGAATTTTTACCTTGAAGAATTTTTTAGTTTACCTCCTAAGAGAGATTTTGAGTTCTCTATTTAGATAGTTATGGTAGATCTATAGGTATCCATTCCTCCTTATATGATTGGTATGATGGAGTTAAAGGAGCTTAATAGGTATCAAGACGATTTGGAGGAAAAAGGTTTTATCTGACCCAGTACATCTCCCTGGGGTTCTCCTGTCCTTTTTGAGAAAATGGTGTATAGTACCCATAAGCTATGTGTGGATAATAAGAAATTAAACCAACTAATGTTTAAGAAATGATATACCATCCCATGGATAGATGGCCAATTTGATTACATTTAAAGAGCTCAGGTACTCCCGAAAAAATGATTTATGATCCAGATATCATGAAGTATGTGTTAGGCCTGTAGACATACCCTGTATTGTCTTTCATAGTGGGTATGGTCTTTATGAGTATGCAATTATTTCATTCCATATCACCAATGATTAAGTGGTTTTCATGGGACTTAGGAATTCAGAGTTCTATCCTCATCTAGACTCATTTGTATTGTTTTTCATGTATTATATCTTGGCGTACTCTCATAATCGACATGAGCATGCTAATCATCCAGAGTTATGTTTGGGTACACTAATAGAGAATCAATAATCTGGTTTTCCCACAATGTGACAGTTCTGGATGGATCATATTCACTTCCTGAGTTATATCTTCTTAGAGATAGGAGCATCAGTAGACATAGAGAAGAAGAGAGCTATATCTTCATGGGATCATTCCTAGATCATTTTTGACATATGGAGTTTCTTATGGATGGCTGATTACTACAACAATATAATATAATAATTTTCACACCATGTAGTGCAGATGATGCTCTTGACTAATAAGGGTTTGAATTTTTTATGGACAGATTCTTGTGATATGAATTTTCATGAGATTATAGGTAGACTGACTTAATCACTTGTTCTGATGCTGCCTGAGCAGTGTAGAAACTATAGTATGTATTGGGATGACTGAAGTATTAGGTTTGGAGTAGTGCTAATCCAGGGATATGTAGTTGTTGCATATGGTATTCACCAGCTAAGGCCACATGAGAGTAACTATTAGACAGATGATCTCAATCTAATTTCAGTTGTTCACACATTGCGATGTTGGACACATTTATTACTGGGAGAGTTTTATGTTGTGTTAATCGGAAAAAAATACAAATTTACACATCATGATATGAATTCGAGGCAGCAAAGGTGGGTGGACTTGCAATAGTAATTTGAATTTGATCTTTTCTACACACTTGTTAAAGGTAATGAATTGGATGATGCAATAAGTTGGAGGACTCAGATAAAGGAGGTTTGTTAGGCTAGTACTGAGTAGAATCTTATGGAATTGTTCTATGAGATTCACTTAGAGGTAAATGACATTCAGGGGGAGACATATCTATCATCCTTAGTTGTGACCTCTACCCTAATGGATAGAGAAAGTATGTGAAAACTATTAGACTCAGAGGGTATAGTACTACATGAGAGTGTGAATGGTGAGGATCCACCTCATGGTATGACCATACGCAATGATCAGAGTCTTCACACACATGTTAACATTTGGTTTCCAACAAACATATGTGAGGAGTTATTATGGGAGTTTCATTCATAATCATGGGATGTGCATCCCCGAGTCAACACAATATACCATGACATGTTCAATTAGAACTGGTGTTCGGGTATGAAATTTGAGGTAGCTAGTTTGGTTATGAGGTGGGACACCTTTAAGCTGCTGAATAAAGAACCTCATCTCCCAGCTAGACTATAGCAGTAGTTACCTTTTCTTCAGTTAAAATGGGTTGATGTCACGATGGATTTTGTGACTCGTTTACCGAGGAAACCACAAGGTAATTATGTTTTTTAGGATTCTGTTGAATGGATCATGATGGTTGATAATTTATTATCGAACAATGATGCCTTCTATATTGATGATCTTGGGAGGTTGTATATCTAAAAGATAGTACGACATGACGAGGTCATGTGCTCTATCATTTTAGATATGTATGCCCAATTTCCATCTCATTTCTAGAAGAGTTTATGGGGGGTTCTAGGTACACAGGTGGTGTTGAGAAAAACATACCACCCTCATACTGATGGTCACATAGAGTGTATGATTCATGTGTCTGAGGACAAGTGGAGAGAATTTTTCCATGATTTATTTGGCTCTTAGGAGAGACTTATACCCCTAGTTGAGTTTTTATACAATAATAGATACAAGGAAACAATAATGATTGAACCTTTGGAGTTTTTGATTGGTATTCCATCTCAATCACCCTTATTATGGTTAAAGGAAGGTTAAGTATGGTTACAGGTACTGCATATCATGTAGGATAATTATATATTGATCTAATTGATTTTGAAGTGGATAGTTACTACACAATCTCGATATAAAACCTATTCTGATCACCACAGAAGACCTATTGAGTTTGTGGTAGGGATTGGGGTTTATTACATGGTTCATCGAGACTGGTACATAATTGAATCAAGAGACAAGGATATATTTCACCGTGATATGTTGGTCCATTCGAGATATTGAAGGGAGTTGTTTTGGTATCCTATTAGTTCTAGTTACCTTAGCGGTACCAATCCATACATGAAGTCATCCATGTATCTCAGTTGTGGTATTATCATTCAGACCCATCTCATAATTTACAACCAAAGGAGGATGAGTTATATGTTGATACTTCTTTTGAGGAGCATCTGAATCCTATCATAGAAAGGAGATAAAAGGATCTATGAACTAGGACAGTTCATCCCATACGGTTGATATAGAAGGATGGTAATTTACAAAAATATACTTGGGAGAGGGAGACCAAGGTACATTTATAGTGGCCAGAGTTATTCTCAGGCAAACCATGACCACCCTTCGTAGGGAAATTTGGGGACAAATTAATTTAATGTGGAAGACTTTAAGAACATGGGTTTTTTCATGTGGTATGGATCCCTTTAGTTTCATTTTAATATTTAAATGTGACCTGATGTAAATTAACATTGATTCCATGGAGATATCAAGGGTTTCTGTGGCTTTTTTAGGGCCCAAAACCTGATTTTTGGTGTGAAAATGGACCGAAACATTATTATTTCAAACTGTGTGGGGAATGCTGCATGATTTGATCAAACCATCCATGGCTGGATAGAGGGGAGCTATATGATGTAATGTTTCAGTAAAAAAGTGATAATTAGGCTAAAATTCCATGCAATAACCTATATAGTCTTGACAAAGGGGTTTTTATATTTTCCACACAGTTAGTCAAACTGTGTGTTCTCACTGTGTGGGTGCCCCTTGCGTATAGTTAATTATTCCATGTTCGAGCATAGTTTGTCAAACCATGCACCTTAACCGTTCAACCCCTTAATTTTGGGAATTTTTTTAATTTCTTAATTAAATTAAATTCTTTTATTAACCCATTTTTACCGTTTTCTGTCTATGAAAAACAAAATTTGAGATCTTTTGCGGGACTATCCATGGAATTGACGGTTCATCTCAACTTTATCTTCGATGCAGGAGTGTAACATCTTTTTGGATCCACATCAGTGAGTACTCGATTCCATTTTATCCATTCTTCATTCTTCCTCTTATCCATGACTTAATATAAATGCAATATAATTTTCCCTAATTTCATGTTATTCATAATTTCTTCATATTTCTCCCAATCAATTTTGAATTTGAAATTGATACTTGAAGATAACTCTCCTACTAAGCCATGTTTGGTGGTATATAATTTTTCCTTATCTTCATATTCTTTTTTAGGCTCCCTACCATTATTACACCTTTTATAATTTCTAGAAAAACCATAAAATTAAATTAATTAATTGAAGTAAATGATCCTAGAACAATTAAGGATTCCCATAATTTTCATTATGATGCATTGATTTCCATTTTCTAAACCATGGCTACACCTAGGGTGTGCTTTTTTAAATTAAAGTTTTATGCCTTTGTTAAACTACCCAATGGGGGAGTTCCCTTGATTTTTTACATGTACAAATCCCAATTAAAATTGAATGGAATTGAGTTTCTTATCTATGTAATGTCTTGCGTTACTTCTTTAGGATATTTTGATATTCCACACTTGAATTTACCAAATAGACTAAATGGAACTGGTTAAATGGGTGGATATACTCATTGGTCATTTTTAGATTGCATGAATGGTTTATTTGGAATATTAGATATTTTAGTCGATATAATAATGAGATGTAATGGATGTGAAATGGTTTTGTGTGTTAGCATACTCATATGGAATGAAATGGAAATTGGTATAAAGTTGTGATTGATTCCATAGATTCCTTTTTATGTTGTTCATTAAATCGGGATGTGGTGGTGGATGCCTTGGATTGGGTGTTGTCATTTGGTATCGATTCTATGTGATTCCTCATGCTTTACTACCCCTTGGATCCATCTTTCTAGGACTCGCATAGGACATGATCAGAATGATATGCTCCTAGGACTCCAATCAATGCCTAATAGAGTTTCCATCGATATGTTCCTAGGTCTTGATGGTGATGCCTTGGACTTATATATATTGAAAATGACCCTTCATGGTCAGACGCTCTGATTATATGGAACGACCATGAGGAATATGATTTTCATGGTTAATAGTCTTGCCGTGGATGTTTCTGACACATTTATTGTATAGAACGACCATATGATATAAGATATGGTTGGTTTAATGGCTCACCTATGGATGTTTCTAAAACATCATGTTATACAGAATATAAGGGATTGAAATAATTCTTTGGTTGTGTGGTGAGGCCATGGATTTTAGCTTCATTGTACTTGTTACTTCCTTCTATAGAAGCTCGATGATCTTATAGAGGTATCCTTGAGAGACTATTCGGGATTTCTAGTTTTATATTTTTGATTCCATGTCATATTTAAATTTATTTAATTCTTACCTACTTTAAATTCACAATTCTTAGCTCATTATATTTCACAGACTAGATTTTATGGACTTTTGGGTGGTTACGTACTAGGAATGTCTCTAACACCCTATTCAAGACACCACTGGGTACCTGAACAAACTATTTTGATGTATGTAGGTATATGGGAAAGCATACATAGTGATAGGGTTGATTTTTTACCATTAATTGAAGCATAGGATCATGGTACCGATCTGAGTCTCATGATGCTATTTAGAGATAGAACATTTTGGCATTTTGGTATTTTCGATTCTTATTTTGTATTGTACTACTTTTTACATATTTTAGATAGTTTCTAGATACATGTATCACCATCATTGTATATGAGACAGTCCTGGATTTTTTATACATTCAAGTGTTGTTTATTTATTTGTTATTTTTTTGTTGTATTTGAATTTTCTATTTACTACTATTAATATATTATTGTGTTACACTACAATAATGAGGGCATAGTCTCCCCAGAAACCCACCCAAGTCTCTCACTACTAGTCAATAGCCTATAGAATTCATGGAGATGTGCGTGAGGCCATGTGACTAATATGGCTCGGTGCACTGTTCAGTTCCATAGGGTTTCTGAACATTTTATTTTTTGATATGATGAAATATTAATGAGATGCATTTAATTTCATGTGTTATGTTATTATGAACGTTTTTTGATCTTTTGACATAGAAAAATATGGTTTTCATTATGAGATGGGTGGTACCTATTTCTCCCCCTAGTGCATTGGGTAATGTATTATATCTCACATGATATGTAAGACTATAATGGCGAGTGGACTCAGTTCAGTAAGGTAATTTCATTCTATGATGTTATTGGGATTAAACCTTTAATACTATGATGGTTTGGATATTGAACCAATTACACTATGATATCCTTTGATGTGATCCTTGGAAACTATATAAATTATTTTCTATTCTTATGTGTAAGCCAAAATTACATGTATTATTCTAATGTTATGCTCTAATGGATGGGGTTATTTTATTTCATTATAAATAATTTCTTATGATTTAGATATATGTATTCCATGACTCATAATTATGATATTTGATATACAAGGTATGATTTTCAAAATTTATGATCTTTTTTTCATTTCCTTATGTTCATATTAATATGACGTATCTCCATTTTTTACCCTTATTGTGAATCTAATACCACCATTTCATGTGTTTAATTTACCCATGTTATGATAAATGTATTATGTATGATATGTATAATAAGGGTTCTAGTTATGAAAATAATAATTATATATAATGTAGTTTACCTATGGACTAATTGTTTCTATTCAATGTTTCAAAAGGCAATAAACTACTATTTTCCTAACATGCGTGTTTGTGTAATGTAATGAATATTCATAAAAAGGATTTAATATTTATGTGTGATAAGACTGGATCTCTATAGTCAGTATCAAAAGATAGTTTTACTTAAGAGTTTGAAATTGGGATTATAAAACTTTAGTGATACTCCTAAGAAATTTTTTAACAATAATTTTAAATATGATTCAATGTATAGGGAAGTTCCATGAAAACTTGGTATAGTATAGACTGGGTAGTTTCCATGAAATTACATCCTATACTGGATACTAGAAGTGACACTTTATTTGGAGAATATTTACCAAGGGGTAATAACTCCAAGGTGATGGATTGCGTTAGACTCAATCATCATATAGTGCATGACAATGGGTATCACTGCACACCTAGTCTGACAGTCCCTTGGGATATGCTTTGTAAATTAAAAAACTTATTATACACCACCATGAAGGATTTAAATAAATGATGACTATGGTTGATCTATTATAAACATAATGTTTCATGGCATAGAGAATGGTTCATTATTTATAAACCCTACAATCTATTTTTCTTGATCAAGTGGTTTCCCATCATGATTATTGTTTCTTATACTATTATTTTTTTGTCAATGGATGGAACTCAATAGAACCATGTTATTATAGATTACAATAAAAAATTCCATGACTATCCTACTATGCATCCAAACATTATGATAATATGAATAAAAAATCTCATTGTTATGATCACCCAACTTTCTCTGCCTATGGATCATAGTGGAATTTCAAATGAACAAAAGAGTTAATACAATTAAATTGAGTGCTCAATGAGAGAATGATCACCTTGTTTCCGTGGGTTATCTAATCCACTAGTTTCTAAAATATGGATCAATACCAAAAAATAGATATTATCCATTCTGTAGTGTTCAAAACTTGAAAAAGTCATTTTAGATGTTAATAATTTGGATGGTCAAGAAGATCAATGGTGTAATGATATAATGAATAAAAGGTAATGGGGTGAAATTGAGACCATGGATTTGGATCACTATAAGATATTATTTTTAAATAAGTATTTTCCTCATTTTTTAATATGAATATGAATAAGGAGTTTCTTTATCTAAATAAAAAGGATGATGACATAGTTGGTACATAAGAGGAAATCCTTACAAGACTACTATTGTATGATTTATATATTAGAATCCAACTTGAAGGTAAGGTTGATAAATTCGTTAGTGCCTTAAAAAAAGTTTCTAAAGGGTATTATCCATTAGAGTCATTAGTAGTTCTGAAGAGATTGTTCAATGTTCTATCAAGGTGGAAATGTTGGTTGGAGTTATATATCAATCTCTAGGTTTTTACTAGAAAAGGAATATGGGGTTCAATGGAAAATATAAGAACCTTTGAGAAAAAAAGAAGATAATTCCTTTATTTTCAATGTCAGGGGAAATCAAGGTGGAAATTGTATTAATAGGACTAGGAAATGTTTTTAGTTGGTAATGGAAGGTCATCGAGAAATTTATTTCTACTGTGATGGGATGAAGTTAGTTAATGATTCGAATAGAGAGAAAGATATCCATAACACACCACCCAAAATCCTGTGTCTAAAATTAAAGGAGTAAGAGCACTATACTAACCAATTCCTAAATCTAAAGTATAATGAAAATGATCAATGTCAGTAACCTATTAAGGCATGGTGAAAGGGTAAATCTCATGTTTTCACTGTTTCTAACAAGATGTAAAATAACAACGTGGTAAAATATACACTTACCATCCACTCCAGAACTATTAATGTCCGATTTGACATCAGATTTACCAATTATTACATATTTAATAATTTCTTAATGGTACCAATATTTTACCAAATTGATTAGATTGGAAATTATTTGTGAAAAAACCAAATGGTTTGATGATCACATCATAAGTGTACGATTCCTCTACGGTTGAATTTGGTGGGAATGTGCTTCCTAAAAATCATGTTATTCTTCCTCAGGTTGAATTTTATTTCATCATAGTCATGGATTAGGTTTCTATATATAAACACCAGATCAATTATTTATAATTTAAAGTCATGGGTAATATTCCATTCTAATATATTATTGTATATCAATGTAATTATAATCACAATAATCAGATGGAGACCAAATCCATTGAATGGGTCATGATTTCTATTCAGAAGAGAAGTTTTTTCTCAGATGGTTGGTTAAAAATGTTAAATCAGTTATATACCTATTCTGATGGAATTTTTTTATTTATTTTTTAATGATTTTCCTAAAATTTTCCAAAAATGTGAAGTTTATTTATCAATAAAATAGATATGTGGTACCATATTAATTTCAATGAATCACTATAGAATGACTGTGACTGAGATTAATGAATTGAAAAAGTAACTCCATGAAAACCTTGACAAGTGATTTATTCATCTAAGTGATTCACTTAGGGGTTCACCAATTATTTTTATTAAAAAATATGGATCATTGAGACCCTTTAATGAATTTTCAGGAGATTAAGAAAATAAAAATTAAGAACTTGTATCCTATTATCCATATTGATCACTTTTTTAATCAACTGTGAGGAGCACAATACTTTTACAAGACTGACCATCATTCATGATATCATCAACCGAGTCTCGATAATAATGATATAAATATGTAGTCATTTTATAAAATGTGTGGACACGATGAATAATTAGTGATATGATATGGTCTTTGTAATTCCGCCACTATATTCAAGGATTTATTAAATAGAGTATTTAATGATTACCTTGATCATTCTATGCTAGTATTTATAGATGATATTAGTATATATTCCATGATAAAAAAATATAATGAATACTAGATGAAAATTAAACTAAAGACGCATCGGAAGCAGAAACAATATGAAAAATTTAAAAAGTGTGATTTTTGGATGAAAAAGGTTTAAATTATGGGTCTTATACTCATAATATAGTAAAAATAAGCTGATCCATTTAATATAGAGGATATTGAATGTGAGAATAGAACAACCAATATGACTAAGATCCATATTTTTCATAGTTAATTTAGATATTATCACTGGATTATAGTGAATTTCTCTTAACTATCTAATCTAGTCACCATGTTAACTGTAAGGGGAATTTTGTTCCTTTGTATAGATGAATGTGAGGAATATTTCAAGGAACTATAAAGAAGATTCTTCAGTGCAACTTTTATTACATTACCCAGTAGTGGAGAAGAGTTTGTGATCTATAATGATTCATTAAAGAAGGTATTGGGATGTGTTCTTATGTATAATGCACTGGTTATAACTTATGAGTCGTGATAATTTAACATTAATGAGAATGTTTATACAACTCACGATTATATGTTTTCTGAGGTATTTTTTTCATCAATGATATAGAGGTATTATCATTACAAAGGAATGTGTGATATATATATCAATTGTAAAAATCTAAAGTATATATTTAGAAAAAAATTCCATATGAACCAGATAAGATGGTTAGATATGATTAAATATTCTGAATGTTAATTACATTAACACCTTGGGAAAGAAATCTAGGGGTAATATACATTGAATCAAAATGATCATGCTATATTATGTGTTATGATGATTAAAAATGATCATATATTTCATTATTTTTAATGGATTGATATGGAATTCTTGAAGGAAGGGGAAGATATTATCTTTCTCAATTGAATCTTCAACCATTTATGAAAGTGATGTTTAAAGAGGCCCAGATGAAAGATGTAAATCATAAATAGAAATCTAGTAATGATCCTGAGATTATACTTGATCATTATAGAATTATAATGTTCAGGAACCATTTATGTGTTTAATATATACCAACTTTAATGAATTTGATGTTAGAGGAAGCACATAGTTCTTCACTCTCTATTCATCTGGAATGCATAAAGTTGTATAGAGATTTGAAATATCATTTCTTGGTGGATTGAATGAAAAGTGATATTTCAGATATTGAATACTAGTTATTAATATTTAAACTAGTTTTGGAAAAAATATAAAATTATAAGGTATTTTGACTTTCATTACCCACACTAAATTAAAAATTTGAAAACATAAACATGTATTTTATCGATGCACTCCCCATAAAATCTAAAAGGCAAAATTATAAATCATATGTAGTAAATAACCATAATAATTCATCCCAATTCATCACTATCATATAAGACTTATCTTTGGATTAGCTATAAGGTATAAATTAAAAAAGTGTTTCGGTTTCCTAGAGTACATCATTCCATTGCGTCTGATCTGTATTCGAGTTTTACCTAAATATTCTAGTGGTGTTTTTTTGAATGTTCTTGGAATGGATTATCATTTTAGATTTATGTATCATCCTTAGATATATGGTCAAACTTGTATAATAATTAAAACCCTACAGGATATGTTGAGATCTTATTCTTTGGATTGAAAAGGTGGTTGGGATCATTACCTTCCTTTAGTTGAGTTTTCATATAACAATATATTTCACTCAATAATTTAAATGACTAATTATAAATCCCTATATAGAAATAAACATAATGTTCTAATGTCTTATAATGATGTTGGAGAATTAATTCTATTTTACATATGATAGATGACGAATTGGAACAGATGGTTAGATCCATTTACCAACACATAAAGACTTCTTGGAATCGGTAGGAAATTATTGTTGACAATCATAGGCATGATCTAGAATTCGAATTTAGTGATAAAGTGTTCAAAATAATTTCTCAATGGAATACTTTTTCGAGATTCAAGAATAAATGGAAACTAAGCCCTAAGTATTTTAGTCTCTTTGAAATTATTTATTGAATCAAGATAGTAGCATATGGTTGGTTCATCCAAAAAATAGTCTCTAAAATAAAAAATTTATTCCATGTATCACCTTGGAGTAATTACATATCTAATCCTTCATATGTACCGAACTCACTGGTCATGCCAGTAGAGAATGATCTTTCAGATTAATAATAACTTGTTGAGATTTTAGATCACATAGATAAATTTCTATGAAACAATAAAACTCACCTTGTAATATTTTTGTAGTGAAACCTCCCGGTTTAAGAAGCTATGTGGGATATTAGGGAATTGATGATTCAGAATTATCCTAATTTCTTTGTTATAGTGATAAATTTCTTATTTAAAATTTATTTTAAGTGGTTAGAATGTAACCACACATGATTTTATGTTTTATTATTTTTGAATATATATAATTTATTTGATAATTGTGTTACAAAGAACACCATGTTAATCATTCATTATAGACAACAACAACATAATCTTTTTCTACATGAAACACTAGGTTCACTTTCATTACAGACGACACTGATTTATAACAAAACCTTGATATGTTATTAATACATTTATTTAAACACAACTGTTATACATATTCATTAAAAGTAGCTAAATGAATAGTAATAACAAATTTTTAAATATTATTTATAGTGGTTTTCTTTAATGGAAATAGATTTATAAAAGATAATTAATTTTTTATAGAGATTATATGCTTTATATATAGAGTTTTATAAAAATATTAATTTTATTTGTTTTTTGAAAATTAAAGAAAATTTATTTTAAATATTTTATAAAATTATTTTAATAAAATAAAATTAATTTATTAAAACTTAGTATCAAAATTATCTTAGGGTGAATTTTTGGAATCATTCTAAAATGTTTTATTTGTTGATAAAGTGTAAAAAATGTTAAATTTTTATTTAAAATTTCCATTTCATTTAATCTTTTCTTAAATTAAAATTGTATTATAAATTTTTAAAAGTAAAATTATTTCAATTATACATCAATTAATCCAATTTAGTTTATTAGAATCAATTTCATATAGAACATTGAAATAAACACATTGTATACTTTTGAATATTATTTCTTCAAGAACCCACTGTCTCATCAAGCTTGTGGGATTAATATTGAATTATTTTACAAAAAAAATATGAATTTAATATGTAAAAATTTATTCCATATTTGGAATGAGAATAATTTATATTATTTAATAAGGTATACTTAATTTTTTACCATAAGTAATAGTAAAACAGTAAAGATTATTTACCGCTGTTATGGTAAGAATGGATTTACCGAGGGGTTAATCTTAAGTGATTAGGGTAAAAATAAAATATAAACATGTATGAAATCTATTGGATGAAAATTTATCTATCTTATCATGTCTAAGGTTCTAATTGTATCCATATATGATCCTTGTGGCATGTGGAAAACAAGGGTTCACTTCTTCTTTTCAAAAAATGACATGTGTGCCAGTCACCTAACTTATAATGGACACCCCCTATCCTATCCTCTTCACACCTTATAAAAATTATAATTAATCTAGTACCCAGAAAATAATTTATAAACATCACTAAACTAATCCAATAAGACTTATTTTGGACATAAGTCCAACATAGTAAGGCTTTCTTGCAAACCTAAGGCGGATCCCAAAAGAAGAGGCAATGTTTATCAATGAACAATTTTGTTTTATCTATTCCTACACCAAATTCAATTATTAATATAAAATTATGATAAAATAACCCTAATATATTACATAAAATTAATTTTTTTATTTTAATGGCATGAAAAGAATCCATCTCCACTTCCATCAAAAGAGTTATGAAAATCATTATTATGTGTACAACAGATTACCGCCTTGCAAACCAATGTCATTTATTTTTTCATTACCACCTATCATAGATGAAAAAAATGATTGATTTATTATTTATATAATATATTTTTCATCTTATTAAACTTATTTAATAATTATATCAAACATACCTTCATAATATCCTTTTTGTGAGAATACACTGACACTGCTTATATGTATGGTGGACTACCGCCACATGCAGCAATGTGATTCAATAAAACTATTCATTAAAGGTAATAATGAATATATTTATAGTAATATGTGATATATATGAAATATATATTTTATATAATTATAAAATATCCTTTAATTTCCACTATTTTAAGTCGAAAAGAAAATAGAATCGACACTTTTGCGTACATACGACCTAACATCTTCATGAATGGTGTATTTCACTTCTCATCACTAAATTTTAAGGATCATTAAAAAAACATATATAATAAATATAAATGATATTTATTTCATGGTTAAAATTCTATATTGATGAATACATGATTAAATTAGTAGGACAAAAAATAAAAGAAATTAAAACATATATGAAAAATAAATCGGGTTTACCCAAAATGTGACTTTAACATGGAATTGTAAATAAATGGGTAAAGAAATTTCATATTGAAATAAAATATCTTATAATATATATAATTATGTTTCTTTAATATATGTATAAAACACTTTTACTTATGATACTGGAGTTTTAAATGTGTATGATGGATGTTAAGACTCAATGTAAGGGATTTTTGACTCAATTTGCCTTCTTTGAGGTGTACATTATGTTATGAACATATCTGTTATCACAAGGAGTATATAAATACCCTTTTAATTTTAATATATTAAATTTATTTATTATAATGATATTTTATGTTCCATTCTATTTTATTCCCATTAGGGGTCTTACGATTCATTGTTTTCAAAGAGGTAATTAAATTATATTAAAATCTAATAATTTGTTTGGATTGATAAGGATTATAATTCTTTATTATAAAATATTATAATATTTCTATCAATAAACAGATTAATTTTATAATCATATGGTTATTCATTATTTTATTCTAATAATTTTTCCTCTTCTCCAGTCATTGTTACTAAAATTAATGGAGAAAATGCTTTTATGAAAATCTAATTTTATTTCTCTCTTTGATTGGAAATCTAGTTTCTTCAAAAACCATGATTATAATATAATTTTTTTAAAAAAAATTATTATTAAACTATTAATTTTAAAATATATTTTCACCCATATTTTACATTTTAGAAAAAAGTATTGAAAGGAATCTTCAGATCTCTTTCAAAAATATGATCGTTTCGATTTTTTCAAAAAATTTGAAAAGATTATTTAGTTTATTATGAATATCAGTTATTAAAATCTCCATAATCATGACCATTATTTTAATTTATTATTAATTTATATTATAACAAGGATATTTTCAAATTAAAATATTTTCAAAATGTTTTAAAATTTAAAATGTGTTTTCAAAATGGAAAAGATATTTTCTTAAATAAATGTTCTTAATGATCAGTAAAAATCATTTTCAATATAGGATGACATCTATTGATGATATTCCTAGGTAATAATATAGATATTATCTAAGTATTCCATTCATATTGTTTAAATTAATGATTTATTCTTATGATGACAAGCCATTTATGAAATAAATTTATCATGTAGAGGTTATACTGTAATAAAATTATTATAAAACCCGCTTTGTTTTCCACGGGCTCTGCTGTTATGAAATAATGAAATAATTATGAATCCTATCTTTTTTATACAGGTTATGAGATGATGAGTTTTTTATAAAACCAATTTTATTTTTTTGGTTTTTATATAATTAATGTTGTATAATCTTCTGACACAAATAAATATGGCTTTTAATATAATATGACTAGGACATATATCTCCATATAATGAATTGTGAAAATATTTATATCTCATGATATAGACATGACTATAATGCGGAGTGAACCTAGTTTTGTAAGGCACTTTTTCTTCTATGATGGTCTCTTGAGTGAAACTATACTACTATAAAGGTATGATGAGTAAACCCATTCCGATATGATTACCTTGGAAGTGAGACACGTCTACAATGGAAATGATTGTTTACTGTTATTTACATGACATAATTCTATAAATATTCCAATCTTATTATATCATGTCTCATGTTAATTAGTTCCCTTATTACTTATGTCTTATAGACGTCCAATCTTTTTTTCATGACTCAATATTATGATATTCGATATGTAGTGTATTTTTTTCAAATGTTATGATCATTTTCTCATACAGCTACATTCATATTATTCTTATGAAACTCAATTTTTTTTACTTAATGATCACATTATCTCATACTTTCTTCTATTTTCTTTCCATAGGTTATGAATAAATTTATTATATATAATATTTTTAATAAGGGTCATAGTTATGAATATCAAATTGTTAGATGATGTAGTTTACCTATGGACTAGTTTTTCATATTTCAAGGCTTCCAAAGTCACTAAATGTTTTTTATCATAAGGCATGTGATTCTGTGATTCAATGAATATTCATAAAAAATAATGTAGTATCTATATATTATAATCTTGGATCACTATAGAAATGGATGTAAATTCATTTAAAAACAATTTAATTAAATTTTCCTTATTGTTTCAGGGGGATTGAAAAATGATTATAAAATTATACCTACCATATATGAACCAAAATAAATATAATACATTCATTTATAAGTGGGAAATGACAAAAAAACACCAAAAAACTATGCAATGTATGTAATAACCCGACCCCTCTAGACTGGCGCCGGTGCAATACTTGTTATATTGGCATGGTTAGAAGGAATGAAAATTCTGAAGGAATGATCAGTTTAGTAGCCTTGAAGATACTAGATACAAAATCGTAAGTCAAATTACATTGGAGAAGGTTACAAAATACATGAAATGACAAAAACTAAAAACTGCATCCATATGAACTCAACAAACGATCTCTACTTCATCACCTGTTGAAGGTAGAAAATGAAAGGGGGTGAGCTCAAATGATTAGTAAGGGTTACAAATAGTGGAATCATGAGTACAATAGTAAGTTAATCCTAATTAATATGACATAATCAATATGGAATGGTGAATAAATGAAAAACTAATTCCATTAATAAACTATGAATGAAACTGCATCCATAGGATTTTTCATAGTGAAAACCTCATTGATAATAATAACTGATAATGAATAAAGAGAATTCTTATTAATTAGATGTCATGTATCTGGCACATGAAACCATAATACCGTGAAAATGGTTTAGTTCTATGGGTTGAAACCTGTCTAATTTTTGGAAACAAACTCGAAGGGTTTGTCGCCAACTGATTTGTCTCATGAGACCTACCGATGCATCGAGGTGTTATAGCGGGCCCCAACCACAACTTAATTTCCAAATAATTCATTAAAAATTATTTCAATGAAAGATAAATATTCCTTTTCAATATCTGTATATATTTGAGTTTACAGATTCATCAATACTTCCATAATTAAAACAACTTTCCAAATAATACCGTACGTAAAATGGGATACAATTTAGACAATAAACATATCCATGATATGATATTATTGATATTTGATATAAATATAATTTCAAATGAAAAGTGATCTAAAATGGGCAATAGGTACACCACATAAGGATTATTAGGCGCACCTCACAAAGTTATTCAAAACAAAATTATAGTTGAGACAAAGTCTCTTACCACAATGTATTCGGTCGAATCGTATGACCAGAACATAATAACCATCTAATGAATCTTTTAAATACATTAATATGAAATGAATCAAGTTATTATATATCAAATGGAAGTAAACATATACCACATACAAGAAATAATTGGGGAATGATGAAAATCTCAAAAGAATGATAGTGAGATGAGAAACCCCTTACAAAGATTGTGTCATTAGAGTGAAGATATGTAAATGAAATATTAATGTTTGACAAATGAAAATCCAAAAAATATAAGTGGATATACATTATAAAACAATAAAATGATATTCACACATATTCTTGGTATAATGTAACCAATGAAATATATGTATAACTCAAAGAATGAAAATTGGCTTAAGTAATCCCTTACCTTACGCTCGATGGTTTTCTTTATTTTTCTTAATGACCTGAATAATAAAATTTAGATTAATTAATTAATAATTAAAGAACATAATATACATGTAATTGATATGTTATAACCTTATTATGTTGATTAAAGGAATTTTTGATGGGTTTAAGAGATTCAATTTTATTGTTTTGGATGCATTTTCTTACTTGGATTTCATGATTTGTTTACATACTTTCATGAAATAGAGTTCATTTGAAATGAGGTAAAACATCCAGAATTGTTAATATATAATATTTGTGACATTAAATATATATAAATTCTCTAATAATGATTCTAGGTTATATAATATGATGATGATTCATTAGTTAAAAGGTTATTACAATTATTTGGATTAACTTAGCCATTTTGTTCATAATGAACCTGATTTATATTATTATTTCATATTAGGAGTGCGTAAATATTCCAGAACATTAATGAGATGAAATAAATATATTCTTATCAGTTTCATCCATTAAAATAGTTTCAAGACCAGTAATTATGGACAATGAGAAGAATGAAACTTTTTCATCCACAAAGGTTATAAATTGGAACCTCATGGACGTTAATTTATTTTATAAAAATAAAAGAGAGGGAGTAATGATATAGATGATATTTCATCCATTAACATGATATTATTCTATTATATAGATGATACTATAGTTTATAATGGTCATTTGGATAGAGGATGTGAGGAGAGGATAACAAATGAAGATAAATTCTAATGAAACTAGAAGAAAAAGAAAGGTTTTTTTACCTCTTGAAATAACTTCCTCAAAAACCTCCTTAACAGAAGGGATTTTTTATTTTGGAATGACCAAAAGCTTCCTGGTCCTGCGGAGTTACAAGGGAAGTGTATTTGGGCAGAACATTGAGGAGAATCAAGGCATAGAGGAGTGAAGAGAAGAGGGAGTGGTGAGGGGTTTTTATAGAGGAGGAGAGGGGTAAATTTTGAATATTTAATTCATTATTTTATTATTTCAATCAAGACAACCAATAGTGTTTTTTCACGTGACCCTTAATTGTAATAAGTGCATGTGAGTTTGATCCAAGTGATCTTACATCAATTATTATGTCATAAATACTGTATTTAACTGATAATTTATATATACGGTATTTTATCGTATTTCACTATTCATAAAAAATTTTAGATGTTCAGAAAAATCCCAAAAGTTTACCCTAACCATTTTTCAACGTGCAGAATTTAAAAATGAACTCAATTTTTTGAAAATAATTTTCTATGTATTTGTTATTTAATTTTAAAATAAAATCATAGTTAATTTGAAAAATAACAATTTAAAGGTATAAATTGTTTTTTATTTCATTGAAAAATCAATTAACTTATCATCATCTTATTACCTTAAGGAAGTTAAATAATATCATTATTTACTATTTATAATGGTCATATTACTATTCATATTATTATTCTTATTGGTAGGTTAAGATTCCTCAAAAAAATAAAGTTGGTTCTATTAGACTCTAAACGACTTACCAGTCACAACTCTAGATGACTGTTTTTTAAAATTCAAAACATATTAGTGGAAAATTTATGTTTAATGGATAGTATATAACTTTCTCCTATAATGTTTTGTCACACAAAAGACATATTGATTCATGCAATATATGTATCAAATTAATAGAAAGTATTTAATTGAAACTTACCATAGAATGTTTGTGGTGTTATATTATTCCATCCTTCAGAAATTTCATCCTCGAAATTTTATGTATAATGCCCACAAAAAGATGTGGGTGGTTCCCCTTCATGAAATCCTCTGGTTCCCTTGTTATTTCCTCCATAGTTTAGTTTTTCTAAAGAACCTTTATTAGATGAGTTTTTTGATTTCTCAATACCTTCTCCCGTGTGTCAAGAATCTCGATAGGCTTTTCACAGAATGAAAAATAAGGTTCCAGTTCTATTTCATCATATGTGAGTACATGCATTGGGTCTGGAATGTATTTCTTTAAAAAGGACACGTGGAACACATCATGAACTCTGGAGAGACTTATAGGCATTTCCAAATGGTAAGCTACGAATCCTAATCTTTCTAGAACTTCAAATGTTCCGATGTACCTGGGGCTCAGTTTCTCTTTCTTACCGAACCAAAGGACACACTTCCATGGAGATACTTTCAGAAACACAAGATCTACCACTTAGAATTCAATATTCTTTCTCCAGTTTTAAGCATAACTCATCTGGATACTTTTGGATGCTTTAATATGGGATTTTATTTTCGTCACCTTGGTCGTGGTCTCTTCAATATGTTCTGGGACTATATGTTTCCTCTCACCAACTTCGTTTCAACAAGTTGGAGTTTGAAATATCTTTCCATATAATGCTTCATATGAAGCCATTTGAATGCTAAAATGGAAACAATTGTTGTAGGAAAATTCCACCAAAGGTTATTATTGATCCCACATACCTTGGAAGTCATGAGAGCGTGAACTCAGAATGTCTTCTAGAGTTTGGATAGTCATTTCAGCATGTCTGTCGGTTTGGGGGTGATATGCATTACTCATACGAAGCCATGTATTCAAAGCCATTTCGAGACATTTCAAAAAAATTTATGTAAACAGGGATCTCGATCATATACAATTGATATAGTTACACCATTAAGGCTTAAAACATCATTAATATTAAGTCTTGTCAGGTGTTGAAGTGGTAAATCCTATCTTATTGGAAGGAAATGTGCTGATTTTGTGAGATGATTAACAATTACCCATGTTGCATCATTCCTTCTAGGTGTCCTTTGTAGTCCAATGATAAAATCCAGCATAATGTTATCCCACATATACATAGGAATAGGTAGAGGTCTCATTACTCCTTTGGGATGTTGTCTCTCTTCCTTCATTGGTTGACAAACTAGACACCTTGACACGTAGTCTGAAATTTCTTGCTTCATATTATCCCACAAAAATATTCCTTTAAATCTCTTAACATTGTGGTCATACATGGGTGTATAGAAAAATTTGAGCTATGGGAATCATCTAATAGTTCCCTTTTTAGCTCAGATACCGATGGAACAAAAAATCTATTCCCAAATTTGAGAACTCCTTCTTCATAAACGAAGCCATCTAGTCTCCCATCCTTAACTGCATTAATTGTCTTGTGTGGATATTAATCATCAAAATGAGAGCTTTTTATCTTCTCTAGTAAATATGGTTTAGCAATAATTTGAAATAGGAGCGATGTTTACCCTTCCATAACAATTCCCATATTCAAATTCAATAGATCCATGAATATTGGATCTCATTCAATCCTTATTTGAGTCAGAAGGCCCTGATCTTTCCTGCTTAACGAATCTGACACCTTATTCTCCTTTCCTCAATGGTAGTGTATTGAACAATCATAATCTTTGAGTAACTAGATCCATCTTCTTTGCCTCATGTTGAGTAATTTTTGTGTGAAAATGTATTTTGACCTCATATGGTCCGTATAAATCTCACATCTCTCTCCGTAGAGATAATGTTTCCATATTTTTAGAGAAAAGACTATGGATTCTAAATAAAGATCATGAGTTGGATAATTTTTCTCATGAGCCTACAAATATCTTGATGCATCATTAATTACTTTATAATTTTTCAAAAGGACACAACCACGTCCATTTTTTGATGCATCGTTGTATATTAAAAATCCATCACTTCCAGATAGAAGATTAAAAATTAGAGCACTAACCAGTCTTCTTTTCAATTCTTCAAAGCATTTTGTGCATCTATTTGTCCACACAAACATAACACCTTTATGTGTGAGCTTGGTTATCTGGTTAGCCAGTCAGGAAAAATTCTGAATGAATCGCTGATAGTAACATGCTAATCCAGTAAAACCACGTACCTCAGTTATGTTTGTTGGAGTGGGCCAACATTGGATTGCCTTTGTCTTCGTAGGATCAAGTAGGATTCCATATTTAGATATAATATGGCCCAGAAATGAAACTGATTGAAGCCATAATTTTCACTTTCTGAACATCACATATAATTTATTTCTTCTTAGAGTTTTTAGAATAATCTGGAAGTGATTCTCCAGGTCCTCATGGGTTTTTTTGAGTACACTAGGATATCCTTAATGAATACCACAAAAAAGTAATCAAGGCATTGTTTGAAAAAACAATTCATTAAACCCATGAAAATAGATGGTGCATTCGTCAGTCCAAATGGCGTCACTGTAAACTCATAAATCACATACCAGGTTCGAAATGCTATCTTCAGAATATCTTCCCTCTTCACACGCAGTTGATGATATCCGGATTGAAGGTTAATATTTGAAAAGTATTGAGCTCCAGGAAGCTAATAAAATAAATCATCAATCTTGGGAAGAATATACATATTATTTATTGTAATAGCAATGATTTCACTGTAATCAATTCAAAACCCCGTGGATCCAACTTTTTTCTTTAAAAAGAGGACAGGGGCTCCCCATGGATATACACTAGGTCGAATAAATAAAATTCACTCAAATCCTATAGTTGTTTCTTTAGATCAAATAATTCCACAGTGCTCATTCTATGGGGAGACTTTGATATAGGTCTTGCATCAGGAATTAAATCAATAGAGAACTCAACTTCCCGCTCAAGAGTATGTCCAGGTAAATCCTCTAAAAATACATCAATTTATTCTTGCACTATGTGAACATCTTAAATTTGAATATTTTTTTACTCACCCTTAGCAATTAGTTTATCTTCCTCTCCAAGAATTTCATTTATAATATCTACTACGGGTGGTTCTAGATAAGAATCAGGTGGTGAAGTTTCTGCTCTAAAGAAAAGGGATTCTACACCATTTTCAAAAAATGTAACCTCCTTATTCTTGCAAATAATTCTTCACATCATACATGGAAAAACAATTCATACCGAGAATTATAAAATGTTAGTCATTAGTATGATGAAAATATTATCAATAAAAGAACATTTTGGTGTCTTGAGAAGGACTAGTCGACATGCCTTTGTTACAATGATACATCCCCTATGAGTTTTGACTAACAACTCCTTTATTAAATAAAATTGGATATATATAATTTTCTTGGAAAACATAGAAGATATAAATGAATGTGATGATCTAGAATCAAATAAGGTTTTGTCCATGTTTGAGGAAATAATTAATGTACCTACCACCACATAAGTAGGAAGTTCATCCTCCGCGGTTGTAATCACATAAGCTCGACCTTTTTCTCTTTGAATTTTCAGAGGCATATTTACTTGGCGCATAAGACAATAATTTGCATAGTGTCCCATCTCTCTGCAATTGTTGCATTGAATATCATTGAATTGTTTCTTCTCCTTTCATTCATCAGATCGATGACCCTTTTCTCCACAGTTATAGTAGACTCCCAAGCCTTTCATGCATTTTTGGTGATGTCTATTTCTAAAGTTCTCACATAATGCAAACGGTTTTGATCCCTTTCTCTTCCTTGGTGCTTCTCATTTTCCTTTGTTATTAGAGTATTACTTATTATCTTGGTTTCCTTTAAAAGATTTGATCTAGAAAATTCCTTATCTATTGTGATGGAACTTGATACAATTTCATAATATGATGAAAATGTTTGTGAAGTTTGTTCCCTTCAAATAATTGGCTTAAGGCCTTCAATGAAATGATCAATCTTGTCAGGTGAGTCACGTACATAATGTACGACATACATTGCTAGCCTTGTGATGATAGCCTCATATTCTGCAACACTGTCTTCTTACCTTTGTTTTAAGTCGAGGAATTTCATCTTCATTTCGGTTCGTTGTTCAGGAGGGAAACATTTTTCAGAGAATATTTCCCAAAAATTCCTCCATTCCATGTCTTCTATTTTTTCTTCCTCCATGGTATTCCAAATCAAGGACCACCATTGATCAACGTCACCCTTGATACAATATACCGCCAGTACTACCTTTTCATTTTCATTTTAACTTAATTCCATGAATATATTTTCAAGGGATGTGATCCATTGCTCAGTAACCACTGGGTTAGTAGTGTCGCTGAAAGATGGGGGATTCTGCCGGATGAAACGATCCAACACAGGTGTGGAATTGTTATTTGTTACAACCTGAGTATGTTTTCCCAATATTTTCAGGATCTGATCTGCTCTAACATTGACTGCGTCGACTTGCTCAGTAGGGAGATCCCTACCTTGACAACGAGTATTGATTCCACTTATTCTGTTAGATGCCATTTCTAAATAATGAGACAAACTTTATTGGGGTATAAATCATAATTTATAATCTTAACATAACAAAATACCTAGAATATGTCGAGATCCTACACATAGCTAATCCCATAATAAAAAAATGTTTTCTTTGAGGAATAATTTACATTTAAATCTATCATAATGGATTATAAAGGAAACATGAATTATCCTAAGCATATCCCCTGGGAGTGTTGTAACCAAGAGTGTTCTAAGGACCGTTCTCGTGTATAGGATACCCAGGGTCAAGCCCAAAACTCCTTGTCAAAGCTTTCACTCCTAGGTACATCTGTGGCAGAGTCACCTCTACCTTCCTGTATCCAGACATGTATGTATTTGCTAGATAAATTCACAGAATCTATTACATACCAAAATAACAAGATATTCTTGTACGTTTACTCTAAAATACTACCTTATGTATTTATTCCTTTCTATATTTTTTTTACTATAGTTTCCATGATTCATACTAAACTTCCTATGATACAAACTGTAACACCCTGACCCCACTAAACAGGAGTCAGTACATTAGTTGTTATATTATCATGGTTAGGAGGAATGAAAATCCCGAAGGAACGATTAGTTTAGTATTCATGGTGAAACTAGAGAGATAATCGTAAATCAAATTACATTGGAGAAGGTTACAAAATAAATGACATGACAAAAACTAAAAAATGTATCCAGAGGAACTCAATAAATGGTCTCCAATTAAGCTCCTTTTGAAGGTAGAAAATGAAATGATTGAGTTCATACACTCAGTAAAGGTTACCAATAGCGGAATCTTGAGTACAATAATAATTGAATCATAATCAATCATACATAATAAATATTGCATGGTGAATAAATGAAAAACTAATTCCATTAATAAACTGAGAATGAAACTGCATCCATAGGTTTTTCCATAGTGAAAACCTCATGGATAGTAATAAATAATAATGAATAATGATAATTATTATTAATTGGACGTCATGTATCTGGTACATGAAACCATAATACCATAAAAACTGTTTAGTTCTATGAGTAGAAACCCATTTGATTTTTGCAAACAAACTTGAAGGGTTTATCGCCAACTAATTTGTCCCCTGAGACCTACCGATGCATCGGGAGGATATAGCAGGCCCCACCCTCCACATCATGTACAAAAAATTCTTTATAAATTGATTCAATAAAAGAGAAATATTCCTCTCAATATCTATATTGATTCGAGTATATAGATACTTTAATATTTCCATAAATAAAATAACATTCTAGATAATACTATATGTAAAATGGTATATGGTTTAGACTAAAAACATATCCATGATATGAGATTATGGATATTTTATATAAATATAATTTCAAATGAAAAGTGATATCAAATGGGTAGTAGGTACACCACATTAGGATTATTAGTCGCACCTCACAAAGTTAGTCACAACAAAACAGTAGTTGAGACAAAGTCTCTTATCATAATGTAATCGGTCGAATCATATGACCAAAACTTAATAACAAAAAAATAAATCATTTAATAACATGAATTTGAAAATAATCATGTTATTATATTTCAAATGGATGTACATATAATCCACATACAATATATAAGTGGCGAATAATGAAAATCTCACAGAAATGAAAGTGAGATGAGAAATCCCTTAGAAATATTGTGTCATTAGATTGAAGATAATAAATGAAATATTTATGTTTTACAAATTAAAACCCTTAAAATATATGTGGATATATAGTATAAAACAATAAAATTACATTCACACGTATTCTTGTAACAATGTAACCAATTAAATAGATGTATAACTCAAAGAATGAAAATTGAGTTAAGCAATCCGTTACCTTACGCTCGAAGGTGTTCTTGATAGTTTTTAATGACATGAATAAAAAATTTTAAATTTATTACACAATAATTTTAGAACCTAATAAACATGGAATTGATATGGTGTAACCTTATTATGTTCATTAATGGATTTTTTGATGGGTTTAAGAGATTCAATTTTATTGTTTTGGAAGCATTTTCTTACTTGGTTTTCATGATACGTTTACCTACATTCATGAAATGAAGTTCATTTGAAATGTGGTAAATCATCCAAAATTGTTAATATATATTATTTGTGATATTAAATAGATATAAATTATCTTAAATTGATTCCGGGTTATATAATATGATGATGATTCATTAGTAAAAAGTTTATTACAATTATTTGGATTAACTTAGCTGTTTTTTTCATAAAGAACTCGTTTTGTACTATTATTTCATATTATGAGCGTGTAAAGATTCTAGAACATTAATGAGACAAAATAAATATATTCTTATCTGTTTCAACAATTAAAATGGTTTCATGACCAGTAATGATGTAGAAAGGGAAGAACGAAACTCCATCGTCCACAATGGTCATAAATTGGAACCTCATGGACGTTGATTTCGTTTATAAAAATAAAAGGGGGGGAGTAAGAATATTGATGATAGTTATTAAATTCACATGATACAATTAAATATTCAAATGAAACTAAAAAGAAAAAGAAAGGTGTTTTTACTTCTTGAAAGAACTTCCTCAAGAACCTCTTTAAGGGAGGGGATTTTGGTCTTTTGGAAAGACCAAAAGCATCCTGGTCGTGGGGAGTGACTAGGGAAGGGTATTTTGGCAGAACATTGAGGAGCTTCAAGGGTAAGAGGAATGGAGAGAAGAGTGAGTGGTGAGGGGTTTTTATATTGGAGGAGATGGGTAAATTTTGAATATTTAATTCATTATTTTATTATTTCCCTCAAGAAAACCAATAATGTTTCTTCATGTGAACCCTAATAGTAATAAGTGCATGTGAGTTCAACCCATGTGGCCTTACATCACTTATGATGTCATAAATTGTGTATTTAACTAATAATTTGTATATACGGTATTTTATCGTATTTCACTATTCACAAAAAATTCTAGAATTTCAGAAACATCCCAAATATTTACTCTAACCATTTTTCGATGTGTAGATTTCAAAAATGAACTCCATTTTCTGAAAAAAAAATCTATGTATTTTTAATTTTATTATTAAATAAAATCAATGTTAATTCGAAAAAAAACAATTTAAAGGTATGATTAGTTTTGTATTACATTGAAAAATCAATTAACTTCTCATCATCATATTACCATAAGAAAATAAAATATTATCATTATTTACTTTTTATAAGGGTCATATTACTATTCATAAGGGTATTTTACTATTCATCAAAAAATAATGTTGGTTCTATTAGACTCCAAACGACTTACAGGTAACCACTCTAGATGACTGTTTTTCGAAATTCAAAACATATAAGTGGAAAATTTATGTTTAATGGATATAATATAACATTCTCCTATAATGTTTTTTCTCAAAAATGACTTAATGATTCACGAAATATAGGCAGTATAATGAATAGAATGTATTTAAGTGAAACATAACATAAAATGTTTTGGGTGTTATATTGTATGCCATTGACTATTATTGACGACAGATGAAGTACATTGATTAAAAGAGAAAAAAATAAATAGGGTAAAATTGATAAAAAATAATAATGCCTTTATTATAGTGAACCAAGATTAATGTTCATAGAAATTAAATCTTTTTTACATAATACTTATTACATTACAAAATCATATTCCAAAAGACTATATTTGTTTAGTGCCTTTGGAAACATGGAAACATAAACACTACTATTTGAGTCATCTACGTTATCTCCAACTAGGATTTCCAAGACTATAACCCCACTAATACAAATCATAAATAAAATAAATCTTCATACCCTGGGGATGAAAACAAAAAATGGGGTGAGATCACATGCTTAGTAAGTGCAAACATGGGAGATATTTAAGCATTAACTTGATACAAAGGATATGGGAACATGATCATTACATTAGAAGAACATTCCTTGCATATAAATGGTCATGAACATGAGTCATGGAATAAATATTATTAGTTCATAAGGAATTAATCATAAGGTAATCAATATCATAATCCATTAAATCATAACATAATTATAATAATGGAATTGTGGCATACAAATAAACATGTAACATAACTCCATATAAGTTAAAACACATTTCTTCAAAATATTGGGGAACTTCATGGGGACTACAGCTTCTGGGTAGGACAGACCAACATACACATTCATATTAATTTCCATGTAAGGGATAGTGTTTCCAATTTTTCACCTAGTGGATCAGGTTTCCTAATCTTCCAATAGTGGATCGGGTTTCCCCATATTCCCATAGTTGATTAAGTTTCCCTATATTCCCCAAGTGTCTCAATCCCATCGACTTAATTCCCATCACAATCTCCTTATATATAATTCCTTACCCAATTCACTAGAGGGAGATATAGGTCTAACCAATCATATAATAAAATCATACCTACATGTTCCATTAAATAATGAAACATGAATCATATCATGAACTAAAAAAGAGATGAAATTCATAAACATCATTTCATATCTCAATAAATTAATTGGGAATCATAAAAATATCATTATATCATTACCTATTGAAATGAGACATGTGTCATAATCATTTTGTTAAAGCACAACTCGTGAGAAGAAGCGGGTTTCAAAAGCATATATGTCAAGACCCATCCCCCGGGGCCCATTTTGTTACTACCCCAAGCCCGCCATCTATAAGCTAGTGGCTGGAGACTAGCAGCAAAGGCGTATTCCCTAAAATTGGGAATGCATTCTCTTTATAACTTGTAAACACATGCAACCAAGCACACATCAAGATATGAACACAAATCAACCATTTATAAAAAAGAGTGATGAAAGTAAAAGGGCCAGAATACAAGACCAACAGAATAGGTACAAGTAAAACTGAAATACAATACAACTGAAGATAAGAAAAGACAACTATTGCGTTGTCCTCCGAGGTTCCTTCCTTAAGGGTAGGAACAAATCGCCGCCTCAGCACTCCATGTTCTCCCGTCTCCTCTGCGTACCGACACGCCGTATGGTTCACCTCTGGGCCCCATATAGTCCCGGTACCTTCATCTTCGATCAGCGTTGTTCGTCGTCTGCACCAAACACAACATGGTGCAGGCATATCCCATGCAGGGGTGAGTATAACAATACTCAGTAGGGACCCCGAGACCGTCAAGGTATCACAAAATCAACAAAGGATAAACCAAAAATCATTAATTCAACTTAAAACCCTACATAGGTATATGCCCATATATAACATAAGTTAATAAGTATACCCATCACAATCAAGAGGAAGCATAGGGTCCAACCCAAAAGCCCAAAGACCAACTATTCCTCGAAGGAAGGATAACCACAAAGGTATGTATCACATAGGTACACCACATAGAAGAATACCAGCAAGGTGTTACCATGATGGAAAGTACTTCACAAGTACGCAATCATCTCCCTCCAGGTATAACTTTGGTACAAAAGTATATATGATTAGATATAACTACTAATTCATCTTACTCTGTTAAGAGGCAGACCCACTAAGGATCCTAAATTATCATCAGATTCACAGAGGATCGTAGTACATCATCAGACCCAAACAAGATCCTATTATACTATCAGTACATCATCAAACAGACACAAGATCCAAGTACACCTTTAGTGCGTCATCAAACACGCACAGGATCCTAGTACACCTTTAGTAGGACGGCAGACCCATACATGATCCTAGTACACCTTTTCTACATCATCAGAACCACACTAGATCCTAGTATTGTAGACCCACAATGATCCTTGAGTAGTCCCACATGGATTCATAGCGTGGATCCATGTGGGATCCTCAATTACAGACCCAAGAAGGATCCCATTCTCATGATACAACGAGCTACTGGGTTCCCGCATTATGTTTTCTAGTATCTGGTAGAGTTCTCTACAGATGCAATTGTTCGATACTCCAACATCCATGAAGTCCCACAAAGAATTGTCCCAACGGTCTGCCACATCATAGTGGTCTCAACGCAATAGATAGTGTGTCAATTAGATGCCCGGTTTGTAAGTTATTAGTATTTTTTGTCTCAAGGGATCGATTGGATTCGTGCTCGATCCAACCCGACCATTCCCCATCTTTATCCAAAACTCTAGTGGGGTATACAAAAGTGACCATCTCGCTCCAAGGTTTTTGGTACTATAAATAGTTATTCAAATAGATGCTTTGTGCCAATGTTTTGGCCAAAAGAGCTATGGGATCAAAACATGTCTGAGTCTGGTCCAACCCGGTCGGACCGCACCAGCCCAACCCCGCCTGGGCTAACTTGGTTCAGGTCACCCCAACCCAACCTACTGGGTCTGGCCCAGCCCATACTGGGTGGTCCGGCCTAGCCAGAAGGCCCATGGGGTGGTCGTGGAGGCCGCGGGTGTCACATGGCCGCATAGGCTGCGGGGGCCATAGAGCGGAGGAGGCCGCGAGGAAGAAGAGGTCGCGGGGCCTAGGAGCGGCAGAGGCGGTGTGGCGCCAGAGGCCGCGGGATCATTAGGGTAGCGGATGCTGCGAGGTGGGGAGCGGCAGGGGCCACGGGGCTGTGGAGCCTACGGGGCGGCGCGAGGGGGCGCAGAGGCCGTAGTTCGACAGGGCGAATGTGGTGTGGCTGGGCGTGCACAATGTGGTAGTCTGATGTAGCTCGCCGGATGGCGAGCCATCCTCTCTCCACGGCACGGTCGCAGGCCGCGCCTTCGCTGATGGGTAGTTCGACCGACTGCTCATCATTCGTCACATTAGCACAAAGTTTCCTTCTTCCATCATGAAAAACACACCATTCATGAAGAACGAAGGATGGTTCAGGCCAGGTCTGTTTGGCTCGCACACTTTTCGTTAAAGTAGTAGCAAGAAGCTCAAGGGGATGATTCAATGTGGGGGGAAAAATTTATGACTATCAATTTAAAACACAACCCTACCTAATTTGTATGTTTACGTTGATGATAAGGGAAGGAAGATCATCGATTCAAGAAGTCCCACGTTGGAGGATATCCTGAGGTAGAAGCCGCAGACATTGGAGAACGTCAACATTCCTTGTCGGAGAAGCGTTCTTCATTAGAGAGGAAGAATTCCTCCAAGGTTCACCTCTTCCAATCCTTTCTCCAAATTCCACCCAAAAGAAATGCAGCCAATATGTTGTGTTTCAACAATTTAATCGTTGGCACAAAATTAAATTGACATCATTAATTACGATGTGGATGGAACCATTAATGTGGGAGGATACCAAAGGTTATCTTTCATTAAACGGTAGTTAAAGAGTAATCTCCATATTAAAGAAGGATTTTAGGAGTTTCGAGTGGTCCCCACCATTAAATTTAAATTGGGATGTTTTTGGTTCGGTGGTCCCCACCTACATAACCCATGTTGAGGGGTTTCAAGAATAAAAATAAAATGTTAAAATTATTTTATTTTTACATTCCCACAAAAAGTGATGAACTATCTTTTTCCATCGACCTACTACGGTCAAGGTGAAGGTCTCTTTAAGCGAATACCAGTGCTGTGAGTTCAATGTTTCCCACTGATTTCAATTCCCAGCACCGGTTCAAAAGTTATAAAATCCATCTTGTACGTTTACTAAACGTACCTACAAAAATGTTTAGAAATTTATTCCGGGCACACCAGGCATTGGAATCACGCGCCGTAAATTTTTGAGGACTCATAAAATTCCCATATTAAAAAAATTACATTGAATTTCTTGGGACTTTACATTCTCCCCACCTCAGGGATTTGCTTCGTTGTTAGTCACAACACAAACTAAGGAAACAAGTGGGGGTACTGAGAAAGAATATGAGCCTCCCGCTCCTATGTCCTCTCCTAGAGATTCCTATGCTTCCATCGAATGAGAACCAGAGCTATCAACTGCCCATGAAGGACCCACTGCTATTTATCCTCAATCTCTACTAAAACCTACATAAAAGTCGCCCCATCATCAACATCTAGCTCGTTGTGGTCGATGATGTGGGATGGGACGTTCACATATCTCTTGAGTTGGGATACGTGGAAGATGTCATGCACTTGGTGCAACTGAGGTGGAGGAGATAAGCGGTAAGCCACCTCGCCAACTCTGTTGAGGACCTGGAAGGATCCAATGAACCTCGGAGATAACTTTCCACCCCAGCCAAATCTCCGCAAACCTCATTGAGGTGAGACCCATAAAAATACATGGTCGCCATCCTCAAACTCTAGAGGACTCTATCTCTTGTCCACGTAAGACTTATTCCTTCTTTGTGCAGTGTTCATCCACTCCTGGAAGATATGTACCTTCTCTTTGGTGGCCCGTAACATCTCTAGTCCCACGAGTGCTGACTCTCCTGGGTCAGTCTAGAACAAAGGTGATCTGCAAGGTCCACCATACAATTCCTCAAAAGGTTTCATGCCAATGGGGGAGTGATAGCTATTGTTATATAAAAACTCTACCAAAGTAAATTGATCCTTCCAGCTGTGACTGAAATCGAGGACGCAAGAAAGTAGCATGTCCTTGAGGGTCAGAATGGTCCACTCAGTCAAGACATCCATATGAGGATGGAAGGCGGTGCTCAAACAAAGACGCATCTCGATAGCCTCATGCAACTCCTTCCATAGTCCGGAAGTAAAACGTGTATCACGGTCGGAGAAAATCGTCGAGGTTACTCCATGTAGCCGCACAATCTCCTGCACATAGAGGCGTTCAAAGATCTCTACTGAACCCCGCTCTCTAATCGGTAGGAAATGGGCCAACTTGGTGAGTCGGTCGACGATCACCCAAATCGAATCATGGCCTTTGGATGTACATGGATGTCATGTCATGATGTCTATGGATATCCCATACCACTTCCACTCTAGGACGCCTAATGGCTTCTCCAATCCTAATGGTACCTGATGCTCTACCTTCACTTGCTGATAGGTGAGGAATTGAGAGACATATTCTTCTACTACTTTCTTCATTCCCAGCCACCAGTGCTGTCATTGGAGATCCAGGTACATCTTTTCCACTCCTGGACATACCGCTAGATGGGATGTTTAGAAATCCCTCAAAACTTCCTCCTGAAGAGACATCAGTACCATGGTAGGTCCTCTTAGAAGGATGATGTGCTCCCCACCTTCAGAAAATCTATCAGGTGTCTATCCTGTGGATATCTGAGCACATCGAGCCTCTCAGTCAGCGTCCCTACCATGCACCTCCCTGACTCGCTGAAGGAGTGGGGGGGTGACTGTCAGAGACTGAAGAAAATCTTATCCATCTCGATCCACTAAGGATATCTGCAAAGTGGTCATCTGCTCTGTCTCCTCACCTAGCAGATATATATTGGAGCTCCTGCTGAGTTAATCTACTACAACATTCCCCTTCCCGAGAGTATAGACTATCTTGAAGTCATAGTCCGAGAAGAACTATAGACAACGTCACTATCTCATGTTTAGTTCCTTCTGAGAGAAGATATACATACGACTCTTGTGGTTAGAGTACACTATAAAATGCTCGCCAATCAAGTAATGTGGCCACATCTTCAAGGCGTAGACAACTACTACTAACTCCAGGTCATGGGTGGCGTAGTTCTTCTAGTGTTTTCTTAGTTGTCAAGAACCATATGCGATCACCGCTCGCTCCCTCATCCAGACACATCTATGTCTGGTACCTGATATATCCCAGTAGTCTACGTACCCAACGCCCTCCTCCTGTAGCCTCATGATGGGTGCACTAGTCAGCCTATGCCTCAGCTCCTCTAAACTCCACTAGCATTTCTCAGACCACACGAAGGGTTGCCCCTTCTTCATCAACTCTGATAATGGTGCTTCAACTCTGGAGAAATCTCATACAAATATCTAGTAGTATCCAACCAATCCTAGGAAAATTCGTACCTCCATCACACTCTTGGGTGGCTCCCAAGAAACAAATTCTTCAATAATTTTTGGATCCACTCCAACTCCAGCCCCTGAGATGACGTGTCCCATAATGTAAACCTCTCAGATCATGAACCGGCACTTCGAGAGCATACTATAAACTGGTGCTCTCGTTGTGTGTCCATAACTATCGGAAAATGATAGGCACACTCCTCTTAAGTTGTCGAGTAGATAAGAATGTCATCGATGAAGACTAATACAAAGCGATCACGGTATGGATGAAAGATCTTGTTCATGAGTCCCATGAACACTGCTGAAGCATTGTTCATGCTGAATAGAATGACCAAAAACTCATAATGGTCATGCCAACATATGAAAACCACCTTCTGCAGATCCTTGTCTCGTACTTTAAGATGACGATAGATTGATCTTAGGTCTATCTTCGAGAACCACTATGCTCCCTTTAGATAATAAAATCGGTCTTCTATCCTTGGGAGTGGGTACTTGTTCTTCATGGTCACCTGTTTCAGGCACCAATAGTCAACATAATGTCTCAAGCTACAATCCACCATTTGGGTGAACCAAATCAGGGCTTCCCAAGGTGATACACTAGGTCGGATGAATCCCTTACACTACAAGTCTAATAGCTGTACCCGTAGTTCACGATGCTCCGTGAGAGAAATCTGATACGCTATTCTAGATATCAATGTCATTCCATGTTAACGGTCAATGTAAAATATGACCTTTATGTGAGGAGGTAGACCCAAAACATCATCAGGGAAGACATTCACATACTATTCCACCACTATAGGATGACTCAGACTCTCCACATCAACTGCTCCGTGGGTAAGGCTAGCAAATAGATTTGTAATCGGCTGCACTCTCCTTTAGGTATTCCCGTCTTACGCTGCAAAGGCTCCCATCTCGCAGATGAAGGTAAACATGGTCCCATCCATGCGGACACACCACACATTGCGCCTAATACAGTCAATCTGAGCATGGACTATAGATAACCATTCCACACACAAGATGACATCGCATGGCATTGATGCCGCTACAAGGATATCCCAACGGAAGATCTCGCCTCTTAGAGTAAGCTCACACTATCGACACCGGTGCTTAATCTTCGAATCTGCTCCCATAGGAGTATCTAGCCATAAAGATCGAGCCAAAAGCTCCATCAGATTCTTTGAGATCTGATCGAGGGTAGTGGAAATAAAAGAATGACTTGAACTTATGTCAATAAATACTGTAGTTAAGGTGGAATAGACATATATCGTACCCCATATCAATTCCTGAGCACCATGACCATAGGCCTCAGCTACCTGGAGCTGAGATCTCCTATGTCCACCTGCTCCCTAAGGTCTGGTGGACCACCTGGTGGTGGTGGTGATAACATCTCGAATCTTCGCCCACCGGTAGCTGCACAACCAGCTCCTCTGCCATGTCCTCCTGCTCCATGCGGACCTCCTCGGTCGAACCTCTGTCTCTTCCTGGGCGGTCCTTCAACTACCTATTGATCATTCATATGGAGGTTCAGGTAGTCTCAAGCCATGTGACCCTGCCCGCCGCATGTGAAACAATGCCTGCTCCTCATATGAATGGCTCTGTCTTCGGTGCCTCGCACAACTGTCCTTGAATCCTGCGGTCATCCACCTATATGTTTGGTCCTCTTAGACCATTGTATATTCCGTCTTTTTCTAGTTTCATAAGACTCCACTAAATGATGACAGGTGGTGGGTCTCACTATTGGTGAATGATCAGCAAAGAAACTTTCCACTAAGAGGGCTCTCTCTAACACCCCCGCCTGTGTCAGGATGCTGAGTGAGATAATCGAAGCCCTGATCTCCTACCTGAGTCCCTTCTTGAAGGTCTGGGCCCTGAATAATGGGCCCCACACAATATCAGTTCAGTAGTGTGATAGGTCGGTGAACCTCGCTGAGTATTGAGCCATAGTCTTACTTCCATACTATAGATGATTTATCTCTTGAATGCACACTACGCGAAGAGTCGCTAGGAAAAACACTGATCGAAATATGATCTCGATGTCTGCCCAGAGAAGCATCACCTCATCGTGATCCTAGAGCATCAAGCCCCACCATCTTCCTACTGCTGTCTTTTAAAGACTGGGTGAAAGGATCACCATGAGATCTGCTAGAGTCTCTACCAGTTGGAAGACTCTCACCACGACCTCCAACCAATCCTCAGCCACATCTGGGTCTCTCTCTCCCCTAAACCAGGGAGGCCTATGGCGTTGGAACTCGTGCAACGTGCTCAAGAGGCATGATCCCTCTACTACTAGTGCTGGTGGCATCAGAGGCCCAACGTGTAATGGTTATGCTGGTGCCCCTGCTAGTGCCTCTAATGGAAAAGGGCCCTGCACCGAGTGCTCATCGCTCAGTGGGCTATCAGTGCGTACTATATCTTGAACCCTAGCTGGCCGTCTGCGTGGAGGCATCCTGAAAATAAACAGGTGAGCCACAGTCAATAAGTTATACCTAGTGAGCAGACTCAAAAGATATCACAAAGAAATATTTCCAAAACACACATGCAATCAGTGTTTTAATGCACTAAGTCAGATATCAGACGTCAAGGTCCTGGTGTATGGATATGTCAGTCACCGCACCAACACCAGATTCCCTAAACTGATATCCACACTTACTATACTTCACACTATTTCCTTTAAAATGGTCAGAGTCCAATGATATATGGTAGAAATAACTCCTCTAATACCAAATTGTCAAGACCCGTCCCCCAGGGCCCATGCCGTGACTACCCAAAGCCCGCCTTTCATAGGCCAGGGGCTTGAGAGTAGCATCAAAGGCGTATTCCCTAAAACAGGGAAGGCATTTCCTTTACAACTAGTAAACACATGCAACCAAGCACACATCAAGATATGAACACAATTCAACTGTATAACAAAAAGGCTGCTGAATGTAAAAGGGCCGGAGTACATGCCCAATAGTAAAGGTACAAGTACAACTAAAATACAATACAACTAAAGAAAAAGAATGACAACTACTTGGTCATCCTTTGAGGTTCCTACCTGACGGGTAGGTACATATCGCCTCCTCAACAATCCACATCTTCCCGCCTCTTCTGCGTACTAACACACCGTATGGTCCATCTCTTGGCCCTGTCTAGTCCTGGTACCCTCAGACTCAATCAGCGTTTTCTGTCATCTGCACCAAACACAACAAGGTGCGGGCATAGCCCATGCATGGGTGATTATAATGATACTCAGTAGGGGCCCTGAGACCCTCAAGGTCTCACAAAATCCACAAAGGATAAACAACAAAGCATGAAGTCAACTGGAAACCCTACTTAGGTAAATTCCCATACATATACCTAAGTTATCATACATACCCATAACAATCAAGAGGAAACACAAGGTCCAACCAAAAGCCCAAAGGTCAATTTTTCCACAAAGAAAGGAAAACCACAAAGGTAAGTACCACACATGTACACCACACACAAGAATACCACCAAGCTATTACCAAGAAGAAAAGTACCTCACAGGTACGAACTCAGCTCACACCAAGTATAACTTAGGTACAGAAGTAGAGATGATTAGATATAACTACAAATTCATCTTACACTTTTAAGAGGTAGACCCGTGAAAGATCCTAAATCATCAATAGACCCAAAGAGGATCGTAGTACATCTTTAGACACACACAAGATCCTTGTACATTGTCAGCACGTCTTTAGACCCTCACAGGGTCCTACTTAGTACGTCTTCAGAGCCACACAGGATCCAAGTACACATTTAGTACATCGTCAAACCAACACAAGATCCTAGTACACCATTAGTATGTCGTCAGACCAACATAGGATCCTAGTACATGAGACCCATAAAGGATCCTAGTGTATTCCCACATGGATTCATAGCTCGTATCTATAATAACCTGATATTTTATAAGATATATTCGTTTTAATTTCATTCATATCTTCTGTTGTACGCTACACCAAGATTATCTTGCGCTATACACAACACGGTATTAGCTTGCAGTATACGCAACACTATTCTTAGATTGTGTTACACATAATTTCATGTTCGTTTTATAATAGTCATTCTACGCAACATTGAGTATATATATATATTCAATGTATGAATGAAAAAATTGTTGGATTCTGTTATAACGAAACAACAAAAGAGTCTTTCACTATACACAACCCTGAATTGGCTTTCATTAAACGCAATCACGACCTTCTTCGATAGCGTGTGTTGTACGCAATACCTGGTTTTACTAAAAATGAAATGTTATTATAATATTATTATGAACTAGATATTATGAATAGTGTTAACTATATTTTTATTTTTATAACATTATTATTCATCTTACACATTTTCATGAACATGGTATAAGAAAAAAATAATTTTTTCGGGAAAAATATATATTTTTCAAAAAATGCAGTTTTGCTCCCTTTTGATGGCGCACCAACTTTAAATCTAGTTTTTGACATGTTTATAAGTTCAATTTTACAAAATAGAATTATTCTTTGTAATCAGGATATAAAATTTTAACTTGGATAAATTTTTCATATTATTCTGATAACTTTCATATTGTAATGAATAGTAAAAACACGTTGTATTTTAATTAAAAACAACTTTTTTCATCGTAATAACTTATGTGGTTAAATTATAATATTGAATGGTTTTAAAGTATAAATAGAATATATTTTTACCATTTAATATAATTTATGTCATTCGCATTGATTTTACAATGAATTTGTAGGATAAATCAATTCAATCTTTTGCAACGTTTTAATCAAAAACTCGTTTTTATTCGACAACGGAATTGATTTTAATTTAATTTCTGCAACTTCTGTGTATTGAATTTGAAAAAATTAATTCCATATTTGGAATCAGTGGGCCCAAATTATGTAAATAGGTTACTTTTATTTTTGGGAATTTTGAATAGTAACTACGGTAAATTTTATTTACCATAGTTAAAGGTCAATCGGGTAATTAAGGGTAAATATAATATTATAAAATAACCCTAACACATGATAAAATTATATTGTACGGATAAAAGTATACTCATATCACCTATGGGTCGGATTAGATTCATTTTATGGACTTTGTACCATGAAAATAATTTAATTATTATTAAAACAAAAGAAAGTGACAACATGTCACTCTCTTAAATCTTATAAGTATAATAATTTTAATTTACTGATAAAAATCATAAAACATCTAACATGAATAGTCAACATAATTATAATAAAAATATATACATTATGATAATTTATTTATAATTTTTAGGGATTAAATATTTTTCATTAATGGTGATACATTAATGATGCAGAAATTATTTATTAAGTGAAAAATCAGTAATATAGTTTTTATTGAAATACTAATACCAATTAAAAGGCCCAAAAACCTGACCAAAACTTATTTAAAGTGTATATATAAACCCTAATCATCCAATTAATTAATATATAACCGTTTGGAGTCTTATAAAAGTGATTATGACACTTATATTACTTTATTATAAATGATGCCAAAGTTGTCACCTTCATAATTTAATAAATATAAAAATTTAAATATTGTGATTTTAAGATGATAAATTCGAGTAAATGTATTATTGCTAAACTTAATATATTTATCTTTATCATAGGATTTTATTTTTAATTTTTATGGTACAAATAACTATATTAAATAATTATACAAAAAAGTTGTAGTAATTATTTTATTAAGAGATAAACCAAATAAATGGTTTTAAAAATAAAGTAATAAATATTATATGAACTATTTAATGTTATCCACTAATTTCATAGATATATATGACTTTTTATGAATCTATTAAAGCTTTTATTTCGAAATTATCTTCTGTATATATTTTATTTAAATTCAAATAAATGAATAGTGTCAAAATTGACACTATTGTTATTTTATAAAAATAACATATTATAAAATTGATTAAAAATCACAAATATATATAAATATTTTAAATTTAAATTTATATGGTCTAAAAAATTTATAAAGTATCCAATTATGTATAATTCAAAACAAATAAGTAATTATTATTTATAATTTAAAATTTAGAATGTTATTACCCCAAATAAAAGTAAAATGATTAAGTAAGGATAAATCAAGTTGATAATGTTAAAAATAATTTCCTAAAATGTCTAATTTTTATTGGTTGATGACATTACAAACCTATCTCATCTAGTATTCTAATATGAGTAATTTTTTGAGGTTTTTAAGTGGGGTTAGTTTTATTATAAATTAGTATTTTTAAGATTTCCAAAGGTGCCCCTCCCCTCCATTATAAAAGGGCACCTCCTCCCTCTCTTACACACACCAATTTGAGCCTTCAAGCACGTCCAACCCCTGAAAAATTATCTTCTCCAGTTCTCTAGAAACATCCTAGAGGTCCTGGTCTTCTTCAAATTCCAATTGTAATTCCGTAAGAGGAGGTCTCAAAGAGGCGCTTTAAAGAAGAGGTAATGTTCATTACCGATTATTTCAACTTTATTTCTTTATCCACTTATTCTTCTTTAGTTGTTTCATTATGAAGTAATAAAATCAGTATCACTAATATACTGATATGTTTTTATATGTATGAAACAACCATATTTCACCATTTATCCATCCTATGCAAAACGAAATCACCGCCCATGTGTACGTACGAAATACCGTCTCCACGCCGTGGTGTAATAAATTTTCCACCACCACCTTACTTGGATGGGTAAAACTGTGTAAATAATGACTATATATGATTATTGTAAAGTTATATTGATTCGTAAATATTATACATACACTTATGTACAATTACACGATCATGGAAATGATATCATCGCTCATGTGTACGTACGGACTACCGTCTCCACGACGCGATGAGATTCATTCTCAACGATTAACCATTCATTAATGATTATAAAGTATATATAATAAGTAATCATGAAATATATGACATAATAATGATACTGTATTTATGTTTATATATATATATATATGTATGTCATCTACTTAATTCCATCCCATTCAATAAGGAAACGAAAACAGCGTTCATGCGTATGTACGGCCTACCGTCTCCATGAATGGTGTATTTCTTTACATTTATCGATCTATTATATATATGTATATTCTGAATATATATTATATATAAATCATGTTTTACATTCTGGATGTAAGTAACCGTGATCTAGTTAATCATATGAATAATTACAAGTTAAAACACGAATGAAAAATGAAACGATTTTACCCAAAACGCGACTTTAACATTCATTTACAACAGAATGGGTAATATAAAGTCATAAGTGAACAATATATGATATCATAACAGTGAATATGATTCTTTAATAAGTCAATGACATTATTTAAATCATTATATAGGAGTTTCAGATCCATACGAATCATATCGTACCTATGGTAAGGGATAATTTATCAATCTCATTTTTATCCGAGATTGTTTATTCGTAAGTATTTACTGGGGTTATCTTTATCATCAAATCCCATGTTTTCTAAAAATGGTTTCATGTATGTTTAATGTCCTTTTTACCCATTTTTTACTTTCACTACATGGTATGTAAGGAATCTTTCATTTTTTTAAGTTACGAGGTACTTTTTGACTTTTCCGACAATAGTACAAGGAGAATGTTATTTTTAACTTATACGGCATGAATGGATTATTATGGTATTATAAAGCCTTATTTTCATGAAGCTTCCTCCAAATTATTTCATGACTATTTTCAAAAAAATAATTTTCTTTTAAAATTGCATGACATTTTGTGAAAATAAAAAGATTTTGTAGATGAAAGGATATTTTCCTCAAGAATTCATTTCAACTGTTTTATCAAAACCATTTTTCAACTAAGATGAAATTATTTCTTATGTGTATGTTTCAAGTATAATGTCTCTATGATTTACATGGTTTCAATTTTTTTATTATGAAATGAAATGCATTTCTTTTATATGGATTATGTGATGATGGGATGATGTTTATGAAACCCATTTTATTTGTTAGGTTATTATGAATGATGTATGTTTATTTTGTGGCACAAGTAAGAATGATTTCATTATGAGATGGGTGGGACCTATATCTCCCTCCAATGCATTGGGTAATGATTTATATCTCATGATATAGACATGGCTGGAACTGTAAGTTAATCTGGTTCAGTATTACAGGACTGGAACGAGGAGTGAACTCGATTCAGAAAGGGACTTTGTCCACTAAGATGGCCCTGGCAGCAATGCCTTGGCTACTATGGAAATCATTACATGTGATTAATGGATGCCACAAATACATGTTTTATTCCCATGCTATGTTATCATGATTTATGTTCCATTATTATCTATGCCTTATGTACTACCATGTTTTATGCCATTGCTCATGATTTTGATGTTTAAACATTATGTTCATGTTTTTATGTTCAATATGTATATGGTATGTTTTATTTTATCCATGCATACCCTTACTGATCATTTGAGCTCACCCTTTTTATGTTTTATTTTCCCCCAGAATTAAAAGAATGGTTTTTGATAAGGAAACAAAAAGTGGAAGATCTTTATGGGAGATGTTGAAGATCTTTCACCACGATTAGAAGATTACGTTCCATGTTTCCGAAGACACTAAACTATTACAGTCCTTGTGTGTCTGTTTTTTGTTATGTATTATGTATTCCAAAAATGTAATGTAATATCTATGTACGGAAAACTTCGGGTCTCTACATTTGGTATCATATGAAAGGTTTAGTCAACCTTTGGAAACTAGGATGTGATAAACGTTAGTGAGATCCCTAGAGATATTTCTAAGGTATGTCTATGGATATCCCTAAGGATAAGTATACATATAGGATATAGTCCTAGAAATATTGTAACAGTCATAGAATTTAACCTAAGATGTTAGATATTTAGGTTATTCCCCCTTTACTATGTTGTTTTCCCTAGCATGATTTTTTCCTCTCACACTATTCTTTTTGGGTTTTAGAAAATGGCTGGAAACAGGAAGATTCACGATAATGGAGGATATGACGGACAATGGAATGATATTCTTCAAGGGAAACCAAATGAAACTGGATTTGGAAGTCCAAAAATTGTTATTATGCCTAATCAGAAATCTCATAATATGATCAATAATCTAAACATTGGTAAGTTTCCCTACTCAGATAATAAGAGAAAGATGGAGTTTCATGATGATCATAGAGGAAGGAAAGTTCAATTTCCCTCATGTATATCTTGGGGGAAGAGGCATCAGGGATATTGTTTCAAAGGAACTGGAAGATGCTTTGGGTGTGGAAAAGAAGGACACAAAGCCAGTAAGTGCAAAGCAAAGGGCTCAGTTAACACCATGGACAATGATAATGGTATTGCTACGACATCAACAATGATTAGATGTTTTAAATGTGGAATGCATGAGAATTATGCAAAACAATTCCCTAAGGGAAAATCTCATGAAGAGAATCAGCATGGTCATACGGGTAGTATTTATGTGGATGATGATGAAGAGATTACAAATGAAATATGAGATGAAATAAATGATGAAGCTCAGCTAGGGGTTTAAGAAGTTAGTGGAATGATTGTATGTTTATAAAGAATAATGTATGGTACTATGGATTAAAGAATCATCTAAGGATTGTTAAACTATTGTTTTTCCTAAAGTATATGAAAGTATATGTTGAATGGTACAGGTAACCATGGAAGGTTATTCAGATATTTTTGGAAAGTAGATGATATGCGCATAATGAAGGGATAATAAGATAATGAGATGTTTGATTGTATTCATGAGCTCATGATTGATATAAGGACTAAGTGATATTATGGTTTGATTATATAGATTTTTTGAGATTTTGGTATGTGGAATGAGTTACCGTTTTATAGTATTCATGTTTTCACTAAGGTTCTATGGTAATTTATGTTTCAAGAGAATATATAACGAAGGTATTCATGTGTTTGGAATTCAACCAATAAGATATATCTTATGATATATGTGGTATAAATGCTTGTATTCACATTCTTGGTAGATAACCTTTCTAGTAATTGTTTTCTTTATACTATGAGCTTCGAATGAAGTATTTTAGATAAGCCTAAAGATTGGAATGGATTATGTCGGAAAAAAGTTAGTATTGTTTAAGGATAGAACTTTTTTTCGATATTATTGATGGGATGTTATAGTAATGTCATTTTAGAAAAAGGACAACCTGTAGGACGGGCGACAACCCATCGCGTCGGACGAGGCTGTGGAAATTGAACCCTCAACCGAAGTGCGATAGGCCTTTATCGCCTACCAAGGGCCTACAGGAAGTCTCTAGTTAGTGGAAACTAGTTTTATTTTATTAAAAGGTATGATATATGAATTATGAGTTCATTTTTGGAACCATATACGATTAATCTAACCATAAGATGGACTTATAACTTTTGCTAAACATTTGTTTGAAACAGATGGAATGACCCATCATTCTATCACATGAACTGATAACACTTCACAAATAACAAATTCAACTTCATTTTTTTAAGAGATGAAGTGGAAATTGTTCAATGAATGAACAACAGTGAGATTGTACCAAAATCAAGCAAGTATTTCTTCTGATTCAAATAATATAACTTTTGGGAAATGATCTTGAAAACCAAAAATGGTTTCCTAGTGCCCTTATATCCGATGAATCCTATGGTACCTTAGATCATCACCACTATATGGCTTTGTGATGGTTGGCTTTTTTATAGCCATGTTCTCTACCACTCTCCATCAGAACATGATGGTTAGATTTCTCTTCCATATCCATATTTTCACCTATGTTCTCCTACGTATAAACCCAGTGTTGAGTTAATTTGGGTAATCGTTAGGTTTCATACTTTAGTTTTGAAGTTATGTTTTGGTATTCCTTTTTACGATGTGGGTTTCAAATTAAAGAAACATTCATGTATAAAACCATTTATAACCCCAACGAATTTAGAAGGCGAAATTCATTTTAAGGGGGTAGAATGTAATAACCCGAGATTTTATACGATATATTCGTTTTAATTTCTTTCATATCTTCTGTTGTACACTACACCAATATTATCTTGCACTATAAGCAACACCGTATTAGCTTGCAGTATATGCAACACTATTCTTCGGTTGTGTTACACACAATTTCAAGTTCGTTTGATAATAGTCATTCTACGCAACATTGAGTATATATATATTTTCAACGTATAAATGAAAAAATGGTTGGATTCTGTTATAATGAAACAACAAAGGAGTCTTCCACTATACACAACCCTGACATGGCTTGCATTACACGCAATCACGACCTTCTTCGATTGCATGTGTTGTACGCAATACCGGGTTTACAAAATAATGATATGTTATTATAATATTATTATGATCTAGCCGTTATGAATAGTATTAACTATATTTTTAATTTTATAACATTATTATTCATTTTACACATTTTCTAGAACATGGTATAAGAACAAAATAAATTTTCGGGAAAAATAAGTATTTTTAAAAAAATGCAGTTTTTTCGCCTTTTGATGTAGCACCCACTTTAAATCTAGTTTTTGACATGTTTATAAGTTCAATTTTACAAAATAAAATTATTTTTTGGAATCAGAATATAAAATTTTACCTTGGATAAAATTTTCATATTATTCTGATAACTTTAATATTTTAATGAATAATAAAAACACGATATATTTTAACTAAAACATCTTTTTTCATCGTAATAAATTATGTGGTTAAATTATAATATTGAATGGATTTAAATTATAAATAGAATATATTTTTACCATTTAATATAATGTATGTCATTATCACTGATTTTACATTGAATTCGTAGGTTAAATCAATTCAATCTTTTGCAATGTTTTAATCAAAAACCTGTTTTCATTCGACAACAGAATTAATTTTAATTTAATTTCTGCAACTTCTGTGTATTGAATTTGAAAAAATGGATTCCATATTTGGAATCAGTGGGTCCAAATTATGTTAATAGTCTACTTTTTATTTTGGGGAATTATGAATAGTAACTACGGTAAATTTTATTTACCTTAGTTAAAGCTAAATCGGGTAATTAAGGGTAAATATAATATTATAAAATTACCCTAACACATGAAAAAATTCTATCGGATGGCTAAAAGTGTACCCATATCACCTAGATTCATTTTATGATCTTTTGACCATGAAAATAATTTAATTATTATTAAAACCAAAGAAAGTGACAACATGTCACTCTCTTAAATATTATAAGTATAATAATTTTAATTTAGTGATAAACATCATAAATCATCGAAAATGAATAGTCTCCAGAAATAAAATAAAATTATCTACATCAAGATAATTTATTTAGAATTTTTAGGGATTAAATAATTGTCATTAATGGTGATAAATTAATGATGCAAGGATTATTCATTAAGTGAAAAATCAGTAATATAGTTTTTATTGAAATTCTAATACCCATTAAAAGGCCCACAAACCTGACCAAAAATTATTGGTAGTGTATATCTACACCTTAATCATCCAATTACCTAATATATAACTGTTTAGAGTCTTATAAAAGTGATTATGACACTTATATTACTTCATTTTAAATGATGCCAAAGTTGTCACCTTCATAATTTAATAAATATAACAATTTTAATATTGTGATTTTAAGATTATAAATTCGAGTAAATGTATTATGGTAATATATTTATCTTCATCATAGCATTTTATTTTTAATTTTAATGCAACAAATAAGTATATTAAATAATTATACAAAAATGTTGTAGTAATTATTTTATTAAGAGATAAACTAGATAAATGGTTTTAAAAATAACAAAATAAATATTATATGAACTATTTAATATTCTCCACTAAATTTATAGACACACATGACCTTTTAATAATGTATTAATTCTTTTATTTCCAATTTAACTTCTGTATATATTTTATTTAAATTCAAATAAATGAGTAGTTTCAAAATTGACACTATTGTTATTATATAAAAATGACATAATATAAAATCGGTTAAAAATCACAAAAATATATAAAAATTATAAATTTATATTTATATTGTCTAAAATGTTATAAAGTATCCAATTATGGATAATTCACAACAAATAAGTAATTATTTTTTATAATTTAAAATTTACAATGTTATTACCACAAATAAAATTAAATTGACAATGTAAGGATAAATCAAGATGATAATTTTTAAAATAATTTCATAACATGTCTAAATTTTATTGGTTGATGAGATTACAACCCTATATCATCTAATATTAGAATATCAGACATCTATGGAGGTATTTAAGTGGGGTTAGATTTATTATAATTTAATATTTTTTAGATTTCCAAAGGTTCCCCTCCCCTCCCTTATAAAAGGGCACCTCCTCCCTCTCTTCCTCACACCAATATGAGCCTTCATGCTCGGCCAAACCTGGACAAATTATCTTCTCCACTTCCTTAGAATCATCCTAGATGTCATGGTCTTATTCAAAGACCAATTTTAATGCCCTAAGAGAAGGTCTCAATGAGGCGCTTCAAAGATGAGGTAATGTTCGTTATCGATTCTTTCAACTTTATTTCTTATTCCACTTCTTATTCTTTAGTTGTTTAATTATGAAGTAATAACATAATTATCACTCATATAATGATATGTTATTTTAGGTATGAAACAACCCTATTTCACAATTTATCCATCCTACGGAATATGAAATCACCGTGCGTGCATACGTACAAAATACTGTCTCCACACCGTGGTGTAATCTATTTTCCACCACCACCATACATGGATGGGTATAATGGTGTAAATAATGACTATATATGATTATTGTAAAGTGATATTGATTCTTAAATATTATACATACACTTCAACACAATTCCACGATCATGGGAATGATATCATCGCTCGTGCGTATGTACGGACTACCGTCTCCACGACGCGATGAGATTCATTCTCAAAGATTAACCATTCATGAATGATTATAAAGTATATATAATACGTAATCATGAATTATATTACATAATAGTGATACTTATTTTATGTATATATATATGTATGTCATCTACTTAATTCCATTCAATTCAATAAAGAAACGAAAACAATGTTCATGCGTACGTACGACCTACAGTCTCAATGAATGGTGTATTTCTTTCCATTTATTGTTCTGTTATATATATATTTATATTCTGAATATATATTATATATATATATATATTATGTTTTACATTCTTGATGTAAGTAACCATGATCTATGTAATCATATGAATAATTACAAGTTAAAACACGAACGACAAATGGAACGATTTTACCCAAAACTGTACATTAACATTAATTTACAAAAGAATGGGTAATATAAAGTCATAAGTGAACCATATATGATATTATAACAATTAATATGATTCGGTAATAAGTCAATGACATTATTTAAATCATTATATAGGAGGTTCGGATCTATACGAAGCATATTAGACCTAAGGTAAGGGATAATTTATCAATCTCAATTTTATCCGAGATTGTTTGTTTGCAAGTATTTGCTGGGGTTATCATTATCATCAAGCCCATGTTTTATAAAAATGGTTTCATGTATGTTTAATTTCCATTTTACCCATTTTTTACTTTTACTACATGGTATGTAAGAAATTTTTTTACGTTATGAGGTACTTTTGGACTTTTCCGACAAAAGTACGAGGAGAATGTTATTTTTAACTTATACGGCGTGAACAGATTTTTATGGTTTTATAAAGCCTTATTTTCATGAATCTTCCTCCAAAATATTTCATGACTATTATCATCAAAATCATTTTATTTTAAAATTGCATGACATTTAGTGAAAAGAAAATGATTTTGAATATGAAAGGATATTTTCCTCAAGAATTCATTTCAGGTGTTTTATCAAAACCATTTTTCAACTAAGATGACATTATTTCTTATGTGTATGTTTCAAGTATAATGTCTCTATGATTTACATGGTTTCACTTTTCTTATTATGAAATGATATTCATACTTTTATATGGATTATGTGATGATTGGATGATGTTTATGAAACCCATTTTATTCGTTGGGTTATTATGAATGATGTATGTTTATTTTGTGGCACAAGTATGAATGATTTCATTATGAGATGGGTGGTACCTATATCTCCCTACATTGCATTGGGTAAATATTTTTATCTCATGAGATAGACATGGATGGAATGGTAAGTTAATCCGGTTCAGTATTACAAGACTGGAACAAGGAGTGAACTCGATTCAGAACGGGACTTTGTCCATTAAGATGGTCTTGGCAGCAATGCCTTGGGTACTATGGAAATCATTACATGTGATTAATGGATGCCACAATTACATGTTTTATTCCCAGGATATGTTATCATGATTTATGTTCCATTATGATCTATGCCTTATGTACTTCCATGTTTTAAGTCGTTGCACATGATTTGGATGTTTAAACATTATGTTCATGTTTTTATGTTCAATATGTATATGGTATGTTTTATTTTATCCATGCTTACCCTTACTGAGCATTTGAGCTCACCCTTTTTATGTTTTATTTCCCCCCAGGATTTAAAGAAAGGTTTTAGGTAAGGAAACCAAAAAGTGGAAGATCTATATGGGAGATGTTGAAGATCCTTCACCACGATTAGAATATTAGGTTCCATGTTTCCAAAGACACTAAACTATTATGGTCCTTGTGTGTCTGTTTTTGTTATGTACTATGTATTTCGAAAAAGTAATGTAATATCTATGTACGGAAAACTTCGGGTCTCTACAGTATCCATGTGGGATCCTTGATTATAGACCAACGAAGGATCCCTTTCTCATGATACAATCAGCTACTGGGTTCATGTTCTATCATTTCTCGTCTCTAGGAGAGTATGCTTCTCAATCTACTGGTTGACACTCCAACTGCCACGAAGTCCCATGAAGAAGTATCCCGAAGGTTCAGAACTTCATAGGGGTCTCAACGCAATAGATGGTGCATCAATTAGACGCCTGGTCTGTAAGTCATTAGCATTCTTGTCCTGAGGCCTCAATTGGATTTGTGCTTGATCCAACCCGACTGTTCCCCAACTTTTTCTAAAACTCCCATGAGGTATACCAAAGGGTCTATCTCGCTCCAAGGTTTTCTACACCACTAACGGTTCGTCAAAGGAATTTATTTTTCCCTTTGTTATTCCCAAAAGAGCATATGGGGTCAAAACTGGTCTAGGTCCAGTCTGACCTAGCCCAAACCGGCATGGGCCGAACCAGTTCCGGTCGACCTGACCCGACCCGCTGGGTCCGGCCCAGACCATGCACGGTAGTCCGGCCCACTGGGTGGCCCGACCTGGGCAGCTGTCCGCAGGGCGGCGAGGTGGCAGCTGGAGCAGCGGGGCGTCCGCGGGGGCAGCAGAGGCTATAGGGGAGGCGGAGGCCGCAGGGGCCCCGGAGGCTGCGGGGGCTGGGGTGCAGCGGAGGCCACAAGGGCTGCTGGTGCTATGGAGAGGTGGAGGGTATGGGGAAGTGGAGGTAGCGGTGTGGCGGAGGCCATGGGGCGGTGCGAGGCGGCACGGTGGTCGCGGTCTGGCGGGGGCTGGGGAACAAAGGAGGGTATAGAGCGGCGGAGAACGCGAGGCGGGGTGAGGCCTGTGGGCGGCACGAAGCAGCACGGAGGCCATAGTCTGGAGGGGTAGTCGCGGTGTGGCAGAGTAGCTGTGGTGCGGCGGTCCATCGTGGCTAGCCAGATGCCCATCCATCCTCTCTGCGTGGCATGGGCGCGTGCTGCCCCTTCGCCGGTGACCGGTTCGGCCGACCGCTCTTCATTCGTTGTTTTGGCACAAAGCCACATTCTTCCATTGAGAAGAACACACCATTCCTGAAGAACATCAGAGGGGTCAGGCCATGTTTGTTTGGCCCGCACCCCCCATGTTAGAGCGGTTGAAAGTGGCTAAATGAGGATGATTCAATCTGAGGGGAAAATTTAGCATTGATCAATTTAAAACACACCCCTACCACTTTTTTTTGTTGACGTCAATGAGCAGGGAAGGACAGTCATCGATTGAAGATGTCCCGCATTGGAGGATGTCCGGAAGAAGAATTCAAAGACGTAGAATAATGTCGGCATTCTTCATTGAAGAAGCATTCTTCGTTGGAGAAGGAGAATTACTCCAAGGTTCTCTCCTTCCAATCCTTTCTCCAAATTCCACCAAAAAAGGAAAGTAGACAATATGTTGTGTTTCATCAATTTAATTGTTTGCACATAATTCAATTTTTGTCATTAATTATGATGTGGTTGGAACCATTAATGTGGAAGGATACCAAAGTTTTTCTACCATTAAAGGGGATATCAAGAGTAATCTCCATATTAAAGAAGGAGTTTTGGAGGGTTGGGTGGTCCCCACCTTTAATTCAAACTAGCAGGTTTTGTGCTCGGTGGTCCACAACTCCATAACCCATGTTGAGGGGTTTCCAGAATAAAAATGAAATGTTAAAATAATTTTATTTTTATTTTCCCAAGAAATCTGAAAAACATAATTTCTCAGTCGACCTATTGCAGTCGAGGTGAAGGTCTCCTTTCGCAAATACCGGCGATGCGAGTTCAAAGGTGCCCTCAGATTTCAATTCAGAGCACCAGATCAAAAGATAGAAAATCCCACCGGTACATTTACTGAACGTACCAAATAAAAAGTTTAGAAATTCATTCTAGGCACACCAGGCCTTGGAATCACGTGCCGTAAATTTTCACGGACTCATAAAATTAGCATATAATAAAAAAATTACGTTGAATTTTCGGGTCTTTACAATATAACCCCTGGATGTGAAACAGATTTCATAAACATCATTTTATCAAAACATAAACCATTGAAGAAATATTATAAATGGTATTCTTAGATTATAGTCCTAGTAAATAATAATCTAAAATAATAATTCCTCTTATATGGAAAATTATTTTTAAAGACCATATGGAACATTTCATAAAAGAAACAACCATTCATTGAAAATCATTTTCATAAACCCATTTAATATTTTTTCTCTTGTAATGAAATATTAATAATTTTATTTAAAACATTTATTTAGGAAAATAAATTTTCTACTTATAAATCCCTTTAAAATATAAATCATTTTGAAAATCTTTATCATTGAAAATACTTTGAAAACTTACTAAGAAATATTTTATTTTCTTAACACACGTTTCCTTGAAAATAGTATTAAAAAATTCAAAAGGGAATATTTCAATTTTTTAAAAAATTAACAAATCTCATAAAAATAATTTTCCTAGAAAAATGTATTTATAGATCATTTAAAAAAATTCTATTTTTTTTAAAACACGGTTAATGAATAAAACCGATTCTCAGCCAAAGAGAGAAATAATGTCAGATTTCATTTAAAAAATTCCTAATTATCTTAAGTATGAAAGATTATAAAAAATGGTTCCAATACATTAATATATCATAAATAATTCTAAGGGAAGAAAATTCATGAGTTTTCTTGAGTGATGGATAATAAGATTTCATCAATTGAAGTATAACCATAGACAATCCTGATAAATGATAAGATTGTAGGAATATACAACTACCACATTGAAACATTGTACTCATAATCCACAATATAGAATAAAATTAAATAAATATTAAAATATCGTGATATAAAATTTCAAATGGTAGTATATAAGCCCCATTTAAAAATATAGGTTCATAAAATGGAATGCATCTCAAAGAAGTCAAATTGAGAAAAACAAAATTACATTACCGATTAGCTATCTTCTAGACCATAAAAACCATTAAAGAAAGATCATAAAATGGATATGTAAATACCGAAAATATTAAGTATATTAATCATATAATATATTCTTGTGAATAATATAACCCACAGAAAAGACATGAGATGTGAATAAGGCATAAGTCTTACAGAAATAATAGTGAGACGAGAAAACTGTTACTCCTTGAATAACATTAGAATCATGATCCCCATGATATAATAACTGAAATTAAATATTTTAATATCATTAAATAAGTAAAATTAATGATATAAAAATTAATAATACATTATATACACACACAAAAATATGCGAGTGGTGAATCGGGCATGTATCTCAAGGAAATAAAAGAGTGAGATGAAATTCACTTACGTTAAGTCTTGACTATCATTATACACCATCAAAAATCATGTATAATAAATAAAATATTCTAATAAATCTACATAAAACCCAATATTTATATATCTAATACCATATATTTCTTGTTTATGACTTTATATTACCTATTTATTAATAATTCAATGTTAATTTTTTGTTAGGGGTAATATCCATGCTGTTTTTGTATATGTTTTGACATGTTATTCTTGATAATATTACATAGATAATGATTAATTTTACAATTATAGTAGAATTATTATTTTATATGTTTATTATACATTTAAAAAACCCATATATAATAAATTCTTTGTAGGGTGTGACCGAATCATATCGCATTGTAAAGGCGATTGTCCACATTTCCACAAACAAGCTTATCATAATTACAAAAAATGGAATGCATGAAGTTATGTTTTTTTATAATAATTATATAATTATAATTAAACCATAAAAATAATATTTATAATATAAATTTTTTTTATACATAACCATTCCAAACCATGATTGGTGGTAATGGAAAAAAAGAACAACATTGTTTCATGAAGCGGTAGTTCTCTGTTCATATGAACGATAAGTTCATTGACAATAAGATGTGAGTGTGTATAAGTGTAGGTAGAACACTTAGAATATAAAAATCATATTATATTTTGGATATTTATGTTATTATATAAATATTTAATAAGAATATTTTATGTGGTGGTAAATGAAAATAAAACAATGGAGCTTGATGAAGGATGTTACATCTTCTTTGGGTAACCAGTACTGGTTTTCACAAAAGGGATTCCTTGGTTGGATTTCATTCAAAATGGAGGATTAGAGGATGGAGATACGAATTTTGGGAGGATATTTTGAATGTTTTTATTCTATAAAATTGTCTACATAGGTGTAAGGAAGTGAGGAGGTGTATACCGTTTAATAGAGGGGGAGAAGTGACTTTCTCATAAAGATAAAAAGGTAAACACTATTGAGAGGTATCCCTTACATCATGTGCCTCAAATAATTGGTAACATTAAACCCAATAGGATAATTGGTCTAAATATTTCAATCCATTTTATTTTTACATATTTTTATTTTATTTGGACACTTAATATTAATGTTTAATTATTAAGTAATCTTGTTTTTACCTTAATTGTTGTAATTATTTTTAATTAATTTCACTATTACTTTTTGGAAAGAACTATGTTTAATTTATTAGAAATTAGAAATTATGATAATTAATAATATTTATTTCATTTTTAAAAACTCTAATAGCATAATTGGTATAAATTAAATAAAAACCAATCTCGCAGACGTGTCACGATAGCGGGTTTGAAGCAAAAATGTTTAAATGTTTGAAATAATTTTTATCGAATTTCAATGTAAAATTTGTACTAATGAACTAAATTTAATTAAATGGTCTGATATTTATATAATTAAACATCAAAACAAATCCAAACCATTATTTTACTATATAAACAAATTTGACGAAAATGTAGTTTTGATGTAATATTCATATTATTCACTATTCAACAAAATATGAAATTTTCAGAAAAATACAAAAAAATCCCCTAAACTAATATTTTATATTTCTATTTGAAAAATGAAGTTAATTTTTTTAAATAACAATTATTAAAATGTAATTTTTTATAATGGGTTTTCCATTAAAAGGCGTTACAATTAGCTTTTAGAAAAATATATCTTTTATTTGTTAAGTTAGATTTATTCTTTTCTTATACAAATAAGTCTCTACAGATGAGTATAAAAAATATTGATTGAATATAAAATATAGAAATTATTTTAAAACATTAATAAAAAATGGGTTTTTACCTTATTGTGATAAAATTGTGTTTTATAAGGAAAATTTTTTTTCTTCGAAAAGTAATTTCTATATTTTTATATTGTTATTATATAAATTATTAAATAACTGATAAACAAATGAATAATTTTATATAAATTTTTAAATAATATTTATCACATATTATTTAATTTTATGATCTAGCTGCGATGGTAGCGGCTCCCACCCCTCTTCCCCGGCGAGAATAGGGGAAATCCATCCCTTCTTCTCTATTGTCTAAGGCCCGGCCTTTCATCCCCTTCACGAACCCGGAATTTCTTCCCCCCTTCCCCTCGATTTCTCTTTTCCCTAAGGTTCCTGATCATCATCTCGGCATGCCTTAGCTGGCGACTTCTTCGAAGGAGTTTAATGAGGCTGTAGACCTTCACCGTCTGATGCTCATAGACCTCTTCAGGGGACATCGTCCTCAGTAGACAAGTTCAACCAGTTCATCTTTGACTCATGGGATCTGCAAGATCGTGTGGTGGTGGGTCTCTTCGACAGATGTCAAATGATGATCTGTTTCTCCTCGAAGGACGACCTAAACACTGCCTAGTCTCGGGCCCCTCGTACAATCAACAGATGCAGATTCTATTTACTTCTGTGGACTTTTGATCTCAACCGTAATCACTACGGCTCTTCGGCGGTGGTCTAGGTAAGCTTCCCTGAATTACCTTTCCCTTTCCAAAATTCATCTATTCTACATATGTTAGTAAATATGGTCGTATGATATCTATGTTCGGATTGCCGGACATCGGCAGTGTGTCATCTGATCTCCCCATGAGTTTGTGTCGAGGAAGATTTCTATAAGGATCCCGTGGAGTGGTTGTGGATTTCGGTGGGAGAGGAGTTCCGATGGAAACAGAGGATTATTTATGAATCGTGGCCTGATTTCTGATAGGGATGCTTTCATTTCATAAAATTTTTACCTGTCTGTCATAGTGAGGCCAAGAGGCAGGCTGTGTCCAGCGGTGCTGAGGGGAAAGAGGTACAACCTGTACCTAGTTTTATCAAGAAGGTGGGTGAATGCGGAGCTTTGGTTGTGCCTGGCGAGACACCTGAGGATCCTGAAGCGAAGTTGGCTCTGGACAACACAGGTGCGGAGGCCAGTGAGAAGGACCATTAGTAGTGGCCCTCCTTGGGTCCTTCGGTGGTAGTAAAGGGGGTGAAGCCCAAGGCGGCGGAGCCGCAGGTGGTGGAGGTGCTGGCTCATTTAAAAAATGACTTGGGATTATAGGAGGTTGATGTCAATAGTCCCTCCACTGCAAGATCGGCAGTGAATGAAGGACAAAGTCTAGTTGGCTCTAATGGGCGGGACTGGGAGGGCGCGATCATGCAGGGCCAGTTCATGGGAAGAGGTTACGAACAACACACAGAAAATGATTCTTTGAAGGATAAATCTTTCCTTCTTTCAGCATCAGGATATCAATGCAGACCGGAAAGGATGAAGCATGGGGATGCTTTGGAGTCATTAGATCCCAACACCATTGGAACCCATTTCGAAGTTTTGAGGAAGGCTGGGGATGTGGACAAGGATTCTGGCTGGGGGAAGAAAACAGGTAAGGTGATGAGTCTGCAGATGGCTCATACGGATGTAGCGACATTAGAGATAGGCAACCAATTTGATGGTCTGGAGGTCCATGACCCCCCTCTATCTCATGAGCAGGCATCATGTAACGACCCACATATTCAATTATGGAAATCCCCCTTGATCTAATTAAATTTCTCCTTATGTTTATATTAAATGTCATCTTTATTTGTTTTATGTTAAGAAATTGTGACAGATTCTAATATGGTCGTTGAACAGTGATCACATGATTAGTATAAATATAGATCTTTAACAAATCCAACTTTACTCAGTCAAAGGAAGCGATGGCCTCATCCAGTAGAATTGCCCCATACAAAGCCCATTTGTCGGAGCTCAGAAAAGAGGTGGCATCCTTGGGCTTCGCTCTTGACCATGCCCAAACTGAGCTTCATCATTTCAAGTTTAAACGGGACCGTTTACGGGAGATGTGGAAGTTGATAGAAATTACCACTCGAGCAATGTTATCTGAGCCACCCCAAGAGTCTGTCACAATCACACACCTTACCTTTAGGTCAGATGCGTCTGTTTTAAGGGGTTATGTAACAAATCTCTAGTACTATGTTTATGTATATTATTTTTTAATATAATAATGAATATACCTCCTGGTCATTTTTGATACATTGTTTTTAAAGTAAAAATAGTGTTTTTAGTTATTATTTAATTAAGAATTCTATTTTATTAAATTAAGGTATTTTTGAATTAAATAATATTTTAATAAAATTATATTATTATTATTAAATTACATTTTATTAAATATAAATGCTCTTATAATTTTATGAATGCAATTACAATTTTTATTAAGGTTTGAAATCCATTTCTGTCAAAACCCGTGAATTTTAAATAAATGATAGTTTTTATTTTAAAAGTGAAAATTAACATATTTAGAAAATTATTTAGATAAAATAAATGTAATTTCTGGAATCAGGACACCGAAATTATCCAACGATGAATTTTTCATAATTTTGTGAGAAAGTCAAATTTTTGGGTAAAAATTAAATACCATTTAAATATATAATGTGTTTTATGACATCATAATGATCTAATAGTGTTGTAATAAAATAAAATAATCTTTATGTTCGGCCAATATATGTTTTACCAATAAAATAATGTGATTTTGGGTTTTTTTGAGTTACTTTTTAAAGCATTAATGGACCCCTCAAGACTTATTAAACACCTTGTCTTTTTAAATTAATTTCCATGGGAGTGTGACTCACCTCCACATAAGCAACCCTATTATTTTAAGATGTTCGGACTTTGGCCTTATAAAATATTTTTTTCCTCTTCCCTTTTCCAAAAACCATGGGCAAAAACCTTGGGATGGTTTGTGGTTTGGATTAATTTAATGTAAGGGGACCCAAACCTAAATAATAAAGAATTCCATCACCATTCCTATATAAACCCAAACAAGATCACACTTCCTCCTCAGTCAAAGCTTTTGGAGTTTGTCCAACCTATGCCCTAATCTCTCTAAAATCCTCCCAAGGTGGTCCAAGCTCCCAAGAAGCCTCTCACAAACCTCTCTATAGGTTTTGGAAGCACACTTCCAAGTAAAGGTTTTTACTTCCTTTTTCATTTTTTTCCAATTTTCATTAGGCTATTTTGCCTTTTTAATTTCAATTATTAATGTTGGGGTAATGTTTCGCACATCTCTCATACTGACCTATTTATGTTTGAATGATGGTAGATCCCTTTCTCTCTCATTAAATGCCTCTAATGTACACCTGTTACTATGCCGAAATTCTGAAAGGAACTTATATCTCCTCATATAAATTTAAGAAATAATTTTGTATCATGAATCTAAATTCCATTTCAATTGTTGGGACATGTATCTATATGACCTCCTTACTTTCCATTACATGTAAATATGATGAGGAACCCCTTTCTCTCTCATCAACCATTTTTATTAATTCTTATGTCACGTCGTTACGCTGCAGAAATCACACCGATTTTCTAGGCCAATGTCATTGTGTAGTGAATACCATGCCCATTTCTCCTTCAAGGGTATTCACCTTTATTCACATTTACTTATTTATTATAATGTTTCATGTATTAATTATACATTCCTTTATCGTGGAATAAATGATTATGTTTAATGAATCCATGTTTTATGTTCCATGTGGAACACTTATGCATGAAATGAAATGTTTAAGAAGGGTGCACCCTTATAGTGCTCCAATGCATTGGGTAAAGTATAGTATCATGATATATCATGTGAAATGAGTTTTGACTCATGCTAATTCAAGTGCAACAAGGGTTTACTCATGATTCATGTGCAATGAGGATTTACTCATGCTCCATGTGTAATGAGCCTTGGCTCAAGCTAATTCCATGTGAAGTGTTGTTGCCACATTTCCATGTTATGATTATCATTCTTATCATGCCTTTATGTTCATGTTTCTATTATTCTCTATTGATATACCTATTTCATAACATGTATAGTACTCTTCATGTTATTCCATGTGTACTCCCTTACTAGGCGTTATAGCTCACCCTTTTCTTATGCATGTCCTCAGATTTTCCCATGCAATGCTAAGTATGAGGGAATGTAGTGGTCATGTAATGGAATTTTTCAATAAAGATGTTGTATTTCATGTTTCAAGTTTTTATGTAATGATCCTAAGCCCCAATGACACTAAACCTTTCGATATTCTTTGTTGTATCAAGTGATGATTTATGTAATAAATCATGTTTAAATTTGTATTAAAAAGAAGGGTTGTCATAGTTGGTATCAGAGGATAGGTTTAGTTATTTTTGGGATTAGGATTAGAAAACCCTAGTAAAGCCTTAGAGACATGACTAAGTACAATATAAACTTCACTAATATTTGTTGAATATTGATCAAGTGGTTTATCAAGAAAATACATCTATGTCAAGATACGAGCAAGTAGATGCGGCTCTGGCACAGATTTATCCTAGGGATAAAACCCGAAAACAACACTTTGAGCTAGACTCGAACATGAACTTGTGAGCGAAAATGGGTTTGGCTGCACTCTTGGTTATGACACTCCCGGGGGATATGTTTTGATAAATTCACAAGCTTAGTATGAACCCTTATTAAGGGAATTAAAAAAAATTCCCCTAAGAATGTATGTTTGAAAGTAGATCATGAAAAGCCTATATTGAAGCCTATAGACTCATGAGTTAAGGAAATAAAAGTTTATTTATAAGTCATAAACATTTTCTTTGGATTTTCCTTTATGTGTTACCCCTAAATATCATTTTATTCCAGCCAATGGCTGGTAATAGGAGGACTCGGGCTAACAGCCGATGTGAAGATCAGTGTGATGACTGTACTAATGAGATGCCCAATCCAATTGGAGCAGGAATCACGAACATTGTCAGGATTCTCTCTCAGCTAACTCATGTTTTGAATAGAAACCCGGGTCAATACAAACGTTCAACCACCCCTAAGAAGGAACATGTTGCTATCGAGAGATACATGAGACAATGGCCTCCTATTTTTAGTGGATCATCCGATACCACGATCGCTGAACAATGGATCAACTCCATTGAAAAGATCTTCTCCATCCTTCAACGGTCTGAACAAGAGATGTTTCTCCTGGAGGCTTATCGTATGGAGGGTGAAGCTGATCATTGGTGAACATTGATAAAAAATATGATGCTTGAGGAGTAGATCGAGGCATTGGAATGAAAGGATTTATGGAAGATGTTTTTCGATAAATATTTTCTACGCACCCTCCAGCTTAAGATGGAAAAGGGAATTCTTTTCCCTAAAGAAAAATGATGAAAAATCTATTGGAGTGTATGAGGAAAACATCACAAGGCATGCACGATACGCTTCTGGATTTTTTGTTACCCTAGAATGCAAAGTGTACCGCTTCTTTGGTGGGTTGAATCCTAGCCTACGGAAAGTATTAGAAAACTGTGACTTCGACAGTTATGAGAAAATTGTCTGATGTTCCCTCAAGGTTGAAATGGAGATCGTTGAATCACATGGGTATCATGGTGATAAGAAGTATAAGGTGGACTTCAATGTTGGTGGTCTGATGGATAAATCCAATAGTGCTAAGAAGATCCAGCACGCCACTTGCCAAAAGTGCGGAAAGAAGCACCCTTGATATTGCTTTAAGGGGACGAGGAAAGGCTTCAGGTGTGGAAGAGAATGTCACCTAGCTGTTAAATATTGGCAAGAAAGACTCGTGGCTATGATAGAGGAGAGGAACGCTCCATTCGAACATCAACGTGTTATTCAATGTTACAAATGCAATGAACCGGGTCATTTTGAAAATCAGTGCACTAATCCAAGGGTTTTCGGAGGCAACCAACAACCTCCAAGGCAGCATGGAAGAGCTTTTTCCATCACTTCTACCAAAGTGAACCCCGAAAACGAAGTGGTGACATGTACGCTAGTTATTCATTCAAGAATAACAAACAAACTGTTTGATTCAGGTTCTACGCATTCATTTATAACTCGAAAGTTTAGTAGAACAATCCCAGCACCACCACAAACCATGGACGTGAAGATGTCAGTGAGTAAGGAAAATGGGGCAATCATTTAATCACATAAATATAAGTCCTACCCTATTATAATCTATTTATTGAATTTCCCGGAGAACCTCTTCATACTCCCTCTTGTGGAATTTAATGTAATTCTTGGCATGGATTGGCCTTTCTTATATAGAGCCAAAATAAATTGTTGGGAGAGGTAAATCACACTCCATATGGAGAATAAACCCCCGATTCTTTACAAGTGTCAGGAGGAAAATGAATCTCCTATAGCTCCATCATCTCAAGAATGGATATTAACGCCTTATGAGAACACGTATCTGGCTCAGATGATTGAGTCGAAGGAAGAATCCATTCTTGAAGAAATGCCTTTTGTGAGGGAATTCGCTGAAGTGTTTCCCAAGGAACTACCTGGTCTTCCTCCTAGAAGAGATGTTGAATTCTCAATTGAACTTATACCCGGGGCATTACCAATATCCAAGAATCCATATAGAATGGTTGTGGTAGATCATGATGAGCTAAAGAAACAACTTCAGGAGAACCTGGATAAATGGATTGTACACCCAAGTGCTTCACTATGGGGTGCACCAATCCTCTTCGTCATGAAGAAGGATGGGTCAATTCGGCTTTGCATCGATTATCGTGAACTTAAAAAAATCATGATAAAGAACACGTATCCTCTCCCATGAATTTATGACTTGTTTGATCAGTTGGTGGAGCACAATACTTCTCCAAGGTGGACTTGCGGTCGGGATATTATCAAGGAAGGGTGAAGAAAGAAGATATCCCCAAGATTTATTTTCACACAAGATATAGGCACTATGAATTCATAGTAATTCCTAACGGACTCACTAATGCTCCAGCAATCTTCATGGTCATAATAAATAGAGTCTTAAGAGATTACCTAGATAAATTTGTGGTAATCTTTATAGATGATATTCTAATATACTCCAAAACCAAGGAGGATCATATGAGCATTTAAGATCTGTACTGGAGACTTTGCCTAAGGATAAGCTCTATGAAAAGTACAACAAGTGTGAGTTATGGTTGAAGGAAGTCTCATTTTTGGGCCATATCTTCACAATAAATGGGATATTTGTGGATCCATCCAAAACTAATGCAATTTCGGGATGGCCGAGGCCAAGATCGATAATTGATATCTGTAGCTTCTCGGGTTAGTTGGATATTATCGAAAATTTGTGAGAAATTTATCATGATTGTTCAACCCTCTTAACAAGAAAAATTGAAAGGGAGTAAATATTTCTTGGAGTGATGAATGCGAAGAAAGCTTCAAGGAGTTGAAAAGGGGGATTATCACTGCTCCCGTGCTAACGTTACCAACAAGTGGCGAACTTTTTGTTGTTTTCAGTGATGCTTCAATGAAGGGATTAGGCTATGTGCTGATACAGAATGATAATGTTATATCCTTTTCCTCAAGGCAGTTGAAAATCCATGAGCAAAAATATCCAACACATGATCTGGAGATGGCAGTGGTGATCTTTGCCTTGAAAATATGGAGGCATTATCTATATGGAGAGAAATGTGAGATATATACTGACCACAAGAGTATTAAATATATATTCACATAGAAAAAGAATAATATGCACCAGAGAAGATGGATAGAGCTCATCAAGGATTATGACTGTTCAATCCATTACCACCATGGGAAAGAGAACAAGGTGGTAGATTCCCTAAGTAGAAAGGATCCAGTGATTTTATCAATGATAAGAATTGAGAAGGATCTAATATTTTTAGACATGATGAAGATGGACATGGAAATCATAGTGAAGGGAACCTCATCAATCCTTTCACAAATGATTTCTCAACTATATCTTTTGGAAAGGTAAAAGGATTCTCAAAAGGTTGATGTGGGAATTCGGGAAAAAGTGGAATCTATCAAAAAAAAGGGAAATCCTTGGAGTTTAATGTTAATGAAGAAGGAATTGTGTGATTTTGGAGAAGACTATGTGTTCCATCGAGTCCAGAGATGAAAATGGAACTTTTGGAAAATGCACATAGTTAAAATTTCTCTATTCACCCAGGGAGCACAAAGATGTATCAAGATCTCCCAGAAAAATTTTGGTGGGATAATATGAAGAAGGAGATTGCTGAATATACATCAATGTGCCTGGTGTGCCAGCAAGTGAAGGTAGAGCGGCAGAAGTCTAAGGGGATGATGGAACCATTTCCCATACCAGAATGGAAATGTGAGAACATCACCATGGACTTTGTCACTGGACTTCTAAAGAAATCCAAAGGCAACAATGCAATCTGGGTTGTTGTGGATTGTCTTACAAAGACTGCACACTTCATTGCTATTCGGGAGGATTTCTCTTTGGATCAACTGGCATAGATATATATCAGGGAAGTGGTAAGGATGCATGGAGTACCACTATCTATTATGTCTGACTGATATCCAAGTTTCACCTTTATGTTATGGAAGAGTCTTCAACATTCTCTAATTACTGATCTGAACATCATTACGGCCTATCATCCTCAAACTAATGGCCAATCCGAGCGGACTATCCAAACACTTGAGGACATGTTGAGTGCATGCTTAATAGAATTTTAATGAGTATGGGATCAACATCTTCTTCTGGTTGAGATCTCTTATAAAAACAGTTTCCACTCAAGCATCAAAATGGGAACATATGAAGCCCTGTATGGGAAAAGGTACAGAACACCGGCATGTTGGGATGAGGTTGGTGAACATAAGCTGCTTTGACCAGAAATGGTCGAGGAAATGGTGGAAAATGTGAAAACCATTCAGCAGCTTATGAAAGTATCCTAGAGTCGACAGAAGAGTTATGCAGATAATCGTCGATGAGACCTTGAGTTTAAAGTTGGAGACATGGTTTTTCTATGCATATCTTCGTGGAATAAGGTCATGATGTTTGAAAGAAAGGGAAGTTAATTCCAAGGTGCGTCGGCCCCTTCGAGATTCTTGATCATGTTGGGGTTGTGGCCTATCAACTATCACTTCCACCTACAATTTCCAAAGTACATGATGTCTTTCATGTATCCCTCTTAAGAAAGTACATACTAGACCCTTCACATGTACTCTCTTCTGAGGTGGTACAATTGGAAGATGATCTTTTTTATAAGGATCAACCAGTGAAGATATTAGATCATAGAGAAAAAGTTCTACAAAATAAGACAATTCCCCTTGTCAAGGTGTTGTGGAGAATCCACAAGTTTGAAGAAGCCACTTGGGAATCAGAGGAAATGATGAAGCTGAGTTACCCACAGATGTTTTAGTGTGGAAAATGGAAATTTCGAGGGTGAAATTTCTTAAGGGAGAATATTGTAACGACCCAAAGTTTCATTAATGGACATCCCTCTTGATCTAATTAAATGTCTCTCTATGTTTATATAAAATTTCAACTTCATATTTTTTATGTTAAGAAATTTTGACCGTTGCTAATATGGACATTGAACAGTGATCAAATGATTAGTATAAATATAGGGCTTTAACAAATCCAAATTTACTTAGACAAAGGAAGTGATGGCCTCGTCTAGTAGAATTGCCCCATACGAAGCCCATTTTTTAGAGCTCGGAAAAGATGTGGAATCCTTGGGCTTCGCTTTTTACTAAGCCCAAGCTGAGCTTCATCATGTCAAGCTTGAATGAGACTGTCTATGGGAGAAGTGGATGTTTATATAAATTACCACTCGAGCGATGTTATCTGAGCCACCCCAAGAGTCTGTCACCATCGCACACCTTAACCTTAGGTCATACGCGGCTGTTTTAAGAGGTTATGTAATAAATCTCTATCACTATATTTATGTATATTATTTTTGTATATAATAATGAATATACCACCTTGTCATTTTTGATACGTTGTTTTTAAAGTACAAATAGTGTTTTTAGTTATTATTTAATTAAGAATTCTATTTTTTTAAATTAAGGTATTTTTGAATTAAATAATAATTCAATAAAATATTATAATTATTATTAAATTAATATTTATTAAATATAAATAATCTTATAATTTTATGAATGCAATTATAATTTTTATTAATGTTTGAAATCCATTTCTGTCAAAACCCGTGAATTTTCAATAAATGTCGGGTTTTATTTTAAAAGTGAAAATTAACATATTTATAAAATTATTTAAATAAAATAAATGTAATTTCTAGAATCAGGACGTCGAAATTATACAACAGTGAATTTTTCATAATTTCTTGAGACAGTCAAATTTTTGGGTAAAAATTAAATACCATTTCAATATATAATGTGATTTATGACATCATAATGTCCCAATAGTGATGTAATAAAATACTATAATCTTTTTGATCGGCCAATATATGTTTTAACATTAAAATAATGTGATTTTGGGTTTGATTGAATTACTTTTCAAAACATTAAGGGACCCCTCAAGACTTATTAAACACATTGTCTTTTTAAATTAATTTCCATGGGAGTGTGACTCACCTCCACAAAAGAAACCCTATTATTTTAAGTAGTTCGGACTTTGGACTTATAAAATATTTTTTTCCTCTTCCCTTTTCCAAAAACCAAGGGCAAAAACCATGGGATGGATTGTGTTTTGGATTAATTTCATGTAAGGGGACCCAAACCTAAATAATAAAGAATTCCCTCACATTTCCTATATAAACCCACCCAATCTCCCACTACCTCCTCACTCAAAGCCTTTGGAGTTCATAAAACCTCTGCCCTAATCTCTCTAAAATCTTCCCATGGTGCCCCAAGCTCCCAAGAAGCCTCCCACAAGCCCCTCTCTAGCTTTTGGAAGCACACTTCCAAGTAAGGGTTTTTTCTTCCTTTCTCATTTTTTCCAATTTTCTTTACGATGTTTTGCCCTTTTAATTTCAATTATGAATGTTAGGGTATTGTTTTGAACCTCCTTAATACTACCCTCTTTATGTTTTAATGATTGGAGACCCCTTTATCTCTCATTAAATGCCTCCAATGTACACCCGTTACTATGCCGAAATTCCGAAAGGAACTTCTCTATCCTCATATACATTCAAGCAATACTTTTGTATCATGAATCTAAATTCCATTACAATTTTTGGTACATGTATCTATATGACCATCATACTTGCCATTAAATGTAAATATGATGAGGAACCCCTTTCTATCTCATCAACCATTTTTATGAATTCTTATGTCATGTCGTTACGCTGCCGAAGTCGCAACGATTTTCTAAGCCAATGCCCTTGCGTAGTGAATACCATGCCCATTTCTTCATCAAGGGTATTCACCTTTATGCACATTTACTTATTTATTATAAAGTTTCATTTATGAATTCTACATTCCGGTATCGTGGAATAAATGATTATGTTTAATTAATCCATGCCTTATGATCTAGGTGGCAAACTTATGCATGAAATGAAATGTTTAAGAAGGGTGTGCCCTTATAGAGCTCCAATGCATTGGTTAAAGTATAGTATCATGATAAGTCTTTTGAAATGATTGTTGACTCATGATAATTCAAGTGCAATGAGGGTTTACTCATTCTTCATGTGCAATGAATATTTACTCATGCTCCATGTGCAATGAGCCTTGGCTCATGCTAATTCCATGTTAAGTGTTGTTGCCACATTTCCATGTTATGATTATCATGCTTTATCATGCCTTTATGTTCATGTTCCTCTTATGCTCTATTGATATGACTATTTCCTAACATGTATTGTACCTCCCATTTTATTCCATGTGTACTCCCTTACTAGGCTTTATAGCTCACACTTTTCTTATGCATGTCCTCAGATTATCCCATGCAATGCTAGGTATGAGGGAATATTATGGTCATGTAAAGGAAGTTTTCAATAAAGATGTTGTATTTCATGATTCAAGTTTCTATGTAATGATCCTAAGCCCCAAAGTCACTAAACCTCTCTATCTTATTTGTCGTATCAAGTGATGTTTTATGTAATAAATCATGTTTATGATTGTATTAAAAAGCAGGGTTGTCATACATCATCTGATGATGATAGCTACAACAACACCTCAGTGGATAGCACAGAACGTATTCATGGGAATGGACCCCATATCCCTTGACGAAAGAATGGGAAAAAAGGTATGTGTGACTCGGGGAAATGCATAGTGGTACAGGGGAAGAAACCAAAGTGGAGGAAGGAATATTCCTAATTTACAAAATCGATGGAGACTCGGTCGGCCAATAAGGGTAGTAAAAAGTAAGGTAAAGATGCTCTGAAGTGGGAAAGTGAAGACTCAAGCAGGAATACAAGAGGAAGGGAAGAGGAATTTGGGGAGTTCTTGAAAACTAATCCTTCACTTCAAAGAAGAAATGATAGAATCAAGTCTCCGGACAAAGGTCTCGGATGAAGAGATCCAAAGAATGTATTCACGGTAGTGACAGGTTGAGGTTAACAAGGAGCATGAAGTGTGGCTTGATAAAAAAATAGAATAATGGCCCTGGGATTTAATCTGGGGGAAATCAGCGTAGATGAGTTAATTCAGACAATGGAATGGATGATCACTCACCTTGAAGATCTAATTAGAGAGGATCTAGAAACCCAGATTAGTACTCTGCACTGGGTGATTTATAGTGTTTCTGAATCAAGTAATCTTAGCATGGTGGTTAATCAGTTTGTTAATTCTTTAAGTACATTGTGATTTCTTTGTTGAAGAACAAAGGTTTGCCATTTACCCTTAAAATGGCTTTGTTTAATAAAAAATTTAATTTGGAGTAGTGTAATACAATCCAAAAATAGTGTTTTGTATAATGAACTCTAATATAAGTGTTCTGTGTCATGTAAGATTAACATGGTGAAGAATATAATGCGAGACAAACTTATTGATTTTATATAAAAAACTATATTCCATGCTTCCTAAAATTAAAAATGCCTAATATATTAAATTAATTCTAAATAATAATTCACAAAATACCAGGGTTTTATATCCTATACCTATTAAAAATAATTTCTCCCTCAAAATTAAAATAGGTTATTAAAGGTTTAATTATATAAAGTTAGTTTTATAGAAAATCATATCGTATAAATTAATACTAAAATCTCTGATAAAAAAAGATCAATGGAACCGTAATAGTTACCCAATGTAACTCATAACTAGGTCTCCAATTAAGAAAACATTGGTGGAAGGTGAAAACTTGGAAATGGTTGAAAATATTAGATAATTATCAAGTGTGATTGAGGTTATTGATCACAAACCTATGAATGACCAATTAAAAGTTTGGGGCCTCAAAACCATAAATCTTTGATGATTAATAAGACCACTGGTTCAATAAAAATGAGGGTATTTGGATAATTTTTTTTCAATATACTTTTATTAGAGTTGATTATTTATTTTAATATATATATATAAACATAAAAAAGTATATTTACTTTATTTCAACCCTCTACAAAAGTTCAATTTCATCCTTTGGTTGTGACATACTAGATTTTCGCTTCATTCTTACTCCATGAAATGAAGGCGCATTTTTTATTCTTGAAGTACTAAAAAATCATGAGGTAGAATGATAATTCATTCCTTCTATATTTGGTTAACATAAAAACAAAATAATTTTCATTGTTTAATATGAAAAAATACTTATATGGTGAGATAAATCTTTAATTGTCAAATTTTTTTCCAAAGTTTAACTTAAACCATTCCATAAATGGTCAACCTTGTAACCCTTCTGAACGATGAAAATCCAATACCATATAATTAAGGTCAATAAATCAGATTAACATTGACTCACATATATTATATGTAGCTCTGGGTTTTCACATTCCAAACATGTGAAAACCATCATCGTATTTTCTCTTGAAACATGGTAATGATGTTAATTGCAATAATAACTTATCGAATGAATGACTACTTTATTATTCCAAATATTATTGGATATACTTCTTCAATACAATTTTTTTTAATATTAATCCATTATAACATAGACCTCTTATCAACAAATCTTTAATTAGTTATATTTTCATTGATACTATCTAATATAATTCATCAAAAACAATTATATCTTTATCTAAGTTAAAAATAATTTTAACTTCATCTTAAATACATTAGGGTTTACCATCCCTTAATCAAAATATTTTTTTATAACTATTCATCACAATTCAAAAAATATATTTAAATTTTTGATGAAAATTTTATACATAAATTTATAATACATTTGAAGATTCGTATAACATAATCCTTGAGTTCCATAACTTATACTCTTCAATCATCAGACATTATTCATAAACCATTACTCACACTTCATCATCTTGTTACTCAATATAGATTTTGTGAAATATGAAATAATAATCATGAAATAACAATTCTCAAACTCAATTTAATAATTCATATCATCAATACTTAGTAGTTAATTACAAACCGTTCATATATCATGTGTGCTCTCTTCATAATAAAAAACAATTACATGTAACACATTGAGGATTATCTTCACGATCCTTCCACATAGAAAATAGATTTTCATAATTCCCATACATTACATATTTAAATCATTCATCACATAATAATAGCTTAATAAGGCCACAATTCTCATCCATTACATTGACTTAACATTTCATTTTCCCTATGAATTTACTTTTATCGTGCCCATCTTTTCCACAGTCAAAAACATCTTCATATTACATTGATAAATTCAATTGGGTATTTATTCCCACATTATTGGCTTGTAGGAAACTAAATTTTCATTAAATTATGGTCTTAATTACCCTAAATCTCAATGAAATATTTCCTTATCTTCTTTGGTGAGTCCGATATTTGGTTAAGGTATGCATTGTTAATCATGTTCTGTGAGAACTGATTTTTCATGATTACAACATCATTTACCCTAGTGATCATCCCATTTGACTAGTCATCAAAAAAATTTATATCACATTAAACCTTAACATAATTCCTTATGAAAATCACATAATCATTGAAAATCACTTATTGGATGCCTAATTTCATGTCTCATACTTCTTTAATTGACGAAACCTAAGGTTTATCCGAGTTCATTCATAGTTATATTCAACATAAAATTTACATGATGGTTCATAATGACTTTTTGAGTTCCCAAAGCATACCAGAAGAATTGTAAAACTAGATGTGCAGTAAAGCCATTTATCATGCACCAGGTTACCCACATGTCAGGAATGACACACCTTTTCAGATTTGTTACCCATTGGTAAATCTATTCCAAATACACATCCACTAGGAGAATCTAGACATTGATGTAATAATAGGAAACCACTTTCTCTATCCATTACCAAAATTCCAGGACATTTTTTGATACATTAATGCATCGTTAGAATTATCCTTAAAGTCATCCCTTGATATATCCTTAAAATATCCCTATGGATATCACTAATGTTTTCCCATCATTGTTTCTAAAGGTTGAATAAACAATCACTGTAATGAAATATATAATTTCCTGGGTTAATGTACATATAAATTACAACATTTTTTTGGAATACATAATAAATTACATAATTAGACACCCAAAAACCATATTTTTTAGTTCCTTTGTAAAAATATAATTGTAAAAACTAATACATGATTGAGATAAATTATCTCCCACTAGGTCTACAAGAAAATTGCGTCCTTAGAAACATGCTACATATAATATATATTCTAACCTGGGAAATAAAAAATAAAAAGTAATGAGATGAGATTCACAGTAAGGGTAAATAAGGGAGATATATAAGTATAATCATGATAATAAGGGAAATATTATAAGACCATAACATTATAATATCATACATTTCTTATAAAATATCAAAAAAATGAACCATGGAATAAATAACAGTAGTTACAAAATCATGAATCATAATGGAATCAAGAGAATAATCTATGAAATAATATCATTTGAGTAAGACATGGAATTATGGGTACACAGAAACATGTAACATCATTCTCTATAAGTCAAGATATATTTATATAACTTATTAGGGAAAATCATAGGGGATACATTTAATGGGTGGGACACACTGCAATACCCAATCACAGACCTTTCTTTATAAGGGACGGGGTTTCAACATCTTCCCATAGATTACTATGATTCCCAATATTCCAATTATGGATTGGGTTTTTCCATCTCCATTTCTTGATTGGGTTTCCCTATCTTTCAATTGTGGATCATGTTTACCCAAATTCCCATAAAGGATAAATTTGGTAAACATGATTACGAGTATCATATTATGAGAAATAAATCTTTAACCAATGCATTGTAGGGATATATAGGTCCCACCCATCACATAATAAAATATTACATACATGTTCCACTCGACAATATAACGTGGATCATATCTTGACCTATAAAATTAGATGTGTTTCATAATAATAATATCATAACGCATAAAATGAAGTGAGAATCTTACAAATTTTATCATATCATTGCCTATATAACGATATATATCTAATGATCATTTCATCTAAACATAACCCATCAAATGAATCAAGTTTCAAAATCATATAACCCGTGGAAGTGAAACATGTGTCATAAACATCATTCCATCAAAACATAACCAATTTAGGATAGAATATGAATTGTATTCTTGGATCATATATCCAGTAAATCATAAACTATAAAAAGTATGTAATCATAGTTGGAGTAGGATTTTGAAATACCACATGGAATATTTCTTAAGGCAAACAACCTTTCTTTGAAAATATTTTTCATATAACCATTTAAAAAATAAAATTCCTATAAAGAAGTATTTATAAATTTATTTTCAAAATTTATTGAAGAAAATATCTTTTCCACTTTGAAAAATTATTTTAAAATTATAAATCATTTTGAAAACATATTTCTTTGAAAATTATTTAAAAACATATAAATAAATCTTGAAATCATTTTGAAATATTTTTTCCTTGAAAATTGATTTGAAAACATGTAATGGAATCTTTGATAACAATATTTAATCAATTTAAAAATATTTTTTTGAAATCAATTTTCTTTAGAATGATTTTGATAGATCATATCAATTTATTTTGGAATACATTTTTATAAAACATGTTTTTTGAATAAAACATATTTACCATCTATGAGTGAAATAAAGTTATATTTTCATAAAAAAACATAAATAATTATCTAAAGTACAATGATTTGATAAATGGTACCAATACATGATGATATATTTAATAACAATATGATAATAAAATTCTGGATTTTTTATGAATGATGGATCATAAGATTTCATCAAAGGAGTCAAAATCGTAAAAATGCCAATAAACTATGAGATTTTTTCAATAAAATGTTACCACTATAGTAACATTTACTTATTATCTAGATGAGAGAATCAAATTTCATTAAGTATAAAATATAATCATATAACATTTCAAAGTGTTGAATATACACCCCATAGTAATCTATAGGTTCATAACATGGAATATATCTCAAATAAGGTAAAATGAGACAAAAAATACTTTACATATTTTTTAACATTTGAATCATAAAACCCATTAAAAAAAGATGATAAAATTTATATTAAAATAATAGTAAATTTAGTTATAATAATCATACTATACATTCATTATAATTATATATATGGTGGAAAATTAATGAATGGTGAATAAGGAACAATTATTAGATAAATAAAAGTGTGAAGAGAATACCATTATTACTTGAGTGAATTTACAATCATGATCTATAATAGATAATAAAAAAACTAAATCCTTTAAAATCATTAAATAATGTAAATTAATGATATAAAATTTCATAGGGTAGTATATACAGTAGATAAATGAAGTGAGTGGTGAATATGAAATGTATCTCATGGAAATAAAAAAGTGAGATAAAATTCCCTTATGTTAAATGTTGAATTTCTTTGTACATGTTAAATAATCATGTATAATAAACACATGTCTATTATAAATATACCAATGAAGGAAAATTTTATATATAATACCATATATGTTTTGGTTTTCACTTTATATTACCTGTTTATTACAAATTCCATGTTACCGTTATGTTTCATGTAACATCAGCATGGGTTTTCATATATGCTTTTCATATTATTATTTGTAATGTTATAAAGATTATGGTTTAAATATTTAAATAATTTTTTGAATGATATAAATATCATATATATTAATTATATAAATATTAATAATTATATATAAACAATATAAATATGAAATGGAATATATCATTCATGGATAGAGTATGATGTATGTTCCCATGAATGTTTTTTATGTTTAACTATCATTTTTAAAGAAACAAAGTAAATAACATATAAATATATATATGTATAATAATTTCTATAGAACTATTTTCCCTATTTGTCCAATATCTTCATTAGTCCTAATGCATTCCATGTATCGTGTGAATGAATCACATCGCTTTGAGGAGGCTATGATCCACACTTCCATAAATGAAGTTATCACATTTATAGAAAAAGAAAAACATAATAGTTTGTATTATATAATAATTAAATAAAAATAAATACATAAAAAATATCATTTATGTCATATAAAAACATATTTTTCATCATAATTCCCTACCATGAGAGATGATAATGGGAAAAATCCAACAACATCATTTTGTCAGATGGTAGTTCTCGTACCCATGAATGACAAGTTTGTTACCCATTTGATGAATTGTTTCTTAGAATAGGTTCAACTCAAAGATTAAAAAATACTATTTTATATTGGGTAATGAGTTTATTATATAAAAATGTAATTATAATATTTTAGGTGGTTGAGAATGAAAATAAAATAAATCATCTTTAATAACTATGTTACATATTCTTTAGGTAACTCCAATTGGTTTTCACAAAAGTGATTCCTTGGTGGGATTTATTAAAAAATGGAGGCCTCTAGGATGGAAAAAGGGACGGTGTGAGGATATTTGGGGTTATATTTTCTGATCCAATGTGTCTTGGTTGGTGTGAAGAAATTGACTTCTCTTTAATATATGTGGAGGAGAGGCATTATTGTAAATATAAAATGGTAAACACTATTTATAGGTCCCACTTATATAATGTATCTCAGATAATTGTTCACATTTGATAAAATAGGGTACTTGGGATAAATATTTCTATAAAGTCGGTTTTGGAATCTTTTCTAGGTTATTTGGCCCTTAAGATGAATGTTTACTCATTAAGCAATCTAATTTTTTTCTTAGTCGTTGTAATTAATTTTAATTACATCCACTAATGATTTTCATATATAACTAATTTGAAATTCATAGAAATTATAAATTATTCTTATTCAAAATAGGGATTCCATTTTTCCAAATTATAATCACATAAGTGGCATAAATAAATATTAAATTATTCCCATAGACTTGTCATGACATCATGTTTTTAAGAAAAAATGTTTAAAATTATAATAAGGTTTTTATATCCATTTACAATATGAAATTCGTCTTATTGAACTGAATATCATTAAAATATTTAAAATTTATATAATTTTACTTAAAATACAATTAAAAGCATCATTTAACAATAAAAAAATTGGACGAGAATGCAGTTTTGATCTAATATTCAGCATCATTGACTATTCATCAAAATATACAATTTCTCAAAAAAATACCAAAAACTAACCCAAAATAAATTTTGATATTAATTATCAAAAAATGAATTTAATTTTTTCAAATAAATGTCATAAATGTTTCCAAAATATTATTTATAATGGGTTCAGTATAAAAAGTATATAAAATTAACTTTTAGAAAAATATATCTTATATTCGGAAAACTGGGTTAACTATTATCTTATGCCAACAAAATATATTTGGATTAGTATAAAAAATATTTATATATTATATATAAATTTTATTGAAATAAATAATTATACGTTTTTTATAAATTATTGATATAAAATTGTGTTTGTACATAGAAAAATAGTTTTATTAGAAACATAATTTCAATATTTTCGAATAGTTCTTACATTAATTTATAACTAATTTATAACCTAATGAATCATTTTATATACATGTGAAAATAATATTTTTAAAATATATTTAATCTTTTTTGTAACTTCCATTCCATCGGCTAATGGGTATCTATAATAGTATTTTTACAATATTATTAACAGTATATTGTAGTCTGGTAAAAAGTCGACCTCGCATGTAACACAAGCTTTCGAAGGGACTCAGTGTAGTGTGTAATAAAATCAAAACATAATATTGTGTTTACCAAAATATAATATTAGTGTTTATTGTATTGAATGATTAACTTGATTATGTGTATAACACAATCCAATCATAGTGATTTTATATAAAAATTTTATATTCAATGTTGCGTGAAAATGAAAATTATCTTCATGATTAAATTAATTCGGAAAAACTATTTCACAAAGTATCAGTGTGTTAAATTTATGGATAGTAAATATGTTAGATCATATTAAACATCTAAGATCAATAATAGCCAAAAAAACCCTAGAATGAGGAAGAACAACAGGAAAGTAGAAAGCATTATGAAGAATATGACATAAGAACTGTGCCTTGCAAAGCGATAGTGGACAGAATGAAGGATTCAATATGTCTATATATAAGATTAAAATATAGTCATTGAAATTAAAAGCATTGTAAATATAGTCATTGTAATTATTTTCATTGGCCATACATCCTATCAGTAATTTGAAGTCGAGTATTTTTAAATAGAGAATTATAAAAAATATAACTCTAAATGAAATAAAAATAGGAAATTATAATATATATATATATTTAATATAGATATTATTAAAATATTATATAATTTATATTTAATGTTCAATTAAATATTTTAATTTAAATGGATTAGTAAAAACTAAACTATCAATATAAATAATTAGATAATTGTAATTATAGAAGCACATTTAGTATAAGCGTAATATTTATTTTCAAAGACCTATTTTATTAATTATTTTATATTTTTTTCTAATAAACTATATTAACACCTTAAAATATTATGATACATTTTCAATTATATTAACATTACATATATTTTAGATCTATATGAAATAAAATTAATAACCTATAATGCTTATAAACCCAATTTTCCAATAAAAGTAGTTTCATTTTTAATTTATATATTTCATTAAGAATATATAAATATTTATATATAAATTTTATAAAATAAAATTTATTTCAGAATTAATTTTTTCAATATTATCCTACAAATATTTTCACGTTCTTTTTGAAATAATTGATTTGTAGACGAATAGTACAAATACATACTTTTAATAAAAACTAACACTTTTATAAATAAATAAATAATTAATGGTTTAATAATCAATTTTGATTTAAAATATATATATTTATTAAGTAATGTCATGAATTTGAATACAATATTCTTAGTTTATAAAGAATATGTTTATCATTATTAAAATCAAGTAATATTTAACACTAAAAACTGTTTTTTCGTGCTTATAATAGAAATAAAACTTTATAACTTTTAGAATTTTTTTTAAAAATATTTTCTATCTGAGTTAAACCTATTAATGTTATATAACATGTTCAATTTTATTTTTATACATAATGATAATATTATTAGGATTCTTTTTAATTACCAAAATAATGGTAAAACAAATTTCTCTAAAGATTTATTCTCATTATATCGTATAATTTTTATTTAAATAATCAAAATGGTTTAATTTAAATTATGACTATAATATTATGTTTAATCAAATATATATTATAATAACACTTATTCAACTTTAAATCAATACTAAATAATATTAATGAACATATAATTACTAAAATTCATTTTTTTCCAAAAAATGATTTTTCTATTTTATATATTTTAATTTCAAAGATTACATTCACATGATAATTAATTGAATTAGATTAATCAAAGATAAAATATAGGATATTTTTTTCTCTAATTTTGTTTTTCATTAATTTTTTTAAAAATAATATATAATTTAGTTAGTTAAAATGTTATTACCAATGTAATAATTAAAATTATAATATTGTGAACTATAATCCTCATACATTAATTTTATATCTTATTAGATTAATATTAGATAAATAATATTATGATCCATACCAAGAATAATATATATTTATTGTCTTTGAAAATATATATATATAACTTATTCATAAAAGATCTATATAATCTATTCCTAAGTTCATCATGACTAAAACCAATCTTAGTCATATCGCACATAAAACTGTTCCCTATAACATTAGAAAAGGAAACATAAAAAAGGGTGAGGATAGATGTTCAGTAAGAGTAACAAAGGGGGATATAAATTATTACATAAACATACAATGTGAACGAGGGTATGATAAAATGATCATATTATTTAAAAAATATACATTGTATATCATAAATCAATATCCTAAGTCATAATATAATGTTTGGTAGTTTACAAGAAATAAATAATAATGGGATAAATGAACATAGTTTCTAAGAGCATAGAAATGGAATAATACAATACATTTTTTTGAATAGACATAATAATATAAACAATTTCCTTAGTCATGTCCTGCAAAAAAACTATTTTAGTTGTTTTGGTTCACTCCCCATTCTACCATATTATTAGTCAAGGTTCACACCTTTGACTATCATAGTGGATAAAATCTCTTATATAACTAGGTTCACTCTTTATTCCAGTCCTTATTGGATCATGAACTATTAACATTTATCCAATGAATTAAAGATATTTAAAATTTTTAGACAACTCCTCAAATAATTAAAGTAACAACTCACATTTTCTAAATTTTATTTTGATAAATTATTTGGAAAAATTCTGAGATCAGGGGCTGAGATAGTGTGTGATTCTTAAGCCCGGTGAGCCTTGAATAATAAATTGAAAAATTCTCAGTTTCTAATAGCACCCACACAAAAATTTGTAGAAAAATTATAAAAAAAACTAAAATAGTTGACTACATCAAAAATCTGAGGGCACTATAAATCTAAAGGAAGTGGATTTACCCTAGGCGTGCCTTATCTTTAGTCAAAGCGAGTATTCTGTGAAATAACCCAAAAAGGATGTAACTGTAACTAAATTAAATAAATAAAACAATTATTTTTTGAATCCTATTAACTCATAAATGGTGACTCAGATTAAAAATTTGATACCATCATTGATATTTTAATATTTTATTTTAGTTAGGTGATTCCAAACATCGTTCAATACAGGTAATACGTGAATTTTAGTTTGTGGATGTATCAGTAATAAAATATTAATTAAAAGTATTTTATTTTGATGAATCAATGTTTTTTCTTTTCATTATGTCCTTGTTATGAAATCAAGATTATCAATATAACCCTGGAATTTAACTAAGATAGAGAGAAGGGCCTCTAGAAAAAAATGTGGTGAACGATGATAGATCGACAACCTCAAATTTAGCGGATCAATGATCGATGAACGATGACAATACAACTTTGATCTTCATCAATTATAATTCCGACTATAGGTAGTGTGTTTTTTATTTTTGATTCATTTCTCATTCTTATATTTGAAGAAAAACATAGACCATCCCATGAATAGGTTGATCTGTAGTTTGATCACTTGTGGGATGAGTTAATGCCTGAGGGGTTTTGAATGGGAGTTTAATCTATGTGGTTGCTTCTTATTCATTATTTATAAATAAAAGAAAGAATTGAGGGAGACATGAACAATGTCCATGATCTATTATTTAGTGGTTCATGTGATTTTTTTTCCTCCCTCAAAATATCTCATATTCTTCATGAGTTCTTCACATTTGAAAAACCTATGAAAATGATCGAATATTGTGCCTTAAATCCATGGCGCAACAATCCAATATCGAAGATCTGAACCCTTGGTGGATCAATTGTGGTGTGATGACTGATGTGACATGATTTTTTCAGAATAGCAGGGCACAACGGTTGATGAAAGTGGTGGTTCTGGCCAGTTTGGTTGAGGCAGCTTCGGTCGAGGGGGTCTAGGTAGACGACAAGCTGGAATTGCGAGGCCACCAGAGGGGCAGCCAGCGGGGTAGCCAACAGAGATGGAACGTGGTAGGGAGGCCATGTTGGGGCTGACGTGGCTGGTGGGAATGAGCTCTGGTATGTTTCTGCAATGTTGAACAGGTAAGGTGGTGAGGGGATGTCTTTTATGCGGTGGTGAGATAAAATGCGGATCGGTGCCATGTCGGAGGAACCCGCAATGGCGATCCCATGGGGTATGTGGTGCTGCAGGCTGGCCATGTGGAATAAAACATGACTCCATGTGATCATGGGAGGAAAATGGTCAGGTAGGACAATGTGGGGTGTAGAAAACCGGCATGTAGCATGGGCCAGACCATGGGAATATATGCCGCTCTAGTGGGACGGGCTGTTTCGTACTGTATCGGGCCGGGTCGGGTCATCTAATCCCAGTTGGGTCAGCCAAACCAGGTTGTGTTAGCATGGGGGTTGGGCCCAGTCTAGCTAGTTGGGATGAACCCAGACTAGATCTAGGTCATCCATTTTTCACAGAACTGACCTTATCTTTCAAACAGAAGGTCCATTTGACGATCTGTCTACAGAGTTGGGACCCTTGTAATGAGGTAGATCTTTTATGATGGTTTGGTGGGATTTTATCTTAGACTAGTATAGGTGGAGGGTTTCCCTTGGATCTTTAATCTAGATTTCAGTATAGTATTATATCCACAACACTATATAATTTTCCCCTATAGAGGTTGAGTCCCATATAGAGTTATGTTATCCATTCTTATGACTGGAGTGATACTCTATCACCCCTATTGTAGTTTTGTGGTAATTGATGTGACTTATTAGGAAGTGTTGTTAGTCATCTATATAGTTGGATGTATCGATATGGTTTTTGGTATTCTCTATTAAATATCCCCTACATTATTAGCCACAACACTAGGGATGTTGGTTTTCTCCTGTGAGGATCCCTTGCATTATAGGTTAGTATAGATTGGGTTGTTGCTACTATCAAGGAAGGATCCACTCTCTTTATATTATGATCATTTAAAATTCTATTTCTCTTTTGGTGGGGCCCAAACTAACGGGACCACCTCATGAGAGTCTCTAATGATATGATGGTCTGAGGTGTGACTTCTCCTAGAATGAACATGCCACGAGAATAATCTTGTGGCTGTGATTGGATGTGACCTACCTATTTACCATGTGAATGGTTATCAATATTTTTATATATCCTTGGTATATTTTTTATAGGCATATACTAGTGTTTATCTGTCTATACATAATGAATTTATTGGTGGTATAGTTCATGTATCGCTTTGTGGTATTCATTTGTGGTTTCGAGGTGTCCTACTGATGATTGTTTTACTCACCCTTGAACAAGATTTTCCCACACATGTTGTGTCTTTTGCAGATGATCAATACATTTATGGAGCTCTATGTGGAATAGGAATAGGTTTTTCTTAGAGAGATCAGACAACATAGGTATGTTCTTAAGGCTTCATAGAGTTGTCATGCACCTACCCATCCGGTTGAGTTTTCTCCAGGAGAGTTTCAAGAAGCTATATGTTCATTTTTACAGACTATTTCTTTTGGTGGGCATGTATTCTTTCCCTATTTACATTCCATTTTCCTACATTAATACTCTATGGTTTGTATCTTTACGTATTCATGCATTTTCGTCTTAGTGTTTTTACATTTCAGCATTTTGGTCTAGGAGATGTGTGCGTGTGTATAGGTACTTAGGAAAATGCATCCCAATTGTGAGATATGCCTACTCAGTTCTAGTCTCCAACCCCAGGACAATTAGAGGCAGGCTTGGGCTAGTCATATTAAGGGCCCTTCCAGGATGTTTCATGATTGAGTGGTATCATAGGTGGGCAGTTCAACCTAAATAACAAAGTGTCAAATAGATTGGTTCGGGGAAACAGTTTTGAGTGTTTTGATTTTGGATTTCAGGCTAGGGAATCTAATGTTGGTGCGACAGTTAATGAATCTATAGTCTAGGACTCTGAATTATTATTTTTACCCAGTACAAGAAAACATTGGTTGAAAATAAAACAATGGTACATGCATTATATATGATTTATGTTTGTTCTCATGTCCTTCATGAGTTAGCTCACCAGGTATACTCTAATTGACCATGGTACACCTTGTTTGATTTCTAGATGTATCCTTGTAGATAGCCATCAAGAATTCAGTTGCATGATTATGAGTTTGATACACATAGTGATGAGACAACAGTAATAGGATTTGTATTGGAGATAGAACCTCTAGGTGGTGTACCATCCATACCACCACCACTATAACTTCACATTCTACCCATAGTACAAATGAGAGAGGTGCATTGGTTGATTACACTTCATGATTTTCAGTAGTAGATACCCCTTAGGTTCCGAGGAGAGCCTGAAACACAGGTGACAGAGGACTAGATGGTGGAAGTGATCTGAGTTTTAAATCTTTTCAGGACACCAGTTGATCAGATGGTGGTCCTGGAATCAAGCCTACTATACGGCTTAGTAGGATGATGGTGGGTTTTAGATACCCAATCTAAAAATGAGTTGAAAATTCCATCAGTATAGTTTGATAGCCTTTTTATAAAAGATTTATCACCTTATGAGACCAGGGATAGGTATATCCAAGAGGTTTTACAACTCCTATAGGATGCCATGTTGGTATTTTAGTCATCATTGAGGAATACAAACCTTTTATGGTACTTGATTGATATGATAATAAAATAAGTACTTTAGGACTCCGACCTTCAATTACGTCCCTTGTAGGGACATCTGAGCCAACTTTACCCCTTTGTACATTCTTACCTATGCAGGCGTGCTAGAAAGATCCATAGTGGTTGAGTGTTTCTGGGATAGATCGGTACAACTAGTGGTAGTCAGCAACGAGATAGTGGATAGAGAGACCTTAGTAGCACGAATCCAATAATAGTCACATGGATCCAAGTGAGTGACAAACTTGAAGAAGGAATACGAGGACAACTTGAAATAGCCTAGGGACAGAATTTTTTTCTTATGTCATATTTGGGGATATCTGACATGAGACTGCCCAACCTATTGTAAAATTGATTAGGATACGGTCAAGGGACCAAAGAGTCAGAGACAATGATTGGAATAGACATATCTGTAGCATAGTGGACATGGATGATGAACCGAGATAGTAGTAGGAGGTGGTCCATGATTCGATATGTTACCACCACCACCCGAGTTGATCCCAAACAGGATTAGAGAAATCGTGGATGAGGATTAATCCAGCTAAATGTGATGGAGGCTTATGACCCCAATGCTCAATGGATAATACAATTTATGATCTATTTATTTTACACCGTAACTATAGTTTTAATAGACTTATGTACTAGTTGTTCCTTTGCTTCCATGAAACATGTTCGAGACTCAGAGATTATAGTGGAAATGTTGACTCGACCCTTATATTTAAAGGCTCATATAGGACATGATTTGATAATCATACGCAGGTTCCAACAGTGTGAGATTACACTTGGAGGCAAGAGTTTTAGTTGGTATGTCTTGGTAGAGGCGTTGATGCCTTAGGATGTCATTATTAGTATTGACTTGTTATTTACAGTCTATTTTTATATTGAGTATTTTAGTTGTAGAGTAAGGTGTGACTATGGTGATGGAACCAGGTTTTCCTTTATTGGTGAAAAGGAAACACATGAAGCACATTATGGACTGACTTATAGGATGGTGCAGCTGATTACTCACCAATTGGCTAGCCCCACCATCGGTGTAGTGGATTGCAGGATTCCTTAGTATCCTATTATGGTGGAAGATTATGAGGACTTCGTTCATGAGGGTGTCCATGTGTTATCTCCCTATAGGGGGTTATACATCTGCATTGATCTTTACCTGTGGATTGAAAATATAACCACATCGAAATATCAAATGGCTCCATTAGATCTTTGTGAGAAGGGGGTATAGTTGGAAGACCTATAGAGTAAGGGCTTCATGAGACCCAGTGTTCAAACCTAGGTGGCCACAATTTTGTTTTCCGAGAATAATGATAGGTTTTTGAGGTTATGTGTGGACTTCCGTATCTTGATCAAGGTGATAGTGATGAATAATTATCCACTATTGAGGATAAATGATCACTTCGATTAGTTGATAGTGGTATGATGGTTCTTGTAGATAGACCTTGGGTCTTGCTATCACCCTCTTCAAGTGAGAGATGAGGATATACCAAATATGACTTTTAGATGTCGTTTCATACAGTATATGAACTTGGTGTTGTCGTTTGGAATGATGAATTCCCCAGCAGTGTTCATGGGACTCATGAAAATGATATTTTAGCCGTACTTAAACCGGTTCATGGTGGTTTTCATTAATGACATGCTAGTGTAATCATCATCTGAGGAGGAACACACAATACAGTTGAGGATGGTCCTTGACACACTTAGAGAGAACCAAAATTACGTGAATATCTTGAAGTGTTAGTTCTACATACAAGAAGTCATTTTTCTAGGAAAATTCATTTGAGAGGCTAACATTACAGAGGATATAGAAATGATAGAGGTAGTGCATTCTTGGTAACCACCCGTGAGTGCTACCAAGTTGAATAGTTACCTTGGTTTGGTTTGGTACTATTAGAGGTTTGTAGCTGCCTTTTCTAGAGTAGCATAACCATTGATAGTTTATTCTCAAATGGGGAATCCTTTCATGTGGATGGAGAAGTTACAATAGAGTTTTTAGCAATTGTGTTTGAGATTGATGAGCTCTCCTATAATGATATTTCCCATGTAGGGTGTCGAGTACGTGGTGTTTTTTGTTGCATCGGGGATTTGGATTGGTTGTTTCTCGATGCATGGGAAAGAATTGATTGCCAATGGCTCACACCAGTTGATACCACAATATTAGAAATATTCCACCCATGATCTTGAGTTGATAGTGGTATTCTTCGCATTGAAGATGTGGAGACACTACATTATGTGTGAGAAGTTTATCATCTACACTGACTATAAGAGTATCAAGTATATCTTCTCTCATAAAGATCTGAACATGAGAAAGAGGATATGGCTAGAGTTCCTCCAGAGCTATGTATTTGAGATTGTCTATATTCTTAGGGAGGGGAATATGGTGGAAGATTATATCAGTAGAAAATCCAATTCAATGTTGTGGAACTAGGTATCAGAATAGTTGGCCTGATTGAAAAAAATCCTTTTTATTTGAAGATGGAGAATGTTACCTCATGTTGATGGTTGTTAACCCTCCACTCTTATAGAGAGTTAGGGACGCACATCTCAAAGACACCGACTCTGGGAATTTACATGATCATATTTCCATAGGGTATTCCCCAGATGGATATTCGAAAGTTGGGGACCATATACTATTTTAAGAGGATGCAAAGTAGTGTTAATGGAATTTAGGGAGAATTTATTGAAAGAGTTTCATATATCCCCATTATAGATACATAAGAGTTTGGTGAGGATGTAATGGGGCATGCGACATCAATTCTCATGGTTGTGAATAAAGGCAGTGGCAGAGTTCTTCACTTGTCACCATGTGGAGGCTAGGCACCAGGTTCAAGAGGGCTTGGCTTAACCCCGCCAGGTTCTAGTGGGGAAGTGGGATTAGATATGGATGGACTTCATGATAGGGTCACTACATATGTCTTGGAACAACAATAACATCTCGGTGATCGTTGATCGAAAAACCATGTCATCCCACATTTTAGCGATTCAGAAGCACAATTCTGTAGAGATATTGTGACACCTCTATGTACGTGATATAGTTTGAATCCATGGAGTTTCATTGATGATTATCCAATACTGTTATGTTTGTTTTACATCCCAGTTTTGGAAGGGATTTTATTAGGGCTTTGGGACTTAGCTCTGCTTGAGCACAGTCTTTCACCCATAGATAGACAACTAGAATGAGTGGACCATTCAACTTCTGAATATAATGGTAGGGGAATTCATGTTATATTTTTAGCTAGATTTGATCGATTCCTTGAATGTGAGTTTGGTGGAAGCACAAGAATCTCTAGGAGAGAACATGGGAGCCGGAGGCTCAAATTCATGCACAATACCCACATCTTTCTAAGTAGTCCTATTTTTTTATTTTTGGGGATGAAAATCCCTAAGTTGGGGATAATTTATATACTTGGATATTCAAAAATATTTTAGTAACTATTTGTGAAATTTAAAAGACCAGGTGTTGAGACGGTGTGCGATTCCGAGTCCCAGTGTACCTAGAACAATTCGATGAAAAATAATGAGTTTTTAATTGTATTCATGCATGCATTTTCTGAAAAAGTTGAATAAATATTAAAAAAGTCTCTTGATCAAATAATTTGAGGGCACCATTGAGCTCAGAAAAGCGGCTTTACCCTAGGCCCGTCATAACAATTTTTGTAAAGTGCCTTTTCTGGAAATCCAAAAAAAGTGCGTATCCATAAATAAAATAATTAAATGAAATTATTTTGTTTTTAAAATTATAATAAATCATGAATGGTGACTTTGATTGAAAATCCTATACAATCATTGAGTTTGTATTGATGTGTTTACCATAGGTAAATCCCAACATCGGCCAATATGATATGGATGTGAAAGTTAGTTTTTGGACGTATCGATAATAGAATATTTAATAAAGATATAATATTTCGACATAGTGATGAATTTTAATTTTATTACGGACTTTTCAAGAATTTATGGTTATCACCATAACCCTAGAATTATGTTGAGATATAGAGATTGGTCCTTGAAGAAAACATGGTGATCGATGAAGAATCAACGACCTTGGATTCGACGGATCAGGGATTGAAAAACAATGATGACACAACTTTTCCTTTCCTCAACGATCTTTGCAACTAAAGTATGGGTTTTTTCTGTGTCATTAATTTACTATTATTATATTTTATGATGAATGCAGACCATCCCATTAATAGGTTGATCCATGATTCAACCGCTTGCTGGATTGGTTTATGCATATAGTGTTTTGAATGGGAATTAGATCTATGTGATTGCTTCCTATTCATTCTTCCTTCTAACAAGTACACATCAAGGATGATATGAACAAATGACAAGATCTATTCTTCATGAATTCAGGTGAGTTATATGTCCTCCCCACAATCTATCAAATTATTCGTGTGTTCATCGCCTTTATACCCCTATGCGAATGATCGAACATTGTGACCCTGATCAATGGTGCAGCAATCTATGATTGAGGATTCAAACCCTCGATGGCACATCAGAGGTTTGAGGTTAAGTGAAATATGATTTTTCTAGAACAATGGCTCAAGGTAGTGGTGCACGTAAGTAGCCAGAGGTGGCATCTTCAAACAGATCATCCAGTGTGTGTCGGGGGGTGGGGGGGGGGGGAGGTGGTTCAGGTGGATTATGGATGATGAAACTTGATAGAGAGGCCACATAGGGTCTGACATGGATGGTAGGTGTGGGCCACAGGGTTAACCGAGGAACATCGTGAGGTGAGGCAGTGTACACGATGGTGAGCAGGGACACAACTTGGTGCTATGCCGGAGGAACCTGTAATGGTGTGGTGGGTTGGCAACATGGAATTTGGCATGACATTGCGTTGGCACAAGAGGAACATGACCGAGATGACACAGGTGCAGCGCAATGAACCAACGCATAGCAAGAGATGGAATAGGGGAAGAAGGACTGGACCCAACAGGGTAGGCTAGACCGGTCTGGTCCAGGTCGGGTCAGCTGGTGGGTTGGGATGGACCCAACTCATACCTTTTTCAAAAACAAAATCCAAAACACTCAAACAGAATGTCTATTTGATGAGCTGTCTGTGGTATTGGGACCCTTGTGATGACGTGATTCGTTTGATATAGATTTGTGATATTTTTAATTAGACATGTATAGTTCTAGATTTTCCCTTGGTTCATTCCATGAGGGTTTAGTGAGGTATTAAGTCCACATCACTAGATAGTAGTCCAGTCTAGAGGCTGAATCCCAAATAGGGTTATGGTTTCCCTCATTGTTATTGGAGTGATCCTCTATCACCCATGATAGATTTTTTCATGATTTGATGTGACCTCCAACCATAGATGATTAGTCCACCATTTAGTTGGCTGTATTGATATGGTTTTTGGTATTATCTAAGAAGTATTACCTATGATAGGAGTTGCATCGATAGGGTTTTTGGTATTCTCTAAGGAGGATCTTCTACATTGAGGGCTGATATAGATTGGGTTTTCGGTATTCTATGGGATATATACCTCTCTATATAGTATGATATTTATCCAGTTTATTTCTCATTAGGTGGGGCCCAAATTCGCATGATCTCTGTGAAAATGTTTACGATGATGTCATGGCTCGAGGGGTGAGTTCTCTCGAAACGAGCACACCTATAGAACAATCATGTGGAGGTGATTGCAGGTAACTTACCTCTTCACATTGTGGCTGGTAATGAGCATATCTAGATATCCTTGGTAAATGTGTAATAGACATATAACTATGTAGTGATGATTGTAATTTGTGTATTTCGTTGTGATATATTTTGAGTATTGGTTTGTGGTATTCATTTGTGGTTGTGGGGTGTCCTAATGCGTATTGTTTTACTAAAACCCACACGGTATTTTCCTTCATGTGTCGTGTATTGTGCATATGATCTACACATTGATGGATCACATGGTGGGATAAGACAAGGTGGTGCTTAGAGAGGTCAGATAGACGAGGTGTACTCATATGGATTCAGATAACATTCCTACACCTACCCTTCAGGTAGGGTTTTGTGGATGAGTTTTAAGAACTTGTTTGTTCACTTTTGTAGACTCTTTATTTTGGTGGGATTCTATTTTGGCCATGTTTACTTTTGAGTTTACTATTTTTATAATCTGGGGTTGCTATCTTACTGTATAGGTGAATTGTCTACTTATCATTTTTACATTTCATCATTTTGGGCATAGAGATGTGTGCGTGTGTATAGGTACATAGACAAATGTCTCCCATTTAGGGGATATGCCTACTCGGTGCTAGTCGCCAGCCCATACCCAATCAGAGGTTGGATTGGGTTATTCCTGACATAAGAAATTCATGGATGGGTGGTGACAACTAAAATCATAAACATGTGTTCTATAAGGTCATAAATTATCATCATAAAATAACATGTGGAATGGAAACAGGTATCACAATCATTTTAAAATTTCATTATAGTATAAGTGATGGAAAATAACTATGTTTCATAAAAATATCATCATCATAGTAATATACCATATATAGAATGAATAAAAAAGTTATTATGGGATCATATCCCCAATAAAAAATATCTAACATCAAAAGATGTCATATTAGGCGAAAAATTCCTTTAATACATCGCTTGGAACATTTCTGGATTAAAATATTATTTTTCACATTGAAATCTATTTTTAATATTTTAAAATTTTACCATACAATGATGAAAATATTATTGTTGAAAAAACATTTATTTATATAAAGTAATGGTCAAAATATTTTGTTTTCCTAATGACAGTAAATTATTTTCATGTCGTGTACATTTAGATAATTATTCCATTCTTATTTTTAGTAAAGAGTCAAATGTTTCTCATTTTGAAAAGGAAAATGAAATTCATTTTAAACCATTTTTTAATAATTAAAAAATGGTTAAATAATAAATTAAAAAAATATTTGGATAACAGTAAAAAAATTCATGATATTGCTTTAGAAACAAAGGACATGGAACAGAATGGATTTTTGACTAAAAAGAGATATAAAGTCTATTTTTACATTGAAGAATTATTTTGGTCTCTTAAGTACATACTGAGAGGAAAATTATATAAAAACATTTAATCTCCAGAAATAAATATATTATAAGATTTTTTTGAGATTGATGAGATATTTTTCATAAAATTCTTTTATCATGATCATAATCCTAAAGAATCTCATAAAACAATGATATTGTATCATAGAACCCTTACCTCAAGTTTAAATTTTTTCAAAAGTGTTCTAAACTCATATTTTCTAAATTAAAATTTAATATAATTATACACAATCATAATTTACATTCTAATAGTATCATATATGTTCCTATTATATCATTTTATCACCCTTTTATTATTAACTCGTTATTAAAATAATAATTTATAGTTGTAAAATATTTTATTATTCATGAGAATTTAGGTTGGGTATTTCTGATCCTTGTAATTCGATCATGGTTCCATAATATATAGAATTTTAATCAAGAAATAATTATAATATATAATAATTATATATATATATTTATATTCATTTATAATAAATGTAGATAGATAAATGAGTTAAATTTTTCTCAGAGATGGTAGGTGGAATGTACACTGGAATGATGTATTCACTTTTGAAAGGATGAAAGAAAAGAAATATAAGTAATAATTAATATTATAAGAACAAGTATTATATCATAAATATCATATATATTTGTTAAATATATCTTTATTACCATCTATATAAAATGTATATTAAAAAAACCACATCTCTTGATGGAGGTGATAGTCCATACGTTTGGACAAGCGATGTTTTTGTCTTCCAACATAATTAATGTAAAGAAGAACGATGTGATATTATAATTCAAAAATACTAATAACACCATAATTATTTTTTATTAAGTCAAAACACAACATAACTCCCATACATTAAATATAGGGAAGGAAAATTAATTATATCGCTACATGGAGGTGGTAGTCCCCATGTACACACAAGATATACTTTCACATCCCATACGATGGAATTTTGGTTGGATATTTCTGGTTAAATAGTCATAATACCATTTAGTTATATTTAATATATTTAATTTATTTTTTATAATGAGTAATAAATAATTCAATGAGTAGGAAGAAGAAATTAATTGAATGAGGTTGGGTAAGATGATTACCTCTAATACAGTACATCGCCTTTAGGTCCTTTCTTAGGGACTCTTGGAATGGACTCATAAGGATAAAAAACACAATATTAATGTCCATAGAAGTTTATAATATAATTTAGTAGGTTTTTGTTTATATACATGGATGAAATAGAGTGAGTAAGAGTGTGAAATAGGATCCCTTTTATTAGCCAGCATTGCATCATGTTTGGAATAACATAAATTATGAAATTACTATAAATTAATTTTAATAGAAAACTTCTGAAAATTTGATATAATATGATATAATAATATTTATTTTCTAAATAAACTCATAAGAAAAAATTTAGAAATTTTTTAGTTATGTTGTCACACTCATGACTTAGTTTTAACCCATGTTATACCTTTTGACAATTACAATGATACTAATGTTTTTAACTCTACATGGGGTCAGGAAAGCTTCTGTAATAGGAATATTTTCCTATAAAGAGACCATTATTTATATTTAAAACCAAATACCATTTAATTTTCTAAATATATATTTTTATGAATTATAAATAATTTCATGAAATATAGTTTATCAGAAAATATTATTAATTTCATTTTTTAGAAATACATGAGTATTATAATATAATATGTGTTGAAGTCATGTAAAATGGTTACAAAATTTATTGTATAAAAATATAAGGAAAAAATGGGACTAATATAATAATACAATCATGTTTTTATAATTTTATATATCATTTTAAGCATTACCTTTCTTTTAACCCCATTGGCTGACTGGTTTTAATATTAACAATGGTATTGAATTTTTCAATATTAAAGTGTAATAATTTTACTTATATGATGAATATTGGATTATAAATCTAATTTCTATGATATTTTACACTCATTATACTAATAATATAACTATTTCAATTTTTTTATAAATTTTAAAACTTTAATAAAATATTATTTATCCTAAAATACTAGGAATCTCATTTTAAGAACTATTCACATAATTTGAATTTAAAAACAACATGAAAAAAATTTAATACAAATATGAACATTTTAGACATTTATAATATATTATATTAATCTTAAGAATTCATTGTAAACTTTAAAAAACCTGAAAAGTATTACATTTTGAGTTCATTAAAATAATTCAATTGATTTCATTACTGCTTGATCAAACACTATGTCAACATTATAAAGTCATTTAATGTTATTATTTCATCACTAAAAAATAAAAATAAATTTTAAATATAAAAAATCATTAATATTTCATATAATATTTTATAGCTGTTCCAAAGTTTCTATTATCCCCATCTCAAAATTTTATTGAAATTAAAATAAATAATGTTACATTTTTTACATTATCTTTCACTCAAATATTATAAAGGTATAAATGATAGTTAAATAGAAAAATGGTCATATTTTTTAAATTTTATATATATAGATGAAATTTACTAATATAATTAAATAATGGAATCTCTATTAATGTGTTTGAATCCTTATCACATTATTTTGGACCTTAATTTACCCAATTTTCCTATAACATGATAATAAAATTTACTATGGTTACTATTCATAGTAAAAAATTAAAAGGGACATATATTCCAATTTTTTTACTTTATGACACAAAATATGAAATAAATTTTCTATATAAAATTTTTTATATGTAGAAAAATATTATTGTGAATTAAACACTCAATGAGTGACATAAAAAAGATTTCCAATTTTTTTTTTCTGATGTATAATAAGTTTTTATTCAAACATCCTACATAAAATTAATTATAATGATCTTAATTATATATGAAATAATATAAATTTACTAATTTTACTTTTAAATCCATTTTACAAAAAAATTAAAATTCGTAAATTCATTAAATGATTAGATTGTTTTCAATAAAAATTGGTATTTTTACTATTCATTGATATATTAATCTGTTTATTAAATAATAAAAATTTTTGTCTAAGATAATTTTAAAATAATAATATATAAAATTAATTTTCTAAAAATTAAATTTCTAAAAGTTGTAGAAAATATTTATAATTTATATGAATAATATATAATAAAAAACACTTTTGAAGAAAATATATTTTTGAAGCATATAATGGCTTCACGAAAAATTAAGTTCTTATCTTAAAAGTATTAATCTATAAATATGTAATGATTAAGAATAATATAAATATATTTTATAATGTTGTTATTCCTATTCATACAAATTATTTTACTAATTATGTTATAATGATCATTGTAATATTTTGTAATATGTTTGAGCTTGGTGTTGTGTGTTGTATACACTATCAAACATATTGTTTTTTTAAATTTCAAGGTGTTACATTATCCCCTCAATAAAAAATTTAAATATAAAAATATTATGTTGTTATTAGTAATGATGATTTTGATATTTCAAAACTCATTTCTTGGAATTCGACATAGTAAAAAGGGTTAATAAAATTTACACTTAAATCGAGGGAAATTTTTTTGATGGTCATCTGGAATGACACATAATATGTGGGAAAGTAAAATTTGAAATAGAGGAAAAAAGTAATTTCAAAATAATTATGGATAGTGACAGATATTTTATTATTAGTAAAGGAACGATTATGAGAAAAGTTTATGAAGAAAAAAACATAAATCGATTATGTGTGAAGAAGACCATAGATTCCTAAAAACTGAATGAAATAGGGAATTTTTTTTATTTCAAGACTATTTTACAGGAGTTGAGGAAATACCTTACAACATAGTCTATGAATGTAAGGAAACATACTTACTTGACAAGTATAATTTTATCCTTTAATCAATTTCACCCATAATCCTCTATTTTTCAAATAATGAGTATTTAGGATGAATTTTTCCATGTTCGATTGCACTAAAATAAATTTCGAATAAATCACATAATCATAAAATGGATAATAAGATATTAATAGTACCTCTAAATATTATCTAAAACCAAAATGAATACAACACGGTATGATAATATCCAAAGTACATAAACGTTCATATTAAAAAAATATATCTTATTCCAACATGTCAATAACTACACCAAAGGTAGAACTTAGATAATTCCATAAAAAATAATCATACACCCTCAATTAACATAATAATTTTAAAATTATTCAATATTTTAGCTTAATGGTGACCATAAAACTTCGAGATTATGTTCTCAAAATTAAATAATATTCTTCACAAATAAAATTTCATGGTAAATAACTTGTAAAATATAATGGTTATGTATACCTCAACCCAATGAAACATATATGAAAATATCTTAAATCTTAATGATAAAGAACTATATAATATTATAATATATTGATGTTCACCAAAATATCATGAATCCAATTTAGATACTAACAAGAAAGTTAATCCTTATCTTGAAAATAACTATATCTAAAAATATTGTATTGTTAATGAATCACTTTTAAACCATTAATGTTATCTATATCATATTATCTGATAGACCATACATAATATACCATCAAATTGTATATTAACCCAATGGGTCATTTAAACCTCAATAAATTATTCTTGGTAAATATCATCAAAATATTCAAGTCACCTCAAAATACCATCACATAAATTGTAAGGTACAAACATGGACACCACTAAAAGTTTCCCCAAGCCAGTTGGACACAAGGCCTCAGGTGCATCTCTTTTCACACTAAAGGCTACAGACTAGAAATTAGTGTCCAAGGAGGTAGAATGGGAAGAATATATCATCATTATCCAAGTATCACAGTGATGAAATAGATGAATTGATAAATAATGGAAGCATAATATTGAACTATGGAACATAATTAAAACATATAGGCGACCATAATAAATAAACCATCCATAAAAATATACACTACAATAAACAGTATGATGTAATGTAATGTTTTTATTCTAAAAAATGAATATGAAAACCCAAAATCAATCACACATAATTTTTGATATATTAAAGGAACCCAAAAAAACCAAAATATTATCCCTAGATAGTATAACAATCCATGGATCAGTCTTATGCTCCACCAATCCCATTCTACACTCAACTAGGAATCAGAAAATTGGTGATTTCCCATTTTCAATAGACATCCACATAATCTTCCATGTACCATCAGTGGCTAGGATATTGTGTGAGATAAACACAGTTGGCCACTACCAATTGTCTGTATATTAATTCATGACTTTGAAAATATCTATTGTCGTGTGTAGGTCCAATAGATAAAATGTAAAGTAATATTGATAAAAAAAATCATTGGTATAATATATAATAGAAAAATGATAATTAGACAAGACACCATATATATAATGTATCATCAGTAGTTAATTACAATATCATCATATGCCACTTGATATTTGAGTAAAAAAACATTAAGGGTTAGGTCATATGGTATGTAAGGAGGGCATCATGTATTTGAAGATATAAATTTATAGATAAGTCATAGGATCCACACCTCAATCCTCCTCAATGGTTCTATACCATAATTGATACAACATAGGTTTTGAGGGTGCAATACCTCAATACCCTAACCATTTCCATACCATGATATCATAGGTTTTATACCTTTATAATAATTTGGTTCTAATTCAAATGTAAAGAGATTCCATAGGTATAATAATATTCAATTCCATACATTATTAAATTTTTCTATACATTTAGTCCCAGGACATTATATACTATAATTAATGGGTTCCATATCTAAATAAATATATTATCCATGCCTATGTAATCGATGATTTCATAGATAAATAATTGGTCAAAGTGATAATGATGAGTATCAGGTGAGATACCAAGATGTAACAAGATCAAGAATGCAATATAATAAAATATAAGGGTTTTGTTTGTGTCTATAAACATTTATAAATATCATTTAATCGTCCATTTAATCATTTTAATAGCTTTCAATAATACATAAAAGGTTTAATGATCCTCTTCAACTAACTCATTTAATTTTTTTAAGGATTTCATTATAAGGACGATGAGATCACACATAAGAAAGGGTCTTTTTACAAAGGGGGAGATTAAATAGAATTTGATATGGGTGGCTCATTTTGAGTTTGAAAAACTTCATCAATTATTTGGTTTTATAAGGGTGATGCAAATTCAGATAAATTATTTAATTAAGGATTATCATTCCATTTAGGATCAACAACTGATTGGTTCGACATGCAGTACAATGATGATATCAAAATAAAAGAAAAAACCCATAGTTAAATGAAATAAACCACCCACCATATGCCTATGGTAGTACACTCATCCTATATAAAACCTTAATTTTGTCTATATCATAAGAATTTTTTTTACATCCTACCTAAAAATAGAACATAAGGGATCACACCTAAATAAATCCATTGAAAGGAAGGAAAACTATGAATGAAAAAGAGGGGAATGGAAAGATTACGTGTAGAAATCTAATGAGTTGAATTGAGGTCCAATTGGAGGTCATGTAATTAGCCTATATCCATCCTATATACCCTTATGTTCTTATTTTGAAATACCGACCAGCCTACAGGTTGGACTTCAGGATCTAAGCCAAAAATAGAGCTGAAATATGGGTTGAACACAAAATTAAAAGGATCTACCCCTCACATGAAAATCCAAGATGTTAAAATATAAACCCATTTAATGTAATTTTTCACTAATTATCCCTTCCAAGGGTGGTAAAACATTTCCTATGAATAAATCTAGCCACAATGTATTTATATCGATCTTCTGCTCCCAGGTCTTGTCCTGTATGCGGTTGTTCTCCCATAGAACCCATACCAGAAGAACTGACATTCCTCAGATATACTTTGTGATTTGATTGACATTATAGATGTTATTATCCTCAATGTATGCAACGACCTCCAACTAAACCTCATCCGGATGAAATATAAAAGGAAATTCTTAGTAGTACTAGCGATGATATGAAACATGGAAGAAATAATGCATAGCCTGAAACCTATATGGTAACTAAAACAAATAAGGTACCCTTCCGACTCTCTCTACAATATCAAAAGTTCCAACAAAATGAGGTGAAATATCTCTTGACTATCTAAGCCATCGATGTATCAGTCGAGTTAAAAAACACAATATTACCCAATCCCCGATCTCGAACATTTGTGTTCAAAAGTGATGATTGGCATATGATGTATTGTTATAATGAAATATATCCATTAACTTATGAATCAGTTGAACCTACTCTCAAGACTCTTAAATGATATGAGTTCCATGTAGTGATCCCTCACCTATCTGTAACTAGAATGAAGAAGAAGGACATGGCATACCATTTAAATCATCATAAGGTCCACCTGAATCGTAAAATAAAATCTATTACTATAAGATAATTTGAAAATCTGCATATGTTTATCCCATGAAACCAAAAAGGATGCATTCTTGGAGAATTCCCTCTAACACCAATATCGTTCGTATTGACTAACCATCAATTAGTATGTGAATGACTATTCTTAGAAGAAACTATGTCCCAAAGGCCTTCTATAACCCCTAATAGAACCTTCAAATGAAAAGAGAATTTCTATTAGAAATGATATTTGATGGACCAAATAAAAACATATAATATCATGGAAATATAATGTCCCATGATCATGTACTATGAAGTTGTATCTGATAGATAAGAAATGAGTGACCTTCGTGAGGATGTTGATGATCAGCCACACTTCCTCTTGGGGATCCCGATAAAGTAGTCAACAAATCCATCAGGAAAAAAATTAAATTTATATTAATGAATGGGAAATGACTATAAAATCCCTTCTAGTCTTTTATTCCCTTCCTTTACCTATAAAAAATGAAACTCCATGTAATAAAAAAAAGCTATGTCCCTTTCCATACCATGCCACCAATAATGGAGAATCAAGTCACTACATATCATCATAATATATTGACGAACTGACCAATAAGACGCATGTGACTCCCACATCAATTCCTTCAAAATGTTTTTTTGGAACCGATGAATTTCTTTTAATAAAAAGTCCTTATTCCCATAAATGATCCATATTGATAAAATATCATCACTAGAGTCCCTATATAGCAGAACCAAGACCTTGGTATACTCTAACTACATCATCATCACTCTGTCCATATTTGAAGAGCTCACTAATTATAATGGAATAAAAATTATTTTATGAGGGCCCTGAGTCTCCAAATGCATAATAGAAAAATATGACATAATCCATAACATGCAACTAGCCTCCAAAAAATATCATTGTATGAGTTTATTGGCTTAAATCATCTACTACATCATTTCCATTCCTCAACATATTGGTATGATCAAAATAGATGGATTGTAGGTATTCAATTTATAATATATGCCTATGGTTTAGATCATGTAATGTGAAAAATATACATCATGATTTTGTGGTTCCTAAACCCCATAAAATAATCTCCTAAAATTTAATGCCTCTAACTATAGAAGGCATGAACCGCAAGGTCTAAATCAAGTCCATGCATTAGATAACTCTGATGATGATGTATTAGATACTGTGACCCTTAATCAATGATTATATCTTCGTATATTAGAAATTATTCTAGCCCGATACCTGATGCATCACAATAGACTATATACAGTATGTCCAGCTATATAAGAATCTAGATCGGTGATGAAATCAGTCTCTATTTAATCTCTTGAAAGTCTATATCATAGTATTATTACCATAAAAACATCACACTGTCTTAGTCATGCTCATAATAGGTGCTACCACATATGAAAAGTCTTATATGATATGCATGTAATTACAATCATACCCTAAGAAACCATTAATGTAAATAATGATTTTGGGGTTCTTCTAGGTGACTATAGCTCTCACCTTCTATTTGTTGACTGACACAACTTCCATTGATATAATGTTACATATGAATTGGACTTTATTGATATAAAAGGTGATTTTAGGGAGCTGATCATGTAGATGGTTCTTTCTCAGTGTATTCAGAATGATCTAAAGATGTTTTAGAGGGTCGTGTTGAGTATGAAAACATGAAAAATATATCATTTATGAAGACAATCTTATATGAATCCATATATAGGTGGAAAAAACAATTCATGAAGACCAATAAAATTTATGGAACATTCGTGAGACCAAACAACATTACTTGATACCCATAAAGACTGGTTCAACTATATAAATCTATACATGGTATTTTGGAATTTATAACTCATACCTTGTGATTGACTGACTTCATGTATATATTTTAGAAAACTCGATATCATTGTAGCTGATGAAAGATATCATATATTAGAGGAAGTGGATACTAATTCCTCATTATAAGATGATTCATCTTCAAGTAATCCTCACAAAGTGTAATTTTCTATAAATTCTTTTTGGAAAAAGGATCAAAAGACCCCATGGACATGTACTAGTCTATATAAAAACCATATACTATAAATCCTATAACTATATATTATGATCTTAAAACTTAGTATTGGTAATCCTATATGGATTAATAGACACAGGGGAAGATCCTGTAACGAACTCAACAATGAACTACACCACTTGAATAAGAGGTAAAATAGAAAATTCATTAGGGAAGACATCACTAAAATAGCATACCATTTGTGGGAATTTAGGCTAATTCATTCCTGATTCATTTATATAAATGTTATCAATCAAGGCTGTCATGCCATTCAACCCACATTGCTCTGGACTAGCTCTAACTTCAAAGAGAACCCATTAAACCTTGTGAATATATGAAACTCCCTACAGTGATGTAAAAGTCACCTAGAGGCAATAGTTGTCCACATATTCAAAAAATTGAACAAACTAGTCCACTATAATGATGAATTTAAGGCCCTTCATATTGAGGAAAAAGAGGATCTCTGAAAATTAAAAACATCCTATCTCATTGGTGAACTTTATAAGACGGTGTACACTATGTAAACATTTTCACAAAAGAGAATCAAGGATCATCACTCCCAATTAATACAAAATTTCAGGCACAAAAATTTCCATAACAACCACAAAAATAAAATAAGTCGAGGTGCTTATAATGATGAAAGAACATAAAAAATGTAGATGCTACTAAAATCATACCTCGAACTGTAAAATGTCTTGGACTCTACTCTCCGGGATCATGTTTTAATTTATAAACATTGCCCATTACGCATCTCTAAGATACAAAAATACTACCATGATCAGGCCTACAATGATTACCATATGAAACTAGTGTCTTGATACTACAACCATGACCACCCCATCACCCAGATCAAATGGTAGCACTCCTACCCATACTTGTTGTGGATTTGATGATCCTTCTCTTGGATCTAGATTCCATGATGATCTTATCTCACTCGACAATGGAAGAAAATTTTATGAAAAATTCTATGAATATTATATCCTGCAACAATATTGGCACTTACCAGGATCCCTCTTAGATTGATGTTTTTTGTGTCCATGAATCCCATGGTAATGAATGATTACAAAAATAAAAGTAAATGAACTTTTACAGGTACTAAAATCTTGAGAGGTCTCAAAGTGATGTTTCCTGCCACCAGATAATACAATATTAGGTCAAGAAGATTATTCCAGCTGATCAGGACCTCCAACTTTCGTTAGGTTATGTTTGGTAATAAGGGCTTGGTTTAATATACCAGACATATTAGTCAACCAAAAATGTTTCACTTGAGATCTTATTGGATTCTTAATACCATCATCTAAATTTCTCACTTTTGATGGATAATAAGCATAATATATAGGAACAAATCTTTGAATCTCTATAAAATGACATGATTAATCCATAATAAAAATAGAAACGTACCATAGGTTCATGAAAACCCAAGAATAATCATCCCTCAATATCATAGGGAAAAAGAATACATAGAATAATTCCTGAATACTATCCTGGAATAATCCCTGATGATGATATTATTGAGTGATAGCATTACACTGTTGGCTGAAAAAATCACAAAGAATATACATGAAAATGTTCACTCTCCTCACAAGAGGTCTCTAATGATGCATGAAGATAAAAAACAAAACCTCAATTCGAGTGAATATGTGGTAAAATGTGAATACTGAAACTCCCACATCAACTCTTACATAGTAGGGGAAGGTCAAAGAGATCCATGTTTTGTCTATATAAGTCATAGAAAACACTCAAGAAACTTGGAATCATCACCATCATTGGGAATAATATTTTGTTCCACAAGTTCCACTACTGGAGGTAACACTTCTGGCTCAGGGCCCACCACCTTCAGATCATTATTGTCACCACACACATGGTGTATTACTCGAGGTTGTCATGGTGACCCGACACATAAAATTACAAGCACACACCTCAGAAATTGTTTGATTTTAGATGTCCATATATATAAAAATAGGACTGGTACAAGTCATTCCGATAAGTAATTCATCCCCCCCCTTCATCCATCTAAAGCTAGGATTGGGTGATAGGAATGATCATAAAGAATCACAACGGACACATCCTACTACCCAATACTAAGGTTAGATAAGGGTCAGGATCTATGTTTCACTATATGGGTGTCAATATATGGATTTTAAATTTAATTATATAGAAGAAAACACCCTTTAAATTTGAATTGGAATCCTCATTTAATGGTGATCATGTTAAATCTATGATTTAAAATTATTGAATTTACATAATCGACTGGTCATCTGAAATACCATTCTAAATTCTAACAGGTACATGATTTATTAATTGAAATTAGTAGTTTATATAACTACAGTCAAACATAAAAATTTGATAGAAAAATGTAAAAGGTAATAAAAGATGATATGACTAAATAAATCATCATCCCCACTTTATAGAGGTACATGCAATCATTAAATTTACAAATAAATTCATGTATTCAAAATCAGATAACCTTTCTATCTATGTAAACATTGTTACATAACTAATACATGTGATATTGCTAAATTTGGTTGGAAACATCAAATAGATAGGAAGACACTATTTAGGTTGATTTAGAAACATTAATAACCTATTAATTAATATCTTTTACCCTATCATTAGTTTCATTGTATATGTATCAATATAGACACACACAATAGTTGTCATGAAATCATAAAATGCAACCTACATGGCATGGTATTACGAAAGACATTTTAATCTAACAAGGTTCCAAAAATGATGCATTATCCATGCTTCCCTACCATATTAAGAAAAAATAAAATGTAATCCAATATAATTAAACAATAAAATAAATTATGATGTTCACCACATAATAGTTGAATCAAATCAACTACAACATGAATAATATAGAAATAACAAATCTTATCCCTAGTATGTAGGATTTTCACATTACATGGGTTAGCTACTTCCGGAAACAATCTCATTGAAATTTTTTGATAGGTCGCACTATCCTATCTACTGTCCCAAAATACTATGGAGAATAAATGAAAAATTCTAATACTAATTTGTAATGCCCCTCCCCAAATTCCATGAAATGGTAACCTGAGATTATTGCTCACAAGGCCTTAAGCATGCCTCCCCACACACCAGAGGCTTATAACTAGTATAAAGGGTCCAAGGTTGTACAATTTGGTGACTAAACCTTCATAATATAGTAGAACATGGGAGAAATAAATGAATAGATAAATAGAATAATCATAATAATGAAACAAGGTTGCAGAAGTAAAATATCTAAATGAAAATAATAAACAATCCATCCATAACAATATCTAGTAACATCTACAATATGATGTCATGTATTGTATCTAAACCAATAAGGAATATTAAAAAACGGACATAGAAATACATATATACAAGTATATTAAAAACCAAAATACCAAATGACTATCTCTTGATTGAATCATGAGCCTAGGCTTGGTCTTATTCTTCCTTGCTCCCATGATACACTCAATCATGAATCAACAACTAAAAGATTGTTCATATCCCTAACTATATCCACATAATTAGTCTAGGTACAATAAGAGGCCTAGATAGGGTGTGAAATAAACATTGTTTTCCACCACCAATGGTGACTATAAAAAATCCTCCCTATGAAAATAACCATTTCCATCTGCAAGTATAACTGATAAGTAGTAAATAAAGATAGATATATCCAGTCCCATGCATAAGATGTAATAGCAATAGGACAATGAGATGAGAAACCATATATAAAAAGTATGAATATGAAGAAATGACCAGCTCAAAATATTCCATATGTGAAAATAGTAATAGACCTATAAGGGCTAGGTTCCATCTATGTAACCTGTGAAACTTATATATGAATATGTAAATGAATACTGTTGTTTTAGGTTTCATACCTCAATTCTTCTCAATTATGACAACCCTTGTATTTATAAAAAATTAATTAAAGGTTTGTTAAACAAGAATAGAAATAATACATCCAAGAAGATCGAGAAGTCTAGTGTAATTTATAATTAGTTACCTTGTATAACAACTTAAAATATGGCATATACTATCATTACTAAAACATCCTTAACATGATCATCTTATTCCATCATTCATAAAACTGCATGGGATAACCATGGGACATACCTAAGAATGTAATGTGCTATTAAGGCCAGTAAAGGGATAATAAAATAATAAAATGAAGAAAGTATTATATGTTTCAAAATGTGTATATCAATGGGACATAAAAGGAGTGAGAGTCATAAACATGAATAATGGGGCATGATATAGCATGTTAACATAAGTGTAAAATATGAATGTGGAAATACATTAAACATGACATCATAAAAATAATTTAAGGTTAAACACCAGGATATCATTACATAATGCTGTTAGAATAGCCTCCCACACAATATAAGTGGTGTATCATTAGACTAAAACATTACCCAATGTATTGGAGGGCTAGCTCGATGCACGCATCATAATCATATCATGTACATCCATACATGCGCCACATAAGTCATTTACCGAGAACATATTTCGTCACATTGTATCCCACCATGATAGTGTTTTGAATAAATAAATATATATACCCAATAAAAAAAGTATAAGTGCATAACAGTGAATACCCTTGATAGGAAATGGGTACGAGTAATCACTACCCAATTGTTTAGCATGGAAAATCATAGTGAGATTTCAACATCATAATGGTGGCTTACAATCTTCATGGGATGGATTAATGAGAGTAAAAGGGGTGTGAAATAATTTATTCCTAATATTTGATGTATGTGGGATATGGAGGAATGTATAACAACACTAGTAATAGTAGATAAAAGACATAAGATATAGATAATTATTGAATAAAGAACAGAATGAGAGAATCCCTTACCATGGGAGAGTGATTCCAAAAGCTTGGGAGGAGCTTCTTGGGAGATTGGGAGAATCATTGGATGACTGTATATTTGGGATGTAAGAGTAGGTAACTATTCAAGGGTTTTGAGTGATGGGGAGTGGGATATTGGGTGGGTTTATATAGTAAAAGAGTTGGGAGTTCTTTATTATTTCCCAAAAATTGGTTTTGGACTCTATTTAATAATGTAATAAAAACCACATATATTTGTGTGGTTTTTCCCATGTTTTGTAAAAAATGGGAGTTGTTCTCTTTATTTTATAAATAAAAGGCCCCAAATTATTAAAATAATATCCTTGGGGATGTGGAAGTGGCATATATTATTAAAGAAATGATTTTAAAAACATAAAATATAATATAGGTTTTGAAGGATTCATATGAGATTCAAAAAAATAAAATAAAATAACCTAAGAATCAGATTAGTTTAATGGGGATACAAATATTTGTTATTATATAACTCTTATAGAATTTATTACATCACTTTTGCTTCATTATGATGTCATAATACAGAACATATATTTTTAACAAATTTAATTTTGACCTAAAAATTAAATTATTTGATGGAATTATCTAAAATTCATCATTAGATGATTTAGATGTTATGAATCTAAAACTAATATTTATTTTATCAATATAATTTTCTAAATATATGTATTTAACTTTCAAAATTGAATCAAAATTATATTACACTATAGTGAATAGATTCATTTGCGACGGGGAAGGGTCCCGTCACAAATAGTCTGTCGGGAGTACCTATTTACGATGGGAATAGGAATCTTGTTACCAAAGGTTTTACGTAGGTTGTGCACCAAACCACAGGAAGGGTACTCATGATGGGTGGCTACACTCGTCACAACATACCTTCGGTGGTTTTTAGAATTTTTTTTCATGATTTATCTCCCATCGTAAATGTTATATCAGCAGATAGATATTTGCAACAAGACCCGTCGGAAATACATTTTTAACCACCACCCATAATTAATAGGGGGTTAGCATTTGCGAAGAGTCTCATCGAAATTAGTATTATTTGTGATGAGAATACACTCATAAATATGCTCATCCCAAATAATCTAACCTATATATACCCACAACCTATTTTTTCCCATTTCATAACACTCTCAACTTCTCTATCATATATACTCGCATATTGTCTCTTAAATTTTTTCAATGATTAAAATTTAAATTTGTTCAATTTTTAAGCCTTTTATCATACGAATGATTTGATTTGAAGGTATTTATCCATTAAATTTATTTATTACTTATTTCATTTTATTTTATATTAGTTATAATTATTGTTAATTAGCGACAATTAAATTAAACATCAATTACATAGTTTTATTTTGCATTATTTATATATACAAATATGTTGTTTTATTAATATTTAAATTGTTATTTAAAAGTAAATAGTATTAGTCTTTGGTAATTTCGTAGAACTATCATTAATAAATAATAATTACATTTTAATTAGTATTAATTGTTTTTAATTAGTGGTAATTAGTATTTATGATGATTAATTAGTAGAAAATAGTGTTAATTTGAAATTATTACTAATAAATTGAAGGAATTTGTGGTAATTAGTAATAATTAGTTCTAATTAGTAATAATTAGTAGTAATTATGACTAATTAGTGGTAATTAGTAATAATTATCAGTAATTAGTCAAAATTAGCGATAATTAGTAAAAATATGCAGTCTTTAGTAATAAATATAAATAAATAGTAATAAGTACTACTATTTAATAATATGTAGAAATAAATAGTAATAATTAGTAATAATTACTAACAATTTTTTTAATTAGTAATAATTTGTAATAATTAGTAGTAATTTGTAATAATTATCTGTAATTAGTAATAACTAGTGGAAATTTGTAATAAATAGGATAAAATATTAATAAATAGAAATAAATTTTAATAAATATAAATAAATAGTATTAAATAGTAATAAATAGTAATAAATACCAATAAATAGTATTAAATAGTAGTAATTTGTTATAATTAATAGCAATTAGTGGAAAATACTAATATTTAGTGGTAAATTGTAATAATGAGAGGTAAATAGTAATAATTAGAGGTAAATAGTAATAATTAGTGATAAATAGAAATAATATTAATAAATAGTAATAATTTTTAATAATTAGTGATAATTAATAATAATTAGTAATAATTAGCGGTAATCAGTATTAATAAGTGATAATTTGTAATAATTAAAAACAAATAATATTAAATCATAATAATTATTAATAATTACTTACAAATATTAATAAATATTAAAAAATATTAAAAAAATTTAAAAAAATTTAAAAAATAGTAAAAAATATTTAAAATTTGGAATAATTAGTAATAATTGTTAATAATTAGTACAAATGGGTAATAATTATCTGTAATTATAAATATTTAGTGACATTTATTAATATTTAGCGGTAATTATTAATAATTTGTGGTAATTAGTAATAAATAGTCATAAGTAATAATAAGTATTAATAAATTGTAATGAATAGTAATAATCCGTAATAACTGGTAAAAAATAGTAATAATTAGTGGTAAATAGTAATAATTAGCATTCAATATTAATAATTTGCAGGAAATAGCAATTATTAGATGCAAATAGTAATAATTTGTAACAAATAGTAATAATTAGTAATAAGTAGTAGCAATCACAAAAAATTAGTAGTATTTAGTAATGATTAGTAATAATTAGTTATCATTACTAATAATCAATAATAATTCGTTATAATTAGTAATAATTTTATATAAATAGTAATAATTAATATTAATTAGTGGTAATTCACAATTATTATTAATAATTAGCGATACATAGTAATAAAAAGTTGTAAATTGTAATAAATATCTGTAAATAGTAACAAATAGTAATAATTAGTAAAAATTAGTAACAATTATTAATAATTAGTAACAGATACTAATAACTATGAATAAACATTAATTAATATTAATAAATATTATTATATTGTAAAATTTGTAACAATTATTACTAATTAGTAATAATTAGTAGTAATTCATAATAATTAGTAGTAATTAATAATAATAAGATGTAATTTGTAATAAATATTAATAAATAATAACAAATATTAATATATATTAATAAATATAAAGAAATAATAATTAATAATAATATTTAGCAGTAATTAGAAATAAATAACGGTAATTGTTAATAATTTGCAGTGATTTGTAGTAATATATAGAGATAATATGTAATACATAGTGGTATTTATTAACAAATAGAAATAACATGTAATAATTAATAAGAAATACGAGTAATTAGTAACAAAAAAGGTGAATTAGAAATAATTAGAAATAAATATCAGTAATTAGTAATAAATAATTGTAATTAGTAATAACTAGAAATAAATTTTAATAATTAGAAATGAATTTTAATAATTAGTAATAAATAGAAATAAATTATATAATTATTAATAATTAGTAGTAATTAGTTATTACTAGTAATAATTAGTAATAATTATCAGTGATTAATGGTAATTAGAGGTGATTAGAGTAAATTAGTGATATTTGGAACTAATTAGAAGTAATTAGTACTAATTACCTATAATTAGCAATAATTAGAAATAATTAGAAATAATTACTAATAATTACGATTAATTAAATATTTTTTTGGATAGTGTTTTTCTTATATTAAATTAATCTTAAATACTAATTATTTTGTATTTTTTTAGAAATATGGAACAAGAAAGTCGAAAACTATTATTATTAGATGATTGTGCTGGGATAAATCAGCGTAGGAGTCCAAACCCTTCTGATATAAATCTTGTATATATTGATGGTGTTGAAACATTATTATAATTTGTATCATGAAAACCAAATTTTATTTCAGAAGGGATAATTAAGTGTCCATGTAAAAAATGTGGTATGTGGATTTTTGACACATTTTAAAATGATAGGGTTCATCTATTGCGTTTTTGTTTTTAAAAAAGATTATGTTTTATGGTATCAGCATTGTAAATTTAGTTCCATAAAAGATAATAATAATTTTTTTCTATAACCATCACGGTTTCAAAATGTAGAAAATGATGTTGAAGGTTCTACTTTTCAAAAAACTAAAACTCATGATGATATTTATTAATGTTCTTAGTTGGAACCATCTCAAATTTAAGAGTTGTTGAGGTTCAGTGAGGATGCCTTTTATCATATTTGTTAGGTAATAAAATTTGAAGAGATTCCAAATTTATGGCTATTAAATCAGATATAGAATGTCAAATAGTTGTTTTAATCTTATATTCTATTTGGTTAAAACAATGTTACATGAATGAAATGAGTTTCCTACCAGTTTCTATAAGGGAATGGTGCTGGTTCGTAATTTATGTCCTGATTATCAGAAGACACATGCACATTCAAAAGATTTCACCTTATATTATGGTGAAAATGAGTTGTTGGGTAGTTCCCTACATGTGGACAATCATGGTTTAAAGGGGTCCAACTAGGGCAATCTGGATTGATTCTTTTAAAATTGATGAGGTTTTTACCACTTACACCTAGTTTGGAACTTTTATTTATGTCTTAGAACACAACATCCTTAATGTAATGGAACTAAACATATATTTCAAATCGTAAAACCTGAAATCATCTCTATGATAGTGATTAATGGGAAATTTTGATCAATTAAATTTGTCTTTTGCTTTAGAATCCAGAAATATGTGATTATGTCTATCTACCGACAGTTTCTGTTTATTTATCTCTTAAGGTAGTGAATATTCATGTTGGCCTGTTTTTATAAATCCATAAAATTTATCTCCTTGGATTTTAATGAAGGTTCCATATATCTTTTGGACCATATAAATCCAGGACATCCAAAAAATATTATTTATGTTTATTTGTATACATTTATAGAGTATTTAATTTTATAATAGAGTATTGGTATCAGTATATATGATGTTGCTGTGAAACAAAATTTCCTACTGAAATCAACACTAACGTGGACAATTAGTGACTTCCCATAATATGAAATGTAATCTGACCAGTTTACAGAGATTCCAATGTAACATCTTAAGCAGATATAGTAAACTTCAATTTAAATAATTCAATAGCTTATTCTTCATGAAAACCCGAGTTCAAGCGCACCATGATATACCAAACAATCCATTTAAAAAGTAGTTATGAATAATAAAAATTAAATTGTGAAATTAATATATTATATAATTAATCAAAAGTTTTTACATAAACCAAATTGTTTTTATTGGGATTATATAACAATTAATACAATTTTATATGTTAATATACTATATTTTTCTCAAAATCAATTTCACCACCTCTTAATAGAGAACCCATTTTAAATTCAATATTTGAAACTTTTATATTTCCATTTTGAAAAAAGTAACCTCTTATTCGAAATATAAAAATCAAAATTTATTTTTATTTAATTTTTTGTATTTGTCTGATAAGTTTCATGTTTTTATTGATAGAGAAAATACTAAATTTTAAATGAAAAAAACATTTTGCATCGAAATAATTTATATTGTAAAATTATATTATTGATTGGTTTTAATATATAATAAGATTATATATTCATAATTTAATGTAATTACTTTCATTGGAATCATTTTCACATTTAAATTTTATATAAACATATGTCAATATTCTGATGATTTTTTACTTTTAGAAAACCCATTTCTCATTTCATCAATGGGATTAATTTTAATATAATTTAAGAAATTAATATTTTTTGAAATTTGTAAAATGGATTCCATATTTTGAATTAGTGTTTAATTTTTTTTAAAATATTTTTGTTGACAATAACAATAGTAACTTTAGGTATTTTGTTTACCAGGGTTAGGGTAAATAAGTTAATAAAAATAAAAATAAAAATATAAAATTACCCTAACAACAGTAAAAATTATTTTGGATTATTAAATTTGACCCTTAATATCTATGGTTATAAATTGAATCATTCATTGGACACTTTTCCATGAATATAAAATGGATAATTTTAAAATCAATAACTGAGACAAAATGCCACACTCTCATTTCATATAAGTATAATATTTTTAATATAGACATAAAAAAGAGATAAAATCGACCCAAAATAGTATTTAAAACATAAAATAATTATCTAAATCATATTAATTTATTTTTAATTTATAATGATTAAATAATTACTATTAATAGTGAAATAATAGTGAAGTAGAAATTATTTTATTAGTAGATGTATCAAATAAATGATATTAAAATTATTAGATGAAATATAATTTCAATTAATTAAGGATATCCATGAAATTTCTAGGTTATTATGACATGTTATGATTATATTAAATTGTTTTTTTGAAGATATATTTCTATTTTAATTTTATCTAATGTCAATCAAAAGAATGGTCTCAAAATTGACACTATTGATATTTTATTAAAATAACATTTTATTAAATTATTTAAATAATCATTAAAATCATTAAAAAATACAAAGTGATAATTATGAGGTATACTATTTCATAAATATTATATTTAATGAAAATTTATCCCACATCAGAAAACACTTATAAACATTTAATATTTATAATATTAGTACTATAATTAAAATTAAATATATTAATTAAGGATAAATAAAAAAATTATGGTTTATAATAAAATCAAAACATTTATAAATTTTTTTGGGAGTATTGTTACCAACAATAATATTATATTATTAATAGATAACTTTTGAAATATTTTTAATCCAAAATCAATTTATAATAAATTAATAGTTTTAGAGTTTCCTAAAGTGTGCTTCCCCATTCTTAAAAATAGGAACCCATCCTTCTCTTTTATTCACACCTAAAATTAAATTTGGATCTTTAAAACCTAATAATTTCCCAAATAATATTCTCAAAATTCATCCTAGAAGAAATTATATGTGATGAAATCCAACCTAAGGGGTCATTTTGTTCAAAACAAAAGAAGATACCAGAGGAAGTAGTAATTGTTTTATCATCTCTTTCAATTTTATTTTTTATCTATGTCCTTTTTTTGTTTTTTCAATAATAATGTATCAATACCATAATATACTATATTTTGAGTTGATTTTATTATTGTGGGATTACCATATTCCTTCTTTTACTAATCCTACAAAAAATAATATGACCATGCATACGTACGTACAACATACCGTCTCCACGCTGTGGTGTAATTTGTTTTTCAACAATAATTTATTCGGATTTCTATAATGGTGCATATATTGGATATAAATAATTGATACAAATGATTATGTTTTTATATAATTAATATAATATCTAATTTTATACCATTAAAAAATTAAGGAACTGATAGTATCGCTCGTGTGTACGTACGAACTATCATATCCACAACATGGTGAGATTAATTATCCACATTAACCCTTCAATAATGATAATAAAAAAATTTAAAAAATGAGAAAATATAATATTTATAAAGTTAACATAATTTTGTATTTGAATAAAATATATAATATTCATTATAAAAATTAAATACACACGAGAACAATCTTAAAGAAAAGAAGCTGTTAACACCCAAAACATTGGGAATACCAAAATATTATTAACAAAATGATATAAGATGATAATATAAGATATCATAAATTTATATATGGTCTTTTTATAATTTAATAATATACTATAAACATTATACAGGATGTTAACACACTCTTGACTAAAGGAATTCCCAAGGTAAGGATTAATTTCACAATCTAGTAATTATTTGGGATTAATTTTACTTAAGAATTTTCTTGGACATATTTATCATCCATGTACATGATTCATAAAAATGTATGTCAAAACATTCATCATATTATTTTTAATAAAATTAAGTGCAATTTTTACCCATGTTTTATTTAATTAAAAGGAATATATTTTTAATTTTCCTTACAAGATACTTTGTTTGTTGTTTTTGACAAAGTATGATAAGAATGTTTCGATAACTTTTAAAACATGAGATAGTTTTTTCTCCATCACGATGCCTTAATGTTCTGAAGATTCCTTTACATTCTACAAGATTATTTTCAATTAAAATACATATTTTTAAATTGTATGTCATTTTATATAATTATTTAAAAAAACATGTATTACTCTAATGATATTTCTGATTATTTTATTAAAAACAATTTCATCTATGTCTACATCTTAGGCTAGATATTATTATTAATTAAGGTTTATATCACATGATACATACTATAATATTTTATTAAAGGGTTACTGAATATTTCGAATGTGGATGTGCTACTTTTATACGATTCATGTTTTATTGATTATTTATTAAGCTTTCATATGTTGGATTTAATATAAATGTTTATGTTGGTTTTGTTATACACATTTAATAAGAGGAACGAATTAGTCTTATTATGTAATGGGCGGGGCCTAATATTTCCCCTTGATTCATCTATAGGAATCATGGGACAAAATGGTTTGGATTTTTACACTTTTATGTATAGTATTGGCATGAGTCCTTGATAGTATGGTTATGATGTTCGAGATTATGAATTTTCTCATTATGAAATTTGTTATTGATATTACATGTGATTATTCCACTAGTATAATAACCATGTCAATGTTTACATGGAATTATTTGATTTATATTTTCCATATTATTCTCAATATAATGACTTTAAGGCTTCTGTTTTAGGTATAAACCTCATCTTAAAAGTTTATTCTCATAGTTTCTACTGTATTATTTACCCTTACTAAGCATCTGATCTCACCCCTTTCATATGTTTCATTTATCCTTGGATGTGAAGTGGAAAATGATTAATGATTAATAGGGATAATATAGGGGATGTGAGTATTTTAATGGACATTCAATGTTTTTTTTCAATTCACGATGTAATGAAATTCGGATATTTGTATATAGTTATTTCAATACTACTAAACTGATCGGTCCTTCAACATTAAATTTCTTGTGATCATGTTTATGTAATAAAATAATGAACTGGATCTGGGAATCTGGGGTTAGAGCATTACATCAAGAATCATGTCTTTACTATATGAGAGACAATAAAACATTTATTCTCATCAAAGGATGAAAACCTTGTTTTTTCAATTTTCATCATCAATTCCATCCAATTGGTCAACCTTTTCTGAGGAAAATTTATCATTTTTGAAAAAACACAATTAAAATTGATTGCCCCCACAATAATCCCAGGTATGGAGTTAAAATAATTTTCCTCTTCATTAACTACCAATACATTTGGACAAACTATAAACTAATAGAAAATTGATTGATTTCAGGAAGAAAGTAATAGTATAAAATTGTGATTTTTTTGGGATATTTCATGTTGGAACGATTTATTGGTTCCTCACATGTTGTTAATCATGAATATTTAGAACAATTATTTTGATAATATATTTTATACAATTTTGGATAAAATAGTTATGACCAAATAGATTCCAAAGGAATAATTAAATCCTTCCCAAATTTATAGGCGACTAAAAAATAGACTGTTTGAAAATGTCATTTCATGGATGTTAATGAAGCCAAAAGTATCTTATACAAATTTCAAATAAAATAAATTACTATTTTGTCTGTGGATTTCAGATTTGAGTCTTTCAGAAGGTTATGTTTCCAACGTGGTCAGATATTTCAGAAATGAGATGATTATCAAATTAAAAGGTCCTGATTTTCATGTTATAATAGAAATAAATGTTCCAATTGAATTATGAATTTTTTTGTCTTATATGATTTGGTATGCACTAAAATAAATATCATATTTTTTCGATACTATTGTGCATCGAAAACAAACTATGATGAACTAAGTAGACTGCATGAAGATGTAGTTTTAATTTTATGTAAACTGGAAACAACCTTCACATCATCGTTCTTTGACTCAATGGAAGATTTAATATTGAATTTTCCACATGAAGAAATATTTGTAGGTAATTTTTTATTCCATATGGATATACCCATTTGAGATATGAATGTAGAAACTGTTGGAAAAAGAAAATAACAAAGCATCGGTAGAAGGATCAATTAAAAAAGATTATTTACAGGAGGAAATTTCTTTTTTCTACACATATTATAATCAATCTCAATATCACTAATAACACAACTGCATGGGAAATAAGGAGGGAAATTATAATGATTAAATGAGAAATGAATTCTTAGTTTTTAACCAGCCCGAACATGGATTTGGTGGTGTCTATGAATGATTAAATTTAGATGATGGACACTACAAATATTATACATATGTTCTTCTAAACTATGATGAAATGACAACATTTATATTGTGAGTGATCCTATCAGTTATACTATAATCATGGTATTGTAAATTAATATTAATTTTTTGGTTATATAATAATTATATCAAGAAACAGTTTCCAAAAATTACATTAGTTTCATTTGAAGAAAATTGGAAAAATAATTTTTCCTACTGGTTTCAGAAATTTATAAAATAAATTATTTATTGTTTAACATATAAAATTAAATTTGTACCAGTTATATTGATAATTATTTTAAAAAATTTCATCTATCTCAACATGATGATAAAATTGGTCATTGATTGTCGGTATTGAGTGACCCACCATCCAAAAAAGATAAATCTTATAATGTATAAGTGGTGAATGATTTTTGATTTCATACATGTGAATATTGGGAATAAAAAAAAGAATAGTGGTGATTTAATTAGAGGATATCATTACAGAGAAATTGATTTGGACTTTTATGGAATGTTGGAAGCCAACACCAAACAATTTTATCTGAGACATAATTACAAAAAAAATGTTTAAATGTCAATTGTTAGACACTGGGAGAGGCATGGGTGTTAATATAATCTATGGAGTCATTAATATTAAATTAAAAGAAATCATGTAGTAAATGAACCATTTTTATAAACTCACAAGATACCTTGAATTTAATAAAAAATTACTGTGATACTTCAAGAGAGTTAGGTGATTGATGGAGCATAAGAAAAATGAAATCTCACGACAACATGTTTACTCAAAATGAATGTGGTTCCACTAAAGTAGAAGGAATTGAAATTTATTAAGAGACTTCCCTAAATAATATTTTTCATATGAATACATAAATATCATTGATGACATACAAATGATCAAAGTCGATCGTGACAATGATGTTATTAATGTTACAAATGGATTTGAATTGAAAATAGATTTTGAAAATGAATCTCTTATGTAAATTGACGATACTAAGAAGAAATATGAAGATATTGACACTGTCATATATGAAGATGAGAATGGAGATGGATATTGACATAGTTAAATGCTAGAAATAATTATATATAATATATCTATATATATAATAGTTATTTTCTTCTATTTTCTAAACAAAATAATTTTATGTTATAGATGGAATCGAATCTATTTCTTTAGTTCGATGGGGATGATTTACTAGATGAAGAGCAAGATATTGGATCATCTAACCCTCAGACTACTGGTAGATTAGTGATGACTCAGATGGGCCATGGTCTTTCAAGATTGTTGATTCTTGGCCCTATCACAGAGCGATGTCCACATCTTGGCTTCTATCCACCCATGTAAGGGTATCTTTAATACTGGATTTCAGTTAGTTTTCATTAATTATTATTACTTTATTGATATAATAATTTATTGATCATTTGTTTTTTTCCAAATCATTTCACATATATTTACTAGATAGAGGACTGCTATATTTAAAAATTATTTTTTCAAGAGAATGTATTAAATTGGATCAGATTCCTATTGATGTTCAACACCGCATGTTAGATCATTGGATGATACATAAATATAGAAAAACAGTTTTGAAATTTAATTATTTATTAACATGATATTATTAGTTGTTTGAAGGGTTTATGATATCTAATTGATGAGAGAATAGATGAACCTATATGGAAGGAAATGGAGGGTTGTATACATGATCGTTGTCATTAGTTGTTGAAAAATATGAGGAGGAAAACAACGAAAAAATTAGGAGTCACAATGTTTAATCAGTCATGCTACAAACACCAACCTGATTACATTACATCTCAGGTTTGAGATGGATAATGTTCGAAGTAGATGGGTGGTCATTTTTAGAGGAGATCATTAGTAGATTGAAAGTATTGGGTGAGATAGGAGGTGACACATCGAGATGGTAGTCATACATTAGTATGCATTGGGAACATATGGTATATAACATTTTTAATTAATTAATGTAACTTTAGATGTAAACTATTTTTTATATTCATATCCGATGTTGAAAAACCAGATATTATTAAGATTGATGTTTATAATAGTATTTACATTGATCAAATCCCTGTAGAGGTTATAGGTGATCACCAGTAGAATATCACGGTCAATATAATTTGTTTTTGAGTTTTAAAATTATCTTCAAATAATATTTTAACTATTTTAATTTTGAATTGAAATTGAAGAAGCCATATGAGGTCGCAACATCTCTGACATATAATTAGTTTCAGGCGAGACCAATTATCAGACCTAAGTTGAAAGATTTAATGAGGTAGAATTGTTGTAGGAAACCCAATATCCCATAAAAAAAAGAAAATTTGTTGGTATCATCTCTCAATTGACGCTTGTGAGTTATTATGGTAACGTTACTATGTCAATGTACAACTCAAGAAAAGATCATACATATTCTTCATCATCTACTGGATAGTATAAGGAGCATCTACGAGCTCAGGGTGGGAATATTGAGAGTATTCATTGGAAGAGGAAGAGTATCATCAATAAAAACAAAAATAGTAGGAGGATGTGCGTCGATGATAGAAGTAACAACACAAGAAGATGATAAAGCACATGCAATATATGACACATGGTTTAGGGATGGAGTTCCCACCACCATCTCCTCCATCTCCTCCATAAGACCTCCCCATCATTAGTATATTTGCTTTTTTATGATAGAACATTTGAATAGAATTTTGTAATAATATTATATATTTACATTCCTATATAGTGAATTTTTTATATTGTTTGGAATATTATATTTTTATTATTTCATTATTTATTTATTTATTTAATATTTTGTTTCCTTATTATTATTATTATTTTTGTATTTATTTAGTATTTAATAAAACTGTTATTTTTTATAAATTTTTACTATTATTTTGTTATTATTAAAATTTTTTATATTTTTTCGAATATTGAGGCTTTTATTAGTTTATATAACTATTTTTTTTATTATATTGATTATATTGATTAATTTTATTTTATTAATAATTTTATAATTTATTATTTTAATAATAATAATAATAATAATATATTAATTATATTAATTATATTAATATTTATATTATTAATATTTATATCAATATTATTACTATTTTATTAACAATATTTTGTTATTATTATTATTATGAGTTTATTATATTATATTATTTATATTATTTTAGTATTGTTCTTAATATTTTTTTAAGTTTTATTATTATTAAATTTTTATGTTTTGTACGACAAGTATGTTATACTGTCGTAAATAACAATTACCAACAGAACCGTCACAACTGGATTTATCTTATAAAAACAAAAGAAACAATTTACGAGACCATTTTATATAATAGAGCATTTTTGGAGGTACACTGTCATAAATTCACCATCATGAATAATTCAATTTCTAGTTGTGTTAGAATTTCTAGGTTTTTTACAATAATAATTTTCAAAACCCTAATAAAATTTTCATTTGAATTCATATAAATTTTATGAAAACTTATATTTAAAAAATAATATTTAATTATAATATTTTATTGAATAATTATTTATTACAAAAATCCATTATATGATCAAAATAAATTTCTTAATTGAAATTGAATATTACCCAAAAATACTATTTTCATTTTATTTTGTCAATTTCAAAATAATTTCTGAAGTAACATTAATAAGAAGAAAATATATTCATTATTATAGAAAATATAAATATTAATATTGTGACGGTCTTGATAAATTCCCATTTATTACACCAAAAAATTTCCAAAGGGAATGATGCATGATAATGACATTTTCATGGGGTGGTTCAGCGTATATGGTTTGTTCTGTGATCTTGATGGGCTTGAAATTTTCCTGTAAATGGATTTTATCAAGCTTTAGTTGTTGGATCTCAACTTGGGATTCGTTAAGGGAAATTTAAAATGATGATATATACCTTATAAGCTCCGATAAATGGGATTCATAGTGTACAATACTATATTTCAAGGTTGTCACTTCCTTTTTCTATGTCAATTGTATTTTTCAAAATGAAATATTTATAGTAGTCGTAAGATAAATATTCAATGACTATATTATCCATGGTTATTATGTTTAATTTTATTTTAAAAATGATAGCATATAATAAAACCAATGATCTGAATGTGTTTTCTATAACCATAATATACAATAAGACATATAATTAAATCACAATGTAAATTGTATTTTTAATGGTTTAGGTCATAAAATGGCTTCACAATAAATACAGCACATATTTACAAATCATTAATTAATAAATTCGTATTGAGTATAAATAATATACATATATTTCATAATTTGGTAAATATTATTCATACCATCCAATTCATTGGGTATTTTATAGTGGTGATTAAAATATTTTGTCGTTCATTTAAGTTACTTGTTGGATGTTCTATATGCCATGAAACATAGTACTTTTTTTAAAATCTCAAGGTTTTATAGATAAAATGTAAAAATATATGGTAAAAGACTTAAAAAATGATGATTATTTTTTAACCCCTGGTTGAGTGTTTATCATCCCAAATATTCCCCATGGAAAATTTTTTCTATACCTTGGTTCCATTAACATTGGAATAGTGTAATGGCATTATTAGAATATTAAGTGTGTTTCCAAAGCTGGCCCTTTCTTCTAATATAAAAGAGACTGACATAAATCCTTTAAAAATTAAACCTCCTCCAGGAAATTTCACTGAATATAAAAAAACATTTCCTCATATACAGGTCATTTACATATTCTTAATCCCCTGGTCAAAATAATTTTTCCTAAGACCTCAACTTCCAATGAAATATCCAAGAGAAGATCAAGTATCCAATGTAAGTATTACATTATTCATAACAATTTATAGTAAATATTTCTCTTCCATATATATTAAATCCATAGAAATATAATAAATTTAGTATAATTATTAATAAAAAATGCTATTATATTAGTATAATTATGATTATTTATTCTTCTACATACACTAAAAACAAAATCAAATTTAGTGTGTTGGGGATTCCACCACCACGACAAAGTGACATCTTCCATTTTTATTACATGTAAATGTTTGGTTTTAATTCTCTTAAAATGAATAAATATGATATATATAATATAAATATGATTTTTAAATGTCAAATTACAACATACATTGTGTCACTATTATTCATTGTCGAATGGAATCGTTAATAATGTGTATATGCAAAACTCACCTCCAGGAGAAATGGATTAGATTTTTCATCACCACCAATAATGGTTGGATGTAAAAATATATTAAATATATAACAATTATTTCTATTGAACTATTATTTTTTTGTATATTACAAAAATATTTTACAACACTTTCTACCAAAGTTAATATTCAGAAGGAGTTACAATAAAATTGAGCGAACAACCTCATGTTATAAATGAAGGAATCAAAAATATATAATAAATTAGAAAAATATGATAAATAAGAAGAAATTTTATTTTTATATCTTGATAGATAATGTTATTTGGTATATATATATAACTAAATTTGTTTAATTATTCAGGAAGTCATGTTTATGTGAAAAATACATTTAGACATAAGTAAGGGTTTTATCTCAAAATAAACTTCTTTGAAAAAAATGTTATTTTATGCACTAAATTAAATTTAAACAGTGTGTATAAATAAAATTGGATATAATATATCTTAAATTTGTATTATTCGTGGTCATTTTACTTCTTCATCATTATTTTTCTCACATAATGGGTTTAATAAGAATGTATCTAAAGCCGAAAATGATTCGCCTCAAAACTTCCTTCTTTAAGACACATGATCTTTTATGAACAAAATTTAATTTAAATAGTTTGTATACTTCCAATTAAATATAAAATATATTGAATCATTTTTCATCAAGGTAATTTATCTTTATATTTAAAATTTTCTTCTTACAAAGTGTTTTATTAGTATGTATCTTAATCTATAAGTGTTTCTATATAAATTTTTCTTCTATGAAAAATTTATTAATGATATGAAACAATTTATTATTTATATATCTTATATCCCACACAATAATTTATTTTGGAATGATCAGTTATATAATTCATGGTATTATCATAACCATTTTATTTTCAATCTTATATGGAATTTTTATTCAAAACATACAAGAAAAAATATTGTTCTTTCATAACTTAATACAATTTCTTGAGTTATAATTTTTCCCATCATTTTTATATTTCCTTAAATATGGTATAAAAAATGTTATATTGGTAGAAATATTTTTATTAATGTATCCATTATTGGTCAGTTTTGATATTTTAAAAAATGAAACCACACTAAGAGTAGTTCATATCCATTTAAATGACAGTTTTCCCTCATTGTACATAATTTTACCTCCCCACCATTATTATCCATTGTAGTGAGAAAACCAAAAAATTATTATCCCATGTAATGTTTATATTAACCTTATCTTAATTTTAATGAAATGTTTATGATATTTTTTATGATGTTTTATTTTTAAAGGATGAGTTCCTAAACATATTAAGTGATCTATTGTAACTTCTTCATGCCATTCTAGTGACACAATCAATTTATTTTTATTCCTTTTTTATAGAGTTATTCTCATTAAACCTCTTATATATTTCAATATATTTCCCTTAAATATATTTGTATTTAAAAGAATCTTCATTGATGAGGTTATGAATTTTATGAACCTTTCATCTTATGATAAGGATGATCAAAAACCATTGTACTATCCTCTAGACATATACACATAATGTCCCATCTCATTATAATTAAACAAATTTACTAAGTCATTTATATTAATGGTATAACAATTACAATTTCCCTTTTATTTGTAGTCATGAGCCATGTTTCCATGATTTACATATCATATACCCTTCCATAAACCATAAGATATTTATAAGAATTCATATTACAATACTTATCACAATATTGTAATTAAATTTTTATACCATCATGTTTCTTGGATGAATTCTTCAACATTGCCTGATACTTTTACCAATTCTACGACTTAATTTTTTAAATTTCAAAAAACTCTATCTCAAATTTCTCATAAAACTGTATAATCTTCTTATAACATTCAAACTCATAAGTAATCAAAGCCCTTTATAAACATGGGTTTAATATTGAGAAAAATAAATTATTTTTTTATGTAATAGTACAAAATTAAATTTGGTGTTGACATATCTGATATAGTAAAATTAGATTCATATGTTAAAAACATTTCCTAAGACTTTTTCTTCAAAAATTGGTATTTACTATCCATTATACGTCAAAAAAATTAGGAAAATAATTTCCATGAATGTGATTCTTAAATATCATCGATTAAATGGCATATAATTCATTCTTTTCATTATTTTTCTTTGTAAAAAACCAATATACATTAGATTTACCTTTAGTATAATAAATAAAAAGGATTACATTATGATGTTTCCAATATACCATAACTTCAAATACCTTCTCTAATTTTTTAAGACATCCTACAAATTTCACAGTAATATACGATGATATAAAAAGAAAGGTTATGTTCAATAGTGTATAAGAAACACAACATAAAACACAAATAAACCCTGAAATATTATTATTTAATACACCCATTATAACATAGCTAATTTATTTAATGGTATGAGTAATATTAAATGTATTTTAAAATAAATATACAAGTCCTAATAAATAAAAATGTATTGATTAATTATTAGGAATTAAATACTCAATTTTTTTAATTCATTTTATTATTCAAAAAGTACTTTTCCTCAAAAAAATGTTTTTTTGAACAAATATTATAATAAATTTATTAAACATTTATAAATTTTATTTGATAAAAATGCAATTAATTTTTATATTGGAATTTCAAAAAAAACTTAGAGAAATCTTATAATATTTTTATGAAATGATTGATTTTACACTGAATAGTGAAAGCAATAAAATTATTGAAAACTATATTTTTTATTTAATGAATTGAAAAAGTTCCCTTTTAAATTTAAATATACTAAAAGAAAAATTTGTTTTCTTATATTATGAATAATATAATTATTTCCATTTGAATCAATTTTATGATAGAATATAGTATTGAAACATTTTTATATTGAAAATGATTTCTTATAAAAAAATTCTTTTTCATGGTGTTTAGTGTTTTAATCTTACATTAATTAATACCACTTATTACAATTGAATTCTAAAAAATAGATCAAATATTATTAAATAAGGGGTTTATATTTGGTATATGGGTCCATTTTATTTATTTCATTATAACTTATAAAGATAGTAAAATATTATCACTACGATAAGGGTATATCATTAAATTAATGTAAAACATAATATAACAAGGACTATAAAATCATGTAAACACATAAATAAAACCTATTATATGGGATTATTTTGTCCATTTCAATATATTTTTTTAATACATGAAATTAAGGTTCCATATTGGTTTTATTTTGACCTTTATAACATTTTAGTAAAAGATATAGTCAGAAATGTCACTCTCTTACTTTTAACACACATATTTTATTGGGAGAGTGATGAAAACAACATAATTTCTATTCTAATTAGTTATTTGAAATAAGAATGAATTTTTTAATCATGTAATTTTATTTTTAATTTTTAGATATTTTATAACTACATTAAATTCTTACACCACATCGATACAATACTTGTGAACGTATTAGAAAAATCAATTATATGATTTTTTTAAAAATAAAAAAATTTATTTTTTAAGTGATTTTTGGTATTCTATGAATTTTATAGATAAAAAATCCTTAGGAAAGTGTTAAAGGATTATATTTAAATTAGATTTTTTTCATGTTGTTTTCAAAGTCAAATTAATTTAATAGTATAAAGAACGACATTAATGATATTTTGCAATTAATAATATTCTATTAAATAATTTAAAATTCCTAAAAATAATATTGACAGTGCTCCTAACATATGAAATATTATAATATGTTATTTAATTTCCCTATTTATTATAATGGATGATCATACTCATCTTACTTGAGGAGCTTCAAAGTTGTTCACTCCTTAATTATAATTAAACTACACTACTTTTTTTAATGTTTTTATGAAAGAAAAAACTATTAACTAATTAAAAATAAACTATCCTAAAATGGTATGAAAAATATGTTAGGTAAGAAATAATATATTTTTATTTTTTTGGATTCAAGTTCGTTTATTATTCATAATGGTTATTTAGATTCTATTTGATAGTTTAATCATGAAATATCATTCATGAAATACTATCCTTTTATTTATTATGTTTGAAATATTTCATTTCTAATAATATTATTTATTAAACCAAAATAAACCTCCTCCTAAAATGAAGGTTAATGATACACCAAAATTGAGAGTATGAAACCATCATAGACCCAGATCCATCATATTCTGTTCCATCCATTGAATACATCAACCCCATCATGTAATGATATCTCATTCAATTTAATGGAGGGAAAATACATAAATTAAGGATTATAAGTGAATTTTAGATTCATTTCATGGTGTAAAATCTCCACCATCTTACATGTCACCATCATCCACCCAATATTTTATAATAAATCATGAATTTATAGTTAGATTTTAAGAACTTTGTATCCTCCCAAAATACCAAGCATCGATTCAGTATCTCTTCATGAGAGTGTAAGAGGTCACAATGGAAGAATGGGAAATATTAAAGAAGGTAAAAATGGAGAAATAATGAAAAATAGTGGTAGAAAATATTTGGAACACTTCATTTGAAATATAATGCATGAGCTATATAATGAAACAATTCTATAGAACAAAACAAAACAAAATAATATAGGGGAAATAATTTCCCAATTTAGCAGCCCATCCTCCATTGAAATGATCCTTTTTAAATATTAATACACCCTACAATTTATAGAGGGAGGGATCCCATATTCACAACTTTTCATATCTATTTATATTTTAGACATAGTCAGTGTTTCACTTTTATCAATATTTGGTCTGTGAATATATCCTAAGATATTGAAATATCTAATTTTTTAGTATAGACACATAATAAAAAATGGAAATAATTATTGTAAAGTATAATAAATTATTGTGAATAGATTATATATGGATAAATAATGGAAATATTATCCATAAGAAAACTGCTATTCTCCACTTATTTATGTTATAATTTACCATTACCATATTTCAACACTCAAAGGTGCAGTGAATAAAATACACCACAACATCATCCTACGTCAAACTCAACACAATCATTTGAGAAATCCAACATGTAAAAAAGAACCGGAGTCACCCTCTAACAGTTGTACATATCTTGATCCTCCAAATAACCGAAGGGAAATTCTAACCCACTTGGGATGGAGACTTGAACCTAATCAAGAAACAATAATTACAGGGTTAGAATTTACCCAACATGAAACAAGATACCTGGAATATATACATAATGGATGAAATAGTGGAAAATAAACTAAAAGACATATATTCAATATCCAAAGAGCAGTAGAGGTGTCCATACAACTTAAAACCAAGATAAAACCCAAAGGTAGAAGTCTAACACAAAAGGGACAATAAAAATAGGAAACCACTACTCCATGTGTTATATAGACAATTTCTCACTATATCACCGCTAGCTTCCCATACCCATCTAACATGAATATCATCACCTCACATTGGAACATTTTACTCTAATTCTTTATAAGATAAAATTATTTCTACACACCACATTGGTATGAGATAAAAAATTTAGGATCCTTCTTAGGTGTTCAATATCATGTTACTATATAAAAAACCAAAAATTAAAAAATATAAAGAAAACAGTGCATGATAATCTATTAAAAAATTCAATATCAAAGTAATGATATTTTTTATCTATTATACTGTTCTATAACTACCTATGTAAAATGTTTCAATGAATATAACATTTATCAAATTAATACAATAAAAATCATTATAGTAAAAAGATCTAGTAAATCATGACATGGATTATTATAGCTCAAGCTAGATAGATCACTCAGACCCTAATGCTGACAAGTGCACATATCATGTTCCTATATATATGCATTGGATCTAGGGAGTATAAGAACACATCAAAAAGTAGACCCCTAATAATGTCTAACATGTCCCTAAGGAACTTATCATTGGGAGTATAAGAACACCCTATGAGTGATCCCCTTGATAGTATTAATGGACGATGCCTATTTCTACACCATCCAACTATGTACCCAAGACAACCCATGGGAAACATTTCTCATGTAATTTCATTAAAACCATATTCTGGAAATGATTTAATAAATCTATTTCATGATGCTTTGAAAGTAATTTTTATTTTACCAAAACTAGGGGAAACAATATTTTTTCAAAAACACACTCACACACACAAGTTAATAAATCATGTTAATTAATTAATTAATTAATTTATAATACAAGAGAAATAAATATTCATCATTCAATGGATGAAAACATAACTACCAACATCAAAATCATGCCACACACAACATATTATAAGATCTATGACTACTTGAGTAATTAATGATTGAAAAACCAATTCCATATTAATAATAATCTAAAATTTGAAACATAAAATAAAAAATAAATGGTCAAAAGAGGTTTTCTACCATATAAATTGAGATACAGGAACACCAAACTACAGCCAAATAAATGGTTATCAAATAGAAGAATGCCACTCAATGGACCAAGAAGTATCACTAAATAATCATCATATGAACAAAAAAATCCATAACTGCAGCCCAAAAATGAAACCACAATAAGAGAAATGAAGATGGAGATATAAATCATACCTAGATATAATAAAAATTACAAATATATAGATCATTAACTAAAAGAAGGGATAAAAAATATGTATAGACACCTAAAATCATGTAAAGCATCATGGGATACAAGGAAGAGAATATCATTACGATTGAATTAGGTTTTATGATTATAGAGCATAAGACCTACCAAATATGAGTATTATACATTATAAATCAATTATTTATATTTCAAAATCCCCAAAATTCATATATGTTGAAAAATACTTCACCTTATAAAAAATTAACCATGTGATAATTTTGTGGATTAAAAAGGAAATTTACTATGTACATTGATTCACACCACAAACCATTTTTAGGCCTTTCACCTCACGACATATTCATGTCATATGATATAGTTTTATGCCAAAAATATGTCATATAGGTAGAACAGGCCCATACACAACTAAAATATCCCAAAATAACTATTATTTCCCTCTGAGCATAAGAAATACACTCTTAAACATAAATTAAAGTGCACCATTTTGTCCAATATGTTACAATATCACTGATATAGGGATTTTCATTCCTAATAAGTCATTATTATGAATGGTATCAAGAAATACATGAGGCCATTGGTTCATTACAGATGATTTGATCCCCTGGGTTTAATTAGAATTTTGTCCATATCACCAAAACACTATGAAAAATGTAACAGAATTAGTAGGTAATACATTTAGTTGTGAATCAATTATTTCCCATGGTTAAATCCTAAAGAAAACATATGGATCTAACTTAATTTATTCCTATATTAGAACAATATGGGGATCAAGTTTGTACGTTCTAATCTATGATATTTTGAAGACCTCATGGATACCAATCAACTAAACTAGAAATGGAAACCAATAATAAACCTTCCCAAGATGACCATTGACCTCAAATTGATTAACATATATCATGAAAAAATTCCCTTATTTCCAAATCTTATGGATACCTAATTGAGATAAGCTTTCACGAATACTTAGCCACCAATGAAAACCCACATTAGATTATATTGACAATTATCTATGGTTTTTTTCTGAATCTAAACTGAATACAAATGTCGACATATATGATAAATCCTCACCAATTTATCCTAAATGAAACATAGTCCTATCATAAAGTCATCACAAACCACTTAAAAAAAGGATACCTGTATAGACCACCATACACATCTTCGAAGGGAACCATTTTGATCAATAATTGACAATTGTTTTCATTATAAAACATGTCATGTTCTAGATGGTAATCCAATGATCCAATAAATTCAAAGGCATAGAAATGGATCATATCATCAAGGATCTAAATTCCCAACTCTGTTTTACAATATGTCTTTGGATGAGAAGTTATATAAAATTTAACCCGAGTCTATATATCCTCATGAGAATATTATAAAATTTAGAAGTAAAATTGGGAAAACTATAATAGATTATAGAAGAAGGTACCCCATGTTACCTCTAGAACTCCTATATTTATAGATTACCCATATATTCTACCATAGTGGTTACCCTTATCAAAAAATATGAATATTTTTTCAGTCGATAAAGAAAAACAAAGATAGAAAGCTTCCCTCAGGGATTCAATGGATATTTTTTAATAATTACAATGGGAAACATATCCAATTTCCAAATAGGAGCTATAGGAGGATGAAATAGACTCTATGTAATCTGGTTCTCTACCTTTATATGTTGATAAGTGTAGCAATGTGACTCAAAATCAACATCTTCATGCTTTAAACCTAATCACTAGAACAAATTCCCTATCTCCAAATACTTATTAATCATGTTAGAATGAATGAGAAACATATAGATATTAAAATAATGAATGAATGAATCTGTCATAGATTATAGGATGATAAACCAATACAAAAGTAGATAATACCATCAAAATTGAGAGACAAACCAAATATAGTCTTCCCCACCACATATTTTTTCCATAATTCCTCTAAAATCGTCATCATGCTATTGACCCTGCTGAAATAAATATATGCGTGATGATGATAATTGAATAGTGATTAGAACCATACTTGAATCATCATCATGATTTTATAGATGAAAAGGTTTGTAGTGTCGCCTCATGTTCCACTATTTACTCGATTCCTAAAGTGAACTCGATAAGAATTTTGGACATAGAGATTCAATTATGGAACTCCTCTTCCCCAGGGTGTAGGTGACATTGAAGTCAATTATTAGGAGGTATTCCTCCAATAATCTCTACCTATGAGTCATGTATTTTTATGAAATGATTATAACCATTACCTTATGATCATAAAATATTATGAAATAATTAAAAAAGATATTTCTTCAACTACATAAACATAAGGATAACTGATGAATAATCTAAATCCTGTGGAGGTAACTCATCTCATGAGGCCAAAGATAATGAGATCCATTGGCCAAAACATGATTTTTTTTACATAAGCATAAGACCCAACCTAGAACCAGATTGATTGAAATACAAAAAATAATCCTTATCAGGACCATATAATATTAAAATATGATCTAATGTCAGAATGCATTTTAAATTATCAAAATAAACCTTTATTTTTTCATACCTTTTTAATTTTACCACCTTATTGGTCAAACTAATCAATATTGATGCTAAATCTGAAAAAGTAGATGATGAGCTATCAATAATACACAAACAAACTCAGGATGATCCATATTTTGAATATGTTCTATGTATCCTACTATGAAAATAAAAACTTAACCATATCAGGATCAACTGAGAGTCCATTCCCATAAATCTTGTTCTGAAACAACTTCACCTCTTGAATCTGTAAATTGAATTTCCTCCAATAGCCCGAAGGCCTTCATTTTTTATTGATTTTGATAATCCACCTTTCAAGGGGTGAGGTGGAATGATTTACCAGTCTTGTAGGCATTTGTATTACATGAACCATAGGCCTTAGAGTAATTCATTGCCCGTAAGCTTCGAACATTTCACACAACCCAGACTAACTACTTGGAACTGCACCTCCCTAGCATCTTCATCATGAAATCAGCTCTCCACATTCACATGGTTGTTTGGCTAGGCATTCTCGTGAATGCAAATGCTTGTCTCGATAGCAGGTGCCATACACTCTCATTCTAGAAATCCGTTTAGCTTCTCCTGTGGCGAAAGATCCTTGCTCATCCTCTTTATAGAGTGTGTTCCTTGTAGGTTGTCTCATTTTCATCTGCACTTCAGTTGTCCCAATGGCCATGAGGTTGCCCAAAGGCCTTACATACCCAAAGGCCTAGGTGGCCCAAAGGCCTTACAGGACTCAAGGACCAAATCGGTGACCCGAAGGCTGAAACGGGGCCATATTCTTGGCTGCTATAGTGCCAAATAGTGCCTGCTACAGTTCTAGCTTCAATACTGCTACAGTTACCAAAAATACAGCCTCCACTTGGATTTGATCCCAGGTCGCTTGGATGCACTTACATAGTCCTTACCAATTGGGCTAAGGTCCATGTGCTCTATAAATTGAATTTCCCAATCTTTTTATACACTTAATGTCTCCTATGAATTTACAAAATAATTTCCATATGTTGTATATGCTCATGATGGGATATTGAATATACTAATATGTATTACATGAACACCACTAATAATGTGCTGAGATACCGACGTAATATAAATTCATCAAAACAATAAAAACCGTAAGAGATTTTTTCAAAACAAAATCAATCACCTGATATTTTTAAAGGATTTACCTACTCCTAATAGAAATATCCAGATTATCAGACACTTAAACTCTGAGATTATTATATCCAACATAAAATTGATCTTCAAAACCCACTCCTCCCACTTTAGTTGGTCAAAAAAATCATCCACATGGAGAAAAAGATACATTTTATTAACTATCAATTGGTTCAACTACCAATAGTCTAGAAAAAAACAAATTTAACTATTATCCTTTGTGGAAAAGAGCATGAGGCATTCCCATGGTGAAGTACTAGTGGTGAAGTGAACCTTTCTCTATCAGGTAATCCAATGAAAACCAATGCTCTTTCAGCTCCATAGGTTCGATAAGATAACTGGGTATCGAGATGCGTGAGTTACCTGAAACCAGATCGACCATAAACTCCACGTCCCACTCTAGAGTAAATATATATATTTTATATTGGAAGATATCAGAAAATTATTGAACATCTATGGTATGAAAATTGAAATAGGAAATATTATGAGCCTTGAATACAATAGTACACAACTAAATCCTAAAATTTGGGTAAGGAGGCCCTACAAGACAACACCATAGATCCCACAGTACCAAAAACACATGAGATATCCCATTGAATTGAATAAAAAATTATTCCAATGATAAAAATTAATCTCATAATGGTGGGAAATTATCTGAACCATCGTGATGATAATGTAAAAAAATAAAGATTGAGAACCTTAAAATCAATGAATAAATCCTCATTAAATAATGATATATAAAAACCCAAACATTTTTACTCCTTATATTTACACATTCCAAGAGGCATCACTAACTAAATAACAAAATGCATGAGCTTTGTTGGTTTTTTAATCACACCAACAAGATGGGATATTATAAAATATTTTGATGCACCAGTGTAAAATAAAGTTGTTTTTTATAGAATATTCTACAAATTTGGTACTGATCACTATCACTAGACTTGTATCAACCTCCAGGGAAATCACATCCACTATGTGAAGGTGATTCACTTCGATGTCTTTTGTCTAGAGCCTTGTAGAATTTAAAGCATCTGAAAATATCAGTTTGGAATTTGAAACTAAGTATCATTGATCATAATGAGGTGTATACGTTTCATGATAGAGCCTCTAAAGATATCCACAATGGCCATAAGGATTCCACATGTTTGTGCGTGTAGGAAAAGTACACATGGAGAATCGTACTTTTCAATACTAATAGAAGGTTAGAGGAATGCTACTAGCTATTGATGATGGTGCAGAGGAGGGATGATGGTGAAAAATTTCTCACCCACCACTATCGTAGTCATGAAACATCCTATTATTTACATATTATCCATTAACACTACCATTGGGTGGATGATAACGGTAATTATAACCAACATTTTCCATGATATGTGTCACTACCATCATAACCCTGTCAACTATGTCAGTATAACTAGAAACATTCAGCATATAAAAATGTGATTGGATATCTGATCATAAACCCTATATGTGTAAAATACAAACTCCGGAATCCCTAAAATTGTTCCTTGATCTAATTGGTCAACTGTCCTCAAGTGAATCTCCTCGGAAGCTAGAGGATTTGAAATTAATGTTTTGGACTAAAAGTGGTAAAATGGGGATATTATATCCTCTGGATTAGTAAAAAACATAACAACAACATAAAGAAATAACTAATGAAGATAATAACTAAAAATAAAAAATAATGGAAAAGGTAACAGTGCATGATCATGCTATAATGTACAAAAATAGATAGAAAATAGGTAAAAAATAAGCTAATACATACAAAGAATAAATATATCAAAGACCCCATCTCCAGAAAGAAGCCTGAGTAGATTCTTGACCACCAACTATGTGTCATATCCTAGTCTATAAGTAATAACATGAATAATGTAAGAAAAAAATAAATCCTTGTCTATTATCTTGAACCTATAATCATGAGGTCTTTTGAGTACCAAATGGAAGCTCAAATAGGATATAAGAAAATATTATTAGGTGACAACTAATTCAACCTAATGAAATATAGTTTATGAATATAAAATAATGTATTGTGTAGTATAATAAATAATTAGGGAATAAATAAATGTAAACAAGATGAGTTAGATAATTTTAATAGGGAAACCCATGCATAATGTAAGGATCAATAAAGGGATAGGTGATTTGTATATCATTTAATTCCATTCATCCCTCAAAATTAATAGGAGGCATGTAAACCCAACTCACAATGGGTTTTAATTATATAAAAATGTTGTGGAAGTCATGGGATTATCAGAAGAAAATCTATAGGGGTGGTGCATATCAATTCATATAACCTCTTATGGTGTAATTAGGTGAATGAGGAGTTTAAGAATTAATGAATTATCCTTTATTAATTTCCCATTTTAGAGGAGACACATGAAAATCATTGTATCTGGAATAATGCATAAATATTTTCAAAATTAAAATTTTAAATGAAATATATATACCACCAACCACATTTTTAGGATGCTTCACCCAACAATTATTAAGTGTTGATTCGAACTGTAATGAGGGAAATTTGAATATTTGAAAAATCCCTGAAAATAGGACATGTGAGATCACACATATATAATATTCAATATATAAATATAAATGAATAGAAGAATTTTTAGGGCTATTATACATACCTATAGGATTCCATCACACCTAGTTGAGTTCATTTCAGAGTATGAATGATGATAAACCTAAAATGGATTGGGGAGGAAGAGGAGGGTGCATGCATGGAACCTCCTATAGAAATGAGGGTAGAAAAAATGGAGTGATACCCATTAATGGTTCTGAGGGGATAATATGTAATTTTAGCCCCTTTAACGAGGCACATGGTTAGTAAACCCATGAAATAACCCTATGACTCACACTACATAAGATCTACACCCCCTCCCATGACTTGCACATGGTTAGAAAAACTGTACACCACCCATGCACTCACCTATGAAATTTTCCATAGATATTATATATGGTTGTGTGGCCTTAGATTCATTGTTTGACAAACCATGTAATAAAAAAACATGGAAACATGGTTTGGGTGTGCAGTTTCCACAAACCAATTGCCCTGTTTTGCCATTATAAAAACCATGATTTCAAATCTGGATTCTTATGAAATGCAACCAGACATATAATACACATCATAATCCTTAAACCCCATCTAAGATAAACATTTATTCGATTTAAAACATTTGTAATAAAATTCTAATGATCTATTTTATGTTTGGACTGTAAAAAAAATGAATGGTTTAAAATCCATAAAAAATTAGTGTGGTCCAAAACATGTGACATTATAACAACACCACCTTAGAACTTTTCTTTCCCAATAAATATTTGGGAATAATGAGAAAACCACATAACCTACTCGGGTTTGAAAACATACAAGGATTTTTTTTCATTTCATTTTATATTCCCAACATTCTTTCAAGAATAACTCATAACACACGGTACGTAAACCACCAAAATCTTGTTCCAAATCTCCTACTAAAAACTGAAAAATCAATATGGAGATTACACAAGACCATATGATCCACACAATTATATTTTGTATCTTCAATCAGTGGACATATCGTCCTCCCCACCATAGGTATTAGATTCCAAAGGACAATAATTAATTCTCTTTCCAGATTTTCCATTAAATACTACACGAGTCTAATACAAATGGTGTGCCTGATGTAGTTACTCTATGAGAACCACCATCCATTTGTGGAACTCAATTTTAACAAACTCTAATCAAATACATAAAAAAACATTAAACATAAATATAACACACTCCATAAAATGTACCATAATAACTTTAATCCAAGGACCCACAATATGAATATTGAGAATATTCACCATAAACCATAACCAAATTTTGGTGACCTATCCAAATAAAAAAATCACATTATTTTTTCTGTTACCATGAAATGACATAGAAACTTGTTCCAGACATGTTCCAGCATCATTGGGTTGTCACATGATAACATCATTTGTGCCAAACTACTAGTCTGAGGTACATTGGAATCATATTTTTTGAGTCCAAGGGTCTCATCCAAGGTAGTGTATACTCTAGAGTTTACAGGTGAAACATTGGTATGTAGATAAGTAATCCACATATCAAGGACACCAACTAATCTGAAATTTTGTGTCTCAAATAGAATATGGGTCATGAAATTAGCTGGTGTCTGAGATTCCATCCATAGAATTATCACTAAAGAATCCTAGATTCACTAAGAACTAACCACACCTATAGATAGATCTAGGTCCATGAAAAAATCAATTATAAAACAATAAGAAGTTACGAATATTTTAATAAAAAACATATATGGTTCCAATATTCAACAACATAAAATATCCAAATGACCTTTCCACAACCTATATAAATGATATACTCTTCTCACATTAGGGTATATCCATCAAACTAGAAATTCATTTGATTATCCCTGCATATAGATGATGATGTCCAAGTGTACTCAGGTTGATGTTAATATTTGGGACATGATCATCATAAAACCAATATTACACTAATAAATCATTGAAATTTACCAACAATAATCATATATAGATATCAAATTCCATACTTCATCAAAACTTGTTGTACTTACCTAAATTTGACCCCAAGAACCACATCTTTCATTAATGTGTGACCAGGTCTAACTATGGATAAATCGCCTCGCAACAACCTAAAACAATTATTATACCATTTTCAATATAATGTTTTTGGTCAAGAAACTAATTCTCAATAGGTACAACTCGTGAATCATATTTTATGGCCTTGGTACTCAATTGAGATTTAATTATCAAAGAATCCATCGATCCACTCCAGACTGACCTAAAGAGAAATGTCCAGCTTAACAACAAATGCATTATTTGAAGGATAAATTACTTTAACATATTTCAAATGATACATGTGCTAGTTCAATAGTGATAAAAAATGTATAATCATGAATCTAAGAATTCATTAATTGTTCGGTACTCAACTAAGCACCTCATTATCATACTTGCTTACAAGCATATGTAAAGAACAGAGGCATTTCATTTCATGGTTTTTTTCACACCATTATCCATAATCTGGCATCCGTACTCCATCAAAACCCCTTACCGGGTTTTTAAATCAATTATCATCTCACAGAGTAAAAAAATATAGTAGAATATCAACTTCCAATATCCCTTCTGACCATTCCCAAATGATCCCTTACATCCTGTTTTTCATTACATGGAATGACATTATCTTTACAACTATCATGACACTTCCCCCCACATGTGTGTCCTAAGAATAATTTTACTAAAAACTGAACTCATCATAGAGATAACCCTCCATCCACATATTAACATGGGTTATAAATGTGTCCAAAAAACATACACGATGCGTCTAATGAAGAGAAAAGAAAAACTATACTGTTAAAGTTGATCTAGATCAGAAGTAAAAGAAATATCCAAATATGATCATTGGTTTTATAGAACTTTCACATTTATGAAGTGTCAGCCCCCAAAAGTTGGGTAAATAAATTCTTATAATGCTAAGGTAACTCTATTATGGATATGTCCCCCGATGTAGGATTCACTAACTTGTAACTATTTTAATGAAATCATGAAACCAGACAATTTAAAGTATTATGCATCCTTATCACACAAACCGTATGTGATTTAATTGTTCACATATTAACTCAATGATAACTATACATAACAATTAATTCAATAATGATATATAAATATCACTATAGTGGATACACATTTCAGAAACATGTCACCATACACATGGATTAACAAAGATTCAATATTTCCATAAGTAAATTATCAGGATGATGAATCTTGTATCATGAACCATTAGAAAGGAGAAAGTGAACATGAACAAAAATAATAATAATAATTCCTAAATATTTTTTTAACCCATAGAATTAGAGTATTACACAATGGTCACATCATTCATAAGGTTAAACTTACAAAACGGTCACCCATCTACCTAGGGGTGTTGTTCATCACTAATAGTCCTAATCAGGAAACTGACACATGAATGATACATCATGTCTAAATACTCTGGGAAACATCCATGCTACCATAAAAGGTAACATTTGAATTTAAATATTACATTATGGTTGATTCTAAGAACAAAAAAATAATGTTTTGTTTATTCCATTAAATCATCTCACATTTATTAAATCTCTTTAAATACTCCCCGATGTAAAATAGGTGAATATAACACTTATAATTGAAAAAATTTTCAAAATGTACTTATAACATTATTTAACTAACACAATGCATTATAATAGAAATAATATCTTACAATTTCCTTTTTAACCATTTCAAAAATCCATAATTCTTTAAAATTGGATTTGTTAAATAAAATATCCATTCCCATGTTGTACAAGAAAACTCCATTTAGGTTATTATTTTCATTTTAATTAAGGTAAAACTCATAATAATAAATCTCAAAATAAGATAAAAGGACCATTATCACTATAATGGAAATAGTTTAGTAAGATTCCACCATAAAAAAATACACAACACAATATAGGCAGCTGCTGAAACAAAAAATAACCATCCCATATTTATCTCAATCCAAATCCATGGGGCTTAATACCCAAGAATATAAAGATTAAGGGGAGCTATGAGGTTATTGTTATACCAACCCAAATCTATCGATGTTAAACCCAATAATAATTGTTTTACTAAGGATTTATTACTCCTTTATTTTGTTTGTCCCATAAGAATCATGGCCCACTAGACCAACATGGGTCCAGTTGTGTATTTTTTAATATATTCATACAGGTCATTATTCACATACATGAAATTGAGGGCTCATGTATACATATATATATAGCATGATTCAGTTATATGAGCCACTATTTTAAAATGTTAAAGTTACCGTCGTTGATAAGTTATAGCTAACAGTTCATGTAAATGCCACTATGTTTTCACCTTCAGTACCAGAATATTACAAGTTCATATATAATAGTTTGATCACATAGGTCACCAATCCTTGTCAATAAATGCCCATAATCTTAATAAATTGTTAACAAAACTCATTAGTCACATAACAAAATGTTTTATCCCATGTAACCATTGGTCAATGACTAAAATAGGTTATAATTGGTTAATTTAGGCGTCAACATCATGATATATGGGGAAACACCATTTAGGTTTATGGAGTCACTTTAAAACCCAACCCAATATTTTAATAATAATAAAGAATTGAAAGTTTTTATATAAATAGGGTATAGTAAAAATCATACTAAATAATCAATGAATCTTGGTATACATACATGAATAAAGTGTTCTTGAAATGCAACCTATATAGCATGGAATATGCAAGTCATGTGAAACCCAATAAACCTATAATGATACCTGTATTAATTCTTCCTTCCTCTTGCAAGACATGGGTAAGAATCTATAAATCCTAGGTAAATATCATATGTTGGTAACCCAAAGAAGTAAATCTATCAGTAAAGGTGAAATACAAATCATTAATAGTAACAAGAAGGAATTGTCTCATCACTAGAAACTAGATCTTTCCCCCATGAGTGGGGTGGTCGGACCAAGACATGAGATATCTACAAAGTGAATACACAGTCCTAATATACTGTCTTCCAACATTAATATTATTCATAGGAAAGGGAAATATCTAATACAAATTTTTAATATCCCAACATGATATATACTAAAACGGTGCCCCAGGACTATTATTCACATGTCCTCATGCATGTCTCTAAAAATTTTAAAGGCCACTAACAAGAATTGATGGTCTAGAAGTGGTATATTAGAGAGAATTTTCCGTATGTTTTTGTAAAAAATAATGTTCAAAGATAAGTAAACAAAAATGGATGATAATAATAAATGCAAATAAAAAATAAATTAATAAGTAAACATGTATGATTATACTACAATGTACATCAATAGACATACAATATGTATATACAACCAAACTAAATATATATAGAATAAATAAATATAATTATCCATCAATTAAAAGGAATCTTGAGTACATGCTTGGACCCCACATTCATGTTAGGTCCCAATCCAGAAGGAATAACAACAAGAATGACATATTGTATGAAATCATAGTCAATAATTCAGAACATCCAAAAATTTGGTTTTTCTAGTAATCAAAAAACATCTCAAACATGGTGCAAGAAAAACTCATTAAGTGACTAAGAATGGATTCTAATTCAATGTATTCAATGAATTTAAATTAATTTAGTGTGTTGGAATAATAAATAAGTGGTGAATAAATAAAAGTAAATAATTTTAATCTGGTTCATTAAAGGACCCCAAACCAACCATACATTATTCGTCCTATAATATAATATCTTCGAAAATGACACTATTTATATAAATTCATATATGTAAACTTATATAAGATGTGATATACATAAAATATTGTGTACCTGATGAGTAAGACCAAGGAATCCACATATAATAATAATAATAATATAATAAAAGTCTCATTGTAAAAATATGGGCAAGAGAGGATGTATATGGTCAGGGGACATATAGTGTCAAGCTCGACCATCCTAAAAACTGATGTGGAACTTCATGTCCAACATCCTCATCATGGGGCATGAATCATCCTTTTCAACCAACAAAATGGATGAGAAACCCCATATCCAGTATCCTAAATCACAAGGGTTAAAAATTTCAGGTCTAGTAACCATAATCATGGTCTATCAATATTATTAATATAAATGTGGATATGACATTCCCTTTGAGCACTTCTCTAGGGTGTTTTGTAAATAGGAACCTGATATCTCTTAAGGTGTTGGATAATCCCATCTAATCTACGAGACCATCCATGGTATTCTTATTTTGGAATCAAATGTTTTCTCAAGGTGTAATAATTCATTCAAATTCTTCTAATTCACAATAAGTTTACAGGGTTACCCAATCATAATGTAAGAAATAAGAAGGGGAAATCTTGATTATCTATAAATAGTTAACAATATATATTATAAAATGTTTAAAATAGTCCATAAGATTTTCCATAATTCAATGGACATGATTCATCATGGTAGTTCAATTTTCCAATTCAACTATAAGGAATAAGTATGGCTATGCACGTTAACATGTCGTAAAAAGTCATATAAACAATTTATTCATTTATTAATGAGGTAAAACCCAATCATAAAATAAATTAAAGGTGTAATATAAATGATTCAACCTCATCACATGAAACTCATTTCATTAAATTCATCCATCAAAATTAATAGGATATATGTAACCCCACCTCACAAGGGGTTTTAATGATATAGGCATAGCATGGAGGACATGGAAATATAGGGAAAAAATATAAACAGGTTGTTATGGGTAAAGTTATATAACCTATAATGATAGGATTTGGTGTTTTGGGAGATTATGGTTTAAGGAATTAGAATTTACCTAATTAATTCCATATTTTTTATTGGATGAGAGGTATTTACAACGTGTCGAATAATATAACATTATATAAATGCCACACATTCTTAGGGAAATCATATAGAAGACCTAACACATTCTTATATCACTTCACTCATCCATTATCAAGCTATTTTTAAGACAAAATGAGAAAATTCATAGTATTTTACCAACACCCTAATAATGGGGAATATGAGATCACATGGATATAGAATCCAATATGGTAAAATAAATAAGGAATTAAATTAAGGGGACTCATAGAATTATTAATAAGCATATAACATACCTGATGATGTTCAATTTAGACCAGGAATGATGAATAACCCACCATGGAAGTTTGAAGTTAAAAAGAGCACATGCGAGGAACCTTTTGGTGAACTAAAGGTGAAATTTTTGGTGAAATTCCATTAAAGGTTTTAGTGGAATATTCTTAATTTCCCCCACTAAAGAGGTATACAGTTAACCAGTATGTTTAGGAAAAATTTGCTCCCACCATGCAACCCACACTACCCAAGAGCCACACCCCCTTCAAAGACCTATGTATGGTTAAAAAATATATTTAAAACTGATGCACTCACCTTTAAAAAATTATATATAAATTTCCTCAGTCTTTTAGAATTGTGTACTTGATTTTAATAACCATGTGACACACCAAGTGATTCTTTGGTGAAGAACTATACATTAGTGGGTCAGATATGGTGACTTAATTTATTACATTGGAACAATATACATGAAATTTCATCCATACGAAATAAATAGTTTAGTATTACTGGTAAGATAGATGCCTAAATGAATTTTAAATTACATTTGAAATCATAAATTATAACATAGTTTACCCTTTAAGAACATCATTATTATCATGTCTTAACCTTTCACATATTCCATCATGAATTTCATAGAATCCCAGGGAGAAATAAAACATAAGAAAGGGGTGATATCAAATTCATAGTAAGGGTGTACATAAAATAGAAAATATAATCAATAAATATGAATAAAAATTATAGTAATATAAAAAACTAGAAAAATCCATTTTAAAAATATCATGATGATAATATGGAAGGAATAAAAATGACCATATAACTCCATACAAACTAATTACATGAGAATCAAACTTATCTATTGATATTATACTAGTTGAATAATCACATGTAGTATTAATAACTAACCTCATAATAAAGAAATTTATAATGTGGGATATATAAAACAAATGATCAAGACAATGTCCAAGAAATCTACATAAATGGGTAAGACCTTGGCCAAAACCCTTTCTAGTTTTTCTTATGAGACCTACCAAATCATCGAGGGGCTATAGAGGGCCCCAACATTCTATTAAAAAGTCAAATAAATTAATAATATATCCAAATGATCAATTTAATTCTTTAATTGGTTATCACTTTCAACAAAAATGGATATTTAGTAAAAGATACAAATTTGACATTATTTCCCCATTTAAGCAAATCACATTCAATGTAATCACCGTAAGTAAAAATAGAATAGGATGTAGGAAATATGAATATACATGACATGAGATATATGGATATACAATAATAAAAAATTGATGGAATCATAATATATCAACCTCAATTAAGTAAAAAATTTCCTCAAATTAGGTTGATATAGATGAAAATATTTTAAATGAGATCATTGAAAATTTCTGGAGGATAATATTTTTAAACATTCCAAAAGTGTCACATACCACTTCGAAACATTTGACTCATAAGTCCCATGATGTAGTAAAATTATATTAAACATATAAAATCATGAGAACAAATATATTCATGATATAAAATTTCAAATGAGAACTATATTCAACTCATGAAAGAAGATATGGGTATAACATAACAAATGTCTCATAGAAGGAAAATTGTGACAAAATTCCATTACCGCTTTGGTAACTTTGAAACCATAATCTCCATAAAATTAGGATACTAAAAGGAATATGTAAATAACTATAAAACTAAAAAAATAAATAAAAATAAATTTATGGGTATTATATACACCACACAACAAAAATAAGTGGTGAATGGGGCATAAGTCTCAAAGAAATAAAAGCCAAACTAGAAGATCTGTTACAAATTTCATATAATTGATGTGATAAATTATCAATGTAGTGAATATGTGTAACAAAAGTATATAAAAATAACATAAGATTAAATATAACGTAAATACATAAATAGTGTAGTCTATACATAATCTTGTTAAAATAGAATCAATGATGTATATGTATCACCCAATGATTGTAAATGGAGTTATAAAACCCCATAAACCATGTAATGGGTCAAATCTTATGAGCAATAATAATAATAATAATAAAACATTTAATATAATTATGTTAATAAAATTAATGATATGCTACATCAAAGGGAAGTATATACACTACACACATTAATTAGGTAGTGAATAAGTCATATATCTCAGAGAAGTAAATGTGAGATGAGATAAACCTTAGCTCATGCTTACCTTAGTTTCAAATACATTAAAATCATTTATAATGATTTAAATAGTGTTATTAAATCATTCAAAATCCATAATCATATTTAAAATAAAATATATGATCATTTTATAACATCTTACGACAAGTTCATTAATAATATTCAATTTGTTTCATTGTTTTTACTACGTTCATTTCAAGCTTCTATGGTCAGTTCATTTTCATATAATTTTGAATTTCCTTATAAAATGGAAAAAACATGATATGTAAAATTAAATGGTATTAATTAACTTATATAAGTTTAAATAGTTTAATTTATCACTTTTATTCCATAGATAAGGATGATTCATTTGATAAACTTTTAAAGAAAAATGTTTAATTTATATTGGCAGTTTTTCCAAATACCCTGATGTAGATTAATATATTTACCATTATGAGTATTTAATAGTTAAAAAAATTAAATAGGATATACTATATTTATTTAAATATTATTTAACCTTAATAATAGAATTATGATAATGAATGAAGTTTGTAATTGAAAATGAAGAAAAACATTATTCACTGTTGCAATTAACCCACATTACATAGATAATAGTTTCCTTTATTTGAATAAAATGAGGTAATATGGGAGATAGATATAATATATTAAGTTATAAACATATAATTACAGTATTAACATGATTTTGTAATAACTATTCATTTATGAATGGAGGATATGAGGATAATGTAGAAGAAGAAAAGAAAATAAGAGAGGTGTTTTGAGAAAATTACCTATAATATATCACCTTATTAGAGGACCACTTCAAGACCTTGGAATTTTTATATTTGTGGGAAAATAGAAATTTTACTTCAGAAGAATGCTTAGGGTATGTTTTGGAAGATATTACAGTATCTTTATGGATTTTGGGTAGAAATGGGGTCATATTTAATCTTAAGGAGAGGTGGGTTTAAGTGATTAACATAATAATTATTTAATTATAAATCCAAACACATTGAGGTGGAAGTTAATTTAGAAAAAATATATTTTTAAATTAGGTTGTGTAGGATTACTAGGTTTTATTAATACATATTCCATAAATCAAATATTTTAATTTTTTGGTATGGTAAGATTTTATCTTTTAACATTAACCAATGTTAATATTTTTCATATAATGTGGGAAATAATTTTTTTAGCATAGTAAATTGTTTATACCTAAAAATAAAATTAATCATAAAACCTAATTATTAAATTATTATTAAATATATTAATTCAGTTTTAAAAATTAATGTCAAATAATTATAAATGTTATATTTAAAATTAATCACATTGACACAATGAAAATGATTGTTTTATCATTGAAATGTTCAAATTTTTGTAAAGATTTTATGTAAAATTTCCATTTTAAAATGATTATATTGACATAAATTGTATTTAATGATATATAATTCAACTAAGTATTTTATAAAAATAATTTAAAATAAAATATAACTATATTAATAAATTATATTAATATTAAAATTTTAATTAAACATCAGTATAGTTCACGATTTGAAAAAAAATAAGACTTTGCTGAAAAATACCAAAATATTACCATATATAATTTTGATATTATAATTAAAAAAATTATTATTTTTTAAATAAAAAATATTAAATTCACAAAATTTTAATTAAAAGTAGGCGCTCCACAAAAGTTAACAAAACTGCCTTTAGAAAAAATTATATAGCTTTTATGCTTAAAATTAGTTTTATTCTTATCATAATCGTTTAAAAAATAATGAATTAAGTTAAAATCGTTTAAATTAATATTTTACACTAAAATTCCAATAATACATTTGAATAATAGTTATTAGTTTATTTTATAATGATAAAATGTCATTATTAGCATAAAAATAGTTTTGATAGAAAAAACACATTTGTTATGTTCTATTGGTTTTAAATTTAATTTATAATTAATTGTTAACCAATGAATCCATTTTATAAACATGTTCATACTTTATTTTCATAATTTAATTAATCTCATTCATTGCCATCATTCTAATGTCAAGGAGATAAATATCACCACTAACTAATAATATTTAATCTACTGTTTAAGATCAAGGTTAAATGTGTCATAACCTATTTATGAAATTGAATTTACTTATGAAAAGATATTTCCTAAAATATAGGGTTGTTTCATTATCTCCACATTCAATAAATTGAATCTGGTCAATTTCTAGTTTTATTTAAAAAATCAAGGGTTGATACATGAATTTTTTTATGGGAAACCAAAAACGTAAATAGGGTTAATAAAACATTCTCTTAATTAGAAATAAATATAAATGAGAAGGCCACCATAAGACTAGGAATTACCATAGGATAACATTTGTGTGTAGTGAAAAATAGTAACTAGAATATAAACCAAACTATCAATTTCTTGATGGAGAGTGATAGAGAACATGTTGATTAGAATGTCTATCATCACAAATATATAAATCTGTAATGGTTTAAGGTGGAAATTTATTTATTGGTAAGAAAATCAAATGAGTAATATTTTTTCTAAACTATTTTTCCAAATTTTGAGAAAATATGTTACTACATAAGGTGAGAACATAATGAAATATACTTACTTGTAATGTGGGGTATTATCTATTAATAAATTTCCACCACAAACTCATCCTATTCTCTAACTGATGATAATGATGATTTTTTTATGCCAGACGCAATAAAACCTTTTTCTATACATCATAAAATACACAAAAGAAAAAAATATATTCACCTTATCTTGAGGTATTAACCAAAACTGCAACGGTTAAAAAATGATAAGATAATTCCCCAAAAAACATTCATTGGAATAAAGATGCTTTAGTAACCCAAAATTCAATAGTAATACTAAAAATTCAAATTAGAACATTCAATAAATTTGTATCCGTAAATTTCAAAAAATATTTTCCAGCGTAATATTGAAACCTAAAATTCAAAAGGATATGATCACAAAATATTCCATGATAAATTTAATTTTTATCTATAAATATGTGCATTTTATAAACATAAAATCTCCAAAATATACTAACAATTTTCATAAATAAAATTAATCACCATAAATACACAATAAAATCATATATTCCTCAGGAAAACAATTCAACCATTATTCCTCAAAAATAATTCTAGAAAATTTTATTTAACTTAATCATACAAGGTTCTCAAATTGAACTTATCTATTATATATCAAATATTTTAACTAAAAATATAATTTCATACTTACAAGGACCTTTACCTTGTTTAGTTGTATGTGATGCACCCTTTTCACCCTTCATTTTTGGGTTCATGTTCTATGGCCTTACTGGATGAGATGGGATGTCACCCATCCTATGAGATGACCTTTTTCTAAAAATATATTATTATAATCCTTAAAATAGTCTCAAAAAATAACCTTAATATATTAAATACTAGTTAAATGTTTTAACCACAATGATTAAATCATAAATTACAATTTTATTTCCCCAAAAAATTACAACCACTAATTACCTTAAGATTAAAGATCATATGTTCCAAAAATGTAACATCCCAGGTAAATAAAGAATATAAAATTTTCCTATTTCATATTATTTTATAATTAAATATTAATTTTACTTTAAAGTGGATTTTATGTCGGATAGCGTAATAAACACGCAATAACATGTTTCTTTGAAATCTTACGTTGCACACGTTATTATGTTATAACAAAAAATTATATAATTATTTTAAATGGTTTTTAACACCTAGAAATTATATTGGTGGGAATTTAAAGAACTAAATAAAATATTATTACCCATGTTTGTTAATTTTTTTAATTTTACAAATTAGTTTTAGAGGCATAAAATAAGAATGAATCCGACTTTATGCATGAAATACTCTAATATTCTTTAAAAGGTTGATTTACCGACCTTTGATGGTGAACCCGTTTTAAATCTAGTTTTTTTCACTTCTATATTTTCCATTTGACAAAGAAAATTCTTATTTATAATAGGGATATCAAGATTTAATTTGGTTAAAATTTCGGTATTTTTCTCATAAAGTTCATTTTTTGATGAATAGTGAAAAATACTTCATTTTAATTGAAAACATTCTTTTAATCTATTTTATTTATATAGATAGATTATACTTTTAATTTTTTTAAAGTGAAATTGAATTAAAATTTTATCATATAATCAAATTATGGTCACTGGAAGTAATATTACCTTGAAATAGGATAAAAATGCATGTCAATATTTTGGTAGTTTTTTACTTCTTAAAAACATGTTTTTGGGTTTTGACAACAGGAATTGATTTTAAATTAATTTCCAAAATTTCTATGTTTTGAATTTTTAGAAAGGGATTCCATATTTGGAATCAGTAGGTCCAAATTAAAAAAAATCAAAAACTTTTCTTTTTAGACAATATGAATAGTAAGTTAATTAAATATTCTATTTACCATGGATAAAGGGAAAATATGGTTAATAAGGGTAAAAAATAATATTATAATATTATTAAATTACACTAACACATGTCCTAACCATATATGATGATAAAAATCCAACCATCAGAATACTTGGGTCAATTTTGGGACCTCATTGAGCCACTTTTATGTGCAGGTGTCCTTTTATAAAAAAAATTTAAAGATAAGGAAAATGTAAAATAAATATATACCCTTTTGTAAAAAAATTTTTATGTGGGGTTATATAAGTGATATTTCCAACTATAAATACAAATTATAAAGATAAAATGAATTTATACATCATGGTATTTATTGATAATTTTTAGAAATTGCATATATAAATTTAATTATGACACAATGATGATGTAGTGATTGCATCATTCATAAAAGATTCAAATAAATGAAATTATAAATATTAAAATAAATTTAATTCTGTTATATTTATGTCATACACGAATTTTATGGATGATAAATACATGATATATTTTTATTAATTAAGTTTTTTTCTAATCAATCAAGTTGTTTTGGTTTTTTAAAAAAGTCATGATATGAATAGTGTAAAAATAGAAATAATTCATATATTAAAAATAAAATATTTTATTAAATATAATAAAATTCCAAAAAAATATAAAATTTGGAAAAATAGTTATAATATGTTTGAAAATTCATTATTTACTCTTTAATTGGATATTTGTAAAGTTTTGGTAGCTATTTTGTTTCTCAAAGTGTTAAATTCTTGATAAAACAGTAAGAGTAAAAGAAGGGTTAAATAATAAAGACAAGGATTAAAAAAACATAAAACCTATCTAATTTTTATTGGATGATTTTATTTAGACTCATATTCATTTTATATTGGAATTATTATCATTATTGTCTCTTTTGAGACCAAAAATAAATTTATAATATTATAATACCTTTAAACTTTCCTAAAGATCTCCTCCTCCCTCTTATAAAAGGCCATCTTCTCTAACCCATTGCTACCACAACAAAAGCCCATTGGATCATCCAAACATTGATCAAAGAATCTCTCAAGATAAATATCTTCCTCCAAGTATCCATACCTTATTCAGAAGGTTATTCAAGAGATCTCTTCGGCAAAAAATTAAAATAAGTTACTAGATTTAAATGTAACGTCTTCTCTCAAGTTCTTTTCTTTTTTCCTTATCCACTCCCTATGATCTTATTAATATTTATTTACATAACAACACTAGTATACTCAATATAATAGGTTATTTATTTGACAATTATCATAACTACACTTACATATACCTCCATTTAATGGTTATAGAACATTCTGTTTCTTTGGATGGTGAACTACTGCCTCACGAAACAATGATTGTTCAATCTTATCCTACCACCTCTCATGGTTGAAATTATGATGGAAATGTAATTATATATTATACATATGATACTTATTTTATCTCCATTTTTTGTAATTCTCATTTATAACAGACCTTTATTCATTTCATATTGTATATATACGATAATTTCATTTGAGGAAGTATGGACTACCACCCCTCAAAGTGACATGACTCGGTCATGCTATACATGGAATGTATAAAGGACTTAATTAATTGAATTATTTAACATATATAACATATATATTATAATTAAATTATAACATACCTATGTATCATATAGTTTTCATTTCTTTAGATATTAAAATGAAATGAAAGTAGTGTTCATGTGTACGTAAGTCTTATCGTCTCCATGAACAGTGTATTTCACTTATTATGTCCAAATGATATGGATTATTATAAATACATATATACTGGATTTATATGATATATATGACATCTAATGAATTAATATCATTCTATATATAATGGAAGTTTTACCACATGGATAATTTGTAATTATAATAGGTTCATTATCAAATGAAGTACCAAAAATCGACAAAACAACTGATATTAACTAAAATAATTATGTAATTTTTATAAAATTTTAATTACTATTATAAAATGATTAATAAACATGATAATGTTTCTGATTCAAGTATAAATTAACTAATGTTTATTATTCAGGAAATTAATGAACAAACGTGTCAAGTCGGACGCGATGTAAGAGAACCTTTCACCCTCCACTTTTTGTCGAAGACATGTTTTATGTTATGTATTCAAATTTCAATTTCTAAATGTTTGGATATTTTATAATAAATACTTATTGAGGTATATTTTATGTCCATGTGATGATAAACCCATTTTTTCTACCATCAACTCATTTCTGAATTTTTATGTGACGTCATTAGGCTGATGAATTTTTGTAAGGGAACTTCTAAACCCAATTTCAAATGTTGGGGATAAATTTATAATTCTTGATTATGTCGTTATATGAATATGTGTTAACAAACTATAATTTTTTTAAAATTGATATGAACTTATATTGAGTGTATTTATATTTGTACAACATAATTATGTCATGGATTTATCAGTAATATAATGGCACAATCTTTGTAAGGGACTACGTCTCAATCTACATTCATTGAGGAATATCTTAATATTGTTCACCTTTATTATCTTATAAGTCTTATATAATACCATTTTGATATTTTATATCCTGAATATCTAAATTATCAAGATATTTATATTTTTATTTTATGTTATTATTTAATGATTTTTATTCATGGGTTTCTCATGTTGTAAAGGATTCTTTAACTAAATCACCATTTTAATTGTTTTTAAGATATAAACTTATAAATCTTTATCATTCATGTCCATGTTTTAGAAATGATTGTAAAGATTTTTATATATTGAGATGATTATTTTAATGTGTAAATTCCTTTCAAATGTTTCAGAGTGATATGGAACACTAATTCAAAACACTTCATTTTGAATGTTTTAAATGAATTGATTATGTCAATATCTTGAACTGATATCTTATGAATGCAATATGTAAATGATATCTTTCTTTTATACTTTTTTTATGTGTTATGAATAATTTGTGGTTCTTGGGAATTTTTTATATATATGGGTGGTTCTGTGATAATCCAAGGACAGGTGAGCCCGAGATAGCCCTTTAACGCATTGGGTAATGTGGCTGAGGTAAAAGTTAATGTTTCTCATAAAAGATTTAAGGAATATACTGTGATGTGTATTCCAATGTACTCCCTATGTAGTTATGAATGATACAATGTAATTATTTTATGGATTCCATATGTTACATTTGTGATATATAATTTCTATGTGTTATTCATAAATCTCATAATTTTGTGAGGTATGTTAAAGAGATTATGTTTTTTGATTAAAAAAGTATGATTTATTTGTTTTTTATGTATTCATGGAAAACTATTTAATTTCATTATTTTATATCTCTTACTGAGTTTTTATACTCATCCCATGTTTTTGAAATGATTTTCATAGAACGTAATGATGAATAGGGTAAAGCGTGGGATCAAGAAAATTTCATGCTATCTAAAACATGGAAGTAGAAATGTTTCTTCTTTTTTAAGAGTTTATAATTTACGAAAAAATTGATATTTATTAGAAGTGTATACATTTCATATACAAATTATTATGTATATGTTATGACCTAATTCTATAAAACTCTAAACATAAAAAGATCCTAAATTTGAATTCATGAGGTAACTCAAGATTATGTAATGTTTAAGGATATGACCTTATAGTTGGTATTAGTGGTCAGTTTAGATAACTTTAGAGGTTAGGCTGTTATTTAAGAATAAGTAAAATGACCCTAATGTTTAGAATATTTGAATGATTCCTTGTAATTTTAGATAAATTTAATGATTTTAAGATTAAATGAATAAGTATATCTTAATATTATCCCTCCTCATAAGATATTATATGACAATTTTATTAATATACTCACACTAACTTTTTTGGTTTTAGTAAATGGCTTGATCTAGTAGGAACCCAGGTAAAAATGGATGTGAAGAAAACTGTGATAATTTTTTGAATAAGAAACCAAATGAAATAAGAGCTGAAATGAGAACTCTTGTTTTCATTCTAAACCATATATCTGGAGTCATTATTGAATACATGATCCTTAGGGATTTATATAAGGCATCATATATATGAGAAATGAATCCCATTATATGTTCAAGAAATAATCGTAAAGGAAAGTATATTAAAAAACCAATGTGTTATGGATGTGTAAATAATCACCTAGGAACTTGCTTCAAATGGACAAGAAGATGTTTTAGATGTGGTAATGAGGGCTATAAAGAAATAACATTATGTATAAAAATGAATCGTCCAATTAACTATAGGAAAGGTAAAGAAGTACATTATGAAGAATCAATTGAATGTTTTAAATGCGATGTGCATGGTCATTATACATATAGATGTCCTATGAAGAAGGTTCAAGAATGGGATTAGTAGGACAGTAAAAATTTAAGATTTACAATACCTAATTCCTTTCCAATTGAGGATGATGATAATGAAAATGACCAATGAACTATATGGATAATTTTAGACTGGATGTTTTAACATTATAGAATCCTAGGAGAATAATCAAGATTTTTTTATAGGAAATAATTATTACAGAATAAGTTACAAAATAACGGTTAATGGAACATGAAGAATGTTGAATGAGTAAGAAGACTATATATAAGGGATTCAAGAGTTATTGTAGATTTTAGAATGATGAAATGCTTAAAAGTATTAAGGCTCTTTTGATGATGAGATTACAATTTAATGCCTTTTCTAGTATGTGTAACCCAGAAGATTGATATCTGAAAATTTTATTCATGAAATAATTAACTATTGTTGTGTGAAAAAATTTGGTAACCATAGGGGTCATATGATCTTTTTTGATATGGTAAATGGTTATTACATTTTTGGATACAAAATCAAAGGTATTAGATAACCTTTGGTGATAAGATATTTCATGGTTATTTTTGAGGAAATTATATTAATTTGGAAATTATTATAAAAAGTATATGGTTTTATAAAATAGACAATTTACATGATTGGTGAAAACTCATCGCATCCGGTAAGGCCATAGGAATTGAACCCACAACCAAAGGGTGACAAGGGAATGTAACCTACCACTAGCCTACATGAATTCCCTAGTTACTATGGCATATTATTTTTGATTAAATAATTTTATTGATCAATATTTATTTTATTTGGTATCTTATTTTTTAGCAAATTGATATCCTTAGTATAAGATAATAATTTGGTTATTAAGTGATAAAGGTTACTGTGGAAGACGTTTTCTCTTTTGGTAACACTATATACCCAAGGAAAATAGAATAATATGGGATTTAATTTGTGGAGTAATGGTTGAAATATTATTTTGGAGGAATATATGTTTTTGTAGTGGACTTATAGAGATTTTGGTTTGTTATGGAAATGATTAAACTATCATTGAGAATATGTGGTTATGTTAATTACTTTTCAGTATGGGATTTAAGAGTTGTTTATGTTATTTGGAGAAAAATGTTATGATTTACCAGGGAAGACTATGTGCCCAAATCCTTCTGAGTATTTGGATTCAAAAGTAGTTCGGATTACATTGAAGTATTTTAAGTTCAATTGTGTATTGAATGGTCTTTGCTGAACATTAGGTATTGTTTGTTGAATTTTGGAGATTAAGAGTAGTATTTCATTCTATAAAGGATTATTCTTTTGGTGGATTATCTGATATTTTACAAACCACTTGGGTTTGGGTAAATTTATAAAGATAAGGGAAATATATAGTTCATCTTTGGTGGATTATTTTGTTCCCTAGAAGTTGATTCATGCGCTTCAGGTGTGACCAAGTCAGATTGAATACTCATCGTTTGGATAAAGGATGAGTTTTTTGGTATAGAATTATTAAAGGATGAAACTCTACCTGAAAAGTAAGTATATTTATTTATGATCTTATTAAATATCATTAATAAATTCTTGAAATGTATGAAAGTGTTCCTAAAAAAACATTGTACGTTTTCTTTTCCTACTGGGGAATCAAAGACAATTTATCCAATCACATGTTTGTGGTTTTCTAGTGGTTAACTTTCTCTTGATCGTGTTTTCTATCACTCTCCATCAGAACATGATGGCTTTTTTTCTCCTCTATATCCATGTTTTCATGGAATCCTAGTATGTGTTATCATGGGTTACCATTGTTACTTTCTTTGTTTCTTTAATGTGATATTTTTATTTACTATTTTTCCTATGTGGGACTTTCAATGATGTTTTTGAGCACAATTTTGAAATTGTGGGGATGAAATTCTAAAAAGGGGGGAAGGATATAACATTCCAAGTAAATAAAGAATATTACAATTTTCATATTTAACAATATTTTTGAAATAAATATTAATTTATTTTAATGTGGATACTATGTTTGATAGCGTACTCAACACGAAATAACAGGTTTTTATGAAATATTATGTTGCAAAAAACATTGAGTTAAATCAAAAAATAATATAATTATTTTAAATAGTAGTTAACACCTAGCCATTGTATTGGTGGGAATTAACAGAACAATCTAAAATATTATTAAATATGTTTTTAAAGGTTGTTTCTTTTATCCAATAAATTTTAGCGGCTTAAAATAAGAATGAATCTGATTTTAAGCATGAAATACTATAATTTTCTTAAAAAGTCGAGTTACCGCCATTTGATGGTGAACCCTTTTTAAATCATGTTTTTATCAATTCTATATGCTTTATTTGAAAAATTAAACTTCTTCTTGAGAAGTGGGACATCAAAATTTACATTGGGTAAAATTATGTTATTTATTTGTAAATGTTCATTTTTTGATGAATAGATAATAATACTGAATTTTAATTCAAAAAACCTTTTAATATATTTTTTTATAAAGTTATATTGTACTTTTAATTCGTTTTAAAGTTTAATTGGATTTTATTTCTATCATTTAATCCAATTATTGTCATCGGATGTAATTTCACATTAAAATTGGACATAAATGCATGTCAATATTTTGTTATTTTTTAGTTCTTAAAAACATGATTTTTGGTTTTGACAACAGCAATTAATTTTCAATTATTTTAAAAAACCACTATGTTTTGAATTTGAAAAAATGGGTTGCATATTTTTAATCATGAGGTAAAAAAATTAAATAGATAACATTTATTTTTAGACATTATGAAGCATAACTTTAGTAAATATAGTATTTACCTTGGTTAAATGATAAATCTGGTAAATAAGGGTAAGAATTAATATTATAATAATATTAAATTACCCCAACACATATCATAAAAATATTTTATGATACATTTATGACCATGGGAATCCATGGGCTGATTATGGGACCCCATGGATGTAATGCCCCAACCCTAGTTACCCAGAGTCGGTGCATTATTACATAACATTGGAATGGTCACAAAAGATCATGTCTCAAAGGACCGAGTAGTTTAGCAGCCTTAAAAACACTAGATACATTCATAAAGATTACATTACATCATAAAATAAAATACAACAACATCTTTGTCTCTATTTACCATATTCATATCTGATAGACTATCCCTACAGGTCTGTCATAAAATACATCATCACATCCTGGAAAAAATAAAACATAGAAAGGGGTGAGCTCAGATTTTCTAAAAGGATAAAAATATAGCTGAACCATTCAAAAATAAGCATAAACATTTAAGTCAATGTATAACTAAAAAAGAATCCTTTTATAATTGAACTTCATCACTATGGAAAATACAAATCAAAATAATTCCATTTACATAATCACATGGATATTCTACAAGTCGAATAATCACATGCAATATCAATAGCCACATTCAAAATGATCGAATTCATAATGCCAGACTATTATAATCACATAGTCAACGCCTTATTCCAAGACTAAAAATAAGATTTTTTTTCAAATTTCTTTTCCAAGACACTAGTTTGTCTCATGAGACCAACCGATACATCGAGGATCTATAGCGGGCTCGACCCGTCACTTACTATGTCCAATGCATTCCTCATATGAAAAGTATTAATCATAACATAAACATTTGTATTAAAACTAGAATACAAAATGTAAATAATTTATCCATAAACCATGAATGGTATAAAAATAATACATCTACAGTCAAACATATCCCAAAACCTTCAATACGATATCGATGTTTTGTATTATAATAAATCATCTTCAAATAAACTGAAAATCCCGCAATGGATGTTGACCTAGATGAAATCAAAACCTTTTTAGAGAATTATCTCTTTTTATTTTGAAAAAAAAATTAAGGGTCACATAATTATAAAGAAAAAATTTATTTTTATAATATTATTATAAGCTGGTAAGAGAAGCTTCGATGATGTTTTAATGGCGGAAAATAGATGCACTCACCGTATAAGTTAAAAAAACATTCTTACCTTAAATTTTTCGAAAATGTCAAAATGTAACTTGTTTGGAAAACGGAGAAAAGTTTCCATTCAAAAACATACAAGGTAAAATTTGTGTATAAATTACTTTAACCCATTATCTATTAAATAGTAATTTTTTTGAGAGACATTTTTATGAACCATGGATGTGGATGATAAAGAGGGCCCAGTAGATAATTACATACAAATCTTCGGATAACAAAGAGATTGCGAAATTAACCCTTAACATGTAATTATCCTTAGTACAGGGTAGGTTATCCTCCTCTATAATAGTTAAATAATTGTTATTAAATTATACAAGAATTATATACATAAAAATGATATCATATATGATCTTCTAATATTCCTTGGGTAATAATATTTTAGTATTATCATCGTTTCGGGTATAAACTTACATGTTTTCTTTTATATATTTTGTTACATAAGTCATGTTTTTTATGGGTGGGTAGTATATTATTCATTTCCAGAATGATATTAAGTCCTAAAAAATTATTTTTAATCATTAAATGACAATTTGTCTCGAATGGATATGATGGGGAATGAATCTCATCGCGTTCGTGAAGACGGTAGTCCGTACGTACGCACGAGTTACAATATCATTATTTTGATTTTAAAATAATATATAATTGGATTGTATATCATATATACAGAATCATTATCATGTAATATTTATTATTTACCTCAGTTATACTCATTATTATTCCAATCCAAATGATGAAGTGTTTGAATAACAACTTCACCACGACGTGGAGACGGTAAGCCGTACATGCGCTCATGTGGTGACATTTTCACTCATATGATGGATAAAATAACTAATATAGTTGTAACATATTTATAATAACATCATATTAAATATAATATACTGGATTTATTATTTTATAATGTATAAAACAATGAAAGAAGTAGTGGAAGAAGATAAAACTTGAAAGTGGGGGGAGAAATATTTAGCTCTTTTTCGGGTTCTGGCTTTTGAATTTAGCAAAAAGGCTCTATAGGTAGGCTTTCTGACTAAGGGAAGGCCTCTAAGATGATGATAGGACAGTTGAGAGGGTATTTGGATAGGTTTTGGCCAATCCAAATGGCTTTGATGGTGTGAATTTGAGGAAAGGGGAAGTGTCCTTTTATAAGAGGGGTGAGGGGAACCTTATGAAAAACATAAAGTAATATTTTATAATAAAATCATATTCAGTTTATAAGGGCCCAAAATTGATTTATTTAAAGGATAAGGTGGGTATGGGTCGAAAACCACTCAACCAATAGGTTTTAGACAGATTTGTGTCACGATATTGACCTTATCTTTTAGATTTAACTCTTAGTTAATTAGTTTGTCATTTACCATGTCTCTTTTTATTTTCATATTATATGGTTAATAAAATTAATATAAACTTCCAAGAAAACAGAAGTGGTTCATTAGTGATATACCTATCATCATATCAGTCCTTTGGTTGAGCCATATATTATTAGGTTTATTATATTAATTAATAATATAATATTTTTTTAAAACCATTTTATTTCAATTTTGACACTATTTAAAAATTGATTATTGTTAAAGTCGTAAAAACATTATTAATTCGAACTAAATTTAATTAATTAATCAATAAATATAATAAAAACCTATAAAATTCGTATTTTTCATAAAAACATTCAAATTTTATTTATTTTAAAATTTATAATACCATTTATTTGATTCATTCATTAATAAGGAAAATACCACATCATCATTGTGTACTAAATAAATTTAAATATTAAATGTCTAAAAATTATAAATAAAATACCATTATGTAGGAAATAGTTTTTTCTTTCTAATTAATATTTATACTAGAATAGATAACATGTATAAACCTATGTAAAAATTATTTTAATAAAATATTTATACTTATGTCACTTTTGTATTTACTTTAACTCAATTAATATAAAGTGTCATTATCACTTACAAGTGGCTCCATGGGGTACCAAATCTAACCAAGTATGCCCATGGCAGTACAGGTATCAAATAATAAAGTTTAGACATGTATTAGGGTAATTTAATATTATTATAAAATTATTTTTTCACCCTTATTTACTGGATTTACCCTTTAACCATGGTAAATAAAATATTTGCCGAAGTAATTATTCTAAATGTATAAGTATAAAAGTTACCTATTTACACAATTTGGATCTATTGATTCTAAATATTGAATCCATTTTTCTAAATTGAAAACACTGAAGTGGCAGAAAATAATTTAATATTAATTCCCGTTGTCAAAACAGAAAAACGTGTTTTTATGAAAAGTTTACTATTAAAAGATTGACAGTTGTTTATGTCCAGTTTAAATGTGAAATAACATCCAATGACCAAAATTGTATTAAATGGTAAAAATATAATCTAATTGCACTTTAAAACCACTCATATATATAATTTATCGCTATAATTTATTTTGATTAAAAAAGTTGTTTGTAATTAAAGTTTAGTATTTTTACAATTCATCAAAAATTCGATGTTTTAAGAAAAATACCAAAAATTCCTAAATAAAATTTTGATATTAAAAATATAAAAATGAATTCCAATTTGAATAATAAAATTAATAAAATTTCAAAAATTTGGTATTATAATTCATAGTGGCTGCTTTTATGGGTCGTGGTGTGTTTGAATCTCAAACTTGCCTACAATGCAAGCTATTGCATTATTCAAAGGGAAACGTACCATAGAAGCTTGAGGTGTTACATTATCCCCTCCTTCAAATAATTTCATCCTCAAAATTTCTAGAATATTACTGCATAAACAATCATTGGTGGTTCTTCATCATAAGTTCCTCAGGTTCCTACATTTCCTCTTTCATCTTATGGTTTCTCCATAGAAATTTTACCAAATGAGTCAATCAGTTTCTCAATACCTTTTCCCTTGTATATAGAATCCTGACAGGCTTTTCACAATAATGCTGATCGGGTTCCAGTTCTAAATCCACATTGGTGAGTACATGCATTGGGTCATGCTTGTATTTTCTTAATAGAGATACGTGGAACACATAATGAACTTTGAGAGACTTTGCGGCATTTTCTACCGGTAAGATACAATGCCAATTCGTTCTAAAATTTCCAAAGGTCTGATGTACCTCGGACTGAATTTACCCTTCTTACCGAAATGTATAACATCATTCTATGGAGATACCTTCAAGAAACCATGGTCTCCTACATGAAATTCAAACTCATTACTTTGGTTATCGGCATAGCTCTTCTACCTATTTTGAGCAGCTTTGATGTGGGTTTGGATTACCTTCACTTTTTCCATCGTTTCCTCAACATGTTCTCGGCGTACGAGTTTTCTTTCACCAAAATCATCCCAACATGTTTGTGTGCGACATGCCTTTCCGTATAATGCTTTATATGGTGACATCGGAATACTTGAATGAAATATATTGTAATAGAAAAATTCTACCAGTGGTAAATATTAATCCCACATACCTTGAAAGTCATGTGAGAAATACCTCAACATGTATTCTACGGTTTTAATAGTCCATTCTGATTGTCCATCCTTTTGAGGGTGGTAGGCAGTGCTCAAATGATGTTTAGTATCTTGGGATTTGAATAGCCTCTTCCAGAATCTTGATGTGAAATGGGGATCATGAGGTGAAACAATCGATCAGGGTACACCATGGAGTCTTACAACTTCATTAATATACATTCTTGCTAAATGTTCAAGTGGTAAATCTTATCATATAGCATGAAAATGTGCTGACATGGTAAGACAATCCACAATGACCCATATTACATCATTTCTTCTTGGATTATTTGGTAGTTTCATGACAAAGTCCATCTTAATATTATCACATTCCATTCTAGTATGGGAAGAGGTTGCATAACTCATCCAGGCTATTGGATTCTAGCTTTTACTTATTGAAAAACCATATATCATGACAAAAAATTGGAAATCTCCCCTTTCATGTTGTCCCACAAATAATGTTCCTTCAAATCTTTATACATTTTAGTGCTACAAATGTGCATAGAGAAATTGGAACTATTTTCATCATCTGGAAATTCTCTTTTTTTATCTGGTATATCGAGAACACAAAGTCTCTTCCTAAATTTCAAAATTCCATCTTCATACACAAAGTCACTCAATATACCATCATTCACAGCTTTAATCATCTTTTAAAACACTTCATCATCAGTCTGAGAACTCTTCATCCTTTCTAGTAGACATGGTTTGGAATCCATTTGAAAAAGTATTGATGTTTCGCCTTCCATGGTTATTACAATATCCATATTTTATAGATCCATGAAAATAGCATCCCTTTCAACTCTCATCTTGTTTAAAACTCCATGAGATTTTATGCTCAAAGAATTTTCCACCTTATTTTCCTTCCCCGGGAGGTAGTGTATCATGGAATCATTATCCACAGAGATAATGTCTCCATTTCTTCAAATCAAATATTACAGCTACGAACTCAAGATCATGAGTAGGATAGTTTTTCTCATGAATTATCAATTATCGTGATTCATAGGCAATAACCCTATCATTCTACATAAGGACACAACCAATTTATTTTTTAGGCATAACTATAAATAACAAACCCATCATTCCCTGATGGTAGAGTCATGATCGAAGCATTGACTAATATTCTCTTAAGTTCATCGAAACATTCTTCATAGTCTTTTTTCCAAACATATTTAACCCCTTTACATGTGAGCTTCGTTAATGGGTTAGCCAATCGGGTAAAATTTTGGATGAAATGTCGATAATAACCTTCTAAAACAATAAAACTGCGTACCTTAATTATACACATTGGTGCTGGACATTATTGGATCACTCTTATCTTAAGAGGATTAGTAGAGAATCCATCCTTAGATATAATATGGCCCTGAAAATAAATCTCCTGAAGCTATACTTCACGCTTTCTAAACACCCTATATAATTCTTGACTTTTAAGAGTCTTTAGAAAAATGCGCTCGTGATTTTAATGATCTTCATAGATTTTGGAGTATACTAAGATATCATCAATAAATACCACTACGAAGTCATCAAGATATTCCTTAATAACTCTATTCATTAGATCCATGAAGACAGAGGTTGAATTAGTCAATCCAAAAGGCATTACTGTAAACTCGTAATGCCCGTACCTGGTTTGAAATGCCGTATTTGGAATGTCTTCATTCATCACGCACAAATAATGATAACCAAATCGAAGGAAAATCTTTGAAATGTATTTAGATCCATGCAGTTGGTCGAATAAATCATTAATTCGAGGTATGGGATACTTGTTTTTTATTATTATAGCATTGATCTCCATATTGTTAGTGCACAACCTCATAGATCCATCTTTCTTCTTAACAAAAAGTACAGAGGATCCCCATGGAGAAACCCTAGGGAGAATAAATCCCTTATTACTAAATTCTTCTAGTTGTTTCTTTAGTTCCACTAATTCCATAGTGGCGAATCTACAAGGGGTCCTTGATATGGGGCTTGAACCATGAATTAGGTCGATGGAAAACTCAATTTATCATTCTGACAGATTTCCTTGTAAATCCTCTGGAAAAATATCAACATATTTTTGCACAATAGGTACATCCTCTATTAGAACAATCCTTTCCTCACCCACAGTTATTTCATTCTCTTCCTCCCCAATAATTGAATTTAGTTGAGCTATTGTGGGTGGATCTAGATACGAATTAGGTGGTGACATTTCTACTATAAAGATTACATACTCCTTATCATCATCAAAAATTGTAACCTCCTTCTTTTGAAAATAAATTTTTGTATCATGGTTTGAAAGCCAATCCATGCTGATTATTATATCAAATTCCATCATGGGTATGATGATGAGATCAGTAGATAAATAACGTTTACATGCCTTAATGGGAATTGATTCACAAAACATTGTTTCAATGATACTTCCCTTAATAGATTTGACTGACAACTCCATTGTTAAATAAAATTGGAAATATCTAAATTGTTTAGAAAACTGGGAAGATATGAAACAATGCAATGATAAAGAATCAAATAAAGCATTGGCTAAATTTGAGGAAAAAATTAAATTACCTTCCACAACGTTTATAGGAGCTTAAACCTTAGCAGTAGTGATAACATAAGTTTGTCCTTTATTCCTTGTACTTTTCTAAGGAAAATTTCTCTGACTCTTATGACATTCATTTTCATAATGTCCCATCTCCCTGTAATTGTAGCATTTAACATCGGCAGCTTGTTTCTTCCCCTTCCAACCATGAGCATGGTGGACTTTTTCATCACACATGTAACGGACTCAAATTCTCTTCAAGAAAGAACCAGGGTGTTTCTTCCAAAATTTGTTGTAGGATGGTTATTCAAATTTTCCCTTCTTCCCCTTATTTTCATTTCTAGATTGTTCAGAAAATCAATTCGTGTCTTTATTTTATTTAAGGTCTTAAGACTTAGAAAATTCCTTTTCTGTCTTGATAGCACATGAGACAATGTCTTCATATGATAAGAAAGATTGTGAGACCAATGATCGATGGAGAAATGGATTTAACCCATTAAAAAAATGATTGATCTTACTTCTTGGGTTACGTATATAATCTATATCATGCCTTGCTAACATTGTAATGTTAGCTTCATACATTGCAACTTTCTCATCCTCCTTTTTCCTCAGACTCAGAAATTTTTTTTCCATATCCAATCGATGGTCATGTGGAAACTATTTTTTTAATGAAATTTCTTTAAACTCCCTCCATTCAATATTTTATACTTTATCATCTTCCTTTGTGTTTTGAATCAATGACCACCATTGATCAGCATCTCGTGTGAGGTGGTAAACTGCAAGAACAACTTTTTCCCTTCCGCTATTCCCCAAGGCATGGAATATTTTCTCTATGGAATTTATCCATTTCTCAACTACTAATGGATTTATAACCACATTTTATGTTGATGGTAGTTGCCTCATGAAGATATTTAACATTGATCTTCCACTTTGCGGATTTGGCTTCTCCTTTAGGGTAAGGTTATTATTCATAACCTGAGTGAGTTCTCTTAGTATGGTGATTAGCTGATCAACACCATTTGCATCACCAGCTCCACTATAATTATCTTGATTTGGAGTGAAATCCCTACATGGAGTGCGTGCATTGATACAATTCCTTTCCTTCCACAAGGCTCCATTTCTAAACAATGTCATAATCTTGATTAGTTTATGAATCAAAATACATAATTCCAATCTTGTAAAACACTTAACATAAATTGAACAATTTATGGATATAATGTATAATCAATAAAATGTTTTCTTTGAGTAGGTATATACACATAAATCTTTCAAAATAATTTGTAAGGAAATAATGAATTTTCCTAAGCATATCCCCTCGGTGTGTCGTAACCAAGAGTGCAGCAAGGCCCGTTGTCATGTACCAAGATACCCCAGGTTAATCCCAATACTCCTTGTTAGAGTTTTCACTCATAGGTATATCTATGCCAGATCCACCTCTACCTGCTCATATCCAAACAGGGACATATTGCTCAGAAAATACACAAAATCTATAATTTACCAAAATTCAGTGATGTTCTTCTATACTAATCCTCAAATACTATCTTAGGGTAATGTGATATTATCAAAGTTTATCTAAATATAGAATCCAAGGTTAGTACTAAACAGCCTCTGATACCAATTGTAACACCCCGAACCCAGTTCCCCAATGTTGGTGAATTATCACGTAAAATTGGAATGATAAAAAAGATCAAGTCTCGAAAGACCGATTAGTTTAGTAGCCTTCAAAACACTAGATATATTTATAAGGATTACATTACATTATAAAATAAAAAAAACAAATTTTTCCCTAGTGACCATAATCATATCCCATAGACTATCCATGTAGGTCAGTCATAAAAGTTTTCTTCACATCCAAGGAAAAATAAAACATAGAAATGGGTGAACGCATATTTTAGTAAAGATAACAATATAGTGGAAACTTTCATGAACAAGAATAAACATTTAAGGTAATGTGTAAATAGAAAAAAAGACTTTTAAACCATAATTTCAAAAATATGGCAAATATAAATCAAAATATTTCCATTTAAATACTCACATGGATATTTTACTAGTCGAATAATCACATGCAATATCAATTTCCACTTTCAAAATGATGGAATGCATAATGCCAGACTATCATAACCACATAGTCAAGGCCTTTTTCCAAGACTAAACGTAACATTTTGACATGGCCTTGTACCAAGACACTAGTTTGTCTAATTAGACCTACCGATGCATCGAGGAGCAATAGCTGGCTCCATCCGTCACTTACTATGTCAATTGCATTCCTCATATGAAATGGTTTAAACTTAACATAAACATTCATATTAAAACTAGCATATGAAATGTCAATACTTTATCCATAAAAAATGAATGGTATAAAAATAACACATACACAGTGAAACTTATCACAAAAACATTAATACGATATGTATTTTTATTATTATAATAAATCAACTTCAAATAAGCTTAAAATCCATCAAAGGATGTTGGCATAGATGAAATCAAAACCTTTTTAGAGAAATAGCTCTTTCAATTTTGAAATCATTTAAGGGTCACATAATTATAAAGGAAAATTTTATTTTGAAGATATTCATATAATCATGTAAGGGAAGCGTCGGTGATGTTATGATGGCGGAAAATAGCCGCACCCGTCGTATAAGTTTAAAAAACATTCTTAACATAAACTTGTCTAAAATGTCAAAAAGTACCTCGTCTGGAAAACGACGGAAATATTCCTATCAAAAAATATAAATTCAAATAAGGGTATAAATGATTTTAACCCATTTTTTATTAAATAGTAAAAAAATTTTGAAATTAATTTTTATGAAACATGGATGCGGATGATAAAGAGTTCCCAATAGATAATTACATATAAACAACCTCAGATAATGAAAAGATTGTGAAATTAACACTTACCTTGTACTTTTACTTTGTCGAGGGTAGTTTAACCTCTTGTATAATAGCAATATAATTGTTATTATATTATACAAGAATAATATACAGAAATATGAGATCATATATGATCTTCAAATGTTTCATTGTTAATAATATTTTAGTATTATCGTCGTTTCATGTGTTAACTTACCCATTTTCTTTTATATGTTTTGTTACATAAGACATGTTTGTTATGGGTGGTTTTTATATTATTCAAATCCAGAATGATATTTAGTCCATAAACATTATTTTTAGTCATCAAATGAAAATTAGTCTTGAATGGATACGATGGGGAATGAATCTCATCACGTTCGTAGAGACGGTAGTCCGTACGTACGCCCGAGCGACAATATCATTCTTATGATATTGAAATAATATATAATTGGATGGTATATCATATATACAGAATCATTATCATGTAATATATATTATTTCAATCAGTTATACTCATTATTATACCCATCTAAATGATGAAGTGTTTGAATAAAAACTTCACCATGACATGGAGACTGTAAGCCGCACGTACGCACGTGTGGTGACTTTTTCATTCATAGGATGGATAAAATAACTAATAAGGTTGTTCCATATTTATATTGACATAAAAATATATAGAAGATACTAGATTTATTATTTTATAATTTGAACAACAAGGAAAGAAGAAGTGGAAGAAGAAAAGAACATGAAATAGGGTCGTGAAATATTTACCTCTTATTTGGGTTCTTCCTTATGATTTGATAGAAAGGGCTCTTTAGGTTGAATTTATGACTAAAGAAATTCCTCTAAGATGAAGTGAGGAAATTTGAAACGGTATTTAGGTCATGTTTGGTCGATTGAAATGGCTTTGAAGGTGCGAATTTGAGGAAAGGGGAAGTGCCTTTTTATAAGAGGGGTGAGGGGCACCTTAGGTAAAACTTAAAGTATTATTTTATAATAAATTCATATTCAGTTTATAATTGCTCAAAATTGATTTATTTATAGGATAAGGTGGATATAGTTCAAAAACCAGTAAACCAATATGTTTTAGATAGGTTTGGGTCACTATATTAACCTTATCTTTTATATTTAACTCTTAGTAAATTAGTTTGACATTTACCATGTCTCATTGTATTTTTATATTACATGGTTAATAAAGTTACTATAAACTGCCAAACATACCCCAAGTGATTAATTAATGATATTCATATCATCATATATATCTTTTGTACTATCCTTAGATTTTTAGGATTATTATATCAATTAATAGTATTATATTTGTTTTAGAAACTCTTTTATGTCAATTTTGACACAATTTAATAATTGATTTTTGTTAAAGTCATAAAAACTTTATTAATTCAAAAAAAATTATTTAATCAATACTATCATGTAATATCAACCAACAATATTAGTGGATGGCATCAATACTTTCAAAAAATATTTATTTTAACAATTATAATACCATTTATTTGATTCATTAATTAATAAGAAAAATACTGCATCATCATTGTGTCATAAATAAATTTAATTATTCAATGTCTAATAATTAAAAAAAATACTATTATATATTAAATATTCTTATATTTCTACTGAATATTTATTTTCTTAGAGATAACATGTATAACCATATGTAAAAATTGTTTTACTAAAACATATATGCTTTTGTCTTTTTTGTATTTACTTTAACTTAATTAATATAAAATGTCATTATCACTTACAAGTGGCTCTATGGGGTCCCTAAATCGTCCCAAGGATGCGATGGTCGGAAATGTATCATAAAATAAGGTTATGACACGTATTAGGGCTATTTAAAATTATTATAATATTATTTTTTTACCCTTATTTACCGGATTTACCCTTTAACCATGGTAAATAAAATATTTACCGAAGAAATTTTTCAAAATGTATAAAAATAAAAGTTTCCTATTTACACAATTTGGATTTCCTAATTCTAAATATTGAATCCATTTTTCTTAATTCACAACACATACATGTTAGAAATTAATTTAAAATTACTCCCATTGTCAAAACAAAAAACGTGTTTTTAAGAAATATTTACTATTAAAAGATTGATACTTGTATATGTACAGTTTAAATTTGAAATTAAATCCAATGACTAAAAATGGATTAAATTGTAAAAATATAGTCTAATTATTATTTAAAACCACTCAATATTATAATTATTCCATATAAACTATTTTGATTAAAAATGTTCTTTTTAAATTATGTTTAGTATTTTTCACTATTCATCAAAAAATGGATGTTTTCAGAAACATACCAAAAAATCACCCTAATATAATTTTGATATTCTGAATCTAAAAATGAAATCCAATTTGAATAATAAAACTTATAAAATTTCAAAAGGTGGGTATTACTATTCATAATGGATACTTTGACTGGTTGTCATGTGTTAGAATATCGAACTTGCGTACAATGCAATCTATTGCTTTATTCAAAGGGAAACACACTGTCAATGCTTGGGGTGTTACAATGGAGCCACTTGTAATTGAAAATGAATTTTTTATAATAATATATTTAAAGTTAAAGAAAAATGTAACATAAACATATCTACTTTAGAAAAACAATTTTTATATGGGGTCATATAAGTCATATTTTCCACTATAAATATTCATTAAGAAGAAAAAAATATTTCCTACATCATTTTACATTATTTATAATTTTTGGACATTAAATAAATAAATTTAATTATTACCCAATGATGTTGTAGTGATTTCTTCATTAATAATCGATTCAAATAATTGAAATTATAAATATTAAAATAAATTAATATTTTTATTTTGATGTCATCCAAAAATTTTATGGTCAATATATACAAGTTATATTTGTATTAATGATGTTTTTTCAAATCAATCATGTTTTTTTGATTTTAAAAAAGTCATGATATGAATAGTGTCAAAATTATCATAATTCATATTTTAAAAGTAAAATATTTTATTAAATATTATAAAATTCAAAAAAATCTAGGATTTAGAAAAATATATATCATAATTTAATATTTGATTATTGATTCTTTAATTGGATATTTTTCATGTTTTGTTAAATATTTTGTTTCTGAATTTATTAAATACTTTATATAATAGTACGATTAAAAAATGGTTAAATAAAAAAGATAGGGATTCAAATATCTCTAAAACATATATAATTCTTATTGGATGATTTTATTTAGACTTATACTCATTATATCTTCTAATTTAATGAGTTTTAGGCCTTTTGAAACTAAAAATCATTTTATAATAAAATAATACATTCAAATATTGCTAAAGAGTCCCTCCTCCCTCTTATAAAAGGCCACCACCTCTAACCCATTACACACACCTATCAAGTCCCTTGGATCGTCCTAACTCCTCTCCAAGATGTAATAAAAACCCTATCTTCCACTTTGAGTAATTACCTTAGGAATAGGGCAATTCAAGAGAGCTCTTAGTCTCAAATAAAAAAAAGTTACTTGATTTAAAGGTAACATATTCTCTGAAGATCTTTTCCTTTTCCTTATCAACTCCCTATTCTCTTATTATTATTTGTATACATAAAAAAATCAATATAATCAATATAATAGATTTTTTTAAGATAATTACTCTAAATTCACTTACACACACCTCCGTCTAATGGCTATAGAACATACTGTTTCTGTGGATGGCGAACTACTGCCTCACAAAACGATGATTGTTCAATATTCTCCTACAACTTCTTATTGTGGCCATTATTATATAAATATAATTATATATGATATATATGATATATATTTTATCTTTATGATTCTTTAATTCTCATTTATAACATACCTTTATGCTTTTAATTTTGTATGTATACAATAAATTCAATTGAGGAAGTGCGGACTACCTCCCCCTCAAAGTGATATAACTCCTTCATGCTATACATTGAACATATAAAGGATGGAATTAATGAAGTTATGTAACATATAAATCATATTTATTATAATTGAATTATAATATACCTATGTATCATTTATCTTTCATTTCTCTAAATATGAAAAGAGATGAAAGTATCGTTCATGCGTACGTACGACATACCGTCTCTTTGAACAGTGAATTTCATTTCTTATTTCCAAATGATATGGACTATTATAAATTAATATATTTGGATATATATGATATATATGATATATAAAGCATGAATATCATTTTGTTGATAATGTAAATTTTACCACATGGACAATTTGTAATTATAACAAGTTCATTTTCGACTCAAGTACCCAATATCGACAAAACGACTGATATTAAATAAAAAAATTATGTAATATTTATAACATGGTTATAAGTGATATAAAAGGAATAATAAAAATTCAAAATGTTCTGAATCAGGTAGAAATTAACTTATGTTTATTAATCCTTAAATTAAACAAAGAACGAGTCAAGTCGGACACGAGGTAAGGGAACCTTTCACCATCCTCTTTTTGTCAAAGAATTCTTTTATGTTATGAATTTAAATTTAAATTTTCAAATGTTTAGATATGTTCTTATATATCTTAATTTATGTAAATTTTATTTCCATGTTATGAGAGACCATTTTTCTCTCTCATCAACTCATTTTTTTAATTTTTCAGTGACACCCTTAGGTTGCAGGATATTTTTACAGGAACATCTTAACTGAATTTCAATTATTTGGGTTAAACTTCTACTTCTTGATTATGTCGTGCTATGAATATGTGTGATTGAAATATGATGGTTTTAAACATAGTATCAAATTATATTGGGTGTATTAATATATTTCCCACATAAATATGTCATGGATTTATCCTTAATCTAATGGTACAATATTTGTTTGGGACTACGTCTCAATCTCTTTTCATTAAGGCATATCTTATTATTGTTCACCTTTATTATCATATAAGGTGCATATACAACCATTTTGATATTTTATATCATGAATTTCTATATTCTCATGATATTTAATGTATTATTTGATGTTATTCTTCATTTATTTTAGGTCAAGAGTTTTTAAGGGGTTAATGATTATTTAACTAAAACATCATTTTAAATGTTTTTATGATTTATTCTTCTATATATTTGTCTTTTATGTTCATGTTTTAGAAATAATTTGAAGTACATAATTATATGTAAATGACTGTTTTAAAGTCTAAATTCCTTTCTAAATATTCTGAGTGGTATGGGACACATTGATTCAAAAAAATTTCATTTTCAATGTTCTAAATGAATTGATTATGTAAATATCTTGAACTGATATCTTGCGAATGAAATGCCGAAATGTTATCATTATCTTATTCTTGTTTTATTTGTAATGAGTATGTTGTGGTACTTGGTCATTTATTATGTACATGGGTTGCTCCATGATAAAACTATGATGGGTGATCCCAAGATAGCTCTTCAATTCCTTGGGTAATGTGACGAAGGTAAACGTTTATGTTTCTTCTAAGAGATTTAAGGAATATAGTGTGATGGGTATTCCAAATGTACCTCCCTATTTAGCTATGAAAGATACAATGTATTTTTGTTATGGATGCCATAATTTAGATTTATGATTTTGGATTTCTATGTGTTATTCATAAATCTTATGATTTTGTGAGGTATGTTAAAGAGATTATGTTTTAATGTTGAAAAAGTATGATTTATTTGATATATATATATATTCATGGAATAATGTTTTCTTTCCTTATTTTATATCCCTTACTGTGCTTTTTTATGCCCATACAATGTTTTTGAAATGTTTTCCATAATACATAAATATGAATAGGTTCAAGGATGAGATTAAGGTAATGTCATGCTATCTAAAACATTGAACTAGAAATGATTCTATTTTTTTAGAGTTTTTATTTTATGAAAAAAATGGATACTGAGTAAAATTATGTACATGTAATATTCATGTTGTTATATATAAGTTACGACATAATTCTTTAAAACTCTAAACCTCAAATGTTCGTTAATGTTAATTCTTGAATTAACTGAAGATTATATAATGTTTATGGATGGGGCCTTATAATAAATATCATCATTAGGAAGAAAAGAAATTCCATTCTTCCTGAAAAACCCATTTTTCACTTATTAAACACATGTGTCACATTCTCCCACAACATTGTTCAAATGTCAATATATGTCTCCCAAAAATTGTCACATTTTCACTACATCACTTTACAATGGTACAAATTCATACTAACATATTTTTCCAAATTTTGAAAAAAAAACCTACTATAGAATACCATTTAGGCGTTTTATACTTATATCATAAGAAATTAATTCATACATTAAATTTAGAAATGAGTGTTGCTTTTATGCTGTTGAGGTATTCTTTATCTTGAAGCATGAAGTCCATATATTTATAAAAGAAACAATCATGTCCTTAATGGTATTTACATTGTCCAATGAGATGAAAAATTTAGATTTTTAAATTTTATAAATGAGACTCCACGATCCATTGAAATTTTGGATAAATGGAAATGTATTAGATAGATTAAATAATTTATAACATGTAATTTGGATATTCAAAAACACTTCTAAATAATTTTAATATGATTTTGATATGAGATTATTGATTAAATCATCTGGTAGGTATAATAATGTTGTGTGAGATAATTTACCTTTTATCTTAATGAATTAGTTTCAATATGTATAAATAACAATCATTAATACATGAAATGAATTATTACGTGTTAGAATTTAAATGGTATACTTACATATAATTGCCATAAAAACACTTTAATAATTTAAACATCATATCAATTATTCCTAAGTCAATTACCCAACTAAATCCATTCTAATAAATTATTATTATTAAACTCAAAACCTTTCACATAAACCATAAAAGGGGTGTCAAAGACATTAGAATTACAATCAACTTTAAACTTATTAAAACATAATAGAATCAAACATTCTTAAACAATTCTCATTAGAATGATAAATTTTTATATTTTGAAATATTATCAAGTTAATCCCTAGGGTAATGTTACCTAATGTATAATTTTGTAAATCTAGTTCCCATGGTTTCTACAGAAGATTCATTTATATGAACTATAATGAAAAAAACACTAGTATCCCAGATCTAGTGCCTTTTTTTATTACATTAGCATTAGATAGAAAACATTTCATCCCAAAAGACCAAATAGTTTAGTATTAATGGTAAACTAAATAAATAAATGAATCTTACAGAAAAATTTAAATCATAAAATAAGACACAGTGAATACCACGAGAACACCATTATTCACCAATATTAACCCTGTATATAAACCATAATGATCATTTTGGCATCATGGGTAAAAGAAACACTAAGAAAGGGGTGAGCTTAGATGCTCAGTATGGGTATACATATAATAAAATCTATCATAAATAAAAATTAAATAAAATATAGTAATATTAATAAATGAAACACACTCTACATTATAAATAACATCAGTAAAATATGGAATGAATAAAATACGATGAAATAATTCCATTTTAATTATTACATGGGAATGTAATATAACTATGGATATTGTACTAATCTAATAATAACATGGAATATAAACAAATATCCTTATTATTTGGTAATTAAGAATGCGGGATGTATAAAACATACTATTCAGGCCTCACTAAGAATTCCACCTAAATGGGTAAGGCATTAGTCAAAACCTGGCTTTGTTTGTGTCATGAGACCTCCCGCTGCATCAAGGGGTTATAACAGGCCCCACCCATCACTTAATAAGTAAAATAATTTCCACATATATATCGAAAATATAAATTTAATTAGTGAATAAAAAATCCTTATAAAAGTTCCATATTGAGTAAATGATTCATATTTGACATTAATTCCCCAGTTAACCAAATAACATTGAAAGTAATCATTATAGGTAAAAATACAATATGAAATAGGTAGTATTTAAATCCATGATACAATAAGTATGTATATCCAATGATAAAAAAGTATAGTATCATAAGATATCAACATCAATGAAGTATAGTATTTATATGAAGGATGTTGACATGGATTAAAATACATTAAATTCTATTTTTGACAATTTATTTGGGAAAATATTTTTTAACCATTCCAGAGTATCTGATACCACATTGAAACATTTTAAACATAATCCAAATTTTCATTAACATTAAATAAAAATTTAATATAATGAGAATTAGAAGATTCAAGAAATAACATGTTAATGAAGCAGTGTATACACCTCATTAAATATGATAGGTTTATAACAAAACAAATGTCCCAAAAAAGGAAATTAATAACAAAAATCTATTACCGCTTTGATTAATTTGAAATTTTATACCCCATGAAATATAGATACAAAAATATATATGAAAATAGTCATAATTTATTTTATATGAATCATAAAATACATTACTAGGTAGTATATAACAATTGACTAAAATAAGTAGTGAATATGATATAGGTTTCACAAAAATATAAGTGAGACTAGAAATTCAGTTACAAAGTTCAAATTATTTAGGTGAAAATTTGTCAATTGGGTGCTTATTTTAAACAAAATTTTATCCATAAGATATTTTTAAGTATAGAATAATAAAATAAAGAGTGTATTCCACACATATTATTCGCATAATATAATCAGTGAAGTTGATGTATAACCTAATGAATTGAAATTATGTTAAGAAACCCCATACCACTTATAATAAGTCAAATAATATTACCCATAATAGTTGTTATGATAAAATTAAACATATAATAACATGAATTTAATGAGATTCATGATATGATATATCAAAGGGATGTACATAAAACCAAGAACATGAATTATGTGTAGAATAAGGTATATATCTCACAAATGTAAAAGCGATATGAGAAAACCCATTCAACACACAACCATTTAATATAACATAATTTAACATCCTGTATAATGATTTAAATAATATTATTTACTCATTAAAATAATATATTAATATTTATAATAGTTTATATGATCTTTGATAACATCTTACCAACCGTTCATTAATAATATTTACTTATTTTCATTGTTTCATGTGTGTTCGTTTCATGGTTTCATGGTTGGTTCACTTGTGTATAATTGTAGATTTTCTTTTAAAATGTAACTAAAACTACATAAGTGAGATGAAATAGTATTAATGAACATGAAAATGTTTAAAGTGTAATATTTATCATTTTTATCTCACAGAGGATGATGATTCAAGTGATTCAATGTTAATGATAAATGTTTAATTTATTTTGGCGGTTTCTCCAAACACCATGAAATAGATTCATTTTTTACTATTATGTGTATATATTATTTTAAAAATATAAAAAGGTCAAAATATAATTATTAAAATATAATTTTATTAGAATAATAGTTTTATGACTATCTGTGACGTTCTTAATGGGAAATTAACAAGAACATTATTCACGGTGGCGATTAACTTACATTACTTGGACCGTAGTTTCATTTATTTGAATATGAGTAGGTATTAGAAATGATGGTTAAAATATTTTCCATTGAAAAACTAAAATAATAGAATTTACATATTTATGGAATAATTACTCCTTTTTGTATGAAATATATTTGGAGAAATCATATGAAGAAAAGAAAATAAGAGATGAGTTTTTAAAAAATTACTTGTGGAATATCATCTCTATAGAGGACCCCTTGAGGACCTTGGCCATGGTATTTTTATTTTAACATCATAAATTTTACATCATAATAGTGATTACGATATTTTTTTATAAAATAGTGGATATTTAATGATTTTGGGTAGAAATGGAGTGGTGAGTATTTATATTTAAACTTTTAGAGAAGTGGGGATATATTATTAAAATAATGTATGTTAGATATATAAATCCATCCACATCGAGGAAGAATTTAATTCAATGAATTTAATTATAAATTCATGTTTTTAACTCTTATTATTGTCTAGAAATACCTCCACCAAAAAATTTATTTTTGTAATATTATGTTATGTCATGCATTTACCATTTAAATTTAACCCTTGCAACTATTTTACATAAACTGTGAGAAATAATTTTTTTCGTTGGTAAATTTCTTATACATTATGATTTAATTAACCATGAACCCTAATTTGAATAATATTATTCAAAATATTTTTTCAATTTTTAAAAAATCAATTCACATAATTTGAAAAATTATATTTAAAAATATGCCCCATACAAAACAAAAACGTGTTTTTAACAGTGAAAAGTTCAAATCATTGAACTATTTAGGTCCAATTTAAATGTAAAACTTCATAAAATGAGCTAAATTTTTTTTATTGATATATATTTTGTATTTTTATAATTTAAAAACAATTTAAAATATTATTTAACTATAAATTAGACAAATAAGCAGTTTTTAATTAAAACATATTATTTTCACTATTCATTACAAAATGAAACTTCTAGGTAATATACTAATATTATTACATAAAATTATTTATATATTCATATTTGAAAATATGAATTTATTTTTTAATATAAAAATTAAAAATGTGTCCACGTTTAGATTTAAACTAGGTGTGCTATTAAAAAGAAACAAAATGGACATTAGAAAAAAATATATTTCTTTTCATTGTTAAAATTTGATTTAATCTTATCATAAGACTATAAAAATATTAAATGAATATAATTTCTTTTACTGAATATATAAAAAAAGGATTTAATTAATATATTTCACTAATAGTTATTAATTTAATTTATTATGATAAAATGTCATTGCGGAAAAGGTATTTTTTTATAAAGATCACTCCTTTAGGTTCAATTGGTTTTCATTTTTATTTATAATTATTTGGTAACCAATGAATTCATTTAATAAACATCTGTAGACTCTATTTTCATAATTTAATTAATATCATTCATTATTACCATTCTAATTGTTAGGTGATAAATATCTTGATTAAATAATAATATTTTTTTAAACTCGAGGTTTGGTTTAATGTAAGCTATTGAAGACGTTGGATTTATTTAAGAAGGTGAATACCATATAATCTTAAGGTGTTGCAAATGTGGTTGGGTTTTACAGTTTTCACTAACCATGTGAAACAAATTTTCCCCCTTTATCATTCTAAAATCCAATATGTTAAAGATTGGTGATTTTAAAACTCAACCGAACACCCAACACAACTATTGGGCCTTAATATCCTTATAAAAACCACATTTTTAAGAGTTAAAATTTAAAATTTTAATTTATGTAGAATATTATTTTGTTTATATCATCCAAAAAATAAAAAATAAAAAATCCATCGAAAAAAATCATCATTTTTAATAACATATGGCTTTATAATTGGTCTTTTTGAGCTCGCAGCTAATAATTCATCACTATCATTGGAGAAAAAATGAGTTATAAAAACAAATATATGTACTCATACACTAAGATATATCCCTACTAAAGGGAGAGTAAATATGGATTCATTTCCATTTAAGGAGACTCTAGGAATATCTACTAAAATAAGAGGTCCTTGACCCCTTCAAATCAATCCCACATACTGATTCTCCTATACCATTGATCCCCACAACCTGTTGCTGGGTACCTCTAGTATTGAAATTGAACACTTTACCCTGACAGTATCAGGTGTATCTAAGAAGTTAAGGATATGATATATCTTTTCTATCTAGTCCTTTGGCTACTGGGGTTCATTCATACCCTTAAAGGATTTGGTCTTCTCATGTTAGAACTGTTGTGATTGATCTCTATGTACTCCAACTCCTAAAGTGCCTCAACAGATGGTTTTGGAACCCATGGTACATTATGATCTTTTAAACGAACGTATCACATGATATTGTCTCACTAAACCCTTTTGTGGAACCCATGGAAGATTTCAGAAAGGAATATTACTACATTATAGAAAGAAATAAATATGATAAAACAATAGAATAATATTATTTTGAACTAGAAAATCCATGATCATAAATCGTAATTATTATTAAAAATCAATAAAGGAGACACATACCTCTAAAAAATCCATTGTAACTTGAGTATCATAATGGAAAGATCTTGCTAACTCTCACTCCAACCTACCACTCATGTTCTGAAATATACTATCTTTTATCTACCAGGTTTCCAAAAAGAGGAAAAATTGAGGACTAACCACATTTGATAAAAAGTTTTGAATAATTGAGTCTTGTTACAATTTTACACTAGTACTCGACCCGATCTTCCACATGTTTGAAGGGTGTTCCAGATCCTCACATGCTGGTGACTATCACCTAGTCATCAAATACAAACTACAGGGAATGATTTTCAAAAACCTGCAGCAAGATACGTGGAATATAAATATAGAAAAAGAAACATAGAAATAGAAAATAAATGAAATATATTACATAAAAATAGTTACAATAATAGTGACATAACAAGAAAGTTAGATTAAACCGTAATGTTACAAGTCTAATAGAAAATGAACAAAAACAAGAAACAACTACACCTTGTGATATATGGAAAATGCCCCACCATCTCAACAACATCAACTTATTTCCAAATGACATGAACGTCGATGCATCACAATGTTATATTTCCCTTTCCTACATCAATATGAAAAACATATTCTACACACCACCAATGGGGTGTATAGGGTGTGATCAAAATTTGATCAGTAGGATCCCACCCAGGTCTCCCATGTCAAATAACTATATCAAAATCATAACATTCTCACCATTAAATAAATCTAGACATCATATGTAGTTAAAAGTTTATTATATAAAAAAATGTAATATATTTCTATTTTACCATAGTTATATAACTATCTAGGTAAAATAGTTACAAATCATTTCACATTTATCAAACTAGGTAACCAAATCGAAAAAATACAAACCACTAAAAAAGTTAATCACACCAAATATCACTACGGGTTAGGATAGATGGATCAGTTATACTCGAACATATACTAGTTCACACATCATGTCCCTAGAAATATTAATCGAATCTAGTGAGAAAAAGAACACCCTAGAATGTAAATCCCTCAACTGTTTCTAAAAGTCCCCAAGTCACAAGGCCTAGATAATAGGGGAAAACCCCATTAGTGAAGCCCAATATTTTATTAATGGATGATGCCTAACACTACACATTCCACATAAGTTTCCATGTCCTCCCTTATGTATTATTTACAAATACATTTCATCAAAACCATGCTTTTAAAACCATTTGGTAAATCCATTTCATGACGCTTTGAAAATACCCTTTCTTTTACCATTAAAATGGAATGGAATCAATTGTAAAAAACTTATTCACACACACAAAAATCAATATATCCTACCAATTAATTTATAAAATAATTTATTAAAAAATATCAATCAAGGTTTATCCAACATGGGATAGAGGCAGAATCACCTACCTCAATCTCGGGATTCGGACATAAGGTGATGATATTCACAACCATATGATGAAACAATAAAAATGTAATAGAGTCCTTATCAATGATTATCACAAATTTAAATCATATTATATAAAAAATGGACGAAAATATGTCAAGTTACACATATATTATGAACCATACATTCTATACCACAACCATAGAATGGGATGGACTTTAGTAGAAGAACAATCCATTAATCTAGATAGATCGATAAAGAATTGTCTTACGATAAACTGATTCCAAAAATGAATACCATTGATGCAAGTGTGAAAAGTTAAATTTAAAAGAAGAACTGTCTCTAATCCATAAAGAATAAATTCAACCAAGTAAGATATTCAATACTTAATGATGTACTCTGAAAGTGAATGAGACCCGCAAAATTTATTGGAGGAGACTGCAGTTTGAGGTAGTGAACAATAAGATGAATGTCTTATGATTCAGGATTATAGAGAATAAAAACTACCAGGAATTATAGGTTTGTATCATAAATAATGGATTTAGGGCATAAACTTTCCACAATTCACATACACAAAAAATTACATCACCCTATGTTAATTTACTAAAATCAATGATTTTATGATGTAAAATGGTTATTTATAGTGTTAAGGTGTTCATGCCAAAAAAAATGTTCTCATGTCTTGTACCTCATGAAATACTTACATACTAAGATATACTATTACACTATAAAAATATCTTGTAGGAAGCACCCATCCTAGGGTTTACTGAAAGGTTCCAAAATGATTCCCAATGTACTTTATACAAAATAAAATCACTCTTCAACAAAATAGAGTGTGTAAATGTTTCTCCATGATGTTACACCAATAGGGAAAATGAAAACAACATGAAAAAACACCTTTTATTCCAGATCAGACTATGGTTCAACCAATTATTATGGCCCAATCAACCACATTCCCTTAAAATTCATACAAATGTCATTATAAAACATCCATAGTGTATAAAAAAAATTATCATCACAACTCTCAGTGTCCTTAATACTTTGATCAATTCAACAAAAAATAGTGGTGAAATGTTACGTGATCCTATTCAAATGAACCAGCCTTCATAGTGGCTTCTTCCACTTGTATAGATTCATTTTTCCTTGAAAAAAGGGTTTCACCAATATCTTATTAGTGTCTAGAAATAATCTATAGGGATTCTATGCTACAGTAGTGGCATCCGACTTGGGAATAAACTTTTCTGGTGGCCTCCATGGTGAATCCTGATGAGTTACATATGGCAGCATGTGATGTCGAGTAGTGGAGGTGGTGGAAAAGGAAATGTATGAGATGGGTCAGTATAGATAAAGCATAATTACACTATTTTTTTTGACATAATGAAAAATAACAACTCTAGGACTCTCCCACAACATATATTTGTGCTTCTGAGTGATCACATAAGTATCATCCCATGAAATAAGATAAAAAGAACACCAAATAACTGGGGGATTAATAACTACATAAAATCTGACACATTTACATGGGGCAGTGAAGAAAATAATGGGCCCTCTATGATTTATGGACCACATGTTTTATGGAATCCTACCTATGTTATATAATCTTCTCCCTAACACTTAGAAGACTCTCCCAATGGGCATGATTTGCTGGATAACACATATTTAATTGTATAAATGGATTATTGAACATGTGGTCTAGGGAAAGATGTGTTGTAATATTTTTTTACTCTTAAAACATAAAACACTTAGTAAAAATAACCATAAATTCATATAAAATTCTAAAGCTCAATATTCAATATTTTCATCTATTTAAATTTATTTTATTTCCAATTTTTTTATTACAAATAATTAAATTAAAAAAATTAGATTCATGGGAAAATGTATTTAAATACATAAAAATTTCATTAGAAAATGTTTCCATATTTACATGAAAATTCAGTGCATAAAATACCCCCACATTGGAACTATGCTTGTGCTAAATCAATAAATCATATGATTTAATTCAATTGAAACACCATGACTCTAATATTTAAATATAAATGGAAGAAAATATCTATATCCTTCTTAATTATAATTTTTATTATCATAAAAAATATAACACAACATCCCATTTTTCATGTAAAAAATTGACTAGGTGTCCGACTTATTCCTTTCTGAATTTGGTGGATCCTATTCTTTCATTTACTCATGTGTCTCAGATCATTTTTATTAATAATTTCAAATAATGAAATATTTCAATTTAATACCTTTCACTCATATATCATGTAAACAATTGATATATATTTATTCCCAAACCAGGATTTCATACAACATTCCATAAGCATGAAAATGAACTAATATTTCCACACTAAAAAGAGGAAAATCACATAAAATCATGAGATATTTCTAATTATGTGTAAAATATGATGCTTATATGTAAATAATAATGTATGGCATCAAAATTAACATTTTAATGAAATTCAACCCTATAAAATTTTAAATCACACATTCCTACAATAAAATTATGGTCATGACGGACATAAAAATAATAAATTTTGTGAAACTTTTTCAATTTTATTCACTTTTAATTTTCTCATTTTTTTCATAATAATTTTTCATATATCTTTACTTATTCATAATTAATTCTTGTATTAAATATCAAATATTTTGTATAGAAACATATAATAAAATAACAGAACTAAAAATGTAGTTATTTATTTTATGAAGCCACATAATTTTTATCTCTCTGTTCTTTCACATAATGGTAAAAGAATTAAAATAAAATGAATGAATATGGATACATTTGAAATAATCAATGTAGAACCCCACACATTTTCTATACAATATAGTACACCCCTTTAACCTTGAATTCTCTCACACCCACACTTCATCTGTAAAATATTATGAAAAATACTAAGAAGATGATAAGAATCGATATAAATGGACTTAAATATGGCTCAATACAATCAATATAATTCATAGTATCTATGGAAAAATCAATGATGGATTTGATAAATTGTGTCATGTATAATATAATTTCAATAAAAATTCATCAATGATATTAATTTTATTTTTTTTATGTCAAAACGTTGAAAATATCTAATGAAATATCTAATATATGGCATGCCCCATGATCACTCAAAAAAGATGATCAGGATAATATATTAAGTATTAGATATATAAATACCATCTGGTAAATATTCATATAAATTTGGAAGATCACTCATGGTATTAAATAAAAATAACAAACAATTCACTTTATTTTCAAAAATTCAATGTGTGAATAATTGTAGGGAAATTAACATTGTATGAATCAACCAATTCCTTCAAATATTGATTCATAAAATTAATATTCATTGTTCACTATAATAATTCACATACCCGCATTAATTATTTAATATCATTTTTATTGAAATCTAAAACAGGTCACTGTAGTATTCGTTAAAAATTAATGTCTCCTTTATCAGTCATGTAAATTAGGGATGTTTAAGTATTTGTATGAGATTTCTCATTTTTGTCTCAAAAATGTAATTTACTGAAAAATGGAGGGATTTTAAAAAGTAAATATTATAAGAAATAACTCCATTTAATCAAGAACTTTTGTCCCACATTCTTAGCTATTTGGTGGATACCTTATTCCATTATGGACCTACAAATGAAAATAAATATTTTATGATTAATGAAAATTTAAATTAAGATCAATATTAATATAGGTATTCATATTCTTCATAAAATGATCACAAGTAATGAAAATGAAATATTCTAAATTGAAAATAAATTCATATGTCTTGGATTAATCCCCCTGTGTGGTCCTTAAATTTTTACTGCCTACAGAAGGGTAGTACCAGCTCTCATCCATAATTCAATGGTGATTGTATATTCATGGATTTTATCCACCAATAGTTACTTTATGGACAATTCACTTATACGTAATTATATAAGATGACTCCATTAAAATAGTACACTAAATACATCCCCTTAAAAATAAGTTACAACTTTCATGGAAGTGGTAAGATGGAGTATGGATCCTCCTCCATTTTGGTTTCTACATATAAGATTTATTCTTGATTCACAAGATATTACTCAATGTGGGATGCATGAATTGAATTTTCAAATGGAAGGATAGAATGTTTCTTTACTCGAATAGAATTTAAACATGAATAATAAAAAATAATTCATTCTTCTAACATAAGTAGTCATTGTGTTTTTTTACATATGCTCCAACTCTTAGATATCTTCATGGACTCCTTAAAATGTATTTTCAACATGATTATGGTGATCCATGTGTTCCTAAACTTGTGAATTTTATTCTATTTCATATTCCTCCAAGATAAGAAAAGAGACATAAAAATATGAAAATTTAAAATATGAGTCAGTGTTACTCAGTTCAAATTGAATAAAATAGTATGAAATAGATTTTAAGAAAGGATGAATTCCATATATAGGTCCGAAGTCTTTCTATTTTTCAGTGGAACGTGCCTCTTGATGTTGGATTTCATTGGATAGGGGAAGATGATCTAACTACTCCATTTCATTCAAACACCACGACTTGGGTGGATTCTTATTCTTAAAAGGCTAGAGATATATGAAATGGTGTTTGATATTATACTTTGTAATAGCTATGGAGATTATATGAAAATTCATATTTATTCTAGAAGTTATAAAGATATTATTGATTTCCCACACATAGCTAGACTGGTAGGCCATTCTCATCATGAATCCACTACATATCTTACTGGTCAGTTTGTAACTAATCTTATAGATGGTTGGGTTGTGGATTTTACTAAACTAGGTCCTTAAGCACTTGGACCTCATTCAAAAAATCAAGAGTATGTTGTGGTGATTCTTCCTTGGACCATGGTATTTTAATGTAACATTGTATTTTGTTGGAATTGTTCATCAATAAATCAAATGTGTAACTAATAGTGTGGAAACTATTCAATTGTTTGACCAAAAATGACTTCATCACACATTCATAATAGGTCATGATCATCTTTTCTAATATCTGGTTTTTGAAATTGAGAGTAAATATTCCTTTCATAATAATAATCTTTTAAAAACATCATTTTAAATAAATTTTTCTTCTATTTTATAAAAAAAATTAAAACTATTTACAATTTCAAATAGAAATGTATGTAAAAAATTGATTGGATCCAAAACATTGGAGTCATGTTTTGATAACAAACCTATCATAAAGAAGTTAAAAATCTATTATTTATATTCTTAGTATCTCACAATGACTAGTGAGACTCATAACATTTAAAGAGCATAACAACAATTTAATCAATAATTCAAATTATCTTAAATTTCATATTATAGTTATTTTAATGATTTTATGAAAAACAATATTAATAGAAAGAATGAGAAAAATCTATCTTAAAATGGATATTAAATTTTGATAGAGAAGAATTAACATGGGCCTAAGGTATGGTTTAATTTCCTCCATTATTCAATTTATTTTTAAATTTTTTTTGATAGTTTAACAATAAAATGTAATTCATAAACAACTATCCATTAATTTATTGAGTAGAAATACATCATGAATATTAATATTCATTCAAAAATAAAAAAAATTCTCATATATTCAGGGTTTATGACATACCTCAATCATGATTGCATCTCTTTGCAACACCTGGCACCATTATATGATGTTTCAACCATTGAATAGTTCAAATCTATCATGTGAAGCTATCTCATTAAATTAAATATAGGGGAATGATATAAATTATAGAATAAAAGTGGATTTGAGATTCATTTCATGGTTAAAAATTTGAACACCCATTTATTTCAGAATCATCACCCAAAAACAAGATAAGAACGTATAGAATTAATGTACAAAATTTAGGAAAACAGAATTTTTTCCAATGAAAAAACCCAGTTCAATCACACTTCATGAGAGTATAATATGTAATGATGATGAATGGGAAAGATAGAAGGAGAGAATGACATAAATATATAATAATAATCAGTTTTATAAAACATATGTATCACTTTAATTTAAATATAAATAATTGAATTCAAAATGAAACTATCCCATAATAGAAAACAGGGCAAAATAGAGTAGGGGTAGATGTTTCATAGAGCAGAAGATGATCCATTGATCGATTGATCATTTTTCAGTGGCACGACACCATCCTATTTATAGAGGGAGGGATCTCACATTTAATATAATTAATATATCTCTACGTCTCCCTCTAAAATAAACTGTCTATTTTATTACGTTTTGATTAGTTAATATTTCCTAAGATATCAACCATTCTAATTTCTTAGTTTGGAATAATATAGTTTCATGGAGATAATTATTGTGGTGCAACCTCCTTACTTGAGGGTAAATTTTGTACGGTTGAGGATTGGAAATATCCTATACAAAAAAAAACTATATTATTCATTCATTGAATATAAAATTATCCACTACAATATTTAATTCCTCCACTATATAGTGAATAAACTACATTATAGCCTCATACTCGGTCAAAATCACCACTATCATTTGAGAATTCCCATACTGTAAATGAAAACATAAAAACATCAAAACTTTTATCCCAACTAAAACAACGGTGTAACCACTTTTATGGCCATATCTCTCTTATAACTTTTTAAATAAATCTATATCCTTTATGAAACCCTCTTCGTCATAATAAAACCACAATGACACCACTCTCTTCAACATTATTCCATCGATTTATCATGCGATACTACAATGGTACAATGTTGCAGGGTCCTTCTCAAACCATTCGACCTTCACAATGCTAGGATCTATACACATAATATAATTATTGTTTGAAAATGTGGTTAATTGAAGTCATCCTAGAGTCCAAACATGATCCCTAGATATTCCATGATTTGATTTTGAATATATGACTTGGGATCAATCATTCCAGGTGGCTGACATGCTAACAAGTTGAGGTGGTTAGATTAATTTTTAAGAAGAAGAGCTATAATAAAGGGAAATATTTGAGTGAGGTGACTAGAGGAAGGAAAAATGACACTATTTATGGTTAAAATGATGAATAATACTTATTATATTCCATTCAACATTAGATATTAGTGCATTAGAGTGATTTCATTAATATCAAACCACATCATCAGCTTCTCAAAACGTCATGGTAGCATGGGATATGTTCCCACACACACACTCACACACTTACATGGGCCCATTCTAAGACACAAAAGCCATCCAATGTACTTATCCAAAATTCTTGACAAGCTCCTCCCTATACACCATTCTCTCCCCATTTCTACTCAAAAATATCTCCATCAAGGCTTTATTGGTATGATGGCCCATCATGGGTAGGCTGTGTGGATTTCTTGATATGTGGTTGATTCCTAGCAGAGTGATTCTATTTTTTTACCTATAAAAACATCAAACACATAGTGTTACTAACTATAAATTCATATGTAAATTATGAACGTATAAATTAAATATTTTCAACTATTTTTTTAATTTGTTTCCTAAATTGTAATTTCCCACATTTTCAATAAATGATTAATTATGTAAGAGGAATTCATTAATATATATTAAAAATCATATAAAATGATTAAAACTTTTCATGAAAAATGAGAGCATCTCACATCCTTATCCAATTTATTGGGATATGGTTTATAATATCAACTATGATCTATTTATTGTAATTTTTTATATTAACTAAATTTGATCTTAAAGAGTAAATTTTATTATTATCATAGTAACCATAAAAAAGAGGTTAACACGTGTTAGAACAAAATATTATCGGTCAAAACATCATGTAACTCATACAATTTTTATTGAATCAAAGGGTATAGAATCATCCTTATTTTATATTCTAATATAATAAATTTTTATCCATTTGAACATGAAAAATAAATAATATTTATTTATTATTATAAGAAATTCCATGTGTTCCCATCCCAACTCTAATAAAAGGGTATATCCTCTCCTAATTTATTCACACATAATAAACCTATTGGTTGATATAATACCTACCCAAATAAAAACATTACATACATTATAAAAATTTATATCACATGGATTTTTTGTAAACCCATCCTAGGAATGATTTATGTATAATACTAAAGTGGTTGTCTGAATAAGATGTATCATCATTAAATAAGTGTTTTTTGATATATTTCTTCTTATATATCTGTAAAATGTATTCTAAACAAGTTAAACTAACATATTGCGTATATTTAATATATTGATATGAAATTATGTTAATGTAATAAACTATATCCGCATATAATTCCATCAAATGAGATCTCAAACCATCATTAAATGTGTATGGATGACTACCACCTCACGAACTAATGTAATTAATTTGTCATGATGGTCATTCATGATTCATTATAATGAAGAATTTAATATATATATATATATATATATATTAAATTATTGTTATATTAATAATTCAATAAAATTTATATATAATGTTTTTCATACATTTCCATTCATTGAAAAATGATAATGTCATTCATGAATACTTGTGGAATAACATCTCTACAAAATAATGTGATTAATCTTTCATCATTTCATCACATACATGTTATATGTAATTGAATTTAATGAAATAATATAATACTTAAATAATATTTATCAATTTTTAATAATAAGATCATACTTATGTTCTTTTCATCATGATCATTGAGAAATCGAAACGTTACTCGTGTATATGTATAACCTGCCATTTCCATGATTATAATGTAGTTCATTTTTCATAACCATATTTCTTATTTTATTATTTAATAATTTATGTATAAAAATATAATATTTCCATGATTATTATTCTGCATATTATATAATAAAAATCATATTCACCAAAGTTGACCTACCGATGTTATTTTAGACATACTATCCTAATATCATCAAAACATCTGGCATGAACATATTTGATTGAATAACTAAATATTACATTTTAAATACTCAGAGGAATAATGAACATGAAAAATGATCCTAATATATTAGATATTTAATATATTCATATTATTTTGGGTCATAAATGATATATGTGATCAAGTAGACTCGATGTAAGGGAAAATTTACTTTAAGAGCCTCATCTTAAATGTTTTTAGGATTTATATTCAATATATCTTTCTTCTATGCCCATATTTTTTGAAAAAAAAATTGTATTAAATTTTACGGAAAAAATTATTTTTAAATTATATTTTCCGTATATTTTATTATTTTTGAAAAATAATATTCTTTCATAAAGATTTGACATTCTTTTCAAAATAAAAATGTAAAATTTTATTTGAACATGTGTGGTGTTAACAGTTCCTCACCACTAAAAACATTATTAAATATTTATACTTCTTAGTTAAATTATTTATTTTATTCAATGAAAACCCTCATAACATTTATATTGGAATATATGTTTTTAAAATAGTTTTAAAAGGAATGGGTATTTTGATATCTGAAAGTGTTTTAAATATTTTTTTAAAAGAGTTTTCAATTAGTTTATGAGGAAAATACATGTTCATAAATTTTTTATTTCTAATATGGTCCTTGGAAATTATTGATTTTGATGTGAAGTTCCATTATTACCCATGTATGAGTGGTTATTTTATAAACCAACGATGTGTGGTTATGTTATAATTTGAGGATGAGTGGTTATTATATAGACCTCCAATGAAATGGGTAATGGTTCTTTTATATAGAGGATTATATTAGAAGTAAACCATATTTAAATTCTAATTTTAAGGGTTCTATGAAGATGATATCCCATGAAACATACATGTATTTTCTATGATTGATTATGAGTTTTCATGGAAATCATTTCATTTCAAATGTCTAGCAGAATATTTTTTAAAACAAATCATAGAATGTTCCCTTTTGGGAAAAAAATATATGTCTTTAAGAAAGTATTTTAAAGGGTAATTATTTTTTATTAGAAACAATCATGTTTATTATTTTTTATTTTATCATTTAATATTAAAAAATTTATGAAAACCCATGTGAATACATGATAATTTTATGTGTAATTAAATGATTATTTCTAAGATCAAATTTTATTATGTTCAAGGTAATATCTTTTTTTGATAAAATGTTTTAAAATAGAATAATTTTTTTTATTATCATTTTTTGACACTTATTAATATATTTGTGTTAAACCCACATTTTCAAATGTTTTTATAGTTTTTAAGGATGGGTTAGAATGATGAATAAGTCTATTTAAAGTCATGAAGCTTAGTCATTGCATGAAAAAAAATTTCATTTTAAATGTTTTATAAAGTGGAATAAATTGATATAGTATTGAAGTTTAAACATTGTGATTTTTGTGTTTTCTATGTATATGTTATGACCTAATTATCTAAAACTATAAACCTAAATGATATTTGGGGAAGAGAGTATGTAATGTATAGTATAAATACAATATATTATGTAATGTTTATGACCTATTCCTTATAGTTGGTATTAGATCCAAAGATTAGATAACCTTAGAGGTTAGGATATTGATAGATGTTCATAATTAAAATATTTACAATACATTATGTGGTAAATTTATTGGTTTAGAATCATAATTTAGTAGTGTCATGTAACCATAGTGGATGGTTATTAGGGATAAATATTTATATTTTTATACAAGATTTATATGGAATTAAAAAGTTAGGTATTATGGATTTTAATGTTAAACTATTATAGAATTTATATGGTTATTGTATTTACATGGACCAATTTTTTTTCAACATTAAATAATTATTTTTAGTTTTTAATTGCATTATTTTCTATAGAATAAATGTTATTTTTAAAATATGAATGGAAGAGGATATCAGACATATTTATTATCCCTTATGTCTCATTTTATAATAATTATCATTTAAAAATATTGTTCATTTGATTTTTAATGATATTTATTCATAAAAACACTAGTAAGAAACTGTTTAATCTATCAAACAACATTTAATTTAGAAAAAATTTATCTGTATATTAGTATCTCTTTCATATTATTTCAATAACATAACTCATCTATCTCTTTATACAAGGGATATAGATCTAAAGACACGACTATTTCTATTTCGGAGATATGGACTTTATGCTAAAAGATAAAAGCGATATCAACTACATAAAAGAATAGAATGATGTCTAAATTTATGGTATGAATTGTTTTTTTGTTATATGTAATAAACATGATTTTGTTAACATTGATGAATCATAAGGCAAAATGTTGTAACATTGAGTTGAAAGGGAAATTTATTAATGAATAAGTATATATATCTTGGTTAAATGTTTTGGAAGGAATTTTAATGAAGGGTGTGTTTATGTATCGAGTTCTCAAAATTATGATGTAGTTTTATTTTCCCAATGATATTATGATTTTTGAATCTGAAACACCTAATCATTATTCTATAGAAGTTTTTGTTTTCAAAATTATGAAAAAATGCTATATGGAATCGATACCTTTGAAAAGTGGTGTAGAGAAAAAGAGATAATTTTCAGAAATTAATTTAAGGACATATGATAAAGAGATAATTAAAACTATGGGTTGAAATTTTATTGTTTTTACGGAAAAGAATGAATTAATATTATATTAATTTTTGGATATATTAGCATTATATAAAACCATAGTGGTTCGAAAGTTATTTTATGTTTAATGATATTTTTTATAATGCTTATCACACCATTGGTAACATTATAGGGAGAAGGTGAATTTAAAATATGGATATAACAATACATTACTCAAATTTTAGTGTAAATATATAAACATATTTTCAAATGATGTAAAACCCATAGACCCAGTGAAAAATATTCATGTCTGGTATGCTCTTGGGACATGAACTCACAACTAATGGGAGATAAGGTAAAATATCCTACCACTAGACAATGTGATATCCTTGATAGTATAAATTCATTTTAATTTACGTATGTTATTTTATAGATAAATAGTAATTTTATTTTAGGAAAATATGTTTCATTGTATTGATAAAAATGGTATTGAAATCTTATTTTAGTTTTAGTTGTAAAATTTTGTACAAAATTAAATCAATATAATTTTAGGCAACTTTGTATGATTATGATAAATAGTGTATTATTGGAATTTATTCATCATATAAATTTCGAATTATCTTTTTTAAAAATATATGATTCTAAAATAACATTATGGGCATTTTGCTAATATATAGAAAAAATTAGTATATTTTTTAGATAATATGATTATGATATATAATTTTTTGGTGCATTATATTATGAGTGACTAATGTTAATTGAATATTAATATTAATCTTATATTAGAAGAATATGTGATGAAGTCCTAATTTTATGAAGATTTTAACAATATTATGGAAATTTTAAAGAATTTTAAGGTTAGTTATTTAGTAAATGTTTTTTGTTTTACTATAGGTGTTATTTTTTAAACATTATAGATTTATATTGAATTTCATAATATATTTTTATATTCATTTTGGGAATTATCATAACTTATTTTAATCATTTTGGTTTAGGTTAGTGTTTAGAGATATGAGGAATAGATCATGGTTTATGTGATCTAATAGAAGTTGAATATAGTTCTCTAGGAAGGAAAAAATCAACTTGAATACTCATAATTTTGAGGAAAATTTGATATTGTAGTGAAATTAATAAATGATGAAATTACACTTATCAACTAAGAATTTTTCCTTATGTTCTTAGTATAGATTGTAATGAATTCCTCAACTATAGGAAAATAATCTCTAATTTTTTTTATTATATTACCTTGATTTCATATGAAGCAATGTTCATTTTCATACATATTTGGTTTATGGTTTTGTGGTCGTTATCTTTATCAGGCCCATTCACATTCTTTTCATCAGGGATCTCAATCACTCTAAATCATTATTTAGAAATTATAATTTTATATTTTCTATAATTCCACTTCTCAATAATTTTCCCCTATTTGGAATCCTAGTTATGTGTTATTCTAGATGATATTCTTATTTCCCTATCCAAATTTTTCTGATGTTTTATTTATCCTTTTTACAATGTGGGTTTTCAATGAGCGAATTTAAATATATAAAACCATTTATTACTGAGATCAATCCAATATTATGTGAAAAAAATTTATAAATGGAGAGAGAATTTAATATACAGATATTTTAATTGAAAGATTAATTTTAAAAGCATATAAGATACAGAACACAAAGAATATACTAACCACACATTATTATTATTTAATACGACAATTATAACCTAGTTGTTGAATTTTCAATTAAAATCAGAATAATTATATTATAAAGTATATATAAATTTAATAAAAAAGAAAAATATATTGTTTAATCTATTTAAACAAGAATTATTTTTTTGTAAATTTATTTTATCAGTTCAAAAATATGTTTTCATCATAAATTATTTTTAATTTTTTATAGAAATATATTATGAATAATTTATGAAGCATATAAATATTCAATTTAATTAAAATTATATTATTTTTGAGATTATTATTTAAAAATTATCTGAGAGGGAATTTTTGGAATTTTTTTTAAAAACTTGATTTTCCAGTTAACTGTTAATGCACTGTTTTTTATTGGATAATGTATTTTTTGTTTTCAAGTATTGAAAATTTGAAAAAAATTTAAGCATTTTTTTAAATGTAAAATTAATTATATTATATTAGGAATAACTGAAATATTTTCATTTTAATTATTGTTTTGATTTTTTTTGGTATAAAAACATATTTATACTTAAAAGATATTATTCCAAAAAACTATTTTTTAATTAATTTATATTTTTTACCTCAATTTTTTTCATCCAAAAATAGAAATTTTTTCATGAAAAATAGATTTCATGGGTTGATAAAATTATTTTATATTTTTGTAAGATGACATAAATATATATATTTTTTGACATTTGAAGTATTATTTTATTTTGACGTGTAATTTCGTATTAAACAGACAACGGAAACCGTAGAAAAAACACACCATAAATAATTGAAAGAGAAAAATATTATTAATAAATTGGTGGAAAGTTATTATAAAAAGGTCATATAAAGTATTATATATATGAATATTGTTCTATAATAAATTAATTGCACTCTTTTAACCATTATTAAGGAGTTCTTGATAAGTTATAATAAAAAAGAACACTAGTTGGTGGATTTTTCTTCTATAAACACCATTAATGTTATTTATAAAATTTAAAAAAATGTTTTTAAATTATATGGAAAGAGTGTATTCTACTAAAATCTTGATGACATATTTTTTTATTTACAATTTTAAATGGTAATTTTCAATGAAAATATTTTCTTCTGTATGTGCGCAATATTCCATTAAAAAGTCAATTTTCTCTTGGAATGATTTTTTGGATGCAAGTATTCATGTTTTTTTATTATATTGTAGTTCATAGAAATTGATTCTGATGTATGGTCGGACATATATCTCAATTAAATGAATTGGGTATGTTTATATGAGAAGTTTTGTGTAATAGTAATTCCATGTGTAACAGTGATGGATACACAATAATGTTGGTATAGGGGTTACATCCTAGGGTATCAATGATGGGTATATTGTAACATTTTCTTGAGGGTTAGAGATAATATGGTAGTTGCGGGGGATAAAAACATAAGTATGTAATTCCATAAGTTCCCCAAATGGGATATTTACATTTTATATGTTCTATGAAAATTTATTGTTTAATAGAGTAACTGTATAATACGTTATGGGTGAGAAGTATTTCATTGTGAAAATGATATAATATGTTCATAAGTTTTCATGAACTAACTATTCATTTCATTTTTTATGTCCCTTAATCATATTTTTATGGTAATTCTATGTTTTAGAATCTTCTTCATAGGATTCTAAGTATGGTTAATAGAAAATATGATTCCAATAAGAATTTTGTGAAGACTTTTCACTGTAGAATTCATGTTGAAATAAATACATTTGTATTATAAAAAAATGTATACTATTTTCGTAATATTAACTTTTCATTATTTTGGGTTTTCTATATGAATTAGGACACAATTATATAAAACTCTAACCCAAGAAAATCTATGGTAATGTACACAGCGGAAATTAAGTTGTATTAACTAGTGTATGTAATGTTTATGGTCAAGTATTAATATTTGGTGTCAGATGATAGTTTAGATAAAATTAGGGGTTATGATAAAGTTAATAGATTACCAATTAGTTATTTTTACCTTATTGTTATGGTGAATGGATATTGCATTTTAATATTTACATGTTGATTCCCCAATGATTTATATATTTGTATGGGTCTTCTATAGATGAAAGAGGGAATCTATAGTAGGATTGCACTGAGATAATAAAATCCATCCAAATCTGCATCCTAGAATGGATGGAATTAGAACTGAGATGTTTTATAAAGTAATAGCTAAGTTGAAATAACATATAAATGGTGGTGGAATCTATGCCAGAGAGGAAATAGAGTGATCATAAAGGAACATGACAATAATAGAACATTTTAAGATCCAACACCACCCATATTTCAGTGGACCACCTAATCAATTGGTCTATGAATGGTGGATTAAATCCATTGAAGATATATTAGATATTATGGGGTGTTTATATAATCAAATGGTATGTCTTATATTTATAATTTTGATGGTGAATATTACATGTGGTTGTCAATGGTAATGAATATTATAGATTGCGATGAGATTTATGCCTTATAATGGGATGAATTTAAGAATAATTTCCATGAAAAATAATTTCCTATGGTTTTCTGACTTGAGATGGAAAACAAATTCATTCTATTTAATTAAAAGGATGATGATTCTATAGTTATGTATAAAGAAAACTTCATCCAACTTGAACGATATGCTTCAAAAAATATTCAATATCTTCATAGTAAAATTAATTGTTTTTACTCTCGATGGAATCCACGATATCCGTCGTAATTTTCTTCACTTGATTTTGATAGTTATTATAATTTTTGTGATGGGTTGATAGGGTAGAAATGTATTTTAATGATTATCATGTGTACTTTGGAAATAAGAAGATGAAGCGGTCTATATAGAAATTAATGTGTAAGAATCAAATAAAGACATCTAAAGGTATGAATATTAATTTTAAAATTTTTTGGATTTGTGGTAGAACCCTCCTTGGGGAATGCCTTAAAAAATATAGAATGTGATTTTAATGTGGTATGTTTGGACATATGGCCTGATATTTCAATTTGAATAATCATAAGATTAAATATGATTTGAAAAATCTAATGAATTTTAAATGGTGTGGGATGGGGCATTATGAAAATTCCAACCAAAATAAATATTTTAATGATGGAAAGAAGCCATATTATAAGAAGAAAGGTTAAATAATATATTTTTTTACTACTTTAGTAGATGTGGGTCCATCCAATGAAGTGTTCATAGGCACATTATTTCATAACATCTATTTTTCTAATGCTTGGTTTCATATACAGAATACACATTCTTCTATTAAAACTGTTCTAGAAAATTAGAATTTTCAACTTATGAAATGACACTTGAACAAATGATAAAAACATTAGGGGAAGATACTGATAAAAATTAATTATATAAATCTTTTTGTTCTTTTATATGGAAGAAAACATCATTAAAACATTATTGTTTTTTCAATAGTAGAGTTTTATTTTATTGTGGGTATGGATTGGATTTCAATTTATCATGCGAATATTGACTGTAGAGATAAACAAGTAGTTTTTAATAATTATTTTTAGTTTATATACAAAAATGAACCTATACCGCTGATAATATATCAGGAAGCCATGCAATTTTTAAAAGTTAAAAATGAATGTTTTCTATAACACATTTTAGAAAACTAGGGTAATATTCATAATAATGATGTTCCTATAGTAAATGACGACTTTTATGTTTTTCCTGATGAGTTTCCCAATGTAATACATGATCAGAAGTTGAATTTAATATTGAATTTGTTTCTGATGAAAACCCAATTTCGAAACCCCATTATTGTATAGCTCAAGTAGAACATCTAGGAATGAAAAGTTAGTTTCCATAGTATCTTGATAAAGGATTAATTTATCCCGGTATGTCACTATGGAGTGACCTATTAAGAAAATTATATGCTTTCATGAGGCTATTAATTGACTATACAACTTTTAATAACATTAATTTTTATGATAAGCATTTATTTCCTCCTACTTATTACTTTATTGATTATCTCTAGAAAGTGTTGTATTTTTTCAAGATAATATTTATATCTAGGTACCATTAGATGATGGTGAAGTAGGATAAAATTTTAAATATATCTTTCTATAATAGATATGTGCATTATGTGTTTTTTATTATCCCCATTGGCCTAAAAAACACCCTTACTATATTGATGGTTCCTATTAATAGAATCCTTCATGAATATTTAGAAAATGTGTTTTTTTATTAAATATATTTTTTTTAAATATGATGATCATGAAAAATATAGAAGGAATATCGTGAAAACACTCAATGAAAATTAGTTATATGGAAAATTTAGAAATTTCTTTTTTGGTTATATTAAATTATTCTCCCTAAAAACAGTTCAATAAATATAGAATAATAGTTTCTCCCACAAAAATGTATTTAATCAATGACCAATACCAAAAAAATTTATGAGATGTGTATTCTTTATGGATAATCAGGTTATTTATAATGGTTTGTTAAAAAATCTTCACAGTTATCTCACCCGCTAACTAGATTAACCCAAATAGGAGTTAAATATATCAAGATAGAAAATTATGATGACTATTTTTAGGAAGTAAGAACAAGAATTTTGAATGTTACATTTTTTTTATTTTCCCATAATAAATGGTAATTTTTTCATCTAATGTGATTATTATTTGAAGGGATATTGTTTCTCTTTGATGAAGAATGATCAGGTAATTTTATAATGCATTAATGCAACTAAATAAGCATTAGTCAAATTAAACTACCGATGATTTAGTATTAGTGGTTGTTGTTTTTGATTTAAAAATTAATAGGCATAATTTATATGGATCTAAATGTGAAATATATATAGAACAAAATTGTTTGATGTATATATTTTCACAGAAGCAATTTAACATGAAGTAAAGAAGATTTTTAGAACTGATAAAGCGTTCTAATTGCACGATCAATTCCCCTATGAGATAATAAACCAAAGTAAAACATTCATTGACTTTAGAGCATCGTCCTACATTAACCATGCTATTTTTTAAACATGATCCCTTCGTTAATGGTTTTATGATTTTTACATGGATATTGTTGGTATATGATATTCTTATATTTTATTTTAGGTTTCAATATATTCATCTCTATAAGATAGAATGAAGCATTCTCAGAGAAAAGATTGCGAGTTAAAAAATGGTAGAATTGGTTAATTCAGGAATGTTTATTGAATATAATGTTGATGAATATTGTGTCTGGATATTTGGAAGAAGATTATGTATTCCTTTTCATTACTAGATAGAAAAATAATTATTATGATAAGATAATTTTTCTTATTTTTAAATTCATCTTGGTAGCACGAAGATGTACAAAGACTTTCAAGAGTATTACTGGTGGGATGTAATGAAAAGATATATTGCTAATTTTACCATGAAATGTGTGAATTTTCAATAAGTTAAAGAAGAGTGAAAACTACCAAAGGGGATCCTTCATCCTTTTTCAGTGCCATACTATAAATTTGAAAATATATCTCTAGATTTTATGATGGGAATACAAAATAGTTATCGAGGTAACAATTCTATTTTGGATTATTTTTGATTGAAAAACTATTTCTTCACATTTCCATCAAATTAAAGATACTATATCATCAGATTAAATTGCACGAGTTCACATAAAAGTTATTTTTTGGATTAATTGACATCCACCCTTCATTGTATCTAATCTCGATCTAAGGATCACATCTATCCTTTGGAAAGGCCTTATGAAGACATTGGTCACTAAATTAAATTTCATCTCTACTCTTCAACCTCAATCAGATGGACATACCAAGAAAAAAATAATATATTAGAATATATACTATATGCTTATTCATTTAAAGATTAGGGAAATTAGGATTTATATCTTTCTTTAGTTTAGTTTCTAATAACAATATTTTTCATTTGAGTATACAGATGGACCCATTGAAGAATTATATGTAAATCAGTGTTAAACTCCAACATTTTTGGATGAAGTCAAGGAAATGATTTTGAATGGAAGTGTATTAGTAAATTATGTGACCATAAAGTAAATATGGTCCATAATAATATTATTAAAAATAAAAGTAGTTATTAAATTTATAAAGATAACAAAAAGAAAGAAATTTTTTTCGACATAGATGATGATGGTTTCTTCAAAATATATCATTGAAAAAGTGTTAGGGATTTTGTTAAGAAATAAAAGCTAATTCATTGGTTCATTAGAGAATATTAAATCCCAGAGAAAGTTAGACAATTTTCATACCACGTATCATGTCAACCGAGTTTATCTTAGGTACATAATGTCTCTTATGTTTGGATGTTTATAAAGTATGTTTCTGATCCATCTCAATTATTGAACCTAGAAATAGTCTAGTTGGAAGACAATATATCACATGAAGAAAATTCTATTCTAATTATTGATCATAGAGAGAAATTATTGTGTAATAATGTAATTCACCACGTAACAGCTTTGTGGGGAAATAATATATTTGAAGAAGCATAATTGGAATCTGATGATTTCATGTGGGAAAGGTATCCATATTTGTTTAAAAAGGGGATGAAAAGGTGAGGATGAAATTTTAAAAGGGGGAGGGGGAGAATTTAAAAAAATGTATTTTTTTCATATTTATTATTATTATTGAACTAAATAGTCAAATTATTTTCATTATGTAATTTTTAAATTGAAAATATTTTTTAAAAAATTACTCATATAGTTATAAATAAAAGATTGAATATAAAATTATATAATTTTAATCTTTAAAACCCTATTTAATTTTTTAATTTATATTGTCAACATTATCATAATATGAATTCTTGAGGTTTTTCTGACAAAGTTAAATATTTCGTGATTTGTAAAAAACAAAATTTTTTATAATATAAGTTATTCTTTGGGAAAGAGTTAAAAATAATTATGACATAAAATATATTAAATTTAAGGAATAAATAAATAATGATATTAGAAGATAAATTTTGTAAAAAATAATTTCAAAACATGTAAATTAACATTTATTAAGTGATAGGTTTACAAATCATTGTCATTGTTGGTGTGATGCCTGCACATCACTACAAAAATAAAAATTGGTGACCCGTCGATAATAATTGAATGATAAAGATTATTTCCTAGAATATTTTATTAAGTATTTTGTTTTTTTATGATAAAATTATTGAGTTATATAACATGAGTCTTATCTAAAGGGATCTTTAATGGTTGGACCTAGAACGAAAAGACAAATTAACAAATTAATGAAGTTTTCCAAACCCGAAAATGATTAAATATACATAATAAACGAAAATAAATGGTTTTACTGAACCTAATTAATTTTATTTTATAATATTGAGTCATATATTATTTTTATATTGGAATTATTGATGCTAATTCATATGCACTAATGATGTAAGGCTTTCAAAATAAGAAGAAACATAAATAAACTCATTTTAATTAAAATTAAAAAAACCATAAAATGACCCCCAAAGTCTAAATAAATCAACTAGGATGTGTACATTTGTGAAAATAAATTATTTTGAAATAAACTTGGGAAATTTTTGGGATTCACAAAATTACTATAAGACCGTTATATTGTTTCATGTAAATGTTAGTCTTGTTGTTCACCATATAGTATTTAGTTAGTGTAATATTTTAATATATGGTGTTCTGGAAGATAAATTAAAAAAATTCATTTTAAATATAATAATTTTATATTTTCCATGAAAAATTATTTTGTTACTTTTAATTATTAAATAATTACAATAATGGCATTCAAAATGATTAAGTGGTAATTATTTAATTAATAAACAAAAAATTAAATGTTATTTACAGTATTAAAATAAATATAATCATAGATTTTTCATATAATATATTATTTTTATAGACTAATTAGATATTTCTAGAATATAATTAACGATTGGTTTCTAATTTTCACCTTTTTTGATATTTTTAATGTCATTTTTATCAATAGTGTCTTATTTAACAAAAAAAATTCATGAATATAATATTTATTTAAATTATTTTAAAAAAAGAATCTTGAATAAGGAAAAATGGGATAATATTTTATCAAAAATGTAATACTATTTAGTTTCTAAAACTTTTTAAATTCTTAAACCATTCATTACACTCAATATATTTCAATATTAGGTATAGTTCTAAAATTACCCATCACCTCAATTATTAAAGGGACACATTCCCTCACTTAATTTCACCACGTTAAGAGATTTTTCTAATCTATATTTTTTTAAATTCACTACACCTCGTCCCTTTAAAAATTATAGTGTTTCTGGTATCAAAAAATATCAATTTAAAAATTATTAAATATATTCATAAGGGGAAAATATTCAAGAGGTAAATTCCTCTTCTTTTAAATTCATTCACACCTCTCCTTTATCCTCATCTCCTATCCAAAGATAAATGAAAACTATAATATCATATATATATATATTGGAAATTTATTATGATAAATTTTATATTCATCATCGATTCTCTTATTTTCTTCTTTTACTCTTAAAAACACAAAATTGATAAACATGGTGTGTCAATTCACCATCTTTTGGAATGATGAGTTTTCCATTCTTGTTACCACGTCCATGGTAAGTTTAAATTCACATATTATTATTTAAAATTACATAAAAATTGATATTATTTACTTATAAATTATTATTTCTTTTTTGATAAGGATGTCTATATTAAACCGACCATGGAATCCATAAATAGAACAAACTGAAGATAATGGAAAAACAAATGAAATATATAAAATGGTAAAATGTTGTTATAAAATGATCATACAAGGTATTATAGATATTAATATAGTCCTTTAATATAATAATACCATTATTTATACCATTGTAATGTATTTTTGAACATATTTTATGTATTAGTAACTCGAAGTAAGGGATTTTTTAAATCATCTTTAATAGTTTTTTTGCAAATTTAAATAAAATGTTTTTTAACTTATAAGGAATGATAAAATTTTCCCTCTTTATTGATGCCTTAATGTTTTGATGCTATTGTTACATGATTAAATGGATATTTTCAGGGAAATTATTTTCCTTTGTATGGGTGTTATATTACTATGTATAGTGATTTTATCTAGGAATATTTTTATGATGTAAGTATTCTTCTTTTGTGATTACTTTCTAGTTCATGGGAATTTCTTATGAACATGGGTGGGACCAATATATCCGTCAAATGCATTAGGTAAGTTTATATTTGAATACTACCTTAATGATTATGCCATATGATACTATGATGGTTACTCCATAAGGGGGCGGTGAGGGATACATCATATGTTAGCCACAAGGGTTTAATTTTAAGATAGTCGTGAAGGTTATATGTCATATGGTGCCCGTGAGGGTTAAAAACCAAAGTAATTCCCCTTGTTACCAAAATGGTTTGTTTTGGTTTTATATTATTTATGGAAATATGTTGTTTTAAAATGAAATTTAATGATACTTTATGGGTGAGAAGTATTTCATTGTGAAAATTATTTATATTATTATAAGTATTCATCGAATAATTTTTCCCATTTTTATGTCCTTTACTAAGATTTTTGAGCTCATATAATGTTTTAAAATGTTTTTCATAGGGTTCTAATGATTGGTAAGAGAAATGAATAAGCCAATGTAAATCATGTGAAGACTCTTTTTGGTGTAAAAAATGTTTTATCTAAAAAAATATTATGGAAGAAATTGATACTATTTTAATAGTATCCAGTTTTCATTCATGTGGGTTTTCATGTTTGAATTATTACATAATTATCTAAAAATATGATTATAAAATATCTTTGGGAATGTAGAAAACTAAATTCTAGTTGAATTAAATAGAGAATGTAATTTTTAAGTCAATTTTTTTATAATAATCCCATAAATTAAATATTGTTCTAAAAATTTATTTTATTTTTATATTAATATTTTAAGTCGTACATACAAAAAAATTATAATTTAACTTCCCATTTGATTGGAATGATGAGTGACAATGGGTTTTTAATAGTCATTGTAAAATTTTATTACATATTTGATACATAAGTTATTATTATCTAATTAATAGAATATATTTATAGAAGTTATAATAATATCTAAATAATAATGTGATCGGTTTACAAAATCACATCTTCTTCAAAAAAAACCGCTTTAGATATATGATGACATAATGAATTGTTTGGGTAGAACCATATCATCGAATAAAATTTAGATATGTTGTTCTAGTGTTTAAAACATTATATTGTTGATTTAATCCTTACATAATCACTTTTAACGTTAATAGTGGTAACATATTTTCCAAACAAAGAGGGAAATCAACATACTTATATGGTGAAAATGGGATAAAAATGACTAAAGTTATGGAATTTTTCAACATATTTTATCCCAATTTCCCTTTTCAGTATTTTTATTATATTTTGATAAATAATTAATATATTATTTTTATTAATTATAATTAATATATATTTAGGAACTATTTATTCAACTTGACTTTAAAAACTCCGTTAAAATAATATAATTATAATTAAATAAATTAATTTTACAATAATATGATATATTTACCAATAAAATTAATTATAAACTATAAATCATTAAAATTATGTTTCCTTTAATACTTTCTATATGATATATTTTATTTTTTATTAATTGAGGAAATAAAATTCCAATGTTTCATTGGAATTTATGGTAGTCATATAACTTAAAAAAATGGAAATAAATTGTCCTCATGAAAATAAATTTATTATTTTTAGAATAAATATTAATATTCATTTATCACATTGGTTTTTCTATATGTGAAGTCATAATATATATTTAAATGTATTTGACTAGAATTTTGTATTTTACATTACATTAAATGTTATATAAGTAATTATGTTGGACAAGTGTCCCTTAAATAATTATATATAAAAATTGAGGTAAAAATGGTTAATTTTAAATCATCCAATTATAATATAGTTGAATTTTTTTACTATAAATTTTATTTTTGAACTAGTTTTTCTTGAATTACCCTTTACCATGGTGATAAATTTTACTAGAGTTACTATTTATAAAGCCTCAGAATAAAAGGGCATACTTTACTAAAAAAATGTCCACCTGATTCCAAATATGGAATTCTGTTTTCGAAATTCAATTTCTATTAATGTAAAAAAATTAATTTTAAAATATTTTAGAAAAAATGAGATGAAAACTGTGTTTTATAAAAATATATTTCTAAGCAAAAAATTAGTTATATATTCTATTCTCATTCCAAGAAAAATATAAAATGAATTTAATTTTTTTTAATAAATAATATATAATTTTCGATAAATAAATTCATTAATTATGATTAATATAATTTGTTTACATAAAAAATAAATTCATGCATAAATGAGTTTCCCAAAAGAACATCTCTTTTATTTAAAATGTTTTTAATTTTTATTTTTAAGTAATTAATAAAAAAATAATTCATTTTAATTATTTGTAATGTTTACATTTTCAATGGTTTACTTACTCTTTTTCATACTTGACAATCCAAAATCATTTTTATAACACTCACATTAAATAATAATATTTAATTAGTGTATCACGATCGGTTTAAACTCATAGTTTTCCTTGAGAATAAGGATATCATTTAAATCAATTTTTATCGAAAAAAACTTATAAAATATCAGGGTAATTAATATTTATCTTATTAAAAATTATATTTGTTTTTAATATTAGTTTAAATGTCTCTAATATTACTAATACAACTCCAAAATTTCCAAACATTTTTTTTGAAAATATATTATGAAAAATAATAGTTTTGAATCTACTTGTTTTTTGAATTGTTTAAAATAATTTTTAATGATTTTATTTTAAACTAAAAGTTCATATACCTCTTAATTTATTACTTATTCTTTATGATCCTTTTAAAAAAATTATACCAATCACTTTTATATAAATCATTATATAAGTAAACCTATACATAAACCTAATCTCGCCAAATGTTTATTAATATTTTATCTTTTTCTATTAAGTGAGTATTTATTTGGGTTTTTTTATTCTTCTATTCTAATATAGTTCTCTAATTTTAACCATAATTTTTACTGTACAAAATATATAACCATATGTAAATCATTATATATGAATTTTATCTAAATATTTCCTATATAAATATTTTATTTGTGTATTTCATAATTCTACAGCCATTCTTCTTAAGGATCCAATAATTTCAATTATTTACACTTATAATCCAAATAAATTTTTATTAGGGCATTATTTTCTTGAATATGTTATTTTTTAATTATTTTATCAAATTTATTAAGATTCATTTGTTCTGATAAAAAATTATTATCTAATAATATTGGACATCACCTTTATTTTTTACATTTACCACTTCACCTATAAGTATTACATTTTTATGTTAGTGTATCATTAATGATATTATATTTGTTTAATACATTACTTATTAAATATTTAATATTTATACTAAATTCATCCATGGAAAAAATTATTATTCTGTGATCCTTTTTATTTTAATTATATTTAATTTAAATATATAAGATCCAAAAATCCTCATAATGAAATTTATCCCTATGAAAAGTGTGTTATCCCAAATCCCATTAACAAGTAATAGCCCTTGATATTAATATGAATTTACTATTAATAAATAATAGGTTTGATAGACTTTGATATAAAAAATTACAATCTAAAATGAACCATAAATACTATTACTTAAGAACAAATATTCCCATGAATGATAAATATTAATACATTATTAAAATGAAATATGAAATGTCAGAAAGAAAACATTAAGATAAATAAAAACAAAATTATATAAAAATACCATGAATATGAAATTCATATCCCCATCATTTTCCATAAAGATCATATCTATTATTTATATTAAAGAATAATTGAAGACCATGATAAATATAATACACATTTAGATAGTTATGTAAAAAGAAGGATTAATTATATTAGATAATGATGAGAGGGTATAATTACACTGATTAAAAATATAATTTCTTTAATTGAATTGAAATTTATTAAAATGGAGATTTTAACGAATCATTATGGAAATTCACAAATGTTTCATAAAATAACTATTTTATTTTTAAAAAAATAAAACCCACCAATGATTCCTCTATTGAAATTATGGCGGTGATTAAAAAAATTAGAAATGATGATGAACTAGTCACAAAATGCCAAATCTATCACAGAACATAAGAGAAAATTTATACAAAAATATAACCAAAAATATCATAAAATCTGTAATAAGAAATTATGAATGAATATTATCAAGTTATATAAATATAAATATGATAATTATATAGAATATTAAATAAAAAAAATTAACTATATAAGAGGTTATATTATTTCTAACCATGAAGGAATACCATGTAAGGGGTTTCATAACAATTTTCATTCATTGAGGCATGTATCATATTATTCATGGAATTTTATTCTGTGATGTACATTCTACCCCATGAACTTATCTTATCATTATTAAATTTTCATTCATTAGATTTCAAGTAATATTTTATAATCCCACATCCGAATTTTTTTTATTTTTTTTATTTCCATATTTGGAAGGGTTCTGTTAACTCATTTTCCATTATTTTAGTTATAATCATTTTATCACTTTATGTACAATCAGATTTTACCACCATCCACATTAGCTTTATGAGAATTGAATTATTATAATTTATTCATGTTTTACTATATAATTTAAGTTCACATTGATATATAGATAATTACCTTAAAAACATATTAAAAAATTATGTTCTTTTTTGACTCAATATCATTTATTTGAGTCGTACAATTTTTTTATTTATCTCTATTATTATAAGATTATTATATTATACCATTCTGAAATATCATATTATATTTTCTATTTCTCTATGTTTAAATATCATTTTTCAGGTAAAAATATTATTCGTTTCTATATTTCATTCATCATAAGAATAATATTGAGTTTAAAATAACTCTAATTCTCTCTATTATCTCTTCCTCCACCGTGTCATAGTATTTCTTTCATAAAATGTTTCATTTTAATTTTTATATATAAATATTAAATTTATTTTGAAATATTTTTATTATTTAATCATATTTCAAAATTTATAATCATAAAATTTTCCTCGACTCAGGTTCCATATATAACTTATTAAAAATTATAAAAATGTGTTTATTTTTTTTCCTTTCATTTGTTTTGTATATTACACTCCACATTTCATTACATAAATTTTCTTCATAATCTAAGATCCTTTAATGTTTTATTTTTTTAAGAATGTATTTAATAAATTTATTTCCCCTTCACTAAAATTATTTTTTAATGTATCTCATTATTTGATTTTTATTACAAGAAAATTGATGTTTTATATGAACACATCCTAGGGTTTAGATTCCATTTTACACTATAACTCTACAATTTTTTCCCACTATAGTGTTATGTTCATGATTACCTTCCCAATATTATTATGATTTACATCTATTTGAAATCAATATTTTTCTATCAAAAAATTCAATTCTTGATGTCATTTTTTGTTACACCATTTAAACAAGTAATGTTGTTGTTTATATTTCAATTGTTTTTCAAGATGATACATATTATTAAATTCATATGTGACACATATATATGGTTTATAAATATGTTATAGGTGGGTTAAATATATCCATTTAATACAATTGGTGATGTTCCATATATTAGGATATAATAATGTTTTGTGTGAACATGATATTAGTTTGCAATGTACAAATATTCATACACAACCAGGATTATAGATGTCTATGTTTGAACCATTATTCATGGACATAATTGTGGGAATCTATTTTTGAAACACCCTGAGATTTTATGAGATATATTATTTTCTTTGATGTCTTCTATTATACACAACACCAAGATTAGCTTGTACTATATGCAACATCATATTAGCTTGCAGTATACGCAACACTATTCTTCGCTTGTGTTACAGACAATTTCAAGTTCATTTTGTGGAAGTTATTCTACGCAACAATAAGTATAGATTTAGTTTAATGTATAAATGAAATATGTTTTGATTATGTAATACAAAACACCAAACAGAGCTTTCACAACACACACCCCTGATTTTTCTTGCATTACACGCAATCAAGACTTTCATCGATAGTGTGTGTACTACGAAATACCGAGTTTCACTAAACGAGATATTATTATAATATTATTGTGAACTAGCCGTTATGAAAAGTAATACCCACTTTTCCAAATTTTATAAATTTTATCTTTCAAAATGGACTTCATCTTTGGATTCAGAATATTGAAATTAGCCGGGGGTGAATTTTTGGTATTTTTCAGAAATCTTTTAATTTTTGATGAATAGTGAAAACATGGGGTTAGTATTTAAAAACAGACTTTTTATTTAAATAGTAATTTATTTTGGGTCAAAATAGATACATAATACCTATATATGTTCAATGAAATTTATTGATGTAATTTTATAATAATTTTAGAAATATAAAATTTTATTGAACTTTTCACCGCCTTTTACCTACCTCTTAGGAGCTTTTTGCAAACATACATAAAACCTAATTTCACCACTTCTGTGAGTGGAATTTCGAAAATCCAAGACACACAGTTAGTATCAAGAAGTATAATGAGGTTCAATAAGATAAAAATTATTTTTGGTGAATAGTAACTTTTTACTATTATTTACCATGGTTAAAAGTAAATAGGGTAATTAAGGGTAAAAATGATATTATTATTACCCTAACACATGTACAAATTATTTTGGGTAAGTATAATTCGGCCAAAACAACCTTATGAATATAATATTATCATTTAGGTCCACTTGGATTTCATTAGGACATTTATTATTATTTAATTCAAAGAAGAGTTAAAAGAGTTAAAATCAATGTTTAATAACTACAAAATTTATAATATAGGGTTATAAATAAGATAAATTATTCTATAAATATTAATTAGAAATATAAAAGGATTTCCTACATAATGGTATTTTATTTATAAATTTTAGACAATAAATAATTTAATTTATTTATGACACGATGATGATGGAGTAATTACCTTATTAATGAAATATTTACATAATTGATTTTATAAATACACAAATAAATGTAATTTGAGACTTTTTATAAATTCTACTAATTTTTTAGGTTAATATTACATTCTATTATTGATTCAATTTACCTTTTTATAACTAATCATATTGTGATGATTTTTACAAAAATCAATTACCAATTAGTGTCAAAATTGACATAAAATAGGTTTTGAAACAAATATTATATTATTAATTGTTATTCAATTCTTAAAAATCTAAGGTTCGGCCAAATTAGTTATATAAGGTTATATATATTAATAATTAACCACTTGGGGTTCTTTTGGCTTGTTATAGTATGTTTATTAACCATATAGTATAAGAAAACAGGAAGACATGGTGAAGTTAAATTATTTAACATAGAGTTAAATCTAAATGATAAGTTTAAAATAGTAACATAAACTTATCTAAAACCTATTGGATGATAGGATTTAGACCCAAACCCACTTTATTATATAAATAAATCAATTTTTAGTTGTTATACACCGAATATTACTTTATTTCAAAATAATATTTTTAGTTTTTCCAAAGGTGCCCCTCTCCTCCCTTATAAAAAGGGCACCCCTTCCCTCTTCTCTTCACACCATTTTGAGCCTTGAAGCTCGGCCAAACCCTACAATTTGTCTTCTAAACTTCCCCAGTAACATTATAGAGGTTTAGGTCTTCTCAAAAGACCAAATATACTTCCTTATGAGGAATCTTAAAGGAGGAGCGTCGAAGAAGAGGTAATCACTTCTTCTGATTCTCTCAAGTTTCTTTCTTCTTCTACTTCTTCTTATTTAGTTATAATATTAGAAATTAATAACATCAGTATTACTTATATACTAATATGTTATTATAAATATGAAACAATCCTATTTCACCTTCTATCCATCCTACGGAAAATGAAATCCCCGCACGTGCGTACGTACAGAATATCGTCTCCAAGATGTGGTGTAATCGGTTTTCCACCACCACCTTACTTGGATGGGTATAATGGTGAAAGTACTAAAAATTTATAAGATTATAATAACATGATACTAATTATGAGATATTCTACCATCCATTCCAAGACCATTCAATAATTATGGGAACAATAACATCGCTCGTGCATACGTACGGATTACCGTCTCCAAGATGCGATGAGATTCATTCTCCATGTTAAAAATTAAAAAATGATTATAATGTACATATAATGAATAATAATAAAATATATGGCTAGATAAAGCTACTAGATTTATATATATATATATTCCATATACTTACTTCCATTCAAGTCAATAATGAAAGGAAAACAGCGTTCATGCAAACGTACGTCCTATCGTCTCCATGAACGGTGTGTTTCATTTAATTTATCTATTTATTATATATATATATATACTGAATATATATGGTATATAAACCATGTTTTAAATTTTTAAAGTAAGTAAATCATGATATAAGTAATAATAGTATCATAAACAAAAAGTCCAAACACGTACGACAAATGAAAAGAATATTACCCCAAATGTTGCTTTAACATGGAATTGACAAATGAACGGGTAATATAAATACATAAATGAACCATATATGATATAATAAATATTTTTATGGTTCTATTTAAAGTTAAAAATATTTTTAAACCCACTATAGAGGAGTCTCGTACACATACAGAAGAAATTGGACATAAGGTAAGGGATAATTTAACAATCTCATTTTTATCAGAGATTGCTTAATCCTAAGTATTTTATAGGGTTATATTTTTCATCCATGTCCAAAAAAATGTTTTCATAAAGAGTTTAATATTCTTCCACGTATGTTTAATGTATATTTTACCCATCTTGAGTTTTACTTTGTGTTATAGAAGGAATCTTGCTTTTGTTTACTATATATTTTTCTTTTTGACTTTTCTGTTAAAAGTACCAGGAGAATGTTTTCTTTAACTTATACAGCATGAACATATTTTTACAGTTTTATAATGCCTTATTTTCATGAAGCTTAATCTACAAGACTTCATGGCTATTTTCAACAAAATCCTTTTCTTTTAAAATTTCATGGCATTTTTTGAAAAGAAAATGATTTCAAATAAAAAAGGATATTTTCCGCTAGAATTCATTTCATGTGTTTTATCAAAACCATTTTGAATCTAAAATCAAATTATTTCATATGTGTATGTTTCAAATATAATATCTCTATGATTTACATGGTTTCACTTTTCTTGTGATGAAATGATATACATTTGTTTTATATGGATTATGTTATGATGGAATGATGTTTATGAAACCCATTTTATTCTTTGGGTTATGATGAATGTTTTAAGTTTATTTAGTGGGATAAGTAAGAATGATTTCATTATGAGATGGGTGGGACCTATATCGCCCTAAAATTAATTGGGTAAAGATTTATATCTCATGAGATAGACAGGGTTAGAATGTTAAGTTAATCCGGTTCAGTGTTACAATACTGGAATGAGGAGTGAACTCGGTTTAGAAAAGGGCTTTGTCCACTAAGATGATCTTGGAAAAAATGCTTTGGCAACTACAGAAATCATATCATGTGATTAATGTTTTTTAACAATTAGATGTTTTATTCCCAAGTTATTTTATCATGATTTATGTTCCTTTATTATCTAATCCTTACGTACTACCAAGATTTATTTCACAACTCACGATATTGATGTTTACACTTTATGTTCATGTTTTTATGTTCAAATGTATATGGTTTGTATTATTTTTTTCCATGAATACCCTTACTGAGCATTTGATCTCACCCTTTATATGTTTTCTATTCCCTAGGATATAAATAAAGGTTTTAGGTAAGAAAAAAAGGGAAGATATTTATGGGAGATGTTGAAGATCTATCACCAAGATTAGAAGATTGTGTTCCATGTTTCCAAAGACACTAAACTATTACAGTCCTTTGGTGTCTGTTTTTGTTATGTATTAAGTATTCTGTAAAAGTAATGTAATGTCCATGTACGTCAAGCTTTGGGTCTCTACAATGTTCACAATTTATTTCATGGAAATAATTTGGTTAGAAATGTTATCATGTTTAATTCAAGACATTATTTTAATTAGATTTTTCATATATTTGTGAGGGGAAATTATTGTGGGTTGATATGTTCTACTGTTTGTGCATGAACATGACTCTGGTCAGCACTATTCAGATTATTATGTGTGGAGATGATTTCATATGTCTATAATAAAAATTTTATGAATATTTTTTATTTTTAATTTCATGTTTTTCAATATTCATTAACTTTTCTACGTTATTCTACATGGTTCTTAAATATTGTCTCATGATTTTTTATTATTATAATCTTTTATACATATGATTTTACTATGGTTCCAATATGGTTATATTTCTATATATTATAACCTATATTCATATATTATTATTACATGTTCATTTTTATTATATATTTATCCCTTAATCATATTTTCTCCCATGATTATAATCTGATCCTTTATGAATAGTTGATATCTTTTTCCCATACAAGTGTATCAAGTCACTCCTTATTTTGTTTCCCATTTCTATATGGGATTAGATGCAATATTTTATAACCATACCCATATGAGGTGAAAATATCCATATTCAATGTTTTACAACTTTCACCAATTCAAAACCCACTAAATTTTAAAAGGGACTAAAAATCTATCCTAAATCATCCATGAAGCATTAAGGACATCATCCTCAAGACACCACCATCAAAACCTATATGAAGTTGAATAATATAATATCGATTCACCATCACCGTCATGATACATATTCCTTTTACCTATGTCGTATATATCAAATTCTACATATAACCAATGGGTATGTAGGGTGTGAGAAAAAATATAGTAGGATGAAACCCAGAATAATGATTCCATGGTATAATATTAAATAAAAATAAAAAAGGAATAATTTAATAAAACATTTGAATCATTTCTATGAAATTATTTTTTGAAAAAGAATCTCAAGACACAACATATAAGATATATAAGTTTCACAAATATGCTTTATTAAAATAATAATAAACACATGGTCTAAAGAATATAGATGGATAACACCATATCACATATATGCCATGTGAAAAGATCGAACCATGTGAAAGTCCATATAGGTCTCTAGTACGAGTGGGACATTATGTACCCCATAACATGGGGATAAATATTCTTCAACTCAACTACAAATAACATTCTTGTCCATGAACCAATAAATGGGATCTCATCCCTAGGTCTAATGGTCTCTGTATTATAAGAGAAAACCAAAATAGTTCCCATGAAATATCCATTAGAGGGGAACAGATCCCAAGGTCTAGTGATCTCCGACCATATAAAAGGATTACTAATCATTTCAATAATCAATCCCAATTGATGAATCTAGGACTCAGGAACTTCCAAATCAAATAGTGCACTAGTTTTTTATACAACCTAGATTATCTAGATTCTAATTGTACTCAAATTCAATTTAACATATCACATAAATCATCAATTTCCCATTCACATCCCAACAATTAAAATCACATAAGGAAATCACTACATTAACATCTTCACATTGATCTATAAATCCAAAACACATAAATAAAACACAATTTTCTATAAACAAACCCCCTTCCCATTTTACGAGGACTCCAAAACCATTTGGAAATACATTTTCCACCACTTTCATAATTCATTAAACCCATTTGAAAACATCACCTCATGAACACAAATCAAATCCAAAAATTTCCTTGGAGAAATCATCATTCAAATTCATACACACATGAAAAAAATCTCATAACATTTTCCATATTACATTTACAATTCAAAGGCCTATTAAAGGTGAACAAAAAATAATCCAAAATGAAAAAAAACTTCTCTTTTTCAAATACACTTTTATCAAATTCACATATTTAGTTATATTTGTAAACACATTTATCCCCATTCATTGAAGGAAAAAAACATTAATAAAGAACCAAAAAATGAACACTTGAAATACAACAAATTTATTTTAAAAAATAAAAATTCTATAACATATGTATGTAAAACCATATACAGAATATATTTCACACCACAAAAATAATCAATGGAACCTATTTTTGAATCCAGGAAAGAATATGAAACACATATAAATATTTAGAAGAATATACCCACCTGAATCACACTTAGAATCTTCTGAAAACTAGTGGAAACCCACAAATGCACCACCAGAAGACCCTATAAAAGAATGATCCCAAAATATCCATAACGATTTCACCCAAAATCAAAATATAAAACCTTGTTTTTGTCAAGAAACCCACTAGAAAACATTAACCTAATAAATGGTGAAGACAAAACCTAGAATATTGGAGAAATCATGTGAAAGGAGGCTTACGTGATGATTCCATCATGTCCCCACAACAGAACCACCAAATGATTGGAGTTTAAGAGGATTAAGAATGCGTTGATGAGGCTCCCATGGTAGATTGTCTTGAATGGGGTTGATGGAAGGATATTTATGGTAGAAATATAAGAGGTTAAAATGGTAAATTCAAACTTTTTAATTATCTCGACATGGAATTTGGATTTTCCCACATGGTTTCCCAAACCATGTTAAAACCATACATCCATCACTGTATAAGAGACACAGGCGGCACGATTATCCTACATTTTTTGAAAAACCATGTGCCAACCTGGTAGTATCCACAAACCAAAATAAAATTTGGGCACATCGTTTCTTAGGGAAGGGTGAAAAATATCCCCTAACCATGAAACAGTTGTGGGGAACCTGCTATCAACACGGAAATCTCCATTTTCCATCCATAACACATTAGAAACCCCTGGGACAAAATCCAAAATAAAAATTGAAAAAATAATGACCTAAAAAATCATGGATGTAAACATTATCCCCAACATGAATGGTTTCCGTCCCTGGAATGATATCCCCAATCTAGATTAGAGAATTAAAATAGATATTTCCATTCAACCCAAAACATTTATTTACATGTATCATGAACATCATTACCATGATTCCATATATGTAAAACCAATGTAATATACCTCCCACGAAGCACATTCTCTTGAGAATCAGTATTCTATACCAACCATTCAAATAATGAGAAACTCGTCTACAAATTTTACTCATCCCAATTCAATGCATAATATGAGCCTTGGTTTTACTTTTTTTGTTGAGAATCATTGAACACATCACGAATTGATGGTAATTGGAAGGAAAATATTACATTTCTTCCACTTTAACAACCATCTCAGTATTCTAAATTGGTCTAACATACCTTAGTGTTATTTTCCCTTGCTTACCTAGATAATTATGACCCATGTGAGGTTCCACATTCATGAAAAACATATTTACCCTAAAAAACACCATATCTCAGTTCCTATGATCAGTATTACACATTTAATGTATCTGAGATATGGACAATTGATACAAGATTTTCTTGACATTCTCAGGTATCAATTTTATTAGGCTCATTCCTATAAATGAGGTTTTGTCCTCCTCATCCCAACACAAAGGTAACTAACATGGTTGACCATAAACTACCTCAAAATGATCCATTCAAAATAAGTATTGACAACTATTGTTATATGAAATCTCAACCAACCCAAATGGTTACCCCATGAACCACCAAAATATAAGACACATGTCCAGAGAATTTATTCCAAAATTTAATTCTCCCTCTTTATATGAACATCTATTTGAGGGTGGCATATCATTCCCAACATTACCTGTGTCCCCACATCTTTTGGAATTACTTCTGAGTTCCATGAGGTAAAATGGGGGTCCATATCAGAAGCAATATCTTGATGGAAGACCATGAAACCTCATATCCTCCTCAACCTAAAACTAGAGAAACACATCCACTCTAGATGAATTTCAAATTCAAATGAAATTGGATTATTTGTTCAAGTGATAAATCACTACCAAAATGGAAATCATTCCCCAATGTGTATGTGGTAATCAAAAATTAATTTTCATGGTGATATCGTCCCACATTTGAGAAGTAATATGTTGTGGATGAAAAATACTAGAGTACCATTGGTGTTACACTTTAACATGATTACATGCATAACACTGTGATACAAAGTTAGTTATATCTCACTTCATACATGGCCACTAGAACTTCTGATATACATAAAAATACATATTTAAAGTACTATGGTGAGTGGACTACTAAAACTGGTGGATATCCTTTATCAAAACCTTCCAAAATGATAACAGAACCACGAAGCAGACCTTGGTCCAGGAAACTCCCTTAGGAGACAGTGACCAATGACAGGGCCTCTCCCCATCATTGAGAAACTGAATAGACTACTGGAACAACTCATCACCGGACTATTCTCCCTGAATCAACTCTATAAGAGAAGGTTCCATCTATAGAATATTCAATATCATAACTCCACTACACTCCATGGTCGATAGATGCATCTGAAAAAAGATCCCCATCGAAGTTCACACACCTCAAGACATTTTCAATTCATTCACTGTCACATTCATGATCGAAGAATATTCCAATACATTTTTACTGTCTGGGGTATATACTATATCAATGCTAGACCCATGAAGGTACTCAACCTAATGACACATTCTTATGTTCATATCTTTATAAGATAAAATGTAGGTCATGCTCTTATGATCAGAATAAACCACAATCTTCTCCCCAAAATTATAATGTCACCACATATGCAGGGGATGCATCATTGCTACTAACTCCAAGTCATGGGTTCAGTAATTATTTTTTTGTGGTTAGAGTTTGTGAGAACCATAAGCACCCACATGGGAATACTTCATCATCAGCCACCCAAGACCCATATTAGAAGCATCAAAATAGACCACATATATCCTTTCATACTCTACTAAAATAAAAATAGAGGATATGGCCAACCACCTCTTAAGCTCAACAATGGTCATCTAGTACCATGGGGTACATTCAAACATCACCCTTTCTAGGTAATATCCATCATAGATGAGGAATTAAATTAGAAATATTTGAAGAACCGCCTGCAGTACCCATTCATGCCAAAAAATCTCCTGATCTCGAAAGCATCCTTTAGATTCTCCCATCACATAACTCAACTAATATTATCAGTGTCCACAAAACCCCTCTATTTTGAGATCAAATGACCAAGAAAAATCACCTCCCAAATCCATAAGTTTCACATAGAGAACTTATCAAAGATAAAAGGATCCCATAGGGTTCCTAACAAAATCTGCATATACTACTAATGATCCTCTTAGATACAGAATAGACCGGGATGTAATCCAAAAATTCCATGAAAAATGGGCCGAGACACTAATGGAACACCCTATTAATATAGTCCATGTAGTCAAATGGAGGATTAATCAATCAAAATTGAAGGAATAATTAGTCAAAATGGACAAACTTGTTTCACAAAGTTGTATTTTGAACATCGCCTTCTCAAAATCTGACTTGACGATACCTAGATGAAAAATTATTTTTGTAAAACTACATTTCAACCTTAATATTATCAAAGAGGTCATCAATATGGGGAAAATGATATTTTTTCAAAATAATAACCTTTTTATAACATCTATTTATCAATTCACGATTGGAGATATCGAGTAGCATTTTCATAAATAGGACATGGGAGGCCCAAAGTGATACGCTCTTGTGAATGAATCCATCATATTTCAAATCACCTAGTTGTACTTGTAATACCATAAACTATGTGGGGTCCATATGCTATGAGGGAAGAGATATTAGCATTGTTACTTGTTCCAAATCAAAGGTGAACTCCACATTCCTCATTGTAGGAAAACCTACGAAATCCTATGGAACAATCTTGGGGAACTAATCCACCATAGGAGGTAATCCACTATAAAGAGAATTTTCATCATCCTAAAACATGAGTGTCAAGATCAGAAACATAATTTTTCCATACTATGAAAGTGGAGGTTCAACAAGTCCCCACCAGGGATCCCATTCACAATGAAAAATCGAGGTACTTTACTCAAGATCCACAAAACTAATTCACATACATTATATCACAACACTATCCACGCATCATCTCTCTTGTGATTATTTTTGTGAAATGTAATATTATAATTAATTATTTGATGTAAAAGTTATTGTATATATCATTGGTTCATCATAGTTGGAATGAGATCATATTTTTAAATTCTATATTTATGCTTTGGATATCAAAGTGACCTTTTGGTATAATTTATTTTGTATCAAACATGATTTAATAATTTTGGGGGATTACGTTAAGATGTATAAGATAACCCATCACAATGATTCTAAGGTTAAACATAAAGGGTCATTGGTAGATCCAATTATTTAATATTTTAACCAAAAGTACAATAGGATAAAATATAGGTCAGATTTAGTTATTCATTCTAAGGTGACATCATATATGGTTATTAAATATGATTCACTTAATATATTTTTTATTACAAATCATGGTGACAAATATTGGTTAGTGTAATTTATACTACATTTAAGAATTTATTTTAAAATATGAGTGAAGTAAAATGATGTGATTTTATAGAAACTACAATTAATAGAATGGGGTTGGTTCCCAAACATTTATGGAAACTCAATCTATGGTTATGAATAATAATAAGAACCCTATTGATATTATTAAAAAACCAAATAATGTGAAACCCAATACTCACTACTTCACGAATCAAAAACCGCCTACCGTTAGAAGGAAATTTGATCAACAAGTTATTTATTAATGGATTGACATAGAAGGAATGATATTCTATGTTCTTCAGTTCTCAGAATGTAAATATTTACTCTTTATTCATTTGTCATTTAGAAGGTGAAGATGACCAATGCTGGATATTATTTAAGAATATGAGGCTAAAGGAAGAAGATGAATATATTTATTAGAACGAGTTATTAAAAATATATTCCACTAAATATTTCCAAAAAAAGGATAATAGAAAAATTCATATAAAATTCGTTCAATAGAAATAAAATATAGATGAATCGATTTGGAATTATGAAGAAGATGGAATGAGATACATAATTCACACCTTTGGTACTATTATTAACTATCTAGACATGTTTGATCATTTATTTCATGAACAAAAACCTATAATTAGAAGGAATTATCTATAAGTGACTATGGTAGCTACGATGATATTTAGTTTATATCCACTTACCGTGTAAATAAAAAACTACAGACTCATTATTCTCATGTATTTTTTGACATGAAATGAAAAATGAATTTTTTGGAATCTCAAATAATAACCTACATGGTTGAAGGAAATGTCATCCCCCTTCATGTGAAAAATAATTATGAATGTACTAGATAAATTTACTTACAAAAAGAAGAAAATGGAATATGTGTTGACAGTTTGGACACATAGTGGATGAATAAATAAGTTATATAAATAGTCTAACTAATTTTATTTATAGAAACACAACTCATCTAAATGAACCACCCTAATATATATTCCACAAATGCATATATTTTGGGTATCATTCATATCAATGCCTTAACCCAAGTTCTAATGAGGATAATATACCTAAATAACCTCTTATAAAAAGGTAAAAATTTAATTGTAATAAAATCAAAAATATTGAAGTGGGTAAAGAAAATGAATGTTGAATGATACACACATCACCAACTCAATAACTATAAATTACATATATTATACTTTTTCTAGTAACTCATTTGTAAGTAGAATTTTTTATGAGAATAAGATAACCACACTAAAAATTAGATATTGAATTATTAAAGAAAGTTTTTAGTGATGTGATTATTGCATCCTAACTATATATCCCTTCATTAATATAATGTTTTTGGAATTTAATCCCTACAAAACATATTATTCACTCTTTAATAAAATACTAGTGTGATCTTGGGAATACATTGGATTCCAGAACCTAGTGAAAAAATTAAATATCATTTTAGAAATAGAACATTTCACATCCTAAATCAACATGTGATTATATATTTGTAAATTTTTTACAATAAAATTCCTATAGAAATTAATTCCATTATACGAGTTTTTAAATCTATTTTTGAGGTGTATTTATCTCAAATTTTTACGGAAAAATTTACTATTGAGGATATTCAAATATTAAATCAGTATGTAAATGATTTTCCTAATTATTAGACATGTCATCCACCGTATCACGATGTTTAATTTTTCAAATAAGTCTATCTAGAAGTTATATTTATTTCGAAGACAAATATGCATTTACTGGTGATAACTAAGATAGTGTGGTTGATATATCATTTTAAATTATATCTTATTTATTTTTTAAATTATATATTACTTGAAATACATTCATCCATTGATGATAATTAAATTTTAAATTATATAAATTTTTTAATGTGTGATATAAAATATATATATATATTAATATGAATTTATAGTTAAATAATTAATATGTTTGATAGATTGTGATATACAAAAAACCCAAAAATTATATTTTATATTTTATTTTAGATAAAATATTTCAATGATAGATCAACATTATTACATTATGTTAATTCCATATGAAATAACCTTATAAAATATACTATAGGAATAAAACTATATGTAAATAAAAAAATTAATATTAAATACTCTTCCTCATGGTTTGTTAGATATCATACATTTGATTATATCTATGAATATAAGGAAAAACATTTAAAATGAAATGGAATTTCTTTAATGATTTAAATAACAATGTCGAATGATTTTCTTGAAATATGTGACTTCATACATATGAATGTAATACAATCATTATATATATGGTTGATTGTATTATATTTCTATTATAACCATCGTTGGACATTTGAAAAATTAATGAATTTTATTACATTAAAATGTGACCATTATATCATAGTCTTTGACCTAGTGGTATAAAAATAATAAGAACTTCATAAAACAGATAAGAAATGTTGAAATAGTAGAATCATTTTTTACAAGTACACCTTATAATTTTTATTTTTTCAATCATTGGGAAATGGTTGGAACCACAATGGTTTTCCCTAGACCATGGAAAATATAAAAATCAATAAGAATGGTCTAAGAGAAATTTTGTATTGGAGTTGTCTAAAGTTGTCAAAATAACTATGACATTCAAATTGGATAAATCATCAACTTTGACTAGAAACATTGCTTATCTCACCCTTAGTTAATATTTATTGATCATGATGGAATTTTTATATTGAATATAGGATCATATCAATAGATCATTTCTAGTGATATATATAACTACAAATATATATATTGATATTTTTATGAATTAGTATTTTATTTAATTAAATATGAATGGTTCGTTTCTATAAAAATGTGTCAATAAAATTATATTCATTATTAGTGAAATAAATATATAATATCCAATAAATTATTTAATAAATATAAATTATATAAATTATATAATTCATTGCAAATAATGTTTTTTTATAATAGTTTTTTTATTTTATATTATCTAGTTTTATAAAAAAATATAAATATCACATATTTGAACTTTGAAATTTCATTAAGTGTATTGTTTATAATTATAAAAAATGTGTAATTATTCAAAAATTAATTATGATTTAGGAATAATTGAATATAGTATCATTTAATTACAAAAATATATAATTTCCATTTCTTGTGTTATGTGTTGTGAATTTTCATATTAATAATCAAAGTTGATAACTATTGAAGAATAATTTTAATTATGTCTTTAAATTAATATAAAAAATAAACTATCATCAATATTATTACTAAAAAATTTCATTTAATATAAATTAATTAATTTTATGCTTAAAAATATCTTAATACAAAAAATTGATTTTTCCAATGTATGTTCTTATATTAAATGTAAATTAGATCACTTTCAAAAATTGTGTTAACCCATATAGGTCGAATACCCTGAGAGTTGGGGTGGTTAATTAGGGTATTTTATATTAGACCAACTTTCCATGGAGATATTGTTTCATTTTTAAACAAAACACTCTTCTCTCCATTTCCCATTAAAATTTATAACTTGAAATAAAATCATCTACGAGACATAGTAACCTTAACTTGTATACCCTGACTAGACTATGTCTAATGTAAATAATATAGAAATGAGAAAATATACCAAATCCACTAAGGATCACTGCCAGAATTACAAAGTTTGGTATAGATCAGTTCAATGCCAAGACTCACTATCTTTATAATGTTTTTGTTCTGCTTTCTACTTTCTCAAGGGTCACTTCATAACTCTAATTTGATGAATTAATGCCTATAGAATGGATCCCTTTATTCATCTTCCATTTCGAACTACTCTAAAAGGGTTCCACACATATCTTATGGAAATGTATTATACATAATTATCAGTAATGAATTAATCCTCAATTATAGGTTGATTCTCTATGGAAGTGCCTCATTCTCGCATACTGTTTGTTTACAGAACATTATTCACAAACTGTTTTATTGCATTGATGGACATCCTTGTATGATATGAGAACTAAATTTATTCTTCTTTAAAATACCTTGCTAACTTTTTTCACTACCGAGCATAGCATGGTGCGAGTTCGTCATATAAAATATTTCCTTGGTAGACCACCTATGCTTTATGGATGGCTTATGCCTTTGAGAACCACTGATGCTTCATGGATCCTTTTTCATTGTAACCTATTGATCCACTCAACCCCGTTACACATACTGTGTATGTGGTCTTTCTCTTTCATGTAATTTCCCCCTAATAATCTTCACCTTTTGTTGAATTCTTTATTGAAATCTATATAAGATATTCCTAAATTCTTCTCAGAGAGAATATCTTTTCTAATGAAATGAACTCTATATAATGACCGTATTAGAGGGTAATTATATATGAAAAATGATTTTAAATCCCAAAAATCTTGATTACCAAAACTAAAATGCTATATAGCCTTAACCATGAAGGGATTTGTGGTATGCATAACACCCTAATCCTTCATAGAGACAATTGTCTTCCTCAAAATAAAACTATTTAAAATCTCTAAAGCATCGCTTCTTAATAAAAAACAATTATCCTCCCATAATCTATTAGACTCTCATGAACTAAGAACCTCCTATGAACTGATATCTCTTTATAGTTCATGCATCGGGCTATATGGTATACATAGTAATTCTGTGTAGAAATATTCCATTAAATATTTTCCTTCATCATTCCAAAAACCACTTTCCCTACCTGCAAACTCCATTTCAAGGCCCACAAAATAAGACCCATGAACTCCATTGCCTAAACCATTAATGTTCAGAAAACAAAAATCAATATTTATTGTCCCAAATTTTTGAAAAACACTCAAAAACTCCCCAAATTAAATAGATGCTTTGGCAATACTAACCATAATGATTCACAACCATCTAGCTTTGTCAAAAAACACAATCACCACAAAATAATAAATAATACTACTTGAGAGATTTTTTCCGAACCAATTTAATCTAGAAAAGTAGATTTAACAGTTTTAAAAGAAATTCCTAAATTATGTAATGAAGAATATTTCATTTCTTGACATAAAAATAAATTTTTTAAAGAAAAATTATGTAAGAATAGTGAATCTAAAATATGTTATACCAGTTTAGATAAGGGGTAATGTTCTAAAATTTCATGATGAATTACCACAATATGAGTTCATGGGGGGATCTATAGGAAAACCATTATCTTATGTCCACTCTCTTTTCATTTTGGATCCACTTTTCATATAAAATTGCATTCCTTACTTATTAATGAATGTGTATTCGAAAAAATTTCACTCAATATTACTAATAAAAGGACCCAACCACTACCCAACCTATCACACCACTACAATTAGTTTACCTATTGAATGTATACACATACTCATTCCTTAAAAAAAGTCCCTCCCATTTGGAATCCAATGTTCTAACACATAAACCATTCCATTAGTGAAAATATTAAATTTTTTTAATAGAATACTCTATTTATTCTTGGATGTTTATTTTGAATATAGGATATGCCTTAGAGAACATGTGGATCCAAACCCCATATTTTCAAACAATAATTATCTTATGTGTGAAATAGGTTGATTAGATTTCCATTGATAATCCATTAGCCAAAAAGTTTCTAAAACAGTGACCTTATAGATATTTCTTGCTCACCTATTAGACCATAAACATGAAAAGTATAACTATTGACCAAAACAGAGACCCTAGAATTATTCTAGGATCACTAGGTAGATGATGGGTTTGTAGATTTATTTTTAATCATTATAAGTTTTGTAATACCACTCAGACACATTATTTTGTGTTTTTCTCACACCTAACTACCATTATTTGACTTAAACATATATATAGGTCTCTATTGGGTGGTTTTGGACCCATCTCTCTAAAATTTTGAGAATTTAATGTATGACTGGATTTATTCAATTCATATGAGTTAGTATATCCCCATTTATTCCTTAGATCTTTATTTCTACATATTTTCTTATTCAGTTCATTGAAATAGATTAATTTGTCACTAAACTAGGGTCTTATTTCATAATGATCAATTTTTTGGTGATCCATGGAAATTAAGGCTTTTGAAACAATAGTTAGGAATTCTCATGTTGTCTCTTGTGGTATATATTATTTTACATATGTATATGATGTAGATTCACACCAACATAATTCATTGTGGGTTTTTGATAATTGAAATTTGATTTTTTCCTATATAATTTCTTTCACTTTCCCACTAATCCAGAATGATATATTGGTGTGTAATGACTTGGTATTAGGATACTGATTGAGGTGTGCCAACCATTTAAAATAGAATAGTAAAAAATGAATTAGTGACCCTATGATTAGAATAGGCCAACCCAATGGATAATGAACAATTCCAAGATGACTGAATCATATAATAACATCAATAAATTTACTAAAAATAATTTTTTTAATCCTTAATACATTAAAAATGTTAAATTATTGGTAATGGACATGGTGGATTAAATGGATAATAATTATTCCATATGGTCACATAAATAGTGAAATAATATATACGATTACTATTATTGGGGGACTTGATGTGATTTTAAGGACGTGGAATAACAATATTATCAAATATCATTATTTGGGGACCTTGATGTGATTCCTAGGATATGGTGTTCATAAAAAATTGATTATTACTATTAGGGTACATTAATGAGATTTGATGGAACTGGTATGCCTGAATTGATGATTGTTAATAATGGGGGACCTTGATTTCATTACAATGAATGTATTCCCCATACACCTGTGAACATGATTATTTTATTATGGATAGTGACATATACTAATAGTTTAAATGTTAATTGTTTTTTCATAGGTGATACCCTATACACAATGGATGATGGTATACATTATTTCTGCATTTCATATCACACATTTTTTCATTACACACACATCACTATATATACATCACTGAAACTAAATTTGATTATATACCATTTTTGGTAGTCTACATCATTTCAATCACCCTGTAATTAGATATACATTGGTACCTTCTAAAATTTCCTAGTTTCACTCTACGATAATTGAAATCCCGCTATGTATGATGGTTGAACGAGTGAGTCCGTATTGGAGTTTCAACATTGGGTTTGATAGTGTCATTATAACTTTTTGTGATTCACCTTTCTATTGGGAAAATGATGGGATTTATCTATTCCACTATATGAATTACTTTTAATTTCAACATGGTCATTAACTTCACATTATTTAGAAGTTTCTATGGTTTGTACTTGTGATGATATGTGATCAGTGATATAGTTTGGATTTATATTTTTATTAATACAATAGTCTAAGGATATAGTCTTCCAATATTATCTTCTTAGGCACTAAAAACTTTTTAGAAGCCTATGGAATTTTGGGGAGGTACACTGGAGTTCATATTATGACCAAAATTTATTACTTATGAGTGCACCAGATAGAGGACATTAAATAATGATATTAGATGGATTTTTCTTTTTTCTTTCACATTGGTATTTATAAATAGATGATAGAATTTTATGACAAAATGTATAGAACTCATACATTGTAGTAGTTAACCCATATACAATAAAAGATCGGGTTACTATGGGTGGGATTGTTTATTTTCATTATTACTCATCATTGTTTACCTCGTATGATACACATTATTATGATGATTTTTATTAATTTTAATTTAATTTTTGCAAGACATGATGTGGGTATTTATGAATCATGATAGAAATTTGATATATCTCAATTTTGTGATTATTTATGATTAGAATCAATATAAAAACTATTCCCTTATGAATTGTGTACAATGGAATATAAATATAAAGATATAATTATTGATTTCACATCCCATATATATGAGCATAAAATTATCTCATTATTTTGAAAAGTTGTTTATTTTTCAATGGTGATAAATTAAACCTCAAATAATTAGGGTATTATGAATAGAGCATGGAAATGAGAGCGTCCATACTAATATTAGAGAGAATATTCAAGTAGCTCTATAAAATTAAACAAATGACCAATTATGTTCTAGATTATTACCTATTACACAGTCGATAGAGAGAGGTCCTCCATGAGATGATCCAACTATGTTGGACCTCATCGAATAGTTGCATCTTCAAAAACATTTGTGCACTATAGAAAAGGTAGACTTTAAGTAGTGATGTCGAATGTGGAGTTGATACCAGAAATAATTTTCCATGGGGAGACCCCTAAGAGTAGAGTAAGTCATGCATCTAATATTAATCATTGGTCAATGAAGAAATTATGGGATATATGGTCTAGGTGAACCATCCCTTAAACATGTCCTAGAAGGAATTCTTTGACATGGACTCTGATTCATTCGTTCCAACTATCTTGAGGGTTAACAAGGATAGGGAGTCTATAAACCTTGAATAAGGAGATATTTCCTTGATGGATTACATCTTATTATTCATGGAATTATAGTGTTCTTAAAAAAATTTAATATTATTTCGATGCAATAACATTTTCCAACACATTTAGTTGTTACTGGTTCTTGTTTGTGATGGTTATACAACATACATGAACATTTAAATAATTTTTAAATCAATAATGATTTAAAAAATTAAATACTATTATTGTTATATAATAGTTAATTATATAATTTTTTTCATAATTATAGAATATAAATACAATCGATAATATTCATTAGTAAAATTAATTATTTTTTATTTCATATAAATTCACAAAAGGGATATTTTGAGCAATGTAGATGAATTTTCATCAAAGATTATATAATATGACAATTAGACATAATAAATAAATAAATAAAACCTATATTAGCTACATGGAAACTTTTTTGGTGATAATCATTGGAACAAGAATGATAAATTAAAAACAAAATACAAAAGAAAGTGGAGAGAAAATTGGACAATTCACAACCAAATATTAATTTTACCAAAAAAGTAATTATAAAATGGGTAATAAGAAACATTGATAGGATGGTGTAATGTTAAATGAATAGAACCATGGTTATAGTATATATATATAATAAATCTAAATTTATTATTCCATATTTTATAATCTTTCTAAAAAATAATAAATCTATAGATGGGGTTTTCATCCCAATTTCGATTCATTGTGGTGTGGTCAAATTATTTCCCAAATTTTCATTAATATGATATAAAACCACCTCATTGAATTATATTAGCATTATTCATTTTTATTTAATGGGATATACTTTTTTATTTCAAGATATATCAATAATATTCATTCAGTACATTTATTTAGAAATTTGTATGGGTTTTTGTTTACTAAATTTTATTTCATTCAGTTATAATATTTTTTAACCGATTCAACAGGATCATATTTTTCTTCCATGAACATTATGCTTATCTAAAATTCTTCCCATATATGTATTCATGGTTTCCAATGTAATTTATATTCTAAATTGTTTAAATTTTTTCCCTTTTAAATGAAATATATTTAAAATGTAGGGATTTTTCTTACTCATTCTCTTCTCATTGAGTGATACACATTCGTATTTAACTATTATAGTCTATGTTTTTAAATATTTATATTTATCTATATCATATAATCTACTTCTATTTTTATATATAGAAAATAAAATTTCATGTAAAAATATTCTTCCATTTTTTACATCATTCTCTAGATAAAATCTAAATTTTAATGAATTATTCTCATCCTCTCTATTAGATTTGTCTCATTTATGTACATTTTCATTATCTCTAATATTATTTCCTTTTATTATTTTATACCTTAAACAATAACATATTTTTTCTAATTTTTATATTTTTATTCATATTTTTTCAGAAGTATGTTTTATAACATTCTAGTATATGTGAGTGTACACTAAAACTGCTTCAAAATATTAAATAGTACTTTTGTTTTTATCCAATAGATTTTGTATCATACACTACACATTTAATTACTAAAATATTATTAAATTTCAAGTTAAAATTTCTATTTATTATATTATTATTAGGTTTTAAAAACTATTCTTGTTAGTGTGTAAAATATTATTTTTAATGTGAGACATGCTTTTTTATAAAACCATTAAAGATGTTTTTTTCTAAACTATTCCTACAGCATTCATCTATTTTTATCTCCATACCACAAATATTTTAAACATATTGAGTTAGGTTCATGATCAACATATAAATACTAATATTATATTCATATTTTTGAAAAATAATTTTTTATCAAATAGATAAATACAATTATTTCTATAATAATTTTATATTTAATTCCAGCTCGATACATAAATTTATATATATTTAATTTCATATTAATTTGCATCCTTTAAACTTCATAAAATTTTTTATTATAAATAAATAGTATATTACTTATGACCATCTACGGTATTAGAGTATAAATAATTTATAGATATTTTATATATAATATAGCATAAATTAGTTTTCCATGAAACACTTATTTATTTTGAAAATCATTAGATGGTGTTTCTATCAAATTCAAGTAATATGAAACATTGTAATTTTGTCACCGAATGAATCAAAATAATAATTATTTCTATAATTATAATTTCATAAATTTTTAAAAACTCAAATACTTAACTTAAGTGATCAATATTCTCCTCTACATTATTATACAGTATTAGAACATCATCATTAATGACTGCAAAAAATTTGGATAATCTACTAAATTCATTATCCATAGTCCTATGAAATATTTATAGATCATTATTTTTCTCAAATGGTATAACAATATATTATAAGTGTCTTACAAACATTATGAATTTTATTAATAGTGTTACTTATTCTTTTATTATAATTATCTAGTATCATAACATTAGATCAATCATAGAATACGTCATCACAATTTAATTCCTATAATTTCTTCTCAAATCCTGTTTATTAATAATTTTATAGAACTAAATCATTGTGTTAGTATTAATATAATATTAATAAATTAAAATTCTATATTTAATATTTCATTTTATTATGTGGTTCATTACTATGAATAATATTATTATTTGTGGAATTTATGTATTTCAAAATAATCTTATATTTATTAATTATAAAATTATTTTATAAAACCTATTTATAATTTCATCTAGGAAGGTAGTTTTATGTTTTTCATATAATCATTCTAGAATCATTAAAGATAATTTTTGTCACTAATAAATTATTATTCAATAATTTTAGAGTATTTCATATGAATTTTTTTATCATTATTCTCATATAATGGTGGTGAAATTTATTATATTTATCCTTTAATTTTTTAATAAGAAAAATAATTTGAAACTCGGAAACCATCTATAGCTTTATTGTTCCTTATCATGATAATTATGTACTTAAAAATTAGTCACATTAATTTTAAGATCCATTTAATTTCATCAAAATGATGTTAGGATTAAACAATTGTTGAACTTATATTATTTTAAAAATATCTTTACTAATGATATCACAAAAGGGTGAAATCACCAATTAGGTTGTCATCCAAAAATTGAGGAATACATTAGAGAAAAAAACTAAAAATAACCTACAATAAAATTTAATCTAAATTTTTTTATCACTAATTGAATTACATAAATTTCATTATTTCCTATTATAATATATAATCCTGTAGATTCCATGATAACTTTTAAAAAATATTTTCTTATTCAAGAAAAGATATATATTTTATTCACTAAGGAAATACTTTTAGATTGAAAAGTATACAACTCCACTAAAATTTAAAGTTATTCCATCTTTTATCATATTCGAAGTGATCCCATATATCATACATCAAGTTCTTCATTTTGATATATAATTATTTAAATTATCATTTTCCTTAACAATCTTTGGAAAACTATCATTCTATATGATTATATTAATGTATTTTTGATATTTCTTTTTAAAGTAATTATATTTTCTAAAATAACATAAAATATTTGTTATTTAAAATATTTTATCCTCAAATATGACTTTAATATTGAGTAAATACTATCTTTAGATTATTTTCTTCATGATAATTGATGTTTTAATTGAATAGTTGACATAAATAATCAATTACATAGTATGTAGATCATATATTTTTCTATCCTCTATGACAATTAAAACCCATTTTCTATGAAACATTAAACAATTAGGGTTTACACATTGGGATTCATTATTAAAAAATATGATAACATATCATGGAAAAAAATGAAAAAACACTATACACATTACATTATAACTCTTTTTCATATATTATATAGGTTTAAAAAAGATGATAAAACACTCGGGAAATTAATTTATCATTTAAACATAGAATTTGTTTTTAGAATTACTTATATTAATCCACACGTAAAATAATTTTTTAATAATTCTACATAATATCATCACTTATTAATCATGAATTTACATAATAAATTATTCCCTGTCATGGAAACTTTTACATTCCTATCGTAATAATTCATTAAGTATTTTCACTAAACTACCATCCAATACTGTAATTAGAATTATTGGGTACTTTTATTTCATTATTATATGATCTAATTTGTTTTATATTTTTTTTAATGTTCAAATATTTTATATATTTTATATTTTATTATTAACAATCTTTGGTTTTGAAAATTACATTGTGATATTCCAATCTTTTTATTATGGTTTTCAATTATATATTAATACTGTAAGTCCTAAGTTATTTATAAATATTGTACCCAAGTTTTTGGTATACATTAGACCAATTAAAAAAATTAAATATTGGATTAGTTCAGATCACATCCTTATGAATATATTTTAGGTGTTAACATCATAATAGATCACCTTTCAAGTTCTCCAAATATACTAACCATTGGTTTTATAACCATGCACTAGCTAGAAATCTTATTATTCAAATATAGATTGAAATTTTTTTGTGGTTTATCTGCTACCAAAATAATGTCTCTATAAATTAGATTGAATATGAAGAATATAGTCATTCATTATATAAGGTGATAGATTCTCCCTGGATAGACTCAACCAATATTTCTCAAATATCCTCTATCAGTTTCCCTTGAGAATGCCTCTTTTAGAATCTATGTCTAGACATGAGTATGCTTTGTGACAATTCAAGAAAAACATCTAACATCATTTTCTAATAGATACATATTTTCCGCTACTGTATTCATGAAACTTTAAATAATTTTCCATTGCACTTTCAATAACATCCAATTGGATTGTATTCCTTCAAAATAAACACATTGATTTTTTATCATTATAATGTATATTTCACATTATAAAATTCTGTTACTAAATACCATAACATTAATATTATATAAATTCACTTATTCTTTATTTTTCTCTAAGAACCTTGCTCTAGATGATTTTTATTACAATGTGGGAAGAACCCCATATATTTTAGGAAAACAATCAACCATAGAGAATTAGGAGAAACTAATGAATGGAATATTTCAAAAATTATATATTAAATTCCTATAACATCATAGTAATGAGGTAACCAAACTAGTCCCTTGGCCCAATTTATCACATGACGTCAAGAATTCATCCCCATATGGTAGTGGCTTCCAACAAGTGTTTGGGGTAGAAGGAGGTTCCATGGGGAGACTATAATGTATATATCAATTTGGGAAATTATTTTAAAATATTTATTATATTGAACCACTAAAAACAATCAGAGTATATGGACAAATAAAATAATAAAATATTATAATATGGGTGAGAAACATGGATAAAGTTATAAAGACTCAGTAACCCATTAATCCAATCACACATATTGAGTGGTAGACTTATAAAATACTAATGGGGGTTGAATCCCAATATCATAATATCCTCATTCAATGATCCATGAAAATATTTAGGTATCCCACTCAATAAATTTTCATCCTTGGATAAACATGCACCTCCACCAAAGTGGGAGTTTCATCAGGTACCCTTGATAAATGGTGGCTAATACAGGTTGTGAGTACCCAACTCAATAGGGAACTACTCATGTAGTTACTTAATATTCCAAAAATGCAGTGATATGTTCATGTGATATCATAAACTAAAAAATAATTGTTATAAAAAATCAAAAGAAATATCATATTGATCCAATTTTCTGGGACCTTGATCGACCATAGATACTATGAATACTTTTGTGGTGTCTCTATGAATGTCACAAGATCAAAAATACTCTATAAATACCAAATCAATATGGGTAACCCAAAAATCTAAAATATTCCTGATCAAAGGGCAATTATTTTTACTGAAAAACTCACAAGGAAGATAGATACCTGGTATTCTCTGAATCTCACTAAACATCATGTATTATTAATGGGTCAAAGTTGATTCATGAAATGTTTCACAATCACTAAATCAAAAATATCTAAAATTCACGATGACAAAAAGAATGTTCCGAGGAATCCTGGACATACCAATTGTCATCTTATATCGGTATACATGATTAGTGAAATAATAGTTGTGACCTATGGATCCCCTCATAATAATAATTATGATCACATTTGTAATCCTAATTGACTAGATCCTAGAAATTCTAGGCAATCTAGTGACCCATTGAATCATAGTCATCTCATATAGAATAGTTGATGAATCCAAGATCCCTAGGAATTCATAAAATGGATCAATAGGTAAATCCCAATATTCACATCTAACATCTAGGATGAAATCATCATATCCATGTCATATCACACTAGTATCTCAAGAGCCTCAAAATTCAAGTCCTAGTAATAATATATGGGCACCCACCACATCATCTTTTTATCACACAATGATCATATGTTGGATACCAGGAAGTACATTTTGGAATCTCGATAGCACTAAAATATTAGAATATTGTATAAATAAATGTGTCGGTTTAGTTGACCGCCCAAACCCTTCACCCATGGACATAGGCCCACAAGAATACATGTTCGGTGTGATTTTTGAGGTCAAACCCAATACCCAATATACACTTGATCATACATTCCCACATAGGGTTAGTTAAACATTGGGGTACCCACTATGGTCCCCATGTTCAGGTGTTGATTGAGGCACCCTACTTGGATACCTATTCGTAAGATCATGGGAATATGAGACCTATATGGTTCCTTGGTCTCGATCAAGACGCTAAAATCATAACCCATCACACTATAGATCAGAAATTCCTTGATAATGACATAACATGGAACAACATCATGGGACTCAAGGTTTCACCTCTTAGAAAACCAACTAAAGATATGATATAATGTTTTTTCGTACACTATGGACACTCATGGTCGGTCACACACATAGTCATTCTAAAATGTTCTTATTTCCCATCCACCTAGATGTATTTGTTCTCAAGGTACATCACCAAACCTTCTAGGGTCGTCCTTCTCATGTCAAGACATGTAACATCTTGAATGTGTGAGTGTGTATTATCATACTTTTGTTTAATGCCTCAACCATCAATGACCAAGGATTCAAGCTGGTGCACCAGGTCCACAATGGCTCAAAAACAATGTATCTTTATTATATCGGGGTTTTATGAGATTAAAAAGTGAAACTAAATTGAAATATGTAAATTATATTAATCAATCGAATATTAATATGACAAGAACATTATGGATGTGGTTGTATACACACATATGAATATGAATAGAATCCAATAATCCATATATTTAAAACTAAGGACTACATAAGCATAATAACCCAATTACACTTTATTTCATAGACTGATAACTCTTGACTAGGCTTGTTCAATATCATTCATGGTCACCTCAACACCACCATCCACAACCAAAATTCTCATATTTCTAAACAACACTAAGGAATCAAAATTAACTAATTTGTTTTCAAATATAATTAATTATACAATTTATTTCAAAATATAATAATCTCCAATGTCTCAACTCATCAAAACATCACTCTGATAAAACATTGATATTGTTATCTAATATTTATCTTTAAATAAATACATTTCTTTGATATCTTGTGTTACACACAACATCATGGTTTCAGGAAACACATAACATTATTAAAATGTTATGTCTCCATTATTTCCTAGTTGTTTGATTGGTGGTTATACTTAGTAATAACGAAATTAAGATATATATATATATATATATATATATATATAAATTTTATAAAAAACATTAATTGTTTTCAAATGAATAAATTTAAAACGAAAAATTATTTGAAAAAATTATTGTTTATAAAAAAAATCTTACGAAAACAATCAATTTTTAAGTTAATTATTTATTTTTATCAGTATTGGTTCATGATTTTAATTATATTTTAATATTATTTACAATTATAATTTTATTTATCATTCAAATAATATTTTTTCTAGTCACTAGATAAGAATAAATCTAGTTTTATTCTTAAAATTTATTTTTTAAAAAAATTAATTTTCCACATTTTCACAATTACATTAAAATTAATTTCATTAACTTATTTGAAATAAATGAGTTAAAATGAATTACATATTTAAACTTTTGAGGTTAGACTTTGGTAAGTAATCCCTTTTTGTCTAATATGTATGGTAACCATCGTAAAATTTATCACCTTTGTAAAGGGTAAATCTATTTAATCTATATTAATGTAATATGGAAATAATTTTTATTCATAATTATTATTTGATTAAGATAAATAGAACCTTATCACCTTCATCTATAAATTAATTATTTTAAATGAAATGTTTCCTAGAAAATTATTTATAATTTTTTTAGTAAGCGATTGTTAAAAATAACACTCCCTTACTTCAAAATATTTTTTTTATGGTTACATAACAAAATATTTGAATGAATATTAATATTCATTATTTTTATAGTTATATTATATTCAAGATATCAATTTATTTATAATTTTTGGGTAATATAAAATTACTTTAAATACTTATAAAACACCAAAATAGTTTTTATTCATTTAATGGAAATATAAAATAAGTGATTTTGAAAATATTAAAAGTGATATAAATTTAGTATTCTATTGTAATACACGATCTTAGTAGGTTAATATGACATATTAGTATCATTTTAATGGATTATACTTGAATTATATTTTTTTGTCTTTTATGAAATTATATGATCTAAAATTTCATAAATATTATACTTATGTGAATATTTTCATATTATTAGTAAATATCAGAACCCATTAATATTGAATTTTTTTCAACCATAGTTAAAATTAAAATTGGTTTTTAAGGGTTATTCATAATTAAAATATTTAAAATCAAGCCAAGTATTTTCTAAATTACAGTAGTTGAGGTTATTATTACTATATACTATTTTAGATTTAAATAACTGGCTATTTGGAAGAATTTTTCATGAGAATAAAATTATTAATTTTAAATATATTCATTAATTCCCAAAGGCCCCACCCTAGAATTATAAAAGATCATTTCCTCCTTCATTAATTTACACCACATCGATACATTTTTATAATCAATGCTTTCAAAATTTATCTAATAAAAATCCCTATCAATATCCTTAAAGGGTTTTATTCCTTGATATCCAACAATAGAAACCCTTAAAAGAGATATCTTGGAGTCGTTTCAAAGAAGAGGTAATATCTTTAACCAATCACATTATTCTCTTCTCTTTATTAACTATAATAAATATATTTTATATATCATAAACCATGAAATTAAGTTAAAAAATATATAGAAAGTCTATTTTTATTATAACATTAACAATATATTTGATATTAATATCTAATGAGAAGTGGAGGTATTGCTCGTGCTTAATTATGTTTTATCGTCTCCACACAGTAACACAGATCATTTTTCAACAAAATATTTTACATTTGATTATTATGATGGGTATAGTATTTTTGTATGATCTATGACACAACTATAAATCTACAATGATAATATTAGGTCAACCTCATTATATTCCAGTCTGTTGAAAATGATAGAGTCCTTTGTGTGTACCTCTATAGAGTCACATGATTATTTTCTCATTTCCATTTTACTTTGATGATAATAAGTATATAATAAATTAATAGATATAATAAATACATATATATATATATATTATGAATTTTTAATGGTTAATAATTCTTTACATTTCTGTAAATACTTCTATTTAAAAATGAAAATAGTTTTCGTGCGTACATTTGACCTACAGTGTATATAAATTATGTAATTCATTTTTCTAACTATATATTTTATAAATGACTCTAAATATTTATATAAAAAATATATATGATACTTATATAATGATAAATATTTTGGAAGTAATGGATCTAAGTCAATTGAAAATGTTCAAGAACTACATAACTTAAATACTCATTATAAAAAAATGTTAACACCCAAAAAGAAGATTTTAATAAGGATATATTGATAAAAGTGATGTTGAGATGTAATTATGGCATAATATAAGATATTATAAAGATAAAAATTAATCTAGTATATAATTTTGTCCAATTAAATCAATTATACAGGAAGTTATAGTGATTTCAAATAAATTTGAACCCGATGTAAGGGGTTTTATGTTACAACCTAATTGATTATTAGGATTTTTATAATTGAGTTTACAATGATGAAATGTTATGATTTATCTCTCAAAAAAATTAATTTTATTACACACAAGTTATATTGTGAAAATAGATGTTTTACCATTATTTTAACAACATTTTGTAATTAGGATACAAAAATATTTTCTTATCAAAAGCTGACTTCATTTATCTCATCATTCTAAAAACATTTTTTATCCAATACATGTTTTATAAAAAAAATTAAAGAATGTTTTTATTAATAAAAAATGATTGGTTAATTTCATTTTTTACAATATATGAATTTTCTATGAATTGGATTTAAAATAATATTCTTTTTCCCCAATGAGTTAATATTTTACATTATTGAGAAAACAATGTAAGGAATGTATTTTATCTTATAAAACATGAACACAATTTCTGAACATTATTTACAGTCAATGGTTTTGAGCCTCATTTTCATGTCACCATGGTTATTTTTAGTGAAATTATTTTCAACAATAATTTAAAAAATTTTATATTTTAAAATAGTAATTTCAAAATAGATAGGTTATTTTCATTAAGAATTTTTTAATAATCTGTTAATTCATCAAAAACAAAAACATTCATTGTTTCCTATGATTTGCTTGGAATATGGTCCAACGATACCATCCATAGATTTTTTTATGGTTTATGATTATGATATAGAAATTTTTAATAAATATGATTAATTATCTATGGGTTATGATATGATTTATGAAAATTTGTTCACCATGATAGTTTTAGTAGTGAACCTTGGCTACGATTTTTCTATTAATGAAATTATTTTTTCTTCTTATGTGTTTTGTAAAATTAATTATCTAGATCCATTTTATACTTTTATGGACCATATTATTTTATTATATTATGATTCATGGATTTTAAACATATAAATTTATTCAATGACTCAATATTATGTTATATGATATTCTTTTTATGGTTTTAAAATGATAAAAATACTTTCTAAAACCATTTTTTCTCATTTAATTCGTATCTGATCCTTGATACCATCCATGATTATCCTCACTGAGAAATCAAGCTTATGCCTTCCTATATTTCATTTCCTAGGATTTAATTAATAGTTTTATGTATTATATTTATGATAATGTGATATTTATGATGATATATGTGGTAGAACATGTAAAACTATTTTGATACAGTTTTTAATGATTTGATGTTTCCAAGGATATGAGACCAGTATAATTTTTGAATGGATCATTGTATTATACAATGAATATTCATCTATTCAGAATTAATTTCCATTTATTAAAATTATGGGTTGATATAAATTTTATAAAAAAGGTTTATTTATCCCTAGTGAACTAGGATAATTAAAAGATAGAAATATCTGTAGGGATAAATCCAATTATATAATTAAAATACTATTGTTTAGGTAATTTTATAGGTTAAACATAATTTTCACAGAAGGGGGTTTCACTATTTAGATTCGGTAGAAATTATTTTTCCTTATTATGTGGTTTCCCACCATGATTATTTTTTCATTCACTATTATTTTTGGTTTTAGTCAATGGTTAAATCGTAAAGGGATTATGAAAATGCTCAATGAAAAGGAAAATGAAATGATTGTAACCTTGAGAAACAAAATATTAATAGATATATAATAGAGAATTCTATTTCTATAAAAACATATTTTTCTTAATATTATAATCAAATTATGATCCAAAATGGGAAAAGGTAGGAACAACATTGTGTATAGTCTTTCCTGAGCCATTTACCACCATATTTTAGTGTGTCCTATGATCCACTATTTAATAAGAAATGGATTAGTTTAATTAAAGAGATAGATTCTGTTCTTTATTATTTCAAATGAGAACAAGTATTGAAAATTTTTCTATATATACATTAACATTATATAACTTTTGAGGAATAATTATATCATTAAAAAAGCAAATGCCCAACGACTGTATTATTCAAGTACCACCGGAATCTAGAAACATAAACACTAGTACATTAGCGAGATACATTCTCTTCGACTATGTTCTTTATGATCTAAATATATATTATAAAAATCATAAAAAATACATATCATTATAACATGGGGAATTAAAGAAAAAAATGGGTGATCTCAGATGCTATGTAAAGGAAAACAAGGGGGACATGTATGAATAAACATGATCATAGAGGTATAAGAAAGTGATCATAACATTATAAAATCACACTCTTCATATCAAGGATCATTAACATCAATAATTTCATGGAGCATGAAATTCATACGGCATGAATCATAAGTAAACAAATATCATAATCCATGAAATCATATCATATTAATAAGACATCGAATTGTAGCATACATAAATATGTGATATCATTCCATATACGTTAAGACTTGTTGATAGAACATTTCATGGCACTTCATGGGAACTCCGCCTACTGGGTAGGACAAACCACCATCCCTAGAAGCAACCCTTTTCATAGAAGGAATCAAGATTCCCCATATTTTGACAATAGATCGGGTTTCCCCATATTATAACTTTATGGTGACTTGACCAACTTAGTGGGAAAGACCACAATCCCTATTCATAGTCTTTTAAAGGTAAGGGATGAGTTTCACTATAACCCTATAGAGGAAGAAGCCTATCCAATTAACAATAATCATTATCTTATGAGATATATATATTTTCCCAATTAATTTTTTGGATTTATTGAAACCCCAAATATCATAGAAAAATAATTCATACATGTTCCAAAACTTATCAAAACATCCAACATATCTTGAACCTTAAAAATAGATTGTGTTTGTAAAAATCATATCATAATCCCATGAATTAAATGTGGTTTTAATATATAATAATATCTTAACATGTGTGAAATGATAGGATTAGTAATAATTTCATCAAATCCTAACCTAAGAATGAGATTAAGTTTAATATGCATTAAAATTAGGGAAGATGAATGGGTTTTATAAACATCATTCCATAAAAACATAAATCATTGAAAGATATAATATGAATGGAACCTTTGAATTATTTATAATAAGGACATGAGTATAATCAATGGATTTCATACTATATGGAATGTAGTTTTGAAAAAAAAATTAAAATTTTTTTTTGAAGAAAATATCAATTTTACATGGTAAAATGTTCTTTGAAACATAAAACCCTTTAAAACTCGTTTTATTAATAATAAATAAGAAAACGTATACTGTAATATTTGAAAAAAAAATCAAAACATTGTTCATTATTTCAATATTAAGAGAAATTGAAAATGATTTGAAAATCATTTTATTTTAAAGAATATAAAAATTTCATTAAAACATTTTGAAAACCATTTCATAGAAAATAGCATAAAAACATATAAATAAATATTGAAAATATTTTTAAAAAACTTATTACTTGAATAATTATGCATTAAAAATGAATCTTATTTGAAAACCATTTTCCATTAAAATATTAGAATGAATATTGGAAATGTTTTGAAAAGCCTTTTCCCTTGAAAACATAAAATATGAATGAAAATATTTTGGAAAACAATTTCTGTTAAAAAAATAAATAATAAGCTTGAAACTATTTCTAAACCATTTTCTTGAAAACCAATTTGAAACTAAAATTTCTATAATATTAGGAAAAAATTAATTTAAACGTAACTTTTTAATCTTGTATAGGAAGCCTCGATGGAATGATAATCATGACGGTGTGTAATTCATTATGTGACGAACATTCCTCTAACAAAGTAAAATGTTCTGAAAAGTGAATCGACTAGAAAACAACACGAATATTACACCTTAAAACCCCGTATAATTAAATGTTATAGCATGAGTAAAAATTTATTTTAATTATTATAGGAGATTATAATAATATTTTCGGAAACTATTTATAAAACGTGGTTTTGAAAGAACATAGATTTCTGAACAAAGAGAGGTGTAAATTTAGGATATCATAAAAATATTTTTATAGTTATATTAAAAAAAAATAGGGGAAAAATTGAACTAACACATGAATATATATTAAATAAACAATACTAGAAGAATATCATTAATATTATTGAGATATGGATTATAATATTTCATGAATGGAAAAATAATGATAAACAATCCCAAAAAATGATGGGATTATTTCAATAAACTCTTACCACATAGTAACATAGGATAATAAACTCCATGAAAGAAAATGAAATTAAATTCTGGTTAAAATTTCATTAAAATAATTAGATTCATTACATTAAATATCAAATGCACATTGAAAACAATGTAGGTTTATAAAAAGACGTATATCTCATTGAATAAAAACTAGTACCAAATTATCTTACTAATTTTGTAACTTATGAATCATAAATTACATGGGATAAATATCATAAAATGTATATGTAAATAACCATAAATTTAGGTATAATAGTAAAATAATAAAAAAATTGTCTGTATATATACCACAAAAATATGTGAGTGGTGAATATGGATTGTATCTCAATTAAATAAAAAGTAAGATGAAATCACCTAACGTTGTGTCTCAAATCTCTTCGTATGCAATCCAACCTCAAGTATAATAAATGTATGAATAATAAAAATAATTCACAGAACCATATTATTTTTTCTAATACCATATACTGTTTTATTATTACTCTATATTACCCTATTGTTAATAATATCATGTCAACGTTACATTTGGGAAATATTCTTTTTGTTATCACTTGTGTCTTAATTTGTTATACCAAGGGTAATTATACATATATCATGATCTATAGAATGGAAAATATTATATAAATTTATTTTAAATTCAATTTTTTTTTATTATAATATACTATAGAATATAGAACTATGAAATAGAATTCACTATTCATGGAGATGGTCCGTCGTACGTAGACATGAACATTGTTTCCATTTTATTATCATATTGAAAGATAGAATGAAAACAAAGTACATAAAAATATTTACATAATATAAATAAATTATAATTATTCTTTAATATATATATATTTAATATATTTTAAATAAAAACACCCTTAATATAATCAATGTATGTGTGAAAAAATCACATCGCTTTGAGGGGGCGGTAGTCCACACATCCTTAAACAAAATAATCGTATTTACATAAGATGGAAAGCATCAAAGTAATATCTCAATAAACATTAAAAATACATAAGAGCCTTAAAAAAATCATATATATCATACACAAATATTTTTTCTATCATAATTTCCTCCATGATATGTGGTGAAGGAAACAATTCATAATCATCATTTTGTGATGTAGTAATTCACCATACACGTAAAAAATATTTTGGTTACCCATTAGATTTAGGTTTGGGTATGTTTAGTTATAAAACCTAGCATAAAACATAATATTATACTTAGGATAATAGTTTTTTTATAAAATCGTGTAATAATAAGATTCGATGGATTGGATAATTGAAAATAAAATAAAGGACCTTTAAGAGGGATGATTCTTATTGTTTGAGAAACTCCTTCTAGTTTTGACCTAAGGGATTCCAGGGATTGATTTCATCACAAATGGATTATTCAGGTGGAAGGGAGGGATTTTGTGAATTTTATTAGTTACATATTTTCTGATCTTAATATTTTTTAGAGGTGTGAAGAAGAGGGAGATATTTGTAGCCTTTTATAGGGAATGAAAGGGACACACATGGTATTTTTGAAATCAGGTTAGATTTGCCCTCATTTTTACAGAACAGAAGTCATCCAATACAAAAAAAGTCAATAACATATGTTTTATGGAATAAATATTTCCACTAAATGAGTCTTGGAAAAGTTCAGATTTCATTTAGGCCTTTATGTTTAAGGTTAAGTCCCTTATTAATCATAATTTTAACATAATCGATGTAATTAATTTTAATTACATTCACTAATATTTAAAGTCAAAAACTAATTTTACCCTATTAATTATTTAATTTTTTATATTCAAAATATGGAATATATTTTTCTATTTTCAATTCACATAAGTGGTATAAATTAATTAAATTATAATCCCATATATAGGATGACAAAGAGCGTTTTTATCATAATGACATTCGATAGATTACTATATTTGTATAGTCAATTTGAATGGGAAATTGAGTCCAATGAACAAAATTGGATTAATTGATAAAATTATTCTGTAATTAATTTTTATAACCAATTTATAATATAATCTAACCCTATTAAGAAATTATATAAAAAATATGTTTTGAATTAAATTTCATTATTTTTCACTATTCATCAAAAAATATTAAACTTCACCAAAAAATAATACCATTTACCATAACTTAATATATATGTTTTTCTTTAAATTATAAAGTTCATTTTAACATATATATTCCATAACATTTCCTAAAATTTGATTTAAAATATTTTCATCATTAAAAGGGGGTAAAAATTCCTTGATAAAAATATTCTATTTTATCTATAAAATTGCGTTTTTATACGAAACCTATACAATCCATTGGATAATTGTAAAATATATCTGATTAAATATATGATGTACATTTCAAATTTTTAACACTCAATAACTTTAAATAATTTAATTTATTAGGGAAAAACATTTGTTTTAGGATGAAAATAATAATATTTTCCTTTATATTCAATTGGATTTTATATTTATTTCTAATTAATTAGTAACCAATGAATACTTTTTATATTTTTGTGGAACATTATTTTCCATAATATAGATAACCATTTTAAAATCTCTTAATTTAATATCATGTTTATAATATTTTAATAATATGTCATTATCATTATTTGATGTTTCATGTTACACAAACCGTCGATGATAGTCATTATTGCATGTAACACCTGCTAACCTCGTTGTACAGTGTAGGGAATGATAAAATTTACTTATTCATAACCCACATATCTTATCCAAACAATAGTATCTTAACACAAGGAACATTTTTATTGTTATATTTCTTATATTCATATTTTTTCCATGGACATAACCTTTTCATTAAATCACTTCTCTATTCCATCATAACCATTAAAAGTGTTTTTACAAATCCATAGTGAAAAATCTAAATTGGATCATGGTTGTATTTTTCGGAAATTCTTTTAACATAATTCATGAATCTGAAAACATAAATTATTTTGATTATTCTAGTTTATTTTTAATCCATTAACAAGGATATATCATCCTATTACATAATAACTCTTTCCTTTCACATTTCATTAATAGTATCATCATCATCAGCAATGTATCATTTACTTCAATCACATTGCAGATTATCTTTAGGAGCTTTCATCTTGGGACACTAAGTTACATAATGAACATTTATTACACACATAAAACAAATAAAAATTTATAATTTAATATGGAGTCCAATATTCGTATCCATTTCAATAACCGAACTCATTATTTTCTCCTTAAATTCACTACTTTGTGTATGTATTTTCCATAGTAATGACAACTTCTTGTTGCTCTAAGACATGCACATTGGTGATTATTTCCACCTTATCTTTACAATTGAAGGCAGATCATCTTTCCTCCTTTGTCTCCATCATCCAAACTCTCAAATAAATCCTTGATTATATTCTATGGCGAGTTAGAGTGTGTTAAAGTACACATTGTAAATCAAGTTCCTTAAAAATTGATTAGGTATGATAACAACATCCTTTACACCAGTGATCACATCATTTGACTTCTCATCAGAAAAGTTTCTATCAAATTCAGTATTAACACAGTTTAATCATGTTCCAACTATAGACTAAAACAAGAAATCATTATGTGATCAGCACTTATCGTAGTTGAAGACAACATAATCATTAAAAATAATTACTTATAAGATTTCTAAATCATGACCCCTACTTCTTAAATTTATGAAACCTTAGGTTTATCCTTGGTTATTAATAGTCATCATCTATTTTTTCCCTTCATGAATCATCACAAATATTTTTCCAATTCCCAATGCATATCCCAAGGGAGTGTCAAACGAGGTGAGAAATAAGTCCCATTGTCATGTATGGTTACACCGAGTCAGGTCCGATGCACCTTGTTAGATTTTTTACCCCTTAGAACATATATACCACATTCACATCCACTAGTAGTATCTTGAACGGGATGTATTTATTTTGAAATGACAACTCTATCCTTTAACAAAATTCCATGACATTTTATACATGTTAACTCATCCATATACTTATCATTATATACATCCTTACACATATCCATATAAATATAAATATGGATCTAACTAAATGTTTATCATCCTATTTTACAATGGGTAACCAAACTATTTCAATAACTCTTACTATATAAACCATTAGTTTTCATACATTAACATTAGATCATGTTTATGGAATACATAAAACACTAAAAAATCATATTCCCAAAGATCATATTATTCTAGTGCCTTTGGTAATTTGAAAACATAAGAACTAGTAAAAAATAGTGCTACAATATCCCCCACTACATTCTTCATGATGAGAAGCCTTCATAGACACATCATACATAAAACGTATCTTCATAACTTTGGAACGAAAAAATAAAATTTTGAGAGATAAGATGGTCAATAAGGTTAAAAATTGGAGACATGTAAGCAAAGACATGAGTATAGGGGTATGAGATCCTGATCATAACATTAGAAGATCATACCCTGCGTATCAAACACTATAAACATGAATAATGGAATAAATATTGCTAGTTCATAAGAAATCATATCATAGGAATAATACATGGAATTGTGGAATATAGAGACATTTGATATCATTATTTTTATGTTAATAAAAATTTATAGAACATATAAAGGAACATCATGTGAATTTCACCTATTGGGTAGTAGAAACTACATTCCCTAGTCATAGTCCTTTCCTTAAAAGGGATTGGGTTTCCCCATTTTCAATAGTGGATTGAGTTTCCCCGACCCGTATCTTTATAGTAACTACCCCTATAAGGAAAAAATGATTGTCCCTAATCACAGTCCTTTATTTATAAGGGATTGAGTTTCCCCATATTTCTATTATGAATCAAGCACGTCAACTTGATTCACATCATTGTCTCAGAGATATAAATGTTTAAATATTCATTGGTGGGAGATATATTTCCCATCCAATTCATAATAAAATAGTTCACGCATGTTCCAAAAGATAATTAAACATTCATCTTATCATGACCATAAAAATAGATGGGTTTTATAAACAAACTATCATATTTCTATGAAATTAAAAGGGTGTTATAAAGAATCAATTATATAATAACCTATGGAAAATGGATGGATTTACAGTAGTTTCATCAAAACCTCACCCGTGAAAGAAGTGGGTTTTCCAATCATAAAAACTGTGGAAGAGGATAATTTTTCATAAACATCATGTTATCAAAACAAAAAACAATTAAGATAATGAATATGAATAGAACCTTTGAATCATTTACTAAAAGGGAATGAGTAACATGATTTTATTTCATTTTATATGTAAAATAATTATGAAATTTCTATTAAAAACATTTCTTTAAGAAAATAGTCTTTTATCTCTGAAAAATGTTCTTTAAAACAAAAATATCTTTGAAAACCATTTTCATTGAATTAAACATTAAAACTTATAAGGAACAATTTGACAACATTTTGGAATTTTTTTCATTTAAAACATAAAAATATATCTTTAAAATGATTTCAAATATATGTTCCTCAAAATATTATAAATTATCTTGAAGACTTTTTTAATACCATTTCATCAAAAATATTTTGAATCTTTATAAATAATTTTTAAAACCATTTAAAAACATTATTCAAAAATTTTGAAATAAGAGTGAAAATGTTTTGAAAACCATTTATCATGACTAATTATGAAATAATATTTATTTATTTAAAAACCCTTTACCTTTAAATAATAAAATAAGATTTCAAACATTTTGGAAACCTTTATCAATTTAAAATGTATAAAATAAGAATTATGTTTTTGAAAACCAATATCCTTAAAAACATTTAAAAAAAATTCTTGAATATTTAGAATTTATTTTATTTTTAAAAAATAATCTTGTAATCTTGAAAATTATTATTCGAAAAAATTGAGGTCATGATGGTGGTTAAATCTGTACAAGTTGAACATTCTTTTCCCACTATAACTAGTTTAGAAAAGTGTCTTGATCGAAAAAAACAGGAATATGGCTTTATAAAATCCATTTTTTTAAATGTTAAATCACGGGTAAAAATTTATTCTAAATATTTTTGGAGATTATTATAATATATTTAAAAAACCTTTAGAAACTATTGTTTTGAAGGAACCCATATTTTCGACTAAAGTGAGAGGTAAAGTTAGACATTAATAAAAACATTTCCATAGTTATCATAATTAAAAAATATTAAAAAAATGGTACTAATACATTAAGATATCTTTAATAAACATTGGATAATAAATATTACAAATTTCCTTGATAGATGAATAATTATATATCTTTAATAGAATAATAATCATAAAAAATACCTATATTTGACAAGATTGTTTCAATAAGCTCTCATCATAATTTAGGCTTGAGATAATACTCTCTTTGTAAGAAAATGAATTTAAAATATTTTTAATATAACATTAAAAGAAGGATAATTATGATCTAACATGTAAAATTCACCTTGAAAAAATAATGTAGGTGAATAATGAAACATATGTCCTAAAGAAGGAATATTGAGATAGAATTATCTTAGAAAATATGTAACTATTGAATCATAAACCCCCTAAGAGAAGAATCATGAATTTTATATGTAAATACCCGTAAATATATTTATAATAGGCGTATAATAAATTCATTTTAAGTATATAAATTTCAATAAATAAATAGGTGGTGAATAAGTCATGTATCTCATGGAAATAAAAAGTGACATTGAATCCCCTTACATTGTGCCCTGACTCTAGTCATACTCATTAAAACCTCTTGTATAATATTGTAACAATATTATATTTATTTTAAAAACCCATATTTTTATATATAATACCATATATGGTTATATTATGAATTTATAGTACCCACTTGTTAACATTTTCAAGTTAAGATTACGCTTCAGGTATTATTCTCTTTTTTTACAGTAGTGTCTTAATTTGACACAACATTGGTCCTTATACATATATCATGGTTTCTATAATTAAAAACAGAATATAAAAAGGATTTATATTCATTATGTTTGTATTGTAATAATCAATAGAATATATGATTATGAAATGGAATACACCGTTCATCAAGACTGCAGGCCATACATACACATGAACGTTGTTTCTGTTTTTATTGTCTTACTAAAAGAACGAATGAAAATAAAATATATTTAAATACATATATAATATAAATATATTAGAATAATTATTTCATATTTATAAAATAATTTTACAAAACAAATCTTTAAGACATTCCATGTTATGTGTGAACGAATCACATTGCTTTAATGGGTTGGTTGTCCACACTTTGTCAAACAAATTTAATATATTTACACAAGATAAAAATCATAAACGAATGTTATAAATAAAAAAGACAATATGCATAAAGAAATTATAAATATCATATATATCATATATAAATATATTTTCCATTGTACTTTTCACTGTGAGAGGTAAAGGAAAAGTTAACAATCATCATTTCTTGATGCGGTAGTACACCTACAAGTAATCAATAAGTTCATTACCCATAAATAGAAGTGTTTTTTAATATAACATAGAGAAATTATCATAAAAATACAATAAAATTGATGATACTTGTGTTTTTATACAATAATGGAATAATAATTGTGTAGGGAGTGTATAATGGAAAATAACAGAAATGAGCTTCAGTAGGGATGTTACATGTTCTTTGGGTAACTCATTTTGGTTCTCATATATGATATTCCATGGGTTTATTCAATCCTAATGGGAGGATTCAAGGATGAATAAAGGTATTTATGGATTTGGATTCAGTATATAATGGTAGAATATAAAAGGATATAGGGGTGTTAATAAGAGGGATTGGTGGTGGCCAATTATAGGGAAGGTAGGGGACAAAATTGGAATTTCTGAAAACAAGTTAGTTTTACCCACAATTTTTCCTAATCAATGTCATAAAAGTCCCAGAAAAATAATAATGGAAGGTTTATGCAGTTATATTTAAGGTTTAGTTCTATGTTAACATTAATATTGCCTTAATATATGTAATTAATTTTAATTATATTCACCCATATTTTTTGTCAATTTTTTTATCCAAATAGAAATTATAAATTATTCTGATTCCAAAAATGGAATCCATCATTTTATATTCCAATAACATAAGTGGAAGAAATTAATTTAAATTTAAACTCTCTGAAGGGATGGAAAAGTTTTTTTTAATGTAAAAACCTCCAAAAGATTCATATGCTTGTGTAATCAATTTCAAAGTTAAATTGAGTAAAATGACCTACACTCGATTAACTGAAAAATATATAATTGAAAAGACTGTCAAAAACATTAATATATAGAATTTATTTATGTAAATAAATTGGGTAAAAAAAATGTTGAAATAAATTTCATTATTTTTCACTATTCAATATAAAATGACACTTCAGAAATATATATGAAATTTTTAACATAAAATTATTTTTATACATCAATTTTTAATATGAAATTTTATTTTACATATACAATCTATAAATATTGAAAAACTTTATTTAAAATCAGTTCTCCATTAAATAGTGGTAAAAATGACTTAATAAAAAAATATTATTTTATGCGTTAAATTATGATTATTTTTATCATAATTAAATAAAATCTATTAGATTAATATTAAAAATATTTTATTGAATATAATATATATATATATATATATATTATCAAGATATCACATTAAATTTAATTAATTTAATTTTTTGGGAAACATATCTTTGTTGGCCTAAACATAATAATATTTTCCTTTATATTCATTCTGTTTTACATTAATTTCTAACTCATTTGTAACCAATGAACTATTTTAAAATTTTATAAGACATCAATTTTCATAACATAGTTAATAATTTTCATAAATACTAATTTAACATATGGGTTATAATATTTTCATAGTATATTACAATACTGGAAAATGGCCCTATAACCATGATTATTCTATTACTAATCCTTTTTGTAATATGGGATTTGAACCAATTTATCTTAAAATTTCAAACCCTTGATTACCACGATCAAGATTAAACTGTGAGGACATAATTTATTTAATGGTTATTGAATGTAACACCCTGCCATTTGAAAAGGGGAACATATTATTCAATATAATATATGACATGAAACATGAATTATATAATAGAATGTGACACCCATATTTATTAATTTATATTTCTAAATCTAATATCTTTCATATCATGTGATACATTTAACACCAAGTTTATATTAAACAATATACTCTATTAAAATATTATAATTTAAATATTCCCATTAAAAACAAGTCATTAAGTAGTGTGGTATGTATAAGAAACAATATATTTTGACATTTATAAGGATTTAACTTGTATAAAATTAAATTTAATGGTTATAAGTTTATTATAAATAAAATAAGAGTCATTAAAAAGAATAAAATTGTTTTCACAAAGAAATTATTTCTATAAATGATGTCGTAGTCATGCATTTGGCATATAGTAAAAAATTAACTTTTAAAACATTTAACAAAATTAATTTCAAAATTAATTTTTTTTAAATCATAATTTCCTAATTATCATATGGAATATTTTTTACATTTTAATTAAAAGATTAATTTTTTGATAAATAGTGAAAAATAAATATTCTTAATAAAAATGGATTTTTCTATAATTATTTAAAAATTAAATTAAATTATAAATTGTAATAACATTAAAATTCATTCAATTATACAAAAAATTATAATATTTTTTATTATTGGGATAAATTTTATATTAGAATATGGTATAAATTTTTTTTTAACTTTTGAATGTTTTCATTGAAAATCAATTTTTTCGACACCTCTACATGTTTAATTTTAAATATAATTCTAACACTATAACAAATTAAATTATGAATTTTTTATCATATATGGAATTAGAATAATATATGCTACTTTAAAATTTCAACATAATTTTTTCACCTTAATGCATATTGAAAATATAACAATTTATTTACAATTCCTAATGTGGAAACAGGTTTACTAGGGCTAAACTAAAATGATAAGGTTTTAAAATGATCTAAAACTTATCCATATATAATTTTCAGGAAATATTTAGATCTTATCACCACTAAATTTATACAATTAATCATTTTTATCCATTTTGGTTTTTAAAATTTTATGTACAGTTATACATTTCAAAAATTCCATGTGTGTCCTCTCCCCCACTTATAAATGGCCACCTCCTCTCATCTCTTCTTCACGCATCTTAAACTATTTTGTTAAGAAAATATCTACCCAAACACACTGTTTAATCTCCTAATAACCTACTAAATTTATTATTATCATAAATCATACATAGTAATGAATTTGGTTAAATTCTAATGAAATTATCTGAATAAGGGGTAATGTTCTTAAACTTGAATTTTTTTTATTTCTTATTAAACACCCTTAAACTAATATAAATTAATAAAAATATAATTGAACCGGTATAATTAATATAAAGACACATTATTATGTTAATGGAATTACCTTAATCCAAATCAAATACCATCAATTTAGAAATGAAAGTGCCGATCGTGTTTTTGGCGGACTACCGCCTAACGAACCGATGTAATTCGGTTTCCATCACCACCTCTCAGAGCTAGGTGTAATGATAGATTGAACATAATTATATAATATTTGTGAAATTAATATAAATACTTAATTTTAATATAACATCAAACTTCTGACCTTACATCTCATTGGAAAACAATAGGGTTTCTTTCGTGTATGACAAACTATGGCCTCACAAACCATTGGGTTTCGTTTTCCCATTTCCGTTTTATTTCAATAGTAATAAGGATATATTAATTAAATATATATTATTATTTTTTTAAAAAAATTATTCCATTATAATTTATATTTTACATATAAATTATTAATTTCCATTCTATTTATAATATGAAATTTTGTATCTTATTTATGTCAAACTATATACTCATGAAGCGACGTGACTCATTTTTCAATTACATTTGAAATAAAGTTACTAGAGATAAATTTCATTAATAAATTTTATATAGAAGTCAATATAATGAATCAATAATTGTTGATATATAATTTATATTCATTTCATTCTATGATTTATTAAATATGAAAACAATTTTCATATGTATGTATGACATACCGTCTCCATTAACGGTGTAGTACATTTTCTATATCTAACAACGATATATTACGATAAATGAATATATAATAAAAATATATGTTTTTATGTCATGGTTAAAATTATTCATATTAGATAACCATAATATAATTAAAATTTATGAAATTATCGAACCAAAATATATAAGCAAAAATGATGCAATTATCACCCGAAACAGTTATTTTAACAAAAAACTTTATTAATAAACAGTTGATTGAAAGCTACAAGTAAATCATAAATGAAATGTGAAATATGATTATTGTTATATAATATATTTATAGTTAAATATATCTATTATAAATGAGTTTTAGGCACATAATAAGGAAGTCGAACAAAAGGTAAGGGCTTTAAGTCTCACCTTTACTTTTGTGTATCATATGTCATAATCACCACTAATTACATTCTTGGGATTATATTCTACAAATTTTATTTTTCATATCATTAATATATTTTTCTCTATGTTATTTAATTATTCATTTTAATTTATTCATATCCTAGGTATTATTATTCAAATGTCACCAAAGTGGTATGTGTTTATTTTACAATATCATCATTATTTTGTATTATTTATTTTTTATTTTCCATTGGGGGAATTAATTTGTTAATATACAATTACTCCGATATATTTTCTTCTCATATGGTTATTTATTAAATTTTTATGTAATATTATCATTTTCCCTCAAATTAAGACCTGAATGATTAAATATTGTAATTAATGATTATCTTCTTTCTTTCTCTCCTCGATTGAAAACACTCTGTCTTACACATTCATAATTTATAAAATTGTTCCCACTTTTTTTACTGTATACATATTATTATAAAAATTCATTTTTACCATCTTAATTTTCTAAAAATGGTTTAAAATTAATCTTCCTAATATTTTCCAAACGGGGGTAGTTTTTTGGATTTTACAGAAAATGTTAAAGGAATCATTATTTGAAGGTCTATGAAATGAATATATATTACCATGTCCATGAAGAATATTTTCTAAAGGGTTATATTTTAAAATTAAAATTTTATTTTAAAAAAATTATTTACAAAATAGTTTTTAATAGTTATTAAAAAAATCAATGGTACAAGGTTATTTTCCTCAAAAGGCTATTTATGTTATTTTTATGATATTTATATTCAACAAAGAGATCAACACATTACTGTAATTATGATACATTGGGTATATTTTTTATTTATATCAGATTATTTATTTATTTGGATAGTTTATGATTAGTTTGATATAGGTGAAACAAATTTATTACTATTCACTATATTACTCTATATGGGTTATGATTGTGGATCTAGATTAGGGAAAGTATTAATATCTCATTTATTTTCTTTCAATATTAATGTCTATATTGATTACAATTCACCACATTTATATTTGTAATTAATTATATGTATTAGGTAATGGGTGGGGCCAAAATTATATAAACCCTCGATGCATTAGTAAGTCTCATGGGGAAAAATATTTGGCCAAATTCAATAGATTTTTCCAATTGTTTTAACATTTCATGAAAAATTCTTGATATCATGATTAAAATTACTGGAAATATTAATTCTGGCATTATTAGACTAGTTATTCCTGTCTATATGATTATTCAATAGATTGGTTGTGCACAAAAAATTATTGAGAATCTGATATCTCTACTTTCTTATGTTTTATTTTTTCCTTGGGATTGGGATTAGAAAACACTAGTAAATACTTAGAGACAAGACTAAGTAAAATATAAATTTCCCTATGTTTTAGTGAGTATTGAGTAAGTGGTTTATCCAGAAAATACATCCATGTCTGGATATAAGCAGGTAGAGACAGCTCTGGAACAGATGCATCCTAGGGGTAAAACCTAAAAACACCACTTTGAACTAGACTTAAACGAGAACTGGTGCATGACAATTGGCCTTACTACACTCTTGGTTACGACACTCCTGGGGGATATGTTTTGATAAATTCACAAGCTTAGTATGAGCCCTTATTAATGGAATTAAAAAAATGACCATAAGAATGTATGTTTGAAAGTAGATCATGAAAAGCCTAGATTGAGGACTATAGACTCATGAGTTAAGGAAATAAAAGTTTATATATAAGTTATCAACTTTGGTCTTTGGATTTCCCTTTATGAGTTACCCCTAACTTTCCTTTTATTCTATCCAATGGCCGGTAATAGGAGGACTCAGGCTAACAACCGATGTAAAGATTTGTGTGATGATGGTACTAATGAGATACCCAATCTAATGGGAGCGGGAATCGCGAACTTTGTCACACTTCTCTCTCAGATAACTCAAGTTTTGAATAGAAAAACGGGTGAAGAGGAAAGTTCAACCCCCCTAAGAACGAAAAATTCAATATCTAGAGCTTCATGAGACAAAGGCCTCTTAATTTTAGTGGATCATCTAATCCCACAATCGCTGAAAAATGGATCAACTCCATTGAAAAGATCTTCTCCATCCTTCAATGTTATGAACAAGAGAAGGTTCTCCTGGTGGCTTATCGTATAGAGGGTGAAGTAGATCAATGGTGTACATTGACAAAAAATATGAAGCCTGAGGAAGAGATCGAGGTGTTGGAATGGAAGGATTTTCGGAAGATGTTTTTCGATAAATATTTTCCACGCACCCTCCAGCTTAAGATGGAAAGGGACTTCCATTACCTCAAGAAAAAAGATGAAGAATATGTTAGAGCATACGAGGAAAACTTCACAAGGCTTTCACGATACGCTTCCGCCATTGTCGTTACCCCAGAATGAAAGGTGGACCGCATCATTGGTGGGTTGAAGCCTAGCATATGGAAAGCATTAGCAGTCAGTGACTTCGACAGTAATGAGGAAATTGTCTGAGGTGCCATCAAGGTCAAAATGGAGATTAGAGAATCAAAAGGGTGTCATGGGGATAAAAAGAATAAGGTGGACTTCAATGCTGGTGGTCCGATGGATAAATCCAACGGTGCTAAGAAGATCCAACACCCCACTTGCCAAAAGTGAGGAAAGAATCACCCTGGAAATTACCTTAAGGGGATGAAAAAATGCTTTAGGGGTGGAAGAGAAGGGAACCTAGATGTTGACTGTTAGAAAGAAAGACCAGCGGCTGTGACAGAGGAGTGGAACTCTCCGTTTGAACCTCAATGCATTGTACAATGCTAAAAATGCAAAGAACCAGGTCATTATTTAAATCAGTTCCCTAATCCAAGGGTTTTTTAAGGCAACCAACAACCTCCAAGGCAGCAGGGAAGAGCATTTTCCATCACTTCTACTGAAGTGAACCCCGACAATGAAGTGGTTATAGGTACAGTATTTATTCATTAAATAAAAGAGAACATACTTTTTTATTCAGGTTCTACACATTATTTTATATCTCAAAAGTTTAGTAGAACAATCCCAGCACCACCACAAACCATGTAAGTAATGATGTTAGTGAGTACGACAAATGAGGCAATCATTTCATCCCATGAATATAAGTCCTCCCCTATTATAATCTGCAGATTGAATTTCCCGTCTAACCTTTTCATACTCCCTCTGGTGGAGTTTGATGCAATTCTTGGCATGGATTTGCTTTATATATATATATAGCCAACACAAATTGTCGGGAGAGGGAAATCACGCTCCATATAGAGAATAGACCCCTGATTCATCACAAGTGTCAGGAGAAAGATGAATCATTTTTAGCTCCATCAAATCAAGCATGGATATTACTGCCTTATGAGCACGTGTATCTGGCTTAGATGATTGAGTCCATGGAAGAAACCATCCTTGAAGAAATGCCTATTATGAGGGAATTCCCTGAAGTGTTTCCCGAGGAACTTCTTGGTCTTCCTCCTAGAAGAGATGTTGAATTCTCAATTGAACTTATACCAGGGGCATTACCAATATCCAAGACTCCATATAGAATGGATATTGTAGAGATTGAAGAGCTGAAGAAACAACTACAGGAGAATCTGGATAAAGGGTTCATATGCCAAAGTGCTTCACCATGGGGTGCACCAGTCCTCTTCGTCAAGAAGAAGGATGGTTCGATGTGGCTTTGCATCAATTATCGTGAACTTATCAAAATCACGATAAAGAACAAGTATCATCTCCCATGAATTGATAAATTGTTCAATCAGCTGTGTGGAGCATAATACTTCTCCAAGGTGGACTTGTGGTTAGGATATTATCAAGTAAGGGTGAAGAAAGAAGATATCCCCAAGACTGCTTTTCGCAGATGATACGGGCACTATGAATTCATAGTAATGCCTTTCAGACTCACTAATGCTCTGACAATATTCATGGACATATTGAATATATTCTTTAGAGATTACTTAGACAAATTTGTGATAGTCTTTATAGATGATATTATAATATACTCCAAAACCAAGGTGGATCATGAGGAGCATTTAAGAACTATACTGGAGACTTTGCGCAAGGAGAAGCTCTATGAAAAGTACAGAAAGTGTGAGTTATGGTTGAAGGAAGTCTCATTCATGGGACATATCATCACAAGAAATGGGATATCTATGGATCCCTCCAAAACAGATGCAATTGAGGGATGGCCGATGCCAACATCGGTAACAGATATCCGTAGCTTCATGGGGTTAGTTGGATATTATCGATGATTTGTGAGAAATTTATCATGATTGTCCAACCGTCTTACCAAGCTAACTTGAAAGGGAGTAAATTTTTCTTAGAGTTTTGAATGAAAAGAAAGCTTGAAAGAGTTGAAAAGGAGGCTTATCCCTGTCTCGTGCTCAATTTACCCACAAGTGGGGAAATTATTGTGGTATTCAGTGATGCTTCGAAGATGGTCTTAGGCTGTGTGCTGATGCAAAATGATAAAGTGATATCCTCTGCCTCAAGGCAGTTGAAAATCCATGAGCAAAACTATCCGACACATGATCTGGAGTTGGCGCCTGTGATCTTTGCCTTGAAAATCTGGTGGCATTATCTCTATCGAGAGAAATGTGAGATATATACTGACCACAAGAGTCTTAAATATATATTCTCACAGAAAGAGCTTCATATACGCCAGAGAAGATAGATAGATCTCATCAAGGATTATGAATGTTCAATCCATTACCACCCTGGGAAAGCGAACAAGGTGGCAGATGCCCTAACTAGGAAGGATCCATCGATTCTGTCAATGATGAGAATTGATAAGGATTCAATCTTCTTACTCTTAATGAAGATAGACATTAGAATTATCGAGAAGGGAACATCATCAATCCTTCCACAAATGATTGCTCAACCGTCTCTTTTAGAAAGGTTAAAGGATGCACAAAAGGATTATGTGGGAATTCATGAAAAAGTGGAAGCTATCGAAAAAGGGAAATCCTCGGAGTTTAATGTTAATGAAGAAGGAATTGTCCGGTTTGGAAAAATACTATGTGTTCCATAAAGTCTGGAGCTGAAGAAGGAACTTTTGGATGATGCCCATAGTTTAAATTTCTCTATTCACCCAGGGAACACAAAGATGTATCGATATCTATGAGAAAACATTTGGTGGGATAATATGAAAAAGGATATTTCTGAATATACATTAAAGTTCCTGGTGTGCCAGCAAGTGAATGTAGAGAGGCAGAAGTCTAATGGGATGATGCAACCATTGCCCATACCAGAATGGAAATGAGAGAACATCACAATGGACTTTGTCACTGGACTACCGAGGACATCCAAAGGCAACAACACAGTCTGGGTTGTTGTGTATCATCTTACAAAGACTGCACACTTCATTGCTATTCATGAGGATTTCTCTTTGGACCAAATGGCACAGATATATATCAGGGAAGTGGTAAGGTTTCATGGAGTACCACTATCTATTGTGTCTAACTGAGATCCAAGATTCACCGCTATGTTCTAGAAGAGTATTCTACATGCTCTGAATGCTGAACTGAACCTCAGTACGGCCTATCATCCTCAAACTGATGGCCAATCTGAGCGGACTATCCAGACACTTGAGTACATGTTGAGAGCATGCTCAATGGACTTTAAAAGAGGATGGGATCAACATCTTCCTCTAGTTGAGTTCTCTTATAATAATAGTTTCCCCTCAAGCATCCAAATGTCACCATATGATGCCCTGTATGGGAAAAGGTGAAAAACACCAGCATGTTGGGATGAGGCTGGTGAACGTAAGCTGCTTGGACTAGAAATGGTTGACGAAATTATGGAGAAGGTTAAAACCATTCAGCAGCATATCAAGGCAACCGAGAATTGATAGAAGAGTTACGTAGATAATCATCGAAGAGACCTGGAGTTTAAAGTTGCACACATAGTGTTTCTACGCATATCTAAGTGGAAGAAGGTCATGAGGGTTGGAAAGAAAGGGAAGTTAAGTCCAAGGTACATCGGCCCCTTTGAGATTCTTGATCGTGTCAGGGATGTGGCCTCTCGACTAGCACTTCCACCTACCATGGTCAAAGTACATGATGTATTTCATGTATACCTCTTAATGAAGTACATACCAAACCCTTCATATGTACTCTCTTCTAAGGTGGTACAATTGGAAGAAGATCAATCTTATGAGGAGCAACCGGTGAAGATCTTAGATCGTATAGAAAAAGTTCTACGAAATAAGACAATGCCCCTCCTGAAGGTGTTGTGGAGAAACCACAAGTTTGAAGAATCCACTTGGGAATCGGAGAAAATGATGAAACTGAGTTACCCACATCTATTTTAGTGTGTAGAAAGGAAATTTCGAGGGCGAAATTTCTTAAGGGGGCGATATTGTAACTACCCAAAGTATCATTAATGGAAATACCTCTTGATCTAATTAAATGTCTCTTTATGCATATATAAAATGTCAACTTCATTGGTTTTATGTTATGAATTTTGATTGTTGATATTATAGCCGTTGAATTGTGATCACAAGATTAGTATAAATATAGGGCCTTAACAAATCAAAATTTACCCAGACAAAAGAAGCGATGGCCTCATCTAGTAGAATTTCTCCTTACGAAGCCCATTTGTCAGAGCTCGGAAAGGATTTGGCGTCCTTGGGCTTCACTCTTGACCAAGCCCAAGCTGAGCTTCATCATGTCTTGCTCGAACGGGACCGTCTACGGGAAAAGTGGAAGTTGATAGAAATTACCACTCAGGCAATGTTATCTGAGCCACCCAAAGAGTATGTAACCATTGCACACCTTACCCTTAGGTCTTATGCGGCTTTTTAAGGGGTTATGTAACTAATATATAGTACTTTGCTCATGTACATTATTATTTTTTATATAATAATATATATACTTTCTTGATACATTATAAATAGTTTTTAAAGTACACATAGTGTTTTTAGTTATTATTAAATTAAGAAATCTATTTTATTAAATTAAAGGATTTTTTTATTTAAATAATATTTTAATAAAATATTATTATTATTATATTAATTTTTATTAAATATAAATGATCTTATAATTTTATGACTGAAATTGTAATGTTTATTAAGGATTGAAATCCATTTTTGTCAAAACCCGTGAATTTTCAATAAATGTCGGTATTTATTTTAAAAGTGAAAATTAACATATTTAGAAAATTATTTAGATAAAATAAATTTTATTTTTGGAATTAGAATGTCGAAATTATCCAATGGTGAATTTTTCATAATGTTCTGATACAGTCGAATTTTTGAGTAAAAATAAAATACAGTTTAAATATAATATGTATTTTATGGCATCAAAATGACCCAATAGTGATTTAATAAAATACTATAATATTTATGTTCGTCCAATATTTGTTTTACCATTAAATTAATGTTATTTTTGGTTTGTTTGTCTTACTTTTCAAATAATTAATGGACCCCTCTAGACTTATTAAACACCTTGTCTTTTTAAATTAATTTACTTGGGAGTGTGACTCACCTCCACATAAGAAACCCTATTATTTTAAGAAGTTTAAAATATATCCTTATAAAATATTTTGTTTCATCTTCCCTTTTCCAAAAAACCATGTGAAAAAACCATGGGATGGTTTGTGGTTTGGATTAATTTAATATAAGGGGTCCGAAACCTATATAATAAAGAATTCCATCACATTTCCTATATAAACCCACCCAAGCTCCCACTTCCTCCTCACTCATAGCCTTTGGAGTTCATACAGACTCTGCCCTACTCTCTCTATAATCTTCCCAAGGTGTCCCAAGCTCCCAAGAAGCCTCTCACAAGCCTCTCTCTAAATATTGGAAGCACACTTCCAAGTAAGGGTTTTTTCTTCCTTTCTCATTTTTGTCCAATTTTATTTAAGTTGTTTTGCCATTTTAATTACAATTATGAATGTTGGGGTATGGTTTATCACCTCCCTCATACATCCCTCATTATGTTTGAATTATGGGAGACCCTTTCTCTCTCATTAAATGCTTCCCATGTACACCCGTTTCTATGCCGAAATTCCGAAAGGAACTTCTCTCTCCTCTTTTACACACATGCAATACGTTTGTATCATGAATCTAAATTACATTAAAATTGTTGGGACATGTATATATATGATATATGAACAGTCCATTACATGTAAATATTATGGGGGACCCCTTTTTCTATCATCAACCATTTTAATGAATTCTTATGTCACACCGTTACGCTGCCGAAATCACACCGATTTTCTAAGCCAATGTCATTGTGTAGTGAATACCGTGCCCATTTCTCCGTCAAGGGTATTCACCTTTATCAACATTTACTTATGGATTATAAAGTTTAATGTATAAATTCAACATTCCTTTATCATGGAATAAATGATTATGTTTTATGAATCCATGTTTTATGATCCATGTGGCACACTTATGCATGAAATGAAATGTTTAAGAAGGGTGCATCCTTATAGAGCTCCAATGCATTGGGTAAAGTATAGTATCATGATACATCATGTGAAATGTGTGTTGACTCATGCTAATTCATGTGAAATGAGGGTTTAATCTTGCTTTATGTGCAATGAGTGTTTACTCATGCTCCATGTGCAATGAGACTTGGCTCATGATAATTCCATGTTAAGTGTTGTTGCTACATTTCCATGTTATGATTATCATTCATTATCATGCCTTTATGTTCATGTTTCTCTTATGCTGTATTGATATTCTTATTGCCTAACATGTATTTTACTCCTCATGTTATTCCATGTGTACTCCCTTACTGGGATTTATAGCTCAGCCTTTTCTTATGCATGTCCTCTGGTTATCCCATGCAATGCTAAGTACGAGGTTATATAGTGGTCATGTAAAGGAGGTTTTAGATAAAGATGTTTTATTTCAAGTTTCATGTTTTTATGTAATGATCCTAAGCCTCAAAGACACTAAACCACTCGATCTTATTTTTTGTATCAAGTGATGTTTTATGTAAAAAATTATGTTTAAGTTTGTATTAAAAAGCAGGGTTGTCATACACCTAACCTTGGGAATGATTAAGAATAAATAAGAGGATCTTGGAGGATTTTTCCCTTGTCAAAAAATTATAGTATGTTGGTCGACGATCAATGCACAACCAATTCAAGGGAATATCACCAATGACCACAACACAAGGATGGTTATTCATCATAGACTAGTCTAAATTGATGTAGGTCATGTTATTTTTAGTGTCTCTTCCCAAATAAAAGATTCTAAAATGATCATTGACCAATCAACAAACCGATTGGTATATTTTATTGGTCATTGTTGAGGGATGGGGTATTATTTTTTTGGATTATTAATGGGTGTTTATTTTAAATTAGTATTTGTTATCCTTCTAACAGAAATGGATTGAATCCAACATGAACAAAGTCATAGGTTCACACCTCAAGTTGTTATTCATGATTTTCTATCCCCTATTAATTTAATTCTTCACCATTGGACCCCCATGTATGTAGTTTGACTTTCCAAGTGGCTCCAAACATGATTAGACCCCCACATTGATGGAAAACAAGGTATATAGGCCTGATCTATTAAAATATGGACTTGAGGAGACCATATCTATGGATGTTTCAAATATCAGTCAACTGAATTCACTCGATGCTCTACAGAAGGAAATACTAGTCTTACGGATAGGAGAGACGACATGACGGTCTGGTGAGGTGGTGTGAGGATGTGTAGCAACCAGATGCATAGGTTGGAGAGGGAAACAACGAAATTGGCTATGCCATGGGATGTGGTGCGCCGGCACATGTTTGTAATGCCCCGACCCCAGTTACCTAGAGTCGGTGCATTATTACATAACATTGGAATGATTACCAGAAAAATCATGTCTCGAATGACCGAGCAGTTTAGTATTATTAGAAACAGGATTCACATATAAGTTCATCTTTACAACATGAAGAGAGATACAACATGAATTTATTCCATTAGAAATATCCATGCCACCTATATTATGCCTGCAAGTCACTCATAACTAATTTCTTCATATCCTTAGAAAATGATACTTAAGAAAAGGGGTGAGCTCAAATGCTCAGTAAGGGCAATTAATACAGTGGAAGGTAACATAAACATTATGCATGGTGAATAATTGAATCCACATGCATTTAAAAATAATAAACATGAATACTTTTATGGAGGGATTATGATCTGAGTAAATAATGCCATAGTAAAACCTAATCATGGGTATTATAATACTCAAATGACCACATGAAACATCATTATTATTTTCACAATGATGGAATATATAATGTTGGACATTTTGAAACATTTTTTCAAGGCCTCGACCAAGACTTCTAAAAATGATTAAGACCTCGGGAAAAAACATGTATCAAAATGGGTAAGGACTCGACCAATTCCACGTCAAGTTCTCTCATGAGACTTACCGATGCATCGAGCAGCTATAGCGGGTTCCACTCATCACTTACTAAGTCCAATACATTCTTCATATGAAAAATTTGGAAAATAGCATAAAAATTAGTATTAATACTAGAATATAAAATATCAATACTTTAACCATAAACAATGAATGGTATAAAAATAGCACATCAACACTCAAACATATCACAAAACCTGCAACACAATATGGAAATTTTGTATCATAATAAATAATCTTTAAATAAACTTAATATCCATCATAGGATGTTCCCATAGATGAAATCAAAACACTTTTGAGAGAAATATCTCTTTCTATTTTGAAATAATTTAAGTGTCAAATAATTATAAATAAAACATTTATTCTAAAAAAATTATTATAATCTTGTAAGGTAATCTTCGACGATATTATAACAGAAGAATATAGCCGCACCCACAGTATAATATAAAAAACATTCTTACCTTAATTTTTTCGAAAAGGTTATAAAGTACCTTGTTTGTAAAATTAAGGAAATATTCCTTTCTAAAACTTATAATGTCAAATAAGGGTAAAAATAACATTACCCCATTTTATATTAAATTGTAAATAAAATTTGAAAGAAATTTTTAAAAAACATGGATGTGGATAATAAAGAGGTCCTAGTTGATAATTACATATAAACAACCTCAGATATTGAAGAGATTGTAAAATTAACCCTTACCTTTTATTTTCTGTGGTCGATGGTATGTTAACCTCCTCTTCTTCGGGTTCTTCCTTTTGATTTGATCAAAAGTTCTCTTTAAGTATTTTTTCTAACTAAAGTATGGACTCTAGGATGAAAGGAGGACAGTTGAAAGGGTATTTGGGTAGGGTTTGGCCGAGCCAAATGACTTTTAATGTGTGAATTAGAGAGAAGCGTGAGTGCCCTTTTATAAGAGGGTTGAGGGGTACCTTAGGAAAAACAAGAAATATTATTTTATAATTAAATCATTATTGGTTTATAATGGCTCCAAAATGGATTATTTAAAGGATAATGTGGGGATCGGTCGAAATACACTCAACCATTATATTTTATATAGGTTTGGGTAATTATATTAACCTTATCTTTTAGATTTAACTCTTAGTTAAATAGTTTGGCATTTACCTTGTATTTTTGTATTTTTATATTATATGGTTAATAAACTTACTATATACATCAAAGAGAACCCCAATTGGTTCATTAATAACACACCTATCATCATATAAGTCTTTTGGATGTACCTACTATTTTCAGGAATAGAATATCAATTAATAATATTATATTTGTTTTAAAAACACTTTTATGTCAATTTTGACACTATTTGGTATTTTGATTTTTCTAAATTCATAACAGCATTATTACTTCAAAAACATTTCATCCAACATACCCTAATATGTTATATAAACCTAAAAAATTAGTGGAATTAGTAAAAAGTCTCAAATTACTTTTATTTGGAAATTTATAATATTATTTATTTTAATATTTCATAAATTAGATAATTACTGCATCATCATTATGTCATAAATAAATTAGATTATTTAAGGTCTAAAAAATATAAATAAAATACCGTTATTTAGGAAATATATTTATATTTCTAGTGATTATTTATAGTCGAATTTATCTTATGTGTAACCCTATATTAAAAATGTTTTAGTTATTAATCTTTGATTTTAACTCTTTTAACTCTTTTTTGAATTGAATGATAATAAATGTCCTAATCTAATCCAAGTGGACAAAGAGGTTAATATTTTATTACTAATGTTTTTTTGGTCTAATTATACTTATACAATAGAATTAGAACATGTGTTAGGGTAATAATAATATCATTTTTACCCTTAATTACCCTATTTACTTTTAACAGTGTAAATCAAAGTAAGAAGGTACTATTCACCAAAAATTATTTTCACCTTATTGAATGTATAATTTACCTACTCATATCAACCATGTCCTACATATTTTTTAAATTCAACTCATACAAGTGGTAAAATTATGTTTTATGTAAATTTGCTAATGCTCCTATGATGTGGGTAAAAGACTGTAAAAAGTTCAAGAAAGTTTCTATATATCTAAAATTATTATAAACTGACTCTAATGAATTATAATGAACTTTTATATGTATTATATATCTATTTTGACCTAAAATAAATTTAAATAAAATAAATAATTATTTAAATAAAAAGTCAGTTTTAAACTATAACTCTGTGTTTTTCACTATTCATCAAAAAAATTGAATGTTTTCAAAAACATACAAAAAATTCACCGTAAGCTAATTACGATGTTCTGAATCGAGAAATGAAGTCCATATTGAAAGGTAAAATTTAGAAAATTTCAAAAATTGGTTATTACTCTTCATAACGGCTTGTTTGATTGGTTGTGGTGTGTTAGAACTCGAAGTTGCGTACAACACACACTATTGTATTATTCAAAGAGAAGTTTACCATGGAAGCTTGGGGTGTTACATTCTCTTATCCTTCAAGTATTTTCGTCCTCAATATTTCTAGAATATTAATGTATAAAAATACTTGAGTGGTTCATCAACATATGTTCCTCGGGTTCCCACTTTGCCTCTTCCATCTTATGGATTCTCCATATAACTTTTACTAGACTAGTCGTCCGGTTTCTCAACACTTTTTCTCTTGTATCAAGAACCTTGACAAGCTCTTCACAATAATATTGATAGGGTTCCAACTCTAATTCTTCATAGGTGATTACATGAATTGGTTCAGGCATTTATCTTCTCAACCGTGATATATGGAACACATCGTGAACATTGGAGAGACTTGGCGGCATTGCCAACCAGTAAGCTACAACCCAAATTCGTTCTATAATTTTAAAAGGCCTGATGTACCAGGGACACAATTTACCCTTCCTATCGAAACGTATAACACCCTTCCTTCGATATACCATCAAGAAAATATGATCTCCTACCTGAAATTCCAAATCCTCCATTCGGTTATCGGCATAGATTATCTGCCTACTTTGATATGCATTGATGTGGTTTTGGATTACATTCACCATTTCCATCATTTCGTCCACAAAATTTGGACCTACGAGTTTTCATTCACTAACATCATTCCAACACATAGGTGTATGACATATCTTTCCATATAATGCTTCATATGGTTCCATCTGAATACTTGAATGGAAGCTATTGTTAAATGAAAATTATACAAGAGTTAAATATTGATCCCACATACCATGAAAATCAACTTATCATGATCTCAACATGAATCTAACGTTTTAATAGTCCGGTCTGATTGTCCATCAGTTTGGGGGTGGTACGCTGTACTCAAATGAATTTCAGTATCCATGGTTTTCTAAAGACTTTTCCAGAATCTTTATGTGAAACGGGGATCATGATCAGAAAAAATCGATAGGGGTACACAATGGAGTCTTACAACTTCATTAATATACATTCTTGATAAACGTTCAAGTGGTACATCTTCTCTTATAGCAAGAAAACGTGTTGACCTGGTAAGACGGTCAACAATGACCCATATTGCATCATTCCTTATAGGAGTCTATGGTAGTCCCATGACAAAGTCCTTCGTAATATTATCCCATTTCCACTCAGGTTTGGGTAAACATTGCATAACTTTTTCAGGTTGTTGCCTTCCAGATTTCAGTTGTTGACAAATCATACATCTTGAGAAAAAAAACGGAAATATCCCTCTTCATGTTGTCCCACCCGAAATTTTCCTTCAAATCACTATATATCATAGTCTTACCAGGGTGTATAGAAAAATTGGAACTATTAGCATCATCCCACAATTATCTTTTTAGATATGGTATATTGGGAACCCAAAGTCTCATCCCAAAATTCAAAATTCCATCTTCATACACAAAGTCACTCTATCTCCCATCATTCATAGCTTTAATATTCTTTTGAAACTCTTCATCATTAGTCTGAGAACACTTTATCCATTCTAATAGAGATGGTTTCAAAACCATTTAAAAATGTTCTTATGTTTCACCTTCCATGGTTATTCCCATATACATATTAATTAGATCCATTAAAATTAGATCCCTTTGAACTCTCATATTATTCCAAACTCCATGATGTTTTCTACTAAAAGCATCTGCCGCCTTATTTTCCTTCCTAGGGTGGTAGTGTATAGGGAAATCATAATCCATGAGTAGTTCATGCCATCTCCTTTGCCTCATGTTGAGTTCTTTTTGTGAGAAAATATACTACAAACTCTTGTGGTTGGTATATATCTCAAATTTTTCACCATAGAGATAGTTTCTCCAAATAATCAAAAAAAAGATTACAACTGCTAACTCATGATCATGAGTAGGATAGTTGTCATGAATCTTTAGATGTCATGATTCATAGGCAATAACACTATCATTCTGCATAAGGACACAACCAAGTCCTTTCATTGAGGCATCACTATAAATAACAAACCCATCACTCCCTGATGGAAGACTCAATATAGGATCATTGAATAATCTTCTCTTAAGTTATTCAAAAAATTATTCACACTATTTTTTTCAAAAATGTTTAATCACTTTACGTGTGATCTTGGTTAATGGGGTAGCCAATCGGGAAAAATTCTGGACGAAACGATGATTACAACGTGCAAAACCAATAAAACTGTGTACCTTAGTTATACTCGTTGGTGTGGCCATTCATGGATTTCCTTGGTCTTAGAAGGATCAATAATGATTCCATCCTCAGTGACAAAATGTCCGTGAAAAGAAATCTCCTGAAGCCAGAATTCAAACTTTCTAAACTTTCCATATAATTCATGTCTACTAAGAGTCTTCAGAATAGTGCGCAGGAGATTTTCATGATCTTTGTTACTTTTAGTCTATACCAAAATATCATCAATAAATACCCCTACAAATCCATCATGATATTCCATGAATACTCTATTCTCTAGATCCATTAAGTCAAAGGGTGCATTAGTCAATCCAAAAGGCATTACTATAAACTCGTAATGCCCGTACCTGGTTTGAAATACTATTTTCAGAATGTCTTCCTACTTCACTCACAATTGATGGTATCCCGGTCGAATGTCAATCCTTGAAATGTTTTGAGATCCATGCATTTGGTCGAATAAATCATCAATTTGAGGTAGGGGATACATTTCCTTTATTGTTATATCATTGATATCCCTATAGTCAATTCACTACCTCAAAGATCCATCTTTCTTCATAACAAAAAGGATACGGGCTCCCCATGGAGAAACACTATGGAGAATAAATCTATTATTACTCAATTCCTCTAGTTGTTTCTTTAGTTCCACTAATTCCACAGTGGTCATTCTATAAGGGGTCTACGATATAGCCCTTGAACTAGGAATTAAATCAATGGAAGACTCAATTTCTCATTCTGGATGATGTCTAGGTAAATCCTCTGGAAATACATCAATATACTCTTGAACAATAGGTACATCCTCTATTTGAACATTCTTTTCCTCTCCCATAGTTATTTTATTCTCCTCCTCCCCAATAATTGAATTTAGTTTAGCTAATGGGGGTGGATCCAGATAAGAATTAGGTGGTGACGATTCTGCTCTAAAGATAAGGTGTTCTATATCATCTTCCTCAAAAATAGTAACCTCCTTCTTCTTACAAATATGTTTTGCATCATGGTCCGAATGAAAATCCATACCAAGGATTATAACAAATTAAATCATGGGTATGATGATGAGATCAACATATAATGAAAATTTATATTCCCTAATGGGAACTGATTCAAAAAACTTTGTAGCAATGATACCCCCTTTATGGGTTTGACCAGCAACTCCCTTGTTAAATCAAATTGGAAATATCTGATTTTCATAACAAACTGGAAAGATATAAATCAATGCGATGATCCATAATCAAGTATTGCATTGGATAAACTTGATGAAACCATTAAATTACCCACCACCACATCTTTAGGGGATTCAATCTTATCAGTAGTGATTGCATAAGCATGCCCTTGATCCCTTGGCCTTTTTGAGTTATGTTTCCCGGACTCTTAGGACATGCATTTCCATAATGTGCCATCTCCCTGCAATTGTATCATTGAACATTGGTAGAATCTCTCTTTCCTTTACAATCACCAGAAAAATGGCCCTTATGTCCGCATTTTTAGCATACTCCTTTTCATTTTAAATAGGCAATAGGGTGCTTCCTTCCATAATTATCATAGGGTAGAAATTAAATTCATCGCTTCTTCCCTGTTTCCTTATTTCTTTTCCTATAGGGTTCAACAGATCTCTTCCTCTCTTGCTTTGCTTTTAATGTCATAAGACCTAGAGAATTCCTTTTCTGTATTGATAACACATGATACAATATCTTCATATGATGAGAAGGATTGTGATTTGAATGCTCGATGGAGAAATGGTTTTAACCAATCAATGAAATGAGTAGTATTATTTAATGGGTTAGATATATAATCTGTGGCATACCTTGCTAACCTTGTAATGTTAGCTTCATACTTTGCGACATTCTCATCCTCCTTTTTCCTCAGACTCAGAAATTGTCTTTTCTTATATGCTCAATGTTCATGAGGAAAATATTTTTCTAAGAAAATTTCAATAAACTCCTTCCATTCGATATTCGATAATTCATCATCTCCCTTTGTGTTTTGAATCAATGACCGCTAGTGATTAGCATCTCCAGTAGGTGGTCAACTTCAATGAAAACCATTTCCCGTTCACTACTCCCTAAGGCATGGAATATTTTCTCTAAGGAGTTTATCCATTGCTTAGCTACTAAAGGATTGATACCCCAATTGAATGTTGGCTGTCTTTGCCTCATGAAGCGATCTAACATTGGTCCTCCACATTGCGGATCAGGGTGCTCCATACGAGTATGGTTATTATTCATAACCTGAGTGAGTTATCCCTGTATGGAGATTAGATGATCATCACCAGTTGAATCACCAAATATACTCTAATTATCTTGAGTAGGAGGAAATTCCATACATGGAGTGCGTCCATTGATACGGTTTACATTCCTTACACTAGGCATAATTTCTAATCAATTTCATAAACAATATTATTTTAGGAAACAAAATACATAATTCCAAACTTGTAAAACACTTAAAATAAATTGAACAGTTTATGGATATGATCCATAATAAAAAAAATGTTTTCTTTGAAGAAGTATATAATCAAAAACCCTTCATAATGGATTGTAAAAAAATGAGAATTATCCTAAGCATATCCCCCCGAGAGTGTCGCAACCAAGAGGGCAGCAAGGCCCATTATCGTGTACCAGGATAAACCACTTCAATCCCAAAACTCCTTTTCAGAGTTTTCACTCCTAGGTACATTTGTGCCAGAGCCGCCTCTACCTACTCGTATCATGACAGAGATGTAATTCTTAGAAAATAAACAAAATATACACATTACCAAAATTCTAGGATGTTCTTCTATACTAATCCTCAAAGACTATCTTAGGCCTATGTGCCCTAATCAGAGATTATCTAAATATTGTTTCCAAGGTTTGTACTAAACTTCCTCTGATACCAACTGTAACGCCCTGACCCCAGCAACCCAGATTCAGTGCATTATTATATAACATTGGCATGATCACAAGGAAAATCATGTATCGAAATACCGGTCTGTTTAGTATTATTTGAATAAATATTCATAAATAATTTCAACTTTACTATTTGAAAATTAATAAAACATGAATTAATTCAATTTGAAATATCCAAGCGTCCAAGATTATGCCTGCAAGTCACTCATAACTAAATTTTTCATATACTAGGAAAATGAAACATAAGAAAAGGGGTGTGCTTAAACGCTCAATAAGGGTAAGAAATAAAACAGAAGATAACATAAAAATTAAGCATGGTGAATAATTGAAACCACATGCCTTTACAAATAATAAACATGAATACTTTTATGGATGGATTATGAGCTGAGTAAATAATGACATAGTAAAACATAGTCATGGGTATTCTACTAGTCTAATGACCACATGAACCATCAATATTATTTACACAATGAGGGAATGTATATTGCAGAACATTTTGAAACATTTTTTCAAGGCCTCGACCAAGATGTCTAAAAATGTTTAAGTCCTCAACCAAATCCATATATCAAAATGGGAAAGGCCTCGGCCAATTCCACGTTTAGTTTTCTCATGAGACCTACCGATGCATCGAGGAGCTATAGATGACTACACCCATAACTTACTAAGTCCAATACATTCCTCATATGAAAAGGTGGAAATATAACATAAACATTCATATTAATACTAGCATACGAAATGTCAATACATTAACCATAAACCATGAATGATATAAAATTTTCACTTCCACAGTCAAACATATCACAAAACCATCAATACAGTATGGATGTTTTGTATCATAATAAATCAACATAAAATAAACGTAAAATCCATCAAAGGAAGTTTACATAGATGAAATCAAAACACTTTTTAGAAAAACATCTCTTTCTATTTTGAAATCATTTAAGAGTCACATAATTATAAAGAAAACATTTATTCTGAAAATATTCTTATAAGCTTGTAAGAGAATATTTGAGGATTTTATAATGGCCGAATATACCCACACCCGCCATATAAGTCAAAAACAAACATTCTTACCTTAATTTTGTATAAATAGTTATAAAGTACCTTGTTTTTAAAATGACAAAAAGATTCCTTTCTAAAATGTATAAGGTCAAATAAGGGTATAAATGACATTAAACCATTTTCTATTTAATAGTAAAAAAGTTTTGATAGACATTTTTAAGAAACATGGATGTGGATGATAAAGAGGTCCCAGTAGATAATTACATATAAACAACCTTGGATAATTCAGATATTGTGAAAATAACGCTTACCTTGTAATTTTCTTTGGTCGATGGTGGGTTAACATCATCTTCATCAGGTTATTCCTTTTGATTTGACAAAAAGTTCCCTATAGGTAGGCTTTATGACTAAAGTAATCCCTGTAGGATGAAGGGAGGACATTTGAGAGTGTATTTGGGAGGTTTTGGCTAAGCCAAATGGCTTTGAAGGTATGAATTAGAGGGAAGGGGGAGTCCCCTTTTATAAGAGGGGTGGGGGGAACTGTAGGAAAAGCTAGAAATATTATTTTATATTAAAATCATTTTCGGTTTCTAATGGCTGAAAAATGTATTATTTAAAGGATAAGTTGGGGCTGGGTCGAAAAAAACTCAACCAATGGATTTTAGATAGGTTTGTTCACTATATTAACCTTATCTTTTAGATTTAACTCTAAGTTAAATAGTCTAACATTTACCATGTCTCGTTGTATTTTTATATTATATGGTTAATAAACATACTATATAAACCCAAGAGAACACCAAGTGGTTCATTAATGATACACCATTAATCATATAAGTCATTTGGCTGAACCTTAAATTTTTAGGAATATAATATCAATTAATAATATATTATTTGTTTTATAAACACTTTTATGTCAATTTTGACACCTATGGTATTTTGTTTTTGATAAATTCATAACTCCCTTATTACTTCGAAAGCAATTAATTTAACTGACTCTAATTTGTTATATTAACGTATAAAATTATTTTAATTAATAAAAAGTCTAAAATTATATTTATTTGGAAATTTTTAATATAATTATTTTAATATTTCATTAATTAGGTAATTACTGCATCATCATTGTGTTATAAATAAATTAAATTTTCTAATGTCTAAAAAATATAAATAAAATACCATTATGTAGGAAATATTTACAGCTTTCTAGGTAATATTTATAGTTGAATTTATCTTAGGTGTAACCTTATATTGTAAATGTTTTAGCTATTAAACATTGATATTAACTCTTTTAACTCTTCTTTGAATTAAATAATAATAAATGTCCTAATCTAATCAAAGTGGACCAAAAGGTTCATATATGATTCCTAAGGTTGTTTTTGGATGAATTATACTTATCCAATAGAATTATAATATGTGTTATGGAAATAATAAAATCATTATTACCCTTAATTACCCTATTTACATTTAACCATGGTAAATAAAATTAAAAAGTCATTATTCACCAAAAATTATTTTCATGTTATCGAACCACATTTTACTTACTAATATCAATTGTGTCTCTTGAATTTTTGAAATTAAACTCACCGAAGCGGTAAAATTATGTTTTATGTAAATTTGCAAATTCTCCTAGAAGGTGGGTAAAAGAAGGTAAAAAGTTCAAGAAAATTTTTATATATCTAAAATTATTATAAACTAACTCTAATAAATTACATTGAACTTATATATTTATTATGTATCAATTTTGAACTAAAATAAATTTAAATAAAATATATAATTATTTAAATAAAAATTCAGTTTTAAACTATAACTAAGTGTTTTTCACTATTTATCAAAAATAAAATGTTTTCAGAAAAATACCAAAAATTATCCCTAAGCTAATTTTGATATTCTCAATCGAAAAATGATGTCCATTTTGAAAGATAAGATTTATAAAATTTCAAAAAAGTGGGTATTACTATTCATAACGGCTAGTTTGATTGGTTTTGGAGTGTTAGAACTCGAAGTCGTGTACAATACATGTTACTGTATTATTCAAAGGGAAGTGTACAATGGATGTTTGGGGTGTTAGAATGTTGATGTGGCTCACATGAAATATGGCTGGTCCATGGTGTCAAAAATCAACCATGGTCAATCATGAAATGGTTACCTGAGCTGATTCATGGTAAGGATTAAGAGGCATTCCCGATTGCCCCTGAGATGGAGACATGTTCCAAGTGAATCATATGAGAAAACAATAGGAAGGATTTTTCCCAATAAAAATATATAAAATATATCTGAACAAATAAAAGAGAAATCGAAACTCAAAATGTCATCTAAAATTTACATTCATTATATTTACAATTAAAAAAAACTCAAAAACAAAAACTAAATGAAAGATAAAATGGAACCCCACAACCACAAGGTCTTTGTGTCACCCTGTGGGTCACTCCCTATTCTGATACAAATCATCACCTGAGGTAGTCGAACCAATGTTGGATCCATCATTAGAACCTAGAAATCAGAAAATATTATAGGCATGAGTATTAAATCATATTTGGTAGGCCCGAAGAAGTCAATTCCCAAGGAAGACAACTTTAAATAAAGAATCATTGATTGAATGGTTTGAAATAAAATATATATCTAGGGTTTTCACACTTTTCATTTAAAAAACAATCATAATCCATTTCCCTCATGATATAAAACAAGGATCAAGGGGAGATGGGAAATGGTAACCAAATATGACGTGTTTATTTCTCATGAATGTAAAAAAGTAAAAAATACAAGTTATTTCAAAACATACTCCTTGAAAAAATTTTAACCAAACCTAACATTCTCGATTTATAAATAAATCTACCAAACAAAGCACAAGGATCATGATTCCACACAATGAGGGCAATAACACTTACCTTACAAGAATTATAGGGAAAATGGAAAACCGATGAACCCAAAGGAGATCCAAATAATACTATACATGTGACACACTACATGGTAATTCCCTACTCAATGACATCATAATGACAAAATGGTAGATCATCGCCCTACCTGGACTGATAGAGAGACCTGATCCCATAACAATGATAAAAAATAACACCCTTTGATGGGACACTATCTATTGTAATAACCTCCTCTAGGGCAAAAAAAATATATTAAAATTCTCATTTTCTATGCTAGGTTCACTTGCTATGTTCATAAAGGGGTGTTCCAAATAATCCAAACCACAAACCATATTAATATTCTATCATACACATTTGACATACCATAACCACCCCAGCCACCTCAAGGAGTTTTACATTACATTAAAACAATTATCACACAAGGGAGGACCCATACAAGGGATACTCCTTTCACATGGTTGAACAGCAAGTCAAGGGACTCACACCATGAAGGGTTTTATAAATAATATATTTTGAAAATGTATAACAGGCCTTATATTGCATTAACATACCAAAAAATTCTTGAAAAGATATACACAAGCGACATTCAAGCCATATAAATTTGAAAATCCATTTGGGGGACACCCATCACCATTTCTAGATGTCTGAAATACATTTTAAAAACCAAACCATTCCTTTAAAAATAAAAAACCACTTGTAATATCCATTAATGAAAATTTAACAAACACTCATTATTCATAACTCAACAAACCCTCGCCATATATTCATTAGAATTGAATAAACTACTTAATTTTTCATAAAAAATTATTTTAAAAATCATACCTCACTATTTATCAATCATAGAAGGTGATCAAGTCAAGAAATAATTGAAATCATAAAATTAAAGGAGATATTAAAAGGTATACAACCTTAAACCGCTTCGTCTCCTACAACATCTAGCAGGGAAGACTCTATATGGGTTCCAGGTGGTAAGGGCAACCTCTTGGAACCATAAGAAGGAAAAACCATGAACACTGAGAAAAATTATCCAATAAAATCATACAACATGGCTACTTTGGTTATGGTAGAAGAATTAAATGGGAGAAAAGAATGGGATAAAGAGGAGGGATCCCTAACCATTCGATCCGGGTGAGGAATCACCAAGAAATCACCTTGAATCCTACCTGGAGGGGTTTACAGGTTTCGAAACTCCATTGAAGGTGTCTAGGGTGGGGGAGTATGAATGGGGGACCAAGGAGATAATCCCCAATTTAAAATAGGGGAATGAAATCATAAAATACCCTCTCACACAATTTAGCTATCCATGCACAAACCATGTATTCCACTAATGTCTTGTAACACCGCACGCTTCCATGGTATGCTTATCTTTTAATAATCCAGTAGCGTGTGTTGTATGCCACATCAAGTTCAAACACACCACAACAAATAAAACTAACCATTATGAATAGTAATAACCAATTTTTAAAATTATATAAATTTTATGATTCAAAATTGACTTCATTTTTGGATTTGTAATATTGAAATTAGATTAGGGTGAATTTTTGGTATTTTTCTGAATACTTTTTCTTTTTTAGGAATCGTGAAAAACACTGAGATATAGTTTAAAACCGAAATTTTATTTAAATAATTACTTATTTTATTTAAATTTATTTTAGGTCAAAATAGATACATACTACATATATAAGTTCAATATAATTCATCGTAGTCAGTTTATCATAATTTTAGATATATAAAAAATTTATTGAACTTTTGTCGTCTTTTACCCACCTCCTAGGAGCATTTGAAAATTTACATAAAACATAATTTTACCGCTTCTATGAGTTGAATTCAAAAAACCCAAGAGACATGGTTGATACTAGGAAGTAAATTTTTTTCAATAAGTTGATAATAATTTTTGGTGAATAGTAACTTTTTAGTTTTATTTACCACGGTTAGATGTAAATAGGGTAATTAAGTGTAAAAATGATATTATTAATTACTATAAAAAATGTACTAATTCTATTGGATAATTATAATTCAACCAAAAACAACCTTACTAATAAAATATGAACCTCTTGTTCCACTTGGATTATATTAGGACATTTATTATTATTTAATTCAATGAAGTGTTAAAAGAGTTAAAATCAATGTTTAATAACTAAAACATAATTAATATAGGGTTGCATATAAGATAAATTAGACTATAAATATTCATTATAAATCTAAAGATATTTCCTACATAATTGTATTTGATTTAAATTTTTTAGACATTAAATAATTTATTTTATTTATAACACAATGATGAAGCAGTAATTACCTAAGTAATGAAATATTAAAATAATTGATATTATAAATATCCAAATAAATCTAGTTTGATACTTTTTATTATTTACACTAATTTTTTAAGTTAATATAACATATTAGGGTTTGTTAGATGAATTTATTTTTGATGTAATAAAGTTTTTATGAATTTAGGAAAAACAAAATACTAAATAGTGTCAAAATTGACATAAAAGATTTTTAAAAAAATATTATATTATTAACTGATTTTCTATGCCTAAAAATCTATGGTTAAGTAAAAAGACTTATATGATGATAGGTATGCCGTTAATGAACCACTTGGGGTTCTATTGGATATATATATTATGTTTATTAACAATATAATATACAAATACAAAGAGACATGGTAAATGTCAAACTATTTAACTAAGAGTTAAATATAAAAGATAATGTTAATATAGTAACCCAAACCTGTCTAAAATCTATTTGTTGAGTGGTTTTTGACCCATATCCACCTTATCCTTTAAATAATATATTTTTGAGCCATTAGAAACCGAAAATGATTTAATTATAAAACAATTTTTCTTGCTTTTCCTATGGTGCCCCTCACCCCTCTTATAAAGGGCACACCACCTTCTCTCTAATTCCCACCATCAATGAAATTTGGCTCGGCCAACCCCTACCCAAATACACTGTCATCTATCCTCCCTTTATCCTATAGGCCTTACTATAGTCAGAAATCCTACCTATGGAGCCCTTTTGATCAAATCAAAAGGAAGAACCCGAAGAAGAGGTAAATATTTCATCAGCTCTTACAAGTTATTTTCTTCTTACACTTCCTCTTTCTTTATTGTTTACCTTCTAAAATAATAACTCCAGTATGTTTTATATACTGTGATGTTATTATAAAAATTTTAAAACTATATTAGTTATTTTATCCATCCTATGAATACAAAATTCACCACACGTGTATACATACGGCTTACCGTCTCTACGTCGTGGTGTACTTTGTTATTCAAAATTTTCATCATGTGGATGGGTATAATAATGAGTATAACTGATATAAATAATAAATATAACATGATATTGATTCTTTCTATATGATATACCATCCAATTATATATTATTTTAATATCAAAAAAATCATATTGTTTCTTGTGCGTACGTACGGACTACCCTCTCCACGAACGCGATGAGATTCAATCCCCATCGTATCCATTCAAGACTAATTTTCATATGATGATTAAAAATATTTTTTAAGGACTTGATATCATTTTAAATATGAATAATATACAAACTACCCATAACAAACATGGCTTATGAAACAAAACATATAAAAGAAAATGATTAAGTTTACACTTGAGACGACGATAATGTTAAGATATTATGAACAAAGAAATGATAAAAGATTAAATATGATTCTTGTACAATTTAATTACAATTATTTAACTATTATACAGGAGGGTAAACTACCCTCGACCAAGGAAATGTACATGGTAAGGGTTAATTTCAGAATCTCTTCAATATGAGAGGTTGTTTTTATGTAATTATCTTCTACAGATATAACATTGTCAAAGATTCCCTTACTAGATTATAAGAATACTTTCAAAATAATTTTTTTCTATAATTATGTGAATCTTAAATTATTACAAAATATGAAGAGATATTTATCTTAAAAGGGTTTTGATTTCATATATGTCAACATCCTTTGATGGATTTTATGTTTATTTAATGTTGATTTATTAGGATTCGAAACATCTATATTGTATTGAAGGTTTTGTGATATGTTTGACTGTGGATGTGTTATTTTTATACCATTAATGGTTTATGTTTAATGTATTGACATTTCATATGCTTGTTTTAATATGAATTTTTATGTTATATTTCAACATTTTCTTATAAGGAATGTATTGGACATAGTAAGTGACGAGTGGAGCTCGCTATAACTCCTCGATGCATCGGTAGGTCTCATGAGACAACTAGACATGGAATTGGATTAGGCCATTCCCATTTTGATATATGGTTTTGGCCGAGGCCATAATCATTTTTATATGTCTTGGTCGAGGCCTTGAAAAAATGTTTCAAAATGTCTGACATTATACATTCCCTCATTGTGAATATAATATCGATGGTTCATTTGGTCATTCGACTAGTAGAATGCCCATGATTATGTTTTACTATGGAATTAATTACTCATCTCATAATCTTGCCCTAAAAGTATTCATGTTTATTATTTGTATATGCATGTGGTTTCAATTATTCACAATGCTTAATGTTTATGTTATCTTCTGCTTTATTTCTTACCCTTACTGAGCATTTGAGCTCACCCGTTTTCTCATGTTTCATTTTCCCAAGATATGAAGAATTTATTTATGAGTGACTTTCAGGAATAATCAAGGAGGCTTGGATATTTCTAATGGAACAAATTCGTGTTGTATTTCTTTTCAAGTTGTAAAGTTGAACTTATGTATGAATCTTGTTTCCAATAATACTCATCTGATCGGTATTTTGAGAAATTATTTTCCTTGTGATCATGCCAATGTTATGAAATAATGCACTATCTCTGGGTAACTGGGTTCAGGGCGTTACAGTTGGTATCTGAGGAAGTTTAGTACAAACCTTGGAAACTAGAATTAGATAAACTCTGATTAGATCACACAGCCCTAAGATAGTCTTTGAATATTAGTAAAGAAGAACATCCTAGAATTTTGGTAATGTCGATATTTTGTGTATTTTCCATGAAATACATCCCTTTTTCGATATGAGCAGGTTGAGGTGGCTCAGGCACAGATGTACCTAGGAGTGAAAACTCTGACAAGGGGTTTCGGGCTTGTCCCGAGGTATCCGAGTACATGACAACGGGCATTGCTGCACTCATGGTTATGACACTCCCGGGGGATATACTTAGGATAATTCTCATTTTCTTTACAAACCATTATAAAGGATTTATGAGTATATACCACCCCAATGAAAACATTTTTATGATTATGGATTATATCCAAAAAATGTTCAATTTATGTTATGTATGTTATATGTTTGGAATTATGTATTGTGATTCATAATCTAATATAGGGTATGCCATTGTTTAGAAATGGCACCTAGTGGAATGAATGGAAACCATATCAATGCACGCACTCAATGTAGGGATTTCCCTACTACTCAAGATAATTATTGTGGAAATATTGATGCAACTGGTGCTCATCAGAAAATCACCATACTGGGAAAACTCACTCAGGTTATGAATAATAACCATACACTTATGGAGCACCCTAATCCGCAACGTGGAAGATAAATGTTATATCACTTCAGGAGGCAAAAAACTCCAACATTCAATTGGGGTACAAATCCTTTAGTATCTGAGTAATAGATAAACTCCTTAGAGAAAATATTCCACACCTTGGGGAGTAGCGAAAGGGAAAAAGTTGTCATGTATGTTTACCACCTCACTAGAGATACTGATCAATGGTGGTCATTGATTCTAAACACAAAGGGAGATGATGAAGTATCACATATGGAATTGAGGGAGTTTAAAGAAAATTTCCTAGCAAAATACTTTCCTCATGACTGTCGAGTTGATATGGAAAGACAATTTCTGAGTCATAGGTGAAAGGAGGATGAGAATGTTGCAAAGTATGAAGCTAACTTTACAATGTCAGCGAGGCATGCAGCAGATTATATACGTACCCAAGAAGTAAGATTTAATGTTTCTTTAATGGGTTAAAACCATTTCTCCTTCGAGCATTATTATCACAATCCTTCTCATTATATGAAGATATTGTCACGTGTGCTATCATGACAGAAAAAGATTAATCTAAGTCTTATGACTTTAAAGCAATGAAAGAGAAGAAGAGCTCTGCTGAACACTATGGGAAATGAAATAAGTAGACAGGGAAGATGGTAATAATAGAATTTACACCCTGTGATAATTATGGAAGGAAGCACCCTGGTGCCTATTTAAATGGAAAAAGAGTATGCTATAAATATGGACAGAAATTCCATCTTGATGGTGATTTAAAGGAAAGATAGACGCTACCAGTGTTTAATGCAACAATTGTAGGGAGATGGGACATTATTCAAATGAATGTAGAAAGCTTCAGGGAAACATACCTCAGAAAAGGCCAAGGGATCAAGACCAAGCTTATGCGATCACTACTACTGAGGTTGATGCCCGGAAGGACGTGGTGGCAGGTAATTTAATGGTTTTATCAATTTTAGCCAATGCATTTTTTGATTCTGGATCATCGTATTGTTTCATATCTTCCCATTTTGGAATGAAAATTAGATATTTCCAATTTTATTTAACAAGGGAGTTTCCAGTCAAAACTCATAAGGGAATTATCACTCCTATAAGGTTTTGTGAATCAGTTCCCATTAGGGCACATAATTGATCTTTATGTTCTGATCTCTTTGTCATACCCATGATTTAATTTGATATAATCCTCGGTATGGATTGTATTTCGGACCATGATGCCAAAATTTATTGTAAGAAGAAATCAGTTACTATTTTTGATGATGACGATAAAGAACGCCTTATCTTTAGAGTTGGAATGTCAGCACCTAATTCTTATCTAGATCCACCCCCAGTAGCTCAACGAAATTCAATTATTGGGGAGGAAGAGAATGAAATAAGTATGGGTGAGGAAAATAATGTTCAAATAGAGGATGTACCTATAGTTCAAGATTGTGTTGATGTTTTTCCAGCATATTTACCTAGACATCCTCCGGAATGAGAAATTCATTTTTCCATTGATTTAACTCCTGGATCAAGGCCCATATCGACGACCCCATATAGAATGGAAAATTTGGAATTGTGGAACTAAAGAAACAACAAGGGGAATTGAGTAATAAGGGATTTATTCTCCATAGTGTTTCTCCATGGGGAGCCATTGTCCTTTTTGTTAAGAAAAAGATTGATCTATGAGGTTGTGCATTGACTACAGGGAGATCAATGCTATAACCATAAAGAACAAGTATCCCCTACCTCACATTGATGATTTATTCAACCAAATCCATGGATCATAATACTATTCAATGACTGAACATAGATCTAGTAATCATCAGTTGTGTGTGAAGAATGAAGACATTCTGAAAATGGCATTTTGAACCAGGTACGAGCATTACGAGTTTACAGTAATGCCTTTTGGATCGACTAATGCACCCTATGTCTTCATGGATCCAATGAATAGAGTTTTAAAGAATATATTTATGACTTTGTAGTGGTATTTATTGAAGATATCTTGGTATACTCCAAAATCTAGGAAGATCCTGAAAATCACTTGCTCATTATTCTGAAGTCTCATAGAAGACACAAATTATATGGGCTGTTTAGCAAGTGTGAATTATGGATTTAAGAGATTTATTTTTTTTTTGTCATATTGTATCTAAGGATGGAGTATCTGCCGATCCTTATAAGTAATGAGAAATCCAAGAATGGCCAGCACCGATGAGTATAACTGAGGTACACAGTTTTATTGTTTTAGGAGGTCATTATCGGCATTTCGTCGAGAACTTTGCCCGATTGGCTAACCCATTAACCAAGATCACATGTAAAGGGGTTAAATTTTTTTTTGGAAAAAAGAGTGTGAAGAATGGTTTTAATAATTGAAGATAAAATTAGTCAATGATCCTATATTGACTCTACCAATGAGGAGGGATTGGTTTCTTATATATAGTGATGCCACAAATAAAGGACTTGGTTGTGTCCTCATGCAGAATGATAGGGTTATTGCCTATGCATCACGATAACTATGGATTCATGAGAAAAACTATCCTACTCATGATCATTAGTTAACAGCTGTTATCTTTTCTTTCATGATTTGGAGACATTATCTCTATGGTGAAAAATGTGAGATATATATCGATCACAAGATATTGAAGTATATTTTCTCACAAAAATAACTCAAAATGAGGAAAAGGAGATGGCTTGAACTACGAAAGGATTATGATTACCCTATACACTACCACTCAGGGAAGGAAAATAACGTAGCAGATGCTTTGAGCAGAAAAGGTCATGGAGTTTTGAACAAGACGAGAGTTGAAAGGGATCCTATATTCACGGATCCAATAAAGATGGATATGGGAATAACCATGGAACGTGAAAAATCAATTCTTTTTCAAATGGTTTCCAAACCATAATAACAAGAAAGGATAAATAGTTCTCAGACCAATGATGAAGAGTTTCAAATGAAAATTAATGTTGTGAATGATGAGATATTGAGTGACTTTTTGTTTGAAGATGGAATTTTGAAATTTCGGAAGAGACTTTGTGTTCCCGATATACCTGATCTGAAAAGGGAATTGTTGGATGATGCTCATAGTTCCAGTTTCCCTATACTCCCTAGAAGCACTAAGATGTATAGGTATTTGAAGGAACATTTTTTGTGGGACAACATGAAGAGGGAGATTGCCGATTTTGTGTCAAGATGTATTTTTTGTCAACAAGTGAAAGCTGGAAGGAAACAACCTGGAGGAGTCATGAACCCTCTTCCCATACTTGAGTGGAAATGGGATAATATTACCAGGGACTTTGTCATGGGACAATCAAAGACTCTGTGAATGAAAGATGCAATATGGGCCATTGATGATCGTCTAACCAAGTCAACATATTTTCATGCTATAAGTGAGGATTTAACACTTGAACATTTAACAAGACAGTATATTAATTTATTTTTAAGACTCTATGTTCTACCACTATTGATTGTTTCTGATTGTGATCCACATTTTACATTAGGATTCTGAAAAAGTCGTTAGAAAACTTTGGATACTGAACTTTATTTGAGCACTTTCTACAACCCCTAAATTAATGGAAAATCGGAATAGACTATTTAATCCGTAGAAAACATGTTGAGATCTTGCTCACTTTACATTCAAGGTTTGTGGGATCAATATTTACCTCAAGTAGAATTTTCCTATAATAATAGCTTCCATTAAAGTATTCGGATGGCACCATATAAAGAGTTATATGGAAAGAGATGTCGCACACCAAACTTTTGAGATGATGTTGGTGAATGAAAACTCGTTGGCCCAGAACTCGAGGGGGAAATAATGGAAAAGGTGAAGGTAATCCAAAACCACATCAAAGAAGCTCAAATTATACAGAATAACTATGTCGATAACCAAAGGAAGGATTTGGAAATTCAGGTAGGAGATCTTGTTTTCTTGAAGGTATCTCCCTGGAAGGGTGTTATACATTTCGGTAAAAATGGTAAATTCAGTCCCATGTACATCGGAACATTCGAAATTCTATAATTAATTAAGGATATAGCTTAGCGATTAGAAATGCCTCTAAGTCTCTCCAAATATCATGAAGTGTTCTACGTATCACTATTGAGAAAATAGATGCTTGACCCAATACGCTACACACTTTTGAGGAACTAGAGCTGGAACCTGATCTGTCTTATTGCAAAGAGCCTATCAAGGTTCTTGATACAAGAGAACAAGTGCTGAGAAACTAGATGACTCCTCTGGTAAATGTTCTATTGAGAAACCATAAGATGGAAGAGGCAACGTGGGAGCCGAAGGAACTTATGATGAAGAACCACCCGAGTCTTTTAATGGAGTAATATTCTAGGAATTTTTAGAATGAAATTATTTGAAGGAGGGGAGAATGTAAAACCCCATGTTTCCACATTACGCTTCTTTTGGAATAATACAATAGCATGTGTTGTACGCAACTTCAATTTCAATCACACCACAAGAAATCCAAATAGATGTTAGTAATAGTGATACCCACATTTTGAAATTCTATAAATTTTATCTTTCAAAATTTACTTCATTTTTGGATTTAGAATATCGAAATTATCTTAGGGTGTATTTTTGGAAATTTAATGATAACATTCAATTTTTGATGAATAGTGAAAAACACTGAGTTATAGTTTAAAACCGACATTTTATTAAAATAATTATTTATTTTTTTATTTATTTCAGGTCAAAACAGATATATACTACGTATATAAGTTAAATATAATTCATAGGAGTCCGTTTATAATAATTTTAGATATATAAAAATTTTATTGAACATTTACTGTCTTTTACCCACCTCCTAGGACCATTTCCAAATTTACATAAAACATAATTTTACTGCTTCTGTGAGTTGAATTTCAAAAATCCAAGAGATACAGTTGATACTAGTAAGTAAAATTTTGTTTAATAAGATGAAAATAATATTTGGTGAATAGTAACTTTTTACTTTTATTTACAATGGTTAAAAGTAAATAGGGTAATTAAGGGTAAAAATAATATTCTTATTAACCTAACACATGTCCCAATTATATTGGATAATATAATTAGACCAAAAAGAACCTTAGAAATAAAATATGGACCTTTGGGTCCACTTGTATTAGACTATGACATTTATTATTATTTAATTCCAAGAAGAATTAAAAAGAGTTAAAATCAATGTTTAATAATTAAAACAATTTTAATATAAGGTTACACATAAGATAAATTAGACTATAAATACTAATTATAACTCTAAACATATTTCCTACATAATGCTATTTAATTTATAATTTTTAGACATTATATAATAGAAATTATTTATGACACAATGATGATGCAGTAATAACCTAATTAATGAAATAATAAAATAATTGATATTATAAATATCCAAATAAATGTAATTTTTGACTTTTTATTAATTCCACATACACTACACATTAATAGAACATATTAGCGTTGGTTAGATGAATTTTTTTCGAAGTAATAATACTGTTATGAATTTAGAAAAAAACAAAATACCAAATAGTGTCAAAATTGACATAAAATATTTTTTAAAATAAATATTATATTATTAATTAATATTATATTCCTAAAAAACTAAGTTTTATCCAAAAGACTTATATGATGATATTTGTTTCATTAATGATCTACTTGGGGTTCTCTTGGATGAATATAGTATGTTTATTAACCATATAATTTAAAAATACAAAGAGCCATGATAAATGTATATCTATTTAACTAAGAGAGAAATCTAAAAGATAAGGATAATATAGTGACCAAAACCTGTATAAAATATATTGGATCAGTGTATTTCGACTCATCCCTACCATATCCTTTAAATAATCCATTTTGGAGCCATTAGAAAACAAAATTTATTTTATTATAAAATAATATTTCTTGCTTTTCCTAAGGTGCCCCTCACCCATCTTAAAAAGGGCACTCCACCTTATCTCTAATTCACACCTTCAAAGATATTGGGATCTGTCAACCCCAGCCCAAATACCCTCTCAACTATCCACCCGTCATCATAGAGGCCTTCCTTTAGTCATAATTCCTACCTATGGAGCCCTTTTGATCAAATCAAAAGGAAGAACACGAAGAAGAGGTAAATATTTAATCACCTCTTTCAAGTTCTTTTCTTCTTCCACTTACTCATTCTTTGTTGTATCAATTCTAAATTAATAAATCCAGTATCTTCTATATACATTTATGTTATTATGAAAATGGTACAACCATATTAGTTATTTTATATATCCTATTAATGAAAAAGTCACCACACGTGTGTACGTACGGCTTACCGTCTCCACGTCGTAGTGTAGTTTGTTATTCAAACATTTCATCATTTGGATGGATATAATATTGAGTATAACTAATGTGAATAATAAATATTACCTGATAATGATTCTATATATATTATATACCATCCAATTATTTATTATTTTAATATCAATATAATAATATTATCACGCGTGTGTACAATCGGACTACCGTCTCCACGAACGCGATGAGATTCATTCCCCATCATATCCATTCAAGACTAATTTTCATTTGATGATAAATAATAATTTTATGTACTTGATATCATTATGTATATGAATAATATATAATATACCAATAATAAACACGACTTATGTAACAAAAAATCTAAAATAAAATGAGTAAGTTAACACCCGAGATGATGAAAATGCTAAGATATTATTAACAAAACAATGTTAAAAGATCATATATGATATCATAATAATGTATATGATTCATTTATAATTTAATAAAAATTATTTAACTATTATACAAGAGGTTGATCTACCCACGACCAAGGAAACGTTCATGTTAAGGGTTAATTTCACAATCTCTTCATTATCCAAGGTTGTTAATATGTAATTATCTACTGGGACCACTTTATCATCCACATCCATGATTCTTAAAAATGACATTCAAATTTTTTTTACAATTTAATAGAAAATGGTTTTATGTCATTTATACCCTTACTTGACCTTATACGTTTTAGAAAGGAATCATTCTATCATTTTCCAAACAAGGTACTTTATAACCATTTCGACAAAATTAAGCTAAGAATGTTTTTTAACTTATATGGTGGGTGCGGCTATATTTCGCTGTTATGACATAGTCAAAGATTCCTTTACAAGATTATAAGAATATTTTAAGAATAAATGTTTTCTTTATAATTATGTGACTCTTAAATGATTTCAAAATAAAAAGATATATTTTTCTAATAGGGGTTTTGATTTCATCTATGTCAACATCTTTTTATGAATTTTAAAATTATTTCATGTTGATTTATTATGATACAAAACATCCATATTTTATTGAAGGTTTTGTGAAATGTTTGATTGTGGATGTGCTATTTTTATACCATTCATGGTTTATGGTTAAAGTATTGACATTTCATATGCTAGTTTTAATGCGAATTTTTATGTTATATTTTATCCTTTTCATATGAGGAATGTATTGGACTTAGTATGTGACGGGTGGAGCCCACTATAGCTCCTCGATGCATCAGTAGGTCTCATCAGACAACTAGACATCGAATTGGCCAAGGCCTTTCCCATTTTGATATATGATTTTGGCCGAGGCCTTAACCATTTTTAGACATCTTGGCTGTGGCCATGAAAAAATGTTTTAAAATGTCTAGAATTATACATCCCATCATTGTGAAAATAAAATTGATGGTTCATTTGGTCATTCGACTAGTAGAATACCCATGACAATGTTTTATTATGGAATTATTTACTCATCTCATAATCCTTCCATAAAAGTTATCATGTTTATTATTTGTAATTGCATGTGGTTTCAATTATTCACCATGTTCAATGTTTATGTTATCTTCCGCTGTATTGCTTACCATTACTGAGCGTTTGAGGTCACCCATTTTCTTATGTTTCATTTTCCCAAGATATGATGAAGTTGGTTATGAGTGACTTGCAAGAATAATCAAGGAGGCTTGGATATTTCTATTAGAATAAATTAATGGTCTATTTCTTTTCATGTTGCAAAGTTGAACTAATGTATGAATCTTGATTCCAATAATACTAAAATGATTGGTCTTTTGAGACATGATTTTCCTTGTGATCATGCCAATGTTATGTAATAATGCACTGACTCTGGGTAACTGGGGTTAGGGAGTTGCATTTCTACTATTGGGTTGGATTCAAAATATCGCAGTATAGTACGTTAAACCGTGTGAAATCTGTGCAACCCCTTACAGACATACTACATGTTTAAAAAAACTTGCACCTTAACAGTGAAACCTAGAATAATTCCCAAACAATTAAAATTTTTACACAAAAATCATCTAACTCAATGTAAAAACCCTCCAATTAAACATACCCTATAAGGGGTCTTTTAGTAGTGTTAAAGAATTATTTTCCAGGCCATATCCTCCTCATACCATTCATAATAACAAAATATAGTTCTAAAAAAAGATCCCAAAACCACAAAAATGTGAAATTTAAATCAGGAAGACCCAAAACTCAGAAGAAAATATAATATCCAAATGATAGGCAGTTACAAAGGACGAAAATAAAAATTTATGTGTAACAATTCACCCCACCATTAACGCCTTTCGCTCCCAGATGGCCCTAAAAATTCTAGTTGATTTATCATAGAATAAGGATTCTCAAAACCATAGGATCCAACCTCTTTATCTAAAAACATCCCAACATAGTCAAATGAAGCTTATGTCTCTTGAAACAAACAACCCTATAAAATAGAAAAAAATCCCAAGAATCAATAGGAAATTGTATCTCTATCCTTCAAAACCATACTTCGAACAGATCCATTGGGAACACTTAAAAAAATACAAATGTTTACCCAATCCAAAAGAAAACTAAAAAATAATACAACTCCAAAAGAAATGCACTTTAACTAGACTAATAACAAAACCACACAAAATAAGAGCACCAATAGGTGGTGCCTCTAATGGACTCCACAACATTTGAAGCAATATAATATTGATTTCCAGCGTAATAATTTTTCAATGAGACCCACTATGGGATCCCCCACCATTAGGATCTATTGATATTAAAAAACCTGGAAAATTCCTCACATAAACCAAAAACCTCCACAAAATGGGGAGGGGAGAAGAGGATCCAATGATTCAAATAGTGAAGCCACATCTGTGAACTACCCATGAATCATCAAATCTAGACTACCATAAACCAAAGGCGTAATTGATTCACATTATAAATCCATGTAAGGAAAATGATTGAAATGTGCATCCAAGAAGGCATGATCATAGACATTTTATGAGGGACAATTACATCCCATACATTTCAACAAGGTGGAATTTTTATTGACAGAAAGACCACAATAGAAACCTATAAACTGGTTCGTCACAATGTTGGAAACATGTGATAATTCAAATTCACCACAATCTCAGTATTTCTGAATACACACGGGCTTCATGCTGAGGTCTTTGTATGGAGACCACATGTTTGAAGCATCCACTTCCTCATAGTTAGGAGTTACTAATCCATAATTATAACTAACATTTTTTGTGTAAGAAGCAGCCACATGTCAATACAAGAAAACACTACAAATTAAGACACACCAAGAATCTCAATTCCTCAAACAACATACCTTTCCCAAACAAGGACATTTAACATGCACATAACATTCTTTATCACTCAAAATAGGGAATAGAATGAATAAAGAACCTAATGAAACACAAAAAACCCCATTTAGCACAACTTCTATAATCGATAAAACACAAAAAACAAGAAAAAACGTTACGTTGAGCCCAAAAAACATTCCACTCATGAAAAAAAGATGGGGTATCCTTCAGGTAAGTTGATTTAACATTTGACTCCTCACAAAAAAATCCATAGGTTGATTAAACTGAAGCATTTATAATAGGTAAACACACTTAGCCACACCACTAAAATTCATCAAATCTCTATCAGGGCGACCACTAGGAAAAAATAAAACCAAGATCTTTATAAAAAAACATATCATAAACAATAACTCAACTTAGATAAACATATATCCCTACATGGGAAACAATAATAAAACATCCCAAAAATATTTTCTATAAATACACCAAACATTACTTAAAAAACACAAACATAAATTAAAAAACATCATATTGTTTTTTACAGGAATGTAGTGATGTTTTCAAATACGAGTAGTTTTTTGGTTTGTTTTCCATTTATTTGAAAATACCTCAGAATTGACACATCTTATATACATGGAAGAAAACCACCAAACTACAGGTATTTCAAGACACCACAACTTTCCTCTCAAAAAATTATCCCAAAAAATAGCATATTGGGTTTCAAACTCACCAATGGTTTTCCATGGAGCCTGACAATTAAACATTCCCTGACACACAAGGTATTCAATAATGACACCTAATAATAATTTATATTAAAAATTTGTGGAATTTAAAATGTCTATCAACGGTAGTCATAATATGGGGTGGTGAACACATATTTCGTCAGAGAAGCGACTTAAGAAAAATATGTGATGTGAGGTTAATTATGTTTCTCATTAATGATAAATCATATTCATATTAGTTTTTGTATTAAAAATTACCAAAAAATATAATAAATTTAGAATCATTGGCTTATAGAAATAAATAACTTTAATTGAAAGAAGTGGTGGAAAGGATCCCTTTACGTGCAAGGATTCATGTTGAAGCAAGAGTGGGAATCTTTAGAACCAATGAAACATGTTGATAATACTCTTGATAGGTATTTTTTAAGGGAAATCATTCTCATTTTCCTTATGTATGGAATTTTATTAGGTATGTTGAGTATATATAAACTAGGATTGGTGCATTTATGGGATAAAATTTTAGGGACTTTATTACATACGACAACCCATTATAGTTAAATTCAATTAAAATTTTTTTATAGTTAATTAATTATTAAGAGAGTTTGGGTGGAAATTAAAAGGCTTATATTGAAACATACCTTCCAAACAACCCAATTAATTACTAGTAATTGCAAATTATTTTTTATCATAACATTTCAATTTTTGGTTAAATAATGTGTTGTATAAATTTCAAAATTAAAATGAATATTTTTAAATAAATTTTTATACATAAATAATTATATTTTATTAGAGAAAATGTTTCATACACATTTATTCTGGTTGACATAATAATGATTTCATAAAATCTATTTCTTTGTAAAGTCACAATTTACACATTTTCACAAAAAATCATCATTTTCCGCAAATTTTTGAAAAATTCCTACGATATTGTTGTTTTGTAGAAAATAAAATATATTTTTATATTATAAAAGTATTTCTATAATTTCCTTATTTATTTAAAGTTAGAAATTCATAACAAATAGTAACACTCTTACCATTATAAAAATTACATAAGGGTTCATTAAAAATATTATCATTTAATATTTATTATTGAATATCTCATGAAATTTCATTTTATCTAAAACTGAAAATTTTACCATAAAACAAAATTTTAATATATGTTTTTATTTTACTTAAAAATAATTTAATTTTAATAATATTATAATAATATTAATTTACATTCCTAGTTTTAGTTGTCATGATTTGTAAAGATATTGTGAAATGAAAAAGTATTTGTATTTTCATATTATGAAACATTGATTATAGAAAAAGAGTTTTATAAATAACATAATGGAATTTTGGGGTTGTATATTCTTCCCACATTATAAAAATGATGTCCTCATAATTTTGGTCTTTGAATAAGACTTACTAAACATAAATATTATATATAAAAATGAATAAAATTGAAAATATATGAGGTGTCAATATTTTGTGATTGTGATGGTTATACATAACCAATTATTCTATAATATTTTTTTCTACTTATGGTTATATACCAAAATATTTTGAATCATAATTCTCAAAAATAACTAAACCTAGCTATTATTCCATTTGAGATGCCACAGAATTGCACTTCTAGATTTGATACTAAACACGTATAATATTAATTTTATTAACTGAATAATATAAAACATCAAATAATTTATATTTAAATGTATTTGGGTTCTTAGTACCTTTAAAATTAAACTCATTTTGTAATACACATTTTTTCCAAGGATTTTATACACTTTTCAATTCTATTTAAGTATCCCATTAATTTATATACCTGGGAAAATGGGGAAAATAAGAGAAGGGTGATATATAAACCCTAGTATGGTATACCAGATGATAAATAGGAATTAAATAAATGAATGGTTACCATACAAAGAAAGAAATAAGGAAAATTACACATGGATAAAAGGCATAACATGATAATGATTAGAGTAGGATTAATATGACACTACAAAAAAACCATGGTTTAGCGGTGGTTTTGTGGAGGCGGTTCACAAAACCGCTGCTAAACCTCTTTCGGTGAACGTTTCGCGGCGGTTTTTAATAAACCACCGCGAAACCCGAATTATTTTACACAGACACCGACCCTTTCCCCCTTCCCCTTCGCGATCCCTAACCCTCGCGACTCCGCACCCCCCGGGCTGCCGGCGACTCCCCACCCCCCGCGCTACCGGCGACTCATCACCCCCTCGCTCTCCGGCAAAACCTGCACCCCCCGGCACCCCCCTTGACCACCGGCGACCCCCTCGACCACCGGCGACCCCCGCGCACCCCGCGCCCCCCGCGCCTTTGGGAAATCTAGGTCCTACTACGCTTGGTGGAAGGTTGGTTTGTTTATCATATAGTGGGACATACTTGTTTGATTGAAATTAATTGAATGGAAATTCCATTTATCTAAAAAATATGCACTTCTAAATCTTGATAAATGCAGGTCTTCACCAAAACAACCAGAGGATATTCCTCCCCCTTAATACATGGGTAGTGTAATTTATTTTAATTTTTTTTCGAGCATATGAAAATTTTTCCACATCTTTTTTGATAAATTATATATCATGTTTTTCTTTATTATGTTCTTATAATGAGTTTTGTTTGCATAATACAAGACACTATTATGATTCTCAATTTTATTTTTCTTATCTATATGACATTTTTATGAACACTTTTATGTGTATTTTTATACTTTGATTATACATTGTTTATGTTGTGGAAATGAAGGTATTTAATGATGGTCATTGATGATAATATGGAAGAGGAGTCTTAAGTGGGGCTGACGTTCACAAAAAACTACATTGGAAAGAGAAATACAAGGGAGTCAATATAGACAACATCTTAGGCTTGTGGTTCTCCTTCATTCTCTAGAACTTTTTATTGCACTTTAATTTCTATTGGATTTACATCATCCAAAGATTAATGAACTTTTATATACATATTTTTACATTTCTGTAAATGTTTTGTAGTTATATTGAATTGGTTTCATTCATAAATGTCTAAAAATTTCTTGTAAAAAATGGCCTGATAACTTTTATAACTTTATATGATCGCATGTTTTTGTGGATGTTGTGAATCAGGTGGGATTTGATATCAATATTTCTACTATCCTTGAGTGGCTTTTTGTTCATCTATAGTTTAATTTTAAGATAGGATTGAGGAAGGAGGCATCTTTATGAAGACCTATAGTGTGATCAAGGGTTATTTTTAGTAGCACTTCATGACATCTAATTGGGTTACTAGTACTTTTTTCAATTCTATTCAGTTTTTAAGAAGTTCCATCGACTAGGCTGGATATTATATCACGTGCAATCACACGAGGGTTTATGATGGTTTTTTTTAAATTATGTAAAGGAAATATCCATATATTGGTCTTCAAAGACCAAAAATCCAAAAATCCTTCATTTTTATGAAATATTATAAGCAAAAAGATTCACCCACCTCTCAAGGGGAACCTCAAGATGGAAAAATATGGCTTACATCTACTCTTTCCAAAATATAGTAGATTATAGAAAATTGATGAGGTGTTGGTCCTCCTCAATAATTCCCTGAAAAAATTAGCATGATACTGGGCATTGATGATATTTCATTAGAGAAGTTGTAAAACCATTATTTTGGACTGGTATTTGAGATAGATATAACCTTTCTCTCCATTTTGGTTTTCATTGAAGAACATATCTCTTTATTGTTGGGTTAGTTTTTCGTCAATATTTAGGCTCAGATGTCTAATATTAACATGTATTCTATTCCTCCTATATCGGGTTTGGATGCGGAAGGTTGGGTATGTATGTGCTCAAACCTAATTGAGTTATTCCCACACATGTCATGTATATATAGATAATGTACAAATTAGTTGTGTATTATGTTGGGAAAAGGGATAATTGGGTTAATTTGACCTTACGTGGTGGTTGGTGATTATAGATCAATAGTCGATCTCGCTATAATTCTTTCGTTTCATATTATTGTCAGGATATGTAATATTTCCCTATTAGGTGTATATTTTTTCCATTTGTTTTCATATTACCTATTATACTATTTTTTATTCTCTAAAGTAAATAACATGATAGAATGTAAATATTTAGTTTATTTTCTCTTATTTTTATTATTATGAACATATTCATATATATGGTTGGGTGCATGCCTACATGTACATTATGAAGAGGCCTACCATTATAATTATTCATTCCCGTCACTTATCTTTAAAAAATGGCCTATAGTGGAAAGAATTGGGTTCTGGTGGCCTAGTCTTCCACCGTGAGGAGGTCATTACTGCGACAAGTCTCAAAAAACCATAATGGGAAATAAAAACACATGGGTCATCAAAATAATGAAATATCTAAAAAATTATTTCAATTATGACAAATATACATGCCACCTTATCAACAACTACATGACTTAAATATTTCACAATACCAACATATATTCATATGATGTAGACATTGTTTTTGGGAGAGGAAGATAGATAGAGAAAGGGAAGGGGAATAAATTTTATGGTTAGGAAGAACTATCTGTAACCAACACATCAAAAAGGTGATTCTAATGTCAACTAGGACATCATTTTATTATAAACTACTTTCATCAACCTTGGATAAATTCCACTACAACATCATTCATGGCCATGGTTGGGGTGAAACATGTATTATTATTTCCATTATTTATGACTACATTTGATGTTACCTTTACATTGTTCTTCATTTATTTTTGGATTTTTTGGTTAGATTTTGGAGATTATTTACACTGGATCATTGTATAAATCATCTGATCTGATAATTATTTTTCTCAAAACTGATATGAGATGTCCCAACGTTATTATCTCATGTTGTAACATGTCATTGGGTTAGAGGTACACCACCATTTATAATTTTTAAATAGTTTTAATTAAAATTAGATTAAGTTAAGTTAATTTGTTGATTGACTTGGTTCAAATTCATAGGTAATTTTTTTGGGATAAAGGTTGGAGTTCACCACAAACCATACATAAGTGGTTGGTTATTATATAGGTGTGATGAGGTGGGCTGGTGATTTTTAGGCAATTATTCCTTATTGGTTTTAATTGAAATAAATTATAATTTTTATAATAACATTATATAATTAACTATAAATTGTATATAATTATGTATTTGGTGTTGTTCCTTGAGATAGGTACTGAAGATGTGATTTCAGATTTAAAAAATCATAGACAAGAGTTATAGGGTTGTTCTTAAAAAGTGAAAAAATAGAATTGATGTGAGTAGTCCTTCTGCATTTCCCATGTGTTTATGAATTTTATGTATTTATGTGTTTTATATTCTAACCACTATAGTGATCAAACCCTTTTAAAAAATTATATTTTTTTAATAAAATAAAATTCTTATAAATGAGATTAATAATGTTTCAATGTCTAAGAAAAACCTTGAATAAAAAACTAGTTCTTTATATGTCGATGGTTGAAGACATGATTATAAATGTCTGACTTGTAATACTCAAACCTAGAGATGTGACACATCGATGAATAAAGTGAACATAGTGGCCCTCTTTATAGTTGGTGGTGTATGAAACCATCGAGAAACATCATTCCTCTTGGAGGACATCTAAGGTCAAGCCTAAACAATCACATAATGTCTCAGGTTTAAATGCATTATGATCAGTTTCAATAACACATCAATGGGGTGTTGTTTGAGGCAACATAAATGTGTGATCGATAGTGTTATGATAAGTGTGTAGCCCGATATTCTTATTGCTCCTCAATGAGGTGTTGACGCTGTCTCCTATGGACCAGACTTGTTCTGTTGGTCTGAAGTGGTAAATGTGATCAATGAATCATCTTTATTATATTATGCATACTTTATGATCAATGGTTCATCTTTATTATATTATGTTTCTGTAATCTTACACTATCGTATATTTTTGTGTAGGCACATTGTGATATACATGGATAAAAGCTGGATCACATTACCGAGGAACACACCTCAATATGTTAAGGGTTTGAATGAGTTTTTAGATTTTGCAATTTCTAATCGATCCGTTAAAGGGAGAATAAGATGTCAATGTCCTAAATGTAAATTTAGAACATGGTTGAAGAGGGATGAAGTTTATGAACATTTAATACTGAAGAAATTACCTGATCAATATTTGTGTTGGATTTGGCATGGAGAATCAAACAATAAAGAAAGATTGAGGACTGATTTTAATCCACAGAATGAGGTCCCATGTTTGTCGCCAATGGAAAACGAAATGCAAAACCTCATAAATGATGCATTCGGCACTTCAAGACACCACTATGAGCATCAAAACATATCAAAACAACCAGAAGATGATGCTACAAATTGCAACATGACAAGTGATGTTTTTGAGACTGTAACACAAGCAGATCAAGATTGTAACATATCATTGGATACTCCCCTTGATTCTGTGGAGCCAAATGTAAGGGAAAACTTCAGTGAGGAAAATGCGTTTCATGATTTAGTTGACGATGGAAATCAAGAGTTGTATAGTGGGTGTCTGAAATATTCAAAGCTTTCATTTCTGGAGAAGTTGTACCATATCAAATGTCTTTGTGGAATTACAAATAAGGCAATGTATATGTTATTGGAATTGATTCGTGATGCATTTCCTAAAGAAAAAAATCCTAAAATCGTTTTATGCGATGAAAAAAGTTGTAAAACAGCTTGGTCTGAATTATACAAAAATACATGTGTGTCCCAATGATTGTATGCTTTACTGGGGAGATGATTCAAGTAGACAGAATTGTAAGAAATGTTCTTCTTCTAGATGGCAGTCAAAGGGTAATGTTGGAAGTATGACTGAACATAATTTCATGGAGAAGAAGAAAAGGAACACACCTGCAAAAGTTTTCCGTTACATTCCTTTGAAGCCTCGATTTCAAAGATTATTCATGTCATCAAAAACCGCCTAAAACATGAAGTGGTATGCTATAGATAATAACAATGATGGGTTAATGAGACATCCACGATATTCCCAATCGTGGAAGACATTTGATTCATTACATCCAGATTTCTCAGCTGATCCTAGGAATGTTCGATTGGGATTGGCTGCCGATGGATTTAACCCATTTGGGACTTTGAGTATGAGTTATAGCATTTGGCCAGTTGTTTTGATCCCTTATAATCTGCCTTCGTGGATGTGTATGCAACAAACATCTTTTATCATTTCGAAGATTATTCCTGGAAAAAAATGCCTGGAAATGATATTGATGTATACCTACAGCCTTTGATTGAAGAATTGCAGGGGTTATGGAGCAACGGTGTTGAGACATTTGATGTTTCTTCTAAAACAATGTTCAAAATGCATTCTGCTTTAATGTGGACCATTAGTGACTTCCCTGGGCTTGGGAATTTATCTGGTTGGAACACTTATATGGGTTTGTCTTTTCCCGTTTGTAACTTTGATTTCGAGCCCAAACGGCTACCTCACAGTAGAAAATGGTGCTTCTTGTGCCATCGAATATTTCTTGATGCATCTCATAGATTTCGGCTGAACAAATCAAAATTTTATGGTTCCATTGATCGTAGACCACCTCCAAAGTTGTTAACCGGTTCTGAAATATTGAGACAACTTTAAAATGTTAAAACAGAATTTGGGAAGGTTCATCATTTGAATCATAGCGAAAAACTAGTGCGAAGTGCATCGTCAAGTGAAATCAGAACGCAACAATGGAAGAAAAAAAGTATATTCTTCAAAATTCCGTATTGGGAATTTAATTCTTTGCGCCACAATCTTGATGTGATGCATATTGAGAAAATTTATGTGATAATTTGATTTTCACATTACTTAATGAGCATGGAAAGTCGAAGGATCATCTCAATGCTCGCAAAGACTTACAAGTAATGAACATAAAACGTGGTCTCTGGCCAGATGAGAATGAAAAGTATGCTCCGGCCATTTTTTCAATAAAAATTGGGATAAAGATACGTTCATTCAAATTTTAAAGAATGTGAAGGTATCTGTTGGGTATTTGAGTAACATCTATAGGTGTGTTGACTTGAAGAATCGTAAGTTATATGGATTGAAAAGTCACGATTCACATATTTTGTTACAACAGTTACTACCATTGGCATTGCGTACATTATTACCTGAAAAAGTTACTGCTGTTGTACTCCAATTCTGCACATTTTTCAGGCAATTATGTGAGAAAGCTCTACGTCCATTTCAGCTTGACAACCTACAGGAGAGGTTTGTATTGACCCTTTGTGCAATGGAGATGATCTTTCCTCCATCGTCTTTTACTGTCATGATGCATTTAACTGTACATTTGGTTGGCGAAGCTAAATTAGGAGGCCCCGTTCATTATCGATGGATATATCCAATTGAGAGGTATTTTATTTATATGTTTCTAGTTAATTAAACAATTTTTGGCATTTAAATAAATGCATAATATAATTATTTTTTTTCACAGATATCTTGGGCATTTGAAAGCATACGTGAGAAATAAAGCTCAACCAGAAGGCTCTATTGCTGAAGGCTATTTGGCCGAGGAGTGTCTCACCTTTTGTTCCAGATATTTGGATGATATTGAGACAAGATTTAATCGAGTTGGACGTGTTGACGACACATCAACTCATTCTCAAATGCATCAGAAATCAAAAATATTTCTTGCTATTGGCCGATCAGTTGGGAGGACCTCATACGAGACACCAACAGAATTGGAATTATTACAGGCACATAGATATGTGCTACTGAATAGTGAAATTGCAGATCCATTTATTGAAGAGTTGAGGATACAAACAAAGAGATGAATGAGAGGCCGAACACGAAATGAAAAAGATATAACGAAGGTTGTGAATAAAGAGCTGGTATAATGGTTTGCACGACGTGTAAGTTTATAAATATTGCAATAAATATGAATATTAGTTTGACACATACAATTTGCAAATCTATTTTTTTTTCAGATCATGAATACTGATACTCGAGCAGACTTTTCAGAAGATTTGAAGTTTCTTGCTAGAGGTCCTATAAAACAAGTTAGAAAGTTCGGCGCTTATAATGTGAATGGTTTTTGATTTCGTACAATCAATCGAGAAGTGGGTTTGAAAACACAGAATAGTGGTATATTTACATTTTCTGAAGTGGAATACTATGGAAAGATGCATGATATTATTGAATTAAACTACCACGGTCATTTTTCTGTTGTTTTATTCAAATGCAAATGGGTCGATATTATTAGAGGTGTTAAAAGAGATTCCTTGCAATTTACTTCTGTAAACTTCTCTCTCTTGATGGATGTTGGTGATCGTGAATTGCATGATCCATATATCTTAGCATCGCAGGCAAAAATGGTATATTATGTGAATGATGTTGTGGATGAAGGGTGGAGTGTAGTTACTCATTTAATACAAAGAGATTTTTATGATATGGGTGATGAAGTGGATGATTTGACCTCTACAATTGAATTTCATAAACAACAGGAAGCAGAATTATTTGTCTATCAGGATATTGAAAATATTAGTCTAGTAAGAATGAATGAAGTGGATGAAGCAATGGAGTAGGAAACTGACATGATTGAAGGGGAAAATGATGGTATGTACAATTATTTATTCATTCAGCAACCACTTGTTTCATTTCTGTAGTCATTCATTATCATCGTTATATATATTTTGTTTGTTAGTACTGGGAATCTATTATCATTTTTAATTTTTTTTTCTGCATAAATTTTTTGAAATATATATTCTGAACATAATTTTATTTGATTACATGACAGGAATGCCAAGGAAGAAGCGGTACACCATTCCTTCTACTTCTACGACAGATGACGATCCGTCTGTCCCCACGACATCTGAGGCAGCAGCTACCTACATCCCTTCATCATCTCCCCCTGTACCATCTCTGACACCATCAGTGGATGCCTCATTATAGGATGAGTCATCGCCTCCCCCTACATGGGCCTCAGCAGTGGGGCAGCGACACGCCCCTTCCAGTTCATCACGAACATTTTGGAGGGTCATAGTCATAGGTACAAATTTTAATTAAAAAAAATTATTGCATTTTGTTTATAGTAATTGTTTTCTCATCTTAGATGAAAAATATACAACCGTGGAAAAACACATAAAAAGTTCTGATGTTTGTAACATGAATGGAAAGAAGATAGTGGTGCCATTTGATTCTTATGGGGTCCCGACGGATGACGCCGCAGGTTTACTTGGTCACATTATAGGTCAGCTGGCAGCGGAACCCATTTTCCTGCCTATTTCATATAATGATTGGAGGCATATGCCTCCATACTAGAAAAATGAAGTTTATGATTCTCAGATAAAAGTAATTTTATTACTTTATGGTTTAATTGAATGTCATGTTACTAATATATTCAAAATAAATTTCTGTATACAGATGTTCTTCCACTTTACCGTTGCTGATGTGGTAGCATGGAAGTGGACATTGAAAAATCTTGGAAAAAAATGGAATGATTTAAAATGGAGGTTATGGTGTGATGTCAACGATACTTCGTTGACCTTACAGTGGATGTATGAGAAGCTACCCAGTGGGGTACCGAAAGAACAGTGGAAGGTTTTTGTCGATAGACATCGTGATGAGAAGCGGATGGTATTGAAATATATATTATTATATTATCCTCATTTTACATTTATACATGTACATGAAGAAAAGATAGACATTGAATACAATACTGTTAAATTGAATTTTATTTATTTCAGGATCTCTCAAGACAGAATGCTTCAAATCGGGCAAAGCAGGTCATCCCACACACTGCGGGTTCAAAAATCTTTTCAAGAAGCCGAATGTCATTGGTAATCTTTTAATTACTTTAAATATTTATAAGATAATATTATCTATTTAACATATTTAATTGTTGATTTATCTTTGTTTAATGCAGTCACAGAGTTTAGTGCATGACGCATATAGCATCCCACCTTTTTATCATGTAAACTTTCATTACATTTTACAAAACCGAGGATCTTTAAGGTTTAGTGTCTTGGAAACCAGGAACATTAAACATGAAAACATAAAACATTATTCTAAAACACTTGAAAGGCTTCTCCTCATGTTCATCCTAGGTTCATTACTGCATCACATAACCTGGGGACATACATCAAAAGAAAGGGTGAGCAAAAAGCCCAGTAAGGGAAACAAGAGAAACATTTTACATGTGAAATTGAGATACTTCAATAAGGTCATGAAAAGAACTTTAAGGCATGAGAATGAAATCATGAGGTACATCATAATAAAAATAAAATTTTTCATAACTTTAATATGTGGCTACAACATTTAATATTGACAATCGTTTCGTTTCACCAAGGTCCATCCCCAAGGTGTCATTAAAATTACCAAGGTTATTCACCAAGGCGTCGTTAAAATGGTCATCTCTAGAGATTAAGTCTTTACCCAATGCATTAGAGCGCTATCCAGGCGCACCCTTAAATTTGCCTTTATTATAATGTGAGCCACATATATCATCATCAAAAATTTCATAAATAACCCATATATCATAAAATAAATGGGTTTCATTTCATAATCACATCATTTTAAAAACTGTTTTAAAGACATGATCTTTACGTCACTTTAAAACCCACAGAAAAAGAAGGTGGGTCTCATGTATGTAAATACCAAAATTTAAAATAGAAAATTTTGGTATATATGTGAATACCCCTTTATAATAAAGAGCTTTGAGTATTCACTTAATAATATAAAAGAACTTTAGAAAAAGAGAGAGACATATTGAGACGGAAATTCTGCAGCATAACGGCTATGTTACGAGGTTTTAGAAGACATTAAAAAGAGAGGAAAATGGGTCAAACATTCATAAATGACCCATAAAACAGTAGATGGATATAATAAGAAGGATACATGATCACGGTAATATAATTTCAAGGACATACCATTTGAAATGAAAAACATGAAAGGAAGACAAAAATTAGATCTCTCTTATGAAAGTTCGGCAGCCTAACAGCGTTACTTAAACTTCAAACAAAATTATTTGAAAAGATCAAATAGGGTCTCTAATCATGTGAACCTAAGAGTTAAGTATGATTGATATAGATATAATTCCCCAACATAATTAAAAAGGATCTTGAAATACTTGACATGAAATTAGAACATTGAAAAGAATGAGAAGGGTGAAAGAATCCCCTAAAAATTCGGCAGCCTAATGGCGCCACTTAAAACTTCAAAATACTGAATTGAATAGATCAAATGGGGTCTCTCATCATATGAACATAAGATTCAATTATGATAGATATAGAGATCATACCCCAATATAACAAAAAGTAACTTGAAAGAATTGACAAGAAAGTAGAACTTCAAAACGAGAAGGGTGAAGAACCACTTAAAAATTCGGCAGCCTAACGGCGCCACTTAAAACATCAAAATACTGAATTGAAGAGATCAAATGGGGTCTCTTATCATATTAACATAAGAGTACAATATGATTGATATAGATATCATACCCCAATATAACAAAAAGGAACTTGAAATAGTTGACATGAAAGTAGAACTTCAAAACGAGAAGGGTGAAGAACCACTTAAAATTTCGGCAGCCTAACGACGCCACTTAAAACATCAAAATACTGAATTGAAGAGATAAAATGGGGTCTCTCATCATATGATCATAAAATATCAGTATGATAAATTTAGATATCATGCCCCAACATAATAAAAAGGAACTTGAAATACTTTACATGAAAATTGATCTTGAAAAATGAGAAGGGAGAAAGAATCCGTTACAAAAATTTTGGCAGCCTAACGGCGCCACTTAAAACTTCATAAAACGAAATAATGAGAGTAAGAGGGGATCTCTCATTATATGAACATTAAAAGGGAATTAATAGGAATATAATATAACATCCTCCAACATAAGAACATGGAGCATAAATGGAATGACATAAAAGAGATTACATGAAATTAAAGAGAGAGGTTGGATCCCATACCTTAAAACGTAACTCTTAAAACTCAAAGGTTGGGACCTTGAGGGCTTGGGGCACCTTGGGAGGACTCCTTGGGAGGTAATGATACCAGAACTTCGTTGGGGGAGAGTGGGGAGTCGAATTGATGAGAGGATGGCTTGGTATTTATAAGGAAAGTGAGGGGACAAGGCATTAATGGCCAAGGGACACCTCATTAGTGCTTTTGGCAAAACCATGGGCTTTCCCATGGTATTTGCCCATGTTATTGGCCACTTGGGACACCTCATACCTTATCTTACTATTCATAAGTCGACCATATTGATTACATACTTAATACATCATTTAATGATGTCATTAAACACCCGTAACTTAAAAACTGTATTTTCACTATTCATCGAAAATTCAACTTTCTCAGAATAATCCCAAAATTTCACCTTAACCAAATATCAATGCTCTGATTTCAAAAATGAACTCCATTTTATAAAAATAGTTTTCTAAATATTTTTAATTTATTTTTTTAAATAAATACACTATTCACCAAAAATTCATTTTTTCAGAAAAAACCCCAAAAATTACCATAACATAATATCGGTGCTCTGAGTTCAAAAATGAAATCCATTTTATAAAAATAATTTTTTTAAATATTTTTAATTTAATTTTTAATTAAAAACCACTATTCACTCGAAAAAACTAATACTTGAATATTAATTTATGAAACCGTTATTTAACCATTTTATTGAATCACATTACTTAATCAAGGTGCCTAGATTATATTAATACTTTATTTAAGTGAGATTAATAATCCATTTGGACACATTACTAATCCTAATCATAAAATCACTATTCATATTTTATTATTCATCAAAAATCAAGTTGATCTTATTAGACTCTAAATTTCGTACTGAACATAATTGTAGAAGACCATTTTTTGAAAATCATTACATATTTTTAATTATTTGAGGTTTAAATAAATATTTTTAAAATATCTGTTTTCTAAAATTCATCAAAAATATGCATACTATATTTATCCGGTCATTTAAAAATTCATAAACTTTATCATAAGAAGAAATCCCAATTTTTATTTAACACAAAGGATTACAAAAGGCAGTTATGGTCTCCTTACATAGCCCCTTATCACACCAGCATAGGACCTAAGTGTAAGGTGTGATAAGGTGAGAGAATCTAAGGGAGGCTCGGCTAACATCGCACGAGTAGTAATTTCTATTAGTTTGTACTTCTCGCAAAGGCGATTCCGTTCTAGCTTCACACGATGAAGTTCGGCTTGGGTTTGGTCCAGAGCAAAGCCCAGTGGTGCTACCTCCTTCCCATGTTCTGATAGATGGGCTTCGATCCATCCAAGACTACTGGGTGAGGCCATCGAATCTTCTTTCTATAATAATTAACCAAGATTACTTGCATTTAGAGAAAATAATCGAAACGTTTAGTTTATAGCGATCATATTTACCAATGGTTATATCACAGTCAAAACCCAACGGTCTCATTTTAATTATACTAATGTTATCAAATGAAACATTTTTCTTTAGTATAAAAATAAAATAAAATAAAACAACACACAAAATTCAGAAACAAGATTTATTCAAAATTTCGGGTCGTTACAACGCATCCCGAACAGAACTGTGGCTGGATGTTCATTAAAAACAGATGGAAGTTTTGTTAATGAACCTGCCGGAGAAGTTGAGGTATGAAGTCAATTATTTATTATAATAACTTATTACCAGTTTTTACTGTGTTAATAGATATTGATATTTGATTTATAGGTAAAAATTAAAGAAATATGGGATCCCAATCCTGGGCAATCCTACTCAGTCTCCCAGGATGACCTGGTTGGTAAAGTCCTTGGGAAGAAGCATCCTGGTAGAGTGCGCGGGATTGGTTTGGGACCTTTACCATTTGAGGTCTTTCGCATGCCATCAGGGATTTCAGCTACATCTACTCCTGCTTATAGTCATTTCATACCTGAAGATGCTCAGAGGGAGATGTCTTCTCTACGAAACACAGTTCACCAATAGGGGGATCAGATATCTGGTTTGCAGAAAGAGTTGCTTGAAATACGTCAGTATATGAGCAGATATGCCCCCGGTGGTAGTGCATCGGGTAGTGGTGAGCAGGTAAATCACAAAAAAATCAAAATCATTTAGTTTGAAAACTTTTATTCGTTTTAAGTTTTATTGTAAATATGAAACAATATATATTTTTCAATATAATGTTCTTACAGGTGGCAGCAAGTGGTGGAGATGAAGGTGGAGAGGGTGACGATGCAGCATTAGATGATGAGTAGTATTATTGTTGATGTGTTGAACAAGTATGATAATAGTTGGTTTGTATATGTAACATTTATGGCACATAGTTTCCACCAAAAATTTCCATATATGTAACCCATATTAATACCATTTCTACTATATATCAGCATTCGGGTAGCCCCACTGTGTAAGCTCGATTCATAAATGGATTGGGTGTTCTGACACGCTGGTCGGGGTGGTTTCATCTTTTTTGACAAATGTTATGGAGTTCGTGAGTGTGAATCAGATAAGTGTCACATGTGCGATTAAGGTGAATCTAACCTAGTTCTCTTATTATCAGTTGGTCTATCTCTTCTTTTCATGACTAGGAAACTCCTAATTTGGGGAACATCATGTCAGATATAGTAAAAATGTCCTTCTAGGTAGTAGAAGTGATGGAAGTGTCTTAGAGGTGATGGAAGTGTCTCCAATCTTCTGATAATATTTATACTCTCTTAGTGTACTCTTGCTTAGCAACGAGCATGTCGCCTATCTTTACCTCATCCTCGATGCACTAAGAGAGCATCAGTTATATACTAAGCTAAAGCTATCAAGTGTTATTCTTTTTTAATAAATGGGTTTTATCAATGTTTCATGCGAGATTCATGGTTTTTATTGAGGCATGGTTAGTTCTTGTGTGATACCTGAGTTCCTGTGTAGGAATGCCTTGGACAAACATCTAGACACCAACCGTTTCCTTTGACTTGATCACTAGATGAATGTCATTCTAGGCTCAGACAATGAACTTACGTGGATGTTTTGGTCTTTTACCAATATCTCACTTGTAAACTTAGAGTATGGACTACCTAGGGATAGTTACTTGGACTCTAACTTGATGGTCTTATTTTATCCCAAACTTATCGTCGGACACAATGGTGATGTTTAAAGGGTAATGATTATAGTGGGATGGATCTAGGTTCCACCCTTGTTCATGTTGGGGAACAATGTATTAAATGGTTAGGTGATGGAATGACTAAGAAATTTCATTGAAAGTCAGGTATGGGCTTATGTGAATGTGCTCGTGGTAAACACGGGATTTCATAGAGGAAGGAATTGTGGTTCAGGTTGTGATATGTGAGTCATCTAAGCTGAGTATCTTGGGAATGGTTAGATGAAAGTGAATTGAATTATTATACTTCTTCTTAGATGTATATAGGTGAAAGTATCCATTTAAATCATGTCACTAGGCTAATGTGGGTGTCATGAAAGGGTCAAAAATGTCTTCTGAGAAAGATTGCATGACTAGTTTCAGTTAGGCTGATTGGCATTTGACTGTTTCTTTATACTAAGGTCCCTATTATGGCCTCAGAATTATTTAGGATTTCCCCATTAGATGAAAAATTCCAATATTATAATTGGAAATCTTTGGATATTCTTTATAGGAAATTACAATGGTGGAGAATACTATGGTTCATAATTTTCTGTTAATGTTAAAACCTATGGTCGGGAGCACCATCGGTTGGATGCTTAAAGGGATGACGATGTGATCATTTATCTAGTTGAACGGGCCTAGGTAAGCACCAAAAATATCAAGTTTGGATGGTATGATAGGTGCACACTGTTTGTCTAAAACTGTGCGAACCTATAGTAGAAAACCATGCGGCTGGAGTAGGTGTGAAGAAGTGCCCCACACGGGCTGCACACAGTTTTCCAAACTGTGTTCCTAGCTCACATGGTTAGTGCCACTTAGGCATTATTATCACACAATCCATTACACATTTTTCACATGGTTAGGGTAAACTATGTGGGGAAACCATGTGATGTAGGATTCCTAAGTAGTGGGAGTCTCACGGTTGGTGTACGGTTTGGAAATTCATATAGCCAAACCATATGAACTATTCTTAAGGGTGAAATTACCATTTTTTCATTTATAGGTTAAATGTTTTAACTCCCTTTATTTCCTCCTCCTTTTTCTCCAGCATTCACAGCTCCCTCCTCTATGGGTTTCTCCACCTCCCTCTATTAGTATTTGATGGTTCTCCTTCATCCATCATCAGATTTTATCACCATCGATCCCTAATTTATCAAGGTACAATATCTTTTCTCCTATTTTTAGGGTGGATGTATGTTTCTCAGATTTCTTCCCTTAGGGATTTTAGTTATTTTATTTATTCATGTACTAATGTGTATCATGCTACCTTCTATATGTTTACTATTTTTTAGTTTTTTATCTTCATCTGGACATGAATTCATGGTTGTAAATTTTCATTGGCCTTTTATATTTTGTTTATATTATTCATCCAATGCTTTTTCTTTCATTATTTGTTGATTTAATTATTGTATGTTGTTTCTCTATTTATTATACCGCTATCATACACTACCAAGAAAGGGGTCGAGATCCCCATGAAACCTAGGTGATCTCTATATTCTAGTTTGATTTATTTTTTAGGGCAGTGGTGTAGTAGAAACAAAATTTTTTTTTTCTAGTTCAGAATTTATCGGCGGTTAAAATCGCCGCTAAATTCCTTGCAGGGCAGCATTTAGCGGCGGTTTTAACCGCCGATTAATATATTACGTTTATATTTAGCGGCTGTTTTTACCGCCGCAAAATAGGCGCATCAAACGGCATAATTTTGTGGTGGTTAAAACCGCCGCGAATAAAAAAGTGTGGTAGACCCATAAAACCGCCGCTAAATGGAGAGAAACCGCCGGGAAATGAGGCATCTACGACACATTTTTTAAACCGCCGCGAAATAGAAAAAACCGCCGCTAAAATATTGCTGATGACAAGTTTAGTGGCGGTTTTTGTAAACCGCCGCCAACCCATTTAGCGGAGGTTTAAACAGCCACTAAATGGGAAAAAAGCCGCCACTAAGGGCTGCTTTTGTTGTAGTTTGATCATATGCACATGTGTTATAACTTGATCATAATTACATTAAGAATTACATGAATGTGTGGCTACAATATAATTCGAGTCATTCATTATAATATCAAGAAGGTTTATCACAATTGTGTCATAAAAGATAACCAATAATAATTTTAATTTATCAAGAACATGTCATTGCTAGATATTACTTCCTTACCCAAATCATTGGCGCCCTATAATGGAACACAATTTGTATGCCTTATTTCAGGTATTCCACATAAGGTAAATATACATAAATCCATAAATATTCCTAGAATGAAAAACTTGTAGGAAATTAAATAGGAAACTAATTAAATTTGGAATATTTCTAGGTAAATACCCACTAACTGAAATAATGAATTCTATGGTATTTACCACAAATAGATAACAGTTATATGGTTTAGTTAATAATTTTCCTAGTGAATCAGTGTATGTGTATCTTGGTGAAAAATCTTCAGTAAAAATATCATGCAAGGGTATTCACATGGGATGGAATGACTACCCATAGCTAATGATAAAGAATGAAAATGTAAATTATGGATCACTCTCTAAGGAGTTGATATTTTCACTATAGAACATGTAAATAGCAACATGAAAACATATATGAAGTTTAAATTACATGATAAATATAGAGAGTGAAAGAGAACATGAACATTGGATATAAATTAGATGGTAAAGAGACTATTTAATGGTATAAATGTTTCTATCATTATGAATATCCCACTATCATCTTTGGAAACTATATGACATTCACATTGTAATGGTTAGTGATATATTAGAAGGAATAAAAATAGTAATTACTGAAGTATATATTTATGGAATATTGATTTAATTTAATGTCAATTTCAATCCACTTATTCTGATCCTTAATTGGGACTCGTAATATAAACATGAATTTTCTAAATAATATAACTCATGAGTGTCAAACAAAGTGTGAAATCAAGGGCCACTAATAGAGCACAAAAATAATTTTCATTTTATAAATAACCAACTATTTTTGGGGAATTATTCCAAATAATCATAGAATCCAAAACCACACAAACTTATAATATCGAAACATGGATTTCATTGCTAGGAAAATGAAACAAACATTAATTTAACAAATTCAGGATGGTTTTATATCTATGGGAAACCATGAGAATTACATCTACATGTGAAGGTAGTTTAATGATAGGGAATAGTGATCTCTCATTGATAAAATTTTATGTAAATTAAGAAAATGATACATCATAATATTACATATTGAATTAAGACAGAATTTAAAATGTCTTGCAAATGTAGTCGTTAAAGATGTGTGATGGACCCATATATCATTAGAGTTTCACCATAGGAAAATTTTATAATGAGATGGAAATTATTTATATTGTTAACAATAATTAATATTCAAAAAAATTGGGTTATTTAAAATCACTTTAAAGCATAAAAATTATAGAATCATAGGCTTATACAATTGAAGAACATGAATCAAAAGAAGTGGAGAAAAATATCCCTTACCTTATGTGGATGATTATTAAATCTATTGATGGAATTCATAAAACCATGGAACCACATTTTAGAGACTATTTATAGATACATTTATAGGTAAATGATGCCTAATTTTTTTAGATTAATATTTGGATGGAATAGTTGTATTTAATCTTTTGGGGTGGTTTTAGTTGCTAAAATATATGATATATTATTGTATAAGGAAACAACTTATGGGTAAATTTACATTAAACAAATTTTATGTATAATTAATTATTTTTGTAGTGTTTTTTCACATTAAAATATTTCTTAAACGAAGTGCATCCTTCAAAACCACTTAATTCATTAACAGAAAACAATTTTATTTACGAATTTGAATTTTTCATTCCAAAAAATAAGGTAAGAATTTATAAATTAAAATTCATTTTAGTACATATGAAATGATGTCTGATTTAATAAAATCATTCATAAACATATAGTCATTATAAAATAATTATGAGTACATAAAAGCATAATTCTTTGTAAAGAAGTAATTTCCACTTTGTCAACCAATAAAAACATTGTTAGAATATTATTGAAAATTCCCTTAAGATTATTTTTATATAATGTGTCAATTTTTTTTTATTTTATCGATATAATTTTCTAGATATTATAATTTTGAAATTTAAATAAATATCCTTATATATTAAAATTTAGTTTTTTTATAAAAATAGTATTATGACCTTTATAAAAATTACATTATCCTTTAAAGAAATATATTATCATTTAAAAATTGTTTTTACAGTTATATCATGAAATTAAATTTTATCAAAAAACATATACATTTACCATAATACACATTTTTAATTGAATATGTTTCTATTATATAAAATAATGCACTTTTGATTATATTGTTAAATAATCCCTTTACCATTACTAGTATAAATTTTAGAGGATGTGAAATGATATTATGAAATATAAAGGTACTTATATGTTTTCATAATAAAATATTCACTATAAAATATGTGTTTAACTAATAATATAATGACACTTTCATGGAATTACATGATGGTATCACCTTCACTATCAAAGAACACGTTGAAAACATTTTATTTTATATGAAAGTCACCAAAAAAACTCCTAAATAATTATAATCATATTCAAAATGATTTTCATAATGTAGTTTCTTGCCCAATACATCCATTATACAAAAAACAATTGGTCAAACCTATTCTAGATAGCAGATCTCAAAATCATATGTCTTCCAATAACTACAAGTTACTACACTAGCCAATATTAATGTCTTTACCAATAGAGACACCCAATTTCTAACTCCCAAGGAAATTCCATTGCGGTTTCCTTACCCTAGAAAACAACTTTGAGGTACTACCACACCATGAGCACTAAAATGCCTCAAATATTGTAAAGCTCATATCATTTCAATTCATCTTCATTCAGACACCGATTCTAAAAATATGTATGGTATCCAATGAAAATTCACCAATGGATATCACTATGAAATTTTGATAACTCAAATTCATCCAATTTCTATCCACTTAATTCTAGAAACAACTATATAAACACTGGTCTCATTCATCCATGGACCATTGAAATGATTGTAGTATTATTGGTAACCTATATCATTCTTCCCACCATATGGCCTTAATTATACCTCACCATAGGTGTAGCAAACAATGAACCACAAACAAAATGTGTTTCACCACTCCAATTCCACACTCATATAATATCACTTCTTAAAAAACACATATATATAATTCTTTATCAATGAATAAAATTGTGTCAACCTTCCCATTAAACCTGATATATTTCCAATGTCTCCCTAACCACAGATGGATATCCTAGATCCTCACCCATGAACCTGGATAGCCTACTCATAAGCATTTTATGTATTTCCATCAACCCTTAACTCACACATAATAATAAAAAATTTCTATTCAGTAGGTTCCACTCATAAAAAACACATGTCACCTCGATTTAATTTTAATGTTAATGAGTGTATGTTCCTATAAAACTTAGTCTATCAGTTAATATTAATATATGATGAGTTTGTCACTTTTAAAACTAACCTAAAACATTGAATATTTTACCATTCTCATAAATCATGCTAATCCAAACCAAAAACAAGTTCCCTTTTCTATACGATTAAAAATAGGACACCTCGCATGTTTTTTGTGTTTTCACCTGCTTAGTTTTTATCTTGTTCTATTCTAATTCATGATAATATACATATGCTCTCACTGTGATCTAATGTTAATCTCGTGACAATGAGGCTATGAACATGACTGGTATTATCCATCAGATATCCTCCCTATCAACGCACATTGGTTTCATTCTGTTGAACCAATGGTATCATTATAACAATTCCAAAAACTCTAGAGTACCTATCTTACATCGATCATAAAAAAATCACATTCCAATTCTTACACAACTAAATGATACATGATTTTGGGCCAACCCTTATCAGGGGATACACTTGGTCATACTAGTAACCAACTCACCAAATATTGAGTGAAAACTGAAAGACTCTAGGATTCCCACATACCCAAATGTTTGTCTAATGATGATAAAAAATTATGTGTAACATTACTATTATGAATCCAAAACTCACATGAACAATATGTAAAACTACACACGAAGGATAGTCTCATGCGTACATATCGGGCTTCAAATGTCATGATAATTCCCAATAACATGGAAACATATCATCACAGACTTGAAAAATGTTCCAAATCATTATCCTACAAGGCTCTTAATCTCATGAATATCACTATATAGAACTTCCACATTGAAAATCATAGAGTATCGGTCATTACTGGATTAAAAAAAATTAGACCATCCTATATGATCTACATCAAGAGAACATATTTACTAGCTTATTTAATTATAATTCTATTCAAGGATATGTAGTGAAATTTCATATAGTTTGTTACCAACAATTTATGTTACCACAATTGAATAAAATCAACCCAAAGAGGGTTTCCCACTAATAAAATACATTCTTTTTTTTTCTGCCGAGGTCACTAAACTTCCATTTCAAAAGGAATTTTTTCTTATTCATCAATATGAATCTAACATTGGATTATAATATCTAATCATTTGTAGAAAAAAATATACATTTCAATCCCAAAATGTATAATGGAACATGGTAATAAAATAACAATAAAAATATTAGTAGTTCTTGAATCATTAAATAGTTGAGAAGAAGTCATCAATGATAAAAATCACACTAGTTGTATGAAAAATTTCATGTCAATAGTACCTTTCATGAATAATTCTTGTAACACCTCCTTCCTCAATCTATTAATAATGAAATCCAAAACTAGTGTCTTTCCAATGGGAGAAGAACCAAAAAAATAAATGATTTAAAATTCATGAATAAAAAAATCACATGCATCACCCAAGGTGAGAACCATTTTAATCATAACATTGAAAATTCAGAACACCTTTCATATACCAAGTAAGATAGACTTTTTACTAGAATAGGTATTCATGACACATCATCATATTAGCTATCAAATGATCCAAAACATTTCTACATCTCTAGTAAATAATATGAAAAATAGCAAAACAAAAGAAAACAACTCTAATGATACTTTGTAACACCCGAGTATTGGGGCCACATGATTGTTTCCCAAGATCGAGTCTCCACACGACCTCAGGCATACCTCCCCATATTCGAAAGTTCTCTTAATAAAACTGAGTGTCTAAGGATATATTATGAGGAGAATATAACCACTATATTATAGTGTCAACTCATTTAATAAATAATAGTGTATTATAAACCACAAAAAATAGAGTATGGAGAAAAATAAAATATTCAAAAATTAATAATATTGCAATGAAACATGCATACAATCACATAGAATTGATATCCTACCAAGATGAGGACACATACAGAATAAAAAATGAAATAAAATAACAATGAATCCCTAATTCGAATTCAAGAATAAACTCATCCAAATAACCATGTATTATTTGGTATATCTTTATCAGTAAATTGTGGTCCTCTTCCTAAAATTTACTTATTACAAACTGAGTGTTTTCTCATGTACCCCATTTTAATGGTGTATTATGCTAGGTGTGAGTATATAACTCGGTAGGAAACCACCAACATGCTCCCACACTATAAAAAATGTTGTGATATGTGTATATGACATTACTAAATGGATGAAATAAATAGTTATAGGAAACAAATATATAATAAATAAAATTAATCCTCAGGTCCAAGACCTTGATTGACCATGGCTCCTTCGGTGAATATTGGGGTGTCTTTGAGAACATCATGACATCATTACATCTATGTAAATAATTAATCCTATGTTGTAACATAGAAATATAATATATTTTTATTGAAAATTCCAGAAAGTATCATTATATTTTCTAATGTTAAATGCCAATTATCCTAGGAATCTATCAAAACTCCAAATTTTACATAATTTCTCAAAGATGACTCTAAAAAAGTCTTGAAATTAAATAATCAAAAACGAATCCTTGTAACCATGACAAAAAATAAAATCTCACGTATCTTGAGCTTCTCAATCATCATGTAATGTACTCAGGATTGACCCAAAACCTACTACCATCCTCATATTAATCTCTCCATAATAATTATAGTGATAATAATCCCAACCGTGATTGGATGCATCCTAGAGTGGATATGAATTCCCAAGAACACTAACATCTAGGGAATCTCATATATAACTTATTTTATAAATCTATTTCTAGATTATTATTCCCACTGTGAAATAGATATATCATATGATACACAGTGGGAATCATTGACGATTTCATCATGTCAATGTTGATTCATACTAATATCTAAAGATGCTAAAAATATGAGACCTAAAAAGCACATCTGAGTACCCACCACACCATTATCATAAATTATAATTCACATAATTAAAACCATATAACTTGTTTCATTTAATCATAAAATAGATCAATGAAAAAAGAAATTATAAAAAATTATTGGGTTTTTGGAACACCCAAAAATATCACCAATATAAATATTTACATGATCTTACATATTCATTATGGGCTCTAAGGGGACACATTCTACCCTCTCACCCCTTCCCATACAAGCTCGCTTAGGGTCGAACATTCATTAAAGTTCCATCTTGGACCCCCTTGATCAATATAATGGGGAGGCACTCTATTTGGGGTCCCATTGTAGAATTGGGAAAAGAGTCAACCCGTATGGGTTCTTGGTCTACCAGAAGTCACTTGGGTTATAAACCATCACAAGATGGATGTCACGATCCCTCATAATTTCATTCCATGGTATGAATTAATGATATTGGAGGGTATAACATATAATAAGACCACTATATAGATCTTCTAATGTGTATCCCATAATTTATGGTCTCTCACGATCATTCATCCACCATGCCAAACAATTATCTACTGATGTTCTATTTTCTTATGCTTAACTCATATCATGGTCCCGCTCATTACCAAATTTGTTCATCCATCTCAATTATTTTAATAAAACTTCATGGAGTTTATATGATTATGTGTATCCACTTATTATTGGTCTTGTCTATCAGAGATAAAGGAGTCAAGCTAGTGCAAAATGTGTATAATAGCCCACGCACAATGTCTCTCTATTATTAGGGGATCATATGAGTTCAACAAATAAATTAAAATAAAAATATTTATATTAAATTAAAAAACTAAATTAAAATAGGTATACTTCTTTATATGAAAGGTTCTATACACAAACATGCATATATACGTCATGAAATAATCCATATGGTGGGTGCGTGGGATAGTTGACTTTTAGAATTCATTGCCCCTTTATTTCCAATCCCGATAACTATTGTCTTGGAACATCCAATCATGGCTAGGGTGGTATAAGAACCAATAGCCATTATGATAACTCCCATGAACCTTACCCAAAACATGGAATCACAATTAACTAATTATTTATAAAATTAAGAATTATAAAAATTTTAAAATGGAATTATCACTGAAAACTCACCTTATTGTCATGTCTCTTTATTACTGGGACCAAACCACTGTATGAGCTCTTATGTAAGCCTCCGGTATCATCACAATAAAAATTCCCAACTTTGAAATCTTTACAATGAATAATTTCATTTTTTTATATAAAGGGGAAAATAATATTTTCATTGCGGGACATACCATTGAAAATTTGAAAAATGTAGACTGACATTCCTCATTATAAGACACCACCTTAATAAGAATCATGTTGGTTTTGAAGGAATATTTATATTTCACTGTCCTCTAGTGAAATCACAAAATTATAACATATATCATAGGAAACCAAATTAATATAATGCGAAGAGGGTGAACATGATGGGATGGGAGAGAGAATCATCTAAAAAATCCATGTAAAAATCATCAAAACAAACTCCAAATTATGGGCGTTGAATGATGGAAAGAGGAGATGAAACATTGGTCATGCACTCAAACAGGAAGACATGGAGGTGATTATAATAATTAAATTCATGTTCATAGGTTTGTTTCCAAAATCTTCCATTTTAAGCTAATCGGTTCTAGAACACTAGCTAGGATGTGTCTTATAGGCCCCATAGAGCCCCACCGGCTAATCAATAGGCATAGATTGACTAGTAATTCTCTATATACTATAGTACAAATATATTAGTGTCCCTACATTTCTATCCCACTAATTTGATTCTGTTTTGGCCTTCATTAATTATCTAAAACAACTTTTATGATAAATTCAATACTTCAAATTTCTATATCAAATGCTGGTTTAAAATCAGACCAGCCCACTAAATTGATAACTAAAATTTCCCTTCAATTTCAAATGATCATGTAGACATGGGGTCTTATAGTTCCTTAGTTTAAAATTGAATTTTATCATTATTATACAATTTTTAATAAAAATAAGAAAATCTTTATTAAATTTTTACTTTGAGAAATATGGGTGATTAAGGTTTACTAAAATTCCATGAAAAAACAACCTATTAGTTTTGGGAAAATATATCTAATGAATACACTTAATCTCAAAGTCCATGAAGATAATACCAATGATGAAACTTAACAATATATTAATCAATGTTGGAAATTTCATAAATTTAGACATGGGATATTGTTTTTCTATCATTTTAATCAAATTATAAATCCCGATCAAAAAGTTATTTTCAAAAAATATGATTCTTAAGGAAATAATATAGTATAAGTATTATATTTATTAATAAGGTAATATTATCATAGATAATAATTCTCACATATAACATTCATAATAGAATATCCAAAAATTTCATAACAGTACCTCATTGGGTAGCTTCTAGTAAATTTCCTATAACATTTATTGTCCATGACTATGAACTAATTGATATAATATATTATCAATGTTATTGGGCCCACTGATATATGATAACTCTTGGAATCTTATCCAGATTTATCTTAAGAAACATATTATTATTTGTCATATTTTTTTGATACAAATGTATATGTGAATATTCCTCTTCAATATAATGAAAATATGTGGGATTTTATAACCAATTTATTATGTAAAAAATTACAAGAAGGATCCTCAATATCATCTCCATGGTTTTAGATTTTAGTTACTCACCTACCATATAATATTTTATTCCCCGGTCCTTAGAAAATATCTTTGATAAGAGGTGAATTATTTACTTACACTTATGGTCATATTTATATTTTTCTTATAACTATTCTACCTTAATAGGATTATAACTTCTATCTTTAGTTTCATGTTTTTTCCCCAATGATAATATTGTTTTCAAGTACTGATGTTGTGGGTCTCCTTATTTTACAAAGAAAAAACCCAGGAATTACCAAACTATCATCCTCATACTCAGGATATAATCCACAAAATGGTATGATATATTCATCAATATTATATTTTCCTACTACACATTCCTGTTAAATACTAGTCATTAGATATGTGTCTGAGATAATTGTATCTATTTTATTATAATGTTCTCCACTAGTAATCCCTTAAGACTCTACCAAATATCACAAATATCTTTTTCAGAAACTATAACCATTTATAAAACTAACATACTCCCATTTATTTGAAAATAATTTGGACTCCATTAAATAGGTATCACAGTGTCCTATCAATATTTTATAACTATCCATATTTTGTTTTTTCTATTGATATTCATGTTGATTAAGGACTATATTTAAAGATCCAATATTCTCATGAGTATTATATGATTTATTCCCTTACTGAATCAATTGTGGATTTTTTAAGATAATATAGAATATTATATTTATTTAAAAAACCTAGACAAATGATATTTAGTTATTTTTAATTAATACCACCCCCACACTTATATGAATTACTGTTCATAGTATATGACTCTAACTAGAAAATAGGAATCATAAATCTACTATATTTTCTCCCCTTACTATAATACATATGTATAGATATGTTTTAAAAGAAATCTAATATTTAATAATTGTAATATTTTTTATATAAATATTATTGTGTGAATGGAATCTATGATGATGGCAGATGAGTTTTTTTAACTTATTAATTATTTTTCTATTAAAAATAATAAATTCATATAAATCATTAAAAAGGAGTACTAAAATATGGGGTTTAGAGGAAAAAAATAATGAGTTTCCACTAGAATAACAACAATCAATTTTTAAACAATCTCAACATTCTTCATCCTTTTATTGTGTAATTTTTTATATAGTGATTAATTTTTAAATATCTGTTACCACTATTCTTTCATGTAATGAAATTATTTTAGTACATTTCAGATTTAAATTTTTATTTTCCAAATTTAATCCTATATTCTATGATAATTATGTTTTATGATATTAGATAGTGTTTTCAATGATATATTATATAATTTTAGATGAAATAGTACCATGAAATGCATGTTTTATTATAACTTGTTTTTTGGAATATTTAATTATTTATTTTAAATTTTTTAACTTTTCAATAGGACTCTTATGTTTAATAACGATTTAAATATTTTATTTTTGTTTGCGTATAATTAATATATTATTTATTCATGTTTCAATTATGAATATTATTTATATAATATTATTATAAATTGATATGTATTTACTATGTCATAATATAAAGTTTTTATCTGTTATGATTATATATCAATTGAAATAACATGACTATTTCATGTTGTGTGGAATGTTGTCATTATTTTTTCAAATCTGAATTGATGTTGTATATTGACAAATGATAATTTATTTTATATTTCAAATTATATTTTTATTGATTGAAGTAGGTTACGTTTGATAATACATTTTTATCCTAACATTATTTTATAGTTATTATTAAAAATTATTATTAACAATTTAATATTTTGACATGTAATATTTTATTATATGTTTTTGTTTATTATTTATATATTTTAAACATTATTAAATAAGTCATAGTGTTCAGTTATTACTGAAGAAAAAAAATTGTTTTATATTATAGATGAACATTTTATGTAAATTATCCTTTTAATTCAATTATTTTAGATTAATACTTATGTAAAATTATAATCCAAGACCCCCATATTAGGTTTTAATGGTTTCCATTAGATGATGAAATCCTTACATTACATATATATCATTACATAAGTAGTGAATAAAGTTATATATAACTATTTTTTATTATGTGTTGAATATTTTTTATTTGACATGATTATTTTTTATATATTTTATTTATTTATAAGAATATGAATGACTACATTTTAGATGTTATAGAAAAGAAAAGTATTCAACTAGGAACTCACACAAACCATATATTTACATGTGGTCCACAACTCATAATATACCATTTTGGTGTAATAGGTGAGGCTATAGATAATGATTTTGAATTCCATTGTATTTTGGATAAAAAGTATACAATGTTCGATTTCATGTACCATATGAAATACTAAACACAAAATGAATTTAAATTTGATGTTTATAACCTATTTTTTGGATTAGAATGTCATAAATGGAGTATCCATTTTATGATATACATGTATAAAAAAACTTAAGAAAAAAGTCAATTATTAATTCCAAGGAAAATTAAATATATTTTAAAAAACTTCCTTGAAGGTGATATTCATTAGAAATTATATTTACGTACACAATGTATTTCTACCAAAATAAATTAAACAAATATCTCATGATGAATGATTTTGATAAATTTTATTGATCATATAATTAATAAAATAAAATAAAAATTAATTAATTTTATCAACTTTTATAATTTTTTATTATATAATTGAAATATTTTTTGTATAATAATTTAAAAATTATCTTAGATTGATTTTTTGATATTTTTATGAAATGTTTGAATTTTTAAATCTTTCATTTATTATATTTAAATGAAGTGAATTGAAATCTTAATTATGTTATGATTTTTTAAAATAAAATAAATAATTTCATAATAATCATTATTATATATTTTCAATGAGTTGATATTTATGTTTATAAATGCATTTCTCTAAAAACTATTTTTAATTTCATATTCTGCACATATATTAACATTCAATCCTTCAAATTTAATAAATTGTGTCATTAAAAATGTATTCCATAATTTTAATCATAGGTTTTAAATTCAATAATCATGTAAATTTCGGTTTGTTTCATAATGAATAATAATAATCATAAATTATCATTACCTCTGTAAACGGTAAACCCAGATAATTAAGGATAAAACATTTTGAAAATGTCTGAAAAGAACTTACTATTTATTATTTTTAATGTAATTTCAGCCCTTATAGTGTTTAAACTATAAATATAATATTTTTAGTAAAGCATGTTCATGAATAAATATATTATAATTATAAGGACCCGACCATAAACATTACTTATTAATGAATTAAGTTAATAATTCAAATTGAGGACCTTTTCAGGTTATAGTTTTAGAGAATTAGGTCATAGCTATTACATCTCAAAGATTACAAAGTAGTCACATCTACTCAGCTTCCATTTTTTCGCAAAATAAAAACTCTTGAACAAAAGAGTCTTGTCTAGTTCCTTGTTTTAGACAGCCTGACGTTTCCATGATCCCGTCCTTGACCCTTTTCAACTTTATGTCCTGTGAAAAACATTTCAGAAAAACATGGGATGAGAATAAATAGCTCAGTAAGGGTTATAACAATATGGAAAGAATACATTAGTCCATGTATACATAAGAATCAATGAAATCATACTTTACTCATAAAACATAACCAATTTAACATACCTCATGAAATCATAAGATTTATGAATAACTCATAGGAATCATAAAACATAAAGGTAACTTGAGGCATTCATAACATTCTTACGTATGGATTAACCCTCATGGTTATGTTTGGAATACCAATCACAGTATATTCCCTAAATCTCTTTAGAGAAACCTTAATGTTTAACCCCTTCACGTTACCCAATGCATTGGACAGCTATATCGGGCTCACCCACCCTTAGTTTATCACGGAACCACCTGTCTTCATAAACAATGCCCAAGAACCATAACATAATCACAACACATAACATAAGCATAAAGTAAAGATAACATTTCCACATTGCAATAACAATATAAAATTTTAAGATATTGAAATAATGAATCCATTCTAAAAACCATTTTCACAACCATTCAAAACATTTAATAAAGACATTTTTGAATCAAAGTGTTCCATACCACTTTGAAGCTTTTAACATTTCAAACAATTAATATACACATAATTAAATCCTTAAAAACATTTTGAAATCATTGATATTAATGAGAAATATTTCTAATAATAAATCATTAATACATTTAAAACGATATTTTAGTTAATGGGGTTTTACCAAAATGAGAGACACTTGAATACAATAATTAAGGAATTACATTTAATCAGCAACATTATAATATAATGTGAATAAAGTTATTCATGATATAAGATGCCAAAGCGCAGTATATACACCCTATAAGATTTAATTGGTGCATAACATCAATGATGTCATAATAGAAATGTAAAATGAGATGAAATCCCTTATAAAGAAGGTATCCTTAAATTAAGGACAAATCAACCTCACAATTATGTGTGAAAAATATAAACACACCCAATATAAGTGGATATTATGTATAAAAAATCAGAGTCATTCACACATATTGACAGCATGACATGTTCATGGAGTACAAGTTTAACCAAAAAGATTGAAATTGAGTTAAGAAGATCCCTTGCCAGAATTCGGCAGCCTAACGGCGTCACCTTAAAAATCATAAAACGAGTTGATGGGAGAGAAAATGGTATCTCATCACTTGGACATACAATTTACATCAATAAGGATATATAAGAACATATTACAACATAAAAAGATGCAAATTAAAAGACATAACAAAATAAGTCTTTTTAAAAGAGGAGTGTGAATGGTTCCCCTACCAATTTGGGGAACATTCGAAACGCGCACCCCATGAAAGAAAGGGGCATACAATGAAGATTTAAATACCCATAAATGAGAGTTTATTACATATATAGTAAGATAATGGGTAGTAAATACACCACACAAAACGAAATAGTGGCCAATGTAGCATGAATCTCACAGGAACAAAAAGTGTGATGAAAATCCCCATCTAAAAATTCAATAGCCTAACAGCGCCAAATAAAACATCCAAAAGTGTATTAATGAGATCAAATAGGGTCTCTAATAATATTAAAATAAAACTTAATGCAATAGTAATATAAAATAACATCCCTCAAAATAAGAAAGAGGAGCTTAAAGTATGTTACATAAAAAAGAGTACTTAAAAAGAAAGATAGAGGTATGATCCCTTACGAAAATTCGGCAGCCTAATGGTGCCACATAAAAATTATAAAAATGAATTGATGAGAGTAAGAGGGGTTATCTCATAATTTGAAAATACAAATTATAGTATGGTTAATATAAAATAACATCCTCCAACATAAGAACATGGAACATAAATGAAATGACATAAAAGAGGGTACTTGAAATGAAAGAGAGAGTTCGGATCCCTTACCTAAAGTCCGACTTGTCTTGTTCATTTCTTTATATTCCTGAATAATAAAATTTGGTCAATTTATAATTTCTGAAGTACCTCCTTTAAAGTTTATTATTTAATTCATATCACATATTATAATGTTATAATAATTAGTCAATTATGTGAGTTCATATCAGATGTTTTTGTTGATGTTTGGTACATGAGTAAAAAATGAACTTGTTTGAAAAGAATTGTCCATGTAGTTATAAGTAAATCATATCCAGAATAGTATTAATGATTTAAATATATTATATGTCCAGTAAATATTCATTTTATACTATTCCATAACATTTGGAGATAAAAATAAATGAAATGCACCGTTCATGGAGACGTTAGGCCGTACGTACGCATGAACGCTACTTTCTTTTCTTTGTCATATTAATAGAATTAAAAATAATTGAGAGATATATATATTATAATTCAAGTATAATATATAGGTTATATAGTTCACATAAGTTAATTAATTTAATTTTTTATACATTCCATGTATTGCATGAACGAGTCACTTCACTTGAGGGGGCGGTTGTCCACAATTCCTCGTATGAAATTATCGCATTTGCACAACATGCAAAGCATAAAAGTATGTTTTAAATATAAAATACAAGAAGAATATATGAAACCTAAATACCATATATATCATATATAAAATACATTGACTTAATAATGGACATCATGAAAGGATTTAAGAGATGATTGAACAATCATCGTTTCGTGAGGCAGTAATTCACCACCCACAGAAACAGTATGTTCTTTAACCATTAGACGAAGGTGTGTGTAAGTTTAGCTCAAATCCGTAACATAAAAACATCCTATTATATTGAAGATACTGGTTTTGTTACAAAATAAAGGAATAAAAAGATTTTAGGGGTTTGGAGAAGAAAAATTAAACAAAAGAACACAAGTCAAGACATCACTACTACAACCTGCCCCTTTATTAGCGCTAAAAACCAGCATTAACAGTGCTAGAAAAGCGCTGTTAATTCCGGTGTAGATAAAGGGGTCCTTTATCAGTGTGTCGTGGAGTGCTGATAAAGGTCACCTATATCAGCGCTTCTCGGAGCTCTGATAAAGGGTCCCTTTATCAGCGCTCCTCTAGAGCTGTTAAAGTTGTTCTTTATCAGTTCTAAAAAAGTGCTGATAAAGGCCCCAGCGCCTGCACCTAAAAAACAGTACCTGCACACCTGCACACCAGAATACCTGCACAAAGTAGCACATGCACACCTGCACACCATAGCACCCGCACCCAATATTTTGACTAAAAACGGTATATACATTTACTTAACATCATGAATACAAAAAAACGCATTACTATATAAATTTCAAACATTTTTTACGTGGTTACATTTACAATTATTCAACAACAGTTATAAACATTCGTGTTTCATCCTTTGATATCCGTGATCCACTCTCGATGGTATTTGTTGCCGAACAAAGAATCTGAACTCAAGGAAACAAATTCACCTATATAAGAAAACAAATATTATGTTAGTAATGCAATAATGAAAGAAATTAAAATAGTAATATGAAAGAATACATTAATATGGAAATGTGAAACTAAAATATTAAATTTTAAACTCAAAATTTTTCATTTTCATAACAATGAAAGAGAATAATGTAAAATAAATATGTTTTTGATTGATTTATCTCATTTAATAAATACAGATTCTTTATCTAATGAAAAGCTTTACTGGTCACACCGTGCTTCGGATTGAGGTGCGGTCGATTCATACACGTCACAAATGATTCGTGGATCGTTGTCCTAAAGTATCAAAACAATCCGAATGTGTTTGCTTGGTTTGGCGTATGTCATTGGTGTTGTTTTCCAAAGTTTATGTCATTTTCAAACTGATATCAGACAATTTTAGCCATACCGGTCACACCGTGCGTTGGATTGAGGTGTTGTCGATTCTTACACGTCACAAATGACTCGTGGATCATTGTCCTAAAGTATTAAAACAATCCGAACGTGTTTGCTCAGTTTGGCGTATGTCATTGGTGTTGTTTTCCAAAGTTTATCTAAATTTGAAACTGATATCAGACACTTTTAGCCATACCGGTCACACCGTGCATCAGATTGAGGTGAGGTCAATTCGTACATGTCACAAATGACTCGTGGATCGTTTTTCTAAAGTATCAAAACAATCCGAACGTGTTTGCTCGGTTTGGCATATGACATTGGTGTTATTTTCGAAAGTTTATCTCAATTTGAAACTGATATCAGACACTTTTAGCCATACCGGTCACACCGTGCGTCGGATTGAGGTGTGGTCAATTCGTACACGTCACAAATGAGTCGTGGATAGTTTTCCTAAAGTATAAAAACAATCCAAATGCATTTGCTCAGTTTGTCGTATGTCATTGGTGTTGTTTTCCAAAGTTTATGTCATTTTCAAACTGATATCAGACAATTTTAGCCATACCGGTCACACTGTGCGTCAGATTGAGGTGAGGTCATTTCTTACACATCACAAATGACTCGTGGATCATTTTCCTAATGTATCAAAACAATCCAAACGCGTTTGCTTGGTTTGGTGTCTGTCATTGGTGTTGTTTCCTAAAGATTATGTCATTTTCAAACTGATATCAGACAATTTTAGCCATACCGGTCACATCGTGCGTCGGATTGAGGTGCGGTCAATTCGTACATGTCAAAAATGACTCGTGGATCATTTTCCTAAAGTATCAAAACAATCTGAACGCGTTTGATCGGTTTGGAGTATGTCATTGGTGTTGTTTTCCAAAGTTTATGTCATTTTCAAAATGATATCAGACACTTTTAGCCATAACGGTCACACCGTGTGTCGGATTGAGGTGCGGTCAATTCTTACACGTCAAAAATGACTCGTGGATAATTTTACAAAAGTATCAAAACAATCTGAACACATTTGTTCAGTTTGGACTATGTCATTGGTGTTGTTTTCCAAAGTTTATCTCAATTTGAAACTGATATCAGACACTTTTAGCCATACCAGACACTCCGTGCATCGGATTGAGGTGAGGTCGTTTCGTACATGTCACAAATGACTCGTGGATCGTTGTCCTAAAGTATCAAAACAATCCAAAGGCGTTTTCTCAGTTTTCTATGTTTCATTGTTGTTGTTTTCCAAAGTTTATGTCATTTTCAAACTGATATCAGACAATTTTAGCCATACCGGTCACACCATGCATCGGATTGAGGTGCAGTCAATTCTTACACGTCACAAATGACTCTTGGATCATTTTCCTAATGTATCAAAATAATCCGAACGTGTTTGATCGGTTCTCCATGTGTCATTGGTGTTGTTTTCCAAAGTTTATCTCAATTTGAAACTGATATCAGACACTTTTAGCCATACCGGTCACACCGTGCGTCGGATTGAGGTTCGGTTGATTTGTACACGTCACAAATGACTCTTGGATCATTTTCCTAAAGTATCAAAACAATCGGAACGCGTTTTCTTGGTTTTCCGTATGTCATTGTTGTTGTTTTCCAAAGTTTATCTCAATTTGAAACTGAAATCAGATTCTTTTAGCCATACCGGTCACACTGTGCGTCGGCTTGAGGTGTGGTCGATTCTCACACATCACAAACGAATCGTGGATCATTTTCCTTAAGTATCAAAACAATCTGAATCCTTTTGATCGGTTTGGCCTATGTCATTGGTGTTGTTTTCCAAAGTTTATGTCATTTTCAAACTGATATCAGACAATTTTAGCCATACCGGTCATACCGTGCATCGGATTGAGGTGCGGTCAACTTTTACACTTCAAAAATGACTCGTGGATCATTTTTATAAAGTATAAAAACAATCCGAATCCGTTTGCTTGGTTTTCCATGTGTCATTGGTGTTTTTTTCCAAAGTTTATGTCATTTTCAAACTGATATCAGACAATTTTAGCCATACCGGTCACACCGTGTGTCGGATTGAGGTGTGGTTGATTCGTACACGTCACAAATGACTCGTGGATAATTTTCCTAAAGTATCAAAACAATCCTAACGTGCTTGCTTGGTTTGGCGTATGTCATTGGTGTTGTTTTCCAAAGTTTATCTCAATTTGAAACTGATATCAGTCACTTTTAGCCATACCGGTCACACTGTGCGTCGGATTGAGGTACGGTCGATTCGTACACGTCACAAATGACTTTTGGATCGTTGTCCTAAAGTATCAAAATAATCCGAATGTGTTTTCTCTGTTTGGAGTATGTCAAGGGTGTTGTTTTCCAAATTTTATCCCAATTTGAAACTGATATCAGACACTTTTAGCCATACCGGTCACACCATGCGTCGGATTGAGGTGCGGTCGATTCGTACATGTCACAAATGACTCTTATATTGTTGTCATAAAGTATCAAAACAATCCGAACACATTTTCTCAGTTTGGCATATGTCATTGGTGTTGTTTTCCAATGTTTATCTCAATTTGAAACAGATATCAGACACTTTTAGCCATACCGGTCACACCGTGCGTCAGATTGAGGTGTGGTCTATTCGTACACGTCTCAAATGACTCGTGGATCATTTTCTTAAAGTATCAAAACAATCCGAATGCGTTTTATCGGTTTGGAATATGTCATTATTGTTGTTTTCCAAAGTTTATGTCATTTTCAAACTGATATTAGACAATTTTAGCCATACCGGTTACATCGTGCGTCGGATTGAGGTGTGGTTGATTCATACATGTCAAAAATGACTCTTGGATCGTTTTCCTAATGTATCAAAACAATCCGAAAGTGTTTTCTCAGTTTGTCGTTTGTCATTGGTGTTTTTTTCCATAGTTTATGTCATTTTCAAACTGATATCAGACAATTTTAGCCATACCGGTCACACTATGCGTCAGATTGAGGTGCTGTCGATTCGTACACGTCACAAATTACTCGTGGATCCTTTTCCTAAAGTATCAAAACAATCAGAAGGCTTTTGCTCGGTTTTCCGTGTGTCATTGGTGTTATTTTCCAATGTTTATGTCATTTTCAAACTGATATCAGACAATTTTAGCCATACCGGTCACACCGTGCATCGGATTGAGGTGCGGTCAATTCTTACACGTCACAAATGACTCGTGGATCGTTTTCCTAAAGTATCAAAACAATCCGAATGCGTTTTATCAGTTTTATATGTGTCATTGGTGTTGTTTTCCAATGTTTAAGTCATTTTCAAACTGATATCAGACAATTTTATCCATACCAGTCACATCGTGTGTCGGATTGAGCTGCGGTTGATTTTTACACATCACAAATGACTCGTGGATCGTTGTCCGAAAGTATCAAAACAATCCGAAAGCATTTGCTCAGTTTTCCGTATGTCATTGGTGTTGTTTTCCAAAGTTTATCTCAATTTGAAACTGATATCATTCACTTTTATCCATATCGGTCACACCGTGCGTCGGATTGAGGTGTGGTCGATTCGTAAACGTCAAAAATGACTCGTGGATCGTTTTCCTAAAGTATCAGAACAATCCGATTGCGTTTTCTTAGTTTGGCATATGTCATTGGTGTTGTTTTCCAAAGTTTATCTCAATTTGAAACTAAGTAGTAGGAATTCACTAATCTAAGGATATGAAACATAAGAAAGGGAGTTCATAGATGCTCAATAAGTGTAAAGGGAGATATCAATGACCATATAAAGATAACATAAGTATTAGTAATTCACCTTCATTGTTCTATTTGTTTACATTCTTCGATCAGGTACGCTGCCCATTTGTTTCTAAACACATTTATATAATCTTTTGAATAGGATTTTTTGCGACAGACATAGTAGTACTGAAAAAATATAAATACACAATGGATTAATAATTATTTTAAATAAAGTAGTAATTATTTTCAAAAATACCTCTTCAGGGAAGATAGTTTGTTCATGAAATATGATCTCTTTCATAAATTTACAAACATAATAACCGTAGTCCTTGTCATTTGTTTGTTTCAGACACTAGAAAACATCGAGAAAAATAATTAATTTTTTTTATATTTATTTGGATAGTGAAATATAATTATATATACCCAGATACTTCTCCATTTGTAGATCTTGTGGGCATTGTCGTCCTTATGCCCTGGATTCATTCCAGCCTTTACACGATATTCATACACCGCCATATCATAGAAAAATCCTCATTAAAAGATAATATAAATTATATAACTAGATATTTAGTTCTAAAATGTTGGATCTAGTGTATAACAAATTGAAAATCGCCATCATGTGTGGTCGGTTAGTTGGATATCCATGCAGTGAATCCAGAAAATAAATCTTTGGAGTTTCCAAATTGACTGCAATGAGCATCCAATGTTCCCTAAAAATAGAAAAAGAAATAAGTACTGATAGAAATGAAAATATAATTGATATGATTAAAATGTAGAGTTTTACCCTTGCATCGTTGTTATTAAAAAGAGCCTGTCAGTCGTAATTCTTCTTTGAAGCGTTCTGAGAAGATTTGACATCAATTCAGCCTGAAAATTAGAATCTATTTCTGTTCGTTGTGTAGAAATGGTGTGAGAACTAACGAGTCCAAATTTGTATTCATGGGAAAATCAATTCAATTGTTTTTAATATATAAGCCTGTGAAAAATATGATATGTATTTATCCATAATTATCAAAGTATATTAGCTTCTATAAAATCAAATCATGAAAACATACCTCATGTATACATTTATAACTGTGGCGCCTAGCCAGTCGTATGTGATGATCTCAGAAACAGCGTCTGCACTAATGAAATCTATTGTTTCCTCTCTGTATATATCTTTTTCACAAACAATTGTATGACTCTTTCCGTCTTTCATTTTCGTATCCACATGAGCTTGCAATGATATTAAATGTGGATATAGAACGGGCGGGGTGAACGCACTCTCAGTAGATCGTTTTGATCGGTTGGTTGATCCAATCTTGGAGCCGCTCTTTCGTTTTAGCTTCTCCATTTTATCCTTCTGTAATAACATTCATCGGTTTAGCCATTTTATAATTTAATGTTAATGGTTCTACTTGAAAAATGAACTGGAAATGAATACCTCCTACTCGACGTGTTTTTTTACAAGATTCGACAACCATGCAACGAATGTTCTAATAGCTTTTTCCACCATATGAATGTCGTCATTGTCATTTGGCACAGGTAGCTCAGCGCTCGGCTCATGATCTACGTTAATCGACACTTTGACATGACCGGTTGGAAGTGGTCTGGTGTGTAGGGTGTCATTCTGCATATTGAACACCGTAGCCCTCGCTACAAGGTGATGGGTGGGAGTTGACAGATATAAATTAGAGTCATTTTCATCCTGCAGAATATCATTAAATGGAAGGTATCAGTGTCTATGTGATTCACATCTCACAAAAATGAATATTATAACATTGATTACCTTGGTTAAGTCAGGTCTTTGAGGGGAATGGCTTGCCTCAAAGCTGGTGAGGGGTGGATCTTCTCGTGGGGGTTGTTCTTGAGTTGTTTGTTCTCATCGCCTCTCCTCCATCAAACTCTTTAGCATCTCTCCCTGATTTTGGATTAGTTCTTCAAGGGTAGATACTCTATCTCTCAGTACATGCAATTATTTAGTTTGTTCATCCTCATGTTTTTTTTCTTAAAATATGTCTTGGGAGACACCCCAAAACCCACACCTCTGATGCGGCCATTCTGTTCTGGCTGTTTCACGGCCGTTGAAAGTATTTATACATCCGGTGCGGGTGTTGTTGATTCCTGTGACTATGTCAAATAGAAAATATGAAAAAATAAGTAAGCATCATTATGTAATAGTAATTTTAAGCAAAATAAGTTTATATTATGTCATACTTACACATGTTTCCCACACATTTTGTGTGTTTTCATATACCAGTTTCCCCTCTTTATTAACACGAGCCTCCTTCCATATCACATGGCGTGGAATGGAAGTGAATTGAGATTTTTCTTCATCAATCTGCATATAAATAGAGAAACATGGTTACAGTGTTGTTTTATGTCACATAAAATTATTAGGGTACTTTTAAAATACATACAAATTGTTTTTCAATTGAAGCCTACCCCAACTTTGCTTTATGGTAGGGGTACGCTGGTTTTTCTTCCCGTTCTTTATTTTTAGCACACAGTTTCTATTTCATAAATAAAAACCTATCAATCAATGTGATGAATACAAGCAACATTACACAACGTGTAACCAAACACAATGTACCTAAAAATTCTTTTCCGCACGACGGTTGCAAAATGCATCCCACGTTCCTTGAGATATCAAGTGTGCATAAAGAGGAGGCGGGTGCGGCTTGATTTTCCCTTCAGCATCTTTTAGATGATTTTTCGTTAAAATGGTGCGAAAGCCTCTATGATTCCTTCCTGCCAGTCTGAAAACATATTCTTTGTGTGAAACATCTACTATAATGCACTCTGCAAGATATGATGAAGGGTTAGTCAATATTTTAATATTTTATTTTTTTTAATAAATTAAATAGATGATATCGTAATGTTACAGTAATCTCTTCCCACATTAATGTTTTCAACCCGCTGACAACATGGTTCCACGACTCTACATCAATCGGCACGCGTTGTCAAGTGACGATTCCAATGTAGCTAATAAACATGGCTTTGTTGGGGTTTACATGCTGGCCTAGCTTATTCCATCCCACCTCATATTTGATGCCTTTTGATTTTTCCTTAAGTATTTTTTCTAAAACTTTCAAAATACGGTGCACCTGTTTTTTTTTTGCCACTGGGGTTTCATCGCCTACCATTTCCTCAGTTTTTACATCATCATTATGTTTATCCGAAGCGCTAGCTTCGACATTGACACCAACTGCAACAGGTTGAGAGACCTGTTGTACGTCAGCAGTGGGACTAGCTGCAACAGGTTGAGAGACCTGTTGTCTCTCAGTAGTGGGACCAGCTGCAATAGGTTGAGAGACATGTTGTACGTCAGCAGTGGGACCAGCTGCAACATGTTGGGAGACCTGTTGTATGTCAGTAGTGGGACCAGCTGCAACAGGTTGAGAGGCTTGTTGTCTCTCAGCAATGGGACCAGCTGCAACAGGTTGAGAGACATGTTGTGTCTCGGAATTGGGTGCATCAGCAGGTGAAGAAGTCATTATCTGCAGAACTGGTTTAAAATTTATGTTAGATCAAATAAAAGAAGCAGCGAACAGATAATAACATAATGTAACACAATCTATATTACAATAAAAATCAATAACCCGATTATTGAACTCCCTTTTTTTAAAAGACTGAAGGGATTTGACCCCTCTATCATCTATCCATATCCCTTAATTATGGTCTCCTCTGATATACAAAACGTCGTCTACATTGGGCCCACTGCGAAATGATTATGAAATCCCAATGAAAGGGTCATCTTCCGTTGAATTTTCATCTGACCATTCAGCTGTTTTGGTCGATAACAGAACAATCCACCACTTTCGGATTGCGGGATCAGGAACATAAAATACTTGCACTGCCTATGATGCTGTTATAAATTGTCCGTCTTTCTCCCCTTCCTTACTGAAATCAACTTTCACAAATGCCAAATCATTTATTTTAACAGCACTCCTGTTATCAACCCACTTGCATTGAAATATCGGAACTTGAAATTCCGTATAATACAACTCCCATATTTGTTTGATGATTCCAAAGTATGACATATTCGCATAAATTGGATTTATATCCTCAGAAACGGAAACATGCATCGCTTCAGCCACAAGTGTAACCCCACTATTTTGCATGGTACTGTCTTCATCATGTTCATTAGTATAAAATGTATAACCATTAACTACATAATCATTGTAAGATAATGCATACACACTTGGTCCTCCGGCTAGCCATCAAAGTCGTTCCGAAATAGACATTAGATTTTCATCTGACTTCTTAAAAATATGATCTTGAAACCATCCTATAAACTGTCGATTATGTGTATCTGATATCCATTTCTCAGCCCTTGATGGATTCAATTGCCTAAGAATTTCTTTGTGGATTTCAACATATGGGTCAACGTCCAAACTGTTATGCAAAACATAAAGGTGGGCCTGCTCCCGATCTATAATATTGATTGTGACAACCTTTCTTCCAGAAATTCCTTCACCCACTAGCCACCCAGTGTGACGAGATTTCGGTAAGCCAATGCTTTCCACACCAGACAAGTATTCGGTACAATATTCAACGGCTTCCTCAACAATATATCACTTTGCAATACAACCCTCTGGCCGACTTCTATTTTTGACATACCCTTTCAAAATCTTCATATACTGTTCAATGGGGTACATCCATCTGTAATGTACATGACCACATAGTCGAATCTCTCTCACCAAGTGGACCATCAAATGAACTATCTTATCAAAAAATGAAGGCGGGGAGAACATTTATAATTCACATAATATGACGGCAATTTCTTTTTCCATAGCTGGCAATTTTGTCGGGTCTATAACTTTGCTGCATATAGCTTTGAAGAAGAAACACAGTTTCGTTAATGTATGGCGGACATTCTTGGTAAAAATGCAACGTAAAGCAATTGGAATGATATTTTGCATCAAAAAATGACTGTCATGTGATTTCAGACCTTTTAACTTCAAGTCACTCATTGAAACAAGGTTACTGATATTTGAAGAATACCCATGTGGAACCTTTATGTCATTCAAGAGGTTGAAAACTGATATCTCTCCTGCTTGGAAAGAGTGTAAGAAGCAGGAGGAAGAAATGTTTGTTTTTCACCCTTTATTGGTGCCAACACTTCTCATATTCCCATCTCAACTGTCACATACAAGACATATTTTAAAAGTATTTTTCATTTAATTGACATCCTTTCTTTGTTTTGGGGGTTTCCATAGGTTTTAGGGAGGAATAGTAGAGTATTCATGAATTGGGCCAAACCGTGAGCCCAATTCCAGATTAAAAAATAAATATTGTATCTTTTATAAATATTTCATTTTTCAACATTTTTCATCCATTCAAATTCCTACTTGATCTCCCCTAACCTTTTAACACCACCAATGTAATTTGGAGCTTTTAGAAATCCATAACCAGGGGTTATTTGGGTTTTTATCTAAGGGATTGGGTTTGCCCGAAAGCCCAATTCCTGTTTTAAAAATAAAATTTGATTTTGTTATAACATATTCAATATTTGGTATATTTCGGTGATTCCAAGTCTCACCCAAGCCCACTTAACCCAACCACGAGTCGGAACTCTCTCCCACCTCTTTAGAGCTCTGTAGAATCGCGAGTTGGAGCCGAGATTCATAGGGTTCCTCAAATCTACCAGATTTGAAGAGGTAAAGTATTTCATTCATAACTCTGTCAATTCTCAATATTTTTCCTCCATTCCAGTTCCTAAATGAGATAATAAATCTTTTTCGAACATAACCTATATTTTGGATCTTTTAAATTTCAGATACTGGAGTTTTGGAGTGATTAATTCAAGATACTTGAAGTAAATGAGCCCTTTTATTTCCTCTTTCAAATTACTTTCGGTTTAACTCATTGTTCTTAGGGTTTCTTCGGATATAATTGAGTTTAATAATGTCCAGAAACTAGTATTTCGAACCTAGGGTTTAAATTTGGGCTTTCTTAGCAAACTTGTGTGGTTTTATGTTTGATCTAGTTCTCTCTTGGTGCGGCGGGGGTGTGATTTGATTTTCGCACGGAGATTCAAGGGGTTTTGTTAATTTGGTAGGTGATTCCATTGTGTGTGAAATATTTTTGAATTAGAATGCTGTTTTCATGGTACCTTAATGTTTATTTCACTTGAATGTTTCTGTAAAAATTGGTTTTAGTTGCATTTATAATGCAAATGAATTTTAAGTTCCAATTTTTGGTAAAATTGGGGGGTTTTTCATTCAAATCTTTTATTGGTTCATTTTGGGATGCCCATAACTGATTTTTTTATTTCATTAAAGGGTGTTGAACTGAAATTTTGTTTTAATAACTTACAAGTGTTAACATAGTTTGAAAATTGGATATCTTAAAGAGCTTTGGGTGCAAAATAATGTGATGTTTTGAGAGGTTGTTTTATTGGAAATAAACTTATTTTATTGTGTGTTTCAAATGGTATAAATTGTGTGTAGATACTGTACAATTTGTTTGTGACAAGTAGTGATATTTTATATTCAAAAGGATGTGTGTTTTTTTCTGAAATTGTTTGAGCCCAAAAAGGGGAAGCCCGGGTACCTAGGTGGGGTGGATTTGTACTAGTACGGCTAGTGGATCAGATGGGTTTTGTCCCTGTTCCACATAGCATCTGGATAACGACAACACTAACTAAACTATTTGGATGATTATTGGGGACCACTAGGTTATGGGTATGTTCCCTACTAGTGGCTCATGCACGAGAATGGATTTTTCTATGGTTACTCTACACCGAGGTACGAGGTACATAGGGCCCGAGACAACTTAGTGCTTAGGGGTGTTCCCGATTTTGATGCTCATAGGATTTGTGGTATTTAACCTTGTTGTGGGTTGTTTTTGGAAGTACATTACAGTAGCTCACATTTCTATTTAAGGTTCTAACATTCTGAAATTCTTGGATTGAAAACTGTTTTCATTTGAAAGTTGCATTTCTTTGAATTTTAACAATGTTTCACCTTGTGTATTAAAATTGCTTGTTTTGTTCACATTGTATTGCATGCTCTTTGGAATCATCTGGTGGTATCCTATTAGGCTTAGGCTCACACCCTAATTACACCCCTTGGGTGTAAGTAGACCTGCTTATGCTTGACTCAGGTAAAGGGAAGGCTAAGGGTGTGGGCGGTTCGGGATGTTAGTCCCCATCGTTGGGGCGGAGTTGTGGGGATGGCTTGTGGGTGATGATCCCCTTGTCGTGTGGAGTCCATGGGGATATCTTTATGTTGTCATTTTTTTTAGACCACTTGTGGTGTCTTTAAACATATGTATTCATATATGGTTTTGTTACGAATTGTTTAGCATGAAAATTTCAGATTTTAATAATTGATTGTTTTTTTATGATTTATGCTTTCATACTCGGGTAAATCGTTCCCAAACCAGATTTGTTTGATACCCGGGCACTTGTGCCAGACCGTGGGGATAGGGAACTCCCTTTGGGCCTTGCCACGGGCTGGGTTTGGTGCCGTTAATGGTGGTGACCAGATCTAGTTCGTGACATCAACCATGTCCAACCTGGCCTTAATTCCATCTTTTGTTTTGCGAGATGTATTTAGCAACATGCCGATAACACTGTCAAAGACATTTATTTATACATGCATAACATCAATAAAATGTCTTACATACAGACAATTCCAGTATTGTAATTCAAAAAAAAGTGGTCACTTTTTCCAACCAATTTTCGTAAGGTTTTTCGAAGCCGGTTAACCAAAAGTAGTGTCCAAATTTTTAACTTTCTCAAACAATTGATCACCTGTTAGTGGAGACGGTGCTGTACGTTCATCTAAAAATCCATCGAATGATGTCTTCCAAGAACGGTACTTATGTCATCGCAGTAGAAATCCGGGATGTCCTAGAAACACCGTTTTCGATGAATGTTTCAACCAAATTGATTGTGTACCTTCTTCGCAAACGGGACATCCTTGAGTTCCTTTAATGCTATATCCTGACAAATTTCAATAAGCTGGGAAGTCATTTATCGTCCCATACAACATGACTCTCAAAGTGAAATCTTCCTTTCTGTAAGCATCATACAATGTAACACCTGAATCCCACAATAATTTCAAATCTTTGATCAATGGAGCTAAATAAACATCAATATCATTACCCGGTTGTTTTGGTCCTAAAATAAGCATAGATAACATGATGTATTTTCGTTTCATGCATAACCACGGTGGTAATTTATAATTTATCAACATAACCGGCCATGTACTGTGACTGTTGCTTTGAAAACCAAAAGAAATCACTCCATCTGTAGATAATGCAAGACGAAGGTTTCTCGACTCGTTTCCAAATTCAGGATACTCATGATCGATTCTCTTCCACTGAGGAGAGTCTGCCGGGTGACGTAGTATCCCATCTTTAATTCTTGTATCTGAATGCCATATTAATTGTTCTGCAGTCTCCTCACTTCCATATAGGCGTCTAAACCTTGGAATGATTGGAAAGTACCATACAAATTTTGTATGACTGGATTCATCTTTCTTGTATCGAGAAGCACCACACTTTGGGCATTATTTAAGTGATTTGTGGTCCTTGCGAAATAGTATACAGTCATTCGGGCAGGCATGTATTCTTTCAGAGATCATATCCACAGAGCGTAGCATTTGTTTGGCATCGTATGTTCGGTTTGGGAGCTCATTGTCTTCTGGGATCATGTCATTCAAGAGGGCAAGTAGTTTCGTAAAACTGTCGTCACTCTACCCGTTATCTGCTTTCAAATTATACAGCTTCAGTACGGCTGACAATGCTGTATATTTAGTGCAACCAGCATACAATGGCGTCTTTGCACAACTTTTTAACTTCTCAAACAATTTTGGGCAATCACGAAGTTCATCTTCGAAGGTCCTTGTCATTTTCTCAATATGATCTTCATCATCATTCACATCTGTAATCACATCCTCTATACGGTCATCTTCACTGTTCATGTTTGTAATCATATCAGATGATCCATAAAATGCAGTGTCACCCCAGTCACTACCTACATTTGTTGTTTCCCCGTGTTTATTCCAACATGTATAACTTTGATCTATTCCGTGACAGATCAAGTGTTCTTCCAAATCATCTGGACTAATTTGTTTTGAATAACAACAGCGTAAACACGGACAAAGGATTTGAGAAGAGTCACATGCATGATCTTTTGCAAACATGATAATTTCTTTCACGCCTTCTTCATACTCTTTTGTCAACTGATTTGCATTCATCCATTCTTTATTTATATTCATCCTATTTAAAATCCATAGGATATGTATATAGGTTATAGGAGAAGTAATATGAGTATAATTTAGATAAAAAACAAGATACTTCAAGGAAATAAAGGAATAAATAAATACCAAAATAAAAAATATATTGGGAACCACTACAATCCCCAAGACTCACATAATCTAGATCTCTAAAACCCATCAAAGTTACTCCAACTTGATCGGGCAACACTGGGACCCAATTCTACCTCACCATCAATACATGCGGATTTCTTGGGTACTCAGTAGGGAACCACCAATGTGGTTTCATAAATTCTAATTTTTAGTTATATGTGCATCTTTCATGCTCTGAATAAATAAATAATATTTAAAAAATAAATAAATAAATCATCACTGATCCTCAGGTTCATAGCCTCGATCATCCATAAAAACATTGGCTAGTGCCAAAGTTTATTTGAGAACATTGTGATGACTATACCAACCATAACAATAATCATAAGGTCTTTCACCCTAGTATACATTGATAATTACCCTAGATATAAACTCACCCTGGTGAATATGATAATAAACTGGAAAACCTCCATCCCATTATCACAACTTGAGTAGAATCCATAGTAGTATAAAATTGTTCCCAACAACTTAACACCAGTAGTGCAGGACACTCAACCAAACAGGCCAAATACACAACAAGGACTGAAATCTCTCACCTATCCACTTTTCATAACAAATATAATCACTACTCAAAATCAATGGCATCCCTATTAGTAGTATCATAGACCTCACTACTATGTAATTTTTTTCATTTCAATAAAATACCACCTCAAGGTCATTTTTTTAATAAAAGTGGTGGGATGAATTGGTCACCTAATTCATGCCCCAAAGGCCTCAATTAAAAAAAAGAGTATAATTACAAACACAAGGTGAAAAGAACTTACACCAGTGGGGATTGACAGAAGTATAAACCAAAAACACCAAGGAAAATCTGGAAAAATATCTAGAAGCAATGAATGGTCCAAACAACCTATTTTCAACTATTCCATGATATCTAAAAGGGGGTTTACTATCCATGGGGACAACACTAATCCATCTGGCTCGAAGGGAATCCAATGCCTTCATAAGTTTTCTTCCTTATCAACTTGAGTTATGTTATTCATGCTGTTATACAATTGTTATTTTAAAATGAAGTGCTAAAATGAAACCTGAGAAAGACCTTAAAACATTAAAACCAATGTTTAGAAAGGAAAACCATTAAAGGTTTGGATCAATAAGCTATTAGGAATGAAGACCATCATTGCAACGTCACCATACAATAGAAGCACATGATGTAGTGAAACACTCATCGCATGAGAGCATCATATTATTTATCAGTGTCTTACATGGTATAGCCTCATAATATTTACATGGTAATATTCCATACTATAAATAGTCTAAAGATATGGCTCATGTCCCATTTCAATATATAGGTTTGTTCTGGGTCCGTCTACACATCCAGCCTATCAACAACCTTACAAAGTTATACCCACCCAAGTAGTCACATCCCGAAGGGGGATGTTCACACACTTTAGGTTCAATTCAAAAAGGCCAAGGGCTCTGATGTATCACAAGTTCCATGTGTGGCCTATGGGAACAAATACATAAAAGTCACAGAATGTATTCCAAGAGGTCTCCAGGTTCCCCCTAACAAGGTCCTCTAAGTCACACTCACTCTAATAACACCCATTAAGGAATTTATAAATCCATAAAGAAATTACCAGGACCACATACCTATTTTATATGTTTCTACTATTTTAATTCCAAGTTAAAAACTTTTCATAGGCTTGCTAAGCCTCGTCCAATGTCTACCCCAAGATCAACTCATCAATATAGCTCCTTCCTCTCTCCAAAAAACCAAAATTATTAAATTATAACATTTATAATTAATTATCCAAATCAACTTAAACTAGTTATATTCACTAGAAACTCATCTTGTGGACTTTTCATGTTAGAACAAAGACCAAAAATCCATATAAGATCTGTAGTGGGATCTTAGTGCCATCTTAGGAAAAATACCCAACCATCAGAACCAAATCCATAGACAATATTATATAATTTGATACAATATCCATGAAAACTACAAAAGGAAACACAAATCCTTCATAATGATTGGTGACTTGCAGATACCATCATGATGCTTCTTATACATGAGGTAGGAAAACACCCCCATCAAATCAATATGATACCACCGTGCTCCAGTTGAATCACCCATAAAACCTAATCTAGATAAATCAAAAATCAATAGAAACTAAATATAAAGAATAAAATGGTAAGGAAGATGGTGAAATCACTTATAATTGTTGAATAAATACACTAAAAAACTCCCCATGGAAAGAAGAATCATAGAGGAATAAGGGGGTGGGTCGATTGGGCATTGTATAAGAGGGACGATGAGAAATGGGGGCTTTCCCTATTGGAATTTCAGAGGAAAAAAGTTGAAAATATAATTTTAATGTTCTACACAATTTTCCAACCCATATATTATTAATGTGGTAGAACTGTACAAGAAAAACTCTTAAAATATTTGGTAAACATAGTTTAACAAACTATGCATTAATTATGTAAATTGGAACTACCTCAGTCTAAATAATTTCACATGTTTTGTATGAAATCATAAAAATTTGTATGTTATTCACTAACTAAAATCCACCTCACATGGTTTCCTCTAATATATCCCATGGTTAACCTTCACTAACCATGAATGTCAACTATGTGATTTAGAAAGAGGACATAAAACCTCATCACGCTCAAGGTTCTACATTGTTTCTCAAAAAACATGAACACAAAACCATGTTTCATTTGAAAAATATCTAAAAACATCATATAAAACTAAAATAAAGCTTGTGAGACTCACCTGAGTACTTGAGGAACCTCTCAAACTGTGGTGGATGAGGAGGTAGCAGAGTAGGCAGAGGAGGAGGAGGAGGAGGCGCCGGTGGAGGAGGAGGATGAGGCGGCAGACTAGGAGGAGGAGGAGGAAGTGCCAATGGAGGAGGAGGTGCCGATGAAGGAGGAGGAGGACGAGTTTACGGTGGAGGAGGAGGAGGAGGAGGAGCAGCAGCAGAGGAAGAGGAGGAGGCTGCGGCCGGAGGAGGAGAAGAAGGAGGAGGCGGCGGCCGGAGGAGGAGGCTGTGGCCGGAGGAGGAGGAGAAGGAGGAGGAGGCGGCCGGAGGAGGAGGCTGCGGCCGGAGGAGGAAGAGTAGAAGGAGGTGGTGGCCGCGGCGGCGGAGGAGGAGGCGGTGGAAGTGGTGCAGAGGAGGGCTTCCACGAGAGCTTGACCGGGTGCAGGGAGGAGGAAGAGGACCCGAGGGTTTTTAACAAATCCGTGTGAGCCTTTATCAGCGCTAGTAAAAAGCAATGATATAGGATGTATTTATCAGCACTAAAATGAAAAGCTCTAATAAATACAACCTTTATCAGTGCTAACAAAAGCGCTGATAAAGGTCCACTTTATCAGCGCTAAAAAAGTGCTGATAATGGGGCGGACCTTTATCAGCGCTTTTGTTAGCGCTGATAAAGGTACGCACCTTTATCAGCGCTTTTCCGTTAGCACTGATAAAGGCAGGCGCATGCCTTGCCCAGTTTTATGGTAGTGCATTACCTTTAAATCAGGTAACTCCTCTTGGTTTGAACCAAAAGGGATTCTTGAAGAGAATTATTCCAATGGAGAGGTTTAAATGATGAATAGAGGTATGTGGAATGATGAAATGGACAACGTTTTTCTGATCCAAAAGCCTGAAAGGTGTGGGTAAGGTGGTAGAGGTGGGGGCCTTTTATAAGAGGATTGGAGGGTCAGTCATGGAAAGTCATGAAAAGTTACTCTATTATAAAATTATTTTCGGATTTTAAAGGTCCCACATTGACATATTTCAAGGATAAGGTGATCAGGGTTCGAAATATTCTCATCCAATAGGCCTTTTCTATGATTAAGTCTTATATTTTACATTATCTTTTCATTTTATTTAAATCATTCATTAATGAGGTAATTGCTGCATCATAACGGTGTCATAAATAATTTAATGTATTTAATGTATAAAAATTATAAACAAATACGATTATGTAGGAAATATTTTTATCTTTCCAAGGAATATTTATAGTCTAATAGATCGTTTAAGTAGACAAAATTAAAATTATGTTACTTAGTTGTTACACACTTTGGTTACATTTTCCTTTCTTTAAAAAAGTATGACAAAAGGTCACTATCACACTAATGTGATTCCATGGGGTACCAAAGTTGGTACAAGGAATCCCATGGTCGGCCATGACACCACCAATAGCATTAGGACACATTTTGGGGTCATTTTATATTTTTATGATATTATTTTCTTACCATTAATTACTCGATTACTAATTAAAGACAATAATTAAAGATAATTACAGTAATTACTATTCATAATGTCCAAAAACAAATGATTATTAATTAAATAATGTGTACATTCTGATTAAAAATATGGAATCCATTTTATCAAATTAAAAACATATAAATTGTAGTAATTAATTTAAAAGTAAATCACATTGTCAAAACAAAAGACATGTTTTTAAGAATTAAATTTATCAAAAGATTGACTTGTTTTTACATCCAATTGAAAAGTGAAATTACTTCCAATTAACAAAATTGGTTAAGTGATAAAAAAATAATTCAATTATAATTTAAAAACAATTATAATAACAATAGAAATATGTAATCAAATTGGATGAAAATGCAGTTTTTAATTAAAAACTGTATTTTTTACTATTCATTAAAAACATTATCAGAAAAATACCAAAAATTATACATAAGCTATATTTGATATTTCAAATTCAGTAATGGCGTCTATTTTACTAAATTCAAAACATATATGTTTCATTAATAAATCATATTGTTAATTTCCGCTGTCAAAACAAATATCGGGTTTTTTTGGAAGCAATATTTTTGAAAAGTTTGGCACTTGTTTATATCCATTTTCAAAAGGAAATTACTTCTAATTACCACCATTGAATTAAATTTTAAAAATATATTCTAATTAAACATTAAATATAATTAAAAATATATTCTAACCATATATTTAAATTAGATGAAAAAGCATTTTTGATGTAAAATGCAATATTTTTCACTATTCAATAAAAATGAACATTGTTAGAAACATACCAAAAATTTAACCAATGAAAATTTCAATATCCCAATCATATTGAATAAGTTTATTTTAGAAAAAAAGAGCTTATAAAATTGTAAAAAGTTATATTTTAAAAAAGGATCACCATCAAAAGTCAGTAAAACAATCTTTTAAAAATATTAGAGTATTTATTCATAAAATTGGATTCATTTGGATTTTAAGACTCTAACATTTATTGGATAAATGTAAAAAATATTTAACAAAAATATGTAATCATTTTTTAGATTTTTCGATTCATTCCATCCATTACAATGGCTAGGCGTCAACTATTATAATATTGTTATATTATTAGTGTGCGATGTAAGATTTCAAAGAAACTCGTTGTTGTGTATTGGGTACGCCATCGAGCATAGCCTTCCCATTAAAGTAATATTAACATTTTATTCACAAGTATTGATAAACATTGGAAGGTAATATTATTTATTTACCTGTGATGTTACATCCTTCCCCCCTTTTGGGAATTGCGTCCTCACAATTTCAAAATTGGGCTTGGAAACATCATTAGAAGTCCCACATCAGAACAAGAGTCAGTAAAACTATCACTTTAAAAGAAAGGGAGAGAAGTACAAAGGTCACCCGAGATAACCCATACTAGGATTCCAAGTAGGAAAATATTGATATGGATGAAAAAACAAAGTGTTATGTTCTGAGGGAGAGTGATGGAAAACTTGTTTAGGAGAAAGTTAACCACCAGAAAATCACAAACTGGTGATGGGTTAAACGGTATTTTATTCCCTAGTAGGAAAAGTTAACGGACAACATTTCTGTTTTAAATTACTTTTCATTGAGGGATTTATTTTTGAGATTAACTAAATCATAAGGAAACATAATTACTTGTCATGTTGACTTTCAACTTTTACTAGATTTCTTACACAAACTCATACTTTCTCCAAATGATGAGTGTTTAGGATGACTTGTTCACATTAAGAGTACTATAATCAACATCTCGAGAATCACCTAATCCAAAAAATAGAACTATATAATTCGTATGTATTTAGACCTTACCCAAAACCAAAACCAAAACTGTTAGTACAAGATTAGATAATACCCAAAAAGGATAATCAATTTTTTAAAAACAAATCTATTCTTAATCTCCAAAATTTGCCAAACAATACCCAAAGTTCAACAGAGACCATTAAATAAAAAAATTGTCTATAAAATTCTTCAAATTAAGCCAAACTAAGCTTGAAACCCAAATATTTGAAGGATTTAATAACATTGTCTTCCAAGATAAACCTTAACATTTATCATCAAATAACATTAGTTACTCTTAAAGTCTCATACTGAAAAGTAATTAACCTAATCACATATCATCCATGATAGGTTAATAATTTCCATAGATAACCCAAAATCAACTTATTATATATTCATAAGATCATATAACTAAAAATAATTAGTCAATCTAACCAGGGACTTCACGTAGTTCAGTGGTAGGTGATAAAAACCAGCCGCACATTGGTTGTGGGTTTGATTCCCGCAGCTTCGTCCGACGTGATAGGTTATCCCACGGTCTACGTGTTTTCCTTTTTCCAAAACTACCTGATTCTTATAACATTCCCAAAAAATCAAAAAAATCTTCAAAAAATAACCTTAAAATAATTTAACCTCATGTTTATATCATGCCTTCTATTTTCCATCCTAACATATAATGACCCATAATTACCTCAAAAGTAAGGACCATATAAAACCTAATGGTTACCTTTATAATTATTACCTGAACATCAACATCCATTTGGTCATCTCGTACATTATGAATTAGAGAACTCAATAAGGTTCAAGTGGTTGATCATGACTCGTGATAGTTGGTTTAGAATAACCATGATATTTCTCATTGAATCCCCCATTTCATCCAGGCTATTAATCAGAGAACCACCACAGCTTCCTTCAAATCCATTGGCACATTGGCACCTCCTAGATCCATCCATTTACTAAAACGAAAAATGTCAGTGTGAGTATATCAACAAAATCATCATGTACTAATGAGGAAGATAAACACTATGATATATTTACTCATTCACTTTATCTAAAAAATACGAGTCTTTCTAAAATCCTAACCATTGTGGTAATGTCACTTATGCTTAGAGAATAACCTAACATCTAAAGTTATCTAAACCGACCTCTGATACCAACTATAAGGACCCGACCATAAACATTAATTATTTTTTAATTAAATTAATAATTCACATTGATGGTCATTTCAGGTTTAGAGTTTTTGAGAATTAGGACATAACTAATACATCTCAAAGATTACAAAGTTGTCACATCTACTCAGCTTCAATTTTTTTCGCAAAATAAAAACTCTTGAACAAAAGACTCATTTATAGTTCCTTATTTTAGAAAGCTTGACATTTCCATGATCCCGTCCTTGACCCTATTCAACGTTATGTCCTGTGAAAAAAATTTCAGAAAAACATGGGATGAGCATAAAAAGCTCAGTAAGGGTTATAACAATACGGAAAAAAACATTAGTCCATGTGTACATAAGAATCAATGAAATAATACATTACTAATAAAACATAAGAAATTTGACATACCTCATGAAATCATAAGATTTACAAATAACTGATATAAATCATAAGACATAAAGGTACCTTGAGGCCTTTATAACATTTTTACGTAGGGAGTAACCCTCATGGTTACATTTGGAATACCCATCACAGTATATTCCCAAAATCTCTTCATAGAAACCTTAATGTTTAACCCATTCGCATTACCCAATGCATTGGAGAGCTATATTGGGCTCACCCACCCTTAGTTTATCACGGAACCACCTGTCTTCATAAACAATGACCATGAACCATAACATAATCATAAAACATAAATTAAGAATAAAGGAAAGATAACATTCCCACATTGAAATAACAATATAACATTTTAAGATATTGAAATAATGAATCCTTTCTAAAAACCATTTTCACATCCATTTAAAACATTTAATAAAGTGATTTTAGAATCAAAGTGTCTGATGCCACTTTAAAGCTTTTAAATTTTCAAACCATTAATATCCACATAATTAAATCCTTAAAACCATTTTGAAAACATGGATATTAATGAGAAATATTTATAATAATAAGTCATTAAAACATTTAAAACGATATTTTAGTTAAAGGTTATTTAACAAAATCAGAGACACTTGAATACAATAATTGATGAATAACATTTAATCCGAAACATTATAATGTCATGAGAATAAAGCGATTCATGATATAATATGCCAAAGGATAATATATACACCATATAATATTGAATTGGTGCATAACAACATTGATGTCTCAATAGAAATCTAAAATGATATAAAATCCCTTCTAAAAGAAGGTATCTTTAAATTAAGGATAAATCAATCTCATAATTATGTGTGAAAAATATAAATACACCGAATATAAGTGGATATTAAGTGTAAAACAATCATAGTCATTCACACATATTGATAGCGTTACATGTTTAAGGATTACAAGTTTAACCCAAAGTATTGAAATTGAGTTAAGAAGATCCCTTGCCAGAATTCGACAGCCTAACGACGTCACTTTAAAATTCATAAACGTGTTGATGAGAGAGAAAATGGTATCTTATCACTTGGACATAAAATCTAAATAAATAAGGATATATAAGAACATATCCCAACATTAAAAGAGGCAAATTAAAAGACATAACAAAATATGTCTTTCTAATAGAGGAGTGTGAACGGTTCCTTTGCTGATTTGGGCAACTTTCGAAACGTACTCCCCATTAAAGAAGGGTCATAAAATGAAGATGTAAATACCCATAAATGAGAGTGTATTACAAAAATAGTATGATAATTGTCAGTAAATACACCACACAAAACTAAATAGTCTCCATTGTAGCATGACTCTCACGGGAATAAAAAGTGAGATGAAAATCCCCATATGAAAATTCAACAGCCTAACAGCGCCACATAAAACTTCGAAAAATGTATTGATGAGATCAAACAGGGTCTCTCATCATATTAACATAAAATTTACAGCAATATGAATATAAAATAACATCCCTCAACATATGAAAGAGGAGCTTAAAGTATGTTACATAAAAAATAGTACTTAAAAAGAAAGATAGAGGTAGGATTCCTTACGAAAATTCGGCAGCCTAACAGCTCCACTTAAAAATTATAAAAATGAATTGATGAGACTAAGAAGGGGTATCTCATAATTTGAATATAAAATTTACAGTATGGTTAATATAAAATAACATCCTCCAACATAAGAACATGGAGCATAAATGAAATGACATAAAAGAGGGTACTTGAAAAGAAAGAGGGAGGTCAGATCCCTTACCTCAAGTCTGACTTGTCTTGTTCGTTTCATTATATTCCTGAATAATAAACATTGGTCAATTTATAATTTCATAAGGAACTCCTTGAATGTTTATTATTCAATTAATATCACATATTATAATGTTATAATAATTATTTAATTATGTGAGTTCACATCAGATGTTTTTGTTGATGTTTGTACATGAGTCAAAAATGAACTTGTTTCAAAAGAATTGTCCATGTAGTTATAAGTACATCATCTCCAGAATAGTATTAATGATTTAAATATCATATATGTCCAGTACATATTCATTTTATACTATTCCATAACATTTGGAGATAAAAATAAATGAAATGCACCGTTCATGGAGACGGTTGGTCGTACGTACGCATGAACACTACTTTCATTTCATTGTCATATTAATGGAATTAAAAATAATTGAGAGATATATATATATATATTATAATTCCAGTATAATATATATGTTACATATTCCACTTAAGTTCATAAATTTTATTCTTTATACATTCTATGTATTGCATTAATGATTGACATCACTTGAGGGGCGGTAGTCCACACTTCCTCGTATGAAATTATCGCCTTTACACAACATGAAAAGAATAAAGGCATGTATTAAATATAAAATACATAAGAATATAAGAAACATAAAAACCATATATATCATATATAAAATACACTGACATTATAATGGCCACCATGAAAGGTGTTAAGAGAAGATTTTATAATCATTGTTTCGTGAGGCAGTAATTCGCCATCCACAGAAACATAATGTTTTTTAACAATTAGACAATGGTGTGTGTAAGTGTATCTTGAATCCTTCTCATAAAAACATAATAGTATATTGAAAATAATGGTGTTGTATCAAAATAAAGGAATAAAATCAGTTTAGGGGTTTGGAGAAGCAAAATAAAACAAAATAACATAAGTGAAGACATTACCTTTAAATCAGGTAACTCCTCTTGGTTTGAACCAAAAGGGTTTCTTGAAGAGAATTAAGAAAATTTTGAGGCTTAAATGATGACTATAGAGATGTGGAGAGATGAAATGGATAGGTTTTGGCCGAGCCAAAGGCTTGAGAGGTGAGCATAAGGTGGTAGGGGTGGGGGCCTTTTATAATAGGAGAGGAGGGGAACTCATGGAAAGTCAAGAAAAGTTACTTTATTATAAAATGATATTCAGATTTTAAAGGTCCCACATTGATATATTTCAAGAACAAGGTGATAAGGGTTCGAAATATACTCATCCAATAGGATTTTTTCCAAGTGTATGTTTTAGATTTTACATTATCTTTTCATTTTATTTAAATCATTCATTAATGTGGTAATTGCTGCATCATCATGGTGTCATAAATAATTTAATTAATTTAATGTCAAAAAATTATAAAGAAATACTATGATGTAGGAACTTTTTTTATATTTCCAATTAATATTTATAGAATAAGAGATCATTTATGTAGACAAAATTAAAATTATTTTACTTAGTTGTTACATACTTTGGTAGCATTTTCCTTTCTTTAAAAAAAATATGATAAAAGGTCACTATCACACAAAAGTTATTCCATGGGGTCCCAATGTGGGCACAAGGCATCCCATGGTCGGCCATGACACCACCAAAAGCATTAGGACACTTTTTAGGGTCATTTTATATTTTTATGATATTATTTTCTTACCCTTAATTACCGGATTACTAATTAAACACGATAATTAAAGATAATTACCGTCGTTACTATTCATAATGTCCAAAAACAAAAGTGTCTTAATATCATTATTTGTACCTTCTGATTCAATTTATGGAATCCATTTTATAAAATTCAAAACAAATAAATTGTTGTAATTAATTTAAAAATAAATCTTGTTGTCAAATCAAAAGATTGACTTGTTTTTACATCCAATTGAAAAGTGAAATTACTTCCAATGAACAAAATTGTATTAAGTTATAAAAACATAATTCTATTTTACATTAAAAAAAATTAAAATGACAATCTAAATATAGAAATAAATTGGATGAACAGGCAGTTTTGAATTAAAAACTGTATTTTTCACTATTCATTAAAAACATTATCAGAAAAATACCAAAAATTAACCCTAGGCTATATTTGATATTTAAAATTCAGGAATGATGTCCATTTTAACAAATTAAAATCATATAAGTTTTATTAATCAATCATATAGTTAATTCCCACTGTCAAAACAAATAGCTGGTTTTTTTGAAGCAAAATTTATGAAACGTTTGGCATTATTTATATCCATTTTCAAAGTGAAATTAATTATAATTACCAAAATTTAATTAAATTGTAAAAATATATTCTAATTAAACTTTAAAAAAATTAAAAATATAATATAACAATATATTTAATTTAGAGGAAAAAGCAGTTTTGATGTAAAATGCAATATTTTTCACTATTCATTAAAAAAATGAACATTGTCAGAATTATACCAAACATTTAACCAAAGTAAATTTCAATATCACAATCATAATGAATAAGTTTATTTTGACAAATAGAGCATATAAAATTGTCAAAAGTTTGATTTAAAAAAAGGATCGCCATCAAAAGGCGGTAAAACAATCTTTTAAAAATATTAGTGAATTTATTCTTAAAATTTGATTCATTTGGATTTTAAGCCTCTAACATTTATTGGATAAATGTAAAAATATTTAACAAACATATGATATCATTTTGTAGTTATTTCTATTCATTCCCTTCATTACATCGACTAGGCGTTAACTATTGTGATACTGTTATATTATTAGTGTGCAATATATGATTTCAAACAAACTCGTTGTTGCGTATTGGGTACACCATCGAGCATAACATTCCCTTTACAGTAATATTAACATTTTATTCAGAAATATTGATAAACATTGGAAGGTAATATTATTTATTTACTTGGGATGTTACATCCTTCCCCCTTTTGGGAATTGTGTCCTTGAAATTTCAAAATTGGGCTTGGAAACATCATTGAAAGTCCCACATCGGAACAAGAGCCAGTAAAACTATAACGTTAAAAGAAAGGGAGAGAAGTAAAAAGGTCACCCGAGTTAACCCATAATAGGATTCCAAGTAGGAAAATATGGATATGGAAGAAAAAACAATGTTTCATATTCTGAGGAAGAGTGATAGAAAACATGTTTAGGAGAAAGTTAACCACTAGAAAATCACAAACTAGTGATGGGTTATATGGTATTTGATTCCATAGTAGGAAAAGTTAAAAGAAAACATTTTTGTTTTAAGTTACTTTTCATTGAGGGATTTATTTTTTAGATTAACGAAATCATAATGAAACATTCTTACTTGTCACGTTTTCTTTCAACTTTTACTAGATTTTTACAAAAACTCATACTTTCTCCAAATGATGAGTGTTTAGGAAGACATGTTCACATCAATAGTACTTTAATCAACTTCTAGAGAATCACCTAATCCATAAAAGAGATCTATATACTTCCCATGTCTTTCGACCTTAACCAAAACCAAAAACAAAAAAGTATGTACAAGATCAGATAATACCCAAAAAGGATAATCCTTTTTTTAAACAAATCTATTCTTAATTACTAAAATTTGTCAAACAATACCAAAATTTCAACAAAGATCATTAAATAAACAAATTGTCTATAAAATTCTTCAATGTAAACAAAACTAATATTGAAACAAAAATATTTAAAGGATTTAATCACATAGTCTTCCAAGATAAACATTGACATTTATCTTCAAATAACATCAGTTACTCTTAATGTCTCATACTGAAAAGTAATTAACCTAATCAAATATCATCCATGATAGATTAATAATTTCCATAGATAACCCAAAATCAACTTATTCTAGATTCATAAGATCATATAACTAAAAATAATTAGTCAAACTAACTAGGGACTTCACGTAGTCCAGTGGTAGGCAATAAAAACCAGTCGCACATTGGTTGTGGGTTCGATTCCTACAGCTTCGTCCGATGAGACAAGTTGTCACATGGTCTATGTGTTGTCCTTTTTCCATAACTACATGATTCTTATAACATTCCCCAAAAAGAAAAAAAATCCTCAAAAAATAACCATAACATAATTTAACCTCATGTTTATATCATGCCTTCCATTTTCCATCATAACATATAATAACCCATAATTACCTCAAAAGTAAGGACCATATAAAACCTAATGGATTCCTTTATAATTATTACCTGAACTTCCACATCGATTTGGTCATCTCGTACATGATGCATTAGAGAACTCGCCAAGGTTCAAGTGGTTGATCATGACTCCTGATAGTTGGTTTAGAATAACCACGAGATTTCTCATTGAATCCCCCATTTCATCTAGTCTCTTAATTAGAGAACCACCACAGCTTCCTTCAAATCCATTGTCACTTTGGCTCCTGCTAGATCCACCCATTTACTAAAACCAAAAATGTCAGTGTGAGTATATCAATAAAATCATCATGGACTAATGAGGAAGATAAACACTAAGATATACTTACTCATTCACTTTATTTATAACCTACGACTCTCTCTGAAATCCTAACCATTATGGTAATGTCAATTATTATTAGAGAATACCCTAACCTCTAAAGTTATCTAAACCGAACTCTGATACCAACTATAAGGACCCAACCTTAAGATTTATTTATTATTGAATTAAATTAATAATTCACAGTGAGGATCTTTTCAGGTTTAGAGACTTAGAGAATTAGGAAATAACTATTACATCTCAAAGACTACAAAGTAGTCACATCTACTCAACATCCATTTTTTTCACACAAAAAAAACTCTTGAACAAAAGAGTCATATCTAGTTCTTTGTTTTGGACAGCATGACATTTCCATGATCATGTCCATGACCCTATTACACTTTATGTCCTATGAAAAACATTTCAGAAAAACATGGGATGAGCATAAAAAACTCAGTAAGGGTTATAAAAATACGGAATGAAAATAGTAGTCCATGTATACATAAGAATCAATAAAATCATATTTTACTCATAAAACATAAGCAATTTAACATATCTCATGAAATCATAAGATTTACAAATAACTCATAGAAATCATATTTCATAAAGGTAACTTGAGGCATTCATAACATTATTACGTAGGGAGTAACTATCATGGTTATGTTTGGAATACCCATCACAGTATATTCACTAATCTCTTCGGAGAAACCTTAACGTTTAACCCCTTCGCGTTACCCAATACATTGGAGAGCTATATCGGGCTCACCCGCCCTTAGTTTTTCACGGAACCACCCGTATTCATAAAAAATTCCCAAGAACCATAACATAATCATAGCACATAACATAAGCATAAATTAAAGATAACATCACCACATTGCAATAACAATATAACATTTTAAGATATTTGAATAATGAATCTATTCTAAAAACTATTTTCACAACCATTTAAAACATTTAATAAAGTTATTTTTGAATCAATGTGTCGCATACCACTTTGAAGCTTTTAACATTTCAAACCATGAATATCCACTTAAGTAAATCCTTAAAACCATTTTGAAAACATGGATATTAATGAGAAATATTTATAAGAATAAATCATTAAAACATTTAAAATGATATTTTAGTTAAAGGGTTTTTAAAAAAATGAGAGACACTCGAATTAATTAATTGAAGAAAAACATATAATCAGAAACATTATAATATCATGAGAATAAAGGGATTCATGATAAAATATGCCAAAGGATATTATATACACCATATAAGATTGAATTGGATCATAACAACAATGATGTCTCAATAGAAAAGTAAAATGAGATGAAATCCCTTATAAAGAAGGTATCCTTAATTTAAGGACAAATAAAGCTCATAATTCTATGTAAAAAATATAAATACACCCAATATAAGTGGAAATTAAGTGTAAAACAATCAGTGTCATTAAGACATATTGATAGCATGACATGATCAAGGTGTACAAGTTTAACCAAAGGATTGAAATTGAGTTAGGAAGATCCCTTGCAAGAATTCGGCAGCCTAACGACGTCACTTTAAAATTCATAAAATGAGTTGATGAGAGAGAAAATGGTATCTCATCACTTGGACATAAAATTTACATCAATAAGGATACATATGAACAAATCCCAATATAAAAAGATTTAAATTAAAAGACATGACAATATAAGTCTTTTTAAAAGAGGAGTGTGAAAGGTTCCCTTACCGACTTGGGCAACTTTCGAAACATACACCCCATGAAAGAATGGTCTTACAATGAAATTGTGAATACCCAAAAATGAGAGTGTATTACACAAATATCAAGATAATGGGCAGTAAATATACCACAAAAAACGAAATAGTGTCCGTTGTAGCATGAATCTCTCGAGAATAAAAAGTGAGATGAAAATCCCCATATGAAAATTCAACAGCCTAACGGCGCCACATAAAACATCCAAAAATGTATTGATGAGGTCAAACAGGGTATCTCATCATATTAACATAATATATACAGAAATAGGAATATAAAATAACATCCCTCAACATAAGAAAGAGGAGCTTAATGTAAGTTACATAAAAAAGAGTAGTTTAAAAGAAAGATTGAGGTAGGATCCCTTACCAAAACTCGGCAGCCTAATGACGCCACTTAAAAATTATAAAAATGGATTGATGAGAGTAAGAGGGGGAATCTAATAATTTGAAAATAAAAATTACAGTATGGTTAATATAAAATAACATCCTCCAACATATGAACATGGAGCATAAATTAAATGACATAAAAGAGGGTACTTGAAAAGAATGAGAGAGGTCGGATCCCATACCTCAAGTCTGACTTGTCTTGTTCATCTCTTTATATTCCTGAATAATAAACATTGGTTAATTTATAATTTCTTAAGGAAAACATTTAAATTTTATTATTCAATTCATATCACATAATATAATGTTATAATAATTAGTTAATTATGTGAGTTCATATCAGATGTTTTTGTTGATGTTTGGTACATTAGTCAAAAATGAACTTGTTTGAAAAAAATTGTCCATGTAGTTATAAGTACATCATCTCCAGAATAGTATTAATGATTTAAATATCATATATGTCCAGTAAATATTCATTTTATACTATTACATAACATTTTGAGATAAAAATAAATGAAATACATCGTTCATGGAGACGGTAGGCCGTACGTACGCATGAACGCTACATTCATTTATTTGTCATATTAATGGAATTAATAAAAATTGAGAGATATAATTATTAAAATTCCAGTATAATATATATGTTATATAGGTAACATAAGTTCATTAATTTCATTCTTTATACATTCTATGTATGGAATGAACGACTCACATCACTTGAGGGGGCGGTAGTCCACACTTCCTCGTATGAAATTATCGCATTTTCACAACATGCAAAGCATAAAGGCATGTTTTAAATATAAAATACAGAAGCATACAGGAAACATAAATACCATATATATCATATATAAAATACAGTGACCTCATAATGGCCACCATGAAAGGTGTTAAGAGAATATTGAACAATCATCGTTTCGTGAGGCAGTAATTCGCCATCCACAAAAACAGTATGTTCTTTAACCATTAGATGAAGGTGTGTGTAAGTGTAGCTCGAATCCTTCACATAGAAACATACAAGTAAATTGAAGATACTGTTTTTGTTACAAAATAAAGGATTAAAATGAGTTTAGGGGTTTGGAGAAAGAAAATAAAACAAAAGAACACAGGTGAAGACATTACCTTTAAATCGGGTAACTCTTCTTGGTTTGAACCAAAAGGGTTTCATGAAGATAATTCTTCAAAAGGTGTGGCTTAAATGATGAATAGAGGTATGTGGAGAGATGAAATGGACAGGGCTTCGCTGAGCCAAACACTTGAGAGGTGTGGGTATGGTGGTAGAGGTGGGGGGCTTCTATAAGAGGAGAGGAGGGGCACTCATGGGAAGTATAGAATAGTTACTTTATTATAAAATAATTATCGGATTTTAAAGGTCCCACATTTGTATATTTCTAGGATAAGGTGATAAGGGTTCGAAATATACGCATCCAATAGGCTTCTTCCAAGTGTATGTCTTAGATTTTACATTATATTTTCATTTTATTTAAATCGTTCATTAATGAGGTAATTGCTGCATCATTATGGTGTCATAAATAATTGAATTTATTTAATGTCTAAAAATAAAAAAATACTAATATGATGTAGGAAATATTTTTAGATTTCAAATGAATATTTATAGTCTAATAGATCGTTTATGTAGACAAAATTAAAATTATTTTACTTAGCTTTTACATACTTTGGTTACATTTTCCTTTCTTTAATAAAATATGATAAAAGGTCACTATCACACTAAATTGATTCCATGGGGTCCCAAGGATGAAAAAAGGAATACTATGGTCTTCCATGACGCCACAAATAGCATTAATACCTATTTTTGGGTCATTTTATATTTTTATGATATTATTTTCTTACCCTTAATTACCCGATTACTATTTAAACACGATAATTAAAGATAATTACCATCGTTACTATTCATAATGTCTAAAAACATAAGACTATTAATTACATAATTTGGAAATTATGATTCAAAATATGGAATCCATTTTATCAAATTCAAAACACATAAATTGCAGTAATTAATTTAAAAGTAAATATCGTTGTCAAAACAAGAGACGGGTTTTTGAGAAGTAAAATTTATCAAAAGATTGACTTATTTTTACATCCAATTGAAAAGTGAAATTACTTCCAATGAACAAAATTGAATTAAGTGATAAAACAAAATTCAATTATACTTTAAAAACAATTAAAATTACAAGCTAAATATATAAATAAATTGGATGAAAAGGCAGTTTTGAATTAAAAACTATATTTTTCACTATTCATTCAAAAAACATTACCAGAAAAATACAAAAAATTAACTTTAAGATATATTTGATATTTAAAATTCAGAAATGATTTCCATTTTACCAAATTCAATAAAAATATGGTTCATTAATAAATCATATAGTAAATTCCTGTTGTCAAAACAAATAGCGGGTTTTTTTGGAAGCAATATTTATGAAAAGTTTGGCACTTGTCTATGTCCATTTTCAAAGTGAAATTAATTCTAATTACCACCATTAAATTGAATTGTAAAAATATATTCTAATTAAACATTAAAACCAATTAATAATATAATCTAACCATATATTTAAATTAGATGAAAATGCAGTTTTGATTTAAAATGCAATATTTTTCACTATTCATTAAAAAAATGTACATTGTCAGAAACATATCAAAAATTTAACCAAAGTAAATTTCAATATCCCAATAATAAAGAATAAGTTTATTTTTACAAATAGTGATTATAAAATTGTCAAAAGTTAGATTTAAAAAAAATATTGCCATCAAAAGGCGGTAAAATAATCTTTTAAAAATATTAGAGTATTTATTCTCAAAATTGGATTCATTTGGATTTTAAGCCTCTAACATTTATTGGATAAATGTAAAAATATTTAACCAACATATGTAATAATTTATTAGTTATTTATGATCATTCCCTCCATTACAACGGCTAGGCATTAACTATTATTATATTGTTATATTATTAGTGTGCGACGTAAGATTTCAAAGAAACACGTTGTTGCATATTGGGTACACCATCGAGCATAACATTACCTTAAAAGTAATATTATCATTTTATTCATAAATATTGATAAACATTGGAATGTAATATTATTTATTTACCTGGGTTGTTATAATAATAGTTAAATGTTATGAATAATTTAAATTATCTTACTCCCCTCACTAAGAAAAGTGTAACTTCTATCCCCATATCTCCATGCCAAGTTATCAGTTTGGAATGACCAAGATATAATCAAACACCTTATTAAAATTAATAAAATTTCCTTAATGATTATTTTCTAACGAAAATAACAACTAATATTGAACAATGTGTACGATAAATATGGTTTTCCAAGGAAGTGGTATAATTATAAACCGATTTCTTTCATGTTTCTTCCATCGTATTATTCCTTCAAACCAATCATAACCATGGTAAAATAGTAATATAATTTTATCAAATATTATAAAATTATATTTTGTTTGTGGTACATCAGTTTTTTTATCTACACTTCTATCCTATGGAAAATAAAAAACTCACTCATGTTTATATGTGGAATTACACCTCTATGAAGAAATGTGTTTCGTTTTTCATTAGTACATTATATTGATAATTTAAATTATGAATTAAGTTAATATATATGTTACATATGAAATAATTATTAATTTCAAAATATAATACACTATGTAATTTCATTTTCTTTTATCTGTTGGAGGATGATATGGTCGTGCATTCATAGGTGTGGATTACCACCTACACGAAACAATGTGATTCATTTCTCATTAACACGTCATATTTAATGTCCTAATAATAGATATAATGAATTAATAGGAAATATATATACTACATGAAAATTATTTTATAAAATTTTCATTATTAGTATCAAATTACATTTTATTACTCATTTAGTAGTTATAATATGTTCCTGTTTAGGTCTGTTTTATGACCTACCTAAATAATGATATAATGTTTATGTCATGAATTATTGAGGAATGTTATAGATAAATAATTTAATTTAATAATACATAATTTAAAATGTTTTCCAAAAATTATAATTGAAAAAAATATATGTTTGTTTATAATAAAATCAATTCATTATGTGAATTAAAACATATATAAAACTGGAATTTTGTAACTTTTCATAAAAAGTGTTATAATGAGTTACATAAAATATCCTTGTGACTAGAAAATAATATTAAAATATTTATTTAATGGTTATTAAAATTCATAAAGTGACAAAACCATGATAAATGTTCATGTATCTGAACCGCCATGCCAAAATATACCTGAGTAAGATTATAATTAACACCCAAAATATTAAATTTCATAATGACTATTAATAAATGGGAAATAAAAAGCTATAATTTAATAATATATTATATGATAAGTATTATATAATTATTTTATGGATTTATACTATCTCTAAATTTATTTTAGTACATTTTATAATCATTTCAACTAAGTAGAAATCATAGGTAAGGTATTTCTTATCAAAATTTCTTTTCTAGGATAATTATTCAATTTTGAATAAATGATTTCTTTTGTGGGGTGTATATAAAATCATATGGGTTTAATTTATCATTTATTTACTAAAATTATTTTTTAATTAAAATATTTTTCAATATCTCTCATTCATTGTCCTTAAACATCCATCTGTTGGAAAACGGTAACCTCACTCGTGGATACATGTGGAATACCACCTCCATGAAGGAATGCATTTATTATTTCACAAGTATCTCATGTGTATGGTCCTAATTATATATCATGTGAATCAAAATGATATATAATAATTTATTATGATTCTATAGAAGTTTTATTATCTAGATAAAATATTATATTAGTACTTATTCATTCTTTATAAAACATCCTTGTTTGCCTCTTCTTTACCACATGAATGAACATTATTACATTTTTTATGTGATGAAGGATAACATAATGGTATATATAGGTAACATTATAAAATAAAATTAATTTATTTTTGTTTTATATATTCATTATTGATAATAATTATTTTTATTTTTTTTATAAAATCACATCATTTTATGAATCAAAACATAAAAAATAGTAAATTAAGGAGCTTTGCATAAATTTTTTTGCCATACCATTCATGAAGGATCCCTTGGAATCTAGAATCATACTAATAGTACATTTTTAATCATTATGAACATTATATATTTGATGATAACATTATAACGGTTCATGTACATGTATCTTCAAATGAAAATATATAATAAAATCATATTAATTAAATCTGAAAATTATTAATTTTATTAATTATTTATTCATATACCTGTAATTGAAATAAATAAATGAATAATATGTTTTATGAAATTTATGAGTATTATTTTAGTATATGTTTGTAATAATTTTACCTAAATTATATAGGAGTTTATAATGTGTTAAACTAATTGGGAGTTTGTGGTAAGGCATTTGTCATCTCAATTTTGCTTCATTGAGACTTTCTCCATTTTCTCCAAATGAACTATTTTAGTAGTGTATATAATAAAATAAGGAATTATTTTATCAATAATTATTAGAAATAAAATCTTATTTAAAATATTTTTCATGATATCTCTTAAATTTTCATTTTATTCAAATCTCGCTAAAGTCAAAATGAAATTTCATTAAAACGTTGTTTCTAATGTTTTAAATCATTTTCCAACACAATTTCCTTTATATCCATGTTTTTTATAATGATTGAAAAATGTAATTCCTATAATAACTTAATTTTTATTATTAACTCTAAATTATATTTAATTTTTGTAAAACTATTTATGATGGAATAAATTTAATGTTTTCACTGTAGATTATTTATTAAAAAGTGCAGAGGGTATATTTTAGTAACATATACAACATGAATAAAATTTCCCATCTCCATGACTATTATTGATTACGATTATTCTTCAAAAATATATAATAATTTTTTAAAGGTTAATTTATATATTTTTCATCTATTTATTTCTTTTTTACTGTTTTCAGTGGAAAACTAATATTTATAATTAATTTTATAGGAAGACCGAAAGATCCTTTTCATATGTGTTAAAAATAATATTTCATGATATTGTATGATGTAAATTAAATATTATGTCTATTTTGTATATTTTTTGGACGTTGGAAATTTTTAATAATGAATAGTGAGCATAATATAGCTCTCCAATGTATTGATTAATGATTTTTTTTCTAGGTAATTAGGATGTAATTATCCGTGTATGTTATTCTATTTATAAGAGATGTTTTCGTAGTTATTTTAAGTGTGTTTTTGAAAATTATATCACTAGGTACGTTAATGAATATTATATTTTCGAAAATGATTTCTCTTTGAAATATTTTTATTTTATATAGAAATTAAAAGAGCTTAGGATTAAGGTAATTTTTATTATGCTTTTACTGGTAGAAGGAATGATTTTAAGATAATTATTTTATGAGTACTCATGTTTCACAAGTATCTATCATGATTATGATTTTTCATTTATGATTGATTATAATATTTTTTTATGAAATTATTAGTGAATTGATGTTGATTTCTTGTGTAGTTATTTTAATATTTTAAGCACAATGATTATCATATAAAAGTTAAATTTTCTATAGGATTTTATGAATGTCAAAATCATCTAATCGATTTCAATATATTTATATACTCTGTTTATTTTTTACCATTCCATTTTTCAAGTGTTATTCATAATTATTATTAATAAGTATGATTTATACCATATTCTATATTTACACTATAAGAATTCATATAAAAGGGAAGAAACATTCTTTGAATGAAACTGTATTTTAAATTAAATATTTTTTTTGTTAATATGGAATTTCAGGGGATGAATCCACTTTATATTATATGGGTATGATATGGATGTATTTTTCAATATTATATAAAATATAATCCTAAATTATCCATAGAATGTATGAAAATTCAATACATTAAAATAAACATCTAATTATGGGATGATTAAGGTATGAGTTGTTAATGTTTTCATTAAAGTAATGGTTTTGATGAAACTAAATGTTAGAATTTTAATTGTTCATAAAATAAAATTTTTTAATTTATAAGTTGGTTTATTATTATTAAATAATATTATAATAATATTTTTTGTATTTATAATTTGTTGGAATTAGAAGGAACCATGTTAATAATGGGTGTGAAGGACACTATGATGGTTATCCAAATAAGAATCCATTCAAAATAGAGATATGATTGAAAACTATTATAGTTATATCTAAATATCTATATAAGGTGATGATTTATAACATGATACTAGGTGAGTATCCTAAAAAACCAATAATTGGAATGTATTTTAATGGATTTCTAAGGGATAAAGGTAATAAGGGTTAAAAAATTCAAGATCATATGTTTCAGGAATGTTGGATGAATCACCTTAGAGAATGTATCCTTGTGATTGGAAGATGTTTCATATGTGATATAATAGGGAATGGTTATATAAACTATTGAAGAAAAAATAATGATTTTAGTTAATGAAATGTATGGGAAAAATTTTCAATCAAAGGTATCAATTGAATGTTTTAAATGCGGATAGTATGAGAATTATAAAAATAAAATGGCAAGAAGTAAATACCTTGATGGAGAACAACATTTTCATTTGAATAATTGTTTATAAAAGTATAATATAATTATGAAGAAAATATAAATGATATATAAAATCTATGAATTTTATTTTCACTAATGTTTAATGTATGAAATAAGATTTAAATGAGATATTTTATTCATATGAATTATTTATATTGAATATTATAGGAAGAATGTATTGAATAAAAATACCTAAAATCATATTTAAAGGATTATATATATTGATTAATGACTGAAGTTCATATTGTAGAGTTTCATTACTTGTAGTATACATCTATTTTATGTATGGTTGTATACTCATTATGAAATTTAATATGTTTAAATGTTTAAATACACTTATTATTTCTTATACAATTATATTTAAATGTTATTAATGATAATATGTGTGGTATTTATTATGTTATATATTACATTGTGGTTTACAATGTTTTTATCTAAAATAATATTTTAGGATGAATTCTTTTAAAATTTCAAACATGTTTTTAATGGAATAGATAAACCGTATGGTTATTGTGATCCTTAATGTTGAAAAAATTTCAATTAATTTGGATAAAATTTATATAATAGTTTGGGAACATAGGTTTTATTATATAGAAACCATGGTATTGACAATTTATTTGGTTATTAATTAGTAAATGTTATTTATAATTAATTACACTATATTGAGAAAATTATATTGCTATAAAAAATGGAAATATTATTGGATGAGATGAGATTTTATTTTAATCAAAATGATTCATATTTCTATTAGATCCATAGAATATTTTATAAAAATTATTTCTTCTACAGGTTCTTTATGGAAATTTTTACTATACTTTGGTATAATTAATGATTAGAACATATAAATTTTTAATGTGACATTATGATTGATTTATATTATTTTGGAATAAATTTTTAGTATATATTAGATGAATATGTGAGAAAATAATTCTAATAATTACATTTCAATTTTAAATTTTCACATTTTGAAGAGTTTAATGGTCAGTTATTTATGATGTGACTGGACATGAACATTCAATTTTTTTTGATAATGTGTAGAATAAATGTAGTTTTTCATCATATTGTTTATTATCATATCTTATCTTAATTATTATATGATTTCTTTAATTTGAAAAAAATAATATAAATATTTTGTTTTCATTTATTAGATGTAGTAAACTACTAGAATTAAATTTCAGTGATTCATGAATTAATATTTTATATGGAATATTTTTTTTACTTTGAGTAAGAAATGATATAGAAATGAAGGTAATTGAAGAAAAAACCGATGGATGGAATTCAACTTCTGTGGTGGAATGAAATTAAATATGTATATTCTCATAGAGTAATTATCTCAATAGTTAAATAATTTATCAAATATATCATGACATTTGTAGAATATAACAGTAAACTATTAAGACAAGATTTTATAAACTCATATTCACTAATGATCCATATAAAGGGACTTAATATTATGAAACAACAATTATTCTTATATTCAATAAGAAAAAAATGTTCATGGAAAATTTAATATATTATTTTATTAATATTATTTGGAAAATTAATATTTATGGAATAAAAATAAAATTCTGAGGATGAAATATATATAATGCTGTTGAATGAAACACCATGATAATATTGTTTCAAGATAATATAGGATTCAATTATATGCACCACATAAAATATTAAATTAAAATGAACTATGAGACATTATTATTCGAATATGATAGTTATAACATATTCATTTAATAGGATGAAATTAATAAGATTAACCACATTATGAAATATATGTAGAAATTATTTCTTTATTACACATTTATTGATTAATATCTTGTATTTAAGAACATATTTTTTTTAAAAAAAATTCGTTAAATGAGTTATTTTTCAAAATGATGATTTGTGGGGGAATTATGTTTTGATAAATATAAGTTATGGTAAAAAATAGATATGAATGATTATAATGAAATTTAAATATTTTATATTTAATACAATAAATTACCAATTAGTCAATTGGTGTTACTAGATATGGATTGAGTATAAATTCATTCCATACAACAAAAATGGTTTGTATTGTATTTGGTATAGAAATATTTTATTTAATTTATACCACTTTTTGATATTTTTTATGAAAAATAGACATTGTTTTTGAAATCATATTGCACAAATGATAATAGAATGAATTTTATGGATAATTCTTAATATATTTATTTTCCAGTGAATAGTGATGATGTAAATTTTGGAAAAACAATCATATCATTTTCTAAATTAGTACAATTTGAAATTAATATTCAATTTTGTTTTTGTTTTTAAAATATCAATATATAACTTTTATTAAAAAATTCTTATTATTAGCCTCCCAATAAAGATTATATTTTCGTTTTATATATGATCATTTTGTTTTTCAAAACAATATTTTTAAAAACCATGTTTCATTGTTTTTTCTGAACATATATTATATTTAATTTTCAACACATGCAAAAAATTAATATTAAATTTTTTTATTCTTATTTTTAAACCCGTGTTTATAATTTAATAATGGTTTTAATTTGAATTTTTTTATAATAATCATAACCATTTTATATTTTTATCACCTCGATAAATGGTAAAAACATTAATTATATAAAAAAAAATCATAAGGTCACAAAATATCCTAAAAATTTTTATTTAATGAGGGTATTTTTATCCCTATTAATATATATTCTAAATTCTATAATTTTATATCCAATTTACTATGAGTAAGAATATAACAATATTTAATGTTAAGAATAGTTAGAAGTGTGCGAATCCCCTCACTTATAAAAGAGAAACTGCCCACCATGAATCTATACAACACTTTAGAACATTTCTCTCATAATATATAGTAAAATCCCACCCCATATATCCTCAAAACAACTCAGAGATTCCATTCCTGAAAAAATATCATCATATAGGGAAAATGTTGTAAGACAAAGGATATTTTCCAAATAAGTAGTACAAATATAAACTGAGTTTATTTGTAATGATTTCTTATTCTAACTTACATAAACTTATTAGAATTATGATGGAATAAAAACATAAATTTTCCCAATATTAATAAACATTATTATATTTATGGTACTTCTATTGTTTATATCATTTTCTATCATATAATAAATGAATACATCACGCATGAGTATGTGTTGGCTATCACCTCCATGAGGTCATGTTATTTTCCCTTCACCACCACCTCTGATGAATATTTAAAATAATAGATCAGATGAATATATATTAGATTTATTAAATTGTTATTATTTATGAAATAAAACATATTGAATATTTTCTTACCCATCAATCCTTTGTTAAATAGTAACGTTTCTTTTTCAAATGGCATGACCACCTCATCCACAATTGATTTGATCTACAATTTATACCACCTTGCATGGTTGGTCTTATATATGGGAATAATTATTTAATATGATATATATTAAATATTTAATATTCATCAAATTTTATATTATCATTATATAATAAAATATTCTAACTCCTTTAGTAGTTATAACACATTCCTTTTTGGGTGGGATTTACAACTCGCATGAACATTTATATAATATTTATATCATTATTGATTAAATAATGATGTTTATTTTCAATATTAGTTGAAATTTTTTATATTCTTATTTTTTAAAGAAACTATATTGGTAAAATAATTATTTTTACTCATTAGTAAAATGAAATCCTTTTTTCCACAAATACTTATTTGTTTCAATTTATCAACAATGTTATTATTTTAATAAAATGACTACAGAAGTCCATTATGAACTATCTTTCAGAATTCATATAGTGGATTTAAAAGGCATACATTTAACTTTTTAAATAAGTATTATTTAAAAATGTGTGGAAGGGATAATTTTTAACATATATGAAATGAATGTAATTTCATGTCATTATAAAATTTATTCTTTATGAACAGTAATTTATATGTTTTTTGGATTTTTCAATGAATATTTCATTTACCATTATTCTATATGTTTTAAATTTTAAGAGTTTTCATAGGTAATTTTTCTAATCATTATTTTTATTTAAACCCTAAAATTCCCTCGTTATATATATATAATATATTTTTTTATTGAAATTAAATATTATGATTGTTTTATGTATGTTATGGTCCTAGAAAATTGTTCATAATGATATCATATTCATATATATATCTTTGCAAAAATAGGTAATCGTTTTTTCATTATATAATTAAATTAGAATTAACAGATTTGGTTTTTCCAATTTTTAGAGTGCTTGAAAGAGTGATAATAAGGATTATTTAACAATGATGTTCCAAGGACCAAATATAAGTTTTAAATGATTTAAAATACATTTTTTTGTTCATTAATGTTTATTTAATATTTTATTATTATTATATAATGTTTAAAGGAATGTGTATTCCCCTTATGATTTTGAAAAGATTATCTTGCAAGAAATATTTTTCATGGGTACTCATGTTTTACAAGAAACCCTCATGATTATTATTTTCCATTTAATATTTATTATGATATGGTTTTAGAAATTAATTTTTCTCTTGATTTTATTTCATATGTAATTAAAATATTATATTGTGTTTAAGGAAAATTATATAAATGGATAAATTTTTAGGGATTTCATTAATTTCAAAATTGAACTAATGGGATTCCTTTTTTATATACCTCACTGATATTTTTACAATGTTTTTTTTTTAATTTTTAAGGATATGTAGGTATATAAAATTTTAAATTAGTTTTATTATGGGGAATTTTATTAAAGTAATGAAATGTTCTCTGAATGAATGTGGAGTTTAAATTTTATAATTACATTTCATTGGAAAGAATAAACATTGAGTGTTAGTGTCCGCATTGTAATATATGAGTTAGATGTGTAAGTGTTTTTTTAGTTATTTAAAACTATAATCCAGGAATATCATTGGAACATAATAAAAATAAATTCTAGATATTAAACTAAAACAATTTTTCTGATTAAGGAATGGTTTGTTATATATTATGAGTAGTAATGAGAAGTTATCTTAATAATATTGAAAATGTTTTCCCAATGATAAACATGGATCATTTGTTAGTTTCCATGAAATATTTTTTTGTAATATTTTATATGAAACAAGTTTTTTATTTTCATTATTATAAGGTTATGAGTTTTTTACACATTCATATAGAATGTGTTGTTTTTGGATTTATATTTTTAGATTTAGTTTTGTTTTATCTGTAAATGAATATTGTTATTTTGTTTTTATTTTGAGTTTTGTTTCATTTTGAAAATTAAATTTTTATAGTTTCTTCCCCTTTTGATCTCTGGACAAATATTTTACTCTAATCAACAGTAGATATTTTGGGATGACTATATTTTTTACAATATGAATAAATTAAAATTCTATCAAAATAATATTAAATGTGTGTCTATGGATGATGTCATATTATTTGAGTATTGTAAATAACACATGAAATACATCTAGATAATGATGATTCTAATGTAATAAAATTATATAATACACTTTTATTATTATTATAGTTATTTCTCAATTTAGGTGGTCACAGACATGAAATGAAATAAAATAAAAAAATTTAAAAATTGAACTCATCCATGAGTAGATTTTTTCTCTAATAACAATTTATTCATTTCTATAATAATATACATATTTAATTTACAATAAACATAGCTTAAATGTTGTAAATTGAGTATGAATCCTCCCCAAATCCAATTAATATTATTTTTGAGAAGAGACTGGGGCCCCTATATGAGATGATTAATATTTCATTGATGATTTATTTAATTTTTTACTATGACTCTTGAAAAAAAACTAGAAAGAAATAAACATCCTCTGCTGAATCGATAACATAAAAATTGTTATGAAATATAATTGGAGATAAAGGATCTTGATTTCTTACATTTACATTTTTCCAGAAAAGAAACTTATCACCAACATTAAAAAAAATCATATAATGGGGATAATATTTAATAATAGATAAAAAAGTGTGGAACACATGTATCAACCCCCATAACCACCAGTATTGACCCTAAAACATATAGAAGTGAATCATAACTAGAATCATAAGATTTTTAATGCCTTTTTATTAGATGAATGGATATAATACATTTAAAACCAACTTTTCCAAAAACATGAGCCATATTAAACATGAGAATGAAAGAGGAGGTAGTGGGTACAAGTCATATTTTATTAAATGTGCTTCTACCAAGCCACTATCAACCAGTGTACCCATCAAATGACCTATATCACCATCATGATACTTGATGGTTCAGTCATCATGGAATGATAAGGATGTTTCAATAAAATTTTATTATTGTATTATGAAATTAGAAGAATAAAATACTTCATTTTCAGTAGAGGTACTTATTATTTCTTAGGAACACTAACAATAGTGGGAGTAATGGTGTGTGTGATTAGAGGATTTGAATTACAAATATGACCTAGACACCTAAAAAATGAGAAATACTAATAATGATCATCATACCAAAATAGTTTTATAAATATAATTAGTCCATCTGAGGTCTAAATATATAATTGAAATCGATATAATAGTTCATGTTCCATTTATAGTCAAGATGTAGACATAAAATACCAATTCAGTGAGGAAGGATTACTATAGAATGAATGTAAAACTACAAATGAGATAGAAAATATATCGTTTACATGAATCAAATGAATAAAAATTCGAATAAGGATAATAAAAATAAAAGAAACTATAAAATAATATTCATCACGAATAAACTGTGATAATTTGAAAATAAATATATTAAATCCTAAAATATTACACAATCCCTATATCTATATTCGATAATACTCATATTTATGATCTTATAGAATTATAACCCAATAGTCCTCAATCAGAACCAAGAAAATAAATTTGAACCAAATTTTACTTAGTGGGTACTTCATTATTGCCATTTTTTTATTGACCCATATAATATATTTCCATCAATGAATAGTGAAACCTAGAGTCTATAATGGAAAATTAATCATCATTGTATTTTATCACCCATAACCCTTCTAATAATTGAGTTGAGAATAATATAATCAATGAGTTTGTGGTGAATATTGATCATATACTTTTTTAGTAGAATCAATGAATGAAGAACCCCCTGATGTTTGGGATGAACTAAATGGAACCGTAGTACCAGGCATGGTAATAAAATAACATTAAATATAAAAGTACTAATTTGGTGTTTTGGGGTAGTATCTAGGCAGTGATATATTAAATTGAATTACATGATTACTTTTGATTCATTAGGGTTTGCATCATATATCATGTGTCCACATAAATTATATGATGGGTTTATAGTTTTTTATATATTGTTGGTTATTAAATTTATTTTCCATGTATTATATCTTTAATATGGTGTGAGTTTATGATTTAAAATATCTATAGAAAATATTTGATTCAAATGTGTATTGTTTTTTATAATAACAATAATAAGATATAAAAAGTGTGTAATATCATTGAAATATAAAGATAATTTGAATTATTAAAAAATTATAAAAAATAAAAGTGGATTAATTTCATAATGAAGTTTTTTAAAAAAATAAAATATTGAATGTAATGACCCGAAATTTTGAATAACTTTTGTTTCCTAATTTTGTGTGTTATTTAATTTTATGCTCAAAAAAATAATTTCATTTAATAAAATGTGAATAATTAAAATAAGACCATTGGTTTTCGACTGTTATATGACCAATGGTCAATACGACTGTTGGAAAATAAATGTTTCAATTATTGTCTATAAATACAAGTGATCTTGGTTAATTAATATAGAAAGAATATTCAATGACCCCATCTAGTAGTCTTGGGATGATCGAAGCCCATCGGACGGAACTCGTGAATGAGGTAGCACCATTGGGCTTTGCTCTAGACCAAACCCAAGCCGAACTTCATCATGTGAAGCTCGAATGGAATTGCCTTCGGGAGAAGTTCAAGCGAATAGGAATCACCACTCGGGCAGTGTTGGCCGAGCTGCCCCCAGATTCTATCAACTTAGCACACCTTACACTTAGGTCATTTGAAAGGGGTATAAGGGCCTATGTTACAAGACTATAACTGCTTTATGTAATCCTTTGAGATAAATAAAATCGATATTTCCTATAATGGTGATGTTTGGGAATTTTCAAACATCCGAATAAATTTATGATGTATATTATTGATGAAATTTGGTGAAAGGATATTTTAAAATAATTATGTAAACCATAAATAATTAATTATGTTTAATTATTTTCAAAAAAAATGTTCTTCTACAAATGTTTTCAGAAATAAATTTAGATTCTAAAAAGATCAACTTAATTATTAATGAATAGTAAATTATGAATAGTGATTTTATGCTTAGGATTAGTAATGTGAGCAAATGAAATAGTAATCTCACTTAAAGAAAGTATTAATATAATCTTGTTGCCTTGATTATGTAATGTGATTTAATAAAATATGTATATAACAGTTTCATAAATTATTAGATAAGAATTAGTTTATTCGGGTGAATATTGTCTTTTATTGAAAAATTAAATTAAAAATACTTATAAAATTATTTTCATAAAATGGAGTTCATTTTTGAAATCAGAGCATCGATATTTGGTTAAGGTGAGTTTTTTTGTTTTTTCTAAAATAGTTTATTTTTCAGTGATTTGTGTTTTTAGTTAAAAAATAAATTAAATATAGCTAGAAAATAATTTTCATAAAATGGAGTTCATTTTTTAAATTAGAGCATTTCTATTTGGTTAAGGTGAATTTTTGGGACTTTATTGAGAAAGTTGAATATTTGGGGAATAGTGAAAATACAGTTTTTTAGATTCGGGTGTTTAATGACATCATTAAGAATTTAATAATTATGAAATAATTCTGGTCGACCTATGAATATTAAGGAAATGTATGAGGTGTCCCATGTGGCCAAAACTATGGGTAAATACATAGTCAAGCCCATGGTATTTCCAATACCACCGATGGGGGGTCCCTTGGCCATTAATGCCTTGTCCCCTCACATCCCCTATAAATACAAGGCCATTATCTCATCCTTTGCATTCACAAATCCTCCTCATTGATGTTATGGTCTCTTTACCTACCAAGGAGTCCTCCCAAGGTGCCCTCAATCCATGCAAGGTCCAAACATCAAGATTTCAACGTTACTCTTCAAGGTATGGGATCTTACCCCTCTCTTTCTTTTCAAGTACTCTCTTTTATGTCATTTCTTTTATGCTCTATGTTCTTATGTTGTTGGATGTTATTTTAAATTATTCTTAGTAAAATTTTCATGAAAATCTGATGAGATATCCCCTCTTACTCTCATCATTTTGTTTTATGAATGTTTATGTGGCGCTGTTAGGCTGTCGAATTTTTGTAAGGGATTCTTGCACCCTTCCCATCATCAAAATTATACTTTCATGTCAAATATTTCATGTTCTATTCTTCCATGTTGGGGTATTCTCTCTATATTAATCATACTTTCCTTTTATGTTCACATGATGAGAGACCCTATTTAATCTCATCAATTCATTTTTTGTGGTTTTAAGTGATGACGTTAGGCTACCAAATTCTCCATAGGAGAAATTTTATTTTTGTCTTCCTTTTAGGTTTTTCATTTCATATTTTATGTCCTTAAAATTTCATTACCATGTAATTATATACTTTATATTATTTCCCTATACTATTTTATGGATCATTTATGAGTGGGTGACCCATTTCCCCTCTCTTTTCAATGTTTCCTAAAACCCTGCAACATAGTAGTTATGCTTGAGAATATTTGTCTCAAAATGTCACTCTATTATTCTCAAATTATTTTATTTTATTAAGTGAATACTCAAAACTCATTAACCTATTGGTTTATTCACACACACATATATATATATATATCAAAATTTTCTATTTTAATTCTGGGATATACATAAATTAAACCTGCTTTCCTTTTTCGTGGGTTTAAATTGACATATTGATCATGTCTTTAAAGCAGTTTTTAAAACGTTATGATTATGAAATGAAACCTATTTCTTTTATGCTATATTGGTTATTTATGAGGTTTTGATTATGATATATGTGGCTCACATGATAATAAAGAAGAATTAAAGGTTCACCCTAACAGTGCTCAAATGCATTGGGTAAAGACTTAATCTCTACAGATGACCATTTTTAATGATTCCTTGGTGAATAACCTTGGTAAATTTTTAAAGACACCATGGGGATGGACCTTAGTGATACAAAATTGATTTTCTATGTTATTTTTTGTAGCCACATCGTCATGTTTTGAAGCATGTTTATTTATTGTGATATGCCCCATGATCTCTTTCGTATGCCTTAATGTTATTTATCATGACTGTATTGATGCATCTCAAGTTCACAGGTAAAATATTTCCCTTAGTTCCATTACTGGGCCTTCTGCTCACCCTTTCTTTTGATGTATGATCCCAGGTTATGAGATACTGCAATGAATTTTGGATGAAATAAATGAATAATCGTTTCATGTGTTTAAGAAGATTTTTTTAATTTTTGTTGTTGTCATGTTTTAAGTTCATGGTTTCCATGACACTAAACCTTAATGATCACCGGTTTTTTATAATGTAATGAATTTTTATATGATAGAAAGGTGTGATTCTATAGTAGGTATCAATGTATGGTTTAGTTATTTATGGAAATTAGGATATGAAAACTTTAGGAAGAACCCTATAGAAAAGTTTAAATATAGGAAATCTTCCTTGTATTTTGGTGAGTATTGAGTAAGTTATTTATCAAGAAAATACACCCCTGTCCGGATACGAGAAGGTAGAGGTGGATCTGGCACAGTTTTACGTATAGGTAAAACACGAAAACACCCCATTGAGCTAGACTCGAATGAGAACTAGTACATGACAACGGGTCTTGCTGCACTCTTTGTTACGACACTATCGGGGGATATGTTTGGTTAATTGCAAGATTTTTATAAATCATTATGAAGGAACTATAGAAAAATATAATTATCGACGCATGAAGTTTTATGTGATAAAATCCTTTTTATTTAAATTATTTGAAGATGAAATAAGTTTCTCATGAAGGATTTATTCTTTTTGAAATTGTTCCCATCATCTAGGAATAGGTTGACATATTTCCTGAGGAGTTACACGAACCTCCCCAAGAAAAAGAGGTAGAGTTCTCCATTGAACTCGTACCTGGATCTCATCAGATGTCAAAGAACCCCTTTTAGATGGAAAATGTGGAGCTAGAGGAATTAAAGAAACAACTCCGATATCTTTTGGAGAATGGGTTTATCTGACCAAGTGTGTCTCCTTAGGGAGCACCAGTTATCTTTGTGAAGAAGAAGGATGGATCAATGCAGCTATGCATTGATTATAGAGAACTGAATGGGATCATAGTATAGAACAAATACTCTCTTCCACGAATTGATGACTCATTTTTCCAATATCATGGGGCTCAATTCTTCTTTAAGATTTATCTTCCTTCTAGTTATCATTAATTGGGGTGAAAATTGATGATATTCCAAAAACTGCCTTCCAATCATGAAATGGGCATTATGAGTTTGTTGTTATTCCCTTCGAACTGACTAAAGAACTTTTTTTATGGATCACGAATAAGTTTATTTTAGAGTCTTATGTTTATGAAATGGATATCCTTTGTATAGGAAAATGGTTTGGTGATTAAATGATAATGGTTATTTTGGATGTTGTTTTCTTTTTGGAGTACTATATGCCTATGGTAAATAAAATACTACAGGGTTTAAATTGAGGAGGAATGGTTGATTTTTTATATATATTTATTATGGACATATGGTGATTTGGGTTATTTCTGGAAAATGATGAGCCTTGAATAGAGAATATGTGAATATGTTAATTACACATTATTATGAGACTTTAATAGCTGTCGATGTTATTTGGTGATAAATGTTACGTTATATTGTGGAATACTATGTGATTAAATCCTTCTAAGATTTGGGTTCCCATCTTAGTTTGGATTATTCTGATGAATTTTAAGGACTATTGTGTATTGAATGGTCTTTCTAGAACATTGGGGACTTTTGATAAATTTTGGTGATTAATAGTCACATTTCATTATCCTTTTTTGGGATTATATGATCTCGTACTTACCTTTTTAGTTGTAGTTGATTACTAAAGACAAGGAAAAAATATTGTTATTCTTTTTTGGATTATGTGATTCTCTAGAAGATTATTCTTGTGCTTTTTATGAGACCAAGTCTTTTTGAATGCACTTTGTTTGGAGAAAAGATTCGTCTTAGTGGAAAATTATTAAGGGATGAAACTATACTTGATGGTAGTATATTTACTTATGTTTTTAATCTATGTAGTAAATGAATTCCTTAAAATTATGAAAGGGAATGTAAAACAAAAACGTTTTTGGTTTACGTTTCCTACTGTTTAATCAAAGACTGTTTAACACATCTTAATTTTGTGATCTTCTTGAGGTTAATATTATCCTAATAATGTTTTCTATCACTCTCCATCAGAACTTGACCCTTTGTTTTTTCTTCCATATACATGTTTTCCTACATGGAATCCTACTATAGGTTTACTTGGGTGACCTTTGTTCTTCCATTTCATTCTTTTAAAGTAATAGTTTTAAAGAATCTTTTTCCGATGTGGGACTCTCAATGAAATTTACAAGCCCAATTAAAAAATTGCGAGGAAGCAATTTCTTAAGGAGGGAATATTGTAACGACACGAAATTTTGAATAAATTTTGTTTGCTAACTTTGTGTGTAATTTTATTTTATACTCAAAAAACAATGTAATTTAATAAAATGAGTATATTAAAATAAGACCAATGGGTTTCGACTAGTATACGACCATCGGTCAATATGACTGTTGGAAACTAAATGTTTAGATTATTGTCTACAAATACTAGTGATCTTGATTAATTAATATAGAAAGAAGATTCGATAACCCCATCCAATAGACTCGGTCCGAATGAAGCCAATCTGACGAAAATCGGGAATGTGGAAGCACCATTGGTCTTTGCTCTAGACCAAACCCAAGCCAAAATTAATCATGTGAAGCTGGAACAGAATCGCCATAATGATAAGTTCATGCTAATAAAAATAACCACTCTGGAAATTTTGCTCAAGCTGCCCCCAGATTCTATCAATTTAGCACACCTTACACTCAGGTCATATGCTGGTGTTATAAGGGGCTATGTAACAAGACAATGACTGCTTTATGTAATCCATTGAGATAAATAAAATCGTTATTTCGTTTTATGGTTCAGTTTGTGAATTTTCAAATGTCAAAATAAATTTAGGATATATATTATTGATGAATTTTCTAAAAATTATATTTTAAAATATTTATGAAAACATTAAATAATTAATGATGTGTAAGGATTTTAAAAAAAATGTCTTCTACAAATGTGTTTAGTAAAAAATTTAGAGTCTAATAAGATCAACATAATTTTTGATGAATAGTAAATTATGAATAGTGATTCAACGTTTAGTATTAGTAACGTGACCAAATGGATTAGTAATGTCACTTAAAGAAAGTAGTAATATAATCTAGGCACCTTGATTAAGTAATGTGATTCAATAAAATAGGTAATTAACTGTTTCAGAAAATATTATTTAAGTATTAGTTTTTTTGGGTGAGTACTTTTTTTTATTTAAAAATTAAATTAAAAATATTTTGAAAATTATTTTCATAAAGTTGAATTCATTTTTGAAATCAGATCATCGATATTTGGTTAAGGTGATTTTTTGGGATTTTTCTGAAATAGTTGAATTTTCAGTGAATAGGGTTTTTATTTAAAAATTGAATTAAAAATATTTAAAAAATTATTTTTCAGAAAATGGTGTTCATTTTTGAAATTAGAACATTGATATTTGGTTATGGTGAATGTTTGCGATTTTTCTAAGAAAAGTTGAATATATGGTGAATAATGAAAATACAGTTTTTCAGTTTCGGGTGTTTAATGACATAATTAAGGATTTAATAATTATTAAATAATTCTAGAAGACCCATGAATAGATATATAAGGTATGTGGTGTCCTAAGTGTCCAAAAACATGGGCAAATTCCATGGTCAAGCCCATTGTTTTGCCAATACCACCGATGAGGTGTCCCTTGGCCATTATTGCCTTGTCCCCTCACTTCCCCTATAAATACAAAGCCATTCTCTCAGCCTTTCCATTCCAAAATCCTCCTCAACGAAGTTATGGTCTCTTTACTTCTCAAGGAGTCCTCCCAAGGTGCCCTCAATCCTTCCATGGTCCCAAACATCATGATTTCGATGTTACTCTTCAAGGTAAGGGATCTTACCCCTCTTTCTTTTCAAAAACTCTCTTTTATGTCATTTATATTATGCTCCATGTTCTTATGTTGGAGGATGTTATTTTATATTAAAATTAATTCCCTTTTCATGATAATATGATTATAGATCCCCTTTTACTCTCATCAATTCGTTTTATGAATGTTTAAGTGGTGCCGTTAGGCTGTCGAATTTTTGTAAGGGATTCTTTCACTCTTCCCATCTTCAAAGATCTACTTTCATGTCATATATTTCAAGATCCCGTTTTCCATGTTCGGGTATGATCTCCATATTAATTATACTTTAATTTTATGTTCACATTATGAGAGACCATATTTAATCTCATCAATTAATTTTTTGAAGTTTTATTCGATGTCGTTAGGCTGCCGAATTCTTCATAAGTGAAATCTTTTTTTTTCCTTCCTTTAATATATATCATTTCATATGGTATGTCTTTCAAATTTAATTACCATGTTCTTATATCCTTTATATTTTGACTCTATATTATTTTATGAATCATTTATGAGTGGGTGACCCTCTTACCCTCCGTTTAAAATGTTTTCAAAAACCATGCAACATAGACGTTTTTCTGGTGGATTTTTGTCCAAAAATGTCTCTCTTTTTCTCAAAATATTTTATTTTATTAATTGAATAATAAAAACCCATTATCTTATAAGGGTATTCAAATATATATCATTCTGAAATTTACATACATGAAACCCTATTTCCTTCTCCATTGGTTTAAAGTGACATAAAGATCATGTCTTTAAAGCAGTTCTTAAAATGTTATGATTATGAAATGAAACCCATTTCTTTTATGCTATATGGGTTATTTATGAAATGTTGATGATGATATATGTTTCTCACATGATAAAAAATGAAAATTAAGGATTCTCCCTGATAGTTCTCCAATGCATTGGGTAAAGACATAATCTATAGAGATGATCATTTTTAACGATACCTTGGTGACTAACCTTGGTAATTTTTTAATGACACCTTGGGGATGGACATTGATGATACGAAAATGATTGTCTATATTAAATGTTATAGCCACATATTCAAGTTATGAAACACGTTATTTTTATTATGATATTCCTCATGATATTTTTCTCATGCCTTAATGTTATTTATCATGACTTAATTTATATATCTCAAGTTCACATGTAAAATGTTTCCCTTGTTTCCCTTACTGGGCCTTCTTCTCACCCTTTCCATTAATTTATGCCCTCAGGTTATGAGATTCTGTAATGAACTTAGGATGAACAAATGAATAAAACATTCAAGTGTTTAAGAAGATTTTTTTTGTTTTCATGTATTAAGATCCCAGTTTCTAAGACACTAAACCTTAAAGATCCTCGGTTTTGTATAATTTAAAGAAAGTTTAAGTGTTAAAAAAGCGGGATTCTATATTGAAGACCTAATATGGATTTCAAGAAAAATAGTCCATTCTTATGAAAAATATCATTACAAATGATTTCCTTTTTCAGCCATAAAAAATATTCTATAATGATCCAAAATTCACAGAGTATCTAAAAGCACATTTTTATACAATTTATTTTTTTTAAAAAATATCTTCTTTTATAAATTAGTTTGAGACAGTACATATCCATTAGAATTGAATGAAAGGAAGGTTTTCATCTACGAGGTCATTATCCCTATATTATATTCAATAATAAATTATTTTTTGAAGAAAACTATAAAGAAAAATAATGTTTTTGCATAACGGAAAAAATTCAAGTGATTAACTATAAATTGAAGAATTGAAAATAAATTTCCTTAATAGCCATTCTCTTAAATGGGCTTCCACATATTTTTATAGGTAAACATAATAGGACAGTATAAATGAAATATCTAAAAAAGTTTAGCTCATATTTTATTCTTACGAAATTGCGATATTATTATGACAGTAATGAAAGCAAGAATTTATTTATATGTTTTTGTAGTTGGACCATTTTTCTTCTTCTTCAGAAGTATATTTATATCTTTCTATAATCTTTATCATAATTTAAAAAGTATTTATATATCAATAGAAGGTTCATTTAGAATAAGTATAGTATTGTATATAGAATAATGATTATACACACTAATTTAAATAAATAGAATGTAATGTTTTTATTAAAATAGATAAATGTATTGGGATTTATCAAAAAATAAGTAAATAGAATATAATGTGTTAATAATAACCCAATGATCTCTATATTTTTTATGATCAAATGAAATGTTTATAAATTAATTAATTGAATATGATTTTCTAGTAAGAGTTAATGAGCATTCACACATAATTTAAAATAGTTAAATATTTTTGAAATAATTTTACTAATTTATGAAATATTATTATTCCCAAAGACCTACCATACATACCATTATCCCATATTTAAATTTCATAAATAAATAAGAATGGTATGAAATATAGAAAATTATATGAAAATATATGTATAATTTTAAAAAATATGATTTCCTTGAAAATTTCAAAATTTAAAATGGTAATAAAGGTTTTTTTTTCTAATTTCATAATCTTTTTTCCTGAAAACATTTGTCAATTAATGATATTCATTTTTCTTTTTACAATATTCAAATTTTAGTCTCTATTTTTCATGTATTCAATTAGTTTACTTATATAAATTCATTTTTTAAAAAATATATCTTTAAATGGAAGATCTGTAATTTCAATTATTCATAATCATTAAATATTTTAATTCAAGTTAAAAAATGATATGTTATAATGACAACAAAAGCATGGGATTTTTTTTGAATTTTATTGAGTCAGTGAAATGTTGAATTTTAATTTTTGAAATACGTTTTGAGGATATTTTATTTAGATTTTATTTAAGAGTATATACTATTGTATTAAGATATGTAAAATATAAATGATAATTATAGAGGATGAATTCCACTATAGGTGTGAAGAATAAGGCTCTGTTTGTAGTATTAAAATTTGAATGTACCCAAATTATTGTATATGAGAGTTATAGTGTGTTGGGAAAAGAATAATACAATTACCCCTGCCTCATTATAAATGATATTAGTCCATTATAATACCAGTAAAATTTCTCAACTCCCTTATATATTTTAAATTCCATCATGCTTGGGGCTTTCCAACAATTTTAGAAAGTGGGTTGGTCATCATTTTATTCCAAATTTTTACTCTCTTCCTCTTATTGATCCAAGTAGATTCAAACACATTGGTTCACTAGATAATGTATGATTTTATATTTTTTTATCTTATTCTCCATCCTCTTTCCATCCTTTTATTTTGGATTTCTAGATTAGGAATATGATTACTTATTTCAAAAGATCATTGAAATATAAACCCATTATGTCAATTATTTCAAAAAAATATATGTAAATGATGTCGATTTTGGATGAATACATGTGGGTTCAGTACATTTGGAGAAAGGTAATCCACTACCTTGATTAGCCATAGAATGTTTTCCATTTTAGGCGAACATTTCTAATGAATTGACATGGGATACTATTTATTTTATTATTTATTATTTTGGGGATGTTTCGTTAGTTTTCCTCACATGTTCTAAAAGATTTCTATGTTTATATGATAAATAGTGTATTTAGCATGATCATAATATGTTTAATGAATTTGTATTTAAATATGGGATATATATAATAAATGGTTTATAATTATGTATTATTTGGCGCTTGGGATCTTCAGGAACATGCGGTGGTGGGGTTGCTCGACAGTAAGCAATTCCTGATTAGGTTTGAATCAGAGGCAGATCTTATTCAAGATTGGGCAAGGGCTCCATGCAACTTTAATGGATCTCGCTTCATGCTCCTGAATTGTTCATTAGATCTCTACATGAACCGTGATCCGCCTTCCATAGAGGTTTGGGTAAGCTTCCCTGAACGTCCCTTACCGTTTCAAAATCCGTAGATTATACACATGTTGCATAACGTGGTTGGTAGATATATTTGTTCTAATAGCCGTACCGAGGCTGTTTGCCATCCGGTTAATCCTCGGGTGTGTGTCGAAATGGATGCATCCCACATTCCCATTAATTTCATTTGGATCATGCTTGGTGAGGAGTTATGTTGCAAATAGAGGGTTGTGTAGGAGAACTAGACTGACATCTGTGGTTCTTGCAAGTAGTTGGGTCACACAGATGAGTCCTGTCAAGGAGAATCTTGTTTCAAATCAAGGATGGTTCATAGTAGTTGGAATGATACTATTGTGAGCACTATAGAGGGTTCAGAGAGCAAGGCGCTGGACAAGTGTGTGAGGGGGGGTGTAACAGCCCAAGATTTTATGAAAAATACTCTTTTTAATTTCACTAATGTCCTGTGTTGTACGCTACACCAAAAGGAGCTTTCACAACACACATCCATGACTTGTCTTGCATTATACGCAATCACGACCTTCCTCGATAGCGTGTTTAGTACGCAATACCGAGTTTCACTAAACAACGATATGCTATTAAAATATTATTTATTAATAGTAATAACCACTTTTTGAAAGTTTGTAAATATTATTTTTCAAAATGGAATTCATTTTTGGATTCGTAATATCGAAATTAGCTTAGGGTGAAATTTTGGTATTTTTCTGGAAACGTTCATTTTTTGATGAATAGTGAAACCACTAAGTGGTAGTTAAAAAACTAAATTTTTCATAAATCTTAATTTTACCGCTTCTGTGAGTGGAATTTTGAAAATACGAGAGACACAGTTAATATCAAGGACTAAAATGTGGTTTAATGAGATGAAAATAATTTTTGGTGAATAGTAACTTTTGACTTTTTTTTCCACGGTAAAAAGTAAATAGGGTAATTAAGGGTAAAGATGATATTATTATTACCCTAACACATGTCCTAATTATATTGGATAAGTGTAATTCGACCAAAAACAAACTTAGGAAGAAAATATGACCATTTAGGCCCACTTGGATTAGATTAGGACATTTATTATTAATTTATTTAAAGAAGGGTTAAAATAGTTAAAATCAAAGTTTAATAAGTAAATAATCTTTAATATGGGGTTATACATAAGATAAATTCGACTATAAATATTAATTAGAAATCTAAAAAGATTTCCTACATAATGATATTTTATTTATAATTTTTAGACTTTAAATAAATTAATTTATTTATGACACAACGATGATGCAGTAATTACCATTTCAAGGAAATGATAACATAATTGATGTTATAAATGCTCAAATAAATGTAATTTGAGACTTTTTATGAATTACACTAATTTTATAGGTTAATATGATATATTAGTGTTGATTTAATCAACTTGGTTTGAACATATAATTCTGTTATGACTTTCACAAAAATCATATATCAAATAGTGTCAAAATTGACATAAAATAGTTTTTAAAACAAATATTATATTATTAATTGTTATTTTATTCCTAAAAATCTAAGGTTCGGCCAAATGACTTAGATAAGGATATATATATTAATAATAAACAACTTGGGGTTCGTTTGGCATGTATAGTAAGTGTATTATCCATATAGTGTAAGAAAACAAAAAGACACGGTAAAAGTTAAATTATTTAACGTAGAGTTAAATCTAATTGATAAGGTTAAAATAATAACCTAAACTTGCCTAAATCCTATTGGATGAGAGGATTTTGACCCATCCCAACTTTATCTTCGAAATAAGACCCTTTGGAACCATTATAAACCGATTTTGACTTTAATATAAAATAATATTTTGAGATATTCCTAAGGTGCCCCTCTCCTCCCTTATAAAAGGGCACCTACTCCCCCTCCTCCTCACACCAATTTGAGCACTCAAGCTCAGCCAACCCCTGCCAAAATCCCTTCTCCACTTCCATAGTATCATCCTAGAGGTCCTGGTTTTCTTCAAAGACCATCCTTAGTTCTTTAAGTGGAGGATAAGAAAAGGCGCGTCAAAAAGAGGTAATATCCACTACTGATCTTTTTCAATTTCTTTCTTGTTCAACTTCTTCTTCATTAGTTGTTTCATGATAAAGTAATAACATAAATATTTCTTATATACTGATATGTTATTATAAATATGAAAAAACTCTAATTAACCTTCTATCCATCCTACGGAAAAAGGAAATCACCGCGCGTGCGTACGTACGGAATACCGTCTCCACGCCGTGGTTTAATCTATTTTCCGCCACCACCTTAATTGGATGGGTATAAAGGTGTAATGAGTAACTATATATGATTATTATAAAGTTATTTTGATACTGAAATAGTATACATACACTTCAACACAATTCCACGACCATGGGAACGATATCATCGCTCGTGCGTACGTACAGACTACCGTCTCCACGACGCGATGAGATTCATTCTCAATGATTAACCATTCATGAATGATTATAAAGTATATATAATAAGTACTAATGAAATATATTACCTAATAATGATACTGGAATTATTTATATTTATATGTATGTCATCTACTTAATTCCATTCAATTCAATAAGGAAACGAAATCAGCGTTCATGCGTACGTACGGACTACCGTCTCCATGAACGGTGTATTTCTTTCCATTTACTGATTTATTATATATTTATATTCTGAATATATATATATATAAATCATGTTTTATATTTGGGAATTAAGTAATCATGATCTAAGTAATCATATGAATAATTACAAGTTAAAAACACAAACGACAAATGAGACGATTTTACCCAAAATGCTACTTTAACATGAATTTACAAAAGAACGGGTAATATAAAGTCATAAGTGGATCATATATGATATAATAACAATGAATATGATTCTGGAATAAGTCAATAAAGTGATTTAAATCATTATACAGGAGGTTCGGACACTTACAAAGCAAGTCGGACCTAAGGTAAGGGAAATATCACAATCTCATTTTTATCCGAGATTGTTTATACTTTGGTATTTACTAGGGTGTATTTTATCATCCAAATCTATGTTTCCTCAATATTTAATATTATTTCAATCCACCTACAATTGTTTAAATCCAATTTAACCCTTCGGTGAGTTTTTTGTAAAAGATATGAAAGAAATCTTTTGTCGTTTTTCGTACGAGGTACTTTTTGACTTTTCTGACAAAAGTACGAAGAATGTTTTTTTTAACTTATACAACATGAATGGATTTTTAAAAACATTATTTCCAAGAAGCTTCCTTTAAAAGTTTTCAAGTTTATTTTTAATCAACTTCTTTTAGTTTAAAATTGTATGACATGTTAAGAAAGGAAAAGTGTTTTTGAAGCAGAAAGGATATTTTCCTCAAGAATGAAGTTCAAGTGTTTTATCAAAATTATTGTCCATCTATGATAATAAAGGTTTCTGTTTTTATCCCTACTATTACATTGATTTGATTATGTTGTGATGGAATTATTTTTATGAATTCCTTTATTGTATATGAATTGTTTTATGATGTCATGATGTTTAAGAATCCCATTTTTATTACATAGGTTATGTAATGATGTATGATTTATGATTTTGTGGCACACATAAGAATGGTATCATTATGAGATGGGTGGGACCTATATCTTCCTCCAATGCATTGGGTAAAGATTTTATATCTCATGAGATAGACATGGCTGGAACGGTAGGTTATACCGGTTCAGTGAAGCAGGACTGGAACGAGGGTGACTCGGTTCCGAAAGGGACTTTGTCCACTAAGATAGTCTTGGCAATTAGTCTTGACTAACAAGAAATGATTCTCAATGATTATGTGTGAATGACACAAAGTTTCATGTTTTAAGTTATGATTATTGTGATTACATTTCACTGCTATGATTTATCCAATGTTATGAAATTATGATCTCTTTTGCAGGATAAGATTTCCAAAAGTTATGTGCTTGTGTATACGATGTGATTGATATTTCTTTTGTTTACCCTTACTGAGAATTTGAGATCACCCTTTTATGTTTTCTTTTCCCCAGGATATCAAGAAAGGTTTTAGGTATAAAAAAAGGAAGATCTTTATGGGAGATGTTGAATATCTTTCACCAGGATTAGAAGATTATATTCTGAGTTTCCCAAGACACTAAACTATTTCGATCCTTGTGTGTGTGTTTTTGTTATGTACTAAGTATTCCTCAAATGTAATGTAATGTAATGTCCATGTACGTCAGGCTCCGGGTCTCTACAGTTGGTATCAGAGGAAAGGTTTAGTCAACCTTTGGAAACTAGGATGCGAAAACGTTAGTGAGATCCCTAGAGATATTTCAAAGGTATGTCTAGGGATGTCTCTAAGGATAAGTATACGTATAGGTTATAGTCCTAGAATTGTGCTAACGATCTTAGAATTTAAACCTAAGATGTTAGATATTGAGGGTACTCCCCCTTTACTATGTTGTCTCCACTAGCATGATTTCTCCTCTCACAGAATTCTTTTTGTGTTTTAGTTAATTGAGGGAACCAGAAGGAATTCGGTTAACATTGAATCCAATGGACAAATTGGTGACTATGAGCAACAAAATTGTGTAATACCTAGAGATAAAGATATTGTGATTATGCCGAATCAGTCATCGCGATATATGATTAATGAGGTGAACTTTAGTGTTATGCCTAATTCATCAAAGAAGAGGAAGATAAACTATTATGCATGTTCGCATGTTAAGGAGAATAAAGAAAGGAAGATTGAGATTTCTAAAGAAGGGAATAAGAACCTTTAGGAATACCTCAAATGGAGGGACTGATGTTATCTGTGTGGAGAAAAGGGTCATAGAGTGACAGATTGTTATGGAGTTCAATGTCTTATTTGTGGAGAACATGGGAATTACCCAACTCAATGCCCTGACCTAAAAAGTTACTTCTAAATCAAGGAAGGACTCATTCCAAGACAATCATTGAAGTGGATGGACTAAAGTGTTTATGTATTGGTATTCAAGAATAATGTTGTTGAGGTACTTTTATGGTGTACTGAAATATTTATGTATTGGTCTATTGTGGTTTTCACTAATTTTAAGGTACCGGTAACCATGAAAAGTGATTCAAATATTTTGGAAAGTAGATGATATGCGCATAATTAAGGGATAAGGAGAAAATGAAATGTTTGACAGTATTCATGTGCTCATGATTGATATATGGACTAAGTGATATCATGGTTTGAGTATATAAAATTTTGAGGATTTTGGTATGTGGAAGGTGTTAACTTTTAACTGCATTCATGTTTTCACTAAGGTATTCAAGAGAATACATGATTAAGGCCTTTGAATTATTGGAATTTGACCAGCAAAACATATCTTATGATATATGGGAATCAATGATGGTATTAAATCTCTGGTAATCGTTTTCACTATGTTATGAAAGTGGACTGCAGTATTATGGATAATCCTAAAGATTGGAATGGATTATGTTGGACATAAGTTAGTATTGTTTAAGGATAGAAGTTTTTTTCGATATTATTGATGGGATGTTATAGTAATATAGCTTTAGAAAAAAGGACAACCTGCAGGACGGGCGACAGCCCATCGCGTCGGACAAGGCTGTGGGAATCGAACCCACAACCGAAGTGCGACTGGCCTTTATCGCCTACCACTGGCCTACAGGAAGTCCCTGTTTAGTAGAAACTAGTTTTATTATATTAAGCAGTGTGATATATGAAGTATAAGTCCATTTTAGGAACCATATATGATTAATCTCACTGTAGAATGACTTATGTATAATTAATAACTTTTTGTTTGAGATAGATGGAATGACCCGTCATTCTATCACATGATCTGCTAACACTTCACGAATAACAAATTCAACTTCATTTATTTAAGATATAAAGTGGAAATTGTTCAAGGCACGAACAACAGTGAGATTGTACCAAAATAAAGTAAGTATTTATTCAAATTAAAATTCTTCAACTTTAGGGACATGATCTTGAAAACCAAAAATGTTTTCCTAATGATCTTATATCTGATTAATCAAATGGTACCTTAGATCGTCACAAATTTATGGATTTGTGATTGTTGGCTTTTCCATAGCCATGTTCTCTACCACTCTCCATCAGAACATGATGGTTAGATTTTTCTTCCATATCCATATTTTCACATATATGGAAACCTAATGATTAGTTTATTTGGGTAACCGTTACGTTTCATACATTCATTTTTAAAGATTAGTTTTGGTATTCCTTTTTACGATGTGGGTTTCTATTAAAGAAACTTTCGAATAGTAAACCATTTATAACCCCGACAAATTTCGAGGGCGAAATTCATTTTAAGGGGGGTAGAATGTATCAGCCCAAGATTTTATGAAAAATATTCTTTTTAATTTCACTAATGTCTTGTGTTGTACGCTACACCAAAAGGAGCTTGCACAACACGCATCCTTGACTTGACTTGCATTATATGCAATCGCGACCTTCCTCGATAGTGTGTGTAGTACGCAATACCGAGTTTCACTAAACAACGATATGCTATTAAAATATTATTTATGAATATTAATAACCACTTTTTGAAATTTTGTAAATATTATTTTTCAAAATGGAATTCATTTTTGGATTCGTAATATCGAAATTAGCTTAGGGTGAAATTTTGGTATTTTTCTGGAAACGTTCATTTTTTGATGAATAGTGAAACCACTAAGTGGTAGTTAAAAAAACTGAATTTTTCATAAATCTTAATTTTACTGCTTTTGTGAGTGGAATTTCGAAAATCCGAGAGACATGGTTAATATCAAGTACTAAAATGTGGTTCAATGAGATGAAAATAATTTTTGGTGAATAGTAACTTTTGACTTTTTTTTACCACGGTAAAAAGAAAATAGGGTAATTAAGGGTAAAGATGATATTATTATTACCCTAACACATGTCCTAATTCTATTGGATAAGTGTAATTCGACCAAAAACAAACTTAGAAATAACATATGACCATTTAGGCCCTCTTGGATTAGATTTGGACATTTATTATTAATTTATTTAAAGAAGGGTTAAAATATTTAAAATCAAAGTTTAATAAGTAAATAATTTTTAATATGGGGTTATACATAAGCTAAATTAGACTATAAATATGCATTAGAAATCTAAAAAGATTTCATACATAATGATATTTTATTTATAATTTTTAGACTTTAAATAAATTAATTTATTTATGACACAACGATGATGCAGTAATTACCCTTTTAAGGAAATGTTAACATAATTGATGTTATAAATGCTCAAATAAATGTAATTTGAGACTTTTTATGAATTACACTAATTTTATAGGTTAATATGATATATTAGTGTTTATTTAATCAACTTGGTTCGAACATATAATTCTGTTATGACTTTCACAAAAATCATATATCAAATCGTGTCAAATTTGACATAAAATAGTTTTTAAAACAAATATTATATTATTAATTGTTATTTTATTCCTAAAAATCTAATGTTCGGCCAAATGACTTAGATAAGGATATATATATTAATAATAAACAACTTGGGGTTCGTTTGGCATTTTATTGTAAGTGTATTAACCATATAGTGTAAGAAAACAAAAAGACACGGTAAAAGTTAAATTATTTAACTTAGAGTTAAATCTAATTGATAAGGTTATAATAATAACCTAAACTTGTCTAAATCCTATTGGATGAGATTATTTTGACCCATCCCCACTTTATCTTCGAAATAAGACCCTTTGGAACCATTATAAACCGATTTTGACTTTAATATAAAATAATATTTTGAGATATTCCTAAGGTGCCCCTCTCCTCCCTTATAAAAGGGCACCTCCTCCCCCTCCTCCTCACACCAATTTGAGCACTCAAGATCGGCCAACCCCTGCCAAAATCCCTTCTCCACTTCCATAGTATCATCCTAGAGGTCCTTGTCTTCTTCAAAGACCATCCTTAGTTCTTTATGTGGAGGCTAAGAAAAGGCGCGTCAAAAAGAGGTAATATCCATTACCGATCTTTTTCAATTGCTTTCTTCTTCAAATTCTTCTTCATTAGTTGTTTCATGATAAAGTAATAACAGCAGTATTTCTTATATACTGATATGTTATTATAAATATGAAACAACTCTAATTAACCTTCTATCCATCCTACGGAAAAAGGAAATCACAGTGCGTGCGTACGTACGGAATACCGTCTTCACGCCATGGTGTAATCTATTTTCCGCCACCACCTTAATTGGATGGGTATAAAGGTGTAATAAGTAACTATATATGATTATTATAAATTGATATTGATACTGAAATAGTATACATACACTTCAACACATTTCCACGACCATGGGAACGATATCATCGCTCGTGCGTACGTACAGACTACCGTCTCCACGACGCGATGAGATTCATTCTCAATGATTAACCATTCATGAATGATTATAAAGTATATATAATAAGTACTAATGAAATATATGATCTAATAATGATACTGGAATTATTTATATTTATATGTATGTCATCTACTTAATTCCATTCAATTCAATAAGGAAACGAAAACATCGTTCATGCGTACGTACGGACTACCGTCTCCATGAACGGTGTATTTCTTTCCATTTACTGATTTATTATATATGTATATTATGAATATATATATATAAATCATGTTTTATATTTTGGAATTAAGTAATCATGATCTAAGTAATCATATGAATAATTACAAGTTAAAAACACGAACGACAAATGAGACGATTTTACCCAAAACGCTACTTTAACATGAATTTACAAAAGAACGGATAATATAAAGTCATAAGTGGACCATATATGATATAATAACAATGAATATGATTCTGGAATAAGTCAATAACATGGTTTAAATCATTATACAGGAGGTTCGGACACTTACAAATCAAGTCGGACCTAAGGTAAGGGAAATATCACAATCTCATTTTTATCCGAGATTGTTTATACTTTGGTATTTACTAGGGTGTATTTTATCATCCAAATCTATGTTTCCACAATATGTAATATTATTTCCATCCACCTACAATTGTTTAAATCCAATTTTACCCTTCGGCGAGTTTTTTGTAAAAGATATGAACAGAATCTTTTGTCGTTTTTCATACGAGGTACTTTTTGACTTTTCCGACAAAAGTACGAAGAATGTTTTTTTTAACTTATACGGCACGAATGGATTTTTAAAACATTATTTCCATGAAGCTTCCTTTAAAATTTATCAAGTTTATTTTTAATCAACTTCTTTTAGTTTAAAATTGTATAACATGTTAATAAAGGAAAAGTGTTTTTGAAGTAGAAAGGATATTTTCCTCAAGAATGAAGTTCAAGTGTTTTATCAAAATTATTGTCAATCTATGATAATAAAGGGTTCTGTTTTTATCCCTACTATTACATTGATTTGATTATGTTGTGATGAAATTATTTTTATGAATTCCTTTATTGTATATGAATTGTTTTATGATGTCATGATGTTTAAGAATCCCATTTTTATTACATAGGTTATGTAATGATGTATGATTTATGATTTTGTGGCACACATAAGAATGGTATCATTATGCGATGGGTGGGACCTATATCTCCCTCCAATGCATTGGGGAAAGATTTTAAATCTCATGAGATAGAAATGGCCGGAACGGTTGTTTATACCGGTTCAGTGAAGCAGGACTGGAACGAGGGTGACTCGGTTCAGAAAGGGACTTTGTCCACTAAGATAGTCTTGGCAATGAGTCTTGACTAACAAGAAATGATTATCTATGATTATGTGTGAATGCCAAAAAGTTTCATGTTTTAAGTTATGATTATTGTGATTACATTTCAATTCCATGATTTATCCCATGTTATGAAATTATGATCTCTTTTGCAGGATAATATTTCCAAAAGTTATGTGCTTGTGTATACGGTGTGATTGATATTTCTTTTGTTTACCCTTACTGAGCATTTGAGCTCACCCTTTTATGTTTTCTTTTCCCCAGGATATAAAGAAAGGTTTTAGGTATAAAAAAGGAAGATCTTTATGGGAGATGTTGAAGATCTTTCACCAGGATTAGAAGATTATATTCCGAGTTTCCAAAGACACTAAACTATTACGATCCTTGTGTGTGTGTTTTTGTTATATACTAATTATTCTGCAAATGTAATGTAATGTCCATGTACGTCAGGCTTCGGGTCTCTACATGGGTCTGGCTCAGACTTCTGGAGGACCTCCTGTTGGAGGGAGAGGCTCTCAGCTAGCTGCATCAGATGGGGAGGCTTCTTCACCTAGACCTCAGAAGGTCTCTTTTGATGAGGGTGTAATTTCTAGATCTTCTTGCACTAGGTGGTCTCAGGAGAAGGAGAAGATTGTTGGGCCTGTTGTTGCATTGGAAATAGAACATGTGGGAGATGTTCAATGATCTAACTTTGTGGAGGTGTCTAATAGGGACAGGGCTAAGTCTAATCATCTTGATTCTCTGGCTAGACATTTTTTACCCATAAGTAACAGGTTTGAAGGGCTTGTTGAGGACCAGTTAATTGATGGTCGGGAGGTGGAGAACTCTGCAGCAGATGATGGGGAGGTAGAGGCCTTGGGAGATCTGCAGGTTTTTTTCCTGGAGCAAGATCCTGTTTCAGGCTATGGGGAAGACACAAATAATGTTGTAAGACCTCATCTATAGTTAGACGGTACTGACCAAAGCCTAAGATATGGAAGCAGTCAGAATGTCAATGTTCTTTTGGTTCAAGCTGATCAAGTGCAGAAAGGCATTAGAAGCGGTAATGACTTGGAGGGTTCTGTTTCTGAGGGTAAGGGGATAGATCTAGATTCTAGGGTTGGGGAAGATGATATCTCTACTGATCAGAGGTCAGGGCATATTTCAGAGGGCACCGGGTCACCTTTGAGAGAGCATGCCAGGGAAAGAAGGGGGATGTTTCGGGGAGGAAAGGAAAACATGAGTCATTCTTTCAATCATTCATTTAGTGAAATTGTTCAAATATGGACTCATAAGTTGTCTGCTGGTGGAAAATCGTTATCTACAACACTAGGAAGGAGGCCAAGGAAGGATTATTCCTATCTTTTGCAGCCGATGCAGACTAGGTTTTCCTCCAAACAGAATGGTGGAGTGGTTCTTGCGGTCTAGAAGGGCAGCGTAGTTAAGAAGGCACCCCCGAATATGCATGTTCTTGATCATCATAGGAATCGAGTACAAAGTGAATGTTTTTGGAGACATCTAGAGTGGGAATCAGCTACTAAGGAAGAACAATCCTTCCTGGGATGCGGGGATGACTATGGGTACTATGATATGTAACTCGTTGTTTTCCTCTATTGTTGTTTCTGTTTGTTTGACTTTGTTTTGCGTTGGATGTGGGGCACCGAGCACCCTTAAATAGGCTTTATGAAATGAAAAAAATATTTTCAATCTAGTGAATTATAATAGTGGGAAATAAGATGTGATATACCTTCTGATCCCACTTTACATCATAAGGGGTGAATTAGGGTATCATAAAATTTATAATTTTCATATTATTGGGTAGAGTTTATTATATAGAAAAATATACCTTAAATTAGTCTTGTATATTAATTCAAATGAAAAATTATTAAAGATAATGGATATATTATTTTATACAGTTCACCAATAAAAGGTTAAATCTAAGGATCACATATCAACATTGTGGAGATATTTTAAATAACCACTACCTCATGTGAATGTGATCAAAAGATTTAAGAAGTGTTCACTGGTCATCCAAGGGTCATGGATACATTCTTATTCCACGTAATTCTTTTATGATGGATAAAAGTAGTAAATTACATGAATAATGTACTCAAAATATATCAATCAAATGAATTAACACGAAATTTAAATTATTTTATTTGTGTTATTTCAATCTTATTTTCCAGATATTCAAGCTTATAAAAAATATGTTAACATACGAAAACAAATATTCAATAATAAATTTATTAATTAAACATTAAATATTAGAACCTTAAATTCAATTAACTTCACTATTGATTCTCTATTAAAACATCTTTGAGAACTCTATCCTTCTTTTATGCATTTGATTACGCTCAATTTTTAGATAAAATAATATATATCTAATAATGTTTGAATTTCAAAAGTGAAATTCAAAAAAAAATTCCAATATCATTTTATTGAAATTCAACAATTTGTTAATGTTATATCAAATATTTACCATTAAATTGTAATATGTTAGTTTCTCAAATAATAATCAACCCTTCATGAGATGGGCACATCATAATTTTTTTTCAAATTTCCCAGATTATACAAATCATGGAGTAAAATACACTTTCATAGCATGATAACATGGTTTCTAGGATTACTGACATCAACATATAAATTAGTTTTTTTTATATATTCTTCAACATTCATAATTTTAAATAGTTGAAAGGAAACCCAAGAGTTAAAAAATAATTCCCCAATGATTTTTATAGTGGATGTTCTTGATAAAAAGCCTTTTAAATTTAAAATTAGGAATGAATCATTTATTTAAAGGATTACTTAATTTGATAAAACAACTAAACATCCAAAATAAATAAAATATACTAAAACCCATCTTATCATGCCCAAAGAAATCACGACACAAATATTCATTACAATAAAATTGAAAATCACTCAATCATCCGTCATATTGAAATGTTTTTTTGTAACATGTATCTTGAAACCCCCCATGAGATAAATGAATCAAACGATATAAATTTTATAAATAAACAAAAAAATTCTTCATTGAATTAACTATTTTATCACAACATGAATGAATATTAAAATAATCAAAAAAACTTTTATAGAAACACACATGAAGAATATATTATATGATTGTGGAATGGTATTCCATTTTCAATAACAAATCAACAATATAATCCATATCCTTTAATCTCATTTAGGAAATGACCAATAATATTATTATTTAATAAAATAAAATATTACCAAAATTTGTTGAAAAATCACAAATTTGGATTTTATTATAAATATCATACAATATCTAAATATTCATATATCAATTTTACCATTTTTAATCATGATCCTCTATAATATTCCATCTAGAATAATTCATTATTGTCATTATTCTCTAGAATTCTGAATACTACTCCCAATTCGGTAATAAACATAAAATGGTTTCTCAATGTTAAATTTTTTACCATGATTTCACTACTATTATGAATATTATTAATGGGATCCAACGAGTACTATATGAATATATGAGTAAAATGTCATTATAATAAAAAAGATAAACACAAGTGTTTTTTAATTTTCATCCCGAAGATATAAATTTATTATTATTTAAATTTCTTCCTTGTCCCTAAGGATATTGCATCCCCCAATATTTTTTCATCAATTTTAAGATAATAGATATTATAAACACAAAAAAAATTAATTGTGAATAATATGAGGATGGGGGATTTCATTCCTCTTTAGTATGAATAATTTATTATCCTCCAGAGTTCAACTAATGCTTCAAAAAAAGACCTATAAATGTTTTAGTGAAGACAACTACCAATTGAGATGATTTTATAATGAATTCTTCCTTCATAATATTTTTATTCACCATCTCCATAATAAAATGACTACATATTTAAAAATTTATTGTAAATTGTTTTAACAGGACAATTTGTAAACTAAATTAGAATTTTTTTATAAGACATAATTCACATTAACTATTTCATCTCTTCACTAATAACTTTTTATTATTGTAAATATATAAATTTTTTTACAAGACTTAGAGACTAAAATATATATTGTGTCTATTTTTCTTAATGAAACATGATCTTATTTTTATTTGGGAATCTAAGAAAGTTTCTACCAATGTATGTTGATCAACCACTTGTGATTTTATAACAAAAATTTCACATGCCTAGTCCCTATCTAACTGATATAATCAGTCCAAAATAAATTACCATTAAACATCAAATCTTTATCCAATATTCCATAATTATATATCAATATTATTTTAGCTTCTTAGAGATTCAATTTCATAAGTTAAATTTCTAAATTTTCTTCCACGGATAAAGTATAAAAAATTTCTATCTTGGTCATTGTAAGAAATATTGAACTCCCTACTGAATCATCTATATTTTTTTGAGTATACCCAAACCTTATCACCATTTATTCAAAGTTTACATCCAAATTCTAACATAGTAGATAACTAGTTACACTAAAAAAATTCAACATTAATTCCACACATAAACATCATATTTAACCAATGACATAAATATCTACAATAATTTTGATTTCTTCCAATCCCCAAAAGGTAATTTAATTTTCTATCTAATGACATAAATCATTACATAAAAATTAATTGAGTAAATTTATCAAAAAAATTTACAATGTTTCTACAAAATATCATTTAATCCAAATACACTATAGCCACAAACTATTCCTCCTATTATATTTTCACATAGAGATTTTGATCAACACCTCCTATTTCTATCTATATATTCTTTGATATATTATCCATCCATTAATACTAGGAATGGAGTTATGATTTTTGATATACAAATCCTATTTAAACAAGTATAATTTTTAATAATCATAGTAAAAAGACCAATTACGATAAGAATTCTTAATCCTTAAATGATATATTCAAAAATGTTGTCTCCATACCGATATGTAAAAATCATTGAATATTATAAATGGAAAATTTTAAAAATTATATAATAATATTCATTCCTTCCACTCATATGAATAATACGTTAACATCAACACCACAATACTATAGATAATAATTACAAGAAAAATTTTATTTGTTCTGGATCACTTTTAGATATTCATTCAACATTATATAAAAAAACAGTTTTTAAAAGTTGTATTATTATTTCCTAGTATATCCGAAAATTACAACATTTAATTTCTATGAATCTAATCCAATTCCTCATTTATCTATTTTTTTGGATTCATCATATACAAATTATTAAAATGAAAATAATTCAAACTCATATACTATAGTTTTGTACTCTATTTTACTCATCCATTGACTCTACTTTATAGTATATTTGTCTATTATAAAATTTATTTGGTAAGCATGAATACTTTTACATCTGTAATGATTCATTGGCAGATTCACTTCATCACTTTTTTAATTAAATATTTCTAAATAAAAATATTTTATGGTATAAATATATTGACATTATCTGAAATGTAATTTTTCCTCCAAATCATTTTCTTTTACATTGATATGAAAATAATCGCATAATTTCACTCGTTTATTTTCTCAAAAACCATCACATCACTACTATAAATGATGTTTTTGAGAATTTTATTAAACAATTTATAGTCCTTACACTCATATATGTAGAAAATGATTACACCATCATCAATAGATTCAACAAATTTTCCACAATTTCTATATTTTTTTTTGAATAAATATGTTCCATCAAAATAATCTATAATTATTCACTGAGTTATTCTTTATGTGAATCATTTCGTGTTTTTTTCTCTACTTATAGACTGTGTAATTATTCATTTTGATTAGAGAAGTCCACCTGAAAAAGATATTATTAATAGTAAATTGATCGTCCACTTTCTATCAACAATTTTATTACAATGTTGGTCACGATAAATTTTATTAAATAAAAAAACCACTATATTGAGGTATTATACAGGATGATCCTTCATATTTAATAAAATTATATTCAAGATAAATATCAACCTAATAAAATATTTATTTATACTATTTTATAACCTTAGAATATTTGTATTTCTAATAGTTTTATTTCATTCTCATATTCAACACTTGTTATGTAATCAATTGTTAGATGGAATAAACAACATAAATATGATCATGTTATATTCTATAATAAATATTATAATATACTTCTCACAATTTGACCCCCCCTAAAAATTATTCCTCAAGAATTAACATGGAATAAAATTATTTAAACATATGAAACTATTTCTATTTGAGTGATAAGTATTTTTTCCCATATTCCCTCTTATGAAATGGACACAATTATTATCTTTTTTTATATCATCAAAAAATAAATATTAGTATAAATATTTAATGTCAATAAGTTTAACATGACTTTTTGATGAATATGTTCATGTCTATGATGTGATAATAAATTTCAATCTTCTATTATTAGATGAAATGTATTATCTTTTCTAGAAAGTTTATATATATTTCCATTCATCCTCTAACCAACCATACATGAATTTCAGACATTACATTGATATTTTATGAATTAGTATTTGTTGTATCTTCCTAAAATAATTTATAATGATGAATAAAATTCAATAATATATCCAAAATTCCATCAACATATATTACATGTATTTTATTTTATTTATCATCATGAAACATTGAATTTCCACTATCTTTTTACTCTAATTATCTTCCATGTATAAAATATATACCTCCACAATATTTGTTCTACATATTCTTAAATATATTCTTATTACCAATCATTTGAGATGAACAACCACTATTATGATTGTTGGTTACATTACACTTTGACTATTTCTAGTAAATTTTATCCAAATATTTTATCTCTATATTCAATCTGTTCTTAATGAAATTACAAATATAGTTAAGAGTTTTGTTCAAATATTCCCATATTCTTCTCCATAATGCATCTGATATATGTATTTCTTCAAGGAGAATACAACCCTATTTTGAATTGAATTTAATAATATTGTGATTAATCCATTTTACTGCAATTTATATAATAATATCTACATGTTGTTATTCTATAATCCATTATTTTATTCTTAAAATATGAGTTATTAAAAGTGGAACCAAAAAATTGTTATAATAAGAATATTATTTACCTAATAAGGTTTTTTTCAATTATAATAAATTTACTTCTTAGATAAAATTCATCTTCTCCACCAAAGGAACTAGTTTGGAAAATAAAACAACAAAATTGGAAATTCATCAATGGAAATATCTTGTTCTTTTTTTAAATTTTACATATATCCCAAACATTAATATAAAAACATGGTTTTTTGTATCTTATCAATTGTTGATACCTTTTTCCATCAACCTGTTATTATCTCCATACCATCTGGACTAGTTTCTGATATACCAAACACATATCCAGGTTTCTATTTACCCATAGTATTAGGTGATTGATCACGATTAATTTCATTTAATATTTTTCTCCATTGATTTATAATTTATTTCAAAACTCCATTAAGTAATTTATTTAAATAAATTATCATATATAAACCATATTTATAATATCTTATTTATTCTTCATTCTCAATGATATTATTTCTTCCTAATATGTTTCATTTTTATTAAATTTCCGTTTAATATTAATATTATAGTCATAAATAATCATTTCGTGCTCTTAAGTATTAAATATTTAATTCACAATATTGTAAAAATTCAATTTTCTATTCTCTTATTCATCAAAAAATATTTAAGGTGGATCAAATTATTCATAAACATCATAAAAATAGGCTGAAAACTCTTTCAAAAAACCACTAATTTTATTTTCCCAATTTATCACATGATCAAGATCCACATGAACCCCATTCAACAATACCTTGTGGACCATAACTCCACCCCATGTTGATCAATTTCAATTTCAATAATTTCATTTTATTTTTAGGTTATACCATTATAGAAACTTCCCTAAAAGAGATAAATGTATTATATATACCATCTATTGGGTCTTCCTCAATATATTTTTCTTATTTTAAAACCGAAATTTTTTTCTAGAACTTATTTTCACATGAATTTCTAGAATTGAAATTACATATTGGGGGAAACTAATTATTTTATTTTATTGATTATTAAAACTCACCATACTATTCATAAAATACATTTAGACATATTTTAGTTACAATACCAAAATTTATAAAATGAAATCGTGATAATGTTAACATACCTTTAAATACACATTTTCACTATTTGAACGTATTCCCTATATATGATAAGAAGTCGTCATTCCAATCATCTTCAATTTGAATAACCTGAAACTCTTATTTTTTTTTGAGAAATTACAAAGACATATTTTCATATGATCATTTTAATCAGATATGGAAACTCAGCTTCATTTTATATGTAACTAAATTACTATGTTAGTCATCATGTCATTAACCTAATGGTTTCATTTCATCATGTAATAAAAATTTCAAGACATGTGACATTGACAACATTAATTATACTCATGTTTGAGACCTCTTATTTCACTAAAAAAAATTTCTATACAATTTCAAAATCCATCAACTTTATGAGTGAAACTCATCTTCATGTCATTATTCGTATTTTAGAAAACCAGATTTTTTTATTTTCTGTTATAATAAAACTATCATAGAATTTATAGTTTTTTCCCAAATACCTTTTATAGCAGAAAAATCATTAAATTTAATATAAATTTTAATACAAAAACTCATGATATGTACTTTTGATCCGTAGTATTATAATTTAATAACTCCTTTATAATTATCCATCATTAATGTTTTGGTCCAAAAAACTAAATATAATTACATGAACTAGTAATGAGTGAATATATTTATTAATAGATCATAGGTCTGATGTCATATAATTTTAACAAATTTAATGGTTTCATTCACAAGATAATAAATATCCATTATATTTCACAATGTTAACTACAACCAAAGCTTTTACTCAATAGTTTCATGAAATAATATATAGCTCTGATTCTACTTTTTAAAAACTGTGGTCCTATTCTACACCCAAAGAGGGGAAATGAGGGAATTATTTTTTTTGAAAAATATTCATTTACTAATATTTATTGTAAATTGTCTTTATTCTTAAAAACACCACTCATGTCTTTCTATTATATTCAATTAAAATCGAAAAATAGGAAATTACATGGAAACATGATTTTATATGGTTCACCAATAAAAATGTTATTTTGAAAAAGATCATATAAATTTTGTGATGTTATTAAAATTAAAAAATAATTTACTAGTTTTTATTACAATATTTAAGAATATATCATTGCTCAATTTCATCTATGTACTGATTTCAAGAGTGATAAAATGGTATAATCGAAATATGGGTCGAAATAAAAAATATCAATCAATAATTAAGAAAAACAGATATGTTGTTCTCAATGATTCATAAATATACATTAAAAACATTTTCAAATATATGACAAGTAGATTAATATTCTAGTCATACTACTCAATGGAAATTTTTCTAATAAAAATTCACTTCAGAATACTATACCTTTATAAAAGATTACTCTTAATTATTTTATATTGAACTTAAAGAATTATATTCTTTGGATTCATGTGAGGATAATATAATTCTATGTGGAAGATTAATTATATCAAAATATTTTTTCAATTTTAAGTTTTAAATATATAAGTCTAATATTCTATATTCTTTTTATTCATATAATGTCATTGTATTAACTTCTATCAAATCTCATCACTAAATTATAATAGGTAGTTACCAGTTTCTCAAATAATCATCCTACTATCATGAGATATCCACACCATAATTTTTATTCCCACACGTATATTTTTATCAATCATAGTGTTACATTCTCATTCAAGGCATGGATGAAAATTTTCTTCTTAAACTTTTTTCAACTACTATATAGTTCGTGGTGTGAAGCAATTTTTTAGAACTCATACATGTTAATACTATAATATCTATTTGATCCTCTAAATTCATCAACCTATAATAGTTTCATGGTGTTCATTCCATGTGTGAACCCTTCACAACAAATTATTTGATTGAATCATTCAGGGAATAACTTCTTCTCATAGTGAAGAAAATGCACATCTAGAATAACTAATATTTTCTAATAACCATTAGAACATATCCAAACCTATAACTTTGTAAATTATTATTATTTTAATTTTTAAAATTTCCCAAGAATCACTTCTAGTGTTATTTTTATGTAATTAATTTTATTTTGAAACACTATATTTTACAAATTAAAAAAGAAGCATGATGATAGGTGAATAAACATAAGAAAATTTCTTCTATGTAATGGAATATTATGTCTTATCCTAGATTATTCCCGGGATAATCCAAATGACTCATTTAAGAATATAACTTATTTAATTACCGTAGGTTCATGGTGTGTTCATCCATTTTACTAAAAAATATATAATCTACTTTATATTCTGCAATATCATTCATAAACAATCCAAATAATATTTTATTCAAAACAAATCCATTATTAGAACCTATAGTTACAAAGTGATGAGATCTGCCTTAAGTGAATCAATTGAGGGTTCGTTTATGATTTAAAAAACTAGTAAGTAATGATATGATCATAATGATATGATTAAGTGTTAAATATTGAATATATTGTAATGTCCCATATTGCTTTCACTAATTATTTTAAATAGATTTTTCAAACACATTACACCACACTAAGACGAAAAACTTCTATATAATTTTGTGAAAAAAAATTAAAATACTATATAAATTTTAATATGTTCTTATAATTGAATATGAGAGGTCTCTATTAAAGTTGTTAGAAGAATAAAAAAATAATTCAATAAAAAATACATGAATGTGAATAATTTATTCTTGTGGTTTTCATTGAAGATAATACCACTAATTATAATTATTGAGTTAATAAAAACAATAAGAATATAATATATTTTTTAAGATAGAAATAATAAAAAGGTTTTATAAATTCTATTTAAATATTTATGGTTATATATTTGATCTAAAATAGGTTATACGATCATTACATGACTTTTGCAAAATATATACAATGATCAGGAATGCATATAACCAATGTGTATATTGTAAATAAAATAATGGAAAAATAAATTTTTTAAATGTCAATAAATTATTTTATATCATATTTTAAATAATTATATTAGATATTTTACAATTTTAATGTAAATATTGAATGATAAAATATATATATATATATAATAATTTAATATGTATAATTGTATTATTATTCTAAAAAATTCATTTTTCGAAGTATTATAAATATTTATATAAAAGGTCACATTTTTATAATTAAAGATTAATTTTGAAAAATCAAATTTCTTTTTCGGAATCAAGGAATCGAAATTACATAAATGGAATAATATTATTTTTGATGATTAAATAACTTACCTAGGTGAATAGAAAATGACATTATTAAAAAAATTAAAATAGAAAATATAGTTTATGGTAAAAATCAGTAATAGGTGTCGTAAAAATTAAAATTATTAATTATGATAGTGTCAATAATATCATCATGTTTTCGAAAAAATATTTTCCCCTTTTCATAATAAAATAAAACTTGTTAATAAATAGGGAATTATAATTTGAAAATATTCCACTCAAATTTAACAATAAATAGAAACAAACTCTTACAATTCCAAAACCAATGATTTAAATTTTTTCCATGTTGAACTAGGCCTAGGTTTTTCACCCTTGATTCCTACCTTTCTTTTTTCATTTTATGATCTGAATTAGGAGGCATCAATCCATCATTATGAAGGAATATATTATAATGAGTAATTCCGTAAACATATATATCCAAATGTTCTATATCATATTCAGATATCTTATAACTTACAATGATTTTAAGTACTGATCTTGTTGTAATTATATTTTATTAAAATAAATATTCTTCTTTTAAATTTAAATTATTATAATTTAACATTATATTATTACTCATCCATTCAAATATCATGCCTCTGTTTTGGTATTTTCGACCAACTTCACTATTTACATCATGGATGAGAATCAATTCATTAATTGGGAAAATATGAAATTTTAATGGTGAATTAATTTAATTATAATTTTTTTTAAATAGCTTAACCCAATTGAATGGTCATTAGAAATAAAATCACTGTTAAGGGAGATATTACCTGTAAATAAAAAATTTGAATTATATTATTTTGAACCAAGATTGTGTCTTCTACAAAATCAATATGGTTTTACATAAAAATTATAATACTATAATTACACTACAAATTGTGTAATTATTAACGTAATTACATTGAATTATGATCAAGACATCCTTACAAAACAAACATCATACAATCAAAACAAACTACATTTGATGATGAAAATAAACAACATCTAACTATGTATATATCATAAAAGGTTATAAAATATTTATATACAATTTAGAAACTAAATATTTGTATCTGAAATAATCTATGAAAATGTTTTTTATTATAATGGATGTTTGAATGCATCTGGGGAAGTTAGGAGTAAAGGTAAGGCTTTCTTGTCAAAATTTTCTCTCCATTAGATATGTTTTATTTTCACACAATACATTCTATTATATGGTTTATATAATAACCCTTGGATTTATTTCAAAATAATTTTCATCTAATTCATGGGATTTATAAATAAATCATATGCTATATAATAAATGGTTATATGATTCATATACTACAAAAGTCCTAAGGGGTTCACTCTTAATCATTCTTCTAACTTGAAATTATCAATTCCAAAAGTATTATTGGAAAAATATGTATTTATAATGAATCCTAATACGAAAATTAATTATACATTAATAATCTTGAGGATGTATATATTTTTCACCATTTACCCAGTATTTTATTCATAATTCAGGAAAAATGATATTACTAAGGGAATTTGTTCTTATCTGTTATTCCTAGCTGATAATATTTCTATTCCATGATTTTATTCAATATATTGTGTCATGAGTTTCATTTTATATAATTTATTGATTACATAGGGTCACTATATATATATATATATTGTCTTACATATGATATTTTGAAATTAATCCTTTAATCTAATTCCTAATATTTCAGAATTGACAATTTTCAAAAAAAAAAATTTATTTTTCATTGTGAAGATTCATTTAAAATTAATTTTCATTCTTAAAGGTAAATATTATTTATATTATTATTATTTTTAATAAAATGGGTTTATAATTTATTTTCATATAAACATTTTCATAATAAAGATGTTATTTCATATCAATTTATATATAATTATATTTTCTTTTTTCATAGGGGTTTTATCATCCATGTCATTACCCGTTAATATATATTATTCTCCACAATAGACATATTTTTATAATTTCATCCAATATATTTATGTGGATGGTATATTTTTCTATCATTTCAATATTATTTTATATCATGTTTTATTTTTACGATTTAAATATTCTATGGTATGATGGATTATTTTTATGTTCATTTATTAGAAATATGTATGGTCTTTCATTCAATGATGTGTGGGATTGAAATTATATCTTCCTTCACTACATATGAAAAAAAAAATATCTCATGATTTGTTTTGTTATGAGAAACATATGGTTATCATAGTATATCATATTATGGTAACTGTTTGTACTTAATATGATGATGGTATTGGATGTAACAACCCACTATAATATGAGGTATTATTTAGATTTTATCTTAAACAAACCTATAATATTAAAAATAAATTATATTTGTCATTATAGTATATTAGGTTAGTTTCCCATATTTGGACATGGATTTTGATGAAAAATCTATTAAAGGTGAAAGATCATTCTACAAAATAAAGAGTTACACTATAGTGAGTATATAACATAAGGGTAATATCTTATACAGGTGGTTAGTTATGCTTTTTATTAACATTAAGTGATATGTTGAGGTTTAGATAAGGTTATTTTTCCTCAAGGTTATATAAAACATGTTTTAGTGTAAGGATATGCTATGTTGTGAAGGAGTAGCTTTGTTTATTTTTCATCTAGTGTATATGTTGTAAGAACCAGGATTTATCATTCTCAATTTTTTAATGGGGCTTGGGGTTGTAAAGTATCCATTATGGTCCTATTTAATCTAATACTGTGTGGATTTATTTACAAATATAATTAAATTAAATGCTTGTAGTAGATAAATATTTTGAAATGAGATTTTCCTCCTTTCATTAAACCACAACATATCACTTAAATATCATATAATCCTCATATATTCTATGTTTTAATAGTATCACATCAATTATACCCTGATTGGGTTGTTATGTCAAAATTTATGTGATTTTTATCAACTAAGATAGAATCAAAGGGTGATATTTGGTGAAGCGAGTTTCCTTTGGATGTAGATACATATCCCATAGCTAATATCAATGATTTTTTTTATATTAATATAATATAGGTATGAAATAACACTTTCCATTTTCGATTGAAAAAAATTTGAAATTGGTTCCCTTAATCAAGTTTGAGTCGGGTAAAAATGTTTCAGATAGTGATAACATAATTGATTTCTAATTAGAGATTTCAAGAAAAATAAATTTAAATTATAACTCAATACCTTAATTTTAATAAATAAATAATTTATCACTAATGATATTTATTACTATATTTTAAAACAAAACTAATTTTTATTTTTAAAAATGGTTTCAATAAAAAAGAAAACAATCGGTTGAGAAACAACCCATCACATCTAGATAAGTAAGAGAAATCAAACTCACAATCAATTGAAGAAAACACTACATCACATTTCATCAGTATCTATGATTCCCAGACTTCAATATGTTACACATATATATACACATATTTATTTATACATGATTATTTTTTAATTATATTATTAAATATATTATAAAAATCCTTTAATAAATAGTTTTATCATTACAACCCTCTGGTTAAGTATGTCAATGTAATTTAATGACTAACATGGTATAAAGAAAGTTTTCATTATCATATTTTGTTAACAGAAAACCATTAGAGGAATATCGTTTATAATTTTATAAGAAACATGATAAAATAAACTGTTAAAAAATATTTCATTATTTATTTCTATTCCGAAATTTTTTATTTAGTTATTATAATATATATATATCATTTATTACATAACATTTAAATTTATATGTAACACATATCATAAATCTGTTGTGCATTATATCATTAATTGAGGAAAATATTCACTGAAAGATCAGATCCAAAAAAATAACCACCTTTATAGCAAGTACCCAGATATACATAAATTAATATTTCATAAGAACATTACAAATTATGCCTAAATATGTAGTAGTACCAGTATGAATTTTAAAGTGATATAATCATTGAATAATAATAAATATACTAAAATTAAAATCATTAGATTAAAATCTACCAAATGAATGACCCCTACCAATAGGATTGTGAATACAAATATAAGCATTAGGAAAATGATAGACATTATCCAATGTTGTGATAAAATATTTTAAAGAAAATAAGTGATTCATGAAGTGATAGGGAAAGTGTATTAGTAGGAAAATATGATCATTTTAATATATGAATGTATTTTTTTATGGATGATAATTATTTTTAAAATTATTAAATAAGACACTTTATTGATATTATTTTTTGTTATATAAATTCTTTTTAGTGACTATCAGAACATTTTAATAGTATAATTGAAATCATATTATTTTTAGATAATATATAAATATTATTATATAGATATATTTTTATATAAATATAGGTGTTTTATATGAAATATTTTTTCATAAAATAATTTTATAAAACACTTTTAAATTATTGTATCTTTAAACAATTTCCTAAGTAGTTTTTATAACAGCTTGAATGTTTACAATGCTATAAATTTTATTAATTTTCAATAAATAGTAATTTTTACTCAAATTATAAAATTATAAGATTTATGGAGTTTTTAAAAAATATATAAATTTAATTTTTGGACATACTTCATTGAAATTATCATTAGGTTATTTTGAATTATTTTTCTTAGAAAGAAGATATTTCTTTGAAAAAGATAAAATTTCCACTGTATGAACACTACGATTTTATGAAATAATTATTATAATGAAAAACTTAAAAAAATTATAAATTTTGTTGTTTTATAATAATTAAATATTTTATGTATAAAATCAATTTAATATAATTAATTAATATTTAATTTTTTTATATTTATTTTTTGAAAAAATAAAAAATTATTGAAATAACAAATATGTTTTCTTATTTTATTAATTGTTTTATTTGAAGGGTGAGATTCAATTTTGGAAGGAATTTAACATCCAAAAAATCTCTCACACTCATTAGTAGGAATGAAAATTGGTTTTTATTCATTTTACTAAAAATTTGTTGGATTATTTAACAAAGTGGCCAATATTTTTACCATTAAAAACACCCCTACTCAACTATAAATAATAGTAATTTCCCTCATAAAATTCAGAAAAAAATACATTTATCATGAATTATATCTCAATTACTCTTTAAATATTCCCAACATGATTGTTTTTAAGTTTCTACAGAGTCTCTCCCATGATTTAAATCCCCTCATACATAGGGAAGTGAAATTAATTCTCATCTTCCCTTTTCCAGTTCATTCCCTTTGTTATATTGTCTTCATTAATTTATTATTCACATACTAAAATGTTTATATTCCATGTTATTATCATACATTATATCTTTTTTAAATTATTTTTTATTTATCCCTTGTATTTATATAATTTTCTGAAGTCATTAATAGGTCTAAACCTGAATTCATTTCTCATCCATTGCCATTATTTTTTTGAAACTTATAAATTGAATTCAATTCCAAGATAATATATTATAATTAATCATTATTATAATATGTTAAATATTTTATAATTGATAGATCACCATTCACTCGCATTATATTACCTTTATAAATGATTTTAATTCTTAAGGAATCTTATAGATGTAGAATCATCATAAATTTGGTAATGAAATTTTATTATTGTTTTTTGTGGAATGAAATCCATGTCTGGATACTTCAAGTGGAATTGACTCTAGAATAGCTGTACCTAGGGGAAAATCCATAAATAGTTTCAAGGGGAATTGACTATATTATCACATGGTGCATGGTAATGGGCCTTGCATTGTAGTTAGTTTTACACTCCTAGAGGATATATTTTCAAATTAATCACATGAACATTATGATCATTTAAAAAGAATTTTCCTATAATTTAATTGGAATACTGAATTTTTAATTTTATATATATTTATTGATTCCTTTGATGGGGAAGATAATTTCATACCATATTATTCTATCTTCTATACGGTAAATTCTTCTAATATATTCCCCATTGTCCATTTTCTCTATGTATTGATAATTTTATAATTACTCCCTATTATCTATTTCTATATGATGGAATGAATTGGAATAAATTTTTATGGTAGGGGCCAATAATTATATATCCCCTTATTGAATTAGTGCGTCTCATGATATAATTAAGATAAGGTATAGGGAGAATCCTTACCCTTCATGTAAGTAGTCCTGGAATAAGGCCTTGATGGAAATATATTTGGGTAATGGGAGAGTCATTATCCATTATGTATTTTGTATTAGAACAAGGCCTTGAATATATGATTATGTTTTCTTAATATATGAATACACACCATTATTGTTTAGCTATTATTACACTTGAGATTATTCATTATCATTTTTCAGGGGATTTATTATTTCTCTGAATTTCATTGTATTAACATAACGTGGTTTACTCATTAATTAAATAATGTATTGAGAATCCATTCACTAAATATATGGATATTTATATCTATGAATAAATTTTTTATTTTTTCCAGGGATATAATTATGATCTTAGTTGCATGTTTCATGAAATAACACCATTTTTTCTTCAATATATAGTGTATGATATCATGGAATATGGCATTAGAAACATGTTTAAGATATTCATCATTAGGTGATCCATTCACTATATGATCCATTATTGATATTGTGGAATCCATTAAATATTATGTTTTCCATGGATTTTCTTTATGATCTTAGTTAATGACATATCATAATTTATTCGTTGTTATGTTTGACAAGAATTTGTTTACACAGTCATTTATTGTTATCCTAAAATCTATTAATTATTATGTTGTCCATTGATTTATATATGATATTTGATTCAAATGATATGGAATAACAAATTTTATTTTCTAACTCCATTTTTTTTATTTGTTTCTTATTCTTTTTTACAAAATTCCATTAATGGGAATTTGATCTTAACATTTATACTGGTTTTCAATTTTTTCCATATAGATTTAGGAGGAGTATCAATATGATATAATGTTCCTAAAGGGAATAATACTAATTTGGTATTTTTAATGGTTATTTTATTATTTTCAATGTACATTAAAATATAATTAAATATCTAGTATCATGAGGATACTAGACTACTATTTTATCCATATTTTTTATCTTTATACCAATGTAATAAATTAACCACTGACTCTAAGGTTATGGAGCTTGGGGTATTAAAATTTACATATTCTATGCTGGGGTATTAGTTTTCATTGATCATGAGAAAATATTAAGTGATATTTATTGGTAATTGGAACCCCTTATGGGATTCTTCAGTCATGTTATGATTTAATAGACCCAAAATGAGTTCCATTAACCCAATATGAGTTAGTGGTGGTTTTATTAGTAATGGACAGATTGTGGCTCCACCCCTATAGACTATTTCTCATTTGATGTGTAATTTTTATTAAAGTTTAATATTTTATTTGTATGAATATCACCACTAAATAATTAAAAAAAGAAAGGTTATACCATGGTTATGAGTATGAGAATAGGTTTACTGTTGTGGGACTAACCTATTTAGGATTTAATGAATTTGGGATGATTTCCAAACATTGAAAAGAATTATTATATTATTTTTAATATTGGTAATTATTCCACATTGTGATTATAGTAATGTTTGTGGTATGATATAACATTTATGTGAAACCCTATGATTTTATTATATAACTTAATTTAAATATGTATGTTAGTTTTATATCTTTCACAATATGTGAAATAGAACTAGAATGAAACTGTGATCTATTTCGATTAAGATATAAATGTCAGGTTTGGACATTAATACACCTACATTGAATTACATGGAATAAATAGGAGTAATTTTTTTTAAATATATGTATAATAATATTAAATGAAACCTTCAATATGAATGAAATTTAATTATATTACATAGAATGACTAATTAAATCATTAATTTTTTAGGTAAGTATTTTTATAAATATTCCATTTTATGTGATTTTAATTTTCATTTAATAAATATATTAATTTTTAATGGTAATAATTTTTAATAAAAAAAGTGTTAATTGTAATTTATTTATTCAATGTTAATAAATATGAATAAGAATAGATTATATTCTAAAATTTTATTTTCCAATAATAATTTTTTATTGTATTTTATAATTATTTTTAAAATTGAATTTATAATTTTAAAAATTTAAAATTTTTATAAATAAACTAATATTTGAATTGTGAAAAATAATATTATCCCAATATATATCATTAATTTTTTTTAAAATTAATTGGTTTTTTTGTGAATAAAAAAATATGAAAATTTTATAAAAACTATCAGTTTGATGAGATTATCATAATACAAGGATGACTATAATTTTATTTAATCATTTTATAAAATATATATATATATAATACATAATTTAGTTAAAACAAATATTTTATTCTTATAAAACTGATGTATATCTTTTTTAAATGAGAAGTAATATTTTACTCATAAAAACCATATTTGTATTATATTTAAAATTAATCTTCATCACTTATAGGGATAAAATATATCAAAATAGAATACATATTTTATATTTTAAAGATCATATTATTTAATACCTTTGATTTAAATTTTATGCATAATATCATAATTTATATGATTAATGTTAATGACCATGATAATGGAAAAACTATTATTTTCAAATAATCGTGAAATTATAATTGTACAAATTTTATCTTATTAATAAAATTAGAATATTTTAATTGAATACTATTAAATTATTTTTAATCAAATATAATGTAATATTAAAATCCATTTTATTGGTATTCAATGGAAAATAATATTAATAAAATATAATGGTGAATTCCATTTTTCTTCAAAAAATATTTTACTATAGAAATATGTTTTCATTTAAAAATTAGATACTATTATATAGAAATTTTATTATAAAAAATTTTAATTGCTATATGGCTGAACAAAACTAAATTTTTCATGGGGGGTTGTTTTTTTTTTGTAAAACATAAATTACTCAATTATAAACTAGAAACAATTGTAAAAACAAAAATGAAAGAAAATCCAAAATCCGAATAACAAATGATTTCTAATGTGTTTAAAAGATTTTTGGAAGTACATGGTTGAGGATTTACCAAATGAAGATCAACCCACTATCTGTTATTTTTACATTTTTTTAGTTATTAACCATTATATAACTTAATGATATCAATGAAAATAAAAGGTTGTTCTCAAAGGCTTTTTTCTACACTTATAACTATGGAAACTTCCACCCCTTAATGAATGACCAATTTCATAGAATTAATTCCTAAACCTCAGAAATTTATATCCTAATGAAATCATATTTCATGTTCATATTCCAATAGCTGCAACATTTTTCCTAATAATTTAATTTCCATAGAGACATTCAATAGAATGTAAAATGTCCCAAACTGAGTATTACTAATTCTTTAACATTTTTTTATAATACAAATTATCCAAAACTATACCTCTCACAGAAATATGATAAATATAGTACCATTATTATACTAAATAGTTATTATATTAATGGAACCACATTTATTTTATCATTTAATCAAATTTGGAAAATAAATTGTTTGTTAACAATTTCTTTTGGTGACTAACATTTACATAAATTAAAATTTTATCTTTTTCATATTGGTCTTATTTGTCAAAAGAAACCAACAATAATATTATTCAAAATAATATGAAAATAAATATAATATCATTATTATATTCAAAAATGATTTTACAAACTTCATTCACATTACTCACCCAGATAGATATAACAAGTTAATATTTCGGTCATTTTACCAACCAACTTTAATAATGCTATAGAACTCTATCAAGGCTTACTACAGTAAATTAAATATTTATATTATTATTATTTATTAATTTATTTAAAATATTTCTTTCTATTATATTTTTATTAGGTATTTAAATTATTATTAAAATATTATCATCCATAACTAAAATCACTAAAATAAGCCGACACAAATTCAATTTAATAAATATATAAAGGCAAAAATATAAAAATAAAGAAAATAAATAATCCATATTAAATTTAATATGGATGAATAAGGTTACTAATAAGGTACCTAATAAAAATTATTTTATTATTTTGAAATATATGAGAATGTGAAGTGAAAATCTAAAACAAGTCAATGGTTTTCATCTCAAATTTTCCTCTTTGAGACATATTTTTCATTTTACACAAAATTTAATAAATCTATTTATACAATACCTATTTGATATATAATATAAATATTTATATATTTGTTATTGTAATTTGTGTTTAATTAAAAAACCACTATTTCAAGGGTTTTCAATTAAAATGTTCCCCAATGTGTAAGAATTCCTTGTCTCAAACTATAATTCCTCGAGGCATGTTTATATTATGAAACATGTTTTCAGTTTAGTTGTGTGTTAAATACAAATAGATTTATAATTATCTTATATTTCTATATATGAAATACTTTTAGAAAGAAGTTCATTTTAATCAAATGGATTTTATTCAATTATTAAAAATATTGTAATGTTTCAGAAAACCCATATTCAATTATTGAGTTCTAATCATCCACATGGACATAAAATTGGTCAAATTATAAAAATTGATTATTTTATGTGGTATTATTATTTTATATTATTTTTAATTTCTACCACATAATACACCTTTTAATCATTACATTATTCAATGAGTGCATTTCTCATAATGAATATATCTAACTCATATCTCCTTTACTTGTGTTATATTGCTTCTCTAAGAACATATTTATTCAGTGGTTGTGTTCCACCACAATAATATTTTATTATTTTTTAATTTCAATACCTCTACATTGAATAATATATTTTAATGGGAAATAATGTTTTCATAATCTTTTTTAAATTTCAATTTAAAACCAAGATATTTTTAAAAAGTATTATAAATGAAGTTTCGATTAATATTCATATGTTTCATCTTTATATCAATATTTATCCAAGACAAACATTATTTATTTTAAAAAACTATTTATATATAATTTTCATAAAAATATTGGTTTTATAGATATTTCACTTCACCTTTTGAAAAAAAATTGAATGTTTCTTGTATCATCTTATTTTATGACATTATTATAAATATTTTCTAAAAACCCTTTTATGTTTCCACATTATATTTTCATTTCATATTCAAATGGATTTATCTTCTTCGTATTAGTGCTTCATGATATAGCTTTTTTATATATTTAATATTAAGATTATTGAACTCTTATTACCAAATCATAAAATTATTAATCTATTCATGGTTGAACCATTCAATAAATATTTTGAAACTGATGTTTTCAACTATGTTGAAATATTTCAATGTTTCCTTTGTTAAAATGGGGATTTGTTATTTTACATCTATTCCACTTATATTTCTGGATAGATTATGATCATGTCATTATAGTATTTAATTAGCCATAATATATGTATTATACACAGTGTATATATCATATTTCCCAAATTTCATATTAGTAGATGGTCACCTAGAAAAAATGTTATTATATTTACATGGGTAAATGTATTGGATTTTTAAATATATTTATTAAAATAAATATGATTATTATCTTATTGAGTTTTTATTTTTTAACATAAAAAATATTTCAATAGTTTGGTTAGGATTTTTTTTATCATTTTTAGTTAATTTTTAACAGAATTTCCATTTTATAAATTTTTATTCCAAAAGAGATTATTATTGGAAAATTTCATTACTATTTTTTACTTGGTATCTTGTTTTTTGAATGCATTGGACCTAAAAAAGTTATAGGATGGGCCTAAAATTTTATATACCCATGAATAATTGGTAGGCCTCATGAGAGAATCACGTTTGGGTATTTTTTTTGTCTTCCCAGGAAAATATGTTACCTTAATAATTAGATCACGATACTTAAAAAAGATGATAAATTGGATTATAGTGTGAAATTTTTTGGATGACATTATACATTTCATCACTGGGAACCAATTATTGTTTTCTATATAAACTATTTATTTTAATTTTTATACATTGATATTATAACATCCCTGGTAAATAAAGAATTATTCATTTTCATATTTATTAATATTTGCGAATTATATATTAATTTTTCTTTAATGGGGTTTCTATGTTGGATAGCGTACCAGATACACAACAACGAGTTTTTTGAAATCTTACGTTGCACACTAGTAGTATAATAATATTATTTTAAATGGTATTTAACACGTAGCTGTTGAATTGGTGGGAATGAATTGAAATAACTAAAATATGATTATATATGTTTTTTAAATGTTTTTACATTTATCCAATAAAAGATAAAGGCTTAAAATATGAAAAGAATTCAAATTTAGGCATAATACTCTAATATTAACTAAAAGGTTGACTTATCGCCTTTTGATTGTGAACCCTCATTAAATATAGTTTTGATAACTTTTATACATTCTATTGGACAAAATAAAATTCTTCTTTAGAATTGGGACATCAAAATTTACTTTGTTTAAATTTTTGGTATTTTTCTAATAAAGTTCTTATTTTAATGAATTGTGAAAAAATGTTGTATTTTAATTCAAAACCACTTTTTAAAATAATTTATAAATATGATTATATTATCTTTTTAATTACTTTTATAGTGCAATTAGAATATATTTTTACCATTTCATCCAATGGTGGTCATTGGAATTAATTTCACTTTGAAATTGGACTTAAACTACGGTCAATCTTTTGATATATATTGTTTCATAAAAACACACTATTTATTTTGACAATGAGAATTAATTATTAAATTAATTAATGAAACTTATATGTTTTGAATATTCAATAATAGACATCATTTTTTAATTTGGAATATCAAATATTTCCTAGGGTTAATTTTTGGTATTTTTCTTAAAAACATCAATTTTTGATGAATAGTAAAAACACTAAGTGGTAGTTAAAAAACTTATTTTTCATTTTAATGAACCATTACCACTTTTTCAAATTCAATTTCAAAATTACGACATACATGATTTTCATTAGGATGTAAAATGTGGTTCAATGGGATTAAAATAGTATTTGGTGAATAGTAACTTTTATGTTTTATTAATCGCGTTTAGAGGTAATTGGTGTAATTTAAGGTAAAAATAATATTTTAATAATATGAAATTACCTTGACACATGTCCTACACTTATTGGATGTGTCATGGCCGACCATGAAAATCCATGGGTCAAATTGGCGACCCCATGGAGCCACTTGGGTAAGAAAATAAAATTAATAACTTTTTATTTAAAGTTAAAATAAAAATGTCACAAACATGTATTGTTTTACTAAAAAATTACATGGGGAAATATAAGTAATATTTTTTACTATAAATATTCATTAGAAAGATAAAAATATTTCCTACGTCATTATATTTTTTTATAATTTTTAGACATAAAATAAATTAAATTATTTATGACACCATGAAGATTCGGTGATTACCTCATTAATTAACGATTTAAATAAAATGAAATGATAATGTAAAATATAATACATACACTTTTCAAAAACCTATTGAATGGGTGGATTTCGAACACTTATCACCTTATTCTAAAAATACAAAATTGTCCGACTTTTATATCTGAAAATCATTTTATAATAAAGTATCTTTTCTTGACTTTCCAAGAGTTCCCCTCCTCTCCTCTTATAAAAGCCCCCACCTCTACCTCATTATCCACACCTATCAAGCCTTTTTTTAGGCCAATATCTAAACATTTTATCTCTCCACATCCCTCTACTCATCCTAGACGCCTTACCTTAGGCAGAAAGCTCTTCAAGAAACCCCTTTTGTTCTAACCATGAGGAGTTACCCGATTTAAAGGTAATGTCTTCACTTCTGTTCTTTGGTTTTATTTTTCTTCTCCAACCCCAAAAACAGTTTATATTAATTCATTTTGTAACAACACCAGTATATTAAATATACTAGGATGTTTTTATGAGATGTATTTTATTTACACTAACACACACCTCCGTCTAATGGTGAAAGAACAAACTGTTTCTGTGGATGGTGAATCTCTACCTCACAAAATGATGATTGTTCAATATTTTTTTAACACCTTTCATGGTGGCCATTAAGATGTCACTATATTTATATATGATATATATTTTGTTTATGTTTTCCTTATGATTCTGTTTTTTTTATTTATGGAATACCTTTATGGTTTCCATTATGGGTTAACACGATAATTTATTTTTAGGAAGTGCAGACTACTACCCCCTCAAAGTGATTTGATTCGTTAATACCATATGTGGGATGTATAAAGGATGGAGTTAATGATATTATATATGATATTATATTGGAATTATAATATACTTTATATAATTTTGATTTCACTTCATTAAATACGAAATAGAAATGAAAGTAGCGTTCATGCGTACGTATGGCTTACCGTCTCCATGAACGGTGCATTTCATTTCTTACCTCAAAATGTTATATACAATTATAAATACATGTATATGATGGATATATATGATATATATGATATCCAAATCATGAATATCATTCTGGATATAATGAACCTTTGATGACATGAACAACATGTAATTGTAAGAAGTACAGTTTAACTTAAGTACCCAATATCAACAAAACGATCATTATTAACATAAATGATTACATAATGTTTATAACTAGGAAATAAGTGATATAAAAGGAATAATAAGCTTGAAATAGATTCTTAAGTAATTATAATTTAACAATATATTTTTATTCAGGAGATTAAAGAGAAATCATGTCACGTCGGACACGAGGTAAGTGACTTCGTCTCAATATCCTTTCATTGAGGCATATTTTCTTCTAATACAAGACTTTCTTTTATACACTGTATAAAACACCATTGAATTGTCATTTCATTCAAAGGGAATCTTTTTCAATGAAACATTTTACTAAAAGACAAAAAGGAATTTTTATTTTAACGTACGCAGTGACAATGACCTTTTCCTCCGCCGCGAGTATTATTTGGTCTTTGGCTTCCTCAACAAGCCTTAATGTTTTTAAAATAAAATAAATACCATATACTCTTTTATGTTATTTTGTATTAAAAATGGTTTTTATAATGGATTGGTTATGTAAATATACTTAAGTGATATATTGTAATCGAAGTGTGGAAATGTTTTCTTTCCATTATATTTTTTTGTCTTATGATTTTATAATGGTATTTGGACATTTGACGGGTGGATACGTGATAAACCATATGACGGGTGGTGCTGTGAATACCAGGATGGGTGGTTAAGTTATAACCTCCAATGAATTGGTTATGGAATTTGGTTGTATGGATATTCCATTTACTGATATGTGTGGAAGTCGACCGTATGGTTATTCCATTTAAGTATGTTTGTGTCCCAAGTTACCTTTATACGCTATGTGTTATTTATATGGGTTTTATGGTAATATTTTGGTTACAAAAGGGTAAGTAATGATCTTTTATTCAGTGAAGAATATATTCTACTTTATAAAGGTTAAAAGTATTACATTGATAAAGTATTCATGGTTTACTTGTGGTTTTGAAAAACTAATATCTTTCTTTCATTGTGTAACCCTTACTGATCTTTTTATGCTCATCCCAAGTTTTTTTTAAATATTTTTCATAGGACATAATGTGGAATAGGATCAAGGATAGGATCAAGGATAAGTCATGTTGTCTTAAACATGGAACTAGACATGACTCTTTTGTTCAAGAGTTTTTATTTTGTGAAAAAATGGAAACTGAGTAGATGTGTCTACATTGTAATCTTTGAGATGTAATAGTTATATCCTAATTCTCTAAAAATCTAAACCTGAAAAGATCCTCAATGTGAATTATTCAATTTAAATCAAGATTAAGTAAATGTATATGGTCGGGTCCTTATAGTTGGTATCAAAGGTTAGTTTAGACAACTTTAGGAGATAGAAAATTATTAAATTTATAAAAATAAATTTATGCTATAATTTAAATTATATAGAATTTAAATATTTCCATTTTTGATTGCCTAATATATTTTAGTGTTCAAAATGGTTTTCTGTAGAGGAAACAAAGAAGCTTTGTTGGGATGACATCAGGCAGAAGACAACCTTCCAAATCAGCAACCTAAGATGGTCGGAATCGGAACTGAACAGTCTGTGGTAGTGATGGCACAGTTGACTCAGGATATAAATGGTGGTGGTATCCATGCACGAGATTAGCCAAATCAACAACATAGGAACATTTCAGTGGTGGAACATTTCATGAGGCAACAACCCCCATCATTCATAGGATCATCTGACCCTGTGCTAGCAGAAGGGTGGATTAAAGTATAGGAGAAGAGTTTTGATGTCATGGGGTGTTCAGAACATCAAAAGGTTAGTCTTGATGTTTACCGTTTTGAAGGTGAAGCTGATCAGTGGTGGTTGATGATGAAAAATATCAGGGATAGTGATGAGATTGATGATCTTCATTGGGATGAATTCAAAGGTATTTTTCTTGAGAAATATTTTTCCAAAGGTGGTTCATCTTAGGATGGAAAAACAATTCCTAAAATTGTGGCCGGAGGGTGAATCAGTGGCTACTTATGAAGAAAGGTTCACTCGACTGGAAAGGTATGCTCCAAATTTCATACGAGATATTGATAGTAAAATCAACCATTTTTAATCAGGGTTAAAGCCAATGTATCGAAGGGCTTTAGCTTCTTGTGAGTTCAAAAGTTATTAAAAACATTTCCAATGTGCAGAGAAGGTGGAAATGGAGTTTGCTGATGATTAGGTGTTCTTTGACAAATAACAGAATAAGAGGTCCAGTTGGAAGGAAAAGGGGAATAATTCATCAAAGAAGTAAGGAGGTAAGAGAACCAAATATCTATCTTATCAGAAGTGTGGTAAAATGAATCCTGGAAAATGTTTATCAATGTCTGGAAAGTGCTTTTTGTGTGGTAAGTCTGTTCATATTGCCCATAACTGTAAGAAAGATGATCAAGCAGGAAATGAAAAGCCATTCATAAGATGTTTTAAGTGTAATTAAATGTGTCATTATGCGAATGAGTGTCTAAAAAAGAACCCAAATGAGGGAAAGCAGCCTAACTACAAGCTGAAAGGTGTGGTGAAATCCTTTACAACTACTTCAGCAGATGTTGGGCCATAAAATGAAGTATTATCAGGTACACTGTTTGTTTGTTCATATTATGCCAATGTGTTGTTTGAATCAGGGTCTAAAAATTCTTTCATTTCTGAGAAGTTTTCTAGTAAATTGGGAATTCCATCTCATGATATTAATCCTGAACTTATTGTAAAAACACCTAGGGGGAACATTGAGACAAAAATAAATTATAAGAACCCTTCTATCCTTGTGTGCGGAATGAATTTACCTGTAAACAATATTTTTCTCGTCTAGTAGAGTTTGATGTTATTTTGCGAATGTATTGGATTTCTATTTATCATGTTAATATTGACTACAGAGCTAAAGAGGATTCTTTTTAAAAATATTTTCAGTTTGTGTACAAGAATGAACTCTTTCTATTGATAACATATCAGGAAGTTGAGAAACTAGTAAAAGATTGCAATGAATGTTACCTTGCACATATTGTTGAAAATAATGGAACTATTCAGATTTATGATGTGCCAGTGCTAAATGAGTATCTTGATGTTTTTCATGATGAGTTTCCTAGTATTATTCATGATCGGAATGTTGAATTTACTGTTGACTTAGTTCTTGATTCTAAGCCAATTTTAAAACCCCCTTATCGAATGGCTTTAGTTGATCTTTTAGTGTTAAAGAAGAAATTGAAAGAGTTATTAGATAAAGATTTCATTCGACCTAGCACATCACCATTGGGTGCACATGTCTTGTTTGTTAAAAAGAAATATGGTTCAATGAGACTTTTCATTGATTATAGAGCTTTGAATTACATCATTGTTAAGAATAAGTATCATTTATGCCATATCGATGAATTGTTTGATCAGCTCCAGGGAGCTCATTATTTTTCGAAGATTGACTTCAGGTCGGGTTACCATCAGTTGAAAGTAAAATAATAAGACGTTCCGAAGACTGAATTTCATACTAGATATGGAATTATGAATTTGTAGTTATGCCATTTGGGTTAACCAATTCACCTGCTGTATTCATGGACATTATGAATAGAATTTTCCATGAGTTCTTGGATAATTTTGTGGTTGTTTTCATCAATGATATTTTGGAGTTTTCTAAAATTAAAGAGGAGCATGAATGCCATTTTAGGGTTATCTTTAAAACCATAAAATAAAAGAAACTGTATGAAAAATTCAGCATGTGAGGGTTTTGGTTAAAACAAATTTCTTTCCTTGGTCACATTGTTTCAAAAAATTGTATAACTGTTGATCCTTCTAAAACAAAAGTTTTTGAATAATGGCCAAGACCCACAAATGTTACTGAGATTCGTAGTTTTCTTGGTTTGGCAGGTTTCTACCAAAGGTTTGTTGAAAATTTTCCACGGTTATCTAGTCCAATGACTAAGCTAACTTGGAAGGGTTTTAAGTTTATCTGGATAAAGGAATGTGTTGATTGTTTTCAGGAGTTGAAAAGAAGATTATTGAATGCTCCAGTTGTGGGACTTCTATCCTGGAATGGTGAGTTTGTTATCTACAGTGGGGCTTCATTGAAGGGACTTGGTTGTGTCCTTATGCAGAATGATTAGGTAATTTTTTATGCTTCACATCAGTTGAAAACTCATGAGGTAAATTACCCTACACATGATTTAGAATTAGCTACTGTTGTTTTTTCTCTAAAAATTTGGAGGCATCATTTTTATGGAGTAAAGTGTGAAATATATACCGATCACAAAAGTTTAATGTATATTTTCACTTAGAAAGAACTGAACATGAGACAGAGGAGATGGCTGGAATTAATTAAGGATTATGATTGTACAATTCATTACCATCCGAGAAAAGCAAATAATGTGGATGATGCTTTGAGTCGAAAAAGTAATGCTTCATTAACAATGATACATTTAGAACGTGATCCTTTGGTTTTTGATTTGATGAACATTGGCATAGAAGTTGTTGGTGCAGGAAGTTCTTCTGTTTTGTTTCAGGTGTCAGTGAGATCATCTCTATCAGGCAGAATTAAGTAAGCGCTGAAGAAAGACAGTCGGTTGCAGAAAAAGGTAGAGCTGGTTGCCTGAATTTAACTTTGATAATGATTGTGTTTTGTGGTTTGGGAAGAGAATATATATGACTTGGGATTCACAGTTGAAGAATGAGTTATTATGTGAGGGTCATAGTTCCCCATTTTCAGGTCATCCTTGCAGTACTAAGATGTATAGAGATCTGTGACAGTATTAATGGTGGGGTGGAATGAAAATAGATATTGCTGATTTTATTATGAAGTGTTTGACTTGTCAATAGGTTAAAGGAGAGTGGAAGTTACCGAAAGGGATTCTTCATCATTTACCAGTTACAGAGTGGAAATGGGAAAATATATCCATGGACATTGTTGTGGGATTACCGAAAACATCTTGATGTAATAATGCAATTTGGGTAATTGTTGATCAATTGACTAAATCTTCTCATTTCATTCCTATTTGAGATACATTATCTATAGATAAACTTACTTGGTTTTATATTAATGAAATTGTCAGGTTGCATGGAGTTCCCCTCTCCATTGTATCTGACCGTGATCCCAGGTTCACTTCTAACTTTTTGAAAGGCCTTCAGAAGTCATTGGGTACTGAATTAAATTTTAGTACAGCTTTTCATCCGCAATCAGATGGGCAGTCAGAATGAACAATTCAGACCATGGATGATATGGTACATGCTTGCTCCATGGATTATCATGGAATTTGGGACCAACATCTTTCTTTGGTTGAGTTTTCATATAATAATAGTTTTCAATCCAGTATACAGATGGCTCCGTTTGAAGCATTATATGGGAAGCGGTGTCAAACTCCAGATTTTTGTGATTAAGTGGATGAAAGAAAGTTGATGGGGCCAGAATTGGTAGAAGAGATGGCAGAAAAAGTTTAGTTGATTCAGAAACACATGAAAACAGCTCAGAGGAGACAGAAAATTTATTCAAATAATCGTAGGAAGGATCTATCTTTTGAGGTAGGTGATCATGTTTTTCTCTAAGTTTCACCATGGAAAAGTGTGATGTGATTTGGTATGAAAGGAAAGATGAGTCAAATGTTCATTGGACCATATGAAATTCTAGAGAGAGTTGGATTAGTTGCTTACCGAGTGGCTTTAACTCCAATTTTATCTAAGGTACACAATGGTTTTCATGTTTCGATGTTGAGAAAGTATATGCCAGATCCATCTCATATTTTGAGCCCAGAGGTAGTTCAGCTGGAGGAGAATCTCTCGTATGAAGAACAACCAGTCCATATTATTTACCATAAAGAGAAAGTGTTTTGAAATAAGGTTATTCACAAGGTAATGGTTTTGTGGAAAACCCATATGGTTGAAGAGGAAACATGGGAATCTAAAAATTCCATGCGGGATAAATACCCCCACTAATTTTGATCGGTGAATAAAATTGCGATGACGCAATTCCCAAAATGGGGGAAGGATGTAAAATCCATGGTAAATAAAGAATTATACATTTTCATATTTATTAATATTTGCGAATTAAATATTTATTTTACTTTAAAGGGTTTCTATGATCGATAGCGTACCCGATACGCAACAACTTGTTTTTTTGAAATCTTACGTTGCACACTAGTAATATAATAATATTATTTTAAATGGATGTTAGCACATAGCCGTTTTGTTGGAGGGAATGAATACAAATAACTAAAATGTGATTATATATGTTTGTTAAATGTTTTTAAATTTATCCAACAAAAGATAAAGTATTAAAATAAGAAAATAATTCAATTTTTAGGCATAAATACTCTAATATTCACTAAAAGGTCGACTTATCACCTTTTGATGGAGAATACTCATTAAATATAGTTTTGGTCACTCTTATACATTCTATTGGACAAAATAAAATTATTTTTTAGAATAGGGACATCAAAATTTACATTGTGTAAATTTTTGGTATTTTTCCGAAAAAGTTCTTTTTTTAATGAATAGTGAAAATATTTCCATTTTAGTTCACAACCTATTATAAAATAGAAATCATTTTTAAATTCGGAATATCAAATATTGGTTAGGGTAAATTTTTGGTATTTTTCTGAAAAACATCAATTTTTTTGATGAATAGTAAAACCAATAAGTGGTAGTTAAAAAATTGATTTTTCATTTTAATGAAACTTTTCCACTTTTGTGAGTTGAATTTCAAATATATGAATTAAATGGTTGTCATTAGGATGTAAAATGTGGGTCAATGGGATTAAAATAATTTTCAGTGAATAGTAGCTTTTCGGTTTTATTAATTGCGATTAGAGGTAATTAGTGTAATTTAAGGTCAAAATAATGTTTTAATAATATGAAATAACCCTGAAACATGTCCTACCATTATTGGATATGTCATGGCCGACCACGAAAATCCATGGGTCAACTTGGGGACCCCATGGATCCAATTGGGTATGAAAATTACATTAATAACTTATTATTTAAAATTAAAATAAAAATGTCACAAACATGTATTGTTTTTCTAAATCATTTTTTACAAGGGGTTATAAAAGTATTATTTTTGATTATAAAGATTTATTATAAATCTAAATAGGTTTCCTACATCGTGATTTTTTTATAATTTTTAGACATTAAATGAATTAAATTAGTTATGACACCATGATGATATAGCGATTAAAACATTAATTAACGATTTAAATAAAATGAAAAGAAAATGTAAAATATAATACTTACACTTTTCAAAAACCTATTGTATGGGAGGATTTATAACCCTTATCACCTTATCCTCAAAATATATAATTGTGGGATCTTTTTTATCAGAAAATCATTTTATAATAAAGTATAATTTCTTGACTTTCCAAGAGTACACCTCCTCTCCTCATATAAAAGGCCCCCCACCTCTACCTCATTATGCACACTACTAAAGCCATTGGATCAGACAAGAACTGCACATTTTATCTCTATAAATCCCTCTCCTCATCCTAGAAGCCTTACCTTAGGCAGAAATCACTTCAAGAAACCCCTTTTGTTCTAACCAAGAGTAGTTACCCGATTTAAAGGTAATGTCTTCACTTGTGTTATTTTGTATTATTTTTCTTATCCAACCACCTAAACTGTTTCTATTCATTTATTTTGTAATAACACAAGTATATTCAATATACTAGGATGTTTTTATGAGATGGATTTGATTTAATCCTACACACACCTCTGTCTAATGGTTATAGAACATACTGTTTTTGTGGATGGTTAATTTCTGCCTCACGAAACGATTATTGTTCAATATTCTTTTAAAACCTTTCATGGTGGCCATTAAAATGTCACTATATTTATATTAGATATATATTATGTTTATTTTTTCCTTATTCTTCTGTATTTTTCATTTATGGCATACCTTTATGGTTTCTATTATGGGTAAACACAATAATTTCATTTTAGGAAGTGCATACTACCGCCCCCTCAAAGTGATTTGATTCGTTAATGCCATATATGGGATGTATAAAGGATGAATTTAATGATATTATATATGATATTATACTGGATTTATAATATACCTTTATATCATTATGATTTAACTCCATTAATTATGAAATAGAAATGAAAGTAGCGTTCATGCGTACGTACAGATTACAGTCTTTATGAATGGTGCATTTCATTTCTTACCTCTAAATGTAACATACTATTATAAATACATGTATATGATGGATATATATGATATATATGATATCAAAATCATGAATATCATTCTTGGATATAATAAACCTTTGACCACATGAACAACATGTAACTGTAAGAAGTCCATTTTTGACTTAAGTACCAAATATCGATTAAACGAACATTATTAACATAATTTATTACATAATGTTTATAACATGGAAATAAATGATATAAAATGAATAATAATATTGAGAATGGTTCTTAATAAAGTATAAATTAACACTAGTTTATTATTCAGGAGATTAAAGTGCAATCGAGTCACGTCAGACACGAGGTAAGGGACTTCATCTCAACCTCCTTTCAATGAAGCATATTTTGTTCTAATAGAAGACATTCTTTTATACGCTGTATAAAACACCTTTGACTTTTCATTTCATTCAAAGGGAATATTTTTCTACGAATTGTTTTACTAAACGACAAAAAGGAATGTTTATTTTAATGTACTTGGTGACAATGACCTTTTCCACAGCCTCGAGTATTATTTGGTCTTTGGATTCCTCAACAAGACATAATGTTTTTAAAATGAAATAAATACCATATACTCTTTTATGTATTTTGGTATTGAAAATGGTTTTTATAATGGATTTGTTATGTCAATATATATATGTGATATATTGTAATTGAAATGTGGCAATGTTTTCATTCCATTATATTTGTTTTATGTCTTTTGATTTTATAATGGTACATGGACATTTGACGGGTGGTTAGGTGATAAACCATATGACGGGTGGTGCTGTGAATACCAGGATGGGTGGATATGTTATAACCTTCAATGCATTGGGTATGGATGTTGGACCTATTTATATTCCATTTAGTGATATGTGTGTAAGACGACCGTATGGTTATTCCATTTAAGTATGTTTATGTCCCAAGTTACCATTATACATTATGTGTTCTTTATATGGGTTTTATTGTAATCTTTTGGTTACAAAATGGTATGTAATGATTTTTTTTCAGTAAAGAATATTTACTACATAATAAAGGTGAAAATTATTACTTTGATATAGTCTTCATGGTTTACTAGTTGTTTTGAAAAACTAATTGTTTTCCTTCTTTGTGTAACCCTTACTGGGTTTTTTTGGTCATCCCATGCTTTTTGAAATATTTTTCACATGACATAATGTGGAATAAGATCATGGATATGATCAGGGATAGGTCATGCTGTCTTAAACCTGGATCTAGACATACCTCTTTTGTTCAAGAGTTTTTATTTTTTGAAAAAAATGGAAACTGATTAGATGTGTCGACTTTGTAATCTTTGAGATGTAATAGTTATGTCCTAATTCTCTAAAACACTAAACCTAAAAAGATCCTCAATGTGAATTATTCAATTTAATTCAAGATTATGTAAAGGATTAAGCTCGGGTCCTTATAGATATTGTATTCTATAATTTTTAGTTTATTATTACACAATAATACGGATGTATCGAAGCAGGCTACTAAGATAATGATTAATGACAACTCATGATATCTTCTCATGCACTTTGAGGAAGAGATGTTAGAGAAGATCATTATCATTCTTGTGTCTAAGTATGATACGAAAAGAATAAATAGGAGATCTTTTCAAGTGGAGTCAACCACAGAGCAATAATATTGGATCATCAAGCAACATTTAATCTTGACTAGAGGATTCAATGCTAAGAAGATAACAGTGGAAGAATTCCTGCACGCGGGGGACAATGTGGGGGATCAATTTGAATATGCCATCATGGAAGATCCGATTTCACATGTATGATATCTTTCATGGAAATTATATAGTGCGGACGAATCTACTCTTTTTATGTTAGCCTTTGAAAACTTTGTCACCTGTTATGAAGTTTGATGCTCTCGGTTGTACTTGCAGGTTTCACACTTTTTCCATAAAAGTGTTTTATAATAAAAATTAACTTTCAGGTCAAATTGATTATTACATAAGGATTATTAATTTTGTGTTACATAATACTTATGTCATGTTTATTCCATGATTGTAGTAATTTTATGTTTTCCCCCACTAGCCATTTTTTCTCACCGTTGCAATGTTTTTATTTCGGTAGACTGTGAAAAAATTATTAAACATGATATATATGACAAGTTAACATGTGGGAGATATTGGATACTTGTTATAGATTATATAGTTTCATATACTGGGAAATAGTATACATTTTTTATTAAGAAGTGGGAATTATTATTTTAGGTTTTGTCTTAATTATCGAATTTTCTAAACCTAAATTCCATGAGATTGTATGTAATGAAATATTATCCCTACGCGACTAATAATGCGATGGTTATGTTAGGAAATCTACCTTTTGTATCAAATATTGTATGTAATCTATTGGTTTATAAAACTGGATCTGGGAGTTTATGTCTAGGGCATTATATTTGGAATCAGAGTAGTTTTTAGAAAACATTAATGACATTGATTATATTTTAGGATAATTTGAGGGATGATATGAAATGGTTGATAATAATTTAAAAGGAATTAATAAACCATCGGGATATTAAATGATAATATGTAATAGTAATAATGTGTTTGTTATATCGGAATTAAGACAAGAAAACATTATTGAAACCCCCTAGATAAGTCTAAACCAGAATTATAAGTATATGATAATAACTATATGATTTGGTAATGTAGGTTTTGTGTGGTTCTCATAGAACTATAGCCCCATCTAGCTGTTATTGGTGTATGATGGTTATGGAATAGATGTACCTATTTTTAATAAACCCTAATAGGGAATATTGGGTAGTAACTAGATCAACACATAGTGCACAATGAAGAGGCTTAACAACACATATAGTTTAAAAATCCAAGAGTATATTCCTTGAATAATCACATTTTTTTATAAAATATAATTAATGATATAATAATAATGTTTACTAATTAGTTTAGATAGTCTACATTGATAATGACCATATCTAACATATGATTGATAAAAGAGAGTTATATGTTGATCAAAAAGTATTATATGTTAATTATAAATGTTTCATACTAGAATAAAACATCACATTGATTTACCATGTACATTTATTGGATATTTTCATAGATTGTTTTTATTTTTTGATCCGAAAAAGGACAATTAAATTGATTCTATGAAAAGAATGTTTTTGGGAAAAAAAACTATATCATATAACCTAATAAGGTACAACACATAAGTTGATGAGAATTTAAATATATTCATATTCGATAGAAAAGTTGAGTTTCCTAGTATTACACAAGGTAGATAAGATTTTATATTAATTGAAACTAAATATTAATAATATAAATTTTTATAACTAGTCAATCATGTTTTTCGTGTATATTCAATATTCTAAATGTTATGAGTATTCCTTGGAACATCTAAGGGTTGATTTTAAGATGTAATTCAATGAAGGCTAGAAATATATTAAAAATGTTATTAATAAGTTGTAAATGATATTTTATGGCATATTAATATTTTTAGGGTTATCTATTCCATAACACTTGAATGAAGTATGAAAGTCTCCTAGGTTTAATATATAATGGATTTTAGGTAATGAATACTAGATTGATATTGATAAAATAGATTTAGATAGTATTGATAGCATTGGAATTGATTTTTTATTTTACGTAAAAGTAATCCATTACATTTTTTCAGGTTTTTCTCACCTTTGGAAATTTTGGAATATAATGGATTTTCTAGGATTTTATATCATTTGGGGGTTCAAGATATCGTAAATTTATTGAAGGATTTGTGAATTATTTATTATTTAATATCTTAGAGATTCAAATGGTTTTTTGGAAAATTATGCTATGGTGAATATATGATTAGGGTATATATATAATTGGGTATGTGTTATTATAAATTAATAATGCTTTTTTGAATAATGATATGTAACTTGGCATAGTCTAAAAGATTAAGGTGGATGTCATATTTGAGGTAATGCCTCACATGTTGATTTTTTATGAATACCCTCACCTACATTACACATGGAGTAATATTTAACGTTGATTGGATTCAACTTATTAATAGGGAGAATGCTAAAATCCGTGATTTGAATATATTTATTTGTTTAAATAACATATAATTTTATAAATCTTTCTCCATAGACAACATAGAACTAAAAAACACTATAAGTTTAGATATAAAATTAGATAATAATTTTTTTCACTATAACCAAACCATCAAATTAGAATAAATGAATATTTGAATCCACTATATGAATTATATGTGATATTAAGATGAATGCTTTTTTTAATATGAATGTTATTCAATTATTTTTCATTCAATTACTTAAAATAATTGTTATTGCTTTGAAAAATATTTTTCAAAATATTACCTTTTTCTGTGATGTGCATATCTACTTAAAGAAACTTCATATTAATTAGTAAAATTTATATTTTAAATGAATAATTGGTTATTACTCATTTAATCATTATAAAATAGAAAATATGAATGATAATGGTTATTATTCTATGAAAAAAATTATCTTATAAAAAATGTTCTATTATATATTTTCATTCTAAAGTTGAATTTAGATATTTCAAAATTTTAATTTCAAACAAATAAAATATATTATTTATTTATAAAATAAATATAATATGGTGATTAATTTTTGGGATTTTTCTAAAATAATGGTTTTAGTGAATAGTGAAAATAATTCAGGTTTGTAAAAAAATAATCCTTTGTGAAATTATCATCCTAAAAGAATGAATTATATGTTAATAATTTTTTTATATAAAATATATCCACCTAAAAATAATTTTATTCCTTTTAAAAAACTATTTTTTATAAGAAACATTCATATGGATTAGGGAATATATGTAATACATTACTCTGAAACAATTTTTGTTAGCATATGTAAAATATTAATTTCCATAAATTATAGAAATTAAATCTATCAAAATTGATATCATATTTTAGATAAAAAATATCATGTTATTTAATAAGAAAAATTTAATATTTCTGAACGAAATGATTATTAATAAGTATAATGTTTGTGACCATGAAAACTGAAAAAAATAATATTTTCACATATAGGGATGCATGCTTCTGGTATGTGGCCCATATTTCGGTCATAGAGGAGGTGAGCCGAGCTAGATTTTTTATAAATATGTATTAGAACCTTATTTTTATTATACTTAACCATATTGTATTTTTTATATAAGAGACAAAATGTTATTTTAATATGATATACACTATATGTTAGGGAATATTTGTCCAACTTATTAGAAATTTCCTTATTAATATGGATAATATTGATTCTCTAAGTTTTTTATAGGTTTGTTAATTTTTTATATATAAAATGTTATCATATTGACATATGTGTTATATGTTTTTACGCTTTTCGTTGTTTGGAAAGTGTTTTTCTGTTCAAACTATATTTTTTCATATAGTATTATAATAATATTTCTTTGAGTTGTTGTATAATTTACATTGAATTTTCCAATATAACATGTTGGTGGAATTATAATTTAACTATTCCACAATAATATTATATTTTTATAAAATTGAAAATGTGAATTCTATATGTATTTTACTCTTCCCTAAAGAGGGGTTTGTTATCTAGGTCAATAGAGAAAACCTGATATTATTAAGGCCCCTAGTATTCTTAGGTGTTTATTTTTCATAGTGGGATTCTCTTCAAAACTCTACTTATCATATCTTTTATGTTTAAACCTGTATTATATGTCATCGTGTGTAATATTTTGTTATTTTAGCCATCTAGAAGTATTATGAAAACCTAATGAGTACTAGGATGGCAGATATGATAATTTCAAATATGTTATTAAGATATATCTCATAATCACTCCTATGCCTATGGTGGATTATGTACTCCATAATATTGTTATTGATATTATTACATCTAGGGGACAAGGATCTATAAGAGTAATTCATTATTTATTATATTTAAAAAATTATTTTTATTTCATCATCTATCTAGGTTTACAAGAATGGGTTGAACAATTTGGATTGAATCTTTATAGACCATTATATAGAAACTTGATTCTCCTCTTGAAATGGTGGGGAATATTGTAGTGTATATTTAATTATGTCTACAAAGGAACTATTGTTATTCCCAAGACCTGGAAGATTAGAATGCGAGTTAAACTAGAATGGATTTTAATCTTCGTTTTTCACTAATTTATTTCCCAAGACTTTGAGACATGAAAAATAGAAGGATATATAATATATATATAAATAAAATTCTAGTTTGTTAGTGATGGACTAAGGTTGATTTTCTATTTGAGTTTCTTCACTTTTCTTGTTCAAATATTTTTACTGAGAATATTGGGGTTCATTATTATTAATATGTAAAATGAAATTCAATTTATTCTTAGATGAAAATTTTCATGATTATTTATTTGATTATGTGAATTAGTCCCTTAGTATATAGATAACACCTATGAGTGAAAAACCTTTTGGTTAGGTTGGTTCTTATATTTGGTCAGGGAGTGGATCATGAGGTATATAGAATCAGAGTTTTGGTGTTTATCATTAGAGTATATATGGGAATAAAAGGATGCTAATCTTGGTTTTACTACGACATAAATATATTCAATACATCTTTATTTATAAACAAATAAAGTAATATTGGATATCCTGGTGTGGAAATATAAGTAGAAATATCTCCCATAAAGACAATGGAAGGATTAAAATATTGATTCATATACAAGAGTTATGATGAGGAAGTAAATGTAAATATGTTCAATGATACATGGGTTTTCTATTATGGAATGAAAAACATCAGAGGTCACAATGTGTCTACACATATTTCAGGGTTATGGATTTACATTTTATATTTAATTGGGTATGAATTTAAGGGATAACAATGACACATATGAGAGATTATGAAGAGTAATAATTACAAATAGATTAATGCATTTAAATATCAGACTTACATAATAATAGTATTTAAAACTCTTGTAACATTTTATGAATATAAAGAATACATTAGTGTTTCTCCCATTCATTTTGGACCCATTAATTGAAAAAAATAATATTCTATTACTATTCCTTGATTTTAGGTAACTCTATTAAATTTATTTCATTTTATTTTGATATGCATGATTTTAGTTTGATTGATATGAATGGATGACTTTGTTTTCCCTATAAGTAGATATTTATTCTTCCTGGTATAAATATTCACTATAAAATGTTCAGGAGGATATCATTTCTATTATGTAGACACTATTACATGTGAAGCATTAGTGGATAGAATGCGCTGCTTCTGATAAATATAGGACCATATGCCTCCAAAAAATTGATTTCATAGTGTATTATCAATATATTTCCTGATACCATCATATTGAATCAGATATCATCTTTTTTCTTATTTATTTCTAAAAATATCATTATGCTCTCCGGTATTACTCACACATTCCATGCTGAAATTTACTTTTATGTGTGAAATCAATATGAATGGATATTCTAGAATTTAATTATGAACATATTTGGGTATATAAATATGGATTAATGGATTTTAGAATCTATATAATGATAATGTGGTATAATATAATTTAAAAGGAAAAATATAGACTACTTATTAGTTATTTTTGAGAGAAGATGTAGAAGGTTAAATAAAAATTGTTAGATCAGTTGAAAAAAAATGATTGTGATAATTTAATTAGTATGAAATATTTTCATTAATATCCATAATTTAATTTGGGTGAAGTCATTAATGATTCAATTGGATGATATATATGTGATCCTTATATCGTCGAAAAAATTCTACAAGATGTGGTCGTTGATTTGTTTAATGTGATCAGAATCAGGAATAGTGGAAGTACATGATTTCAATATGAATTGAAGGTGGATCAAATTTTTGATGGTGATATTTAGAAATGATGTATATGAACATCCAATACTATAGTCACTACTATATAGTTGGGATATGATGGGGACTATTGTCAACAATTCTTGTAGGATAAATTGAATTTTTATTTAAGGATGTCTGGAATTGATACTCAAAGAAGGACTTCTTTAAAAAAAATTATAAGAACTATCTTATGGGGATATTAATTTTTATGGATGATTTTTTGAACCGTAATAAATGATCTAACAAAATTAGAAACTGAAGATAATACATGGTTAATATCTATATGAAGTCGACTAGTCATACAAAATCATGATGAAGTTATAGGAAAAGGGTACACGTCAAAATATAATTACACAATACATAACAATTGTCCCAGAAGGTAACCAACTTCTACATGCTCAATTTTGGTGAGATATATGAAATTGTATAGCATAATAATTTAACTTTGAATATTAATACAGATTCATAAGTTATTGAATCAAGATAATTATTCAACTTATTGGGATAACTATGATATATTGATAATAATGTATTATCCTTGTTTAGCAAGGTACATTTGGTGGAGGATTAAGATCTATACATTATTAGATAATAATATTTTCATGTCTATAGTAGGATGGAAGAGTCTAATATTTTTATTATTATTGAAATATGTTAACTTTGAATGGGTAAATTGATGAAGAACCATATGGTATAATTTCTATGAATGGAATTCAGAAAGTTACCTGGTGATCTATAATGGTTTTAAGAGAAGTATAAAACACTTTATTTGAATTTATGATCATTTGTAAGTGAATTTATTGATGTATAGAATTGGAAGATCCAAAATCTGAAAAATTGGGCCCAATAATGTATTTTAAAAGGGTAATTAAATAATAATAATTACATGCATACTACTCTTTGATCACACATTCATTGAAGGATGTAAAAATATTGTAATGTAGACTAAAATATGGGTATCATTTAATTTAAAAAAATTTAATACCATGTAACAAAACTGAGAACCGTTAAACTCGGATATTGGGATACCTTCCCTTGTTAAGACCGTTATTTGTTCTCTCTGTTCTATTACTTTAAAAGATAATTCTATGGGTAAATTTTTAAAATAAAATATAAATCAAAGGATTGATGATATTATAGATTCTATTCAATATAACCCCATTTATAAAAAGGTATCATATTAGAATTTAAAAATTCATCATTTTTGAAATTTTAGTTAATACAATATATAAAACTTCCTGAATATGTGTTAGAGTAAAGGGATATTTCATCTGAAGATGGTGCCAAAAACATTGGTATAGAGTAGATTACTTAAGAAGGGATTAATTGATTATCTATAAAAATTTCTATTTAAAATAGTTATTTGAAAATTTCCCCTAGTTAAAAATATTATAAAAGTCTGTTTGTAGTTAATTCAAAGGGTCCTCAACGTACAATTGATTACTCAAAAGAATGATTAGTTATCTGGTATACTAATCTAATTATTAATATAACATATGGAACAAATATACTGGTTCAGAACAATTATAAACACATGCTAAACTTACTATAGATTTTTAATTTAGTTTTACAAATAAAATATAATAAACAATTATGTAAAAATTAATGTTAAAGGCACAGTGGATATAAAAAAGATATTTAGTATCAAGACGAGACTTATTCCTATCCACTTAGTGATCACATACCACCAAGCTATTTGATTTAACAAACAGATTGATCCACATCCTAGATCAGAGTTTACAACAACACATAAGGCTATCCAGGTCACAAATAACCTCTAACACAATTATTAATGGGAAAACAACAAAAATGATACACATGACCCCTTCTACAGTTTTATGTGGGATAAAAATAGTAATAGTGAGAGTGAGTTTGAGGATATCAATTGCCCCCCATTTATGCACAAGAGTTAGTGTGTGTGTGTGTAACATATATATACACACACTACCCATGAAGGTAAATAAATAAACACAATAGAGATAAATATGTATATAAATGTTTGAAAGGCTCTATGTGTTATGTAGTGTAGCTACATACTCGTATGATGTAAGAAAATGGAATTTGAGTCCTCTTTTGGAAGTTATATCCAAAATTGAGTATCATAGTCTCTGTGATGTAGCTTTAAAATGTGTTAAGTATTCAACTTCCTGTTTTTATGATTCTTAGGTCAGCTTAGTAGGATTAGATTGTCTTGTTGATCTCCTTGTGTATTCTACTTTTGAGTTATTGGGCTTTTTCAAGTCAGCTCGAGATTTGCAGTTCTTTCTTTTCTTGCTTCTTTTCAACTCACTATGAATGATATATATTGTAATTGTTTTATAATTAAAGCTCTAAAAGATGCAAAGATCTCCCCACATGCATGTACCTCTTACTACCTAACAAATATCCTAGGGAAAACATTAAATAATGTCAGAAACATTAATTTATCTAAATATAACCTTTAGATATAAATTTTAATTAATAAATTAAATACAATATTTTATGACTATTAGTGAGTCATATGAATTGATGGATCATTATCATCAATCTTTCCTCATCGGTCAGCCATCATTGGTGACTCTCTGTATTGGTGAGTCCTTTCCATCGGTATTGGTGAATTTGGGCATCTGTGAGTCATTTGTGCTATCGGTATATCCGTGCATCGGTGATCCATCAGTGGTGACTCATTCAAAAATATTGTTGCATCACTGATTGCTGAATCATCAATTGGTATGTAACCCATTGGTGACACATTCATCAGTGTGTCATTAGTTCTATCGGTGAGTCCTGCATCAGTGTCTTCATTGATCGGTGACATCTTTGATCATTGAGTTCTTTGATCTGTGCATCCTCATTGGTAAGTCATCCAATTGTGACTCCTTTTAACTATTAGTGTCAGGGACTCTGAAATAATTATAATGTGTCTGTCTTACATAGAACATTACAATATTAAGTGAAATTCCTAAATACATGTAAATATGAACTTTTAAACAAATCGAAACATAAATATACATGATTTTATTTTCTTTATTGTAATATATTATACTATGTAACATAATTTATTCAATAATAAATATTCATTGACAAGATTAACTTGAGTAATAACTTAATATAACAATGTATCTTATTCTTATATTGGTGTGATTTGTGATTATGAAAACATCTAATTCCCATAGGCTCCAATAATCTCCCCCTTTTTGATAATCACATATTGTGGCATTAATGAGTTATACAATGTGTTAAGGAATAAATTACATGAATTATCATACCAGCAATGAACGTGAATTCTCAACATGAATATGGTTTTCCTTTTAATATCCCCCTTAATTTTTGTATTAGAGGATATATATAGAAGGTTACATTATATTAGTTCATTTTCATGCTCTCCCTTTGTATTAGAGCAGTTGGAGTGATTTGTATCAGAGTTGAGATATATACATATATTCTGTTGAGTACATTCTATTGAGTATATTCCATTTTTTCCTATTCCAGAATTACTCCCCAATAGATAAATTATTTATTAAATCTAGACTATTCTACCCTTTTATAATTAGAAAAATGGTAAAAGAAAATGTATAATGAAAAATAACAAAAATAAAATTGGATACATAGTGAAGGAAATATTGATATGCATTAAAGTACAAAGAGTACAATCGTTAAAAGAAAAATACAAAGACATATCAAATAAATAATCCACAGCAAAGAATTTTTCTTTTGAGGTAATATCACTTTATTTGGAAGTTCAACTAGAGGTGAAAAAGGTGGTGGTGTTGTTTTAGGAAGGATTGGTGGAATAAAAACATTAGTAAATTCAAGACCTATAGGAACATTGGATACCATGACAAGAATCCAATATAAAAAAACATGACTCTCAGGTTTCTCCTTTATCACTGCCAAGATCTAGGATAAGGCCCGAGTGACTATCATTTAAGTAGTAGTTAGAGAACCAGGAGTAAGGGAAGAAGCTGAGGGGACCACTATAGCCTCAGCCTGAACATGCATGTAGGGCTTCTAAATCATGATGAAATCATTTAAGATCTCACCTCTATATTGTAAAGGCTTCTCAAAATCGTCCATATTATCCATTATTTTTTATAAAATAGAATTAAACTCCTTCAAATGACTCACTTTTCTCTTGAAAGATTATATGACTGGAGGGATCTTGAATTTTTCGGACAAATACATCATGTTCTTGATCAACTAATTATTCTTATAGATTTTCGAAAAATACTTATCCAATTTCTCTATAATCTCTTTATAAGAATAAGAGGCTTCATTAGTGCACTATCTCACCACATTGTAAATACTATCAGTGTTAATGTGTACCTTGGAAAGTACTTCCTCATCAGAATCACTCTGAAGACCCTTAAGTTCATCCCTCATCACAGCACTAAGAGACTCCACATCAGCTGTAGCAGCCCTAGTACCTTTAAAACAATAGGCACTAGAAATCATCATTTCCATGTTCCTCCTTTGATTTAGTCATATATACACTCATTAGATGTGTAACCGAGCAACTATGAACCTCCATAATAGCACTACTAGGGGTCTCGAAATCAGTGTTAAATGATTCCAGCTCATTACTCATCCTCTTCACTTCTTCTCTCAGAATAGTTTTATTTCTAATGATGGTTTTAGAAATATTTATTAGGTTAGGTTGAATCTCTTGAATCACTATCCTTGAAATTCAAGAAGAACCAACTTTTGAAATGACCATGGATGTATAGGCTTCATTACTTACTCAAATATAAGATATCATTGACTCACATATATCAGCCTTGAAACGTTCTAAATTAGCCATAGTGACATAGTATCTTGGCACTACATGCTCAACAACCTCAATATAAGGAGTTACTATAGGTTAAGTTGGATCATTCTGTTATACTTTAGCTAGTGCTTGTAGACCATGAGGAGGATGAGCCATTTAGCCTCAAATGACTCAAAATCCAAGCCAAATAAATTGAGTCCTGGATTTCGATTCCATTCACTAGAACATTTCTAATATATGGGTTCCACACTATCAATCCTATAACATCTCCATGAGGATCAGGAACAATCCCAGATTCATCATAATCTTCTTCTTCTTTTCATCTAGAAAAAAAAATATTTTGGAACATGTACTAACTAAACATCATGATCTATTATAACTCTAGCTACTTCTGCAACTCTAGGCCCGTACTCAATTAGAAGCATATATGAAATTTTATCCTAAGCATCTTCTTCTAGTCCTCCAACCACAATTTCATTTATATTCTAAATGATGCCTTGATATTCTTCAACAGAATGGTCATTACTATCTTTATATGTAACATATACATCACCATATCTATTAGAAATCTATCCAATAGGATCAACAAGATATATATGCTCATCAGCCTCAACATCTGCTACTTTCTCAAATTCATCACCTGAATTGTCCACAAGTTATTGTAATACTTTTAGCGAGTCACTAACTCGCTCTCCATTATTCTCATAACAATCACCATCATTATCATCATAATCTTCATTAGACTTACTTACATATCCTTCAACTCCAGAGACCATAGTTTCGTCCTCATCCTCATCACCTAACAAAGGGTCTCAAGAGGGTAGTTCTAATGGTGAACTGGAAGGTCCATGTGACATATCCTTTGGGATCTCATCAATATCCGGGTCAATATTTTCATCTATAGGAGACCCCTATTCCCCATGTATCTCATCCTCAACTTCCTCATCTGAATAACCCACTTCCTCACTAGGATTATGACATGGATCAAAATGATCCCTTGGACTGGTAGGATGATCAATAGGATTTTAATCCACATAGAGTGTCTCTTCATCTACTACCTGAAATCTATTCCATGGTTTCCAAAATATCATCATCCTATTGCATATTTATTTGTGTTGGAATAATCCACTAAAGGCCATGATCATTTCATCTACATCCTTTACATATCCCAACTTCTTCAGCATAGAAGAGATCATTTTAGGGAACTATAAAAATGATTATTTCTTGGAGGGTATGATAATATCATAGATTTTTATAATGAGGTACCTACATTGTTTCACCTTCACCCCATTCTTTAATAGATAAATCATGAAGACGACCTTATATTCCACAGCTACAAAGTCTCCCTTCCATGGGAGGATCAGGTGTTGAATGAACTTGATGAGTAATCTTGCCCCCTTATCCAATTCACTGGCAGTAGCTCTCCTCGATTCCTCATTCATAGTAACCTTCTTAAAAGAATTATCCTATCAATATAAGTCTTATTTTGGGGTAATGTTACCCTGGAAATCAGAAAATATGACCTCATTTGGAATTTCAAATCAATCATCCCATTAATTTGAAGAAAAATAAATATGTTTTCCCATCACTGCAGACAACATTCATGCTTCCTTATCTCCTTCCATAGATACCATCATGTTGAGATAAAATCATGTAGCATTTGGGGATAGAAATATATCCAATTATTTTAAAACCAACGGATCCATCCTTGAGATTTTAAAACTTTTAGAGAAAGGGACTTTCATGACAAAAGTCATTAAGCAGACACTTTCTTCTCCGCTATCACTACACAACTTCCAAATTATGAATTCCAAGAGCTTTTAATACCTCTAGATCCACCCTTCTAATGCTTAGTATATTGTTATTTACTCGGTCCTTCCATCACACACTTGTTTCTCTCCATTCTAAAGGTTTAGGTTCAATGGACGGAGTAAAAATGTCAAAGGCTCAAGGGTAGAGTGAGGTTCAAAGGTAGCAAGGGAGGTGAAACGTCTGAGGGTGTATTGAATTTATTTTATCATTTAAGGATTTTTATTCATAAAACAGAAAATATAATAATAGTAAATATAAGTGAAATTGCATCGTTTTATCTAAAACAAACAGATTTACAAAATGGCCTTTATAGGCATCAGTTTAACAATAATGGTAATATAATACTTCCTTGATGTGATCAGATTCATCTAATCAGTTTCTAATGATTGGATTCAAACTATCAGTTTCGCTTGATTGGTTTTACAAATTGGTTTGATAGATCATTTTCACCTAATCAGTTTTCCAGATCAGTTTCACCTGATCGGTTTGACAGATCGGTTGCTCCAAAAAAACAATTTTCCTAAGGGGATAAGGTCATATAGTATTTAGATATTTATCATTCCTTGTTCATTACTGATGTATCTCATTCTATTAGTGTTAATGGTTTTGGAAAATATGGCATCATGTTGATGCTCATTCCTAATAAGTTGTATATTTATATCACATTTTTTATAGTTATTCCTCAATAAGAGATGTCTTACATCAATATGTTTTGTTCTATAATGATAAATTGTATTTTTCGAAATGTTAATATCACATGAATTTGAAGAAATTAATGGGGATACATCTGAACTAGAATCCATAGTCTAATAAAGTGTGTTTCATCCAAAATATTTTTGTAGAAAAAATACTAACAACAATGTACTATGCTTGAGCAGTGGATAATACCACTAAATTTTCCCTTTTACTACGCCATTATATTATATAATTTCCAAAAAAGTAACATGTTATAGAGGTGATCTTTCTATCTAAATTACTTCCACTAATTTCTACATCCGAATAGAAAACAAAATCAATAAGATTTCCTCTTGGGTAGAACAATCGTAAATATGTTTTATATTTGAGGTATATGAAAACTCTTTTATCAACTTATAAATGTGAATCTTTTGGTTTTTCATGAAATCTTGCACACATAAACACACTAAAAATAATATATGGCCTACTTGAAGTTAAGTATATTAAAATCCAAATCATTCCTCTATAAGTAGTTTGATCAGCAGACTTTCCATTTTCATCAAGATCTAACTTACATGTAGAACTCACACGAGTTTTACTATTCTTAATGGTATAAAATAAATATCTTTTTCAAAAGATATTTTTTATATGTATTTGATTTATAATAATAAATTACTTTTTTTGAAATAATTTACATCCAAGAAAATATTTATGTTCACCCATGAAACTCATTTTAAATTCACTTTTCATCATTTTTGAAAAATCATTGCATACATAATTTTTATAAGATACAAAAACAATATCATATATATATATTTGAGATATTAAAAAATCATTATTAATCCATTTTATAAATAATTTAGTATATAAAAATCTTCTTATAAAATCTTTAGAATTAATAATGATACTTAACCTTTCATACCAAGCTCTTAGATCTTACATCAAACTATACAAAGCATTAGATAATTTGAAAGCTTGATTTGGAAAATGTGGATTTCTTAAATTTGGGGGATGTTCAAAAAACATCCTAAATTATAAAACCATTTAAGAATGTACTTTTTACATCAATTTAATAAATATTTCAATCTAAATGTGTTTCATAGATAGGTATAATTCTAATGGCTTCAATCCTAGCTACTAGTGAATATGTCTCTTAATAATCAATTCATTCTTCTTGGTTATACCATTGTGAAAAAAATATAGCTTTGTTTCTAATTATATTTATAGATTCATAAACTTTATTCCTAAATAACAATGTAGTTACTATGAGAAAATAATCTTTTGGTCTATCAACAAGATTACAGACATCATATCTCCTAAACTGGTTTTGCTCTTCTTGCATAGACATCACCCAAAATTCATCATTGGTTGCATCATTGATATTTTTAGGTTTATGTTTTGATAAGAATGCTTGATGTTAAACCAGATTTTTCAAGGAAGATCTATTTTGTTCTCATATATATAAATCTTCAACTATAGCATCTAAGCGATGTTTTTTAGCATCTTAGTTGGTCTGGTTAAAGTAGGGCTAGTTATTTTTGGTTTATTATTTGATTATAGATAATTATGACTATATTCTAGATATTTTTTGGAAGGTTAAGTTTTTATAGATTCCTTTACAAGATTATTTGAGTGTTTTTAATTAATATCTAGATTGGACATATCCTCTTCAATATTTTCTAGAGAGGTCTTAGGTTCATGTGGATCTGTTTCATCAAACATGACATGCACCGATTCTTCAACACATTTTGTTTTCTCAATAACGACACTATAGGCTTTTCATGATGTTGAATATCCAAGGAATATTACTTCATCAATTTTGGAGGAAAATTTATCTAGATTATATTTAGTGTTAAGAATATAAACATTACATCCAAACTCATTTAATATTTTCACCTTAGGTTTCCTATTATTCCAAAACTCATAAGGAGTTTTCATAAGTCTGGTTCTAATTAATACTCATTTTATAATGTAAAAATATGTATTAATAGCATTAGAGTAGAAATAAATTAGTAGGTCATATTCATTAAGAATGTTTGTAGATATCTCTTGTAAGGTATTATTCATTCTTTCTACTTCACCATTATGTTGGGGTGTCCTAGGGGAATAGAAGTTTTAACAAAAGCCGCATTCGGAGAAAAAATAATCAATGTCCTTATTTTCAATCTCACGACCATGGTCACTTATTATGAATATAATTTTATGTCCACTAATATTTTCTAAAGTCGTAGAATACTTGGTAAAATGATAGAGAACATCACTTTTGTGAGGTAAGTTAAAGGTCCATGTATACCTAGAGACATCATCTATAATAAAATAAACATAGTTCATCACATTTAGACATGAAACTATAGTTGGTATAAACAAGTCCATATGAACCAAATCAAGATTTTGTGAAGTTATAACTTACTTCTTTTATTTGAAATATATTTTATGTTGCATTAATATTTCACAAGGAATGTACACGTCATTGTCTGGAAACTCATGTTTAGGATGGTATTTAACTAAACCTTTTCTATTCATCTTCTTCATGAAGTTTATATTACAATGTCCTAGTCTCCTATTCTAGAGCCAAGACTCGTTTTGAAAGGCACTTAGGCTACTATCATTCTGTGATGCTAGTGTTTCTAAGGTTACAACATATAAATTATCATTTCTAAGAGAAAAAAGAACTAAGTTCTTATTGGAATCAGAAACATAGAATGAATTGTTTTTATGTTAACACTAAATCTATCATCACATAGTAGAGATATACTAATCATGTTATACTTTAATCCTTCTAAATAGTGTAATTTTGAAATCTAAATAGAGTTAGGGTTACCCATCTGTACTAAGACGATGATGTTTCCGTTACCATTATAACCAATTGTGACCCGTCATCTATCAATCTTGAAAAGACTCTTGAACACTGAGTAGTCTCCTATCATGTTTATTGAATAACCACTGTCCAAGTACAAAATATTTCTATAGTATCTTTTTAGGCAGTTTACCTAAAAACAATTTTTCCAAGAAATGATTTTGGTACCCATTTTGTATGGGTCCGAAAAATTAGCAATAAGATATTTCGGTATAAAAAACTATATTATGGGTTTCCTATATGTATAATACAGAGTAAATGAAAAATAAACTTGGTTTGGTCTAGAAAAACGTGATGTAGTAAAAGAATGTTCAGAACATGAACTTGTAGTAAAATCTAGATTTTTTAATAAAGATGCATATTTTCTAGATTTAGTCACAAACTGTGCTATTGATAACTTTCCTTTTTCTTGGTTGATATCCTATTTCATATGTATACCTAGGAGCTATCTATTTACCATACATTTATTAATTTTGTATTTCCAATTGGTAAACGTTTCAAGATCATTTTTAAATTCTCATTAGAAATTTTTAATTCATTATTTTCCTTGAGAAGTTGGTCATTATTTTATTTTTCAATAGTTATTTCAGATTTAAAGGTTACAGTAAGAGAATGTTGTTTCTTTAATGATTTATATTTAAATTTTATCTCATTACTCGTCTCTTCCAGTATATTACAATAATCCAATAATTCATCACTTGTTATATTTTTAGATTCACTTCAATCCTCAGAATACAATGAATTGTGTGTAGCATAGTAATTAAGTCACATCAAATGTGTTTTTCATAAAACACATATTTTACACATCATCATTCTGATCATGTAAAGATGCTGATTCACTAGAGCTGTCCTGAGATGTACTCCATGTGGTTTTCAAAGATTTATTATATTTCATATCCTTATTCTCATACATTTTATTTGAATTAAAACATTGGATAGTTATGTTTGACATGTCCTCTACTTTTTCATTCATAGCAAACAATATATTTTGATTTGTCACTTCTCTTACAATCATTTTTTCTAGTTAACATTGTTATCATACATTCCATCAATGTTTAGTCCCTTGAATAACTTTTTATTCCTGTGAAACTTTCTAAATCTCCAGGATAGCTGAGACATTTCCTCATCACTATCTAAATCTCATTCTTCACTAATTTCACTCTCATCAATAGCTTGAACTTTCACTTTTTTCCTTTCTTTTGGAAGTTATTTTATTGGAGGATACATATTTTCTTTTTGGTTCTTCCTCCTGTTCATTTAATTTTAGTTCCTCTTCACACATCATTTATTTTCTAATCAACTCCTTCAATATAATCTTATTAATGTATCATGATTATATAATATACATTGATGCCCCTCTTCAGCTCTCTTGTAGTAATCACAGAATCCCCATGTTTTGTTGTATTGTTAGGAAAAATCATCCAAAAGAAATCATGGTATTCACAATTTCATTGAACCATATATGCATATTAGAAATATATTAATCAATATTCATTCTAAAATATTCATAATTAATAGTATAAGTATTTAGTCTCATCTATTTCACATTATATTTTCCCTTAGGGGAAAGATACATTGTATCCCAAATCTCATGTGCAATTTTACAAACAGAAATACAATTAAAATCTTCATCTCCATGTTCATAGTAGAGATCAATCATTTCATTACAGTTATTATTATAGGAAGCCTTGGTAGGTTCATCACATGTATTTCTAGTAGTTTCATGTATTTAATATTATCATTCAATAGTAGTCAATATTTCAAATCCCATGCTTTCTATATGTATTTCCAATTTTATCTTCCACGGATCATAGTTTGTTAAATTAAAAATGGTGGGGTATTAGTTTCATATCCTTCTATTCAAGGTAAAAACTTATTTCAGAAAAATGAAATGATTTATTTCTTAGAAGTTTTCCCAATTATAGTAAAACATATATCTATTCGTATTGATTTTAGTATGTTATCAATAAAATATGTATACATATATTAAGTGGAATTAATGATTTTATTATTTCATGAAGTGATGGAGGAAGAAATATAAATGAATCAACAAGTAGGATTCATAGAATATTGGAACAAAAATTCAGTTTACAAATTGACGTAAAATATTTACTAGTTTAAGAAGGTACCATGATATTGTAATTAGATGTTATATACCTTAATATAAAAATAAGGATTCATATGTATCAATTAAAATAAACATTATTTTTAGAAGCAGTTTTAATAGGGTAAATTCATCATATATTAGATATTTATTGATGAAATATTAATAGCTAGATCTGGTGATGGATCCAAAAGATGAAGATTTATTTTTTAGATGATTTGATATTAATGATCTCTGATATGATAATAATGTTTTTGGGATGATGATCGAGATATATTGGAGAGTTGTAAAATAAATTTTATCATAGAGGGAATATATACCAAATGTAATCTTAATATTTGTGTATTCAAAAGTAATTTATAATCCACACATTTTATAAGTAAAAAATAAAATATTTAAAGGAGAAATCACCCAAAATGTAAGGCTAATTATCACAAATAATTTTTTAAAAATGGTATAATGATGGATCTATGTGATGATATTTATTATATAGAACATTTTTCTTTTGTGGGATTTCTAAGTACCTTATTGTAAAATTTGGTAATTGTATATTGGGAGGTTTTCAAATGGATCCTTTAGTATTGAAATGCAATAGAGGATAAATCCTAATACCGTGGGACTTATGATCCTTTGTGTTCATATGTGTTGATGTTGTATTTTACGGTGATTCAAACACCCAAAAAACTAAAATAGGATTTTTGTTTATCTTTAGAAGAAATATCTACATTTGTATGTCACAACTATAATTAATTGTTACGCTAAGTGTGTGGCCGCAATGAATACTGGTAAATGAATGATTTTTCTAATTAATTTGATGAAGGAACTCTAGAAATATTGGGATGTAGGATACATGTTAAATTTTTATCAATATGAAATACACTGTCATTGAAATTTATTTTCCCCTATAAGTTCAATGGATATTGACAATAATATAAAATTAAACAGAAATATATTTGAGGATAAAGATATTGAGATATAAAAGATAACTGGAATCCAAAAAAACAAGGACAAGATCATTAAGGTGATTGTTCAAGAATTTATAAGGTATAATCATGCCTCAATGTGACTTAGATGATTTCAAGGGAAATGGAGAACACTACACGTTTTTTAGAAGGATTTCGAAATGATATTTCTCACATTTTCAATGATGTAGAGGTCTTCTGATAGAACACATTTACATGTATTTAAGCAGGGGTTACTATGTTGTGAAGCTGTGTTTATATTCCCCAAAAATACATTAATAATAATTTTTATCATAATAAATTATACATTTGATGATGGATAGTTTACTATGTAGACACAGATAGTTTTATATTTCCTACAGACAATAGAACCTTTAAAATATTACAACATTACATAGGGATATGATAAAGAGAAAAAGGTCTATAAGTTCATTTATGCAGTTGGGTTAGCTGTTTGATATTCCAAAAGTGGTGTCCTGTTATCATAACTATTGTTTTATAGGAATGGGTTGAACATTTTTACTCGGTGAAATCTTCTATTTATGTGGGTGGGAAATTCATCAGAATGTGTGTAAAATCCTTGCTTTTACTCTATAATATTCCATTAAATAAACTTTGTGTTGATATCTTATTTCACACCAAACCTAAAAATAAATCGATATAAGTCATATGAGATGAATATAATAAGATAAAATAGTAATCTTAAGAATCTAGTAAGTAATAATATTTCAATAAATTATATGTTCATAAAATTTGGATTATGAACACTTATTGTTTTAAAATTAAAATTTTCAATAAAATTCTTATTTATTATGTATTTTTTTCATTTAAATTATAATTTTAAAAATTTTATACTTTTAAATTTTTAAATTTAATTTTTATTTATAATTATTTATGTAAAAATTAAAATAGGGTGAAATTTTAGTATTTTTCAAAAATAATAGTTTTTTATTTGTAAAGTGAAGAAAATAATAATTTTTATTACCATCACTTTTATGGAATTATCATAATACATGAATGAATTTGTTTTATAAAAAATAAAAATAAAAATATTATTTTTATAATGTTTAATCAATCAGTTAAAAACTGTATGATTTGTTATAGAACCTTTTTTTAATGATTCACAATCTTAAGTAATATTTTACTCTTAAAACATTTTTTACGAACTAATATTAATAACATCATTTCCTCACTTATAACAATAAGATATAAAAAATGTATTCCCACACTTAGATAATAATTTTCATACTATTTCATATATTAAAATTCACAGTTATGAATAAATCTAATATTTCTATGATTAACGTAAAAAAACATGATGATTGTGAAAGGTATATTTTCCATGAATTTTCATATTATTATTTTTAATTTTAATCTATTAAATTTAGTTTATCTATTTTATATAATAACTTTGGTGTTATATTTATTCATATATAAAATATAATAAAACTTATTCAATTTATAATCATTTCTAAATAAGACTAAGAACACATAAGGATAAAACAAATTTTTTACCACAACATTTTTCAATATTTTAAATACCTGAATTTAAAATTATTTTATTATTATTTATATATTAAATTACATATTTTGGTGATTAATTTATGGTCTATAACATAATAATTTCTTAATATAGGCTACCTTATCATTTTCTAAAACATATAAATTATTCATGTAAAAACAAGTTACCATGTTAAAAATAAAAATGATTGTAATATAAAAAACATATAGAGTAAAATATTCATTCAAAATGTATAAATAATATATGAAATTTAAATTTATAGGCTTTCTCAACCTCATATCTACTCAAAATTAATTAATTCTTAATTTTGGAGCTATTAATCCTTAAACAGTGTTGTGAAAAAATACCTCAAAGTAACATTACATTGTATTTGGGGTTAATTGTGTTTATTGGCAAAGAAGGTTTCAATGTTCAATTTTGGTGTTATAGAGTGATTTCTGACATCTGTATTTGAAAAATTATAAGAAAATGGGGTGGATACCCTAAAAGAGTAATTGAAAATTATGTTTACATTGCTGAACTATTTCACTTTGTTTTTGAAATATTTGGGTTAGAAAATATAGAGGATGACCCTAGATTCATGAATATTTTATTTCTTGGGATATATTTTCAATAATTTTTAAATGAAATTAAATTCATTAAAGATAGGGGTTTAATGAAGGTCTATTTCTTCGAAAATAACAACACATTAGGAAGGTTTGAGTCTTCACAAAAGAGGGATGAGCATGAAGGGTTAATAGTAATCCACGCGTCTACGAGAGGCTTTGAGAATCTGAATATATCCTAAATATTCGTGAAGAGGGGGATGTTTGTTAAAAATTATGTATATAATCATGAAAAGTATGTATTTATGTTGAAATATTCATGACAGTGAGGCAACATCTTTATATAGGTATCTACCCCCCCCTTCTCATTCGAGCATGAAATCCTCAATGAAAATCTAATGGATTTGAATTCATGAAGGTGGTTTGTGAAATATTTTACTTGTGTAGAGGTTTTCAAAAGAACATATATTTTACAGATACTGGGATTAAGTGAAATCAATGAAATCCCTATGAACAATGTGAGCATCAAAATGGTTTTGATCATCATAAAGGATAAGTGAGCTTTGTTAAATGAGTGATATTCAAGATGTCTATGTGAGCTTCGTGAATGAAGGGAGATTCTGGTAGGATATGTGAACTTCAAGGAAGAAGTGATATTTTCTAAAATTTTGAGCATAATGAATGATTGATATTCATGATAAGAATTATGTAGTTTAATGTTGGTTTCAAGGTGTTTTTTCACATTTAATTCTTATGTGAACTTGAAGGGATTGACTATTACGTTAGTGGTAATGTGGAATCATCAATTAGATGAATGTGGAACCCAATTATGTAACAAATTAAGTGTAAAAAAATATTGATTTACGTGAAATTAATAAGAATCTTCTAAATGAGTAGTGATCAAAGATTAGATGAGGTAGTAGTTATCTATCAAATATTGATTGGTTGTAATCTTTGAGGGATAATGAGTACACTCCAAACATTGTATCATATGTGAAATTTATAGGATTTGGTAAATAGGAATATTTACTTTCCTTTCACCTTTGATATAACAATGTTTGAGTTTACCAAGTAAAATTCATGCACCTCATTCATGAATTCATCTTTTTTCATAAATTTCCTTGAGAAAGGGATAGAAGATTGTTTATTTAAAAGTGAAACAATATCTGAATGGAAAAATTTTTTAATCTCTCAAAACATGATTCATTCCCCCTTTGGTGTATTTAACATAGTTTTTCATACAATTGGTATCAAAAAAATGGTTTAATATCATAATTTCTCTCTAATGGGTTTCAAAGGAGGGTTTCAATCACAAAGATATTTGGATATTCTATGGAAACTATTTTAATTTAGACATGAATAAGAAGAAGAACTACTTATGATTAATATTTATTATTCTATTTATATTTGGAATTCATGGTATATCTTCCAGTGTGGGCACTGATTCCCTATTAGAAGAAAAAATAAGGGAATTGGAAACTAACTCCAGGAGAATCAATTCATTATGGGGATCATTTACCAATTAAATTTATATAAATTTTATATCATGTAAGTAAAATCATCCTATATGGGAAAAACATTTAAATATTTATTAATGTGATTAAAGTGTCATAGGATTAATATTGAATGTTCTATGTAGCAAATATGATGATATTAGAATAAACCCCAATGAGTATTTTGATGCATTCTTTGACTGGGTGAATGTTGTTTTCAAATACCTGTGTGGTCTTTGTCAAATAATTTTTTTGTAATGATTGTTAATTACATATTGAGAGGAAATCCACCTCAATTCAATATACATGTTTCTATAATAAAATATAAATATCCAAAGTATATGACATCAAATATCTTTCATACTACACTTTTCATATAAGAGATATGAAATTATGATAATGAGTCTCCTAATGAAATAACATTAAAATCCATGAAGAATCTCACTATTAAATTTGGGCCAGAGGAAGAAGAGACGGATGATGTCATTCCATATATACAGAGAGGAAAACAAATGTTCAAATGTAACCTTACACATGCATGCTTTTGAGGTTTTACATATTTTCATTATGAATAATGCTTCCCCATGATGTTTCAATATGATGAAAAATATGATGTAGAAACATACATGATGTTTTATTTACCCTATGTGAAAGGTATGAAATATTAGAGGAGCAATTTCTTCATAAATAAGAATATTCTTTCATCAGAAAATGTCGGTTAAGAAAAATATATGGTTAAAGAGATGGGGATTTTCAGGGATAATTGATAAATGATATGGGTAAAATTTTAACTATCTCTTAAAAAATGGAATAAGGCGCCAATGATGTTGAAAAATTCAAAATAATAGTTGATCTATAAGATGAATTAGAAGACACTCTTGAGGATATATGTGTTTGCAGATCCAAATTGAAAACAATAGAATAGTTCATGATACGAAACATTATATACAATAGAAATAATATAACAAGTATGATTTGTAAGATTGAATTGAAAATAATAAGTCATGAAATCCATAAAACATAGAAAATTGTTTTTGAGTACAAGATCAATGTTGAAGTGTTTAAAATACTGATTTATAGATTTAATATCATATAAAAAGATAAAATAAAACACATTGATGAATAGTAAGGAAACATCCTTGACATTGGTGAATATATCCAATACTGTCTTTTTATGTCTAAATGAAGAAAAGACGTCATTAATGTTGATCTATGGAAATAATACAATGTTAAAAAAGTTTCTAATATCTCTATGTAGGTGTTTTCTTATCAATATAGAGAAAACGCGTGAAAAATTACCCACATGGATATGAAATAATTTTCATTTACTATTCATTAATGATAATATCATAAAAATTCATTACCATGTGTCTGGGAAACATATGTGAAAGTAATGATGTCAATGTCATAGAGACTGGATATAATATTCAACAAGATAGTTACCAGATCTGGGATGACAGTGATGGTTGGTATGTAACCCAGGTGGCATACATGTTGAAAATTTACACTCAAAATAAGATACTGATGATGAGAAGGATTAATTCAAAGACGTATATGCATGGATGCAGAATATTGGATCTGAAATTGACAGGAAAAACATCATTTATGATTAGGTAGCACCAGTTCAAATAATGAGAATGAAGTTTTTACAACAACTATACTTTATATCTCAGGTAAAGCATAATTGATTTTGATGACATATTCAGGGAAGACTACTAGGTTCTTCCAATGAACTAATATCTTGTAAAAACTGAAGAGAACAAGAAATTTGATATTTTTTCACCACCAATAGATAAGAAGGTTATTTAGACGAAATGACTCTTTTGGAACAAACAAAGTGAATATGGATTGTTAATTAATAAAATTGATGACTAGTTTCCAATTGACTCCCATATCGATAGAATTAAATTTATTAGACATTTGAACATATTGGAAGGAACAACACTATTCACCCATTCATCACCATATTAGTGAAAAGGAAATTAAATGTTCCCCAGATTGATTTCATGTCCTCATTTTTTAGTGGATTTATAGAAAAATAAGTATATGTCAAGTTTCAAGATTGTTTTAACATTCATGAAGATAAAAACATAGTCTTTGGATGTGGAATGCACTATATGGGTTGATGAAGGCACTGAGAGCCTAGTATTAAAGGATTTATCGTTTTTTACTTGATTTATGGTTTTCATCATGGTATAGTTAATTTGAATCCCTATATCTATAATGATAATTATAAAATGATGAATGTGATGGTGTATGAAGATGACATAATAATTATTTGATCAGATAACTCATATTTTAATAAGTTCAAAAAATTCATGAAATGTGACATCAAATTGTTAATTATTAGAGAATAGTCATTTCTTCATGGTTTACCAGCGTCACAAGGGAATAATATCACATTAATTTCTCATTAAAATTATTCAAGGTAGGTTTTGAGAATATTTTAATGGATAATTCAAAATTGATGAAGAATCTGGTGGCCATTCATATGAAAATTTCATGAGATGATGAAGGAAAAGTGCTTAATGTCATATATCATAGGGAAATAATTGGTAGTCAATTGTACATGATGGCAACAAGACTTTACATTGTTTTTTACACATGTGATTCAATAAAATATCAAATAAATATGAATAAAATAAATATACTTAGATGTAAAATATATTAATATGTTATATATTAGGAACTGTGGATTTTACTGTGTTATAATGTAACAAATATAAGAATGGGTTATTAGGTTATGTAGATGTATATTAGGATGGTTCAATAGATGATATACTATTAAATTCATGTTGTAAATTATATCACTGATTATTGTGTATTTTATGGCTAAGAAAAAATATTTAATTTCATTGAGAACAAAAGAAGACGATTATATTGAGGCAACACAAGTTGTCATGATGTTATGGAGGATGAAACATAAAATTGATGATATGTAGTTGTATTGTTTTATCTTATTAGAATATGTTTCATTAATTAATTTTTTATACATATTAGAAAAAATCTATTCCAACTCTAATGGGAAGGGACTATTTCATTCAGTTTTCATATTATCTGGGACAATGTAAATCATGGTCTTGTGAAGTTGGTGTATGTGCCTAAATTACTATATGTTACATACATTTTGATGAAGTGCTCAAACAAATAAAAGTTTGAGTTGAATCTACTAGCTCTTAAAGCTCATTCAACTCCCCACACATGACTGAGAGTGGATGTGGGACCCTAATCAAAAAGGTATGGTGTGTGTTTTTCCTTTTGTGGAAATATGTATTATGTATAAACTTTCATCAAACAAGGAGTGACCTTTGGGTTCAATGAAAAGGGGGAAAAATATCTTCAACCAGATAGGGGATAATTTGGTTGGGGATCAATGATTTAGGGGGAGTTTCAAATATTTTTATGAAAATAACGTCTGGTCAATGGTTAAATATGGAGATTGTTAATATGTTCGATCAAAGGTCATATCTCATGAAATATGGAGGTCATGGTGAAATTGGTTTACTATTTCTGTAATGAATTGATACAATTATGAACATTTCTTGATATTCTTGTTTTTTTTTCACACTGATCATTGATGTTGTGGGCTTAAATTTTTTATTTCTTAAAATTTTAATTGATATCTTGAATTTTAATAAGTTAATTTTGGTAGATTATAAAAGTAGAATTATATTTTTATCAATGGTTGATGAGTTTTCAAAAAACCCAAAGGGGAAGATCATTGGAAAATAATCACTCAATTTAACATTTCAAAGTTTTTGGGTTGAATGTGTTTGTTAAAAATGAAGGTTACCAAGGTCAGATGTAGAGTTCCTGAAATATTTCTAATAACGTATTTTGTTAAAGTAATAATATAATGGAATATAATCCCTAGAATATGTACATAAAATTGTGGGTTGAATGTGGAACTGTTTCATAGTTCTTTCAAAACATTTTTTGGTTTAAAATTTGGATGATGACTCAAGATATGCATAAATTGTGTTCATAGGGATTTTTATTGAGGATTATTTTAATGGAATGTAATTTTTAATTGATTGGTGTTTTTAGAAAGTCTAGTGCTTCATGAAATGTTAGTGCTTCATGATGTAGGGAATCTTCATAAATGGGGTCTAAGCATGAAGGGTTTAAGGTAATCTACATGACAATGAGAATTTCATAAATGCGAAAATTAACCTAAAGCATCATGATGAAAGGGAGGTTCTAAAAATTAATAGGGAGATTCATTAAAATGAGGTGGTGAGGTTCAACCCCTCATTAAATGGAGTAAACTCTTGTAAATAAGCATCTACACCAATCTATTTAGAACTAAATCCATAATAAAAATCCAAAGGATTTAAATTTTCGAAGGTGGTTCCCAACATATTTTTTTAAACAATTCTTTTCAGTAGAAAATATATATCATAGAGAAATGGTGTTTGAGAAGGCTATATATTCATTGTGAAGGATATAATCATCATGAAATATATCATCATTGTGATTGATATAAGAGGTTCATGAAGGGAGTGAGCTTCTTGAAGGATAATTGGGATTTTTTAAGGAGTGAGCATTACTAATGTAGTGATATTTTCAAAAACATGGAGCATTTAAACTATATGTTATTTAGGTAATTAATATGGATATTTTTTATGGAGGTATATTCGGTTCACTCAAAATTAAATTTAATGTTAACCAGAATATATTGACTAGTAAATCTATGGTAAAAATTAATCCATCTAGTGGAATAATGAAGGACGAAATGATGCTCCAAATTAGTTGTAAAGATTATTGATTGATGTGAAAATATGAATAATCAATTAAAAGAGAAGTGGGAAAACATTAGGTAAGAGAGAATTGATCCGTCCAATTGTGATTGGTTGTACACAGAGTGGGATAGTGATTCTTCTCCAAAATTTGTAATGATAGTTATGTTTATTGGATTTGGTATATAGGCACACTTCTGTTGTATTCACCATGGATATAGCCCAATGTGGGTGATGCGTGTACTTTTTATTTTCTTACGCATGATTTTATTTCCGTTCATACATTTCTATATGAAATGGAGAGAATGAATTTTTTTAATGATGAAACATTATTTAATTGGGTAGGTGTTTTTTCAATCATACTATTTTTCAACCATATTCTTCAGGTATTTAACCTATTTAGTATAAAAAGTATCTTGAAAACATTGAAAAGGTATAGGGTATTTAATGAAATTTCATTTAATACTTATTAAATGTGATTATTTAACACCACATTCCTCCATCCATTTAATTTTTTTCTATATAAAATATCAACACTAATATCTCTTTAAACCCTTACCCATGTCACATAAGCATTTTTCATTCCTAATGACCATGATAAAGAACCTTTTTTGGTAACCCTTTAGGGAAAATAAAAAATTATAGGTAATTTTTTTAAACTAACTCTCTTAGTACTTTTCATATTCTACCTATCAAAACATATATATCAAATAATGTAAAATAACATAATTATTTTTAATGGTATAAAAAATTCACAATACTAATTTAATATCAATTTTCTAAGCTCCTGTAAAATCATTAAAAAATGAAGATATCATCATTAGATCATGTAAACCACTACCTCCATGAATAACATGTTCTATTTTTCCTTAGATCATAAAATTTATGTCTTAAAAATGTATTTAATGTATGAAAATGTTATTCATGACACATTTTAAATATTTTTAAAGATAATATTGGATATTATATAAGTTAGATCAATAATGAATGTTCATAGTACACTCAACCACCATAAATGTACATATCATGGTACCATTATTAGTTTCAGTCCATTTTTAGAAGAAAAGTATAACTATATAATTTTTTTTATAATGGAATAGAAAAATTCATACAATTATACTATTTTATAGATTATTGATCAACTTTTAAAAACATTTTACCATAATCAATATATCGAGGATGTTTCAGTGAAATTCATCAAAAAAACTCAACATATAACCATAAGGGAAATATATTTAACAAATAAATAAAATATGATAATAAATACACCATAAAAAATTAAATCTATATCGACATGATTCTTAAAAAATATATCAATTTTTTTTATTTTGGTTGTTATGTTCACGCGTAAAATGAATCAGGACTAATGGTAATGATTTTTCCATACCGATTTTGTTTATTTGAGATATAATTAGCATTCAATACTTTTCCCCTTTTTGGGATGTATATTTTTTCCTTGAATATATTATATCATTATTTTATTGAAATATATGTGTTTTAAAAATAAACCCCATATTCATCTTTTATGGTCTTTTAATTCAAATGATAAAAATGTTATAAGTTGGGCTTTGACTCAATTTTCATACCATTTAGGTCTTAAGTTATCATTATATATTATTATATTCTATTATTACTAATTTTACCATTCCTATATTATGTAATTCAGAATCTATTTTTTGGTAATTACATTATTTTATAAAAAACAACTTTTCCGGGTTGACATATTCATAAATACTATAATTTTTTTACGATTAAAACTTATTATTTATAATTGGGTTTCTCCCCCATATCCATGATTTTTATATTTAATAATATTTTACATTAATATATTTGAACGTAGATAATTTTTAACTCATACACACAACATGTTTTACCATACCCATTTTTAAAATATATGTCTATTATCAATTATATTATTCATGGATTCAATAAATTTAATCTAAAATATTAAGTGGATTCTTATGATCCACCCTCGTAACGTTTGGGTTACATGTTATCCTTATTCCACCCACCCTTTACTACAAAATAATCTAACATAAATAATCATTATTATGTGAATATTTTACATATATATATATACTTGGTTATTTCTACCTTTCATTGATATAATTTTTGAGTTACCTTCATGTTTATGTAATTTAAATAATTATAATTTATGGGAATTTCTCAATTTCATATTTCTTGTTAATCTCCATGTCCATCAAATTATTTAAACCACTAATAACCTTTTTAAACCACGTTCTTTTGTAATAAAACTATATTGGTCAATCCAATTATAAAATAAAAACAATAACCTTCATTATTTGTTAAAATACATGTAAATAATTTCATAAAGAGTCACCTAATTATCTCATTTTTATTATTCATTTTTAGGTATTTCTCCTATCATTTTCTTCGTTGGAAATCAATGATAAAGAATTAGATATTTTTAAAATATAAAAATCCAAATAATTGAATTCATTTTTTATATTGGGAACCCTTATGATATACACTTCATCTGATCCATGAGACATGATTTTGAGACACTATTCCTTCTTGGGAGTTTTACCAGGTTACTGAATTATGTATGGATAAATTTTCCCATATGGAACACATATTTCAGTACATGGTGTGAATATGAAGTTTGTTACCAATATGAATACCATGCATTGTGTATGAAATTAAACTAATAGAAATTATTGTATGGTGCATGCGAATCTATCTTAAGAAAACTATGATACATTTTCCTACTGGTGAGACCCTAATATTTCCCTAATAAATTAGACCTAGAACACTATGTTTTGTTTTATTGTTGGTGAGCATCATGTGTGTTGCAAAGGAACATTTCTTATTCTTACTATATAATTTTTTCTTGGTTATGGGCCTCAAGTATGGTTCATGGTTGGTCATTCGTGGTAGTGAGGCTCATGTTTGGTGCATAGGCGGTTATCCGATAAAGACTTTGTTATGGTTTCTAAGAGTTGAACCTCATGAATAGTGCATGGATAGCTAGCCTAAAGAATCTACATTATGTTTTATTAATGGTGAGCCTCATGGATAGTTCCTGAGGGTTTAGTCTATAAACATTATGTTTTTTATCTTGGTGTTGATACATGACATATTCTAATTATTTCTTGTTTTTTCCACATTTTTATGATTCAATGAACTTATGATATCATTTACCTTTTCCATGTTTCCATGCTTATCTCACAATACTTCTCCATGGTACAATTTCTTTTATTAGATATTTCATGTCCTACTGTCATGAATTATGGACAACACTTATCGTTTTATATTCTTATTGATAAGATATTTATCCTCTATTCATGATTTTTCATATTCTTATACTCTTTACCTGGATGATATGTTCATTATTTCTCCTATACTAAGCATTAAAGCCCAATATATTCTAATATTTCCATTCCCTAGGATGTAAATATATTAATAACAAAATATAATACTCTAAAATGTTGTATTTTAGTTCTATTATGGAGAAATTTTCGCAATTACCACAAAATATGCTTCATGTGTAATTAGTCCACATCAATAATAGAATGTTTTTATATTTATTTTGTGATTATTATGATATTATTTTATATTTTATGATTATCTTATGGAAGATATGTAAAATAAAGATATAATTACCTTAGATCATATGACATTATTAATACTATTAAGTGTATAAGGAAGGTAATTTTAGTTACATATATAGGAGTGTTTGTCCAGGGGTTCTCAATGTCTGATAAACACGAGAAAATAATAGGTTCATTAATTATAGTGTGAAAAATATTTATAATAAATATATATAATTAGTAATCTATATATAATCTCTTGTATATTTTATTTAATATCCAAAAGTTAGTACTACTTCTCCAATGCATGAAGAAATCCTTGTTTCAAACAAGGTAATCTCCAATATACTTTCCATGTTTTATGTAATCTCATTGAATTTAATTCAATTTATTTTTATATAATTGATTTATCATTGTATTCTATGTATGTTTGACATAGTTTGGTGGGTATAGTTAAAATTATTCTTAGTTTGGGTACACCTAGTCTTGGGTTTAAATCGATGAGAATATCATTTATACCAAATAACCCAAGGACATATTATGTCATGGTAGATTGAAATTCATAGTTGTGGTGAATTCATAATAACCCATCATCAAATAATGTAATCTATTCAAAGTTTTTTATCTTCATATTCATAGTAGGGAAGGACTCTATTATTATGTTGTTTGTATACCATGATGGTACCTATGTGAGAATGGTTCCATCAACCACTAGTAGAGTGTTATCCATATAATAAAATGTGTAATTTATATAATATTTTCTATAATTATTCAGAGCCTACTAGTACTCAAGGAAATTTCCACACATAGGTATTTTTAGTAGGATCATGTGTGGTGAAATAATATTATATTCCAAGTTAATTAGTATTTTTCATCGAATGGGTAGTCCATAATTCAAAGGGTAGGTTGAGGTAGTAGAGTAGTGATCCTCAGGGTAGCAAAGAGTTAGGAGTAATTGGAAAAGGTATGTGTGTAGTCCATCATCATTTTGTTTAGTCAAATCCTAATAACTATGAAAAGTGTTCATCAAATATTTGTGGTATGATATTAGTTTAATATCATATATCATCTATTCTGTTTAATAAATGTGAATCTTATTCATTTATCTCTCATTAGTATGCTAGTGATTTAGCGTTGACCATAAAATCACTATATGTAGTTATGTGTATCGATATTCTCTTAGGTTCGACATATAGTGTACCTATTGATGTTTTGAGTGTTCCCTCGTGATTATTCGATATAATAATATCTATTATTTCTTTTTAAAGTGTTTTTCAATTATTATGTGACTATAGGTATAGATAAATAGACTTGGAATTGAGAAAACTACATTATTTTATAGGTAAAAAGTGTAATTATTGTATATTGATAGTTATTTTCCTAATCTAGTAAGGTAGTGGTATTTTTACGGTGACCCATTTAGTACCAAAAAATAATTTCTGATTATATTTTATTCTTAGTTTTCTATGGTTGTTTTTTGATATATTTAGTAGATACATAAGGTATTATTTACACCAATTTTAAACTAGTTCCATGACATTTTCCCTAAGTATTTATTAGGTTTTCCACTAAATAGAGAGTGTGAGTTTATGATCAAGAATTATACAGGGATATATCCTATAACTTTTCAAAAATATATGATGGATCTTATAGAGATTTACTATTTGAAGGGTTATATAGATGATCTCGAGAAAAAATGATTTTAATCACCAGATCAGATTCACTTGGTGTTATAATGTTTTAATACTCAATAAGTAATATGGATTTTTAATATTATGTATAGACTACTAATGGTTGAATTTGTTTACATTAATGGACCAATATCCTCTTCCTCAAATTATCCATATATTTAAAAAGATGACGAGATCCAATTTTTTCATTAATATCTACTTGAGTGTGGATTATCTTTTATCGTATGATGTACCTTTCTTTATTCCTTGTATTATTTCGGAAGTATATCATGTTTGAGTATCTTATGCTATTGACCAGATTGAAAAGCATTGCATTTTTTTTATATCATTGATGAATTTACTCTAACATACATATTTGGATTCCATTATTGTCGATTTTCAATGATATTTTTGTGTACTCTAAGTCATAAGACGATCATACCCAACATTTGGGGATTCCTTTTAGTACACGAAGATATAAACTACATTATTCTAAATATTTGAAGTTTTTGCTCTAGATCTATGATTTACACTTCTAATGTAAGGTGATATTGGTGGAAATAATATTAGTAAACCCTATGAAGGTTTAGGCTGTGGTTTATTATAAGAATCCATTTTTTTAGTTTTATAGTTTCCTAGGATTGGTATAATGCAATATGATATTTTTTTTATCGAACTTTCATAAGTTTTAACACCATTGATAGACATGATAAATAAGTTTGTGATCTTTATATACTCTAATCCAGATGATGGTGACTTCAAGGGGTTGAATTTTAGACAGAAATATATACCTATATTGACCGTACATGATCCAGTTAAAGAGTATAATCTATATTTTGATTCATTAATGATTGTCATGGGAGTTATGTTGATATAGAATAGAAATTTGGTTACATATGTTTTGAGGTTTATTGATAGTGAATTTGATGAATAAACCAATTCATGATCTAGTTCCATCCATTTTAATGCACATTTTGTGATGTTGGCATCACTATCTTAGAGTTGGTATGTTCATTATTTAAACATAAATAAGAGACTCAAGTATATCTTTTCTAAATATGAAATATTCTTATATTTAATTCCTTTATTCGTTTGATATTACAATTGAATATTCACCAATAAGGGGTACCATTATTATTGATGTACAATATTGGAATACTTTGATATAAGTGGTTTAGGAATTCAATGTCAACAAACTTTTTTTTATCTCTTTTATAGAGCTTCAACATAATTTTAAATAGCATTAAATTATATTGTGACTAGTGTTTTTATATTTTTTTCTCCACACTCCTAAATATATTAATGGAGAGTGACTTAATTATCTCGAATTTCTATGTGATAAGGGGAAATATATATTATAGGGAGTCACAACATGACTAGTCCCTTCATGATGATGATTTTTTAAATGTTAAGGTTTAGGTTATGGTCCCTATGATCATTTATGACATGTTGATGCATGATAAATACACCTTGAGATAAATTTTTGGCACATGGATTTACAAGATGTACTATGATATTTAGAGGTAATATTAGTTATCCATGATAAATAAGACACTATAAGTTTCATTTTATCATGAATTGCCTCTTTATAAGTGAAGGTGATCCCCGATGACCCAAAATACATTATTTATCAAAACATATTCATATAAATACATGGAATATTGTGACAATTTATTTCATGATGGGTTTTTTGACAACACCCAAAAGATGTGTTTCGATAAGAATTAACATTGACTAATTAAAAAAGGTAACAATCATTATACCAATATATGAGACATTTTTTTAGTTTGATTTATTATATGTATGTGTGATAATATATATTTATGGTGTGCGTCATAGTATGCTATATAATATGGTACTATTTTAACATCACTCTTTATGTTCTATAGAATGTATGAAATACTAGTATCACTTGATCAGTTCCTATAATCCACAAACTAATTGGAATTCCAAGCATACTATATGGATTTTTTAGTATATATTGATGGAATGTGTCATATATTTCTTTGGTTATTGATGTATTCATTTTTAGCACATATAGTTCACTAATAATAACATTTTTCATGAACCAATAGAGTTGGTACCTTATGATGCTTTATACAGATGATTTTTTCCATAACAATAGTTTTGGAATGTTGTTTGGGTGTCATCAGTTATTGGAATAAGCCACATGAAAGAGATGATGGCCTATATTCAAATTATCAAGAATATATTAATGAGTAAATATATTATATATAGTTTATATTGATAAAAAATACAATATTTTCATGATATTGAGGAATGTGAACATCTTTTCTTATATCTTTCACCATGATTGGGACACTTCCATATTAAAAGGATGAGAATGTTCCCTCCTAGGTGTGCAGATAACTTTAATAAAAATGAATGGGTTTGTAAATAAATTTAATTAATATAGTTTCTTTAACATATTATTGATAATCATGACGAATTTCATGAATCTCAACTCTGGATATTCTATCATTTTCTATATCAAATGATAGACATAACAGATTTCAATTTGTAATTGGATGCACCACCAAAAGATTAACCATATGATATACTAGGTCATAATGAGATGTCTATGAGGGAAATCGATTTTGTTGGAACATATTTAGTAGTAGAATTGGAATATTTTGGAGGAGATATGTGCATGTTAGTATGATATATAGGCACTGTGGAATGATTTTTTTCACTTGACATGTTTAGTGATACGTGGTAATGTATCTCAAGAATGATCTATCCTGTGGTGGGATAAATATAACACCATTTATCTATATGAGATTCATTTTTGTATTTATTTTAACATAACCAAAAATATTATTTTTTGGTGAATTTAAATGTGCTATTATATCAAAGATCAATATTTTTTTGGATTTCCCCATGCGTTCTAACTATAAATTTCTAATAGGATTAATATCATTATAGCCTATGGAAAGGATTATAGGTGAGTTTAATGTGAAATATTAAGGTCTTATTTATTTTTCTGTTGTGTCATAGCCTTGAGATATATTCCTTGATGAGGCTAATGCATGATTATCTTTTCAAGGTAGTGATGAATCCTCTCTATGGATTAAGGCTTTACAGTGTAGTTTAAGCTACAATGGTGTAACCTTATGGCCAATGTAAGATTAAATTTCTCATAAAAGTGTTTTCCTATTCGACATACGCTTATATAATGACCTGAAATTCTTCTCAATTGAGATGTGGAATGCCATATTTTGTTAATTATACACCATTAATCCATCATAGTAGATATGAAAAATTTCATGAGGGGTTTGGTTGTACTATGAAGATCTATGGCTCATATTTATGGGGCCCACCCAAGAGTAGGGAACTAATCTATGGTCGTTTTGGCCACTCCAAAATTCATGTTATTGGAAATTATAAAAATGAAAAAATTAATTGGTTTTAATATTAAAATAAATTTATTGGAATTTTCCCTAATTTATAATATACAAATAAATATCTCATTCCTCTATTAGGTTACATCCTATTTTTGGGATCTTCATTAGTTGTTCTATGCTTCATGTTTTTTATTTCAGATGGTAACTAGATGTATTTATATCACTACTCATTGATTTTATACATATTTCATTAATTATTCCATTATGTTTCATCATTTTAACTGATTTGAGTATTATTGAATTATTTTGTGATTTATGATATTTGGTTTTAATAATTGGAGGTTTATATGTACAATCACAATAATTGGGTGATTATTTTTTTTAAATTTAATAGGTTTTCTATATAATTGATTGGGTAGGATAAGGATAATTATAGGATATAAATTAAACATTGAATGTTTTATCATAATGTAATTTTCATTGATATACACATTGAAAATATTATCTGTGTTTGACATTAAACATAAAAACCCCTTTGGTAACATTTGAGTATTTATATGATATAGTTAACCAAAAATGGATTTCATTATTCCTATTTATGTTACGGTATGGGTGATTTGTTATAGTGAACTTGAGTCTTGACCCTTAGGGAGTTCTCTAATATTCTGTAAGGCCTTTCTAGATTGTTTTTTAAATATCTGGTGTGTATGAATCTACCCTATATATTATTAGAGAAAAGTTTAGTTATCCCTTGTTTTTGTATATGAATTTAGTTTGAGTATGAAAATATTGGAATAGACATGTTTTGTGTTTGGTTGAAATATTTGAAAACACGAAAATAATTGTTATATTACAATGTTAATACTATCAATTATGAAATATTCTGAATATGGTTATGCTTATGGGTTAATATTCCATTTATACTAATGATGCTTATTGATGGGATGCAATTCCCACTTGTTACATTCTTTCCCTCACAAGGGATATAATGTCCATTATTTGTAATGTCAGTGACCAAGATTATATACCCATAGTAATGAGACATAATTCCCACTAGGCAATGGAAAGTAATTCTCACATGGTCTTGATGATGGTGGTAATGTAATTTTATGACCATTCGTTTTTTATTTCCCTTGGAAGTGGGATGCACAACCACTGATGTGATGATTCCCTGGAATTGTGTGATATTCCCACATAAGATAGGTTATTGTGTGATGTGATTTAATTTTCTCTATAGTTGTTCGAGATATGGGATTGTTTTTTCCAATTATGACTATGCATATTTATATGAATTATAATCCATATCTTAATGAAATTAGTGGTGTGATAGAATATAGATGTTATACCCATGGTCGTGGATGTGTTTTTTATATTTTCACCCAATGTATTGATGGTTATGTTATTACGGGGTGTGGGGATAATTGTTGATGACATTAAATGTGATTCATATTGGCTAATATGTGATATTTTTATAGAAACATTGAAACTATTTGAAGATGGAATTAGTCACCACCTAGTGTATTTGTAGATATTGTGGCTATAAAACATTTATGAGTACTATTATTTACTATATAATTTTATTTATTATTACATCACAAATAAATGTGATGTCTTCTAATATAATTATTTAAGGAAACATCTAGAGTTGTATACTGAGTTAGCTCATATCATAATCAAGAACGATGGCACATGAGAATTTTTTATGGTTTTCATTCCATATTGGAGAAATGACCATATAATAGATAAGGGAGAAATGGTTCATGGTATGGAATATGAAAGGGGGTTGGGAAAAGACATGGGATTTGTTATAAAACCATCTCTAGTCTTTACATATTTTGGTAATTGGGATATAAGATATTCCTTGGTGAGATTACTTTTATGTTTCTGTGATAGAATTATATTATGTCTACTGATTTTATTATATGATTTATGATTTTTGAATTTTCATGGTGACATGTAGTTGTTTTTTATGCCTTTATATGGAATAATTTTTCTCAATATTGATTGTATGTATTTATTGGTTTTTAGGGATATATGTACCAAAGAGGTTGTTGTATATTTACATTATATGTTGATCATCTCCTGGTGATTAGATCCACTATCATGAATTCAAGTATTATTGAGGGATGTAGTACCTTTTATAGTCGTAATGAAGGTTAAATAGGATAGGGATGATACTTTGGTAGTGTTCGGTATAATATATGATTTCTAATACATATTGTTATCTCACATTCTGATGTTATTTCATATAATTGTGTTATGATTCATGTTATTATATTACATATTTTTAAGTTATTTTATCTTTATGTTCACATAACATTTGGTTCTTTAAATTATCCCTTCTACATTTTCTACATTGTTACAACCTATTTTGATTTGATTTTGATTTCTTATATTTTATCCCTGACTAAGAATATAACCTCTACATTTTATTTTTACTCATTAAAAAACCTATTAAGAAAAATAAAATATAAGATATATCTAAAAGAGAGACAACTATATTTAAATTGTGGAAGAAATTTCCATTTTATAATAATACAAGACACTTATATAATTGATCTCTTCAAACACTAAATCGTTGTGTACATTTGGGGTGATTTATTGTGAGTCTAAATATATATTCTTTTATAATAATGTATTATGACTGTATTTCATGGCTATGTCATCTCTATTCATATTAGAGCCGGTTTTAGTAAATTTTAAATATTTATCTCTGAAGAATAATAGAATAAAAATAAATTTCAACATTGTCATATCAAAAGTAATAATGGTTGAAATAGTAGTTTCATATATTGAATAGATGGTTTCATAGTTTGGGACATATTAGTATTGATTTTAATTATCATAGGATTTCATAGAATATTTATTGTTATTTAATTATCACTCTGACATTTTTTGTTTTAATCAATGGATAATCCATTAGTAACTAAGTAAAAACTAGTGTGATTGACAATGAAATGATTTTTCAAATGGAAAACAATAACGTTATTATATTGAATGAAATATATCATGTAAATGATCACCCAAATACTTCAATAGAGTGGAAATAACAAAATCTATTTCATGAACCCAAATTTTACAAAGAAGTATCAATATTCAATTAGAAACATTATATAACCATTACCACTATCCTTTAGTCGGGTTTTTGATCCACTATATATTATGAAATAGACCGAAATAATATAAAATGTATTTTAAATTAATTTTTTTATTAATAAGTTTTTTTAGTTGTTTATTATTTAAATGATGAAGTGGATAAATGGTGGACTCACATTTTATAACAAGATGTAAAATGTAGGATATGGACTGCATGGAATGTCATAAGATTAAGAAAATACTTTTCAGTAAATATTTTACCCAAAATATTCTCATTAAAATGAAATGATAAATCTTTGAGATGATGGAAAACTATGACTGATCCACTAACCCATATGAATTAATCATTTCTATATATGAACAGTACACAACATGTTTAATCATTATCATTAAAAGTAAAATCAATCATTTATTTATTGGATTTAAACATTGTGATTTAAGATAATTAGATATAATGAACCTTAGTATCAGCAATGAAATTATTTGATGCAATATAAATGTTGAAAAGGAAACGATACACACTTATTATACTAGATTTTTTAGTGGTAATAAGATGAAATTATTTTTTAATAACATTATAATGATAAAAATCATGGTGGTAAGAATATTCAACTCCGTAAATTCTATAAATATTGGAAAAAGCACCATAGAAATTGTTTCAAAGAAATTATAAAGACATTCATGTGTGGGAAATAAGTATTCCATTAAATAATTTAACAAATGACATGATGAGGATGACCGATGAAATCAATTAAAGTAATGATCATCCCGATACACAACCCATTATTCAATTTTCAACTGTATGTTGTTAATGATTTTTGAAAAAATTAACCAACCAATGGTTTGATATGTATAATTAATTGTTAAAACCTCCATATACAAGGGAGAAATAGAAAGGCTGTTTGATCCCCGATGCTAATGTAGAGAAAAAAATTAATGTTGAAAAGGCACATCTATCATTCACTGAAGAAATAAAAATACCTTATTATTCTTGTGTCTAAACACACTTTTCATTCATACTTGTTTTATAAAATCAATAATTAATTAGCCCAATAAATGGATATTGAACAATCAGTAAAAACAAAACGTTCTGAAATGATTGTGTTCCATGTATATAACTCTTCTAGGATTTTTTGTTGGAATATTAAGACTAAACAACATGTTATATTCCCATAGGCTGGATTTGATATCATTTTGGGTATGAATTGGGTCTCAATATATAGAGAACATAAAATTTTTTGGATATGGATATGTGATTACATATCCCAAATATACCTACAAACATTTATTGGTTCAGGATTTCTACAAAATCTCTATTTAAATTATTTATAATGATTGGTTTTTGATAGTAAATAATGTAGTATATCTTGATAAAATGGTTGGGAAGAAACTCAATATTTAGAATATTATAATATTTAATGTATATGATGATGTATTTTCTAGTGATTTGTACAGTATTCCCCTAGATTCCTTGATTTTTTTTTCTGTTGATATCATTCCAAGTGATATAGCAATATCCAAGTGTCAATATAGAATGGAACATGTGGAATTATATGAATATAATAAGTAATTGTAAGAAAATAAAAATTTATAATTTATATGTTTTGGATTCACTATGAGGTAAACTAATCCCATTTATTAAGAATAGGGATGTATTATTTCATCTTTTCATAAATTATAATAAATAAATAAGGATTTTATTAAAAACAATGTATTATATTACATATGATAATGTATTTATTGTTCAAATTCAGGGAGTTCAACAATACTTAAAAAGTATCCTTCAATTTGAATGTCATAAATTCCTAGAGAAAAGGGAATACATAAAAATAGACTTTATGTACAATATATATACACTATTAGTTCTTAGTTATTCCTTTCAAATTTTCAATTTAATTTATTTTTATTAAAATTTAATGAATATATAATTAAGAAATTACTGATGAGAACAATTGTTTTTTATTTTTTATGTGGTAAACTTATTCCCCATCATATAATTTTTTTAAAAAATTTGGTACCCTATCATCATTCACTCAAGCATTCCACTAGTTGTGTTTCTAGTGCACATATCATAGTAAAATGGTAATTGGAAAATGTTTTCAACAAAATGTAGCTATATCACGTGCCATATTTTTTAAGTTCATGTTATGGTTCATGTGATTAACACGTCATCATTATATTATCTCACAATATAGAATCTCGATCTATCGCATAATTGATCATCTATAGTGCACCTCCACATTGAGAAAACCCTGTTGAAAAATATATCAAATCATATTTTTATCAAGAAACACATTATCCCCTTGGCATTCTCCATAGTATCCATGGCATGCCTAAACATACAACAAAACCTCATGTAGAATCCTCTTCTTCAAACTATTGATCTTTACACATGTAGTATCCAACTCATGATCCATTTCAATTGTTATCCAACTTCTCTATCAAATTAATCACCCTTTGTTCCCACAATATTCCCTTATTGAACAAGGGAAATGATCCATACCTTCATAAAAATCACTAGTGGAGCTCCAACTATGATTGGCCTCAATAGTTATGCCTCCACCATGGATGAGATCCATATGTGCTTCCCAAAAAAATCACAATCCATATGTTATGAGCCCTTACTTATGATATTAATGACCTCCTTCATGATTGTTTCCATATCACCATGAAATGGTTCCACATGTTCTCACTCATAAAAGGTTCACTCGGCCAATAATTTTACTGAAGCCACCCTCTATTTTCTAAACCATATCACCCACATATATTTTCACCATGTTTTAAAATATAAAATGTATCTAATAAAGTCATAAAATTTCTATAATTAATTATTTAACTCACACTCAATTTACATCCATGTCCAAAACGTCTACTATTTTTCAGGAATCCAATCTCATAGGAACTCATCCACACAAGTAGTGGAAAATGGATACATAGGCACATGAATATGTTGTTCGGATGAACTATATCAATATGGATGGTGTAGAATTCATATTATCAAATTGAAATTTCAAGTATAACATTTCTCCCACAAATTGAACCTATTTCAATAATAAAATATGAGATAAAAATTCAATGGTTATTTCATGAAATGTTTTGTATTGATACCAACTCATATTTTTCTTCAAAGAAAACTGACCCCATGTTGTTTGTATTCATGGGAAGACACAACCCCAAGACAATAATATATTATTTTCCATAAAAATTCAACAATCTATACCATGATGAAGAGTCTCCGTGTGTGGTTTCTCAAATAGTTCTTCTCTTTACATTCCTAATTCCCATAATCATCTAATGATTGAGATAAGTAAATCATGTTCAAAAAGTGGTGGAGCATAATTCATGTAACCACCTTTCTCAAATTGACAACAACATTCTCAAATGTCATGGTATTTTTAATTTTTATATACTTATCACTGGTAAAATCATAAATATAATAGAAGTAAACCACAATACCTTTGGTTTATATATATGGTACAAGATTTTGTGAAAGAAAAATAGCACTCTATTTATTATAAATACATCAATATTCTCCCGGTTGATCCATAAGATTTTGATCAGTCTACCTAACAAAATATATTTCATAGAATATTCTTTAATTACAACATACTCATCCTATATATTATAACAATATATTATTGACATTAAATTTGATCTAAAACTCATTATTCCCCTTGCGATAGTTATAAAATAACCAATATTTGATCGTTGCCTGTCCAAGTGTCAAGTATAATTAGAATCAATGTATCTAAAATGAAATATCCCAAAATTTATATATCTCTTAAATACCAAACCAAAGTCTATATTTCATTTCATATACCATATAATCCATATGTATTTCTATGAACGAAACTTACTAGGGAAATTCTTATTTTAGATTACCATTATCAGGAAATGTAAAATATCATGTCTCAAACATACCATTGAATGCTTAAAGTCTCCCATTATAAATAAACATTGAATATGATACATCAGTTATTCTCTCTTCATTAGTCATTAGTGATAAGGATGCACAAATATTGAAATTAAACTTCAATGGGTTTATTAATCGTTTGGATTTATCATAAATGACCAATTTCTTGAAACACTTATTCAAACATTATATCTCTCTAAGGGTAAAAATATCGATATCATTGTCTTATTTGATTTTGAGCCCATGTCTCTTCACCACATATCTATGATCCTTCATTTCAAACTCCAAGATGATTCGATCTTTCAACCAGTCAATATCCTATCAAATTTTTTTAGGAAATCAATATATCATCAACATATAAAAAGTGGTATGAAATTAAACCACTTATATGATTCTTGATGAAATAAAAATGATCAAAATAAATATGGAAATAATTTATATTTATAATAAATGTTCCAAATCATTTTTACCACTATCATGGTGAATTATTTAGGACATGAAATTATTTTCTCAATTTTCATACCCAATTCATATACAATGGTAAATTAAACCACATAGGTAATTAAATATATATCACTTCCTAAAATGATCAGTGAAAAAATTATCTCAGGACATTATGTTGGGAAAAATAAAGATAAAACTTTGAAACTAATTCATACAAAATTATTACATATTCACTATTAAAAAGTAATGAAAATACATATTTTTTAGTAAATCACTTACTTCTATGAGTATTAAATATAAAAAATATCCTTATAACTAATAATATTCTAACATGTGTTATAATCATTTTTCAAAAATACCCATTTGGACACAAATGTTTTCTTTTTGTTCAAGGCTATTAAAATATCCCAACTCTAACACTGATTATGTGATCTTCTTTATTATTCCATAGAAAACATCCACTGGTTAATTTAATTATTATCCAAAAAATCATTATACATTTATTGAACATCATCCTTTTTTATAGAAATAACATATAAAATAATATCATTAAATCATGAACAAATATATACTCATTTCAATTATCTAGAAATATAAATAATCTCATGATGTTGATTACATGCTGTAATAGAACGTCTTACTCAATCGTGATATCAGTGTTATTGATGCACTATGTTACATATGTATCCTTATCAGGTGGAATTTAAATTATTTTGACCTAAATTTCCACTCTATCAAAGTAATCCATCCATATTTCAGAATCATTTTACATCATCATAAATTTCTCATCAAATTTGATGTCTCAACGCATAATGATATTATTTTATTATGGATCCCATATTCATAAATTAATTACACAATCACTAAACACAATAAATATTCCATTATTTTTCCTAGGATCTGACCTTCATTTAGTGACATGATAATAAGTAAATATAATAATTATTTTTAGTCTATCATAATTTGTAACTTCTTATCAATACTAAACATTTGTTAGTAATTTTCAATCAATAACCGAAGTAGATAATTATTTTATATCTTCTAGTACATACATCAATGATGAATCAAAAAATTATTTACATGAACCTAAATGAGAAAAAATATTCCATAACTTTTAAATATAAAAAATTCCATAAATTCTTCCACTCAATTATTCTATGGTGTTCTAGGAATTGTAATTTTTCTCAAAATTCCATAATCATGAAAGACCTTCTTGAAAATTTCTGATTATTATTCTCTACCATTATATTATATTAGATTATTTATTTTCTAACCTATACTATGAATCATATTCTTCATTTTAGGTATGATATATAAAACATCATCTATATTCCACATTTTATAAATAGAATCATATCATGTGTAATCATTATTAAATGTGTCAAAATAATGACTACCTAACAATGAATAATTCTTAGATGTTCCCTAGAAATCCATATTGAAATAGTTATGTGTTACTTCTTTATTATGGGTTGTGGTGATATATTATTTACTACTTTTTTTACAAATAACAAAATTATTGAAGATTTTGAGGTTTCTTATCTTAGAAACATTCAAGATAAATTCCATTAATAAATTATCCAAGCACTTCTCTTCTGTATGCCCAAGTATCATAATCTATAATATAGATGTGTTCTGATCACTCTCATATGATATAATTGATCCTAATGTAACATAATACATAAGAATATAATAAAAAACAACTACCTTTATACGATTCATTGTAATGAAATCACCACATATTAGATTCATGGATATTTCATCAATGGTTATCCTCAATCAAAAAATATCCAATCATCCATGTGATATATGGGGTTTATCATTTTTTACATATATTAAATTTTAAAAGAGCATAATTTTAAAATTATGAATCATTATTAAAATTGTTATTATTCCTCTCTTATTGAAGGGATCGTCATTTTCCATAATCACCACAGCTTAATCAGATTCCTTAGGCTTGAAAAAAAATTTGGATTCCTTTAAATTTGGAAGGAATAATATTTATCAACAATACAACCATGATAATGGTTGAATATCCATGAAACAAAGATATATGAATCATCAATTTCATTACTTTTTGTTGTATATAATTCAAACTTTTTTCTTAATATTGAAAAAATAATTGATCTGGTTTCCTTTAGGAAGACAAGAGGTGCACTCATCTACGGTTGGAAATCTGCATATGTAATCGCCTCTTGATATCAATAATGATTTGTTTATTTTAGAACTTCATAGATTTCAAATATATTATCCTTATTAGGCTGTTTCATCTCATATAAAATAGAATGTTTGAGTTCATGATTTTACATCCTTCTTTTATAATTATTAATCAGGTCATTTTATACAGTAAAAAATTTAATTCATAGCCACCATATAGTAGTGAAATGGTATTTTTATCAATACACACTAGTATAGTGTTCATAAGTAAGAGGTATTTATATTAATAACTAATAATTAGTTTTAAACATTAAAAATATTATATATTTTTTAAACCAACTAGGAACTCAATCATTGAAATACATTTCTTATCATGAAATTTAAATGTTTCTTTTCTAGGAAGAGATAGATTTTGTATTATTCTGTCCATATACTTGTTTAATAAAATCATAAATAGTACTAATTAAGAGTAAAATATCATAACATTGTTTTTCTTACAAATAAATTTATATTTTTACAAAATATTTGTAGTTAGTATCCTTTAATCACCAATAGAGGTGTCCAGTTTTTTTTCTTCCTTGGTAATATCCAACCCTTTCTGAATTAGTATATGATGATCTATTTATATATAGTATTAGAATTCAATCATGATATAGAATTTATTTACCTCTTATTTGGTGTTGGATTTCTCAATTCAATACCTATATGTCCTTAATGTTTCAGTATGTCGATCTAGAAAAGAAACCTCAATTTTCAAGATGTTACTTTCATATTTGGATTATATATAATATTATAAATAGTTAATATTTTTAGTAAATAGATAGAAACAATGTTTTTATAATATTATTAAATGATATATTTTAATATTTGAAAAATTAAAATGGATCAAAAATTATTGGGAAAAAATTTCTGTATTTTTTTCACAAATATTACAACCCTTTTTTCAAATAAAAATTAATTCCATTTTTCTTCTTTGGGAACATGGAATCCATACCTCTCAATTTCCCAATGGATTATAATTACTAATTTCAAAAATCTGTCTTTTATATACTTTTACAAACACACACTAATAAAAATAATGAAAACCCATTGAATTTTTTATTATCTGGGATAAATGAATTTCCACTATTTATTATTTATAAAATATCCATTATTTTCTTCTCTTGGGAATAGGGATCATTCATCGCATCACACTTTTTTTTGTTAATATATATTCATTTATCATGGAATTTTAGAATACATTGAAGAATTAGTAATCAAAATTGTTACTAGTTAAGAGGAAAAAAATTAATTAGAACAAGGAGATAACAAGGGTAGACTTATGCAAGATATTTTCTCTATAGAGATGAACATAAGAGGTGTGAAAAACATAATATTTTAGATGTATAGATTTCATTTTAGGATGGAATGAAGGGGATTGTTTAAAGATACTAGTTTTGATTCGTTCGAACATCAATGGGTTGGAGAGATGCTGAAAATAGAAGGTTTACACATGTATAGGTAGTCGATTATCTATTATCGCTTTCACAGGGAATCCATTGGATTTGATACTAGTTTTTCTCATGAATCGTATCTCACAAGAACTCAGAAATGTAGCCATAGAAATATGGTAAAATAACCACATGAAATTATGGCTAGGATGGTTTACATCTTAGGGAAGGTTTCATGTTATAATAATAAAACGGTATCATAGATTACATTTATTTCCTGACTTATAAAACATATATTAATTGGATTAGAAGAGAAAAAAATATTAAAATGTGGCTATGAGAAATTATTTTGGTGCTCACCAATTCCAATTAATCTTTAAATTGATATAAATCTATATTGGATATATGCTTTGTGGTTCAAATACCAAGGCTATGATATTTTATTATATTTATTATTAAATAGACACATCATGTAATATATTTGATTCATTTTAATATCGGCCATATTTAACCATTGGAACTAGTCACTGTCCACAATATTTCTGAACCAACACACCACTAGATCGACTGAAATGATAAATACCATCTATTAGCCAATTGATAACCAATCGATAAGAATTAAAGTAGTTTTTTGAACTCATCTCAATAAACATGGTTTGAATTCATACTACTTTTTGAATGAAACAAAATCGCATTACATGTATTCTATGTGGAAGTAATCAAAAAATTTGTAAGAAAAATTACATCGAGATGTGAGTATATTGAAGGATAATAGCCTAAAATAATTAAACTATTAAGAATCCACTCATCAAGTCAGTTTCTAGGAGACCATAATAATATATGGGGACTATTTCATTGTGTAAATTTACAGAGATAACAAAATTAGGAGAGGTAGTTTGACTATGTTCCAATGATGCATCAAAGGGTGGATCTCCACAGGTGCTTTCCCATCCCTTTTTTAAATTGTAGACTATATTCTATTAAATAATATTTTATTATTTATATTTTATTTTCTTTCATTTATTTTTTTAAATTATATTTTTAACACTCTAATTATTCTACAATCATCACCACCTCATTTTTAGATTACTAATTTATCCCCCATAAAACCTCTAAATGTTCACATTAAAGGGGGTTATAACCAATGGATATTCAAAGGAGGTTGTTCATGGTTTTTGAGTTCAAAATTAACATTATAGTTTTGTTTTAATTCTTACATTTGGAAAAATATATTTGAGTATGTTGTGCTATTTTTTTCATTACATTAATTTCAATTACCCACTAACTTTTGAAGTCAACCATTTTTTACCACCTTCTGTAACCTCATTTTATATACATATAATTTATGAATAATTGGAGAATAATATCACTTGACATATTTCTAATAGTTGGACCATTAGTATAATCTTTGGATATGTGTATTTAAATTCTTATATAATAGATAATGTTAGTTTTTAGGGGTGTTTATAGAGTATATTTAGGGTACTAATAACTTATACAATAATCATCAATATAAAATAATATTATTGGAATATAAAATAATGTTTTAATTTTAAAAAAAATTATAGAAATGGTTGCACTATAACTTTATTCAAATAAAAATTTCTCATCCAAACATATTTGATTTATCTTCTTTTTATTTTTTTCATTTCAAATTTCATTTCATGTTTATGTGATATATTGATATTTTTCATTCAAAAATAATTTTTTTCTATCACATTAATAAATTAATAAAAATAACAACTAACAGCCATACTTTTCAAAGAACAGTTAATTTTAAAACCACCATGAGAGACAATCATGGTTCGTCCACTTGTCCACATCATTTAAACAATATTTTTTTATTGACATGAAACATGTGACTTGTCCACAAATCAATTAGCACAATTATTTTATATTAGAAATTATAGATTATATTAATATATATTAAAATTGTATTTAATAACATAGAGAGAATTTTATTATTTCTAATGACCTTTACCAGATAATACTATATTCCAAATATAGCTAATGTCAATTATTTTAGTAAAAAGTAAAGTTCATGGATCATGTAATAGAAATAGAGGGCATATATATATATATCCTCAAAATATATAAGTGATTTAAGAGAAACCTTGACCTACTACTATATTAGATATTTATAGCTTTCATATATTAAATGGATATTATCGACACTTTTTGGGAAATTTTTTAAACTCTCAAATCCACTAACCAAGTTAAACCAAAATATAATTATGTTCTTATTGAAAAATAATTATAGTTGTAGTTTAAATTATCTTAAGACAAGTCAGGTAAAATAAAATGTACTGACACTACCATGTATTTAACATTGGATCCTACAATACAATGATGCATCTAAGGGGGGCATGGTATATATTTTATATAAAATGATATGTTTATGGATTATACATTATCTAAATTAATTTTCAATGAGAAATATTGAGTGATTCAGGATTTAGAGCTATAGGTGGAATTATTTGAATGAGAAATAATGACGAATTATCTCTAAAATGAAAAGTGTGATGTATAGATCTATTGATTATATGATCTATAGTTATATATTTAACCAAAAGGAGTTGTGGACGTACAAAAATAGATTATTTATTTTGATCAAGGATAATGAATAAACAATAGAACCCCACACTACTAAGGAATACAAGGTTGGTGATACTCTATGTATGAACGAAAATCATTTATTGCCAAAGATAAATATTGAATGAGAGATGGCACATTAGAATTATTAAATGATAATCCTATAAGTCATAAGATAAGTGGATAAATACAATCTCTACCAAATTACTATTCATCGTTCCATCTATGTGGTGATCAATGAGGTGTAGAAGGATGATAAGGATAGATATAAGAATGTTGATATACTGGAGAGTTTATCCCGGAAAATAAAAAAAATTAATATTCACAAAATGAATATATATCCTTTAATACACTAACTGATGAAGTACCAATTTCATGATGCTCATATCATATCATTCTCTATTAAACATAGAAGAAAAATTATTTTTAGGGAATGTAGGGATCATTTATTATAGGAAAACATGAAGATGTATATTAGAAAGTACTCATCATGATGTTTAGTATTCCACCAAGTTATTGATAAAAATAATAATTCTAAGGAAATTAGGATACCATTACTCATAAAATAATGAAAATTTGAGAACTTCACAATTTATTTTGGAATAGGGAATCCTATGATATATAAATTAAGTAATATCCTTTGGGTGGTTTTTGACCAATATATAAAGTTGAAACACAATATTCCTTCTTTATAAATTTTTTTAATGGATGACTTTGTCATGTTACATATATATAAAGTGGTAAAGATACATGGAGATCAAATTTAAAATATATCTAGTCAAGATCTATGCTCTACGTCCATTTAATAGAGTAATAATCAATATGAACTGGATACTGAGTTAAGATTTTAACAAATAGATCATCTTCAAATGTATGGTTCATCAAAAAAGGACAATTAAAATCTTGATGATTTTTTGGGATCAAGTTAAATTTATAATAAAATAGACTTCTTATCATTATCTCTCTCTATGGTAGAGTTTCCATAAAAAATACACTTTAGGAATTAAATTGTACCGTATGAGGCTATATATAGAAAAAAAATAAAAGACGTTAATATTTTATGAAAATGATAGAGAGAGTGTGTTTTAAAAAAAAATATTTTACATAGATATTGATAGATAATATTCAAATCATTCATTTTCATGTTAATGAAATACATTGTTTAAATGAGAGTTATGCTAATAATTAGTGAAGATATCTATAGATCAAGGTTGGTGAAAATGTATTCTTCTTAATAGTGGTTCGGAAGAGTATCGTAATATTTAGAAAGAAGGGAATGTTGATCATTAGATTCCTCTAACCATTTAGGATCCATTATCACAGGGACACTATGTCTTATTACCTAAAATTTCCACAAAAAAATAAAATTTGAATGATATGTTCCAGGTGTGAATATTTTTTATGTTAAAACTAGATATATGACATGAACTAAATTTTGAGGTGTATAACTAGAATGTGATATGTATTTATAGGAATAGAATTCAAATATATTGGATCTTATAGTAACAGTTCTATGAAACAAGACCACTATTTGAGTAACTGTTATCCTGTAAAGCCATATGATTAGAATATTAATATGGGAACCTAAAGATGTTATTAGTGATCACTATGCCCATATTTTATCATCTGAGAAATGTAAATTTTATAATGAAATGTTTTCAAAGCTGTTCGAATGAAACACACTGTATTTTTGTTCTATTAATATGAGGAATATATTTTTTACAAGAAATATCGTATAATAAAGAAAAATAATATATTTTTTCCAAATAAAATTGTATAATATATGATAAATAATAATACATTATTTGAAAAAAATATGAAGAATCATTATGAAAATGACGGGAAGTATAATAGAAAATGTAAAAAACAATATCATGAAATTTGAATCTTTATTCTCATGGCTTTAATTTTGTATCATACTAATATTTATAAATAAATATATATGGGAAACATTATAAATAAAATTAAAACAAAGAAAATAGTTTTAATGAATTAGAAATCATTATTTAATTCTTTATATTGAAGTGAAAAGTGTTACATGACCATTATATGACTCTGAAGAATTCATATAACCTATGATTATATTGAAAATATTATAATAGAAATGTAATAATTTTTAAGAAATGATTAATTTATTTCAAATCATGTATTATTAATTTGTAATAAATTTTAAACATGTATTAATTCAATAATTAATGATAATTGATTGAAATATTACCATTCATTACAAAAAAATTGATTTTACTAATAATTTTTTTTGAAATGTTTTATATATTTGGATTTATATTAATCATCAATAATTAGAGATTAAATATGATAAAATTGATTTTGTATTTTTATTCTAGGAACCAAACATATGCAAGAGGTTCACCTTCATCTTTGATAAAATAAATAAGTTACTAAGGTGAATAATGAATGATAATATTAACCATAAGAACTGTGAAATATAGTATTTGGTCAATGTGATATTTAAAATATGAAAAAAAATAAAATTAAATTTTTAGGATGCATATAATATCAGTCACCCAATTTTTTCTAATAACATCACACTTTTCATCATAGAATGAATTTAGTTAACTATTATGTATTGAGGAAATGAAAATATTCCTCTCAAATACGTCTATAAAATGCCCCTTTATCTAACCATCTCAAATAACTTATATCCATTTATTTCAAATTTAGGTTATACCAAAATATCATCACTAATACTCATAAATATTATTTTTATTTTATAGTTCCAAAATAGGTGTCCTAGAGCTTCATTGTAATTCCAGTCGTTATTCGAAGGATTTATTCCATCATTGTAAGTATCCACATATTCTCTATTTTAAATTTCTATTATTTTTTACACTCTTATTAAACAAATCCATCATTATAATTATTTTTATTCATATTATTTGGATATTATAAAAATACTTACATGATAATATAACATTATTATTTTAATCATCTATTCATATAAAATGCTCTTGTTTGGGCCATCTTAACAAACTACATGAATGTTGTTATACCATATTCATCAATACCATCATGGATGAGTGTCAATAAAATATTAAAAGTAACTTGTGATATATATTATAAATTTATTTTGTTAGTAAGGTTCATAAATAGCGTAACAAAAATAAATGATCATTATAAAGTAACACATTATTACTAAATGTAAAACCCCGACCCCATTTACCCCGAGTCGGTGCATTATTATATAACATTGGCATGATCACAAATGATCATGTCTCGAAAGACTGGTTAGTTTAGTATCCTTTGAAACCCTAGATACATTCATAAGGTTTATATTACATCATAAATAGAAAACTAGAACAAAATTGTTTCCATAGACAATAATGATATCCCATAAACTATCCCTACAGGTCAGTCATAATATACTTATTCGCATCCTGCAAAAAATAAAACATAGAAAGGGTTGAGCTCAGATGCTAAGTAAGGATAACAATATAGGGGAAACGTTCATAAATAAGAATAAACATTTAAGGAAATATATAAAACTAAAACAAAATCATTTTAAACATGAACATAAGCCTAATATGGAAATGATAAAATCATAATAATTCCATTTACTTACTCACATGTATATTCTACTAGTCTAATAATCATAGGAAATATCAATAGCCACTTTCAAAATGATGGAATGCATAATGTCAGACTATCATAACCACATAGTCAAGGTTTTTTTTCCAAGACTACAAATAATATTTTTTCAAGGCCTTGTGCCAATACAATATTTTGTCTCTTGAGACCAACCGATGCATCGAGGAGCTATAGCGGGCTCCACCCATTACTTACTAAGTCCAATTCATTCCTCATATGAAAGGGATTAAACATAACACAAACATTCGAATTAAAACTAGCATAAGAAATGTCAATACATTCTCTATAAACCATGAATGGTATACAAATAACACATCCATAGTCAAACATATCACAAAACATTCAATACAATATGGATTTTTTGTATCATAATAAATCAATTTCAAATAAACATAAAATCCATCAAAGGATGTTGACATACATGAAATCAAAATATTTTTTAGAGAAATATATCATTCTATTTTAAAATCATTAAATAGTCACATAATTATAAAGGAATAATTTATTTTGAAAATATTATTATAAGCTTTTAAGTAAAGCTTCGACGATATTATAATGACGGAATATAGCCGCACCCGCTGTATAAGTTAAAAAAACATTCTTTCCTTAATTTTGACCAAAAGGTCTTAAAGTACCTTGTTTGGAAAACGACGGAAATATTCCTTTAAAAACGTATAAGGTAAAACAAGGGTATAAATGACGTTATCCCATTTTCTATTAAATAGTTAAATGTTTTGAAAAATATTTTTATGTAACATGGATGTGGATGATAAAGAGGTCCGAGTAGATAATTACATATAAACAACCTTGGATAATGAAGAGATTGTGAAATTAACCCTTACCTTGTACTTTTCCTTGGTCGAGGGTAGGTTATCCTCTTTTATAATAGTTATATCATTGTTATTAAATTATAAAATAATAATATGAATTAATATGATATCATATATGATCTTTTAACATTGCTATGTTAATAATATCTTAGTATTATCGTCGTCCCTTGTGTTAACTTACTAATTTCATTTTATAAGTTTGGTTTAATAAGCCATGTTTGTTATAGGTAGGTTGTATAATTTTCATATCCACAATTACATCAAGTCCTTAAACATTATTTTTAAACATCAAATGAAAATTATTCATTAATGGATATGATGGGGAATGAATCTCATCGCATTCGTGGAGACGGTAGTCTATACGTACACACGACAAACACTATCATTCTTTTGATATAAAAATAATATATAATTGGATGGTATATCATAAATAAAGATTCATTATCATGTTATATTTATTATTTATATCAGTTATTTTCATTATTATACCCATCCATATGATGAAATGTTTGAATAACAAACTACACCACGACATGGAGACGGAAAGCGGTACGTACGCACGTGTGGTGACTTTTTCATTCATAGTATGGATAAAATAACTAATACAATTGTACCATTTTTATAATAAAATAACATTATATAGAGGTTATTTGTGTTATTATGTTACAATGGAATCAATAAAGAAGGATGTAGTGGAAGAAGAAAAGATCTCGAAATATGTGGTGAGATATTTACCTCTTCTTTGGGTTCTTTCTTTTGATTTGATCAAAAGGGATCCTTAGGTTGGCTTTCTGACTAAAGGATGGCCTCTAAGATGAAGGTATGAAATTTTAGAGGATATTTGGGAAGATTTTGGCCAATCCAAATGGATTTGATGGGGTGAAATAGAGAGAAGTGGGAGTGCCCTTTTATAAGAGGGGTGATGGTCACTTTAGGAAAAGCTAGAAATATTATTATATAATAAATTCTTATTTGGTTTCTAATGGCTCAAAAATGATTTATTTCGAGTATAAGGTGGGGATGGGTCGAAAACCACTCAACCAAAAGGTTTTATACTAGTTTGGGTCACTATATTAACATTCTCTTTTAGATTTAACTCTTAGTTAATTAGTTTGACATTTACCATGTCTCTTTTTATTTTTATATTATATTGTTAATAAACACACTATATACTTTAAAGAGAACCCCAAGTGGTTCATTAATGATACAAATAAAATTATATAAGTCTTTTGGCTGAACCTTAGATTTTTTGGAATATAATATCAATTAATAATATCATATATTTTTTAAAACACTTTTGAGTCAATTTTCACACTATTTGGTATTTTTTATACATTCCTAAGAGAATTATTAATTCAAACAAAATTCATATTACCAACCCTATTATGTTATATTAACCTTTAAAATTAGTTTATTTCATAAAAAGTCTCAAATTACATTTATTTGGATATTTATAATATCAATTATTTTAATATTTCAATAATTATGTAATTACTGCATCATCCTTGTGTCATATACAAATTATATTATTTAATATCTAAAAAATATAAATAAAATACCATTATTTATAAAATAATATATATATTTCTATTGAATATTTATAGTCCAATTTAACTTATGTATAACCCAATATTAAAAATGTTTTAGTTATTAAAATTTGATTTTAACTCTTTTAACACAACATTGAATTAAATAATAATAAATGTCCTAATCTAATCGAAGTGGACCTAATGGATAATATTTTGTTGCTAAGTTTTTTTCATCAAATTACACATATCTAACAGAATTAGGACATGTGTTAGTGTAATAATTGTATCATTTTTACCTTTAATTGTCCTATTTTCTTTTAACCGTGGTAAATAAAAGTAAAAAGTTACTATTCACAAAAAGATATTTTTATCTAATTGAACAACATTTTACTTACTGATATCAACCGAATCTCTCGAATTTTTGAAATTCCACTCAATGAAGTGGTAAAATTATGTTTTATGTAAATTTGCAAATTCTCGTAGGAGGTGGGGAAAAGACTGTGAAATGTTCAATAAAATTTTTATATATTTAAAATTATTATAAACTAAATATAATGTATTACATTGAACTTATATAGGTATTATGTATCTATTTTGACCTAAAATAAATTTAAATAAAATAAATAATTATTTAAATAGAAATTCAGTTTTAAACTATAACTTAGTGTCTTTCACTATTCATCAAAAATTTAATTTGTTTAGAAAAATACCAAAAATTCACCCTAAGTAAATTTCGATATTCATAATCAAAAAATGAAGTCCATTATGAAAAATAAAATTTATAAAATTTCAAAAAGTGGGTTTTACTATTCATAACGTCTAGTTTGATTGGTCGTGGTGTGTTAGAACTCGAATTTACGTACAACACACGCTACTGTTTTATTTAAAGAGAAGCGTACCATGGAATCTTGGGGTGTTACATTCTCCCTTCCTTTAAATAATTTTGACCTCGAAATTTCGAGAATATTACTAGAAAAAAAGTCTCTGGTGGTTCTTTATCATTAGATCCTCAGGTTCCCACGTTGCCTCTTCCATATTATGATTTATCCATAGAACTTTTACAAGACCAGTCGTCTGGTTTCTCAAGACTTTTTCTCTTGTATCAAGAATCATGATGGGATTTTCGCAATAAGAAATATCGAGTTCCAGTTCTAATTCCTCATAGTTGAGTACATGCATTGGGTCAGGCATGTATTTTATGAATTGTGATACGTGGAACACAACATGAACTTTGGATAGATTTGGCGGCATTTCTTAATGGTAAGCTACAGCCCCAATTTGTTTTAGAATTTAAAAAGGTCTGATGTACCTGGGACTCAATTTACCTTTCTTATCAAAACGTATAACTCCCTTCCTTGGAAGTACCTTCAGGAAAACATGATCACTGACTTGAAATTCAACATCCATCCTTCAGTTATTTTCATAACTCTTCTTTATAATTTGAGCTGCTTTGATGTGAGTCCGTATTACATTCAACTTTTGCATCCTTTCCACAACATGTCCGGGGCCTAAAATTTTTCTTTCACCAACATCATCTCAACAGGTTGGTGTGTGAAATCGCTTTCCATATAATGCTTTATATGGTGCCATCCGAATACTTGAATGGAAGCTATTGTTATAGAAAAATTCTACCAGTGGTAAATATTGATCCCACATACCTTTAAAGTCAAGTTAGAAAGATCTCAACATGTCTTCTAAGGTTTGAATTGTCCATTCTGATTGTCCATTAGTTTGAGGGCTGTAATCAGTGCTCAAACGAAGTTCAGTATCTAGGGTTTTATGAAGACTTTTCCAGAATCTTGATGTGAAATGGATATCACAATCATAAACAATCAATAGGGGTACACCATGGAGTCTTACAACATCATTAATATACAGTCTTCCTAAACGTTCAAGTGGTAAATATTTTCTTATAGTAATAAAATGTGATTAATTGGTAAGATAGTCAACAATGACCCATATTGTGCCATTCCATCTAGGATTCTTTGGTAGTCCCATGAAAAATTCCATCATCATATTATCCCATTTCCACTCAGGTATGGGAATAGGTTTCATAACTCCTCCAAGAAGATGACTCCCAGCTTTCACTTGTTGACAAACCATAAATCATGACATAAAATCAGCAATCTCCCTCTTCCTGTTGTCCCACCAAAAATGTTCCTTCAAATATCTATACATATTAGTGCTACCAGGGTGTATAGAGAAATTGGAACTATGAGCATCTTCCAATATTTCCATTCTTTGATCAGCTATATTTTGAAAACAAAGTCTCTTCCCAAATTTCAGAATTCCATCATCATACACAAAGTAACTCAATATCCCATCATACACAGCTACAATCACCATTTGAAACTCCTCATCTTCAGCTTGATAACTTGTTATCCTTTCTAATAAAGATGGTTTGGCAACCATTTGAAAAATTATTGATGATCCGCCTTCCATTGTTGTTCCCATATCCATATTTACTAGATCCATGAGAATAGGATCCCTTTCAACTCTCATACTATTCAAAATTCCATGATCCTTTCTGCTCAAAGCATCTTCCACCTTGTTTTCCTTCACCGAGTGGTAGTGTACAGAGAAATCATGATACATTAGTAGTTCAAGCCATCTCTTTTGCATCATGTTGAGTTATTTCTGTGAGAAAATATATTTCAAACTCTTGTGGTCGGTATATATCTAACATTTTTCACCATAGAGATAGTGTCTTTAAATTTTCAATGAAAATACTACAACTTCTTACTCAAAATCATGAGTAGGATAGTTCTTCTCATGAATCATTAATTGTCGTGATGCATAGGCAATTACCCTATCATTATGCATTACGACACTACCAAGTCCTTTCTCTGATTCATCACTATTAATAACAAACCCATCATTCCCTAATGGTAGAGCTAAGATAGGATCAGTGACTAATCTTCTCTTAATTTATTCGAAAAATTCTTCACACTCTTTTGTGCAAACAAATTTAACCCCTTTACGTGTGAGCTTCGTTAATGGGTTAGCCTATCGGGAAATATTTTGGTCAAAACATCGATAATAAGTTGTCAAACCAATAAAACCGCGTACCTTAATTATACCCATCGGTGCTGGCCATTATTGGATCACTCTTTTCATAAAAGGATCAACAGATATTCCATCCTTAGAGATAATACGGACTATAAAAGAAATCTTCCAAAGCCGGAATTCACACCTGCTAAAATTTTCATACAATTCATGTCTTCTATGAGTCTTTAGAATAATTCTCAGGTGATTTTCATGATCTTCGTAGCTTTTGGAGTATACCAAGATATCATCAATAAACTCATAATGCCCGTACCTGGTTCGAAATGACGTCTTCGGAATGTCTTACATCTTCACGTACAACTGATGATATCCAGATCGAAGGATAATCTTTGAAAATTATCGAGCTCCATGCAGTTGGTCGAATAAATCATCAATGTGAGGTAGGGGATACTTGTTCTTTATTATTAGTGCATTAATCTCCCAGTATTTAATGCATAGCCTCCAAGATCCATCTTTCTTCTTAACAAAAAGAACATGGGCTCCCCATAGAGAAACACTAGGACAAATAAATCCCTTATTACTCAATTCCTCTAGTTGTTTAAGTAGTTCCACTAATTCTATAGTGGCCATTCTCTAAGGGGTCTTCGATATGGGCCTTGAACCAGGAATTTGGTCAATGGAAAACTCAATTTCTCATTATGTAATGTCAAGGTGAATCGTCTGAAAAAACATCAACATATTCTTGCACAATAGGCACATCCTCTATTCAAACATTCCTTTCCTCACCCACATTTTTTTCATTCTCTTCCTCCCTAATAATTGAATTTAGTTGATCTACTAGTGGTGGATCTAGATAAAAATTAGGTGGTGACGATTCTGCTATAATGATGAGTTGTTCTTTATCATCATCATCAAAAATAGTAACCTCCTTCTTCTTACAATAAATTTTTTCATAATGGTTTGATAGACAATCCACATAGAAGAATATATCAAAGTAAATCATGGGAATGATGGTGAGATCAGTAGATTAAGAATATTTATATGCCGTAATGAGGACTGATTGAATAAAATTTGTAGCAATGATATGTCCCTTAGGGGTTTTGACTGAAAAAACCCTTGTTAAATCAAATTGGAAATATCTAATTTTCATAGCAAACTGGGAAGATATGAAACAATACGATGATCCAGAATCAAATAAATCATTGGATAAATGTGAGGAAGCCATTAAATTACCTGCCTCCAAGTCTTTTGAAGCTTCATCCTCAGTAGTTATGAAAGAATATGCTTGTCCTTGATCCCTTGGCCTTTTCTGAGGTAAGTTTCCATGACGATTAGGAAATTCATTTTCATAATGTCTCCATTCCCTGCAATTGTTGCATTGAACATCAGTATATTTTTTCCCATTGCGATCAAGAACTTGGCGGCCTTTTTCACCACACTTGTGACATACTCCCATTACCTTCAAACAAGTAACGGGGTGTTTCTTCCCACATTTACTGCAAGATGGATATTCAACTTTCCCCTTTTCTCTTTATTTCTATTTCTAGAGTGTTTAAAAGATCTCTTCTTCTCTTTCATTTCTTTAGGGTCGTAAGACATAGATAATTCCTTTTACATCTTGATTGCACATGAGACAATGTCTCCGTATATCAAGAAGGATTGTGAGACCAATTCTTGATATATAAATGGTTTTAACCCATCAAATAAATGATTGATCTTACTTCTTGGGTTACGTATATAATTTGCAGCATGCCTCGATAACCTTTTAATGTTATCTTCATACATTGTGACATTCTCATCTTCCTTTCGCCTCAGACTTAGAAATTGTCTTTCCATATCTGCTCGATGGTAATGAGGAAAGAATTTTTCTAAGAAGAGTTCTTTATACTCTTTCTATTCTATATTAGATACTTATTCCCCTTCCTTTGTGTTTTGAATCAGTGACCACCATTGATCGACATATCCATTGAGGCGGTAAACTGCCATGACAACTTTTCCCCCTTTCACTACTCTACAAGGCATGGAATATTTTCTCTAAGGAATTTATAAATTGGTCAGCTTCTAATGGATTCTTAGCCCTATTGAATGTTGGTGGTTGTTTCCTCATGAAGAGATCTTAAATTGAACCTCCACGTTTCGGATCAGGGTGCTCCATACGGGTAAGGTTATTATTCATAACCAGAGTGAGTTGTCCAGGTATAGTGATAAGCTTATCATCACCAGTTGTATCACCAGCTCCACTATTATTATCTTGAGAAGGACGGAAATCACCACATAGAGTGTGTGCATTGACACGGTTTCCATTCCTTCTAACAGGCTCCATTTATAAATAATTTCATACGCTAGAATTGTTTATGAATAACAATACATAATTCCAAACATATTACATATTTAACATAAATTGAACAGTTTTATGGGTATAATCCATAATCATCAAAAGGTTTTCTTTGAGGAGGTATATACTCATAAATTATTTATAATGGTTTGTAAATAAAATCAGAATTACCCTAATCATATCCCATGGGAGTGTCGTAACCAAGAGTGAAAAAAAGCCCATTGTTGTATACTATGATACCCATAGTCAATCCTGAAACTCTGTGTCGGAGGTTTCACTCCTAGGTAAATCTGTTCCAGAGTGATTCTACCTACTCGTATCTAGACAAGGATGTATTTCTCCAAAAATTCACAAAATCTATACTTTACCAGAATTCCAGGATGTTCATCTATGCTAATCCTCAAAGACTATCTTAGTGATATGCGCTCTTATCAGAGTTTATCTAAATCTATTTTCCAAGGTTAATACTAAACTGTCTCTGATACCAGCAGTAACACCCTGACCCCAGTTACCTAGAGTCGGTGCATTATAATGTAACATTGGCATGATCACAAATGACCATGTCTCGAAAGACCGATTAGTTTAGTTTCCATGGAAACACTAGATACATTCATAAGGTTTATAGTACATCATAAATGGAACACTAGAACAACATTGTTTCCATAGACCACACTGAGATCCCATAGACTATCCCTGAATATTAGTAATAATATACTTCTTCACATCCTGGGAAAAATAAAACATAGAAAGGGGTGAGCTCAGATGCTCAGTGAGGATAACAATATTGCGGAAACATTCATAACTAAGGATAAACATTTAAGGCAATGTAAAAAAACTAAAACAAAATCCTTTTAAACATGAACTTCATCATAATATGGAAAAGATAAAATCAGAATAATACCATTTACATACTCACATGGATATTCTACTAGTCGAATAATTCCATTCAATATCAATAGCCACTTTCCAAATGATGGAATGCATAATGCAAGAATATTATAACCTCATAATCAAGGCCTTGTGCCAAGAGTAAAAATATGATTTTGTCAAGGACATGTTCCAAGACACTAGTTTATCTAATGAGACCTACCGATGCATCGAGGAGCTATAACGGGCTCTACCCATCACTTACTAAGTCCAATGCATTCCTCATATGAAAAGGTTTAAAAATAACATAAACAACCGTATTAAAACTAGCATACGAAATGTCAATACCTTCTACATAAACCATTAATGGTATAAAAATAACACATCCACAGTAAAGAATATTACAAAACATTCAATACAATTTGTAAATTTTGTATCATAATAAATGAAATTTAAATAAACTTAAAATCAATCAAAGGATGTTGACATAGATGAAATAAAAACCTTTTTTAGGGAAATATCTCTTTCTATTTTGAAATCATTTAATAGTAACATAATTATAATGAAAATATTTATTTTTAAAATATTATTATGAGCTTGTAAGAGAAGCTTCAAAGATTTTATAATGGAGTAATATAGCCTCACCCACCGTATATGTTAAAAAACATTCTTTCCTTAATTTTGTCATAATGGTCATAAAGTTACTTGTTTGGAAAACGACGGAAAGATTCATTTCAAAAATTAGAAGTTAAAATAAGGTTAAAAATGAATTTAACCAATTTTCTATTAAATTGTAAAATTCTTTGAAAGACATTTTTAGGAAATAAGGTTATGAATGATAAAGAGTTCCCTGTAGATAATTACATATAAACAACCTCAGATAATGAAGAGATTGTGAAATTAACCATTACCATGTAATTTTCCTTAGTTGAGGGTAATTTAACATCCTTTATAATTGTTAAATCGTTGTTATAAAATTATACAAGAATCATATACATTAATATGATAACATATACGATATTTTAATATTGCTATGATAATAATATCTTAGTATTCTTGTCATCTCAGGTGTTGACTTACTCATTTTATTCTATATGTTTTATTACATAAGTAGTGTTTGTTATGGGTAGGTTGTATATTATTCATATCCAAAATGAAATAATGTCCTTAAAATTTATTTTTAAACATCAAATGAAAATCATTCTTGAATGGATATGATGGGGAATGAATCTCATTGTGTTCGTGGACACGGTTGTCCGTACGTACGCAAGAGCGAAAATATCATTCTTTTGATATAAAATTAATAAATAATTGGATCGTATATCATATATACCGAGTCATTATCATTTTATATTTTTTATTTACAACAGTTTATAATCATTATTATACCCATCCAAATGATGAAATGTTTGAATAACAAACTACACCACAACGTGGAGACGATAAGTCGTACATACGCTTGTGTGGTTACTTTTTCATTCAAAGGATGGATAAAATAACTATTATGGTTGGACCATTTTTATAATAAAATCACAGTATATATTGGATACTATAGTTACTATTTTATAGTGGAAACAACAATGAAGGAAGATGTGGATGAATAAAATAACTTGAAATAGGTGGTGAGATATTTACCTCTTCTTCGGGTTCTTCCTTTTGTTTAGATCAAAAGGGCTTCATAGGTTGGATTTATTACTAAAGGATGGACTTTAGGATGAAGTTAAAAATTTGAGAGGATATTTGGGCAGAGGATGGCCGATCCAAATGACTTTGAAGTTGTGAAATATATAGAAGGGTGAGTTCTCTTTTATAGGAGGGGTGAGGGTCACTTTAGGAAAAGCTAGAAATATTATTTTATAATAAATTAATATTCATTTTATAATGGCTCAAAATTGATTTATTTCTAGTCTATGGTGGGGATGGGTCGCAAAAACCCTCATCCAATAGGTTTTAGATAGTTTTGGGTAACTATATTAACCTTATCATTTAGATTTAACTCTTAGTTAATTAGTTTGACAATTACCACGTCTCTTTGTATTTTAATATTATATGGTTAATAAACATACTATATACTTCCAAGAGAACCCCAAGTGTATAATTAATGATACACTTATCATTATATAAGTATTTTGGCAAAAATTTATAGTTTTAAGAATATAATATCAATTAATATTATAATATTTGATTCTAAAACACTTTTGTGTCAATTTTGACACTACTTGGTATTTTGTTTTTTCTAAATTCATAATAGCATTATTAATTCAAAAATAATTCATATAACCAACCATAATATGTTATATTAACCTATAAAATTAGTGTACTTCATTAAAAGTCTCAAATTATATTTATTTGGATATTTATAATATCAATTATTTTAATATTTCATTAATTAGGGAATAAATGCAACATCAATATGTCATAAGTAAATTAGATTTTTTAATGTCTGAAAAATATAAATAAAATACAATTATGTAGGAAATAATTTTATATTTCTAATGAATATTTATAGTCCAATTTAACTTATGTATAACCCTATATTAAAAATGTTTATTTATTAATATTTTATTTTAACTCTTTTAACTCTTCTTTGAATTAAATAATAATAAATGTCCTAATCTAATCCAAGTGGACTTAAAAGGTAATATTTTATTCCTAAGGTTGTTTTTGGTTGAGTTTCACTAATCTAATATAATTAGAACATGTTTTACGGTAATAATAATATAATTTTTACCCTTAATTATCATATTTACTTTTAACCGTGGAAAATAAAAGTGAAAAATTACTATTCACCAAAAATTATTTTTATCTCATTGAACCACATTTTACACATTGATATCAAATGTGTCTCCTGAATTTTTTAAATTATACTCATAGAAGCATTAAAATTATGTTTTATTTAAATTTTCAAATTCTCCTATGAGGTGGGTAAAAGACGGTGAAAAGTTCAATAAAATTTATATATATATATATATATATATAATTATTTTAAACTGAATTTAATGAATTACATTGAACTTATATGAGTATTATGAATCTATTTTGACTTAAAATAAATTTAAATAAAATAAATAATTATTTAAATAAAAATTCGGTTTTAAACTATAACTCAGTGTTTTTCACTATTCATCAAAAATTAAAAGTTTTCAGAAAAATACCAACAATTCACCCTAAGATAATTTATATATTTGGAATCCAAAAATGAAAACCATTTTGAAAAATAAAATTTATAAAATTTCATAAAATTGGTATTACTATTCATAACATCTAGTTTGATTGGTTCTGTTGTGTTAGAACTTAATGTTGTGTACAACACACGCTACTATATTATTGGAAGAGAAGCGTACCATGGAAGCTTGGGGTGTTACACTGAAAATGTTTCCCAAAATGTGATCATTGTGAATTTCATTCTTGGGAAGCATATTCATAACTTCTATAAAATGAACATGGTATAATATATATCATTATAATAATATTTTCCCACTATTAGTAATTAAATTTTGATATCAATAACAACTAATAACGATAGAAACAGCTTACTGAAATAGGAACTGTAAAATAAATCCATTAACATATGATTATAAATATAAACTATAACTATAATGGTTATCATAAATGGGTATAAAATATTTATTCAAGAGGTATTAAATACAAATAATGTTTAAAATAAGTTATTAAAATTTCAATACTGATTATGCCTGATTATAGGACTCACCTATGAAATTCAAGATTAACTCTAATGGCATCTCTTCTAAATTCTATATCATTGATATATGTTCAATATTAAATACATATTTTCTTTTATATTATATATATATTATCTCATGGAGTAATATTATCATATTAATCTTGTAATTTATTTTCTATCTAATCCAATCATCTGTTCTATTTTTTATTTTGACTTGTATATTACAAAAGTCCTAACAATTTTCAACTACACATTCTCCTTGAGATTATTGATAACTAAACATTCACTGGCTGAATATAAATTAATATTCTATTAAAATAACGACATACCTTCTCTATTAGTAATTTTTATAATTTACATTAATTCTCAGTATTTACCAAGACAATGATTAGTAATTCATCCAAAGTTTTAATTGTATAAGATATTATCATTATATTTTATTTTCACATGAGATTCATGCAAACTCCAGGACTATATCGTTTATATTGTTTCATGAATTCCAATATCTATAATTAAATTATTGATTAAGATTATATTATATTATATTTTTCATACTTATAATTTTTGTTAATGTAATAATTTTTTTCTCTTCTATTATATTTCCCACTCTATCATTTTCCCTAACCATTTAATTGGTTTTTTTAGATAAAATAATGTTAGTGTTTTCATTATTGTAAAAAATAATTTTAATTTACATTCAATTAATTTTTGGAATCATTTATTTATAATTTATTTTCTTATGAATGTAATAAAAATTAATTGGATATATCTTCTAACTATATAAATATATATAATATTTTCTATTAATGGTTATTTATTCATGTTAATAAACTTAAATAATTCTTATCCATTAAATGGGATTTTTTTAAAAAAATAATTAACTCTGTCTATAGAAATATTACTTATATTTCATGCAAAACAATTTATGTTACCCATATTATTTTTATTTGTTATACATTATATGTATGGATAGATTGTCTTAATGTAAATGTGGAATGCATATATATGGCATATGAATTTGTGAGGGCTGATACTGGAATTATATATCCCTCCATTGAATTAGCTAAATCATATATCTCATTTTTTTCTTTTGTGGGAAATATAAGTATATCCTTGTCCATTATGTTATATTACATGTTTATCAACAATGTTATTATTGTATCATTAGTGATCCACAACCAAAGATAAAATTTTAGTCGACATTTTTTATTTCATATTCCTATATTATAACAAAATTAATTTTTAATGATTCACATTATGATCTTGGATAATTTGTATTGATTCCATTATAATGTTCTCAAACATTTATGTTCATATTATGAATACATCTTTATGATCCTATATTTGATCACGTATAATGATTCAATTGATTTCATTTATGTTTTCTCCCTTATTGAGAATCTAATATTTCTATTTTATTATTTATCCACTTCAAAATTTATGAATAATAGTATAGTATTTTAAATGTTCAGAATGGATTTATGTTTAAATAAATTATGGAATAAAGGCTTATTGTGTTGTAAAATATGATTCTTATAAAAGTAACCTCTAAAGGAACTGGAAATTTTTGTTTTACGGATTTAATTGATTGTTATTTATAATGGATAGTAATATATAATAATACATTATATATATATATTAGGTCATATAATATTTAACATATAATAGTTATGTTTCTTATGGTGAAAAGTGATAGAGTGAAGGTGTTATAATAGATGGTTTCTAAATTTTATAAACGGATCTAGCTATCTAGGATGGTCTAGTGTCTAGGTATTTGGATTCTCTCTATGTTTGAGGGAATGGAAAGAGTTATATCATGGGTTTTTTGGAAATTTAAATATTCATTATGTTGAATTTGACAGGTATAATATAATTTAGTATGATATTGAGATAATCCCTCGTGAGCTTAGGTGGGTTATATAGGATGATCTACCATTGTTTGTAGTGACATAAATTCCCCATTATATATTATTATCGAGGGATAGAATATGGTATAGGTAAGTACGATTCATTATATTTCCCACACATTTTGAGAGGTATCTATTAAAATTTGAATTGTATAATGTCTTAAATTGATGATTGAATTGTGAGAATATGGTTCGTGACATAAAAAGGATAAAGAACAATGTGGTTAATAATGATAGATCTAATTCATGAACAATAAAATTGATATCATGGGATAGCCTAGGTACTATAATAAATACTGAGATATAATTTTGGTATCATTTATCATACTGAGTGTTTTGGTTTTATTGATTCCTGTTATATTGTTATAAATACCAACTGAGGGAAATGTGTGGTTTTTGTTAGGGTATGATCCCAATAGGTTTTCTTGGATTATATTCGAGGGATATTATATCATGGATATTCATCGTGAAAAGTTTATAACCTTAGAATCACATTTTGTGATATTTTGTATACATGGAGAAATGTACTTTTCATATAATTCTATTATATATTGTTCATAATATTTATTGATTTTGTGTGTCTATTGTTAGTAATTTGAATAATAATTAGTCTTTGGAAAGTATATAATATTTTATTATTAATATTTTCATCTCAAACACTTTTAAAATGGACATATTTTACATATTTATCAAAATAATATGTTTCAAATCTCATTAATATCTCTAATTTGGGATTTTATTTGTTGAGTTACAATTCTCGTATCTGGCTTTTCACCCATAGGCTGATAGTTTTTTGACCTTTCATTATATTCAAAAGTTAATCGAATTAGCCATCATCATCGAAAGAGAACCATAGATGCTAGGGTTTAGAGGGTTTATTAGGCCTTGTCACACTAGCATTAGACTATCTATTAGGGGTAAATAATTCATTTAATGATAAACTACTATCAAGGCAGGTCTTAGTTCGTAACTAATATTTCTTATTTATCATCACATATAGAATTCAAATTTTTAATTTCCGATAAATATATATATATATAACTATTTTTATAAATTAATCATTCATAAATATTTCTCTTAATAATTTATTTTAGAAAATTTTCAGTGTTATCTGAACATTTATTCATCATTAAATTCTATTTATAATATTAAAAATAGTAGTTTATTGAATTTTTATGAGTGATTCATCTTGATTATAATTACAACCATGTCTTAATAATATTAATTTACCATGTTTTTCCTTATGTGTGGTTTTAAATGAAAATTTAATGGGTTGTAAATCTCACTAATCATCATTTGGGATTTTTCATTCCCCTTCTCGCAAAACATGTTCTCCATTGACCTTTCAAATGGATAACAATTTAAAAATTGGTGACTGTGATAGAAAATATTTCCTATCTTTTTTTGAAGTATTTTAGGGAGATACATGTGAATGGGGGGATAATTTGTAATGAAGGATCATGTCAACTATCCAAATAATTGAATAAATAAATAAACGGTCTCTCAAAAGTGGTTGTTTTTATTGGTAATTTTTAACATGATGGAACATGTGAACAATTCCTTAGAGATATGTTTTATAGAACTTGTAGGTTATCCAGATTAGATAATAAGTGATAAGAGGCAGGAGGTAGTGAAAATAGTGATGGTCATGGTATGCATAATGAGTGAATGAAAATTATTGATCTAAAATTAATGATCACATTATCTCTAATACTAAATGACACATAATGTATTTCAATCATTGTGGTGTCTAGGTATTTCAGTGAAAGAAAAAATTAATTTGTGTGTGGCTATGGTTTACAAATTTTTTTAATGATCTACATTCCTCTACATGTACCATGGTATATTCACAACTAACTCACAGCCCCATATGTCATATGGAATAATTGGAACACCATGTCTTTTACTGAAAACTACCATACTCCAAACACATTACTATTATATTTAACACATTGGTCCCAAAAACCATTTACTTTACCAAGACATGTTGTGTTAGTCAACCCCATGTAGTTTGATGATGACCATATATGCCCATCATCTAAACAAGGATCACATGTTTTTTCCAAATGAATGCATACATATAGTTTCACCTATGGTGTTTTTTCATATTTCCACACACATTCATTTAAAATAGAATAATAATATGTCCCTTATGATTTTTTCTAGAATTTGATTGATGGAATAATCCTCTTGTTCCTTAGAAGATAATTATAAGGATACATGGGACATTAGTGGGTCAAAACACTATAGCGATGAATATAAGTATGGTATAGGGAATTTAGAGTGTAAATGGAGTTCAAAATCTCTATTTTACATCAATTTGTATCCCTCTATGCATTGGGATCATGTATTCAACTAGTGTAACACTTAGATTAATACAAAATCCACAATTAAATTTATATATAGTCACGACTACCCCTTGTATCAAGGTGTGTTCATCCATCTATTTATTCAATACTCCCCCTTATATATTTATGGTATTCCCTATATGGGTTACGTATTCCATTGATCAATAATATCATCTATGAGGTTCAATTCGATACAAAAATTATAGATAATTTAATAAATGAAGTAGAAGTTAGGAAATCTAGTTACATCAACTTCAGTAGTATTTGGAAAATATGGGCACTTTCAAGATATGACTTAGTTTTATATTTTCCTCTCAGTAATCAATACATTACACATTTTATATACCTATTTCTACATATCTATACTAATTTTTATCTCACCCAATTTTATTTATTTGAGAAAAAATGAACTTTACCTCCTTTTTGCTTCTACAACATCTTACAGTGTATTATTATACACATCCATATAAAAGCATCATGCCATGACTTGTTGTGTATACCTATATGATGCATAATTTTGAGGTTATTTTTATGGGTTTGGACCTATTGAATTGAAAGCATAAAGTTTCATGGTGGAGATAATTACTGATGGTTCCTGTGTCCATAGATGGTACTACATGAAGCATCTCTTTTTTAGTAGTTTGATGTCAGTATTTGTTAATGAATGTTAGATATGATATTCTACCATAATATTTTGATGTTGTGATTTTCAAATAGTAATGATAAAAATTATGTATTGTCAAGATTTATTTAACTCTTATTGGTATGTTAGTATTTCATTATTATATTTTCTCAAAATATATGATGTTTTTGTAGATTATTAGAATAATTACCCCCCTGAGAGTGTGATATGGCTTCCTAGTTCTAGTCTATAGCCTCTATCCAGTTTGAGGCTAGCTTAGGGTGGTACACTAACATTACCAATTTCCTAAATATGGAGTATATTTGTTGTGTTTTTTCAATGTAGAATCAAAGTGTTATTTTATGGGGAATATGTTTATTTATAGGAATCATGTGTGATTTTCTTTGGGAACTCATGGGAAATGTGTCGGGGGTTAATATGTTTTGTTAATATTCTGGGGAACTCAATGTTGATAAATTGGTTTATTGATCTGTTTTACTTTAAATTAGTAAAATATTAGTAAACTTCGGACTCTAGGTTATTATTTTAAATGAATTAATCTGATGGTAGATATATCCTATGACATATCATTTGTAAAATGTTCAATGTCCTACATGATTCATCCCTTCTAGAATACTGTAACAATAATTGATTTTTCTTGTTAAATAAAATGTTCCATGAATCTAAGAGTCTCTAAAAATAAGAGGATGGTTTCATCTATTATTTTTATGGATGATAGGACTATAATTTTGGGTATCATTTATTGTCAAAATTTTGATATTTATCCATTCCACATTTAACATGGTCTTACCCTAATTTCATGTGTTGATTAAACCCCAAAATATACCCACATGAATTTCATTATCACTTTGCAAGCCTATTCCTTGAATATAAAGGTTTTGATAAAGATTCCCACATTTTGTTGGGATAGAACTCTGATAGTGGATCATATTTTTATTTATAAACAATAAAATAATGATTTCGAGGTTTTTTCATCTAATTCAATCCTTCCTTTACACTATACATGGTTCTCCATATTTGATGAACTATGTCATTATTTTTTTTCAACTACATTGATTGTGTTTATTTTCTATTTACATTGATGTATGTATTTTTTTGTTTTGTTTGTAAAACCAATAGTGTGTTTTGAAAAATAAATTATGAAACACCATATACATCCATCTTGGATCACAAGTCATGGTTTCCATAATCCTTTACTACTAATTTAGCCTCAAATAATGAATTGATTTAGTGAGTTTTAATTGTCATAGTAGATTAATAAAAGGTTTCTATGACCGTAAACTAGATAAAATATATCATAAAACTATAAAAAGAGTAGAAAAAATCATAATACATTTAGTAATCCCCTCAATGTAGGGTGATACTACCCACTAGTTGAGTGTGCTTTATGTGTTTCATTGGGAATTCATTATTAGGATATAAAAAGTTCTTGATCCTCAAGTAGCTGAGTATTGGATGGAGTTAGAGGCAAGTGTTTTCAATATAGTTCTAATACCCCTCGATTTAATAGTGGCTCTTTCTTCTATTTTACATAATAGTTTAGAAATCCATCGGTGTACATTGATCACTTATTATCATGAAGATAGTAATATACCAATTTCATTATTATAGATCATTTTATTGAAATATTAATAATCAGAAACAATGATGAATGTATTTTTTTTTGTGTTTTCCATTTTTTAGGATGAAATTTATACCCATGAACTACTAGTATTCTTTATGTTTTATATGAGTCATAAGGTACTCCCTAATCATAATTCATAATGGTTTTCTCTATGTTATGAGTTTTGAGTGAGGCCCTTGCAATGAATTTTTGTTTTAGAACATACCCTTATGTATTCCAAGCATTGATATAAAAATAATGTGTGCTATGGGGATAATGATTTTTTAGGATAAAACAACTTTATGCACTATAGAATGATTTTCTCTCCCAAAAGGGAGATTCTTAAGCAATAAATAACTAACAAAAATCATCTAGATCTCTTCACCTAAAATATCCTCTCTCATGATAATAGTCTAGGAGTTAATTAGTATAAGGAAAACACAAAAAGTTCAATAAAGAATGATATATTCATGGAATGACCTCCCTGACCCATGAACCTTATCTTCTAACACCATGAATGTTTTATAATACATTGTTTCCTATACCATGACAATACTAGATGTTACACACAAAGGTCACCCACAAGGATAATCATTATCACAAAAAAACACATTTTCATTCATTATGTTTTAGAAACACTCACACACACTCTTGGAAAGTTCTTATGTGGTAACCCTTCATGAACCTACTCTAGTATAAGAATTATAAAATATTAATTTCTAATCATGTAGGCTCCAAAAAATAAAGGTTCACCTTGTTTGCATATGTAATGACATTTATTCATTAAAGTCTCACATCATGATTGGTGTGACACGATCCCCATAAAATATGTCAAAACCCATTTTTAACCCAAAACTCCAACCTATGATGCGCCTCTACACATTAAATTTGGAATTGGTGTCGATGACATTTCTTATGACCCGACATAATTGGGTATTGAACCTATTCATTTCATACAGTAGGTATCTTGTAATACGATGGTTACATTTGTAGAAAACCTCAACCTATGAGCCATCATGGTTAGATTTCAAACTAATGACTACAACACTGGCCAAAAAATGTTATTTTAGAGTAATTTCCCCTAGTCATACACACCTTAAGAAACATCCAATGAGTTTACCCATCTATAAACCACTCTAGACCAATAATAATTAAATGTTTATATTTAATCATATAGCCTCCCAAAAAATAATGTTTCATATTATTGAAATAAAAAATACCATTTAACATTTATGTAACACATTTCAATGGGTGTTACAAATATATTTGTTATTACACTAATGGATGTAGATGAAATATGGATTAACAAGGTATTGAAACTAAGTGGTGCTAGGGTGCTACTCTAGTTTGATCATCCAGATGGGGACAACATAGTAATTAGGGGAAACCCCATGGTAGAAAAGGTGACCCTATTGGTTGAGTATTGGTGGAGGAGATAATGGTGGAGGATCATCTATGGTTGGGTGAAACATTAATTTAATTTCATGACCACCACCACCTGGTAGTCCACGTCAGGCATAACATTCCAAAACTCCAATCTAAGGTCATGTACAAAATATATTAGGTTTTTATCTGGTGATTCTTGAAGTGGTTATAAGAATAATATATGTATATTTTACATTTAAACTCATACACATATAAACTGGTGTTAGACATGATTTAATAGTAACATAATTTGTTTATGTGCTAGAGATTTATGTAATTTCCATAGAATATCCTTAGAAGTAAGTAAATATTTTTGGAGGGTATCAATATCTCAGTCATAAAATCCAATAATGTGAGCTTACTCAAAGAGAAGAGAGGTTCCTTGGAATTTTATAATGTTTGACATGGGTCCCTATGAAATTATAATTGTAATATAATGTTTTCCTCATTCCATGACTGATTGTATTGAAATAATTGTAGGGTATTATATCACAAAGTTGATGTATTTAGATTTAATTTGACTAGATAAGGTTTTATTATGAAATTTTAGGGGGGATAAATCTCAATAGATTTTATTAAAATTTTCTATTACATTAATAAAATTGCATTATACATTGTGCATCACATGGATTACTGGTTAGCTACTATAGTGGAGGAGTACATGGATGTTTTCCTAAATTACATTCATAGGTTTCCCCCAAATCTAGAAATCGGTTACATTGTTTTTTTTTTCATTAGTAATATACTAATTTCATCTAAATCATATAATATATACTAAATAGTTCTTAGTGCGATGAATTTATAAATTGAGGATCATCAGTAGAAAGGATTCATCAAACCTAGTGTGTCCCCATGGGAAGATCATGTTCTATTCACTACCAATAAGAATTTTATTTTATGGATTTTTTTAAATATTATATTATGAATATAGTGTTTTTCTTGAATAAGTGACATCTTCAAAGGATTTATGATCCCTTTAAATAGAAAAAAGAGGAAAATGGTTTTTGTAGATCAATCCCAATTCTATATATTACTAATTAAATTTCATGAGTTGAATATCAAAAATAGGGAAATCACGTGAAACTATAGTAATAATGAGTTCCTATTGATTTTTTTCTTCATGATTGACATTCCTCGTATGTTTACAGGAATTACAAACATAATTTTTCATCCATTATAATATTGATTCAACCTGTATTTCATTGATGACTTCATAATTTATTCTATAATAGAGGTTGATCGTTGCATCATTTAAAAAATTATCTTATACTACTCCATGAGAACTAACTTAATGAAAGGACCATTAAGTGTATGTTTTGGATTTTGGAGGTTTCATTACTATGTTATTCCATATTATAGGGTTGACTATTATTAAATCCTAGGAAATAGGGGTTTTATATATTAGGGTCCATCCATGATGGTTTTTAGTTGAAAAACACCCCTCTGTTGTCAAGATATTAAGATTGATTCACAAAAAAGATCTCCATGTGTTCCCCACACATGATATATGTTTCCCGAAAATATGAATAAAATAATTATCTTTAACTATTTTCTTGAATTTTATGGCGATCTGAAATGGATAATTGAAAGTTACATAGTTTTATGGTTATCACATAATGGAATCATGTATGTTGTTTTATTGTACTTCAAGACATAGGATTGGCTATTTTCATATGAGAAGGTGAGATGTTGTTTTTTACAAGTCTAGGAACTTGATTTCATATTGGATGAACTAGAAAGCACATGAATCTAAACCATTGGTTATGGTGTTTTCCTTAAATTTGTAGTGACACGTTCAACTTTTTGACAATTTTTCATCATATCAAGTCACAATATTCTTAGTTATATCATCTTCTATTGATATATAAACAAATTATAAAGGATTAGATAATTATTCGATAAGATTAATACTTCAATATAGTTAATCGACTTATAATGGGAAACATAATACTAGATTCCCTTAGTGGTATATTCCATGCTCAGTTGATGGAGGTGGAATTTGAGATGTTTTCCTTCATTGGTTTTTTAGGTGGAATAAGGTAAAATTAACTATCATTTATTAATTGTGGTACATCAAATATTTTTTCATTGACTGAGATAATCACATCTGGGAGATAATTTTATTGAGATTTTGTTTGACTATATTTTCTCATGTTATTCACTTGATGAAATATACTATTTTGGTGAAAACAATATCCTATATTAGAGGTGGAAAATGAACATAGTGGTTTTGTGATATGTCGTATTGTTTGAGTTTCACAGGTTCTTGTTGGAGTTTTATCCTAGTGCGACAAATAGAGATATATATATATCATGTATTAGTTCTATATACCAAGATTGATGAAAATTGTTATCAAGTTTATATCATGGTGACTCACCTATTAGTAGGTGAAGGCTGAGAAAAATATTCATATCAGTTTTATTAAACAACCTAATGTTCGAAAGTATAATTGAAAAATTTTTTAAAAGGATTTCATTAGTGGACTTCAATGATCAGAAAAATGACATCCCACTATCTGGGTGACCAATAACCAACTAACCAATCAAATTCACTTCATTCCCATTTGAGATGTATCTTTTGGCAATATAATGTGATATTTTTACATTGATTATATCATATATTATAATAGAGTTTATTTGATTATCATTTATGTATGAGATTACTCTTTCACATAAAATTTATGTATGTTATTTGTTGAGGAATGTTTAATAAATTTACATCAAATTTTGTTGTTCATCACTAAACATGCCCCAATAGAGATGACTATGGAAGATCCTAAGTCTATTTGTTTCCATTTCATGCTTAATTTTTATAAGATATGGGATGAAATCCTTGAGTTAGTTATTTTTTAAACAACCACGACTACCAATCCATCATCTACATAGAACCATTTTATTCCCTATATGGGGGACCATAAATGTTGTCCCATTATTTATATTGATTGGTAAGTCATCAATTTTAGGTCTATAAGTGGTGAGGTTGATGAGGTTAATGTATAGGTGAACTATGGTTATTTAATGACTACCCAGATCCATTTGATTTCCAAAACGAAAAAATATGGATACAATTGAAATTCAAAAAGTTAGAGAATTTGTTCTTAATGGTCATACCTAAATGTGGCATGATGAGATTTTTTTGAGGAATCATTTTATTTCCATGTATCATTCGAATATTCAATTTCATTTCTTTGGGTGTGAATGGTTTTTAATGATTTGGGTTTACCACATGAATCGATTTGGTGAAAAATGATATAAATTTTGTGTAGTTGAGTACATATATATGTGACCTATTTCACATTAATTATTTCATAAAAAGATTTTTTATGAATGAAATCATCTTTATCAAGTGCCTAGTGTGTAACATCCCAAGTAAGTAATGAATAATAGATATTTTTATCTATGTCTATTAATGATTAAGATAGTGTTATAGAGGCTTAATATGAAAATAAATACAATCTTATGCATGGAATACACTAATATTCGTAAAAGATTATTTTACTTCCTTTTGATGGCAAACCATTTTTGAATCTATAATTTGACAATTTTATAAACTATATTTGTCAAAATAAACTTATTCTTTATTATTGGGACATCAAAATTTACCTTGTGTGAATTTTTGCTCTTTTTCTGACAATGTTCATTTTCTAATGAATAGTGAAAAATACTGCATTTTACATCAAAACTGCTTTTTAATCTAATTTATTTATATGACTAGATTATGTTTTGAAGTGAAATTAGAATATATTTTTACCATTTTATCCAATGGTGGTCATTGGAATCAATTTCACTTTGAAATTAGACTTAAACTGGTGTCAATCTTTTGATACTTATTGTTTTGTAAAAACACGCTATTTGCTCTGGCAGCGGGAATTAATTATTAAATTAATTAATGTGACCTATATGTTTTGAATTTTGTAAAATAGACTTCATTTTTGAATTCGGAATATCAAATATAGCTTAGGGTGAATTTTTGGTAATTTTCTGAAAAACTTCAATTTTTGATGAATAGTGAAACCACTAAGTGGTAATCAAGCAAACTGATTTTTCAGTTAAATGAAAGTTTACCACTAATGTGTATTGAATTTTGAAAATCCGACATACATGGTTGTCATTAAGAAGTAAAATTTGGTTCAATGAGATTAAAATAATTTTTTGGTGAATAGTAACTTATTAAGTTCTTAATCACGATTAGCGGTAATTAGGGTAGTTTAAGGTATAAATAATACTTTAATAAAATGAAATGACCTAGACACATGTCCCAACCTCATTGGTTGTGTCATGGCCGACCATGACATGCCATGGGTCAACTTGGGGACCCCATGGATCCACATATGTTGGGAAATGACATAAATTACTTTTTATTTAATGTTAAAGTAAAAATGACACAAACATAATATGTTTTACGAAAACAATTTTTAAGTGGGGTTATACAAGTCCAAATTTTGATTATAAATAGTCATTGGAAAGATAAAAAGTCTTCCTACATCATAGTATTTTATTTATGATTTTTAGACATTAAATAAAGTAAATTATTTAAGACATAATAATGATGCAGCGATGACATCATTATTTGACGATTTAAATAAAATGGAAAGATAATATAAACTCTATAAACTACACATGCCCAAAACCAATTGGATGAGTGGATTTCGAACCCTTATCACATTATCCACGAATTATATCAATGTGGGACCTTTTAAAACCGAAACACATTTTCAAATAATGTAATATTTCTTTACTTTCCAAAAGTGCCCCTCCTCTCCTCTTATAAAAGGCCCCCACCTCTACCTCATTTCACACACTCTTCAAGCCTTTGGCTCGGCCAACCCTTGCCCATTTGCTCTCTCCACATCCCTCTCCTCATCCTAGAGGATTACCTTTGGGCAGAACCCTTTCAAAGGAAGCCTTTAGGCTCAAATCAAAAGGAGATACACTTTTAAAGGTAATTCATTCTCTCATGTTCATTTGTTTTATTTTGCTTCTCCAACCCCCTAAAATCATTTTATTTACTTACTTTGTAACAACACCAGTATATTCAATATACTAGGATGTTGTTATAAGATTTATTTGAGCTACACTCTCACACAACTACATCAAATGGTTAAAGAACATACGGTTTCTCTGGATGGCGAAATTCTGCCTCCCGAAACGATGATTGTTCAATACTCATTTAACACCTTCAAAGGTGGCCATTATGATGTCACTATTTTTATATATGATATATAATATGTTTATGTTTTCCTTAAGCTTCTGTTTTTTTCATTTTGGTCATACCTTTATGGTTTCCATTATGGGTAAAACACGATATCTTCATTTTAGGAAGTGCGGACTACCGCCCCCTAAAAGTGATTTGATTCGTTAATACCATATGTGGGATGTGTAAAGGATAAAGTTAATGATATTATATATGTTATTATACTGTAATTATAATATACTCTTATATAATTATGATTCCATTCCATAAAATATGAAATAGAAATGGAAGTAGCGTTCATGCGTACGTACGGCTTACCGTCTCCATGAACGGTGCATTTCATTTCTTACCTCTAAATGTGATGTAATATTATAAATGCATGTATGTACTGGATATATATGACATATATGATATCTACATCATGAATACCATTCTGGATATAGTGAACCTTTGACCAAATTAACAACATGTAAGTGTAAGAAGTCTATTTTTGACTTAAGAACCAAATACCGACAAAATGAACATTATTAACTTAACCGATTACATGATGTTAATAACATGGTATAAAAGGAATAATGAACTTGAAAAGGATTCATAAGAAAGTAGAGATTAACTCAAGTTTATTATTCAGGAGATTAAAGAACGGTCTGGTCAAGTCGGATACGAGGTATGGGACTTCGTCTCAATATCCTTTCGTTGAGGCATATTTTATTTTATACACAACTTTCTTTTATACCGTGTATAAACCACTTTGACTTTTACGTTTATTCAAAAGGAATCTTTTTTATACGAAGCGTTTACTAAACGACAAAAGGAGATGTTTTTGTCGTACGTATGCGGCGACAACGACTTCTCCGCCGTCGTGACCGTTATTTGAGTTTCGGCTTCCTCTACAAGCCATACCTTCTTTTTTTAAAAGAAAAATAAATACCATGTTTTACTTTAGTATTGAAAATGGTTTTCATAATGTTTTTATTATATCAATGTGTTGTATTGATATCTCGTGATTGAAATGTGGAAATGTTATGTTTCCTTTATGCATTTTTTATGTGACATGATTATGTTATGGTTCTTGGGCATTATTATGAAGACGGGTGGTTCCGTGATAAACTAAGGGCGGGTGAGCCCGTTATAGCTCTCCAATGCATTGGGTAACGCGAAGGAGTGAAACGTTAAGGTTTCTCCGAAGAGATTTTTAGGGAATATACTGTGATGGGTATTCCAAACGTAACCAAGAGGGTTACTCCCTACGTAAGAATGTTATGAATGCCTCAAGATACCTTTATGTATTATGATTTCTATGATTTATTCATGATTTTATGAGGTATCTTAAAGTGCCTATGTTTTATGGGTAAAGTATGATTTCATTCTTATGTATATATGAACTCATGTTTCCTTTCCATGTTTTTTTTATATAACCCATAATGAGTTTTTATGCTCATCCCAAGTTTTTGAAATGTTTTTCACAGGTCAAGGGAAAGGTACATGATAAGATGATAGAGTCAAGGATGTGTCAAGAAATAATCCATGTTTTATTTTAAATGTGTTTCCATTGATGGGAATGAGGAATACTAGCTTTATGTAACCACTTTGTTTATATGTGGAATGTAATGCAAGTTTTATGATCTAATTCTCTAAAACTCTAATCCCGAAAAGATCCTCAATGTGTAATCTTGTAATAACTCAAGATTAAGTAAGGTTTAAGGCTGAGGCTTAAAGTTGGTATCAGAGGTCAGTTTAGATAACTTTAGGAGTTAGAATTATATTAAATGATTATCCAAAAATATTTTTTCGAAATGATATAGCATTTAAAGATTACCATGTTGCTTCATCTAAGACATGTTTGTTCAGAATGGTTTTCTGCAGAGGAAACAGGGAAGCAGTGCTAGGAAGGCATACAGAAGGAAATAACCTTCCGAATCAGCATCCTGAGATGGTCGGAATTGGAACTGAACAATTTTTTGCAGTAATGGCGCAGTTGACTCAAGCGATAAATGGCGGTGGTATCCATGCACGAGATCAGCCAGATCAACCGCAGAGGAACATGTCAGTGGTGGAACATTTCATGAGGCAACATCCACCATCATTCAGAGGATCATCTGACCCTGTGCTAGCTGAAGGGTGGATTAAATCACTGGAGAAGATTTTTGATGTCATGGGGTGTTTAGACAATCAAAAGGTTAGTCTTGCTATTTACCGTTTGGAGGGTGAAGCAGATCAGTGGTGGTCTATGGTTAAAAATATCAGGGACGCCGATGAGATTTATTCTCTTGACTGGGATGAATTCAAAGGTATGTTTCTTGAGAAGTATTTTCCTAAGGATGTTCGACTTAGGATGGAAAAGCAATTCTTGTAATTGAGGCAAGAGGAAGACTCAGTGGCTGCCTATGAAGAAAGGTTCACTCGATTGGCATGGTATGCTCTAAATTTTTTCCGGGACCTTGATAGTAAAATCAATCGTTTTTACTTATGATTAAAGCCAAAATATCAAAGGGCATTAGCTTCTCGTGAGTTTAAAAGTTATGAAAAGCTTGTTCGATGTGCTGAGAAGGTGGAAATGGTGTTTGCCGATGACCAAGTTTTCTATAACAACCAGCAGAAGAAGAGACCGAGGTGGCAGGAGAAAGGTAAGAATTCTTCAAAAAAGTCTGATGGTAAGAGAACTAAGTTTCCAGTTTGTGATAAATGTGGCAAAAGGCATGCTGGGGAATGTCTTCTGAATTCTGGGAAGTGTTACCGATGTGGTAAGATGGGACATAAGGCTCGTGATTGCACTAAAAAGGATCAAGGTGAAGGTAAGAACAAATTTGATTTACAGTTAGTGAAATGTTATAAGTGCAATGAGACGAGTCACTATGCAAACGAGTGTCCGACAAGGAGCTTGAGTGATGGGAAGCAGCTAGACTACAAGCAGAAAGGGGTGGTGAAATCCTTTGCAACTACTTCAGCAGATGTCGAGCCATCAAATGAAGTTGTATCAGGTACTTTGTTTGTTTTTTCAAATTATGCCAGTGTGTTGTTTGATTCAGGGTCTACACATTCTTTCACCTCTGAAACCTTTTCTAGTAAAATGGGAATACCATCTCAAGAAATGACTCCTAAACTTTTGGTAAAAACACCTGGGGGAAATGTCGAGGCAAAAAGAATTTATAAAAATCTTCCTATCCTTATCTGTGGAAAGAACCTACTTGAAAACCTTATTGTTCTACCTCTAGTAGAGTTTGATGTTATCCTGGGTATGGATTGTCTTTCTATTTACCATGCTAAGATTAACTGTAGAGCTAAAGAAGTTTCTTTTCAGAAAGAATTTCAGTTTGTTTACAAGAATGAACTCTTACTTTTGATAACATATCAAGAGGCCGAGAAACTTGTAAAAGATGGAAATGAATGTTACCTTGCACACGTCTTTGAAAATAAAGGAACTGTTCAGATTAATGATGTGCCAGTGGTAAATGAGTATCCTGATGTTTTTCCTAATGAGTTGCCTGGAATAATACCAGATCGGGAAGTTGAGTTTACTGTTGACTTAGTTCCTGATGCTAAGCCAATTTCAAAACCCCCTTATCGAATGGCACAAATTGAACTTTTAGAGTTGAAGGAGCAATTGCAAGATTTATTAGAGAAAGGTTTCATTAGACCTAGCACATCACCATGGGGTGCTCCTGTTTTATTTGTTAAAAAAAAGATGGTTCTATGAGACTTTGCATTTATTATAGAGCCTTGAATAACATCACTGTTAAGAACAAATATCCTTTGCCTCATATCGATGATTTGTTTGATCAGCTCCAGGGAGCTCAGTTTTTTTCAAAGATTGACTTGAGATCGGGGTACCATCAGCTGAAGGTCAAGGAGGCAGATATTCCAAAGACCGTGTTCCGTACGAGATATGGCCATTATGAATTTCTAGTAATGCCTTTTGGGCTAACCGATGCACCTGCTGTATTCATGGACTAAATGAATAGAATTTTCCATGAGTTCTTGGATAAGTTTGTGGTGGTTTTCATTGATGATATTTTGGTGTTTTCTAAAAGTAAAGAGGAGCATGAAAAACATTTAAGGGTTATCTTGCAAACCTTAAAAGAAAATAAACTGTATGGGAAATTCAGCAAGTGTGAGTTTTGGTTGCAACAAATTTCTTTCCTTGGTCACATTGTTTCTAAAGATGGAATAACTGTTGATCCTGCAAAAACAAAAGTTGTGGAAGAATGGCCAAGACCCAAAAATGTAACCGAGATTCGTAGCTTCCTTGGTTTGGCGGGCTATTACCGAAGGTTTGTTAGAAATTTTTCACGGTTATCTAGTCCAATGACTAAGCTAACTCGGAAGGGTGTTAAGTTTATCTGGACAAAAGAATGCGATGATTGTTTTCAGGAATTGAAAAGAAGATTGGTGAATGCTCCAGTTTTGGCACTACCTTCTAGGAATGGTGAGTTTGTTATATACAGTGATGCTTCATTGAAAGGACTTGGTTGCGTCCTAATGCAGAATGATCAGGTAATTGCTTTTGCTTCACGACAGTTGAAAACTCATGAGGTAAATTACCCTACACATGATTTGGAATTAGCTTCTGTTGTTTTTGCTTTAAAAATTTGGAGGCATCATTTGTATGGAGTAAAGTGTGAAATATATACCGATCACAAAAGTTTAAAGTATATATTCACTCAGAAAGAGTTAAACATGAGACAAAGGAGATGGCTGGAATTAATCAAAGATTATGATTGTACAATTCATTACCATCCGGGAAAAGAAAATAAAGTGGCTGATGCTTTGAGTCAAAAAAGTAATGCTTCATTAACAATGTTACGGTTGGAACGTGATCCTTTGGTTAACGATTTGATGAACTTTGGCATAGATGTTGTTGGTGCAGGAAGTCCTTCTGTTTTGTTTCAGGTATCAGTGAGATCATCTCTATCAGATAGAATCAATCAAGCACAGAAGCAAGACAGTGAGTTGCAGAAAAAGGTAGAGCTGGTTCAGAAAGGTAAGTTGCCTGAATTCAACATTGATTGTGATTGTGTTTTGAGATTTGGGAAGAGATTGTGTGTGCCTTGTGATTCACAATTGAAGAGAGAGTTGTTATGTGAAGCTCATAGTTCTCCGTTTTCAGTTCATCCGGGCAGTACTAAGATGTATAGAGATCTGCGGGAGTATTACTGGTGGGATGGAATGAAAAGAGACATTGCTGATTTTACTGTGAAGTGTTTGACTTGTCAGCAGGTTAAAGCAGAGCGGCAGTTACCAAAAGGGATGCTTCAGCATTTACCAGTTCCAGAGTGGAAATGGGAGAATATATCCATGGACTTTGTTGTTGGATTACCGAAGACATCTCGAGGTAATAATGCAATCTGGGTTATTGTTGATCGCTTGACCAAATATTCTAAATTCCTTGCTATACGAGATACTTTCTCTCTTGATCAAATTTCCCGTTTGTATCTTAAAGAGATAGTCAGGTTACATGGAGTTCCTCTCTCCATTGTATCAGATCGTGATCCCAGGTTTACTTCTAACTTTTGGAAAGGCCTTCAGAAGTCGTTGGGTACTGAATTAAATTTTAGTACAGCTTTTCATCCTCAATCAGATGGGCAGTCAGAACGAACAATTCAGACATTGGAGGATATGCTACGAGCTTGTTCTATGGATTATCAGGGAAGTTGGGACCAACATCTTTCTTTGGTTGAGTTTTCATATAATAACAGTTTTCATTCTAGTATACAGATGGCACCATTTCAGGCATTATATGGGAAGCGGTGTCGAACTCCAGCTTTCTGGGATGAAGTGGGTGAAAGGAAGTTGATGGGACCAGAGTTGGTAGAAGAGATGGCAGAAAAAGTTCAGCTGATTCGGAAACACATGAGAACAGCTCAGAGCAGGCAGAAGAGTTATGCGGATAACCAGAGGAAGGATCTATCTTTCGAGGTAGGTGATCATGTTTTTCTCAAGGTTTCTCCTTGGAAAAGTGTGATGAGATTTGGTAAGAAAGGAAAGCTGAGTAAAAGGTTTGTTGGACCATACGAAATTCTTGAGAGAGTTGGATCAGTTGCGTACCGAGTGGCTTTACCTCCGAGTTTATCTCAGGTACACAATGTTTTTCACGTTTCGATGTTGAGAAAGTATATGCCAGATCCATCTCATGTTTTGAGTCTAGAGGTAGTTCAGCTGGAAGAGAACCTATCTTATGAGGAACAACCGGTCCAGATTCTTGACCACAGGGAGCAAGTGTTACGGAATAAGGTGATTAAGCATGTAAAGGTTTTGTGGAAAAACCACATGATTGAAGAGGCAACATGGGAATCTGAAAATGCAATGAGGGATAAGTACCCCCATTTATTCGATAAGTAAATAAATTGCGGGGACGCAATTTTTTAAAGGGGGGAAGGATGTAACATCCCATGTAAGTAATGAATAATAGATATTTTTATCTATGTCTATTAATGATTAAGATAGTGTTATAGAGGCTTAATATGAAAATAAATACAATCTTATGCATGGAATACACTAATATTCTTAAAAGATTATTTTACTGCCTTTTGATGGCAAACCATTTTTGAATCTATATTTTGAAAATTTTATAAACTATGTTTGTCAAAATAAACTTATTCTTTATGATTGGGACATCAAAATTTACCTTGTGTGTATTTTTGGTATTTTTCTGACAATGTTCATTTTCTAATGAATAGTGAAAATTACTGCATTTTACATCAAAACTGCTTTTTAATCTAATTTATTTATATGATTAGATTATGTTTTGAATTGGTTTTGAATTGAAATTAGAATATATTTTTACCATTTTATCCAATGGTGGTCATTGGAATCAATTTCACTTTGAAATTAGACTTAAACTGGTGTCAATCTTTTGATACTTATTATTTTGTAAAAACACGCTATTTTCTCTGGCAGTGGGAATTAACTATTAAATTAATTAATGTGACCTATATGTTTTGAATTTTGTAAAATAGACTTCATTTTTGAATTCGGAATATCAAATATAGCTTAGGGTGAATTTTTTGTAATTTTCTGAAAAACTTCAATGTTTGATGAATAGTGAAACCACTAAGTGGTAATCAAGCAAACTGATTTTTCAGTTTTATGAAAGTTTACCACTAATGTGTATTGAATTTTGAAAATCCAACATACATGGTTGTCATTAAGAAGTAAAATGTGGTTCAATGAGATTAAAATAATTTTTTGGTGAATAGTAACTTATTAAGTTCTTAATCACGATTAGCGGTAATTAGGGTAGTTTAAGGTATAAATAACACTTTAATAAAATGAAATGACCTAGACACATGTCCCAACCTCATTGGTTGTGTCATGGCCGACCATGAAATGCCATGGGTCAACTTGGGGACCCCATGGATCCACTTTTGTTGGGAAATGACATAAATTACTTTTTATTTAATGTTAAAGTAAAAATGACACAAACATAATATGTTTTACGAAAACAATTTTTATGTGGGGTTATACAAGTCCAAATTTTGATTATAAATAGTAATTGGAAAGATAAAAAGATTTCATACATCATAGTATTTTTTTTTTGATTTTTAGACATTAAATAAATTAAATTATTTATGACATAATAATGATGCAGCGATGACATCATTATTTGATGATTTAAATAAAATGGAAAGATAATATAAAATCTATGAACTACAAATGTCCAAAACCAATTGGATGAGTGGATTTCGAACCCTTATCACCTTATCCACGAATTATATCAATGTGGGACCTTTTAAAACAGAAACACAATTTCAAATAATGTAATATTTCTTTACTTTCCAAAAGTACCCCTCCTCTCCTCTTATAAAAGGCCCCCACCTCTACCTCATTTCACACACTCTTCAAGCCTTTGGCTCGGCCAACCCCTGCCCATTTGCTCTCTCCACATCCCTCTCCTCATCCTAGAGGATTCCCTTTGGGAAGAATCCTTTCAAAGGAAGCCTTTAGGCTCAAATCAAAAGGAGATACACTTTTAAAGGTAATTCATTCTCTCATGTTCATTTGTTTTATTTTTCTTCTCCAACCCCCTAAACTCTTTTTATATACTTCCTTTGTAACAACACCAGTATCTTCAATATACTAGGATGTTGTTATAAGATTTATTTGAGCTACACTCTCACACAACTACATCAAATGGTTAAAGAACATACGGTTTCTGTGGATGGCGAAATTCTGCCTCCCGAAACGATGATTGTTCAATACTCATTTAACACCTTCAAAGGTGGCCATTATGATGTCACTATTTTTATATATGATATATAATATTTTTATGTTTTCCTTAAGCTTCTATATTATTTCATTTTGGGCATACCTTTATGGTTTCCATTATGGGTAAAACACGATATCTTCATTTTAGGAAGTGCGGACTACCGCCCCCTAAAAGTGATTTGATTCGTTAATACCATATGTGGGATGTGTAAAGGATAAAGTTAATGATATTATATATGTTATTATACTGGAATAATAATATACTCTTATATAATTATTATTCCATTCCAGAAAATATGAAATAGAAATGGAAGTAGCGTTCATGCGTACGTACGGCTTACCGTCTCCATGAACGGTGCATTTCATTTCTTACCTCTAAATGTGATGTAATATTATAAATGCATGTATGTACTGGATATATATGACATATATGATATCTACATCATGAATACCATTCTGGATATAGTGAACCGTTGACCAAATTAACAACATTTAAGTGTAAGAAGTCTATTTTTGACTTAAGAACCAAATACCGACAAAATGAACATTATTAACTTAACCGATTACATGATATTCATAACATGGTATAAAAGGTATAATGAACATGAAAAATATTCATAAGAAATTAGAGATTAACTCAAGTTTATTATTCAGGAGATTAAAGAATGATCTATTCAAGTCGGATACGAGGTATGGGACTTCGTCTCAATCTCCTTTCGTTGAGGCATATTTTATTTTATACACAACTTTCTTTTATACCGTGTATAAACCACTTTGACTTTTATGTTTATTCAAAAGGAATCTTCTTTATACGAAGAGTTTACTAAACGACAAAAGGTAATGTTTTTGTCGTACGTATGCGGCGACAATGACTTCTCCGCCGTCATGACCTTTATTTGAGTTTCGGCTTCCTCTACAAGCCATACCTTCTTTTTTTAAAAGAAAAATAAATACCATGTTTTACTTTAGTATTGAAAATGGTTTTCATAATGTTTTTATTATATCAATGTGTTGTATTGATATCTCGTGATTGAAATGTGGAAATGTTATGTTTCCTTTATGCATTTTTTATGTGATATGATTATGTTATGGTTCTTGGGCATTATTATGAAGACGGGTGGTTCCGTGATAAACTAAGGGCGGGTGAGCCCGTTATAGCTCTCCAATGCATTGGGTAACGCGAAGGAGTGAAACGTTAAGGTTTCACCGAAGAGATTTTTAGGGAATATACTATGATGGGTATTCCAAACGTAACCAAGAGGGTTACTCCCTACGTAAGAATGTTATGAATGCCTCAAGATACCTTTATGTATTATGATTTCTATGATTTATTCATGATTTTATGAGGTATCTTAAAGGGCCTATGTTTTATGGGTAAAGTATGATTTCATTCTTATGTATATATGAACTCATGTTTCCTTTCCATGTTTTTTTATATAACCCATACTAAGTTTTTATGCTCATCCCAAGTTTTTGAAATGTTTTTCACAGGTCAAGGGAAAGGTACATGATAAGATGATAGAGTCAAGGATGTGTCAAGAAATAATCCATGTTTTATTTTAAATGTGTTTCCATTGATGGGAATGAGGAATACTATCTTTATGTAACCACTTTGTTTATATGTGGAATGTAATGCAAGTTTTATGATCTAATTCTCTAAAACTCTAAACCCGAAAAGATCCTCAATGTGTAATCTTGTAATAACTCAAGATTAAGTAAGGTTTAAGGCTGGGGCCTTATATAGTGAAAATCAAGGACTAGCAGGATAAGACCCTATAGAGACACATGATCCCAAAGGTAAATATTTTTTTGGTATCAATGTCATCTATAGGAGTGATCTTAGGTGTAAAATAATTTTATATCGGCCTAGTTCCCTCAAATGTTAGAATTGTTTATTTTTATTAAAATATATATAATTTCATTACTAGAGCATTTAGATATTTGTACTTTTAAATTATTTCATTTAAATATTTTAAAAAATATGTTCTTATCTATTTTCAAGGTTTTATGGTCCTTTTAAATTTTGATAGTCTTTAAATTATTTATATAATTTTAAAATGTTTTTTTATTTTTTATTGAAAAATTAATATCATATTAATGGATCCCCAAATAAGAATTCCAACATTACAGATGTGTATGTGATGTGGAGTTTTCTGAGGAGAAGAGTAATTTTCAAACCTAATCATTGGCTTCCGAGATATGATTTTTCAAGCAAACCTTTATTTTAATATGTTATCATAAAAATTGGTAATAGATATATTTCAAATCATACTCTAAGAGGATTATCCATCATATATAATGATTACACCTAGTTTATACTATAAAAATAGTTCATTATTTGTGAGAACATGTACATTACGTCAAGGATTATATATAATCATTGAAATGACATGGAACCACTATCATGGTTTGGAAATGTTTTTTAAAAAATTTCTTCATTCATTAGAAAATTAAAAATTAATTTTTTATTGTGAGAATGTTCAAGATTTCATAAGATCTTCGAAAAAAGTTTTTTTCAAAGATATTTTTTTAGTATTTTATGTAAAAAGTTTTATATTTTTTATAGATAATTATTCTCTGTGTATTTATATTTGAAACATAGATTATCATGATGTATCTAATACCTCTGTATGATTCCTATTATGAATTCTAGAAACATTATTCAATGAATTCTTGTTCCCTACATTCATTATTAAACAAAAACATATATATATATATATATATATATATGAACATTCATATGGATAGAAATCACACTTTCCATGGTCTAATGTAATTCATCCCTTGTATAAGAAAAAATTTGTATCATTAGCATATAAAATAATTGTAGATTCAATGTCATGTAACTCGATTTGGAAAAGAAACCAAGGACCAATGATGTTGGAGATGGTATCACGAGTAAATAATAAGGATAACCTTAGTGTATAACATAGGAATATTGTGATGTACCGTGACATGAATTTTGTAAATAAATAGTGAATGATAAGTTGTGGTTGATCTTGGTAGATATTTTGTTGATCCACATCCATAAAGGTAGTCTAGAAAGTTTCACAAATAACTCTAGAGTTGTTTATCATAGAAGATAGTGGAGGCATAACCTAAGGTGACTGAAATAGTGATAATAATGGCATAAATATGGGGTGGTTAAAGATTCTAAATTTTAAATTCATGATCACATCGCATGTGATACCAAAATAGAAGTCATTTATATCACTAAATATGGTGGACATGGATTAAATAGAAACATAAAAAATGATCTATGTGCCAATAAAAATCATACTCCATATTTATAATTAGAAATGACTCAACATATATTGATTGCATTCCGAGCAAAATATTAGGCTCAGACATTATATACACTATTGGGAATGTGATTTATTTCAAAATAAATACTCGAACACATATAATAATTAATTTTTAGGTAATATAAATGTCCCAAAAACCATGAACATTACTTGTACATGATTCTTATTTCACCCTCACATGATAGGTTCATGTAATTGCATTCCCAAATTTCTACTAAGGCACATATTCATTTCTATAGGTATATATGTCTTTCACTATGTTATTTATGTTCTTTTTCTTAATTTCTTTAATGTGTCTTAGAAATATAATATTAAATCTAATCTGCATGAATTTTTTCATAGTACCTAATTATATAATATTCTTTCTCATTGAATGCCATTTATGAGTTGAATTGGGAAAACTGATATTCTTATTATCATATATATGACTATAGGGACCAATTGGGGTGTTTATATAAAACATATATTTATGATAACCCCATGTTTTCTTGGAAAGGGTCCTATATACTTATTGATCTTATACTCCACAATAATAATATTTATGAATATTAATTATTCCCAATATAACAAATGGAATCAATACTCTACCATGTGGTGGGGCACAATCCTACATGACTGGAGTAATTATTCCCTTGTGTTTTGGGTTAGGATTCTTTTTAGGGGTCTGTTACTCCATTTATTGTTACTAAATTCAATGAGATTATTTCACCCAACATATTTTTATTTTTTCATGGATTTTGTTAGTGTTGGGTAAATTTTTTACTATAGGTTCACTAAAAAATGAATGTTCAATTTCAAATGATATATGACATGTTAGTGGGATAATTTAATTTGACATTAACTAGGGGTTTAATAGATTTACCGTTCCTATTTATTTTTACTATATTTTTTCTCTACATATTTCCTAGTATTTTAAATTGGATTATTTTTATCTCCTTTTTGGTAATCCTAATAGGTATTTTTATACTCAATCATGTATGATATTCCTACCCACATATGTTATTTTTATGTAGGTAATGCATTTTTTGGATGAGAATTTGATAAATAATGAGTTAAAAGACCCAAATCAATTATCTTATTAATACCGATGGTTATAAATGGTTCTTGTGTCTAGAGTTGGGTTAGCATTGATATTCCTCATTTATTTAGTTTGATAACATTCTGTGTTATATGAATTTGGTTTTATATTAACCACTTTTATTATGATGTTTCAATTTTCAATCTCTATTGGTATTTATCATGTATCACATTCACTATATATTATAGAAAATGGATACATCATAATTTAATGGTAATATTTTGAATTTGAGATAACTGGATATTTATAGGTTATTTTTATAATACCTCAAATGCGTGTGATATTCCTTCTTAGTGTTGGTAATCATCCCTAAGTCTCTTGGAGAGGGTCTTTTTGTGGAGAAAAAAACATTCCACCAGCCCCAATGGGGTCCCGGTGTGTCATTTTATAATAATGTTTATCATATTTAGGGAATAATAATGTATCTTAACATGGGATTTAGTTTATTATCATAGTTTTATTACATTATTATTTATTGTTATCAATATTTCATGCTCTTTGGTTACCATTTTAAATTATTTATCAGGGAAATTGATGTCAAAATTTATAATATGGGATGATGAATCATCTCAAGTAGGATATTGGTGTCCAAATTTAGAAACTCATTTTGAATTATGAATATGTTCATAACATACTTCCCAATAATAGTAATAATTTTGTTGGCATAATTTTCCACCATAATGTGGAGAACACTCATTTAAGAGGTGATTTATCGATTATGGTATATAATAGAAACTCTAGATAAGGAAGACCATTAAATTCCCATGAAATAGGGAATATCAAAATCATTGCACAAGGTTGTTTGTCAATGTATATTAAACTATATTCTAAATGATTCGTGGAAGGGTAATCATGAATTTTACTCTATATAGTGGGGAATTAAGAGATTATATGTCAACTCTTATTATAGCCAAAGAAATTTGATGTTTTTGGATCATGAAAAACATTATAAATGATTAATTTAATAATTAATATTGGATTTAAGAGTTTCTAGATCATCTCCAACAAATATATGGATTAAATTTCTCATCATTAAAAGATTTTATGATTCATTATATTATTAGGATTGAGTTTTAATATTTAGTACCTCCTCACAAACAAGACGAAGAATTACTAGCTCGTCATCAATAGTTTTTTGGATTATTGGTTCATCTCCAATAAGATAACACCTTGGCTCATAACAAATTGGTTGTATGGGTATATAAAAGTTATTAGTTTAGTATAATACATTATAATAAATTATACCCAAGATTACTGTCCAATTTTGTAAGGAATAATGATTATGGTGAGGTTTTTTTGTATCACAATTATTCTTAGTGTTTCATTGGATTTGTTTTCATCCAAGAAGGATTCAAAATGAATAAGGGGATTCACTAGAAAACCACTAGTGATTTCTTGATTTTATGTGACTAATAGTGGGATCAAATGTTCATTGGCATGAAACTAAAGGAATTAAATATTAAAAATCTCATCATAAGTGGAATTATAGATCCATTGAAATTCCATCTATGTAATTAACTATTAATTATCCTATAACACGTGTAATTACATAAAGGTATAATGATAATAATTACGAGTTGTGATGGATTTGTTTTCCTAACTATGAATGATTAAAAGTTATTATGGGTATTTTCAAGACTTACAGTAGTGGAAGGTGTGGTATTTATGGGATTTATATAATTAAAGGGGATTCAAAACAATCAATGTTAATGGAAAAAAATTTATTTTGTGGTGAAAATTTTATTGACATGTGATTGGTTACATTTTTCCATTTAAGGTCATGTGATAATGTCCAATGGTGTAACTTGTTTGGTCAAATTGGTAGGATATATTTTTTAGTGTAGTTTTAGATTATATAACATGAAGTGCCCAGATCAGTGTGAATCACTGAGAGGGGGAGGGGCTGAATCAGTGATCTCTTAAATCTTTTTACTAATTGATTCATAATCAATTAAACCTCTATGGCTGGTTAAATCCTCGGTCCACTCTTCTTGTATCTCTCAACCTTTCCCTTATGATGCAGTAATGAAAAGGCATAGGACACAAGGATTTACAAGGTTCGGCACCAAAGGCCTACGTCCTTGCCATGTTGGTTATACGCCCCAACATGGTTTCTTCCATAATAATCTGTTAGTATTACAATGGTCGATACAGAGTCCCACTGTATCTCTCCTGAGTCCCACAGGAGGGTCTTTATATTGCATCCGACAGTGTTACCAAATTCCCACTGGCCTACTCCAGAATCCCACTGAAGACTTCTTCCGCCCTGAGTCTCACAGGAGGCTTCTCCTGGCTCCTTGAGTCACACGAGTAGCTCTTCTTCACTTTAGCTCTTCAAGTATCTTCAGCAGCCTGGGATAAAGGCTACTGGCCATGCTCTATACCTCTTCTCACTTGTGATGAACAGGTCTTCTCGTCTTTCTCGGTCTTTATCACCTTCTTCTAAGGATGACCCGACCTCTCTCTTCAACTACTGAATACTCAGACAACTGATATCTTTAACATCAGTATGGTCCAGTCTCACATCATGCACTGAGTGCATGGCATCACTGCTTCCTCGTGCACTTACTGCATGGCCTCTCAAAACTCTTCAAGAACTCTTGGTCTTGGACTCCTCAAATGCACACTTACTGATTTGATCTTGTTCACGTGTGCATGTGCATGCATGCAAGCATGCACTCCCCTTCTTCTTCTCTTGGTGAAATAAACCCACAAAGGGTGTAACACTTTCAGCACACACCTTCTTCTTGTCCTTCATACATTTTATTCCTTTTTCTTACACACTTGAATGTGTGTTTTACTTGGTGTGAGTATCTACTTCTTCTAAGTGTAAACACTTTTAGTGCAGACACTAGGTTCGGCCTTGTTGATTTTGTTTGCACCCACTTTGTTCACTTTGCAAACACAAGATGCAAGCCTTGCCTTCCACTTCTTGTACACACTTAGTTACGGCCTCCCACTTTGTTTGTTAAGCACACACACAACTTAAGTGTGGTCTTCACTTGGTGCACACACAACACTCGTAGGTTCTTCTTCTTCACTTGGCACTCAAAGGGTGCAAGATGGATCAAGCGCGCAAGTGCAACCGCCTTGGGCACGCAAGGTTGCTACTTCCACGGGTGTGCAAGGTGCAACACCGCGGGGTGTGCAAGTGCAAGGGCACAAGCAGCCGTGCAAACACCTCCTGCCGTACAAGTCCGTGGGTAGAGAGGGATGCAACCACAGGCGCGCAAGGATTCGGCCACGAGTCTTCCTCTCGCGCAAGGAAGGCGCGTAGGGGACATTCCCTTCACCTCTTTTGCGCAAGGGGTGAGCGAAAGGAACCTCACGAAGCCAAGGGGTGGCTCTGGGCTTCTTAAATTCTTCGTGAGGCAGAGAGCACTCACGGGACTCTTCAAAGTTGCAGCAAGCTAACAGAGAGCCTCGGCCTCTCTTTTATAGGCAGAGGCAGTGCAAAATCTTCCGCGGGATATAAATTCAAACTCCCGAAATTTTCAGGTTTTCAAGATTCTTCAAATCTTGATTTGCTCTTCTGTTTCACGCGGGTTCTTTATTTTTCTGCCTTATCCACGTGCATGTGTTTTAGAACGTGTGCATGCCCTATTCTCTTCCAATCCATGCAAAGCATCAATACATCGAAGCCTCAGAAACTTCGTTTTGCCTCGGCCTTGTTCGAAATCTCATCACATTGCATGCATGCTTATTTTGTTGCATGGATGTGTTCATTACATCTAGACGAACTCCATGGACACTTCAGCTCAATCAATGATTGTCGGGAACTCAAAATACGATGGTCGGAGTGGCTCTGGTTCGAAGGAGGAGTCGCGGGTGGCCTCGTGCGAGCTAAAGGTAGAGGACGACTCCTCAACCGTCGGATCCGGAGATGATAAGACATCGAACGGCCGCGATCAGAAGATCTCGCACGGGATGCGATGAGCGGCTGTGATCAGCCGCGCGATTGGATGGGCGGCCAGGATCTCTTCCGCGGCAAAATCCCACGTCCCACATCGAAATGAACCATAGATTTTCCGTGGGTTATCAACCAGCCGCTCCCAGAGACGGCCAGTTGAACTTCTCCCTCCACGGTGTCGCCCCGCACCATGTTCTCTCTGCGGGCGCGCTCTACGCCCACCTCTGCTCTTTTTGGGCACGCTATGCGCCCACTATGCACTCTCGGGCGCACGCTCTGGCGCCCACGCTCCGCAGGCTTCACTCCCCTGCGTGGCCCCGGTTTACACACGGCCGCGGCCTCTCGGGCTGGCCCCATGGGATCCCCATGGGCGTGGTGACTCTTGAGTCCCACAAGAGCCTTGGGTCGAACCCTTAAGGCTTGGCCCTTGAGGTTGGCTAATTTTTTGCTTCTTAAACACTATGTACTTTGTTTAAAGACAAAGTAACTAAGTGTAAAATGCCTTTTGCAACTGAAGCCATTCTTCTACTTCATTTCCTCTTCTTTATTTCTTCTTCTTCATTAGAATTCCTCCAATTATCTTCAACATTTATTCATTACTTAGTAATGGAAATCACGAAGGGTCTTCATCTTCAACCGAGCTCCTTAGTCACATAATTTCTTCCATGGGCTTCTTTGATCTAATCAGAGATCATATTGGTTCTTCTTCTAATTCAGATGCACTAAGAAATAGTACATGGACTTCACTAGCACCACTTCATCCACTTAGTTACTGTGGATGGATCACTTCACCTCCTCATGCATTGTGAAGACAATTTATGGTCTACTAACATTGTTGTGACATTGTATCTAGTTGATACAAGTTCTTTGAACTTAAGGACCAGTTCAACAATCGTCAGATATAATGATGCTACATCATCATTCTTCAAGTGTTGTCACTTAGTATCACCTTGATACAAGTATTGGAACATTAAGAACAACTCTACAATCGTCTGATATCCATAGAGAATGTTTCAATCACAACATCCTATTTCCCTTAGTGAATCTCCTAAGTGACATGCATCTTAGTACCATGGACATTCTCCTTTCCTCACCAACACCATCACATCCTTTGTCATTCACATCTTGACATTCCTTGACATCCATCCACTCATTCCTTGAGGACAACATACCTCATTGACAACAAATGCAACACAGTGCACTTCAATCGCCCCCTTTGTATTTGTTGGCAATACACTAGAGCACATATGAATGGGTCAATATGTGTGCCAATATTTCTCCCCCTTATTGGCAATAAAATGTAAAGGTGTGGTGTGGTTCTCTTCAAAAAATCACTTCCTCCCTTTGCAAAGTATTTTATTGAAAAACAATGAGGGAGGGATGATGTCACATGTTCTCTTTAGCAAAGAACCTTTAGCAAATCAACTCTAAGTCTATGTGGGCTAACCCGGGGTAGAAAACAAGAGTGATGTAACCAAGGAACTCAATGATGTCCAAAATTCACTGTACATGTGAGATCATGCAAGGGGTTTGAAATTTTTCAGATATAACAATGAATTGAAAAATCCTGCACATACTTCACAAAACTCATTAGAAAGTTCAGGTGCAAAGATAAAGCTCTCCCTTTCAACTATTTGTCTTCAATCAATAATCCCCCTTAATTGTCATGATGAATACAATTAAGAAACAAGGGATGAAAGTATGATTGTAATACCTTCACTTTTCTCAAGATGGTATTAAATCTCAGAATCCCATCTTCTACAGATTGGATCCCCCTCAAGGGGTGCACTCCATTCTGTCCAAACCATCCTCCAATTGAGAATGATCATCATCTTCAATTCCCTGAAATTTTAGCACATGTAAATTCAAGTGGTTAGCGAATAAGATGGAACCTCCTTAGTTCATCAATGTGAACAACAAGGTTGAAGAGGTTCTCTCAACCAAGATGTCCCATTTTCACCATTCTTCACACTTTCACATTTGATCTTCAATGATTTTTGTGCTGGTGTGGATATCAATACATCTTCATGTGAAATCTTCTTCTTCCCTTTTTCCTTAGCAATTGCCAGAACATTATCTTCAGCTCTTTGCAGATCTTTGGAAAGTTGCAACTCATTAGGCCATATGACTAGTAAGTCACTTGGAAGTGTGGTCTCAGTTCTGGATATTCCACATGGTTCCTTTGATGCTTTCAAGCTACCTTTCTTAGGAAACATGTTTTCAACCAATCCCTTCTACTTCTTTCTGGATGGATTTTCTGTTTGAGTCCAGTCTGCCTCTTTTGAATTCCATGGCTTGTTCACAAAGATCCATGGTATGACCTTTCTTTCCACAGTAGAAGCATGTTTTCTTGGTGGTCCTTCTAGATGCATCCCCCATCTTGGACTTAGAATCCAAGGACTTCTCTTCCTTTTTCAACATCTTCTTGGGATCATTGTCACCTTTCTTCTGTTTGCTTCCCAAGGATTCTTTCTGAGCCAAGTCATGTGATCTTTTCTTCTTTTGAGCTCAGGATACAGTTGGAGATTGACATGTATCTTTTTGACCACTTTTGCAATCATCCCAGATGTTGTCAAGTAATCCAAATCTATTTGCAGTAAACAGATGTCTCTGGACCTGTGGATGCTTATTCTTTTCCTCTGGCTTTCTCCCCCTTAGCATGGGCTTCCTTTGTGCTTTTTCATTCAGAGGATTGTACCTAAAATCTTTTGCACAATGCCCATACTTGTTACAACGCCAACACTGACCCGCAAATCTTGACCTCTTTAGTCCTTCTGATTATTGGGCAGTTTTCTTGAACTGCTGTGTTGTTTCAAGAGAGCTCTCTTTCGTCATTGACTTCATCCATACTTGTTTAGAGTTATTCTTCCATCCTGCACTTTTTATGGAAACACATTTAGAAGCATGAGTACAAGATGGGATGGATGGTACCTTCTTCTTATAAGATGTTTCCCTTTTATTAGAGGATGTCTTTATTTTAGAATCATCCTGCTCAATGCCCACTTGAGTGGCAACATTTCTTCTTCCAGCTGTCTGGGAGGCTTTGGCTTTGGGTGATGGCTGATTTTTCAATATCACCTCTAATTCTAAACACTTCATGTTAAGGGAGTTCTTCTCATCTTCAACAGTTCTTAGATCTCCTTCCCATTTCTCTTCCAGCTGTTTCATCTGGTCTTCATGCACCTTATTCATTTCAAGAAATGAGTTGTCAAGCTCCTTCACCCTTTTTACTTTGTCTTCAAGTTGAGTATCTTTAACAACCATTGATAATCTATGCCTCTTCATCCAGTGAATGGTAAACATATTTGATTATTACTTTAAAGAATTCTTTCTCAGAAAGGATTCTTTGCAATTCTTCAGCAGTGTCTACATATCTTTCATTGCAAAGAGAAACGGTTTCATCTTTAGCCTTCACCAGCTTTCTGAGAGTGTTGGTTATGCCAACCCTTTTTTCCAATTGATCTTCCATTGCATTGGCTTCTTCTTCTAACTGTGATTTATCTTCTTGAAGATCAAGGATGCCTGTAGCTATACACATTGCCACTTCCTTGGGGACTGTCTTCTGAAGATATTCGATTGCATTTTGAAGATCATTCATTATTCCAACTTCATCACAGCTAGGACAAGCTTTCTTCATCTTCTTGGCCTGTTTCTTCTTTCTATTTTTCTGAGTCTTGGAAGATATCTCCATTTGAGGCTAGACGCTCATTTCCTCAAATCTGCACTTCATAAAGACTCCCTGGGATCTTTTAGAGGCAACCTTCACTCTGATACCAATTGAAGTGCCCGGATCAGTTTGAATGACTGAGAGGGGGAGGGGGTGAATAAGTGATCCCTTAAATCTTTTTACTAATTGATTATTAATCAATTAAACCTCTATGGATGGTTAAAGCCTCGATCCACTCTTCTTGTATCTCTCAACCTTTCCCGAATGATGCAGTAATGAAAAGGCACATGACACAAGGATTTAAAAGGTTCGGCACCAAAGGCCTACGTCCTTTCCATGTTGGTTATACGCCCCAACATGGTTTCTTCCATTATAATCTGTTAGTATTACAATGGTCGATACAACGTCCCACTGTATCTCTCTTGAGTCCCACAGGATGGTCTTTATACTGCGTCCCACAGTGTTACCAGAGTCCCACTGTCCTACTCCAGAATCCCACTGAAGACTTCTTCCACCCTGAGTCTCACAGGGGGCTTCTCATGGCTCCACGAGTCACACGAGTAGCTCTTCTTCACTTTAGCTTTTCAAGTATCTTAATCAGCCTGGGATAAAGGCTGCTGGCCTTGCTCTTTACTTCTGCTCACTTGTGATGAACAGGTCTTCTCATCTTGCTCGGGATTTATCACCTTCTTCTAAGGATGACCCAACCTCTCTCTTCAACTACTGAATACTCAGACAACTGATATCTTTAACATCAGTCTAGTCCAGTCTCAGCATGCACTGAGTGCATGGAATCACTGCTTCCTCATGCACTGACTGCATGGCCTCTGAAAAATCTTCAAGAACTATTGGTCTTGGACTCCTCAAATGCACACTTACTGATTTGAGCTTGTTCACGTGTGCATGTGCATGCATGCAAGCATGCACTCCCCTTCTTCTTCTCTTGGTGCAATAAACCCACAAAGGGTGTAACACTTTTAGCACACACCTTCTTCTTGTCCTTCACATATTTTATTCCTTTTTTCATACACACATGAATGTGTTTTTTACTTAGTGTGAGTATCTACTTCTTCTAAGTGTATACACTTTTAGTACACACACTAGGTTCAGCCTTGTTGATTTTGTTTGCACCCACTTTGTTCACTTTGCAAACACAAGGTGAAAGCCTTTCCTTCCACTTCTAGCACACACTTAGCTACAGCCTCCCACTTTGTTTGTTAAGCACACACACAACTTAAGTGTGGTCTTCACATGGTGCACACACAACACCCGTAGGTTCTTCTTCTTCACTTGGCACTCAAAGGGTGGAAGATGGATCAAGCGCACAAGTGCAACCGCCTTGGGCACGCAATGTTGCTACTACCTCGGGTGTGCAAGGTGAAACACCGCAGGGCGCGCAAGTGCAAGGGCACAAGCGGCCGCGCAAACACCTCCTTCCGCGAAAGTCCGTGGACAGAGAGGGATGCAACCACGGGCGCGCAAGGATGCGGCCACGGGTCTTCCTCTCGCGCAAGGAAGGCACGCAGGGGACTTTCCCTTCACCTCTTTCGCGCAAGGGGTGTGCGAAAGAAACCTCACGGAGCCAAGGGGTGGCTCCGGGCTTCTTAAATTCTTCGCGAGGCAGAGAGCACTCACGGGACTTCTCAAAGTTTCAGCAAGCTAACAGAGAGACTCGGCCTCTCTTTTTATAGGTAGAGGCGGTGCAAAATCTTCCGCGGGATATAAATTCAAACTCCCGAAATTTTCGGGTTTTCATGATTCTTCAAATCATGATTTGCTCCTCTGTTTCACGCGGGTTCTTTATTTTTTAGCCTTCTCCACGTGCATGTGTTTTAGAACGTGTGCATGCCCTATTCTCTTCCAATCCATACAAAAAATGAGTACACCGAAGCCTCGGAAACTTCGTTTTGCCTCGGCCTTGTTCGAAATCTCATCACATTGCATGCATGCTTATTTTGTTGCATGGATGTGTTCATTACATCCAGACGAACTCCATGGACACTTCAGCTCGAACAATGGTGGCCGAGAACTCAAAATACGGTGGTCGGAGTGGCTCTGGTACGAAGGAGGAGTCGCGGGTGGCCTCAGGTGAGCTCAAGGTAGATGACGACTCCTCAACCGCCGGATCCGAAGTTAAGAAGACATCGGATGGCCGCGATCAGAAGATCTCCCGCGAGATGCGATGAGCGGCTATGATCAGCCGCACGATTGGATGGGCGGCCAAGATCTCTTCCGCGGAAAAATCATGCGTCCCACATCGAAACGAACCATGGATTTTCTGTGGTTTATCAACCATCCTCTCCGAGAGACGGCCAGTTGAACTTCTCCCTCCACGGTGCTGCCCCGCACCGTGTTCTCTCTGCGGGTGCGCTCTGCACCCACCTCTGCTCCTCGTGAGCACGATATGCGCCCACTATGCACTCTCGGGCGCGCGCTCTGGCGCCAACGCTCCGCATGCTTGACTCCCCTGCGTGGCCATGGCTTACACACGGTCACGGCCTCTCAGGCTGGCCCCATGGCATCCCCATGGGCGTGGTGACTCTTGAGTCCCACAAGAGCCTTGGGTCGAACCCTTAAGGCTTGGCCCTTGAGGTTGGCTAATTTTTTGCTTCTAAAACACTATGTACTTTGTTTAAAGACAAAGTAACTAAGTGTAAAATGCCTTTTTCCACTTAAGACATTCTTCTACTTCATTTCCTCTTCTTTATTTCTTCTTCTTCATTATAATTCCTCGAATTCTCTTCAACACTTATTCATCACTTAGGAATGGAATTCACGAAGGGTCTTCATCTTCAACAGAGCTCCTTAATCACATAATTTCTTCCATGTGCTTCGTTGATCTAATCAGAGATCAAATTGGTTTTTCTTCTAATCCACATGCACTAAGAAATAGTACATGGACTTCATTAGCACCACTTCATCCACTTAGTGATTGTGGATGGATCACTTCATCTCCTCATGCATTGTCAAGACAATGCATGGTCTTCTAACATTGTTGTGACATTGTATCTAGTTGATACAAGTTCTTTGAACTTAAAGACCATTTCAACAATCGTCAAATATAATGATGCTCCATAATCATTCTTCAAGAGTTGTCACTTAGTATCACCTTGATACAAGTATTGGAACATTAAGAACAGCTCTACAATCATCTGATATCCATAGAGAATGTTTCAACCACAACATCCTATGTCACATAGTGAATCTCCTAAGTGACATGCATCTTAGTACCATGGCCATTCTCCTTTCCCCACCAACACCATCACAACCTTTGTCATTAAAATCTTGACATTACTTGACATCCATCCACTAATTCCTTGACAACAACATACCTCAGTGACAACAAATGCAACACAGTGCACTTCATAACATTAACCAATGGTTTCTGGTGGACTAATATCATATAAACAAGGAAATTAGGAAATATATTCTTATAAATAGTTGGATGCGGGATTTATTATTATGTAGAACTATTATGTATTTTTCTTATAGATGAGTAACATGAATTCATGGTTCTTACATTATGTTACAGGACTTTAATGCTTCATTTCCATAATAAAATTAATAAATATATAAAGTGATTTCATTGAAATGTAGAATATTTTTAATCGCCTCATTTCCATTGGTGAAAAGGAAGGGTACGGGAGACTATAACCCATTAAATATTGGAACTACTAGGAGAAGAGTTTTTATTCAACTAGATCGGTATCTAGTATGACATAATTTTCTTCCATTTTATAAATTCAACAAAGTGGAAAAATCATATAAATCCCATATAACATGATCGGTGTGGAAATATATAATTAATTGTATTCATTGGATTTTATGTGATGAATTTTTTTGGTATTTGGAGACATGATAGGGGCACATAAAGTGAGTGGGTATTATGTTATAGAAAAATAGTGTTTAGGGTCTATAGATGAACATGGGAAATGGTGAGTGACCTCCTTATGGAGACCCTAAATGTCCCATGGTCTATGGGGGACACAAAATTGGGGGATACGTCTCATAGAAAAGGTTTAATCCAATTGAAAAAGTTTAATATTCATATGTGTGACGTTTTTTCTATTTTTTGTGGAATTTGGTCATACACACAATGATAGTATGTTATGATCAATATTTTATTGGTTATGTTGATCATGGTTTAAAGATATGTTTTATTTAAAATAATGCTTACCATATTTTACAATGTGGGAATAGATCATGTATATTATTTTCAGGAATTCCAATTCCATTGGTCTTTTATGATTTCATGTGTTTTAAAAGTCCCCCAAACTGTAGATCTTATGAGGTCTCAAAAATTAGTGGTTCAATATATTATCACGGAAAATTGTAATATAGATTAGATTAAGGAACCTATTAAGTATCTTTTCCCTATGAAACTCTTTTATTTTTGGGTTTTTTATTCCCCTGTGAGGGATTAGTGGTCAATTATGGATTTATAATCAATTGGGTCAATCTAAAGGGACAATAACTGATAAGTGGTGAGGATTTATTGTATGTAGAATTTATAATTTAAGTGGATGGATTAAAATTTATCAACACCTCTCTATTTTTATTTTGAGATATTATCAGTCATTTTGGGTTATGTGCAGTTGAGTTTCGACATGGGAGTTGAGGATTACTATTCATGAAATATTTAATTGTATGGGTTTAATACTACTTCTAAATTTATAATGTAAATATGGGAGTCTTAATCTATAAATTTAATTTTTATTGTATTTTAGGGTGACAATGTAATCATATCCAGATCAGTTTTATGGTAATTTAAAATCAAATAATCCTTTTATGAGCTAATTTATTTAAATGGTGTCCTGCTAATGTGGAAAAATAATTAAACAACAAATAGATATTAGTGAATATTCTAGAATCATCATATCATCATGTATTTTGAATTTCAATAAAATATTATTATAGTTCAACGTTTTATCATTATTTATTTTATGTAGAATAAATTTTATAGTTCAAACAAATTCCCACCCCTTAATAATTGGATGCATTTGGGATGAAAATAATTCAATTTAGAGGAATTTTTTGACCAGTTTTTTGGTTTATTTAGTATGGATCCTTGGCAGACAAAATGGCTCATTTACCCCTCAATATAATAGGTTCTTCGTAGTAGGATGCTATACTACCTTCTCTAATTACTTATTCTAGACATCACTTATTACTTTCATAAATCTGTGTGTTTTCCAAAAAAATCTTCTTATTAAATTCATCCATGATAACTCTTTGAGAAAAAGTCTCAGGGGAGCCTAAAAATTATATAAGTAATTATTACCTATCAAAGGACATTTGAGTAGTTGTTTTCATTTTAAATGTAGAAATAATCAGCATGTATTTAGACATTATAGGTTCTATTTAAAAAATTTCATACCTTTCAATTTCGTTTTAAACACTATATTTTATCATTGATGAAGGAAATCGATACATGTCCATTTTATCAATATAATTAAAATCCTTGTAAATGTAGGAATACTTTGTAATGAATGATGATTCTATCTTGGAACACATTTTTCATCACATTTTCAATTTCTCATGAACATCATATAAAATCATTTATTGGACAATCTGTAATTTTATTGGCCAACCATCAATACCATTGACTAGTAAGTTATTCCTTTGATCTCAATTTCAAATCATGACATTATATTAGTTTTTTTGAGTTTATTGGGGTATTATTAGATAAAATTTTACTTTATTGTTGGACACATTCAATTTGATGATGAGGATGATGTGAAGATCATATTATGATCCCTATGAAACATGCATAACTAGTACTAAATTCATCAATATATTACTTTATATTACTCTATGAATCTTAATTCTTTACAAACTAGTTGGATGGATTATTTAGTCTTACAATGGTATAATTACCCATCATGGAATTTATATTATAAATGGACATAAGCTTAATCAGTCCATCAGAGCTATGATTAATTATAGATATAACTAAAAAAATAAATTTAGATTTAGAGACATATATCCCACAGTTCGTGGTCTATCAATAAAAGGATATATTCCTAAAATGGTTATGTTGTTGGTTCATGGATATTATTACTTTTAATCATCAACATAAGGATATTGGGATCATCGATCATAGAATTCGGTGAGATGTATGATGAATTGTTATGGTTTTCCATAATTTAGATTGATTCCAAATGGTTTACCTAGGTGGTATAAGATTTATTAATTAACTTTGAGAGAAAATGTTGGATAGAGATTCATCCCCTCTCAGTTTTTTAATTTTCTGACTAGGTTGAATTTTTTATCCTTTTGTGCAAATGATCGAGGTAAGATTCCCATATAACTACTAACCTCAGAACACATTTGGTCAATGTTTTTTTGGTATTATCTACATGGATAGGGTTTCTATAAATCATGGATTTACAAGGATATAAAATTTGTTTCATCATGTTTTATCTTTTTAATTTTCCAAGAAATGTTCCTTAATGTATTAATATTCATAGTATAGGATACCTATTTATGAGTGAATATTGTTACCCCCATTATAGCTTCCAAATATCCCCAATTTCATTTGATCCAATTATTCCATTATTCAGTAATTGAATGTATTTTAGTCATCTCTAGTTGGGGTACTATACAAATTATTTGATATAACCCATCCCCTATAATCCTAGAGTTAGTGTTTACTCTATTAAATATGTATAACAATTAGGGAATAAATTTTTATGGAATAAATAGGTATGTAGTATTGGTAAACTATATATAGATTTATGTCATGGATTACACTAGAATACATAAGATACAACATTGTAATAGTAAAATTTCAATAACCTTGAACTCTTTTAGGAATTAATTCTTTATACCATAGAGAATAAAACAAAATAGTGATGAGAAGAAATACATATTAAGTGTTACACACATAAAAATGTATATTGAATCAATAATTCATCATCAATATTTTATGTCAAATAACTAATCACATATTCCATCTAACAAACAAATTTTATGTCATAATAATAATAGAAAAACTGATTATGGTAATGTAAATTATTAGAATCAAATTAAATTTAATAAATAAAATTTTCACAATATAATTACATAGATAATATCATAGTGAAATTATTATGAATAATAAAAAAGATTAGTGAGGGTAATTGTTAATATTTGACACCATGATCTCTAACATAATGGTATATATACTATCATGAAATTTCAAAATATTGTTTAATCATTATGTGTAAGAACCCATTTAATTTTTTCAACTAATTTGTCTAACGATACATATTGATAGATCATGGGGATATATAATTATTGTCCCCACTCTTCATCGTAGGTCTAATGCACTCCTCATATATTATAATGATCAATTTAATTAACAAATAAATATTAATTATTAAAAAATACCTATATTGAGAATAGAATATATACTTATTAATCATTCCCTAGTAAATCAAATACTTTAGAATAGTAAAACAGTAAGTAGAAATGGTTTACGAAATATGAAATAATAATACCCATGATACAATAATATGGGAATTATAGTGAAATAAAATTTTAAAGGAATAATGATCATAATTAAATAAATTTTTTAGTATATAAAACTATATAAAATAAATTAGTTGCATTTTATTAAATTTTTCTTGATGATGTGAGACTATGATGAATTCCCTTACCTCACACTCCCCTTTAGTGGACCATGTATTAAAATCATATATAATGGTATCAAACATGTTATTAATTGATAATAGAAACATATTAATGTTTATAATATCATATATTATTTTATTACATCATCTTATCATCCATGTGTAAATTATATTTTCTTATAACCCTTGTTTCGGGTTTGAACTCCTTCATTTTACCACGCATATTTTTCATGTGAGTTCTAGTTCTTGTGCATATGATATAGTATCATCATAAAATTGACTTTTTGTTTAAATTTTTCATAGATTAAAGAAATAAATATTTAGATCTTCCATAATTATATTGATTAAAAATGAATTATGTTGTTCCTGGAGATGGTGGGCCTTACGTACGAATGAAGGTTGATTTTATTTTTGTGATGGATGAAAGAAAATAATGGTAATGAACAATTAAACATTAATGAATCATTATTATGTATTATATATCAAATATATTCATTAGATCTAAATTTTTCACCACTCAAGTCAAGTTGTAATGGAAAATGAATTGCTCCACTTTATAGGGATGATACGCTATACGTACGCATGAGTAATGTTTTCACTTTATGATGTTTTTTAGTAAATGGAAAATAGTTGTCTGATAATAATATTAATATATCAGTATATTTATGAAATTATATCTGTTATTTTAGGATGGAAAATATACATGAAGATTATGTATAGTAAGAAATAAACATGAATGATATGGTAAAAAACGAATACATCTTCTTCAATAGATTTCCGTTTGATCTAAAGGGATGTTGAATTCATCTTTTGAAAGAACCATAAATCATATAACATGGATAATGATGTATAGAATAAAAATTTTTAGTAATGTTTTGATTTAGGTGTCTCATTTCCATGTGAGGAATTGAGGTGGGGGTTTGGTTTTATAGATGATTTGAGGGGCATGTTTACAAATTCTGAAAATATATAAATATAATAAGATTATTCTAGAGAAAAATGGTTCCTAATGGCCTATATATGCAAATGGGGTGATGTTGTCAACCACATATTTAATCTATTTTTCTTAATTTGTGTTTTTATTATATTTAAATAATTTAAGAATATATTAATCCAAAAAATATCATTATTTTAAATTTTGATACTATTCATTACTTTAAAATTAAATACCTCAAGAAAACAACTAATATTTAATCCCAATGTATTATTATATTTTATAAAAGGTATTGTCACCAATTAAATTAGACGGTCACATTAAGAATTCAAAATTATCTTAATTTTAATATTTTTAAAATCATTTATTTTATTATTCTATCAGTAAAATCATTACAACATGATCACATTAAAATAACTGAAGTTAATTTTTTCATTACTAAAATTTAAAAATAAATTACCATGATAAAGATAAATCATTTAGATTCCCAAATACAATTTATATAATAATTTATACTTTTGGTAAACCCATATTAAATATTTATAATTATTAAAAAATTAGTGTTACACGTTTCAATTTTATCAAAATAAAATTATATAAAAGACAAAATATCATAGAAATTTTCATAAAATTCTATAAAATTGATTGGACCATGTTGGATCAAAATGGTTTTCAAATGATGAAAGAAGTTTGTGCTGAATTGTTTTATTTTATTTTCATTATGAAAAATGAATTCAAATTGTAATTTTTAATGATTGGACCAATGGATTACATGTTTTAGCTGATTTGTATTATTTTTTATACTAAAATCCATATGTTTTGGTTATGTATTCTTAAATTTTTTTCTGAGTGATCTTTTTTATCATTCACGTTTTTTGTCTAGAAATATGTTTTTGATCAGAGTGAAATTTTTTTCCGAGGGATGAATTTCGTTCTAGGCATTCAAAAATAAATCTAACGATGGTTTTAAATTTTTTGAAATAATCAAAATCAACTGTTTTCTAAAATCATATAATCCAATTTTTATGAAGGAATGTGTGACAAATGTTGGTCAAAATTTTTATATGATTAACAATCTCTTTCAGTTTTAGTTGTCAAGATAAAAGGTGCTAAACTAATGAGAAATTATGTAAAATCACAATGTATGTCAGAAAATGATATATCAATTCTTATGCTCTCAAAGTAATAAATATATAAAGATTCAATCAAGAGTTTTTTGAGGATGATAGTTTACAAAGTTAATGTCTTACAGTACCATTTAATCGATATAATAATCATTGGAAAGGGAATTTCATAAAAGTCTGAGATGTTTTGATGTTTCCAACAAAAAATGGTTTGTGAAGACACAGGTAGACTAATCCATTGAATAGACCATATAATTGAAATCTCTTTTCCCATAAAGGAAGATATCCAAATTTTGAATAATCATTTTAGGGAATCATGGAAGAAAATAGTCATTGTCGGCATTAGTCCATCAGATGCGATGTTCCATCGATCAATTGGAGGATTACTGAGACAATTCCATAAGAAATAACTTTGTATAAATGGGTAATTTAATGTAGTGTTTATATTAAAGATAGGATGGATATGAAATGTAGAGTTGTTGGGATAAATGAACTAGATGATATCAGAGGCCAATTAATCAGATTAATAAAAATTGTCTTTTTAATAAATTTTATAAAAAAGGAAATTTTGTTTTTTGTGGGTTGAGAAAACATTTCCGATAATTTTAGTTCAAATTAGTTCATGATTCATATGAAAATGAGTTCAACCAATACATTAGAAGGAATTAGATTATGATTCATCAGATATTGTCTATTGAGGATAGATTTTCAGATGCTGGATTTCATTGATTTGTATTTTCCATGAGTCTAAGTAATTGTTTAGGAGCTTAAGAAAAAATGTATTGTTTGGAATCAGATGAAAATGTGTTTTGAAGGGGGTTTTTCAGCCTACATAAGTTTAAATAGTGTTTATTGTTGATTTTTTTTTCAAATTTTTAGATGATATGAAGATTTAGCTTGAGAAGTCATTCATCTACATAATTGTATGGAGAAACAAAATTATTTTTTATAGTTTTATGTATGTATAATCATAATAACAGTCATTTTTTGAATTAAATATCTAGTGGATTTAATAATGGGTATAAATTATAAGGAACCGAACTTAAAACATTAAATTATCAAGAATTAAGTGAATAATTCACATTGAGGATCTTTTGGGGTTTAGAGTTTTAGAGAATTAAGCCATAAAATTTATATTACATCTACAAAATGAGAAAGAAGACCCTTCTAATCTATCCAAGGTTTCACAAAATAAATCTCCTTAAATAAAACAGAGTTCTTTTCTTGATATAAATTTTTTTGAATACTTCTTTTCTTTTACCCTTCCTTATACCCTTTGAAAAACATTTCAAAAACATGGGATGATCACCAAAATCTTAGTAAGGGATATATAAAAAAATGAAAATATTATCCCATCAATAAATACAAAATAATGAAACAATAATTTTAAATCATTACAAACCCAATGAAATCATAAGATTTATGAATAGCATACAAAAATCATAATTCATAAAGGTAACTTATTAAATCCATATCTTAATTACATTTTAGTTATCATAGCTACGTTGGTAGATACATTTGGAATACCCATCACCGTATATTCCCTAAAACTATTAGAATAAACATTAACGTTTACCTCCGTCATGTTACCCAATGCATCGGAGAGGTATCTCGGGCACACCCGCCCTAGGTTTATCATTGAACCACCCGTATAGATAAATAATGCCTAATAACCATATCATATTCATTACACATAAAACATGAATAAAGTAAAGATATCATTTCCACATTGTAATCACAATATATCATTTCATGATATAAAAATAATCAATTCTTTATCAAACCATTTTCAAATCCCTTTAAAACATTTAATAACGATATTTTTTAATCAAGGTGTCTCATACCACTTTGAATATTTTAAATGAATTATAATTTGAAATAATTAATGTCCATATAAATATATTCTAGAAACAATTTTTAAATCATGTACATTACTGAGAAATATTTATAAGAATACATCTTTAAAACATTTAAAACGATATTTTAGTTAAAGAGTTTTTTTAACAAAATGAGAGATGCCTGAATAAATATAATTTAGGAATAAAATTTAACCAGAACATTATAATATCATGAGAATAAATGGATTCATGACATGATATATCAAAGATTAGTATATATACCACATGAAAGTTAATTGGTGCATAATGGCAAAGTGGTCTCAATAGAATGAAAATCTAGATGAAATCCATTATAAAGACTGTATCTATAGCGTAAGAATAAATCAATGACATAATTATTTGGGGAAAATATAAATACACTCAATATGATTGGATATTTAGTGTAAATAAATCATAGGACATTCACACATATTCTAGTGACAACAATACCAATGACTTGGATGATTAACTCAATGAATGGAAATTGAGTTAAGATTACTCGTATCAAGTTCATATCGAAGACTTGAGATTTTATCAATGGAGTAATTATGTATATCAAAAGTATATCCACACCAATGGTAGTATAACATAATACATAAATAAATAAATAGTGATTCTATACATAGTCTTGGATTAAAATAATCAATGATGTTTGTAGAAAACCCATTTAGTGGAATTCAAAATTAGAAATTCCCTCACCGATTTGGTAACATAAGAAAAATACACCCCATGAAATAAGGACCATAAAATGAAGTTGAAAATACCCATAAATTAATGTATACTACATAAGTAATACAATAATGGGTTGTACATACAGCACACAAAAGGAAATAGTGGCAATACATCATGAATCTAATGGGAATAGAAGTGAGATGAAATCGCCCTTCCATGTTGTAATCAATCGAGTCATATGAAAAATGTTAATAACCACCAAAGAATCACATAATACTATGAATTAAAAAGGAATCAGGATTATATATATCAAATTTCAGTACACAATAAACCACATGAAGTAAATAAGTGGAAAACAGTGGAAATCTCATGGAATTAAAAGCAAGATAAGAAATTACATACCTCATGTCCAACCTGCCTTGTATGTTCCGAGTTCTTGTTGAATAACAAAATTATATTAATTTATACTTCCATAAGATAATTTTTCATGTTTATTATTACTTTTATATAACTTATTATATTTCAATAACTATTAGTTAATTATTTGAGTTCATATCGGTCATTTTGTCGACGTTTGGAATTTGAGTTAAAAATAAACATGTTATAATTACAATTTGTCAATGTGGTAAAAATTCAATTATCTACAGAATGATATTAATGATTTATATATCATATAAAAAGTATATATCTAGTATATATATGTATTTATAACAGTACATATCATTTGGAGATAAGAAACGAAATGAACCATTCCTGGAGTCGGTAAGTCATACGTATGCATGAACGCTGCTTTCATTTCTATTTCGTAAGTTAATGGAATTAAAACATAATGATAAATAGGTATATTATAATTAAATTATAATATCCTATATAATATCATTATCTATATCCTTTATATGTCGCACATATGGCATTAATGAGTCATATCACTTCGAGTGGGTTGTAGTCCGCAATTCCTCAAAAGAAACTATTACATTTATTCACTATTGAAACCATAAATGTTTATTAGAAATAAAAAAAAAGAATACTAAAAAAATATAAACATAATATATATCATATATAAATATAGTTCCATCTTAATGGCCACCATTATTGGCGGTAGGAGAAAATTGAACAATCATCGCTTCATGAGGTGTTAGTTTTCCATCCACAGAAATAGTATGGTTTCCCCCATTAGATGGAGTTGTGTGTATGTTTAGACTGAATACATATCATAAAAACATCCTAGTATATTTAGGTTACTATTATAGTTATAAAATAAAAGAATAAAATTAGTTTAGGGGTTGGAGAAGTAAAATAAAATTAAATAAGTTAAGAGAAAACATTACCTTTAATGTGGGTAGCTACTTTGGGTTTGAACCAAAATGTCTTCTTGAAGTTCCTTTTACATACGGTAAGGCTTCTAGGAGGAGGATAAGAAATGTGAGTGTTTATTTGGGCAGGGTTTGGACGGGCCATGTTTCTTGAGAGGTTTTATGAATGATTTAGAAGAGAGGGCTTTTTATAAGGGGGAGGATGGGCTCTTTAGGAAAGTGTGAAAGTATTATTTTATTTTATAATGATATTCGGTTTATAATGGTCAAAAACAAATTAAATTAGAAAATTATATGACTCATGTTCGAAATCATATCATCCAATAATAATTGGACGTGTTTTGGATATTGGTTTATAATTTATAATCTTATTAATTTAAATCATTTATTAAGGAGGTAAACACTGCATCATTATTGTGTCATAAATAATTTAATTTATTTGAGGTCTAAAAATTATAAAAAAAATAAAATGATTTAGAAAATATTTTTATATTTCCAATTAATATTTATAGTCTAAATGATAACTTATATAACCCCATGTAAAATTTTTTTTACTAAAACATATTTGTTTATGTCATTTTTGTCTTTACTTTAAATTTGTTATTATAAACTGTCATTATTACTCCCATGTGACTCCATGGGGTCCCAAATTCGACCCAAGGATTCCATTGGTAGGATATTTATCAAGTAATAGGATTATGAAACATGTTAGTTTAATTTAATATTATTATAATATTATATTTTACCCTTATTTACCATATTCACCCTTTAATCATGGTTAATAAAATATTTACTAAAGTAATTATTTAAAATTTCTAAAAATAAAAGTTTCCTATTTACACAATATAGACCTAATGATTCCAAATTTGGAATCCATTTTTCTAAATTGAAAACATAGAGGTGTAAAAAAATAATTTAAAATTAATTCCCATTGTCAAAACAAAAAGCGTGTTTTTAAGAAATAATAACTATCAAAAGATTGACACTTGTTTATTTCCAATTTTAAATTGAAATTAATTAAAATTACCAAAATTGGATTAATTTGTAAAAATATTATCTAATTACACTTCAAAAAAAATTTGAAATCTAATTTAAATATATAAATAAATTATCTTAAAAGTTTGTTTTGAATTAAAATACAATATTTTTCACTATTCATTAAAAAATGAACTTTATCAGAAAAATACCAAATATTTACCCAATTAAATTTTGATGTCCCAAATCTAAATAAAAATTTAATTTTGACAAATTTAAAATATAAAAATGAGCAAAACAAGAACTAAAGAGGGTTTTCTATCAAAAGGCGATAAATCGACCTTTTTGTAAATATTAGTGTATTTATGCTTAAAAGTAGATTCATTCACATTTTAAGTCCCTAACTTTTAATGGATAAATGTGAAAACATTTTAAAACATGTATAATCATATTTTAGTTTTTTCTATTCATTCCATTTTATACAACGGCTATCCGTTAACTACTATTCCAAATAATAATATATTTATTATATTTTTCAGCATAACTCAACCGTGTGTGCAATTGTACGATTTTGAAAGAAACCCATTGTTGCGTATCTGGTACGCCATCGAACATAGTATCACCTTTAATGTAAAATTAATAACTAATCCAAAAATATTAATAAATATTAAAATTTTATTTTATTTACTTGGGATGTTACATCCTTCCCCCCTTTTGGAAATTGTGTCCCTGTTATTTTAAAATTGGGCTCAGAAACATCATTTAAAGTCCCACATCAAAAAAAGAGTCAATAATACTTTCTCATTAAATGAATGAAAAAGAAATACAGAGGTTACTTGAGATAATCCCCAATAATATTACATGTAGGGAAAACATTGTTATGGAAGAAAAACTAACCATCATGTTCTGATGGAGAGTTATATAAAATATGATTAGGAGAAAGTTAACCACCAAAAAATCCCAAACTTGTGATTTTTTAAGTAGTATTTTATTACTCAATAGGAAATGTAAACAGGCAGAAAAAAATTTTATGTTCATTTTCATAATTTTGAGGAATTTCTTTACTACATAGTATAAGAACATAATTAAATATACTTACCTTCATGTAGAGTTTCATCCTTTAATAATTTTCAACCAAAAACTAATACTTTCTCCAATAAATGAATATTCAAACTGACTTGGTAACATCAAAATCACTAGAATCAACTTCTAGAGTATCAAATGATCCACAAAAGATGAACTATATATTTCCCCCGTCTTTAAAAATTACAAAAAACAAAAATGGTTAGTATATGATCAGATAATCCCCAAAAGGATAATCTATTATAAAAATAAATATTAATCTTAATCTCTAAAATTCATCAAAAATAACCCAAAGCTCAAGAAATACAATTTAATACAAAATTTTCCTTAAAATTATTCAAAATAACCAAAATTATTATTGTAACCCAAAACTCAAAAGGATTTAATCACATAGTCTTCCACTGTAAAACAAAACATTTATCTCAAAATAAAATCAACTACTCTTAATGTCTCATACTGAAGTGTACTTAACCAAATCACATATTCTCTATGATAGGTTAATAATTTCCATAAAAAACCCAAATCATGATATCTCCATTATAAAAATGTAATTCTCCCAATATAAAATTCCACCATTACTCATCAAAAGAAAATATAATTATTCATTGAATAACATTTTCATATATCAAACATCAGGGTTGTACATACTATAAAAAGTCATCCAATGTAATCCCATCATCAAAAGAGACTTAATACATTTAAGCATTTCATCATCTTAAAATCTACCATAACTCTTAAATCCCTTATATGTTGAATTATTACTCATTCAACATTCTTCCTGATCCATTAAACATTTTTACCAACTTATTCTGAAATACTTCATTCCTACAAAAAAATCATGAATCATATCCTATGATTAAATAATGTCAAAACATATGTTAACAAATAATCCGTAACATTCATTGGTCATTGTCAGTTTCTTCATCCTCAATTGGAATGGCATTAGGTATTAGTAAACATATATTTGTACAATCATTGTTATCTCATTCCCGAAACTTCTTTATATGACATCTATTTGTATAATGGCCATGAACAGAACATTTAAAACATTCAATTGATCCCTAAAAATGAAATTTCTTCCCCTTCATAGAGTCAACTGGAGGCTTCTTATTTACATTGTAGGTTCTGGCTTGATGACCTTAATTCCCACATCTATAGAATCTTGTTGTCTCTTGGAATAATTTTTCTAGGTGTTTCTTTACACATCCTTGACACATAGGTTTTCAAACATACATACCTTTATGATTATTACCTCAACATCTATAGGTATTCGATTCTCACATATATGATGCCTTATAAAAATCACCATAGATCAGGGTTCCAATCATGACTGCAGATAGTTGTATGAGAATAACAACAAGATTTATCATTGTAACACCGATTTTATTCAGTTTCTCATTTAAAAAAACGTCACAATTTTCTTTAAATCCATAGTTACTTTTGTTCTTGCTAGATCCATTCATTTTCTAAAACCAAAAAGGTCAGTGTGAGTATATCAATAAATTCATCATATAATATCTTATGAGGAGGGTAAATACTATTATATACTTATCCATGTTATCTTAAACTCATTAAATTTATATAAAATTATTATGACTCTTTCTAATATGATAACCATTCTCGTTATGTCACTTATGCTTAAATAATACCCTAACCACTAAAGTTATCTTAACCAACCTCTGATACCAACTATAAGGACCTGACCTTAAAAAATTACATAATCATTAATTAGGAGCATAATTCACATTAAGGATCTTTTCAGGTTTAGGGTTTTATTAAATTATGTCATGACGTTTACATTACATATAAAAAATTAGAATGAAGTACTTCAACTCTAACTACTCTTTCACAAAATAAATATCCTTAAATAAAACAAGAGTTCTTTTCTTGATATAAATCTTCTTGAATACTTTTTTTCTATTACCCTTCATTATACCATTTGAAAAAAATTCAAAAAAATTAGGATGAGCTCAAAAATATCTTTAAGGGATTTAAAAAAATGAAAACATTACCCATCAATAAATACAAAATAATGAAACCATACTTTTCAATCATAACATACCTTATTAAATAATTAGATTTATGAATAACACACAGAATTCATAAATCAAAAATTTATCTTATGAAATATTTATCATACTTACATTGTAGCTATCATAGATATGTAGGGAGTTAAATTTGGAAACCCCATCACAATATATTAATTAAATCTCTTAGGAGAAGCATTAATGTTTACCTCCGTCATGTTACCAAATGCATTGGAGAGCTATATTGCGCTCACCCATCATAGGTTTTTCATGAAACCACCAGTATATGTAAATAATTACCAATAACAATATGATACTGATAACACATAAAACAATAATAAAATAAAGATAAAATTTCAACATTTCAATCACAATATATCATATCCTGATACTGACATAATCAATGATTTATCAAACCATTTTCAAAACCATGTAAAACATTTAATAAAGATATTTTTGAATCAAGGAGTCCCATAACAATTTGAATTTTTTAAATGAATTATAATATTAAATAATTAATGCCCATATAAATAAATCATTAATCCATTTTGAAAATATTTACATTAATGAGAAATATTTGAAGAATAAATCTTTAAAACATTTAATACCATATTTTTGATAAATATTTTTTTATCAAAATGAGAGATGCTTAAATACAAATAATTTAAAAATAACATTTAATAAATGATTTATAATATCATGAGATTAAATGGATTCATGGTTAATTATGTCAAAGGTCATTATATACACCATATAAATTTGAATTGGAGCATAATGACAAAAAAGTCTCAATAGAATGTAAATTGAGATGAAATCCATTATAAAGGTTGTATACTTATGTTAAGGATAAATCAATGAAATAATAATATTTGGAAAATATAAATACACTCAATATAATTCGATATTAAATGTAAATAAATCATATTAGATTCACACATATTATTGTAACAACAACACCAATGACTCGGATGATTAACTCAATGAAGGGAAATTGAGTTAAGATTACTATTAATATGTTTATATCGATAACATGAGAATTTATCAATGGAGTGATTATGTTTATAAAAATTATATCCACACAAATGGGAGTGGAAATTACTACATAAATAAATAAATAGTGATTTTATAGATAATCTTGGAGTAAAATATTCAATGATATTTGTGTAAAACCCAATGAGTGGAATTCAGAATTTTAAATTCCTTTACCGATTTGGTAACTCATGCAAAATACACCCCATGAAAGAAGGATAATAAAATGAAGTTGTAAATACCCATAAATTAATGTATATTAAATAATTAATATAATAATGGGCAGTACAAATACCACACAAAAGGAAATATTATCAATACAACATGATTCTCACGGTAAAATAAGTGAGATGAAATCCCCTTACAACATTGTAATCAATCGAGTTGTATGAAAAAAAGTTTATAAAAACCAAATGAATCACATAATACCATGAATATAAATAGAATAATGATAATATATATAAAATTTATGTACAAAATACACCAAATGCAATAAATAAATTGCAAACAATGGAAATATCACGGAATTAAAAGTGAGATACAAAATCACTTACGTCTTGTCCAATATGACTCGTATATTCTGTGTTATTCCTAAAATACAAAAATATGTTAATTTATACTTCCCTATGAATGAAATTGAATTTTATTATTCCTTTTATAAAACTTTTTATCTTTCTATAACAATTAGTTAATTATTTGAGTTCATAACAGACATTTTATCGATGTTTGGAATTTCAGTTAAAAATGAACTTGTTATAATTTCAATTTGTACATGTGTTTAAAATAAAATTATCTCTAGAATTATATTAATGATTTAGATATCATATAAATCGTATATATCCCATATATATATATGTATTTATAACATTACATAACATTTTTAGATATTAAATGTAATGCACCATTCATGGACAACGTAAGCTGTACGTACGCATGAATGCTGCTTTCATTTCCATTACGTACATTAATAAAATTAAAATATAATGATAAATAAGTATATTATAATTCTAGAATAATTTAATATATAATATAATTAACTCTATCCTTTATATGTCCTTAATATTTTATTAAGGAGTCATATCACTTCGAGGGGGCGATAGTCCGCAATTCCTGAAATGAAATTATCGCATGTTTCATCTATGGAATCAATAACGATATCTCATAAATGAAAAATTCAGAATCATAAAGAAAACATATACATAATATATATCATATATAATTAAAATTCCATCTTAAGGACCACCATGAGAGACATTAGGATATAATTGAACCATCATCGCTTTGTGAGGCGTCAACTTTCCATCCACAGAAACAATATGTTCTTCACCCATTAGATGGAGTTGTGTGTAAGTTTAATTCGAATCAATCTCATAAAAACATCATAGTATATTTACAATACTGTTTTTATTATAAAATAGAGAAATAAAAAAATTAGAGGTTGGATAAGTAAAATAAAAGAAAAGTAGTTAGAGAAACCAGTACATTTAATTTGGGAAACTGCCTTTGGTTTCAACCAAAAGGACTATCATGAAGTGACTTCTACCTAAGGTAATGCTATTATGATGAGGAGATGGATCTTGAGAGATTATTTGGTCAGGGGTTGGATGAGCCAAGTAGCTTGAGATGTTTGAGGAATGAGTTATAAGTGATGGATTTTTATAAGGGGGAGGAGGGGTTCTTTAGGAAAGTGTGAAAATGTTATTTTATTATATAATGATGATAGATTTATAAAGGTCCAAAACTAATTAAATTCTAAGATAATATGACTCATGGTCAAAATAAAATCATCCAATAAGAAATGGATTGGCTTTGGTTATTTTTTTAATATTTATAATCTTATTACTTTATATTATTTATTAATTTGGTATACACTGTATCATTATTATTTCATAAATAATTTAATTTATTTGAATTATAAAAATTATTTAAAGAATATCATGATGTATGAAATAGTTTTATATTTTCAATGAATATTTATAGTCTAAATGAAAACTTATATAGCCCCATGTAAAAATTTATTCACTAAAATATAATTGTTGATGTCATTTTTGTGTTTACTTTAAATTAATTAATATAAAGTGTCATTATTATTCTCATGTGGCTTCATGGGGTCCCAAATTATACCCAAGGATTCCCATGGTCGGAAATGTATCAACCAATAGGATTATGACACAAGTTAGGGTAATTTTATATTATTATAATTTTATATTTTACATTTATTTACCATATTTACCATTTAATCAAGGTAAATATAATAATTAATAAAGTAAATATTTATAATGTCATAAAATAAAAGTTACCTATTTAAAAAATTTGGACCTAATGATTTCAAATATGGAATCAATTTTTATAAATTCAAAACATATAATTGAAAGAAATTAATTTACAATTAATTCCCACTATCAAAATAAAAGGCGTGTTTTTGAGTAATAATAACTATTAAAATATTGACACTTGTTTATATAAAATTTCAAAGAGAAATTAATTCCAATGACCAACAATGAATTAATTGGTAAAAATATAATATAATTACACTTTAAAACCAATTAAAAATATAATATAACTATATAAATAATTTGGATTAAAAGTTAGTTTTGAATTAAAATCTAGTATTTTTCACTATTCATTAAAAATGAACTTTATCTGAAAAATACAAAAAATTTACCCAAACTAAATTTTTATGTACCAAATCTAAATAAGAACTTTGTTTTGTAAAATTTAAAATATAAAAATGAACAAAACTAGATTTAAAGAGGGTTCTCCATCAAAAGGCCGTAAATCAACCTTTTAGTGAAAATTAGAGTATTTATGCTTAAAATTAGATTCATTCACATTTTAATCCCCTACCATTTTTTAGATAAATGTAAAAACCATTAACAACCATGTATAATCATATTTTAGTTAGCTCTATTCATTCCTGCCAATACAACGGCTATGCGTTAAATACCATTTAAAATAATAATATTATTATATTATTTTTCAGCATTACTCAACTATGTGTGAAATTTTAATATTTTCAATGAAACCCATTGTTGATTATCAGGTACGCTATCAGACATAGAATCACCTTTAATGTAATATTAATATTTAATCCAAAAAAATTAATAAATATGAAATTTTCATTTATTTACCTACGATGTTTCATAAATATTTCATTAGCTAATGTTGTAAAATGATCTGAGATGTTTTGAGAAGAATCAAGAAGAGTTTATAAGTAATGAAAGAGTCAAAGATAAACCCAAAATCAATTTAAAAATCAATTTATGTAAAAAAAATTAGGTGGGAAATATATCATAATTTCCCTAACATTTAGGTTTTTCCTATCCTATATATATAGAGAAGTATAGTGTACTTTCTGATGATGATTGCACTTTTCAATGCAATAGAGAGAGATATTGAGATCACTGGATATTTTGAGACAATAATAAAAGGAGAGAATATTTTGGATGGATTTTTCTTGAGAAACATCTCCAGATAATATATGATTAATAGATATTGTTGACTGTGTTTTTTGGAAGGGACTGAGTAATCAGAAAGAGATTTTTTTGGAATGGATGAAATGGTACTAAATTGTTTCTAGAGCATATACTCTTAATTTTCACAAGACTGGGGAATCAAACTAATTCAATTTAATATTTCATCATATTGGTTATTGGAATTTTTTTATGAATATTATAATATTATATTTTACATACTCTTCAGTAGGAAGGTAATGAATTATGTTTTTCTAAATTGAAAAATTTTACGATGATAAGGAAACATAATAAAATGTATAGAAAAAAACCTATGAAGGTTTCTTGACATGTTACACAATCTTTTTTTACATCAATAAAATTAGAAGAATAATTTTCACTATTTTATTGTTCATAGTGCTACACAATTGAAAGGGTGTTTCATACTAAATTTATCCAGAAAAGAAGATTTATTTTTAGTAGATGATATAGAATTGGATTTTTTCTAAACCATTCTAATGACTATTTACTCTTATTGACTAGAGAACTATGTAAATTAATGTTCTAATGTGTATGTGTGAATGTGTTGTTTTCAGTAATTTGATAATTTATCTATAGGAGGTGAAATTTTTTATTAGATAAATAAAATATAAAACTAAAATATATCACTGATTCAACTCCTCCCCTATTAGTGATAAATGGATCTTTATTAGGCATTTTAAATTGTTATTATATAAAAGGTTCTCTTATTGTAGTATTTTCTAATCATTTTGAAGAGAAGTTGGGATGAAAAATATAAATTGTGTGAAAATTAACGGATTCCAATTTTTGATGGATAAAATATAATATTTATAATGATGTAAAATTTTCACAACTTATATATATATGGTATGATTTTTTGGAAGATTAAAAAGGTGGATTTCCAACTCATTTTGAAAATTCTCTACTTACATATTTAGAAATAAATAATATTGATAATGTTGGAAGAGCTAATAATGATTTTCTCTCATTAATTTCTAAAAGAAAATTCCTCTGAGCAGGGAGTAACATCAAAAAATGGTATCTTATAAGAGTTAATAATAATTTATGATGGAAATTTTAAGGTGATTAAATCAATGTTACAAATATGGTAAATGATGTTTGATGATCTCATAAAGGTTGAATATTTACTTATTAGTGCCTTTTTTACCAGGGTGAATGATATTTTTCGAACAATAAGATATCTTGGTGGGAAACATTAATATTCAAATGTTTTGGAAAAGATCCTAATAATTCTTCTGGATGACTTTTATGCCAAAGTTTCATCATTGTAACATATAGATCCAAAAACTATATATTTGGATGACTTTCATCATAATCTTATTACTTAAAAAATAATATGTTATAATGTTATGAATAAAAGAAGATATTCTAATCGATTAACATCCATTAATGCTATAATATAGGGACAATATATGAATACTCTTTATGAATAATAACTTGATGACTCTGAATATGAAAATAATTTATTTAAAAATCATGATTAATTGTTATCCATAATTTCAATAAATGTGTAAAGTGGAACTGAACTATAAAAGACGAATCTACCAATGAAATGTTTTGAATGTGGATCTATTGGTCACTTTGTTATGAATTTACCCTAAAGAAAGATTGAACAAAAAAGAAATGAATATGATATAAAACTAATAAGATCTTAGATGAAATTAGATAATAAGTAAAAATATTATTCCAAGGGAAAATATATAATTTTCTCAATATATAAAAGGAAAGAATTTTTTACCTAATATGTTAAAGTGGAAGATAGTGAATTTGAAGAAGAAAAGTTCATTGAAGTTTTAGGAGAAAATAATTTATTGAAGTAGTGAATAATGAGTAGTTTATAATAAATAGTTCCAATGAAGATGCTCAGTTATAATTTTATATAAAAATATTATTAAATTATTTTCATGGAATGATTATAAGACTTAGAAAAAAATTTATAAGTTGAAGAAGGAATTTTATACAAAAAAATAAAGAATTTATTCCTTAAAATAAAACTATGTAACTGGAAGAAATTTCTTATATAATGTTTAATACTTCGAAGAAAAATTGTCAAGAATGATGACTGTGATGTAATGTTGATGAAAAAATAAGAAAAATTGGAACCTGTTCAACAAATATTTAATAATGAAGATAAGGGTGTTACAATTCTCAATAAATCCATCTCTAAATAAAGTGAATGTTATGAAAATGTTGAACCTGATAAGAAATATAAAAAATATAACTTAAATTGTTTTAAATAGATTTAATTTTGTTCATATGAATGTGAAGGATGAGAAAATCATGTATGTCTCCTAAACTAAAATAATTGAAAATTCAGAAGTCCCTAAAAATTATCGGCCCAAATCCATGATTTTTACAATTTCTAATTTTGATAATATAGAGAAGAAATCCAAATTGAAGTAGAATACTTCATTTTATTAAAAAAATGTTTCGGTCAACAAGCTTATGATGTGAAATCGAAGATTGTAACATAGAAACATGTTCACAATTCCAAACTATATGGACATTATAGTGGTAAATACTCTTCCTTTTGATACTATAGGTGTATAATGACCAAGCGAATAAAAATTATCTTATTTTGTAAGATAGTATCAATTATAAATGTAGAAAACAAACCATGATCTAGGGTAGTGGGTTTTGATCTTATAATACAAGAGAACGAAAACTGTATAGTAATAAAAATGATTTCAAATAAGAAGCACTTAAATATTGAAATGACATATCTCTGAAAATTAAATGTTTTGGATCCATTATTATTATTAACAAAATGGTGAGGTTCCATAATTATTTCTTTTTTGATGGGTACAAACACAATCTGTCTATTTTTCCTGAAACTGTACTAAAGTCAATAAAGTGGTTTTTAGAAAATATGGTTTTGTTGTGAAAAAAGTGAGATATGGAGAAGTTTTTATATAAGGTAAATGAATAAAAAAGGTTTTTTTAATTATTTTTGAGTCTCATAAATCATTTTACATAAGCATTGAGGAAAAAAAAGTTGATTTCATAAAATTTTGGGTCATATGTGTCATAGAAACATGATAATGTAATCAAAGAGAGATAATGTTTGTTGCATTGTTAATATTTTATGATGAAAAATATGGTGTTGTAAAATATTTCTAAAAGTAATGATTATAAAATAAGTGAATAATAATGTTCAAATTCATTAAACTCTTCCCCTAGAACATATACATTATTATATTTATGGTCCAATGAGAAAAAAATAAAATTATATAGATAAGTGCTTCATTTCATTCATTGATGATTTTACTCACATTAAATGTTTTGTTTATTTGAAACATAATTCAGATTCTCTAAAAGGATTAGAAGTTTAAAAATACGAGATGATAAGGAATGTGGGTATTCTATGACTATGTCAAGAATATACATTTGTGGTGAAAACCATAATAAATAGTTAAAAAGTTATCATTGAAAACATAGAATTCAAAATGAGTTCAGTACACTATACACACAACAAAAAAGTGGGGCTTCTGATGAAAGAATTGATTTTTTTGAAATGGGGCATACTACTTTTCTTCAACATGGAAATTCTCTTTGATTCTGGTGGTAAGATATGATCACAAATTTTTATATTCAAATTTTTTTTCTAGAGACCATCTTCCTATATGAACCCTTATGAACTATTTAATGATAAAAATCTGTGTTTGAAACAGATAAATTTTTTTGGGAGTCCCTCCATATTAAATAACAATTGTTGAATCTGTGGAATGTTTTATCAGGGAGGTGAAGATGGAATCATTCTTGGATATGCTGTTGATGGAAGTGGATATACATGTATCCACTAAGATATATGAATATTACATGTTTATGTTTATGTATAAGACCTCGAAAATGATGAGGAATATGTGTCATAATCTCAGGAATATGATAAAGATGAATATGTTGAAATAATTTTTGATAAGAAACATGAAGAGGATTCCAATAGTGGAAACCCCAAGCATGAAGGATAATCAGAATCATCTATTTCCAATTATTATAATGAAATTTGTACATCTCTTAATAGGTTGAGGAAGCATGTGGAATATCAAAACATTATTTCTAATCAACATCAAAAGGATCAAACAATGTGTACATAAAAATTGACTACACATACTTATTTGTATTAAAATGAAGACCTAGAATAATTAAATGAATCTTTATAGAATTCTGAATGGGTTTAGGCTATGATTTAAGTTCATGATAAAATTGAGAATAATGATATCTAGGAACTAGTACATAAACCAAATGAATGAACTATTATTGGTACAATGTGTATTTTTTGGAATAAGTTGAATGAAGATTCTGATGAGAAAAGAAAAAAACAACATTACTATGAAAATGTTACTCATAAATTGAATGAATTAATTATGATGAGAATATTTATCCAGTGAAATAGTTAAAATGAATTAGAATTAATATTTTTATTGATACATAATGATGATATAAAATTTTTATATATATGTGAAATCGTCATTTTTTAATGGAGTACTAGATAAATAATGTTTTATTGAACAATAGTGTGTATTTATTGGAAATGATTAATGTTATTGTCATATTGAAGAGAACCATGTATCAAATAATGTAAGCTCTAAGGTCATGGTATTCAAAATTGTATTCCTACATAAAAAATTTGAATTTTATAAAATGTATATTATATTGAAATCTATACATCAATGAAATTCATGAGACTTACCTAATTATTATATTGTATATTAATGATACTATATTTGTTGGGAATGATGAAAGAAATTGTGAAATGTTAAATATATAGATGAACAAGATGATTGAAATGTACAAAATTGGAAAAATGAAATACATTCATGGGTTATAAATCTAAAAAAATAAGAAACACATAATTATTTCATGAAAATTATACAAACAAACTTCTTATGATGGTTTTCATTGAAATTTATAAAAAGGATTCCACACCAATTTGTATGTGAAAGATGTTTAAAAAAGTTGGTGATGTTATTGAAGCTAGATATAAATAGTTTCTAAATATTATAGGATGTTTATTATATTTGATCACCTCAATACTAGATATTTTTTAATCTATTACAATATTTGATGGATTCCAAAGTTCTCTAGAAGATTTCGAAGAACTAGAATGAAAAATGGAATTCTCATATTTATCAAAGGCATAACAGATTTCAGAATCATGTTTAATATCTTAGATTGTATTATTTTTTTGGTTATATAGATTCTAATTGAGTAGGAAGTCTAGATAGTACAATATCGAGATCTGGTAAATTTTTATTTATGGGGAAATGTTATGTTATATGGAATAATAAGAAAAAAATTCAATAATTCTTAGCATAGATGAATCTGATTAAGTTTCTACCACTCAATCTATAACATATCATATATGGATGAAGACTCAGTTCGTACACTTACTTGTTTAAGTAAAGTTAAATATTTTTTTTTGGATAGGATAATCACTATTAAATATTCATTACATAAAATCGATTAAAAAATCACATTTGTAAAATATTTATATCAAATTTTTTTTAATCAAGTGAATTTATAGAATAATGAACACAAGTTGTACTATATTCATATATTATAACATGTTGTTTACATTTTTATAATACCATTAATGCAGAAAGAATTTAAACAGAGGTTGAACATTATTGTGTGACCTACTTCTCTCAAATTTTGTAGTGTGTGTTTCTATTCCCTCTCTCCTCTAGTATTTGGATAGTGTTTTCAAGGGGGTGGGATGTAATTCTTTGTAAATCAATCCATCGATATTTATTAAACCTTTAAAAAACATGTATATTGGGTAAATTGTGACCTCAATTTGTAAGTATTGGAACAGATCTAATAGATTATTCCATTGGATATAAGAAACATGATATATTAAAGTTGAATTAATCCTTTAGGTGCTATGAATGTTTAAAAGATGAATATGTTTCATAAGTCACTATTTTTATAATAGCTTGGGTTTTCTCATAATGATTCTCGTATCCTATAATTGTTTCACTCACATATGATTATAATTTTTTATTATTAATCCATATATTGAGGATGAAAATCTTAGTGATTTATGATCCCTATTAATAGGAAAATCCAAAGTGGAGAATTTTGGGAACAAGTTATCTAAATGTGGTTTTCAGATGATGAAATAAGGTATTGTGAATTGTTTTTTTCATGAATGGAAGAAATATTTATTTGACTCATAAGATCAGATGCATTTTAATAAGAAAATCTATAAGTTATGTATTTTTTGTAAAAAAGTTTTTTGGGTGATGTTTTTTATCAGACTAACACAATTTTTGAAAATAAGCTCTTTCATATTGTGAGAAGTGGGTACAAGGGATGAATACATTTAATGATAATCAAAAATAAATATTAAATTTCTTTTTTTTTAATATATTCAAAAACCTATTTTTTTTACAACATATTATCCAAGTATTATGAAATAATTGGCTATAAAAAAAGTTTTATCTTTCTATGGATTTGAATATATGTATGGGTTTTTGTTAGAAAAACCAAATGTTCCGAAATGATGGGAAGTCATAGACCATTCTAGTGTAAGTCATGTGATACTATATCAATCCTTATGTTTACAAATATATGTAGAAGTTATGATATAAGTAGGATTTTTTATAAGAATAATTTTTAAAAATTTAAATCATTCCAGTTGTAGTTCATTACTGTGAGAATCACCGAGCATAAGGATGGGACTTTATGATGTTTCTAAATATTGATGTTTTTTTAAAGGCACTGAATAACTGATCTATCAAACTAGATGTCTCATTGGAATGACAGGTCCATGAAATTAAAACAATACAATGGACCAATCATCGGATGTTGGGAATTTGGAGGAATGTTTTCATCGATGAAATTGGTCCATTAGAAATAGCATTCCACTAATCAGTCAAAATATATCTGACACCATTGCATTCGAAGTAGTGTTGTTATGAAAAAGGTGTCTGATGGAGAGTTTTTAACAAAGGATGAATGGTTATGAAAGGTAGAGTAGTTATTATTGATGAAAAATATGAGACTAGATACTAACCATCTGGATGATGATCAGCAATGTAGTCAACCCTTTTAATAAAAGAAAATAATTTTTTTTAGTGGATTATGAAAAAATGTAAAGGATTTAGGTTAAAATTGGGAAAAGATTATTCATAAATCTAATGATGCTAATCCATCAAAATAAATAAGAGAATGTTTTATCAGACATAATCTAACCCATATTTTTCATTAATTGCTGGATCTCATCAGATTTGTTTCCATTAGTTTGAATAATTCTTGAGTAGTTGAAAAACGGTTTGCTTTTTAAAGAATATAAAAAAGTGCATTCAAGGAGGTGTTGTTGCATTTATATGTCAAAACAATGTTAATGGTAGAAGTGTTTTAGAATTGAAGTTGGTTTCTTGATATGGAATGAGAATTCATTCATTATTTCATTTGTATGGATAATTGGAATGATTTTTTTCAGTTTTACATATGTTAAATTATAATTTTGAATGGATTCAGAAAAAAATTGTATCAAACTAAATTATGGATAGAAATCTTGATTCAACTAATGTTGTAAGGAGATTCAAGAATATTTGAAAAGAATCATTAAGACTTGAGATGCATTGTAATTATAAAATATTATTGCGAATTGTATGTTAAATTTGAGTATATTGTAATTTGGTTAACCAGGAAAGTGAAAGTACTTTCCTATCCATTCCTCTTTCTTCTCACCTATAAATAGAAGGATGTACAATGTACATTCTAATTATGATTTAGTTTCTCACATGTGGAAGAGAGTGATCCATAGTGATGAAGTATTAGAGAGAAGGAAAACTGAAGAGAAGGTTTTAGATATAGTTTTATTGAGGAAAATAATCACAAATAAGAACAGTAAGGAATATTTTAGTATGTTTTGTTTTCTAATCGTACTGAGGAACTAGACATATATTTTCATGGGAAGAATGAATTGGTTCAAAAAAAAATTCTATAGTATCTACTTATTCTTTTATTCTAGAATGGTTTTCAAAATGATCCACAGGACTGGGCATTGAAAATATTTTTTGTATGAACTACACAAGGATTGTTTCCACATACAACTTTTTATGAAAGAGAAGAATAATTTTTTGAGGAATTGAAAAATTGGATGTTTATATTGAATCATAGAAACATATTTAAAACCTATTGGGTAAGGTTTCATAAAATTTTAGAGAAATTTCTTACATCATTCTATCTATAATCAGAAAAATCGCTATTTTAATGTTCATAGTGGTACACAAGGTTAAGGTTTTATTCTACATGTTGTATAAACAGAGAAGGATTGTTTTCTTATGGATTTTATGGTCTTAGAATATTTGAAAACCATGTCAAGGACTAGATACATTGATTGATTAATGAACATTGTAAATATGTTTGTTTATATAGATGTTTGAATGTTTTGTTTTATGTAAAATGATAATTAATTATAATGAGAAGACGGTTGTTACAGAAGACAGATAACATTAATGGAAAAGATATCACTACATGAAAACCTACCCTGCTCAATAATACATTGATCTTTGTTGGGCCTTTTCAATAACAAAATATTTGATGATTATTCAAAAAAGGACAGATATAATAATATTTAGATATGTTTTATTATAATTTTCTAGTCCATATCAATTTATTTTAAACTATATATTCATGATTTACCCTTTAATATGGTAAAAAAAATTACTAAGGCTACTCTTCATATTGAACAAAAATAAAAGAAACTAATTCACTAAATTTGGGCATCCTAATTCAATATATGGATTCTAGTTTTCAAAATTAAAAATATATAAGTGGAAGAATTAAATTTTAAATTAGATCAGAAATACACAATGGAAAAAAATTCAAAAAAAATCCCGTTGAAATATAAATTTTTTTTATTTCAAATTCAATAATAGGAAAGATTCCAGTGAATATAATTGATTATTAATAATATAATAAAACTAATTATACATTGAAACCTTATTAAAATAAAATAATAATTTGCAAAATATTTGAAATAAGAATATAGTTTTCAATAAAAAATGTTATTTTTTTTATTTTTTTGGAATTTTTTTCTTTTCAAAAAGATAAAAGAATTTTATCTTAAAAAAATTATAATATGAAGATAAAAAATGTAATTATTTTTATAAATAATTTTTATATAATTTCTATAAATATATTAAAATATTTACTCATAGAAAATAATAAAACCCATATTTTAAGAAAACCTAATTTTAAAGGACACAATGACATTTCAAATAATAAAATGAATATTCACAGAACTATAACTAAAATATTAAAAATTAGTAGGATACTTATAAATTTCATAACATAGTAAATAATGTTAATTTGCACCAATTTTATAGCTACGATATATCTATCAAATTTAAATAATAATATTTTATGATTTATTTGTGCTAGCTTTCATATGTCACATATACTATCAAACAGAATTTTCAACTTTTAAAATATCAGTGTGTTTATCCAACAAAAATAAATTCAATCCTCATAATTTTAAACTTGGTCTCAGTAACTATGTTTTTACTATGAAAATTACTTTCTTTAGTTCCCACATCATAAAGAGGTCAAAAAAATCCACTTTAGAAGATTGAATTGGGAATAAAAATATCATTTTAAATAACATATAATAGGTTTTTGATTAGGATAACATAAATGGAATGTAAAAATATTTATATAAATGAGAAAACTCTCTACCATGGACTGATGGAGAGTGATAGAGTAAATATTCATCAAAATGTTAACCATCATAAAGAAATAAATCTTTAATAGTTGAATATTCAATTTCATTTCAATAATAAAACTAGACTACATAAATTTTTTTTCCAAATTTTTTTTCCTATATTTGTTGAATTATTTTACTTAATATGTTAATAATATAAGGAAATATTTTTTCATGATGTGTAGAATTTCATCCGTTAATAAATTTCCATCAAAACTCATCATTTTTTCTAAATGTTGATTTTGAATTTTTTTCCATTCCTAATGTAGTATAAGAATATTATATGATCACTAATTCCATAAAAAATCCTCATATATTTTTAAATTACAAATACCAATTTTGGTATTACATGATAAGATAATTAGTAAAAATAATAATTCTTCATAAAAGGAAAAATACATTATTATCTTAAAATTCAATTGTAATACCAATATTTTGACTTAGATCATTAATTAACAAGGTATTCATAAATTTTTGAAAAAAATATTATATCTTATGATTGAAAACAAGAAATAAAATGGATTTTTTCAAATATTCTTCTATGATAGATTTAATATTTATCTATAAAAAATTATTCCCTCTGAAAATATAATATTCAAGACATACTAAACTCTTAAATAATTGACTTTAATTACCTTAAATCCTGAATAAAATCATATATTCCATTAAAATAAAATTCATGTATTATTCATAAGGTAAAATTATTTAATATTCATTTTACTTTAATCACATAATGCCAAATAATTTTATAATCTCATGGTTAACTATATTATAAAACATAAATTCCAAAAATTAACATATCCTTTATCATCCAGCTTTTCTAAATAAAGATAAACATTTTCATATCAATGAAGACATCACATAGGCCAATGGTAAGCAATATACCCTTATCTCCCTTAGGATTTGGGTTCATGCCTCATAGCCTTTTCAAATGCAACTGGTTATCACCCAAACTTTGGGTTGTCAGTTTTCTAAATCTATAACAATATAATGCATAGAAATTCTCAAAAATGTGGTAAACAACCTATGAAAATTAAATACTAATCAATTTCTTTAACCTCAATGCTTAAATTAATCAGTTCATTTTCGATTGCCAAAAATATAACAACCTATATTTATCAGAAAATAAAATATCCTAATAATCCAAAAGACTATCCTTATGTTTATACTTATTTCCACAAAATGAAAATACATTATTCCTTAAATTAATAAAAAAAATAGTAAAACAATTTGTTATATTTCATCAAATGTCTGCCAAAATGTCATTAGCCTTGATTAACTCGCATAACATGAAACCTCAAATGGGTGTTTTAGAATATAATATAATGAAAAAAATTAAACTCATAAACCCATGATAGTCTATATAACACTTTTGTTAATGAATACTTATATAATTCTAAAATGAACACGACTTATATATGATTAGTGATTCATAATACCAAACTAACATTTTAAAAACAATTGTAAAACATTATTCTGGAATTGCAATAAATAATCTCTTCTTCATTAAATGTAAATGATTGGAAAATAATAATATAAAACACTCCCTGGTCTAGGATTTAACCATTATAAGAGAAAAATGATTCGGATAGTTTACAGGTACCCATCATTTAAGATAATGAACAATAAATGCATATCTATAATGAATTTTATTTCCTTCCATTGTAATCTTCATTTTTCCTCACTAATTTAATTATATATATCCTTATCTCCAATCTATATAATTGATTAAAAATTAAATTATTATTAGCATAAACTAGATTAAAGGGATGATGGGGGGATCCAACAAGTCATCAAAGAAAAAAACATAGACCAAGCCCCAACATGCCATAATCCCAAGACCAAAAACAACCACTACAATGGAAAATCACCTCCTAGAATCAATATATTATTACCATCATCCACCATCTCATATTTTCACATCTAGTAGATCTGTGTATAGGTTCATGGGCCTGGCACTGATGTAAATATGCATACCCTCTCAAACATCTAATTCAGGACACAATGGAATGTGAAATATCCATGCTCTTGACCCCATCTGGAGCAGCCCTTTATAGATGATCTGGTTGAAGAATCCCATTAACCGTAGACCAAAGAGGCCAATAGAAGAATAAAAGCATCGGATAATGCATATCAAAAAAAGAAAAAAAACCACCAAATCACCCCCATAAAAACTATTCCACAGTATGATCAACAACAAGATTGACCACCCACAAAAAAAATCACCATCATAGACATCATCATGGACATCACATCCATCACCTGAAATGTCACCGCGACAATAATCCAATAAGGAACCCTTCGTCGTCATAACACTATGCAACCCAAGGGGGAAGGAGCACCAAGATTAAATTCTCCATGTCTTATTTCCAAATTTATGGACAAGATGGAAAGTGAGAATTCATTCCTGTAGTACCTTTTTTTATGAATTATAAATTTTGGTTATATTAAATTTCATTGAAAACTTGTGTTACATGAAAAACCATGTTAAAATTTCTCTACATGTAATATTGGGTTTGAATGGATTTCACAAAACATTGATGTGTAACAAAACCATGATATACAATTAATATTATTATCCATATGTTACAATTAAGAAACATCCATTAAGCATAGAAATATAAATATTAAAAATTAATTTTTCAAAATTATTTATAATTTTCATATAAATAAAAATTATTCATAAAAATGTACATAATTTGTGTTAAAATCATAATAGTTTTTGAAAATAATATTTTATCAAAAAGAATATTTCTTATTCATATCCTTTGTAAAAAATAATAAAATCAATTTTTGAAACAATTACAAAAATAAATTATTATCTTAAAATATATTTTTCAAATAAGCATGTCATGATTATATTAGATTAATTTTTTTTGTAATTTTATAAAATGTTTCATTATTTGATTAATAGTAAAAAATATTAAATTTAATTGAAAAAATCCATTATGTGTAATTAATTAATAATGTTATATTATATTTTAAAATTTTTAATGTAATATTATTTCAATTATATATCCATTAATTTAATTTTGATCATGGTAATCATATTCATGTTAAATTTTGATATTATAACATTTTAATGTTTTGATAAAAAAAATTTAAAAACCACGTTTCTCATCAAATTTTCAAGATTTATTTTAAAATATTATTTTACAATTATATAAATTGAATTTTAAAAATGGAGTCAATATTTGAAATCATGATATTTTAAACATTTTCATATTGTTATCTTAATTTTTATCAAAAATGAATTGTTAAAACTGTAACTATTACTAACCATGGTTAATGTAAAAATTGGTTTATTGGTAGTTAAAATAAATATATAAGGATTAAAAATAAACTAAAACATGCTCAACACCCATTTTATACCCATATCTTTAACATGTCTCTACTAGTATCTATAATGGTTAATTTCAGAGCCTTATGGAATGATAAAAACCTGGGTACACCTTTTTATTAATAAAACGTTACCCATGTGTCACTCACCTCAGTCATAAGGGGACAAACCTCTTCCCTTTTAATAACACCTTAAAAACATCTTTTCAGCCAATTCCTACCAAAATAACACCCAAAATTCCCTCCTATCATTCTATAATCCTTATTTTTATATATATATACATACTATGAATTATTTTGGTGTAGACCTAAGAAGGATACCCAAAAAAGAGGTAATGTTCATCAATGAGTGTTTTTTAAATTTTTTCGTCCACCTACATAAATTATTATTATTCCATGATGATATAATAACATATGTATCATCTATATAATTAAATATTTCTATATTATGTTTATGAACTCCAACCGTCAACTAGTCCATCAAATGGGTTACAAAATCATTATTTGTGTGTAGTATATTACAACCTCATGAACTAATGCCCTTCATTTTTTATTACCATATATCAATAAAGGATATTATTGTGGATTTATTTTTTGTATATAATACCTATAAAATTATTGTACTAGTGGATTTATTATATCACACATACATTCATTCCATACACATTATGTGAATGCAATAATGACAATCATGTATAGGGAGGATTGCAATGTCATGAAGTGATTTGATTCATCAACTCATTATGTGGAAGGTGATAAGGTTGTTTTAAAATAAAATATGTGATATATATGAAATAAGTATTAATTTTTAATGATAATATATCATTTAGATTTCTTTCTTTCAATCTAATACGAAAATTGAGACAACTTTCAAGAAAACGTATGACTGACCATCTCCATGAGCATTGTATTTCATTTTATATCACTAAATTTAATGGATTACACCAAATAAATATATAAAAATATTTATTATATTTATATGATGTTTAAACATTTATATAATATTACATCATGATCAATGTTATAAGGAAAAACTTTCAAATTAAAAATATATGAAAAACAATGTGTTTATTACGTTAATCATAACATTAACTTGGATTTTTTATAAGATGGGTAATAAAATGAAATATGAATACAATATAATGTATGATATATATATATATTGTAAAGACCCGTAAAATTCAAGGGAAATTTTTTCTTAATTTTCTTTAGAATTTTACAAGAGCGCGGTTTCAGACGGCACCTGATTCTGAGGCCCGGAGTGCCCGGAATTAATTTCTGAAGTTTGGCTCGGGTACGTTCAGTGAACGAACGAGCGGGAATTCCTAACTTTTGATCCGGTGCACAGAATCGAAATCCGAGGGCACCGATGAACTCGCAGCGCCGATATTCACTTAAAGAGACCTTTTCGGAAGTTGCGTTTGTTGCGGGTTGAAAGTTAGTTTTGGGGTTTTTAGTTTGAGTTAAATAAAATTTGTGAAGAACAAATTTTAATATAACTTGATAAAAACTACCAAAGGGGGTTGGAAGTGGGACCCACACCCACTTAACCTCCCTTGGGAGGATTAAGTGTGGTGGGGCCCACACGAACCCCTAAACCTTTCATATTCTCTCAACTCCTTTAACGCCTCAATAAATGTCTTGAGTTACCTTTTAATTATGGGAGTTAATCCTTTTGAATTTCAAACATTTGAAATTCTAGTGTGTTATGTGTTAATAAAATAAGATGTTGTCTTATTTTATTTTGGTTAATTGTTTGTCTTCTTGAGAGGTGGAGAGCTTTTTCTTCTTCTTCTTCATCTCTGACGAAGATCACGAAGAACGCTCAACTTGACGAAGAATGCTCAAGTCCCGACGAAGAACGCCGCTCCGCTCTTCTTCGTCTTCCGTGTCAACGAGTGGGAACGCCGCTTCCTCCTCGGATTCCCTTCGTCGACATAAGAAGTTTCGCCAACGACGTGTCTCTTCGGACGCATCCCTTCGTCAACGGATTTGACGAACGGCTACCGCGACGCCCGACCTCCGCGACGTCGTCTTCCGCGGAACGTTGACAATCTTCGAACCTTATACCCGAGGTAGGGGTTGTTGATTATTGTTTAGTTATTCTATTTTTGATCATGAATTTTAGCAAGTCTAACGTGTGGCTTTGGATTATTTTAAGATGCGTTATTGCTTAACGTGAGGGGGCCGGACCGCATGAACACGGCCGAACCCCCTCCATCGTTCTTGTTGTTTATTCTTGCGGGTGGAAGCAAAGTGGCGTGGTGCCGTCGCACCACGCGGATAATCGTGCAATTATTTTGCGCGGCGCCGTCACGCCACGCCGAGGAAGAATCTTCAAGAACGCGACGCCGTCGCGCCGCGTTGAAAGGAATCAAGGCACGGCGAAGGGGCGCGGTGTCGTCGCACCGCGCCGGACGATGAACACCACGGTCGGTTCCGGGCCGCGGCGGGACGAGGAGACCGTGGCCGGTTCCAGGCCGCGGCAGAATGAGAAGACCGGCGGCCGGGCCGCCGGCGTCGGAAGCCGAAGGGGGGACCGGAATTTCCGGTCCCGTTGGAGAAAACCGGCCGGCCAGCTGGCCGGCCGGAAGGCATTAAACCGGGGGAATTAATCCCCCGGCCAACACACAAAACCCCCCCTCTTTATGAGGGGGGCGGTTCATTGAAGGGAGGGGGGCAGACGGCCCCCCGGTTCCGCACAAATAGGCCCCCCACGTGGGGGGGGGGGGGGGGCGTTTTAAAAAAATGGGCGCGGCATATAGCCGCGCCGCCCTTCCAGGAAGCGGGGCTTAGCCCCCCGCGTGCCGCCCTCGGGCAGCGCCAGGCCGCTAGGCCGCCGCGGCCGCCGCGCCGCCGCGCCGCCGGCCGGCCGGCCGGCCGGGCCGCCCAGGGGGGGTCGGGCCGGGTCGGCCCGGACCCGGACCCCCCCGTTTCGAACCAGTTCCGGTCTTTTGGCCATAACTTGAGCCTCGGACCTTCGTTTGACGAACCGTCTGTGGAAACGCGATCCTTGGATCGAGACGGTCGTTTCGGTATATCGCATTCAAGGTTTCGGATTACTTTGAGTTCGGCCGGGTTGGTTCGATCACGGAACCAACCGGGCCTTCGGAGCGGAAACACTCATATCTTGAGCTACGGACGTCCGATTGACGTGCTGCCAACTGTGTTGTGTTCCTCTTAGTGAGACGGATCTTTTGGCATACTCCGCCCGAGGTTTGGACGCAGGTGGAGTACGGTCGGGTTGGTTTTTCCTTAAAAACCAACCGGGCCCCGGAGACGAAAATGCCAATAACTCTCAGACCGGGCGTCCGAACGACGCGCCGTCTGTTGCGATGAGTTCCTGATGACGATACGGAACTTTTGGATACATCAACTCTGGACTTTGTGACAGTTGATGTATCAGCCTCTCGGCTCGTGGAGCGGACCCTCCGAACGAGTTTGCTGTGTGCGGGAACCCTAGTGCTGGCTGCGACTGCTACTGTGACTTCTTCTGCTACTACTGTTACTGTGACTGCGACGACGACAGTACAAGAGATTCTGTGTGGATTTGACGACGACGACTACTGCACTCAGCGATCCTACGTGGATCAGTGCTACAGGTCCTGCGTGGGCCCGATCCTATGTGGGTCCGATCCTGTGTAGGTCACTGCGGGGGTTAGTACCTATCGATCCTTCGTGGGTCCGATGACATAGATGGTTCAGTGATCATCTTTATCGTCATCCGAAAAAGTATATTTGTGTGAGCTGAATCTTCTGTGTTTCTCGATAGAGGTGGTGCGCTTGGTTGTAGCGGCAGACCTGCGATACTGGAGACGAGCGTGCGGAGTACGGAGACCGTGTAGCCGGCTGAGACCTGAAGACTGCTCGACCGACTCGACTTGGAGTGAGTTGACTAGCCCAGTGGACGGAGCGCCCGGTATTTGGCGGCAGACCCACGGCGGATGGAGCGCCTAGTAGTTGGCAGCAGACCCGCGGTACTCGATTGGAGGAGTACCTCTGAAGGCTAATTGGGTGAGCACCCGGTATTTGGCAGCAGACCCTCAGCGGACGGAGCGCCCGGTAGTTGGCAGCAGACCCGCGGTACTCGACAGGAGGAGTACTTCAGCAGTCTTAGGTTAGTGAGCAGTATCTCAGAGTCGTAACAGGACATTGTACACATCAGAGATGGGGCTCTTCGGTAGTTACGTTTTTTATAACGAAAATCCTATGTGAGCTGAATCCTGTTACTTTCCTGTGTGGTTTGTGTTGTGTTATCCTGTGTGGATTACGTTTTGCTTTCCTGTGTGGAATACGTTTACTTTCCTGTGTGGACTGAGTTGTACTTGGGCTCGGAGGATGGAGCGTATTTGAAATTGATGACTTAGGTATATGAATGGGCATATACCTAAGCAGTGTTGGTTGTTACTTCGTGATTGTACCTTTCATCGTGGTTTATCCTTTGTGGATTTTGAGAGACCTTCAGGGGTCTCGGGGTCCCTACTGAGTAGCTTATACTCACCCCTGCACGGGCTTTGCCCACACTACGTTGTGTTGGTTGCAGACGACGGACAGCGTTGACCTTAGCTGAGGCTTGCATAGCAGGACGGTACCCGGAGGTGGACCACTGGGCGGGACGTACTCGGAGCGGACGGTGGGACCCGTGGAGTAGAGGAGCTATCTGTACCCACCCTTCAGGTGGGATTTCCAGTGGACAGCTCGGAGTAGCGGCTTTTACTTTTCAGTAGCTGTTTTCCCTTTCGAGTTGTACATTACTTTCAGTTTGGGTTTGTATTCTGGCCCATTTACTTTTCCGCACTTTCAGTTGTACTCTGCTTTTGTTTAGTGTTTACTTTCCGCTTGTTTACTCTGTGGTGTTTTTTTACTTTACAAAGGCAATGCCTTCCCTTTTTACCGGGATTTACGCCTTTGTGCTAGTCTCCAGCCCCTGGCCTATGGAAGGCGGGCTTGGGGTAGTCACGGCACGGACCCCGAGGGCGGGTCGTGACAAATTGGTATCAAAGGAGTTCGGTCCTACCACAACTCTGATCTTTTCTATGTGAAGCAATAATGTTTAGCGTATTGAGTGTGATTATCAGTCCAGGGAGTCCAGTGTTGGTGTGGCGGCCGACGTATCCGTACACCAGGACCCTGACTTCTGATTTCCGACTTAATGCACGAAAACATTGATTGCGTGTGTGTTTCAAAGTTTTATTTGTGATTACTTATATCAGCTCACCGGGTATACTGTTCTGACCGTGGCGCACTTGTTTCCTTTTCAGGATGGCCCCACGACGGCAGCCAGCTAGGGTTCCGAGAGTCGAGTGTGACGACAGACCACCGAGTGACGAGGCTTCGGTGCAAGGCCCTTTGTCAGCAGTGGCACCGGCGGTAGCTCTACCCGCCGAGCCCCCGATGCTTCCAGCAGCAGCCGCTGACGATGCACGTCGCATCAGCGCACTGCATGAGTTTCAGCGCCAGCGACCGCCCAGGTTTCGCGGGGAGACGGATCCTCAGGCAGCAGAGGACTGGCTGGAGGCAGTGGTTCGAGTGTTTAGGCTAGTGAGGACACCAGCAGACCTCATGGTGATCCTCGCTGCGAGCCTACTACACGCAGCAGTAGGACGATGGTGGAGCCTGATGCTCCAGGTGCACGATGAGGCATCTCTACTTTGGACAGACTTTGAGAGCCTCTTCCGCTCGGAGTTCGTCCCAGCCACCCTTCGTGCGGTGCGTATCCAGGAGCTTCTACAGCTACGGCAAGGCAGCATGACGGTCGCTCAGTACTCGGCGAGATTTACCGAACTCTCGCGCTACTCGACCGACATGGTACGGGACCCATTCTTCCGGGCCCGGACCTTCGAGCAGGGTTTGAGACACGAGATCAGGGAATCGCTGATCTCCCTCAGCATACCGACTCAGACAGGAGTACTGGAGCGGGCCCTTCTGATCGAGAGCTTCCTTGCTGAGTCTACACCAGCACAGCGACCCACCGTAGGGCGGCAGATAGCGGAGTCTTCAGAAACAGGTAGCCGACAGATGACTCAGGGTTCCAGGCAGACCAGACCTACCAGTGGCCGACTGCACGATTCAGGCTCAGTTGTGCGGGGAAGCCGGGGTGGAGTCAGAGCCAGGCGTGCCGAGAGTGGGCAGTGTTACTCCTGTGGCGGGATAGGTCACATGGCTCGTGATTGTCGGACCCGCCATGCTGATGATCAGCAGATAAGTGAAGAACCTCCCAGGCAGAGGCAGAGGTTCGACCGTGGCGGTCCGCAGGGAGGAGGCGGACGAGGCAGAGGAGCTGGCCGAGCAGCAGGTGGTGGATGACGCTTTGAGGCTCTACCACCACCACCACCAGGAGGTCCACCCCGACCGCAGGGGAGAGCTCAGCTTCAGGCAGCCGAGGCCTTCGATCATGGAGCTCTGGGAGCCGATGGACAGGAGCAGAACTAGTGGATACATCCTTTGTACTTCTGGTTCCTTGTTGCTTTTGTGTAGCATCTTGTATTATGAGCTCCAATAATAAAAGACACATACCTTTGTGATATTTCGTTCCTGTCCTCTTTCGTGATGTTACTAAGAGGTTCCAGTTTTGGCTGTTGACTTGACCCTCACTTGTGAGACATCTACTAGAGAAGACCCAGTTACCACACACTGATGCCGACAGTGTGACTCAACCCTTGGAGGCGAGAGTAACGGTTGAATCTCTTAGTAGTAGCTTCGAGGCCTTACGACGTCATCCTTGGTATGGATTAGTATCATCCATGTTAGGATTGACTGTTTTAGGCGAAGAATGTGGTTCATCTAGGGGATGAGACCAGATTTCTCTTATCGGCAAAGAAGAAATCTTGCAGCTCTGATGGGACCGGAGATGGTCCAGGCCACGACAGAGAAGGTCCAGGTCATCCAGGAGCGGATGAGGACAGCTCAGAGCCAGCAGAAGTCATACGCTGACAGGAGGTGGAGGCCACTGGAGTTCGAGGATGGCGACCACGTCTTCTTTCGAGTCTCACCTCGACGTGGTATTCGAAGATTTGGCCGAGGCGGTAAGTTATCTCCGCGCTTCATCGGACCCTTCCAGGTCCTCAGCAGGGTTGGCGAGGTGGCTTATCGTCTGGCTCTACCACCTCAGTTGCACCGGGTGCACGACGTCTTCCACGTATCCCAGCTGAGGAGATACGTGCACGACCCGACGCACATCATTGATCATGGGGAGCTTGACGTTGACGATGGGGCGACTTTTACGGAGGTTCCGGTGGAGATAGAGGATCGACAGGAGCGGGTCCTGCATGAGCGATCGATACCTCTTGTGCGCATCAGATGGCAGCAGGGGAATCTCCAGGAGAGCACATGGGAGCGGGAGGCTCAGATGCGTGCTCAGTACCCTCGTTTGTTTCCCTAGTTTTTGATGTATCTTTACGGGGACGTAAAGCCCTGAGGTGGGAGTAATGTAAAGACCCGTAAAATTCAAGGGAAATTTTTTCTTAATTTTCTTTAGAATTTTACAAGAGCGCGGTTTCAGACGGCACCTGATTCCGAGGCCCGGAGTGCCCGGAATTAATTTCTGAAGTTTTGCTTGGGTACGTTCAGTGAACGAACGAGCGGGAATTCCTAACTTTTGATCCGGTGCTCGGAATTGAAATCCGAGGGCACCGATGAACTCGAAGCGCCGATATTCGCTTAAAGAGACCTTTTCGGAAGTTGCGTTTGTTGCGGGTTGAAAGTTAGTTTTGGGGTTTTTAGTTTGAGTTAAATAAAATTTGTGAAGAACAAATTTTATTATAACTTGATAAAACCTACCAAAGGGGGTTGGAAGTGGGACCCACACCCACTTAACCTCCCTTGGGAGGATTAAGTGTGGTGGGGCCCACACGAACCCCTAAACCTTTCATATTCTCTCAACTCCCTTAACGCCTCAATAAATCTCTTGAGTTACCTTTTAATTATGGGAGTTAATCCTTTTGAATTTCAAACATTTGAAATTATAGTGTGTTATGTGTTAATAAAATAAGATGTTGTCTTATTTTATTTTGGTTAATTGTTTGTCTTCTTGAGAGGTGGAGAGCTTTTTCTTCTTCTTCTTTATCTCTGACGAAGATCACGAAGAACGCTCAACTTGACGAAGAACGCTCAAGTCCCGACGAAGAACACCGCTCCGCTCTTCTTCGTCTTCCGTGTCAACGAGTGGGAACGCCGCTTCCTCTTCGGATTCCCTTCGTCGACATAAGAAGTTTCGCCAACGACGTGTCTCTTCGGACGCATCCCTTCGTCATCGGATTTGACGAACGGCTACCGCGACGCCCGACCTCCGCGACGTCGTCTTCCGCGGAACGTTGACAATCTTCGAACCTTATACCCGAGGTAGGGGTTGTTGATTATTATTCAGTTATTCTATTTTTGATCATGAATTTTAGCAAGTCTAACGTGTGGCTTTGGATTATTTTAAGATGCGTTATTGCTTAACGTGAGGGGGCCGGACCGCATGAACACGGCCGAACCCCCTCCATCGTTCTTGTTGTTTATTCTTGCGGGTGGAAGAAAATTGGCGTGGTGCCGTCGCACCACGCGGATAATCGTGCAATTATTTTGTGCGGCGCCGTCGCGCCACGCCGAGGAAGAATCTTCAAGAACGCGACGCCGTCGCGCCGCGTTGAAAGGAATCAAGGCACGGCGAAGGGGCGCGGTGTCGTCGCACCGCGCCGGACGATGAACACCGCGGCTGGTTCTGGGCCGCGGCGGGACGAGGAGACCGCGGCCGATTCCGGGCTGCGGCGGAATGAGAAGACCGGCGGCCGGGCCGCCAGCATCGGAAGTCGAAGGGGGGACCGGAATTTCCGGTCCCGTTGGAGAAAACCGGCCGGCCAGCTGGCCGGCCGGAAGGCATTAAACCGGGGGAATTAATCCCCCAGCCAACACACAAAAACCCCCCTCTTTATGAGGGGGGCGGTTCTTTGAAGGGAGGGGGGCAGCCGGCCCCCCGGTTCCGCACAAACAGGCCCCCCACGTGGGGGGGGGGGGGGGGCGTTTTAAAAAAATGGGCGCGGCATATAGCCGCGCCGCCCTTCCAGGAAGCGGGGGCTTAGCCCCCCACGTGCCGCCCTCGTGCGGCGCCAGGCCGCCAAGCCGCCGCGGCCGCCGCGCCGCCGGCCGGCCGGACGGCCGGGCCGCCCAGGGGGGGGTCGGGCCGGGTCGGCCCGGACCCGGACCCCCCCGTTTCGAACCAGTTCCGGTCTTTTTGCCATAACTTGAGCCTCGGACCTCCATTTGACGAACCGTCTGCGGCAACGCGATCCTTGGATCGAGACGGTCGTTTCGGTATATCGCACTCAAGGTTTCGGATTACTTTGAGTTCGGCCGGGTTGGTTCGATCACGGAACCAACCGGGCCTTCGGAGCGGAAACGCTCATATCTTGAGCTACGGACGTCCGATTGACGTGCCGTCAACTGTGTTGTGTTCCTCTTAGTGAGACGGATCTTTTGGCATACTCCGCCCGAGGTTTGGACGCAGGTGGAGTATGGTCGGGTTGGTTTTGCCTTAAAAACCAACCGGGCCCCGGAGACGAAAATGCCAATAACTCTCAGACCGGGCGTCCGAACGACGCGCCGTCTGTTGCGATGAGTTCCTGATGACGATACGGAACTTTTGGATACATCAACTCTGGACTTTATGACAGTTTATGTATCAGCCTCTCGGCTCGTGGAGCGGACCCTCCGAACGAGTTTGCTGTGTGCGGGAACCCTAGTGCTGGCTGCGACTGCTACTGTGACTACTTCTGCTACTACTGTTACTGTGACTGCGACGACGACAGTACAAGAGATCCTATGTGGATTCGACGACGACGACTACTGCACTCAGCGATCCTACGTGGATCAGTGCTACAGGTCCTGCGTGGGCCCGATCCTATGTGGGTCCGATCCTGTGTAGGTCACTGCGGGGGTTAGTACCTATCGATCCTCCGTGGGTCCGACGACATAGATGGTTCAGTGATCATCTTTATCGTCATCCGAAGAAGTATATTTGTGTGAGCTGAATCTTCTGTGTTTCTCGATAGAGGTGGTGCGCTTGGTTGTAGCGGCAGACCTGCGATACTGGAGACGAGCGTACGGAGTACGGAGACCGTGTAGCCGGCTGAGACCTGAAGACTGCTCGACCGACTCGACTTGGAGTGAGTTGACTAGCCCAGTGGACGGAGCGCCCGGTATTTGGCGGCAGACCCACGGCGGACGGAGCGCCTAGTAGTTGGCAGCAGACCCGCGGTACTCGATTGGAGGAGTACCTCTGAAGGCTAATTGGGTGAGCGCCCGGTATTTGGCAGCAGACCCTCAGCGGACGGAGCTCCCGGTAGTTGCCAGCAGACCCGCGGTACTCGACAGGAGGAGTACTTCAGCAGTCTTAGGTTAGTGAGCAGTATCTCAGAGTTGTAACAGGACACTGTACACTTCAGAGGTGGGGCTCTTCAGTAGTTACGTTTTTTATAACGAAAATCCTGTGTGAGCTGAATCCTGTTACTTTCCTGTGTGGTTTGTGTTGTGTTATCCTGTGTGGATTACGTTTTGCTTTCCTGTGTGGAATATGTTTACTTTCCTGTGTGGACTGAGTTGTACTTGGGCTCGGAGGTTGGAGCGTATTTGAAATTGATGACTTAGGTATATGTATGGGCATATACCTAAGCAGTGTTGGTTGTTACTTCGTGATTGTAACTTTCATCGTGGTTTATCCTTTGTGGATTTTGAGAGACCTTCAGGGGTCTCGGGGTCCCTACTGAGTAGCTTATACTCACCCCTGCATGGGCTTTGCCCGCACTACGTTGTGTTGGTTGCAGACGACGGACAGCGTTGACCTTAGCTGAGGCTTGCATAGCGGGATGGTACCCGGAGGTGGACCACTGGGCGGGACGTACTCGGAGCGGACGGCGGGACCCATGGAGCAGAGAAGCTATCTGTACCCACCCTTCAGGTGGGATTTCCAGTGGACAGCTCGGAGTAGCGGCTTTTACTTTTCAGTAGCTGTTTTCCCTTTCGAGTTGTACTTTACTTTCAGTTTGGGTTTGTATTCTGGCCCATTTACTTTTCCGCACATTCAGTTGTACTCTGCTTTTGTTTAGTGTTTACTTTCCACTTGTTCACTCTGTGGTGTTTGTTTACTTTACAAAGGCAATGCCTTCCCTTTTTACCGGGATTTACGCCTTGGTGCTAGTCGCCAGCCCCTGGCCTATTGAAGGCGGGCTTGCGGTAGTCACGGCACGGACCCCGAAGTCGGGTCGTGACATATATATTGTTCTATAATATATTTATAATAAACATATAATTATTATAAATGATGTTTGAATGTGTATGATTGAAATCAAGATAAGAGGTTATATTTTTTTCTCAATATTTCTTCCTTGAGACATACATTATGTTACGCACCTATATTAGTTCAAGATGTAAAAATGCATAATTTTTGAAGTATACTATAATTATTTTATTTATCACCGTTATATTTTATGTTCTATTTAATTTTAGTCCTTAATGGGGATTACAATTCAATTTTACTAAAGTGAAAACAATTTTGTGTTGCAATTTTATCGTTAATCAGTATTCATTATGATTATAAATTATTAGGATCCATATACGAATAAAGTATTGAATATTATTATCATATATTTATTCATGATAATTTCATATAACAATACCATTTTCACTCCCTTTTACTGACAATAATTGATAAGATGTTTTTTTAGAAATCTGACATTATTTTTCACTTTGGTTGGAATTTTGTTTTCATCAAACACCATGTTTTCTAAATATGTTTTCAATGAATGATTTATTATTCAAATATGTTTTATTAAAAATAAATTTCTCTCCTTTTTTGAATTATTAAATTTTTCTAAATGAATCATCATGTCATTTACAAAATAATTTGCATTTTGGTTTTACCAAAAATGTTAAAAAAATTCATGGTTTTAATGAGGACAATATGAATTTAACATCCCAATACAATGAAAATTATATTATTTTAATATTTTTATATATTATTTCAAGGTTATTTTAAAATAAAAATATTTTAAATATTTTTTATTTTTTAGAAACTATTTTTCATATTGGAAATGGAATTTTTCTCAAGAAATGTTTTTAATAATCATTCAAAATCATTTCCCTATATGTTGAGAAACAATTATGTTACTTATTACTTATGGGGATATGATACCTGGATACCATTATAATTCATTCACTGAATGGTTTATTTTTATGATGGCATAACTGTAATGAATCATGTTACTCTTACATTGTTTATAACTTGATATAATTAAAGTGAAACCCGAATCATTTTACAGGTGTTATGCTATAATGAGTTGGTTAATGGACTTTGAAAATTGCCTCTTTTCCTATAATTATTATATAATTAAATATTTTTAAAGCCATTTATTTTAAAATATTATGAAATTATGAATGTTTTTTGATCTTATGGTACACATAAATATGTTTTTCATTATGAGGTGGGAAGAACCGATATATCCCTTCATTGTAGTTGGTTATTATATAAATATCATGAGATAAATATGAATAGAATGTGGAGTAAACCTGATTCAATAAGGGATGCTGTGTTATTGGCTTTTCTAGGGAGTTATCCTTGACTGTTATGATTTTTTTGGGACTGAACTCATTTAACTATGACAGCCTTGGTTATAATCCTTGAATACTATGAAAGTGAGTTTATATCATTACATGTATGCCAAAAATCTATTTATAATGAAAATTTTATTCTCTCATGGATCATGTTGTCGGATTTAATTATTAATAATGTATTATAAAATGACAATCTCCATTTCACGAGTCAATTTTACATGCCTTGGTATGCATACTATGGGATAAAAAATTTGTACTCATTTTTTAGTACAGATATTTTCATATTATGCATATAAATATTACTTCTTTACCATAACTAAGAGTTAGATAACCTTATGTCTTCTCTTCCCCTTCCCCGAGATATAGAGAAATATAATTCATGGGATATTTGGAAGAAGGGTAGTATTTTTTATGATCATAGTTGGAGATGATGTATTTTAATAATAGACAAGTTTTCGGGGATTCCATGTTTCCAAATTCACTATAACATTACATGCTTTATGTGTGTGTTTGTATAATGTAATGAATATTCATCAAATATTATAAAAAATAAATGTATAATAAGTTTAGATAAATATAGTTGGTATCATTTTATATATTTATTTATGCTTTGTAAACTATGATCAAAAAATATTATTGAGATAGTATTTTACATGTCTAAGGATAATTCAATGGATTGTTCAACATAAAGGGAAATGTCCTGGAATTCTACTAACGAATAGAGTGACTGGGTTTCATGAACATAAATCCATGTTTGGATATTATAAGAGGATGTGGATCTGAAATAGGTATAACAAGGGAAATAACTCAAAAATGGTGCATATAACAAAACTAAATCGTTAACTAGTGAATGAAAATGAGCCTTGTTGGACACCTGGTTTTTCACAACTCGAGTATATTATTAAGAAATTAAAAAACACATTATATAACATTAAAAAGTATTAAAATAAAATACAACTATTAATGTCCTAGGATAAACCCATGGTGTTATATATTAAAGAAGGAGTCAATATTTAGACATCTGATAAGTGATATTTCATGATTATGTGGATTCTAATATGATTATTATTTCCTACACTATGTTGCTTAGTTTTAGATAATTTATAAAACACAAATAAACCACATTATTACTGAGTGAAATGTAAAATGAAATTATTTTCCTCTATATTACCCAATCCTGATGGGATATGGAATGAAACATCTCATTTTTATGATTACAAAAATAGTATCATGCATTCAATCATACATTACATCCATGAAAATAGATGAAAAAAAAATTATATTGAATCCTTCATGATGAAACATGTAATTTTTTTCAATAGGCCTTATGATCAACTAGTTATCGAGAAATGGATCAGAACCAGTGGGAAAATGTTTTTATTCTCCTATTTTTGGAACGTGAATAAACCATATTTTATCTACTGTTTATATGATGATTTTGATTAATAGTTGGTACTATTCAACAATATAATGAAACATGATAAAATTGACACCATGGATTGGGAAAAGTTCTAGAAATGTTTTGTCAATAAGGTCATTCATTTTATTATTGTATGAATATGGGGAAGAAGTTGAATGATCTAAATAAAAAGGTTGATGAATCATTTGGTACCAATGAGGAAAAATTTAAAGGACTTGTTAGAAAGAATTCTGATATTATCATCATAAAATAAATTGTGGATGATCAATCCATCAGTGGATTAGAATCATTTATCTAACTAGGATTAGCTCTATAATACTTGGTTTTCTATGAAGATATTTCTCTATACTCTGTCATGGTAGAATTAGAGGTTGGAGTGATGTATTAATATCATCGAATTGATAAGAAGAAGAAAAAATTAATTCAAATAATAAAAGATGAACCATAAACTGATGAATCTGAGATTTACTTTATTCTAAAAGTGTGTGAATAATTGTAGAGGTAATATATATAAGGTCCCACATAATATTTTTTTTGAAGAAGGGAATTTCATCATTAATTTTTTTGCTGCTGTGATTAGAAGAAGTCGGATAACGATGTGAATATATAGAATGATTAAAAACATAACCCACACAAACTCTAGATTTTTAATTGCAAGGAGTATAATAATTATTCATTCAGATTCCAAAATCCAATGGTTAATGATGATGATAATCATCAGTAAGCTTTTAGGAAGAGATAAAGAAACTCCATGTGACTAGTATTTATAATTAGGTGTGTGATCATGAAATGGTGAAATGCTCATCTTAACATCATCTCTAGGATATATAATGTCTTTTGCGACTGTATATCAACACATTCTATCATATCTGAAGAATTATATAAGAGTATAAATATTCAAAGAAGATAATTATATGTCCAATAAGTAGTTAAACCCCCAAATATTATGATGATCACCTCTTAAGAATATGATTCCTCTATAGTTAACATTGGAAGGAATTTAATTCATAAAAATATTTTCATTCTTCCTCTTGTTTGATTGGATGTAATATTAGGCATGTATTTTATTTCTCTACTAAAATCCCATATCAATTTTTTGAGTGACATTACAATCTAGTCTATGATTTTCTATCAACATGACAATAAGTAAAAACATATGATGGAGGCCACATCCATTATTTGGGTCATAATTTCCATTAATAATGGGTGTTCATATAATATAGTTAAGGGGAAACATGACATCGATAATATGGATATTGTGGAGGAATTTATTGACATATTTCTGGAATATTTTCATATACATCCACTAAAACATGATGTTGAGTTCTCAAAAGAATTAATACCTAGTTCCACATTAATTTGAATGACTCAGTATAGAATGGTCCCAATTGATTTACAATAATTAATAAGAAACACCTAAAAAACCTTGAAAATTGATTAATTAAGACAAGTGTATCAATTTTGGGTGAACCTCTTTTTTTTGTTAAAAAGAAATAATGATCTATGTTCCTCTATATTAAATATTGGGAATTAAAAATATCACAATTAATAACTAGTGTCATATTCACTATATTGATGAATTTTTTGATCTAATATGTAAAGGTGAATACTTTTCCATGTTTAACCATTATTATGGATATCATCAATTAATGGAAATAAGGTGTATATACCTTAAATATTATTCCACAAAATGTATGGAAACTATGAAAAGATATTCATTCCATTCGGTCAAATTACAACACCAATATCCTCATGTATTTAATGAATATGGTGTTGAAATATTACATTGATTTGTTTTTTGTAGTCTATATAGGTTATATTATTATTTATTAACTAGGAAAGGAAGAGTGTGAAATATGAAAGACCATTTTAGTGGTGACCCTATGGAAGGGGAAACTATATTCCATGTTTTCAATATATTGATTTTGGTCTAAAAATGATTCATTTTGAATCTTATAATCTCAAAAGATGGTATATCAGTACACCTATTAATGAAAAACCTTATTGAGTGTTATTATAAACCAACCAGGATGATTGATTATTTTAGTTTTATTCTTTTTACAATATTTTATCTACATTTTAGGTATAATTTCCCTATTACTATGTTATCTCAGAAGGGATCCAAGTTCCTATGGATTTATTAATGTGTTTAAAATTTCGAGGAACTACTAAAATGATTAGGCATTTCACCTATGATTATATTAACCAATATTAGAAAAAGTTTTTTAATATATAATGATGTATACATGAAGACATTGAGATGTTTTCATACAAATAATGAAATGGTTATAGATTATGACTCATGTAAATTGATTATTCATTAAATAAATTACCCAACTAGTGATTTAGAGATCTCTACATTAATTATTTCATTAAATATGTGGATGAATTATATATATGTAACCAATTGTTATATATATTCTGATCCTAAATTTAAAAGTATTTATTTACAAAGAAGGAGTTTAATATGCACCAAATTAGCTGGTTAGAGATGATTAATGATGAAGACTTCTCAATAAATTATAACCCAAGTGAATTGAAAAAGGTGTATGATGCTTTTAGATGAAAGGATAATGTTATCTTATCCATGATGATTAATACCAAAGAACCAATATTTTAGGATTTGTTAATGATGCATATGAAAATCCAGATGGAATGGGAAAAATATTTTTTCCCAATTGAATGTTCAAATATGTAACTATGTGACGAGTAAAGTGTAATAGAATGAAGATGATGAGAAGATAAATAATGTTATAAATGTTCCTGATTATATATTCTACCATGATATAATGACAATACTCAGTAACCATTAATTAATCCCATATAAACATCATTTTAAGAAGGATTTGTTAGAGGAATGCCATAGTTCTACATCCTATATTCATCTAGGAAGTAAAATGATGTATACATAATTCAAAGAGTATTTTTGGTGGGATGGTATAAAAATATATATCAAATAGTTGTTATCATAATTTTTTCTATGTCAATAAGATAAGGATGAAAAAATGGTCTACTCTAATGTTACATATATAAACCACACCAGAATTTAAATTGAAAAAACGTCACAATTGATTTTGTTATTCGACTCCTCAAAACATCTAAATGGAATAATTCTATATGGTTTGTAGTTGATTTCTTTTAAAATTCACCACACTCTATTGCCGCCAAAGAAGACTTATTTCTGGATCATCTTTCTAGGATATACATTAATGATGTTGCAAGGTTGAATAGATTACCACATTTTATTGTGTTTGATGATGATCTTATATTTACCTCAATGATTTTGAGAAGTATTAAACAAGTTCATGTTGTAGATTTGTGTATAATAATTATTCATCATCCTCAAAAAGACATATTGTCTAAGAGAATAATTTAAACCATAGATGATATGTTGATATCTTGTTATTTTTATTTCAAAGGTTGTTGGGATCAACACATTCTATTATTTTATTTTTCATAAAGAATAACTTTTTCCCAAGCATTCATATAGATCCTTATAAATCCATTTTTGGAATTTTTTATAGAGATCCTATGTGTGAGAATAAATATTATGAAATAAATCTATTGGAACATGATATTCATACAGTAATATTCGGAACGGATAGATCCATTTAGAAACACCTCAAGGGATCATAAAGTCAGTAGAAAATTAATGTTAATAATCCCTAGAGTGGTCTAGAATTTTGTTTTTCAGAAAATGTGTTTCTATTTATTTCTCCAATGAAGAAGGGTATGATATTCATGAAGGAAGTGAAACTGATCCCTGGATATATAAATCCCTTTAGAATTCATTATCATATCGGTACAATAGAATATCTATTAGTTATTCTAAATAAACTCCCTCAATTCTGTGATTTGTCCATGCTTCTATATTGATGAAGTACATACTTGACCCTTCACATGTACTGAAGTAAGAGGTTTTACCATTGGAAAAAGATCATCATTATGAGGAACAACTAATGGATATTCATAACCATATGGAGAATGTTCTATGTGACAAGACCACTTAAATGGTGAAATTATTTTAGATAAACATCAAGTATAAAGAAGCTATATTGGAACATGAGTATATAATATAGAAGAATTATCCTTGAATGTCTGTATCATAGTGACTATTTTTTTATGGAAAATTCATTTCAATGGGAGAAGAATGTAACCCCTATATTTTTTAGATAAAATTTTTCGAGAAAATATTGTTTTCATATGGTGGGTTTCATTACATGAAAAACCATGTTAACCTCTTCCAACCCACAACATTGGGGTTTCTTGTGTTATACATGATACTGAGATTAAAATACCCTGATATACTATTAATACTACTATTCAAACACCTTCATTATAACAAAGCTGTTATGCATAGTGGGACGAATACTAATATATAATTCTTAAATATTATGTATAATTGTTTTTGAAAAATTATATTATATTGATGAAAATTTACTGAATTTATATTAAAATGATTATATTATTTCAATAAACTACTTTCTTATAAAATTAACTTTTTTACTATTTCCATATGTTAAAAATAATATAATTTATATTTGATAATTATTGAATATTTAGTTGATAAATTAAACATAATTTTTTAAAACTAACATGTCAAAATTTTCATTGGGTGATTATTTGTGATTTTTCTAAAAAGTTTCACTTATTGATGAATAGTGAATAATAATTAAATTTAATTGAAATGTTGATTTCTTAATTTATTTATAATTTTTAATAATATTTTAAAATTGTTTTAAAGTAAAATTATTTCAATTATAAATCTATAAATCCAATTTTTGTATTTGGAATCAATTTCACACTAAATTTTGATATGAAATATTTATAATGTTTTGAATAGTTTCACATTTCAATCCCTATTTCTCATCGCATCTGTATGATTAATTGAAATTAAAATTTCCCACTTCTATTAATAAAAAATAAATATATTTAATTCAAATTTATAATAATCATAGTTTATATTATCCAATATTTTCAACTTAATTATAAGTCCCCAACCTTAAAGCTTACTTAATATTGAATTAAATGAATAATTCACATTAAGGATCTATTCAGGTTTAGAGTTTTAGAGTATTAGATCATAAAACTTGAATTACATTCCAAATTTAAACAAAGTGGATACATAAAATATAGTATTCATTTTTTCCCATCAACGGAAAAATATTTAAAAAAAAAGCATGGATTCTTTCTTGAAATTTCCTTTACACTATCATCATATCATGTACCTTTCCCTTGACCTGTGAAAAACATTTCAAAAAAAACTTGGGATGAGCAAAAAAAGCTCAGTAAGGGTTATAAAAATATGGAAAAGAAACATGAGTTCATATATACATAAGAATGAAATCATACTTTACCCATATACCATAGTCACTTTTACATACTTCATCAAATCATGAATAAATCATACAAATCATAAGTCATAAATGGTAACTTGAGGCATTCATAACATTCTTACGTAGGGAGTAACCCTATTGGTTACGTTTGGAATACCCACCATAGTATATTCCTTAAATATCTTCAGAGAAACCTTAAAGTTTCACTCCTTTGTGTTACCCAATGCATTGGAGAGCTATATCAGGCTCACCCGCCCTTAGTTTTTTCACGGAACCACCCATCTTCATAATAATTCCAAAGAACCATAACATAATAATATCACATAAAAAATGCATAAAGGAAACATAACATTCCCACTTTTCAATCACAAGATGTCAATATAACACATTGATATAAAAACATTATGAAAACCATTTTCAATACCAAAATAAATGAAAAGTAAAATATGGTATAAAAACATATGGCCTATAGAGGAAGTCGAAACTCAAATAATTGTCACGGCGGCGGAGAAGTCGTTGTCGCCGCATACGTATGACAAAAACATTCCCTTTTGTCATTTAGTAAAATGCTTCATATAAAAAAGATTCCTTTTGGATAAACATAAACGTAAAAGGGGTTTATACACCGTATAAAAGAAGGATGTGTATAAAACAAAATTTTCCTCAATGATTGGAGATTGAGACGAAGTCCCTTACAAAGACGGTTTCCTTGGATTAAGGATAAATCAATTACATAATTATGTGTGACAAACTAATACACCAAATATAAGTGGATATTAAGTGTAAAACAATCAAAGGTTATTCACAAATATTCATAGAACTACATATTCAAGGAGTACAAGATTATCCTAAAGAATCAAAATTGGGTTAAGAAGTTCCCTTGCAAAAATTTTAAATCCTAACGACATCACTACAAAATTCCGAAAATGAGTTGATGAGAGATAAAAAGGGTATCTCATCACTTGGACATAAAATTTAAATCAATAAGGATATAGAAGAACATATCCCAACATAATATTATGTAATTAAAATACATAACAAAATAAGTCTTTTAAAAAAATAGGAGGGTGAAAAGTTCCCTTTCCGACATTGGTATCCTTCGAAACATACACCCCGTGAAAGAAGGACATTACAACATTGATGTAAATACTCATAAATGAATGTATATTACACAATAAGTAAAATAATGGGCAGTACATACACCACTCAATGTAAATTGTGGCAAATGTAGCATAAATCTCACAGGAATAAAAGTGAGATGAAAAATCCCTTACGAAAACTCGGCAGCCTAATTGCACCACTTAAAACTTACAAAAATGGATTGATTAGATCAAATAGGGTCTATCATCATATTTACATAAATATTACAGTAAGAGGAATATAAAATAATATCCCCCAACATAACGAAGAGGAGCTTAAAATATGTGACATATAGGAGAGTACTTAAAAAGAAAGATAGAGGTTAGATCTCTTACGAAAATTTGGCAGCCTAACGATGCCACTCAAAACTTCCAAAATGGATTAATGAGAGATAATAGGGTCTCTAATCATATGAACATAAAAATTACATTAAGAGTAATATAAATGAACATCCCAATCACAAGAAATAAGAGCTTAAAAGGAATGAAATAAAAGGGTGTACTTTAAAAGAACGAGAGGAGTAGGATCCCTTACCTCAAGTCCGACTTGTCTTGTTTGTTTCATTATATTCCTGAATAATAAACTTTGGTAAATTTATAATTGCCTAAGGACCTCCTTTAAAGATTATTATTAAGTTCATATCACATATTATAATTTTATAATAATTGTTTAATAATGTTAGTTCATATCAGACGTTTTTGCTGACGTTTGGTACATGAGTCAAAAATGAACTTGTTTGAAAAAATGATTGCCCATGTAGTTATAAATAACATCCAGAATAGTATTAATGATTAAAATATCATATATATCCAGTACATATTCATTTTATACTATTCCATATCATTTGGAGATAAAAAACGAAAAGCACCGTTCATGGAGACGGTAGGTCGTACGTACGCATGAACGCTACATTCATTTTTTTGTCATATTAATGGAATTAAAAAATAAATGATATATATATATATTATAATTACAGTATAATATATATGTTATATAGGTCAAATATGTCACATATGTTAATTAATTTCAATTTTTATACATTCCATGTATTGAATGTACGAGTCACATCACTTGAGGGGGCGGTAGTCCACACTTCCTCATAAGAAATTATCGCATTTACACAACATGAAAAAATAATGGTATGTATTAAATATAAAATACAGAAGCATATAGTAAACATAAATACCATATATATCATATATAAATACATTGTCATCATAATGTCCACCTTTAATGGTGCTAAAAGAATATTGAACAATCATCGTTTCGTGAGGCTGAAAATCGCCAACCCCAGAAACAGTACGTTATTTAACCATTAGACGAAGGTGTGTGTAAGTGTAGCTAGAATAAATCTTATAACAACATACTAGTATATTGAAGATACTTTATTTGTTACAAAATAAATGAATAAAAAGAGTTTAGGGGGTTGGAGAAGAAAAATAAAACAAAAGGACTCAAGTGAAGACATTACCTTAAAATTGGGTAACTCCCTTTGGTTTGAGCTCAAAGGCTTACTTGGAAAGAATTTTGCCCAAAGTGAGGCTTCAAGGAGTTATAGAGGGATGTGGAGATACAAAATGGGCAGGGGTTGGTCGAGCCAAAGTCTTTGGAATTATTGTTATGGAGGTAGAGGTGGGGGCCTTTTATAAGAGGAGAGGAGGGGCACTCTTGGAAAGTAAAGAAATGTTCAATTAGTTTAAAATGAGTTTCGGATTTAAAAGGTCCCAAATTGATATAATTCATGGATAAGGTGATAAGGGTTATAAATATACCCATCCAATAGGTTTTGGACATGTGTAGGTCATAGATTTTGAATTATCCTTTCATTTTATTTAAATCCTTTATTAATGAGGTAATCGCTGCATCATAATGATGTCATAAATAATTTAATATAGTTAATGTCAAAAAAGTATAAAAAATATATCATGATGTGGGAAATTTTTTTGGATTTATAATTAATATTTATAGTCAAAAATATTACTTGTATAACCCCATGTAAAAATTGTTTTAGTAAAACATTTCATGTTTGTTTCATTTTTACTTCTACATTAAATAAAAAGTTATTTATGTCATTTCCCAACCAAAGTGGCTCCATGGGGTCCCCAAGTTGACCCATGGATTTTCTGGGTCGGCCATGACTCTTCCAATGTGGTTAGGACATGTTTATAGGTCATTTCATATTATTAAAACATTATTTTTATCTTAAACTACACTAATTACATCTAATTGCGATTAAAAACATAATAGGTTACTATTCAGTAAAATTTTTTTAATCCCATTGAACCACACTTTACTTCTTAATGACAACCATGTATATCGGATTTCTGAAATTCAAAACACAGAGGTGGAAAAATTTCATTTAAACGGAAAATCTATTTTTATAAGTACCACTTAGTGGTTTCACTATTCATCAAAAATTAATGTTTTTCATAAAAATACCAAAACTTCACCCTAAGATATATTTGATATTCCGAATTCAAAAATTATGTCTACTTTACAAAATTCAAAACATATTACTTGCATTAATTAATATAATAATTAATTCTCGCTGTCAGAGCAAATAGCGTGTTTTTATGAAACAATAAGTATCAAAAGATTGACACTAGTTTAAGTCCAATTTCAATGTGAAATTAATTCCAACGACCACTATTGGATTAAATGGTAAACATATATTATAATTTTACTTTAATAAAAATTCAAAAGATAATTTAATCATATAAATAAATTATATTAAAAAGTTGTTTTGAATTAAAATACAACATTTTTCACTATTCATTAAAAAATGAATTTTATCGGAAAGATACCAAAAATTTACAAAAAGAAAATTTTGATGTCCCCATTCTAAATAAGAATTTTATTTTGTCAAATATAACACATAAGATTGTCAAAAAGTGGATTTAAAAGAGGTTCTCCTTCAATAGGCGGTTAATTGACCTTTTATAGAATATTAGAATGTCTACGCTTAAAATTGGATTCATTCACATTTTTAATCCTCTATCATTTATTGAAAAGAGTAAAAATATTTGAAAAACATATATAATCATTTTTTAGTTAGTTTTTTGCATTCCCGCCATTACAACGGCTTGGCGTTAACTACTATTGAAAATAATATTATTTTATTATTAGAGTGCAACGTAAGATTCCCAAGAAACTCATTGTTGGTATTGGGTACGCCATCGAGCATAGCGTCCCCTTTAAAGTAATATTAATATTTTAATAAAAAATATGGATAATTATAAAAATCTCATATTCTTTATTTACCTGGGGTGTTAAATCCTTCCCCCATTTTGGGAATTGCGTCCTCACAATTTTAAAATTGGTCTTGGAATCATCCTTGAAAGTCCCACATTGGAACAAGAGTGGGTAAAACAGTCACTTTAAAATAAAGAAAGATAAGTACAAAGGTCACCTGAGTTAACCCATACTAGGATTCCATGTAGGAAAACATGAACATGGAGGAGCAAACATAGGGTCATGTTCTGATGGAGAGTGATAGAAAACAAGTTTAGGAGGAAGTTAACCACAAGAAAATCACAAACTTGTGATGGGTTAAACCGTATTCGATTCCCCAGTAGGAAAAGTTAATAGACAACATTTTTGTTTTATGTTTCTTTTTATTGAGGAATTTATTCATAAGGAAACATAATCACTTATCATGTTTACTTCCAACTTTTATTATATTTATTAAACAAACTCATATTTTCTCCAAAATACGAGTATTTAGGAAGACTTGTTCACATTAAGAGTACTATAATCAACTTCTAGAGAATCAACTAATCCAAAAAAGAGAACTATATACTTCCCATGTCTTTAGACATTAACCAAAACAAAAACCAAAAAGGCTAGTACAAGATCAGATAATCCAGAAAAGGATAACCCTTTATAAAAAGAAAATCTATTCTTAATCTCTAAAATTAGTCCAACAAAACCCAAAGTTCAACAAGGACCATTCGATAAACAATTTGTCCATAAAATTCCTCAAAGTAAACCAAACTAATATTGAAACCCAAATATTTGAAGGATTTAGTCACATAGTCTTCCAAGTTAAATCGTAACATTTATCTCCAAACAACATCAGTTGCTCTTAAAGTATCATATTGAAGAGTAATTAACCTAATCACATATCCTCTATGATAGGTTAATAAATTTCCATAGATAACCACAAATAAACTTACTATTAATTCATAAAATCATCTAACTAAAAAGAATCAGTCAAACTAACCAGGGACTTCACGTAGTCCAGTGGTAGAAGATAAATACCAGTTGCACTTTGGTTGTGGGTTTGATTCCCGCAGCTTTGTCTGACGCGACGGGTTGTCACACAGTCTGTGTGTTTTCCTTTTTATAAAACTCCAAAAATAACCCTAACATGTTTTAACCTCAATAGCTTCCTTATACCTCTCATTTTCATCCAAATTCATTATGATTTCAACATATAAATTCTTCAAGTCTTATTTCACCACCATAAGATAAAATAAAACGATTCCCAATATGAATAACAGCATACCTTGATCATGGAGTCCACTCAGTTTCATCATCATCTTGTTCACGTAGGTAGACGTCCCATGAATTACAACAATGATTTAGAGATCCTTCAAAATCATTTGCTTCCTCTATCCAAATACACCTTGTACAACATAGGTCATATGGGTGTTTACAGAAAAAAAGTTTCGAAAAATAATCATGTATGAAATATAATTACAAAACATCTGATAAAACATGATTTATATAAAATAGTCGGACATAATTTGAGTTGAAACTTTCTATTATTGGTCCTTTTAAAATACCATAACTATGTGCTGAGAGACTATATTTTAAAAGAAAATATAAATAGGTTGTGCAATGGTCTCCTTCCTCAGCACTATTTTTAAAATCATAATATTCTTCAAATTCTTGTGATAAGGTAAAATATTTGAAAATACCTTGATAATATTTACCTTTCTTGAAAATATGAGAATATTGTGAAAATTGTATTTGCCTAAAAACATCCCACGATCCATGATCATAACGAGGTATAGAGGAGGTGTTTGATATCTCAAACAACTTCTTTCAAGTGAGTTGTATGCTAGAAAAAGTTTCACAATCATCCGAACATGACTTTGAAATAATTATTGCAAGCATGTCATCAAGAAGAGATAGGAATGTCATTTGAGATCCTTCTCATTCCATTCATAACAGACTTTACTTGTCAAGAAAAAAAGTTATAAAATAAGGATTTAACTGAAATAATAGATATAGGGACTAACCATCTGTCTAACAAAAACTCTTAATCCCTAATGTTGTCAAAACCGACCTCTGATACCAACTATAAGGCCCCAACCTTAAACCATAATAAATATTTAATTAAATAAATAATTCACATTGAGGATCTTTTCAGGTTTAGAGTTTTAGAGAATTAGATCATAAAACTTGCATTACATTCCACATCTAAAGAATGTGGTTACATAAAAGATAGTATTCATTTTTTCCCATAAACGGAAACATATTTAAAAATAAAGCATGGATTCTTTCTTGACACTTCTTTGACACTATCATCATATCATGTACCTTTCCCTTGACCTGTGAAAAACATTTCAAGAAAAACTTGGGATGAGCATTAAAAGCTCAGTAAGGGTTATAAAAATATGGAAAAGAAAAATGAGTTCATATATACATAAGAATGAAATCATACTTTACCCATAAAACATAGGCACTTTAACATACCTCATAAAATCATGAATAAATCATAGAAATCATAAGACATAAAAGGTAATGTGAGACATTCATAACATTCTTATGTTGGGAGTAACCCTCTTGGTTACGTTTAGAATACCCACCACAGTATATTCCCTAAATCTTTTCATAGAAACCTTAAAGTTTCACTCCTTCGCGTTACCCAATGCATTAGAGAGCTATATTGGGCTCACCCGCCCTTAGTTTTTTCACGGAACCACCGGTATTCATAATAATGCCCAAGAACCATAACATAATTGTATCACATAAAACATGCATAAAGGAAACATAATATTTCCACTTTTCAATCACAAGATATCAATACAACACATTGATATAAAAACATTATGAAAACCATTTTCAATACCAAAATAAAAGAAAAGTAAAATATGGTATAAAGAAAGGTATGTCTTGTAGAGGAATCTGAAACTCAAATAATTGTCACGGCGGCGGACAAGTCGTTGTCACCGCATACGTACGACAAAAACATTCCCTTTTGTCATTTAGTAAAACGCTTCGTATAAAAAAGATTCCTTTTGGATAAACATAAAAGTCAAAGGATTTTATACATCGTATAAAGGAAGGATGTGTATAAAACAAAATATGCCTCAATGAATGGAGATTGAGATGAAGTCCCTTACAAAGACGATATCCTTGGATTAAGGATAAATCAATTACATAATTATGTGTGTTAAACTGATACACCAAATATATGTGGATATTAAGTGTAAAACAATCAGAGTTTATTCACACATATTCATAGAACTACATATCCAAGGAGTACATGCTTATCCCAAAGAATCAAAATTGGGTTAAGAAGTTCCCTTGCAAAAATTTGACAGCCTAACGGCGTCACTACAAAATTCAGAAAATGAGTTGATGAGAGATAAAAAGGGTATATAATCACTTGGACAGAAAATTTAATTCAATAAGGATATAGAATAACATATCCCAACATAATATTATGTGAATTCAAATACATAACAAAAGAAGTCTTTTAAAAAAAGAGGAGGGTGAAAGGTTCCCTTACCGACATGGGTATCCTTCGAAACATACACCCCGTGAAAGAAGGACAATACAACATTGATGTAAATACTCATAAATGAAATTATATTACACAATGAGTAAAATAATGTGAAGTACATACACCACTCAAAGGAAATTATGGCAAATGTAGCATAAATCTCACGGTAATAAATGTGAGATGAAAAATCCCTTACGAAAACTCGGCAGCCTAATGGTGCCACTTAAAACTTACAAAAATGGATTGATGAGATCAAATAGGGTCTCTAATCATATTAAAATAAAGTTTAAAGCAATAGTAATATAAAAGAATATCCCCCAACATAACAAAGAGGAGATTAAAATAAGTGACATAAAGGAGAGTACTTAAAAAAGAAATAGAGAGGTTAGATCTCTTATGAAAATTCGGCAGCCTAACGGCGCCACTCAAAACATCCAAAATGGATTAATGAGAGATAATAGGGTCTCTCATCATATGAACATAAAAAATACAGTAATAGTAATATAAAATAACATCCCAATCACAAGAAAGGAGAACTTAAAAGGAATGACATAAAAGATGGTATTTAAAAAGAACGAGAGGAGTAGGATCCCTTACCTCAAGTCCGACTTGTCTTGTTCGTTTCTTTGTATTCCTGAATAATAAATGTTGGTAAATTTATAATTGCCTAAGGACCTCATTTAAAGATAATTATTATGTTCATATCAGATATTATAATTTTATAATAATTGTTTAATAATGTTATTTCATATCAGACGTTTTTGCCGATGTTTGGTACATGAGTCAAAAATGAACTTGTTTGAAAAAATGATTTCCCTTGTAGTTATAAATAAATAACTTCCAGAATATTATTAATGATTAAAATCTCATATATATCCAGTAAATATTCATTTTATACTATTCCATATCATTTTGAGATAAAAAACGAAATGCACCGTTCATGGAGACGGTAGGCCGTACGTACGCATGAACGCTACTTTCATTTTTTTGGGCATATTAATGGAATTAATAAATAAATGATATATATATATATATATATTATAATTACAGTATAATATATATGTTATATAGGTCACATATGTTCATTAATTTCATTCTTTATACATTCCATGTATTGCATGTACGAGTCACATCACTTGAGGGGGCGGTAGTCCACACTTCCTCATATGAAATTAACACATTTACACAACATGAAAAGACTAAAGGTATGTTTTAAATATAAAATACAGAAGCATATAGTGAACATAAATACCATATATATCATATATAAAATACAGTGACATCATAATGTCCACCTTTAATGGTGTTAAAAGAATATTGAACAATCATTGTTTCGTGAGGCAGAAAATCACCAACCACAGAAACTGTATGTTCTTTAACCATCAGACAAAGGTGTGTGTAAGTTTAGCTCAAATCCTTATTATAAAAACACCCTATTATATTGAAGATACTGTAGTTGTTATAAAATAAATGAATAAAAAAATTTAGGGGGTTGGAGAAGAAAAATAAAACAAAAGGACTCAAGTGATGACATTACATTAAAATCGGGTAACTCCCTTTGGTTTGAGCTCAAAGTCTTCCTTGGGAAGACTTCTGCCCAAAGTGAGGCTTCAAAGAGTTATAGAGGGATGTGGAGATACAAAATGGGTAGGTTTTTTCTGAGCCAAAGGCTTTGGAAGTGTGTGTATGGAGGTAGAGGTGGGGGCCTTTTATAAGAGGAGAGGTGGGGCACTCTTGAAAATTAAAGAAATGTTCCTTTATTTTAAAATGTGTTTCGGATTTAAAAGGTCCCCCATTGATATAATTTGAGGATAAGGTGATAAGGGTTCGAAATATACCCATCAAATAGGTTTTTGACTTGTTTAGGTCATATATTTTACATTATCCTTTCATTTTATTTAAATCCTTTATTAATGAGGTAATCGCTGCATCATAATGATGTGATAAATAATTTAATATATTTAATGTCTAAAAATTATAAAAAAATATCATGACATAGAAAATATTTTTAAATTTATAATTAATATTTATAGTCAAAAATTGTACATGTATAACCCCATGTAAAAATTGGTTTAGTAAAACATCTCATGTTTGTGTCATTTTTACTTTAACATTAAATAAAAAGTTATTTATGTCATTTCCCAACCAAAGTTGCTCCATGGGGTCCCCAAGTTGACCAATGGATTTTTTTGGTCGTCCATGACTCATCCAATGAGGGTAGGAAATGTGTCTAGGTTGTTTAATATTATTAAAACATTATTTTTACCTTAAACTACATTAATTACATCTAATCGCGATTAAAAAAATAATAGTTTACTATTCACCAAAAAATTATTTTAATCCCATTAAACCACACATTACTTCATAATGACATCCATTTATGTCGGATTTTTGAAATTCAAAACACAGAGGTGGAAAATTTTCATTTAAATGGAAAATCTGTTTTTATAAGTACTGCTTAGTGGTTTCACTATTCATCAAAAATTAAAGTTCTTCAGAAAAATAGCAAAAAACATCACCCTAAGCTATATTTGATATTCCGAATTCAAAAATGATGTCTATTTTACAAAATTCAAAACATATTAGTTGAATTAATTAATTTTATAATTAATATCCGCTGTTAGAGCAAATAACGTGTTTTTATGAAACAATAAGTATCAAAAGATTGACACTAGTTTAAGTCCAATTTCAATTTGAAATTAATTCCAATGAACACTATTGGATTAAATGGTAAAAATATATTATAATTTTACTTTAATAACAATTCATAAGATAATATAATTATATAAATAAATTGGATTAAAAAGTGGTTTTGAATTAAAATACAGCATTTTTCACTATTCATTAAAAAATGAACTTTATCGGAAAGATACCAAAAATTTACACAAAGAAAATTTTGATGTCCCGATTCTAAATAAGAATTTTATTTTGTCAAATATAACACATAAAATTGTCAAAAAGTAGATTTAAAATAGGTTCGCTTTCAAAAGGCGATTAATCGACCTTTTAACGAATATTAGAATGTCTACCATTAAAATTGGATTCATTCGCATTTTTAATCCTCTAACATTTATTGTAAAGAGTAAAAATATTTGACAAACATATATAATCTTTTTGTAGTTAGTTCTGTTCATTCCCGCCATTACAATGGCTAGGCGTTAACTACTATTTAAAATAATATTATTTTATTATTAGAGTGCAACGTACGATTCCCAAGAAACTCGTTCTTGCGTATTGGGTACGTCATCGAGCATAGCATCCCCTTTAAAGTAATATTAATATTTTATTCACAAATATGGATAATTATAATAATGTTATATTCTTTATTTACCTGGGGTGCTACATTAATTTTTTGCCAAAATTAATTGAAAAAATATGAAAAATTACTTTCCTCGGTCACATTAAAATGGGATTAATAGGGAGGTTAATCCTTAAAGATAAGTCTTAAAAATAAAACAAAACCTATATAACACCAATTGGAAGGCCATATATATAGACCTTATCACTTATTTTTTCTATAGTGGTCAATTTGTAATCTTTTTTCACGATATAATCATGGGCACAACATTTTATTTATAACAAATTACAAGTTTGAGACTCACCTCACTTATAAAAGGCCACTATATATTATATTCTAAAAACAATAAAAACAATTTTTTCTTCTATTACCAACCCAAATAACTTCCCAACTTACCTTCTCCATTCCAACAATTCTATTTTTTTTCTAAAATCTATCCTATGAAAGATTTTGTTTCAAAACTAAGAAGGATACTTGAAAAAGAGGTACCATTCATAAATAAGTGTATTTTTTTTACTTCTTCCTCCACCTAAATAATATATTATTCTAAAATTAGGAGATTATATCTATAGTCTATTGATTTCTCTTATATTATATTATGGTAACTTAATGACATAAAAACATCACTACTTTGAGGAAACGTGTTATGAAATCAGTGTTCATTTCTATCATAGACTGAAACCATACAAATAGATGTATTCATTTTTTTCATTACTGTCTCCCATTTCAAGACGTAATTATGCATATATAATAAATATATTATATATAAGACATTATTACACATTATAAATAATTATATCAGTCATACCTTCATAATCTAAATTTTGTGGGAATATTATAATGTTGATCATCTGTATGGAGGACTACCATCTCACGAAGTTATGTGATTCATTCACTAAATAAATAAAAGGTTATAAGGATTATTTTAATGAATATATTCTACTTATATGAAATAAAAATTATTATATAATAATAATATATCATTAAACATTCTTTTTTTCAATCCAGTAAAAAAATGGAAACATCATTCATGCGTATATATAACCTACTATCCCCATGAATGGTGTATTTCATTTTTAATCCCTAAAATTTATGGATTAATATAAACAAGTATATAGTAAATATAAATTATATATATATCATGGGTTTTTGGATTAATTGTATGAAATCATTATCAAATTTAGTGGAATTGAAATTAACCTATATGATTGGTTAAAGTCTCAATCAACACTCTTAAATTTCACTCTCAGGTATATGCAATTGAAATAAATAAGTACAATTCACATAGGGATTTTTATAATGTTCTCTATTAATGTGGGTAGCTACTCCTTGTTGGGTTTTGGTCGATTCTAAGACCCGAAGTTAATCATTGACGACCGGGGTGATTAAAATAGTTTTACCTTGATAACTTAGTCTTTTAATTAGTATAAAATCTCTAGATTAGTTCTTCATAATTGATCCCTCCAGTTTACAAAAGGAATATGATCCAGAAATAAAAAGATCACTAGTAATCTCCAAGATGATCTATAATTAATATAATATCTCCTTCAATCCTTTAGGATATTCAATAGCACTTATGATTACTCTTCATAAATATATTGATCCTCAGTTTTTTAGCATGATAAAACGTATCATTTGTCTTGAACTCAATCCCAATTTCCTCTTATTTCAAAAATTCTCACTCATAATATTAAATATGTTCTAAACATAACGCATCTCATCATTTCACTATTTATATTTTCATAATACTTCGTGAATTTACAATAAATTTTGAATTCTGGAATTTCTAAAAAAAACTAGGCACCAAAACAATTTCATGATATTTTCTCAACTAATTTTCTCAATATTTGTCCCCAATAATCCTCAAATGTCTTTAATTCGTGACTAACAATGTGGGAGTCCCACCCCTAATCCTCAACCTGCTTTAATTCTCATTTAGTCACGTGGGTATTCCTCATATTATTCTCAACATAATATCTATAAATACTCACACCTTTTCATTAGAACTGTTAAGAAAAACGTTTTATAATTGCTCAAAGTTTTACCTCAGGTAATTATTCTCAAATATTTATATTTTTAAATACAAAATAATTTGGAAATGTTGTTAAAAATTAATCATCAAATAATACTCTTTTTATCATGGCTATAATAATCTCTCAATCACTAACATTGTGATATTTTTTACGTGAATACTTGAAAATGATTATCTTACTTAAAACACTTTTTCTAGAAATAACACTTTTTTACAAATAGATAAACCTTATGCATTTTATGGAATCTATCCAAAAAACATATGTATAATTAACATTAGATTCTTCTTTATTCTTATTATAATTTTAATTCTAGGTTAAATATTATAAATTCTCAATCATATTTTATATATTATCAAAATTATATAACATGTCACAAAACTTATAAAACTACACTGAATCTTACTTTTGTAATATCTAACTCATTTTTTGAAGGCACATAAAACCTAAAATATCAACAGATTGATATTATGTATAACTAATAAAACCTTATATATTATTATAATCATGTTATAAATCATCGTTCAGTATTTTTGTTGTTATATTTCAGTATTTACTTCTACATATGTCTTATGTATTCCAAAAATATTATCTGTATGCACTAGAATATGTTACATATCAATTATAATATGATATGTACCATCTATAAAATGTTACGCATCATTGTATTCTCTAGTGATTTTATAAATTATCTAAAATCCTTGTATTATAGTATACTTATCTAGTATTTTTAACTCAACTCCAAATAACCTCATCCACTCAAATTCATTTTAAGTCACTTCATATAATTATTGAACAACTCAAAAACATTCTTAGTGACTTACAATGATCTTTACTCATGGTTAGTAATAAATAAAACATAACCTTAACAATTCCATGGGTTCTTTAATCTTCCCCATTGGATTTATTGTTAACCATAACAAATCACACCAAATATCATCATATCATAGACTCTCTCAAAATTAAATTTCATGGAATCACACTACTGGATAAAGTAATGTTTTTCATATATTTGTATCCCTTGGTGGTAAGAAAATAATAGCTAAGTATTTTTTATTTTATCCCCATAAATCAACTCACTTAATTTTATCTTTTTTTTCTAGGAAACAATATTTTTATTAAATATAGTAAAACATAATTTTTTTTGCACCTTTGTCTCCAGTTGAAAATAGAATCCAACGTAATGTAGGACATGACAAAAGCCTTTATGTAATAGTGAAATTAAGAAAAACCTGTTAATGTAAATAATAAAAGAATTTTATTTCTTATTAATTTTTATAAATATATGTTATATATTCATATATAATATGATAATTTTATATAATTTGTTAACTAGAACATAAAAGGTTTTCTCTATCTAAAATGTTTTCCCTAAAATATAAGGTTTTTGTTAATAATTAAATTTATATATTTTAGATTAATAATTAATTAAAATTAATATTATTTTTGGATTCATTAGGTTCAATTTATCTTATGGTAAATTTTCGTTATTTTTTTAATAATATTTTTTTTGATTGAATAGTGGAAATTGCTGATTTTTATAGAAATTGTCATTTATTTTAAAGTAATTATAAAATATCATCTAGTTTTGGATTATTATCAATTTTTAAATAAGAATTAATTTATTAAAAAAATATAAATAATTCCATATTAATTGGTATTATATTTTATTTTTAACAAAAAAACATTTTAATGCTTGAAAATGATTTTTTTTTGTGAAACTATTTTTTATTGCGTTTTTCACACATATATTCAAATAAATATCTTCCAATTATATAAATTTAATTAAGAAAAGTTAATTTCATATTTTTAATTAGGATTTTCAAATTTTATAAGTTTTTTAGTTTCATTTTTTTCAAAATGAATAGTTTCCATGGAAAATCATTATCGCCTTGGTAAAGGTTAAAAGTTTAAATGGGTGTTAAACTAAGAGATAAAACCTAAAATATCAGTAAAAAATGACCCAATTTCAATGTTTTCTGTATTTATACCTTAAAATATCTTCTTTCATGAATTTTTCAACTTGGTTCCACTTTACCATGAAGAAAAAATTTATTATATTCAACGGTTTAAATTATTTACATGATTTTCGCTCCCTTCAATTATAAAATAGAACATCTTCTCCTCACTTATTCACACATTTTGAACCACATATATCATCCAATACATGAATTTAACCCTTAAAAACATTTCAATCAACATCCAATTGGTCTTGGTCTTCGCAAAATACTGATCCTATAAGGCTTAAGGTTTAATTGAAAGCGAGATATTAGAGGAGGAGGTATAAGTCCAAACATGACTATTTAATGTCTTTTTCTTGTTATACCTCCATAAAATATTTTTTAACCACGATAAAAAAATTAAATAGGTATATTCTACAAACATATATTTTATTATGATTATTTAGGAACTGTTTTCTATATATTTTTCATTCAATGGGAAATGAAGACACTACTAGTGTGTACGTGTGGACTAATTCATCCACGAAGCGATGTGTTTCTTTTTCCATCACTACCTCACACAGATGGTTATTAATTTTTAGTTTTAAATGTAACGACCTGTCCCCCGGGGCACGTATCGTGACTACCCCAAGCCCACCTTCTAAAGGCTAGGGGCTCGAGACTAGCACCAAAGGCGTAATTACCTAAAAACTGGGAAGGCATTGCCTTTATAAAACATAACACACAATACCAGAGTATAAGCGGAAGAAAACACTGTGTAATGTAGTATAACAAGTGTACTGAAAGCACAATGGGTTTGGAAATACAAGCCCAAAAAAAAGGTACAGGTACAGCTGAAGAATGTACAACTGAAAAAGACAATAGTTGAATGGTGGAAGTGGCTCCTAGATCGTCCTCCCGGTTCCTAACTAAATGGTAGGTACAGATGTCCTCCTCAGCACTCTGTGTCTATCGGTCCACTCCGTGTGCCGTCACACCATGGGGTCAACCTCTGGGTACTATCCAGTCCCGGTGCGCTCTACCCCCGTCATCATTTTCCATCGTCTGCATCTAACTCAACGATGAGCGAGGAAAACCCGTGAAGGGGTGAGTATAACGACACTCAGTAGGGACCACGATACCCTCATGGTCTCACAAAATCCAAAAAAGATAAACCAAAAAGTATGATTTCAAGGATAAAAATTACTTAGGTATATTCCCATACATATAACTAAGTTATTATGTAACCCATCTCAATAATGAGGAAAATGTAAAGGTCATTGACTCAGCTCAAACCAGGATTTTCATTCACGAAGTCGAAACCACGGATGCTGGGGAACTCCTACACTATCGAGTACAGTGGCCCTATCTAACTCTGAGGCGCTACTCACTAACCTTATACTGCTGAGGTACTCCTCCTGTTGAGTACCGTGGGACTGCTGCCAAACCGGGCACTCCTCCACTATGGGTCTTTCACCAAAAAGGGCGCTCCCCCTAATAGCTGTTAGAGGTACTCCTTCTGTCGAGTACCATGGGACTGCTGCCAAACCAAGCACTCCATCCGCCATGGGTCTGCCGCCAATCTGGGCTCTCCGTCCACTAGGCTAGTCGAATCAATCCGAGTCGAATCGGTCAAGCCGTCGTCAGGTCTACAGCTACTAGGTCTCCGCACTCCGTATGCTTGTCTCTAGGAGGATCTGATCCACAAGATAATGGTCGATAATCCAAGTATCACAAATTTTCAAGTGGAAGTATCTCAAAGGACTGCCATGTCAATGGGGTCACAACACAACAGACGGTGCGTCAATTGGATGCTCGGTCTGTGAGTTATTAGTTTTTCCGTTCCAAGGGACCAGTTGGATTTTGGGTGCAATCCAACCATGCCATACTTTAAACTCATCTGAACCCTATGTGGAGTATTTTAAAAGGTACTTCTCACCATAAGGAACCCAATGTAGTTGACGACATGTCAATCGCACGTCCGGTCCTTAAGTTGTAAGCGTTTCCGCTCCAATGGGGCCGGTAGGTTTCGGTTTCGAACCAACCTGGCCGTTTTTTCAATGTCATCCAAAACTAACTTGAAGTATAGAAAAAAGACCGCCACATTGAAAGGGTCCCAGTGCTGCCGACGGCGCGTCGATCGGATGCACGATCATGAGGTTATTCACATTTAAGTGAAGCGAGCCCGGCCCGTCATGCCCAGTGTGCTGGTGGGTTGGGTTAACCCGGTTTTGGCGGGTCCGACCCGGAAGAGGGTCAAACCAGCCCACCCCGAGGGGCACGGAATGGCCCAAATGGGTGTGGCCCGACCCAGGGGTGGTGCCGCCCGGCCCAGTGAGGCGCGGCCCGACCTGACACGACACGACCTGGCACGGCGCGGCCTGGCCCGACGCTGCTCGGCCCGGCGCGGCCCCCGCTTCCCTGAACCGGCGCTCCTGGAGGCTCTGCCCTCCCAACCGGTAGGAAGAATCTAGCCGGCCTTCTTGGCGCAAGCGGCCCGCTCGGGGCAGGCCGTAGTCCGGCTGCGTGGCACCTTCGTGTGTCACAGCTCCTTTACCTGGTCGACTGACGAGCCGGCCGGTTCTCCGCCGAAGTGACCCGCGGAGCTCGGGCTGCGGTTTTCTACAGTGCGGCGCCCCTTGTGGCATCGCGGTCTCCATTAGGCCCGACCAGCTTTATCTGGCCGGTTCTTCATTGGCTGAGCGGCACGCGGTTTTTCCTCATGCGGCCGGCACGCGGTCGCTGCATCTGCTCCACGACACCTCCATTCACCACCGCCTCCCTTTTCAAATTAATAAAACTAGAAACGAAAGAGGCTTGTTGGGCCGTGTTTGTTCGGCACGTGCCCTCCGTGTTAGGCGGTCACAATCAGCCATATACAATCATTCACATTAAACAATGAGAAGATTATATTTTTATCAAACTAATATTATACAATTTCCCTACCTCGAAATTGGCGTCGCACGTCGTCGAGACGTGGAAGACGAATGTCGCGGTGGTTGGGCATCACGGAAGAAAAGTGTCACTCTGTCAACGTCGGAGGAAGAGTCGTCGTCATTGGCAACCTTCCCCGCGGCAGTGTCTCCTCCCTTGACGCTGAGGAAGAAGAATATTGAAGAAGTTGCTTCATGTCCATTAGGTTGTGAAGCATTCTTCGTGCAGTGGAGTGTTCTTTGTCGATAGAGGATGATGTTCTTCTAAATAATTCAACACAAACATGATAATTTATTCACTTATCGATTATAAGAAACCCCTACCTTGAAATCAAGAGTGGGGCATGTCAACGAGTCGCAGAATACAAGCATCTCGGAGATCGAGCATCGCGGAACATTGTCGTAGATGGAATTCCTCGCGAGCGGTGTCTTCTCCCTTAATGCGGAGAAGAAAGGATGATGGTGTAACTCACAATCATGTTCTGGTCGACGAGAGGATGTCTTTTCTTGTTTTCTTCATTGAAGGAAGAACACTTTTCTTCTCCTGAGCTCTCCCAAAAAATCTTCATAGCACAACGAAATCCAAACTAGAATAATTGCAAGGCTCTCCCATAATATAACATTACCATGTTAATTCAAATTAATTCTAAAAGAATCAATCCATTAATTTAGAGAGTTTTCAAATATTAATGGGTGAGAGGTATGTCGAAAGGCTCGTCATATTAAATGAGGGGAGTTGTCAAGGAATTTTATATGGTGGGATTAATAGGTAGTTTAAGGTAGTTAAAGAGGAGATGAAAGGTTAGGGCACTTGTGGGCCCCAACTTAGAAATATCCTCTCATGAGAGGTTATGTGGGTGTGGGCCCCACCAATTAACCTCCCCATATAGGATTTAACTACCAAAGATAGACAAAATTGTTCACAACAATTTTATTTAACTTTTTATTAAACCCCAAAAATTAACTTCCAACCTGCATAAAACACAACTATGGTAAAGGTACCCTTAACTGAATACTCGCACTGTGTGTTCATCGATTCCCTCAGATTTCCATTACGAGCACCGGTTCAAAAGATAGAAAAACCCGCATGTACATTTATTGAACGTACCTGAACAAAATTTCATATAATTATTATGGGCACCCCAGGACTCGGAATCAATTTTTGTCAGAAAATACGGACTCGTAAAATTCCAATGAAATTAAGTAAAAAAATTCCATGAAATTTCTGGGTCTTTACAATACCCCCACATCTGGTCTTTACATCCCCGTAAAGATACAACACACACTAGGGAAACCAAAAGGAGGTACTGAGCACGCATCTGAGCCTCCCGCTCCCATGTTCTCTCTTGGAGGTTCCCATGCAGCCAGCAAATGCGTACCAGAGTAATAGAACATCCACACAGGTCCCACTCCTTTTAATCCTCGATCTCTACTGGGACATCCATGAATGTCGCCCCATCATCGATTTCTAGCGCCCCGTGATCGATGATGTGAGACCGGTCGTGCACGTATCTTCTCAACTGAGATACATGAAAGACGTCGTGCAACTTGTGCAACTGAGGTGGAAGGCCAGGTTGGAAGCCACCTTGCCTACTCTGTCGAGGACCTGGAAAGGTCCGATGAAGGGCAGAGATAGCTTTCCCCCCAGCCAAATCACCGTAGACATCGCCGAGGTGAGACTCGTAGGAAGACGTGGTCACCATCCTCGAACTCCTGTGGTCTCCATATCCTATCAACAAAGGACTTTTGTCTGCTCTGGGAAGTCTTCATCCACTCCTGGATGATTTTCACTTTATCTGTCACAGCCTACACCATCTCTAGTCCTACAAGAGCTGTTATGATTTCCCCTTTGCCGAGAAGTGAAATCTGGTCTCATCCCCTAGAGGAACCACATCTTTTTCCTAATACAGTCAGTCCTGACATGAACGGTACTAATTCATGCCATGGACAACGTCGTAAGGCCTAAAAGCTACTACCAAGAGATCCAAACATCACTCTTGCCTCCATGGATTGAGTCACACTATCATCATCAGTGTGTGGTCACTGGGTCTCCTCCAGTAGGAATCTCAAAAGTGAGGGTAAAGTCAATAGTTTTAACCAGAACCTCTTAATATTAACCACAATAAAGGAAGGAAAGCAAAGATCACAAGGACAAGTGTCTTTTATTACTGCAGCTCAAAGTACAAAGACACAAATCAACCACAACAATGACATTAACTAAGCTAGAAGAATTATGATCAAAGGCCCTTATTCCAAGAACTAGTCCTGATCCTGTCCAATTTCTTCCTGAGCTCCATGGTCTCATACTTTAGCTACCTAAATATGTGATCTCCTCTGTCCACCCGATCTTTGCGGTCGAGGTTGTCCCCCAGGTGTTGGTAGTGGAAACACCTCAAAGCGTCGTCCACCTCCAGCTTCACGACCAGTTTCTCTGCCTTGTCCACCTTCTCCCAGTGGATCATCTCGATCAAAACTCTGCCTCTACTTGGGAGGTCCTTCATCAATTTACTGATCATCTGCATGGTGGGTCAGATAGTCACGGGCCATGTGACCGAGCCTGCTGCAGGAGTAACACTATCTGTTCCTGGTATGCCTGGCTCTAACTCCACTTTGGGTGCCCCGTACAACTGATCCTGAGTCGTGCGGTCGATCACCTATAGGTATGGTCCTGTTGGAACTCTATGTCATCTATCTACTGCTAGTTGTAGAAGACTCTACTACATGTCGACTAGTAGTGGGTCCTCTTACAGGAGACTGCTCAGCAAGAAAACTCTCCACTAGGAGGACTCACTCCAACAACCCTGTCTCCGTTGGGATGTTGTGGGAGACAACTCAAGTACTAATCTCTCGCCTGAGCCCCTACTCAAAGGTATGGGCCCTGAAGAACGGGTCTTGTACCATATCAGTGGAGTAGTGCGAGGGGTCGGCGAACCTCGCTGAGTACTGAGCTTCACTCATGCTACCCTGCTGTAGATGAAGTAGCTCATGTATCCACACCTATTGAATGCTGTCAGGTAAAAAATCCACCCGAAACAGGCTCTCGAAGTATGCCCATAAAAGTTTCACCTCATCGTGAATCTTGAGCATGAGGCTCCACCATCTGCCTGAAGCTTTCTGAAGGAGGCTGGTAGCACGGATCATCATAAATCTAGTGGCGTCCATAATAGTATGGCGACTCTCACCATAGCCTCCAGCCAGTCCTCAGCCGCATGTGGGTCCATCTCTTCCTAGAACCTTGGTGGCCACTGGTGTTGGAACTCGTGCAGCACCCTCAAGCGGCGTGCATCGCCTGTTGTAGGGGCTGGTGGCATCGGTGGCCCAATGGGTGGTAGTACCGATGGTGCCTCCGCTGGTGCCTCAACTGAAATAGGGCCCTATACTAAGGCCTCATTTCTCGGCGGGCACTCAGTACGTACAACTCTCGGGGCTCTAGCTGGTCATCTGCGAGGAGGCATCCTGAAAGAACAGATGTGACACAGTCAAAATAATATACCTCATGAGATGACCTAGATTGAGTTGACTTAATGGAAATCTTTTGAAAACACACACGAAATCAGTGTTTTTTTGAACTAAGTTCGAAATCAGAAGTCAGGGCACTGGTGTATGGATACATCGGCCGCCTGCACCAACACTGGACTCCATGAACTGAAAACCACACTAAGTACCTATAACACAATTGCTTCATAGAAAAAATGATCAGAGTCCTGAGTTCTGTGGTTGAACCAACTCCTCTGATACCAATTTTTCACAACCCATCCCCTGGGGCCCGTATCGTGACTACCGCAAGCCCGACTTCCATTGGCCAGGGGTTGGAGACTAGCACCAAAGGCGTAATTTCCTAAAAACTAGAAAGGCATTGCCTTTATAAAACGTAACACACACTACCAGAGTACAAGTGGAATAAAACACTAAGTAAATCGGTATAAAAAGTGTGCTGAAAGTACAAAGGGGCTGAAAATACTAGCCCAACAAAAAGGTACAACTTCAATTGAAAAAGAAAAACTGAAAAAGACAACAGCTGAATGGTGGAAGTAGCTCATCGATCGTCTTCTGGGTTCCTACCTAAATGGTATGTACAAATTTCCTCCTCAGAAATTCGCGTCTATCGGTCCACTTCATGTGTCGTCACGCCGTGTGGTCCACCTCTAAGTACCGTCCAATCCTGGTGCTCTCAGCCTCCGTCAGCGCTGGCCGTCATCTACATCCAACACAACGAGGTGCCGGAATAGCCCGTGTAGGGGTGAGTATAATGATACTCAGTATGGACCCTGAGAACCTCAAGGTCTCACAAAATTTACATGGATAATCCAAAAAGTATGATTTCAATGGATAACCATTACTTAGGTATATTCCCATAAATATACCTAAGTTATTATGTAACCCGTCTCAATCTTGAGGTAAACACAAAGGACATTGACTCAGCTCAAACCGGGATTTTCATTCATGATGTCGAAACCACAGCTGCTGGAGAACTCCTCCTCTATCGATTATAATGGACTTGTCACAACTCCGAGGCGCTACTCTCTAACCTTAGACTGCTGAGGTACTCCTCTTGTCGAGTATCGCGGGTCTGCTACCAAACCGGGTGCTCGTCCCCTATTGGTCTGTCACCAAACTGAGCGCTCCCGCTAATAGCCTTCAGCGGTACACCATCTGTCCAGTACCACGGTTCTGCTACCAAACCATGTTCTCCGTCCGTTGTGGGTCTGCCTCCAAACTGGGCGCTCCTTCCACTGGGCTAGTCGAATCACTCCGAGTCGAATCGGTCTATCAGTCGTCAGGTCTACAGCTACAAGGTCACTACAATCCGTATGCTCGTCTCTAGGAGGATCCACTCCACCAGCTACTAGTCAATACTCCAAGTATCACAAAGTCTCAGGTGTAAGTATCTCAAAGGACCGCCACGTCAAAGGGGTCTCTGCGCAACAGACAGCGCGTCAATCGGACGCTCGGTCTGTGAATTATCAGTTTTTCTGTTCCAGGGGCCCGGTTGGATTTTGGGTGAAATCCAACCCGAACATATCTAATCTCATCCGAACCATGTGTGGAGTACGCCAAAAGGTCTGTCACACCATGAAAAAATACAATGTAGTCGATGGCATGTCAATCGGATGTTCGTTCCTTAAGTTGTAAGCGTTTCCACTCCAAGGGCACTGTTGGTTTTGGTTTCGAACCAACCCAGATATTTTACCAAAGTCTTCCAATAATCACTTAGTGTATCTCAAAAGGACCTCCTCATCGTAAGGGTCCTAGTGCTGAAAACGGCACATCAAACAAATGCATGGTCATGACGTTATTCACATTTAATTGAAGCGGGTCCGGCCCGTCAAGCCCAGTGGGCTGGCTGGTCGGGTCAACCCGATTTTGGCGGCTCCGACCTGGAAGAGGGTCAGACTGGCCAATGGGGGCACAACCCAGTCTGGAAGGGCATAGCCCGTCCCAGCACAACACGGCATGGCTGGTTGCGGCTCGGCCGGCTGGCCTAGCAGCTCGGCCCATGTGGTCGGCCGGTCTGAGGGGGGGCGCGACCCCCGCTTTCCTGAACCGACGGCACAAAGCGGTGCCCCCTCCCAACTGGTCGGCCAAAGTCGACCGTACTTCTTGGTGCAAGAGGCCGGCTTGGGCGTGCCATGGTCCTGCTGCGTGGCACCTTCGGGTGTCACAGCTCCTTCACCCGGCCTGCCGACGAGCCGGCCGGTTCTCTACCGAAGCAGCCCGTGGAGCGCGGTCCGCAGGTCTTCGCTATGTAGCACCCCTTCTGTCACCATAGTCTCCTTTCAGCCCATCCGTCTTTATCTGGCCGGTTCTTCATGAGTCAAGGGGCCCGCAGTTCTTCCGCATGTGGCCGACGCGTGGTCACCGCCTTCGCTCACCGCCGCCTCCATTCATCATCGCCTCCCTTTGCGAATTAATAAAACAAGAAATGACAGAGGTTCGTACGGCCATGTTTGTTCGGCCCACGCCCTCCGCTTTAGGTGATAACAATCGTCCATAGACAAACATTTACATTCTACACAGACAAGAGTATAATTTTATCAAACTAAAATTATACAATTTCCCTACCTCGAAATTGACGTCGCAGGTCGTCGAGTCGCGGAAGACGAACATCGCGGTAGTCGGGCATCGCGGAAGAATGGTGTCGCTCCGTCAACGTCGGAGGAAGAGCCATTGTCGTTGGTGATTTTTCCCACCGCGGTGTCTCCTCCCTTGATTCGGAGGAAGAAGAAGAATGAAGAAGTTTATTCACGTCCTCTGGGTCGTGAAGTATTCTTCATGTAGTGGAGTGTTCTTCGCCGAGAGAGGACAATGTTCTTCCAAAGAATTCAACACAAATGTGATAATTTATTCACTTATAAATTATAAGAAACCCCTACCTCTAAATCATGAGCGGGGCACATCAATGAGTCACGGAGGTCGGGCGTCGTGGAACATTGTCGTAGACGGCGTATCTCGTGAGCGGTTTCTTCTCCCTTGATGTGGAGAAGAAGAAAAGATAAAGGTGTTCCTCGCAATCTTGTTCCAGTCGATGAGAGGCTATCTTTCCTTACGTTCTTCATTGGAGGAAGAACACTTTTCTTCTCATGAGCTCTCCTAAAAAATACTCCCAACACAACAAAATCCAAACTAGAATAATAGCAAGGCTCTACTATAATATAAAATATCCAAGTTAATTCAAATTAATTCAAAAGGAATCAATCCATTAATTAAGAGAGTTAGAAAATATTAATGGGAGAGAGGGAGTTGTAAAGGAACCTCATATTAAATTAGGGGAGTTGTCCATGAATTAAATAAGGGGGGATTAATAGGGATTTTAATGGAGTTAAATAGTAGATGAAAGGTTAGGGCATATGTGGGCCCCACCTCACAAATATCCCCTCATTAGAAGTTATGTGGGTGTGGGCCCCACCAATGAACCTCCCCATGTAGGATTTATCTACCCAAGATAGATAAATTTGTTCACCACAATTTTATATAACTTTTTATTAAACCCCAAAAATTAACTTCCAACCCCCATAAAACGAAACTGCGATAAAGGTCCCCTTAACCAAATACTGGCACTGCAAGTTCATCGGTGCCATCATATTTCGATTCCGAGCACTGCTTCAAAAGATAGAAAATCACGCACGTACGTTTACTGAACGTACCCAAACAAAACATCAAAAAATTAATCTGGTCACAACGGGCCTCAGAATCATGTGCCGTCAGAAAATGTGGACTCCTAAAATTTCAAAGAAATTAAGAAAAAAAATTCCTTGAAATTTCCGAGACTTTGCATTAAAATATATATAATTTTTATTTAATTATTTTTATTCTATAAATATAAAATATTAATTATATTTTTACCCTTTTTCCATTCAAAAATTCTAACGTTACTCATACAGACATGTACAATACAACCTCTTGAAAGTGATGTGATCTGTTTTTCATTATCGCCTCACATGGTTTGTAAATGGGATGGAACTAATGAATAAATATCATTGTTTTAAAATAATTATTATTATTTAAAATAAAATATTATATACCTTATTTATTTTCCATCTAGTAGTAAAATGGAAATATCGATCATGTGCACATGTAGACTATTGCATCCATGAAGCAATATATTTCTTTTTCCACATCCACCTTCCACGGCTGCCTATAAAAATACTTTTAATGAAAAAAAAATTCATTAAAAATATTTTGGGGATGATGAAACCGTAATCAATTTTATTTTATTCAACCCACTGAATTCCTTTGGGACTTATAAACTAAATTTCCTCAAAACATCCAATATGAACATAACAATTTTAGTGACTAAATGAAACTTGGTAACAAATGAAAAAAATGGAATAATTATAATGTAATTATCAAGAAAATGTTTCTTAGGAAAGTGAAAATTTTATATACTATTATTATTCAATATGGTAGACATGAATGAAATGATTTGGAACTTGAGTTAAGGGTCCTTCTTTTGAAAATTTATTTTTATGTTTCCCAATAAAATATTTTTCTTCCATGTGGAGGTTCATTTGAATATTTCATGAATGATATTATTTATGATTGAAAATTTATAATGGTTATTTATAATATTTTTTATTTTTTAAAAAATTGATTAAAAAAATAATGTATTTTCAATTTTTCTTTATGGGTTATTTGTAAAAATATTTACAAAAGTATAAAAAATTATTGTTAAATTAATATTGTTAGACCGTCCTTTCCCACCATCATAGTTTTTATTAATTATCGAGATCACACTTTTAGTTGATATGGTTTTTTAAATAATTTTATTTTCCTCATATTATGGGTAATTTCAGTTTAAAAATATTTTCTAATGAAAAGGAATTTTCTACTCATTTTAATGATATGAAAGAAAGTTATATTACTTATGATTGAATTCTAATTGAAATGTATTTTTTGGTTAAATTTAATGATATATGTGCTTTATTAATTATATTTTTTTTACATTATATATGAATGATTGGTGATACTCATATAGATATGATGATGGTTGGTTCTAGTATAGCTCTCAAATAATTTAGGTAAAGAGATGATTTTTATCTATGATAGGTTACTCTTAAGTGATGTGGGAATCATATGATTATATTATTCCATTATAAGGTTTATAATAATTTTGCGTTTAAGCATAATTTGAAAATGTACACACATGACATGCTTACAATGATTTATAATGGAAATATTTTTATTTTCAAAAGGTTTGAATATGTGATTATGTTTTAAAAGTAAATTTTATGACGTTTATGAAAATGTGAAAATATTACTCAAAGAAAGGTATTTATGAGTTGTATTGTTTCCATGAAATAATTATTATAATTATTTTCTATTCATAATTTCATATGAAATTATTTATGAAATTTTCTAATAAATTAATTTTTTTTCATAGAAAAGTAAATAGATATTTGAATAGAAACTTTATTATGAAAATAATATTTCTTATAGATTTTTCGTGTTTATAAATGGAGAAGAAATTTATTTAAGTCACTTTCTAATATTATTTCTCTCATATCACAGTTTTAAAAAAAATTACATGGCTTACGGTTGATTATGAACATTAATGAATTCATATTTCCTGTTATAGAAGTCAACTTTAATGAAGAAAGTGCGACTTTATAAAGAAAGGTTTTCACGAAAATAGTGGATGCTATGTGGAAGTTTTTACTTTTTAATGTAATGAAGATATAAATTGTATAATACTCAGATACTAAAAGATACTTTGTGATATAAGAGACGAAATATATTTTAAAATCATGTAAGTTATTAGATTATTTTGTATTGGTTGTTATAGTAGGTATTATAGTAAAGATTTAGATTAGTATATAGATTAGGATGATGTTAAAACATACTCAGATGGAATTATAATTTATCATTAAATTATCATGTGATATGTTTTTAGTATTTTCATATTGACTCACCTATTCTGTTATTATTTAGACTGTTTTTTTATATAGTAAATAGGGGAGCTGAGGTATAAAGGCATCATGATGACAATACCCTTCCGAATCAGTAACCTGTAATGATTGGAATTGGAATAGATCAATCTTTAGTTGTGTTAACTCAGATAATGTAGTACATTAGTGGAGGTAGTGATGTAATGGAGCAAACATATTATCTATATAAGAATATTTTAATAGTATAGAATTTCATGAAATATCACCCTCCATCTTTTCATGCATCCTCAGACCTAATGAAAGTTGATGGATGTGTTAATACATTGAAGAATATATTTAAAGTTATTGGATGTTTAAAACATCAAAAGGAATCCTTTATATTTTTCATTTTAAAATTTAATTTGATCAATGGTGGTATTTGATTAAGAATACAAAGGGAAAAGGAGGAAAGTTTTTTCATGGAATAGACTTTATTTAAAGATATATTCCTTAAAAAGTATTTTAATAAAGTTATTGAACTTATAATGGAAGTGAAATTCTTATATTTGAAGTAAAAGTGGGATTAATCTATAACCTCTTTTGAGGATAATTCTACTTGATTTTCCAAGTATGCACCATATTTTTTTCTAAACCATGATTGAAAAATTGATCATTTTTCTCAGGATTGAATCCGTGTTTATAAAGGGATCTTGTAACTTTTAAGTCTAGAAGTTATGATGAAATTATTCAATTTTTGAGAAATTTCAGATGGAGTATGTGGACTTTGAAAAAATATTGATAATAATTAGTCTAGGTGGAAAGAAATGGGGAATCATTCTTCGAAGAAACATGATGGTAATAAAATTCAATTGCCGTCTTTTGATAATATTGGTAAGAAAACTTTCAAGGAAAGTCTTATGAGATATATGAATTGTTAATGATGTGTAAATCCAAGACACTTCGATTATTAAAAACAAGTTTAATGGTAATATTTAGATTGGTAATGTAAATTCATCAGTGAAATGTTTCAATTGTAATGATATGGTCCATTATGTGAATGCATATATAAAGATGGGTATAATGGATAGGGATCAATAGGAATATTTGTAAAAAGCTGTGGAAAAGTCATTTTCAATTATCTCACCATCAAATAATATGGTGACCAATACAGTTCTTTTTTAATCTACGTATTCTAATGAAACAAATGTGAACCCACATTCTCAGATCGAATGCTAAAAACATATTATTTACATTTTTGTATTTGATACCTATGAACGTCAACTAATTTAATCCATCCAAAAAAAGTAAAAATAAAATATTTTTTCACTAATATACCCAAAGACATTTCTGGTTTGATGTTTTATAAAATCAGGACAAAATCTTACATAATAATACCCATGTCTTTTAGTGATCATTTTTACCAATATACCCTAATTTCCTTTTTTCCATATTATGTCTTCATCATTGCTCCAAATCATCCTGAAACCCTATGAAAGTAATTTTAAAATATTTAATGAGCATAAAAATTTTAGTAAGGGATATAGTAGGAAAGAAAAATGTTTATCCATTTGAGAACCATGATATCATAAAAGTGATTTAACATTAACATAACTAATATAAGCTTAAATAATAAATAACTGACACATTAAGTCAATAATACATTGAATATTTTTTATAAAACACTCTATAAAAACAAAAATCAGAAATCATAATCATGAACTCTTCATAGAAAAATTACAACCATTGAAAAAAAAATCATAAAATGTTAACTTTTACACATAAGGGGAATAATATATCATATAAACAAAATAAATTACTGAATAATATCAAATTATTACAATAAAAACTCATTATAAAATTTATGAACGTTTTTGGGTAACTTGGGACATCATTTTTATGTCACCCTTATAATCACTATTACAAATTGAATAATATATTGGTCGACTTCAAATATAATTCACTAGAGTACATAATCATTACCCAATGAATTAGAGAGATATATCAGTATCACCATATCATAAATGATTTCCAAATACCATAAAATTAAAAAAATCATATAATATTTCATTTCCATTAACAAACTCATAAAAATATTCTTTTGATCCCATAATAAAAACAATTTTATAAAATGACATATCCATTTCTAGTAAAAAAATCAAAACAAAAATACCCAAAAAAATATAAATGGTGGGTTTTTCTTTAAATAAAAAAATTAATCTTAATAATTAATAAAATCATAAAATAACAATTATGGTGGTGGGGAAAACTGCAGATGTCATATACATTATAATATAACATTCTTTTTTTTCCTTTTTTGTCAAAATATTTCATATAAAATAGGTTAAAATATTCCTTTTGAAACCCTATAAAATAAATTAAAATAATAAAATATATTTTATTTATGACTAACTTATTTTCATATAAATTCACCCATTAAATAATTTGAATAATATGTACATGGAAGAAAAATAATTATCAAATAAATCATTAAAATATTTAAAATTAGTTTTTTAAGGTGAAGTGTCCCTTATGACTTGATAACTTTTGAACCGGTATTAAATTGACTGAAATAAATTTGAATGGATTTATAATAATGATAAAATAAATCCATAAGGAAGTTTTATAGACCAAAATAACAGAAAAATATTGTGAAAATATCTTATGTCTCAAAAAAGGAAATTGATATTGTAAACCCCTTACCTTAAAAATTGCGAAGCACAATATGTTCATTATTTCTGGATAATAAAATTATATTAGTTATTTAAATTATTAAGAAAATTTTTCAATTCAATTCCATTATCATTATACCTTTTATATGAGTTATTATTATTATTTACTTATTTACTCTATTATTAAAGTTTATGTTGGATGTTTTAAGGATGTTCCGTTCATAATGACTAAACCGTTTTGGAAGGATGAATGTGGTAAAAGAGTTCATTATTCCATAATATCAAGAATAATAATCATAAAATAATTTTAATTTATATACATTAAATTTAATTTGAAATACAATCAGGAAATACTGTAGTGAAAAAAGAATTGTGTTACAACTCTGGAGACAGTAGTTAGTACGGACGCATGAGAAATATTTCCATTTTTTAATGAACATGAGGGAAGGAAGGTAAGTGTTAATATATATTTATAGAATTATTATTATAGCATTAATTTAATATATTCTATTTGTACACACATATATAAACTATAAATGTGATGTAGCTAATAAAAATGATTCACAATGCATAATAGAGATGGTAATACACACATACACACGAATGATGTCATCATTTTTAAATGGATATAATGGAAAGAAAATAGTTGAAATACAATCTTAAAATAATTATAATTATTTCATGAATATCATATATAAATTAAGAAATCTCATAATAACCTTCTTTGAGAGGTGGGGATAGAAAAATAATTACCTCGGTCCATAGGTTGAAGACCTATGTACACATGAACAATGGTTTCATTTCCCATTTGATGGAAGAGGAGATGGTTATAGGTTATGAAAATAATATAATAACATATCAGTATATGGATTACACTAATATAATTTTTTTATCATGGTTTAAGATGTTATTGAGGATGTGGAAGAATAAATAAAAATTAAATAGGTCGGTAAGACCTTATACATTCTTCTCATATAACCCCTTTGGCATACAACTTCTGCCTTCAACGTTTGGAATTTTGGTGAGAACAAGGCCATTAAAATGTGGTAAGGGATTTTTGGGAGATTATTGGATCTGTATTTTCTAAACTATAGTACTCAAAATATTTGAATCAGAGAAGATATAAGGAGTCCTTTTAAAAGTGGGTGAAGGGCACACTGGAAATTACATAAAATACTAAATAATATATATATCATATTCATTTAAAGTGGAACAAATGTACCCAAATTTAGGTGATAATATGTGATATGGATGAAGTAAACTCATACAATCACATTTAGTAAATATTTGGATACAATTCAATACTCATCTCTTTGTTATACCACTTTAAACAAATTTTATCTTTTACTATGATAACTTATCATTTTACCATAATATCATAATTATATGACCAAAAATAAAATAATACTTCTAAAATTATATTATTAATCCAAATTTTGAATAAATTTTATTATATTCGATTTATCTATTTTTCATAAAATACTTTTAATATAATAAAAAATTTATTGAAAATGGTTATTAGTAAAATAAAAGAATGATGAGTAAAAATTATTTCACCTTGAAATCATAAAATAAATATTTTACATGATTTTGTTTTGATAAATAATAAAAAAATGTTTAATACTTATGTATCAATTAATAAATGAATAGAATCTTCTAAACATGCTATTAAATGAAAAGACCCAAATATAATTTTTAATTTGAAGAAAATATAAGTTAACTTTTTTGGGAAAAATCCCTCAAGGTAACATTGTAGTATTTTTGGGTTGATTGTGTTTGTTGACAAAGCATGTTTCCATGGAGAATTGTCCAGTTCCATAGAATTTGTTGACAATCCATGTTGACAAAGAACGATGACAAAGGAAAGGATGATCTGGAGGCGGTACAAAAGAGCAGCACAAGGTGGCGCCATTTCCCAGTGTTTACCAAATTTTTGGGGTAAAAAATTTGGAGTTTGATGAGCATCGCGAAAATAGGATTTCCATGAATATTATATTTCTATACGGAAAAGGCGAGAGTTTCGCAAAGATGGGATGCATGGATTTGATTACACAAAGATCAGAAAAATGGAGGTGGTGATGCTTCGCGATTACGTCAACGCTTCGCGAACGGTAGAGTTGAAGCGCATCGCGGCGGTGAAGGGAATTGCGTGGGAGCTTCGCGGAGAAGGTGCGAAGGAATTATGACTGTGATGCTCTACGATTACAATGAACTCCGCGATCTGAGAATTTCTGTGGTGCTTCGCGATTTAGACAGAATTCCGACAGAAACATCAGAGCTTCGTGATTTGAGATGATGTAGCATTGACTTCGCACGAAATGTTCGAGGGTCGGTGGAATCACCTATAAATAGAGGTCGACCCCCTCGAGAGAAGGAGATATAATTTTCAGAGAAAATACTTTGCTCTCGGTTCTTGAAGGATGTTCGTGAAGGCAGTTTTCTTCGCGAAAGAAGAGCTTTGTGGTGGCTATTATAGCTCCGTGAAAGTTGCATGCTCCGCGTTGGCTCAGTGAGCCTCGCGAGGGAAGTTACTCTTCAATGACTTGAGCTTCACCGTAGTGCTTCGCCGTAGTGCTTCGCGAAAATGCCGGAGCTTCACGAAGGCTTGTTTGAGCTTCATGAAATTCAGAGCCTAGCGAAGTAGGGTGCTTTGTGAAGGTGATTCCAAAGTGAATTACCTAGTGGTTAAGAGGCAAAGAGGTATTAATCAGTGGATGAAAGTTTGACTTCAACAGAGCATCTATCAACAGTTGAGGATGCATTCATTAGTGGTAATGAAGATACCTACAGGTCTATAAACTGTGAGTGTATCCCTTCCAAGTGCAGTGAGCATAGGAAGAGAAAAATGGTGATCCTCTCCACCAGTAGTGAGTCAGAGAGAGAGAAACAGGGAGTGACCCTTGGGAAAGCAGTGAGCTATCCCTAATCCTTGTAAAGGTAGTCAGCATGGGCATAGAAGTGATCTAGCCCAATCATTATAATCTATATCTAGTGATGAATAGTATAATTTGGTACAACCGGAAACCTGTCGGTGTATGCTTCTTGGACGTAGCCCAATGAGGGTGAACCAAGTAAAAATCGTTGTGTCTACTTCTTTGCTTCCCTACATTACATTCAAAGTATCATAATCAGATAAAGAAGAAAAGAAGTGGTCATAATAATCACACGAGTGAAAAAAAAGTGACCCTTGTAATAAAGATGTCAAGATCCAGTGGGGCAGGAAGAACTTTGCGAAATAATATTCATACCCTGATTCACCCCCCTCTCATGGTAAATATTTCCCTATTGGTCCTAACAATTGTTATAAAAGTCAATCATGGGTTTCAAAATTCAAAATAAAGTTTTAAAATAAATTATTTAACTAATTAATCATATATTTGGTCAAACCACACTCATAAAATAAGAAAACGATAATTTTTGATGTGTTAAAAACATTTTAAATCATTACCCAATAGTTTTAACGAAGTTTTCCCACTTTTACCTTTACCGCGGTTAAAAAATATTTATTGTGGTTATTATTCATAATGGACAAAAATTATGTTAAAATTATTAAATTATATTATTTATTATTATTCCAAATATAAAATTGATTTTATAAAATTCAATTCAAGGATGTTTCATAAATTAGATTTAACATTAAACATTCCAAATGTGAAAAAATTGTTTTTCTAAAAAATGTCTTCTTAAGAATAAATCGTTTTATACCAAAATCAAGAATAAAATATATAGTAATTATATTAATTGGATTATTATTAATATAAATGAAATATTTTTACTTATAATCCATTTTAAAACATAATTGATCTTTTTAAATACTTGGCATAGAAAGACAGTTTTCAATAAAATCATTATTTTCTACCATTGACTGATAAATCAATCTTTTTAAAAACTTCTAAAAAATTAAAACTATTATAATTTTTACAGGATGATTTCAAAAATTAAATTAATTTTATCAAATAATTTTTATAAAATTTTCATAAATTAATTACTATATCCACACACAAAATTTAATAAACACATTTTTGGAGAAAATGCAATTTTGAAGGATAAAATGTCCATATTCTCATTCCTTTTCTAAAAACCATATTTTAAATAATGTTAATTAATTATATTGAATATATATAATATACTTATTTCATTATAATCATTTATAAATATTGATAAATTTAATCTATTAAGATAAATATACATTACACACTTACAAATAGTTTTATTAGAAATATCTATTTACATTAAAAAGATATTATCTTCATTTTAAACAAATAGAATTTAAAAAATGAATAACAGTTATATATCTTTTGGTTATATATATATAATGGTTATGTTTCAAATATCCTCATATATATAATGGTATAATTTAAATAATAATATTTCATGTCTTGTTTAAGATCGGTGTTGTGTTTCGTGTATGATATTGAATATAGTATTCATCCTTTAAAATCTAGAGGTGTTGCATTTCCTACACCCACTGCATAATAAATTTAATCCTTGTAATTTTATCTTGATATTTTAATCAATGGTTTACCATATTAAAATACCTTTGTTGAAAACCCACATTATAAAAAAGGTAAATTAAACTTTTTTGTAAAATGACGGAAAGGGAAATCCGGTAGTCATCTAGAATAACACATAATTAAGTACCCAAATATAAGAACATTAGTGTGAAGTGAAAATATATATATGTTGGAAAATTGATATTTAAATAATGATTTAAAGTTAAAAAAATATTTATCACAATAAAAATAATAATTGTGATAAATTTAATTACTAAAAAGATATAAACCAATGACACGTGAAAAAAATCATCAATTCATCACCAAATAAAATAATAATAACAAAATAAACATACACTATAATTTCATTTTTTCTCAATATGATTACTATTAAAGAATAATTTTTCAGGCCTAGAGAACGAAAACAAACATCTAATAGAGCACAATATATAAAAAATATTATAAGTTTTTCCTCATATCATTAGACATTATCCAAAAAAGGTTATCACAAGGTAATATAATATCCAATATCAATAAATATTAATATGATAAAAAACATTAATCTCCAAAGCCTCAATAATAGTACCCAAATTTAGACTTAAATAATTAGATAAATATATATCATTAAAATTATTCAAATATTATTGAATAATATTAAAACCCAAATATTAGAACAATTTGATCACATTTATGACAAAATAAACTTATCATTTTTCACTACATACCATCAAAATATCTTAACGTCTCGTAACAAAAATGTATATGTCATGGTAATATATTCTCCAAATATATAATAACCATTTCCCAAAATTAAATCTCTATAAAATCATATATGATTAAAAATATAAATCAACATATATTCCAAAAATAAAAAACAAATATTGTCCAAAAGTATTTATATTTAACTTAATCATATAAATTCCTTGAAATATTTAACTTCTTAAAAAATAGAATTATTCACATAGTTACCAAATATCTTTTAAATCCTATGGTTATATATAGTATAAATCGTATTTTCCAAACATTTTATTAACCTTTTTCCCAATTAACCATAACTACCTCAACATTGAATATCATCTTAACCCTAATGGTTATCAATAACATTAAACATATGTCTATAAAATAAAAGAATCATTATTCCTAGAATAAAACTTTCAATAAAACATATATTAAAATCGAGGGTTGTATTACCATAAATGTATCTCAAAATACTCTTAGTCATATTAATCTCCCATCACATTAAACCTCAAAAGGGGTATCTATGGCTTTAAACATATGGATAACATTAAAATAATAAACATGAGATGGTATCTATTTCTATTAAATCATCCTCACATAAAAAATCGTAATCTAAAAATTTATCAAAAAACTTCACTAAACGAATTGCAAAAACCCCAAACCATCACTCTCAGTTCCAGCGGTAAAAACATATTATTTATATTTCTAGATTTGAAACTAACTAATGTGACCAAATTTTATCCATCAAAAAGTGACTACATAAAATTGAAATATTAGATCACTTAAATACCCAAGGATGTTTTCATATTATCGTTTTATATAATGTTGAAAAGATATTATAGAAAAATACACATGTATTAAATTGAACATTTTTTCCACTATACCCATATTTTACTTTTCCATATTAATTATTTCTAATTTTTTTAACTCATCTAAAAACAATATTAGAAACAATTGAAAATGAGTTATGAACATAGAAAGATTGATAAAGAACATAAAATAAAAGAAACCCTTTAGTCCATTTTAATAATATAAGATCAATAAAAAAATTTAACGCAATAAACTTGAGATTTAATAATAATTTACTTACACATGCAATCAAATTTAATTCCCAAAGTATTTCCTAAAACATTTTATAAGAAAACATAAAGTAAAAAATCATAATTATGAAGGTTTCTTAGAAAACAAAAGAACCCATGAAAAACATTTTCTTAAAAATATACGTTTTAACCTTAAAGGGATTAATATTTCCTTAAAAAATATATTACCTTATGAAATCATAATATTTCCATGAAAAATAATTATAAATAATAAATATTTCATTTTGGTAACTTGAGGAATTATTTTAATATTACTCATATAATCACTCATACAAATGTAATAACCTAATAGTCGCCTTCGAATATAATTATCTAGAGAACATAATCATTACCTAATTAATTAGAGAGTGATATCATGATCACTCTATCATAAATCATTACCTCAGACCATAATATTCTTGTAAGACATAAAATCTTTCATTTCTATTATCAAAATCATAAAAATATACTTTTCAATCCATAAGAACAATTTTCAGTTATTGATATATCATTTTCCTTTAAAACAAATTTTCAAAACTAAAATACAAAGAATAAAGAAAAGGATATTATTTCTTTAAATACATCATTGAAGCTAATAAAGGAATAAAAAAAATAATGGTTATATTGGCGGGGGAAACCGTTGAGGCCATAAATATTAAAATAGAATATTCCTTCTATCTTTTTATGAAAACGTTCCTTATATAAAATGATTAAATAATAATTTTATAATCCATTGAAATAAATTCAAAATATAAATAAAATTTTATTTATTATTAATTTATTCCCATTTATATTATTCCATAAAATAATATTAAATATATATATATGGAAGGAAAATATTAGATGATAAATCTATAAAATATTTAAAATGAGGTTTTTATAGTGATGTATCCCTTATTAATTGATAAATTATGAAATATTTTAAATTCGAATTGGAAAATTTTGAATTTATTTTTAATAAAGATAAAATAAATCCATAAGGTATTATTATAGACTACAGAGAAAACAGGCTATCAAATAGTTTAAATCTCAAAGAAAGGGAATAGTGAGTAGAAATGTCTTGCCTTTAAAAATATCTAGCATTTTATGATTATTAAATCCTGAATAGTAAAAAAAATTAGATATTTAACTGATTAATAACATTTTTAATGTTCAATAGATTTTAATTATACAATTTATATCATTTATGACCATATTTTATCTAGATGATTCATCCGTTATTTTTAAGTCAGACGTTTTCAAGGCATTCAGTTCATAATCCTAAAACAGATTTGGTAGGATGAATGTGGTAAAATATTCCATTATTACATCACATAAACAATAATAATAATTAAATAATAATCATTATTATAGATTAAGTATAATTTTAAATCCAACCGTGAAATATGGTTATGAAAAATTATTTATGTTACAATCTTGGGGATAATAGGTCGTATGTATGAATGAGTAACATTTCTTTCTTTTAAATGACTTGAGTTAAAGAAGTTTAGTCTCATTATATATTTGAATAATTACTATTATATAATAAATAACATAATTTATCTTTATATACACTTACATATACTATCAATGTGATGCGGTGATGAAAAACGAATCACCTCAGTGTTTGGAGTTGGTAATACGCATGTACGTATGTACAATGTTTTCATTTTTCAAAAGATGTATTGATACGAAAATAGATGAAATATTATATTTATAAAAGATAATTTGTACATGAATATAATATATATACATTAAAAAATCATTATAACTTCTTTCAATAGGTGGTGATGGAAAATGAATTGCATCGGTTCGCAAGGTAGAAGTCATTTGTACATACGAATGATGGTTTCATTTCTCATTTAATGAAGTAGAATATGGATATAGGTTATTGTATAAACATAATAACATCTAACTATAAGTATTATAATAATGTTATTATTTCATCCTTGTGGAATAATTTTTTAAGGAGGTGGAAGAGGAAATAAATTTAAAATAGGTCGGTTAGAACTTATACCTTCTTCTCAGATAGCCCCTTTGTATTTAACCATAATAATTCTATGTTTGGTATTTAGGTGAGATCAAGGCCACTAGTATATGAAAATGGATTTGGGGGAGATAATTGGATAGGTATTTTCCAAACTAGAGTGTAAAAAGATGGTAATAAGATAGGATATGAGGTGCCTTTTTAAATATGGGGAAAAGGACACACTTAGAATTACATAAAATATTAAATAATATATACATATATATATATTGTAATAATTAAATGTAAAAATAAGGAACTCAAAATTAGAATATATGATTTTATAGTGTCTAAATAAACTAAAACAATAGCATTCTATAAAATTTTGGATATATTTTAAGCTTCATCTTCTTGTTAAACCACTTTAAACTCCTTTTAACCTTAATCGTTATCTTTTTACCATGATAACATATTTAAATGACCAAAATTAAAATATACATTCTAAAAAAATTAAAAAGTATTGTTAAAATTTTTTGATCCATTATATTAGATTGAATTTTTATCATTGGTTTATATTACTTTTAATATAAGAAAACAAAACGCATGAATAATATGTTTTAGAAAAATACATAATTTAAGTGTAAAAATTACTTCACCTTGAGATAAATTAATAAATTTAATTAAAATAGAATTTGATTAAGAAATAAAAAAATGAATATTTTTATAATTTTGGGATAAATCCAAAACTTAATTAAATCCTCCAACCATTCTATCAAATAAAAATACCCAAACATTGTTTTAAATTTGAATAAAATATAACTTATATTTTTAAAAGTCAGGATTTGGTTCCCAAATTCAAAATCATATTTTAAAATGAATTATTTGAATCATTATAAATATATTTTGTTCAAATACGCTCATAAAATAGTATAAAGTAATGTGTTAGATATATTTTAAAGCTTTACCCCATAGTTTTAACCCATTTATCCCTCTTTTACCCTTAATATGGAGACAAATATTTACTATGGTTACTATTAAGAGTGACCAAATACTAATTTGACTATATTAAATTATATAAATTATGATTATTCTTAATATGGAATCTATTATATCACATTAAATACACATAAGTGGAATAATTTTCATTTAAAATTAAACATGTAAAACATGATGAAAAGTGCTTTTCCAGAAAAAGAAATATCTTTTTAAGTATATCATGTTTTATACCAAAATCATGTACAAAATAGATTATAATTATGTAAATTGGATTATTAGTAATAAAAATTTACTAATTTTACATTTAATCCTTTTATTAATAGTATTTTACTTTGTAAATGCTTGAAATAGGAAGACAATTTTCAATAAAAATAAATATTTTTATACCATTCATTGAAAAATAAGTATTTTCATAAAATTATAAAACATTAACTCTATGATAATTTAAAATTATTATTTAAATAAATTATTTTTATTTTCTCATCTACATTTTCTATAAGCTGTGGAAATGAATTACAATATACTTACACAAAATATAATATAAATAATTTTTTAATAAAATGTATTTTTAATGGATAATATGATATTATTCCCACACATTTCCTGATAATAATATTTAAAATAATTTTAAAACATTATATTGAATATATATGATATTATGACTTCATTATAATCATTTAAAAATATAGATAAATATAATCTAGTAAGATAAAAATACATCACGCACATAAAAACAGTTTTATGGAAAATAACTATTTTACCATAAAATGATTTAATATTCATTTCTAATAATTTTAATTTAAAAAATATCTAATGTGTATATATCTAATGAATATATATTTAAATATATATATATTTGATATGTGTCTAATGTCCACCAATATATAATTTTCATATTTGAAAAATAATATTGTGTGGTTGGTTTAAGTTTAGTGTCGTATGTCTTTTACGCTATCAAACTTAGTGTTCATTTTTTAAATCATAGGGTGGTACATATAATGTGTTTTCTTATTTGGTATCTACATATTATTTTATTTATAATAAATTTTCAAATAAAATGGAAATTTCACATCAATAAATTAAGAATATTTTTTAAATAAACTCCTAGTGGAAGTATTAAAGCAATGAAGATTTATGGTAACCTTATTTTCATCATATATAAAATAATGTTTCATAAAAAAATAGGTTCATTACCCTTAATATAGTTATATAATACTATAGGTATGTATTGAATTTTATTTTATCATCCTAATATAGATTTCTGAGCTAAATAATTCATATTTAAACTATACAGTGAATTTAAATTACTACATAAGAATGAGTATACACAATTCCTAGATTATTAATATTATGAGAAACTATTTAAATATGGGAGTTAATGTTTTCTTAAACATATTATTGAAAAAAAAACCATTAAAATTAGTTATGTTTTTAATTTAAAGGAATATATGGATGTAATTCTTGATGATTTTTATTGTGTAATTCCTTATTAAGAGTTTGAATTTACTATCAGTTAGTTCCTTATGCTAATAAAATTTCAAAATCTCCTTATAAAATGTATTCAGTTGAATTATTAGAGTTGAAAAATTAGTTACATTATTTACTCAACAATGGTTTCATCACCACTAACACATTACCTTGGCGTGATCTAGTTTTATTTGATAAAAATTTGAATAGTTTCATATGAGACTTTGAATTGATTATAGATTACTCAATAACATTACTCTTGAGAAACATTATTATTCACATCATATTGATGATTAGTTTGATCAAATCTAGGGTGAGTAGAATTTTTTTAAGATAAATCACAGATGTGAGTACTATTAGCTTAAAGTGAAGGAATAACATATTCCTAAGATGAAATTTTGGACTAACTATGTATAATATAAGTTTTCAATTAAGAATTTTCAGTTAGAAAACGACCCCATTTTTTTATAAATATTATTAATATAGTTTTACATGAGTGTTTATATACATTTATGTTTGGGTTTATCGATGATATTATAGTGTGTTCTAAAATTTATTAACATAATGGGAAACATATAAGGATTTTTTAAAAAAAATTCTAAAAGATAATATTTTTTATGGAAATTTTAGTAAACATAAATTTTTGTTGTAGGATATTTATTTTATGGGGAATTTTTGTGATAAATATTAAATGAATGTTGATCCTGATAAGAATAAATTGATGGAAGTGTGGAGAAGACCAACAAAATTCATAAATATTCGAGTTTATCTTGGTTTAGTGGATTACTATCAATGGATTTTTGAAAAGAAATTATTAGTTATCTTACCCGGTGTGCAAGTTAACTTAAAAGGGGATTATTTTATCTAGATAATAAAATTTGATGAATGTTTTCAAGAACTATAAATAATATTTATTAATGCTCTTATTTTATCGTTTCTATCTAGAAATTTGGTGGATATTATTTACAATGACTCTTATTTAAAGGTAATTGGATGTGTCTTGATGATGAATGGTCATTTTATCATATATACATCTCATCAATTTAAACCCCATGGGTTGAATTATCTAGCACATGAACTTGATGTGGTTGTAGAAGTTTTTTCTCTAAAAATCTAGAGGTATCATCTATATGGGATGAAATTTTAAAAATATATCAATCATAAAAGTTTATATTATATAGTCACTAAAAAAGAGTAAAACATGAGGTATAATAGATTACTATAACTTATTAATGACTATAACTTCACAATTCACTATCATACAAGTAAATAAAACAAAGTATTTGATTCCTTGAGTCGAAAAGAAAATTTATCATTAACTATGATATGTTTTCAACATGATCATTTAGTAAATTATTAAATAAATATCAGCCTGAAGATTATGTATGAATAAAGTAATTTCGTATTGGATCAAGAATCTATAACATCTTTTTTCAGAATGATTTAATGAGGGTTGAAAGTAAAATTATTTTTTTCAAGAAATATTTGAATTTTTAAAACTTGTAAGATGTATAAGTTTAAAGATGATGAAAAAAGTGTTATTATATTTGTAATGTTGTTATGTCTTCTAAGTGATTCACATTATAAGACGGAATTGTTAATTGACGATCATATATCCCTATTTTTTGTTCATCCTAGTAGCATGAATATCTATAGAGACCTTCAGGAATATTTTTGGTGGGAAGGTATGAAGAAGGATATAGCTCATTTTAGCATGAAATGTTTGATTTTTCAAAAGGTTAAAAATGAACACCAACTACCAAACGGAATGATTTAGTATTTTTCTATACTAAAATTGAAATGTGATAACATATGTATGGATTTAAAGTTGGGATTACCAAATATATCTAGAGGTATTAATGTGATTTTAGTAAAAAAATAATTCATTGGACTAAACAAGTTAATTTTCTACCTAATCGTTATATTATGTATTTAGATCATATTTCAAGACATTATACTAAGATTATAGTCTAGTTACAAAAAGTTACCCTCTCCACTATATCAAATTGTTATTACATATATTCAACAATTTTTTTCAAAAGGACTTCAAAATTCGATTGGTATTTAATTAAATTTAAATATATCTTTCCATTCTCAATTTGATGGATAGTTTGAGCATATAATTTAGAATTTATAGGCTATTACAAGAGATTTACCATTAAATTATATAGTATATTGGGATCATCATATGTATTTAGTTTAATTTTTTTATATTAACAGTTTTCATTCTAGTCTTCAGGTGGCACATTTTGAGGCATTATATAGAAAGTTGTATCAAAACCCAATATGTTAGGAAGATATCAGTGAGAGGAAATTTTTGTGAATAAAATTGGTAATAGATGTTTTTGAGAAGGTAAAAATGATCCATAACTACATCACATTGGTACATAGTTGGAAAAGTTGTTCTAATGATAAACAGAGGAAAGAACTTTCATTTGAGATATGGGACTATGTATTAATTAAAATATCTCTTTTAAAAAGTGTGGTTCGTTTTGGTAAAAAAGGAATTTTTAAACCATGGTTCATTATACCCAATGAAATATTCTATAATGTTAAATTTTTTTTGGTTATCTATGAATCCATTTTTCCCTTGGGAACATGATGTGTTTTATGTTTCATTTATAAGGATGTATATACCTAATGCATCTCATGTTTTGAGCCTCGATATAGTACAGTTAAAATAGAATATCTGTTTTATGGAAAGACCATTTCATATTATTGATCATAAAGATAAATTTTTTAGTAATAATTAAATTTTTTTAATAGTTTTATAGAGAAACCATTTGATAAGAAGTAATTTAGGAATAAAAAAAATTGTGATTGGAAAATACCATCACTTGTTTTTATAATGAAAAAAAGCAAGTATTTTTTAAAAGGGATGAAGAATTTGAAAAAATAATTAATGATAATAATAATTTAATTTCATATATTATTAAATTTTATAGTTATATTTTATCGATTCATATGTAATATGATAAGTTAATATTATTTTTTATTCAGAAAAGAAGTGGTTTTATTCTAGGTAGCATTTTTCCTATGAAATATATGGTTTTATTTAAAATATAAATTTATATATTTTATAGGTTTAAAATGATACAATTAAATTAATTTTTGTATTATTCAAATTTAAATTATATTATGGTGATTTTTTTATTTTTTTTAATGTTTTATTTTTTAGTGAATAGGGGAAGATACTGATTGTTATAAAAAAAGGTCGTTAATTTTTAAGTAATTAAAAAGAGCCATTTGGTTTTGGATTGTTTTTAAACATAAATAAATCCCAATATATTGAAAAAACTCTATAAACTTCTATAATATTCAGCATTATATTTTATTTTGGTCTAAAATCATTTTTGTGCTTAAATTTTTCAATTTTCTAAAAACTATTTTTCTTTGTGTTTTGAACACGTTTATTGAAATAAATTTTTTCCAGTTAAAAAAAATTGATTCATGAAAAATTGATTTCATATTTCTAAATATTGGGTTCCAAATTTATAATGTGTTCATTTTCATCTTTTTTGTCAAAAAAAATACCCACCATGGAAAAACTTTATCACCCTTATAATGGTCAAAAAGGTTAACATGGGATAATACTAAGAGATAAGGCATCATATATATCTAAAACTTATATAAATAACAAAATTTGAGTTTATTTTTACATTAACCTATATTTGATTTTAATTTTTCTGTTATATAAAACTTGATCTTGAGAATTACATCTATTATATTGAAAATTTTAAAATATTTAGAGATTTCCACTCCCCTCTCTTATAAAAAGGAACCTTCTATTTTCACTTATTCACACCTCTTGAGATGATTATCTTGGAAATTAACATACTATATCACTTCCCAAATATATTACCCTTGATTTGGGGTTCCTTATCTTCTCAAAATACCAATCCTAGTATGCTTAATGTGTAAGCCAAAGGGTGATATCTAATGAGGTGGTATAAATCATAACTGAACTGTATCATATTTATTTATTCTTATACCTAATTAAAATCTGTTATAAACCCTATAACGTATTTACATTAGTATCATATATATAATTACATTTTATTATTTTTATTGAATAACAATTTTCTATTTTTTTTCTATCCAATGATAAATGAAAATATTGTTTGTGTTTGCATGTAGACTACCACCTCCACGAAGCGATGTGTTTTGTTTTCTATTAGTACCTCACAAGAATATATATAAAGATATAATTAATGAATATATAATATTTTTATGAAATTATTATGAAATTATATATATAATATAGTACTTACCTTCCTACACTTTATCTCTCCTAGAATATGATAATGAATCTCCTGCATATGTGTGGAATACCACCTCCATAAAAGGATGTGATTAATTTTACATTACCAACTCACATGGTTGGTCATAAAGATGGAAATAATGAATAAATATAATATTTATAACATATTTATGATTCTAGTAAATAAAAAATTGTATACCTATTTTCTTTTCCATCCATTATAAAAATTTAAATGTTGCTTGTGTGCACTTGTGAACTACCACCTCCATGATTACTCAAAACGATTCAATGGTTTTTAATTGATGATTCAAATCTTGATAAATTTGTAAATTTTAGTTTTAAAAAATATTTTCTTAGTAAACAAAATTTTCTTCTTATTTTTATGAGATAACATAAAGTGTTATTGTTTATGGTATAGAATGTTAATTTAAATGATTTTGTTGTTAAAGTGAGAGATATTTGTGTTTTATTCATGATATATTTATGTTAAATTCTATATTAATGATGAGTGAGCCACATATATATATATATATTTTAATGGGTGAGCCTAGTATAGATCACCAATGAATTGTGTAAAGTGATGGAGTTTACCAGTGATCGGTTACTCCTAAGAAATGTGGTAATTATTCGGTTAGGTGATTCCATTATAAGGGTTATTATAGAGGTGAATGTATGGATAATGTCCTAATGTCAATAAATTATATTCTTTCAATGGTTTATAAAATAAATATTTTTTTCTAAAGGTATGAAAATGATCTATTGTTTTTAATAAATGTTTATGACCATATTAGAAAAAGGTGAGTGTATTATTTTTCAAGGAAAGTTAATCTTGATTTTTCATGTTTTCCAAGAAACCCTTATTATTTTTTTCCTCTATGATTTTATATGAAATTTTGTATCAAATATGCTGAGATATTAATTTTCCTTCGAGGAAAATTAAATGGATATTTTAGACCAAATGTTTATTATGAGAAAGGAAACGTTTCTTATGAATTTTGAATGTTTAAAAATGGACTAATGGGTTTCTCTTTTTTTATGTCCATTTTAATGATTTAATTTGATAATCCAATATTTTTAATTTTTTTATAGGTATTGAGGGTGAGTTGGATAGTTAATAAAGATATAGTTATAGTTATAGGAGTTTCCTTGAATGAATCAAGTGTGTCTTTATAAAAATATGCATTGTGGGAAAAATTTACATTGTGTATAAATTCCCATGTTTTAATGTTACATATTACCTCATTCTCTAAAAATAAAAACATAAAAAGAATTTTAGGATATAATATATGAAATATTACAAGTAAATAATGTAATTTATGGGTAGATTATGAAATAGTTTCTACAAATTATTCATATTCAACCTAAAGTCTTCAAATCTATCCCTAGAAATGTCCTTTATAAAAATATAAACCACTAGATCCCTTTTAAGTGAAAGGAATATAATTATAGATTAATAATTAATAAAAGTATCAAATATTAAAATTAAACCTGTAAACCAATATCACTGTTCTATAGAAACAAAAATCACACATAACTGGAAATAAATAATGTGAGTATCATACACTATATTTTGATATTATTTTCACCTTATTATTGTTCTTGATAATGATCATAAAGGAACAACTAAATTGTTCTTACCACTAATGTGTGTCAACATATTTTATTTAATATCTGAAACAATTCTGGGTCAGATTATTTAACTATCATGGGATGCTAGAATCTTAAAAATAAACGAGTAAGGAGGTGAGGTTTAGGAGGGGAGAGTTTTTTCTAGTTGTTGTTCTAGGATAGCACACACATTACCAAATTATTAAACTCCTTTATATATAATATGGAGATAATGTCATATCCTTATATCCAAGAAATTAATTTACTCATACATTTCATAAATGTATGATTAATTCCTATAGTTACATCCAATGTAACCAACAACCATTAACTCTCTCATTCCTTTTAATTATAGCTTATGTTTACAGAAGAATTAAATGATTGATATTAACTATTCATATTGTTGATTAAGTCATGATAGTGTAAAATGTATTGATCCATTTGAAAATTTTCACCATGAATGAACTATTATAATATGATCTGCACAAAAAACATGAATATGATATCATCATATTATATGATATGATATTCCCATATGGGTAGTTTTATGATTTTTTCCAAATGGTGTGTCATACTCTATGATAGTCCAAAACATATTACACAATATAAAAGGTATTTAGTGTAAATTCTTATCAATATACCACTTACACTAAATCCTAAAAGTCTATCATTCCATTTCACCCCATATCTTTTCATATATAATAACTTATGAAACCATATTCAATGAAATTTTATATATCTTCAAAAACACTTTTGGAAATACATTATTAACATAACCTTGAATTACATAATATATAATAGTTTTCATAAATATAATATAGAACTATTTTGGATAAAAATATAAAAACACTTAGAGAATTTCCCTAATTCAAACTCAATCTTATATGGTCAACCAAAAAATGTGACCCCATAGTCATTTATAGCATTAGAAAAATATGTATAACTAGATCCATAAATGTAAGAAAAGATATGACTTTAAAATTAATATATTCTACTCATTTGATAAATAGATCTTTAATAATCTTCATCAAACATGTGTATCATTATACTTGTTTCCACCACTCACAACATATGCTATCATTCATTTTTATATGTTCCATTTGATTAATATAGAAATTTACCATGGTAAACATTGTATGTAAATAACATATGGTATATTAAAATGTTCATGACTCTCCAGTTTTATACTAATTGTAACACCCCAACCCTATTTAACCATTTTCAGTGAATTATGACTTAATATTTTCATGATCACAAAAGATCAAGTCTCAAAAGACCGACTAGTTTAGTAGACTTAGAAGTACTAGATACATTCATAAGTTTTACATTACAATATAATATGTAAAAAACAACAACATTATCTCCATTTCCACACTCATGTCTCTTAGACTATCCATGTAGGTCAGTCATAATATACTTTTCACATCATGGGAAAAATAAAACATACAAAGGGGTGAGCTCAGATGCTCAGTAAGGATAACAATATAGTAGAAACTTTCATAAATAAGCATAAAAATTTAAGGCAATGTATAAGACTAAGACAAAAACCATTTAAACTTAAACTTCATCATAATATGGAAAATATATATCAAAATAATAATATTTACTTATTGACATGGATATTATACTAGTCGAATAATCACATGCAACATCAATAGCCAAATTCATAATGATGGAATGCATAATGCAAGACTTCATAACCACATAGTAAAGTACTTGTTCCAAGACTAAAAATAAGATTTTTCCAGGGCCTTGTGCCAAGGAACATGTTTTTCTATTGATACCTACCAATTCATTGAGGATCTATAGTGTGTTCCACCCGTCACTTAATAAGTCCATTGCATTCCTCATATGAAAAGGTTGAAACAAAACATAAACATTCATATTAAAACTAGCATACGAAATGTTAATACATTAACCATAAACCATTAATGGTATAAAAATAACACATCCACAGTTAAACATATCACAAAACATTAAATTCAATATAGAATATTATATCATAACTTTAAACAAGTGTAAAATCCATAGAAGGATGTTGACATAGAAGAAATCAAAACTGTTTGAGGGAAATATATATTTCTATTTTGAAATCATATAAAAGACACATAATTATATAAGAATAAATTTATTTTAAAAATATTTTTATAAGCATGTAATGGATGATTCTAAGGTGTTATAACAACAGAAAATAGCCGCCCCCGGCATATAAGTTAAAAAACATTATTTCTTTAATTTTGTCAAAAAGGTTGTAAGGTACCTTGTTTGGAAAACGAAGAAAATATTTCTTTATAAACATTTTATAAAAAGTAAAACAAGGGTATAAATTAATTTAAAACATATTCTAGAAAATAGTAAAAATGTTTTGAAGTTTTTTTTATGAAACATGGATGTGGATTATAAAGAGGTCCCAATAGATAATTACGTATAATCAACCTCGAATAATGAAGAGATTGTAGAATTAAACCTTAACTTGTACTTTTCATTGGTCAAGCATACATTAACCTCCTTTATAATAGTTAAATCATTTTTATTATGTTATAAAAGAACAATATACATAAATATGATATCATATATGATCTTAAAATATTATTGTCTTAATAATATTTTTAGTATTATCGTTGTTTTGGGTGTTAACTGATTTGTTTTTCCTTTATATGTTTTGTTACATAAGTCATGTTTTTTATGTATAGGATGTATTTGATTCATATGAATAATGATATTATGTTACATAAATATTATTTTTAATTATCAAATGAAAATTATTCTTGAATGATTACGATGGGGAAATGAATCTCATCGTGTTCGTGGAGAGGGTAATCAGTACGTACGCACGAGCGACAATATCATTATATTGATGATTAAATTCCATGTAAATAGATTTTATATCATATATAAATAATAATTAACATGATATATTTATTATTTAAATCAATTATACATCATTATTATACCCATCCAAATAATAATGTGTTGAATAACAACTACACCACGACGTGGAGATGGTAAGCCGTACGTACGCACATATAGTGACATGTCATTTATATGATGGATAAAATAATGAATATGGTTGTACCATATTTATAATATAATCATAGTATATAAAAGATATTGGAGTTATTATTTTATAATGTAAACAACAAATAAAGAGTTTGTGGAAGATGAAAATAACTTGAAAGAGGTGAAGAAATATTTACCTCTTCTTCGAGTGATTCATTTTGATTTGATTAAAAGTGCTCCTTGGGATGGCTTTCGGATCCAAATAAGGTCACTAGGTTGAAGTGACAGAATTTTGGAGGATATTTGGGTAGGGGTTGGCCAATCCAAATGGCTTTGGAGGTGTGAATTTTAGGGAAGGTGAAGTTCCCTTTTATAAGAGAGGTGAGGGGAACCTTAGGAAAAGATTGAAATATTATTTTATAATAAAATTATATTCAGTTTTTAATGACTCAAAAATGATTTATTTCAAGGTTATGGTGGGGATGGGTCGAAAACATTACAACCAATTGGTTTTATATAGGTTTAGGTCACCATATTAACCTTATCTTTTAGATTTAACTCTAAGTTTAATAGTTTATCTTTTACCAGGTATTCTACTATTATTATAATAATTCGTTAATAAACATACTATAAAATTCCAAGAGATCACAAAGTGGTTAATTATTGACATATTTATCTTTATTAAAGTCCTTTGGCTGAACCTTATATATTTTAGCCTATTATATCATATAATAATATATTATTATTTTTAAAAAATCTTTTATGTAAATTTTGACACTATTTTGTATTTTGTTTTTGTAAGTCATAAAAGAATGATTGCATAGAAAAAAAATCAATTAAGAAACCTAACATGTCATATTAGCCTATAAAATTAGTTTAATTCATCAAAAGTTTTATATTATATTTATTTGGATATTCATAATATCAATTATATTAATATTTCATTAGTGAGGATATTTCTTCATCATCATTGTGTCATAAATAAATATAATTATTTAACATCTAAAAATTATTAATAAAATACCATTATGTATGAAATATCTTAATATTTATAATTAATATTTATATTTGAATTTTAATTATGTATATCCCAATATTAAAAATGTTCTAATTATGAAAACTTGAATTTAACACTTTTATCTCTTCTTTAAATTAAATAATAATAAATGTCCTAATCTAATCCAAGTGGACCAAAAGGATCATATTTTATTCCTAAGGTTGATTTTGGTCGAACTAAACTTATCCAATATAATTATGACTTGTGTTACTGTTATTATAATATCATTTTTAACTTTAATTACCCTATTTACTTTTAACCTCGGTAAATAAAAGTCAAAAGTTACTATTCACCAAAAATTATTTTCATCTTATTGAATCACATTTTACTTATTGATGTTAATTGTGCCTCTAAAGTTTTTTGAAATTCAATTCAAAATAGTGGTAAAATTACGTTTTATGAAAATTCACAAATGCTCCTAGGAGGTCGGTAAACGATGGTAAAAAGTTCAATTAAATTTTATATATCTAAACTTATTATAAAATGACTCTAATGAATTAAATTGAAATTATATAGGTATTATGTATTAATTTTTACCTAAAATAAATTTAAATAAAATAAATAATGATTTAAATAAAAAGTTGTTATAAACAATGACTTAGTGTTTTTCACTATTCATCAAAAATTGAACATTTTCAGAAAACTACAAAAAATTCACCCTTTGCTAATTTCGATATTCAAAATTCAAAAATGAAGCCAATCTTCATAAATAAAATTTATAAAATTTCAAAAGGTGAGTATTAATATTCATAACAACTAGTTTGATTGGTCGTGGTGTGTTAGAACTCGAATTTGCGTACAATGCAAGCTTATTGCATTATTCAAATGGAAGCGTACTGTGGAAGCTTGGGGTGTTACATTAATAAATTTTATTAATGCATCACGTGTCATTAATCAAGTAGATGAGTGTATCACATTCCCATCATCATAGTAAAAAGAATATCACATGTATATTCAATGTATTTCGATAAATTTCCATATAATATCTCAATCAAGATCCCACTTGTAATACTTGTCACATTATTACAAAAATTCCATCTTAATTGAGATCCATTTAGTGAAATGATCATTTATATATACAGCCACCCCATATTAGCTAATCCCTCAAGATTTTATAAGATAGGTATTAAAGTATAAAGGTTCTCATGTGAGGTATCACACCAGAAAAATTGCGGGGACTCCAAATAATAACAATTCATCCCTATTAAAATAAATAAACAGTGTATGGCACTAAATGTGGTATAATTCATGGGTTATCAAATGCACATAACATCTTTTTGCCTCATTTGAATAATCGTAATGTCCTTACAAAAATCATACTCATGGAAACTAAAACATTTCACCATAACCTAAAAAACATCATTATGAACATTGGTTGGGGATAACTAAATATATTACTTTTAGATGTTAACAAACATCATACCTCAAGAAATATAAATCTATATATACATATATGTATCCAATTTGAAGGAATGATAAACTGTAGATAGCCTTTCTTAGGATATATTTTCTCTTCTTTAAGAATACATAACAAAACAAAACATAATAACCTTTATAACATATCATACACAATATATTTCTAGATTATACTTAATGTTTATTGCAATTTATAGGTTTTTCTTAATATCATAATGTATATATATAATTCTTATCACATCTTGATGTGACCATATGATAAAACCCACCCACTAAAGTCTTTAGTTAGTAGAATCTATGAAGTAACCCATAATGAATAATGGTGAAACATAGAAATAATATTCCAAATTCTCAACTCCATGAATTCATTCAAACACCTTAACTTCACAAAATTCAATATTTTAATGTGAATAATTTTTTTTGTCTGTTTATAATTTTTCTAAGTACATCATAATCATTATTAGATATTTTTACATTAAAAATTTTCATTAATATATATTAAAAACTGATGTAACCTTTTCATTATTTCTTTCCTAACATTTCATAAACCTTTTACGATAGCAAGTGAAATTAAATCCATTATAGAAATTAATGTAAAGTTTATAATGTTTTTATGCCATCATGTTCTAATGTTTTTAGGATATATTATAACAACCTGAGAATTTATGAGACATTTTCTTTAAAAATAATTTATATTTTTTAATGGATTTTTTTAAATGTAATACATAGCTTGTCTTGCCTTACACACAACCCCAATTTTATCTTATATTACAGGAAATATCGAGTTTCTTGAATAACTTATGCTACACGCAAGACTGACTTTTACCAAACAAAAATATAGTATTAATATTTTTAATATATCTCCTAGCCATTAGAATGGTGGGTATAAAATGAACTAACATAATTGTTAATATATATATATATATATGGTTGAATCTATTGGATACCAATTAATTATAGATGAATATAAAAGCAGTTTTTTTATAAAGGAAATATTTTTATAAAAAACAATTTTTATGCACTAAATTCATTTTATCTTAATAAATTAAAATAATGGGTGATATTAATGAAATTAATATTTTATAAAGTTTATTGAAATTAATTCAATATATTTTATAATCATAATATAAGAGTAAACCCAATTTTACACATAAAAAGATGTATCTTTCTAAAATACAATTTTTTCACCTTTTAATAGAACATATATTTTTAAACTAAATTTTGACAATTTTATAAATTGTTTTCGACCAAATAAACTTATATTCTTAAATAATAATTTCAAATTATCTTACGGTAAATTTTTTTTATTTTCTCTAAAAAGTTTCAACTTTTGTTGAATAGTGAAAAATAATTAATTTTAATTGAAAATGGAATATTCATCTAAATAATTTATAATGTTAAATACTATTGTAAATTGTTGGATATAAAAACTCTATAAACTTAAGAACTTTTTTACTTTAAAAACTTATTTTTTCATCCCATTTGTGGGATTAGTTTTAAATTATTATTATCCACTTCAATGAGTTTAAATTTTCAAAATGGATTCAATGTTTGGAATAAAAAAAATATAAATTCTATTAAGTTAAAATTAGTTTTTTATCAAAATATATTAGTGAATGTAATTAAAATTAATTAAAGTGATTAAGGCAAAAATGAGTTTACTTAGTAGTAAATCCTAAAAGATAAGTTTTGGAATTGTCCCAAAACCTTTTAAGGCCCTATTTTTGTCCCTTTTTTGACCACAACCATTTTTATCGAAATAGTTCTGTATTGGACACACATTAGGTAAGGGAGATCTCCCAATATTGTTTACTTGTTTATATTTATAAGAATCTCACTCCTCCACTACAAAATGGAATTCACTCTCCCCACTTATTTAGATATTCTAGACCATTTAGATCAAAAAATTTAAAAATTAAATTCAATACTTCCATACTCTCATACGAGAATCCTTACTTTGGGTATAAATCCATCCAAAAAATCATTGGTTGAAACCAAAAGGAGTTACCTGAGGAAATATTAATCTTCATCAATGTTTATTTTTCTATTGTTTCATTCTCCAACCCCTTAAATTATTCTTATACCATGATTATATAGTAACCCAAGTATCATAAATAAATTAATATGTTTTTATGTTATGGGTTCAACCTAAAAACACATACTTAAATCAAATTGGTTATGAAATCATCATTTGTGTGTACAGTGGACTACCGCCTTGTGAAACAATATCATCTGTTTTTCCAATACTGCCTCTCATGGTTGGGAATAATGTTGGACATAAAATTTTTATATGATATTTATTATATTTATAAAATGAATATACATATATATTCATTATTTTATATATAATTTTTTTACATTTCATAACATAGAAGATACGATAACATCACTCATGTGTATGGCGGACTACCACCTTGTAAAGCGATGTGAAGCATTTTTCACTAATGTATTACATGAAAGTTAATAATTGTAACTATAATGAATATTTATTATATTCATGACATAACTATGATATTAATTACATAATTATATTTCTGGAAATGAAATATATAATTTTCTTCTTATCTTTTCACACATTGAAAAAGTGATAACATCGTTCGTGGACGTGTGGACTCCACCTCTTCGAAGTGATGTGATTTTCATTTTTTCATCCCCACATGAAAATAATTATATATATAAGTATATGTAATAAAATATTTTAGTATTTAGGATATAATGATAATTCTGTAAATTTAATTGTTACTAACCTTCTTTCCATAATAATCATTGAAAAATTGGGATGTTACTCATGCATACGTAAGACCTATCATCTCCATGATCGTAACGCTGGTTCACATTTCATAACCATCAGTCATGTTTTATTTTAAGAGTATAATCGATGTATATATAAGATATATATTTCATGATTATTATTCTATATTTTTCAAAATAATTACTTCTATGCCCTTAGTCAACATACCAATGTTGGTTTTGACACATAAAAAAATAATGGTCAAAACATCCGAATAATCATAATTAATTATGTAATTTTATATAACATGTTAATAAGTGAAAAAAATATTAATAAAAATTAAAAATGTTATCAATAAAATAAATAATGGACATAATTTTATTATTTATGAATATAAATACACATGTGACAAGTCAGGGTCGATGTAAGGGACTTCGTCTCAATATCCTTTTATTGAGGCATATTTTGATGTTGTATATATATAATCTTGTACAGGGATTATATACAAACCCTTAGACATTTAATATCACTAATATATCTAGTATAATTTTATTTAATTTTTTTAATGTTTTTATTCCTTGGAATTTGATTCAAAAATTTCAAAAGTGATAAGGGACATTTATTTCAAAAATTCATGATTAATGTTTTCCTTCCGACTCTTCCTTTTCCTTGTCTAAATTTTTAAAATGATTTTATAGAAATATCATATTTAAATATTATATTTTATGTATCTTTCTAATTTATTTTAATTATTTTCAACATAATATTTTTATGTTTTTTATATAGAACATTTTTTAAAAATGAAAAAAGGAATTTTTAATTCATCACATACATGGAAACGATGACTTTTCTACCATTGTGACCATTATTTTATTTCAAGATTTAATTGAAATATTTTACATTTTATTAAAATAAACCCCATTTTCCCTTTTTTTGTATATTGGTATTAAAAATCTAATGCCCCGACCCCAGAATCCCAGATCCATTGCACTACTTATTACATTGTCATGATGACAAGGAATGAAATACAAAAGGAATGATCTGTTTGGTAGTCTTGAATAATGTTGATACATACATGTAAATAATATTACATTTGGAAAGGTAAAAAATACAATAAAAAACAAAAAATAATAAATTTCATCCACGAGAACTCAAAAAATGGGCTCATCTTCATAACCTCTTAACGGTAAACAAATGAACGAGGTGATCTCAAATTCTTTAAAAGGCTTACAAATAGCAGAAGCATTAATTAAAAAAAATTGAATCATAATAAAATTGGTATAATTAGTATTTTATGGTTAATAAATGAAAAAACACATGACATTAATAAACTAAGAATGAAACTGCATCCATAGATTTTATAACAGTGAAAACCTCATGTACAATAATAACTGAAAATAAATAAAGAGAATGATTATTAATTGAATTCCATGTATTTGGAACATGATACCACTATATCATTAAAATAGTCTAATTTTATGGGTATATACTCATCTGATTCTATTTTAGAAATGAATTCAAGGGGGTTTCCACCAACTGATTTGTCTCATGAGACCTATCGAGCCATCGAGGGGCTATAGTAGGCCCCTTCCATCACTATAAGTCCAAATCATTCTTTTTACATAGATTTAATACATGTATAATATGACTTGTCAATATCTACATATAGTAGAGGATAAGTATTCATCTATATTTCCAAATTTATAAAAAATGGTAGTAAACATAATCCACATAAGAACTATTAGGTGCACACTTCCATATAAATCATAATGAAATAGATAACGAAACAATGTTCCTTACAACATTGTAATCAATCGTGTTAATAATCATCAAGGGAATCACTAAATACCATGAATATTAATATAATAATTATATTATATATCAAATGGTAGTAAATATACACCATATACAAGAAATAAGTGGCGAACAATGGAAATGTCATGAAAATAAAATGAGATGAGAAACCCCATACCATATGACTAAGGTGTCCTTGATTGATCTTAATAACCTGAATAATCAATTTTAGCATCATTAATTAATAATTCTAGAACCTCATATTCATTTAATTTATTTTTTTATAACTTTATTAGGTCAATTAATTACTTTTTTGATTGGTTTAAGATGTTCAATGTTATTGTTTTGGAAGCATTTCCATCCTTGTTTTTCAGGATCAGTTTACTTGTATTTATGAATCAAATTTCATTTGAAATAATGATAAACATCCAGAATTTTTAATATATATTATTAGTGACATTACATATATATAAATTATTTTATAATTATTTGGGTTATATACCATCAGGTTGACTCATTAGATAAATGTTAATGATAAATTCTTGGATTAAATAAGCGTTTTTGTGCACAATGAACTTGTTCTGTATTATTATTTTACATCATAAATTTGTAAGGATTACAGAACATTGAATAAGATAAAATACATATATTATGATCTGGTTCAACCATTAAAATTTTTTATTCACCAATCTTAATGATAATAATAGAAATTGAAAACTCATCGTCTTGAAATGTGATAAATTAACACATCTTGGACGGTGTTTTCATTTTTAGTATAATAGGAGGGGGAAAATATAGATGATGATGAAATATTCCATTGGCATAATAAAATTATAGTTTGTTTAAAGGTAATAGAATTATCATAGAATTTGGATGATGGGAGCTGAGGAGAGATAAAAAATAAGTGAACTTTTAAAAGAAGTTGAAAGAAAAAGGTAGAGAAGTTCACCTCTTGAGTACTCCTCATTTAGAATCACATTAAGGCCTTTATTTGCGGAATTTTGGTGAGAACATCTGGTCCTTAATGTAGGATTAGGGATTGGGAAGTCTAAGTTTTAGAACTTATGTAAGTCTTAAAGCATGAGAGGTGTGGCAGGAAGAGGGGGTGAAAGATGATTTATATAGTAGAGGGAGGAGGGTTTTCTTAATATTGTAATCATTAGTTTATTATTTTTCTCTAAAACATTAAATAGTTATGATTCCATGACCAAAAATAAAAATAAGTTCATGTGATTTTGAACCAAGTGTGATTACATCAGCATGTCATCATCCATGATTCAATAAATCATGTATTTAGCATTTATCATAATTTATCGTATTTTACTATTCACAAAAAATTCAAGTATTTCATAAAAATCCCAACAAATCACAAAACCATATTTTTACATGTAGAATCCAAAAATGAACTCCATTTTTGAAAAATAATTTCTAAATATGAGAAATTTAATTTTTAATTTAAATGATCATTTAATCAAAAAAATACTAACACTTAAAATATTCATCTTCATTTTTATGGTGCCTAAATTTTATTTACACATTCATGGGTAAACATATCATTAATAATGGTAATATTACTATTCATAAGGGTAGGTCACTATTTATAAGGCTATGTTACTATTCATTATGGTATGTTACTATTCACCATAAAAATAACTTCATTCTATCATACTCCAAATATCACCGTGGTCATAATTGTGTGTGTCTGTTTCTCGAAATTCAAAATAGAGAAGTGTAAAATTTAAGTTGAATGGATAGGTTATGAATTTATCCTATAAAAAAGTGTTGTTTCATAGAGACTCATTTCTTCATGAAATATAGGCTATGAATAGAAATTATTTAAGTGAATCATACCATAAAATATTTTTGGTGTTATAAAAAATGGGTTTTTAATTGAAAAGGGAGTTACGACATCAAAATGAGTTTTTAAAAGAATATGGTATTTTGATATCCAAAAGTGATTTTCTTATGACTTTAAAGACGTTTTTGAAAATGTATTATGATGAAAATTTAATAGCATAAAGTTGTTTATTTCAAGATATGCTACTTTAGCATTATAGGATGGGGCGATCTAGATAGTATCGGGTGACCCGTTTCATCTTGTATGATGGGGCAGCCCTGATAGTGCTTGGTGAGAATGTTATAGATTATATGATGTGGTGGCCCAATAGAATTATTTGAGCCCATTACAGCTTATATTATGGGATATTATAAATTGTACTGGGTGGTCCCATCATATCTCCCCATTGTATTGGGTAATTATAATGTAGGAAGTCAGTCTTATGGTTATTCTAATGAAAATTGTTTTGAAAGGGTTTTATGTACACTATGCTCTAAGTAATCAAAATAGATTATAATTTCATTATATGGGTTTTAGTGACGTCATTTTAGAAAAAAAATTTCTTTTTTACGTGCAGATGTTTTATTTAATTTTCTCTAATAACATTGAAGATAAAGGTGAAGATTATATGAGTTTTCATATTTTTAAAGGAATAATAGTTTTCCATCATTGTGTATCTGTTACTAGTATATTTGTGCTAATACTATATTTTTAACTATTTTTCATAGGATTTAATGATGTTTAAGCGATTCAAATAATTCAATTTGAAATTAATGAAGTGTTTTCCTTAAAATAAATAAATATTTATTTTTAAAAAAAAAATTTATGGGAAATTGTATAATAATCCGAAGTGTCCACTAAGTATTTTGTGGTTTTGTTATGTATGATTTACGGAATAATTATATAAAACTATAAACCTAAAAATATCAACAATGTAATTGAAATTAAATTCTAGAATAAAACTCAACATTATGAAATGTTTAATGTTGGGGTAATATATATTGTGAGATTATTTAATATATTTGACTAGTATAATCTTTTATTTATTTAATTTGAACTTATATAAGTTTAAAAATAGTCCAACTTGCAAATCGGTCACTATATTCATTTAATAATAACATTCTAAGATATATAAACTATTTTGTTTTTATAAAATAACCTTTATCTCCTATTACATTAACAAACTCATTGGTGTTTTGGAGATAACTCATATTTCCTTTTAGTTGAAACATTAATAAATAAGCAATTTTTCCATTATCAAATATTGTATTCTATGTATTTAATGTATTCTTTTCAGAAATGAAGAAAATTAATCAAAATATGCCACTGATTGGTGGTGGGAACATTTTCCATCATATTTTAACAAACATATGGATAAACTCTTATCTTAGATAAAAAATTTATCCTTATATCATTTTGAAAATATTTTGGATAAATCAATAAATTATAAACCTTGTGCATTGAATCCATTATCTCATATTGTTCATAAAAACTCTTTATTAACATATAATTCATATTATCATATATGGTAAATGGTACGAATACACACATATATTAATTATTTTCAGATATTTTTGATACATTGTTTTAAATTCAAACCTTTGATTTAAAAATTCTTTAATTCATTACATTAATTAGACTAAAATCTCTATCAGTTCATCCCTTGATTTTGAATTTATTTATATTTCTATCACTTATAAAATATAAAATTATTACCCCATACCCTTTAATGATAAATAATTGATTTATATAACACTGAAACCTAACATGTACATTCTATAGATTTTATTAAAACTCATTTGGTATCTAAAAATTTTATCCATATAGAATATTTACTCTACTTTCCTAGTAGTATCTTTGGGTTTCAAATAACTAAAATAGATTATAGAAGAAACATTTTTTGACATTAAAACTAACATTTATTCTTTTGGACTGAAATTTTACCAATTTATAATGTTAACATAGTACAAAAACCTTGAAATCATATGCCCTAGTTTATCTATCTTCAAAACGTTTTGAATACTGGGTAAACATTTCATGAACTCATATCATCATAAAAATTACATAGATGATAATATAATGAATTAATTAACAAAAATAATCATACCTATGGTTATACCAAGTCATTAGAATTATCAATCATATTGACTATATGAGTGGAGACTAAAATTACTCAGGAAAACATGCATCTTATTCCTTTAAAACCCCGAGTGAATCAATATATAGTTCTAATAAGCATCTTGATTCTCTTATTGAACAACATCAATACATGGTAACTTGGAACGGTGTTTCTAAAACACATTAATTTTACTTTATTTAAGAACTATCCTTGAGTTAGTACTAGTATGAATGACTTATAATAATCTTCACCTTTCTATAGGGTTGATCTCAAAAAATTTAATGATGTTTATGATGCTATAATATATAAAACAATATTTAATCAAATGAATATAAACTTTTATAATTATTTAATAAGTAATTTTATAAAAATTAATCACATTAAAACTGATGACACTATACATCATATATATATTTTAAAATATGACCCATATTACATCTTGACTAACATAGGGTGTCATATAAATAATCCACAAATATATCTGGTAGATAATAATTTTCACTCACCTAATATAAAATTATAATATAGGAAAGTGGATAAATCATTATCCATATCAATCATATGGACTCACTAATATCTAGTCATAAACATCCTCAGGGTATGGTTTTCATAGATATATTTAACCTAACTAAACTATAAATAAAAAGGCATCTAATGGTTAGGGTCACCCCATTACTTGATTTCTTTATACAATATAACCCATGGGAAACTAACTGTTATGGTCACAAATACTGAATTATTTAGGTCTTGAAAATTTCTTATTTGGAAGGAATATCACACTTCATGATTGAATAGTCTTCTTTTATAGTCTATCCAATTAAATATACATCATAATTATATTATATATTTATTTCATCGCATGAAATATTTATAAGAACATGTTTTATTCCATTATGTATGCATTCTTCTGAGGATTTATTTTTAGAATCTAACACCCTGAGATTTTTTGAAATATTTTTTTAAAAATAATTTAATGTTTTTGATAATTTTTGTTATATATAATACAATATTTTTCTTTTATTACATAAAAAACCTGGTTTCATCGATATTGTGCATGACAAGCAACATCGAGCTTCAGCGAACCATGAAATATTATTATTTCAAATACAACTATTATAACCTAGCCATTAAATAGGTGGTTATGAATATTATTAACTCCTTTATGAAATATTCATATATTTCATACTCAATCTAAATTTATTTATAAATTCTAATTAAATATTCAATCAATTTTTAGTAAAGTAATTATACTTATCAAAAATATATTTTCTTCAAAAGTGATTTTTTATTTTTAATGATAAAATATTATAATTAATTTAAAGTTATTTTTTAAAATTTATTTGATAAAATGGAGTTAATGTTTCAATACATCATGTGAAAATTAAATTATTTTCAAATTTTGGTATTTTTTGAAAGATATTGAACTTTTATTGAATTGTGAAAAATGTGTTTTTTGTAAAACTATCATTTATTTTCAAACAATTATGTAATTAAAATGGACCATTGTGTTTTAAATTAATTTAATTAATATTTTTTAATATTTAATCCAATTAATTAATTTTTTATCAAATTGATATGGTATTTTTGTATAAGTTTATTTTTAGGTTTAAAAAATGGGTTTTTTTAAAGATGTTTTAAAGTGAATAATGTTTCTTCATTTTAATTAATTAAAATAATAGAAAATGAGGAGTGTTTTAAATTAATTTATATATTATATATAAAAAAATTATTTCATATTCATTCGATTATTATTATTACACATAGAGTAAATGTAAAATCATTTTTTCATTGAAAAATACACTTATCAAAACCCAATTTTTCATCACGTCTTTGAGTTTTGTTTTAAATTTAATTTTTTTCTATTTTAGATAATTTATTTTAAAAAATAAAATTAAATTCGTAAATTTTTGTGTCCAAATTATCTGAGGGTTAATTTTTGATAATTTTTCTAGAAGCTAAATTTTTCAATGAATGGTGACAAATATTGGTTTTTAATGCGGATAATCATTTCTTTTAATGATTTTTTAAACATAAAAATTGATTTAAGATGGTATTAAAAGTAAAATTAGTTCAATTATATATAAATAAATCCAATTTATTTCTCTTTAATATTATTCATATTTAATTTTTATATAAAAACGTCATAAACATCAGAACATTTGTTTCTTCGAATATCGGATTTCAAGTTTTGTCTACAAGATTAATTTAAATCGATTATTTCCACTTATGTGAATGGTATTTAGAAAAGTAAATTACTTATTTTTAATAACAATAATTTATATTATATAATGTGTTCAAAGTATTTTAGTACCATAATGAATAGTGAAACTGTAAAAAATACTTACCACGATTAAGCTAAAATGGGTTTATTGGGGGTTAAACTAAGAAGATAAGGGTTTAAGTGACTATAAAACTTTTAAAATTCCTATTATCTGGAATTATTTCAATATTATACTTCCAAATTTAGAATATATATCCATTTTTAATATTTTTCCATTGGAATTACTTTATTGTTTTGGATTGTTTTTGAAAAAATCCATGTAGTTTCCAGGTGGGTTCATTACCCCCACTTATAAAAGGCCACTGCTACCCTTCACATTTTCACACCTATTAAGAAATGCAGTTCATAAAACTTATGAAAAAATATCTCACCAACATCCTCATAAATATTTTATATCTTATATTCCTCCCAAAATACTAGCACTAGGGTCCTTAATAAGACATATAAAAAAGGTGCCTTTAGGGAAAGGTAATTGTCTTCACTAAGATCCTTCATTTTTTTACCTTCCACATTCAATTATGTATTAAAAAAATTATAATAAAACAAGTATTTTATATAAAATTATATGTCACTATTTTAATGTAATATCATATATCCATGTCCACATCTATCAAATGGGAAAACAACTCGTCGACCATGTGTACGGCTGACTACCACCTCGTGAACCGATGTAGTTTTTTTTCATCACCATCTTTCATGGATGTATATAATGATGGATTTAACCAATTTATATGATATTATTGAAATTTATATATATATATATAATTATTATATCTTGTATACCTTCTTACTTTTCATTTTATGGGGGATACGATAACATCGCTCATGTATACGGTGGACTACGACATCACGAAGAAATGTGATTCATTAATATTTTACATGTAAGGTAACAGGGATAGGTTCAATAAACATAATATATATATAATAGGATTTTTTAATTTTAATATATTATTTACTTTTATTTCTCTCAATTCGTCAAGAAGATGGTACTAGTGTTCATGCGTACGTACGACCAACTGTCTCCCTTAACGGTGTATTTTATTTTATATCTCTAAGTCTTATGAATTTTACTAGAAACATATATAATGAATATATATTATACCTATATAATATTTAAAATTATTTATATAATAGAACCTTGATAAATATAGGGTGACCAAAAATAAAAAATCAAAACATACAAAAAAACAAAGGAGTTATTGCTCGAAATATAACTTTAATATAGAAATGTTAATAAATGGGTAATGAAATATCATATGTAAAAACTATATGTTATGATATATATATATATATATATCTGTGTGTGTGTGTGTAATATATTTAAAATAAACTTATAATTATTATACAAGTTGTTTGAACATATATAAAGTAAGTTGAAACTTGTCTTAAGTTTTTTCATCTCAATTTTATTTTCAATGAGACACAATCCGTATTCATTGCGTATTTCATTTATGTGGTGTATATACTTAACATGAATAAATTTTGTGATTATTTTAATAAACATTATTTGTATTACATGTCCATTTTATGATCTCACTTTCATAGTCATTATGTTTTAAATGTTACCAAATAAGTATTGGTTTTTATTCAAATCTCTTCATTTATTAGGATTATTTATGATTAAGTCTCCAATATTGAAATATTATGAACTAAATATATAATTTTCATAAAGTTTCTTATAATCTAGTTATTAATTATATTATCATGTATTATTACCATTTTTAACTCTTTTTTAGTTGAAAAACTGGGAAAATGCGTTTAATAAAATCTGAATGTATTTCTCTCTTCTCTCAGAAATCCCTTTTCTTCCAAAATAAATTAGTATAAAAATGTTTATAAAAATGATTTAATACTCTATTATAATTTTTAAAATAAATTTTTAACCCTATTTTACTTTTTATAAAGTGTTTTAAAAATTAATGTTTATGACACCTTTCAAACAATTCCTATTCCGATTTTATCAAAAATGCGAAAAGAATATTTGTTTTAACATGCACAATAGGATCAATATTTCCTACTATAATGATCACTCAATGATTAAAATATTCCCTAAGAAGTTTTCAAAGTTATTTTAAAATAAAATTGTTCCCTCAATATATGGAAAACATTTATATTTTAAATCAATTTTTTCAAAATTAAATGTATTTTGAAAATGTTCTATGTTATAAAAATTATTTTTCAATGAAGAAAGGTTTTTTTCCTTAGGAAATCATTAAAATGATTTTTAAAGAACAATTTATAATTTTTCAATTTTATTTTCAAATAAAAAAATTTACGAAATTTTTTATGAATTTTTTTTTTAAAAAGTGATTTTCAAATAAAATGTATTTTGGTCAAGAAATGTTCCTAGTGATTTATCTTTCAAAAATATTTTCCCATATTAGAATACATCCATTATTATAAATTATACTTTAATTGGGATATTAATAAAGTAAATCATTATTATTCTTTATATAAATGTTTTATGATGAAAATATATTTATGAAACTCGTTTCTCATCCATGGGTTATACCATGATAAAATTCTTTTGGACCCAACTTCTTTTTCCATGGGTTATTTATGGTGAAGTTATAAAATGATTATGAAACCTAACTTTTTTCCATAGGTTATGATATGATTAATTTTTTATAAACCCCATATCATTTCATGAATTATGATATTATTAATGTTTTATGGTCTTATGGAACACATATGTATTATTTTTTATAGTTTATGGTGTTTGTGTTATAACCGAGGATAGCAATTAAATTATAACCATGGAAGGTGGATAAATTATATTCAAATTTGGGTGAGACATATATCTCCCTCTAATCCATTAGGTAAATATGTATATATCATGAGTAAACAAGGCTGAAATAGGGAGTGAACCTGGTTCAGTAACAGACTTTGTCTCCTATAATGGTCTTGGTAGTAAATCTTAATAATAATTATGGTTTGGGGAGTGAGAAAATTACACTATGGTATCCTTGGTGGTGACCCTTGAAAACTATGGAGATGATTTTATTTGATTATTCATATACCCCAATTCCATGTATTATGCGATTTTATGCTCTCATATATCATGTTCTTTGATTTTCATATTATTTATGTCTTATGAAATAAAAATATTTACTCCATGACTCAACATTAGGATCTTTGATATGAAAATTATGGTTTTAATATGTTATTATTAATTTATCATACACTTATGTTCATGTTATTTTTACATACCTCCCTTGTTTAACCTTTCTGAGCATCTAAGCTCACCCTTTCTTATGTTTCATTTCCCCATTTTATAAATAATAGTTTAAAGTAGGGTATGTTTTTGAAGAGTACTAAAGGAAAGGATATTTGTGTGTGATGTTGAATATAATTAAAAAAAGTAATATATTGTGTAACTAGTCTTAGAATACACTAAAATATTACACTCCTCAGGAATTTTTTGTGTAATTTATTAAATATTCAACTAAAAAGTTGTAATACCCATGTATGAAAATCATGGTTTTCTATAGCTAGTATAAGAGTAATAGTTTAGTTTAACTTTAGAAACTATGATAAGAAAACTTTATTGAGATATCTAGAGATATTTCTAAGGATATGTCTAGGGATACCTCTAAGGATAAGTCTAATCATGAGAAAAATTATAGTAAAATTACTTAAATTTTGTTAAAGGATAGAGCAAGTGGTTTTCATGAATTTACATCCATGTCTGGATAATACAAGTGGTTTCAGCTTTGGTATAGAGGTACCTAGGTGTAATAACTCCAAAAAAATTGAATTTAAGTGAACTTTATCATAACCTGGTGTCACGATTTAGACATCATTTAAGTTATTTATCATGATTATGTAGTTCTGCACTATAATTATTGCTACTTACACTATGTTTCTGGGTTTTAGTCAATGGAGGTAACCAGATGGATCTCAGTTAACATTAAATATAATAGATAATGTGTTGATGATAAACCAAATGGAGTGATAGCTGGGGTTAAAGATATTTTGATTATTCCTAATCTGTTATCATGATATATGATTAACAACTTTCACCTTAACCACCGTTTAAACTCACCAAAGTTGAGAAGGATAGAGTTCGTTGAGTGTTCGGGAGGTGGAAACATGTAGGATAGAAGATTTAGTATCATATATTTTAAGAATGTGGGAAGAGAAAATATAGGTAATGTTTTAAAGGAATGATAAAATGTTTTATGTTTGGATAAGGACACAAAGTACAAAATTTTATAAGAAAATTGAAAAAAAAATCAATGGATTAGAATAATGGTCACCCTAAGATATCATAGATGGTTGAATGCTTCAAATGGGGAAAGTATCGGAATTATGAAAATTGATGTCATATGGGGAAAGATCATGAATATAATCAGTAAGGTGGTATGAGTAATTATTATACTACTAATGATGATGAGACTACAAATTAAATATGAAAGTTACTGGTTGTTCTGACAGTATTTTTTATATTAAATGTAAGAATCATGATTAAATTGAGGTTGATAAAAGTTAAGACAGAATTCATATTTCATATTGTATGAAAAATGTATTATGGAATTAGGTGATGAAACCTAGTTAGTGGATTGATAAGAGGTGGGATAATTTATGTATTAATTTATTTTAATTAATGTATTATGTTACATGAATCTGAAATTACATAAAAAAAATTTATATGCATTTTTTGCTACGGATTTGGACAAATATGTTAAATTGTATTGATGGACTAGAAAATGATTTATTGGAAATGTGATATACCTGGAAAACACATGATTAAGGTAAATATACCCATTAATATGTTCCTTATGTTAAGATCATGATGTGTGGATAAAGATATTTTGGATATGAATAAATTAAATTGGATAATATTGATTCCTTGGAACTGATTAATAATTTGTGGACAAAGTGATTTCAGTTATCATTGATGGAATTTACATAAATATTGGATTTATGGAATATATTTAGTAATGTGAGTTTTAATTCAATGAATGAGTTAGTATGGAAGTTTTCATTATGATTTTATGGTAATTCAGGTTATTAAAAAGTCTCAAGAGAATGCGTGATAAAGGTATTGAAAAGTTTGATGTGTGAGAATCAAGAGCGACTTTATGATATATGTGATATTAATGTTAAGTTGATTTTCATAAATTTAGTGAACTTTATAAATTTTTTATTTTTTAAGTGCTAAATGTTAACCATTTATGGATGGATTTACGTAGATCATTGGATGAGGTTTAAGATATTAACATATTACGTCACAATATGATGATTTATCCATATAGGATAACTAGTGTTACATTTTTTTAACTAGAGATAGATGGAATGAATTATTATTATTCTATAGATCTTGTTTAGTGATTAAGACATGAAAAACTCACCTCTTATATTAAGATATTAAATGTCAATTTATCAAGCCACAACCAAAGGATAAAATTATGCCTATTAAATAAAAAAATATAAAGTTAATTTTCTAAAGTTATTATTCTAGAGGGAAAAGGAATTCCCCACCATTTGGAAAAGGGTCTTGATATAAATTTTGTCATGTTATAGAAATTTTTTATGAAATTGATTATATTATTCACACCACTTTTGTTTATGGTATTTTGGTCGTTAACTTCCTCCTAACCATGTTCTCTATCACTCTCCATTAATATTTGGGTGTTAGTTTTCTTATTTATGCCCATGATTTCACTCTCAACTATGTTTTACTATTTAAAAACCAAGTATATGTTATTCTAGATGAATTTCACACATATGTTTCTCTTATTAAAGAGTATGTTTTATTAACCATTTTTATGATGCAGGTTTCTATGAAAAAATTTTCAAATGATAAACCTTTAATGACCGATATGAATTTCGAGAGTGAAATTCATTTTAAGGGGGGTATAATATAACTCCCTAGAATTTTGTGAGATATGTTTTCCAAATGAATTTAATATTTTTATATTTCATGATAAATTAAACATATATTTATGTTGTAATTACATGAAACAATGAGTTTCTTAGATAGTTTATGTGGCACAGAACACCAAGCTTCAGCAAACCATGAAATAATATTACATTAAATATGACTCTTATAACCAAGCCATTAAATAGTTGGGTATGAATAATATTATCTACTTTATGAAATATACATATAAATTTACTATTCAAAATAAATTTATTTACAAATTTTTAGTAAATAACAAATATATTTTTATTAAAGTAATTATATTAATCAAAAATATGTTTTCTTCAAAAATGATTTTTTTGGCTTTTGATGAGAAGATATTATAAATAAATTATAGTTATTTAAGAAAATTTATTTTATAAAATGAAATAAATTTTTTAAATCATCATATAAAAATTATCTTATGGTAAAATGTTTTTGAATTTTTAGAAAATATTAATTTTTGTGAATAGTGAAATTACAGATTTTTGTAAAACAAGCATTTATTTTCAATAAAATAAGTAGTTTAAATGCACCATTAATTTATAAATTATAATAAGTATTATTTATTAATATTTAATTCAATTAATTACTTTTTAATCAAATTTATATTTTATTTTAGTATAAGTTTGTTTTTTGGCATAAAAAATTGGGTTTTTTATAAAAACTGTTCGAAATTGTATAATGTTTCTCCATTTTAATTAATTAAAATAATATCATATGAGATATTTTTTATATTAAAATTATATATTATATATCAAAAATAATTATTCATATTCATTAAGTGATTATTAATATACATAGAGTTCATATAAAATCGTCTTGTGCTTGAAAAGTACACTTCTTGAAAACCCACTTTTTCATCATCTTTCCGGGGTTTCTTTTAAATTTAATTTTTTCCACTTTTGGAAATTTTATTTTAAATAATAATTTCCATTCTGAAAATTAAAATTTCAATATTATCATAGTGTGAGTTCATTAGAATTTGTAGAGAAGATAATTTTTTTATGAATAGTGGAATATATTGGTTTTTTATAAGAATTGTAATTTACTTTAAATATTTTAAAAACATAAAAATTATTTCAAGATAGTTTTAAAATTAAAAATAGTTTAATTATAAATCTATTAATAAAATTTATTTAATTTCAATCTATTTATTAGTGATTTTTTATATTAAAACATTGTAAATATTTTAACATTTTTTTCTTCAAAAACCCATTTTTTCATCATGCTTGGGGTATTAATTTTAAATTAAAATTTTAAACTTCTATGAATGGAATTTTTGAAAAATGGATTCCATTTTTGGAATAATAAAATTTTAAATTATCTTGTAAAATCAAATTATTTTTTTACTATAATTAATAGTGAAGACATAAAAAAATAATTATCATGGTTAAGGTAAAAGTGGGTTTACTAGGGTTTAAACTTAGATGATAGGGGTTAAAATTAATATACAACTTTTAAAATTAAGATTTTATAGAAATATTTCAATTTTATCTTTTACACAACATAATATATTGTCATTTAGAATATTACTAGAAATTTAAGTTATAGTCATGAACCTATTGTCGTGGTTTTGTAGGTCCATGGTTATAGGTTGTTTATAGGCACAATTGAGTTACACGGTCATGGATAAAAATATCCCCTATCTATTTTTTTCCAAAATGTGTCAGGCTATTCTCCATTATACACCGATCCATGATCTCTGAACACTCGATAACTCTAACAGTGGTGCCCTCCTCCCAAATACCCTCTATGTGCGACCCTCCTTCTTTGACCATCCTTCCCTAACCCTCCATCCCCAACCCATTGCGACCTATCCTCTCCCCAATCCTCCTCCACTGACGATACCCCTCACTTCCTCTAGATGTAAATCCCACCATGTGTCGCTGCCACCGAATGAAGGACATCGTGACCTCTCCAATCCGAGATCCTCCTCCACCAATGGTGCCCCTTATTGTCACTGAACACGGAAACCTCACTGCGAGCCATTGCCACCGAACATGGTACACCTCACCCCCCCCCCCTCTAACGCTGCTCCTAAGTGTCCTCTCCAGCACCTCCATCGTGCCTCTGACATAGCCAACCCCCTCCAGGTGATCCTCCTCCTCCATGTTATGGAAAATTATGTCTTCATTATTTTTGTTATCAGTGTGTATAGAAGTAGACTAGAATAGTTTCACATGTTTTAGTAAGGTAAAGTGTTTTTTTAATCAGATACATTATTCTTATTATAATTGATATGCATAGAGTGAGGGACAATTATTTTTTGGTGAAGAGCCAATTAGTCTAGATTGGGAATATGTATAGTGGTGTTTTGGATAGTATTAATCGATAAAAAGTGATGGAATAATTTTTTTTGGCTAAATTGGGAATCAAGGGTTCATCTTATATGCTTCTCAATGATTGTAATTCTTATGGTTGGGAGTTGTTAATGACCCACACAATTACAGGGTTAGTAATTTATAAAGAAAATTTGATTTTTTTTCTTGAAGCATGGAGATTTTTTTAAAATTGGGATATGAATAAGAATTTCAAGAGTTATAACATCTCTGGGATGTGTTTTTAGTTGAGGATAATGGTTATTTAGAGATTTGGGTGACAAATCATAGGGTGGTGGCCAAATTAAAAAAACTACAGTAGTCATTGGGCATTTGATTGGGAGGCATTAGGTGCCTCTTAAGGGGTTTATAAATAATGTTCATGATGGGGGGTACTAGGTATTCAGTAGTCTATAAAGTATAGTGGACCATTTATAAGGGCCATCACGTACACAATAGAGGTGGATTCGTTACCCAGTAGGGATGGGTGTTGTTTTTTAAGGATAACGGAATAGTTATTCTGGATTCCACCATTAAAAATTCCTTATGGGTATCTTCACAATAAAATGGATAGAACCATGGGAGGGGATCTCCCTTTCCCTATAATTTTTTTCCCTTTATGAGAGTGTGTAGATTCTATATTGTTTCATTGTACAAGATAGAGGTAAATATCCCTCTTCTACCTCCATTATTCATTCTCATTCATATCATTTAATATTTAGTTTTCTTAGGATATTGTTTATGTAAGATTTCACCAAGACTTGGAGAAATTAGACCATTATTATGGGTCTTTATAGAGTGGCGGAATAAGTGTGATTTTTTAACATCCTCCCCCAAAAACAACAACTAAGTAATTTCAAGATCAGAGGATTATTCACAACGACCTCAGACAGTCCTCCCCATATGGCAAAGGCCATCCATCACCAAATAGGGCGATGTTTCCAAGAATTATTTAACTATTGACGTGTGAGAAATATTGTGGAACATGGTAACATTGGTTTCTTTTTATCATTTTGTTAGATACTCCAATTCTATCTTATGTATTAATATATCCTTGATGAAATCATTACATTGTCACCATTCCCTCATAGAATATGGTTCCATGAAATTAATCTTCTACATTCTCATCATTAACCAATATTTAATGTGATATTATTATTTATTATATTTTGATATATTCACCCAAATAGACTTACCAATTGATATAGTATATTTTTACTAACAATATTTTTATTCATCATGGTTTATTACCTGCATAAATATTCACACAACCGTGTTACTTATAGATTATATTTTAATATTATTCTAATATTTCATGGATTTTGGTATGTGAAAACATGAACAAGATGTATCATGATCATATTTTGGTGTTATATTTAAAGATATATATGCTCCAGAATCATCGCAAATATAAATTTGAGCTCAAGGAATCTACAGATCTATCTTATAGTGATAAAATGATTATTTAACCACTGATTATTCTTCGGTGGTTCATCCTTATTAGATTTAAATTTTCATCATTGATAATGAAGTTACCATAATTGAGGCTAGTATGTGATGACATGGGCCCAACAATATTCTCTCCATTAGGAAAATTTTAAATGTTACATCTTCCTCATTACCTCTAATTATGAAAAAAATTATTTTTTTTTCTAAAAACAATAAGTAATTTCATAATTCTGAAACTAAAACTCTAAACATGTCAGAGTGAATTTATGTTATTCAACATGTTCAATTTAATACTTTCATAATTAGTACTAAAAGAAAACACAGTGGAGACGTGGTATTTTTATTAAATTTAATCTCCTCATTTATAGGACAACATAATTACTTTTCATTATATGATACAAGTCAAATCTTAACCACTTATTTTAGATAGAATATTATAAAAGTTTGGATGTGATTCTCAAAAACATATAATTATAATTACATCCCACCAGTTTATTCAAGTATCCAACTTATGATATAAGAATCATTCCAATTTCCCTCAAGATATGGTGTGTTATATGTTAATTATGAATCCACTCGGAAAATTTTAAATGTTTTCATTTGTATGCATTAGGTTTATCAGAGTATTTTATTGGTAACATAATGATATAATATGAATCACCATATAATCATTTAATTTTTTCAATAATTCATTTTCTTCTCATTTGTATGCATTATGTTTATCAAGATTATTCGCTCCTTCCATTGATTTAGGTGCATAAGCCAATGAATATTTCAATGATCATGATGGTGGGGGTGGTGGTTGTCTAAGGGGAGTTTATAATGATGTTGGTGCTTCTATAGAAGATGATGAGTCTCATGATGGTTCTGGTGATGCGGATATTGAGGTACATTTCCGATGTAAATTTTATTATTGGTTTATAAATTTAATTTTATAAAATAGTTCTTTTTATTATGATGTTATTAATATTGAAATTTTAAATTTTTTATATTGGAGATAGTTTGATTTTTTATAATATATATTTTATTATGTTGGAGTTCATTTTTATTTGGAAGTGTGTGTTTTTTTCTCGTAGCTAGAGGATCTGAGTACTGCTATAAGGTACAACTATTATGGAAGCATTTGCTGATTAAGTATAGTTGGTTAGGAATCAATTTACATGGTTATTAACTATGGTTGTAGGGTCAATTTCCCATTTTTATTAAAGTGTTATTAGGGACCAAGATCCATGGTTTAACCATGGGTGTAGTAAAAAAGTACCATTGTTAAGATCATGGATTTATCCTATAATTTCCATGGGATTAACAATGGTATTATACTATAATTTACAAGGTTAACACATGTACATACATGTACTACTTCTATAGATCAAACCATTTCTATAAATGGAATAATTCCATGGATTAAAATGCAGAAATTGAAAACCCCTACTACAATAGCTTTAGCAGCCACGGTTAGGTAAACTGTGGATATAACCTATTTATATGGATTTTTCACTTACTACCACACTTTAAAGATATAAATATAGGTGATTTTCTAGTTATGATTGAAAATGGATCATGAGATCAAGTGGATGAGAATCCACCCCTAATTTTTGGAAACTGTAACTCACAACCTTAAAATATTAGAATGTATGAATGGTGTCTTATCTTCTTGTACAGGAAAAACCCAAAATTTTTAAAAATACGAGTATCAATAAATTCTATGACACCCACTAATGGATTAAATGTGTGTGTTAGTATATCCTAGATGAAGAGTTCAATAAACTGAGCACAAAAGTGTTAAGGGACAACTAAAAAGGAGTAAGTGTGTCTAGTAGAAAAATCTCGATAGATTTCATCAATATGGTAAAATGGATTTGTATTCTAATGTTATGTTGGAGTTTTGGTCAAATGATCATATATTTTTTTCACAACATATAAACACATTAATTTTATAGGAGGAAAAGTTATAGGGGAGAAAATATGAAATAGAGAACAAACAATTTGTAAAAAAGAAAAAGGTTTCAAAGAATAAGAATAAATTATCATTGAAGGATAAATTAAAAATTCATGAAATAATCTTTCAAACTGGAAACATATATGGACACACATATGATGAATTTTTGTAATTTTCAACCTTCCACTTCACTCATGGTTATGGAGTGAGGCTTTTCTGAGGGGAGGGTTGTTTAGGGAAAGGGAGGGGATGAGGGGGAGTGGTGGGGGTGTGAATGGGGTAGGGGTGTGGGTGTGGGTGTGCCGGGGAAGGGGGTGTGGGTTTTTAGGGGGTATGTAGCAGGTAGGGTGGTGTTCTGGTGGTAGGATGAAGGGGTGTCTAGGGAAAGGGAGGGAGCTGAGGGGGATTGGTGGGGATGTGAAGGGGGCATGGTTGTGGGTGTGCAGGGGGGAAGGGGGTGTGGGTGTATAGGGGGGTGTGTAGGGGGGCAGGGTGGTATGCTGGTGGTAGGGGTAGGGGTGTGTAGGGTAGTGGCAGGGGGATTACATTGGGGTTAGTATTGTCTAATATCATATCTATGTTTATAATTTATATTCATATAAAAAATTAATTCAATTCCGAGCATATAGCTTCAAAATAAGGACACTAAGTTGGTGATGACATGGGATGGAGTCTACAGGGCCAAGGCTGGGATATCTCTGAAAGCTTCTGATGGAGATATAGTCACAACTATCATGAAAATTACAAAATATTTTTTGTGACACATTTTCTTTCAGTTTCATGTTATGTGTTTGTTTGTCATTGAGTTTGAAGTTTCTCATATTAATCATCCTTTTCTAATTTATTGTCTTCGTCTATAGTGTTAATTACATGTCTGATGTATCTATTTAAAAGAATTTGTACTGGGCATGTATTGTCTATGAAAAATACTATACATGGTCTATTCCATATAATTTTATTAATAGTGCCTAGTTACCACCCATACAATATTTTGAGATCTTTTTTGATAGATATTATAAAACCAAGAAAATGATCATCCTACATATCATAGAAGTAATTTCACCTATCTCTAATCTATCTAGAAAATAATGATGTTTTATAAACTACGTTATGTTTTTCTTAATGTTTTTTTACCATTTTATAAACCATAATGTGGTGTACATGTATTACATATTCTTATGCTATAATTGTGTAAAATTTAAATTTCATGATTAATTTCATTGATGTATGATGTTAAATTGGATGTTCCACATCCCTATTGCATGAATTGAAACCACATGATATGTTAGTTCCCCATTATAGAGGAAACCTTTACTTCAAGTGTTTATTCTATTATCATCATCTCCTGTTCTATTATTACCTTTCTCACTTATCATGCTCCTCCCACATAAATTTTTAGGTTCAATTAATGATGATTCATCAAATCCCTGAAATTTTGTTGAAGCCTCTCGGGACGCGTTCATGTGTGTTGTGGCAACCAGAGTTAAAGGAGACACAATAAGTAATCATAGGTAACCATATATATAATAATTCATATTGTTATATGTATATCCTCCCATGGAAGCATGATTACATATAATGTGTTAGGTGTGATTATGTATATATATGGAAAATGCATACGTGTGTGCGTGGATCCTCTTGTGCATGTTCAAGGCCATGCAGACACATACATAGGGGTTAGGGAGTACTTATGTATATGAAAAGGAAAATATTCCTAGAGGATTGATGAAGCATCTTAGAGTTTTGGCTAATAAATGTGTCAATCACTGAGTGTGGCTTGGCTCTTTTGAGGTTTGGTTCCTCTCCTAGCCTCTTTAATTCTAGAAATTTTTAAATTTAATTTAGTTTCCTTCTTAATTTTTCATATATTAAATTTAAATTCTTGAATAAGTGTTAGTTAAGATAATTTTTTTTTGATAAAGAAGTCATGGTTTTGTAGTAAAACCCCTCCAGCAGAGGTGCGCTGGCTACGAAAACTCACAGTGGTAATCCTTTTTTGACATTATTACATTGATGTTGTCCTTATAATTTATGTCATTGTTAGTAGTAAATCACACATCGTAGTTGACCATTTCTATATCCCTTTTGGGTTATTCCCTCTTTTTATAAAAATGGGTGTTTGAACCAAAACACCCTTTAAGCATCATTAGAATTTTAAGATGGAATTTCCCAAGTAGGCATGTGGTGTGATGACCAAGTCACCACTCTGTGACCCCTTTTGATCTTATAAATGGAATTTCCATGTTTTAATGAATTTAATGAGTTAAATGGAACCGAACATGGTAAACATGGTACATGAGAGGTAATACCTCATGTAGTGAATTATGTAATGGTTATACCTCCTTTATAATGTTTAATTGGATGGAATGAAATAAATAGAGTGGCTTATTCATGGTGACTTTCCCTCCACTTTTGAAATTTCTTAAGGGAAAGTGGTAAATGTACAATTATAACAAAACACCTCCACTGCAGGGGGTGTATGGGGTAGGCAGGGAGTATGAAGGTGGTGGGAAGGGGAGGGGGCAGGGGGCAGGGGGTGTGCTGGGGGTTGGGGGAGGGGTGTGTTGGGTTATGCTGCAAGGGACATGGGGAGGGTGTAAGGGGTAGGCGGAGGGTGTAAAGGGTGTGTGGGGGAGGGGGTTGTCCATGGGTGCATGGGGTGTACTGGGAGTAGTGTTAATCCCACCTATGAAATTATATTGTCATATTATCATTGATCATAGTTTCAAAAAAAAAAATATTTTAGATATTTGAATAATATTTAGAAAGACTTGTGCACAACATTTTCATTTGACATTATAAGTCATGTGATCATAAATGATGTACAACATAACCACAATTTCCATATAATTTCAATTGCTTCTCAAGACTTCACTCTCAGTGAAATGCCCTTCTTCTTGACATTGTAGCATTGAGTAGTTAATCATCAGGAAAATCAACCATCTCCAAGGGTGGTGTCTATTCGTGGGGTCTGTCTAGGGTGGTGTTTAGGAGGGGGGAGTTCAAGGAGGGGGGTCTATCCAGGATTTGGTGTGTTGTCTAGGGGGTCCAGGAGGGGGTCTGTTCAGGGGGGTGTATGTCCAGAGCGACCATGGGGGTTTGTCCATGACAGGGGGTGCTGTCTTAGAGGGTTGGGGGGTCTGTCCAGGGGGTGTTTTCCAAGAGGAGGGGTATGTCCACAAGGTTGGGTGGGGTCTGTCCAGAGGTGGGGGTTGCAAGGGGTTTTCCAAGGGGGTGCATTGTGGGTTTCAATGAGGGGGGAGTCTGTATAGGGGGTGGGTGGGGTTTTTCCAGATGTGGGGGTGTAGGGGGATGTCCAGGGGGTGTCTAGGAGGGGGTGTGAAAGGGCATTGTTGTGCTGGGGGTGTTCAAGGGGGCTGTCTAGGGGGTGCAAGGTTAAAATAATGAATTGAATGAGTTAAATGGAACTGAACATGGATCAATTGGAAAATGAGAGGTAATTCTTCATGTAGTTAATTGTGTTATGGTTATGCTTTATTTATAAAGTTTAATTTGTTGGCATGATAGTATATATAAACCCAGGATCCATGAAATTGTGTCAAACAGTTTGGTAATTCTTCCACCATATTGGATCTATTAATAGGTATAAAGTGACATGACTTTGAGATGCAATCCATATTCCCTCCAAAAGGAATCCTATTTTCAATCCATTCTTAGTAAACCTATGGAAAAAATTGATAGGTATATTATCCAATTTCCACATAGATCTAGGTTAGGTTTGCAACATGCAAGGCGGTGTTCAAGGGGCTATCCAGGGGGTTCAAGGGGGTGCGAGGGGGGGGGGGGGTTGTCCATGGGGTGAAAGGGGGATGTACAGGGGGTGAAAAGGAATTTATAGGTGTGCAAGGTTGTGTCCAGGAGGGTGGTTCAAAGTGGCATGGGTGTGCAGGGGGTGTTCAAGGGGGATGTCTAGGGGGTCTAGTAGAGAGGCTGTCCAAGGGGTTTCTAGGAGGGGGTGTCCAGGAGGGAGGGGGAGTTTGATTAGCCACTCAAATATGCTAATATTCATTGTTAATATATATAATATTCATGTTATTTATTATTCATAAACACAATTTTAGTTCAATTTACACTTTGGAAATTATTTCATATTATAATTGTAATTCTCTCTTAAAATGCACTATTACATGGTATGTTTTTTAACATAATTTAATGTACCCAATGGTCCTTATTTTATTTTAATATTTAATTTTAACATTTATAATTATAGTGGGAACAATTCATATTTTTTGGGTAATAAAAGATTCATATTGGAATTCTACCAAAGTTGGCCTTGAACAAAAAAACATTCTCTGTGAAGTGAACTGGATATCATCCCAATAAAACTATTTTAGCGTCCAATATCCAAGCCCAAAACTTCAGAAAATTTAACAGAAGATTGCAGAAATGAAGGATAAAATTTAATTTAATTGTGTAAAAAGATAATTTCGATGTTTTAATGGTGTTTTTGGTGTCCCAAATTAGAGATAAAATTCGAGACCAGATTCTGTGTCCCAGAAACAAAGACCACCAATTTAATCATATATCGACAACCACAAAATTATTTGGACTGAAATTTTATAGAGATCTAGTATACATCCTGAGATTCACTTTTTTATTATATGGATCACTCCAATTATACCATTTAAGAGGCCATCTATGTGCCTCTATCCAGTGGATGCAAGATGGATTCCACTTTGAGTCAAGGAAAAGAAGTCCACTCTCCCTTACTTTCCACCACCCTAAGGCTACCATAATCAAGTGGTATGTTTTTTACTATCGGAGGCTCAACCCAAGGCTCCCAAAATTTTCATTTATGTCAGTGTTGTTAAATTATTTAAGAGTCTTTGGTGCTTGGCTTCATGGTAGTCTTATGCTACCGCTTTGTGTTTGTAATCACATTTATTTCTCATGTGTGTTGATCATTTCACCTTAGTTTCTTAATAAAAGTTCTTACTTTAGTCTTATTATATTCTTATACATATCATGTTAATACCATTTCCTAAAAGTTTGAATTTATTCACACCAAACCTTGTGAAATTTATCACACAACGGTGGGGTGATCGTTATTTTGTTGTTTTTACTACTTCAATTCAACCCTCATAAGTCTACTTCCCGCTTCTGTTGAGGACATGTCATCAATACAGGGCTAAATCTTTTATGGGTTAATCCAAGGGAGTATCAAGGGGATCTATTGAATTTTATTTCTCACTCTCTGAATGTTTATTAATTTCTTTTAATTGGTCTTCTTTTATTCAATGATTTTCTCTCTTCCTCTTCCTTATTGAATTTAATCACACCACTTTTATGTGCTAATATAATCCTTTACCTTGAAGTGCTCATGAAAATGATACTAAAAGAATATAGGTGATTAGAATTTGTTTTTGAAGGTTTTTAATCAGTAGTTGATGAGGTTATTTTGAATTCATTTAATGAATCTTTCTCGAGTTAATGAAATTGAAATCATTAAAAAAAGGAATTCATCCAATCCACCCCGAGCGATAATCGCGGATAAAATCATTATCATAATTTGAATTAACATAAATCTATTAGTGATACTTTAAAACCATCTAAAATTAAACCAAATAATGCAAATTGATGACCAAAAATTCATCTGATAGGTTGTGTATCTTAGATATCTTCTTAGGACTTGCTGGATTCAACAGCCCAAGATAGACTACAAAGACCTATCTACCTTCATCTCTTGTATAAATTTGACTGTGAATCAAATTTCGGTGCCTTTTTCAGGGACCAAGTAAGTAACTTATACCAATACATTATTTCCTCACCCCCATTCTTCTATTCTCACCCAATATCTCTTAATTGTACCTTTCTCATTTTTTCCTTTTGGCGCATGTCCGCCTACACCCGAGGTAATTCAAATAGACTAGTTTGGGTGGAAAGTCCTAGGATAGGGGAGTCAAGTGAACCTAGGGGATTGTTTCCATTAGATCCTAATCTTCTTGATACTCTAGAATCAAAAATTGAATCAATTCTAATGGTGGGTCCCCCAAGGAACCATATTGTAAATCCTATGGGAAATCAAATGGGAAACAAAAATCAAGGAGCTCCAAACCAAGGGAATGTAGTCGATCAAGCCATTAATTACTACCTCACCTCAACATGGACCAATTCCCCATCATTTATTATAAAAAATTCCCTTAGAGATTCAAACTACATTTTTAAACTCTATTTCCTAAACCACCTTCCCACATTCCATGGAATGGAGTCCGAAATTCAGTACCTTCTGGTTAAAGAGTTTAATGACATTGTAGAAACCATGTGTCCCCTGCATCAAATGGAATCAGAAAAGATGAGGCTATTTCATTTTTCTTTAAAGGGTAGAGCTAACAATTGGCTAAAAAATTTGAGACTATCATCCATCAACTCTTGGGACCAATTACAATGAGAATTATACAAAAAATACTTTCCCCAGCACAAAACAATTGCACTTAAAAAGTGCATCCAAAACATTTTTGAAAAAGAGGGATAGTCATTATATGAAACAAGGGAGAGGATCAAAGACACCTTAAACATGGTTCCACATCATGTTATTTCTATACCGGAAGAAGTGAGAATTTTTTATGAAGGGTTGGACCTGGGGAACAAAAAAATCATTGGCATGATGTGTAATGGATCCTTTAAAAACAAAGCCCAAAATGATGTATATGAGTATCTTGAAAGCCTTGCTGAACAAAACCAAACATGGGGAACTTCACCTTATTCTGAAAATACACAATGAACTACTGGAATTAATACACTTAGAGAAGAAGAAATCCTTAGGTATAAACATGCAGCACTCTCTAGGAAGGATGAAGAGATAGACCTTAGAAAAGTCAATGAGATCCAAACTGAAGACCCTACTTACACAATTTGTGAAAAACATGACCATGAGACAGAAAACTGCCCAACCATTCCATCCATCAAGGATGTTATTTTAGGAGGACACCCCGAAGAAGTAAATGCCTTGAGCTTTCAAAATCCTTAATACCAAAACACTTTCAACCCAAGGTATAATGACCACCGAGGCTTCCGCTGGAAAGATAACCAACAACCTAGCCAACCACAGGGACAAAATCCTACCCCCAACAGAACTAAAAAACACACAACTAGTTCCAAAACCAACTTATCTAGTACCAATAGCCACTTATACATTTTAAACAAACCGTCCCACCACCAAAATATCCCCCTAGGATAAACCAATGTTTTCAAGCACCAACCCAAGTTGTTCCACAAAGCCTACTAGTACAACTTTGCAAACAAATGGAAAGGATGAACTAGGAAGTCTCTTTACTAAAATAAGAAATCCAAGCCATCATAATTGGAAAGAAACACATGCCTAAACAATCTATTCCACAACAAATAGTAAGGGGAGGGTTATGTTGCACTCAAACAACTCAGGAAAAACTAAAGTTTGTGACTACTTTAAGAATAGGGAAATAAATTGAGAAACCTGATCAACTAATTCATAACCCATATTAAGATACAAACTTGGATAAAAATTCAAATGAACCCAATGATGAAACTGAAAACCATGATAACATTGTCAAAGAAACAACTATTCACCAACAACTCCACAACCAACACCATTTCCTCAACGCATGAGGGGGAAAACCAAGCCTGGATTGAGTAAAACATTGAGGGAAATATTCTCAAAATTCAATTTGAACATTCCCCTTCTCGATGTAATCCAAACCATATGTTCCTACTCAAAGTATGTTAAGGACTTTTGCAATTTTAAAAGAATAATTTTACTAATAAACCAAGTGATTTTGGCTACTAATGTGAGTACCGCCATTCATGGGGCCATTCCTCTTAAGTTGAAAGACCTGGGATTCCCTTACATAAGTGTTGAACTAGGAGAGAGAAAATTTATCAAGGCCTTGTGTGACTTAGGTTCTAGTGTCAATCTCATACCCTATGTTGTGTGCTACCAGTTAGGCCTAGAAGAGCTCCAACCCACATCTTTCACACATTAACTTACTGATCAAAGCATTAGGGTTCCAAAGGGGATTTTAAAGGAAGTTCTGGTAAAGATTGTAAACTTCATCTACATTTCTAACTTCATTGTCCCTGACAACCATCCAAACATGGGAAATAAGGAACAAACCCCAATCATCCTTGGTCTTCCTTTCATTGCAACAATCAACTCTGTTATCTGAGTTTGAAACGGGAACATGACCATCACCTTTGGAAACATGAGTCTATATTTGAACATCTATAATTCAAGCTCAAAAATAGGTGATGATGAGGATATTCATAAAGTAAACAAGATAGTAAGCATTGATAATGAATCCCTAGAACATCAAGGAATATTTGATGGGTGTTTATGTCAGGATGATATTGATTTCCTTTGTTCACATGAAGGAAGTACATCTCCTTGGATTTAATCATTTTCAAATTTATCTTATGATGAATTCTTTGGTCCAAAAATTAGTGAAACTTTTCAGGAAACCACTTTCATGGAGACCAATCAAACTTCATTCCCTAAATATGATCAAACCAATCTTGTAGATGAAAAATATACACATGGGGATTTTATTCTATCTAAAACTCTAGGAAAAAAAATCAATCATGATCCAATGTCCCAATATTCTTCTGAAATTCTGATCCAAGTTGATCTTGAATTGAAGGAACTTCCAACTACACTCAAGTATGCCTTCCTTGGGGACAATAAAACACATACTATTGTCTTTTATTCTTATCTTGTAGCAAATCATGGGAGGATTCTTCTAGATTTCTGTAGAAAACATAAGAAATCCATCGGATGGACCCTTTATGATATTACTGGGATTAGCACGCTCATTGGACTCATAGTATTATTCATGAATCTAAATCCAAACCATGTCGTCAACCTCAAAGGAGACATAATCTAAATCTTATATATGTGGTGAGGAAAGAAATTATTATGTTGTTGAAAGTAGGTATCATCTATCCCATTTTTTGAGAGTGAGTGGGTAATCCCAATTCAAGTAGTCCCAAAGAAAGCTGGAATCACTGTGATCAGCAATGAGGATGGTGATCTTCTCCCCAAAAGGGTCAGTAGTGCATGGAGAGTCTGTATTGGCTATGGGGAGGTCAACTTTTGTACTAAGAAGGACCATTTCCCATTGCCCTTTATTGATCAAGTCCTCAAGCTAGTGGCGGGTCATCAATTATATTAATTCCTAGATGGATTCTCAAGGTACAATCAAATCAAGTTCTCCTTAGAGGATCAAGGAAAAACAGCATTCACTTGTCCATTCGACACTTTTTCCTAAATGTGCATGCCCTTTGGGTTATGTAATTCCCCTGGTACCTTCCAGCGGTGTATAATGGGAATATTTTGTGACATGGTGTTTGATTGTTTATAGGTCTTCATGGATGACATCTAAATATTTGGGGATAATTTTGACGAATTCAATTTGAATGTTGAAAGGGTTTTGTCAAGATTCATGGATATGGTAATGGAAGGACTTGTTATAGGATATCCGGTATCTGGTAGAGGGATTGAAGTTGATAAAGCTATGGTCGAAATTATTCTTCACCTTCCCTATCCTAAAACTATTAAGGAATTAAGGTCCTTCTTAGGACATTCTGATTTCTATAGAAGGATCATTGAGAATTTCAACTCTATTTCGCAACCACTTTGTGCTCTATTGGTGAAATATGATCCATTTTTATGTATATAAAGCTTTGAGGAACAATTATCTACACTCAATACATATCTCATATTTCCAGCTATCATGATATCTCTAAATTGGAAAATTCATTTTGATCTCATGTGTGATGATAGTGACTTTATTGTAGGGAATTCTTAAGAAAACATTGTGAGAAAACTCCATGTTTCATTCCTTATGCAATCAAATCTTTTAATGATGCACAGATCAACATCTCCACCATTGAGAATGACTTACTTGCTGTTGTGTTTTCCTTATAAAAGTTTAGGTCCTACCTCTTAGGATTCCCCATCGCTGTGTTCACTGACCATTCTACACTAAAATACCTCTTCAAAAACCAATATTCCAATGATATATTGATCAGGTGGGTCCTTCTTCATCAAGAGTTTGATTTAACATTAAGGATTAGAAGGGTGTTGAAAATGTTGTAGCTGATCGCCTCTCTAGGATGGAATTCAAAGACAAGCCACATCACATTTCTATGTCTGATTCATTTCCTAATGAGAACCTATAATCAGTTATTGTTTAACCATGTTATGCGGACATTGCAAACCACTTAGTTACGAGTTACATTCCATATTTTCTCAAGACCCAAGCCAAGATGAAATTCTTTTCTGATGTCAAACACTATGTGTTTGATGATCCATACCTCTTCATGTTCTGTCCTGATCAAATAATTTGGAGATGGGTTCTTGATTCTGAGAAAGAGTCCATTCTAATATTCTGTCATGCGGAGGCATGTGGAGGCCACTTCTCCACAAATAAAACCACTATAAAGGTCCTAAAAAGTGGTTTCTATTGGCCTAACCTCACTAATTATTCATACAAATTCTTTCAATGTTGCCCTCATTGTCAATAGTCAGGATCCATTACCCAAAGGAATCAAATGCCCCTCACTCCCATTCTGGTTGTTGAAATATTTGATTATTAGAGAATTAATTTCATAGGACCCTTCCCAAACTCTAGGGTATATTTCAACATTCTCAAAGCTATTGATTATGTCTCAAAATTGGTTGAGGCCATTACCACTAAGTCTAACGATCATCGATTTGTGATTCGATTTATGAAAGAGAAAATATTTTCTAAATTTTGAATTCCTATAGCTATCATTAGTGATCGTGGAACCAATTATACAACCAACCATTCGCTTCACTCATTTCTAAGTATGGGATTTCTCAAAAGGGTTCCACTACCTACCATCCTCAGACCAATGGTCAGGATGAGTTAGCGAATTGGGAGATTAAGAGAATTCTTGAAAAAACTATCAATCCCTTAAAGAAAGAATGGTCCAAGAAACTCTTGGATTCTCTTTGGGAATATCATACAACATTCAAAACCATCTTAGGAATGTAACCATATATGATGGTTTATGGAAAGGAATTCCATTTACCAATTCAAATTGAGCATAAGGAATTTTGGCAATCAAAAAAATGAATTTCGGAATTTTATTGGCAGAAGAAAAAATGGAAATTAGATCTTAATGAACTTGAGGAACATAGATGAAGGCATATGAAAATTCAAGGATAAATAAAGCTGGATTTCAAGACTACCAATCTAGAAATCTCAAAGTTAAACACTTTGAACTTGGATAATTCATGCACCTATATAGTTAGAGACAACATTTACACTTGGGAATGTTAAGGTCTAGATGGTCAGGTTCATTCATAGTGCATCATGTGTACCCCCATGGGGTAGTGGAGATTCAGGATCCCACAAGTGGTTACATTTTTAAGGTCAATGGTCATAGGTTAAAAAATTCATTGAATCATTCAATAAACATGAAATAGAGGTTGAGTTAACTAAGACAACCAATGAACCATGAAAAAATTGATAGATTTAGGATCCATGTCTGGCTAATGACTTTAAACAAAAGCGTTGCACGGGAGGAAACCCGTGGTTTTCATGTTTCTAATATTTTTACATCATCTTTATTTTTCAAATAGGATTAATGAATCATTTTTATAATAAAAAATAGACTGTTCACATATTCTTCTACTATAAGTATGGATTGGTATGAAAGGGGAGCACCATATTCATCTGTTTCATGGGATGTGATCCTTGAGTAATACCTTACCCAAAAAATTAAAAAGAAGAAAATGTATCCTAAGTTTAATTATATTTTTATGGGTATATAGGTTAAAAAAATATAATATATAAAAGGAATCATTGTAGTTCATGGGGAAAACCCCTTCATAATCTGTGAATCCATGGGGACTCAATCCTGGGAATGAAGGGAGAAAGGGGCGCGCACTTACCACTAACCTAAGACTTAGAGTGCTTCCTTATTCTATAAATTTGTATATATAGTTATATTTAAATTTTTTTAATATATATATATATATATGTTTTGTTTTTTTTTGTTTTTTTTTTGTTTTTACTTTTTCCCCTAGGGAACTCTGTGAGGGACATGGATATCAAAGTAGTAATCAGGACTGTTAAGAACTTCAACTTCAAAAAACTAGGTGACTTTGTTCTATTTTTCTAATTTAAATTTTCTTTTAGAAATCCTATTCTCTACCTCTACCCCCATATAAATTTTAGTTTCTTTAAAAACTAGGGATATTTTTATTTTATGTTGGGGGGGAGACGAAGTAAAAAAATTTCTTTTGACGAAATAAAAAAAAATTCTTTTGTGTGAAAAAAATGATTTGAAAAAAAAATGTGTGAAAATGGAAGGAAAAATTACTTTAACATTGAACATGGTAATAAAAAATGAAAACTTTTAAACTAAATATCAAATAATTTAGCATGACCCGTTTCTGATTTTAATCCATGTATAATTTCATGAGCATATATTATTGGAAAGTGTGGTTGTTTAATGTGATATTTTGTCGTTTATATTTTCATCCAAATAAAAAAAGGAATCACAAAGAACATCTTTTGGATAGTGGTTATTATTTTGAGTTCATGGGGTCCCCCAAAATAAATATCATAGGTCTGGTGATCATTTTAGTTTTAATAATAGTATTCAATAAAAAATAAAAAAACAATAAATTTACGCGTATAGAAATAAAATAACCTAATGTGTGGCTTTTGACACATAGGGATCGTGACTCTATAGTTTTATGACCCAGATTTAGTAATTGTATCTCTATTTGTGGTAATTTTAATTTTTGGGATTATTCCCTACTATGTGGGATTCACTTGGTTTTTTAAGGACCTTGAACCTGGGAGTCATCGACAAAGTCTCTCTACATGGGTTGACTACATTGAGTGAAATTTCAATTACCATGGAAAAATTGAACAAAAACCAAATATATATATATATATATATGAATACTCATCTTAATATTGAAATGTGATTCCACCTAGTGCTTCCATCATTTCCCACCTTTAAATAAGATGAACCCACATGTCTATTGTGATACACAACACATCTTCATGCTTAATTGATATTAGATGAAATATGGGAATGAATTTGAACAAAGGAATGGTCTTGGGCTTGGGATATGATTATTAAACTATCTTGTATTAAAATATTTTGATGGGTTTCATTATTTTTTGTAATAAGGGTTCATAGTGATCAATGTGTATTAAAGGGTTTTTGGAAAAGGGAATTCGAATTTCATATTTTTGAGATACATTTTGCTCGGGACTAGAAAAACTCATGTTGGGGGTATGATTAGCCACTGAAATAGGATAAAATTAATTGTTAATATATATCATTTTCATGTGATTTATTATTCAAAAATACCATTTTAGTCCATTTTACACTTTGAACATTATTTCATATTATAATTGTAATTCTTTCTTAAAATGCACTATTACATGGTACATTTTTTAACATCATTTAAAGTACCCAATGATCTTGATTTTATTTTCATATTTAATTTTCAGGTTTTTCATTACATTGGGAAAAATTCATACTTTTTGAGTAATTAATTATTTATATTGGAAGACCAACAAAGTTTTCCTTGAAGAAACAACATTTTGGGTGAAGTGAACTGGACTTCCGCCCAATAAAACTACTGTAGCAGCCAATATACAACCCAAATACTTTTAAAAATTGAAATTAATATAGAGTAAATAAAGGGAAACATTTAATTAAACAATTTCAAAAGATAATTAGGATTTTTTATTGTAGTTTTAGGTGGACCAATTTAGAGATAAAATTCTAGGACAGATTCTGCGGCCCAGAAAAAGAGTCCACCAATTTAATCATATCTCGATAACCACATATTCATTTGGGTGGAAATTTTACAGAGAGCTAGGAGATATTCGGGATTCACTTTTGTCTTCTGTGGCCCACTCCAATTTTCCATCTAGAAGGCTATGGAGGTGCCTCTGTCCAGTGGATGCAAGATAGCTGCCACTTCAAGTCAAGGATAAAGAAGTCCATTCTCCCGTACTTTCCACCACCCTATGCCTTCTATTATCAAGTGGGATGCTTTGAACTATTGGAGGCTCTATCCAAGGGTCCATAATGTCTTATTTAAAGTAGTTTTGTTGAAGGATTTATGAATCTTTGGTGTTTGGTTTCATTGTATTGTTAAGCTACCACTTTTTGTTTGTAATCGCATTTCTTTCTCATGCAAGTCGATCAATTCACATTAGTTTCATAAAAAAAGTTCTTACATTACTATTATTATATTCTTCAATATATCACGTTTATACCATTTAATAAAATTTTGAATTTATTCACACCATAACTAGTGAAATATATCACACAATGGTGGAGTGATGGTTATTTTGTTGTTTTTACTTCTCCAATTCCACTATCATAACTCTACTTCCCACTTCCATCGAAAACATGTCATCAATGGAGGGATAACTATTTTATGTTTTGATCCAAGGGAGTAGAAAGGGTCTATATTGAATGTTATTTATCACTCTCTAAATGTTTATTTATGTATTTGATTTTAGTTTATTTCATATAATGGTTTTCTCTCTTCCTCTTCCATATTGAATTTAATCACCCCACTTTTATGTGATAATAAGTTCCTTTAACTTGAAGTGCTCCTGAAAATGATCATTCAAGTGTAGAGGTGATTAGCATGTCTTTGGGAATGTGTTTTACCATTAGGTGATGGGGTTAGTTTGAATTCATTGAAATAATCCTTCTCAAGTTAATGAAATTAAAATCATTAAAAAAGGAATACATCCAATCCACGCCGAGCGATAACCTAGGATCAACTCATTATCTTAATTTGAATTAACATAAATCTGTTAGTGATACTTTAAATCCATCTAAAATTAACCCAATGTTGGAAACTTGAAAGCCAAAAATCCATCTCACAGTTTGTGTATATTAGATATCTTATTAGGTATCACTGGATTAGACAACCCAAGCTAGACTACAAGGATTGTCCTACCTTCATCTCTTGGGTAAATTTGAGAGTTAATTTGTGTACAGGTGGGGGGATTTACATAGGTATTTCCATGATGTAGTAGTGTCCAGGTGAGAGGGGTGTCTAGGAGGGGGGTTGGGGGGGTATCTAGGGGAGCTTTGTTGTGGGGGTGTAAGGAGGATGTCGGGGGGGGGGGGTACTACAAGGGGGTCTTCAAGGGGGTGAAAGGGGGATGTCTAGGGGTGGGATACTGTAGGGGAGTGTTCAAGTGGGGGAAAGGGGGATATCCAGGGGGTGCAAGGGGGTGTTCAAGTGGGGGAAAGGGGCTGTCTAGGGGGGGTGCAAGGGGGTGTCCATGAGGTGGGTGCAAGGGGCTTGGGTGTGCATGGGTGTGTCCAGTAGAAAGGGGGTCTAGGTGGGTGGGTTTTTCAGGAGGGGGTTCAGGTAATGGGGGTGTATGGGGTGTTCAAGGGGGTGAAAGTGGGTGCAAGGGGGTTGTCCAGGGGGCATGTGGGTGCAGGGGGTGCAAGGGGTTGTCTAGGGGGCAATGGGGTGTAGGGGGTGTTTAAGGGGGTGCAAGGGGGCTGTCCAGGGGGCATGGGGGTGCAGGAGGTGTTCAAGGGGTGAAAGGGGATGTCCAGGGGGATCATGGGGTATAGGTGGTGTTTAAGGTGGTGTGAGGGAGTTGTCCAGGGGGTGCAAGGGGGTTGTCCAGGGGAGAATGAGGTTGTAGGGGGTGTTCAAGGGGGTTCAAGGTGGTTGTCTAGGGGGGAAAGGGGTGTATGGGGTGTTCAATGAGGTGTAAGGGGGTTGTCCCGGGGAGTGAAATTGTGATTTCGAGGGGAAATGGGGGTACAGGGGGTGTCCAAGGGTTATTGGTGTCATGACCCGACCCTACCCGGGCTCGAGACGCAACTACCCCAAGCTTGCCTCCATAGGCCAGGGGCTGGCGACTAGCGCCGAAGGCACAACAACTCGGGGAGGCCTTTGCCTAAGTACCTGTACACACACACATAGCAAACTCAATGAAAAAGTGCAGTGTAATGGAAAATACAAGCAGGGTAAAAGAGAAACTGTTATATAAAAACCACAAATGTGCATCGACCTCAAAACAGAACAAAGTACAAGCTGAAATTAAATTGAAATGAAATGGGGAAAAACACACGCCCACCCAAAAAGTGCCACAACCCGGCAACAGGTGAACAAAAGAAAACAACTGGAAGGGTCCCCCACCTGGAACCCGACTATGACCACCGCACGCGGTCCAAGCTCCTGAACTCCTGTGCTACACTGAAGTCACGACCAACATGTCCGTTGTCTGCAAGGGCACACCAAGTGCGGGAAAATCTCAAGCAGGGGTGAGTATAAAAAATACTCAGTAGGATACCCCGAATGCTCGAGGGAGAAACAAAGGAGTTACCAAAGGGTGAGCAGTAGAGAGAACAAGAAAAGTAAAAGAGTACAACAGAGAGTGCAGTAAAGAGTCTAGCTCAACCCAACAAGAGGAAAGAAGGTAGAATCGTCCAGACACAAGGAGCTAAAATGGTGAGAAGATGAACATCTTGTCGAGTCATCACTACCTATAGTTGGAGAGTAGACTCGTCCAACCACGAGAAGCTAGACACGGAAAGCACGTGGCATACCTCGTGCGTATTCGCCCCTCCTGGAAAGAGAGTAACCAAACCCAATAAGTGGGTACCAGAAACAAGGTATATACATATCCTTATGCTCAGAAAGAATCCCGAACAAACTCGTAAGGGGATCTCCATCCCGTAGCTAAGCCCAATAAAACAAGTAGCCAACAGTCCTAGAAGTAAACTCCATCAATGCCCAGCATCCCACACGTCTGCCCCAAACTACAAGTCAAGGGGCTCAATCACTGCACCTTGACTTTATCCGCTTTGGGCGGCACTGACTCGCCCACACGGTTTTAGATTGCGTCATAATAACGTGTCTCGATGTGGAAAGTTCCCTCATACATGAGATTTCTAGGGAAATTCAATCCACACCTCGTCACTACCCTGTAGTCGAGAGGTCTCCTCAAATTCAAACCATCACAACACTGACCCATAACCAAGGGTCCCGCTCAGGTAATCACAGAGGAAATCCACATAATAGCATATTAGAATGGACTGAGCCTGGAATGCCAACGGATGACCCAATACCCAACCCCGTTGGAGGATAAACCATAACCAGATATCGGGTGACCCACTGCCCAGCCCAGCTGGAGGGTAAACCCTAACACATCATCAGGAGACCCACTGCCCAGCCCTGGTGGAGGGTAAACCATAATACATCATCACGCGACCCACTGCCTAGCCCCGCTAGAGGGTAGACTTGGAATAAGTTGACAGGTGAACCACTGCCAGCCTTACTGGAGGGTAGACTTGGAACTAGACGACGAGCGACCCACTGCCCAGCCCTATAGGAGGGTAGACCCCAAGATGTCATCGGGTGACCCACTACCCAGTCACTGCTGGAGGGTAGACCCTAAGTGCATTGGGTGACCCACTGCCCAGTCTCCGCTGGATGGTAGACCCTAAGTGCTTCAGGTGACCCGCTGCCCTGTCTCCGCTGGAAGGTAGACCCTAGAAACCGATGAGTAACCCACTGCCCAGCCCTGCTAGAGGGTAAAACTCAGAACTGCTCTGGCCATCTCTATTATAGGGTACACCACTGGCCAACTGAACACAGAGTGGGTATCGCACAACCACCAAACTCCAGATCAACTCTCCCACAAGTTGTTCAGTGCCTGTTCAATCACGGGGTGCCACTAGCACCGCTACTGGCCAATCTGTCGAGAACGAAACCTAGGGGAGACCACTCAACCCTTCTGGTCCAACAAACGAACACAGATCCATGGGAATAACTCCACCCTGCTAGACAAAAAAATGAGCACAGAGGGACCCACTATGTCACGAGAGGTCAAAGTACGCAAAGCAGAACACGACACGCACATGCAGCCCACACGACGTGTGGCCCCACGTCAACCCCAACCGAGCGCACGAACGTTCTCAGGTACAAACCACACGTAACTCCAAGCACTCCCATATACTCCCAGAGTATACCATGTTCTAGTCCAAAGGCTATCGTGCACACGGCACCCAGCATCAACGCAAAGGCGTGATGTAACAACTCCACCTCAAAGGCCCAGGCACGACCAACCAAACCTTGTGAACTATTTACATCACTCTCCCAAGAGAGTGCGATCACACGCCAAGGGTCTGCTACAAACAAGGTAGGACAAACCACCACTAGAACACCCTCCATGCTCCAAATTTCTTAAATTCACATATAACGCTCCACACAACCAAACGGATCGCACCCTTGTAATCCTCTCAGAAAAACATGCGAGATCGAATACTTACTCGCCTCCAACGGATATCCGACAGAAAAGTCACCAACACTGCCTCACGCCCGAACGACATCCCATGATCCCGAGCCTCGGCCCCGAAAACAGTCGGGCGAATTGCACCATTGTGATCCCCTCGGGAAAACACATCAAAAAGACTGCTCAGTTGAGCGCAACGGATATCAAGAAAAAAAGATGCATTTCGGCGCACTGCACACGAGCGGTGCTACGTGGGACCCGCATCCCGGTCCCAAAACTCAACGGACGGATTGCATCGTTGCGACCCTCTTGAAAAAGTGCACGAAATTGACTATTTACTTGTCCAAAACGGTCTCCCGGTGATAAAGCTGGATATCACTGTCAACTCCCGAAGCGGCCCTCGCGGGGCCCGCACCATCATGAGGAGTTACAGCGGACAGACTGCGCCAACGCGATTCCCTCGGAAAAATACCCAACATCGACTGCTCGCACGCCCCGAACAAACGTCCGAGGAAAAAGTTGCCAAAAGCTCCACGCAGCTCAAAAGACGGGCCGTGGGGCCCGCGTCTCAACTTTGGCCTCAATGCCTGAAACCACCCTAGAATGCTCCACCTCGATGCCAGGGTCCCAACGCCATTGATAGCGCTCAAAACAGACGTCGGACGCGTCCACGCCGTCCAAAAAAAGAATCTCGGGAGAAACGCTCGTCCACATAAAGACTTGTGTCCCCTCCGCGGCCACTCGTTTCGGAAATTAAAAATTCTCGAAACCATCTCAAAATGTCCGCCTTGATGATAGGGTTCCACCATCGCAGACAGCACTCCAAACGGACGTACGGTTTGAGTTTTAGGAGCATTTTAGTATTTACGGACCGAGACGGGCGGGCCGAGCCGGTTCGGCCGGCCCACCCGTACTCTGGACCGGTGGTCCGCGGTTCACCGTGCGGACAGCCATGAACCGACCAGACTGGCTTGGCTGGTCCGGTCTCCGCATGGATCCGTGCGGCGCAGGTCCTATCTGCCGATCGGGGTCACAAAGACCTCGGGTCCTCGCCCCCCTCACGCTCACCAACGACCCCGCCGACCCCAGGTCACCCAACTGCCTCCGCCGGCCTCCGCGATCGCTCACTGCGACCCCGCCGCTGAGCCGACCGCCATAAGCCGCCGAAGACCCTGCCGCCGCGCCTCGGACGTCCGGAGCACCCAACCGACCAGAAACCTCTGGGTCAACCCGAAATTCCCGTAAACTTCGGCGAACGATTAAGAACGACTCCGAACTCCGTTTCCACATCCGAAACAAGCATCAAAAAGAGAAAATTGCATACTACGTGTTCATGGTCTTCGTTTGAAACTCCGAAAATGAATCGAAAGTATTAAACATGCTCAAAGTAGGTGCGGGAAGGCAAAAATGAAATCGACAAAACCCTACCTCATGGGCGTTGGTCGGAGCGTCGCCACGATCCATCGGAGCCGTGCTTCGCCGGACAGTCTCGCTGGAGTTGCCTCGCCAGAGATGGAGGAGGAGAGGGGAGAGGTTGTCGCGCCAGGGAGAACAACTAAGAGGGGGGAGAGAAGTGTTTAGAAACAAAACACTTAAACTCCCGCCTGTGGGCCTCGTACCCGAACCCCCGACGAGTTTGGGGTTTAGCCTCCCCTAGGATAAGAACCATGCTCTAAGAACAACAGTGGTCTCGGAAGTTTATTCTGATACAATGTTCGTAAGTTATTAAACATAGAGACTGAGGCCGCCAAATTATGAAAATGCCCCTGGGGCCATTTTTGACAGATGGGTCACGCCCGCAAAACTTATACCTCTTTAGGGTAAACGACATGCTCCAAATTCAACGGTGCCCTTGGTTTTCCTATCCGAGTCGCCGTTTTAGAGATACTAGCATTTCTCCATCAAATGAATAAATTAATTTATTAATTTATCCGTTTAACATTCTGAAAGCAAGAGAGGGGTCCAAACATCCCATGCTGACATGTTTTATGTCGTTCCTAGGGTAAACACCCCATTCCGAACCCATCCGTACACTCGGATTTCTGATCCGGAACATCGTTTAGGAGTTATCTTATTTATTTTGCGTTTCCAGTGTGAACGCACTGAAAATTTAATTACGGCCACTCCGGGGCTCGGAATTGCACGCCGTCTGAGGCGCTCCCCTGGAATATTATCAAGAATATTCCAAAGTCTTTTGTAGCAAAAACCGTGTTCTTACATCATTCCCTCCTTCAAACTTTTCGTCCCAGAAAAGCAAAACAATGGAGCAAAACAGTGTACTAAGCCCACCCTAGGCTTTCCCATACCTAGAAGAACCCACACACAGCTCTGCGTCACCGCACACGGACCAAAGGATTGATCAGTTCATGCGAGGTCAACCCTTGCCGACGTCGTGCACCCACTCCAGACTTTGGGGTTAGGGCAACGTGGTAGGGTACCATGCCATCCCTTTGCACGGTCTCAAATGGCCCGAAGGCTCTCGGGGTAGCTCACCTCCCCGAACAAACCTCTACATCGCATGTCGTGACTGGAATCACCGCCCGCACCTGAAACAAGGCCCGGTGATTCCCTCCTTCAGAATATCCATATGGTGAAATACCCAAGGATATCTGGTCATGCTAGGTTCCACAGTCGATGCTCTTTTACAGGCTCAAAGGAGAAAGAGTCAACACCATCGACTAATGGAAAAGGTCTCATGCCTTTTTCCATACCAACACAGGGTTACACCCGACGCCTTGCGTCACCCTGGTAACACCTCAAACAAGGAGCAGGGAGAAATGCCTTTCACACGCAGAGCCTAACAATTCTACTGAAAAATGTAGAAGAGTCACAAGGGGTACCTCTCACCATCCCATGCTCTGCAGGATTGTAGACATCCAAAGCTCGCGGCAACCAGCGGTCCCAACCGTCAGCTCCCGGAGCCTGACGTGGGCCACCTAGTGGTGATTGGGAGATCTCATAACGTCGTCCCCCACCTCCAGCTCCTCCCGCTCCTTTGCTAGCACCACCTCTTTGGACACTACTCTAATCACAGCACTACCTCTGCTGTGGTGGTGAGCCTGCTTCCTGGCTGAAGCTCTCAGCAACTCAGGTCGTGCAGTCCCACGCCAAGTGACCTCGCCCGTCACAAGCATAGCACTGGCGCTCTCTGGGATGCCCTGGTGCCCTCCAGCGCCACTGTGGTGTACGAACACGGCCCGGGATCCACTCACAGAATGGAATCCATGGCTGAGGCCCTACACTTTTTCATCACAGTGGTATACGACCACGCCTCCAAAACCTGCAGTGGGAAGTCCACCTGCATCGAGGTCCTATCCTCCGGCGCCTTCTAGCTACATCAGACGTCTCGGCTCCATTGCGCCCACTGCCACTACCAACCGCAAAACATGAAAAGAAGCCCTCTGTCACCAAACCCTACTCTAGCACCCCGGAATAGGTGAAAATGCCCAAGGGTACTATGACAGCACGAACCTTTGGGCGGAGACCCTGCTCAAACTTCCGTGCTCGGATGATGTCGTCATAGACCAAGTCCGGGTATAAGCGTGCATGGTCTGCAAAACTAGTCGCGTACTCGGCCACCGTCATCCCTCCCTGCTGAAACTGTAGGAGCTCCTGAATCCGAACAGAGAGAAATCAGGAGGGGAAATACTCCTCATGGAACGATGACTGAAAGTCACCCAACGAAAGCGACGACTCGTCAAGAAGCTGATTCACCGGACTCCACCAATGCCAAGCTGATCCACGGAAAAGGCTAACTGCCAAAGCCACTCTCTAATCTATCGGTGTCTGCACAAGCATGTAAAGGCTAACCACTGCCTCGATCCAAACCTCTGTCGCATGAGGGTCTGGCTCACCAATGAACCTTAGAGGTCTCTGCCGCTGGAACTCACGGAGTGCACTCAACATGTGCTCAAACTCGGCCTGCTCTGCTGAGACTGTCTTCTGCACAATAGGTGGGGGTGCTGCTACCGGCCCACCTAGAGAAAGGGGCTCGCATGATGGGTCCTGGACGGTGGCCTCATTGCTCATAGGGTCGTCGTCACGCACCAAAGCTGGTGTCTGGGTTGGCTTTCTTCGCGGAGACATCCAGAATATTATCAAGGAGTGATGCAATCTGATGAGCATATATGTATATACCACAACAACAACGATGGGGAGCTGACTCAGGAAGGACAGTCAAAGACTCGGTCCTATGTGATGCCCAAACTAATTCTTCCCTGCAACAAGTGTCTCAACATGCCGAGTCGACAAGCGGTTTATCAGGGTCCTGGTGAATGGATACGTCGGTCGCCGCACCATCACTAGACTCCCTGGCCTGAGAGCCGCTCTCGAGACATGTTAACACTGTTTCCCTAAATTCCTACCAATTCCTCTTTTAGGGACGTCCGCACAACGTCCCAAGGAACGAACCAGCCTCTGATACCACTTTTTCACGACCCGACCCTACTCGGGCTAGAGCCGCAACTACCCCAAGCCTGCCTCCATAGGCCAGGGGCTGGCGACTAGCCCCGAAGGCACAACATCTTGGGGAGGCCTTTGTCTAAGTACCTGTACACACACACACAACAAACTCAAGGCAAAAGTGCAGGGTAAAGAAAATGATAAGCAGGATAAAAGAAAAACTGCTATATAAAAACCAAAAATGTGCATCGACCTCTAAACAGTAAAAAGTACATGCTGAAAGTAAACTGAAAATAAAAGGGGAAAAACACACAACCACCCAAAACGTGCCACAACCTGGCAACAGGTGAAAAAAAGAAAACAGCTGGAAGGGTCCCCCCACCTGGAACCCGACTACGACCACCACACGCGGTCCAAGCTCCTGAACTCATGTGCTCTACTAAAGTCACTACAAACCTGTCCATCGTCTGCAAGGGAACACCAAGTGCGGGCAAAGCCCAAGCAGGGGTGAGTATAAAAAATACTCAGTAGGATACTCCGAAGGCTCGAGGGAGAAACAAAGGAGGTACTGAAGGGTGAGCAGTAGAGCGAACAGGAAAAGTAAAAGAGTACAACAGAGAGTGTAGTAAAGAGTCCAGCTCAAACCAACAAGAGGAAAGAAGGTAGACTCGTCCAGACATAAGGAGCTGAAAATGGTGAAAAGATGAACTTTCCATCGAGTCTTCACTACCTATAGCAGGAGATTAGACACGTCCAACCATGATAAGCTAGACACGGAAAGCACGTGGCATACCCCACGCGTCTTCGCCCCTCCTGGAAGGAGAGTAACCAAAACCAAGAAGTGGGTACCGGAAACAAGGTATATACATATCCTTATGCTCAGAAAGAAGCTAGAACAAACTCGTAAGGGGATCTCCATCCCGTAGCTAAACCCAAGAAAACAAGTAGCCAATAGTACTAGAAGTAAACTCCATCGATGCCCAGCATCCCGCACGTCTGCCCCGAACTACAAGTCAAGGGGCTCAATCACCGCACCTTGACACTATCCGCTTTGGGCGGCAATGAATCACCCGCACGGTTTTAGATCGCGTCACAAGAACGCATCTCGATGGGGAAAGTGGCCTTCGTACTTGAGAGTTCTAGGGGATGTCAAACCACACCTCATCACTGCCCTACAGTCGAGAGGTCTCCTCAAAGTCAAACCATCACAACACTGAACCTTAACCAAGGGTCCCACTCCGAGAATCATGGAAGAAATCCATAGGCTATCCTAGTAGAAAGTACAGAGCCTGGAATGCCAACAGATGACCCACTGCCCAACCCTGCTGGAGGGTAAACCATAACCAGATATCGGGTGACCCACTGCCCAACCCTACTGGAGGGTAAACCAAAATACATCATCAGGCGACTCACTGCCCAGCCCTGTTCGAGGGTAAACCATAATACATCATCAGGTGACCCATTGCCTAGCCCCGCTGGAGGGTAGACCTGGAATAAGTCGACAGGTGACCCACTGCCCATCCTTGCTGGAGGGTAGACCTGGAACTAGACGACGGGCGACCCACTGCCCAGCCCTACTGGAGGGTAGACCCCAAGAGGTCGCCGGGTGACCCACTGCCCAGTCTCTGCTGGAGGGTAGACCCTAAGTGCATCAGGTGACCCACTGCTCATTCTCCACTGGAGGGTAGACCCTATGTGCATCAGGTGACCCACTGCCCAGTCTCCGCTAGAGGGTAGACCCTAGAAGCCGATGAGTAACCCACTGCCCAGCCCCGCTGGAGGGTAAAACTCATAACTGCTCTGGCCATTTCTACTAGAGGGTACACCACTGGCCAACTGAACACGGAAAGGGTATCGCGCAACCACCCAACTCCAGAACAACTCACCCACAAGAGGTTAAGCGCATGTTCCATCACGGGGTGCCACTAGCACCGCTACTGGCTGATCCGTCGAGAACAAAACTAGGGGAGACCACTCAACCCTGCTGGTCAAACAAACGAACACAGATCCAGGGGAATACCTCCAGCCTGCTAGAAAAACAAACGAGCACAGAGGGACCCTCTATGTCGCGAGAGGTCAAAGTATGCAAAGAAGAACACTGCATGCACATGGGGCCCACACAACGTGTGGACCCACGTCAACCCCAACTGAGCGCACGAACGTTCTCAGGTACAAAACACACGTAACTCTAAGCGCTCATGTATACTCCCAGAGTATACCATTTTCCAGTCCAAAGGCTGTCGTGCACATGCCACCCAGCGTCAACGCGAAGGCGTGATGTAACAACTCCAAATCAAAGGCCCAGGCACGACCAACCAAACCTTGTGAACAATTTACATCACTCTCCCAAGAGTGCGCGATCACATTCCAAGGGTCCGCTAAAAACAAGGTAGGACGAACCACCACTGCAGCACCTTCCATGCTCCACATTTAATAAGATCATGTATAACGCTCCTCACAACCAAACGGATCACACCGTTGTAATCCTCGCGGAAAAACATGCGAGATCAACTACTTACTCACCTCTAACAGGTATTCGACGGAAAAGTCACCAACACCGCCTCACGCCCGAACGGTGTCCCGTGATCCTGAGCCTCAGCCCTGAAAATAGTCGGGCGCATCGCACCATTGCGATCCCCTCGGGAAAACACGTCAAAAAGACTGCTCACTTGAGGGCAACGGATATCCGGAGAAAAAGAAGCATTTCGGCACACCGCACACGAGCGGTGCTACATGGGACCCGCATCCCAGTCCTGCAACTCAACAGATGGATCGCACTACTGCGACCCTCTCGAAAAAGTACACGAAACAGACTAATTACTTGTCCAAAACGGTCGCTCGATGATAAAGCTGGATATCACAGTCAACTCCCAAAACGGCCCTCGTGGGGCCCACACCATCGTGCAGAATTATAGCGGGCAGACTGCGCCAACACGATGCCCTCGGAAAAACACCCAACATCGACTGCTCGCATTCCCCGAACGGACGTCCAAGGGAAAAGTTGCCAAAAGCTACATGCAGCTCAAAAGACGGGCTGTGGGGCCCGCATATCAACTTTGGCCTCAATGCCTGAAACCCCACTGGAAAGCTCTGCCTCGATATCAGGGTCCCAACGCCACTGACGGTGCTCAAAACGTACGTCGGACGCGTCCGCGACGTCCAAAACAAGAATCTCGGGAGAAACACTTGTCCACTTAAAGACATGTCGCGCCTCCGCGGCCCCTCGTTTCGTGAATTTAAAATTCCCGAAATCATATCAAAAAGTCCGCCTCGACGATACGGTTCCACCGCCGCAGACGTTACTCCAAACAGACATACGATTTGAGTTTTATGAGCATTTTAGTATTTTGGGACCGAGATGATCGGGTCGGGCCACTTCGGCCGGCCCGCCCGTACTTTGGACCGACGGTCCGCGGTTCAACGCGCGGACCGCCCTAAACAGCCGGGACCGGCTCGGTCGGTCCGGTCTCTGCATGGACCCGCACGGCGCGGGTCCTGTACGCCGACCGGGGTCACGAAGACCCCGGGTCCTCGTGCTCCTCGCGCTCGCCGACGACCTCGCCGACCCCAGGTCGCCCGACCGCCTCTGCCGGCCTCCGCGCGTGCTCATCGCGACCCCGCCGCGGAGCCGACCGCCTGAAGCCGCCGAAGCCCTTGCCGCCGCGCCTCGGACCGCCGGAGCACCAACCAGCCGAAAACCACCGGGTCAACCCGAAATTCCCGCAAGCTTCAGTGAACGATTGCGAACGCCCCCGAACTCCGATTCCACATCCGAAATAAGCGTTAGAAAGAGAAAATTGTACACTACATGGTCATCAACTTCGTTCGAAACTCCAACAATGAATCAATATTATTAAACATGCTCAAAGTAGGTGCGGGAAAAAAAAATAAAGCGACAAAACCCTTCCTCGTGGGCGTTGCATGGAGCTTCGTCGCGATCTGTCGGAGCCACGCTTCATCGGACCGTCTTGCCGGAGTTGCCTCGCCGGAGATGGAGGAGGAGAGGGGAGAGGCTGCTGCACCAGGGAGAACAACCATGAGGGGGGGGGAGAAGTGTTTAAAAACAAAACACTTAAACTCCCGCCCATGGGCCCTGTAACCGAACTCCCGACGGTGTCAGGGTTCAGCCTCCCCTAGGCTAAGAACCGCGCTCTGAGCGCAACAGCGGTCTCAAAATTTTATTCTGAGACCATGTTCGAATGTTATTAAACTTAGCACCTGAGGCCGCCAAATTACGTAAATTCCCCTGGAGCCATTTTTCACAGACGGGCCGCGCCCGCAAAACTTATACCTCTCCAAGGGTAAACGGCACGCTCCAAACTCAACGGTGCCCTCAGTTTTCCAATCCGAGCCACCTTTTAAGAGATACTAGCATTTCTCCATTAAACGGATAAATTACTTTATTAATTTATCCATTTAACCTTCCGGAAGTGAGCGAGGGGTCCAAACATCCCGCGCCGAAATGTTTTATGTCGTTTTTAGGGTAAACACCCTATTCCGGACCGATCCATACACTCAAATCTCTGATCCGGAACTCCGTTTAGGTGTTATCTCATTTATTTAGCATTTCCTGTGTGAACACACTGAAAATTTAATTCCATCCACTCTAAGGCTTGGAATCGCACGCCGTCTGAAGGCGCTGCCCTGGAATATTATCAAGATTATTCCAAAGTCTTTTTTAGCAAAAACTGGGTTCTTACAGTTGTGGGTGTTTTTTATGAAATCGGCAGGCCAAGTGTCACAATTTTAAACTATTGTTGTAGGCATACTGCCACAGTTTTAAAGAGTGGATAAAGAAAAATAGAAAAAGTTTTGAACTATGGAAATAGGACCTATGTGGCTTAATGTTCTATGATGGTTTCAACCCATGGATAAAGATCTATATCCATGGTTTAATAATGTGGCTATAGATCTTTCCCTATAGTCATTCCAATAACATTCACTGTCCATTGAACCATGGCTATAACTTATAGTCACAGTTTTTTGGCTTATACCCATAGTTTCAAACCAGGTCAATATCCTAAATTTCTCGTATTCTATGCTTTTTACTAGGTAAATACTTATTATTTTGGATTATTTTGGGAAATTCCCATATAGTTTCCATGTAGGTTCCTTCCCCCACTTATAAAAGGTCACCACCACCCTTCACCTTTTCACACCTATTAAATCATCTAATTCTTCAAAAAATGAAACAAATCCATCTTGAACACCCTTATACATGCTCTAGATATTTTTTTCCTCTCAAATAACAACACTACGGTCCTTAGTAAGAGATCTGACGGAAGAGCTTCTAAGAGAAGGTAATTCTCTTCACTAAGATAATTTTTATTTCTTCTTCTTGTAAAATAAATTATTTTTTAAAACATAAAATATGATAATTATTGTATATAATATGTACTTATATGTTATTATGTTAATTTAAAAACCTATATCCATATCCACTTCTATCAAATTTAAAACAAAACTGTCAATCGTTTGTGTGAAAGACTATAGCCTCACGAACCGATATAGTTTTTTTTCCATCAACATATATCAAGGTTGGATATAATGGTGGATTTAACTTATTTATATGATATTTTTGAAATTAATATACTTATATAGTTATTATATCATATATACCTTCTTACATTACATTCTATGGGGGATACGATAATGAGGATCATGTATAGGGAAAACTACCTCCTCGTGAAGTGATTTGATTCGTTCATGCTTTACATAGAAGGAAATATGGATGGGTTTAACTAAAATATTATATATATATATGTCCTAATATAATTATTTTGTGGTAATATATTTTTTACCTTTCTTTCTTTAAATCCATCGGTAAAATGGAAATGGTGTTCATGAATATGTATGTCCTACTATCTCCATGAACGGTGTATTCCATTTTATATATCTAACTCTTATGGATTACACAAATAAAATATATACTGTATATATATTATATTTATATAATATTTAACATTATTTACACTATTTAACCATGTTCAATTTGGGAGGACCAAAAAACAAATCAAAACATCCATATAAAATAAAGCAATTATTGACCAAAACGTGACATTAACATGGAGTTGTTAATAAATGGGTAATACAAGGTCATAAGTAAATAATATATGGTATGATATATATATATATAGTTCTATGATACTTTTATAATAAACTTATATTAATTACATGTGTTTTTCTAATATGTATGAAGTAATTCTAGACATATTGTAAGATATTTATATCTCACTATTAATTTTCTGTGAGACACATGCCATATAAACCATGTATTTCTATTTCATGGTTTATATAATTCCCATTAATGTATTTTATGTTGATTCTCATGAAAATTATATGTATTAAATATCCATTTGATGATATCTATTTTATGGGTATTATGTTTCAAATTTTACCAAAGTGGTAATCATTTTATGTAACAATCTCATTGTTTATAAAGATAGTTTATGATTAAGTCTCCAATATTAAAATATCGTGAATAAATCTCAAAAATTATTATGATTTCACCTATACTCATTTTATTCATTATATTTTCAATAAATAGTAAAAACAATGTACTCTTTGGTACTAAAAATAATTGAGAAATTGTTTTTAGGAAAATTAGAATTTAATTCTTTCTTTGTATGGAAATCCCTTTTCTTCCAGAACCATGTTTTCCCAAAACAACCAATTTTTTTACTGCTCTCTTATGATTTTGAAAATTAATTTTCATCGATGTATGATTTTTTAAAAGTTTCGTTGAAAAATAATTTTCATGTTTCTTTCCAAACAATGCATGTGTGTCTTTTACCAAAAATGTGACAAAAATCCTTGTTTTTAACATGCATATTATGAATAGTATTTCTTAGTTTCATGACCACTCAATGATTTCAATATTTCTTTAAAAAATTTTAATTTATTTTCAAATAAGTTATTTCCCTTAATATTTGGGAAATTGTTAGATTTTAAATAAAGTATTTCAAAATAAAAAGTATTTTGAAAAAAAATTATATTTTAAAAAGTGTTTTTTAAAGAGAAAAGGTTATTTTCCTCAAAAAATGTTTGAAATATTTTGAAGGATTCTTTAAAAACATTCATGTTTGTTTTTAAGGAAAATTATTTCCAAATTATTTTATGAATTTGCATTTTTAATGATTTATTTTCAAAGAAACTTTTTTTATCCAGAAAAGATTCAAGAGATTTATATTTCAAAAAACATTATCCATATTTTTTGGAATATTGTATCTATTAAATGGGTTATGTCGTGATAAAATTATTATGAAACATGATTCTTTTTCCATGGGTTATGCAATGATGAAAATATGAAATGATTATAAAACCTATCTATTTTCAATGGGTCATGATGTGATGAAATGATTATGAAATCTATTTTATTTCATGGATTATGATTTTATAGATGTTTTATGATATTTTGTAACACATATAATTTATTTTCATTATGTGACGTTGGTCAAATTATAAAAAATGTTGGTGGTTACATTATAACTAAAGATGGTGGTAACATTATAACCAAATATGGGTGGGACCTAAATCTCTTACCAATGAATTTGGTGAATATTTATATCTCATAATATAGATAGGAATTGAATGGGGAGTGAACCTGGTTCAGTAAAAGACTTTTCCCCCTATGATGATCTTGGGAGTGATCCTTGACTACTATGATGGTTTAGGGAGTGAATCCATTCCACTATGGTAGAAATGGTAGTGAGCCTTAAAAAATGTGGAAATGATTTTCTTTTCATATATATATGCCAAAATTCAAAGTCTTATTCCATTTTATTCTTTCATAGATCATGTTCTTCTATGTCTTTATGATTCATGTATTGTGAATTGATAATCTTTATGGAATGACTCATGATTATAATCTTTGATATACAGGGTATGATTTTAATATGTTATAATCAAGCTCCCATACCCTTGTGTTCATGTTATTATTATATTACTCCATTATTTACCCTTAATGACCATATGAGCTCATCCTTTCTAATATTTCTCTTCCCTGGTCATAAAGATAGGTTTTAAGTAGGGTATGACTATGAAGATTACTAAATGAGAATATCCTTGTATGATATGTTGATTAAATTTCACCAAGTTAGAAGACTGTGTACGAATTATCCAAATACTAAAAATTATGTTGTTCTTCAAGCATTTTTTATATAATTTATTTAATATTCATATAAAAATATGTAATATCCATGTATGAAAAGCCTGGTTTGGTATAGTTGGTATCATATAAGGATTATTTAACCTCCAGAAACTAGGATGAGGAAACATTAGTGAGATAACATGGGATATTTCTAATGATATGTCTAGGGATGACTTTATGGATATATCCAAGGATGAGTAAATGTATAGGAAAATTTCCTAGAATTTTGGTAAAGGATAGAGAAATTGGTTTCAAAGCAATTACATCCGATTTTGTATAATAAAAGTGGATGTGGCGCTGATAGAGAGTTACCAAGGGGTAATAACTCTAAAATGGGTTCATTGAGAGGGACTCAATCATCACTAGGTTCATAAAAATAGTCCTTGATGCACACCTTCTTTGACACACCTAAAGGATATTCTTTGTAAAATACCAAACTCTTTAGGAACCAACACGAATGATTTTAATATATGATGACACTGAATGACTAATATAAACCTAAGGATTCATAGATTAAAAATTTGGTTTCATTATTTAGACATTTTATATGCGATTTTCCATGATTATATGGTTCCTTACTATGATTATTTTTGCTTACACTATGTTTTCTGGTTTTAGTATATGTTGGTCACTAGATAGACCCCGGTTATCATTAAATGTGATAGACAATTTATTGATGATAAACCAAAGGTATTATAACTAGAGTGAATGATATTTGATTATTCCTAATCTATTATCACCATATATGATAAACAACTTTCACCTTAACCAACTATCATAGTCACTAAATAAGAGAATTATAGAGTTCATTGAGAGTTCGTGTGGTTGAGGCCATAGAGGAAAGCAGATTCATTTTTCTATATGTTAAGAATGTGGGTTTAATCACTCTAGGGTATGTATCAATGGAATGATAAGATGTTTTACATGTGGAGAAGAAGGAAATAGATTAATCAGTTATAGAGGAAAATGGAAAGTTAGGTTAATGCAATGGATGAGAATAATGGTGTCTCTAAGATATCATTGATAGTTGAATGTTTCAAATGTGGAAAGTATTGGAATTATGATAATAGATGTTTTGAGGAGAAATATCATAAATATAATTGTAAAGGTGGTACGAGTAATGGTGATACTTCATATGAGGACTAGAATCCAAAGATATATAAAATGTATGGGCTGTTCTAATTGTATTTTTTATGTTAAATGAAAGAAACATGATTAAATTGAGGTCGATGAATGTTAATACATGATTAAAATTTTATTTTGTATGAAATAGGTATTAAGGAATAATATGATGAAGCCTACATAATGGTTTGATAAGTAAGTGGGTTGATTAGTGTATTATTGTATTTCAATTCAAGGATTATATTATATAGAATCATGGAATAAAAAGGATTGTTCGGTATTTTTGTAAGGATTTGAAAATATTTGTTAAATGGTACTGATATACTAGAAAATTTATTTAATGGTAAGTTTATATTCATATATTACACATGATTAATGAAAATATAACCCATAAAATGTTCTTGATGTTGAGATAATTTTTTTGAGATAAAGAGATGTTGGATTTGAATACAGTAAATTGGATAGTATTGATGAACTTTGAACTGATTAATTATTTCTGGACAAATTGTTTTCTATTATCATTGATGTATTTTCATCATTATTAGATTTATGTAATATATTCAATAATCTATGGTTTTATTCAATGAATTAGAAAGTATGAATGTTTTAATTAACATTTTCTAATTTAGGTTATTACTATGTTTGAATAGAATACTTGATAAAGGTATGCACATATTTGGTTTGTGATAATCAAGAGAAATTATGTGATATATGGGGGATTAATGTTGACTTGATTTTAAAAAATCTAGTGAACTTATTTATAAATTTTGAATTTTTAAGGGTTATAAGTTGAACCATTTATGTAATGTTTTAAGTTAAACATTGTATATGGTTTTAGAGATTAACATATTACATCACTATATGAACATTTATCCATATGATATAACTTGTGTTGACTTTTTTAAACTTCATATTTAAGGAATTACTTATAATTCTTGTATGGATATTATTTAGTGCTTTAGACATGAAAAATTCATCTCTTAGAGTAAGATATGATGTTGAAATTGATCAATTCACAACCAAACGTTTAAATTGTGCTTATAAAATAAAAAAAGATATCTATTAAGTACATTTTAATATGTTCTTAGTCTTGATGGAAAAGGATTTCCCCAATGCTAGGAAAAGAATGTTAAAATAAAATGTGGCCCCATTACCATCATATTAGATGATATCAATGGCCTTTTTCACACCTCTTTGTTTAAGGATTTTTTGTCATTAACATTCTATTAAACATGTTCTATATCACTATCCATTAGTATTTGGGTGTTATTTTTCTCGTTTATGCATGTGATTTCACTTCCCACCCATGTTCTCCTATTTGGAAAACAAGTGTGTATGATTTGAGATTAATTTTACACATCCCTTTCACTTTTTCAGGAGTATGTTTTATTTACCCTTTTAATTATGTGGGTTTAAAAGAAGGTTTTTTCAAATGTTAAACCTTTTATGACCAAGAAAAATTTTGAGGGAAAAAGTAATTTTAAAGGAGGTAGAATGTAACACCCTGAGATTTTGTGAAATATTTTTTTTCAAATTAATTTAATATTTTTAAATTTTTCATTACATAAACTACTAATATAATATTACATTACCTTCAATAATGGAGTTTCACTGATAGCATGCATGACATGCAACATCGATCTTCAATGAACCATGAAATAATATTACTTTAAATATGACCATTATAACTTTGCCATTAAATAGGTGGGCATGAGTTGTATTAACTAATTTATGAAATATTCATATAAATTTCCTAAAAACTAAATATATTTATAGATACTTATTAAATAATCAATTAATTTTTAGTAAATTAATTACATGTATCAAAAATATGTTTCCAAAAAAAATGATTTTTATTAATTTTTGTGAGAAAATATTATTATTAATTTATGTTTATTTTAACAATATTATTTTATAAAATTAATATAATTTTTAAAATAAATATATTGAAATTAACTTTCTATGAAATATTTATATTTTTCTAGAAATATTTATTTTTTATTGAATAGTGAAAATATAATTTGTGTAAATCTCATTTATTTTCAATAAATTAGTAATTTAAATGCCCAATTATGTTTTAATGTAACTTAGTTATTTTTTATTTATATTTAATCCACCAAAATTTCTTTTCAATTAATTTTTTATTGTATTTTATTAAATGTTTATTTTCGGGTTAAAAAAATAGGGTTTTTTCTGAAAACTATTTTAAAGTGCATAATGCTTCACTATCTTAATTAGTTAAAAAGATATCTAATGAGGAATTTTTAAAATCAAATTTATATATTGTATATAAATATATTTTAATTTACATTTATACAATGATTATTATAGGACATAGATTTAATATTAAATTATCTTATGCTTCAAAGATACACTTCTCAAATACCCTCTTTTTCATCCCATCTACAGGAATTTGATGAAATTTGATATTTTCAAATATTATAAAATTTATTTTAAAAAATAAAATTAATTTTTTAAATGAGTATGTAAAAATTATTTTCGAGTGAATTTTTATAATTTTACAAGACGATAATTTTTTTGATGAATAATAACCAATGGTGGTTTTTAATAACATTTTTCATTTATTTTGAAACATTTAAAAATCAAAAAAAAATTGTTTTAGGGTGGTATTAAAAGTAAAATAAGGTAAATTATATATATATTAATTCAATTTATTTCATTGTAATTTTTCTTATTTAATATCGATTTAAAAACTTTGTAAACTTTTGGACATTTTAGTCTTTGAAAACGTGCTCTCTCGTAACATCTACAGGATTATTATTAAATTAAATTTTAAAACTTTTACAAATGGAATTCGGAAATTGGATTGAATATTTGGAATCAGAATATTTTATGTTATATAATGCGGTAAAATTAATTTTTTTCTCTAAATAATTGTGAAAATATTAAAAAAATAATAAGCACGTTTGAGGTAAAAATTGGTTTACCGGAGTTAAACAAAGAAGATAAAGGTTAAAATGATGATAAAACTTGTAAAAATCCTACTGGATGGAAATTTTTAAATTTAATTCTTACTAATTTTATATATATTTTAATTTTGAAGCTTCTTTTCTTGGTAATGACTTTATTACTTTGGAATATTTAAGGAAATTTCCTTGTAGCTTCTAAGTGGGTTCATTTCGCCCAACATAGAAAAGAAACAACACCATAGATCACTTATTCAAACCACAAAATACTTATATATCAATGAAACCCTACAAAAATATATTCCAAAAATACTTAAAAATGTTCTAAATCTTCTTGTCCTCCCAAAATACCAACACTAGCATCCTTAATAGGAGATCCAAAGGATGTTGTTCTATGCGATAATAATTGTGTTCACTAAGATCTTTATTTGTATTTATTATTTTTTCCACCATAAATTATGTCATAAAAAATAAAATAAAATAATACATATATATCAAATATACTAATTTGGTTTTATGATAATGTATGAACTTATATTCATCTCCACTTCTAACAAATGGAAAATGAAATCATTGATCGTTGGAACGACGAACTACCACCTTGTGAACCGATGTAGTTTGTTTCCTATCACCAAAATTCAAGGATGGATATAATAATGGATTTAAAATATTTATATATAATTTTATATAGGTATATACTTATGAAAATATGATTTCATTTATTCTTTCTTGCTTTACATTCCATGGGGAATTAGATAATGTCGCCCGAGTGTACAGCAGACTACCGCCTCAGAAAAAAATGTTATTCATTCACAATTTACATGGAATGTAACAAAGATGGATTTAATGAAAATATGTGATATATATGACAAAAAATAATTATTTAATTTCAATATATTATTTACCTTTATTTCTTTTAATCTATCAGGAAAATCGAAACATCGTTCATGCGTACGTACGCCCTACCATATCCATGATTAGTTTATTTCATTTTCTATCTATAACTATTATAGAATAAAAAAGAAACATATATACTGAATATATTTTATATTTATATCATATTTAAAATTATATATTTTATTTAACCATGATCAATGTAGGATTACCAAAAATAAAACACGAAACATACATGAAAAACAAATCACTTATTTCCCAAAACATGATTTTAACATGGAAATGTTAATAAACAGGTAATAAAATGTCTTAAGTAAATTATATATGGTAAGATATATATATATTTAAAAATGTATAATATTTTTAAAATAAAACAAAATTAAATATTAATAAGGTTCAAACATGTACAAAGGATGTCGATATATATGGTAAGGTATTTCGATCTCACTTTTATTTTCTATAAGAAACAAGTCATATTCACCTTGTATTTATTTTTTGTGGTATATATAATACCCATGAATATATTTTATAGTTATTATATTGAAAATTATATATATTATATAGCCATTTTAGGATCTCTATTTATTTTATATTATGTTTCAAATGTTACTATAGTGGTACTGTTTTAGGGTATAATCTCATCATTTATCGAGATTGTTTTTGATTAGGTATCCAATGTTAAAATATCATGAACTAACTTGCAATAACTCTCATAAATTTTATTATACTCCTGTAATTCATAACATTTTCAATTAAAACACCCATTTTTTCTCAATTTTTTACTTAAAATAATTGAGATTTGTTTTTTTAAGAAAATTCGACTTTATTTCTATCTTTGGTCAGAAATCTCTTTTCTTCCAATAACCATGTCATCTAAAATTGTTTTAAAAAATGTTCTAATACTATAATATTATTTTTAAAATAAAATTTTATCCATTTTTTGAATTTTTAAAAGTTTTTTTAAAAATTGATATTCATGTCTCTTTATAATCAATTCTTTTTTCCCTTTTACTAAAAATTTTAAAAGAATATTTTTTTTACAAGCCATTCATGAATAATATTTCCTATTATCATGACCTATAATTGATTTCAAGATTCCATTAAATGTTTTAGAAGTAATTTTCAACGAAAAATTTTAACTTCATATTTGGTAAATGTTTAAATTTTAAAGAAATGATTTAAAAATGAAAACCATTTTCAAAATGTTTTCGTTTTTTAAAGTGTATTTCAAAGTGAACAACATTATTTTCCTCAAGAAATATTTTCAATAATTTTTAATGATTAATTTATATGTTTTCCTATTTATTTTTAAAATTAAAATATGTCTAAAAGATATTATTAATTTTTAGATTTAATAATATATTTTTAAAGAAAATTTTTTTCCTCATAAAATGTTCCAAGTGATTTATCTTTCAAAAATAATTTTCCATATAAGATGAAATTATTATATTTAATTTATGATTTACTAAATATCTAAACTACGTATTAAATTATTAGTATTTTTCTGAATGGTTTATGATGAAAATATTTTTATGAAACCCATTTATCTTTCACGGGTTATAGCATGATAAAATTATTTTGAAACTGGATTATTTTTCCACAAGTTATGCTATTATGAAATAATGAAATTATTATGAATCCTGTATCTTTTCTAAAGGTTATTATATGATGAAATTTGTATGAAACCTATTTCATTTCCTGGGTAATGTTATAATGATTATTTTATGATCTTGTGGAACACATATTGTATAATTTTCATTATATTGTTGTGGTTACATTATAACCAAGGATGGTGGTTATGTTATATCCAAGGTTGGTGTTTATGTTATAACTAAAAAAGGGTGGGACCTATATCTCCCTTTAATGAATTAGGTTATGATATATATCTCATGAGATATATAGGATTGTAACATGGAGTAAAACTAGTTCAGTAAGGGACATTGTCTACTATGGTGGTCTTATGAGTGAACCTTGACTACTAAGATAGTTTAGAGAGTGAACACAATCCACTATGATATCCTTATAGTGAGCCCTAACTATTATGGAAATGATTTTCTGTCCTTATGTGTATTCCAAAATTCCATTTCTTATTTCAATTTTAGGCTCTCATGGATCGTGTTCATTGATTTTCATTATGATTCATGTCTTCTGAACTGACAAATATTTATTCCATAACTCAAGATTCTGATCATTGATATGTAAGGTATGGGTTTTATATGTTATTTTCATCTTCTCATACCCTTTTGTTCATGTTATTCTTACAAACCTCCCTTGTTTACCCTTACTAATAATAAAAACTCACCCATTCTTTTGTTTCATTTATATGTGTTATTAAGAAAGGATTTAATTAGGGTTTGTTTGTAAAGAGTAGTAATGGAGAAAATCGTAATGGGATGAATTTTTGTTCTTTCCACAAATTATAAGATTGTGTGCCTAGTATCCAAATTCTATAAACTTTTACGATCCTTGGGCATGTGTTTGTGAGATATATTTAATGTTCATCAATATTGATGTAATATCCTTGAATCAAAAGCCCAGTTCGCTATATGGAATCCCAATTCCATCCACCATATTCAGGATTAACTCTTTACACAACACATGGTTTGTGTCACTCACCTAAAAATAAAATCTAAACAAGTTCATGAATATCCGAATTCATCCCATGTGTAAGGTATAAAGACATTTCCTGTAAATTGTTCGAATTAATTGATATTGATAATTTCCACATGATTAATATTGTATCCATATATAGTTAACTCCCATATTTCTAGAAAAAAGAATAAGCCTCCAGGTCAATGGTAAGTCTTATTAGATCACTCGAGGGGTGATACACACTGAGAGGTAGGTGATTCAGTGTGTATAGTTACTAAAATCCACTTCATAATCTCATTATTATTCTTAAATTATCTCTCATGATTCTAATTGATTCCAAAGGAAAAGAGAAATTAATTTTTTTAATGAGTTTGATCTCATTTATGTATAACTACATCCCAGGTGTGTTATTGTTATTATCACACACACAGTCCCTTTCTTATTGTGAAAATAAACTCTAATAAGGGTATAAACTCAATATTTTCCAATAGATTGAGACAACCAATTACAATATCACATCATCAAAAAAACAACTACTTTTGAATAATGATAAATGGTGAGAGTAAAATCCTTCACTTAGTATCTTGATGATGACATTCTTCTTAATTATTTTACAACAATCTACCACTATATTTCTCAATGTTTCTTCATATTCTTTTATATAGTAGACTATCAGTTCCTCTTTCTCATAATAACCCACACATATCTTTATTAATTTCTTTTCATTTATATTCACTGAATATTCTATGAATATTTCTTCCATATTAAAATATGGAAACATCCCTTGTTTTTCTATGGCACAAATCTTATTTAGAACTAATTCAAGATTGGGTAAAATATCTACCTTTAATCCCCCCTTAATAATTGCGTATATTTCTTTATAATAATAATCTAAATTTTCATGGGGTTATTTTTAATTTAAGTTCCCAAAATAATATATAGAATTTTATTTACATGATATTTTTACATTATCATTGTGATATGGAATTTCATTTTGTACACATAGAACTCACTAAATATTAGTTTATTCTCCCTCATATGGTTTATCCCCTTTGATATTCATATAAATCATGATCATGTGTATATCATGATATTTGATCTATGAATAAAATTACACTTGAATATTTTGAGTTGAATATTCCTTTAATTTCATTCCCTGGAAAAATAAACTCTAGAATCTCATAATTTTTCTAAATAAATCATCATACATGATTCTCATAGATGAATTATCTTATGCATAGTTAATGTAAAACAATTATATTAAGGGGTATAAAAATTCATATGGGATCTGATTTTCATTCCATATAAAGTTTCATTTATCACTCTTTACACGAATAGATGAATTACCATACACATCTATAAAAAATTTTATGAGAAAATAAACACGTATGATATTTCCCTTTTTCTATTCTACCAACTCAAATGTCCTAAATCCGTAACAGAAAATAATATGAGATAATGAAATACATGTGTATGATATTTTAATTTTTCAATTATTCAAAATTCAAATCTATATTAGATATCACAAAGGATATTCTATACTTTCACCTATAAATGTTGGGCCATCTGAATTCATTTTGGTGCATCATCAAATAACACAACTCATCATGAAAGAACTCAGTCTAAGATCAACCACATCATATCGACCACCAAACAACCTCAATCGACCTTTTGAATGATTAGCAGAATGAACACATCACTAAACTGAGTCAAATATAATAAAAAAATTGTTTCTTCCACTCAATTAGATACCCTTAGAGGATGGTGAATTAGCATATGACAAATTAAAACAACTTCCCCTTATGATCTATTTTTTTGTTAGAAAAAACTCTATTCTCCCTCTTTACCACTATAGAGTATGAAAAAATATTAAAGTATGCTTAGGATACAATAATTTTACTAGGTTTACCCTCATTGTGATACATCAAAGGGGTGTACACTGGCGATGTGTTGATGTACCAATTTCACTATAAGAGCATTGTTGTTTACAAGTTCGAAGTGGACCCATTATCCCTCCTAATTTAAAACCAATAACAATTTGAAACCTCACTACACTCTCAAATAATGTATTCTCACTACCTTTTCAGAGGATCCACTCATATTTTATAGACTTGTAGGACCATTCCTTATCTCAAATGAATGCATCCTTCACTGTATGTAGATGCTCTTTTGATGTCCCATTTTCATCCACTGATGAATACTACTTTACCACAGTACTACTAGAATACTCCAAATATTTCCTACAACCCTTACTATGTCTTGATAACAAATTTAATACCTCTCTCCCATGATTACACTTTTTTCATGAAACACCCCTTGTTAGAAACTTCAATCTTACGTGCAACTAAAATCTTATGCACAACTTTCTTAGCTTGCACGAAGCAAAAAATCTTTTGTGGAACTCCCTTTGCTTAAAATTATTATGTGACCTGGAGCTCAGATTCTCTATAAGTGTTGATATAATTTGAATGATGGTGCTAACCTCTTATTTATAGGCAAAGCTGACCCCTACGTGGATGATTCACTACGTCTCACAAGATCATCATCGAGCGCGCAAAGACCAATTTGACATCACATTTGGCACGTAAGTTCCTTTCGCATGAACTCATCTTTTGTGAAAACTTCCCATTATTTTGTACACATCATGAAAATTCCATTTTATTATGTTCTAATCTTAAAACATTCCTTAAAGTTAAATTTCCATACCACCTTCAATCTTGTGTGCAACTTACTTTTCCAAAAAAATGTATCTCTGTTTTCTTATTTTGAGGACCAAAAATCTGGAAAACACAAGATAAAGGTGACACCTTTTATCTATTCATTTTATACCACCTCTAGACCATCCATTCCTTTTTCATGAATTTTGTTCAACATAGGTAGTCAATAATATCACTTGAACATGAAAATTCACCATGGGAACTCTCTTTGTCAACAAACTAACCCTCTTTGTCAACAAAGACAATCACTTAATAAATAATTCAATGTTACCTAGAAGGATTTTTTTCCAACAAAATTAAACTAAGCATGATGTAAAAGTGACCATATGAATATTTTTCCATCCATTAGTCTAGAAATTCCATGCTTTATGCATTTCAAATTGTTTCATCTTCAATCAATCTCAGGGATTCTCAACATCATAAACTGATCTCACAAAACTACTTGGAAACATGTGACTCATACCTAGAGATATCCATATTCAAAATTAAGTATTATATAGTACTTACAGATCATTATTATATGTATTTAGTATGATGAGTATTATATAAATCATAAAACATATGATTTATTGAAAAACAATACAACATTATCCTCAAGAATGCCCAATAATCTCCACCTAAGTATTTGTTGTCAATACCAAATATGTATCTACCATTCCATGATAATAAGACCAAAGATAGTAATAATTATATATCATCTCAAACTACTTGAAAAATAAATTATGGGTCAATAATCTATAAATTTATGTGAGATAGGTCTATGAAGAAAAAAAGTGTGATAAAATCATTCATCATTTTATTCCATCAAAACTGCTGAACAGCACCACATCTATCACACTCTAACTTTTATTTTCCTTATTATTATTTTTATTTATTATTATTTGGTATTTTTTTAATTTTAGTGTTTAATTCCTTCAAATGTTTAAGTTATATAGTTTCTGGGAGGTTATTGGTGTTGCGCATGGTTTGGTCGAAACCATGAGACCTCCTGATAGAAGGGGGTTTTTTAATTTATTTTATTCTTAGAAAATTTATCTCATGTGTGTAGTTAATATTTTATCCCCATCCAAGATATTCATAGTAAAAATAATGTGATGGATTGGGGTGTTTTCAATTTGATTCATGACTTGTGCATAGTTTGGTGTAATACTGCAGAATGAATGTGAGGGTGTTTGAAATTTTAAAAGCTGTGTTTAGAATGGTTGCTTCACAATTTCCTTATCATGTAGACAAACTATGCGAGTGAGGTTTTACCTTACAATGCAGGGTGTGTGGTTGGTTCACTGTTTGGTAAACCATATGACCTAACCATGTTATTTACCTAGAATCCATAAATCTTGAATTTCCTAAACTACCCTCATAAAAATAAAATCCCCAGTTAGTCCCCCCATTCCCCACCCGATTTTGGCACACAAATGGATCCCCAAACCCATATCCCTTTGATACCCATCTATGTTTTTAAGATCATCCATTTTTTATTGATAACTATCTCCCACTTTTGGAACCCTTTTATCCCATATATCAACCCTCCATTATTTTCCCCTCCACTATTTGGCTTGTTTTATTTATAATCCAAACCTAAGGGTGAGGTTTGTATCATTTCAGTTTCTTTCTTGTATTTTAGGTTGTGTGGTTGGTCTATTGGACTTTTTTCATCTTGTTTCGCATGTATTCATCAGGTTCATGGGCCATTTATTTAGGTTTATATGTCCATTTCCTTTCTAAAACTTTATATGTGATAATTGATCCAATATAAATTTATTTTGATTTTTTTCTCATGTTATTAATCTTTTAAATATAATTTTCAATCTTTTCATGTTCATGATTTGATTGAAATTGTGTTCTATAATTATTTCCATAATTATTCCTTGTGTTCGAAGTAAATGCATACTAGTTATTTTAGAAATGATTAAGTGAATCATATATAAAATTATTGGGTGATTCAGATGATTACATTAATTTATAAAAAAAATGTAATTTGACTTATGGATTAAATATATATTGGATTGAGTTATTAGTATTTTTAGTGTCTTGGAAGGTTTTACTTTAAAAATCGTATTCTATAATATTTCATTGATTTATGTTCATTAATATGAACCTTTGACATTCTAATTGATGCAAATATATATTTTAGGAAGATATATACATATTTATATGTGTACGTATGTGCAGATATAAATGTGTGTATGTATATAAAAGAAACATTCATGTAAGGTCTTCATTAATACCTTGGTATTCGTAAATGATTTTTTTCTCCTAAATATTTTCCAAATATGGTTCAATATTGGTGTTTCCTAAACCTTAATTTAGGGGAGTATTTGGAACCTGGAAAATATGTTTTGGTGGTCACCTTGGATTAGGAAATTATTTTTATGACAACCCTGCTCTTTATATCATACTTAAAATGTTTAATTACAAAAAACTTTAACATGGTACAACATAGTAGATCGATAGTTCTAGTGTCTTTGGGGATTAGGAACATTACATAACAACAAAAAATATTAAGTACACATCTGTATTGAAAAATTATTTTACATGACCACACACATTTTTTCGTACGAAGCATTGCATGGGATAACCTGAGGATATTCATCAGAAAAGGGTGACCTATAAAGCCCAGTAAGGGAGTAAAAAAGTCATAACATGACTAATTTAGTACGTGTTATGAAATAGGTATATCAATGGAGCTTAAAAGAAACATGAACATAAAGGCATGATATAATATGATTATCATAACATGGAAATGTGGCAACAACACTTAACATGGTATTAACATGATCCAAGTCTCATTGCACATGGATCATGAGTAGCCCCTCATTAAACGTTAATTAGAAAGATTAAACCCTCATTTCACTTAATGTATCGTGACACTAATCTTTACCCATTGCATTGGAGCACTATCAGGGAGCATCCTTCTTAAACATTTCATTTCATCCATAAGTGTGCCACATTGATCATATAACAATGATTCATTAAACATCATCATTTATTCCATAATAATGAAATGTGGAATTAATACAAGAAACTATATAATATATAAGTTAATTTGAATAATGTTGAATACCCTTGATAGTGGAATGGGCACGATATTCACTACACAATGACTTTGGCTTGGAAAATCGTGGTGCAATTTCGGCAGCAAAACGACATGACATAAGAATTCAAAAAAATGGATAATGATAGATAAAGGGGTGTATCCTCATATTTATATGAAATTGAAATTAAGGGGGTCATATATATACATTTACTATCATAATTAATGGAATTTAGATTCCTGAAACAAAAGAATTGCTTGAATGAAAATGAGGAGAGAGAAATCCCTTACGGAATTTTGGCATGGTAACAGGTGTACTTGGGAAGCATTAATGAGAGATAAAGGGTTCTACCATCATTAAAACATGAGAAAGGAATTATGGGGGAGGTGATAAATTATATCTCAACATTTTTAATTGAAATTAAAATGGTATAAGAACATTATCAAATTTTCACAAAAATGAGAAAGGAAGAAATCTCTTACTTGGATGTGTGATCCCAAAGTCTTGGAAGAGGCATGAGAGAGGATTATTAGGAGCTTTGGGAGCCTCATGAGGATACTATAGAGTGGAGGTCAGAGTATGGACGTGCTCCAAGGGGTTTATTGAAGAGTAATGGGAGCTTGTGTGGGTTTATACATGAAAAGTGAGGGAATTCAATATTATTTTGGTTTTAGACACCGCACATTAAAATAATCAAAACAACAAACCAACCTATAGTTTTTTCACATGATTTTTAAAAAATGGAGTTGAAAAAATATTTTATAATTACAATTTTCTAGATACTTAAAATATTAGTCTTGATAAAGTGGAGGTGAGTCACACTCTCAAGGAAAACATTTTAAAAGGTTAAAATATTTTATAACCTTTGGAGGGAACCCTAAAGCATTGTAAAATAAATAAAACAAACCAAAAATCAAATTATTTTAAAGTTAAAACATTTATTTGACGAAATTCATGTTTATAGTATTTTATTACATCACTATTGGGTTTTTATGATGTCATAAAACACATTATATATTTAAACGGTATTTAATTTGTACCCAAAAAATTGGTTGTCTCAGAAAATTATGAAAAATTCACCATTGGAAAATTTAGAAGTCCTGATTGAAAAAATAATATTCATTTTATCTAAATAATTTTCTTAATATGTGAATTTTTAATTTTAAAATAAAAATAGACATTTATCAAAAATTCATGGGTTTTGACAAAAATAGCTTTCAAACCTTAATAAAAATTACAATTGTATTGATAAAAATTATATAATCATTTATATTTAACAAAAATAATGTTAGTAATAAAATTTCAATAAAAAATTATTGAACTCAAAAATCCATTAATTAATTAAAATATATTTCTTAATTGAATATTAATGAAAAATTCTACTTTTTTCTTTAAAATCTATTTACAAAGTAACGATAATGAAATGAATGTATATTCTCTTTACAAAAAAATGTACATAATCATAGTGATGGGGTATTATTACATATCCCCTTATAACACCTACATAAGACCAAAGGGTAAGGTGTGTGATGATGAAATACACTTGGGATGGCTCGGATAACATCGCCCGGGTGGTAATCTCTATCAACTTCAAATTCTCCCATAGTCAGTTCCATTAAAGCTTAACATGTTGAACTTGCCTTGGTCTTAGTCAAAATAGAATCCCAATGAAGCTAAATCTTTTCCAAGCTCCAAAAAATGGGCTTCATATGGTTCAATTCTACTAGACAAGTCCATTTCTTCCTTTTTCAAAGTTAATTGGATTCGTTAAAGCCCTATATTTATACTAATCATGTGATCGTTGTTCAACAACTATATTAGAAAAAGTCACAATTCTTAACAGTATTTCAAAATAAAAAAAAACATAAAACCAAGTAAGTTCATATGTTATATAACCATTTTACTTAATAATACATATAATTATATCAATAGGAATTTTCATTAATGAAAGCTCAGGTCATTAAAATATTACCCCTTAAGAAATTTATCCCTCAAAATTTCCTTTTTCCACACTAAAATTGAAGCATGTGACTATAATTCATCACTTCATCTAATTCCCACGTCGATACTTCAAACTTGTGGTTTTTAAAAAACACCTTGATTAGGGGCATTGATTTATTTCGTAGAACTGTTTCTCTATGATCTACGATCTTCACAGGCTTCTTTTCATAGAAAGGTCATTCTTCAATGGTACCACCTATCGATTGAGTACATGTGATGGGCTAGGAATTTACTTCCTAAAGAGTGATACATGGAATACATCATGTACTTTTGACAGGTTCGGTGGGAGTTCTAGTCATTATGTCAATGCTCTAATGCGATCAAGGATCTGAAAAGGCCTAATGTACCTTGGATAAAGCTTTCCATTCTTCCTAAATCTCATAACTCTCTTCCATGGTGATATGAGGAGGAATACCATGTCTCTAACATTAAACTCTATATTTCATCGACGATTATTAGCATAGCTCTTATGTCGACTCTGAGCAGCTTTAATGTGCTGATGGATGGTCTTAACCTCCTCCACCATTTCTTCGTCCATTTCAAGACCGAGTAGTTTTCGCTCCCCAACATCATCCCAACATGTTGGTGTTTTACACCTCTTCCCATAAAAGGCTTCATTAGGACCCATTTGGATGATTGAGTGGAAACTATTGTTGTAAGATAACTCAACTAAAGGAAGATGTTGATCTCATCCTCCTTTGAAGTCCATTGATAATGCTCTCAACATTTCCTCAAGTGTTTGTATAGTCCACTTATATTGGAAATCAGTTTGAGGATGATAAGTCATACAGAAGTTCACCTCAGTATTCATAGAATGCTGAAGACTCTTCCAAAATATTAAGGTGAATCTTTTATCTCTATCGAATACAATAGATATTTTTACCCCATGAATCCTTACTACTTCAATGATATATATTTTTTCTAGTTGATCTAATGAAAAATAATCTCCAATTGCAATGAAGTGTATAGTCTTTGAAAGAATATCCCCAACAACCTAGATATCATTGTTTTCTTTAGATTTATTCAAAATTTTAGTGACAATGTCTCTAGTGATGTTATCCAATTTCCATGATGGTATGGGTTATGGTTGCATCATCCTCTTAGACATCTTTCACTCAGCCTTCACTTTCTGACATACTAGACACTTTGATTTATACCCATTTGTCTCATTCTTCATGTTATCCCACCAATAATGCTCTTAGATATATTGATACATATTTGTGTTTCATGTGTTAATGGAGAAATTTGAACTGTGTTCATCATCCAAATGTTTATTTTTTAACTCTGTATTTTATGGAACACATAGTCTTGTCCCAAAACTCACACTTTCTTTACTCTAAATAGAGATTCTACTTTCTCAAGGTCTCTAGTACAGTTCTTAGATGATCCACATGCTACTTCTTGGTTATGGAGTATATAAGAATATCACTGATAAAGACTACCAAAAAATTTTCGAGGTAATCTCTAAAGACTCTATTAATAAATTCCATGAGGATTGCTGGATCATTAGTGAGTCGAAAAGGCATTACAAAGAATTTATAGTTCTCATACCTTGTACGAAAAGCAGTCTAGGGGATATCATTCTTCTTCATCCTTACTTGGTAATATCCCAGCCACAAATCCACCATGGATAATTATTGTGCTCCACATAGCTGATCGAACAAGTCTTCAATTTGGGGAAAATGATACTTTTTTTATCATGATTTTGTTTATCTCAAGATAATCAATACTAAGGCGCATTGACCAGTCCTTTTTCATGATGAAGAGGACTGGTTTACCCCTTGGTGAAGCACTTGGGTGTATAAACCCTTTATCCAAATTATCTTAATGTTGTTTATTCCGCTCTATAAGCATCACAAAATCCATTCTATATAGAGTTTTTATATTTTAAATTCCCTAGGTATAATATCAATTGATAATTTAACATCACTTCTAAGGGGAAGACTAGTCAATTCCCTGGAAAAAACTTCATATAATTCTCTCACATTAGGCATTTTTTCAAGGATAGTTGCTTCTTTGGACTCAATATTCTGATAAAGATACTAGTTCTCATAGGGCAGTAATATCAATTCTTGAGATGATGGAGATAAATAAGATTAATCCACCTCATTGCACTTGTATAGAATGAGGGGTCGATTCGCCATAGGAGAGTGATTTCCCACTCACAGAAATTTATGTTGGATCTATATAAAGAAATTCAATCCATGCCCACAATTGAATCAAATTCCACTAGAGGAAGTTTGATGAGGTTATCCATGAAGTTCAATCCACAAATTGTGATAGGGGGATTTATATTTTTGGGATACAATGATTGTGCCATTTTCCATTCTCACCAATATCTTTACTTCCATGATTTGAGGTGGTGTTGGTATTGTTCTAATAAACTTTCAGGATACAAAAGAATGAGTATAACCAGAATCAAAATGTATGTTCTCTATTCTTGAATGAATAACTAGCGTACCTATCACCACATAATTTTCAGGGTTCACTTCGGTAGTAGTGCTGAAAAAACCTCTCCCTTTCTGCCTTGGTGGTTCTTGGTTGCCTCCGAAAACCCATAGCATCGGGCACTGGTTTTCAAATTTCCTGGGTTCTTTGTAGTTAAAGCATTGAAAACTGTGATGAGGGTTAAATGGAGAATTCATCTCCTCTTTCCAAGCCATGTATTTTTTTAGTAGTTAATTCTAAGGTTCCCTTCTCTTCCACACCTAAATCATTTCCACGTCCCCTTCAGGCAATTTCCAGTGTTCTTTTTTCTACAACTTTGGTAAGTGGGGTGCTGGATTTTCATAGCACCATTGGATTTATCCATCGAACTGCTAGAATTGATGTACACCTTACGATTCTTATCCCATTGATATCCATGAGATTCTATGATCACCATTTTGACTATGAGGGTACATTGGACAATTTCCTCATAGCTCTCGAAGTCATGGATCACCAGGCTTTTCGTAGGCTAGGTTTTAGCCCACCAAAGAAGCAGTAAACCTTGAATTCGGTGGAAAATAAATATGGAGGGGTTTCACGCAAGACTTGTAAAGTTTTCCTCATATGATCTTATGGATTATTCATCTTTGTTATTGAGGGAACGAATGTCCTTTCTATCTTTAGTCAGAGGGTGCATGAAAATTATTTATCCAAAAACATTTTCCTAAAATCCTTCCACTACAATACCTTGAACTCCTCCCCAGGCTTCGTATTTTTTATCATTGTCCACCATTGATCGGATTCACCCTCAATATGATAATCATCCAGAAGAACCTTCTCTTGCTTAGAACATTGAATAATGGAGATGATCTTTTCAATAGAGTTGATCCATTTCTCTGTAATTAAGGGATCAGATGATTCATTGAAAGAATGAGTCATTTGTCCCATGATGATCTCTCTTATGACTTTTTATTTATTATGGGGGGTTGACTATTCCTATTGACCCATGATTGTATTCAAAAATGAGTTAACTAAGATATTATCATGATAAATTTCATGATTCCATCTCCCATTGGATTGGGCATCCCATTTGAATAGTCAACACATTGATTATCGCATCGGTTGTTAGCCCAAGTCCTCATAATACCGGACATTGGTAGGAATAAAAGTAAATTTCGGGGCAACTCATAAAGGATAATCCAAATACAAAATCTATGACTTATAAATTACTTTTATTTTTTTAACTTATGAATTTATAGGATTTAATCTATGTTATCCATGATCTACTTCCCAACATATATTCTTAGGGGCATTTTTTTATTCCCTTAACAATGGTTCATTCAAATCTTGTGAATTTACCAAATCATATCCCCCAGGAGTGTCGTAAAATAGAGTGCAACAAGGCCCATTTTTAGGCACTAGTTCTTATTTAATTCTAGATCAAAGCGGTGTTTCTAGGTGTTACCCCAAGATACTTATGTGCCAGAGTCACTTCTATCAGCTCATATCCAGAAAGGGATGTATTTTCTTCATAAACCATTTACTCCTTACTAACCAAAATTTTGCGATGTTTTTTATTTTACTTAGTCTTATCCCAAAGGCTTTCATTGGGTTTTCTAATCCTAATCACAAAAATAACTAAACATATCCTCTGATATCAACTATAACAACCCTACTCTTTATTTCACACTTAAAGATAATTTATTACATAAAACCTTCACTTAGTACAACATATAAGATTGGTAGGTCTAGTGTCTTAGGTACTTAGGAACATTACATAACATCATAAAACATTAATTACACCTCATTATTGAAAACTTCTTCTACTTGCCCACACACAATCCTTATTACTTGGCATTGTATAGGATAACCTGAGGACATACAACAGAAAATGGTGATCTATAAAGCCCCATAATTGAGTAAAAAAGGAATCACATGAATAATACAGTACATTTTAGCAATAGGAATATCAATTGAGAATAATAAAAACATGAACATAAATACATGATATAGCATGATTATCATAACATAGAAATGAGGCAACAACACATAACATGCTATTAGCATGATCCAAGGCTCATTGCACAGAGATCATGAGTAAAACATAATTTCACATGAATTAGAATTAGTAAAGCCTCATTGCACTTGATGTATCATGATACTAATCTTTACCCAATGCATTGGAGCACTATCATGGTTCACCCTTCTTAAACATTTCATATCATGCATAAGTGTGCCGCATGGATCATATAACATGGATTCATTAAACATCATAATTTATTCCATGATATAGGAATGTGGAATTAATATATCAAACTATATAATTAATAATTAAATTTTCATAAAGGTGAATACCCTTGATAGAGATATGGGAATGGTATTCACTACACAATGACTTTGGCTTGGAACATTGCTGTGCAATTTCAGCAGCATAACGACATGATATAAAAAATTCAGAAAAATGGTTGATGAGAATGAAAGGGGTGCCTCATAGTATTTAAATTAAATGGAAATTAAGGGGGTTATATAGATACATGTCTAAAAATATGTAATTGAATTTATATTAATGAAACAAAAGATTTTTTTGAATGTAAATGAAGAGAGAGAAATCCCTTATAGAATTTCGTATGGTAACGGGTGTACATGGGAAGCATTAATGATTGCAAAATGTGTCTATAATCATTTAAAAATAAGTAGGGAACTATGGAGGAGTTTTAAATTCATACCCCAATATTTTTAATTAAAATTAAAAGGTTATAACAACATTATCAATTTGGAAAAAAATGAGAAAGGAAGAAATTCCTTACTTGGATGTGTGATACCAAAGGCTTGGGGGAGGCTTGAGAGAGGATTATTAGGAGCTTGGAGAACCATGGGAGGATAATAGAGGGACGAGGGTAGAGTAAATATGTTATCCAAGGGTTTTGAGTGAAGGGTAATGGGAGCTTGGGTGGGTTTATATAGGAAAATAGGGAGAAATATTTATTAATTAGGTTTTGGATAGCATACATTAAACTAATCAAAACAATAAACCAAACCATGGTTTTTGACCATGATTTTTGAAAAAGGGGATTGGAAAAGTTATTTTCTAAGTCCAATGTTCTAACTTCTTAAAATATTAGGATTTGTTATGAGGAGTTGAGTCACACTCTCAAGGAAAACATTTATAAAGGTTAAAATATTTTATAAGCCTTGGAAGGTCCACTAAAGCTTTGTAAAATAAATCAAACAAACCTAAAATCAACTAATTTTAAAGGTAAAACATATATTGGCAGAACAGAATATTTTTTATGTTTTATTACATCACTATTGGGTCATTATGATGGTATAAAACACATTATGTATTTAAATGAAATTTAATTTTTGCCCAAAAATTCAACTGTCTGATAAAATTATGAAAAATTCACCATTAGATAATTTTGATGTCCTGATAAAAAAATAATACTAATTTTATCTAAATAATTTCATAAATATGTTAATTTTTCCTTTTAAAATATAAAGTGACATTTATAAAAAATTCATGGGTTTTGAAAAAGACATCTTTCAATCTTTAATAAAAATTACAATTGTATTCATAAAAATTATATAATAATTTATATTTCAAATAAATTAGTTTAGTAATAATATTTTATTAAAATATTATTTATTTTTAAACTCCATTAATTCATCAAAATAGATTCCTTAATTGAATATTAACCAAAAATTTTATTTTTTCTTTAAAAACTATTTACAATGTAATAATAATAAATTGAATGTATATTCTCTATAAAATTTTATTGTACATAATAATAGTTCTATGGTCTTGTTACATAACCTCTTATAACACAAACATAATACCAAAAGGTACGGTGTTCAATGGTTACAGACTCTTGGGGTGGCTCAGATAACATCGCTCGGGTGTTAATCTCTATCAACTTCTTCTTCTCCCGTAGGCAGTTCCATTCAAACTTAACATGTTAAATCTCAGATTGAGATTGGTCAAGAGAGAATTCCAATGACACTACCTCCTTTCCGATCTCTAAAAAATTTGATTCATATGGATCAATTCTACTGGATGAGGCCATCTCATCCTTTGTCTAAGTAAATTGGATTTGTTAAAGACCTATATTTATACTAATCATGTGATCACTGTTCAAGGACTATATTAGCAAAGTTCACAATTATTAATGGTACTTTAAAATCCAAAAACCTAAATAAAGGATTTCATATATTACATAACCATTTTACATAATAATTCCTTTAATTATTCCAATAGAAATTTTCATTAATGAATGTATGGGTCGTTACAGTTTTTCGAAGAAACAATTTTTTTCTAGAAAATGATAATGAATTTAAAAGGAAAAGTGTTTGTTATAACATTTAAAATGTTTGATTTTGAAGGTGTGTGTCACCATAGAATTTCTCTATTATAAGGAGGGACTTCACAAGGATGGTATCTGGTGGTTTGATTTGCATGTATATTGTCTTATGATGATTCTTGGTAGAGATTTTATATTTTTATTGATCTCATCACCTCTCTCTTTACTATTATCATGGTATAATAGGAATTGTGGTGTGGCTCAAGATATTTTTATATCTAGTACAATTGAGATGGACCAGATCCCTTATGGTGTGGGAGACCATAGGGGTTTCTTCCACCAGTGAGACCATTTGAGGGTGATATAGTTGTTTATAGACTTAGGAACTTCATTGATAGGCCATCAGATGGTTATAAACTGAGTGCGTCTCAGGTCTCCTCGCTTGATATTTAGGAATTTTAACATCATTACATAATTTTTATTTCATACTGTTTATTGGAACTTTAATTTCATATTCTTCTTCACTTATATTTTAGTATAGATTATTATCTCTATTATATTGTTTCATTTTGATATATCTTGTTGATTATAGCTAGTTTTCATCTCTATTAATTAAATATTTTCCAAGGTTGTACTCTTTCCTTTGGACAGGTTTCCAAATTTGAGGTTGAAGTTGGAAATTACTTATAAGAAATTTTTTAAATGGGTTGTAAAAAGGATTTTGTGAAAATATGTCTTGGTTTTATAAAATGAAAAAATATATCTTCTATTTAAATTTTCAAACCATTGTTGATGGAATGTTTTAGGAAAATAAATTCGTGAATTCTATAGTGTTTGCCTACAAAGTTATTGTATGGTCTCACACTACTTATTCCACTCAGTGATAATAGAAATGAGATATTTTTCATGTTTACAGTTTGTTCCGAAATTACTCAATGAGATGTTTGGTTATTATGAATTGATGGGGACCAACAAGCAATATGGATACCTTTGGGGTATTTTTTATTTTTTATTTCAGATTTATCATCTTAGTCAGCCTCCCTGTATCTCGATCTTGTGTTTATTCTATTATTTCTATGTAGTTCTATGATTATTATGGTTATTCCATGACTTTGTTTTTTTATTCGTAGTTATATTTTTGTGCATAGAATCTAATATATAGGCTTCCCATGTTAAGATTCGTGAAACAATATTTTTTTGATTATTATTTAATTCGTAAAAATTACCTCCACTAATTACATATGATGAATTCATGCTTAACGTCAACCCAGGGGAGTAAGAGATTCCCCTGGGGTATGTTTTGGGCCTTCTTAAGAGTCCAGTTAAGGGATGATCTGGGCTAGTCTGTGAAAAATATTATTATTGTGGCGTCTTGTTATTTAGGGTGTCTATTATATGGAGATAGGATTGTAATAACATAGTAAGTAGGTGTGATAAGAGCATCAAAAAATCTTACTCACCCTAATCCATGAGTCACTATGGGTAGTTAATCTTGAGTCATTTATTTATTTCTAGTGTTCTATTGTATTTAAATTATTTCTATTATTTGGGGTATGGAAATGGATGTTAAATGGACTCACATGGTGAGTTTGTGTGGCCTAGATAACCATTTGTAGCTTGAGTTAAAGTTTCAATATGGATCCTAATAGATAATGTATGCTCTACACATTGTCTTCTTAACCATGTGGCCAAGTCATGAATGAAAAATAATCCCCTATTTAAGATTATTTAGTCTGAGTGATTCAATTGGTCTAATTTTTATTTTCAAGAGGGTTTTAAGGAAATAAAAAAATTATTTTCATTTTTATAAAATATTAAAAAGGGATTACATTTTTATGAGACATTTGTTTTTTATATAAAAAGTGAAATTTGAGTTTTAAAATTAAAATGGGTAAATTGAAAATGATTTTGGTATTTGAAATAGGTTTTGAAGTTAATTTTTTTGATTTTAAATGGAAATGGTGGTTTTAAAAAGAGGACCTTTGACTATGTGTTTGTTATGTCTTAGTTCATGGAATTGGTTTTTTGAGTTAAAATTTTATCTTTTTTGAGTTAAAATTAATATTTGGTTTTATATTTATCTGGTTTTATGTTTTCCTGATATTTATGGAATTTTCCCCAAAAATTTCCTCAAGGATTCTTGGAATTCTATTCGTATAGCTGACTCTAACAAAACTCTTAGTTGAGTGGTGAAGTAAAGGTATTTTAAATAATTGTTGACTTTTAGAGGTAATAAAGGTATTATAGAGATCAAAAAGTGGATATGGGAAATTAAAAGGATCTATAGGTCCCGAGGAACTCCAAAAGCCTTATGTGTGAGATCTATCTTGGGCTTGTTTGGGGGATAGGGTATGTATCGGTGGAAGTTAGTCATTAAACCGGATTTCAAAGTGGTATGACATGGGAGTCCTTCAAGACCACATTTATTAATTGGTTACTCCCTAAGTAAGTGAAAGGGATGAAATTGGTTGAAATTATTGGTATTCAAAAAGGTCAATGTATGGTGAATTACTTTTTTAAAGACGTATCTTTTTACAAAGGGTCTTCACCCATAGATCAGGGATTGAGTTATTTCATACGATCTAGTTTTTTTTTAAATTTTGTTAGATGATGTGTTTTTCTTAGTTTTATTTTTAAGGGAAACCCATGATGGGTGGAATCCTAATCTATCATAGTGATAGTAAAGGTTCTCCATCTAGATAGGGGTGTAAACTAATGGATCTTATTCAAAATTAATCTTCTTTATTTGTCTCTAATTCTATTCAGAAGGTTCGTTCACCCATATTTTTTCTGTGTGGTTATTTTGGGAATTCTAATTCATCTTGTCTTAATGGTTCAAATAATTTCCATTGGTTCAGTTATATGGGCCTTCTTCATAGATTTTTTGAGTTAGTACCTCAGTGGAAGAAAAAACATCCAACTCAACTTTAAAATCATAACAGTCTTCCCCTCTGTTCATTGAGGTATACCTTTATTTTTATTCCTTTGTTTGTAATTATTATTTCATTACATTATTTTATATGATTTATGTGTTTATATATATAATTAAATATCTCATGTCTATTTGGAGATGAATTTGTCTCGTGTAATTATGAATTTTGGTTCAATCTAGTGATCTAGTTCAATAACCAGCCTAACTAAACCACTATGCAAGTCAATTTCCAAATGGTGGTGTGATTAAAAATGGATCTCTTTGTTGTTAAATTTTAATATATTTAGGTGTCACTTATGGAATTATTTGATAAATCCATAGTGGGTAGTTCTATTTAATTTTTGGTTCAGTTCATATTTTTTGTTAGCGAAGTTTGTTCTTTTGGTTTGAGGATTTTGGTTTTGAATCCCGTATTGAACTCGTTAACTTTTTGGGGGAAGAAAATTTTTTGGAGGAATAATTTTCATACCCTGACTTTTATTTTACTTATTATTTTATTTATTTAATGATATTTAATTTTTTATCTTTGGGTTGAATTCCTGATGCAATTTTGAGTTTTAGGCTTCTTTGGTAATTATTAGCTATGTGTACAGTTAGCATTCATGGTTTATGGTAAACTAGGTGACCACCTAATAAAAGGGAGGGGTAGTTTATTTTATTATTTATCAATTTAACTTTCATGGTTAGTTCATAGTTGAGTCCAAACCATGTGATTCTCAGTATAAATCATATGGGGGATTGGGTTGTCCAGGAGGAGGCACATGGCTTGCTAATGCTTTAGGGAAACCGTATGAAAATCCTATGAGGTAGTAAACAATTTTAACAGATATAAATTTTATGGTTATTATATGGTATTCACTTTTTATGGGTTTATTTCTTTATTTTAGTGGATGGAATATAGTTGGAGCATAATTTTGTGAAGTATGTGACCTAACCATGCAATTTTCTTTCAATCACTAACTCTAGAATTTCTTAAACTAACCTCAAAAAAATAAAGCCCCACTCGAGATTCCCTCTTTCACAATCAATTTTTGTAACCTTAAGGGTCCCAAAACCCCTTTACCTTTTCACATAATCCATTTATTTAAGATCCTCCATCGATTCTTGGTATGTCTCTCTTAGTATCAAACTCATTTTCTCTCTTATGTCCTTCCTCCCTTATTTTCCTATTCTCTATTTGGAATGGTTCAATCTTAGCTAAACCCTAGGGTGAGGGTTGGATTATGTGAGTTTTTTTCTCTACATTAGGATGTGTGGATGGTCTCTTGGAATTTATTTAACCCATTTATGAAGTTTGTTCATCATTGCACACTGTTTAGTTGGGTGTCTCCATACATTTCTTTTTCAGAAAATTCCCTATGTTGATTGAGCCTTTCTAAATCTATTTTCATTATGTTACTTATGTTATTATATTTATAAATTTAATTATAAAATATTTTCATGTTGGTCGTTTTATTGAAAAGTTGGTTTTTAATTATTTCCATAATTATACCTAGTGTTCAAAGTATATGAATACTAGTTGTTTTCCAAAATGATTAAGTGGATGTCTTAGATAATTTTGTGGTTTTTAAAATGAATATTGGAATTTATTAAAATTATTTAATTTTTATTGTAGACTGAATCGATATTTGGATATGTTTCTTCCATTTAGGCGTCTCATATGGGTTTAATTGAAAAATCGTATGTTATAATATGCCATTGATTTATGTTCTTTAATATGAACCTTAGACAATCATATAGTTGTTCATATATATAAAAGATTGATATGTACAAATTTATATGTTCATGGATATAAACATATAAATGTATAGATGTATATAAATGAAATTCCATGGAAGGTCTTCTTTAACATCATACTCTTATCAAAAGATTTCTTAGTTTCTATATATTTTCCAAATATGGTTTTAGAGTGGCGTTTTCTAAACCTTGATTTAAAGGATTGTTTCAATACTTGAAAATGTGTTTTGATGATAACCTTGGATTTGGAAGTAGTTTTTAAATGTAAAATTTTTTCCTTTAAAATGATTATCGATTTAAAAGGAAAATGCATGGTTTGTAATTTTAAAATGTTTTCTTTTAAATGTGTGCACCTCCAAGGAAGATCTCAATTCTATGGAGGCACTTTTCAAGGATAGTGTTCAAAGGAGGGATTAGCATGTATATTGGATTATAAAAATTCATGATGGAGATGATATATGTGTACTGGATTCCTCGACTCCCCTTACTATTATCAGTGGATCCAAGGAATTATAGTCTGTGTCAAGAGATGTTTTTATTTAGTTGTAATGAAAAAATAGAACCATTATAGTGTTGGATACCATAGGGGATTGTGGAACTAGTGAGACCAATTGAGGGTGATCAATTTGGTTATATACTTAGGAACATCATTGACTGGCCAATAGATCGTTATGAACTAAGAACATATAGGGTATCTGTACCTGATTTTTAGAAATTTTCTCATGATTACATACACTATATTTCATATTGTTTGTTCGAAAATTAGTTTCATATTCTATTTCACTTATATTTTAGTAAATCATCATGTCTATCATTTATTATTTTATTCTGATATATCTTGTTGCTTATATCTAGTTTTGATCTCTCATTATTATTCACTCACCTGGGTTGTGATCTTTCTTTTAGTTTAGTTTTCAATATGGGTTTGATACTGGAAATTTCCTATAGAAACGTTTTCAAGTGGGTTTTAAGGAGGATTTGTGAAAAATATGTATTTATTTTATAAAATTATAATTACCTATTTTCTGTTCATATTTAAAAACTAGTTTTGATGTCTTGTTTTGGGAAAAGAAATTTATGGAATATATAGTGATTACCAGCTATGTTATTGTATGTTCACACCCTACTTGTACCACTCGACATCCATAGAACTGGTCTATCTTTTAGGTTTAAGTTTTTTATGGTTCTCTCAAAGAGTGGGTTGGTTTTTATGGATGGATAGTGAACATGAGGTCGCATGGAGATATTTTGGGAATTTAGGTTATTTTCTATCACAAATTTATCGGCCTAGTCAAACTCCTTGTATCTGGATATTATTTATGTTCTCCTATTTTTGTGTAGTTGTCCGATTATTTTGGTTATGGATTTTTTTGTATTTAGTTTTATTCTAATATATATTTATTTCCATGGATAATGGTATAGAGGTTAACCATGTCAATCTTCATTACAGAATCCCATGTTTTTTATTAATTTATTGGTCAAAATCAATCCCAATAATTACTTATGATGACTTAGATGCTTGATATCGGCTATAAGGGTTAGGGATTCCACTCGAAAAATTTTCAGGCCAACTCATATTTCTAGTTTAGGGGTGATCTGGTATAGTATGTGATTCCATCAAAAAATTAGTCATACAAAAGGAAAAAGTATTAAAATATTTTCCACATTTTTCTTACATAGATTAACACAAACATTAAAACAACACACAAATGCAGGAACTAAATTTTATCTCCCTAAAAAAATATCCTAAATAATTTTGACAAAAAATTATATGGGAGAAAACTCAAATAGTGACATAACTCAGTGAGAGAGGATGGGTTGTACTCCAATTTGTAGCCTTAACTTCTCAAACTACTTAGTTTTGAGACGTTTGGAATTAATAATATCAATCAATTCTTTAGAGGGAAAAATGAAATTCTCAAAATACCCAATTCAACCTTGTCCTTCGAGAAATGGTACTTCATCTAAAGGTGTTTTGAGCTAGAATGTTGCAAAGTATTTTTTGGATTAGTTTATGGAACCATAATTGTCATAGCACATAATCAAAGGATAATTGGATTCAACATTCAAGTAATGTAGTTTTTACCTATCCTTATTATTTGTGTCACTACTAGTGATACATTAATATAATAAGCTTCAATAGATCTTAGTGTAACTAATTTTTTAATCCTAAATACCATGAAATTTAACTTATTTCAATAATAATCCCCACTATATATGAATTTCCTATCATATATATCTCCAAATTAGTTAGCGTTACTAAATCCTATCAAATCCATATCAGTTATCTTCTTATAAATCATCCCATAATTAAAATTATTTGAAATGTATCTGAAGATACCCAATATAAATAATAGTTATATTTCTTAGGATTGAATTATAATCTGGCCTAAATAGTGAAAGCATAGATAATATCTACTCTAGTGGCTATCAAATAATTAATACTTCAAAGAATGCTTCTAAACTAATTATCATTAATATTCTTCCCTTTATCATCCTTGGTCATATTTGTGCCCACCTGAATAGGTTTGAACACCCCTATATATTTTTCATGTTAACATTTTTCAAGATCTATTTAGTATATTTTTATTACAAAATAAAAAATCAATCTTCTTTAGGAAAATCTATAATCCCAATAAAAACATTATTTATATAAGCATTTACATTTCTAATATTTACTTCTTGTGTTGTGGTAATTCATCTCACAAGGTTTCCTCATTTCTAGAAAAAAAATGTCATCAAGATGAAAAATGAAAAATATTTATGTAGTGTTAGTTATCTATACATAAAATTTGTTATCAACCTTCTATTTTTGAAAATTCATGACTTTAAGATACCCATCATGCTTAATATACCAAACACTTTAAGCATGATTTAAACAACAGAGAATATAATAGATCTTTTATGCCCTATTCCCATCCAAATCTATCACACAACCTTTAGTCTGTTCCATGTACACTTTCTTATCAATCATTCCATTTATAAAAGCAGATTTAACATCCTTCAAAAATATTTAAAATATTCTATGAGATCCTATGATAAAGAATATTCTGATGGAAACATATTTGGACACTAAGGAAAAGGTTTCATCAAATTCACCCCATTTTATTTTTGAGTATTCCTTGCATACTAATCTTGTTTAATTTCTAATCACTTCACCATTCTCATCAAGATTACTTCATAAAACCAACCTGGCCCTAATCACATACCTTTCAGTGGGTTTAGAAACAAGTTCCAAAATTTCATTATTTTCAATCCATTCTAATTCTTCAGTCATGAACTAAATCAACTTCTTATGTTCAAAAGCCTTCTCAGATATTTGAGGTTTAACTTTTGAAAAAATGCTAGTTTGGCCAGTTTCCATGATCTTATTTCTTATCTTCACACCTTGATTTTTATCCCCAATAATGTTATCAATAATAACATGTTTTCTCAACCTTTTATTTTTCTCTTTAGACTTTTATTATACATATTCATCACTAAAAAATTCAAATTCTATGTATTCAGTTTGAATCTATGTGCTTCCTATATTTTCTTTAATAGGTTCAAAATTAACAACATCATCCTCATCATCCAAAATGACAGTTTTCTAGATTCCTTCATAATTTTAAAAAATTGTGACATCATCAAAATCAATAATTATTTTATATTTCTTATTGTAACACCAGTAAGATTTTCTATTTTCTGTGTAACAAAAAAAGAATCAATCTTCATCCTTATTATAGAACTTTTCCTTACTTATGAACATTTCCTTAATCAAATAAGGACTTACAAACACCGTGAAATTTTTAACATTTATATTCCTTTTATACAACTTTTAATAGGGGTTTATATCTATGTTTGATGTTAATAGAGTTATGTTTTCAATTACTCTACTAGTAGTAATGTCCTATAACTAATAATACCTTGTTTTATCATGTACAAATATCATAGTTCTAGACATATCAACTAATATCATAATCGTCCTTTAAAACAATAAATTTTTTTATGGAGTTCATGGCACACTACATTCATGTCATATATCATGTTTAATAATATATTTAGTGACCTATTAGTTGTAATATTCATTCCCATTATCTAAAATCAATATTTTAGGTGCAAACCTATTTAATTCATTATAAGTATTCTAAAACTCTTGAATCTATCTAAGGCCCATGATTTTTGTTACATGAGAATGATCCATGTCATACTTGTGAAATCATTTATGAAAGTGATGAAATATATTTCTCTATATATTTACTCATTTGTCATAGGAACACACACATTCGTTTGAATCACTTAATGAAGCTTTAATTTTTTAATTTCCACTCCCTTATGAGTTGTGTTCACATTTTTTGAATATCTTCAAAATAGTGATGGTGTCTTGTTTTACTATGGGAAAATTTCTCATATAAACAACTCAGATTAAATTATTTATACTCTTTTGGTCAAGATTATAAATACATCTATTCCAAAACTATTTTTTTACTTTTTTACTTCAGAATCATCCTATATTTTCTCTCTAACCTAAAAAAATTCATGGGGGTTCTAAAAATCCTTTTAAAAAAACCACATCCTTATTTATTTTGACTATTAATCCATTTTATCTCAGAAAATAACCTCATTTTGATCTTCAAACTGTTGTGATAGACTCAATATATTGTGCTTTAGTCTGTTAGAAAACAATACACTATCTTGACTAATTTTACTTTTATTAATGTTTATTGTCCCAGTACCATTGATATTTGTAGAACTATAATTATCAAATTACTTACCTCCCTCATTATATTAATCTAAAAAATAACTCTTTCATATATTCTATCATTTGAGATAAACACCCACTACCCATGATCCAAGTATTTTTATATTTAAAATCATTAAATGCAACTTTAACCACATTTTCCTATTTCCTAAACTGACTTTGATTCTAATTGTTTCCAAAACATTGAAATATGTCCAAATATGCAGTGATAAACTAAAAACATACATATGAGGTGTAAGTTTCTTGATCGCGTCTTCCACAAAAATCATGCATGCATTTCAATTTTTTTCCATTTTGACGTTATTTTAAAATTATTTTTTGCTCAACTATGTTCTCACTTATAATTGTTATATCTAACTTGATTAATAATCTATTATTAGTCTTGGAATAGATATTTTATTCCAAAAGTTATAATCATAATGACCAAACATTCCACAACACCATTAACACCCCAATAATATTATGTTCAAATAAAAATTCAACTACTTAAGGGGATTTTCTCAAGCTCTATTTTTAACCCTTCGATGAGTAGATCTCTCATAGTCAGACGATGGAGTTATTTCTTGAATATTTTTAATTGATTTTGGACCATTTTCTATTTATCTCTTTCAATAATTAACTAGATTTGATTCCTTCATAAAATTCAATTGTTTTATACTACAATATATAATATGTTTCTTTATTATAATCAATCTCCATGTATAGAAGAACTTATGTAGACTTTCCTTTTTCATATCTTTCTTATTTCTTGGAGTATCTGCCTATTATATCTCACTAATAATATTATCTTCATTCTTCAACAATTTTTTTTTAATTTTCTTATTCTGTATCTTGGAGTCAACATTCTACCTTTTTATTTTATAAATTTCCTTATCCACTAAGACAATTTTGGAAGTCATGTATTTAATGATTTTCCACTTTTTATCAAGATCCACCTTCAACATCTCAATTTATTTTGAAAATATTTTCTTTTTCATCCTTAATTTGACTTTGCTTTTCTAATCCTATTTTCAGTCGAATGTGGTCTTCTCTTAGCCTTAAAGTTTTTTTAAAAGACATTCTGATATTCATTCTAATGGTATGTTCCTTAGTATTATCCATTCTAATGGTATGTTCCTTATTCATTCTAATGGTTTTTCTAATGGTATGTTCCTTAGTATTCATTCTAATGGTATGTTCCTTAGTATTATCCATTTTGAAGTGTATCATAGTCAAACAACACTACGTACTTCTTAACACAAGAAACTCATCTCATAAAAAAGCCTCAACCAGTTACTATACATACGTAGAAATATCTACCTTCAATAAAAATTTGTCGATAGTACCTCCACTTCAACAATTCATGTATTTGACATGAGGAGAAATAACTAAATTTTCACACTTATAATGTATTAACAAAAATACATCATCATCTTAAAGAAGTTCCAATAAGTCATACCAAAATTCCCTCTTCTTCGGGATACATTACTCAAGAGTGAATCCAGTTCATCTTAACTCTAGCACTCGATACATGCAAACTATATTAAATAGCCAAATTCAATATAATAACATTAATTACAAATAATGGCTGAGGTATATGAAAACTAAATTTTATGATGTTATACATATCATGTCATTCATGGATTGAAAAATTGAAATAATCAATTTATCACATAAATTAAATCATAAATAATATATATATTTCATAAATAAATTATAAACATGAATATTTAGATATAATTAAACAAATAAATAAACAATTAATTTATTTACAAAACATGAGGCATGAATTTTTAAACAATTCATAAATTATAAATTATAAATACTTTATAATTCATTATATACATTATAAATTTATATAAATATAAACACATTATATTTATTCTCAATGTGAACATATTCATATTATTCATTATTTGAAATTTTAATATATGATATATCAGGAAATATAAAAGTTTTATATTTCAATTTATGTTATGTAAACATTTAAAAAAATATCATATATTGATATTTTTAAACTATTGATCATATCATCTATCAAAACTTGTTTGATAAGGTTTAAATGATTTCTAAATGAGGTCCTTTAAATTTGAATATTACAACTTAAACATTATTAATAATTCATATTTTTTAAATATAAACACTTTATATGTTGCCTTATTTTTCAAATTTATAATCATGTTATAAATTCTAATTAAATTTTAAATATAAAAAATTTATATACAAATTATAAGTCTTATATAATTTTAAAAATTAATTTTAATATTTACACTTAATATTAGAGAATATTTATTAATAAATGTATAAAAAACATTTAATTAATTATTTATAATCACTTTATAATTAATTAGTTTATAAAAACATTTATAAATTAAAAAAATACCATAATAACATTTATTATAATTTATAAATTATGTAAATCAATTCATATTTTCAAATAAAAATAATAATTTATTCTCAAATAATTGTATTTAACAATATAAGGATCAATCAGAGGATATGATTGATAAAAAATGAAACATAAAAAACTTATGGATTTCAAGTTATACTATACGAATAGTTTTCTAATTGTTAAATATGATACACATATGTATTTAATGATATATGGGGATATCATATATAAAATACGATGATATGTTTCGGAAACTAATAGAAGTTTCATCATCTAATATGATTAGATGGTGTAATATTCTACAACATGAAAAGAAATGAAGGGTCTTGAACTGAATCATAGATCTTATAATATGAAACTCAATTAGATAGATTAAATGTTGAATTTTATTATATAATAGGAAATACAATAAACATAAAGATTTTGAGAAATATAATTTCTTAAATGATTTCATGAATCCGAATGTATGAAAAGGATTAGATACCACTAAAAGGTTTATATGTATATATTAAACACTAATAATAGAAGTTGAATTGATAAATAAACCCTTAATCTAATATCATCATGTTATTGAAATGGATATCATTCATAACTGGAAATAGAGAATGTGTGTACCTTCCATTATTGAATTATACCATCATTATCTTTTTATTGTTCCCCATGAAAATCAATACGGAGTCATTAAATGGTTATTACCTCTAAGGTGTTTCATGGATCTCACTAAATCACCCATATACTTTGGGTGGGATTCTTCAAACTTCAAAATATGTTACTATCTCAAAAGAAATTATGGTGAAAGGGGGAGAACATCAAGAGTGGAGAGATCCAGAATGTGTCTATTTAATGATCACACAAACACTACCAAAGTCCTACCTCCTTTATATAGGCTATAAGGGAAATCTCAAATCCATGAGTCTAATCCATGAATTACACATGTATTTAATAAATGTGTAGTAGTTCATTTATTCATATCTCATGTAAAATATTTCTACTAACTCGCAAATGCATTTTAATGATAGTTAATGTGTAAGGGATAATAAAACATTAACTCTTTAATGTTTGGAAGTAAGTATTTTATGATAGTGAAAAAATTAATAAACCATTTGATACATTCTTTTACGACTCATCTATGTATTGAAAATATTATATTCCCCAAAAAATGGAATATGATATCATTATATCATAAGATTGAATATACCCAAAGGTTTGGTTTTAAGACTTTTTTCAAATGATGATTTATAATCTCGCAAAATCTCAATAATAATATATTATATAAAATGTATTTTGGTAATTTATTTATTTTTAATAATATGTTTCAACCTCACATCCCCATTTGTATCCATATATTTGATAAAATTATATCTTATGTGAATGTGTTTAGATCTAGTATCACACTGGATTCATGGATAGATCAATTACACTTTGATTATCACATGAAATTCCCGATGTATGTGTATTGACCATATAAACAACCTTAGTATTGGTCAAAGTCGCTAAATATTAATTATTTCAATTCTTGAACAAACAAATTTCTCCTAAAAGGAATAGAAATCATGTTGTTGACTTTGCTTTATCGTAATCCCTACCAAGTCAGTATTAGTGTACCCAAAAAAATTAATTATTTACCAATTTTATAGATGAAACGAATACTAAAATCTCCCTTGATGTATCTAACTATTCTTTTTTCATCTTTCATGTGTGTTTATTTTGGATCACTTTGATACCTTTCCTATAGAGTCTCTATATAAACATTCTGTGGTCCATGTAATGAGTTAAAAAAACTACCAATGATCCATCTAAATTCATTTTGATTCAAACTACCAAACAGAATAGGAAGGATCTCGCGCAGTCACGACTCTTCTTCAGAAGAGGGACTCCAAGCACAGAAAAGGAAAGAAAGACACCAGGGAATAAGAATATCTCAATGTGAAAAAAGGCATGATCCTAGAGTTACGGATGTCAAATATCGAAGTGCTTAAAAAGTTTATTGTGCAGTGACCACATGGCTGGGAGGCTGCACATGTAGGAAATTAATGCTGATTTAATAATTCCTTCAAACACAGTGAGATAAACCATCGAACAACGGGGAGTTTGGTTGGTTATATTTGAACTGATAAAATTTCATAACAGGGGAGTGACTGGAAACATGGTAAATGTGTGAATCTGATTAAAATGGAATACATTCTGGTAAGTCAATGTTCACTCCACTCTGATTTAATATATCCTTTACTGGCCTTAAAATAGACTTAAACCACCTTAAAATAGGCAATAAACCGTAAAAGAGATGTTATGGGGTAAATTGGGGGAAAGAACCCTAACACTTCTTTATGGAACCATTCTGGTGAAGCATTGATTGGTGAGACTGATCTGGGCTGATCGGTGGCACCGATAGGTGAGTCACTGATCGAGGATAGTCAGTGGCACCAATCTGTGGCACCGATAGGTGACACCATGATGAATCCCTACCACTAACACTGACTCCCTTCTTACTCACTAATGGTGTCAAAGAAACCCCAAAAACTAGAATTTGACAAAGTAATATAACTGGACGGTCTAGGAAATTACATAAGATACCGGTCAAAATATTATCATCCTCGATAATTCAATGTTAAACTTGATGGAAAGGGAGGGGTCCTAAAAACCACATAGTAAGATATCCTTTAGAGACAAACCACCCTTGAGTTGTTTGAAATCTAGAATAAAACATCAACATCCAGTAATATTTCTCTCACATCTATCTCTTGATAAACAATGGAAACACTACTGCTCCTATCCCCAAGAAACCACAAAAAAAAAAGGTCACACCATATAGACACATGGGTTAGGGTGCTTCTTCCTCCTTGTCAAGATACTATCCACTTTTGGAATCACTGACTCACCCACACAGGTTTAATCGCATCCAGATTATTACGTATTGATTACGGATCTGGTTCACAACTCCCCATAGTCAGAACTTTTCACACACATTCAGAGAAAAAGGGAAAATCCAATCTTATAGTTAAAAAGGAAAATCATTACATCATAGCCAAGAACAAAGGGAACAAAATTAGAAAAAACTCAGAATAGAAACTCGAAACAGCTCTAGTTACTAGGCACACATCTGCAATTCCCTCTCCCAAGTACTCTCCTCAAGGCCACCGTGCCTCCACAAAACATGAACAGAAGGAATGTTCTATCCATGAAGAAACTTCTACTTATAATCCTCAATCATCACTGGTCGATTTAGGAAATTCGCATCCTCCTTGATATCCAACACTCCCAAATCGAGGATGTGGGAGTCATCCTGTAGATACGGATGGAGCTGAGATACATTGAAGAAGTTGTGCATCCTCTACAACCATGGTGGCAATTCCAACTGATATGCCACCTCTCCCACTCGTCCTAATACCACAAAGGGTTCGATGAACCTAGCAGAAAGCATACTCCCCATCCAAACCACTAATGTCGCAAGTTCAGGAATCACTAGGAGAAGATATACCTAAATCTCTTGTGATCTCTGAATACCACGGATCATTACATGATGAGGTAATGCCACCACATCTTCCGTGCAGACACAATCACTGCAAGTTCCAATTCATGGGTGGCATAGTTACGTTCATGAGGGAGTAACTGCCTAGACCTATAAGATATCACTTACCACTGCTGAATAAGAACAAACCCCAATATTATAATAAAATCATCAAATAACACTTCAAACATTACCCCTTCCTATGGAAACCTCAGCATTGGGGAACTGACTATATTCCCATTCAGTTAACTAAAATTTTCATGGCACTACTCACTCCATATAAATGGCTGTTATTTTCTGGTCAAGGCTGTCAAAGGTGTTTTAACTCAGTTGAAGTCAGGTATGAACCATTCGTAGTAACATGTTAGTCCCATGAAACTATGAACCTATACCAGATTCTTGGGTGCTAATAAAGAAACAACCTTTTTGACCTTCAATGGTTCCACCTCTATTTCCTACTGGGACACCATGTTCCCATTGAAGTGAACCTATTATGTCCAAAACATTCACTTGGGAAACTTATCGTAGAGATGGTGGTGTCGAGGGACCTCCATGTCTATCCTGAGATGCTCGACATGATCCTCCCCTAAACGTGAGCATATCATGATGTCTTCAATGAACACGACTATGAACCGATTTAGATACTCACAAAAAACAGATTTCATGATCCTCATAAACACAGCTGGTGCATTTGTAACCCCAAACGGCATGTCCACGAACTCAATGAGTCCCTATCTACAACTAAAAGTAGTCTTCAAGATTTCACCCTCCTTCACCCTCAACTGGTGATATCCAGGATGTAGGTCAATCATAGAGAACCAACCTTTCCCCTTTACCAGGTCAAAAAGGTCATCGATCCTCAGGAAGGGGTAACAATTCTTGACCACCACCTAATTCAATCTTCATTAGTCTATTCACAGATGGAGACCACTATTTTCCTTATTTGTCAATAAGATTTGATCACACCATTGTGATGTCATTGGTCAGATAAAACCCTTCTTTATTAGGTCATCAACCTAAATCTGCAACTCTCACAACTCAGAATGTGCCATCTGATAGGGAGCCATCGATATCAGATGGGAACCGGGATGTAGTTCTATCCCAAACTCAACATCATGTTGAGGGGGTAGAGTCACATCCTCTTTAGGGAAGACATCCAGGAAATCTCTGAAAATACCCAGAACTTCCACCATCCACCCTCGAGGGAGCGGGAGCTCGCTGTCCCTACTACGACTGCTGAAAAGGTGTGACCGGTACCTGGTGCTACTAAGGTGGGTACTGAACCTACCCACCCCCACTACACTACACTCAGTCTAGGAATTGATTTCAAATGTTCCCAAAAATTCCATAGGTAAAGAACCTCGGTCCTAAGATCATGGAGAACGGGCAAGGATTGGGAGATTAGAATTGGAATTATTGAGGCATGCTCCTTGTTGGTCGAAACCAAGAAGGACCTGATGTTGTAGGTCTGCTGCACATGAACTTCCCCTTTGATGGACCAAACTATCTCCCCTCTCGCAGGACACATCAGAAAATGTCATTCCTCTCCACCACTTCAGCCTTCTATTGAACCACTAAGTATGTCGGTAGAGTGAGGGAGAAATATTGTACTAAAGAGAAGGTCAGAGTGCCTCAACTAAGCATCTTGCACGTGACCCCTCATCTGGGAAGAGGTCTTGAGTGAAACGAAGGAGGTCCTTGAACAAGATCCCCAACACCCTTACCATCATACTCCCGTATAGAATAGTGCGGAACTCCCGCATCTTCTCAGCCTTCATCCTGGAAGAAATAAATTTCTCTAGTAACTTCTTCTCAATGTCGGTCAACAAAACCTCAGCTTCATTATTCGCTTAGAGATAAATCATCCACCAATAACACGCTGCTCCCCACATCGGGCTCACAGCTAGAGGAACCCAGCACTCTGTTAGAGACTAGATCAAGCTGAAGGTAATCACCAGCTCCTTGATCCATCTCTCTGTCACCATGTATGAGATGTTTCCCTCATTATTTCTGAGAGACTGTAGCTAATATGAATGAAGCATGTTCTTCCACTGGTCATCTTTCTCCTCTCATTTATCCCTTTGCTAATCAACCAAATCATCATGTTGGTCCAAAATCTCAAGCACTACTCGTGGACATTGTCAAGGTTCCATACCTATAAGGTAAACAAGGAATGATTAATTCTAATTAGTGTATAATATTCCTTTTAACTTTTACTTAATTTTTGTTTATTTTAAAATCCCAAAACACCCAATAAACTCAAGAACACAAGTCATTATGATGCATTTACCTTTCATAGGGTCTCTAACCTGCAATCAGCGTAGCCTCACCTGGTCATTTGGTTGGCCCAGAGTCCTTACATTGGATCACAGGGTCCCAAAAATCTCATGTCCTAGATAATCATCCCTAGCCTATTTTATGAACCAAGATTTCCTAACACTATTTCCCTACCATCCCATGAAATCCTCATTGTTCCTAACCCCAAAATTAATTCAATATCTCAACCATCACCTCTGATTCCATTCTATCATGACCCGCCTTCCCCAAGGAGAGATAAGGGACATCAAACATCCGAACCATTCCTTATTCAAGTTGAACGAGATATAATAACCCCCGGAGTCCCGCCTTCAATAGGCCCTAGAGTGGAGACTTTCACCAAGGGTATATAATTACATTTAATATGGAAGGCATTACCCTTTTTATGGAACAAGATTGAGAGATAAGATGGTAACACCCAAAAAACATTAAAATTGAAAGTAAAAGTAAATCCCAAAATCCATTTGCATATTCATGTAAAAAAAATAATGTGATATAGAGTACAAGAAAATATGAAGGAAAGTACAAAAATAAAGGATAATAAATAATGTCAACTCCCGATGCCCAAGCTAGTAAGGTCTGTCGACGTCCTCAAAGTCCTCCTAGAAACCTAAAATATGATTTATATATTTAGGGTGATTATACAGGTATACTCAGTAGGGAAAACCAAAATATCATGTGCGCACGTGGGGAGACATTCTAATGCCCAATGAGAAAATAGAGACAAATTAAACACCTAGCAAGGAAACTATCCACCCAGCCTCACCAAGGAAAACTCCCCAAATAATGCATGTTAGCAAATGTAATAGTAATAATACATCGATATTTAGGTACCCCACACAGCTTTCCCACTAGTTATTTTTTACATGGTAGGAATCATACCTCCACCAAAATTTCCACTAAAGTCCCACTCCCTCCCTAAAAATAACCTCAAGGGCCATCCCAACAGTATTTCTATCCCATCTGTAAACACCTGGGCCACCTCAACCACACATTACCACACCCGAACAGACCTGGGCGTCATCCTAAAGACACTTGGGAAACAAACATGCTCGCACACACCTCAACCAACCACCACAACATTCCCTACCTAAAGAATCTAGGGACATAATGAACCATAGGCCATCATAGCCTTCCCGATGAGTCTTGGGCTACCGGGGAGATGGAGTAGAAAGGAGTTAATAACCATCCACTCATAGGAATGTTGTAAAAAACACCCACCCCCATGAAATTGGGGTGTTCAACAAAATATTCTCAACATGGGTGGGGTGCGTATAAGAAAATAAAGAACTAAATTTTATACATATAGGTAAACAAAGAACTCATCCCAACCTAAGGGTCCCGAAATAGACAGCCATCCTGTACACAACTACTCTTACCACTATCCCTACATGCACAAGTACACAATAGCCAGAACTAAAGCACAACCCATTTCTAGAAAACAATTCCCCCATTGTACATGTTCTCACTGTCATGTTCAAGTGATCCCATTTAAACATTACTTCAATATTGTGAAACAAACAGGAATATCCATAAGAAAAAACACCAACTGAAGGGAAACATCAAAGAAATCATTTAGCAATTCACTCCTAGTTTTCTCAAAAGTAATAACATCAAAAGGGATATGTGAGATCCCTTGAATTACTATAACCAAACCAAGCCCCAACGTAAAGGGTTTAGAAACATTCACCACTGGATCCACATAGTCTCAAATTCAAATAACAACAACCTCTCAAATAGAGATTTAATCCCCCTTTACGTTACCCACAAGGCATCGAACAGAACAACCATGCATATAATCACAAAAGAGAAAGGAAGTTTTCAAATTTATCCAACGCTATTCATTACGTTCCTTATATAGGTTTGCTTAATTGGGGTGATCACACAAGGGTTATTATTCATCAGACATCCATTTAATCAACCAAGTTTACGTGATTAATCAGTTTACATGTTACAATCTTTCAATCATAAGAATATCTGGAAAAATAGAGCTTTATTAGTGCACAATAAAGGACCACCAACAACCATGATTTTGAATGTACATAAGCACATTTAATTCACAACATAAAAATGAAGATAAAATAAAACAACATCACCATATTACCCACCCATTCATTCTTTAAAAGTCCACTTATTTTCTTCATTAAATTTTGATTCATCTACATCCCAATGGAACATCTTCATACCCACCCTGCAGGATGAATGATAAATCGAGACGAAGGAAAACCCCCTACCTGGATGATCTAGGATCAAAGTTTTATCCTTGTGGAAAGAATTGGAGATGACGCTACTTGAAGGAAACTCTAAGAAGAACTGAACAAGAGGTCTCTCACTCATGAGCAACTCTTCAACAAAAGAGGCACTCCAAGCACACCAACAGAAAGAAAGAAACCAAGGAATAAAAAGATCTCAGTGTGATAAAAGGCTTGATCCTAGAGTTACGGGATGTGCAATATTGATGTGATTAAAAATAGAAACATGGTTTGACCAAACCAATGGATGGTTTCACACGTAGAAAATTAATTTTTATTTAATAATTCCCTTGGAGATATTGTGATAAACCATCTAATGGTGGAGAATTTGGAATGTTATATTTAAACCAATAAAAACACATAATAGGGACATGATTGGAAATACAGAAAAGGTGTGAAAATGATTAAAATGGAACACATTTTGGTAAGTCAAGGGTCTCCTCACTCGCATTTAAGATATCCTTTATCGGTGATAAAATGGTCTTAAACCACCTTAAAAGACATAATAATGCCTAAAAGATACGTTACGGGGAAAATTGAGGGAAAGAACCCCAACACACCTTTGTGGAACCATTTAGGTCAAGCACTGATCGGTGAGACCGATCGCTGGTACAGATCGGTGAAACACCGATTGGTGGAACCTATTGGTGAGACACAGATCGAGGCAGATCAATGGAACCGATCTTTGACACTTATCGATTGCACTGGCAGGTGACACCATGGTGACACCCTACCACCGACACTAATGCCCATCTGACTCACTAATGATGTCCAAAACACCCCAACCACTAGAATTTGACAATTTAATGGACCCAGAATGTTTGGGATTTTAAAAATATTTTATCTAATTTTAATTATTGTATGGAAAACTTGGAATGATTATTATGTAAATATAAACTTAATTGTACATCTTCTGGAAAAGGTTTTACTTATATAAAGTCACATTTTTAGTCAAAATATTTCATTTTTAAATGTTTAAAATTTTATACCAAATTTTATAGAGGATTTCATTAGAGAAAAAAATAATCTTTGAAAAAATTTCATTCTTTCAAATCATAGGTATTATATTTCTAGAGATCTCATAGTCATTTGTCAGAATATATTTTGAAAATTGTGGGATTCTAAATTTTTTTTCTAACATTATTATGATCATGAAATTTTGGGTTCCAAAATTTTCACCTCATTTACTTCAAGAAGGAAGGTTGAGTACTAGAAACTAAAACCCTTGTAAAATAGACTGCAATGTTTCTTTGCATATGGATAGAGATAAGTCGAACTATTGAATCATACAAAAAGTGAATGGTGGTCAGGTCACATTTGGAGACAATGCACACGGAAAACATTCCAATATTTGAGATGTTTTATCTCTTATTATGTATTTCATTTTTAATATTATTTATCGTCAAGACTTAGTAACAGCCACATTAGAATAATTAAATTATTTTATAAAGGTTACTTTATAAAATTTGGGAATATTAAATGTTCAATCATAAGTTCAAAATGAGTTCACATATTATCTACTGATAGAGAGTATCATGTAATAACTTTAGACCTATATGACCTTATTTACCAAAACTATACATATCTAATTGTGGTTGAAGATAATACATGGATTTGGAATTAATGGTTGGGACATTACTCTGTTCAGACCATAGATACACTTTCTAAAAGAGTACTAGTGAGGGATCTTTAGGAAATTAAATTTAAATCTTCAGAAGTATATGATTCCTTCTAATATATTAAGAAAAATAATATGATATTAAAATCCATTGGTTAAGTCCTGAAATTTGAACCATTATATTTAGTGCACATTGATCTTTTTGGAAAAATATAAATATGAAGTATTATAGGAAAACAATATATGTATCTCTTAGTTAATGATTGTTATGGACAAACTAGGGTCTATTTTCTATCTATTAAAACAAAAGTGTTCATATATTTTGAAAATTTCTATTAATTTATTAAAAATTAGATAAATATATTAATTATCACTATCTAGAGTAACCATTGTGAAATTTTATGAATCCTACTGTTGACCCGTTTTGCAGTGAATGTGGAGAGTTTTTGAATTCTTCTTTTGAACATTTTTACAGAGAACAAGGCATTGATCATAATTTCTCAACACTAAGAACTCCATTATAAAATGTTTTAATTTAAATAAGGAATAGAACCCTTCAAAAATTTATGTAGAATTTTCTGCCTGAATATCATGTTGTAAAATATTTTTGGGATAAATCCATTAGTACTTCTTGTTATACTATAAATCGATTTTTATTTCATCATATTTTTTTATAAAACACAAAAATGAACTATTGACTATGGAAAGAGAAAACATAATCACATTATTTTTTTTGGATAAAAAGCATTAATTTTGAACACGAAGGGTAATTTACATAAATTTTAGCTAAAATATGTTGAAGGTATATTTCCAAGTTACTCCACCACTAATATGGTGTGTCATTATTTCAAAAAATGAAGCAATTTAGGTAATAAAATAATACATTAAAAAATCCATGAGACCAATCATTTTGTGAAGATAAAATGTATAAATTATAAAAATAATATGCATTATGTTTTTGGAATCCTTTAAATTTTATTATTGTAAGTTGAACTAGATCCATAGGAAATTAACATACAAGTAGCTAGATAAATGGAACATAGACTAAAGGAATTTTTCTTACTGAAATTTAATCATCTAATAAATGTGAAACAACATATATTTTTACCTAAAAATTATTCAATCATATTGAATTAAACATGTGATAATATTATTGGTGATGCACATCGGCCGATTAGAAGTCAATTATCCTTAATAAATGGATGTGGTCAACTTTCATTCCTCTCAAAATTTGAATATAAAATGGAAAATAATGTCTTTGTTGATGATATTTGGATAGTTTCTATGTTATAAGTGCATGATTAATTTAAATAGAATAAGGATTGGACTTTAATTGAGTTACCTATAGATCCTCTTATTATAGGTGTCGAGTGTGTCTTCCAAAAGAATTGTGATGAGAATGGAAAAATTGTATAGAATATGACCATAGTAATTACTGATGGTTTTAAACTATAATAGGGCGTATATTTTAGAGAATATTTTTCTCTGTTAGCTAGACCCAAGTCCATCCATATTTTATTAGCCTTCACATATCACATAAATGTTACTATTTTTCAAATAGATATAAATTGATCTTTCTTTGACATAAATAATTAATATAATGTTGATTTTGAACATCCTATAGATTTTAAAAATGTCAATTCACTGTAAAATGTATTTAAACTTACAAAGGTACTCTACAGACTTAAACAAGCTCCAATATCCTAGTCAGATAGTTTGACTTAATTTTTACATTAAATAATATTTCTAGAGAATTGTATGACCCAAATATTTTTATCAATAAATTTTTTAATGATACCATCAATGAGAAAATCTATGTTGACACCATTATTTTTTATTCAAACTAAAAAAAATTTGCAAATTTTTTTTCCAAACTAATGCAAAGTGAATTTGAGATGAGTCTGATGGTTGAATTTAACTACTTTCTTATCATCCAAATAACTCATAAACTGGAAAGGAACTATTTTAAATCGATATAATAATATAAGATATTTCATAAAACTTTTTGGTTTTAATAATTTCTCTATTTTTAACACTCTATTAAGTGCCTTATATAAATAATATATCGATGAATTCAGGAAAAAGTTGACAAAAATGTTTAGAGGGATGGTAGAATGTTTATTACACTTAATTTCCAGTCAATCATAGATTTTGTAATCTATATTGTTGTGTCAAAGGTTTTAATAAAATCTAATGTAATACCATATTAAGTATGTTTAATGGATAATTTATTACCCTAAAGGGATATAAGAATTTGGACTCTTTTATTCCTTATAAACCGTGTTTATTCTTGGGAGTTAATCTGATTCTAATTTTGGTGGTTGTAGAATGGATCAAAAGAGTACTTAAAAATATGTTATTTTCTTGGATAGTATTTATTTTTTTGGCCTAGTAAGATGAAGCCTTCAGTTTCAAATTCTATTGTATAAGAATAATATATGGTACTTAGAAAATATTCTGCTCAATTTTCATGGATGCAGCGCAAAATCACCAAATCTGGGTTATGTTTTACAAAATTTTCAATTAATTTTTATAGTAAAAGTTCTATTTAATTATTTAGATACCCATCACAACATTTAAGATCTAAAAATATAAATATAATACACCAATTCCTTTATAGTCATCAATGAAAAAGACATATTATTCTCATGTTTATCAGAATTGAAAATTAGCTTACTAATATTTTGAAAAAAATCAAAAAATATAATATATTTAAATATATTAAGAAAAAACTAGGTATGATGAATATAAAATTATCATAATTTATTCTTCTTATTTCAAAATCTCCTAACATTTTAAAATATCTCTAGTAATGGGGATAACATTATTTGTTTATAATTTGACTAAATTTTCATTCAGGAACTTTATATTACCTAGAAGTTCACTTAATGAAACTTATTATGTGTAATTTGAATATATTAATAAATATTTATAGTATAATTTACCATGTATAAGTTTAATTTAACAACATTTTACATTTAAAAGGTTAATTTTTTCTTAATCCATTTTTACTCTTTTACGGAGACCCCCCACTTAGAGTTTATTCTTATGTTTTCTATAGTTTACTTTTATGAATTATAAATTTGTGATTACCTAAATTTTAATAAATGAGGAGATTACTTTAATGAATTTATCAAGTTAATGTTACATTTGAACCATCACCTCCTCCAATAAAATTTTTATTTCAAGATAAATCAATTTTTAAGGTTTAGTGAGAACCTTCACATACTACTACCAGCTAAAGTTAAGCCGCATAATACATTAAAATACTTTTACAGTAAAATTTATGATTGTTTGAGTCATGAAAAATATTTAATCTCTATTCTATATAGAGTACCCTACAGTATTATTCAAATTTTATGAGGTCTTCATATTAGTATTTAATCTTCTGTTGAGTTGTAATCAACTCTTCCCAAGTGATTTTCACATCATTAAATCATCATTCCAACATATGATTTTTGGTGAAAATATATTTTTATTTTTCCTTAATTCTTTAAACTATTATTACTCTTTAAAATAAATTATGTTGATATCCTCTAAATAGGTGTAGATTACTATCTTATCTTTAATCATCTCAAGATTCGAATGTATTAGCGGTTCTAAGGAACACAATAAGAAAATAAGTTGTAATCCATGTGTCTATTATCTCAAAATGAGTGGAAAAATATCAGATAAGTGTTCACAAATTTACATGATGATAAAGGTTAATCTTCTCATGCTGGTGAGAAGAAGGATTCATAAAGACAGGTTGATTCTACTCTAAATAATCCTAAAATAACTTCAAGAATTTCTGATATAATAGATTTGAAAAATATATATAATCTTTTTTGGGATAATAATAGAATTAATAAATCCTCTTCAAAATTTAATTGGTAGAGAAATATGTTAAAAAATCACTTCCCTAAGGTAGAAGTTGGTATGATTTTGAAAAGCACAATTAAAAATATTTTATGAATATATTTATCAATAATGTCGAATATCGATATTTTAAAGGTATACTGGTGTTGTGGATGTAATAGACGCAAAAAAATATTCTTTTTTTATAACATGTCATTTCTTAGGAGTTGGCATGAACCATGGGGGAGCTATCATGAGATGATATGGACTGATTCTTATAATATTAAATCCATGACTATAAATTCATAAAATAATTCCACTCAAAACATATTAGTATTGATAGAGGATGTGTGTGGTAGATCTGGATTCTAGGGTCATAAGGATGTAATGTGTATGAATAAAATGTTAGTATAAGTTCCCAATATTTTGAAAGGGAATAAAATTCAAAATATAAAGGGGGACAAGTCATTCTTTCTGGAGAGTATCATGAATACAGGTGATAAATCCAATGAAACAGAGTAGGTCAAGAAAACATTCTTGAGAGTTTTTCCATATTAACTAAAAGTTTCTAAAAAATGGAGAAATTTTAATTTGATATTGCAGATAATGGAAATAAGGTTATATAGTAGAAAAAACCAAGGATCATGAAAACTATCCAATATTAAGTGACATGAAAATTCAATAAAACATGTGTGAAATGTGTGGATAAACTATGCATGATATTAAATAATATATTAAAACCCTACCTTCCTAAGAATAATTAATAAGAAAATTTATGAGAGTCAGAAAATGAATCCACCTTGATAATTGATCTGGAGAAAAAAATTCCATATAATTAAATTATTTATGATAAAAAACTTAGAATTCAATCTTATGGGGTTGAAAATATAAGAAAAAAATTAATAAATTCTCTAATCTTGATATTAAAACTAATGATAGGTTTAGTATGAGATAAAAATATAAACCTTTCTATTACTTTTCAGGAACAAATAGGTTCACCTTTATTCACTTATTCTTGTTTATTTTTCACTAACATAAAGGGAATTAAAACAGAAAATTGACTGTTCTATGAACTTTACAATAATGAAGTTTTCTTTCATGGAGTATTTTAACTTCCCTGACGAAGATAATTCAATTTGATCCCTTTTGGTGATAAATATTGAATAAGAGTATATCAAAATCAATATTCCATGTAAATTTCGAATTTCTAGATAGATTCAAAAATTAGTTGAAATGCGTAATAAAATAAAACTTTTATCACATGATTTTGAAGGATTAAACAAATTTTTGAACGGCGTTGTCAATTGATCAAAAGGTGAATTAAAGGTGAGTTTTTTACTTTTTACATGAATTGTTTTGATGGATTTTCTATATAAAAATATGTAACTTATTCAACACATCATTATGATTTTAATATTAAAGAATGTATTTTCTTATATTAAAATTATATTATAGGTTTATAATTTTATATAATTAGGGAAATAACTTCCATATCAAACCATTACAACACAAAGTAAACACTTCCAATCGATGTCTATTTTTTCACAAAAAGAGGATTCTTAAATTTAAACTCATGTTTCATTCAAAAATTATTTTCTTATTTGAATATGAATCCCAATATCATAAATATAAAAGTTTCTATAGTTTCATAATCATCCTTATTTGTTGTGAAAAAAAACTAAAATGTGATATTAATATAAAAATACTAGTTATGTGTATAAAAAAATAAACTTGTAAGTATATTTTGAAAGTAGTGAAATCCCATAGAAATATTTTTTTTATTTAATTAGTCTTGATATTAAAATACTCGGTCATGTTGGAAGAACGAAAATCCAAGGAACTTGCCTAACATTACCCTAAATAAAAATTTTAGAGGATTTGTCTTCAGAATATACTATCACAGCTTGTCGATGATTTCTCAGAGATCCGTGAAGTGATGAGATTAGCATAGAGATTTAATGAGTTAGTCTTCGACATAACACATGACTATCCTTCCCAAGAATGAATTAAATATGATATGCATGGAAATATGATAAGTGGCACCCAAAATCATTAATCCAAAGGTAATGACCTAATAAGAGAATATCCCCTAGGAATCTAGGAAGGTAGAGGGTTCTTCTTCCTTAGGGTCTATTATGAGTTTATTGTACCTTGAGTATCCATCAATGATGGAAATATCTAGGAAGCTGGTAGTTACATTATTAATAGCTCTGCGATTATTAGTGTAAAATACCCCTTTGGAAAATATAGATTAAGGTCTCTGAGGTCAATGGAGAACCAAATATAAACATTATTCTTCTTAACAGTGATGATGTTGTCAAGTCATATCTTTTATATCAATTCTCAGAAAAATTTGTATTTGATCGTCTTGAAAACATCCACCTCTTCATCGATGGCATGAGAGGGGTACATCCTCTTGGATTATTGCTTGATTCCATGATGCTCTTCGGGCAGTCCAAGATGATGAATTTCCAAATCTGGATTCTATCTGGGAACATCAATGTAGTTCCAAAAAACATATAGTAGTTATGCTTTAGAAATTCAATGTACATCTATTTATCGTTGAGATTCATGTCAATAGTAATCCAGGTAGGACTAGAGTCATCTTTAATCCCCATATTTATCTTCCTAAGCATGTATATGGATATAGTGATTCCATCCTTGAATGCTGGAGGGTCATTCCAGATATCGTCATCATCTTCCTCTATTTTGGTGTCTATGGAGACATATTTATGTGAGGATGGAAATATGGGGTCCTTCCATTCACTATCCTGGTGAGGGAATCTATGAGATGAAACATCATTATCCCATTTTATATATATTTCTCCAATGAGATGCTAGAATTTAATGTTTTAGATGATTGGAGAGGCTTGGTGCTCTGAAATTGGATTCGCTCTTTCATCCAAGTTTATGGGGAGAACATATTCATCATCGAGAATATTTCAATGATTCACATAGATGGTCCCTAAGATATTGGGGGATTTATCATATATATCATAATCTACCATTAATTTCTTACCTTCATCCACATATAAATCTGCTTCAGCATATGTGGCTCTGCATGTCTTGAAGGGGGAGTTGTCACCATGTAGTATACCAACCATTCAATTGATGGGGTACTTCAGACATTGGTGGAATATTCAAGGTACCTCTATGTGGTTAATAATCTAGGGCCATCTACGTAGAAAATTATATGTGGTATCAGAGAGTATAAGGATGAAATTTTTATCGGATCTGAGCTCCCCAAATTGGGCTTTGATTTTGATTTAATCAAGGGGTGTCATCTCATTCTTGTCATATCCATTGATAATTACCTTTATAAGAGATAATTCTCCTTTTTTATACCCTAGCCATTGGATATTCCACACTAGTATAAGATTGAACCCTGATCTGTTATAAATTTGTACCCTTTAGACACTTACATTATTGAGTCTACCCAAAATGAATAAGGGTCTGATGTGCCCCTTAATCGCCTTCTCCCAATCATGATTAGTGAAAGATATCAAAACATGGAATCATAAGGAAATTGTATCCACTCGATATACTTCGGTAGTAGCGACTTTGGTCTCGAATTCCTTTGAGCTTTAGAGGGCTTTGACGAGTGTCTCCCTTAGTTTTTTTGATAGACGGTGTGCATTCAGGATTGAGAGAATTGCTTGTACTGCAATGTGAAACTTCAAAATTTCAGATTTTCGTTCAAGATATAAATACTTCCCGATATGGGTCTGGTCCTAGGCATGTGGTTTAGAAGATCAAGCATTTGAGTTAGATGGACCAGGTGCATATGATGAGGTTGAGGGGGTATCTGCTACTATGGGTGTAGGTTATGCTAACCTTCCCTATTTCCTAAGATGATCAGAGTGAAACTTTTCTAAAATTTCATTCAAGATAATCGAATGTATGAAATTGATGGAGGGTTCTAAGGCACCTCCATTCCTCCTTTGAGCTTGCTGGAGTTCCTTCCCTCGATCCTCTACTACATATATGACCTCCATAGGGACATTACCAGAATATTTAGTCCAGCCATGTTTATGCTTCCCCCTATATCATTATTTATAGTGCATATTTCCTCCCACTCTACGGTTATATGTGGGAACATAGTATTCATGGTCATACTCATAATCATAGAAATGGTATGTCAAGTGTATTATGTTTACAAAATGAAGGATGAGGTATTTATCTGACGATGGTAATGTTTGGTGGGGCAGTGCCTGTGCTACTGATGTTTTAGGAAAGAAATCACTAGGGGGGATAATGCATTCTTTGTTGAAGAGTATGACTCTTCCTATTTTGTTTCATTACACCATCAGTGGTCACATCCACCTTTAGGAGTATCTTCTAATGCATTTTTATTGGGTGGTGGAGTTGTTATTGTCCTGCCAACTATTCTCTCAGAGTGGCATGGGATTGATCAAATATAACTCAAACCATACAATGGTTTAATTTTCATGAAAATATATCCATGACCTCATACCAATCATCATCATGTTCTGGTTGGACCATGGTAACGAATTCCACGTAGTCGGGGGAATTATCCCGAACATCTTGTCTAGAATCGATCATGCCTTGGAATACATCTTGGAAAATGAACCATTTCTGGATATTATTTCCCAAACTTCTACAGACAGGTTTGTAATCAGGCTAGTAAGTGAGTATGTCCTCATAGGTCCTCCTTGGTAATAGAAGTGTGAGCTGGTTTTTGTCCATGGATTACATGAAATAATATGGGACCTAATTATTCTGAAAGCAGTGGACCTTGTTCTTCAGTTATTCAAATCCTAGATGACCCTATTGACTTTGTACTTTTGGACGATGGGGATTCTCGGTTTTTTGGTGCTCGATAATATTTTTTGGGTGGTTTGCGGCCTTTCTATGTATCAGGATAGGTGATGATGCTATCTTGAGAGTGATATTCATAGTTTCCATTATGGTATGATTTTTTTACTTATGTCATGGGAAAGAGTAAATATTTTAATCTTTCCCGCTAAATGTCCTCTTTATGGTGTTGTACAATTCCATCAAATTCGAAATAATTTCCTATATATTTCATTGGAATCAGGGGTGTCTTCAACTCATCGTTGAGATTTTCAGCACAAATTTTTAATTGTTTCTCTTACAACAGAGGGATGCTGAGTGAATAGGTCAAACCCTTCCACCTAGATATGAAATAAGACACCATATCATTTTCATGTTCTTTATGTCTCATCGGGTTGAATATCATTATCTTCTTCAGTTTAGAAATAATTTTTTATTGGAATTGAAGATGGATGTATTCCCATGCTGATACAGATCCTTCTCATAGATTGATATACCAAACCAAGGTCATCCTTGTCAGAGTCTATACAGAACACTTCATCTTGGTTGCTTCCTGCTGATATCGATAGCCCATCGTAATCTTAAATTAAGACGTGAAGTGTGTGAGATGGTACTCATGGTCACCAATATTTTGAAATATGTAGATGGTAGTATTTCAAATGTTTGGAGGAGGTGGGGTATCATCCACCCATTTGGGATATGGATTCCTTTCATGATGCACACACATGCACCATCCTTCCATGGATTCTATTTGAATAGCCTAGGAATTAATTATATTAAATAACTCTAGGTAAAATGGGGAATATACTATCTCCCACCCATAGGGACCTTGTGGGGGTTGATGAGGATTCACTGTTTTTACCTCCTTCTAATTTTTAATTTGTCCTATGATTGAACGGTTATCATGTAGGGGAAGAGGGTCTTGCCGTAATAGAGGGAATTGATGATAATTTCTTACTACATCATGTATGGGGGAATGATTCCTAGATTTAGAAATAATCCAATATTCATTAGGTTCCCTAGATGATGGATCAGATGGGGGAGGGATAAAATTTGTCTCTTCTTAGAGATGATACCATGTGAGAATATTTCCCATGAGTAACTCCTTATTAAGTTGATGAATATATAGTATTTCAGTCTCACATTTGGATAATCAGTCCTCCAGGGAAGGAAACTCACTCATCCTAGTATGTGATAGATATATGCCTATACCATTCCCCTTAGAAAAATTTCATCAGGGAGGTGGAAACTCGATATTTGGTATTTCCAAGTTTTTTAGCCATATATGCTTCCTGGTGAGCACAACCTCATTCAGTGCATTCATATCTCCCTAATCTTATATTATGTTCACTATTTCATGAACTCCTATAATTGTTAAATTATCAGTATCTACCATATTTAGAGTGAAAAAATTTATAGAGGCATATCTGGTATTGGTTGTTGTTCTATTGTTTTTGATGCAACAAGATGATTTTTTACTATTTCCATCAGGGTCATTATTCATAGCTTTGTCCTTATTGGGTCCTTTTTTACTACCCCAATCAATCTTAACCATAGCCACAATGAGTTCCTATAGATTTGGTCCATTAGCAATGGTCTAGTGAGAGTTCTTGGTTTGGAGATGTCGAATGGGCCTCAATCAGCAGATTTGTGTCTCATGGTAGGTGGTCTGCCGATCATTAATTCATTACTCCAAATATGGTTAGGACTAATTCCTTATATTATAATGAAGATTATGAAAACTCCCCCATCCCTATGGGGTGGGGGTCATTCAATGCCGAAATTAGAACTGGTTCTTCCAATCGTTGAGGATCAAATGCGTCTATTTTGGGATGGAATGACTCCAGATATAGACATAAATATATAAATTCACAAAGCATGAATTGGTGGGGTTGTTCGAGGATCACTGTCGATGTTTCAAGTGTCCACTAAAGTGATGATGCACCTAGGTATGGTGATTGGGAAATAAATTCCCCCATTCCAATGTGATATGATTCACTTAAAGCATCTAATGATGTACCCAAAATCCTCTTTGAAAAAGATGATATTAGTGGTAGAGATGGTGGTAGATATTCTCCCAACACATTAGGTTCCTTTTTCTCCTCGATGGAAGATATCACAACTACTCTAATGGCACACATGATGTAGGGAAATTATACTGTCATAAGAGCTGGGTGTGATGGTGTGCCTATATGAGAATCATTTCTTACAATAAGTTTCCCATGTGACCACAGCTTTTCTTTCCACATTTGAAATGTCTTATTATTGTTTTGAGGGGTCATGTTTGAGTTCAAGTTTCAAATCCTCCTTATTTGTCCGTAATTTAACCAAAATTTTGTAGTAGAAGTATTTTTTTAGGGGATAACTAGTCTGATTATTAGTTAGTCCCATAATTTTGCTGGAATCTACAACATTTACTGATGACATACCTGAAGGGATCTACAGTTTTTCTGGGGGGAAGTGTGATGCTCTATATTTTCCCCATCCTTGAATGTGGATGCCTAAAGTAGATTTTAGATCAGCTACTAAAGCAACGCAGTGAAATGGTGACAAGCGTATTAAATATTCACATAATGATTTTCTAGTTGCAAATCATGGACCATGGCGATAAAATATAAGTCGAGCTGGAAAGAGAGTATCATGTTTTTTGTAGGATATACTCATATTCATGATTTGGGATAAATAAATTATTCAGTTTCTGATGGGTAGAGGACATATTCTAGCATATATATTGAATTTAAGCCTTTTCTAGTAGGTATAGGATTTCATATGTGGAAGTTGCGAGGGTCCAGAACATTATGGGGTTATTTTTCTAACTAACACCCTCCATATGTTAATTTCGGCCTCCTTCTCATCAGACTTGCATTCCAAAACTGGTCAGGCAATAAGTCCTCAACAATAAAAATTACATAATATTGAGTTTTAATCATGTATTCACATTGATTATCTTTTCACATTTAGTTTTTTAGAGAATTATTCCATAACTCATACATAACAATACCATATAAATAAAATGTGGACACATTCAATAGTATCCATTTTTCTGCTAAAACATTAAAAAAGAAACATGGTTTCTTTTCATTTAAAATCATATATTTTCTTTGATCGCATCCTTAATTGTATTCTTCTTCAAAACCAATGAAAGAACATTTTAAAATTTTTGATGAGCATAAAAACATAGTAATGGATATATAAAGAATGAAAACTATTAGACATTTGAAAAAATGTAAACCATGAATAGTTCATCACAATTTTATACTTTTCACCATTAATAAGTTGTAAATATAATTCACTAAATATAATCTCATTTTATACCATTTTAAAAACCAAAATATTAACATAAATCCCCATGAAACAAAAAAACATATAAAGGTATCTTTGGACCTAAACATACTAAATGGAATAACCATATGGTCGACTTCCACATATAACACTAAATAGATTAGTCATATGGATGAATTCCATAAATATCCTTAAATGGAATAACCATATGACCAACTTCCATACCAAATGAATTGGTGGTTACAATGTAACCAACCATCCATGGTATATCATGAACCACTCATCTTTGGTTTATCAAATGACTACCTTTCAGTGATTTATCTGTAACCACCCATCATTGGTTTATCACGTAACCACCCATCAAATTTCCAATTACCATTATATAATCATAACACAAAAAGTATTTTAGTTATCTTAATTTCACCTATAAAATTTTATTTTAAATAACAGGAAATCATTTCACGATTTTGAAATATTCAATCCATTTCAAAAACTATTTAAAACATTTAATAAAATGTATTTAGAATCAATGCTTCCCATATCACTATGAATGTTTTATCATTTTAAAACATTTATGTCCATATAAATTAATTGATAAAAAAATTTAAGACATGTACATGAAATACTAGGTTTTAAAATAATAAATCTTAAAAACATTTAAAATGGTGATTTAGTTAATGAGTCCCTTTCTAGTTGAGAAACACTTGAAAATAATGATTAAGGAACAACATCTGACAAGAAATTAAATATATTGAGACTATAATTATTCAGGATATAACATATCAAGATGGTTATATTGCAACTTTATAGCATAATTAAGATTCATAACATCAAGATACACCTCAATGAATTAATATTTAGATGAAATCCCATACAAAGTTTGTATCAGTATGTTATGGTTAAATCAATGAAATAATTATGTGTGAATAATATAAATACACCCATTATATGTAGATATTCATTGTAAACCAATAATAGTTAATTCACATGTATTCTTGGAAAAACAAAACCAATGACAATGATATTTAACTCAATGAGTGAAAATTGAGTTATGATATCCATTACCTTGAGTCTGACTCATCACATAAAGTCATTATGATCCTGAATACGAAACATAGGTTAATTTTAATTTATTGAGAACAATTTTAAATTTTATTATTCTATTTATATAACATTTTCCACCATTCATACATTCCATGTATAGAGGTAATGAGTCATATTTGCTTTGAGGGGGCGATAGTACATACTTTCCCAAATCGGATGATCAAATTTACAAAATATAGAAATCATAAAGGGGTGTTATAAATAAAAATTACCGAATAATAGAGAGAAAATAAATATAATAAATATAATATATAAAATAGTTTCTTTTATAATGGTCACAATGAGAGGTGGTATGTAAAAATTTAAAAATCATCATCCTGTGATGGAGTAGTTCACCATATACAGAGACAATATGATCTTTTACTATTAAATGGGCGTGCGTGTAAGTGTAGATATAAAAATAATAATAAAAACATCCTAGTATATTTTGGAAACAATTTTTTTAATAATATAATAAGAAATGTTTATAGTGTGGAGAATGAATATGAAACTAAAAAACATGAGAGAATGTTTTACTTCTTAATCATCTCACTTCATTTGGTTTATACCAAAAGGCTTACGTGGGAGGATTTTAGCCCTATGTGATGATTCTAGAAGGAGGTTAGGGTTTATAGGAAGATTTTTTTGGATGGTCTTGGTATAAAAAAGGGTTTTGGATGTGTGACTATTAGATTTAGTTTACATTTTTATTGGAGAAGGAAGGGGCACCCTTGGTTACTCTTAAATTATTAAAATAATATAAAAGGTTTATTCAATTGTATAGAAGATGAAATAGGTATAATATAAGATGTGGATAGGTTTAAATCCTCTCATCCAAAAAAAAATTAGACATGTTTTTATTTTATTTTAAACCTTTTCTTTTCAATTTATCCATAATTATTCTCTTTTAATTTTAATTGTCGTAATGAAATTTTAATTATTAAGAGGCTTTTAATTTTACATATATGTGATCAATTTCCCGCAATAAGCCACGTAATGAAATTTCTAGTAAATCATAGTTACTTTGTAGAGACCCGATGTATTCCGTACATAGATATTACATTACTTTTGAAAAATACATAATACATAACAAAAACAGACACACAAGGACCGTAATAGTATAGTGTCTTTGGAAACTTGGAATGTAATCTTCTAATCATGGTGAAACATCTTCAACATCTCTCATAAAGATCTTCCACTTTTTGTTTCCTAAACTAAAACCTTTCTTTTAATCAAGGGGGAAAATAAAACATAAAAAGGGTGAGCTCAAATGCTCAGTAAGGGTAAGCATGGATAAAATAAAACATACCATATACATATTGAACTTAAAAACTTGAACATAATGTTTAAACATCAAAATCTTGAGCAACGACTTAAAACATGGAAGTACATAAGGAATAGATCATAATGGAACATAAATCATGATAACATAGCATGGGAATAAAACATTTAATTTTGGCATCCATTAAGCACAAGTAATGATATCTATAGTATCCAATTAATTGCTGCCAAGACCATCTTAGTGGACAAATTCCCTTTCTGAATAGAGTTCACTCCTCGTTCCAGTCCGGTAATACTGAACTGGATTAACTTACCATTCCAACCATGTCTATATCATGAGATATAAATATTTACCTAATGCATTGGGGGGAGATATAGGTCGCACCCATCTCATAATGAAATCATTCTTACTTGTTCCACAAAATAATCATACATCATTCATAATAACCCAACGAATAAATTGAGTTTCGTAAACATCATCCCATCATCACATAATCCATATAAAAGAAATGGATATCATTTCATAATAAGAAAAGTGAAAACATGTAAATCATAGAGACATTATACTTGAAACATACACATATGAAATAATGTCATCTTTGTTGAAAAATGGTTTTGATAAAACACCAGAAATGAATTCTTGAGGAAAATATCCTTTCATCTTCAAAATCATTTTCTTTTCACAAAATGTCATGCAACATTAAAAGAAAAGGACTTTGTTGAAAATAGTCATGAAATATATTGGAGTAAGCTTCATGAAGATAAGGATTTATAAAACCATAAAAATCTGTTCACGCCGTATAAGTTAAAAATAACATTCTCCTCGTACTTTTGTCGGAAAAGTCAAAAAGTACCTCATAACGTAAAAAAAAGAAATATTCCTTACATACCATGTAGTAAAAGTCAAAATTGTGTAAAAAGGAAATTAAACATACATGAAACCATTTTAAGAAAACATGGGCTTGGATGATAAAGATAACCCCAGTAAATACTTACGAATAAACAATCTCGGATAAAAATGAGATTGATAAATTATCCCTTAACATTGGTCTGATATGCTTCGTATGGATTCGAACCTCCTATATAATGATTTAAATAATGTCATTGACTTTTTATAGAATCATATTCATTGTTATGATATCATATATGGTTCACTTATGACTTTATATTATCCATTCTTTTGTAAATTAATGGTAAACTAGCATTTTGGGTAAAATCGTTTCATTTGTCGTTTGTGTTTTAACTTGTAATTATTCATATGATTACTTAGATCATGGTTACTTACATCCAGAATGTAAAACATGATTTATATATAATATATATTCAGAATATACTTATATATAATAGATCGATAAATGGAATGAAATACACTGTTCATGGAGACGTTAGGCCGTACGTACGCATGGACACTGTTTTCGTTTCCTTATTGAATTGAATGGAATTAAGTAGATGACATACATATATATATAAATAAATCCAATATCATTATTATGTCATATATTTCATGATTACTTATTATATATACTTTATAATCATTCATGAATGGTTAATCCTTGAGAATGAATCTCATCGTGTCGTGGAGATGGCAGTCCGTACGTATGCATGAGCGATGATATCATTCCCAAGATCATGGAATTGTATTTAAGTAGACGTATAATATTTAAGAATAAATATCACTTTACAATAATCATATATATTCATTATTTACACCATTATATCCATCCAAGTAAGGTGGTGGTGGAAAATAGATTACACCACGGCGTGGAGACGGTATTCCATACGTACGCACGCTAGGTGATTCTGTTTTCCGTAGGATGGATAAATGGTGAAATTGGGTTGTTTGATACTTATAATAACATAACAGTATATGAGTGATACTGATGTTTTTACATCATAATGAAACATCTAAAGATGAAGAAGTGGAAGAAGAAATAAAGTTGAATGAATCTATAACGAACATTACCTATTCTTTGAAGCGCCTCTTTGAGACCTCCTCTTAGGGCATTAAAATTTGGCTTTGGAGAAGGCCAGGACCTCTAGGATGTTTCTAGGGTAGTATAGAAGATAATTTTTCAGGGTTTTTCCGAGCTTTGATGCTCAAATTGGTGTGAGGAATAGAGGAAGGATGTTCCCTTTTATAAGGGAGGGGAGGGGCACCTTTGGAAATCTTAAAAATATTTATTTATAATAAATCTATCCCCACATCAAAACCTCCAAAAATGACTCATATTCGAATATTAGATGAGATATGGTTTTAATATGATCATAAAATAAAATTTAGACATGTTAGGAAATTATTTCAAACAGTATCAACATGATTTATCCTTACTTAATCAATTTAATTTTATTTGTGGTAATAACATTCTAAATTTTAAATTATAACAAATTATTACTTATTTTTTGTGAATTATCCATAATGGGATAATTTATAACATCATAGAAAATATAAATATAAATTTATAATTTTTATATATTTTTTGAATTTTAAACAATTTTATAATATGTTATTTTTATAAAATAACAATAGTGTCAATTTTGACAGTATTCATTTATTTGAATTTAAATAAAATATATAAAGAAGATAATTTCAAACTAAAAGCTTTAATGGATTCATAATAGGTCATATGTATCTAAAATATTAGTTTAGAACATTAAATAGTTCATATAATATTTATTTTTGTATTTTTAAAACCATTTATTTGGTTTATCTCTTAAAAAAATAATTACAACAATATTTTTTATAAATATTTAATATACTTATTTTCTGCATAGAAATACAAATAAAATCCTATGATGAAGATAAATCAATTACCTTTCACAATAATACATTTACTTGAATTTATCATCTTAAAATCACAATATTTAAATTGTTATATTTATTAAATTATGAAGGTGACAACTTTGGAATCATTTAAAATAAAGTAATATAAGTGTAATAATCACTTGTATAAGACTCAAAACGATTATATATTAGGTAATTGGATTCTTAAGTTGTAGATATACTCTACCAATAAGTTTTGGTCAGGTTTTTGGGCCTTTTAATTGGTATTATTATTTCAATAAAAACTATATTACGGATTTTTCACTTAATAAATAATTTCTGCATCATTAATATATCACCATTAATGACAATTATTTAATCCCTAAAAATTATAAATAAATTATAATGATGTAGATAATTTTATTAGCTTTCAATATACTATTAATATTCGATGTTTTATGATGATTATCACTAAATTAACATTATTATACTTATAAGATTTAAGAAAGTGACATGTTATCACTTTCATTGGTTTTAATAATAATTAAATTATTTTCATGGTCAAAAGTCCATAAAATGAATCTAATCTGACCCTTAGGTGATATAGGTATACTTTTAGCCATCCAATAGAATTTTTCCATCTGTTAGGGTAATTTTATAATATTATATTTACCCTTAATTAATAGATTTACCTTTAACAATGGTAAATAAAATTTACCGTAGTTACTATTCATAATTCCCAAAAATAAAAAGTAGCATATTAACCTAATTTGGACCCACTGATTCCAAATATGGAATCTATTTTTTCAAATTCAATACACATAAGTTTCAGAAATTAAATTAAAATTAATTACATTGTCAAATGAAAATGGGTTTGTTATTAAAACATTGCAAAAGATTGAATTGATTTAACCTACGAATTCATTGTAAAATAAATGCTAATGACATAAACTGTATTAAATGGTAAAAATTTATTCTATTTATACTTTAAAACTATAAAATATTATAATTTAACCACATAAGTTATTACAATGAAACAAGTTGTTTTTAATAAAAATATAGCGGGTTTTAACTATTCATTAAAATATTAAAGTTATCAGAATAATATGAAAAATTTATCCAAGGTAAAATTTTATATCCTTATTCCAAAGAATAGTTTTTTTATAAAAAAAATTGAACTTATAAACATGTCAAAAACTATATTTAATGCGGGTGCGCCATCAAAAGGTGGGAAAACTACATTTTTTTTAAAATACTTATTTTTCCTGAAAATATTATTTTGTTCTTATACCATGTTCTAAAAAATGTGTAAGATGAATAAAAATGTTATAAAATTAAAAATATAGTTAATACTATTCATAACGGCTAGTTCATAATAATATTATAATAACATATCGTTGGTTAGTAAAACCCGGTATTGCGTACAACGCATGCTATCAAAGAAGTTCGTGATTGCGTGTAATGCAAGCCAAGTTAGGGTTGCGTATAGTGCAAGACTCATTTTTTGCTTCAATATAACAGAATCCAACCATTTTTTCATTTATACATTGAATATATATATATATACTCAATGTTGCGTAGAATGACTATTATCAAACGAATTTGAAATTGTGTGTAACACAATCTAATAAAAGTGTTGCGTATACTACAAGCTAATACAGTGTTGCGTATAGCGCAAGATAATCCTGGTGTAGCGTACAACAGAAGATATAAAAGAAATTAAAATGAATATCTCTTATAAAATCTCAGGTTATTACATTCTACCCCCCTTAAATTGAATTTCGCCCTCAAAATTCGTCGGGGTTATAAATGGGTTTCTACTTGAAAGTTTATTTAATTGAAACCCACATCATAAAATGGAATACAAAAACATAACTTTCAAAACTAATGTATGAAACATAATGGTTACCCAAATTAAATCAACACTGGGTTTCCACGTAGGAGAACATAGTTGAAAATAGGGATATGGAAGAGAAATCTAACCCTCATGTTCTGATGGAGAGTGGTAGAGAACATGGCTCTGAAAAATCCAACAATCACAAAGACATATATTTTTGATGATCTAAGGTACCATATGATTCGTCGGATATAAGGGCACTAGGACAACAATTTTGGTTTTCAAGATCATTTCCCAAAAGATGAAGAATTTGAATTAGAAGAAATACTTTCTTGATTTTGGTACAATCTCACTGATGTTCGTTCTTTGAAAAATTTCCACTTCATCTTATAAAGAAATGAAGTTGAATTTGTTATTCATGAAGTGTTATCAGATCATGTGATAGAATGATGGGTCATTCCATCTGTTTCAAACAAAAGGTTAGAAAAAGTTATAAGTCTATATTATAGTTATATTAATCATATATGGTTCCAAAAATGAACTTATACTTCATATATCAAACTGCTTAATAAAATAAAACTAGTTTCTACTAACCAGGGACTTCCTGTAGGCCAGTGGTAGGCGATAAAGGCCTGTCGCACTTCAGTTGTGGGTTCCATTTCAACAGCCTTGTCCGACGCGATGGGCTGTCGCCCGTCTTGCAGGTTGTCCTTTATCTAAAACTACATTACTATAACATCCCATCAATAATATCGAAAAAAAGTTCTATCCTTAGAAAATACTAACTAATGTCCAACATAATCCATTCCGATATTTAGGCTTATCTAAAATACTTTGGTCCAAGATCATAGAATAAAGAAAACAATTACTAGAAAGGTTATGTACCAAGAATGCGAATAAACGCATTTTTCCCACATATATCATAAGATATATCTTATTGGTTGCATTCCAAACACATTAATACCTTAGTCATATATTCTCTTGAAACATAAATTACCATAGAACCTTAGTGAAAACATGAATACTGTCAAAAGGTAACTCTTTCCACATACCAAAATCCCAAAAAAATCTATATAATCAAACCATAATATCACTTAGTCCTTATATCAGTCATGTGCTCATGAATACAATCAAACATCTCATTATCTTTGTATCCATTCATTATGCACATATCATCTACTTTCCAAAAATATCTAAATTACCTTCCATGGTTACCAGTACCATTCAACATATACTTTCAAATAATTTAGGAAAAACAATAGTGTAACAATCCTTGGATGATTCTTTATTCCATAGTACCAAACATTATTCTTTATAAACATACAATCATTCCACTAACTTCTTAAACCACTAGCTGAGCTTCATCATTTCTTTCATCTCATATTTCATTTGTAGTCTCTTCATCAACGTCCACATAAATACTACCCTTATAACCATGCTGATTCTCTTCATGAGATTTCCTCTTAGAGCATTGGTTTTCATAATGCCCATAAATTCTACATTTAAAACATCTAATCATTGTTGATGTCGTAGAAATACCATTATCCTTGTCCGTGGTGTTAACTGAATCTTTTCCTTTGCACTTACTAGCTTTGTGTCCTTCTTTTCCACACCCAAAGCATCTTCTAGTTCAGTTGAAACAATCTCCCTGATGCCTCTTACCACATTAATTACATGAGGAAAATTTAACTTTCATTCCTCTATAATCATCATGAAACTCCATCTTTCTCTTATTATCAGAGTCAGGAATCTTACCAAAGTTGAGATTATTGATCATATTATGAGATTTCTGATTAGGAATAATAACAATGTTTGGACTTCCAAATCCCGTTTCATTTGGTTTCTCATTAATAATATCATTCCATTGTCTGTCATATCCTCCATTATCATGAATCTTCCTATTTCCAACAATTTTCTAAAACCCAAAAAGAATAGCGTGAGAGGCAAAAATCATGCTAGGGAAAACAACATAGTAAAGGGGGAGTACCCTCAATATCTAACATCATAGGTTAAATTCAATGAGCGTTACCATAGTTCTAGGACTATATCCTATATGTATACTTATCCTTAGGGATATCCCTAGACATACATTAGAAATATCTCTAGGGATCTCACTAACATTTTCACATCCTAGTTTCCAAAGGTTGACTAAACCTTTCCACTGATACCAACTATAGAGACCCAAAGTTTTCCATATATAAATATTACATTACTTTTGCGGAATACATAATACATAACAAAAATAGACACACAAGGACCGTAAAAGTTTAGTGTCATTGGAAACTTGGAATGTAATCTTCTAATCGTGGTGAAAGATCTTCAACATCTCCCATAAAGATCTTCCACTTTTTTTCCTTACCTAAAACCTTTCTTTTAATCCTGGGGGAAAATAAAACATAAAAAGGGTGTGCTCAAATGCTCAGTAAGGGTAAGCATGGATAAAATAAAACATACCATATACATATTGAACTTAAAAACATGAACATAATCTTTTAACATCAAAATCATGAGCAACGACTTAAAACATGGAAGTACAGAAGGCATAGATCATAATGGAAGATATATCATGATAACATAGCATGGGAATAAAACATGAAATTGTGGAATCCATTAAGAACATGTAATGATTTCCATAGTATCCAATGCATTGCTGCCAAGACCATCTTAGTGGACAAAGTCCCTTTCTGAATTGAGTTCACTCCTCGTTCGAGTCCTGTAATACTAAACTAGATTAACTTACCGTTCCCGCCATGTCTATATCATGAGATATAAATCATTACCCAATTAATTGGAGGGAGATATAGGTCCCACCCATTTCATAATGAAATCCTTCTTACTTGTGCCACAAAATAAACATGCATCATTCATAATAACCCAAAAAATAAAATGGGTTTCATAAACATCATCCCATCATCACATAATCAATATAAAAGAAATGGACATCATTTCATATTAAGAAAAGAGAATCCATGTAAATCATAGAGACATTATACTTGAAACATACACATAAGAAATAACGTCATCTTAGTTGAAAAATGGTTTTGATAAAACACATGAAATGAATTCTTGAGGAAAATATCCTTTCATCTTCAAAATCATTTTCTTTTCACAAATTGTCGTGCAATTTTAAAAGAAAAGTATTTTATTAATAGTCATGAAATCTTTTATAGGAAGCTTCATGAAAATAAGGCTTTATAAATCGATAAAAATCTGTTCACACTGTATAAGTTAAAAATAACATTCTCCGCGTACTTTTATCAGAAAAGTCAAAAAGTTCCTCGTAACGTAAAAAAAGGAAGATTCCATACTTACCATGTAGTAAAATTCAAAAATCGGTAAAAAGGGAATTAAACATACATGAAATCATTTTTAGAAAACATGGGCATGGATGATAAAGATAACCCCAGTAAATACTTATGAATAAACAATCTCAGATAAAAATGAGATTGATAAATTATCCCTTACCTTAGGTCCGATATGCTTCGTATGGATCCGAACCTCCTGTATAATGATTTAAATAATGTCATTGACTTATTACAGAATCATATTAATTCTTATTATATCAAATATTGTTCACTTATGACTTTATATTATCCATTCTTTTGTAAATTAATGTTAAATTAGTGTTTTGGGTAAAATCATTTCATTTGTCATTCGTGTTTTAACTTGTAACTATTCCTATGATTAATTTGATCATGGTTACATACATCCAGAATATAAAACAGGATTTATATATAATATATATTCAGAATATACATATATATAATAGATCAATAAATGGAATGAAATACACCGTTCATGGAGACGGTAGGCCGTACGTACGCATTAATGCTATTTTCGTTTCCTTATTGAATTGAATGGAATTAATTAGATGACATACATATATATATATACATAAATCCAGTATCATTATTATGTCATATATTTCCTGATTACTTATTATATATACTTTATAATCATTCATGAATGGTTTATCATTGAGAATGAATCACATCGCGTCGTGGAGACGGTAGTCCGTACGTACCCACGAGCGATGATATCATTCCCATGATCGTTGAATTTTATTGAAGTGTATGTATAATATTTAATAACCAATATCACTTTACAATAATCATATATAGTCATTATTTACACCATTATACCCATCCAAGTAAGGTGGTGGTAGAAAATAGATTTCATCACGGCGTGGAGACGGTATTCCGTACGTACGCACGCGCGGTGATTTCGTTTTCCATAGGATGGATAAATGGTGAATTAGGGTTTTTTCATACTTATAATAACATATAATTATATGAGTGATACTGATGTTATTACTTCATAATGAAACAACTAAAGAAGAATAAGTGGAAGAAGAAATAATGTTGAAAGAATCGGTAACGAACATTACTTCTTTTTTGAAGCGCCTCTTGGAGACCTCCTCTTAGGGCATTACAATTGGTCTTTGAAGAAGACCAGGACCTCTAGGATGTTTCTAGGGAAGTGTATAAGATAATTTTTCAGGGTTTGGCCGAGCATGAAGGCTCAAATTGGTGTGAGGAAGAGAGGGAGGAGGTGCCCTTTTATAAGGGAGGGGAGGGGCACCTTTGGAAACCTTGAAAATATTAATTTATAATAAATCTAAGACCACTTAAAAACCTCCAAAAATTACTAATATTAGAATATTTGATGAGATAGGGTTGTAATATCATCAACCAATAAAATTTAGACATGTTAGGAAATTAATTTAAACATTATCAACTAGATTTATCCTTACTTAATCGATTTAATTTTATTTGTGGTAATAACATTCTAAATTTTATATTATAGCAAATAATTACATATTTTTTTTGAATTATCCATAATTGTATAATTTATAACATTTTATACAATATGAATTTAAATTTATAATTTTTATATATTTTTGTGATTTTTAAACAAGTTTATAATATGTTATTTTTATAAAATAACAATAGTGTCAATTTTGACACTATTCATTTATTTGAATTTAAATAAAATATATATAGAAGATAATTTCAAACTAAAAGCTTTAATAGATTTATAAAAGGATCATATGTATCTAGTGAAGTAGTGGAGAACATTAAATAGTTCATATAATTTTTATTTTTTTATTTTTAAAACCATTTATTTGGTTTATATCTAAATAAAATAATTACTACAACATTTTTGTATAGTTATTTAATATACTTATTTGTTGCATAAAAATTAAAAATAAAATAATATGATTAGTATAAAATTATTAAAATTCACAATAATACATTTACATGAATTTATCATCTTAAAATCATAATATTTAAATTGTTATATTTATTAAATTATGAAGGTGACAACTTTGGCATCATTTAAAATAAAGTAATATAAGTCTCATAATCACTTTTATAAGACTCAAAACGGTTATATATTAGGTCATTTAATGATTAAGGTGCATATATACACTAAAAATAAGTTTTGGTTAGGTTTGTGGGCCTTTTAATGTGTATTATTATTTAACTAATAACTATATTATTGATTTTTCACTTAATAAATAATTTCAGCATCATTAATGTATCACCATTAATGACAATTATTTAATCCATAAAATTTTTAAATAAATTATCATGATGTAGATAATTTTATTAGCTTTATGGAGACTATTAATGTTTATGTTTTATGATGTTTATCATTAAATTAAAATTATTATACTTATAACATTTAAGAGAGTTACATGTTGTCACTTTCGTTGGTTTTAATAATAATTAAATTATTTTCATGGTCAAAAGTCCATAAAATGAATCTAATCTGACACTTAGGTGATATGGGTATACCTGTAGCTATCCAATAGAATTTATTTCAAGTGTTATGGTAATTTAATAATATTATATTTACCCTTAATTACCCGATTTACCTTTAACTATGGTAAATAAAATTTACAGTAGTTACTATTCATAATTCCCAAAAATATAAAGTAGCCTATTAACATAATTTGGACCCACTGATTCCAAATATGGAATCCATTTTTTCAAATTCAATACACAGAAGTTGCAGAAATTAAATTAAAATTAATTCCGTTGTCAAATGAAAATGGGTTTTTGATTAAGATATTGTAAAAAATTGAATTGATTTAACCTACGAATTCAATGTAAAATCAATGCTAATGACATAAATTATATTAAATGGTAAAAATATATTATATTTATACTTTAAAACCATTCAATATTATAATTTAACCACATAAGTTTTTACAATGAAAAAAGTTGTCATTAATTAAAATATAGCGTGTTTTTACTATTCATTAAAATATGAATGTAATAAGAATAATATGAAAAATTTATCCAAGTTAAAATTTTATATCATGATTCCATAGAATAATTTTATTTTGTAAAATTGAACTTATAAACCTATCGAAAACTAGATTTAACGTGGGTGCGCCATCAAATGGCGGCAAAAATGCATTTTTTTAAAAATATTTATTTTTCCCGAAAAATTTATTTTGTTCTTATACAATGTTCTAGAAAATTTTTAAGATGAATAATAATGTTATAAAATTCAAAATATAGTTAATACTATTCATAACGGCTAGTTCATAATAATATTATAATAACATTTCGTTGTTTAGTAAAACCCGGTATTGCGTACAACACACTCTATCGAAGAAGGTCGTGATTGCGGGTAATGCAAGCCATGTCAGGGTTGCTTATAGTGCAAGACTCCTTTTTTGTTTTGTAATAATAGAATCCAACCATTTTTTCTTTTATACATTGAATATATATATATATATATACTAAATGTTGCGTAGAATGACTATTATCAAACGAACTTGAAATTGTGTGTAACACAATCTAAGAATAGTGTTGCATATACTGCAAGCTAATACGGTGTTGCGTATAGCGCAAGATAATCTTGGTGTAGCATACAACAGATGATATGAAAGAAATTAAAACAAATATATCTTATAAAATCTCGGGTTATTACATACTTTGTGATTTAAATATTTTTTTATGATTTTTAATGAATTTAATTAATTAATATTTTTATAAGATATCATTTATATAAATTTATACGCTATTCATTTATTGAATTTATGTAAAATATAATAATTGAGATAACTTCGAAAAAAAGAAATGAATACTCTTATAACATGTAATATTTACCTATAAAATTATTGTATGACATAAAATATGTCGAATTATATTTATTTTAATATTTATAATATCATTTATTTGATTCCTTCATTAGTAATATAATCACAGCATCATCATTATATCATAATTAAATTTAATTATTTAATGTATAAAAATTTTAAATAAAATCCCATGATGTAGGAAATATTTTTATATTTATTATTAATATATATAATCAACATATAACTTATATAATCCAATATTAAAGTTGTTTTTAGTAAGAAGATATATTTTTATAACCTATTTTCCTTTACTTTAAATTAAAAAGTTATAAGTTTCATAATCACACCCAAATAGATTCAAAAATCCAAATTCCCATCTCAATTATTATCTTGGTTAGAAATATGTCATAAAATAGTATTATGACATGTGATAGGGTAGTTCGATCTTATTATAATATTATTCTTATTCTTATTTACCTAAATAACCATTTAATTGTGGTAAATAAAAATAATTACAAAAGTTACTATTCTGAATGTCCAAAAATAAAAGAGACCCTTTTAAATAAATTAGAACATCTGATTATAAATATGGAATTTATATTTTTCTAATTCTAAAAATATAATTTGAAGTAATAAATTTAAAAATAATTAACATTGTCAAAATGAGAAAATGGGTGTTTTAAAAGTAAAAACCATCAAAAAGTTGGCATGTATTTATATAAAATTTCGATGTAAAACTACATAAACTGACAAAAAAAAAGATTAAGTGATAAAAAAATAATGTAATTACAGTTTGAAAAAAAATTAAATAATAACCTAACTATATAAATGAATTATATGAAAAAGTATTTTTTAATTAAAATACAGTATTTTTTCACTATTCCTTAAAATATGATTTTTTAGAAAATTACCAAGATTAATTTTTGATCTCCCAATTCTATATAATAAGTTTATTTTTTCAGATATAACTTATAAATGTGTCAAAAATTATATTTAAAATGGGGTTTCTATTAAAATGTTGTAGAAATTCATTTTTTGAGAAATACATCTTATATACTTAAAATTGATTTACTTATTAAATATTGTCTAGAAAAAATATAATATTAATTTTAAACATCACATTGAGTTTATATTTTTGTAATATAATCCAAAATTAGTGATATGATATTATAGACACAAATGTTCCCATTTAAATTGTTGTTCATAGAAACCCATCATTTATATTAAATTGGGTTTTATTTCGATTTCTAAAATTTTTTTGACACCAATGAATCATTATATAAACATGTGTCAACAATATTATCATAATTAATTTAATATTATTAACTATTTCGATTCAAATGAAAAATTTATAATTGTAACATTTAAATAATACTATTTATTTGTTTTTTTATGTTTGATGTTGCGTATCATGTACGCTATTGAACATAGTGTTTATTTCTTAAAACTAAAGTTGTGGCATCCTCCCCCACCCCTTTTATAAATTTCATCCTTGCAATTTGAATTTATTGTCAGTAACTTGGGTATGAATTTTCAATATACCTATATTGAAATCCCTACATCATGAAAAGGGATAACAAAACTAATGCTTTAAAAGAATGAAAGAGAAGAACAAATGTCACCTAAGATTAAACATACTATGAATATATGTAGGAAACAATGGATATGGAAGAAAAACTAAGCATCTTGTTCTTATGGAGAGTGATAAAAAATCTGATCTTGAGAAAGGTAACAATCAGGAAACCACGAAATTGTTATGGGTTAAACATACATTGATTTCGTACTAGGAAAATTTAATGAAATTTATTTTCATTTTGAGATCATTTTAATAAAGTTGAGGAATTTATTTAAGTTCTTGAAAAAGACCATAAGGAAATAAATTCAAATTAAATATAATGTTTCATCCTTCAATAAATTACTACCATAAACTCATATTTTCTATAAATAATTAGTATTTAATATTACATGGTGACAGTTGAAGCACTAGAATTATCATCTAGAGAATCACATAACCCAAAAAATATTTACTATTTATTCATCCCACATTGAAATATTAACCAAAACAAAAAAGGATCATATAAAATAAAATAATTCCCTCAAAATACTAAACCATTGAATGAATAAAAAAGCCTTAAAATCTATAAAATCTAACAATAATATCCTATGATCAACACATAAAATTAGAAAAATAATTTACCATAATATTCCTATAAATAATAAAAACTAAAATTTAATTCCCTGAATTACAAGGAGTTGAAAAAATAGTCTTCCAGTATAAAGTGTATCAATTATTTCTAAATAACATTAAGCACCCTTAATGTCACCTAAAAAATTATTAACCTAATCACATTTTCTCCAAGTATGGTTAATCACATCCATAAATAACCCAAATCACCATATGTACAAAATTAAATCAATGATTTCCCTGAAAAATATATTTGAGGCATTACTCTATTAAAATAACATATTATTCTATTTACCTTAATCATATAAAGTTACCAAAACTATGAATGTTTTTCATAATAACATTTATCATGTAATCCACAAATCAAAGTCTAATAATAATGACATCCATAATTTACCAAAATCAACTAATTATTATTCCATAAACTCATTTAACTTAAAATAATTAAATTCTTACTAACCAGGGACTTAATGCAGGTTGGTGGTAGGATATAAATCCTATTCGTACTTTGGTTATGGGTTGTATTCCCTCAGCCTTTCCCAAAGCCACATGCTATCACATGGTCTGTGTCTTGACCTTTTTCAAAAACTATATAATTTTATAAAATTAAAAAATTGAGATAAAATCCACACTAATAACCATTGCATGTTTTAAACTTAATTTTTATATCATACCTAGCCTTTTTCATCCAATAAACTAATTACCCATAATATTCTCAAAGGTGAATTTCTCCAAAAATACCATTATTAACCTTAATATTTCAGATCAGAAAGCCCCAAAGGGTTTTCAAAGACATTGAACTTATGATCAACCTGATAAAAATAATCCCATGGCTATCTCAAAATAAAACATCCTAATATATCAGGTTTTCTAAACCATAATTTGATAAAAATTGTACGAAGCCAGCCTTAGTCATTACATGATATTTATTTTTAATCAATAATTAACATTGTGGGTCTTTTAAATATTATATATTTAGAGAATTATGTAAAAAATAACAAAAAAAACAATATAAACACAACGTCGGCACTGATAATAGTATTTATTTCTTCCATAAACTATAAATTTTTAGAAAGAAGTGTGATTTGTTTTCATTTTAAATCATAACATTTCATTTATCCCATCCTTGACTCAATTCCTGTTTAAATGTTTTGATAAACATTTCAAAACTAGAAATGGTCATAAAAAAATTATTAATGGATATGTAAATAATAAAAACTATTAGTCTTGTAAAAACATGTAAACCATGAATACATTATCATAAAATAATAATTTTATACTATATGAAGTACTAAATATACTTCATTGAATATAATCTCATTGACTATACTTTTTATAACAAAAATATTACCATAAATCCCATAAAAAAGATATATAACATATAAAGGTAACTTGGGACATAAGAATACTTAAATTGATTAACCCTACAATTGACTTCCACACATATCACTAACTATAATTGATATATGACAAACTTCCACACATATCACCAGTTGGAATAGTCATTCGACCTAGTTCGATAGCCAATTAATTGGAGGTTATTACGTAACCACACATCCTTTCTTTATCATGGAACTACCCATCTTTGTTTTATTATGTAACCACCCTTCATTGGTTAATTAAGTCACCACCCATCATTGATTTATCACATAACCACCAGTAAAATGTCCATGTGCCATTATATAATCAAAAAACACAAAATATTGAAATTATCAACATTTATCTTATAAGATTTCATTTTAAATCACAAGAAATCATTTCAATATATTGAAGTATTCAATCCATTTCAAATACCATTTAAATTATTTAATAAAAAGAATTAGGAATCAATGTTTCTTACACCACCTTGAATCATTTAAAATTTTAAAATGTTCATTGTAATATAAATAAATTCATAAATAAACATTTTTAAAACATGGGTATGAAATAAAGGTTTTAAAAGAATAAATTTGTATAATATTTAAAATGATATTTTAGTAAATGAGTCCCTTTGAAACATGACAAATACATGAATAAAAATAATTAAAAAACTCCATTAAACAAAAATTTAAATATCATAAGATTATACTCATTCATGTTATAATGTGTCGAAAGGGTTTTATATAAACCATATAGGATAATAAAAGTGTATATCATCATGAAAAGCCTCAATAAATAGAGATTGATATGAAATCCCTTACAAAGTCATATCATTTGATTAAGTATAGACCAATGACATAATTATGTGTGAAAATATAAATAAACCCAATATAAGTTGACATTAATGTAAAACAATTAGAGTTAGATCACAAATAATCATGGAAAAACAAAACAAATGACATTGATATTGAACTCAATGAATGGAAACAGATTTAATATTCCCCTTACATTGAGTCTGACTCATTAAATACATGTGTAATGTTCTTGAATAATAAAATTAGGATAATTTATAATTTTATTTGAAAAAATTTTATGTTTATTATTCCTTTTATATAACTTATTACTATTTTATAAAAATTACATAACTATTAATGTTTATATTGTATGTTTTGTTGATATTCGGTACATCAGTCAAAAATGAACTTGTTTTGATTTAAATATTCCATGTGATAAAAGGTAAATAATCATCCCAATATTATTAAATATTTAATTATAATATATATACGGTATATATATATTTATATTATCCATAATATGGGGATATAAGACATGAAATTCATAGTTCATGGAGATGGTAGGTCGTACGTACGTATGAGCGCTACATCAGTTTATTTGTCATATTAAAATTGAAATAGTAAAAAGTTTTTTGTAACGCCCCGACCCCAGTTACCCAGAGTCGGTTCATTATTGAGTAACATTGGCATGATCACAAAAGATCAAGTCTCAAAAGACCGATTAGTTTAGTAGCCTTGGAAACACTAGATACATTCATAATTGTTACATTACATCATAAAGTGAAAAACTACAATAACAAATGTCTCCATAGTCCACACTCATATCCTCTTCTGACTATCCCTATAGGTCATTCCTAAAATACTTCTTCACATCCTGGAAAATATTAAAACATTGAAAGGGGTGAGCTCAGATGCTCAGTAAGGATAACAATATAGCGGAATATTTCATAAATAAACATAAACATTTATGGAAATGTATAACAAAAAAAGCCTTTTAAAATTGAACTTCAACATAATATGGAAAAAGTAAAATGAAATAATTCCATTTACTTATTCACATGGATATTCTACTGGTCGAATAGTCACATACAATATCAATAACCACTTTCATAATGATGGAATGCATAATGTCAGACTATCATAACCACATAGCCGAGGCCTCATGCCAAGACCATAAATAAGATTTTGTCAAGGCCTCATGCGAAGACACTAGTTTGTCTCATGAGACCTGCCGATGCATCGAGGAGCTATAGCGGGCTCCACCCGTAACTTATTATGTCCAATGCATTCCTCGTATGAACAGGTTTAAACATATCATGAACAATAACATAATCGTATCACATAAAACATGCATCAAGGAAACATAACAATTCCACATTTCAATCACAAGATATCAATACAACACATTTATATAATAAAAACACTTTCAATACCATTTTCAATACCAAAATAAATGAAAATTAAAACTTTGTAATTATTTTTCATTTAAAAAAAGTTATGGCTTATAGAATAAGTCGAAACTCAAATAATGGTCACGGCGGTGGAGAAGTCATTGTCACCGCATACATACGACAAAAAAAATTCCTTTTTGTCATTTAGTAAAACTCTTCATATAAAAAGATTCCTTTTGATTAATCATAAAAGTCAAAGGGGTTTATACACCCTATAAAAGAAAGTTGTGTATAAAACAAAATATGCCTCAATGAAAGGAGATTGAGACAAAGTCCTTTACAAAAATAATTTTTTTATATAAAATAGATCTATTATGTGTATTTAATATATGTACACATAAATAAAGTAAAAATACAAGATTGGACATAATAATATCATGACATAATTTGAAAGAAGGAGATTAACCCAAAGAATGGAAATTTGGTTAAGAAGTTCCCTTACCTTGTGTCCGACTTGACTCGATCATTCATTAATCTCCTGAATAATAAACTAGAGTTAATTTATATTTGCTTAAGTACCTTTTTCATGTTAATTAATCCTTTTATATCACTTATTACTATGTTATGAACATTATGTAATTATTTATGTTAATAACGGCCATTTTGTCGATCTTTGGTACTTGAGTCAAAAAATAAACTTCTTATAATTACAAGTTATTCATGTGGTGAAATATCCATTATATCCCGAATTATATTCATGATTTAGATATAATATATATCATATATATCAAGTATATACATTCATTCATATTATTACATAATATTTAGAGGTATGAAATGAAATGCATCGTTCATGGAGACGGTAAGCCGTACGTACGCATGAACGCTACCTTCATTTCTATTTCATATTTAATGGAATGAAATCATAATTATATAAAGTTATATTATAATTCCAGTATAATATAATTTATAATACCACTTACTCCATCCTTTTTACATCCCACATATGGAATTAACGATTCAAATCACTTTGAGGAGGCGGTAGTCCGGACTTCCTAAAATGAAAATATCACGTTTACCCATAATGGAAACCATAAAGGTATGAAATAAATGAAAAATATAGAAGCGTAAGTAAAACATAAACATATTATATATCATATATAAATATATAGACATCTTAATGGACACCATTGAAGGTGTTATATGACTGTTGAACAATCATCGTTTCGTGAGGCAGAAGTTCGCCATCCACAGAAACAATTTGTTCTTTAACCATTAGACGTAGGTGTGTGTAAGTGTAGCTCTAATACTTCTAATAACACGATACTAGTATATTAAGGATACTGGTTTTGTTACAAAAGAAATTAATAAAAAGAGTTTAGTGGGTTGGAGAATCAAAATAAAACAAAATATCATAAGAGAAGACATTACCTTAAAATAGGGTAACTCTTTTTGATTTCAGACAAAGGCTTCCTTGGGAAGAGTTTTGCCGAAAGTGAGGCTTCTAGGAGTAAGAGAGTGAAGTTGGTATAGTATTAGGTCAGAGTTTTTCTGAGCCAAATGGCTTGATGGTGTGAATAAGGTGTTAGAGTTGGGGGCCTTTTATAAGAGGAGAGAAGGGGCACTCTTGGAAATATTGAAATGTTACATTATTATGAAATTCTTTTTGGATTATAAAGGTCCCAAAATGATATATTTAGAGTATAAGGAGATAAGGGTTATAAATATACCCATCAAATAGGTTTTTGACAAGTTTAAGCCTTAGATTCTACATTATCATTTCATTTTTTTAAATCGTTAATTAAAGAGGTAATTGCTGCATCATCATTGTGTCATGACAATTTAATTTACATAATGTCTAAAAATTATAAAACAAATATCATGACGTAGGAAATCGTTTTAGCTTTCTAATGAATATTTATAGTAAAACATATGAATTTTATAACCCCATTTAAAAATTGTTTTAGTAAAAGAACTCATGTTTGTGACATTTTTATTTTAACATAGAATAAAAAGTTTTTAATGTCAGTTTCCTACCAAAGTGGCTCAATGGGGTCACAAAGTTGACCCATGGATTTTCTTGGCCGGCCATGACTCATCCAATAGGGGTATGACAAGCTTAATGGTATTTTCATATTATTATAACATTATCTTTACTTTAAATTACAGTAATTACCTTTAATCGTGATTAATTAAACTCAAAAGTTACTATTCACCAAAAATTATTTTTATCCAATTGAACCAAATTTTACTTCCTAATGAAAACCATGTATGTCAGATTTTTTAAAATCAAATCACAGAAGTGGTAATGTTTCATTTAAACAAAAAATCAGTTTTTTAACTACCACTTTGTGGTTTCACTATTCATCAAAAATTGAAGTTTTTCAGAACAATGCCAAAATTTCACCTTAAGATATAATTGATATTCCAAATTCAAAATTGATGTCTATTTCAAAAAATTCCAAACATATAAGTTTCATTAATAAATTTTATAATTAATTTCTGATGTCACAACAAATAGCGTGTTTTTAAGAAACAATATATATCAAAAGATTAACAATTGTTTATATCCAATTTCAAAGTGAAATTAATTTTTATGACAACCACTGGATAAAATGGTAAAAATATATTATAATTAAACTTTAAAACCACTCAATAGTATAATTTATCACTATAATTTATTTTGATTAAAAATTTTGTTTTTAAGAATTTTTCACTATTCATAAAAAATGGGATGTTCTCCGAAAAATACCAAAAATTCAACATAGGCTAATTTTGATATTCCGAATCCAAAAATGAATTCCATTTTGAAATATAAAATTTTTATAATTTCAAAAGGTGGGTATTAATATTCATAACAGCAACATTGATTGGTTTTATTGTGTTAAATCTCGAACTTGCATACAATTCCAGCTATTGCATTATTAAAGGAGAAGCGTATCGTGGAAGCTTGGGTTATTATATTCTCCCCGCCTTCAATAAATTGTATCCTCAGAAATTGAAATTTTTCTTTGAAAATAAAAGGTTGAAAATAGAAAATACCATTGTGGAAAACCCACATTGGAAATAAGGTTAATAAAAATATAACGTTAAAAGAAATAAATTTAAGTAGAAAGGTCACCCGAGATAGCCCATACTAGGATTCTATAAAAATATGGATATGGAGGAAAAACAAACAATTAAGGTATAATGGAGAGTCGTATAAAACATGATTAGGAGAAAGTTAACTACATGAAAATCACAAACTTGTGATTGGTTAAACGATCATTGAATCCCTAGTTCGAAAAGTTAACCGACAACGTTTTTGTTTTAAGTTACCTTTTATAAAGATGAAAAAAAAATTTAAGAGATTTTATAAGAACGTAAGGAAATATACTTACTTGTCATGTAGGCTTTCATTCTTTAATAAATTTTTACCACCATCCCATCTTTCACTCCAAATGGTAACAAAACTCAAAAAATATTCTATTTTTCCTAATTGTATAAGGTTCCAAATATTACCACATACCATTTAGATTAGGAAAACTATTTTGTAATAACTAGGAACTACCTGTAGGCTAGTGGTAGGTTATAATGGCCTGTCGCATTGTGGTTGTGGGTTCGATTCCTACAGCTTAGTCAGACGCGACGGGTTATCCCACAACCTACAAGTTGTCCTTTTTTTAAAAATATATTATTATAATATTCCAAAAATATTATTCAGAAATGTTTTAACCATAAACAATACTATACAAGGTTCGACATAATCCATTCCAACCTTTATAGTTGTCAAAAATACTTCTGTCCAACTCACAGTCAAAATTTTATAAGGAAGGTAAACATAATGAAGATCATTTTTTTCCGCGTAACAACATGTGAACACCTTCATCATGTATTCTTTTAAAACACTGCAACATCCTGAATTACCATAAATCCTTATTGATTATATTCATGATCCCTTATTCATTATAGAATACTAGATATACTTCTTCTATCCAAAACATTATACAAATCATTAATCAGTTTCAAGGATGTTAAGAATATCCAATATAATTTATCCAATTTAATCATGTATTATTCCAAAATCACTATCTCGGTATTAGAACCATATTATGGTATATCTTTCTCTCAACCATATATTTTCCAAAAATTTAACCTGTTGTGGAGTCAATTTTTTTTGTTCCACACAATCTCAAGTCATTGATGAAATAGTACTGCAGTACAATCCTTATATAATCCATATTTATTATAACCAGTACATCATTGATACAACACTCAAATGACCAAATTCTTTAATAACAACATAAGAACTCTAATCATTCCTCCTCATCTGTGGTAGTATCATAACTCGGTTATTATCCAATAACTTCATTTGGGGAATACTCTGATGATTTGGACATTGGTTTGCGTAGTGTCCCCACTCCTTGCAGATGAAGCATTGTACATTTGAAAAACATTTCATACCCTTGTAGTCACGCACTTGGTGTCCTTTTTCTCCACACTTATACACTACTGGAATTTAGGCTTTTCCCAACGGTAGTATACCAACGGTTTACTTAAACCGTTGGTATAGGGAGCCTTTGCCAACGGTTTAACAAAACCGTTGGCAAAGGGAATTTTGGTGGACCCTTTCCCAACGGTTCATTGGAACCGTTGGGAAAGGGGTACTATACTCACACCTTTCCCAACGGTTCGGAAAACTCACACCTTTCCCAACGGTTCCACTGAACTGTTGGGAAAGGGGTTCTAAACTCTCCCTTTGCCAACGGTTTTTATAAACCGTTGGCAAAGGTTTCCCCCAAATTCCAGATCGGGATCTCCTCTCCCCATTCGAACAGAGCCCTAATCTATTCGCTCAGCTGCTCTCCGGAACCCCATCCGACTCCACTTCTCTCGTGAATCTAAACACCAGCACCCCCCTCCCAACAGGTACACCCCCATACGAATAGGTAAAATTTGATCTCAACCATATTGTTGTAGTTGTTTTAATGAATAGATTTTTTCCAGGTGTTGATGGTTTAATTGATTATTGAAATTAATATCTAAATAGGATATTGTCTGTGTTTGTGAAGACTTATTTAATGTTTTTGTATTCTATGTTTGGAAGGAGAGTGTTCAAAACATGTAAATCAGAGTTGGGGGAGGCTATCGTGAACGTTTACATGTTTTGGATAATGGATTGTGGGAATTATGGATTGTGTTCAAACCAATTTGATATGTTTTGGATAATGGATTGTGGGGGTAGGGGGGTGTCCACGGGGTGGGTGGGTTGTTCACGGGGGTGGGCGGGGGTGTTCACGGGGGTGGGAAAGGCTGTCCACGGGGGGTGGGCGGGGCTGTCGAGGGGGTGGGCAGGGCTGTCGAGGGGGTGTGGGCTGTCTTGGGGGTCTGGGTGGGGTGTCCAGGTGGGGGAGGGGTGTGTGGGGTGTCCAGGGGGGTGGTATGTCTAGGTGGTGGTGGTGGGGTTGCAGGGGAGGGGGGTGTGGGCTGTTTGGGAGGGTGGGCGGGGCTATCCAGGGGGGGTACGGGGTGCCCAGGGGGGTACGGGGATGGGCGGGTTGTCCACAAGGGTGGACGGGCTGTCCACGGGGGTGGTCGGGCTGTCAAGGAGGGGTGGGCGGGCTGTCCAGGGGGGTGGGTGGGCTATCCGGGGTGAGTGGGGGGTTGTCCGAGGGGTGGGGGGGCTGTCCGGGGTGGGTGGGGGGGGGGGGGGGCTGTCCGGGGTGAGTGGGGGGCTGTCCGAGGGGTGGGGGTTGTCCTGGGTGAGTGGGGGGCTGTCCGAGGGGTGGGGGGATTTCCGGGGTGAGTGGGGGACTGTCCGAGGGGTGGGGGATGTCCGAGGTAATTGGGGAGTTGTCCGAGTCTGGGGTGAGTGGGGGGGATGTCCAGAGAAATTTGATTCAAAATGATTTATGTGTTAATATCATTTATGTAGTTAATGTGAACCCATAGGTTGAGTATTTTGTGCTATCTATATATCATGTATTTTTATGTTATTTCTACACATTCCCAACCAGAGTTGGATAAACTTGACCAACGATCAGAGGTTTTGAGTTATGGGTAATTTTTCTAATATCTAGGATGGTGGTTATATGTTTGGATAGCTACCATGTCTTCCCTGTTGGGTCCGGAGGTGATGGCAAGAGGGGGGGGGGTGAATTGCCTTTTTAAAATTAATTAACAATTTAAAACGAATTTAAATGCAGCGGAAAGTAAAATGACAAGACACAATTGATAACGGAGTTCGGCTTTAAACACAAGCCTACGTCTCCGCTCCCAACTCAACCGTTGGGAGATTTATACGACCGCTTGCTTTTTAATGGTTATAGCAAGAAACCCACTAGCCGTTTTAAGGTAGGCTAGATCACCTTCTTACACCTTGCTTTTTTATTATGGTTTGTAGCAAGAAACCCAAATTGAAAGAAGGAAGAAAAAGGGTGGTTTGTTTTAATACAAACCCAATTAAGAACTAAACAATTGAAGTAAATAATTTAGAACAAACTAGAGGAAGCCTTGAGCGCCAAGTGGTGAGTGTAGTTGATGTAGAGGCAGCCCAAGCTTCAAGGATGGCAATTGGATCTCAAGTAGCCTTTGAGAATTGTCGTAGGAGCCTCAAATGATCAAAATAGCTTTGGTATGCTTCGGTATATGATCGGTAGTCTTCCCGGCATCCATGGACGTCTATTTATAGGAGAAATACTCCCAAATACTTCAATATGGCCGTTGGAGGGCTTTCGGAGCCGTTGGGGATCAAGTGGGCAAGTCTGGTCAAGCTCTAACGGCTAGTTTGACTTTGCTTACCGGCTGACCGGTGCTTGCCCACCGGCTGGCCGGTGCCTTGGAAGGTGGGGAGAGCTTCTGCCCAGGAGCCACCGGCTGGCCGGTGGGAAGGCCACCGGCTGGCCGGTGGTGAGACAGTAGGTCTCACTATTCCAAAGAGTTCCACCGGCTGGCCGGTGAGGAGGCCACCGGCTGGCCGGTGGTCTGGACAGAAGACATCCCATTCTGTCTGGGCCCACCGGTTGGCCGGTGGCCAGACACCGGCTGACCGGTGGCACCTGGCAGAGGGCAAGCCCTTCTGCCTTGTCCACCGGCTGGCCGATGGGCTGGATCCGGCTGGCCGGTGCCCTTACCGGCTGGCCGGTGGTCCTACACCGGCTGGCCGGTGGACTTGAAAAAAGTCCACTTTTCCTTTTTTTTGCCACTTCTTGCTCCTGAAATCATGCCTATTAACAAGAACACTTGAAACAACATTAGATCACTATGAGAGTGATTGTGATCATTAAAATCCAAGAGAGTGGGGTACAACATTCTCTACTCTTCCTTCAAAAGTGATTGACCATGTGTTTTTAGGCAAGATGCGATGTGATTGTCCATGTGTCTTCAGGTGAGATGTACTATGATTTCCCTAGTGTTTTTCGATGTGGTGTGATGTGATAAGGCTATAATAAGATGTGGCATGTGGTTGGGGTCATGTAGGGTCGGAGGATGGCACAAGGTTGATGTTATTCATGTTCATGATACCCTACTAATATGGTTATGGGATGAGTCATGCTGTTATGTGATATAACACATTAAGTTCTTGTTGGTTTTACATTTTTTCAATAACACATTTGTATGTTTTTTTGACATGTGTAGTTGATACCTTGATTATTTTCTTCCTTTATCGTTTACTTAAATGTATATTCTATTTTAGTTAATGCCTATTGAATTGTTTATGACAAAATGACTTATATAAATTCTTTTTACAGAATGGACAGAAGTTGGATGTATGAAACCGATCGGATCTCAGATGATTTTCAAAACAATTTGGAGAGCTTTATAGATTTTGCATTTGACAATGCTTCAGATAGTGGTCGCATACACTGCACATGTTCCAATTGTGTTGGTAGACCTTGGTTGAGCCGTGAAGAAGTCAGCTACCACATAACCAAAAATGGGTTTCAAGCAAACTACTTTCTGTGGTATCACAATGGGGAGAAAACGAAATCTCAAATTGGTGATGATCGAAATGAAAAGACTGGAATGGAGAATTTGTTAGATGATCGGTTTCCGTTTATTCGTCATCATGAAAAAGAAAGGATTTCGACTCAAGAAGACTTCGATATGAGGACAGCTGATGCATCTAGTGAAAATGATGATATTGATAGGGTGAAAAAATTGAATGATGCTGCCACGACTCCAGTATATCGGCAATGCGATAAAATGAAAAAGCTGGAATTTTTAATCCGATTATTTCATGGGAAAACTATGTATGGGATTTCTAATACAGCAATCGATTACATTCTTACCCTCTTGAAGGATTTACTTCCAGATGATGCAGATATTCCCTCAAACCACTATATGGCATGGAAGTTAGTTGAGGAACTTGGATTTTCAAGAAACAAAATTCATGCTTGCCCGAAAGATTGCAGTTTATTCTGGGAGGAAACCGCTGAACGAAATGATTGTATAAAATGTGGCACATCCCGCTGGAAGTCAAAATCTGATGGAACACCATCCCGCGTTCCACAGAAAGTAATGTGGCACTTTCCATTGATTCCCAGACTCCAGAATCTTTTTATGTCTGATGACATATCAATAAAAATGAGATGGCATGATACCGAGAGAAAGAAGACTGATGATGAGTAGGTTCATCCTGCAGATGGATTTGCATGGAAGAGATTTGATGCTCGACATCCTGATTTTGCAGCTGACGTGCGTAATGTGAGGCTGGGTCTTTCATGCGACGGTTTTAATCCGTTTGGGCAGATGCTTACTTCGCACAGCACATGGCCAGTTTTTATACACATTTATAATCTTCCCCCATGGTTGTGTATGAAAAAACCTTTCACTTTCATGAGTATACTCATATCTGGTCCTTCTGATCCTGGCATTGATATTGATGTATACATGCAACCTTTAATAAAAGAGTTGAATCTTCTTTGGGATGTGGGTGTGCGCACATACGATGCATGTTCGAAAGACATATTTCAGATGCGCGCTGCGCTTATGTGGACAATCAATGATTTTCCGGCTTATGCAATGATGTCTGGATGGAGCACGAAGGGGAAACTGTCATGTCCAGTTTGTATGAAGAATACACGATCCAGAAGACTGAAACATCGTTGTAGTTTCAGTTTTATGGGACATCGACGATTTTTGCCAAAGGATCATCCATATAGAATGAATCGTCGAAGATTTGATAATACTATAGAGACCGATGATCCACCTCAGCGTATGTCTGGAACTGATGTGCTTAATGAATTGAAAGATTTCAGTTTTTCATTCGGGAAGGGTCAAATGAAATCTGGAAAGAGAAAGAATGTTTCCACAGAAACCTGTTACAATTGGAGGAAGAGGAGTATCTTTTTTGATTTGCCTTATTGGTCAACCAATTTGCTACGTCATTGCTTAGACGTAATGCATATTGAAAAGAATATATGTGAAATGTTGCTTTCAGTTCTTCTAAATGTCAAGGGGAAGACAAAAGATGATTTACGATCTCGACGTGACTTGGTGGATTGGGGCATAAGACCAGAATTGTATCCTGTGCGTATCAGTGAAAATAAATGGCAACTTCCATGTGCTTCTTATGTGATGACACCTACTGAAAAAAAACAATTTTTGGAAGTATTAGAGACTATTAGAGTTCCTGATGGCTATTCAAGCAACATATCTAAACCGGTCAACAGAAGAGAGTTGAAGCTAAAATCTTTGAAGACTCATGATTATCACGTTCTACTGCATGAGTTGCTTCCAATAGCAATCCGTCATCTTTTGTCCAATAATGTAAGGGTGGGTGTTATTCGGTTGTGCCATTTGTTTAGAGATCTTTGTGCTAAGAATTTTCGAAGTCTTTCTTGCAAAAAATGTTGACAGATGCCCCATTAATTTTGTGTGAGTTGGAGAAAATATTTCCCCCATCATTTTTCACATGCATGCTGCATCTGACTGTCCATATTCCAACTGAAATACTTCTCGGAGGACCTATTTCTTTTCGTTGGATGTATCCAACTGAAAGAAATATGTTCACATTAAAGTCTTATGTTCGAAACAAGAATCATCCCGAAGGTTCTATCGTGAACGGTTACTTAGCTCAAGAATGTATGGATTTCTGTTCAATGTATTTGTCTGATCTTACTACAAGAATGAGCAGACCAATGAGAAATGAAGAAGAACAATATGAGCAAATTGAACCCAGTTTTCCATCACTTCCTCAAACAGGAGGAATTCCTGGATCATATACATTGAAGATATTAAGCAATGAAGAGCGGGAGATGGCACATCGCACAGTTTTGTTCAACTGTGATTTGTTCGATGACTATATCAGGTAACAAAATTGAATATGTATATCTTACATATATATCTGTTAAACTATTCATATTTTTTATCTACAGGGAACATAAAACAATGATAAATAGGAAGCATCGTTCTTTATCTTTGAGAAAGAGAGAGACTTTGCATAGCAAAGAGTTTTCTGCTTGGTTAAAATTGAAGGTAAAAATATTACTGTTTAAATTAATTATTTCAATATTTACTTAAGTTTAGCTGTCATTTATATTGCAGGTATTGAGTTTGTCTGCTGACTCTGTCTCTGAGGAAATAAGAGCTTTGTCTTTTGGTCCTAATACCGTGGTTCGTGACTGTAAATCAATTGTTATCAATGGGTACAGATTTATTGTCACTGAACGAGCCAAAAACATGAGAACACAACATGATGGTATTATGGTTACTGCCACAACAGATTGTTATGCCAGCGCATCAGATAGTAGACCGCGACTTGAAAATGTGGGTTATTATGGAGTCGTTGAGAAAATAATAATATTGGATTATTACTCTCATGGACGAGTCACAATGATGAAATGCCATTGGTTTGATTCGATGACGAGACATGGCACATTTATTGATGATTGTGGATTTCGAGTAATTAATATGACCCGCACTCTTGCAACCGAAGAACCATATGTGTTGGCATCAATGGCTAAACAAGTTTTTTATGTCAAAGATCAACTTCAACCTGAATTTGGTGTCGTAGTTGAAGTAATTCCAAGACATATTTTTGATGATGCTGATGATGGAATTGACACTGTCCCTATTGCCATTGGAACCAATCCATTTATTTCTTTTGATGACTCCAATAGCTCAATTGTCAGAGTTGATTGTGAACCTGAAGTTGTGGTTGGAAATATATAGAATCATTCATCCATGTTCTCAATTCTTTTGGTTTACCTCGAGTTGGGTTGTTAAGGTTGGTAATATTCATATTTATTTAGTATTGATCACAAATATGTTTTAGCTGACTTGACCGTTATGTGAATTTTCAATGTTTATTGGTTGCTGTTTTATTTGAATTGCATTTTCTAATTTGGAATTGAACTGTATTCAAACCAAATCAAACAATATTTCAAACTTGGTGAACATTACAACTTGTATGTTTTATTAAATTCATTCAAGCTCTTCTAAAACAATTGATAGCTAAATTACCAATGAATCCCCTCATTCCCTCATATATTTAGTTTTTTGGTTTACACATTAATTTTCTTTTTCTAATTAATTACATATTTGTTTTCCAATGCAGGAAATGAAGCCAATTGAAGAGAGACGAAGAAAAAAAATGGCGGAGAACAATCGTCGGATGGAGGAGCTGGGCATTCCACCATTAGTGCCTACAGTGAGTACTTTATTTCAAATATATATATATATATTTACAGAATATATAATGTCATGTGATTAATTTTTTTTGTAAACTTTTTTGTAGGATCCACCATTACGTCGACAGTTATTCGACGAGGAGCCTAGTACTGGTCCGAGTACTCAGGCCGGTGGTACGAGGAGGGTTCGTACCAGAGGTGGACATAGAGCTGCGCGTGCCCGACTAGACCCTGCCCCTCCCACTGACATTTCAGCCTTCCCACATTCTGATCCCGGTGTGTCGTTAGGGACACACGGGATATTTAGACCTCCCATGTTTTCGCTACCTTCTGCATCTTCTGCCCCATCATTTTCACATCCCATGATGATTCCCACTCCCCAGTCAGCATCAGGTCATACAGTTGTTCCATCTTCTTTTCCTTCTACTTCTGTCTCTCCGAGCTTTTATATTCCATCGTCTTCGACTCCCGTTCCACCAGAGGGTGTTCCATCAGGTTCTGTGGATCCGGCGCCACTCATTGATCAGACTAGCACAGGTATATTTATAAAACCCTATCAAATTTTTATAGTAATATTTATTTTCATTATAACATGTTTTGATAAAATATTTGTTTTTCTTTCATGACAGATACATCTACTGAAAGGAGGCGGGGGCGGGGCCGTACACGCATGCGTTCGGTGTGGAACCGTCGCACACAGGTTATGGTGGAATATAATGAAGACAATCAGATGGTTGAGAAAACAGGGCAGCAATGTCGGAGTTTTATGGCGACGCTTGCCAAATACTCCGACATCATTCCCGTCAGCCCGCTGTCGTGGAGACATTTGCCACATGAGGTCAAAGATAGAGCTTGGGCAGAGATATGGGTAAAAAAATCTGTTGTATTTAATGCCATGAATTTTTTTTGTATTTATATAAATTAATATTTTCATTTCAGCTTCGATTTAATTTTCCTGATGGTGAGGGTGCACGAATGAAACGTCTAAAGGATTTAGGCAAGCTTTGGAGAGCCTACAAGCATGAGCTGTATATTGGCTGGCGTGCTAGAGTTGGCACTGAGTTAGAGGCGGTACCAGTCGTGGATGATTGTCCTATAGAGCAGTATCGTCAGATGATTACTCATTGGACGAGTACCCAGTTTAAGGTATGAATTACATTTGAGGTATTTAAATAATAACTTTCAAGTTTTGCATTAATATTATCCTTTGCATTATCGAATTTTATTTAGGAATCATCTGGTAAAAATAAAAAAAACATTGATGCAAAAAAATACCTCCATACACTAGGACGCACGACGATGCCGGATCATGAGAGGCAGCAGGTATGACAATTGTTTATAAGTTTTCTTTACGACTTACATTTTCTTTTTTTTCCTCAATTATTTAATTATTTGCTGAAGTCTTTATATAAATTTTGTTTTCAATGTCATTGTAGAGGAAAGTACAAAATATTGAAGGACGTGTGCCTCGAGCAAAACTGTTTTGCTCGAGTAGACGAAAAAAGGATGGACGTGCTGTCAACGAAGCGACTCAGCAGCAGATTGTAAGTTTTAATCTGTTGATTTTATATTTTAATATCTATTTCGTAACTTAACAATATATTTATATTTGTAACAGGATGCTTTAGAGGCCCTCGATGCCCAAGAAGCAGACAATTTTGGGCCATCTGATCACTTACATCAGGTGTTGGGAGATGATCATTCTGGCAGAGTACGCTGCCGACCTAGGATAGCCCCGACGAGGTATTGGCCTGCCTCAGGTACGAGTTGTAGTGCCACCGAGCTGCAGCAAGTTAGGGCACAGGCAGAACAGGCTGCGAAAAGGGCCACAGAGACGGCAGAACAGTCTGCAAGGGCAAACAGTGCATTTATGAAATTTATTGAAGTTCTACGTCCAACACTTCCAGCAGAGGCCAGCCCAGTGATTGATGAATACATGTCGTCGATACATTCTATATATGGTGCACCAGGTGGCAGTTCCAGTGGTGGTCAGGCCGATGTCGAGCTTGAAGATGATGATGGCGAGCAGTCTGATTCGGAAGAGGATGGAGATGAGGAGGGCGAGGAGGAGGGCGAAGGCGAGGAGGAAGGCGTTGAGGAGGGTGATGACGATGAGGAGGACGATGACGAGGGCGATGATGATGATGATGATGGAGATGGTGATGCTGATGTGGGACATATTGATCCGTTACATTTTTGACTTGACATGTGATGTTTAATCTATTCTAGTTGTTGGTTTTATCTAGACTCGTAGTATAGTATTGGAGTTGAATTATTTTAATCAGTCGCCCGTATTTGTCATCTGATTTCAGGCCATTCCGACATCGTTCGGCCCGTTTGGACCCCCCTCACGCGCGTTTACGAAGCGCGCACATCACTTACAACACGAATATTGAGCCGTACCGCGCAAACCGCACGTCCGATTGAGGTGCCGTCTACGCGTACACGTCACGAATAATAATTAAAATGTTCCACGGTGGTTTCAGATCAATCCGAGGCCGTCCGCTATGAATTTGACCGTTGGACGCCCGTTCTGGCCGTTTATGACACCATAACAGCGTTGTCGGTCACCGCGGGCACACGACAAGTCCGATTGACGTGCCGTCTGCTCGACCACTTCAGAAATCACTCACCCGTATTTGTCGTCTGATTTCAGGTCATTCCGACATCGTTCGGCCCGTTTGGACCCCCCTCACGCGCGTTTACGAAGCGCGCGCATCACTTAAAACACTAATATTGAGCCGTACCGCGCAAACCGCACGTCCGATTGACGTGCCGTCTGCGCGTACACGTCACGAATAATAATTAGAATGTTTCACGGTGGTTTCAGCTCAATCCGGAGACGCGGTGTGGCCGACACCACTCAAAGTGTCCGTCTTTTGTTTCAAAAGGACGTCATTTTAAGTGAAAAGAATCAACTGGCTTACGGAAAACCGACCAAACGCATTCCGAATCTGTTGATAATTTATCCCAACAATCCATGGGTCATATGTGACGTGTACGAGCCAACCCGGGATGAATCCGAGTCGCGGTGTTGCCGGGATAAGTTTAAGTGGCTCTCTTTTGTTTAAAATGAACACCATTTTAAGTACATACGGAAAAACGACCAAACGGATTCGGTTTCCGTTGAAACTTTAGGAGAACGATCCATGGGTCATATGTGACGTGTACGAATCAACCCCGCCACAATCGGAGACGCGGTGTGGCCGACACCACTCAAAAAGTGTCGGTCTTTTGTTTCAAAAAGACGTCATTTTAAGTGAAAATCATCAAGTGACATACGAAAAACCGACCAAAGGCATTCGGACTGTGTCGATATTTTAGCACAAGGATCCATGGGTCGTATGTGATGTGTACGAGTCAATCCCGGCTCAATCCGAGGAGCGGTGTGGCCGACACCGTTCTAACTGTGTATCTTTTGTTTAAAATGGACATGATTATAAGTGAAATAAACAACTGGCATACGCAAAACCGACCAAACGCATTCCGAATCTGTTGATAATTTATCACAACGATCCATCAGTCATATGTGACATGTACGAGCCCACTCGGGCTCAATCCGTGTCGCGGTGTGGCCGGGATCAGTCTAAGTGGATCTCTTTTGATTAAAATGGACATCATTTTAAGTACATACGGAAAACCGACCAAACGCATTCGGTTTCTGTTGAAACTTTAGGAGAACGATCCATGGGTCATATGTGAGGTGTACGAGTCATCCCCGACTCAATCCGAGGCGCGGTGTGGCCAACACCGCTCTAACTGTGTCTGTTTTGTTTAAAATGGGTAGTATTATAAGTGAAAAGAACTGGCATACGCAAAACCGACCAAACGCATTCGGTTTCCATTGAAACTTTAGGATAACGATCCATGGTTCATATGTGACGTATACCAATCATCCCCGTCTCAATAGGATTCCACATATAATTGTCATCTAAATTTTAAATTGAATTATATATGAATTATGTATGTTTATGAATTGTAAATTAATTATGGATGTGTATAGTTTCAGGATCCATTATATGTTAAATGTGTATGAATTTGTTCGTAATTGTATATGTATGTTTTAGTTTATTACAGGTACAAATCGAAAATGAGGTGAGAATGAGGCCTGATGAGATGAGAGGTGGCTGATGTACAGAGTGCTGTGCAAATTGCAGGCTGCTGCAATTTGCAGCCTAGGGTATGCCAACGGTTTTAAACCGTTGGCATAGAATCTTAAAAATATGTTTTTACCAACGGTTCTATGAACCGTTGGTAATAACTCTTTTCCCAACGGTTTAGAACCGTTGGGAAAGATTTCATCAAAACTATTGGTTTTTCCCAACGGTTTTCAAAACCGTTGGGAAAAACAGTGTTCTGAGTTTTGCCAACGGTTGTCAACCGTTGGGAATGTTTTTTAGTATTTTTCTCCACCTATAACAACGGTTCAATGTAAACCGTTGGGAAAAGTTTTTCCCAACGGCTTACTTGCCAACGGTTGGCAGAACCGTTGGTATAACATATACCAACGGTTCCCAGGCCTTTCCCAACGGTTCTAAACCGTTGGGAAATCCTCTATTTCCAGTAGTGATAACAAACTCCCATTCCCTTCAAGCAAGTCCCAAGGTGTTTCTTCCCACATTTATCACATATTGGAAAAATCTTCTTTTCCCTCTTCCCTTTATCCATCATCCTTTTCTTCTCTTGCTTCCCTTCAAATCCATAAGACTCAGAGAATTATTTACTTATCTTATTAACACATGATACTATTTCTTCATCTGTTGAGAATACATGGGAGACTATTTCCCTTCTAAATGTTGGCTTAATACCATGAATTATATGATCCTTCTTACTCGTTGGATCATACATATTTCTGGAGTTCACAATCCTTCTACTGGGCACCATTTCTATACAATGGCATAAACTAGGTCAGTTTATGAATTGAAATACATAATTCCATACATGTAAAACAATTAACATAAATTGAACCATTTATGGATATAATCCATAATCAAAAAAATGTTTTCTTTGAGGAAGTATATACTCGTAACCCTTCATAGTGGTTTTTAACGAAAACGAGAATTATCCCAAGCATATCCCCCGAGAGTGTCGTATCCAAAGTGCAGCAAGTCCCGTTGTCGTGCACCAGCTCCCGTTCGAGTCCAGCTCAAAGCGGTGTTTTCGGGTTGTACCCCTAGATACATTTGTGCCATATCCGCCTTTACCTGCTCGTATCCAGACATGGATGTATTGCTCAGAAAACTCACAAAATCTCTATAATACCAAAATTCTTGGAAGTTCTTCTATACCAATCCTCAAAGTCTATCTTTGGGCTATGTGCTCTTATCAGAGTTTATCTAAATCTAGCTTCCAAGGTTAGTACTAAACTGCCTCTAATACAACTGTTACGCCCCGACCCTAGTTACACAGAGTCAGTGCATTATTGCGTAACATTGGAATGATCACAAAAGATCAAGTCTCGAAAGACTGATTAGTTTAGTATCCTTGGAAACACTAGATATATTCAAAAATGTTACATTACATCATAATTTGAAAAAATAAAATAAAAAATGTCTCCATAGTCTACACTCATATCCTCTTCAGACTATCCCAGCATGACATTCATAAAATACTTCTTCACATTATGGAAAATATTAAAACATTGAAAGGGGTGAGCTTAGATGCTCTGAAAGGATAACAATATAGCGGAAGCTTTCATAAATAAACATAAACATTTAAAGCAATGTATAACTAAAACAAAATATTTTTAAATTTGAACTTCAACATAATATGGAAAAAGTAAAATGAAATAATTCCATTTACTTATTCACATGGATATTCTACTAGTCTAAAAATCACATGCAATATCAATAACCACTTTTATAATGAAGGAATGCATAATGCCAGACTATCATAACCACGTAGCCAAGGCCTCATGCCAAGACCACAAATAAGATTTTGTCAAGGCCTCATGCCAAGACACTAGATTGTCTCATGAGACCTGTCGATGCATCAAAGAGCTATAGCGGGCTCCACCTGTCACTTATTAATTCCAATGCATTCCTCATATGACCAGGTTTAAACATATCATAAACCATAACATAATCGTATCACATAAAACATGCATCAAGGAAACATAACAATTCCACATTTCAATCAAAAGATATCAATACAACACATTGATATAATAAAAACACTTTCAAAACCATTTTCAATACCAAAATAAAAGAAAATTAAAACTTTGTAATTATTTTTCATTTAAAAAAAGTTATGGCTTGTAGAGGAAGCCGAAACTCAGATAATGGTCATGGCGGCGGAGAAGTCGTTGTCGCCGCATACATATGACAAAAAAACATTCCTTTTTTTTGTTTAGTAAAATGCTTCATATAAAAAGATTCCTTTTGAATAAATGTAAAAGACAAAGGGGTTTATACACCTTATAAAGAATGTTGTGTATAAAACAAAACATGCCTCAATGAAAGGATATTGAGACAAAGTCCTTTACAAAGATCATTTTTTAAAATAAAATAGATCTATTATGTATATTCAAAATATGTACACATAAATAATGTACAAATAAAAGATAGGACATAATAATATCATAACATAATTTGAAAGTAGGAGATTAACCCAAAGAATGGAAATTGGGTTTAAAAGTTCCCTTACATTGTGTCCGACTTGACTCGATCGTTCTTTAATCTACTGAATAATAAACTAGATTTAATTTCTATTTTCTTAAGAAACTTTTTCATGTTTAGTAATCCTGTTATATCACTTATTACAATGTTATGAACATTATGTAATTATTTAAGTTAATAAGGGTCATTTTGTCGATCTTTGGTACTTGAGTCAAAAATAAACTTCTTATAATTACAAGTTGTTCATGTGGTGAAATATCCATTATATACTGAATTATATTCATGATGTAGATATCATATATATCATATATATTCTGTATATACATTCATTCATAATATTACGTAACATTTAGAGGTACGAAATAAAATGCACTGGTCATGGAGACGGTAAGCCGTAAGTACGCATGAACGCTACTTTCATTCATATTTCATATTTAATGGAATGAAATCTTAATTATATAAAGGTATATTTTAATTCAATTATAATATAATGTATAATACCATTTACTCCAACCTTTATACATCCCACATATGGCACTAACGATTTAAATCACCTTGAGGGGGCGGTAGTCCGCACTTCCAAAAATGAAAATATCGCATTTACCCATAATGGAAACCATAAAGGTATGAAATAAATGAAAAATACAGAATCTTATGTAAAACATAAACATATTATATATCATATATAAATATAGTGACATCTTAATGGACACCTTTTAAGGTGTTATATGAGTGTTGAACAATTACCATTCCGTGAGGCAGAAATTCACCATCCACATAAACAGTATGTTCTTTGACCATTAGATATAGGTGTGTGTAAGTGTAGCTCTAATAATTCTTATAAAAACATCATAATATATTTAGGATAGTGTTTTTGTTACAAAATAAATTAATAAAAAGTGTTTAGGGCATTGGAGAAGCTAAATAAAACAAAATTACATAAGAGAAGACATTACCTCAAAATCGGGTAACTCTTTTTGATTTGAGCCAAAGGCTTCCTTGGGAAGAGTTATGCCCAAAGTGAGGCTTCTAGAATTAAGAGGGGGATGTTGGGAGAGTATTTGGTCAGAGTTTTGCCGAGACAAATAGCTTGAAAGTGTGAATAAGGGGGTAGAGGTGGGGGCCTTTTATAAGAGGAGAGAAGGGGCACTCTTGGAATGATTGAAATGTTACTTTATTATGAAATGCTTTTCGGATTCTAAAGGTCCCACAATGATATATTTAAATGATAAGGTGATAAGGGTTATAAATATACTCATACAATAGGTTTTTGAAAATTTAACCCTTATATATTAAATTATCTTTTCATTTCATTTAAATTGTTAATTAATGAGGTAATCGTTGCATCATCATTGTGTCATAAAAATTTTAATTTACATAATGTCTAAAAATAAAAAAAAATATCATGACGCATGAAATCTGTTTAACTTTCTAATTAATATTTATAGTAAAAAATATGACTTGTATATCTCCATTTAAAAATTGTTTTAGTAAACGAACTCATGTTTGTAACATTTTTATTTTAACATTAAATAAAAAGTTTTTAATGTCATTTTCCTACCAATGTGGCTCCATGGGGTCCCCAAGTGGACCCATGGATTGTCTTTGTCGGCCATGACTCATAAAATAGTGGTAGGACAAGTGTAAAAGTATTTTCATTTTATTATAACAATATCTTTACCTTAAATTATACTAATTACCTTTAATCGCGATTAATTAAACATAAAATTTACTATTCACCAAAAATTATTTTAATCCAATTGGACCACATTTTCTTTTTAACGACAACCATGTATGTCGGATTTTTTAAAATGAAATCACAGATGTGGTAATGTGTCATTTAAACAAAAAAACAGTTTTTTAACTACCACATAGTGGTTTCACTATTCATCAAAAATTGATGTTTTTCAAAACAATGCCAAAATTTCACCCTAAGCTATAATTGATATTACGAATTCAAAAATGTTGTCTATTTTAAAAAATTACAAGCATATAAGTTGAATTAATTTATTTTATAATTAATTCCCACTGTCACAACAAATAGCGTGTTTTTAAGAAACAATATATATCAAAAGATTGACAATTGTTTTTGTCCAATTTCAAAGTGAAATTAATTCTAATGACCACCATTGGATAAAATGGTAAAAATATATTCTAATTACACTTTAAAACCACTCAATATTATAATTTATCACTATAAATTATTTTAATTTAAAAATTTGTTTTTAACTATTTTTCACTATTCATAAAAAATTGGAAGTTCACAGAAAAATACCAAAAATTAAACATAGGATAATTCTGATATTCCAAATCCAAAAATGAAGTCCATTTTGAAATATAAAATTTATATAATTTCAAAAGGTGGGTATTACTATTCTTAACGGCTACTGTGATTGGTTGTGGTGTGTTGAATCTCGAACTTGCGTACAATGCAAGCTATTGCATTATTGAAGGAGAAGCGTATCGTGGAATCTTGGGGTCTTACATTCTCCCCTCCTTCAATAAATTGTGTCCTTGCAATTTGAAATTTTTCTTTTAAAATAAAATGATGAAAATAGAAAATACCTTTTTGGAAAACCCACATCAGAAATAAGGTTAATAAAAATATAACTTTAAAGGAAATAAATAGAAGTACAAAGGTCACCCAAGATAGCCCATACTAGGATTCTATGAAAATATGGATATGGAGGAAAAAAACCATCAAGGTCTGATGGAGAGTCGTATAAAACAAGATTAGGGGAAAGTTAACTACAAGAAAATCCAAAACTTGTGATTGGTTAAACGATCATTGAATCCCCAGTTAGAAAAGTTAACCGACAACATTTTTGTTTTAACTTACATTTTATAAAGTTGAGGAATTTATTTAAGAGATGTTATAATAATGTAAGGAAATATACTTACTTGTCATGTAGGCTTTCATTCTTTAATAAATTTTTACCACCAACCCATCTTTCACTACAAATGGTAACATAACTCAAAAAATATTCTATTTATCGTAATTGTATAAGGTTCGAAATATTACCACATACCATTTAGATTAAGAAAACTATTTTGTAATAACCAGGTACTTCTTGTAGGCTAGTGGTAGGTAATAAAGGCCTATCGTACTATGGTTGTGGGTTAGATTCCAACAGATTTGTCCGACACGACGGGTTGTCCCCCAACCTACAGGTTTTCCTTTTTTAAAACTATAGTATGATAATATTCCAAAAATATTATTCAGAAATGTTTTAACCTTATACAATACTATACAAGGTTCAACTTAATCCATTCCAACCTTTATAGTTATCCAAAATACTTCTGTCCAACTCACAGTCGAGATTTTATAAGGAAGGTAAACATAATAAAGATCCTTTTTTTCACATAACAACATGTGAACACCTTCATCATGGATTCTTTTAAAACACTACCACATCCTGATTTACCATAAATCCTTATTGATTACATTCATGATACCTTATTCCTTATAGAATACTAGATATACTCCTTCTATCCAAAAATGTATACAAATCATTAATCAGTTTCCAGGAAGTTAAGAATATCGAATATAATTTATCCAAATTAATCATGTATTATTCCAAAATCACTATCTCAGTATCAGAACCATATTTTGGTTTATCTTTCTCTCAACCATATATTTTCCAAAAATAAAACCTGCTGTGCAGTCACTTTTCTTGGTTCCACACAATCTCAAGTCCTTGATGAAATAGTAATGCAGTACAATCCTTATATACTCAATAATTATTATAACTAGTACATCATTGATACAACACTCTAATGAAAAAATTCTTTTATAACAACAAAAGAAATCTAATCATTCATCCTCATATGTGGTAGTATCATAACTCAATTATTATCGAATAACATCATTTGGGGCATACTCTGATGATTTGGACATTGGTTTTCATAGGGTCCCCACTCCTTGCAGATGAAGCATTGTACATTTGAAAACATTTTCTTACCCTTGCAGTCACGCACTTGGTGTCCTTTTTCTCCACACTTATAACAAACTCCCATTCCCTTCGGGAAATTCCCAAGGTGTTTCTTCCAACAGTTATCACATATTGGAAAAATCTTATTTTCCCTCTACCCTTTATCCATCGTCCGTTTCTTCTCTTGCTTCCCTTCAAATCCCTAGGACTCTGAGAATTCTTTACTTATCTTATTAACACATGATAATATTTCTTCATATGTTGAGAATACATGGGAGACTATTTACCTTCTAAATGTTGGCTTAATACCATGAATGATATGATCCTTCTTACTCATTGGATCATACATATTGCTGGAGTTCACAATCCTTCTACTAGGCGCCATTTCTATACAATGGCATAAACTAGGTCAGTTTATAAATTAAAATACATAATTCCATACTTTTAAAACACTTAACATAAATTAAACTATTTATGGATATAATCCATAATAATAAAAATGTTTTCTCTGAGGAAGTATATACTCATAATCCTTCATATTGGTTTGTAAAGAAAATGAGAATTATCCTAAGCATAGCCCCCTGGAGTGTCGTAACCAAGAGTGCAGCAAGGCCTGTTGTCGTGCACCCGTTCCCGTTCGAGTCTAACTCAAAGCGGTGTTTTCGAGTTTTACCCCTAGGTACATCTATGCCATAGCCGCCTCTACCGGCTCGTATCCAGACAGGGATGTATTTCTTGAAAAACTCACAAAATCTCTATAATACCAAAATTCTAGGAAGTTCTTCTATACTAATCCTCAAAGTCTATCTTTGGGCTATGTACTCTAATCCGAGTTTATCTAAGTCTAGCTTCCAAGGTTAGTACTAAACTGCCTATGATACCAACTGTAACGCCCCGACCCCAGTTACCCAGAGTCGGTGCATTATTGCATAACATTGGCATGATCACAAAAGATCAAGTCTCGAAAGACCAATTAGTTTAGTATCCTTGAAAACACTAGATACATTCATAAATGTTACATTACATCATAAATTGAAAAACTACAATAACAAATGTCTCCATAGTCCACACTCATATCCTCTTTGGATTATCCCTGTAGGTCATTCATAAAATACATCTTCAAATCCTGCAAAATATTAAAACATTGAAAGGGGTGAGCTCAGATGCTTAGTAAGGATAACAATATAGCGGAAGCATTCATAAATAAGCATAAACATTTAAGGCAATGTATAACTAAAACAAAAGCCTTTTAAACTTGACATTCAACATAATATGGCAAAAGTAAAATGAAATAATGCCATTTACTTATTCACATGGATATTTTACTGGTCTAATAATAAAATGCAATATCAATTACCACTTTCATAATGATGGAATGCATAATTCCAGACTATCATAACCACGTAGACTAGGCCTCGTGCCAAGACCACAAATAAGATTTTGTCAAGGCCTAGTTCTAAGACACTAGTTTGTCTCATGAGACCTGCCGATGCATCGAGGAGCTATAGCGGGCTCCACCCGTCACTTATTTAGTCCAATTCATTCCTCATATGAACAGGTTTAAACATATCATAAACCATAACATAATCTTATCACATAAAACATGCATCAAGGAAACCTTAGAATTCCACATTTCAATCACAAGATATCAATACAACACATTGATATTAAAAAAACATTTTAAAAACCATTTTTAATACCAAAATAAAAGAAAATTAAAACATTGTAATTATTTTTCATTTAAAAATAGTTATGTCTTGTAGAGGAAGCCAAAACTGAAATAATGGTCATGACGGTGGAGAAGTCGTTTCCACCGCATACGTATGACAAAAAAAATTCATTTTTGTCGTTTAGTTAAACGCTTCATGTAAAAATATTCCTTTTGAATAAACGTAAAATTCAAAGGAAAACATACACCGTTTGAAAGAATGTTGTGTATAAAACAAAATGTGCCTCAATAAAAGGAGATTGAGACAAAGTCCTTTAAAAAGATCATTTTTTTAAATAAAATAAATCTATTATTAGTATTCACTATAAGTACACATAAATACAGTACAAATACAATATACGACATAATAATATCATGACATAATTTGAATGTAGGAGACTAACCCAAAGAATGGAAATTGGGTTAAGAAGTTCCCTTACATTGTGTCAGACTTGACTCGATCATTCTTTAATCTCCTGAATAATAAACTAGAGTTAATTTCTATTTTCTTAAAAACCTTTTTCATGTTCATTAATGCTTTTATATCACTTATTACCATGTTATGAACATTATGTAATTATTTATGTTAATAACGGTCATTTTGTCGATCTTTAGTACTTGAGTCAAAAATAAACTTCTTATAATTACAAGTTGGTCATGTGGTGAAATATACATTATATCCCAAATTATATTCATGATGTAGATATCATATATATCATATATATCCAGTATATACATTCATTCATAATATTACGTAACATTTAGAGGTACAAAATTGAAATGCACCGTTCATGGAGACGGTAAGTCGTACGTACGCATGAACGCTACTTTCATTTCTATTTCAAATTTAATGGAATGAAATCATAATTAAATAATGGTATATTATTATTCCAGTATAATATAATGTATAATATGATTTAATTCATCTTTCATACATCCCAAAAATTTCATTAATGATTCAAATCACTTTGAGGGGGCGGTAGTCTGCACTTCCTAAAAAGAAAATATCGCGTTTACCCAAAATGGAAACCATAAAGGTATAAAATAAATGAAAAATACAGAAGCTTAAGAAAAACATAAACATACTATATATCATATATAAATATAGTTAAATCTTAATGGCCATATTTGAAGGTGTTATATGAGTGTTGAACAATCATCATTCCGTGAGACAGAAATTCACCATCCACAGAAACAGTATGTTCTTTAACCATTAGATGTAGGTGTGTGTAATTTTAGATCGAATCCTTCTTATAAAAAAATCCTAGTATATTGAGGATACTGGTTTTGTTACAAAATAAATTAATAAAAAGAGTTTAGGGGGTTGGAGAAGCAAAATAAAACAAAATAACATAAGAGAAGATATTACCTTAAAATCGGGTAACTCTTTTTGATTTGAGCCAAAGGCTTCCTTGGGAAGAGTTCTGACCAAAGTGAGGCTTCTAGGAGTAATAAAGGGAAGTTGTGAGAGTATTTAGGCAGAGTTTGGCTGAGACAAAAGGATTGAAGGTGTGAATAAGGTGGTAGTGGTGGGGGCCTTTTATAAGAGGAGAGAAGGGGTGCTCTTGGAAATATTGAAATGTTACTTTATTATGAAATGATTTTCGGACTCTAAAGGTCCCACAATGAAATATTTCTAGGATAAGGTGATAATGGTTCTAAATATACTCATCCAATAGGTTTTTGACAAGTGTATGCCTTATAGTTTACAATATCTTGTCATTTTATTTAAATCGTTAATTAATGTGGTAATCGTTGCATCATCATTGTGTCTTAAACATTTTAATTTCTTTAATGTCTAAAAATTATTAAAAAATATAATGATGTAGAAAGTCTTTTTAGATTTCTAATGAATATTTGTAGTAAAAAATATTACTTGTATAACCCCATTTAAAAATTGTTTTAGTAAAAGAACTCATGTTTGTGACATTTTTAATTTAACATTAAATAAAAAGTTTTTTATGTCATTTTCCAACCAAAGTGGATCCATGGGGTTCCCAAGTTGACCCATGGATTTCCATGGTCGGCCATGACTCATCCAATAGGGGTAGGACAAGTGTAAAGGTATTTCAGTATTATTATAACATTATCTTTACCTTAAATTTCACTAATTACCTTTAATCGCGATTAATTAAACTTAAAAGATACTATTCCCCAAAAATTATTTTAATCTAATTGAACCAAATTTTACATCCTAATGACAACCATGTATGTCAGTTTTCTTAAAATCAAATCACAGAAGTGGTAATGTTTCATTTAAAAAAATCAGTTTTGTAACTACCACTTATTGGTTTCACTATTAATCAAAAAATGAAGTTTTTCATAACAATGTCAAAATTTCACCCTAATCTATAATTGATATTCCGAATTAAAAAATGATGACTATTTTACAAAATTCCAAACATATATTTTGCATTAATTCATTTTATAATTAATTCCTGCTGTCACAACAAATAGCATGTTTTTAAGAAACAATATATATCAAAATATTGACAATTATTTATGTCCAATTTCAAGATGAAATTATTTCTAATGACCACCATTGGATAAAATGGTAAAAATATATTCTAATTAAACTTTAAAACCACTCAATAGTATAAATTATCACTATAAATTATTCTAATTAAAAAAGTTGTTTTTAAGTATTTTTCACTATTCATAAAAAATTGGAAGTTCTCATAAAAATACCAAAAATTCAAAATAGGCTAATTTTGATATTCCGAATCCAAAAATGAAGTCCATATTGAAATATACAATTTATATAATTTGAAAATGTGGGTATTAATATTCATAAAGACTACTTTGATTGGTTGTGGTGTGTTGAATCTCGAACTTGCGTACAATACAAGCTATTGCATTATTGAAGGAGAAGCGTATCGTGGAAGCTTGGGGTGTTATAGTATTTATATTATTATAATAATACAAAATTAATTTCATGTACATCTCATAGTTTTAATAAATCCATCCTTCATATGTTATATGTATAGTGGTAACGAGTCATATCACTTAGAGGAGGCGGTAGTCTACACTTCCGCAAACGAAATTATCATATTACAAAACATGGAAAAAATATATGTATCTTCTAAATAATAAATATAGAAGCTTAGAGACAAAATTAATATAATATATATCTTATGAAAACTATTTTCCATTATAATCACCACCAATAAATGTGGTAGGGAAAAATTGAACAATCATTGTTTCGTGAGGTCGTAGTTCACTGTACAAGGAATCTATATGATAGATTCCCATTAAATGATGGTGTGTGTGAGTATATCTCTAAAAAATATCATAACATCATCTTACTATTTTTAGGATGATATTTTTTATTTAATCATTGAATAATAAATGTTTAGGGAGTGGAGATTGGAAATTAAACTACAAATCATGAGATTAGGTGTTACCTCTTAATCAGGTAACATCTCTTGGTTTATACCAAAAGGTATTCTTGGGAGTCTTTCCTTCCTGATTGAGGATTCTAGGATGAGGGTAGGGTTTAAAGGTAGATTTTTGTGTAGGCATTGTGTAACACCCAGAGATTTTATGAAACATATTATTTTAATTTCATTAATGTCTTATGTTGTATTCTACACCAAGATTACCTTGCGCTATACGCAACACCGTATTAGCTTGCAGTATACGCAACCCTATTCTTGGACCGTGTTACACACAATTTTGATAAAAGTTATTCTACGCAACATTGAGTATATATATATATATATTAAATGTATAAATGAAATATGGTGGGATTCTGTTATACGAAACAACAAAGGATTCTTTCACAACACGCATCCTTGACTTGCCTTGCATTACACGCAATCGCAACCTTCCTCGATAGCGTGTGTGGTACGTAATACTGAGTTTCACGAAACAATGATATGCTATGAAAATATTATTAAAACTAGCCGTTATGAATAGTAATAACCACTTTTTAAAATTCTGTAAATCTTATTTTTCAAAATGAACTTCATTCTTTGATTCGGAGTATCGAATTTAGCCTAAGGTGAAATTTTGGTACTTTTCGGATAACTTTCACATTCTGATGAATAGTGAAAATTACTAAATTATAATTAAAAACAACTTTTTTAATCGAAATAATTAATAGTGATAAATTATTAATTTGAGTGGTTTTAAAGTATATATAGAATATATTTTTACAATTTAATACAATGTTGGTCATTGGTTGTAATTTCACATTTAAACCAGACATAATCAAGTGTCAATCTTTTGATATATATTGTTTCCTAAAAACACGCTACTTATTTTAACAGCGGGATTTAATTATAAAATTAATTAATTCAACTTCTATGTTATGAATTTGGTAAAATAGATTTCATTTTTGAATTCGGAATATGAAATGTAGCTTAGGATGAAATTTTGGCATTGTTCTGAAAAACATCAATTTTTGATGAATAGTGAAACTACTAAGTGGTAGGTTAAAAAACTGAATTTTGCATAAAACTTAATTTTACCGCTTCTGTGAATAGAATTTTGAAAATCCGACAGACACGGTTAATATCAAGGACTAAAATTTGGTTCAATGAGATGAAAATAATTTTTGGTGAATAGTAACTTTTTACTTTTTTTTACCGCGGTTAATAGTAAATAGGGTAGCTAAGGGTAAATATGATATTAATATTACCCTAACACATGTCCTAATTCTATTGGACAAGTGTAATTCGACCAATAACAAACTTAGGAATAACATATGACCATTTAGGCCCACTTGGATTAGATTAGGACATTTATTATTAATTTATTTAAAGAAAGGTTAAAATAGTTAAAATCAAAGTTTAATAATTAAATCATTTTTAATATGGGGTTATACATAAGATAAATTCGAATGTAAATATTCATTAGAAAGCTAAAAAGATTTCCTACATGATGGTATTTTATTTGTAATTTTTAGACATCAAATAATTTAATTTATTTATGACACAACGATGATGCAGTAATTATCTTATTAATGAAATATTGACATAATTGATGTTATAAACACCAAAATAAATGTAATTGGAAACTTTTTATGAATTCCACTAATTTTCTAGGTTACTATGATATATTAATTTTTATTTAATCAACTTGGTTCGAACATTTAATTCTGTTATGACTTTCACAAAAATCATATATCAAATAGTGTCAAAATTGACACAAAATAGTTTTTAAATCAAATATTATATTATTAATTGTTATTTTATTCCTAAAAATCTATGGTTCGGCCAAATGACTTAGATAAGGATATATATATTAATAATAAACAATTTGTGGTTCGTTTGGCATGTTATAGTAAGTGTATTAACCATATAGTGAAAGAAAACAAAAAGACACGGTAAATGTTTAATTATTTAACTTAGAGTTAAATCTTATTGATAAGGTTAAAATAATATCCTAAACTTGTCTAAATTCTATTGGTTGATAGGATTGCGACCCATCCCCACTTTAGCTTCGAAATAAGACCCTTTGGAACCATTATAAACCGATTTTGACTTTAATATAAAATAATATTTTGAGATATTCCTAAGGTGCCCCTCTCCTCCCTTATAAAAGGGCACCTCCTCCCCCTCCTCCTCACACCAATTTGAGCACTCAAGCTCGGCCAACCCCTGCCAAAATCTCTTCTCCACTTCCCTAGAAATATCCTAGTGGTTCTGGTCTTCCTCAAAGACCAATTTTAGTGCCCTAAGAGGAGGTCTCAAAGAGGCACTTCAAAGAAGAGGTAATTACCGTTACCAATTCTTTCATCTTTATTTCTTATTCCACTTCTTCTTCTTAGGTTGTTTCATTATGAAGTAATAACATCAGTATCACTCATATACTGATATGTTATTATAAGTATGAAACAACCCTATTTCACCATCTATCCATCCTACGGGAAAAGAAATCACCGCGCGTGCGTACGTACGGAATACCGTCTCCACGCCGTGGTGTAATCTATTTTCCACCACCACCTTACATGGATGGGTATAATGGTGTAAAGAATAACTATACATAGTTATTACAACATCATATTGATTCTGATATATTGTATAATCCACTCCAATTCAATTCAGTATCTATGGAAATGATATCATCGCTCGTGCGTACGTACGGAATACCGTCTCCACGACGCGATGAGATTCATTCTCCATGTTAACCATTTAAGAATGATTATAAAGTATATATAAGAAATAATAATGAAATATATGACATTATAAAGTTACTGGATTTATGTATATATATATGTATGTCATCAACTTACTTCCATTCAAGACAATAAGGAAAGAAAAACAGCGTTCATGCGTACGTACGGACTACCGTCTCCATGAACGGTGTTTTTCATTTTATTTATCTACCTATTATATATATATACTGAATATATATGATATATAAATCATATTTTATATTCTGGAAGTGAGTAAATCATGATATACGTAATAATGATGTCAAGAACAACAAGTCAAAACACCTACGATAAATGAAACGATTTTACCCAAAACGCTTCTTTAACATGGAATTTACAAAAGAACGGGTAATATAATGTCATAAGTGAACCATTTATGATATCATAACAATGAATATGATTCTGTAACAAGTCAATAACATGATTTAAATCATTATACAGGAGGATCAGACACTTACAAAGCAAGTCGGACCTAAGGTAAGGGAAATATCACAATCTCATTTTTATCCGAGATTGTTTATTCGTAAGTATTTACTGGGGTGTATTTTATCATCCACATCCATGTTCCCTCAATATGTAACATTGTTTCCATCAACTTACAATTGATTAGATCCATTTTTACCCTTCTGTGAGTTTTTAGTAATATGTATGAAAGGAATCTTTTGTCGTTTTTCGTACGAGGTACTTTTTGACTTTTCCGACAAAAGTACGAAGAATGTTTTTTTTAACATATACGGCATGAATGGATTTTTAAAACATTATTCCCAAGAAGCTTCCTTTACAAGTTTTTCAAGTTTATTTTTAATCAAATTCTTTTAGTTTATAATTGTATGACATGTTAAGAAAAGAAAAGTGTTTTTGAAGAAGAAAGGATATTTTCCTCAAGAATGGAGTTCAAGTGTTTTATCAAAATTAATTTCCATCTAAGATAATAAAGGTTTCTGTTTTATCCCTATTATTACATTGATTTGATTATGTTGTGAGGGAATTATTTTTACGAAGTCATTTACCTTATATGATTTGTTTTATGATGTCATGATGTTTCAAGAATCCCATTTTTGTTACATGTATTATGCGATGATGTATGATTTATGATTATGTGGCACACATAAGAAAGGATTCATTATAAGATGGGTGGGACCTATATCTCCCTCCAATGCATTGGGTAAAGATTTTATATCTCATGAGATAGACAGGGCTGGAACGGTAGGTTATACCGGTTCAGTGAAACAGGACTGAAACGAGGGTTACTCGATTCAGAAAGGGACTTTGTCCACTAAGATAGTCTTGGCATTGAGTCTTGACTAACAAGAAATGATTCTATATGATTATGTGTGTATGCCACAAAGTTTCATGTTTAAGTTATGATTATTGGGATTACATTTCACTTCTATGATTTATCCCATGTTATGATATTATGAGCTTTTTGCAGGTTAAGATTTCCAAAAGCTATGTTCTTATATATATGATGTGATTGATATTTCTTTTGTATACCCTTACTGAGCATTTGAGCTCACCCTTTTATGTTTTCTTTTCCCCAGGATATAAAGAAAGGTTTTAGGTAAAAAAAAGGATGACCTTTATGGGAGATATTGAAGAACTTTCACCACGATTAGAAGATTACATTCCGAGTTTCCAAAGACACTAAACTATTACGATCCTTTAGTGTGTGTTTTTGTTATGTAGTAAGTATTCCGCAAATGTAATGTAATGTCCATGTACGTCAAGATACGGGTCTCTACAGTTGGTATCAGAGGAAAGGTTTAGTCAACCTTTGGAAACTAGGATGCGAAAACGTTAGTTAGATCCCTAGAGATATTTCTAAGGTATGTCTAGGGATGTCCCTAGGGATAAGTATACGTATAGGTTATAGTAATAGAATTACGCTAACGATCATAGAATTAAACCTAAGATGTTGGATATTGAAGGTACTCCCCCTTTATTATGTTGTTTTCCCTAGCATGATTTTTGCCTCTCACACTATTCTTTTTGGGTTTTAGACGATGGCTGGAACCCGAAGGAACCGTGTTGATCAATGCAATGGACAATGCAATGATTGCCCTCCTGAACAAACAAATGTTATGGGAGATGGAGTGCAAAATCTTATTGCTATACTTACACAAGCTATGAATCATTCTGGACTTCCAAATGAGCAGAGAAGGGAACAATATTCTATTGAGTCCTTCATGAGGCAACGTCTACCTTCTTTCAGTGGGTCTTCTGATTGACTTGTGGCTGAACAATGGATCGGTACTTCTGAAAAGATATTTTCAGTTCTGAACATGATAAAGTCATCTTAGCAGTATATCGTTTGGAAGGTGAAGCTGATCAATGGTGGAATCTTATCAAGAATACGAGGCCAAGAGATGAAATTGAGTCCATGGAATGGGACGAGTTCAAGAACTTGTTTTTCAGTAAGTACTTCCCTCGTATTCTTCGAACAAAGATGGAGAAAGAGTTTATTGAACTGAAGCAAAGGGACGATGAATCTGTTGGTACCTATGAAGCAAATTTTACAAGACTTGCAAGGTATGCTTCTGGAATTATCATCCAACCTGAAAGTAAAGTTGATCGATTTTTCAGTGGCTTAAAACCAAGTCTTCGAAGGGCATTAGCTATAAGAGACTTCAGTAGCTATGAAGAAATTGTGCGTTGTGCTATCAAGGTAGAAATGGAAGTTGGTGTTACATATCAATCTCATGGTTTTGACAAGAAACGAAAGATGGAGGTCAAGGAGAAATCTCAGAATAATGGTGAAAAGAAGATGAATGTTTCCTTATGCACAAAGTGTGGAAAGAAGCATGGTTGAGATTGTCTTAAAGGGACTAGAAAATGTTTTAAGTGTGGAAAAGAAGGTCATCGAGCAGCTGAGTGTCGAAGTAATGGAAAAAGGGTTTCTAATGATGTGAATAAAGCAAACACTGCAGAGAACGCACCACCAACACTTCAATGCTTCAAGTGCAAGGAAATGGGGCATTATGCTAATAATTGCCCTAATCAAAGGGTTAGTGATGATCAGCACGAGCAACCACTGAAGGCAAAGGACAAAGGGAAATCACATGCGATCACTATTGGCAATGTTGAATATGACAACGATGTGGTGGAATGATTAAGTGTTTATGTAATGGGATTCCAAAATAATGTTGTATCATTGAGTATTGCAATATTTATTGATGTGGTATTCAAAGTGATTGAGATATTTTTTGGAAATAAGATGATATGCGAATAATGAAGACGAGAAAATGAAATGTTTAATAGTATTCATGAGCTCATGATTGATATAAGGACTAAGTGATATCATGGTTTGAGTATATAGAATTTTGAGGATTTTGGTATGTGGAAAGTGTTAACTTTTAACTGCACTCATGTTTTCACTAAGGTATTCAAGAGAATACACGATTAAGGACTTTGAATGTTTGGAATGTGACCAACAAGACATATCTTATGATATGTGGGGATCAACGACAGTATTAAATCTCTGGTAATCGTTGTCACTATATTATGAGTGTGGACTGTAGTATTATGTATAAGCCTAAAGATTAGACTGGATTATGTTGGACATAAGTTAGTATTGTTTAAGGATAGAAGATTTTCGATATTATTGATGGGATGTTATAGTAACGTAGTTTTAGAAAAAGGACAACCTGCAGGATGGGCGACAGCCCATCGCTTCGGACAAGGCTATAGGAATCGAACCCACAACCGAAGTGCGACTAGCCTTTATCGCCTACCACTGACCTACAGGAAGTCCCTGTTTAGTAGAAACTAGTGTTATTATATTAAGCAGTATGATATATGAAGTATAAGCCCATTTTAGGAACCATATATGATTAATCCCACTATAGATCGACTTATGTATATAAATTTTGCTAACCTTTTGAGACAGATGGAATGACCCGTCATTCTATCACATGATCTACTAACACTTCACGAATAACAAATTCAACTTCATTTATTTAAGAGATGAAGTGGAAATTGTTAAAGGCATGAACAACAGTGATATTGTACCAAAATAATGTAAGTATTTATTCTAATTCAAATTCTTTAACTTTAGGGAAATGATCTTGAAAACCAAAAATGTTGTCCTAGTTCTCTTATACCTGATGAATCAGATGGTACCTTAGATCGTCACAAATTTATGGATTTGTGATTACTGGCTTTTCCATAGCCATGTTCTCTACCACTCTCCATCAGAACATGATGGTTAGATTTCTCTTCCATATCCATATTTTCACCTATGTGGAAACCTAGTGATTAGTTTATTTGGGTAATCGTTACATTTCATACTTTAGTTATTAAAGCCAAGTTTTGGTATTCCTTTTTATGATGTGGGTTTCTATCAAAGAAACTTTCAAATATTAAACCATTTATAACCCCAACGAATTTCGAGGGCGAAATTCATTTTAAGGGGGGTAGAATGTAACACCCCGAGATTTTATGAAAAATATTATTTTAATTTCATTAATGTCTTATGTTGTATTCTACACCAAGATTACCTTGCGCTATACGCAACACCGTATTAGCTTGCAGTATACACAACCCTATTCTTGGACCGTGTTACACACAATTTTGATAATAGTTATTCTACGCAACATTGAGTATATATATATATATTAAATGTATAAATGAAATATGGTTGGATTCTGTTATACGAAACAACAAAGGATTCTTTCACAACACGCATCCTTGACTTGCCTTGCATTACACACAATCGCAACCTTCCTCGATAGCGTGTGTGGTACATAATACTGAGTTTCACGAAACAATGATATGCTATTAAAATATTATTAAAACTAGTCGTTATGAATAGTAATAACCACTTTTTAAAATTCTGTAAATCTTATTTTTCAAAATGAACTTCATTCTTGGATTCGGAGTATCGAATTTAGCCTAAGGTGAAATTTTGGTACTTTTCGGATAACTTTCACATTCTGATGAATAGTGAAAATTACTAAATTATAATTAAAAACAACTTTTTTAATCGAAATAATTAATAGTGATAAATTATTAATTTGAGTGGTTTTAAAGTATATTTAGAATATATTTTTACAATTTAATACAATGTTGGTCATTGGTTGTAATTTCACTTTTAAACCAGACATAATCAAGTGTCAATCTTTTGATATGTATTGTTTCCTAAAACACGCTATTTATTTTAACAGCGGGATTTAATTATAAAATTAATTAATGCAACTTCTATGTTATGAATTTGGTAAAATAGATTTCATTTTTGAATTCTGAATATGAAATATAGCTTAGGATGAAATTTTTGCATTGTTCTGAAAACATCAATTTTTGAAGAATAGTGAAACTACTAAGTGGTAGGTTAAAAAACTGAATTTTGCATAAAACCTAATTTTACCGCTTCTGTGAATAGAATTTTGAAAATCCGACAGACACGGTTAATATCAAGGACTAAAATGTGGTTCAATGAGATGAAAATAATTTTTGGTGAATAGTAACTTTTTACTTTTTTTTACCGCGGTTAATAGTAAATAGGGTAACTAAGGGTAGATATGATATTAATATTACCCTAACACATGTCCTAATTCTATTGGACAAGTGTAATTCGACCAAAAACAAACTTAGGAATAAAATATGACCATTTAGGCCCACTTGGATTAGATTACGACATTTATTATTAATTTATTTAAAGAAAGGTTAAAATAGTTAAAATCAAAGTTTAATAATTAAATCATTTTTAATATGGGGTTATACATAAGATAAATTCGAATTTAAATATTCATTAGAAAGCTAAAAAGATTTCCTACATGATGGTATTTTATTTGTAATTTTTAGACATCAAATAATTTAATTTATTTATGACACAACGATGATGCAGTAATTATCTTATTAATGAAATATTGACATAATTGATGTTATAAACACCAAAATAAATGTAATTGGAAAATTTTTATGAATTACACTAATTTTCTATGTTACTATGATATATTAATTTTGATTTAATCAACTTGTTTCGAACATTTAATTCTGTTATGACTTTCACAAAAATTATATATCAAATAGTGTCAAAATTGACACAAAATAGTTTTTAAATCAAATATTATATTATTAATTGTTAATTTATTCCTAAAAATCTAAGGTTCGGCCAAATTACTTAGATAAGGATATATATATTAATAATAAACAATTTGGGGTTCTTTTGGCATGTTATAGTATGTTTATTAACCATATAGTGAAAGAAAACAAAAAGACACGGTAAATGTTAAATTATTTAACTTAGAGTTAAATCTAATTGATAAGGTTAAAATAATATCCTAAACTTGTCTAAATTCTATTGGTTGATAGGATTTCGACCCATCCCCACTTTAGCTTCGAAATAAGACCCTTTGGAACCATTATAAACCGACTTTGACTTTAATATAAAATAATATTTTGAGATATTCCTAAGGTGCCCCTCTCCTCCCTTATAAAAGGGCACCTCCTCCCCCTCCTCCTCACACCAATTTGAGCACTCAAGCTCGGCCAACCCCTGCCAAAATCTCTTCTCCACTTCCCTAGAAACATCCTAGAGGTTCTGGTCTTCCTCAAAGACCAATTTTAGTGCCCTAAGAGGAGGTCTCAAAGAGGCGCTTCAAAGAAGAGGTAATTACCGTTACCAATTCTTTCATCTTTATTTCTTCTTCCACTTCTTCTTCTTAGGTTGTTTCATTATGAAGTAATAACATCAGTATCACTCATATACTGATATGTTATTATAAGTATGAAACAACCCTATTTCACCATCTATCCATCCTACGGGAAAAGAAATCACCGCGCGTGCGTACGTACGGAATACCGTCTCCACGCCGTGGTGTAATCTATTTTCCACCACCACCTTACATGGATGGGTATAATGGTGTAAAGAATAACTATACATAGTTATTACAACATCATATTGACTCTGATATATTGTATAATCCACTCCAATTCAATTCAGTATCTATGGAAATGATATCATCGCTCGTGCGTACGTACGGAATACCGTCTCCAAGACGCGATGAGATTCATTCTCCATGTTAACCATTTAAGAATGATTATAAAGTATATATAAGAAATAATAATGAAATATATGACATTATAAAGTTACTGGATTTATGTATATATATATATGTATGTCATCAACTTACTTCCATTCAAGACAATAAGGAAAGGAAAACAGCGTTCATGCGTACGTACGGACTACCGTCTCCATGAACGGTGTTTTTCATTTTATTTATCTACCTATTATATATATATATACTGAATATATATGATATATAAATCATATTTTATATTCTGGAAGTGAGTAAATCATGATATAAGTAATAATGATGTCAAGAACAACAAGTCAAAACACCAACGATAAATGAAACGATTTTACCCAAAACGCTTCTTTAACATGGAATTTACAAAAGAACGGGTAATATAATGTCATAAGTGAACCATATATGATATCATAACAATGAATATGATTCTGTAACAAGTCAATAACATGATTTAAATCATTATACAGGAGGATCAGACACTTACAAAGCAAGTCGGACCTAAGGTAAGGGAAATATCACAATCTCATTTTTATCCGAGATTGTTTATTCGTAAGTATTTACTGGGGTGTATTTTATCATCCACATCCATGTTCCCTCAATATGTAATATTGTTTCCATCCACTTACAATTGTTTAGATCCATTTTTACCCTTTGGTGAGTTTTTAGTAATATGTATGAATGGAATCTTTTTTCGTTTTTCGTACGAGGTACTTTTTGAGTTTTCCGACAAAAGTACGAAGAATGTTTTTTTAACTTATACGGCATGAATGGATTTTTAAAAAATTATTCCCAAGAAGCTTCCTTTACAAGTTTTTCAAGTTTATTTTTAATCAAATTCTTTTAGTTTATAATTGTATGACATGTTAAGAAAAGAAAAGTGTTTTTGAAGAAGAAAGGATATTTTCCTCAAGAATGGAGTTCAAGTGTTTTATCAAAATTAATTTCCATCTAAGATAATAAAGGTTTCTGTTTTTATCCCTATTATTACATTGATTTTATTATGTTGTGAGGGAATTATTTTTATGAAGTCATTTACCTTATATGATTTGTTTTACGATGTCATGATGTTTCAAGAATCCCATTTTTGTTACATGTATTATGCGATGATGTATGATTTATGATTATGTGGCACACATAAGAAAGGATTCATTATAAGATGGGTGGGACCTATATCTCCCTCCAATTCATTGGGTAAAGATTTTATATCTCATGAGATAGACAAGGCTGGAACGGTAGGTTATACCGGTTCAGTGAAACAGGACTGAAACGAGGGTTACTCGATTCAGAAAGGGACTTTGTCCACTAAGATAGTCTTGGCATTGAGTCTTGACTAACAAGAAATGATTCTCTATGATTATGTGTGTATGCCACAAAGTTTCATGTTTATGTTATGATTATTGGGATGACATTTCACTTCTATGATTTATTCCATGTTATGATATTATGAGCTTTTTGCTGGTTAAGATTTCCAAAAGCTATGTTCTTATATATATGATGTGATTGATATTTCTTTTGTTTACCCTTACTGAGCATTTGAGCTCACCCTTTTATGTTTTCTTTTCCCCAGGATATAAAGAAAGGTTTTAGGTAAAAAAAAGGATGACCTTTATGGGAGATATTGAAGAACTTTCACCACGATTAGAAGATTACATTCCGAGTTTCCAAAGACACTAAACTATTACGATCCTTTAGTGTGTGTTTTTGTTATGTACTAAGTATTCCGCAAATGTAATGTAATGTCCATGTACGTCAAGATACGGGTCTCTACACATTGGCTGAAGCAAATGGTTCATGTTGTGTGCGTATTATATAAAAGAGGGTACCTTTTTATAGGGGAGGGAAGGGGAACCCGTAGAAATTCTTAAAATATTAAAAAAACTAAAATTATTTTTTTAATTCAATATTATCAAACAATATATATGTCTAATATAATATTTTTATATGTCTAAATACTCTCATATAATATTTTTAGAATTTTATTGATTTTATTCTCAACTTTATCTTTTCAGTTTACCCTTAATTATTTACTTTTAAATGTAATGTTGGTAATAACATTTTTATTATTTAAAGGAAATTAATTTTACATATATGGGGTAAATTTCCCATCATTGGAAACTAAAATAGACTTCAGATATTATAATAGTCAAATTTTTTTATAAAATATTTTTTATATTTTTAAATAATTTGTTAAATTTGTATTATTATGAAACTTCAATTATGTCAATTTTTACACTATTCATTTTATTGAATTTAAATAAATTCCAAAAAGAGAGATAACATCAATTAAAAGCATTTAATACTCTTATATTATGTCATAATAACCTATAAAAATTGTTAATGACATAAATTATGTCAAATGATATGTATTTTAATATTTATTATATAATTTATTTGATTCCTTCATTAATAAGGAAATCAATTCATCATCATTGTTTCCTAAATAAATTTAATTATTTAATGTCTAAAAATTATAAAAAAATTTCCATCATATAGGAAATTTTTTTATATTTGTAATTTATATTTAGAGTTGAAGATAAAACTTATATATTACAATATTAAAATTTTCCCAGAAGGAAGATATATGTTTATACCATATTTTCCTTAAATTTTAAATAAAATATTATAAGTGTCATAATTACCCCCATGTGGATTCAAAATGACACATTTTAGTCCCAAGGGTTTTATTTGTTGGTAATATGTCATAAAATTCGGTTACAGAATGTGTTAGGGTAGATTTATGTTATTTTAATATTATTTTTATCATTTTATACCTGATTTACCCTTTAACCGTGCTAAATAAAAATAATTACTAATGTTAATATTTGTAATGTCCGAAAATAAAATGGGACTATTAATATAATTTAGAACATATTATTATAAATATGGAATCCATTTATCTAAATCCAAAATATAAATGTTTTAGTAATTAATTTAAAATTAAATATCGTTGTCAAAACAAGAAAAATAGATTTTTTTATAAGTTAAAACAACCAAATGATTAGCATGTGTTTATATAAAATTTTGATGTGAAATTACATCTAATGAAAAAATATGATTACATGTAAAAACATAATATTAGTATACTTTTAAAATCGTAATAAAATAACCTATAAATATAAATAAATTAGAAAAAAGCAGTTTTGAATGAAAATGCATTATTTTTTCACTATTCATTAAAATTTGAATTTTATCTGAGAAATAAAAAAATTTATACCAATTTAAATTTTCATTTACCCATTCCAATCAAGATGTTCACTTTTCCAAATAGAACTTATGAATGTGTAAAAAAATATAATTATAATGGGTTCCCTATCAAAATAGGGTAGAAAATACATTTTAAAAAAATATTTCTTTTATGATTTAGATTGATTTTGTTCTTATATCATGTCTATAAAGTATGGAATATGAATTTGAAACATAAAATTGAGTTTATATTTTATTAATATAATCCTAAAACTTTTATATGATTTTATAAATATAATTATTCCCATTTTAATAGGTTTTCATAAAAACACATCCTTTATATTCAATTGGTTTTTATTTCAATTTTTAATAAATTTGGCGTCCAATGAATCATTATATAAACATGTGTAATCATTTTTTTCCTAATTAAGTTAATACTAGAATTCCATCCATTCCAATGGATACGTTATAATGTTAACATTTAGATAATATAATTTATTTTTTTAAGCTTGATGTAGTGTATCAAGTACAATATTGAACATAGTGTTTCTTTATTATAACTTGGAATGTCACACTAACCATAGAAGATGACTCTAATGGAAAAATATTGATTGTAATTGAGTGCTTCTAGAATTTTATTGGGAACCTTATCTGGTTGACCAAGGCTTTTTGAGCACCTCTTTGTATTATGGTGTCAGGGTTTGGCTCACCTCTCTATATAGAGGGTTCTAGGAAAAGGAAGGAATTCCTTCATCATTAGAGATATCATCATGAGGAGGTCTCCCATGGTGGATGATAGGAGTATATTCCCTGGGATCCATTTTCACACTACCATGAGGAAGATTATCATGGTAATGAATGTATCATGCTTCTACTTCGATAGATGAGTAAACGGACCATTGAGTCATTGATGATGTTTATCGAATGACCCATAGAACACTAGTATTAATAAAATCAGTAGTATGGGCCATTTTCTGTATCGTCTTCAGAATATGATGACCTGAATTTTTTTGAATATGTCGGAATATGAGCCTACTACGTGATGATAGCCGAAATTTGTATATACCAGTCATATGTCGTCAGATTATGAACCCACTATTGAAAAGATGTTGGAATATTTTGATATGTTAACTCATTATGGATATGGATACAAGCCTACCAAGAGACATGTTCCATTATCCCATGGTGAGAATCGGTCAAGATGGTAGTATGATCCTGATCTTGAGCCTTTGGTATATGCCAATGGCCTTTCATGGAATGAATATGAGCTTACACTAAGGCATGTGTCTCTCTCACCTAGTTGGACTTTGTTGGATCTAAAATATGTTTCTTATCAGAATTTCATTCCTTGTCTGAATATGTTGATGACCATATGGAATTGTATAATGAATACGAGTCTTCCCTTATGTTTCCTTGTAATGATTTTGGCATAGTCATTCATCTGTGGAAGTAGGAATACGTCCCTAACAGTGATGATCTTCCAGAATATTTTGGAAGGATCCATTGACATAAATATGAGCCTATCCCTAGCCTAGTTCCAATCTTACATAGTCATCCTCAGTCAAGAACATTGATATGCACCAAATTATGGAACTTTGGTGTATTCTACTAGTCTTCTTCAATAAGCATTCCCCCCTATACAGAGCCAAGTGCTGCTCTCACTTTCCTGGAACTTATAGGAATTGGGATATGAGCCTGATATGATTCCACTCACTTCATCATAATTTCCGAATAATCCTTTGGGGAAGATAAAGTGTGTGTACTAGCTACGGTATAACCACATGTTCATGAAGATAAGAGTAGTGTTTCTTCTTTTCATTATGGATAGGGGTATGTGTCTGTTACTTCAACTTCAACCATTCTGGAATATTCCGATAGGGTTCTTCACCTATTTATAAAATGTATTGAAATTTTAGTAAAATGTGTGCTTGTATATGAGCCTACACATTTTCTATATTCATGATGAACTGGAAGATGTCCTCTATTGGAGTGAGGATATATGCCAATTTCATTCCTCCATATTCTATTAGAGTATGATGATGGGATTTGTATATCCGGGTAAGAATATGATTATCACCCATGGTTGTTGCCGGAATATTCCCTTAAACAAGTTCAGAAAAAGCATGGAAATAAGCCAGATGTTTGGTCCCATAAACCTGTTCAGTCAGAGTATGGATATGTGCCCTCTCATGGATATCAGACACCATTCTCATTGGTTGGGTTATCTATAAAACCAAATCATGGGTGTTAGTAAGTGTTATATATTAGATGGTATCCTAAAAAAAGACTTAGGGTTGCTGATGGGATGGTGTCCACGATGACAATTATCAAGATCCCTCATAGGAAACCCTTGAACCTGAAGGAATTCGTATCAAGTTTCATGATCCACCATCCTCAAATACATAAGGTAGCTGTTATCATGCTCTAGGGATATGCTCTTGAAGCTGTTGGATGTGGTGATGAGATTCACATCTTTAGAAGTAGCCTTTCTCAGGCAATGCAGACTCACCAACCATCACATATAGAGAATTTCTAGAGTAGCCTCCAGGGTCGGGATAGTACCATATCAGTTGTAATCTCAAAAAATCACACACACTACATTCTATTGAAGACTCCAGGAATGTGAGAGTGTTTTACCAGTTGTGGATGTTTCTGTTATGAAAGACTTTCCTGAACTAATGCAAGATGATAACAAAATTTTCTCGAATTGGGCTTCTGAAGCGCTATATGTAATTATTCAGATGAGAAATAAAATTGTGACCAATTAGTGTAGTGTGATAGGAATAATATCCTCAATAAAATATGCATAGTTAAATCATTTTCATCATTTCTTACAAATTAAGACATTCTACACATTTGGACATATCAAAACGAGGATAGAATGATGAGATCCCTTGTTATAGAGGATCATTTGTAAGATTATTCTAGACTTATTACATCATTTGTATGTGGTTGGAAATACAAAGTGGTATGGGGCATTATAACATAATTATTTTGTCATTGAAGAGTTTCACATTAGGTTCACCATTTTTCGTCATGATTTATGGCGTGGAATGGGTTTCAATTGTCTCATTTCCATTATCAATTTTCCTTGAAACACCCAATGGTTCAACCATTTATAGCTAGGTTCATACTTTCATTCCCATGGTCGGTGGTCATCTAGGTTTTTAGGCCATGTAACTCTTTGGGGCTCATATTAGAGGAGAGGATGGGAGGTCAGGCTACTAACACCCTTTAGTAGGGGGGGATTTTTTTCCCATTATGAGACAATCATTTAGATTTAGGATATGTTTGTGAATATTCTCATAATCTCTATGTGAGACATGTTATCCAATTTAAATTACTTTTGGCCAATTCCCTTATATATGAAAAAGACCAAGATCTCTTTGGTGATTCAATATGTATGTGTCTTAGGTTCTTTATCATTCCCCAGTAACAGTAGGTTTAAAATATATAGAAACCATCTAACAAATTTCTTTAGAATATACTCTCATATAAGGGGTAAATTAATATTACTACGTTGGGATTGAGCTATTTTGTGGCATCCTACGTATCCTAGTTATTACAGGAAACAAAACCCACATCATTCATTAATCCCTTATAGTTTTTCATCATGAAGAAGGACTTATATGGGTGCTCTAGGAATCTTCCCAGATAAATACCTAGAGGTACGTCTTACATTTCTTGAACATAGTTAAAAGTATATCTTTTATTTTTTCATTCCATCAGGAATTATATATTAGGGTTTCTGATTTCATTGTGGTGGCTCGTGGTGTAGATGAAATCATTACTGCAACTCCTTAAGATTATGCGATCCATGCTCAATGAGAAAAACTAGGGATATAATGTAACCAATGTTATTGCATTGAGTAAGGTAAGTAGATAATGGAATCACCCTAAATGATCAATATAGAAATTGAACAACAATGATCGGTAGATTATATATCATGACTACAGAAAGAATTACATTCGTCGTAGATCCCTTAAAATTATGGACTACACAAATAGTATTCCCTAGATAGAGAATATTTAGGATTATAGTGATGTTTTTATTGTATTCCCCTAAGACCATGTGATCCAAGCTCATTGTCAGAAACAATGGGAAGCAGATGATTTACTTCCTCGAATATGGGTATTGGGCCAATATATTAGAACAGTCCTCAGGGTGTTTGGTATAATGCTCGGACCTTAGAGAGGAATCCTACATATCTTGGTAATGGTAGGAATCCGAGTTCTTATAGTTCCTCTTATGTTGGGTATTACACATTGAGGTTTACCTATTCTATTTTTGGGTTTTATAAGGTAGGTGATATGGCCACTAAAACTCCATAAAATCACCTAAGTCATGGTCATTTGTTAGAAACATGGGATATTAAGTATTGAATATCATTTCATCAGATAAGGGACTCATATAATTTTCCATTCATGGATTATCAATATAGATCTCAGACTTCAGAGGGAGGTAGCCTATATATTTTGAATGTTATAGAAATCAAAGTCATCATAGTTATCTTTTTGTTGGGGCTTACAAAATTTGGTTTCCCTACTGAATGAGGACTTCACACTAATATAGATAATATTTTCTAGTCTTGGGATATTATGGAGCTCTATCCCTAATTTCTAGAAGATGTTTTAAGTCCCAGATGACACGTTCTGTGGGTTTCCACAAGACCTGGTTTGACTCATATAGATGTTTTCATGAGTGCTACTGTGGAATGGTCCAAGAGGCGTGACATTTCTTAGCTGACACCTCTGGGAAACATTGTGGGACCTATAATACATGTCTGGAGGGTATCATGTGTCTTAGATGATGTGACTAAAGGGTGAAACAGGGTCGTATTATTCATACCTATATGCCTTCATGAGACTCTACTGACATGAAAAGGTGCCATTATTTTATTAAAGAGATTTATCTGAAGAGTGTCTCTAGACTTGGGCGATAGACCCAGAGGCTTAACGAGGTTAGAGTGGTGCCCTTAGGGGAACTATGGGATTCTTATGACATGCCCATAGTATTATATGTGTCCTAGATTACATACATAAGAAGTGTCACAAGACTTATCCTAATGCTATTATGTGTCTTTAGATGACACATGCAAAGTGAATGAAGCGCCGAGAGCATGTCTTTCACTCAAGACTTCATCCTTTTATCATGGTTTTAAACCATAAGTTGTGAATACCTTATTTTGTTCAGTGTTACTCCTCCTGGAGTCTCATGTGATCTTTTGGACTCATGAGATGTTCTTTTCATAACACACTATAGGTCCTTAATGTGATCCTTGGATGATCACATGAATCACTCCTTCTCCCCGCTGTTATATTACCTGATGTAAAAATGGTCAGTTGGGTGATTGGTTCCCCTAAGAAGTTAATATATGTAGAGAACCAAATACTATAGAGCTTTGGCATTTGGTTGATCGAAAATACTACCCCTGTAGTGGCCCTAAAAAATCAACCGTGTCATAATGTTTGTATGGTGACTTTATAGGCATCACCAACCCTAATACTAACAAGTTTTTGTGGCTTATCTTGCATAATTCCAAGATGGTGTCAGTGAAAGGGCGTGACAGCACAAGGTTTTGCAAACCTCTTTTGTGGACATCTTGAAGCACTTCAATTGATTTTCAGATATCACACATCACACATCTCCATCAATAATGTGTCCTTTATCATATTGTTGCTGATTGTTGAATAATTTTTTGATCTTGTATTTGTGCTTAATACATTTATGTTGTTATGATGACATGTTTGAGGGCCTTCATAAGACTCAAATGCATGTGGAAAGACAATAGAGTTGCCTAGGGTGACTTTTACTGTGGTCCCCCAAGAGATCAATATAGGTGTGATTCGTGCATCGCATGCCTTTTAGTCATTATGAGTACCTATTGGGACCACCCTTTTAATCACCATTCTCTGATGTAAAAATGGTTTGGAGGCATATGATATTTCATGTATTTTTCCAATGTTATTTTGTCTATTGTTACAGATGTATCGGTTGACCAATATGGTTTTCATGGGTGTGTGTGATCATTTCATGAAAATATCTACATGTTAGTCATTAGAGAACTATGGACTTTCATGGATATGTCTGAGTATTTCAGTGATGTGAGGATGAAAAGCGAGGAGTCTTTCACGAGGTGAGGTAGATGTGTCATTGAGGATTCTTTGTGTCTCACGAGTTACTAGTGGTGTGCATCACATTCCTTTTAGTGACCACTAACCCCTCTTACCTCCTCCCCTCTATCATTATTTTATTTTGAAATGACCATGGATCATGAAAGATGGCAGGAGTAGTATCTATGATTTTTACCCAATTTTTGGATTTTGTCTAGCTTTAATTATATCTGTCATATAGAGATTGTTCAAGAATGTAGTATACAAAACTACACAGTTATGTTTTAGATCCTCATGGGGGTTTCCAAACACTCACAGGGACTTACATGTGGTGAGGATGAAATGCCGAAAAGCACTTGGATGGTTTCCTAGTGTCTTGCAGATCGGTTGGGGTGTGCTTCACATTTCATTCAGCAACCGTGAACCCCTCTCACCTCTTCCACTTTATCTCATTCATTTGATGTGGTGAATTCTTGGAGGACATTCAATATTGAAAAAATAACACCATGGGTGTTCATTCTTCCTAATAATGATTTGGTTCATGATCATCGTGGAATGTTGGGTTATTTTCAATTGAATTTCATCATTTTCTTTATTTTATGGATTTTGGAAGGTTTTTTGGGCACATTCCAATGACAACCCATTCGGATTGGGGGAGCTCATTTGGTTTTATAGGGGGTGGGGCCATCACAAGAGTAGTAATGTTTGTTGAAGAGGGATCTGCGGGACTTGTCGTGGATGATGTGCCATCTGTGGGGACTTCGCAGGACCTTGAAATGGTCCTGTGATTGTGATTCTCTCATAAGATTTATGAATCATCAACCATACTGTACTTACTTGAGTTCGTGGGGAAAATAATACCCATATACACATATTTACTCCATTTGTGATTTTTTTGTGGCTTATTTGGAAGGTGTCAATACTGATAGAATAATAAAACAATAAAATTTCACATTTAATGTAAAAAAACACTTGTGTTGGATAAATACGTGGTTTATTTATACACATAAAAAACTACTTATGGATAATTATCATAATTATCAAAAAAAATTGAGAATATCTTCTCAATTTTTAATATGAGTTGCATGTTTTAAACTAAAATGTTAATTTTAAAAAATCCAACATATTCAATCATGTATGTTATATCATGTGTGGGATGAAAATTTGGCTTGTTCATATACATCACTAATCAATTGTGTATAATATACTCTAAGGTACCAATATAATATTGACTTGATTTCATATATTTCAGTGAGTGATTATTAGTTTGAACTAAAGTGTCACATTAAAGGAGAAAACATGTAGATTGATTCATTACAATCCCTCCATGATTTTTATTAATTTTTTCTTGATTCATACACATAAAGAATAATTTATATATCATTATTCCAATGTATGATCATAATCGACATTTTTTTGTGTTTAGGATTGTGATTTTTGTTTTGAAATACATATACATGTTAAATAAAAGCACACACTTTAAATTAAACATGTATGATCATGTGTTGGATTAATGTGAGGTCATGTTATATACATCATAATTGAAAAATATTTTTTTCTAAATTATTAAGGCAATCTAAGTGAATTGCCTCAATTTTCAATGAGTGATGCATGTTTGGGACTAAAATGCCACTTTTAAACTAAATACATGCACATTAAGTAATATCTGGTATTTTGTGGGTAATTTTTACTTTTTTTCCTATATGAAAAAAATTATGTGGGTTATCTTTTCCTAAGTTATTAAGACAATCTGAGCTTATTCCCTTAGTTTTGAGTGCATGACATTTTTTTGAAAAAATTGACCATTTTTTAAAAAACACACACTTTTAATTAAATCATGTAGATATTTCATTGGATAGACATGTGGTTAATTATTTTACAGAAAACATTACTTATAGATCATTTTTACAATGGATCAAGATAATCAAAATGTTTTTTCTGGTTTTTTGTGAGTGGTGCATGTTTTGACCTAAAATGTAACATTTAAACTGAAAAAATAAACGTTTAGTCATATCAAAAAACACATTGTGTCATATTAAGATGATATTTACCAATACATGTAAAAAATAATATATGGATCATTTTTATAGTATTAATTCCATTCAAATTATTTTCATGTTTTTTTTTATTTTTTGATTTTTTTAAATATAAAATATGACTTTTAAACTGAAAACAAACACTTTGAGTTAGGTCAAAAAACGATGTATCTGATTTATGCGTAGATGAATGATATATATTAAATTTATTTATATATTTATTCCCTAATGTATCAAGAAAATCGATATGAATATTATTTGTTTTGAGTTTTTGATGGGTTTTGTAAATAAAATATTGATTTAAAATAAAAACACACACTTCTAGTTATACTAGCCACACCATGTGTTAGGTTGGTTGGTGGTTTATTTAAACAAATAAAAAATGACTTATAGATAATGTCAATAAATTATTAATATAATATATTTTGTTTTCTTAGTTTTTTTGTGTGGCATATCTGTAGAACTAAAGTGTCTCCATTAAATAAGAAGCACAAACATTCATTCATTCTAGGCACACCATATGTGATATTGGTTTGTGGATATGTACTACACATAAAAAATAACTTATTTATTATATTAATAAAAAATATAGATATTCATTGTCAGTATTCTCAACTTTCCATTAGCGGAACATGTTTTGAATTAGAATGTAACTTTTAAACTAAAAACACACACATTTAGTCATACTGCATATTTTGTGTCTCATAATGACAAATTGTTGATTTTTATAATTAATAAATAATTTAAGGATTATTTTAATAATGTATAAATATATTTTATATTTTTTCCCTGTTTTTTAGTATGTAATCGGTGTTTTGAACTAAAATATGACTTTTAAAATAAAAATACACAGTTTTGGTCATACTGGTCACATTGTGAGTTTCATTCGAATTAGGTTAATTGATACATTTAATAAATGACTTATCAAATTTTCTATAATATATCATGAAAATATATGTCTTTTCTCATGGGTTTTAGTGAGTAACACGCGTTTTGAACTAAAATGCCTTTTTTATATAAAAAAGATAATGTTTATGTCATCGTAATAACATCATTTTTTAGATTGAATTATTTTTTATTACAATATGTTACAAATAATATATGTGTCATTTTTGTAGAGAACCATCCCAAGATAACATCTGAACCAATTCCCAACCCGACCTGATATAAGGAACAAAGGATATTTCTGATTTGTAAGGGCTTGAATATAGTGTTTGGGAATCAATTATAAATTTATAGGATTTATTATAAATCCATATAAGAATAAAAAACAAAATGTTATATAACTGAAATAAATCAATCAAAGTATACAAAAAACATATACATTATAATAAATAATAAATTCCAATACAAATATAGCAAGAAAAATCCAAATTTAAAATTTAAAAAAAAAATGCAGTGAATGATAGGTTTGGGGAAAAACATATGAACAATAATTATGCACCCTCAATACCAAATATGAGGAAAAAACTCTAGGTGATCTAAAAAGAACCTGTGAAATGATTATGCCCAATGGAATATGCTTGTTGTACGAACAACAAGCCCAATAGACTCCCTCGAGGGAGTCTATGTAGACACTAACAATTTACATTTACAAAACACTAGTTTGAACATATATATATATATATATGGTTTATCATAGGCCATTTTAATAAGGGAATCAGAGAATCCTAAAACAAGATTTAAATATTATTTATTATTTTATGTGAAAATTGTCAATTGGAATCAATTTCAATAGAAAAACTTCATTTTAACCTACATACCCTAATTTCCAATCCATTTAAAAATCCACCAAAACCGTTACTTTAAAAAATGTTCCAAAATCCATTGTTTTAAAAATCACCCATTTTAATCCACTACATTAATTTATTTCAAGCACAATTATAATCATTTGGAATATACTTTAAAAATAACCCCCTTATCTTCAAAACCCATTACCACCCAATAATCTCATATAATGAATATGAAAATTTATAAGCAAGGTAATTCGATAAAATTAAAAATGATTGATAACAATATCACAATAAAAACCATATATTTTCAAATATCATTCATAAATCAACCAATACGTCAACACATATATAATATTACAACAAATAAGTCACATTCATAATATATAGTAAATAAGGGATAACATACTATACATAGAATTAGTTAAAACCACAAGTACAAATAGGAATCGTAAAAGATGATAAAAGGTGGACTAACATCCAATAGGTTGTAGCCATATAACCCATCGAACAAACAACTATCAACAAGTATCTTTGTTGAAACACCCCAGTAAGAAATTACATTGAAGTAAGGTCCACTAGTATTTCATAATCATAAATATTTTAGATAAGTCACTTGATTTGACAATTAGTATCCTATATTCATTCTTAGGTAGCTACTATAGGTGTTCCCCCATAGATAAACTATCAATAAATATGAATACCACATATCCCAAGGAATCAATCATCAAATACCAATTTCATCCAACCTCCAACGGACCCTAAAATAGATATCCAATCCAAAAAACATCATTAAGCCCAATTCAACCATAAAAATTAATAATAATCAATGAAATATATCATATGGATAAAATATTATATAACCAATAACAAAATAATACCATTTTTATAAGGTTCGGTATGGTCATTTACAATAAATTTAATTATTAATTCACATAAAATTTACAATTCATAACATTTTGAAAGTAAATTAATTTTTATATCAACCCATAAAACATTTAAACGATTCAAAACCATCAAGGAGACTAAATACCATAAGAATATACAATAAACAATCATTAATCTTCAATAAGGAATGAAAACAATAAATATATCAAGTAAAATATTGAATTAATAATTTCAAAAATTTACTTAAATCTACCTTAGAATCAATGCAACATTTTCAACTGCCTCCCAAATTTCAGAAGATCTCATTTCATTCCATGAAAATTTTCAAAAGGTCTAGAACATCCACATTAAATTCATTAAACCACTTGATGCATAAAACCCTTTATAAAGAAATATTTTGGGGTGGGATAACCCATTTAAAAACATAAGATGATTATTATTTCTACATTATCGATTCACCCTGCTATTTAAAAATTTATATACATGAAAAAATGTTAAATTGGTAATATTTACAATCACTTTTCATGGAATATGTTCCATTCAAGGGATGGAAACACCTAGTATTTTTTAGACACCATAGCCAAAATAATTTATAGGCATACATTGAAAATAAATTCATTTCAAATTAATAAGAATACAATAAAATTAATAGTTATGTAAATATAGAGAATCAAATTCTTCGTTCTAATTGAACTCGAGCCTAAAACAAGTTGTAGTGAGATGAATATTGTTGCCATTGAAGGTAAAGGATCCCACATGAAAGAGTGAGTCCCAATGAACTCTAAACACAAAAAATTATAATTTTAGACATGTCCCAAACCCTAATTAGAACCCTGTATATTATTTTCGTCAATGGGAGGGGTAAAATAGAAAAAAATGGATGTTACATGAATTGAGAAAAAGAATAGGATGGAATGAGAGACATAACACATGAAATCAAAGAGAAACCCCCCTTGAATCAATGGAGAAATGAGATCATATGTGGGGGGGGTATCATTGCACAAGGAGGTGGGAGGCCCTAGGGATGTTATGTTCTAGAGAATAGAGTTAGGTTGAGGAATTTATTTTATCTTAATTGGTTTAATTAAAAAGAAATAAATTATAGAAAATCAAAAATTTAAAAAACATGGGTATACAACTTTGTTAGGAATCACAATTTTTCCAATGTTGTGTCCACTAGGTGGTAGTACCCTTACCCATAAAATTACCCACATGATTAAATTAAATGAATCTCATAGTTAAATAAACTATGTGAAAAACAATAAAACCACCACTTCTAATCACAGACCACAATACCATAGTTCTGAAATGATAACCAAACTGAGTGGGATGACTGTGTGAAACCTAGTAGATTCTAAATTTTTTTATTTCAAGCCTAAAACATCAAAAACAAAAATATAATATAATATAAAAAAAATTCTTAGGGACTTAGGGTTGTCATGGTTCCTAATGTATAAATTTTATTTCAAATCATGTACATTCAATAACAATGGGCATATCATGGTCCATATTCATGTGTGGTTTGTTCATATGCATCACAAATGACTTGTGTATTTTTTTATAAAATTATATATATAATATTTGTGTGTTTTAAATGTTCTCAGTAAATGATTTTGGTTTTAAACTAAAATATAACTTTTATACTGAAAACATGCACATTGAGTCATATTAAAAATGACATTTGTCGGGTTGACATGTGGTTCATTCCTACATATCAGAAATTATTTATGATTCCTTTTCCTAAATTATCAAGAACATTCATGCATATTTCTAATATTTGAGTATGTGATTTGTGTTTTAAACTAAAATGCCGATATTAAATTGAAACACAGACATTCAATAATATCGGTCACATCACATGTTTGATTTATGTGTATTTAATTTCATCACATGAAAAAATAATTGAGTAATTTAACTATAAACTATCAACACAATATGAGGGTGATTTCAATTATTTAGTGAGTGATGCATGTTTTGATTGAATATGTCACTTTTCAAATAAAAACCCACACATTGATTAATACCAAGACAATTTTTTATTGATTTAATATGAGGTTGATTCCAATATATCAAAAATGACTTATAGATAGTTTTTATTAAGTAAGATAATTATATGATTGAAATTTATTAGTAAAACTAAAATTTGTTTCACTAGTAGTTTATTAAAAGAGTTGGGACCCAAAATAGAAGGCATTGCATCACAACTGAATATGAAAAGTCTCATAAATAAAAAAAATTCTATAGAGAGAACAAAATGTGTATACCTAGCCCCAAAGATCCTTGATTCGATGTCTTCAACCAATTACATTTGAATCAAATAAAATTAAATCAAATCCTCAAAGAACTAATAATTTAGTTGCCTTGGTAAACTAGATAAATATATGAGAAAAGAATATTATAATTAGATATTTTTTTCTTTTGAGAATAACATTATTCAATATTGAATATTCTTAAATATCATTTAGAGTACGCTTCATGGACTCCTGGGGAATATAAATTAGATAAGGGTGAGATAAAATGAATAGTAAGGGTATTGTAAAAAATAAGAAATAATTAATCAATTAAAATAATAAAGTGAAAACATTAGTAAATTGAAATGAATTCCAATAAAATTACTAGATAAGGAAAAATAATTATGAAAATGTAAGAAACAAAATAACTTGACATTTAATCAGTGTGCTGAAAATGAAATGTAGTTGTAGATATATCGATGTAAGATATTGTGGATTAATATCATGTAACGACCCAAAGTTTCATTAATGGAAAATCCCTCTTGATCAAGTTAAATTTTTCTTTATGAAAAATGTTTTTATAAGATGTTAACTTCTTTAGTTTTATGTTATGATTTATGACTGTTACTTTTATAGTTGTTGAACAGTGATCACATGAGCAGTATAAATATATGGCTTTAACGAACCCAATTTTACTCAGACAAAGGAAGCGATGGCCTCATCCAGTAGAATTGCCCCATATGAAGCCCATTTGTCAGAGCTCGGAAAATAGGTGGCGTCTTTGGGCTTTGCCCTTGACCAAGCCCAATCTGAGCTTCATTATGTCACGCTCGAACGGGACCATCTATGGGAAAAGTGGAAGTTGATAGAGATTACCACTCGAGCGATGTTATTCGAGCCGCCCCAAGAGTCTGTCACCATCGCACACCTTCCCCTTAGGTCTTAAGCGGCTATTTTAAGGGGTTATGTAACAAATAAGTACTACTATGTTCATGTGCATTATTTTTTTATATAATAATGAATATAATTTCTAGTCATTTTTGATACATTGTAAATAGTTTTTAAAGTAAAAATGGTGTTTTGGGTTATTATTTAATTAAGAATTATATTTTATTAAATTAAGGTATTTTTTTGAATTAAATAATATTTTAATAAAATATTACTATTAATATTAAATTAATTTCTATTAACTATAAATGATTTTATAATTTTATGAATGCAATTAAAATTTTTATTAAGGTTTGAAAGCCATTTCTGTCAAAACCCGTGAATTTTTTATAAATGTCAGTTTTTATTTTAAAAGTGAAAATTCACATATTTAGAAAATTATCTAGATAAAATAAATATTATTTTTGGAATCAGGTCGTTGAAATTATCCAACGGTGAATTTTTCATAATTTTCTGAGACAGTCAAATTTTTGGGTAAAAATTAAATACCATTTAAATATATAATGTGTTTTATGACATCATAATGACCCAATGGTGATGTAATAAAATACCATAAATCTTTATGTTCGTACAATATGTGTTTTATCATTAAAGTAATGTGATTTTGGGTTTGGTTGACTTACTTTTCAAAGCATTAATGGAGCCCTCAAGACTTATTCAACACTTTGCCTTTTTAAATTAATTTCCATGGGAGTGTGACTCACCTCCACATAAGCAACCCTAGTTTTTTAATATGTTCGGTATTTGGCTTTGTGAAATATTGTTTTCCTATTTCCTTTTCCAGAAACCATGGGCATATACCAAGGGATGGTTTGTGTTTTGGATTATTTTAATATAAGGGGTCCCAAACCTAAATAATAAAGAATTCTCTCACCTTTCCTATATAAGCCCACCCAATCTCCGACTTCCTCCTCACTCAAAGCCCTTGGAGTTAATCCAACCTCTTACCTACTCTATCTAGAATCCCCTCAAGGTGCCCCAAGCTCCCCAGAAGCCTCTCACAAGCCTCTCTCTAGCCTTTGGAAGCACACTTCCAAGTAAGGGTTTTTTTCTTCCTTTCTCATTTTTGTCAATTTTCTTTATTTTGAATTGCCCTTTTAATTTCAATTATGAATGTTTGGGTATGGTTTAGAACCTCCCCCATACTGCCCTATTATTGTTTGAATGATGTGAGACCCTTTTCTCTCTCATTAAATGCCTCCCATGTACACCCGTTAGTATGCTGAAATTCCGAAAGGAACATCTCTCTCTTCTTTTATATTCAAGAAATACTTTTGTATCATGAATCTAAATTACATTTCAATTGTTGGGACATGTCTATATATGACCACCTTACTTTCCATTACATGTAAATATGATGAGGAACCCCTTTCGCTCTCATAAACCATTTTTATGATTTCTTATGTCATGCCGTTACGCTGCCGAAATCACACTGATTTTCTAAGCCAATGTCATTGTGTAGTGAATACCATGCCCATTTCTCCATCAAGGGTATTCACCTTTATGCACATTTACATGTTGATTTTAATGATTCATGTATGAATTCCACATTCCTTTTTCGTGGAATAAATTATTTTGTTTTATGAATCCATGTTTTATGATCCATGTGGCACACTTATGCATGAAATGAAATGTTTAAGAAGGGTGCGCCCTTATAGCGCTCCAACGCATTGGGTAAAGTATAGTATCATGATACATCAAGTGAAATGAGTGTTGAATCATGCTAATTCAAGTGCAATGAGGGTTTACTCATGCTTCATGTGCAATGAGGGTTTACTCATGCTCCATGTGCAATGAGCCTTGGCTCATGCTAATTCAATGTTAAGTGTTGTTGCCACATTTCCATATTATGATTATCATGCTTTATCATGCCTTTATGTTCATGTTTATCTTATGCTCTATTGATATTCCTATTGCCTAAAATGTATTGTACTCCTCATGTTATACCATGTGTACTCCCTTACTGGACTTTATATCCCACCCTTTTCTTATGCATGTCCTCAGGTTATCCCATGCAATGCTAAGTACGAAGGAATGTAGTGGTCATGTAAAGGTAGTTTTCAATAAAGATGTTGCATTTTCATGTTGTATGTTTTTATGTAATGATCCTAATCCCCAAATACACTAAACCTATCTATCTTCTTTGTTGTATCAAGTGATGTTTTATGTAATAAAGCGTTTTTAAGTTTTAATAAAAAGAAGGGTTGTCATAGTTAGTATCAAAGGATAGGTTTATTTATTTTTGGGATTAGAAAAACCCTAGTAAAGCCTTAGATACAAGACTAATTATAACAAAAACATCCCTATGTTTTGTTAAGTATTGAGTAAGTTGTTTATCAATCAAATACATCCTCGTCTGGATACGAGCAGGTAGAGGTGGCTCTGGCACAGATGTATCCTAGGGGTAAAACCCGAAAACACCGCTTTGAGCTAGACTCGAACGGGAACTGGTGCACGACAATGGGCCTTGCTGCACTCTTGGTTACAACCCTCCCGGGGGATATGCTTTGATAAATTCACAAACTTAGTATGAACCCTTATTAAGGGAAAAATACCCCTAAGAATATATGTTAGAAAGTAGATCATGAAAAGCCTACATTGAAGCTTATAGACTCATGAGTTAAGGAAATTAAAGTTTATTTATAAGTCATCAAGTTTTGTCTTTGGATTACCCTTTATGTGTTACCCCTAACATTCCTTTTATTCCAGCCAATGGCCTGTAATAGGAGGACACGGTCTAATAACCATTGTGAAGATCAGTGTGATGATTGTACTAATGAGATGCCCAATCCAATGGGAGCGGGAATCGCGAACCTTGTCAGGATTCTCTCTCACCTAACTCAACTTTTTAATAGAAACACAGGTCAAGAGGAACGTTCAACCCCCCCTAAGAAAGAACAAGTCGCTATCGAGAGCTTCATGAGACAAAGGCCTCCTACTTTTAGTGGATCATCTGATCCCAAGATCGCTGAGCAATGGATCAACTCCATTGAAAAGATCTTCTCTATCCTTCAATGTTCTGAACAAGAGAATGTTCTCCTGGCAGCCAATCGTATGGAGGGTGAAGCTGATCAATGGTGGACGTTGATCAAAAATACAAAGAATGAGGAGGAGATTGAGGATTTGGAATGGAAGGAATTCTGGAAGATGTTCTTCGATAAATTTTTTCCGCGCACCCTCTGTCATAAGATGGAAAGGGACTTCCTTTCCCTCAAGAAAAAAGATGAAGAATCTGTGGGAGCGTACGAGGAAAACTTCACAAGGCTTGCACGATACGCTTTCGGCTTTGTCGTTACCCCCGAATGCAAGGTTGATTGCTTCTTTGGTGGGCTGAAGCCTAGTTTGCGTAAAGCATTAGCAATCCTTGAATTCGACAGTTATGAGGAAATTGTCTGATGTTTCCTCAAGGTTGAAATGGAGATCGGAGAATCACAGGGGTATCATGGGGACAAGAAGCATAAGGTGGACTTCAATGCTGGTGGTCTGATGGATAAATCAAACAGTGATAAGAAGTTCCAGCACCCTTCTTGCCAAAAGTGCGGAAAGAAGCACCCTAGAAATTGCCTTAGGGGGACGAGAAAATGATTTAGGTGTGAAAGAGAAGGGCACCTAGCTATTAACTGTCGGCAAGAAGGACCTGCGGCTGCGATAGAGGAGAGGAACGCTCCATTCGAACCTCAACGCATTGTTCAATGCTACAAATGCAAAGAACTGGGTCATTTTGCAAATCAGTGACCTAATCCAAGGGTTTTCGGAGGCAACCAACAACCACCAAGACAGCAAGGAATAGCTTTTTCCATCACTTCTTCTGAAGTGAACCCCGACAATGAAGTGGTGACAGGTATGCCAGTTATTCATTCAAGAATAGCGAACTTACTTTTTGATTCAGGTTCTACACATTCTTTTATATCCCAAAAGTTTAGTAGAACAATCCCAGCACCACCACAAATCATGGAAGTAAAGATGTCATTTTGTACGGAAAATGGGGCAATCATTGCATCCCATGAGTATAAGTCCTCCCCTGTTATAATCTATGGATTTAATTTCCCGGCGAACCTCTTCATACTACCCCTGGTGGAATTTGATGTAATTCTTGGCATGGATTGTCTGTCCTTATATAGAGCCAACATAAATTGTCGGGGGAGGGAAATCACACTCCATGTGGAGAATCGACCCCCGATTCTTTACAAGTGTTAGGAGGAAGATGAATCTCTTTTAGCTGCATCATCTCAAGAATGGATATTACTACCTTATGAGCACGCATATCTGGCTCAGATGATTGTGTCCAAGGAAGAAACCTCCCTTGAAGAAATGCCTATTGTGAGGGAATTCGCTGAAGTGTTTCCTGAGAAACTTCCTGGTCTTCCTCAAAGAAGAGATGTTGATTTCAAAATTGAACTTATACCTGGGGCGCTACCAATATCCAAGACTCCATATAAAATGGCTGTTTTTGAGCTTGAAGAGCTGAAGAAACAACTACAGGAGAATCGGGATAAAGGGTTTATATGCCCAAGTGTATCACCATGGGGTGCACCAGTCCTCTTTTTCAAGAAAAAGGATAGGTTAATGCGGCTTTACATCGATTATCGTGAACTTAAAAAAATCACGATAATGAACAAGTATCCTCTCCCAAGAATCGATGAATTTTTTGATCAGCTGCATAGAGCACAATACTTCTCCAAGGTGGAATTGTGGTCGGGATATTATCAAGTAAGGGTGAAGAAGGAAGATATCCCCAAGACTGCTTTTCGTACAAGGTACGGGCACTATGAATCCATAGTAATGCCTTTCGGACTCACCAATACTCCATAAATATTCATGGAATTAATGAATAGAGTCGTTAGAGATTACCTAGAAAAATTTGTGGTAGTCTTTATAGATGATATTCTAATATACTCCAAAACCAAGGAGGACCATGAGGAGCATTTAAGAACTGTACTAGAGACTTTGTGCAAGGAGAAGCTCTAGGCCAAGTACAGCAAGTGTGAGTTCTGGTTGAAGGAGGTCTCATTCTTGGGCCATATCATCACAAGCAATGGGATATCTATGGACCCCTCCAAAATAGATGCAATTGAGGGATGGCCGAGGCCAAAATTAGTAGCAGATATCCGTAGCTTATAGGGGTTTGCTAGATATTATTGATGATTTGTGAGAAATTTCTCACGATTTTCCAACCCTCATACCAAGATAACTCGAAAGGTAGTAATGTTTTCTTGGAGTGATGAATGCAAAGAAATCTTCAAGGGGTTGAAAACGAGGCTTATCACTGCACCCGTGCTCAATTTACCCACAAGTGGGGAACTTTTTGTGGTATTCAGTGATGCCTCAAAGAAGGGATTAGGATGTTTGCTAATATAGAATGATAAAGTGATATCCTATGCCTCAAGGTAGTTGAAAATCCATGAGAGAAACTATCCAACACATGATCTGGAGTTGGCGGCGGTGATCTTTGCCTTGAAAATATGGCGGCATTATCACTATGGAGAGAATTGTGAGATATATACTTACCACAAGAGTCTTAAATATATATTCACATAGAAATAGCTTAATATGCGCCAGAGAAGATGGATAGAGCTCATCAAGGATTATGACTGTTCAATACATTACCACCCTGGGAAGGTGAACAAGGTGGTGGATGCCCTAAGTAGAAAGGATCCAGCAATTCTATCAATGATGAGAATTGAGAAGGATCCAATCTTCTTAGACTTGATGAAGATGGACATGGGAATCCTAAAGAAGGGAACATCATCAATCCTTTCACAAATGATTGCTCATCCATCTCTTTTGGAAAGGATAAAGGATGCTCAAAAGGATGATGTGGAAATTCAAGAAAAAGTGGAAGCTATCAAAAAGGGGAAATCCTCGGAGTTTAATGTTATTGAAGAAGGAACTGTGCAGTTTGGGAAAAGACTATGTGTTCCATCAAGTCTGGAGCTGAAGAAGGAACTTTTGGATGATGCACATAGTTCAACTTTCTCTATTCACCCAGGGAGCACAAAGATGTATCGAGATCTCTGAGAAAACTTTTGGTGGGATAATATGAAGAAGGAGATCGCTGAATATACATCAAAGTGCCTGGTGTGTTAGCAAGTGAAGGCAGAGAGGTAGAAGTCTAAGGGGATGATGCAACCATTGCCCATACCAGAATGAAAATGGGAGAACATCACCATGGACTTTGTCACTGGACATACAAGGACATCCAAAGGCAACAATGGAATCTGGGTTGTTGTGGATCGTCTTACAATGACTGCACACTTCATTGCTATTCGAGAGGATTTCTATTTGGATCAACTAGCACAGATATATATCAGGGATGTGGTACGGTTTCATGGAGTACCACTATCTATTGTGTCTGACCGAGATCCAAGATTCACCTCTAAGTTTTGGAAGAGTCTACAACATGCTCTGAATACTAAACTGAACTTCAGTACGGCCTATCATCCTCAACCTGATGGCCAATCCGAGCGGACTATCCAAACACTTGAGGACATGTTGACAGCATGCTCAATGAAATTTAAAGGAGGATGGGATCAACATCTTCCTCTGGTTGAGTTCTATTATAATAATAGTTTCCACTCGAGCATCCAAATGGCACCATATGAAGCCTTGTATGGGAAAAGGTGTAGAACACCGGCATGTTGGGATGAGGTCGGTTAACGTAAGCTGCTTGGACCTGAAATGGTCGAAGAAATGGTGGAGAAGGTGAAAACCATTCAGCAGCATATCAAGGCAGCCCAAAGTCGACAGAAGAGTTATGCAGATAATCGTCGACGATACCTTGAGTTTTATGTCAGAGACATGGCGTTTTCACGCATATCTCTATGGAAGAAGGTCAAGAGGTTTGGAAAGATAGGGAAGTTAAGTCCAAGGTATATCGGCCCCTTCAAGATTCTTGATCGTGTTGGGGCTGTGGCCTATCGACTAGCACTTCCACCTACTATGGCCAAGGTTCCTGATGTCTTTCATGTATCCCTCTTAAGGATGTACATACCGAACACTTCACATGTACTCTCTTCCATGGTGGTACAATTATAAGATGATCTTTCTTATGAGGAGCAACCAGTGAAGATCTTATATCGTAGAGAAAAAGTTCTACGAAATAAGACAATGCCCCTCGTCAAGGTGTTGTGGAGAAACCACAAGTTTGAAGAAGCAACTTGGGAGTCGGAGGATATGATGAATCAGAGTTACCCACATTTTTTTTAGTGTGGGAAAAGGAAAATTTCGAAGGAGAAATTTCTTAAGGGGGGAATATTTTAATGACCCAAAGTTTCATTAATGGAAAATCCCTCTTGATACAGTTAAATGTTTCTTTATGAAAAATGTTTTTATAAGATGTCAACTTCTTTAGTTTTATGTTAAGATTTGTGACTGTTACTTTTATAGCCGTTGAACAGTGATCACATGAGTAGTATAAATATATGGCTTTAACGAACCCAATTTTTCTCAGACAAAGGAAGCGATGGCCTCATCCAGTAGAATTGCCCTATACGAAGCCCATTTGTCGGAGCTCGAAAAAGAGGTGGCTTCGGGCTTCGCCCTTGCCCAAGCCCAAGATGAGCTTCATTATGTCAAGCTCTAATGGGACCGTCTAAGGGAAAAGTGGAAGTTGATAAGGATTGCCACTCGATGTTATCTGAGCCGCCCCAAGAGTCTGTCACCATCGCACACCTTACCCCTAGGTCTTATGCGGCTATTTTAAGGGGTTATGTAACAGATAAGTAGTACTATGTTCATGTGCATTATTTTTTGTATATAATATTGAATATAATTTCAAGTCATTTTTGATACATTGTAAATAGTTTTTAAAGTACAAATGGTGTTTTTGGTTATTATTTAATTAAGAATTATATTTTATTAAATTAAGGGATTTTTTTTTGATTTAAATAATATTTTAATAAAATATTACTATTATTAATAAATTAATTTTAATTAAATATAGATGACTTTATAATTTTATGAATGCAATTAAATTATTTATTAAGGTTTGAAAGCCATTTCTGTCAAAACCCATGAATTTTTTATAAATGTCGGTTTTTATTTTAAAAGTGAAAATTCACATATTTTGAAAATTATTTAGAAAAAATAAATATTATTTTTCAAATCAGGACGTCGAAATTATCCAACGGTGAATTTTTCATAATTTTCTGAGACAGTCAAATTTTAGGGTAAAAATTAAATACCATTTAAATATATAATGTGTTTTATGACAACATAATGACCCAATGGTGATGTAATAAAATACCATAATCCTTATGTTCTGCCAATATCTATTTTATAATTAAAATAATGTGATTTTGGGTTTTTTTGACTTACTTTTCAAAGCATTAATGGAGCCCTCAAGACTTATTCAACACTTTGCCTTTTTAAAATAATTTCCATGGGAGTCTGACTCACCTCCACATAAGCAAACCTAATTTCTGAATAAGTTCGGTCCTTGGCCTTGTAAAATATTGTTTTCCTCTTTCCTTTTCCAAAAACCATGGGCAAATACCATGGGATGGTTTTTGGTTTGGATGATTTTAATATAAGGGGTCCCAAACCTAAATAATAAAGAATTCTCTCACCTTTCCTATATAAGCCCACCCAAGCTCCCACTTCCTCCTCACTCAAAGCCCTTGGAGTTCGTCCAACCTCTGCCATAATCTCTCTAGAATCCTCTCAAGGTGCCCCAAGATCCCAGGAAGCCTCTCACAAGACTCTCTCTAGCCTTTGGAAGCACACTTCCAAGAAAGGTTTTTTTCTTCCTTTCTCATTTTTGTCAATTTTCTTTAGGTTGGATTGCCCTTTTAATTTCAATTATTAATGTTGGGGTATGGTTTCACACCTCCCCCATACTGCCCTCTTATTTTTTGAATGATGGGAGACCCCTTTCTATCTCATTAAATTCCTCACATGTACACCCGTTACTATGCTGAAATTCTGAAAGGAACTTCTCTCTCTTCTTTTATATTGAAGCAATACTTTTGTATCATGAATCTAAATTCCATTTCAATTGTTGGGAAATGTATATATATGACCTCCTTACTGTCCATTACATGTAAATATGATGAGGAACCCCTTTCTCTCTCATCAACCATTTTTATGAATTCTTATGTCATGCCGTTATGCTGCCGAAATCACACCAATTTTCTAAGCCAATGTCATTGTGTAGTGAACACCATGCCCATTTCTCATTAAAGGGTATTAACCTTTATGAACATTTACTTATTGATTTTAAAGTTTCATGAATGAATTCTACATTCCTTTATCGTGGAATAAATGATTTTGTTTTATGAATCCATGTTTTATGATCCATGTGGCACACTTATGCCTGAAATGAAATGTTTAGGAAGGGTGCTCCCTTATATCGCTCCAATGCATTGGGTAAAGTATAGTATAATGATACGTCAAGTGCAATGAGTGTTGAATCATGCTAATTCATTTGCAACGAGGGTTTACTCGTGCTTCATGTGCAATGAGGGATTACTCATGCTCCATGTGCAATGAGCCTTGGCTCATGCTAATTCAATGTTAAGTGTGGTTGCCACATTTCCATGTTATGATTATCATGCTTTATAATGCCTTTATGTTCATGTTTCTCTTATGCTCTATTGATATGCCTTTTTCCTAACATGTATTGTACTCCTCATGTTATTCCATGTGTACTCCCTTACTGGGCTTTATAGCCCACCCTTTTCTTATTCATGTCCTCAGGTTATCCCATGCAAGGCTAAGTACGAAGGACTGTAGTGGTCATGTAATGGAAGTTTTCAATAAAGATGTTTTATTTTCTTGTTTTCTGTTTTTATATAATTATCCTAAACCCAAAATACAATAAACCTCTCAATATTCTTTTTTGTATCAATTGAAGTTTTATATAATAAAGCGTGTTTAAGTTGTAATAAAAAGTAGGGTTGTCATATATCAAATAAAACTAAATGATGGAAATTATTAATTGTTAGATGTGATGTTTGAGGCATAAGAAAACCAATAACTTCAGGACCTTTTGCAAGACAGTTGGAAACAACATATAGAAATCCTATTAATTTTTTCTACATATTTGTCTTATAGGAACCTCTCTATTCATTGAGTGGATATATAATGTCGAATCCCCACCCTTCATTACCAATCCAATGAAATCCATATATTTAAAAACTAAAATAAATAATATGCCTTAACAAATATCCATATTAAATAAAGGATGCAGTTTTATTAATATTTCCTCAAATAATATAATAAATTTCAAATTAAACAATCTATGGGAAATGGAATAAAATTCAGGAAATAATCATATCCATGATAAATGATATGTTTATTTTGATTAAATACAATTTAAAAGAATCATAGTAAATTTAATATTTCAAGTGGGGACTAAAAACAGAATCAAGGAATTAAATATTAATTCTATCTGTGGCCAAATCAATCAACAAAATATTCATCAAAAATAAAATTTTAAACTTAAAAAGAAAGCATATGAGAAATGAGTGAGTTTAAATTTGTACATGTTGTGTAAGGTAAATACAACATTCCTTTTTCATGATAAAATGGTTAAAATATTACTTCCTAAAAAAATAACAACATTATTACATTAAAAACATTGTTAAGATAAAAAATGGTTAAATAAAAATTAACAAATAATCTTGAAATGTTAAAAACATTTTTTTCAAAACATTTTATTAAAACATGGTTTTTAGAAGAAAACTAGTTCTCCGACACAAGAGAGAATAAAGATAGTTTTTCATAAAAACATTTTCTAAATCATTTTAAGTAAAAAATTTTGAAAAATGGTATTAATGTTTGAAATAGGCCATTAATACCTAGTGGAGATTAAAATAAATTGTTTTTTAAATAAAGTTTTGTATAAATTCCCTAAATAAAAAAGAAATATCATTTGAATAATTCTTGAAAAAAATAATCATTAAACAATCCAAAGTGTCCCTTACAACTTTGGAACATTTTAAATAATAAGAATCATGAAAGGAAAAAAATTAAATTAATTATTTAAATATAATTAATAAAATTTAATTAATCATATAATATATCATTTGGGAAGTAGATACATCAAAAAAAATAAGTGTTGAATATAACATTTATCTCATATATGTAAAAAATTTAGATGAAAATATCTTACCTTCTGTACGATTTTTCTCATATGTCTTTATATTCCAATATAATAAGTTTATATTAATTATTTACCTTGTTTAGAAAATTTTCAAATTTTATCATAACATTCATTTCACTTATTATCATGTTATATATAACTGTATGAATCAATTATTCTTATGTCGGGTGTTTTGACCTAATTTAGTTTACTTGTCAAAAACAACTATTATAGTTAAAATATGGATAAATGGGTCATTATGTATAATATAAAAAATATTAACCAGAAAATATTTTTTATATAAATATATCAGATATACTTTAAGATAAATAATTAAATATTTCTTGGAAAAACAAACCAATATTACAATCACGTAGACGTTATGCTTTACGTACTCTGGATTAATGTTTTCATTTGTTAATAATCATAATGGAAAGAAGGAATGAGACACTATATAATTCTATATTTACCATTTTATAATTATTAAAATGTTATTTAATATTATATTATTATATATATAACTCTTATTATGTAAAAGGAATCACATCGTGTCGAGGAGGCGGGTGTCCACATATCCACAATCGATGTTATAAATTTTCAGTGTGTGGAACAATTACAATGAAAATGATATATATATTATATATAAATTAAGGAAATTATTTCATGAATATCATATTGATTTTTTAGGTCATATAATATTAGTTAAATCCATCCTTTATATATTCCATGTAATGTGTGATCAAATAAAGTCACTTTTATGAGGCGGCAGTCCACACTACCACAAAAGATGTTAGCATATTCACACACAATGAAAAGAATAAAGGTATGTGCTATGAAATAATAAAGGGTTATAAAGATATTATATATATCATATACAACATATATAAATATATCTTTCATCATAAATCCCAACTATGAGAGTTAGTAAACGAAAAAATGATCAACATCATTTTGTGAGGTGGTAGTTCGTCGTACACTTAAATAATATGTTCTTTAACTATTAAATGGAATTGTGAGTATGTGTATGTATAAAAATTTACATAAAAGACTCCTAGTTTATTAATGATGCTAATATTTTCATATAATAAAGGAATAAAAATACATTCGTGGGTTATGAAAAGGAATAAATCTAATGATCTTGGGGAAAGATATTGCCTCTTCTTTGGGAAACTCATTGTGGTTTCCATCAAATAGTTTCTTTGATTTTTTTCAGCCCAAAGGTAGAATTATATAATAAGGGGAGGGAAATTGAGGATATAATTTGGAAGATACCTGGTGAGAAAAAGTGGACATAGAGGTGTGAGAAACTGGGAGGATAGAAGGCATTTGTTTAGTGGTGGAGGAGTGACACACTAATAAATTTTAGAAACAGGAATTACACCAATGTTGTTCCATAATAAATAGGAACCCATAATAGTCCCAATTAGTTAAATGGGAGTAATGGGTAAAAATAGTTTAATAAAATGGATTTTGGAAAGGTGTATTTGTCATTTATTCCCTTATGATTTAATTTTTTTAAAGGTGGTGCCTCAGTCAACGACCAAGGCACAATTTATTTATCTAAAGAAAGGGAGCTACAAAATTCTAAATACAGAAACCAATTTTTAAAATTCCTATCATAGAAGTGTATGAAACTATTTTAAGATTTGCGTCGTAGATGATATGATAATGTGGGTTTTTTAAAGAAAAAACACCCAAAAGATTGCTATGTTTTTTTATACAATTTTAAGGTGAAATTGATTAAAATTACCTAAATAGGATTAATTTTTAAAAAATTATTCTAATAAAAATTTAATATGAAATAAATATATGATTTATACATATAAATAAATTAGATGAAAAATAATTTTCAAATTAAAATATAGTATTTTTCACTGCTCCTAAAAATGAAAATTCTCATAAATATATAAAAAAAAGTTAACTTAAATCAGTTTTTATTTTTATCATTCAAATATGAAATTTATTTTTACATATAACATATATAAAATTTCAAAAATTTGATTTAAAATATGAACTCCAATAAAAGTTAGTAAAATTCCCCTTATTAAAATATAGTATTTTATGCATTAGATTAGGTTTATCCTTATCTTATTCCTATGAAATCTATTTGATTAATATAAATAATAATTGATTTATTAAATAATATATATATATATATATATATATATATATATATTACACTAATATCACACACTAAATGTTTCATATTAAAATTGTAATGATAAAACATCATTGTGAGAATAAAAATAGAAATATTTTATTTATATTTAATTGGTTATTGAATTCATATCTAATTAATTGGTAACCAAGATCTATATTGTATCTTCATTCAAACCATATATTTTATTATTTATTTTAATAATATCCATGATGGATAATTTAGAATATGGTTTAAATTTTATTATATTAAATTATAATATTTTAATAGTATATTTTATCTCAGTAAAACATTTTCTTGTGTGTAATAAATCCATTGAAGAGATTAATTGTTGCGTGTGACAAATGCTAACTCAGTCTCACATGCATTGAAGTATATAAAATATATTTAATTTATTTAAAATATAAAAAATATTTTAAATTTATGGCATATTATATTCCATTGCGCGATTGGTTTTTCATTTCATACCTGCAGTAAAATTCAGTCATCCATCATTTTATTTTAGGGATGTTACATTCTGCTAACATTAACTAAACTACATACTGGAAAATTAAACACGATCTTGTCGATTGATTGTTTTTTTCAAATGTATGAAATCTCACATTATTAGAAGGTTTAATAAAACATCCATTATAGAATAGAAATTGGGACATAAAAAAGTTCACATGAAATAACATATAACTAGGTCTCTATGTAGAAGAACATTAGTGGAATGTGGAGATACATATTTGGAGGAAAGAATAAATATTTATAGGGAGTGATTGAGGTCATAAATCAAAAAAAAGTTAATGATAAATTTAATTTTGGAGGCCTAAATTCCATAAATATAAAATGATTTAGAATACTATATACTGAATAATGATAAAGGTAATAGAAAAATGTTTTATATATCCTCTTCCTCATGTTGAGAAATTCATTTGTCGCTTAAGAATATAAGAACATATGCATAATTATTGTATTTCTATAAATACAATTTCATCCTCTGGTTGTTCTTATATAAAATTATCAATCATCCCATACATTAATAAATATTCATCTAAATATTATTTCTGATGCAATGAAGCACTATATTACAATTTTAAAGGGTCTTATACCCATAAAAGACTGAAAAGTACAACTATTACGTATCTAACCATTTTCAAAATTCAATATCATTTATAAATTAATATCTAAACCTAAAAAATAATACTTCTAATTCATAATTAATATACATTATTTACTAAATTTAAGTAAAAATAATGACATATATACCAATAAATCATGTAAGCTAGTGGTAGGAAAGAAACTCTAACCATCCTTCAATCATCGATTCATGCCCTAGGGCCTTTCTGCACATGATGGGTTGTCACCCGAAATATTTTTTGAACATTTCTAAAACAATATTAATATAATTTCTAAAATAACTATATGTATATCCTTTAAAGAACTTTATACACTAAAAAACCTTTTAACTATGTTTTTAATACAACCTAAATACATAAATACTTCAACCATTTTATTTCCACATAGGCCCTTCCATTTCTAAGGATTAAACTAAGTCATTTATTAAATATTAAAATAAATTATAAGAGTTTTTTATAAAAATGTAAATTATCATATGTGTATCCCCCTAGAGTATCAAACCGGGTTCGTATTAAGGCACATATTTTTATACAATGTTACGATCAAGTCTAGCTAGAATCACTATGTCAGAGTTCTCACCCCTAGGTGCTTTTGTACCCTAACAATGTCCACTTTTGGTATCCAAATAAGTATATATTTCCTGTAGTACCAAAAAAATATCAAATTTACCAAAACTATAGGATTTTATTCTATATTTAACCCCAAATTATACCTTAGGGTTCTGTTCTCCAATCAATGTTTTCCTAAATCCCGTTCTCATGGATTCTAATAACTAGATCAAATACCAATTATTGATACCCAACCATAGTGATCCTGATGCTAGTGTAAGCAATAAATTTCAAAGGGATAAGATACAAGAAAATCGTTTCCATATGGAACTAATAAGAATGTTGTCCTGGTAAACTAGATACATACATGTGAACACAATACACTAAGAAGACCATTTTTATTTAAATAACATCAAAGATAATAACATTTTTCCATCTAGTATATCCATTTATATCATCCATAGTATAATTATTATATTTTTGGGGAAATGAAATGAAATATGGTTGTTACCAAATTCTCAATAACAGTAAAGAAAATTGGAAAAAATAATTAATCAACTAGAATAATCAAGTGGAGATATAAATATATGGGAACACAAGCCTTTAAAATTACGAGATAAGGAAATATAAGTATGGATACTTAATACGATAAAACACATGAAATTTAATCAATGAACATCAAATGGGATTTATCCATATATTTGTCGAAGATATATCTCCTAGATGTATAATTACTAAATCTAATAGAGGGGAAGGGGTAATTATTTGGCGTTATGTCTACAGAACATGAAATGTTATACCATCAAGACCATTCACATGATGGTTTAAAACTACAGATTGAAACCTATTTAATATTCACAATATATTTGTCTCATGAGAACCCCTTGATACATCAAGGGGTTATATAAATTCTAGGCCCTACCCATCATTAGCAGTCCAAATCATTCCTCATATCGTATAATCAAAATAAATATTATTCCTGATCAAATATCCATATTGAAAAAACCATCATGGTTGATCATTTTTTGAAATATAATAAAATAACTATCAAAGTAAATCATGTATGATTAATGGTATATGTTTCAGGAAATAATCATATAATTAGATAATGATATGTTTATTTAGAGTAAATTCATTTTCAAATATTCGTTGGAAATTGATTACATCAAAAGGGGACTAATAATGGAATCAAGGAAATGAATTTTAATAATATACTTGTAAGAAAAATAAAAATTTTCATAAAAAATAACAATATTAAAAGGAAATATAGTCTTTAAGGAAATTATGGTGTGTAAATTAATACATTCCTTATGAGGTAAAATGAACATTAATTTTTAAGGGTAAAATTCTTAGAGAAATTCCATGTTTGGAAAATGACATATGATTCCATTCAAAAATTGGTAAAATAAAAAACTATAAAAATGACCTTAATAATTTATTTTTTAAAGGTTAAAAACATATTTTGGGATTTTTTTTTGAAAATATTGTTTTTCAATGAATACATGTTTTCCGACTAAAAATATAATGTAGTTAGATTTTATTAATAAACCTTATCTAAAAAAATTATGTCCCAAATAGTGGGAAAGTTATACTAATACATGAAAAAGTTCATGAATAACTTGAGGAAAGGGAAAATAAAGTGTTTATTCAAAAATGTTCATATAATTTCTTTGAATGAAAATGAAATATCATTGGAATTATTATTGAATATGATATTTTTGATCCATTACAAGGTGTCTAATACCACATTGAAACATTTTAATTCATAATCCTCACGATGGAAAAACATTTAATGAATTTTTATGTACCATTAATAAAAATATAATAATTATACAATATATAAAAGGGTCATTATATACACAACATAAAATAAGTAAGTGGTGAATATGAAATTTATCTCATGGATGTAAAAATAGAGATGAAAATCACTTACCTTGTGTATGATGTTTCTCGTGTGTCATTATATTCCCTAATAAAAAAATATTTTAATTATTTAATTACATGAGAATAAATTTCATATTTGTCCTAACTTTTTTTACTTATTAGCATGTTATATAGAACTTCATTATCAATTATTTTTTACATCAGGTGTTTTGACCAAAATTGTTTTATGTTTCAAAAATAACTCATGTAGGTGAACTATAGTCAAAGGAATCATTATTTAACATATAAGTAGAAATAATCATTAAAAAATTATATTCATAAATTATCTATATATTTAAAACAAACCATTAAATATGGTAATGAAAAATGATCACACATTACAATCATTTATACGGTAGGTCGTATAATTACAAATATCCACACTACTTATTTTTAAGACTCGGTTGTTGTTTTATAATTTAACAATTTTTAATCCAACTAATTAGTATAATTAATTTCCATTACAATATTACTTTTTAAAATATTATTTAAATAATGTATCCTTATGATAACCAATGAACTCGTGATGTGTTTATTGGTTTCTCATCTGCATCAATATATGTAGTTGGTGGTGTTTTACATTACCTTTTTATTCCTTATGGGATAATTTATAATAATTATCTAGACTTTTCTTCATGAAATTCATGTGACCATTAATATAGATGAAATTATGTATTTATGTAATATAAATTCACTCTATAAAGGGTAATTAAGAGTAAATCAATGTTTTATTATTTCATTTTATAGTGAAACAGATAAATTATATGATAGTTTTATTCTAATATCATCCCAAATTATTGTCTACATCATATAAATAATATTATTCCATGAACCTATATTTTTTAGAAGATGAATTTGAGTGGTTAACTTAATGTAACAAATGAAAATTTATATTTGGGATATAAAGGTTGTTCATGTTCAATCCATCCAAACAAAAATTGTATGTCTTTTCTTCTCACATTAGAGATTTTTTTAAGATCGACATGCTACAATGCTCGTATATTTTTTTAACCACTTGTTTCACATCTTATAAAATTTAATCATCCTTGAATTATTCAATATATTCATCCATGGTGTTAGTGGTGTCAGTTATTGGGGATCCCATTATCAAAAAATATAGATAAAAATTTAATATGGACTTCATTAATGTAACAATAAACACATAAAATTTTATGGAAGTGCATTTTCTGTTAAAAAAACATTATCATGTTCATTAAAATATACTTAGTAAATGGATAATGGGATTCTAACCATCTACTGAGTATCAAAATCCATTCATTTTGGCCTCCATTAACATAAAACCCCTCATATATATTGGTACCATGGTGATATAATTTTTATATTCCAATGAAAGGATCATCCTTAATTGAATTGATATTTGACACTATAGAGATTTTGGACAATAATAGGACAATTAAAAAGTTTATTTTTATAGAATTTTTGAAATAAAATACATTTAATTGTTTTTATTCCCTTATAAATGGTCCACCCATATATTGTTCCTTACTAGAATATACTTTTTCAAGTCCCAATTTCACTCCCATGATGAAACCATTATCAATGAAAACAAGAAACATGGAATATTTTATTATAAAATGCATTCTTGATTATGAAAAATCATGAAACATTCACAAAAATGATATTTCAATCATTGGTACTAGATACAAGAATCAGTTGTGCTATAAGATTAAATCAACATTTTCTGGGTACTATATTCAAAATGATCTTATATATATAACATGTAACCACCAATCACATATCTATTAAAAAATAATACATTAACACTTTGTCTTGTGTATATAAATAAAATCTTTTCTAAAATTGCATATAGATTTTAAGATTTATCATTAAAAATATTCTCTCAAACCACCATAAAAACTAATAATTATGTGTATTTGATATAAAAATTTCAACCTTTAATGGAATCAAATTCAAAAGAATTTATATTTTCTTTTCAAAACATAGAGAAACCTTTAAAATATTTTCTAAAATTTATTTTTGAACCTTATCCAACATTATAATGGTAATTTTGAAAACATCACATCTGGAAATTTCTTTATCCTTAAGTCACTAGTAGTGATATGATTTTATAAGACTAATGTTATCCACATCAGATAGGTTTTCAATAATGAATTAGCCAGATTTAGAAAAAACATATCAATTTATTATATGATAATCTAGATGAAAATATTTTTAATTTACCCATTAAAAATATTCATATATTATTCAATGGGGTATGAACATATTTAATATACAATACCACAGAGTCACATCTCGCTAACCTAGTGAACCATTATTTCATTAAATGAATATCATCAATAAAATATCTAATTAAAATAATATGATTGAAATTTCATTTTCCATAGTTCTAAACATTAATGGGTGTATCAATTTATTATATAGATATTTAAAAGAGAAAAAAATCTTAATAATTTTGTGTCATTAATATTTATGTACTGTGAAATGTAAATCAATATGAAATAAGTCAAACATAAAAACAAGAAAATAATTTCATTTTAGGACCATTAAATTTAAATCAGTCATTGACATGATATTCTTGGTATATATGAATACACATTTGGAAATTTTTAATGATTCAATAAGTTATAATACTGATGTATCCCTCACCTGTAAAGAGTTTAAATTGTTGGAGGAAGAAAATTTCACCTTTTAACCTTCATTAAATCCAAATATTCTTTTATCCGCATGTCAATAATGTATAACTAAGATTTAATGTAATTTTTTTTAGGCTAGTTTAGTAATGATTCATTAACATTATAACATATATTTGTTCCACATTCATTACATGAAACAAATTTTTGATGTACAAGAAATTCTAGTATTTTAATTCAAAAAAAAAGCTCTTATGTTTTTCTGAATGATTTTGATAAGGATTTTCAAAAATTATTTTCAATAAATATTGACAATATCCATTAATTTCAAAATGATTTTATAACCAATTAATAGAGATGGTGTTGTAACTTCTTACGAATTCTCATCCATCGATGTCATGTAACATCAGTATTTATTTCATCAGGGAAAAAATTTGATTTCCTAGAAACATAGTCTTTGAGGAATGTTTTAACATAACAATGTGATTAAATTATTCACAAATGGGACACTATATAATTCCATTAATTTTATATCTTTCAAAAATTTCATAAACAGAAATTTATTTATTGTCTCATACAACATGGCTTCCAAAGTGGTATCATTATTTCTATAATCATCACACACTATACCCCCAATATCTCACATTATATTTATACCATTGATCAGTGGATCAAAAAAAATTGATATCATTTCTGAGTTATATTGGTCTTAATATTATTGTGATAGCATAATATATTTATCCTTAATGAATAACAACTATGGAAATATTAAATTTACGAACATAACTAGTCATGTTCTATGAGTGCTAATTTTAAAACCAAAAGGATTCATTAGATTTGTTGTTAATGAAATATGAAGGTTTATAGTATTTTTTCTAGATTTATGATTGTAGTGAACAATTTTCTTCCACTTACGTGGGTGTTTGGGTGATGATGTATTCCATCATTAATTATTATATGTCAGTTCCACATCAATTAACCTGTTATATTCTCATTTCCATATATAAACCAAAAACTCAAAATGAAGGGAAAGTACCATTACAATATTTTACTCATGATTCATTTTTTAAATCATCCTTGAGATGTGTGATAATTTTATTCATCTAATGCTTTGAGGTTTTTTTAATATTATTATCTTTTAATGTGGTTGGATATATTAAAATATTAAAAAATATTTCAAATAAGGTATATTGTGTGGAAATCCATTTTATGTTTTTTAACTAATCATTTATAAAGAATTTCTAAATAGAATAGGCATCGTAATGGATTTGAAATTATGAAGAAGAAATAAAGTCATTGGAAGAATACTTAAGAATGTTTTAATATAGTTTTTTCATTATTTAATGAATACTCCACAATAATGATTTCATTTTGAGAAATTTTTTCATTAAAATTATTAATCACAACATATATTTCCGTTAGTTGACTCATATAATTAAAGAAAAGTTTATACATGGAAAAGGGATTTTATAAGAGAGATAAAAAAATTATTATTTTTTTATTTCATTACTCTATATCATGGTATGTATGATCATCGAAAACATATTATTTTCATGGAATTATATTTTGACTACTTTATTTTCTTGTATACATAATCATGGAAGCTCAATTTTTAACATCTCTATGTAAATAGATACTAAATCAAATAACTAAGTATAAAATAAATGATGAAAAAAAATATTTTTTTTGTAATAAATTACTAAGGGCTTCTAAAAACATATATAAAATAAAACAAACCCAACCAATTATTAAGACCATGGATTTTAAAGTCACACGTTAAAAAAAGATAATATACTTTTATTGATTTAGGATTTAGGTCATCATACTTGATGATAGTAGGGAATGAGAGTGATGGGTGGTAGTAGTTGATTATAGTTTACGTTTCAGGGCCACCGAATTGTTATAATGTTTCATGCTCTTTTTATGTGGTGTGATTTCGGGAAATGAGGTAATATGGTGTTTGGGATTCAAGACTATGAGATTAACAACCAAAAAATGAGAAAAACTATTGAAGATAAATTAAAAACTCATAATTAATAATATACCATCATTCAATAGTTAGTTAGAACATTATATATGAAGGAGGAGGTAGCAAGGATGATCCTCTTTGATAGATTGAATGGAACATAGAGTAGTAATCTAGGATAGTGATATTTTAAAATAATGGAATGGGTTTTATCAATTTTAGTAAAATATTCTGATAAAACATACATTTATCAATGTTATATTAATTTTTTTTATAATATATAATATAATGCTTTATTAGTGTTAAACTATGCACTGATAGTGTATGGATTTATCAGTTCTAAATTTGGTGATAATTAACACTATTTTATTAAAATTAAAATTAAAATTTAAAAATACAATAAACTACTAATTTTATAATCAAAACTAATAAAAATTAAATAGGTTTCATTATAATAAAAAAGAAAATTTTATGAAAAATTAATAGATTACAAAGAAAAATTAAAAAAATACATAATATTAAATGGTTAAATTTTATTAATTAATGAAAATAAAAAATCTTCAATTAGAAAATATTGACAACTAAATAATATTAAAAATAATGTTTGTTATAAGAAATAATAAAAATGAATATATTATATAAATTATTATTTTTATAGAAATATCATAAATGAATAAATATTAAAATTAAAATGAATAAATAATAAAAAAATTATTGACCTAAAAATTATTTTTAATAAATTGAAAATTAAGACTATGAAAATAAAAAGTAGTTATATATATATATATATAATGAAACTAAATATGATGAAATAAGAGTTATGTAAATTAAAAACATATTATAAATATTAAGTATTAATAAATGAAAATGTATAAATAAATATTAAAAAATAATATGTTATAAAAATATTAAACGAAATAATATTTAAAATGAAAATTTTCAAATATATTAAAACTAAATATGTATTACAAATTTATAGTTTTTAATAATTTTAAAAAACAAATAATAATATTTAAAACATAGGAAATAATAAATTACATATATTATAAAAATTAATTAATAATTTTAATTACATACATTTATGGAATATTAAAAATTAATAAATATTACGATGGATATAAAAACATTTAAAAATCAAATTAAAAAATATATAATAAATTACTAATTAATAGTGAATAAATAATATTTTCTGTAAATTTAAATGAAAATAATTAAAAATAAAAATAAATAAATATTAATGGTTTAATATATAAACTTATTAAAAATACTCAATAATCATTTTCAATTATTTCTAAATTTCTATAAAAATGAATAAATTAGAAATATATTAACTGAATAAATATTAACAAATAATAAATTGAATAAAATATATTTAAAATGAATGAATATTGAAAATTAATAAATAATATAAAATTAATAAATCATAAATTTTAATACAATTTCATAATTCAAATTTTAGGAATTATAAAAATACTATTTATTTATAAATAAAATTAATTACTTGTGTAAAAAAATAATAAATATTAAAAAATATCCATACAAGGACTAAAAGATTTTTAACCCTTTAATGTGATGGTATTTTGGATTAATGTGTAAAAATATACATTTTTAAGTTCCATTCTGATTTTAGGAAACCTATATTTAGCATTTTATAAACTTTGGTGCTATTTGTAAATAAAACTTGTAGTTGGTCTCTTCTTTTAATTAAATATTGTTTTTGGTAAAAAGAATTTTACCTCGATTTCAATGTGACCGATATTTTATTTTATTTATAATAAACTGATTTTTATCATCAAATAAAAATATGTTGATAATTTACAGTCATATAAATTGGGAGCATAAAAATACAATTTTTCTAAAAATGGGTTTTAAGACGTTACATAAGGAAATTTTAAAAAATCGTACACATAGGAATGATATCTATTTTTTTATATATGAAATTAGTAGGTATAAATTGTCTAATAAATGGAATTTTATTTTTAGGCTTGATAAGTGGATTACTTAGTTAATAACCAATTACCACAGTAAAATAGAAAATTGATAATGTGAACATTTATAGAGTAAAGGACCAAAATGTGATTAAAACACGAGTACAATTGAATGGTTGAGTAATTGTCTTCCTCGATGAATTATTTTGTTCAATTGCATATCACTTCATTGATTATGAGGATGGAATGTAATTATAATGTTAAAATATTTAAACTAACTATAATTATAAAGAGAAAGACTATAATTAACCTTATTTTCCTCCCATTCTTTGATAAATGAAAAGGTTAAATTTTTGTTGTGAAGGCATATACTTCTATAAAATTTTATATCAAAATTTTTAAATAGTTTATTTTATATTTATTAAACCTTCATCAAATATGATTCACCATGTTACTCTCCGACCCCAGTTACCCATAGTTGTTGCATTATTAAATAACATTGGCATGATCACAAGGGATCAAATCCCAAAAGACCGATTAGTTTAGTATCTTTGGAAACCCTAGATACATTCAAAAGGTTTACATTACATCATTAGATAAAAACAACAACAACATCTTGTATCCATAGACCACACACATATCCCCTTAGACTATCCTTGCTGGTCAATCATAAAATACTTCTTCACATCTTGGGAAAAATAAAACATAAAAATGGGTGTGCTCAGATGCTCAATAAGGATAACAATATAGCAGAAGAATTCATAAATAAGCATAAAAATTTAAGGAAATGTATAACTAAAACGAAATCCTTTTAAACTTGAACTCCATTATAATATGGAAAATATAAAATTAAATAATTCCATTTAATTATTCACATGTATATTATACTAGTCGAATAATCACATGCAATATCAATAACCACTTTCATAATAATGGAATGCATAATTCCATACCTTCATAACCACATAGTCAAAGCCTTGTTCGAAGACTAAAAATAATATTTTGTCAAAGCCTTGTGCCAAGATAGAAGTTTGTCTCATGAGACTTACCGATGCATCGGGGAGCTATAGCGGGCTCCACTAGTCACTTACTATGTCCAATGTATTCCTCATACGAAATGGTTTAAACATAACATAAACATTCGTATTAATACTAGAATATGAAATGTCAATACCTTGTCAATAAACCATGAATGATATAAAAATAACACATCCACAATCGAACATATCACAAAACATTTAATACAATATGGAAGTTTTGTATCATAATAAATCATCTTCAAATAAACTTAAAATCCATCAAAGGATGTTGACATAGATGAAATCAAAACCTTTTTCAGATAAATATCTCTTTATATATTGAAATTATTTAAGAGCCACATAAATATAAAGAAAAAATATTTTTGAAAATATTTTTATAATATTTTTAGAGAAGATTCGATGATGTTATAATGGCAGAATGTAGCCGCACCCACCATATAAGTTAAAAAACATTCTTTCCTTAATTTTTTCAAAAAGGGCATAAAGTACCTTGTTTGAAAAATGAAAGAAATATTCCTTTCACAACGTATATTGTAAAATTAGGGTATAAATGACATTAACCGCATTCTAGTAAATAGTAAAATAGTTTTGAAATATATTTTTTTAAAAACATGGATGTGGATGATAAAGAGGTCCCAGTAGATAATTACATATAAACAACCTCAAATAACAAAGAGGTTGTTGAATTAACCCTTATCTTTTACTTTTCCTGGGTTGGGGGTATTTTAAACTCATATATAATAGTTAAATAATTGTTATTAAATTATACATGAATCATATACATAAATATGATATCAGATATGATCTTCTAATATTGATTTGTTAATAATATTTTAGTATTATCGTCATTTTGGGTGTTAACTTACTCGTTTTATTTTATATGTTTTTTTACATAATCCATGTTTGTTATGGGTATGATTTATATTATTCATATCCAAAATTATATCAAGTCCATAAACTTTATTTTTAAACATAAAATAAAAATTAGTCTTGAATGGATACGATGGGGAATGAATCTCATTGCGTTCGTGGATACGGTAGTCCGTACGTATCCACGAGCGACAATATCATTTTTTGATATTAAAATAGTATATAATTGGATGATATATCATATATACAGAATCATTATAATGTTTTATTTATTATTTATATCATTTATACTCTTTATTATACACATCTAAAGGATGAAATGTTTGAAAAACAAACTACACCACGACGTGGAAACAGTAAGCCGTATGTACGTACGTGTGGTGACTTTTCATTCATAAGATGGATAAAAAGATAATATGGATGTACGATTTTTATAATAACATCAAATTATATATCATATACTGGATTTATTATTTTATAATCGAATCATCAAAGAAAGGGGAAGTGGATGAAAAAATTAACATGAAATAGGTGGTGAGATATTTACCTCTTCTTTGTGCTCTTCCATTGGATTTGATCAAAAAGGCTCCATAGGTTGGTTTTCTGACTAAATAAAGGGCTCTAGGATGATGGGAGGATTGTTGAGAGGATATTTGGGCAGATTTTGGCTGAGCCAAATGGCTTTGAGTGTGTGAATTAGAGAGAAGAGGGAGTGCCCTTTTATAAGAGGGGTGAGGGTCACTTTCGGAAAAGCAAAAATATAATTTAATAAGAAATAAATATTTAGTTTATAATGGATAAAAATTGTATTATTTCGAATCTAATGTGGTCATGGGTCGAAATCTTCTCCAAAATCGGTTTTAGATGGGTTTGGGTGACTATATTAACTTTATCTTTTATATTTAACTCTTAGTTAAATAGTTGGACATTTACCACGTCTCTTTGTATTTTAATATTATATGGTTAATAAACATTCTATATACATCCAATAGAACCCCATGTGGATTATTAATGATACACTGATCATTATATAAGTCATATGGAAAAATTTTATATTTTTAGGAATAGAATATCAATTATTTATATAATATTTGTTTTAAAAACTATTTTATGTCAATTTTGACAGTTTTTGGTATTTTGTTTTTTCTAAATTCATAACAACATTATTAATTCAAACAAAAATCATATTACCAATACTAATATGTTATATTAACCTATAAAATTAGTGTAATTCATATAAAGCCTCAAATTACATTTATTTGGATATTTATAATATCAATTATTTTAGTATTTCATTAATTAGGTAATTACTACATAATCATTGTGTCAAATATAAATTAAATTATTTAATGTCTAAAAAATATGGAAAAAATAAAATTATATATGAAATTTTTTTAGATTTCTATTGAATATTTATATTCAAATATATCTTATGTATTACCATATATTAAAAATGTTTTAGTTATTAAATATTGATTTTAACCCATTTTACTCTTCTTTGAATTAAATAATAATAAATGTCCTAATCTTATCCAAGTGGACCTAAAGGGTCATATTTTATTCCTAAGGTTGTTTTTGGTCGAATTACACTTATTCAATAGAACTACGACATGTTTTAGGGTAATTATAATATCATTTTTACCCTTATTTATCCTATTTACTTTTAATCGTCGCAAATAATAGTAAAAAGTTACTTTTCAACTAAAATTATTTTTATCTTTTTGAACCACATTTTACTTACTGATATCAACCCTGTCTCTCAAATTTTTGAAATTCCACTAACAGAGGTGGTAAAATTATGTTTTATGTAAATTTAAAAATTCTCCTAGGAGGTGTGTAAAAGACGGTAAAAAGTTAAATATGTCATATATATATATATATATAATTATTATAAACTGACTCCAATGAATTACATTGAACTTATATAGGTATTATGTATCTATTTTGACTGAAAATAAATTTAAATAAAATAAACATTTATTAAAATAAAAATTTGGTTTAAAACTATAACAAAGTGTTCACCACTATTCATCAAAATTTGAAATTTTTCAGAAAAATACAAAGAATTCACCTTACGCGAATTTCGATATTCTGAATCCAAAAATGAAGTCCATTTTGAAAAACAAAAATTTTAATATCTCAAAAAGTGGGAATTACTATTCATAATAGCTATTTTTACTGGTTGTGGTGTGTTAGATCTCTAAGTTGCATACAACACACACTACTGTATTATTCAAAGAGAATTTTATCATAGAAGCATGGGGTGTTACATTATCCCCTCTTTTAAATAATTTCTTCCTAAAAATTTATAGAATATTACCGCATAAAAGGAATCGGGTGGTTCTTCATCATAAGTTCCTCGGGTTGCCACGTTGCATCTTCAATCTTATGGTTTCTCCAAAGAACATTTACCAGGCGAGTCGTCCGGTTTCTCAGCACTTGTTCTCTGGTATCAAGAATCTTGACAAGCTCTTTGCAATAAGATAGATCGGGTTCCAGTTCAATTTCCCCATCGGTGAGTACATGCATTGGGTCAGACATGTATTTTCTCAATAGTGATACGCGGAACACATCGTGAACTTTGGAAATACATAGCGGTATTTCCATACAGTAAGCGACAAACCCAATTTTTTCTAGAATTTCAAAAGGCTTGATGTACCCTGGACTTAATTTTCCCTTCTTACCAAATTGTATAACTCCCTTTTATGGAGATTCCTTCAAGAAAACATGATCTCATACATGAAATTCCAAATCATTCCTTCTGTTATCGGCATAGGTTTTCTGCCTACTTTGATATTCTTTGCTGTGGGTCTTGATTACCTTCACCTTTTAAATCATTTCCTCCAAAAGTTCCGGGCCTATGAGTTTTCATTCACCAACATCATCCCAACAGGATGGTATGAGGCATCACTTTCCATATAACACTTCATATGGTTTCATCTGAATACTTTAATGGAAGAAATTGTTATAGGAAAATTCTAGCAGAAGTAAATATTGATCCCACATACATTGAAAGTCATGTGAGCATGATCTCAACATGTATTTCAAGGATTGAATTGTCCGTTATGATATTCCATCAGTTCGAGGGTGGTACGAAGTACTCAAATGAAGTTCAGTATCTAGCGATTTCTGAAGACATTTCTAGAATATTGATGTAAAACATGGATCACGATCTGAAATAATCAATAGTGGTACTCCATGAAGTCTTAAAACTTCATTAATATATTTTCATTCTAGAAATTCAATTGGTAAATCCTCTCTTATAGCAATAAAATGTGCTGACTTGGTAAGAAGATAGATAGTGACCCATGTTGCATTGTTCTTTCTAGGAGTCTTAGGTAGTCCCATAAGAAATTCCATCATAATATTATCCCATTTCAATTCAGGTATGGGAAGAGGTTTCATAACTCTTCCGTGATGTTTCCTTCCTGCTTTCACTTGTTGACAAACTATACATCATGACACAAAATCAGCAATCTTCCTCTTCATGTTTTCCCACCAAAAATGTTCCATCAAATATCTATAAATCATGGTACAACTAGGGTGTATTATGAAATTGGAACTATGAGCATCATCCAGCAATTCCTTTTTTAGATCAGGTATATCAGGAACACAAAGTCTCTTCCCAAATTTCAAAATTCCGTCTTCATACACAATGTCTCTCAATTTCCCATCATTCTGAGCTTTAATATTTTTTTTAAACTATTAATCATCAGTTTGAGAATGCTTTATCCATTCTAGAAGATATGGTTTGGTAAATTTTTTAAAATGTGTTCACATTTCACCTTCCATGGTGATTCCCTTATCCATCTTCACTAGATCCATGTATATAGGATATTTTTCAAATCTCATCTTGTTCAAAAATCTATGACCCTTTCCACTCAAAGAATCATACACCTTATTTTCCTTCCTCGTGTGGTAGTTTATAGTGCAATAATAATCCTTGAGTAGATCAAGCCATCTCATTTGCCTCATGTTGAGTTTTTTCTATGAGAAAATATAATTCAAACTCTTGTGATTGGTATATATATCACATTTTTCACCATAGTGATAGTTTCTCCAAATCATCAAAGCAATGATTACAGTTGTTAACTCAAGATCATGAGTAGGATAGTATGTCTCATGAAATGTTTTTCTATCATGATGCATATTCAATAACCCTATCATTCTGCATAAGGAAACAACCAAGTACTTTATGTGATGCATCACTATAAATAACAAACCCATCAATCCCTGATGGATGATTCAGTATAGGACCATTGACTAATATTCTCTTCAGTTCTTCAAAACATTATTCACACTCTTATTTCCAAACAAATTTACCCCCTTTATGTGTGAGTTTGGTTAATGGGTTATCCAATCAGGCCAAATTATGGAAGAAACGTCAATAATAACCTATTAAACCAATAAAACTGCATACCTCAGTTATACTCGTTGGTGCTGGCCATTTTTGGATCACTCTAGTCTTAGAAGGATCAACAGAGATTCCATACTTATAGACAATATGGGCAAGAAAAGAAATATCATGAAGCCAGAATTCAAATTTTCTAAACATCCAATATAATTCGTGTCTTCTATGAGCCTTCATAATAATGAGCAAATGATATTCATGATATTCATAGCTTTGGGAGTATACCAAGATATCATCAATAAATACCACAACGAAGTCATCAATATATTCCTTGAAAAATCTATTAATTATATCCATGATTATATATGGTGAATTTGTCAATCCAAAAGGCAATTCTATAAACTCGTAATGCTCGTACATGGTTTGAAATTCCATCTTCGGAATGTATTCTTTCTTTACGCACAATAAATGATATCTAGATCGAAGGTCAGTCTTTTAAAAGTATTGAGCTCTATGCAGTTGGTCAAATAAATCATAAATGAGAGGTAGAGGATACTTGTACTTTATTTTTATAACATTGATCTCCCTTTAATAAATGCACAACCTTATAGATCCATCTTTCTTATTATCAAAAAGAACATGGGCTCCCCATGGAGAAACTCTAGCGTGAATAAATCTATTATTACTCAATTCCTCTGGTCGTTTCTTTAGTTCTAATAATTCCAAGGTGGTCATTCTATAAGGGGTCTTTGATATGAGCCTTGAACAAGGAATTAGGTCAATGAAATTCTCAATATCTCGTTTTTGAGGATATTCATGTAAATCCTCTGGAAAAACAGCATCATATTCTTGCACAACAGGTACATACTCTATTCAAACATTCCTTTCCTCACCCACAGTTATTTTATTCCTTCCTCCCCAATAATTGGATTTAGTTGAGCTACTTGGGGTGGATCTAGATAAGAATTAGGTGGTGACATTTCTTCTCTAAAGAGAAGGTACTTATTATCATCAATATTAATTGTAACCTCCTTCTTCTTACAATAAATTTTCTCATCATAGTCCGAAAGAAAATACATACCAAGGATTATATCAAATTACATCATGGGTATGTTGATGAGATCAGTAGAAAAAATAACATTTATATGACTTAGCAGTAACTGATTCACAAGAATTTTTTGCAATGATACTTCCCTTAAGACATTTGACTGACAACTCCATTGTTAAATCAAATTGGAAATATCTATTTTTTAGTGATATGGGAATATATGAAACCATTTGATGATCTAGTATTAAAAAACGTATTGTCTAAACATGAGAAAACCATTAAATTACCTTCCACCACGTCTTTAAGAGCTTCAACCTCAACATTAGTGATATCATAAGATTACCCTTGATCCTTTTGCATTTTTTGAGGTATGTTAACCGCACGCTTGGGTCATTCATTTTCATAATGTCTCATCTCCCTGAAATTGTATCATTCAACATCGGTAGCTTCTTTATTCCCCTTGCAATGACGAGCTTGGTGGCCTTTTTCCCCACACTTGTAACAAAATCCCATTCCTTTCAAGAAAGTAACAGGGTGTTTCTTCATCCATTTACTACAGGATGGATATTTAACTTTTCCCTTCTTCACCTTATTTCCATTTCCTGAGTGATCAGTAGATCTCTTCTTCTCTTTCTTTGAATTAAAATCGTAAGACTTAGAGAATTCATTTTCTATCTTTTTAGCACATGAGACAATGTCTTTATATAATAAGAAGGATTGTGAGACAAATTTTCAATAGAGAAATGGTTTTAACCCATCAAAGAAATGACCAATTTTACTTCTTGGGTTACATATATAATCTAAATCATTCCTTTATATCCTTGTAAAGTTAGCTTCATAATTTGCGACATTCTCATCCTCCTTTTTCCACAGACTCAGAAATTGTTTTTCTATATCCGCTATATGGTAATGTGGAAAGTATTTTCCTAAGAAAATTTCTTTAAACACCCTCTATTCCATATTTTATACTTCATCATCTCATTGGTGTTTTTAATAAATTACCACCATTGATCAACATCTCCAGTGAGGTGGTAAACTTCCATGAAATCTTTTTCCCTTTCACTACTCCCCAAGGCATGGAATACATTCCCTAAGGAATTTATCCATTTCTCATATGCTAATGGATTTGTACCCTCATTGAATGATGGGGGTTGTTTCCTCATGAAGTGATCTAACATTGATTGTTCACGTTGCGGATCAAGGTTCCCCACATGGGTAAGGTTATTATTCATAACCTGTGTGAGTTGTCCCAGTATAGTAAAAAGTTGATCGCCACCAGTTGTATCACCAGCTCCACTATAATTATCTTGAGTAGGGGGAAATCCCTATATAGAGTGCGTGCATTGATACTATTCCATTCCTTCTACTAGGCGCCATTTATATACAATGGAATACACTAGATTTGTTTATGAATCGCATTGCATAATTCCAAACATATAACAAACATAACATAAATGGAACAATTTTATGGATATAATCCATAGTCATAAAAAAGGTTTTATTTGAGCATATTTATACTCATAAATCCATCATAATGGTCTGTAAATTAATCATGAATACTCCAAAGAATATCCCCTAGGAATGTCGTAACCAAGAGTGCATCATGTCCCGTTGTCATGTAACAGGATACCCTGGGTCAAGCCCGAAACATCTTGTCAAAGTTTTCACTCCTAGGTACATCTGTTCTAGAGCCACCTCTACCTGCTCGTATCCAGACAGGGATTTATTGCATGGAAAATACACAGAATCTATACATTACCAAAATTATAGGATGTTCTTCTATAATAATCCTAAAATAATATCTTAGGGATATGTTCTCTAATCAGTGTTTATCTAAATCTAGTTTCCAAGGTTAGTACTAAACTATATCTGATACGAACTGTAATGCCCCGACCAAAGTTACCCATAGTCAGAACATTATTACTTAAGATTGGCATGATCACAAGGTATCAAATCCTAAAAGACCGATTATTTTAGTGGCCTTGGAAACACTAGATAAATTCATAAGGTGTATATTACATCATGAGATAAAAACAACAACAACATCTTTTCTCCATAGGCCACACTAAAATCCCCAAAGACTATCCCTGTAGGTCATTCATGAAATACTGCTTCACATCCTGGAAATAGAATAAAACATAAAAAGGTGTGAGCACAGATGCTCAGAAAGGATAACAATATAGAGGAAAATTTCATAAATAAACTTAAACAATTAAGATAATGTATAACTAAAACAAATTCTTTTTAAACTTCAACTTCAGCATAATATGGGAAGGGTGATATAAAATAATTCCATTTACTTATTCACATGGATATTCTACTAGTCTAATTATCACATGCAATATCAATAACCATTTTCATAATAATGGAATGAATAATGCAATACTTTTATAAGCACATAGTCAAGGCCATGTGCCAAGACTACAAATAAGATTTTATCAAGGCCTTGTTCCATGACACTTGTTTGCCTCATGAGACCTACTGATGCATCGAGGAGCTATAGCGGGATCCCCCCATCACTTACTATGTACAATTCATTCCTCATATGAAAAGTTTTAATCAAAACATAATCATTCATATTAATAATAGCATACAAAATGTCAATACCATGTCCATAAACCATTAATGGAACAAAAATAACACATCTACAGTCAAACATATCAGAAAACATTCAATACAACATGAATGTTTTGTATCATAATAAATCAAATTAAATTAAACTTAAAATCCATAAAATTAAGTTGGCATAGATGAAATCAAAACCTTTTTATAGAAAAAATATCTCTTTTTATTTTGAAATCATTGAAGAGTGAAATAATTATAAAGAAAGAAATTATTTTTAAAATATTCTTATAATCTTTTAATAGAATCTTCAAAAATGTTATAACATTGGAATATATAAGCACCTTCCATATAAGTTAAAAAAACATTTTTCCCTTAATTTTGTCAAAAAGGTCATAAAGTACCTTGTTTGGAAAACGACGGAACGATTCTTTTTAAAACGTATATGGTAAAATAAGGGTATAAATGATATTAACCCATAGTTTAGTAAATAGTAAAAATGTTTTGAAATAAATTTTTATGAAAACATGGATGTGGATGATAAAGAGGTCCGAGTAGATAATTACATATAAACAACCTTGAATAATGAAGAGGTTGTAGAATTAACCCTTACCTTGTACTTTTCCTTGGTTGGGGGTAGTTGAACCTCCTATATAATAGTTAAATCATTATTATTAAATTATACAAGAATCATATACATAATTATGATATCATATATGATCTTCTAATATTTCTTTTATAATAATATTAAAGTATTATCGTCGTTTTAGGTGTTAACATACACATTTTCTTTTATATGTTTGTTACAGAAGTTGTGTTTGTTATGGGTAGGATGTATATTATTTATTTCCAGAATGATATCAAGTCATTAAACATTATTTTTAACCATAAAATGCAAATTATTCTTGAATGGATATGATGGTTAATGAATCACATCGTGTTCGTGGAGATGGTAGTCCGTACATAGGCATGAGCAACAATATCATTCATTTGATATTAAAATCGTATATAATTGGATGGTATATCATATATAAAAAGTAATCACAATTTTTTATTTATTATTTATATCATTTACATTCTTTATTATACACATCCAAATGATGAAATGTTCGAGTAACAAACTACACCAGTAAGTGGAGACGATAAGTTGTACGTACGTACGTGTGGTGACTTTTCATTCATAGGATGGATAAAATAACTAATATGGTTGTTACATTTTTATAATAGCATCACATTACATAGAAGATACTGGATTTATTATTTTATAATGGAAACAACAAAGAAATAATAAGTGGAAGAAGAAAAGAACATGAAATATGTGGTGAGATATTTACCACTTCTTTGGGCTCTTCCTTTTGATCTAATCGAAAGGGCTCCTTAGGTTGGCTTTATGACTAATAGAAGGCCCATATTATGAAGGGAGGAAAGTTGAGAGGATATTTTCGCAGAGTTTGTCTGAGCCAAATGGCTTTTAAGGTGTGAATTAGATAGATGGGGGAGTGTGCTTTTATAAGATGGGGGAGGGTCACTTTTGGAAAAGCTTGAAATATTATTTAATAATAAATTCATATTCGGTTTATAATGGATAAAAATTGGATTATTTCAAATATAAGGGGGGAATGGGTTGAACTCCTCTCATAAAATAGGTTTTAGACATGATTTGGTCACTATATTAACTTTATCTTTTAGATTTAACTCTTAGTTAAATAGTTTGACATTTACCATGTCTCTTTGTATTTTTATATTATATGATGAATAAATATACTATATATTTCCAAGGGAACCCAAAGTGTTTTACAAATGATACAAATATCAATATATAAGTATTTTGGCTGAACCTTATATTTTTAGGATAATAATATCAATTAATAATATAATATTTGTTTTAAAAACTCTTATATGTCAATTTTGACACTCTTTGGTATTTTTTTGTTTCTAAATTCATAACAGCAGTATTACTTATAAACAAATTCATCTAACTAATCCTAATATGGTATATTAACCTAGAAAATTAGTTTAATTCATATAAAGTCTCAAATTTAATTTAATTTGATATTTATAGTATCAATTATTTAATTATTTCGTTGATTAGGTAATTACTATATCATCATTGTGTCATAAATAAATTAAATTATTTAATGTCTAAAAAAATACCATTACATAGGAAATATTTATTATATTTATAATGAAACTATATAGTCTAATTTATCTTATGTATAACCCTATATTAAATATGATTTAGTTATTAATCATTGATTGTAACTCTTTTAACTCTTCTTTGAATTAAATAATAATAAATGTCCTAATCTAATCCAAGTGAACTAAAGGGTCATATTTTATTCATAAGGTTGTTTTTTGGTTTAATTATAGTTATATAATAGAATTTGGACATGTGTTAGGGTAATAATAATATCATTTTTACCCTTAATTACCATATTTACTTTTTACCACGGTAAATAAAAGTAAAAAGTCACTATTCACCAAAAAATAATTTTATTTTGTTGAACCAAATTTTACTTACTGATATCAACCATGTCTCTCATATTTTTTAGATTCCACTCACAGAAGCGGTAAAATTATTTTTCATATAAATTTTTAAATTCTCCTAGGAGGTGGGTAAAAGACGGTAAAAAGTTCAATATGATTTTTATATATATAAAAGTAAAACAAACTAACTATAATGAATTACATTGAAAAGATATAGGTATAATTTATCTATTTTTAACTATGATAAATTTTAATAAAAAATAATTATTTAAATAAAAATTCGGTTATAAACAATAACTTAGTGTTTTTCACTATTCATCAAAAATTGAAGTTTTTCAGGAAAATACAAAAAATTCACTATAAGATAATTTCGATATAATGATTCCAAAAATGAAGTCCATTTTAGAAAATAAAATTTATAAATTTCCAAAAGTGGGTATTACTATTAATAACTGCTATTTTGATTTGTTTTGGTGTGTTAGAACTCGATGCTGCATACAACACACGCTACTGTATTATTCAAAGAGAAGCATACATTAGAATATTTGGGTGTTACAAACCACCTTAAAATTATCTAAATAATATAAATATTCTTCTATAATAATGATATTATGAACAAAATAAACCACATTCATAAGCATAATTTTTTATATGTTATGGTATGTTCATGTTCGGGTCGATCTAAGATCCAACTTGAACAATGATATGAAATAATATAATATTTTACAATGATAACATAATTAATAAAAATATATGTTATAAATACTCAATTATGTATTTTAATTTGGTTTTGGAGATGGTAACATTAATATTACACTCATAAATTAAAATAACACATTATGTCTATTAAAAATAAATGAAACATGCTTTTTGCTCATTTTATCTACAAGAACCGTAACAAAAAATACCATAGAATTAAATTATAAAATTATAAAAAATTATAATTCTCCTTATCCAGTACCTTTTAATATGTTAAAATGATTAAATATTAGATTATATTAAATAGAAACACCATTATTATGAAACTAGTTAAAAACATTGAAGATTACTCACACCTAATAATGAAAATGGATAATAACTAAGTCATATACATGTATATAATAATTTTGAATTTATTTTATAAAATTTTATAGATATTAAAATTATAATGAAATTAGTTTTTAAGTTATTTTTTTTATACATGATATTCAAGTTCATGAGTGGAAGTCTGGAATTGAAGTAAGAGTTCATGCTAACATGATTTTCATAAACTAAGTTGCAAAATTTTATATAGTACACTACATTTCAATGTTTTATTTACTCTAACTAATGAATAAATTTAATTTCATTTCCCTATTATTTTTTTATGTTCAAAAATTATTTCTTATAATCTCATTATCAAACGATTCTTAAATGAAATATTATGTCACTTGAAAGGGGTTTCATGGTCTAAGTTCCTTCTTATTTCATGGGACAGTCTTATTATAATACAAAACATTACTTTTATATGATGTATATAATACCTATTTAATATATTATATCATGAATTATATATTATGGTATTCTATCTTAATTTTCAATCACTTTATCACCCATGGGTTGTGATTATATTGATACTAATGTTGTAAGGGTTGATTGTCTTATATTTCGACTCCTTGAGACATGTTTATGTTATCACTATGTTATCTACTGTATGATGTAGTTACAGTATCATTAATATATTGTTTTATAATTCTATCATTATTTTATGGTTTCTAATGTTTCTTTTTCAAAAAATTCTTTAAAGATGGTTGAATTTGAATGTTTGTAAATTCAAAAGTGTAATTTTTCAACATGTTAAATTTCATGGGACATTTTTTATATTTCCCATCATATTTTATATTATATGGTTTATTAACTACCCTATTACCTAAATGTGTAATTAATTTCATTAATTTTAATTTAATTTAAGTTCTATGGTATCCCTCTCATGTTATTTTTCTTCTTACATTACCATTACTATAATATTGTATCATCTAAACTTTATTTCATTTATATTTTATTTGTATTGAAAAGAAGATTACTTTTCAAGGTGTATATTGTGTCTATGTAATACATTCAAAATAATCTCACTCTATTTTTTGGAATAAACTCTTGGAAATGAATCAAGACCATTGTATTTCTAAACCACCATATATTGTGGGCATGATTTTCCTCCAAATTCAATTCCACTATGAACATCCTATTATGTTCATCTCATTCTTTAAAAATACTTCTACTCAATATAAATACATATATTTATTGGAAATATTATTTACTTAATGATATATCCCTTACTCAATATAGTGTAAGTTTTAGTAATGATTACATAGATTCTATTCCATTTATTTATTGGGGAATATTGACAATATGTATACTTGTTATATCAATATAGATGTTAATTCACTTATATGAGAAGTTAGTTTTGTATGATATAGATTATTCATTCCTTAATATGATGAATGAATTGATATTAATTTTTGATAGATGGGGACTGCAATATAACCTTGATTAATTGGATTTTCTAAGGGAAAAACTGCCTTGGGTGATTATTTTTTATGCCTACCCCGAAAAAAATATTGCATATCCCATTGGCCTTAATGGTAAGACCATGATGTCTACAATAATTATGCTTTGTCTAATTTAATTGAATATGTTTTTTGTAATTATGTGCTTCCTTACTAAGGTAGAAGATATTTTTATCTATTTGATTGTTTAAATTTTTATTTCAACCGTGGATTTATTTCAATGTCATGTGTTTAGTGATATGAAATTATTTTACTCTTATTTTCTCCTTGTATATTATTCATTCCATAACAGATTCTTTTACACAATTTCATTTTTTGTGTTTTTTCGCTCACCCTTCATTTGTTTTCATTTTCCTTGGTTATGAAGGGAAGTTTTACATATTATATATCTATAAATAAATATCATGTGTAGATATATTTTTGGCTATATTGAAGTGTTATTATGGGTTATGTAGTATAATTTATGTAGAGTAAAATTTCCATTATTCAATATAGACTTGGAATTTATGAGTTAATGTTTCTTCAAAATATACTTAATGAAATATAACTAAAATTTTGTTGTAATATGTTTTAATGAAATATTTTCTTTGAGTCATGTGATTGTGGTATAATTATGTCTTATGATCAATAATTGGTATAAAAAATAATAAAGTGTTTTCATCATTGGATCTAAGAGTGTGGGCTTGAGGATATATTATTGGTATCAGATCAGGGTTTAGATTACATTAGAGTCATGGATATTAGTTTTACATAATTTAAGGGTTGATAGGTTATGTTTCATCATAATTTAAAATATATAGAAAAAAATTTAGGTTAGTTGAAGTAATATTTAATATTTTGTGATGTTAAGGGATTGTGATAAGAGATTCATTGAAAAAACTTGTGCTCTATGGAAGAATATACGTATATCATTACATCTCAATGTTTTGATAAAAAATATATTTTTTGGTTATCATATAAATTTCATCCCTTTATGGATACTATAATGTGGATGTATTTGTGACAAAGATGCATCTTGAGTTAATCACCTTGAAAAAGGTTGAATCATTATCCCCACATACTGTACTCTAGTGTATGTTTAGTGGGCCTAAGACCAGACACAATGATAGATATTCCCAGTAGAGATTATGGGGTCAATAAAATTATATTTATAATTAAATATGGATTATTTATGATGATAAGTAGTTAGGTTAATGAATATGGAAGATCCCAACCTAAATAATCATAGATAGAACTGATAGTGATTTAGATTGAACTAAACGATTATGTAACATTTTCAAAAAATAATACATTTTGAGGATTTAATTTTCATGTAATTATCATACAATGTTCTCATTAAAGCAGAATTATTGTCCAAACCAAAGAAGAAAAGGATGGAGTCTCGTGGTATTTGAACCGATGATGATGGTAAAGGAAATAAGATTCAAATTTCTTAATGTCAAAAATATGTTATGAATAACCAAGGGGAATGTCTTGGAGGAAATTTAGTATTCTTCTTGTGTGGAAGAGTATAGAATAATGAAATAACATGTGGAGGAAGAATTTAGAAATTTATTGAATCAATTAAGGTAGAATATTTGTTACCTAGTCATAACTAAGATGTTAATATAGAAACATTTTTTGAAAATAAACATCGAGTTATAAATATCTTTTACAGATTGAAAAATAATTTTATTATAGATTTATAATTAAAATTGTGAGGATGTAACTTATTTAACGGGAGACAATGTAACTCCCTGAAAATTTATATTATATATATATTCCTTTAAAACATATTGTGTCCATTAACATTATTTACCTAAAAACAGAACAAAAAATAAGCACCAAAATGTATGTAACATTTTAAAAGTTGTCATATAATTAGTGTGTAAGAATACTTGTAACTAAATTAGGAAATATATATAGAAATAAAAATAAAGTCATTATCAATAGTAATCCATTGATAAATTATATTACTATAACTAAATAACTAATATAATAAAATTACTCTTTAAAATGTAACCCATCAAAAAATTAACTATTATGGGATTTATTTTAAGATACTAAAAATATTATGGATAAAATATATTCTATATATCATAGATATATTAACATGAATTTGATTAGAAATATATATGATATTAAATTATGAATAGTTGATATTTTTAAAGGTTATTCGTTTATGAAAACAATTTTCATAATATTTTTATGTATTATAAAAGTAAAATTCTGTAGTTTTATAATTTTAATTTTGAGAAATAATATTAATTCTTATAATCAACATGTCATTAGTATCTGAAGAATATTTTCTGATATTTTTCATAAATGGTTGATTTTTAGCTCAGTAATGAAAACAAGAGGCTTTTACGAATACAATAAATTTTCCAAATTTATAATTATATAATATATACATAGAATCTTATAAACCATTTTAACTAATATTTTATGTTATTAATGAGTAAAAATATAAATTTTTGTACCACTATAAATATAAAGAAACCTATGTTTAAAATTAAGTAAAATTAAATAATATTTTCCAAAAAAAACTATCTGTGGAATTTTAATTTAATAAAATAGTGTTTTTTAATTACTTTTTTGTTTATTTTAAGTTATCATAAATTAGAATTTTAAAAAATAAACTAATTTAAATCATTAAAATAGAACACATTGACAAGTTTAGGCTATACTTAAATGTTATATAGAAAAAATACATTTTTCTACAAACAGGTTTGTACACATAACATGCACTAATATTAAAAATTGAATTTATTAATCATAATAATTTTATATGTTAAATTATCTTTACTATTTTGAATATTTATTTATAAATTATCTATTAATATTAATTTTATTATTTTGGAATTAAATGTAATTTACTTTTTTTAAAAATAGTTACCACGGTAAAATGATTAAATGACTTTGAAACATGTATTAATCATATGTACAAATTAATGGTTGAGGAAATAAAAACATTTTTTACAAATTCCAATATTTTCTAATTTCACTCTTCTATTCATGTGGAACAGGTTGTCTCATTATAATAAGTTAAAATATTTAAAAAATGAAATTCTCACCACTTATAAAAGGGGCCTCTCACCACCCCTTCAAGACCACCCAAAATATTAGGATTCCTTTTTAAAATCATATCATATTCTTTATAACCTTACCAAATTCCGTTTACATGACCCTATATTCTTAAATCATATCCTAGTACCACCATTTATAAAGATTCCTCTAGGAGAAATCCCAATTTCATAATGTAAGTACTCTTTAATTCTTAAATTTATTCTTTTCATTATTAAAATATAAAATCATAATATTCAATTAAAATATAGATCGATAAGTATTTGTTATATAATTATTTTAATTAGATAAGGAAATAATTATTGACCGCATTTTACATTTTCCATTAAGAAAAACGAAAAAAATTATTTAAGCATAGTGAAAATTGCTGCCTCAAAGAAGCGAAGGCTTCTATATTTCACTCCTACATAATTTCAATGTTAACAAGGGCCCAATTGTTGAATAAATTTTCAATATATAATTTAGATATTATTATAAGGAGAAAAATTATTATCATCCTTAATTCCATATAATTTTTAATGCAATGAATATGTTTTCTTTGGGTTGTGTGGAGTATTTCCAATATAAAATAATGTATCAAAATTTTAATATACTATATTTTTTTTAATTTTCATTCAGTATGATTTACAACATTGAAATTATCTAAATTATATATTTATTTTTATGGAATTATCATATTGCGAACAAAATAATTAATTATAATGATCATAATCATCCATTAATTATTATATATTCATGTTTGGGTGGATCCAACCACTTACTTTTCCCTTGATATAAAATATTATCAAGGATTATTATTAGAACATATTTACTGATAATATATTATATAAATATCAGAATAAATATTTTAGGTTATTTAAAAAAAATTTACATTAATATTTTTCATGTAAATTTGGATACACCAAATTTTTTTTAAAAATACCTAATACATTCTTGTTTTCTGTTTTGTTTACAAGAACTGAAACAAAAACAAAAATAATGAAATTGTATAAAAAAATAACAAATATCATGTTTAGTAATTTTTATAAATTGAGGGTGATGAAATTTGAGAAATTAATGAATTACAATACTATTATTTTGAAACATGTTCAGAATAATCAAGATTACTCATACATTATATTAAAAATAGACAATAACATAATTAATTACATGTATTGAATAATTATAAATTAGGTTTATAAAATCATATATATATTAAAAAGGTTCTGAAATAGGTATTTATTATGGTTATTTTATTATACATGAAATTATAGAGGTTTAGGGGACATCAGTAATTAATGAAATATTTTATGCAATCTAGGTTTTCTTCCATTTTTTTTAAAAACATTCTTATTAAAATCCCTTGATAAATGTTTTGTTTATTCTACCAAATAAATAATTTTTACTATATATCATCATTATTTTCTACTATTTTAAAATTATTCTTTATAACCACATTGTCCAATGATTAATTCCTTAAATATTATGTAATTTTAAAGGTGTTTCTTGGTCTCAATTCCAATTTCACAGGACATACTTATTATTATACATAAATTTAATTTTTTCATATTTATACAATTTCTATGAGTTTTTTATATAAGGAAATAAATTTCATGGAAAATTAATATTAGTTTCAAGATCTTGCTCCTTCAAGGGATTTTATTTTGAGGATACTCAAGTCGTATGGGTATGTTGTCCCAAATTTTAAATATGAGATACATATTTATACCATAGACCATGTTTCCTATTATAGGGTTTCATTACATCCATTTTAATATATTGTTTCATGATCCCCTAATTAATCATGGTATTTAATATTTTATTTGAAATTTTTCCATTCATTGTGTTTTGATTCCAATGCATCTAAATTCGTAAGTAACATTTCCCTCTATTATAAAACTCATGAGACGTGCTTTATAGTAGAGACCATATATTATTTTATGCGGTGTATTCAAAAATATATTTATTTCAGGAATAATTAATATATTTTATTTAATTGTATTTTAATTTCATGGTATCTTTATCGTGTTATTTTTAAACATACATTACCATTACATTATGGGTGTTTATATCTCAATTTTTTTCATTGAGATATAATTCATATTTAAAAATTATTTCCTTTTTGTGGTGTATATACTATCCAGGAATTATATTCTAAATCTTCATGTACTATATTACATTTGGGATTAAACTTTCATAAATAGGACACTACATTTTCCTTAACAAATCACCCTTTGTTATATGAATGGACTTTCGTCCAATTTCATTCCTATGTGAATACCAAATTTTTCATTAAATTGTTTCAAGGGAATTCTTTTAGATATCCATACATCCATTCATTAGGAAAATTATTTAATTAACTATGGTCCTTTTACTTAATAGAAGGTTTGATATAAGGATTCTAAGAGAGAAAGTAGTCCATTTACTGATTGCAGAATTATGGAAACAATGTAAAAAATTAATTTCAATATGGATGTTTATTGTAAATCCCCGACCCTAGTTACCCAGAGTCGGTGTGTTATTATATAACATTGGCATGAACAAAAAAGATCAACTCTCGAAATACCGATTAGTTTAGTATCCTTGGATGTACTAGATACATTCATAAGTTTTAAATTACAATATAAAATAAAAAAATACTACAACATTATTCTCATAGACCACACTCATATCCCATTGGAATATCCCTACAGGTTAGTAATAACATACTTCATTTTATCATTGGAAAAATTAATCATATAAAGGGGTGAGCTCAGATGCTCAGTATGAATAACAATATAGCAGAAACTTTAATAAATAAGCATAAACATTTATGGCAATGTATAAAACTAAAACAAAAGCCTTTTAAACTTAAAATTAATCCTAATATAGAAAATATAAAAAAAATAATTCCATTTACTTATTGACATGGATATTCAACTAGTCGAAAAATCAAATGCAATATCATTATCCACTTTCATAATTATGGAATGCATAATGCCAGACTTCATAACCACATAGTCAAGGCCTCGTGCCAAGAGTATAAATAATATTTTGTCAAGGCCTTGCTCCAAGAGAGTAGTTTGTATCATGAGACCTACTGGTGCATCGAAGAGCAATAGCGGCCTCTACCTGTCATTTATTATGTAAAATGCATTCCTCATCTGAAAAAGTTTAAACATAACATAAACATTTTTATTAAAACTAGATTACCAAATCCCAATACTTTATCCATATACCATGAAGGTTATAAAAATAACACATACACATTCATTCATATCACATAACCTTCAATAAAATATGGATTATTTGTATCAAAATAAATCATCCTCAAACAAGTTTAAAATCCATTAAAAGGTGATGACATAGTTGAAATCAAAACTCTTCGAGAGAAATATATCTTTCTATTTAGAAATAATTTAAAATTAATGTTATTATAATAGAAAATATTTATTTTAAAAATATTCTTATAATATTGTAAGGGAATCTTTGACGATGTTATAATGGCAGAATATAGCCGTACCCACCGTATAAGTTAAAAAACATTCTTACCTTAATTTTGTCGAAAATGTCATAAATGAACTTGTTTGGAAAATGATGTAAAGATTTATTTCAAAACTCCTATGGTCAAATAAGGGTATAAATTCCATAAATCCATTGTCTATTAAATAGTTAAAACGTTTTGAAATATAATTTTAAGAAAACAAAGATGTGGATGATAAAGAGGTCCCAGTAAATAGTTACATAAAAATAACCTCGGATAATAAAGAGATTGTGAAATTAACCCTTAACTTGTACTTTTCCTTGGTAGAGGGTACATTAACCTCATGTATAATAGTTAAATAATTTTTACTAAATTATAAAATAACCATATACAAAAATATAATATCATATATGATCTTATACTATATCTTTGTTATTAATATTTTAGTATTATCGTCGTTTCGGGTGTTAATAGATTTGTTTTCCTTTATATAATTGGTTACATAAGCCATGTTTATTATCGATAGGATGTATTTTATTCATATACAGAGTGATATTATGTTATTTAAACATTATTTTTAATCATGAAATGAAATTTATTCTTGGATGATTACGTTGGGGAAATGAATCTCATCACATTGATGGAGACTTTAATCTGTAAATACACACGAGTGTAAATATCATTCTTTTTATATTAAAATCATAAGTAAATGGATGGTATATCATATATAAATAATAATTAACGTGTTATATCTATTATTTAAACCATTTATATATCATTATTATACCCAGTCAAGTAATAATGTTTTTAATAACAACTACACCACGACATGCAGATAGTAAGCCGTACATACACATGTATGGTGGCATTATATTCATAGGATGGATAAAATAATGAATATGGTTGTACCATTTTTATAATAAAATTATACTATATAGACGATAATAGAGTTATTATTTTAAAATGGAAACAAAAAATAAAGAGAATGTGGAAGAAACCAAAATTGAAAGAGGTGATGAAATATTTACCTCTTCTTCGAGTTCTTCCTTTTGATGTGATCAAAAGGGCTCTGTTGTTTGGCTTTATGACTAATGGAATGCCTCTTAGATGAATGGAGGACAATTGAGAGGATATTTGGGCATGGGATGGCCAAGGAAAATGTTTTTGAAGGTATGAATTTGAGAGAAGGGGAAGTACCCTTTTATGAGAGAGGTGAGGATCACTTTAGGAAAAGATTGAAATTTTATTTTATAATAAAATACTTTTCAGTTTAGAATAGCTAAAAAATGATTTTTTTTAGGATAAGGTGGGTATGGATCTAAAAACACTCAACCATTAGGTTTTAGATTGGTTTGGGTCACTATATTATCCTTATCTTTTAGATTTAAATCATATTTAATTGGTATGATATTTTCCATTTCTCTTTGTTTTTTATACTATATGGTTAATAAACATACAATAACAAAACAATAGAACCCCAAGTGGTTCATTATTAATATATATATCATTATCTAAGTCATTTTTCCAAACCTTATATTTTTAAGAATATTATATCAATTAATAATATAATATTTGTTTTAAAAACTCCTTTATGTCAATTTTGACACAAATTGGTATTTTGTTTTTTCAAAAATCATAAAAGCATTTTTACATAGAGAAATATTTATTTAATAAACCCTAACATGTTATATTAACATTTTAAATTAGTTGAATTCATAAAAAGTCCAAAATTAAATTTATTTGGGTATTTATAATGTCAATTATTTTAATATTTCATTAATAAGTTAATTACAACATCGTCATTGTTTCATAAGTAAATTAAATTATTTAATTTATAAAATTTATAAATAAAATTACATTAAGTATGAAATCTTTTTATCTTTCTAATGAATATTTATTGTCAACATTATATTGTGTTTAACCCTATATTAAATAAATTTTATCGATGAAAACATGAATTTAACACTTTGAACTATTCTTTGAATTAAATAATGAAAAATGTCCTAATATAATCCAAGTGGACCTAATGTTTCATATTTTACTCCTATGGTTTTTTTGGTCCAATAACACTTATCCAATAGAATTAGGACATGTGTTTGGGTAATTATAATATCATTTTTACCTTCTATTACCCAATTTACTTTCAACAGCAAGTAAATAAAAGTCAAAAGATACGATTCACCAAAAATTATTATCATCTCATTGAACCACATTTTACTTACAGATATCATCCATGTCTCTCAGATTTTTGAAATTCAACTCACATATGTGGTAAATTTTTTTTTGTAAATTCGCAAATGCTCCTAGGAGGTGGGTAAAAGATGCTAAAAAGTCTAATAAAATATTTATATATCAAAAAATATTATAAACTGACTCAAACGAATTACATTGAAAATATATAGGTATTATCTATCTATTTTGACCTAAAATAAATTTAAATAAAATAAATCATTATTCAAATAAAATTTTAGTTTTAACCTATAACTCAGTATTTTTCACTGTTGATCAAAAATTGATAGTTTTCATAAAAATACATAAAAAATCACCCTAAGCTAATTTTGATATTCCGAATCCAAAAATGAAGTCCATTTTGAAAGATAAAATTTATAAATGTTCAAAAAGAGGGTCTTACTATTGATAATGGAAAGATTGATTGGTTGTGGTGTGTTAGAACTCGAAGTAGCATACAACACATGCTATAGTTTTATTCAAAAGAGAAGCGTATCGTGGAAGCATGGAGTGTTACATTCTCCCCTACTTCAAATAATATCATCCTATAAATTTCTAGAATATTACCAGATAAAAATAATCGAGTGGTTCTTCATCATTAGTTCCTAGGTTTCCCACATTGCCTTTTCCATCAAATGGTTTCTCCATATAACTTTTACCATACGAGTCATCTGGTTTCTCAACACTTATTCTCTTGTATCAAGAAACATGACAGGGTCTTCTCAATAAGACAAATCAGGTTCCAGTTCTAGTTCCTCATAGGTGAGTACATGCATTGGGTCAAGCATTTATTTTCTCAATAGTGATACATGGAACACATCGTGAAATTTGGAGAGACTTGGCAGCATTTCCAAATAATAAGCTACAACCCCAAATCTTTCAAGAATTTATAAAGTTCTAATGTACCTGGGACATAATTTTCCCTTCTTACCAAAACATATAACACCCTTCCATGGATATACCTTCAATAAAACAAGATCTCCTACCTGAAATTCCAAATCCTTCATTCGGTTATCGCCACAACTCTTCTACCTATTTTGAGATGATTTAATGTGGGTTTGGATTACCTTCACCTTTTCCATTGTTTCCTCAACATGTTCTAGGCCTATGAGTTTTCTTTCACCAACATCAACCCAACAGGTTGGGGTGCAACATCTCTTCCATATAACTCTTCATATGGTGTTATCTAAATAATTTAATGGAAGCTATTATTATAGAAAAAGTATACTGGAGGTAAATATTGATCCCACAAACCTTGAATGTCAAGTGAACATGATCTCAACATGTCTTCTAAGGTTTAAATAGTCTGTTTTGATTGTCCATCAGTTTGAGGGTGGTAGGCAGTTCTCAAATAATGTTCAGTATCCAGGGATTTCTTAAGTCTTTTCGAGAATCGTGATGTAAAATGTGGATCACGATAAAAAACAATCAATACTAGTACTCCATGAAGTCCCACATCTTCATTAATATATATACTTTCTAGACGTTCATGTTTTAAATCTTCTCTTATAGAATGAAAATGTGCTTACTTGTTAAGACGTTCAACCATGACCCATATTGCATCATTCCTTCTAGGAGTATTTGGAATTCCCAAGTCAAAGTCCATCATAATATTATCCCATTTCCACTCAGGTATGGTAAGAGGTGGCATGACTTCTCTAGGTTTTTGCCATCCAGATTTCACTTGTTGACAAACCATACATCTTGACACAAAATCAACAACCTCCCTCTTCATGTTGTCAATCCAAAAATGTTCCTTCAAATCTATATACATCTTATATCTACCAAGGTGTATAGAGAAATTTGAATAATGAGCATCATCCAAAAATTCCTTTTTTAGATGAGGTATATCGAGAACACAATGTCTCTTCCCAAATTTCAAAATTCCATCTCTATGCACAACATCACTCAATCTTCCATCATTTATGGATTTAATCTTTTTTTGAAAATCTTCATCATTGGTCTGAGAACTCTTTATCCTTTCTAGAAAAGATGGTTTGGCAACCATTTCAAAAAGTTTTGATATTTCAGCTTCCATGGTTATCGCCATGTCCAACTTTACTAGATCCTTGTATATAGGATCCTTTTCAACTCTCATCTTGTTCAGAACTCCATGATCCTTTCTACATAAAGCATCATCCAACTTATTTTCCATCCCTGAGTGGTAGTGTATGGTTCATTCATAATCCTTGAGTAGTTAAATCCATCTTCTTTTATTCATGTTGAGTTATTTTTGTGATAAAATATATTTCCAACTCCTATGATCGGTATATATCGTGCATTTTTCACCATTAAGATAATGTCTCCATATCATCAAAGCAAAGATTATAACTGCTAACTCATGATCCTGGGTAGGATAGTTTTTCTCATGAATTTTTAGCTGTTGGGATACATAGGCAATAACTCTATCATTCTGCATAAGGACACAACCATGTCTTTTCATTAATGCATCTCTGTAAATGAAAAACCCATCATTACTCGATGGTAGAGTCAATATAGGAAAATTTACTAATATTCTCTTCAATTATTCAAAACATTCTTTATACTCGTTTTTTCAAACAAATTTAACACCTTTACATGTGAGATTTATTAATGGGTTATCCAATCGAGCAAACGTTTGGATGAAATGCCGAAAATAACCTGCTAAACCAATAAAACTGCGTACCTCGGTTATACTCATTGGTGCTGGCCATTCTTGGATCACCATAGTCTTAGAAGGATTAATCGAGATTACATCCTCAGATATAATATGGCCAAGAAAAGAAATTTCATGAAGATAGAATTCACACTTGATAAACATCCCATATAATTCATGCCTTATAAGAGTCTTTATTATAATGCTCATGTGATTTACATGATCTTCGATGCTTTTGGAGTATACCAAAATGTCATTAATAAATACCACTACAGAGTTATCAAGATATTCCTTGAAAACATTATTCATTAGATCCATGAAGATAGAGGGTGCATTAGTCAATCCAAAAGAAATTACTGTAACCTCGTAATACTCGTACCTTGTTTGAAATGCTATTTTCAAAATGTCTTCCTTCTTCACACACAACTGATGATATCAAGATTGAATTTCAATCTTTGAAATATATTGATCTCCAGTAATTTGGTTGAATAAATCATCAATGTGAGGTAGGGGATACTTGTTCTTTATTATTATAGCATTGATCTCCCTGTAGTCAATGCACAACCTCATAGATCCATCTTTCTTCTTAACAAAAAGAACAAGGGCTCCCCATGGAGAAACACTAGGGAAAATAAATCCTTTATTACTCAACTCCACTAGTTGTTTCTTAAGTTCCACTAACTCCACAGGGGCCATTCTATATGGGGTCTTCGATATGGGCCTTAAACTAGGAATTAAGTCAATTGAAAACTCAATTTCTCATTCTAGTGGATATCCAAGTAAATCTTCTAGAAATACATCAACATATTCTTGCACAATAGGTAAATCTTATATTTGAACATTACTTTACTCACCCATAATTATTCCATTATATTCCTCCCCATTAATTGAATTTAGTTGATCTAATTGGGGTGGATCAAGATAAGAATTTGGTGGTGACGTTTCTTCTATAAAGATATGGTGTTCATTATCATCATCATCAAAATGTGTAACCTCCTTCTTCTTACAATAAATATTCGCATCATGGTCCGAAATCCAATCCATACCAAGGATTATATCAAAATCACTCATGGGTATGATGACCAGATCAGCAGATATATAACGTTTATATGCCTTAATATGGACTGATTCACAAAACGATGTTGCAATGATACTTCCCTTTGGAGTTTTGACTGAAAACTACCTTGTTAAATCCAATTGGAAATATCTAATTTTCTTAGTAAAATAGGAAGATATGAAACAATGCGATGATCTAGAATAAAATAAAGCACTGGCTAAATAGGAAGAAACAATTAAATTACCTGCCATGACATCTTTCGGAGCTTCAACCTCAACAGTAGTGATAGAATAATCATGGCCTTGATCCCTTGGCCTTTTCTGAGGAAATTTCCCCTGATGCTTAGAACATTCATGTTCATAATTTCCCCTTTCTCTACAATTGTATCATTTGACATTAGAATCTTCTTTCTTCCCCTTATAATCACAAACATGTTGGCCTTTTTCACCACACTTGTAACAGACTCCCATTCCCTTCCGACAAGTACCAGGGTGTTTCTTCACAAATTTAGTGCATGATGAATATTCAATTTTTCCCTTCTTCCCCCTATTTCCATTTCTAGAGTGTTCAGCAGATCTCTTCATTTCTTGTTGTTCATTAAAGTCATAGGGATTAAGGAATTATTTTTCAATCTTGATTGAACAAGAGACTATATATTCATACCACGAGAAAGATTACGAGACTAATTCTTGACAGAGAAATAGTTTTTACCCATCAATGAAACGATCAATCATAATCCTTGGGTTACTTAAATAATCTACTGAATTCCATGCTAACCTTGTACAGTTAGCCTCATAATTTGTGACATTCCAATACTCCTTCTTCCTCAGACTCAAGAATTGTCTTTCCATATTTTCTCGATGGTCATGAAGAAAGTATTTTTCTAAGAATTTTCTTTTAATATTTTCTCTACATAATTTATCCATTGCTCATCAATGAATGGATTTGTGCCCCCATTGAATGTTGGTGGTTGTTAACTAATGAAGTGATCTAACATTGATCCTCCATGATACGGATTAGGGTGCTCTATATGGGTAAGGTTATAATTCATAACCTGAGTGAGTTGTCCAAATATAGTGATAAGCTGAACAACAATAGTTATATCACCAGCTCCACTATAATTATCTTAAGAAGGAGGGTAATACTGACATAGATTACATGCATTGATATGGTTTCCATTCCTTCCACAAGATGCCATTTCTAAACAATGTCATACACTGGATTAGTTTATGAATCACAATACATAATTCCAAACTTATAACATACATAACAGAAATTGAACTGTTTATGGATATAATACATATTCATAAAAATGCTTTCTTTTAGGATTTATATACCCATAAATCATTCATTATGGTTTGTAAATAAATTGTGAACTATCCTAAACATATCCCTTGGGAGTGTCATAACAATGAATGCAGCCAGGCCCATTGTAATGTACCAGGATACCCTAGGTCAAGCCTAAAACTCCTTGTCAGAGTCCTCACTCCTTGGTAAATTTGTGCTAGAGCTGCCTCTACCATCTCATATCCAGACAGGGATGTTTTTCTTAGAAAATTCACAAAATCTCAACATTATCAAAATTATTGGATGTTCTTATATGCTAATCCTCAAAGACTATAATAGTGTAATGTGCTCTAATCAGAGTTAATCTAAATATAGCTTCCATGGTTAGTTCTAAAATTCCACTGATACCAACTGTAATTCCCCGACCCTAGTTACCCAGAGTCTGTGCATTATTACTTAAAATTGGCATGATCACAAAAGATAATGTCTCAAAAGACTGAATAGTTTAGTAGATTTGGAAATACTATATGCGTTCATAGGTTTTACATTACATTATAAAATGAAAAACTACATCAACATTATCCCCATAGACCACCCTCATAACCCATAGATTATCCCTGAAGGTTATTCGTAATATACTTCTTTGCATCTTGGAAAAAATAAAACATAGAAACGGGTGAGGTCAGATGCTTAGTAAGGATAACAATATAGTGCAAAATTTCATAAATAAGCATAAATATTTAGCGAAATGTATAAAACTAAAAAAATCCTTTTAATTAAAAACATCATCATAATTTGGAAAATATAAATCAATATAATGTCATTATTTTACTCACATGGATATTCGACTAGTCAAATAATCACATGAAAAAATAATTAGTTACTTTCATAATGATGGAAATCATAACACAAGAATTTATAACCACATAGTCAAGGCCTTGTGCCAAGACTACAAATATGATTTTTTCAATTCCTTGTTCAAACCAACTAGTTTGTCTTATGATACCTACCAATGAATCAACAAGCTATATCGGGCTCCACCTATCACTTATTAAGTCCAATACATTCCACATATGAAAAGGATTAAATATTAACATAAAAATTTGTACTGGAATAATAATATTCCATTTCTCGAGTATTCTAGCATATTGGATGCTTGAAACTCTCATCCTATTCTACAAGTTATGTTAACTATACTGCTCACATAAATCAAGGTAGGGTATTGATTAAAATCCCATGTTAACTCTTGATTACTTACAGTATTGTGTGGTTTACCATCTTCTAGAATCATAAACATTATTTACTCAATTATTTCCACAAAAGATGAAACAAGTTATATATGGATAATTCTTTTCTTCCATCATTATATAATTCAACCCATATCCCCATTTTGAACTTCATATTAGTAGGATGCACCATCAACTAGGTCCAACAAGGACACCGTTCACCTATATATGTATAAATTAAAATCATGAAAGGCATTTGGGATCAAATATTTTGGTAGTTTTTTTAATTATTTATCCATTAATATAATTGTTTTCTATTAAATATGTTCATATTAAGTTTACATTCTCAAAACTGAACATTAATCAAATACATCCGTCGGTTCTATATTAATTTTATTATTTATTATTTTATGTCTTCACTCCTATCATGAAAATGGGTAAAATAATAAACTATGCCTAAAGGAATTAATTTTCCAAATTAGTCTTCAGAATCTTTTTTTATTCATTTAAAATCAATAAATCAACCATGTACTAGGGGTACCATAATAGAGACATGTCTTCACTCATAATGTATCACATCAACATTTTTGTGTGTCTATATCTGATCTATATTTAACATTTACTTGGTGTGGTCTATGACTAGCAACATTATAATGAATTGTACGTCAATACTTGCATTCAGATGAGGGGGCTCAAGAATCAAAATATAAATATAGATAATAATGGAATCATATTCCACTATACATATTAAATAAAATATGATGATTATAAGACCATAAAAAATTAACTAATTCTTACTAACATCACTTACATGTATTAAATAATTAAATAAAACAACCCATATAGATACAATGTTATTATAAATCTTAAGAACAATAAATGGGTAAATGTAAAGTGTATGAAAATTAAAATTCCATAAATTTTATTATGATTCTATTTAAATAAAGTAAATAAATTATTATATTAAAATAATATATTTCTGGTCGATATTTTAAATATTAAATATTTTTCTAATAATTAAATTAATAACTTATTTTAATTTTGATGAAAATATTAAATTGATTTTTGTAATATTGAAATTATTATTTTTGTAATATAAAAAACAACTAATAAATAATTTTTTTATTAGATTAAAATTCACCTAAGCATCAAAACCTCGCCCATATAAATTACTGGTCGGGATGAACCCATGTAGGCCCATTATAGATAGTGCGCATCCCATGTTGGGGTTTTGGGGCCAGACATACCCACCTATACCCGTTCAAGGTTTGGTTAATTCTCCTAAGACCATTGTGGGGGAGATAAGGTAAAATAATACTTATGGAAATCTTGTGGGCCAACTGAGGTTCGGATGAGGTCTAGATGGATTTGATGATCTGGACTTATAATCGGAGAAATCGATGAAATGGTGGATTAGTGATGGGATTCCGGTGGTCTAGGGAAGTAAAAGTGGGTCTAGGAAGGTCCAAACAATGGTGGATACATTGGGCTGAATTGGCAGTGACTACTAGGTGGACCGGTCGGATAGGGATACCATATGGGAGTGATGGTGGACAGAATCATCATCCAACCAATAGATATTATCTTGGGGACATGGTGGCATCGCGAACTAGTGGCAATGAGCCTGACATGTGGGGCTTTGGGTTCCCAAGGGAAGCGGCCAGAGATGTTTCACTAGTGGTAGCATCGTTAGAAGGATGAGATGGGGTAGGCTTGGGTAAGAGGCAGGATACTTAGTGAAGTTTCATGGCCCAGTTCATCGTAGTAGAAGAAGGTCTAGGTGGGGTGGCCATCATAAATTCATTTTTGGTCCATCATTAATAGTAGAACAACCCTCCCCTACCAAATTTATATTTTTAAATTCTTCAACCATGATTTTAAATGAACCATTAATTATTTATATAATAATATTTTTACTGGTCAATCCCCTGAGTCAATCATCCCTATAAATTTTAGATAATAATTTTTTATCTGGACCATGATGTTCCATTTTTTGGGAATCCCACCTACATGTGGAATCTAATTTACCAAAAAAGAATAATACTAGAGACTGGTATCCATCCAGATCTTTGTGGGAAATATATAGTTCATTAGAATTGTCCCTGAAAATATGATACTTCTAAATTAAACACATAATCTATATGTTATAAATTTTAACACTCATTAACCGATCGAAAATCTTCCACATAAAAAAACTTTGATGGAAGAAACTTGTTCATCCAGCATAATATCAATAAAAAAAATTATTGGCCAAAATACATCTTTGAACATAATTTTTGGAAAAATAATTTTTTCATGGATTGAAAATTTACAAAATCTCTTTGATTCTATTTTATGGTATGAATGTATATAGTAGAGGCAAGTGGTTCTAGGATTTAAAACATTCATCACTTGGTTAGTGAAACTATGTCATCGTTGATGATCTACTCCCTAGTAGAGTTCTGAGGATCACATGTGAATTTTTTAAATAAATTTTTTATAATCTAGTACCTCATTTGATTTTGTGGTTCGTTTGACTGCAACTCTCCAATGATTATCATTTCTTGAAATATATAATATCAAACACCTCTATATCAACCAAACCTTCTCTAAGAATCTTCACTAATGGTAATAATCATATTCATTGACATATAATATACTTCCAAGGAATATTTTAAAATAATAAAGATCATATCTTTCTCATCCCGTCGATCCATTTTAGAAATTATTGGATTGATCATTTATAGGGAGATTATATAATTGTAGGATACAGTAAGAGAAGAAATATTTCCTTACATTGGAATGGATAATCTATAAATGAGATTCTCTCTCCTTCTTAAATATTTAGTTACCCAACTACCTGGAAATGGTTCCCCATCCATTAGAGAAAAACACCTAGTAAATAATCCTTAAATGAATTGTTATGAAGAAATAACTATGTAATAAATTTCATTAATATTTTCTCACCTCCTTGTAATATAATAAATATATTTCATGTTAAAACATAATAAATTAACTCAACTCTAAAATACCACTAATATATAACAAACCATGAATATTAAAGTAATATTCATTCATACAATATTTTTTCTTGTATTCATTAAATACCTTATAAATAATTTTAATATATAACTTCAACAAAATTTTTATATACATGAATAGTACTGAAATAATTTATTTATGAGTAATTTTTAATACTTGGAAAACTCTTGGGCACTATAGTGGGGCCCACCATGTCATATAAACTTATTTGAAAAAATAGGATAGATTCTTAAAGATGTTTTGATATGTGACCTTCTAAGACCTTATCTCAATAGCATTGAATATTATTCACATACCAAGAGGGAATTCTAAATACCCATCATGTCCCTTAAAGAGATATGGAATAGTCATTGAAAGTGCAACCTTCATACGAATAGTAACTGTTTAATATAATCTTATTTTCACTCAATATATAATATATATGGATTCATAGATTTGGTCATTATGTATTTTAGGATCTAACTAGACATAAAAACCAATGAATATATTTTTCAAGTATTTATAATGATACTACCATCTTGATCAACTAGGCCCACGATATCACTTCCTTAACTCAGAGGGGAATAACTCATTCTTGAATATTAAACCAATTTTATACCACAAATGAAGCACCAAACACAAGCTAAATCTCCACGACTTCAATGTCATGGTTTCTTCCTTGAATCCATGTCTGTGATAAAATTTAAAACATTGACAATTATCTCATGTATTGATTCCAATACACATGTTTATAGATAAGAAAACATAATGATTCCAAAAATATAAGCTTGTCTTATTGGTGATTCAATCCTGATGATCTCAACCACAATAGATCACCATTATTCATATTTACGATAATATTTATCAAATCTTATGAGCCTATAGAACATGATAGTCATACATAAACTGTGTCCATTCAGTATGATATATCGTGAACATAAGATATATGTTTATGATTGATTTCATAGAATCATGATATTTTAATTATATCCAGGTGTCTTCTATAAAATTTTTATATAAAAAATAAATAATATAATTTTCCTTTTAAAAAGGGGACGAAAAAATTTCAACACTGTAATGTTTAGATAAAATCATGAATAACTCATTATATACATAGCATGGTATTATAATATTTTTGTCAATGTTGGTTATAGGGAACCTAATTTTACTATTCTATCAGATTCACTAGAGTCAAAATTTTAACCATTAATCTTATATCCCACATGATAATATCATGATTTTTCTTAGTTATGGATTTATTCATGAGTCTTACACATCTCCTCTTTATGGATGTTCGGCTATATGCGACTATAATTCCTTGAGTAATACATCTCAAAAGATGATATCCTCTATTATATCCCATGTTAGACCATCTAAACTTGAAATCATTAATAGTTCTAGTGATATAATAAAAATAATGTTAAAACATTACTTACTATGTGAGATACTAAGAACTGGAACAAGTCATTTTTTATACGACGATTCTTTAGTAGCATCAGAAGCTATAACAACTCATTATTTATAGATATGGTTACCAATAGGTTGTATGATATTGTCTCACTCATTAAATTGTCATGGATGTGATATGAGATCACATTGATCAAAGTAATACATGTATTCTCCCCAAACTAGTATCCCTTCCTATCCTCATACTATTTTATCAGAAATAATTGGATAGTTATGACTTATTACCAGGAGGATATTTGTGATATAATTTATTTTTTTACTACCATTAAGTATATAATTGAAATGGAAATTTATAATATATTACATAGAATACATGACTGATCCATTATAGAAGTCAATATAGTCCAACTATCCACTTTAATATCCACATATTCTTATTCATGTCTTCTTAGAGATATTTATTCCATGTGACATTCAAAACAATTCCATTTCAAACTATTCCAACTTTTTATTTTTTAATACCATGTTAGAATATTTATAGTTACTAGGACTAAATAATTATAGAACCACTATAGTATGTCATGTTCCCTAAAACATAAATTTCTACCTTATTTCAATATCAGGATAATTGCATTCATTCTGTGAATAACTAACTATATCTCTAGTAACTAATTTCCTTTTTTTAATAATATTTACATGAAAAACAAGTGGAACTCCCAATAACCTCATGTGGTAAAATGAAAAAAAATAATTCTAAATAAATATTTTATGATCTGGTTTCTCACATCAATACAGAACTAGATTTCAATAACTTGAATCCCTTATTGGAATTCATTGGTGTCACTATCCCCTTAAGGTTTTCTCATATAGACACCTTCCACAATTTGATTTCTATTCATCCAATAAAAAATTATAATAATAATATATTTTTTCTATATAATTTAAAATTATAATGGATTAAGGAATTATGACTAGGTATAAAACATTTATCCTCATTGTTAATCCACTTGTAACATCAGTGAATAGTCTAACATAAATAAAAATATTAGTATTCAAAATGATTACCCCATGTACATTGATACAAGGTATCCATTATGGAATTTCAGATGATATTTTCAATCATAGATAACATCCACATATTGTTTACGTGTAGGATATATTATTCAGAATAAATTATTTATTTCATTTATAGTGAAAATAAAACAATCAAGATGGATTTAAAATTTCTATACAGCATGACTCTCAACAATATTCCAATATTTCATTTATTATTGAACTTATTCATTGTAAACTATTTGTGTATCCCTATAAATTACTAAAACCAAGTCAATATTTCTCCCACAACCTCAAGTAGTGATATGAACCATTTTTTAAAAACATAGTCTATCACCTGAATACTAGTTTGTTATCATTGGTATTTTTGTAATATCTAATGAATATTTTAAGATAATTACTTTATATGCTCATTATGTTTTTCATGGTGTATGTTTATTTAAATTCTATCAAATTATATAAATAAAAACACAATTTATTATGAAATAATGTATTTGTGTTATAATATAACTTATTTGGTATTTGTTTTTCATGACAGTTGATATATGGTTATTGGATAATAATGATATATGTGAAGCTTGTTATTAATTTAATATAAGTTTTTTCAATTCCTGTGAGTATCAAATTTTATCCCTCAATTACATATATCATTTATTTCATGTTTACAAGTAAATGTGTGTTTAGGAAATATTACATTCTACATTTAATTGATCAGTTCATTCATGTAGGACTCTTTATATATCCTCCTTATTAAAATCATTATTGTTATGTGTAAAATGTGATGTTCATTTAGAAATTATAACATGCTAAAATAAATTCACTGATGAATTTATGGTCATGATATTATTTAGAACACCATCCCTATCAAGGTCATATCTTCTGACCACTCATATACCATAATTCATTTTCACATTCCTAATTCAACAAATTAAGTAATTAAGTGATGATTAGTAGCCAATAGCTTACCCTTGAAATAGTTCATGATCCCTATTTGAATTTATTCTAAAATCATTTTGGCACGCCATTATTTACAACGGTTTTTCCAAAAACTATGAATATGTGTGTGTTGATAATACCTTCAATCTTTAATTATGAATATCAATAACCATACTTAGTATATCCATTAAATCTAATTTTTTTCCTTTATATGTTATTATCTCACTACAACTTAGTAAATAAGTCTTACATCTTATATTCATCAATTATTTCTAAAGATTCATGCATTAATAAACTATTGTTTGAGTAATAGACACCACAAGTAAGATTCAATCCAAATGTGGAATAATTTATCCTTGTATCATAATAAAATGAGAGATAATTGTTTTAGTAATACTCAATAAAATTATTCTATATGGAAATTAAAAGTTCTGTATGTATCATCGATGAATTAGGAATCACCCCTTTTCACCCGCTTGGAGAATGCACATTAATTGTAAAATTTGTAAACTTACTTTTTAACTATATAAAAATATAAATTCTTATGACCCAACCCAACAGGGCTTGAGCCGCGACACCGAAAGTCCACCTCCAATAGGCCAGGGGCTGGGGACCAGCGCCGAGTAGGCTATTACACACATGGGAGGCATTAGCCTAAGGTACCTGTATGCACGCACCCACAAACACCTCCATGCAACAGTGCAGAGATATAGGAATTGAAAAGTAAAAGCATGCATACAATCTATCCCAAACCGGAGTGCAACAACAAAAGTACAAAGGGAAAAATAGGGCCCACCAAAAGAAAACCACAAAGCGCGTCCAACCTATTCTGAAGAAGGGGAACGCTGCCACAAACACCCGCCGGAAAGCTCCCTCGGCATAGCTCTGGTAAACTCCCCGGTCAACTCGCTCACTAAGCTCCGCCTGCTCCGGGTCCTCCTGGAACTCCATCAAAAGGCTCGTGGTCTGCACAGTACACAAACATGTGCGGGCAAAGCCCATGCATGGGTGAGTATAAACATACTCAGTAGGCACCCAAAAAACCGAAAACCCAAGGGAGAAACTGAAAGGCATCAGTCTGCTCAACCCATCCAGAGGGAATCCAGACGAGAGAGAAACTCCATCTCATAAAAATCCTTGGCTAAACACAACTAGTCAGCTCAACTCAGCTCAGCTGTATGCCCATACATACACCTTGAACAATCCAGATATACAAAGCTCGCGCCACAAAGCCACAAGAGGTACCGACCTCATCACCAGCAACTGCCACCAACGAGGAGAGTACACCACACGAACACTGTCAAACCAGATGACACTCATCCGAGAGATACACTCCATCGGATCCCAAACAAACATCTCATACGCTCACCCAAGAGACCACGCTTGTTGGATAACATCACTGACGAAACATCACTGAAACACCATAACCACCCAACTCCTCGGATAGGGGATCGCCGCAGGGGTACGATAGGGGATACCAAGACCCACTCCGATATACGTTGCTCACAGATAGGGGATCACTCCCTGGGTCCGCCGGTGGATACCACAACCCAATCTGGCATACATAGTTCTCACAGATAGGGGATCACTCCCAGGGTCCGCTGGGGGATACCACGACCCGATCTGGCACTCGACAGAAGCTTCACACTTAGATAGAGGATCATCGTCCATATAAAGATGGACGCGATGATACCGGAACCCTATCGGTATAACTCACGATGTAGGGGATCGATCCGACGATGTCGCAACCCTACCGAAACCACGTGCTGAGTAGGGGATCGCATAACCAATGATACTGAAACCCTACCGACACCAAGCGCTGAGTAGGGGATCGTATAACCAACGATACCACAACCCTACTATAAACATCATGCTGAGTAGGGGATCGTAAACCCGACGATGCCACAACCCTACTGTGCACGACCCACCGCGTAGGGGATCATATTGCCGATGATTCCAGAAACCCTAGGGGGTTATCCTGCTAGATAGAGGATCACCGCCCGTGAATAAGCGTCCACAGCAATACCAAGAACCCGATCTAGGGTAAAGAATTCTAGAGGATCCGCTCCGGCCCACCAGAGGGATACCACAACTCTAACAGTTTGAAAATCCCATCGAGAGGATCACAAACCCATATGAAGGTTTTGATGCCACACAAACCCTCGTAGGAATGAACCAATGGAGAACCCTCAACCACTGCTGGTCCAAACGTTGCTAACCCGAGCGACCGGCCACAACGCCACACTGCGCACCTCCTAGGAAAAAACCGAGGCCACCATCGCGTTCCACGTGGAAAAACATGCAGGATAGGCTGTTTACTCACCCGAAACGGAGAACCGGTGAAAATGCACTATTCACCATAGCTAGCTCGTGCGAGGCCCACACAACGATCTCGAAACAAATCGAGCGGACCATACCACGATGATCCCCTCGGAGAAACAAGCGGAATCGACTACTCGCTCGTTTGAAACAGACACCCGGTGAAAAAGGCACTATTCACCAAAGCCATCTCAGGTGGGGCCCACGCCTGGATTCCGAAACTCATTGAACGGATTGCACCATTGCAATCCTCTCGGAAAAATACACAGGATCGACTATTCATCCTCCAAAATCGGACTCCTGGTACAAAAGATGCATTTCACCGCGAATGCCAAACCCCGGCCTCGTGGGGCCCGCACCCTATTATCAGTACCAACATCGGGAAACCATCTCTAAAAGTTCGTCGTACCATCAGGGTCTCAATGCCACTGACGACACGTCAATCGGACGCTCCGGGTAGAAGTTGCAACGGCCTGAAGTCGTAAAATAATTAAACAATATTATTTTTTACGACGTTTCTAGCTACTGGGCCATGATCCCGAACCTTTAAACCATAGAACTTACACCGGAGGTTTCTCCTCGTCGTCAGGGTCGCGTCTCCACAAACGGCGCGCGAATCCGGCTCCCGGATTGCAAAATGCGGGGGTTTAAAGACCCCCGTATGGTAAAAGAGGCCGGACCGGCCTGGACCGGCCGCAGCCGCCGGCCCACCCTGGCCGGCGGCCCTCCGCCGCGTGCCACCGTCGCTCCGCCATGCGCTGCTGCGTGCCTCCGCGGCTCCACCGCGACTCCGATGCGGCTCCGTTGCGGGCCGCCGCGCAGGCGGATCTTCTGCGGACCGTCGGGGGCACCCCAGTGGTCCATTTTATGATCCGGAGGCGTCTACACGACCCTCGGGACCCGATCTATACTGCTACGTCTTCAATTTGCAGAAAAAAAACAGAAAAAACGGGATCAGGGGTTAAAACTCAAATCCGCCAACCTCGCGGGCGAAACACCGACGTTCTGCCTTAGATCCGCACTCTAGAGCTTCCGCTGCGCGCTCCTGGAACGTCCGCCGTCGAATTCCGAGCATGTGGGCGCTTCGTTCGCTCGATTCGGCGGAGCGGCGGTGAAGAAAGGCAAAGAACGTCGAGAGGAACGATTAGGGGGGGGGTGCTGATATTTATATCAGCCGCTCGCCGGCGCCAAACCCGCCTCGGACCCGACGCCCGATGCGAACAAAAGTAAGGTCACCCCTATGGTAAACATGCCATTATAAATGCAACGGTGGTCTCAGATTTTCCATCCGAGACTCCGTTCAGATGTTATGTGAGCCAACGCTCGCACACTAACTTTGCTACTTATTTACAGAAACGCCCCTGGTGGCGTTTCTCAATGCAGACCCGCGCCCGCAATGTTTACACCCCGCTTAGGGTAAACGGCAGGTTCCGGACGCAACCGTGCCATCATATTTCCATTCTGAGCTACCTTTTAGGAGATGTTACACCCCTGCCACGTGAATAGTATAAAATTACTTAATATTTTTATAAAATTAATTCTGAGCACACCGGGCCTCGGAATCGCACGCCATCTTCGCGCCTAGCCTTGGAGTTATTCATAGAAAAATTCCAAAGTCTGACAGGGCCAAAAACTCGAGTCGCTATATCCTCCCCTATTAGAACATTTCGTCCCTGAAAAGCCCTAAGCACAAGGATTACGACTGGACTCTCAACTCGGTCTCACACACCAACGAGCTCACCAACAAACACCCATGCCCGAACACATAAGTCAGAGGGACTTATCCACTACACCTCAACATTATCCGCTTTGGGCTGTACTGACTCACCCACATGATTTTCATCGCGTCACAAAAATGCATCTTGGTGGGGAAGGATACCTCTTCCTCACGCATTCGAATCATGCAGAAAAACTCCCACACAGGGTCTTACCAATGCCCTGAACAAAACTTGAGCAAGCAACAAAAGGAAAGAGTACCGCTAAACAGTGTTTGATAAACTACTGCAGTCAGTAGAAAAGACACAAGGCATACCTCTATCCATCCACGGTGCCTCTGGTTCAACTGCCTCCAAGGCATGAAACTGCCCTCGCCCTCGGCCACCAGCTCCCTGTGCTTGGCAGCGACCACCTGGGGTGGAGGTGGTGGCAACTAGTACTGCCTACCACCACCTCCTGCTGCACCAGCTCCACCACCACGTCTGTGTTCCTGCGGACCTCCTTGTTCGAGACGCTTCCACTGCAAAGGCGGTCCATCGACTGACCCCCTCTCAGCAGCACGTTGGGTCGGACAATCTCTAGCAATATGTCCCTGACCATCGCAAGCGTAGCACCGCCTCTCCTGCGGCTGACCAAAACTGGTCTGCGAGTCCTGAACCAGAGATCCTCCATCCTGGGGTCGCCTCCTGAAACGTCGTCCACGTCCTGACCCCTGAGTCTGTCTTCGGCTACCAGATGCCGATCCTACTGTTGAAGTCTCAGCTCTCGAGTTCCCAACACTAACAGGGGAATCTGATCATCCAGAAAACTCTCCACCACCAACGCTCGCTCTAGCACTCCAGCATAGGTGGGCAGGCACAAGGAAACCACACCTGTTCAGATGTCCCTGCGTAAGCCCTGCTCGAAGGTCCGAGCCCTAAAGAATGGGTCTCGAACCATATCCAAGGAGTAGCGTGATGGGTCCGTAAACCTCGCTGAGTACTCCGACAAAGTCATGCTCTCCTGATGAAGCTGTAGAACCTCCTGGATCCGCACTGACCTCAGCGTCACCGGATAAAACTCCTCCCTGAAGAGCCGCTCAAACTCTGCCCACGTGAGCGTCTCCTCGTCATGGGACTGCATCACCAAACTCCACCATCGCATGGCAGAACCATGCAGAATGCTCGCCTCTAGGACCACCATATGATCTGGAGGTGTCCTCGCTAGGCGGAGAACCCGGGTGACTGCCTCAAGCCAGTCATCAGCTGCCTGGGGGTCTAGATCACCCCGGAACCTCAGAGGTCGCTACATCTGGAACTCGTGCTGCACACTCAGCCTGCGTGCAACCTCGTCCTGCACCGCCAGCACAACTACCTGCTCGACAGGTGGTGGCTCAACCAGTAGACCACCTGGAGGTGCAACCTCAGAACCTGCGCCATTCTCCACAGCCTCTACAGGGGGCGGGTCGTCTGCACAATCCTGCTGCGGAACCCACGCTGGCTGTCGTCGTGGAGGCATCCTGAAATACATTCAAGATGCACCACGGTCAAAGAGTATATCTGAAGAGCTGATTCAAGAAGGAAAAGGAAAACCCAAAAACCCATGCCTATATGATGCATGTGCCATTATGTCCTCGGGACCAGTGTACAAATTTCCTGAGTCGAAAGCCAGGTTATCAGAGTCTTGGTGTATGGATACGTCGGCCGCCGCACCAATACTGGAGTCTCTGGCCTGAAAGCCAAACTCGAAACATCATAACACCACCGCTATGCAACCCAAACAAAACTCACAGCTAGACCAACTACGCTCTGAGATCCCAATGGTGGAACCTGCTTTGATACCACTCTGTCACGACCTGACCCAATGGGGCTTGAGCCGCGACACCCCAAGCCCGCCTCCAATAGGCCAGGGGCTGGCGACCAGTTCCGAGTAGGCTATCACACACATGGGAAGCATTAGCCTAAGGTACCTGTATGAACGCACCCACAAACACCTCCATGAAATAGTGCAGAGATATATGAACTGAAAAGTAAAAGCATGCATACAATCTATCTCAATCCAGAGTGTAACAACAAAAGTACAAAAGGAAAAATAGGGCCCACCAAAAGAAAACCACAAAGCGCGTCCAACCAGCTCTGAAGAAGAGGAACGCTGCCACAAACACCCGCCGGAAAGCTCCCTCAGCACAACTCCGGTAAACACCCCTGTCAACTCGCTCACTAAGCTCCACCTTCTCCAGGTCCTCCTGGGACTCAGTCAAAAGGCATGTGGTCTGCACTGGACACAAACAAGTGCGGGCAAAGCCCGTGCAGGGGTGAGTATAAACATACTCATTAGGCACCCCAAAAACCCAAAACCCCAGGGAGCAACTGAAAGGCATCAGTCTGCTCAACCCAGCCACAGGGAACCCAGACGAGAGAGAAACTCTATCTCATGACCATCCTCAGCTAAACACAACTAGTCAGCTCAGCTCAGCTCAGGTGTATGCTTATACATACACCTTGAACAATCCAGATATACACAGCTCGCGCTACAAAGCCACAAGAGGTACCGACATCATCACCAGCAACTGCCACCAACCAGGAGAGTACACCACACGAACATTGTCAAACCAGATGACACTCATCCGAGAGATACACCCCATCGGATCCCAAAAAAACATCTCAGACGCTCACCCGAGAGACCACGCTCGTCGGATAACATCACTGACGAAACATTGCTGAAACACCATAACCACCAAACTCCTCGGATAGGGGATCACGGCTAGGGTCCGATAGGGGATACCAAGACCCACTCCGGTATACGTAGCTCACAGATTGGGGATCACTCCCAAGGTCCGATGGGGGATACCCCGACCCGATCTGGCATACGTAGTTCTCACAGATAGGGGATCACTCCCAGGGTCTGCTGGGGGATACCACGACCTGATCTGGCACTCAACAGAAGATTCACACTCAGATAGAGGATCATCGTCCATATAAATATGGACACGATGATACCGAAACTCTATCTGGTATAACTCGGGATTTAGGGGATCGAACCGACGATGCCGCAACCCTACAGAAACCACGTGCTGAGTAGGGGATCGCATAACCAACGATACCGCAACCCTATCGACACCAACCGCTGAGTAGGGGATCGTATAACCAACGATACTGCAACCCTACTATAAACATCATGCTGAGTATGGGATCATAAACCCGACGATGCCACAACCCTACTGTTAACGACCCACCGCGTAGGGGATCATATTCCCGATGGTGCCAGAAACCCTACGGGGTTAACCTGCTAGAGAGGGGATCGCCGCCCATGAATAAGTCGTCACATCGATACTAAGAAGCCGATCTAGGGTAAAGAATGCTAGAGGATCCGCTCCGGCCCCCAGAGGGATACCACAACTCTAACAGTTTAAACATCCCATCGAGAGGATCACAAACCCATTCAAAGGTTGTGATGCCACACGAACCCTCGTAGGAACGAACCAAGGGAGAACCTTCAACCACTGCCGGTCCAAACGTTTCTAACCCGAGCGACCCACCACAATGTGACACTGCGCACCTCCTAGGCCAAAACAGAGGCCACCATCGCGTTCCACGTGGAATAACACGCAGGATAGGCTGTTTACTCGCCCGAAATAGAGCACCGGTGAAAAAGGCACTATTCACCATAGCTAGCTCGTGCGAGACCCACACAACGATCTTGAAACCCATCGAGCGGAACATACCATGGCGATCCCCACGGAAAAACAAGCGGAATCGACTACTCGCTCGTCCGAAACAGACACCCGATGAAAAAGGCACTATTCACTGAAGCCAGCTCGGGTGGGGCCCACACCTGGATTCGGAAACTCATCGAACGGATCGCACAATTGCGATCCTCTCAAAAAAACACACAGGATCGACTATTCATCCACCAAAATCAGACTCATGGTGCAAAAGATGCGTTTCACCGCGAACACCGAACCCCGGCCTCGTGGGGCCCACACCCCATTCTCAGTCCCAACACCCAGAAACCATCTCTAAAGGTCTTTCGTTCCATCAGGGTCTCAACGCCACTGACGACACGTCAATCGGACGCTCCGGGTAGAAGTTGCAACGGCCCGAACTTGTAAAATAATAAAACAATATTATTTTTCGACGTTTCTAGCTCTCGGGCCACGATCCCGAACCTTTAAGCCCTCGAACCCACACCGGAGGTTCGCCTCGTTGTCAGGGTAGCGTCGCCACAAACGGCATGCAAATTCGTCTCCCGGATTTCAAAATACGAGGGTTTAAAGACCCCCGTATGGTAAAAGAGGCCGGACCGGCCGCCGCCGCCGGCCCGCACTTGCCGGCGGCCCTCGCCGCGCGCCGCCCGTGCTCCGCTGGACTCCGCCGGCGCCGGCGCCGCCGCACCGGCGGATCTTCCGCGGACCGCCGGGGGCTCCCGGTGGTTCGTTTTACGATCCGGAGGCGTCTACATGACCCTCGGGACCCGATCTATACTGCTACGACTTCAATTTGCAGAAAAAATGCAATAAAAACGGGATCGGGGGTTAAAACTCAAATCTGCCTACCTCGCGGGCGAAACGCCGACATTCTGCCTTAGATCCGTGCTCCAGAACATCCGTTGCGTGCTCCTGGAACGTCCGCCATCGAATTATGAGCTTGTGGGTGCTTCGTTTGCTCGATTCGGCGGAGCGGCGGCGAAGAATGGCGAAGAACGTCAAGAAGAACGATTACGGGGGGGGGGGGGCGCAGATATTTATATCAGCCGCCCAGCGGCGCCAAACCCGCCTCGGACAGGACACTCAATGCGAAAAAAAGTAAGGTCACCCCTAGGGTAAACGCGCCGTTCTGAACGCAATGGTGGTCTCAGATTTTCCATCCGAGACTCCGTTCAGAAGTTATGTGAGCCGATGCTCGCACACTAACATTGCTTCTTATTTACGGAAACGCCCCTGGTGGCGTTTCTCACCGTAGGCCCGCGCCCGCAAAGTTTACACCACGCCTAGGGTAAAAGGCACGTTCTGGAAGCAACCATGCCATCATATTTCCGTTCAAAGCTACCGTTTAGGAGATATCACACCCTCGCCACGTTCATTGTTTAAAAATACATAATATTTTTATAAAATTAATTCTGGGCACACCAGGCCTCGGAATCGCACGTCGTCTTCGCTCCTAGCTCTAGAATTATTCGTAGAAAAATTCCGAAGTCTGACAGGGCCAAAAACCCGAGTCGCTACATAAATACATTATTTTAATATTGTATTAAATTAAAATTTTATTTTAACAAAAACATTACAAAAAATTGATTGATATACTTGAATAAGAATCAACAACGTTCTTCATCTATTTAGTTCATTGAAATTAATATTTTATAGATTTATTTCATGATATAAAAAGAAAATTAACTCTAATAATATGCCCAAAATATTTTATTTTAATTATTTGTGAAGGTGACATTCATATCACTTTTCTAAGGGCCATTTCACCAAATATTTCAACTTTTTCACCATATGAACTATGAATTTATTTAAGTTATTATTTACATGGTGTAACATAACTAAAAGTTAATGAAGAATTTTATCATTTTAATTTTTTCATTGAAATCATAAAAAATATTATTCTTTATTGTGATGAATATAGAATAATTTTATTGATTAGATGGTCATGATCCATCATTAATCATTAAAAAATATTGGGTAATTATTACCCATTCAAATCCTACTTCACATTCTCCTCGAACGATTCTTGGAGGTAAGGCAACATATAAAACTATCCATGTCCCAATGTTGTGTAAAAAACTTAGTTAAGACATTGGTGATTGAAATATGACTTAACCATCGAATCCATAAAAAATTGAGTCTCTTATAGTTATTTTTCCTACCCTTACACCCTATGTAGGCTTAACAGGTATGATAGATATTTGCACCATGAATTTTCATTATTGTAGAACTTTTCCCAAGTTCAAGTATTACTATTGGAAACAAAAGCTTTTTAAGGATATTAACTTTGTCCAAATATTTTCATACTGTACTTATGGTATTACTTGAATATTTCTATAAAAAACATTCTTTAATATTTTCACATGTAACTTGATTACTGATTATTTAAATTTATTAATGTCTTCCACTAAATTATTAAAATCTAGAAACCATATGTACTACAATTGGAATACTATATATCTTTATTATTCTACTCTAAAGGATACATGAACTTATTCTCATTGTTAAAAAGTAATGGATACGTCAATACAATGAGAGTTCAAGGTAGGTGTTTGGCAAGCCAACCACATTAACTCATAGATCCATTATCTTTCGAGTGAAATCCGAAATTCTAAAAACATAAACATGATTCACTCAATTAATTACACTGATGATAAAATAATCTAGTTGTGGTCTTATTTTATGGATTCATTACTTTTTTCTACACATCACTCTCATAAAAAATCATAGTAGAAATAGTCAGCCTCAACTAGGGTTTATGATCACCTCTTACACCTGGTTGTGTTCATATTGAAAATATGAAAGGAATTTTTAGCATAATATTTCATTTATGTGTATTAATATTTCTAAAAGGATGTAATATTTTTCTATTAAATATGTGCATTGTTTTTTTCACTCTCACAGCTAAACACTAAAAAAATATAATGATTGCTTCTTTGTGAATTTTCCTTCTAATTATTCTATGAGATTCCCACTATAATTTGATTCCATAAAATAGAAATCAATTTATAAAGGATATAAATAACCTCACTATTCTTTGGAATTTAATATTTCTTGTCCCATTCAAACTCATTATATGAACCGTGTCCAAGGGGTATCATACCCGAGTTAAGTCTTTACTCATGAATAAACATGTCCATGATCTAGTGTATCGACTTATCATCTGGATTCCTCCTAATCATGTCATTGTACATGAGATACATCATCATCTACAATCATACATCAATACTCTCATGCATTCAAGGGGTCTCAGGAAACAAAATCCTCATACAGATAGTGATACAAGTGAGGAAATTTATAAATTTTGAATAAAATAGGATGATGCATAGATATTAAAAAAAAGCAACTACTTATTATCGACATCATAGAATGATAATAACTAATCAAATAAAATATCCATGAATATTTAAAGTGTCAGTCACAGCTCAAGACTATTCAATGAGTAAAGGTAATGTGTAATAAAAAATTATATGAAACAAAATTAAATATCAGGAAATTTCTGTAAATTAAAATAATTTTTTCAAATTAAATTTTTTTTCTTGTTAGTCAAAAAAAATTATTTATTCTTAAAATTAAATTTTTTAATAAATTTAATTTCTTTTCCAAAATTAAATTAATTTTTGTAATATTAAAATTATTATTTTTTATACAAAAAAATATTAATTTTAATTTTTATTAAATTAAAAACTATATGATCACATTAACCTCCACCTGAGCTGTAGAGACCCGATTCTTGACGTACATGAACATTACATTACTTTTGCAGAATACTTATTACATAGTAAAAACAAACACTCAAGGACCGTAATAGTTTGGTGTCTTTGGAAACTCAGAACATAATCCTCTAATTGTGGTGAAAGATCTTCAACATCTCCCATAAAGATCTTCCCCTTTTTTTTCTTACCTAAAACCTTTCATTAAATCCTATGGAAAAGAAAACATATAAAAGGGTGAGCTCAAATGCTCATTAAGGGTAATCATGGATAAAATAAAACAATTCACATACATTTGAACTTCAAAACATGAACATAATATTTAAACATAAAAATATTGAGCAATGATATTAATCATGGTAGTACGTAAGGAATAGATCATAAAGAAACATTAAGCATGATAAAATAGCTTGGGAATAAAACATATAATTGTTGCATCCATTAAGCACTTATAATGATTTCCATAGTAGCCAAGGCATTGCTTCCAAGACCATCTTAGTGGACAAAGTCCATTTCTGAATCGAGTTAACTCCTCGTTCCAGTCCTGTAATACTGAACCAGATTAACTTACCGTTCTAGCCATGTCTATCTCATGAGAAATAAATCTTTACACAATGCATTGGAGGGAGATATAGGTCCCACCCATCTCATAATGAAATCATTCTTACCTGTGCCACAAAATAAACATACCTCATTCATAAAAACCCAAAAAATAAAATTGGTTTCATAAACATCATCCCATCATCACATAATCCATATAACAGAAATTGATATCAATTCCGAATAATAGAAGTGAAACCTTGTAAATCATAGAGACATTATACTTGAAACATACACATATGAAATAATGTCATCTTAGATGGATAATGGTTTTGATAAAACACTTGAAATGAATTCTTGAGGAAAATATCCTTTCTTCTCCAAAATCATTTTCTTTTCACAAAATGTCATGGAATTTTAAAATAAAAGGATTTTGTTGAAAATAGTCATGAAATATTATGGAGGAATCTTCATGAAAATAAGGCTTTGTAAGACCGTAAAAATCCATTCATGTTGTATAAGTTAAAAAAAACATTCTTCTCGTACTTTTGCCGGAAAAGTCAAAAAGTACATCGTAAAAGAAATATTCCATACATACAATGTAGTAAAAGTAAAAAAAATGGGCAAAATGACATTAAACATAAATGAAACCATTTTTAGGAAACATGGACATGGATGATAGAAATAACCCCAGTAAATACTTACGAATAATAAATCTCGGATAAAAATGAGATTTGTAAAATTATCCCTTACCTTATGTCCGATATGCTTCATATGTATCTAAACCTCTTGTATAATGATTTAAATAATTTCATTTACTTATTAAATAATCATATTCATTGTTATGATATCATATATGGTTTACTTATGTCTTTATATTACCCGTTCTTTTGTAAATTCCATGTTAAAGAGTGTTTTGGGTAAAATCGTTTCATTTGTAATCCGTGTTTTGAATTGTAATTATTAATATGATTACTTAGATCATGATTAATTAATTCCAGAATATAAAAAATGATTTATATATAATATATATTCATATTATACATATATATAATAGATCGATAAATCGAAAGAAATACAACGTTCATGGAGACGGTAGGCCGTACGTAAGCATGAACGATGTTTTCATTTCCTTATTGAGTTGAATGGAATTAAGTAGATGAAATACATATTGTAACGACCCGAAATTTTGAATAAATCTTGTTTCATAATTTCATGTGTTATTTTTTTATACTAAAAAAAAATGTTTTATTTGATAAACATGATTATAAATAAAATGAGACCATTGGTTTTTGAGTGTTATATGACCATCGGTCAATATGACCTCCGTGAACAAAATGTTTTGATTATTGTCTCTAAATTTAAGTAATCTTGGTTAATTATTATAGAAAGAAGATTTGATGGCCTCACCTAGTAGCCTTGGGCCGATCGAAGCCCATCTAACAGAGCTTGGGAAGGAGGTAGCACCATTGGGCTTTGCTCTGGACCAAATCCAAGCCGAACTTCATCATGTGAAGCTAGAACGGAATCGCCTTCACGAGAAGTTCAAACTGATAGAAATTACTACTCGGGCAATGTTGACTGAGCCACCCCAAAATTCTATCACCCTAGCACACCTTACTCTTAGGTCCTATGCTGGTATTATAAGGGGTTATGTAACGAGACCGTAATTGCCTTGTGTAATCCTTGTTTTAAATAAAAATTGGGATTTCTTCTTATGATGAAGTTTATGAATTTTCAAATGACTGGATAAAAATAGTATGCATATTTTGATGAATTTTCAAAAGGATATTTTAAAAAAATGTTTGTGTAAAACTTAAATAACTTAAAATGTGTAATGATTCTCAAAAAATGGTCTTCTACAATTATGTTCAGTACGAAATTTAGAGTCTAATAAGATCAACATGATTTTTGATGAATAGTAAATTATGAATAGTGATTTTATGATTAGGATTAGTAATATGACCAAATGGATTAGTAATCTCACTTAAAGAAAGTTTTAAAATAATCTAGGCACCTTGATTAAGTAATGTGATTCAATAAAATGGTTAAATAACGGTTTCATAAATTATTATTCAAGTATTAGTTTTTTTCGGGTGAATAGTGTTTTTTTAATTAAAAATTTAATTAAAAATAATTATAAAATTATTTTTATAAAAAGGACTTTATTTTTGAACTCAGAGCATCGATATTATGTTATGGTAATTTTTGGAGATTTTTCTGAAAAAAATGAATTCTCGATGAATAGTGTATTTATTTAAAAATTTAATTAAAAATATTTGGAAAATTATTTTTATAAAATGGAGTTCATAAATGTAATTAGAGCATCTATATTAAGTTAAGGTGAAATTTTGGGATTTTTCTGAGAAAGATGAATTTTTCAGTGAATAGTAAAAATGCAGTTTTAGGGTTTCGGTATGTTTAATGACATCATAGTTGTGTCATGATGATGTCATGAGTTATTTTAAGGGTTGGCCGGCCAAGGGTGATGAATTATTGTTTTGGGGGCCCCATGTGGCCTAACTCCATGATAAATGCCAAGGGAGAGCACATGGGTTTGAGAAAAGCACATGTGAGGTGTCCCTTGGCCATTAATGTCTTGTCCCCTCACTTTCCCTATAAATACCAAGCCCTCCTCTCATCAATTCGACTCCCCACTCTTTCCCAACGAAGTTCTGGTCTCATTACCTCCCAAGGAGTCCTCCCAAGGTTCCCCCAAGCCCTCAAGGTCCCAACCTTTGAGGTTTAAGAGTTACATTTTAAGGTAAGGGATCCGACCCCTCTCTTTCTTTTCAAGTGATCTCTTTTATGTCATTCCTTTTATGCTCCATGTTCTTATTTTGGAGGATGTTCTTTTATACTCCTCTTACTGCCCTTTTTATGTTCATATGATGAAAGACCCCCTCTTACTCTCATCATTTCGTTTTAAGAAAGTTTAAGTGGCGCCGTTAGGCTGCCGAATTTTCAAGGGATTCATTCACCTCTCTCTTTTTCAAAGTTCTACTTTCATGTCAATTCTTTCACGTTCATTTTTATTATGTTGGGGTATGATCTCTATATTTATCATACTAGTCTTTTATGATCACATGATGAGAGACCCCATTTGATCTCTTCAATTCAGTATTTTGATGTCTTAAGTGGCGCCGTTAGGCTGCCGAATTTTTAAGTGGTTCTTCACCCTTCTCGTTTTGAAGTTCTACTTTCATGTCAATTCTTTCAAGTTCCTTTATATTATGTTGGGGTATGATCTCTATATCTATCATACTGGACTATTATGTTCATATGATGAGAGACCCTATTTGACCTTGTCAATTCAATTTTGTTGATGTTTAAGTGATGTCGTTAGGCTGCGGAATTTTCACAAGAGAAATCTTGTTTTGTTTTCTTCCTTTCGTGTTCTTCATTTCATATGGTATATTTTCAAATTTCATTACCATGTTCATAAATCCCGTATATTTTGTCCCTCTACTGTATGATGGGTCATTTATGAATGTTTGACCCATGTCCCCTCTTTTCTCAATATTTTCTAAAACCTTGTAACATAGCCATTATGCTGCAGAATTTTTCCCCTCAAAATGCCTCTCTTTTTTTCTCAAAAATTATTTTATGTTATAAAGTGAATACTCAAAGCTCTTATTTCTACAAGGGTATTCACATATATATCAAAATGTTCCATTTTAAATTCTGGGATTTACATACATGAGACCCGCTTCCCTTTCCGTGGGTTTAAAGTGCCGTAAAGATCATGTCATTAAAGCAGTTTTTAAAATGTTATGATTATAAAATGAAACCCATTTATTTTATGCTATATGGGTTATTTATGAAATGTTTGATGATGATATATGTGGCTCACATGATAATAAAGGCAAATTTAAGGGTGCGCCCTGATAGCGCTCCAATGCATTGGGTAAAGACTTAATCTCTAGAGATGACCATTTTAACGACGCCTTGGTGAATAACCTTGGTAATTTTGAACGACACCTTGGGGATGGACCTTGGTGAAACGAAACGATTGTCAATATTAAATGTTGCAGCCACATCTTCAAGTTATGAAAAAGTTTTATTTTTATTATGATATGCCCCATGATTTCATTTTCATGCCTTAAAGTTCTTTTCATGACTTTATTGATGTATCCCAAGTTCATATGTAAAATGTTTCACTTGTTTCCCTTGCTGGGCCTTCTGCTCACCCTTTCTTTTGATGTATGTCCCCAGGTTATGAGATTCAGTAATGAGCCTAGGGTGAACATGAGGAGAAGCCTTTCAAGTGTTTAAGAAGAATTCTTTATGTTGTTTTCATGTTTTAAGTTCCTGGTTTCCAAGACACTAAACCTTAAAGATCCTCGGTTTTGTGTAATGTAATGAAAGTTTATGTGATGAAAAGGTGGGATGCTATAGTTGGTATCAAAGGATGGTTTAGTTATTTGTGGAAATTAGGATATAAAAACTTTAGGAAGAACCCTATAGAAGAGTTTAAATATAGGAAATCTTCCTGGTATTTTGGTGAGTATTGAGTAAGGGGTTCCCAAGCAAATACATCCCTGTCTGGATACGAGCAGGTAGAGGTGGCTCTGGCACAGATGTACATAGGGGTAAAACCCGAAAACACCGCTTTGAGCTAGACTCGAACGGGAACTGGTACACGACAACGGGCCTTGCTGCACTCTTGGTTACGACACTCCCGGGGGATATGCTTTGGTAAATTCATAAGCTTAGTATGAACCATTGTTAAAGGAACAAAGATAAAATAAAATAAAGGTTTAAATAAGAATATATGATCATGGATAACCTAGAAGGGAACCTAGGGGATCACAAGTTAGGGTATACTTTACTTCTACATGTTATCCTTAGATGCTTTAAGTTTCTTTTCATGATTATTGGCTATGTATTTAAGCCCCCAATTATAGCTTCTTTTCTTAGTTAATGGCGGGAAATGGAAGAACATGTCCCAAAAACCAATGTGATAGGAAATGCTATGATTGCCGTATTAATACGACCGAGATGATTAGGGGATTAAAAGATGATTATTATTTTGGAAGACGTTCACTATTTTGAGGACCATATATGATCAAGGTAAATAGATTACTACGGTATTTTCATTGAGGAGTAAGGTTGATTTATATTTTGATTAATCAATGAATTTAAGTTGGACTTATTGTAATTTAGGTTACTTACGGGAATGATTAAACTATCTTGGGTAAAATATGTTTAGGTTAGCTATTTTTGTTATAAGATGTTAGGAGTGGTTGATGTTGTTTGGAGATGAACAATGAAGTTTATTTTGGAAGACTATGTTATCAAGTCCTTCTTGTATTTGGGTTTCAATCTTAGTTTTGTTTATTTCGAGGAATTTTAAGGACTGTTATTTATGGAATGGTCTATGATGAACTTTGGGTATTACCATGGAACATTTAAGATTTAAAATTAGTTTCCATTCCTATGGGATTCTTCCTTTTTGAAGAGTTGTTTAACCTTACCCTTTCTGTTTTGGGATAATGTTTAAAGATAGAAGAAATAGATAGTTAATCTTTTATGGATTATGTGATTCTCTAGAAGATGATTCTTGTGTTTTGATGAGACCAAGTAGTTTTGAATGCTCATCGTTTGGGGGAAAGGATTAGTTTTGGTAAAAACTTATTAAAGGGTGAAACTCTACATGAAGGTAGATATATTTCCTTATGTTTTTGTTCAATGTTGTAAATGAATTCCTCAAAATTATGAAAAGGAACGTAAAACAAAAACGTTGTTGGTTTACGTTTCCTACTAGGTAATCAAAGGCTGCTTACACACATCATAATTTTGGGATTTTCTGGTGGTTAAATTCCTCCTAATCATGTTTTCTATCACTCTCCTTTAGAACGTTACCCTTTGTTTTTTTCCTCCATGTCCATGTTTCCTACATGGAATCCTAGTATGAGTAAACTCGGGTGGCCTTTGTACGTCCTTTTCTTTCTTTTAAAGTAATAGTGTTACTGACTCTTTTTCTGATGTGGGACTTTCAATGAAATTTCTAAACCCAATTTAAAAAATTGCGAGGACGCAATTTCTTAAGGGGGGAAGATTGTAACGACCCGAAATTTTGAATAAATCTTGTTTCATAATTTCATGTGTTATTTTTTTTATACTCAAAAAATATGTTTTATTTGATAAACATGATTATAAATAAAATGAGACCATTGGTTTTTGAGTGTTATATGACCATCGTTCAATATGACCTCCGTGAACAAAATGTTTTGATTATTGTCTCTAAATTTAAGTAATCTTGGTTAATTATTATAGAAAGAAGATTTGATGGCCTCACCTAGTAGCCTTGGGCCGATCGAAGCCCATCTAACAGAGCTTGGGAAGGAGGTAGCACCATTGGGCTTTGCTCTGGACCAAATCCAAGCCGAACTTCATCATGTGAAGCTAGAACGGAATCGCCTTCACGAGAAGTTCAAACTGATAGAAATTACTACTCGGGCAATGTTGACTGAGCCACCCCAAAATTCTATCACCCTAGCACACCTTACTCTTAGGTCCTATGCTGGTATTATAAGGGGTTATGTAACGAGACCGTAATTGCCTTGTGTAATCCTTGTTTTAAATAAAAATTGGGATTTCTTCTTATGATGAAGTTTATGAATTTTCAAATGACTGGATAAAAATAGTATGCATATTTTTGATGAATTTTCAAAAGGATATTTTAAAAAAATGTTTGTGTAAAACTTAAATAACTTAAAATGTGTAATGATTCTCAAAAAATGGTCTTCTACAATTATGTTCAGTACGAAATTTAGAGTCTAATAAGATCAACATGATTTTTGATGAATAGTAAATTATGAATAGTGATTTTATGATTAGGATTAGTAATATGACCAAATGGATTAGTAATCTCACTTAAAGAAAGTTTTAAAATAATCTAGGCACCTTGATTAAGTAATGTGATTCAATAAAATGGTTAAATAACGGTTTCATAAATTATTATTCAAGTATTAGTTTTTTTCGGGTGAATAGTGTTTTTTTAATTAAAAATTTAATTAAAAATAATTATAAAATTATTTTTATAAAAAGGACTTTATTTTTGAACTCAGAGCATCGATATTATGTTATGGTAATTTTTGGAGATTTTTCTGAAAAAAATGAATTCTCGATGAATAGTGTTTTTATTTAAAAATTTAATTAAAAATATTTGGAAAATTATTTTTATAAAATGGAGTTCATAAATGTAATTAGAGCATCTATATTAAGTTAAGGTGAAATTTTGGGATTTTTCTGAGAAAGATGAATTTTTCAGTGAATAGTAAAAATGCAGTTTTAGGGTTTCGGTATGTTTAATGACATCATAGTTGTGTCATGATGATGTCATGAGTTATTTTAAGGGTTGGCCGGCCAAGGGTGATGAATTATTGTTTTGGGGGCCCCATGTGGCCTAACTCCATGATAAATGCCAAGGGAGAGCACATGGGTTTGAGAAAAGCACATGTGAGGTGTCCCTTGGCCATTAATGTCTTGTCCCCTCACTTTCCCTATAAATACCAAGCCCTCCTCTCATCAATTCGACTCCCCACTCTTTCCCAACGAAGTTCTGGTCTCATTACCTCCCAAGGAGTCCTCCCAAGGTTCCCCCAAGCCCTCAAGGTCCCAACCTTTGAGGTTTAAGTGTTACATTTTAAGGTAAGGGATCCGACCCCTCTCTTTCTTTTCAAGTGATCTCTTTTATGTCATTCCTTTTATGCTCCATGTTCTTATTTTGGAGAATGTTCTTTTATACTCCTCTTACTGCCCTTTTTATGTTCATATGATGAAAGACCCCCTCTTACTCTCATCATTTCGTTTTAAGAATGTTTAAGTGGCGCCGTTAGGCTGCCGAATTTTCAAGGGATTCATTCACCTCTCTCTTTTTCAAAGTTCTACTTTCATGTCAATTCTTTCACGTTCATTTTTATTATGTTGGGGTATGATCTCTATATTTATCATACTAGTCTTTTATGATCACATGATGAGAGACCCCATTTGATCTCTTCAATTCAGTATTTTGATGTCTTAAGTGGCGCCGTTAGGCTGCCGAATTTTTAAGTGGTTCTTCACCCTTCTCGTTTTGAAGTTCTACTTTCATGTCAATTCTTTCAAGTTCCTTTATATTATGTTGGGGTATGATCTATATATCTATCATACTGGAATCTTATGTTCATATGATGAGAGACCCTATTTGACCTTGTCAATTCAATTTTGTTGATGTTTAAGTGATGCCGTTAGGCTGCGGAATTTTCACAAGAGAAATCTTGTTTTGTTTTCTTCCTTTCGTGTTCTTCATTTCATATGGTATATTTTCAAATTTCATTACCATGTTCATAAATCCCGTATATTTTGTCCCTCTACTGTATGATGGGTCATTTATGAATGTTTGACCCATGTCCCCTCTTTTCTCAATATTTTCTAAAACCTTGTAACATAGCCATTATGCTGCAGAATTTTTCCCCTCAAAATGCCTCTCTTTTTTTCTCAAAAATTATTTTATGTTATAAAGTGAATACTCAATGCTCTTATTTCTACAAGGGTATTCACATATATATCAAAATGTTCCATTTTAAATTCTGGGATTTACATACATGAGACCCGCTTCCCTTTCCGTGGGTTTAAAGTGCCGTAAAGATCATGTCATTAAAGCAGTTTTTAAAATGTTATGATTATAAAATGAAACCCATTTATTTTATGCTATATGGGTTATTTATGAAATGTTTGATGATGATATATGTGGCTCACATGATAATAAAGGCAAATTTAAGGGTGCGCCCTGATAGCGCTCCAATGCATTGGGTAAAGACTTAATCTCTAGAGATGACCATTTTAACGACGCCTTGGTGAATAACCTTGGTAATTTTGAACGACACCTTGGGGATGGACCTTGGTGAAACGAAACGATTGTCAATATTAAATGTTGCAGCCACATCTTCAAGTTATGAAAAAGTTTTATTTTTATTATGATATGCCCCATGATTTCATTTTCATGCCTTAAAGTTCTTTTCATGACTTTATTGATGTATCCCAAGTTCATATGTAAAATGTTTCACTTGTTTCCCTTGCTGGGCCTTCTGCTCACCCTTTCTTTTGATGTATGTCCCCAGGTTATGAGATTCAGTAATGAGCCTAGGGTGAACATGAGGAGAAGCCTTTCAAGTGTTTAAGAAGAATTCTTTATGTTGTTTTCATGTTTTAAGTTCCTGGTTTCCAAGACACTAAACCTTAAAGATCCTCGGTTTTGTGTAATGTAATGAAAGTTTATGTGATGAAAAGGTGGGATGCTATACATATAAATAAATCCAGTAGCTTTATAATGTCATATATTTCATTATTATTGCTTATATATACTTTATAATCAATCATAAATGGTTAACATGGAGATTGAATCTCATCGCGTCGTGGAGACGGTAGTCTGTACGTACGCACGCGCGATAATATCATTCCCATAATTATTGAATTGAATTGGAGTGGAAGAAACAATATATAAGAATCAGTATGATGTTATATTAACTATGTATAGTTATTATTTACACCATTATACCCATCAAAGTACGCTGGTGTTGGAAAAAAATAGATTACACCACGGCGTGAAGGTGGTATTCCGTACGTACGCACGCGTGGTGATTTAATTTTCCGTAGGATGGATAGATGGTGAAATAGGGTTGTTTCATACATATAATAACATATCAGTATATGAGTGATACTTATGTTATTACTTCATAATAAACAACTAAATAATAAGAAGTAGAAGAAGAAATAAAGTTGAAAGAATTGGTAACGGACATTACCTCTTCTTTGAAGCGCCTCTTTGAGACCTCCTCTTAGGGCACTAAAATTGGTCTTTGAAGAAAACCAAGACCTCTAGGATGTTTCTATGGAAGTGTAGAATATAATTTTTCAGGGTTTTTCGGATCTTGAAGGCTCAAATTGGTGTGAGGAAGGGAGGGAGGAGGTGCCCTTTTATAAGGGAGGAGAGGGGCACCTTCAGAAATCTTAAAAATATTAATTTATAATAAATCTAACCCCCCTTAAAAACCTCCAAAAATGACTCATATTCGAATATTAGATAAGAAAAGGTTGTAATCTCATCAACCAATTGAATTTAGACATGTTAGGAATTTATTTTAAACATTATCAACTTGAGTTATCCTTATTTAATCAATTTAATTTTATTTGTGGTAATAATATTCTAAATTTTAAATTATAACAATTAATAACTTATTTGTAGTTAAATATCCATAATTTGATACTTAATAACATTTTAAGCCATATAATTTTAAATTTATAATTTTTAAATATTTTTGTGATTTTTAAACAATTTTATATTATGTTATTTTTATAAAATAACAATAGTGTCAATTTTGACACTATTAATTTATTTGAATTTAAATAAAATAAATACAGAAGATATGTTTTAACTATAAGCTTTAATAGATTAATAAAATGTCATATGTATATATAAAATTAGTGGATCACATTAAATAGTTCATATAATATTTATTTTATTATTTTTAAAACCATTTATTTGGTTTATCTCTTAACAAAATAAATACTACAACATTTTTGTATAATTATTTTATATACTTATTTGTTGCATAAAAATTAAAAATAAAATCCTATGATGATGATAAATATATTAAATTTCAAAATAATACTTTTAATCTAATTTATCATCTTAAATTCACAGTATTTTAATTGTTATATTTATTAAATTATGAAGGTGACAACATTGGAATTATTTAAAATAAAATAATATAACTGTCATTATCGCTTTTATAAGGTTCCAAATAGTCAATTATTAGACCATTGGATTATTATGGTTTATAGTTACATGACCAATAAGTTTTGGTCAGGGTTCTGTGCATTTTATGGTCACTATTAGTTTAATAAAAACTATATTTTTGATTTTTCACTAGATAAACAATTTCTGCATCACTATTGTTTCATAATTAATGATAATTATTTAATATCTAAAAATTATAAATAAACTCATATGATGTAGATACATTTATTAGCTTTCTTGAGACTATTAATGTTTGAAGTTTCATGAAGTTTATCACTAAATTAAAATTAATATACTTATAAGATTTAAGAGAGTGACATGTTGTCACTTTCTTTGGTTTTAATAATAATTAATTTATTTTCATGGAAAAAAGTCTATTAAATGATTCTAATCCGACCCTTAGGTGATATGGGTTTACTTTTTGTCATCCAATAGAATTTTGACATTTTTTAGGGTAATTTTATAATATTATATTTACCAATAATTACCCGATTTACCTTTAACTATGGTAAATAAAATTTACCGTAGTTACTATTCATAATTTCCATATATAAAATGTAGCCTATTAACATAATTTGGTCCCACTGATTCCAAATATGGAATCCGTTTTTCGAAATTCAATACACAAAATTTGATGAAATTAAATTAAAATTATTCACGTTGTCGAAAGAAAACGAGTTTTTGATTTAAAACATTGCAAAAGATTGAATTGATTTAACCTACGAATTTAAGGTAAAATCAATGCTAATGACATAAATTATATTAAATGGTAAAAATATATTCTATTTATACTTTAAAAACATTCAATATTATAATTTAACAAAATAAATTATTGCGATGAAAAAAGTTTTTTTTAATTAAAATATAGCGTGTTTTTACTATTAATCAAAAAATGAAAGTTTCTAGAAAAATACCAAAAATTAGGCCTAAGATATATTTGATATTATGAATTCAAAAATGATGTTTATTTTACCAAATTAAAAACATATCAGTTACATTAACTAATTTATAAATTAATTCCCGTCGTCAAAACAAATATCGTGTTTTTAAGAGATAATAACTATCAAATGATTGACACTTGTTTATGTCTGGTTTAAAGGCGAAATTACATCGAATGAACAAAGTTTTATTAAATTATAAAAATATATTCTATATATACTTTAAAACCACTCAAATTAATAATTTATCACTATTAATTATTTCGATTAAAAAGGTTGTTTTTAATTAAAATTTTGGAATTTTCACTATTCATCAGAAAATGAAAGTTATCCGAAACGTACCAAAATTTCACCCCAAGCTAATTTTGATATTACAAATCCAAAAATGAAGTCCATTTTAAATGATAATATTTATAAAATTTCAAAAAGTGGGTATTACTATTCATAACGGTTAGTTCATAATAATATTATAATAACATATCATTGTTTAGTAAAACCCGGTATTGCGTAAAACACACGCTATCGATGAAGTTCACGATTTCGTGTAATGTAAGCCAAGTCAGGGTTGTGTAAAGTGCAAGACTCTTTTTTTTGTTTCGTTATAACAGAATCTAACCATTTTTTTCATTTATACATTGAATATATATATATACACTCAATGTTGCGTTGAATGACTATTATCAAACGAACTTGAAATTGTGTGTAACACAATCTAAGAATAGTGTTGCGTATACTGCAAGCTAATACGGTGTTGCATATAGCGCAAGATAATATTGGTGTATCGTACAACAGAATATATGAAAGAAATTAAAAAGAATATTTCTTATAAAATCTCGGGTTATTACATTCTACCCCCTTAAAATGAATTTCGCCCTCGAAATTCGTCATGGTTATAAATGGTTTTCTACTTGAAAGTTTCTTTAATTGAAACTCACATCGTAAAAAGGAATACTAAAACTTATCTAAAAAAACTAAAGTATGAAATGTAACGGTTACCCAAATAAACTAATCATTGAGTTTCCACATAGGAGAACATATGTGAAAATATGGATATGGAAGAGAAATATAACAATCATGTTTTGATAGAGAGTGTTAGAGAACATGGCTATGAAAAAGTCAACAATCACAAAGCCATATATTTGTTATGATCTAGGGTACCATCTGATTCATCAGATATAAGGGCACTAGGAAAACATTTTTGGTTTTCAAGATCATTTCCCTAAAGTAAATGAATTAAAAGAAATACTTACATGAATTTGGTACAATCTCACTAGTTTTTGTGAATTGAACAATTTACACTTAATCTCTTAATGAAATAAGTTGAATTTTTTATTCGTGAAGCGTTATCAGATCATGTGATTGAATGATGGATCATTCCATCTGTTTCAAACAAAAGTTAGCAAAAGTTATAAGTCCATCTTATGGTTAGATTAATTGTATATGGTTTCAAAAATGAACTTATACTTCATATATCATACCGCTTAATAAAATAAAACTAGTTTCTACTAACCAAGGACTTCATGTAGGCCAGTGGTAGGCGATAAAGGCCAGTTGCACTTCGGTTGTGGGTTCTATTCCCACAGCCTTGTCTGACGCGATGGGCTGTCGCCCGTCCTGCAGGTTGTCCTTTTTCTAAAATTATATTACTATAACATCCAATCAATAATATCGAAAAAAAACTTCTATCCTTAAACAATACTAACTTATGTCCAACATAATCCATTCCAATCTTTAGGATTATCCATAATACTGCATTCCACTCTCATAATATAGTGAAAAAGATTTCCAGAGATTTAATACTATTGTTGATCCCCATATATCATAAGATATTTCTTGTTGGTCACATTCCAAACATTTGAAGGCCTTAATCATGTATTCTATTGAAAAATGAATACCCATTGAACCTTAGTGAAAACATGAATGCAGTAAAAAGTTAACACTTTCCACATACCAAAATCCTCAAAATTCTATATACTCAAACCATGATATCACTTAGTCCTTATATCAATCATAATCTCATGAATACAATCAAACATATCATTATCTTCTTATTCCATCATTATGCACATATCATCTACTTTACAAAAATATATGAATAACCTTCCATGGTTACTGGTACCATTCAACATATACTTTCAAATACTTTTAAGAAAAACAATAGTTTAACAATCCTTAGATTATTCTTTATTCCATAGTACCATTAACTATACAACATAACTCTCGATAAACAAACAATCATTACACTACCTTCTCAAATAACTGACTGAGCTTCAACACTTATTTCAGCTCATATATCATTTGTAGTCTTCTCATCATCATCCACATAAATACTACCCATATGACCATGCTGATTCTATTTATGAGATTTTCTATTAGGGCATTGGTTTGCATAATTCCCATGCATTCCACATTTAAAACATTTAACCATTGTTGATATCGTAGCAAAATCATTATCCTCATCCATGGTGTTAACTAAACCTTTTCCTTTGCACTTACTGGCTTTGTGTCCTTCTTTTCCACTCCCAAAGCATCTTCCAGTTCCTTTGAAACAATCTCCCCGATGCCTCTTCCCACATGATTGACATGATGGAAATTGAACTTTCTTTCCTCTATGATCATCATGAAACACCATCTTTCTCTTATTATCTGAGTTGGGAAACATACCAAAGTTGAGATTATTGATCATATAATGAGATTGATGATTAGGCATAATAACGATGTTTGGACTTCCAAATCCCGTTTCATTTGGTTGCTCATGAAGAATATCATTCCATTGTCCGTCAAATCCTCCATTATCATGAATCTTCCTGTTTCCAGCCATTTTCTAAAACCCAAAAAGAATAGTGTGAGAGGAAAACATCATGCTTGGTAAAAAAACATAGTAAAGGGGGAGTTCCCTCAATATCTAACATCTTAGGTTAAATTCTATGATCGTTACCGTAGTTCTAGGACTATATCCTATACGTATACTTATCCTTAGGAATATCTCTAGACATACCTTATAAATATCTCTAGGGATCTCACTAATGTTTTCACATCCTAGTTTCCAAAGGTTGACTAAACCTTTCCTCTGATACCAACTGTAGAGACCCGATGCTTGATGTACATGAACATTACATTACTTTTTCGGCATACTTATTACATAGTAAAAACCAACACTCAAGGACCATAATAGTTTAGTGTCTTTGGAAACTTGGAACATAATCTTCTAATCGTGGTGAAAGATCTTCAAAATCTCCCATAAAGATCTTCCCCTTTATTTTTCTTACCTAAAACCTTTCTTTAAATCCTGGGGAAAAGAAAACCTATAAAAGGGTGAGCTCAAAAGCTCATTAAGGGTAAGCATGGATAAAATAAAACAATTCACATACATTTGAACTTCAAAACATGAACATAATATTTAAACATCAAAATCATGAGAAATGGTATAAATCAAGGTAGTACGTAAGGCATAGATCATAAAGAAACATTTAGCATGATAAAATAAAATGGGAATAAAAAATGTAATTGTGGCATCCATTAATCACTTGTAATGATTTCCATAGTAGCCAAGGCATTGCTGCAAGACCATCTTAGTGGACAAAGTCCCTTTCTGAATCGAGTTCACTCCTCATTCCAGTCCTGTAATACTGAACCAGATTAACTTACCGTTCCAGCCATGTCTATCTCATGAGATATAAATCATTACCCAATGCATTGGAGGGAGATATAGGTCCCACCCATCTCATAATGAAATCATTCTTACTTGTGCCACAAGATAAACATACATCATTCATAAAAACCCAATGAATAAAATGTGTTTCATAAACATCATCCCATCATCACATAATCCATATAATAGAAATGTGTATCATTTCATAATAATAGAAATGAAACCATGTAAATCATAGAGACATTATACTTGAAACATACACATATGAAATAATGTCATCTTAGATGGATAATGGTTTTGATAAAACACTTGAAATGAATTCTTGAGGAAAATATCCTTTCTTCTTAAAAATCATTTTCATTTCACAAAATGTCATGCAATATTAAAATAAAAGGATTTTTTTGAAAATAGTCATGAAATCTTTTGGAGGGATCGTCATGAAAATAAGGCTTTATAAGACCGTAAAAATCCATTCATGTTGTATAAGTTAAAAAAACATTATTCTCGTACTTTTTTCGGAAAAGTCAAAAAGTACCTCGTAAAAAAAAGATTCCATACATACAATGTATTAAAATTTAAAAAAATGGGTAAAAATGACATTAATCATACATGAAACCATTTTTAGGAAACATGGACATGGATGATAGAAATAACCCCAGTAAATACTTACGAATAAGCAATCTCGGATAAAAATGAGATTTGTAAAATTATCCCTTACCTTATGTGCGATATGCTTCATATATATCGGAACCTCCTGTATAATGATTTAAATAATGTCATTGACTTATTATAGAATCATATTCATTGTTATGATATCATATATGGTTTACTTATAACTTTATATTACCCGTTCTTTTGTAAATTCCATGTTAAAGAGTGTTTTGGGTAAAATCGTCTCATTTGTCATCCGTGTTTTGACTTGTAACTATTCATATGATTACATAGATCATTATTACTTAATTCCAGAATATAAAACATGATTTATATATAATATATTTTCAGATTATACATATATATAACAGATCGATAAATGGAAAGTAATACATCATTCATGGAGACGGTAGGCTGTACGTACGCATGAACGATGTTTGCATTTCCTTATTGAGTTGAATGGAATTAAGTAGATGACATACATATACATAAATCTAGTAGCTGTATAATGTCATAGATTTCATTATTATTTCTTATATACACTTTATAATCAATCTTAAATGGATAACATGAAGAATGAATCTCATCGTGTCGTGGAGATGGTAGTCCGTACGTACGCACGATCGATGATATCGTTCACATAATTATTGAATTGAATTGGAGTGGATGAAAAAATATATCAGAATCAGTATGATGTTATAATAAATATTTATTGTAATTATTTACACTATTATACCCATCCAAGTATGGTGGTGTTGGAAAAAAACAGATTACACCACGGTGTGGAGACGGTATTCCGTACGTACACACGCGTGATGATTTCATTTTTCGTAGGATGGATAGATGGTGAAATGGGGTTGTTTCATACATATAAAAACATATCAGTATATTAGTGACACTTATTTTATTACTTAATAATGAAACAACTAAATAATAAGAAGTAGAAGAAGAAATAAAGTTGAAAGAATCAGTAACGGACATTACCTCTTCTTTGAAGCGCCTCTTTGAGATCTCCTCCTAGGGCACTAAAATTGGTATTTTAAGAATACCAGGACCTGTAGGATGTTTATAGGGAAGTGGAGAAGATAATTTGGCAGGGGTTTTCCGATCTTGATGGCTCAAATTGGTGTGAGGAAGGGAGGGAGGAGGTGCCCTTTTATAAGGGAGGAGAGGGTCACATTTAAAAATCTTAAAAATAATAATTTCTAATAAATCTAACCCCACTGAAAAACCTCCAAAAATGACTCATATTAGAATCTTAGATAAGCTAAGGTTGTAATCTCATCAACCAATATAATTTAGACATGTTAGGAATTTATTTTAAACATTATCAACTTGATTTATCCTTATTTAATCAATTTAATTTTATTTGTGGTAATAATATTATAAATTTTAAATTATAATAAATAATTACTTATTTGTAGTGAATTATCCATAATTGGATACATAATAACCTTTTGGACTATATAAATTTAAATTTATAATTTTTAAATATTTTTGTGATTTTAAAACAATTTTATAATATGTTATTTTTATAAAATAACAATAGTGTCAATTTTGACACTATTTATTTATTTGAATTTAAATAAAATAAATACAGGAGATATGTTCTAACTAGAAGTTTTAATATATTCATAAAATGTCATATGTATCTATAAAATTATTCTATCACATTAAATAGTTCATATAATATTTAGTTTATTATTTTTAAAACCATTTATTTGGTTTATCTATTAATAAAATAAATACTACAACATTTTTGTATAATTATTTAATATACATATTTTTTGCATAAAAATTAAAAATAAAATCCTATGATGAAGATAAATCTATTACCTTTCAAAATAATACTTTTAATAGAATTTATCATCTTAAAATCACAATATTTTAATTTTTATATTTATTAAATTATGAAGGTGACAACTTTGGCATCATTTAAAATAATATAATATAAGTGTTATAATCGCTTTTATAAGGCTCCAAATGGTCAAATATTAGACCATTGGATTATTATGGTTTATATTTACATGACCAATAAGTTTTGGTCCGGGTTTTGTGCATTTTCTGGTCACTATTAGTTTAATAAAAACTATATTCTTGATTTTTCACTAGATAAACAATTTCTGCATCACTATTGTGTCATAATTAATGATAATTATTTAATCCCTAAAAATTATAAATAAATTCATATGATGTAGATAATTTTTTTAGATTTCTGGAGACTATTCATGTTTGAGGTTTCATGAAGTTTATCACTAAATTTTAATTATTATACTTATAAGATTCAAGAGAGTGACATGTTGTCACTTTCATTGTTTGTAATAATAATTAAGTTATTTTCATGGACAAATGTCCATTAAAAGATTATAATCCAACCCTTAGGTGATATGGTTGGACTCATTCAATTGAATTTTGGAATTTGTTAGGGTAATTTTATAATATTATATTTACCCTTAATTACCCGATTTACCTTTAACTATGGTAAATAAAATTACCGTAGTTACTATTCATAATTTTCAAAAATAAAAAGTAACCTATTAAAATAATTTGGGCCCACTTATTCCAAATATGGAATCCATTTTTCGAATTTCAATACAAAAAAGTTGCAGAAATTAAATTAAAATTATTCCCATTGTCGAAAGAAAACGGGTTTTTGATTTAAAACATTGCAAAAGATTGAATTGATTTAACCTACGAATTCAAGGTAAAATAAATTCTAATGACATACATTATATTAAATGGTAAAAATATATTCTATTTATTCTTTAAAACCATTCAATATTATAAATTAACCATATAAATTATTGCGATGAAAAAAGTTGTTTTTAATTAAAATATAGTGTGTTTTTACTATTCATCAAAAAATGAATGTTTCCAGAAAAATACCAAAAATTTGGCCAAAGATATATTTGATATTATGAATTAAAAAATGATGTTTATTTTACAAAATTCAAAACATATCAGTTACTTTAACTAATTTTAAAATTAATTCTCATCGTCAAAACAAATAGCGTGTTTTTAAGAGATAATAACTATCAAAAGATTGACACTTGTTTATGTCTGGTTTAAATGTGAAATTACATCCAATGAACAACATTGTATTAAATTGTAAAAATATATTTTAAATATACTTTAAAACCACTCAAATTAATAATTTATCACTATTAATTATTTCAATTAAAAAGGTTGTTTTTAATTAAAATTTAGTAATTTTCACTATTCATCAGAAAATGATAGTGATCCGAGAAGTACCAAAATTTCACCCTAAGCTAATTTTGATATTAGGAATCCAAAAATGAAGTCCATTTTAAATTATAAAATTTATAAAATTTCAAAAAGTGGGTATTTCTATTCATAACGGTTAGTTCATAATAATATTATAATAACATATCATTGTTTAGTAAAACCCAGTATTGCGCACAACACATGCTATCGAAGAAGGTCGCGATTGCATGTAATGCAAGCCAAGTCAGGGTTGTGTAAAGTGCAAGACTGCTTTTGTTTTCGTTATAACATAATCTAACCATTTTTTCATTTATACATTGAATATATATATATATATACTCAATGTTGCTTTGAATGACTATTATCAAACGAACTTGAAATTGTGTGTAACTCAATCTAAAAATAATGTTTCGTATACTGCATGCTAATACGGTGTTGTGTATAGCGCAAGATAATCATGGTGTATCGTACAACAGAAGATATGAAAGAAATTAAAAAGAATATATCTTATAAAATCTCGGGTTATTACATGAGCAGTTAATGGTCGGTCTGAACATGTGGAGGCCCACTCTAAATGAGTTCAATCTAGTGCAGTGGTGTTATGGTATAGGCCAACCTGCCCTAATAAGTTTTGAGTTGTGTTAATCCATCTATGCCTAATGCATGGCGTATCAGATTCGATAAAACCTATGAAAACCATGTATGTTGGCTGAGCTGTGGCTAGTGGTGATGATCCAGTGATGGGAGGGGAGCACCTGATAGCATAAGGGCTCAACAATGGGCTCGTGATGGTCTAATGAAATGGATATGGTTTTCTTAGGGGACATATGGAGGTGGTTATTTTTGGATGAATATGTGGTGACCACAGGGTCAAACGGCCATCATGTGTGATCGGACGGAAGTGACAACAGATAGTAACATTTTCTAAATTGCAAGTATTAGCATGGTGGATGTGTTTTAGTCCATACCTCGAAGTGGTAGGCCTAAACAATTATGAATGAGGATCGCTATGAAGGCTCTCAAGGCTGTATTTCCTACCAAATCAGCACATTAATGAGAAGGTTTAGTCTACATGGTAAATTGGTAGGTGGTTAAGGGGGTCATTCCATTCTAGTTCATCGGAGGGTAATAATTCCCAAATGTGGTGGGTGATAGAATAAATATTTTCATAATTTGATAGTATAATATCTCTTCCCAAAAAATTTTAATTTTAAAAATATCCAACAACATTTTTAAAAAATTCTATATTATTTATTAAAAAAAATTTAAGTCCATGCCCCCATTTCAAGATGCGCACAAGACAGGAAACATTTTTTATTTGCCACTATATCTTTATTATGTTGCTGTGAATTAAAATATTGTGTGGAAAATAATGTCACTATAAGGAACTATTTTAGTAATTAGTATACGACCACATAATTTTAAGGCCCCATCCTTGAAAATTACATAATCTGGAATTAAGATAATATTTCACATTGGGGATCTTTTTTAGGTTTAGAGTGTTAGAGAATTAAACGATAACATATTACATTACATATCGAATATTACAATGTATAATCTTCTACTAAGTATCCATTTTTTTATAAATAAAAACTCATAAAAAATAGTCATGTCTTGTTCCATATTATAGATAGCATTACTTTTCCATAACCTCATCCTTGACCCTATTCATCTTTATGTACTGTGAAAAAAATTTAAAAAAAAATGGGATGAGAATAAAAATATCAATAAGGCATACATAAAGAAGGAAAACAATTAGTTTTCCAAAAAACCAGTAAACCATGAAAACATTTTCATAAGATATACTTTTCACTTTTATGAAGTAGTAAATACTCTTTGCGGAATAAAATATCATTGATTACCTTTTGTAACAAAAATATTACCATAAAACTCATAGAAAGAACACATTACATATAAAGTTAACTTGAGACATAAACATACGTAAATGGAACAAAAATAAGGTTAACATCCACACATGTAAATAAATTTATTAGCCATATGGCCGACTTCAATACCCAATGCATTGGAGGTTATAACTTAACCACCATCCTGGTTTACCACAGCACCACCTGTCATTTGATTTATCACGCAACCACTTTTCAAAAGTCCATGTACCATTATAAAATCAGAACACATAAAATAATGAAAATTTAGACATTTCACTAATAATATTTCATTTTCAATCAGAAGAAATAATTTCAAGATATTAAAAAATCATTCAATTTCAAAAACCATTTTCAATACCAGAATACCCAAAAACAGAATAAGTGATTTCTTTTCTTTTTGTAAAAAACCATTAAGGCTTATAAAGGATGCTAACTAACTATTACGACGGCAGATAGGTCATTGTCACTGCAAATATTAAAAACATTCTTTATGTCATTTAGTAAATCAATTCATAAAAAAAGATTCCATTTGAATAAAAATACATGCCAATGGAGTTGATACACCATATAAAAGAATGTCATGTATAAATCAAAATATGCCTCAATGAAATGTTATTGAGACGAAGTCCCATACCACTTGTGAAAATGATTGAATAAAAAAAAATTATAGAATAACAATAATAAATTCTTATAATATTAAGATAATAAGGAGATTCATGATATAATTTGTCAAAGGGAAGTATATACACCACAAAAAAGTGAATTGGTGTATAACAACAAATAAATATCAATGGAATGTAAATTGAGACAATGTCCCTTACAAATATCATATTATTATATTAATGATGAATAATTGAGATAATGATGTGTGAAAAATATAAATACACCCAATATAAGTAAATATTAAGTGTAAAAAATCAGAGGTCATTTACACATATTTATAGAAATACATAACCATGAAGTAAAAGTTTAGCGAAATGAATTGAAATTGGGTTAAGAGGTTCTCTTATAGAAATTTGACAGCCTAACAGCCTCACTTTAAAATCCAAAAAATAATTTGATGAGATCGAAAAGGGTATCTCATCACTTGGATATACAATTTACAGTAATAATGATATGTAATAACATATCCCAACACAATAAGATGTAAATTAAAAGATATAACAAAAAAATAAGTCTTCTAAAAAGTGGAGGGTGAAGGGTTCCCATATAGATTTGGTAACTTACAAAACACAAACGAAATGAAAGAAGGATCATAAAATGAATATGTAAGTACCCATAAATAAATGTATATTAAAAAATGAATACAATCATGGTCAGTACATATACAACACAAAAGAAAACAGTGCCAAATATAGCATGAATCTCATGGGAACAAAAAGTGAGTGGAAAACCCCTTACCATGTTGTAATCAATCGAGTCGTATGAACAAAAGTTAATAACCACCAAATGAATAATAAAATACCATGAATATTATGAGAGTCATGATAATATATTTCAAATTTAATTACACAATACTCCACATTCAATACATAAGAGATGAATAATGGAAATCTCATAGAATTAAAAAATAGATAAAAACCCCTTACTTTGTGTCTGGCATGACCCATTCGTTATTTAATTTCATTATAAAAAACATAAGTAAATTTATAATTGATTAAGAAAAGTTTTATATTTCTTAATTCCTTTTATATTAGTTATTACCATGTTATAAACATTATGTAATCATTTAAGTTAATAATGGTCCTTTTGTCGGTATTTGCTACTTGAGTCAAAAATGAATTTCTTATGATTACATGTTTTACATGTGGTCAAAAGTCCATTATCTCCATAATTATATTAATTATTTAGATATCTTATACATCATATATATCTAGTATATATATATATATTTATAATAGTACATAACTGTTGGCTGGAGTGGACACTCAAGATGGGGGGTGAATTGAGTTCCAATTAAAATTTCTATTTAAAAACCTTTACCAAAATCCCCCAATTTAGAATACTCATTGAATTTTAGTGAATTTGAACTAAAGAAAACTTTTAGTTAGGTTCTCAAGGGATTCATTAATCCCCAGGTAATAAAATCAGAAGATTAGATTAGTTTTTGAAACTATCCTAATGATTTACAAATAATTCAAACACTTTCTAATTCAATTATCAGAGTAACTATGAAAAATAGTTTAAATTTTAATGCACTTAGCAATGGAAAAAAAGGTTTTAGATAAAACTAAAAAAAGCACAATAGATATAACATAGAGGTTCAGTCCCAAGCTGAGACTTAGTCCACTCAACAATTTATATAAATTTGATCCACACCCTAGATCGGGGTTCACAACAGTTTACAACTGTCCAGTTCAAAGATCTCTACCACAGTTCTACATGGGAAACAAAAACAACAGCAAATACAGCTGGCCAGGCCACACACGACCTCTACCACTATCCACAGTGGGAAATAGAAGATGTAAGGAGTTTGAATGAGGATTTACAGATCCTCCAGTTAAGGGTCAGGATATAGTGTATGTGTAAATTAAAACTGATGACACACACTGCACATAATGTAAATAAAAAATCATTGAGCAACATATAGAGTTTAGAATGGCTATAGTGATTGTAGTGTAGCTCTAGTCTCCTTCCGATTGATCAGAAATGGTTCTGAGTCCACTTTTGGTTTATTTTCTAAATAACAGAGTGTCATCTGCTAGACATCCAGGTGCAGAGATAGTGAGAATGTAGTCGATGAAGTTCTTCAAAATCCTTGTGAATGTAAAGAACACTTCTTGAGTAATCTTGAGTGTGTATGAGCTTCTGCGTATTCTTGGTCATGCATGTGTATGAGCTCTTCCTGTGCATGTCACTTGTAGATCACTTCTGTATTTCACTTGTATATCTTACAGCAACATGGACTTCTTGTATTTATGGCATGAGCTCTAGCAATTGAAATGATTTCTTTTTGCAGGTACGAGGTACGGTTCCCTGACATCAAACAACCTTCATTAAATAAATGACAGAGCATTAAAATATACCTAATATGACTGTTGGTTAGATTAAATAATGATAAAAGAATTAAGGCAGCGTCGGGTTCTCTGGAACAGTAGCTTTGAATATCGGTAGCCTTGTGTCACGGTAGGTCTTTGTAACGGTAACCTCTTGTGTAACGGTAGCCTTTCTATCGGTAGACTTTATGTTTATTGGTAGACATGATCAGTAGCAGTATAATTAATGTACCGGTGAACTTTCATAACGGTAGCCTTTATATATCGGTAGTTTTCCTTGTGTATCGGTAGACTCCCTTAGGTAACTTGTCTGTAACGGTAGACTTGAATAAAGGTGACTTGTCTGTATCAGTGGACTTTCACATAATAGTAGACTTGTTGTACCATTGGATTTGAGGTATCGGTGACCTTCTCATAATGGTATATTTGTTGTACCAGTGGACATGATGTATCTGTGACCTTCTTGTAATAGTAGACTTTACAAATCGATAGCTTTCTTTTATAACGGTGACCACTTGTCTGTTTAAGCATTCTATTGGTAGAAAGGGTTAAGTTAATATATATTCATCCAGTAACCGAATTCCCTATAAATTTTATAATATATGAATATGAGCATGGTGTACAGAAATAATGAAATAAGTAAGTATTCATTAGTCAATATAGGAATTATCAATCAATAATTGATCATAATTGGGATTATCAAAATATGAGTTCAACTGATTTTAACATAGGGTTCAACAATCTCCCCCTTTATGATAATAACAACTTATTCGAAGTGTTAAAATAAAATGATGTCGGAGAAATAATTTCCAGAAAAAACTTTTAAATAAAAGTTCTCATTTTTCTCCCCCTTTTAATTTCACTCTCACAGTTCTCATTAGTTTCATTGAGTTCTCATTAGTTTCATTTTCTCTCCCTTTGTGATTAACAAAAAGAAGGGTAGAATCAGAGAAATGTAGAGACTAAAAGAGAAAAAATTACAATGAAACATAAACATCGTAAAGTGGAGAATGTAAGAGTAAATTTCCATTATATCACAAAAGGTACAAACTGATAAAGTCAATATTACAAAAATACAAGTGAATCCTTTCAAAAACATCCAGAATCACTCAAATGTCCCCTTGAACAGGATTCATTCCCTTAGGATCAAAATAGGGTGTAGGGTTAGATTGAGTAGATGGATTGGGAATAGCTGAAAGAACAACTGGAGGGTCAGCCACCGAAACTATACCAGATCTGAAATCTGTGCTATTCTGTGGGATCATAGGTGTCAAGCTTCGAATAGCCTAAACTGGAGTCAACTAAGGTGTACTCTCAGAGGCAGAGGCATGAAGTGCAGGAGGTACAATCACAGGTCTGGCATCCACATGCAAGAATCGTAGAAACAGGTTCCGGAAATCCAAAATAATACTTCCTCCTCTCTCCATTGCTAACACAAAATCATCTTGATTTTCAAGGAATTTATCCAAGGCAATATTAAGCTCCCTGATATTACTAAACTTTTCTCTAGAAGCATGAGTCCCTGGAGGCAACTTCAAATTCTCCATCAAAGGATTGAAATGATTGGTCATTTGATGATTGATATAGACCTTCTCAAATTAAGAATCCACTTTACTCTTAATTGCCTCTTGAGATGCAGTAGCTGCCCGTAGGTGATCACGAACAAAACTACTAACTTCCCTTTCGATAGCAAGGATCTGAGTATCCAAGGTGCCACTAGTACTGGCCTTATCCAACTCTTCATGGATAAAAGTTATGATATGGTTGAGGTTCACAATGGAGCTGGATGAGGGAAGGGGTTTGACTGAGAAAGCTACTGTCTCCTTGAAGGATTGTGTTAGATTACTAACAACCTTCTGAACAAGTTCATATTGACTATTCAAATGTTCTTTGACTAATTTCTTAAAAGCCTATAATACTTCCACAAACTTCTTGAATACTTCTTTGATATATCTGATATCAGTATTCACTTGGGTTTGAGAACTGTTCATGGCAGTCAATGGAGCAATCGATTGTCTTAGAGCCATCACATCTCCTGTCCAACTCTCAATTTGAGTATGGAATACTTTAATTTCATATATCATTCCCTTCACTGGACTAGAATCAACACATCCCAGAGATAGCTCCAGGGATTACTCCACACACCTCATTTCATCAACCAGGATTTTCTTCAAATCTTACACTGATTCTATCAGTGCATCATTCATTTCCGCCTTTAAGGACTCAAGGGCCTCCTTGGTTGCCAAATTTTCAGCCACAACCGGTAGGATAACAAAATCCCCTTGGGGCTAGTCTTCCTCATCATAATATCCATAATTGAGTCCAAGTACCATATATCCTGGATTTGATGTCCAACCTTCAATGTCATACAACACAGAAACTAAACCAAGATGCTCCCCCTCACATAGAGCATTCTCCTGAGGAATCTCCTCTAACTGTTCTGCTTGAGGTTACTCTACAGTCTCCTCTACAACTTCAGCAGATGCAACAACCATTTGCTCTGATAGTTCAATAGTAGAGTTAGTCATATCCTTTTCTGAGTCATTAATGACTCTCTCATCAATGGTAGTAGATGCCACTTCCGCTTCCTGATCACGCACAATCTTGTCTGTATTAGCAATTAAAGGGCATAAACTGAGCTCTTATTCTTCATTTTCCTCATCATCTGCTTCACTAGCAGCCTCCTATTATCCATTAACAAAAAGACCAGATTCAGTTGCCTCATCCTCTTTAGAGGTTTCCTTAACAACATACTGATACGCTTCTTCTTCTTCTTCTGTGGTCTCAGTATCATTGTCCTTCAGAATAGTTTCTCTCATTGGTAGTTCTTTTGGAGGGCTAGCTTCTCCATAGGAAATATTTTGATGCATAGGAATAAGAGGTAAATCTGGGTCTCCTCCTTTCTCAACTGATGTCTCTCCCTCCTCAGCATCAGCTTCATTATCACTATAGACCAGTTTTGGATAATCTGGTCCAGGACCAGGATCCCTCACATCCTTTGGTCTAGAAGGATGGTCCACAAAAGTGTACTTGTCATAGACATTACCTTCATCATTAATCTATGATTTCTTCCAAGGGTTCCAGCTAACATTCATACACTTACAAATAGTACTGGTGAGGAAAAAGTTATCTTTACCACCACAGTTTCATCCTGAGGTCCAGCTACCTCCTTTGCCTTCAACAGAATAGAAATCGACTTAGGAAAAAAAGTGCATTAGACTTAGACTTCGGTCTAGTCATATCCTCAATCTAAATCATCAGCAATCTACATAAATTTACCTTTACTCCCGGATTTAACAGATACAGCTAATAAATATCATGAAATCTGAGGGTAGAAAAATCTCCTATTGTTGGACTAATCAGAAGCTGAATGAACTTGAAAAGTAGTTTATCCTCCCCTGCCATTTCTGCAGCAATGATCTTTCTAGGGGTTCCATTTCCTGTCAATTCCAACAAGGCATACTCATATTTGAAAAAGTCACTAGTAGTAGGTATGGATTTTAAATAAAATCCATAATCACCACTATGAGGAACTCTAAGGTTCTCAGCGCATTCAACTGATGAAAACGAAAACTTTTGACCATTCACAAGGGAAATCATCCTATTCTCCTCTTCAGAAGTCTCAAACAGATGAACTCATAAAACTCCTTTACTAGTACTGGATAATACAATCCATTATTGTTCGTGAAGCCATCAATCCATCCTTTCTCTTGTAAGATCATCAGATTCAAGGACTTGCTTTCTAACAGCCATTCCACACATAACTCCTTTTCAACTAAAATTTCTCGCTTCGATAAATTCGGATTCACAGGATTCCTTCGAGAAACACTTCTACTGCTTCCAATAGCACCAGCATTGGTTACTTTATGCTTCTTAGATTGCGGCACATCACTCCCTTAATCCACTAAGGGTCGCTTCACACAGGCCATTTCTGATTATGAGGCTTAGGGTTTTGTGAGCTTGAGATGTTTAAGTAGGAGGGATTCGAACAGACAGGTTCGCGGTGATTGAGTGATGTCTAGGTTCGTGTTTAATATCATTTAGGATTCACATATAAAATAAATCTTAGATTAAAAACTATTTGAAGTCTTGGCCTTAATACAAAAAATTTTAAACAGTTTGAGAGATGTACCGGTGAGGTCTATCCTAACAGTGAGGTTTATCTAACAGTGAGGTTTATCTAATGGTGAGGTTTATATAATGGTGAGGTTTATCTAACAGTGAGGTTTATCCTAACGGTGAGGTTTATCTAACGGTGAGTTTTATCTAATGGTGAGGTTTATCTAACAGTGAGGATTATCTAAAGGTGAGGTTTATCTAACACTGAGGTTTATCTAACGGTGAGGTTTATCCTAACGGTGAGGTTTATCCTAACGGTTTTAAGAGTAAGTTTTCATTCCTAATTCATGTCTAATGAAACTTAATCTTTCTGAACATAATGTATTAGTGAAAATATCAGATAATTGGAGTTCAGTGCCTATAAATTCAAGGGTTATATCACCTCATTGATACTGATCTCTTAGAAAGTGGTGTCTAACATCAATGTGTTTAGCTCTAGAGTGAGACACAGGGTTCTTTGAGATGTTGATTGCACTAGTGTTGTCATCGTTAATTGAAACATGTTTAAAAATAGATCCATATTCCAATAAAGGGTGTTTCATCCATAGAATCTATGCACATCTACTACCAGCTACTTTATACTCATCTTTAGCAGTAAATAATGCAACCGAGTTCTGTTTCTTACTACAAGATGATACTAGGGACTTTCCAAGTACATGACATGTTCCAGATGTTCTCTTTCTATTTAACTTGCATCCAGCAAATTCATCATCTGAATAACTTATTAAATCAAATGATTGTCCTTTTGGGTAAAATAGTCCCAAATTAGCAGTATATTTAAGATATTTGAAAATCCTTTTAACAGTAAGTAAGTGTTACTCTTTAAGATTAGCTTGAAATCTAGCACACATACATACACTAAACATAATATCAAGTCCACTAGCAGTGAGATACAGCAAGATCCCAATCATACCTCTAAAATTAGTTTGATCTACTAGTTTACCAGTTTCATCAATATCTAATTTACAGGTGGTACTCATAGGTGTATCACTCCCCTTAATACTATCCAAACCAAAACATTTTAATAAATCCTTAGTATATTTACATTGATTTAAAATAATACCATCTTCAGTTTGAAATATTTGAAATCTAAGAAAGTACTAAAGCTCTCCCATTAATCTCATTTCAAACTCATTTTGCATAACTTTTTAAAATTTTGTACATAGAGAATTTTTAGAAGATCCAAAAATAATATCATCAACATATATCTGTACTATGAAAACATCTTTTGAAATTATTTTTATAAAAAGAGTGGGATCAAAAATTCCTTTCGTAAATCCTTTTGAAATAAGAAAATTTTTAAGTCTTTCATACCAAGCTCTTGGAGCTTTTTTAAAACCATATAAAGCATTAGAAAGTTTAAAAACGTGATTTTGAAAGTGAGGATTTGAGAAACCAGGTGGTTGTTCTACAAAAACATCTTCAAAAATAAAATCATTTAGAAAAGAACTTTTTACATCAATTTGATATAACTTGAAATTCAGATGTGATGCAAAGGCATGTAAGATCCTAATTGCCTCTAATCTATCTACAGGTGCAAAGGTTTCCTCTTATTCAATTCCTTCATCTTGATTGTAACCTTGTGAAACTAGTCTAGCTTTGTTTCTAATGATGTTTCCAGATTCAACACCTTTGTTTCTAAACACCCATTCTGTGCCTATGGTTAAAGTGTATTTAGGTCTTTCTACTAATTCCCAGACTCTATTTCATTCAAATTGATTTAGTTCTTCTTGTATATCCATTACCCAAAATTCATCATTGATAACATCATTGATATTTGTAGGTTCTAACTATGAAAGAAAGGCCTGATGTTCAACCACATTTCTTAGAGAAGCTATAGTCTATGTTCCTCTATCTAGATTACCTACAACAACATCTAAAGGATGGTTCTTTAGAGTCCTAGTTTGTCTCGAAAAGTTAGGGCTAGAGATTTCAAGTTCATCAACAGGTTGGGAATCAACAGAAGTAAGTTCTAGAAAATTTCTAGAACATGATGTTTTAACTATAGGTCCACTGCCTTTATCATTAATGTTCAAAACAGAGAGATCATCTTCAAGATTTTAAAGAGAGGTCTTAGGTTCATGTGGATCAGTTTCAACAAATTTGATGTGAACAGATTCCTCCACACATTTGGTTCTCTTATTGAAAACTCTATAGGCTTTACTACAGATAGATTAACCTAGGAAAATTCCTTCATCACTCTTGGATGAAAAATTTCCAAGATTATCTTTGGTATTAAGAATAAAGACTTTACAACCAAAAACTCTGAAATAGTTAACCTTAGGTTTCCTATGGTTCCACAACTCATAAGGGGTCTTCTTAAGAACAGGTCTGATGGCAATTTCCCGAAGGTATCTATTCCTCCATTCTACAACACCATTTTTATGAGGTGTCCTAGGGGAAGATAAATTGTGACTACAGCCATTGTGTGTGCAGTAGGATTCAATATCATGATTTTCAAACTCACGACCATGATAACATCTCAAGGATTTAATCTTAATTCCACTATGGTTCTCTATAGACTTGGAATATTTAACAAAGTAAGAACAAGCTTCACTTTTGTGAGCTAGAAAATGTACCCAAGTATACCTAGAATAGTCATCTACTAGAACATAGACATTGTGCTTTCCATTTAAACTAGAAACTCTAGAATTTCCAAACAAATCCATGTTAACCAACTCGAGAGGTTGAGAAGTTGACACTTATTTCTTTGATTTAAAAGAAACTTTATGTTGCTTTCCCTTTTATTAGGGATTAAAAGATTTATCTGCTGGGAATTAAAGTTTGGGTAGGTCTCTAACTAGGTTCTTCCTAGTCAGTTTTCTAAGTGAATGTACAATGTAGTGTCCTAATCTTCTGTTCCAATGCCAAGAATCTCTATGAAAATATTTTAAACAAGTAATATTTTTCATAGCAAAAGAATTTAAATCTACAGCATACACATTTTAATTTCACAAGGTAGAAAATACTAAAGCATTTTTAGAATTAAAAACATTTCAAGAATCATTTTCACATTTAACATTAAAACCACCATCACATAACTGAGAAATACGTAGTAAATTATACTTAATTCCATCAACAAATAGAACTTTAGAAATTAATACTGAGTCATTGTTACCAATCTGGCCTAAGCCGATGATTTTTCATTTATAATTATCACCAAAGGTGACAAAACCTCCATCAACTCTGACTAAGATTTTAAAGAATGATAATTCTCATAACATGTGTCTTCAACATCCAATGTCCAAGTGCCAAGTCTTTCTATAGGAGATCTTTAAGCATGTTCTCTACAAAAAAAATTTAGATAGGAAATGATTTTGGTAACTAGATTTTCTTGGGTCCATACATATTAGCCAATAACACTTTAGGTACCCAAAATTGTCTTATGGGTCTCATACGATTTTCAGAATCAATAGATTTAGATAGATAAGCCTTATTAGATCTGTAACTATGAATATAAGTAGTTGAAGCATATGAACTTCCAGAACTAGAACTATCTACATTCTGTCCAGATTTAGGAATAAATCTAGTTTTGGTAATTGTTCATTGTCCACGTTGGTATCCTATAATAGTAGTATATCTAGGTGAAATCAGCATACCTAGAATTTTAGTAAGAGTATCTTTTCCATTTTTGAACTTTTCTTAATCCTTCCTAAGTTTCTCATTTGACTATTTCAGTTCAGTGTTTTCTTTAAGCAACTGAGCATTCTTTTCCATTTCTATGTCAAGATCAGATTTATGTTTAACAGTTAAAGCATACTATTTTTTTAAACATTTGTATTTGTATTTCAGCTCATTACAGGTTTCTTCCAACATATCATAGTATTCAAACAGTTTAGATTTTGACATATTTTTAGAATCAGACTCATCTCCAAAATAATATGAATTTAAAGAAGGAGTTTCAGATGTTACCTCGAAAGTGTTTGTCATAAAACACATATTTGCTTTATTTCTGTTTTTAGTCTCAGAAGCTTCAGATTCACTGGAGGTATCCTCAGAATCACTCCACGTAGCCTTCATGGCTTTCTTATACTTATTATCTATATACTCATATTTCTTCTTGTATTTCAGCTTTGGACAGTCCGCTTTTATATGTCCTTTTCTTTTGCATTCATAGTAGACAACTTCATCAGATTTGTCAACTTTCATCAAGTTTTTTTCCAGTGTCCCTTATTGTCATACTTACCTTTTAGTTTTATTTTCTAAAAAACTTCTTCTTCCTATAAAACTTCTTAAATCTTATTGCTATGTGAGCCATTTTTGAATCACTGTCAGATACACTTTTACTTTCATCATATCTTGAGCTATCACTTACAGCTTGAATTTTATCCTTATCACTATTCCTTGAAGTAGATGTCTTGAAGGCAACTGACTTACTTTTTGGTTCAAATTCTTCTTCTTTGTTTACCTTAAGGTGTTATTCATACATCATCAACGTGCCAATAAGTTCCTTGACTGACAGTTCACCAATATCACAAGATTATTTGATTGAAACAGAAGTTCCCCTCCATCTTTTAGGTAGGCATCTCAAAATTCTCATGATCTACTCCTTTGACGGAACATCCTTTCCCAGTGAGATCATTGTATTGAAAATTTTATTAAACCTGAGATACATATCAGAAATGGGTTCATCAGGCTTCATTTTAAAAATATCATATTTAATAGTATATTTATTCAGTCTCATTTCCTTAACGTTAGTAGTTCCTTCATGAGAAACACTTAAAGTATCTCAAATTTCATATGCAGTCTTACAAGAAGATATTCTATTAAATTACACATCTCTTAAATCACAATACAGAGAATTAATAGCTTTGCAATTATTATTGTAAGCTGTCTTAGTAGCTTTCTTCCAAGTTGATCTAATAGTAGTGGGAATTTTATATTCTGATTACATGGCAGTGCAAATATCAAAACCCATGCTTTCTAAATGAATTTTTATCATAATCTTCCATTGAGCATAGTTGTTTCCATTGAAAAATGGTGGTCTATTAGTAGCAACACCTTCAAGTATGTTATCCATGATAACTTGGTTAAAAAAAATTTAAAGAGAGAAAATTTTAAAAATAACTGAAATTTTAAGAACTTTAAAATAAAACTAAAATCACAGTTGAAAAATGGAGTACTTCAGAAAATATTTTAAATCCTCTGACACCAAATTTTGGTCGGAGTGGAAACTCCAGAGGGGGGGGGGGGTGAATTGAGTTCTAATTAAAATTTCTATTTAAAAACCATTACCAAAATCTCCCAATCTAGAATACTAATTGAATTGTACTTAATTTGAACTAAAGAAAACATTCAGTTAGGTTCTCAAGGGATTGATTAATTCCCAGTTAATCTAATCAGAAGATCAGATTACCTTTTGAAACAAACCTAATGATTTATAAATAATGAAAACACTTTCTAATTCAATTATCAGAGTAACTTTGAAAAATAGTTTAAATTTTAAAGCACTTAGCAACGGAATAAAAAGGTTTTAGATAAAACTAAACAAAGAACAACAGATAAAACCAAGAGGTTCAGTCCCAAGCTAAGACATAGTCCTCTCGAAAATTTATATAAATTTGATCCACATCCTAGATCGGGGTTCACAACAGTTTACAACTCTCCAGGTCAAAGACCTCTAACAATGTTCTACGTGAGAAACAAAAACAATAGCAAATACAGCTGGCCAGGTCACACACGACCACTACCACTATCCACAGTGGGAAATAGAAGATGGAAGGAGTTTAAATGAGGATTTAAAGATCCTCTAGATAAGGTTCATGAGACAGAGTATGTGTAAATTAAAACTGATGACACACACTGCTCATAATGTAAATAATAAGTCACTGAGCAAGATATAGAGTTTAGAATGGCTCTAGTGATTGTAGTGTAGCTCTGGTCTCCTTCAGATTGATCAAAAATGGTTCTGAGTCCTCTTATGGTTTTTTGTCCAAAAAACAGAGTGTCGTCTTCTTGAAATTCAGGTGCATAGATAGTGATAATGTAGTCGATGAAGTTCTTTAAAATCCTTGTGAATGTAAAGAACACTTCTTGAGTAAGCTTGAGTGTGTATGAGATTCTGTGTCTCCATAGTCGTTCATGTATATCTTTATGAGCTATTCTTGTGTATGGCACTTGTAGATAAATTCTGTATTTCACTTTTATATCTTGCAGGAATATGGACTTCTTGTTTTTATGGCTTGAGCTCCAGAGAAATAAATGATTTCTTTTTTCAAGAACGAGGAACAAATCCCTGACATCCAACAACATTCATTAAATAAATAACATAGCATTAAAATATACCTAATATGACCGTTGGTTAGATTAAATAATGAAAATGAACTTAAGGCAACCCCGGGTTCTCCAGAATGATAGCTTTGAATATCGATAGCCTTGTGTCACTGTAGGTCATTGTATTGGTAACCTCTTGTGTAACGGTAGCCTTTCTATTGGTAGACTTCATGACTTTTGGTAGACTTGAGCAGTAGCGGTAGACTTAATTTTCTGATGACCTTTAGTAACGGTAGCCTTTTTATATCGGTAGCTTCCTTAGTGTATCGGTAGACTCCCTTCGGTAACTTGTCTGTAATGGTAGACTTGAATAACGGCGACTTGTCTATATCGGTGGACTATCACGTAACGGTAGACTTGTTGTACCGGTGTACTTGATGTATCGGTGACCTTCTTGTAACGGTAGACTTGTTGTACCGGTGGACTTGATGTATCTGTGAACTTCTTGTAACGGTAGACTTTACAAATCAGTAGCTTTCTTCTGTAATGGTGACCACTTGTCTGTTTAAGCATTCTATTGGCAGAAAGTGTTAAGTTAATATATATCCATTCCATAAAAAAATTATCTATAAATATTATAATATATGAATATGATCCTGGTGTACAGAAATATTGAAATAATTATGTAGTCATTAATCAATATAGGAATTATCAATCTATAATTGAGAATAATTAGGATTATCAAAATATGAGTTCAAATGATTTTCCCAGAGGATTAAGAAACGTTTTGTATTTCTTAATTCCTTTTATATTAGTTATTACCATGTTATAAACATTATGTAATCATTTATGTTAATAATGGTTGTTTTGTCGGTATTTGCTACTTGAGTCAAAAATGAATTTCTTATGATTACAAGTTTTACATGTGGTGAAAAGTCCACTATCTCCATAATAATATTAATTATTTAGATATAGTATATATCATATACATCTATTATATATATATATTTATAATAGTACATACCATTTAGAGTTAAAAAATGAAATGTGCCGTTCATGGATACGGTAAGTCGTACTTACACATGAACGCTACTTTAATTTCTATTTTGTATTTAATGGAATGAAAAATTAATGATACATAGGTATATTATAATTCTAGTATAATATCATATATAATTTCAATAAATCCATCCTTTATACATTCCACATATGGAATTAACAAGTCATATCTCTTTTAGGGGGTGGTAGTCCGCACTTCCTCAAATGAAATTATCGTATTTACCCATTTTGGAAAACATAAAGTTATGATATAAATGAAATATACAGAAGTATAGAGACAATATAAATAAAATATATATCACATATAAATATTTTTCCATATTAATGGACATCATAAGAGGTGGTAGGATAATATTGAACAATCATTGTTTCGTGAGGCAGTAGTTTGTCGTCTACAGAAACAGTATGTTCTTTACCCATTAGATGGAACTGTGTGTTAGTTTAGTTTGAATCCTTCTTGTAACATCAAAAAGTATATTTAGTATACTCTTTTTTATAAAATAAAGGAATAAATAGATTTTAGAGGGTTTTAAAAGTAAAAAAAATAACATAAGAGAAGACATTGACTTTAAATCGGGAATCTCCCTTTAGTTTGAACCAAAAGGTTTACATGGATTTACTTCTTCTGGAAGGAAGGATTCTAGGAGGAAGAAAAATATGTAGGGATCATAATTTTTCATAGTTTGGATGAGCTAATGGTCTTGATAGGTGTGATTAATTGGTTAAATTTGATGGATTTTTATAAGGGGGAGGGGATCTTTTGGAATGTTTGAAAACATTATTTTATTATAAATAGATTTTCTATTTCAATAGGTCCAAAACTCATTAAATTATAATATAAGATTACTATTATTTGAAATAAAATAATTCAATAATAATTGGATAGGTTTTGGATAGTTTTTTAAATTTTATAATCTCAAATATTTAAATCATTGATTAATAAAATACACACTACATCATCATTGGGTCGCAAATAATTTTATTTATTTGATGTCTAAAAATTATAAATAAAATACCATGATTTTCAAAATATTTTTTGATTTATAATGAATATTTATTGTCTAAGATACAACTTATATAACTCCATGTAAAAATTGATTAACCAAAAGATATATGTTTGTGTCATTTTTGCCTTTACTTTAAATTAATTAAAATGAAGTGACATTATCACTATCATGTGGCTCCATGGGATCCTAAAATCATCCCAATGATTCACATGGTCAGACATGTTTCATAAAATATAAATAGGAAACATGTTAGGGTAATTTAATATTATTATAATAATATTAGTTTACACTTATTTACCAGATTTACCCATAAACCATGGTAAATGAAATAATTATTGAAGTGAAAATTCATAATGTCTAAAAATAAAATATACATATTTACACAATTTGGACCTCCAATTCCAAATATGGAATCCATTTTTCCCTATTCAAAACATAGAAGTTTAAGAAATTAATTTAAAATTAATTCTCACTATTAAAAAAAGGCATTCTTTTAAGAAATAATAACAATCAAAATATTGCCAATTGTTTATGTCTAATTTCAATGTAAAATTACATCCAATGACAACAATTGGATTAAATGGTAAAAATATAATCTAACTAAACTTTAAAACCATTTTATACTATAATCTAACAATATAAATATATAAAATTAAAATGCAGTTTTGAATTAAAATACAATATTTTTTACTTTTCATAAAAAAATTAACATTATTAGAGAAATACAATACATTAATACAATGTAAATTTTGACACCCCAATTCAAAATAAGAATGTTATTTTTTCAAAAAGAACATATAAAAGTGAAAAAACTATATTTGAAAAGGGTTTTCTATTAAAAGGTAGTAAACAACCTTTATAAAATATTAGAGTTTTTATGATTAAAATTAGATTCATTCTCATTTTGAGCAACTAATTATTTTTGGTTAAATATAAAAACATTTAAAAAACATGATTAATCATTTTTTAGTTAGTTCTTTTCATTTCTTCTAATACAATAGATAGGTGTTAACTACCATTTAGAATAAAAATATTATATTAATATTTTTTTCAATATAACTCCACATTGTGTCCAATGTAAGTTTTCAAAGAAACTCGTTGTTGTGTATCAGGTGTGCCATCAAACATAGAAGCCTTCATAAATTAAAATAAATATTTATTTCACAAATATTAATAAATATGAAATTATAATATTCATTATTTACATGGGATGTTAAATCCTTCCCCCTTTTGGGAGTTGCGTCCTCATAATTTTAAAATTGGTCTCAGAAACACCATTAAAAGTCCCACATCGGAAAAAGTGTCAATAACACCATCACTTTAAAATAAAGAAAGATAAGTGAAAAGGTCACCAGATATAACACATACTAGGATTCCATGTATGAAAAAATGTATATCGCGGAGAAACTAAGTGTCATGTTCTGATGGAGAGTGATATAAAGCATGATCATGGGAATGTTAACCACCATAAAACCATAAACTTGTGATAGGTCAAACGGTGTTTGGTTTCCCAGTTGGAAAATTAAACAAACAATGTTTTTGTTTTATGTTTCATTTAGTAATTTTAGAGTATTTATTGATGATATTGACTAGGAACATAAGATGATAGACTTACTTTTCATGTAGAGTTTCTTCCTTTAATAAGTTTCAACCAAAAACTAATCTTTTCTAAAAAAAATGAGTATTAAAACTGGCCTGGTCACATTAAAAGATCTATAATCAACTTCTATAGAATCACATAATCCACAAAATATGAACTATATATTTCCCTTGTCTTTAGATATTCTCTAAAACCAATAATTGATAGTACATGATCAGATAATCCCTAAAAAGGATAATACTTTATAAAAACAAATACTACTCCTATTCTCTAAAATTCGTCAAACAATACCCAAAGTTCAACAAAGACCAATCAACAAACACATATCCTTAAAATTCTCCAAAATAATCAAAACTGATATTGAAACCCAAAATTCAGATGGATTTGATCACATATTATTCCACAAAAAACATAACATTTATCTCCCAATAACCTTGATTACTCTTAAAGTCTCATACTTGAAGGTAATTAACCTAGTCACATAATCTCAAAAATAGGTTATTGATTTCCATAAATAAACAAAATAGCCACATGTCAACAATAATACACAATGTCTTCCAAAATAATATTTCAACAATTAGTGTTTCCCAAAAAGAGAGAACATCTTCAAAAATTACCTTAATCACTTAATCACCAGACCATTTTCCTATACAATGAATATCCATTTGATAAAACATAAGTTTCCAAAATCAACTTATTCTTGATCAATAAAATTATTTAACTAAAAATAATAACTCATACTAAACAGGGACATCACGTAGTCTAGTGGTAGGTGATAAATCCCAACCACACTTTGTTAGTGGGTTCGATTCCCGCATCTTTTTCCGACGCGACTGGTTGCCACACAGCCTGTGTGGTGTCCTTTTTCAAAAACAATATGATTTTATAACATTTATAAAATTGATATAAATTCCTAAAAAATAACCATAACATATTTTAACCACAAATTTTATCTCATACCAAACATTTTCATCCTTAAAATAATAACCTGTAATTTCCTCAAATTCAAGTATCATATAAACCAAAATGGATCTTTATAACTATATCCACAAAAGAAAAGATACTTCTTCCTTGAATAACATTTTTACATATCAATCATCAGGTTTACACATAATAGAAATAGTCTTCCAATGTAATCCTATCATTAATACATTTAAACATTTCATCATCCATAGATCAACCATAACTCTTCATTTCCTAAAATGTAGACATCTTAATCATCGAACATTCTTCCTGATCCATTATACATGTTTTCCATCTAATTATTTTATACTTCATTCCTATAATCAGAATCATGCATAATGTATTATGATTTTAGTAATGTCAAAATGTGAGATAAGAAATAATCCATATCTTTCATTGGTCATTTTCAGTTTCCTCATCTTCAATTGGAATGTAATTAGGTATTGGTAAATATATATTTGTATGATCTTGCTGATCACATTCCTAAAACTTCTTCATAGGACATCTATTAGTTTATTGACCATGAACACCACATTTAAAATAAATCAATTGATCCTTGGGAGAGGACTTCATTCCCTTTCTTAGAGTCAACTGGTCACTTCCTTTTTCCATTACAGGTTATTGATTTATGACCATCATTACCACATCTTAAACATCTTCCTTTCCCTTTAAAGCATTTTCCTAGGTGTTTCTTTCCACATCCATGACACATAAATTTTTTAATATACTTACCTTTATGATTATTACCTAAACATTAATATGTATTTGATCCTCGCATATGCGATGCCTTATAATAATCATCAAGGTTCAGGTGGTAAATCATGACTCCATTTAGTTGGTTGAGAATAACAATAATTTTTCTCATTTCATCTCCCACTTCATTCGGTTTCTTATTCCAAAAAACGTCACAGTTTTCATCACATCCATAGTTACTTTAGTGCCTACTAGATCCAGCCATTTAGTAAAACCAAAAAGGTCTGTGTGAGTATGTCAGTAAAATAGTCATATGATATTTTAGGAGGAGGGTAAATACTAAGATAGATTTATTCAAGTTATCATAAACTCATTCAATTTATCTACAATAATTATTAATCATTCTAATATTCTAACCATTTTGGTTATGTCACTTATTCTTAAATAACACCCTAACCTCTAAAGTAATCTAACCGACCCGTGATACAAACTATAAGGCCCAAACCTTAAGCATTATGTAATATTGAATTAAGTTAATAATTCACATTGAGGATAATTTCAGGTTTAGAGATTTAGAGAATTAGGCCATAACTTATTACATTACATCTCAAATATTACAGTGTAGACACTTCTACTCAGTTTCAATTTTTTTATAAAATAAAAACTCTTGAAAAAAAGAGTCATGTATACTTCCATATTTTAGACAACATTACTTTTCCCTGATCTCATCCTTGACCCTATAAATCTTTATGTCTTGTGAAAAACATTTAAAAAACATGGGATGAGCATAAAAAGCTCAGTAAGTTATACACAAAGAAGGAAAACAATTAGTTTTCCAAAAATACAAGTAATCCATGAATAATTTATCAAAATTAATAATTTTTACCTTTATGAAGTAGTAAATACTCTTCACTGAATAAAAGATCATTGCTTACCCGTTTGTAACCAATAGATTACCATAAAACCCATATAAAGGACACACTACATATAAAGCTAACTAGGGACATAAACATACATAAATGGAATAACCATACTGTCGACTTCCATATATATCACTAAATGGAATAGCCATACGGCCTACTTCCATACCCAATGCATTGGAGGTTAAAACGTAACCACCCACCTTGGTTTATCACAAAACGACCCGTCACTTGGTTTATCATGTAACCACCTGTCAAAATTCCATGTACCATTATAAAATCATAACACATAAAATACATCAAATATAAAAATTTCACTAATAACATTTCACTTCAAATTTGATGAAATAATTTCAAGATATTGAAAAAATCAATCCATTTCAAACACCATTTTCAATACCAAAACACCAAAAATTTGAATAAGGGTTTTCTTTTCCTTGTTAAGAAAACACTAAGGCTTATAGAGGAAGCCAACTAATGATTACAATGGTGGAGTGGTCATTGTCCTTGAAAATTTTAAAAACATTTTTTTTCATTTAGTAAAATGATTCATAAAAAAATATTCCAATTGAATAAAAATACAAGTCAAAGGAGTTTATACACCAAATAAAAGGATGTTGTGTATAAATGAAAATATTCTTCAATGAATGGTCATTAATATGAAGTCCCTTACCACTTGAGAAAATGCTTGAATAAAAATAATTACATAATAACACTAAAAAATGCTTAAAATATCATGAAAATAAAGAGATTAATGATATAATATGTCAAATGGTATTATATACACCATATAAAAGTGAATTGGTGTATAACATCAAATATGTTTTAATAGAATGTAAATTGAGACAAAGTCCCTTACAAAGATTGTATCCTTAGATTAAGGATGAATCAGTGATAGAATTATGTGTCAAAAATATAAATACACCCTATATAAGTGTATATTGTTGCTAAAACAATCATAAGTCATTCACACATATTATAGAAAGACATAATCAAGAAGTTTAAGTTTAACCCAAATAATTCAAATTGGGTTAAGAAGTTGCTTTACAGAAATTTGGCAGCCTAACAGTGTCACATTAAATTTCTATAATTGAGTTGATGATAGAGGAAAGAGTATCTCATTAGTTGGACATAAATTTTACCACAATAAGGATATATAAGAACATTTTCCAACACATTAAGATGTAAATTAAAAGACATAACAAAAAATAAGTCATTTAAAAAGAGGAGGGTGAAGGGTTCCCTTCCCAATTGTTTTAACTTACGAAACATACACCACATGAGAGAAGGATCATAAAATAAAAATTTAAATAACCATAAATTAAATTATATTAAACAATGAATACAATCATGGGAGGAACATTCACAATAAAAAAGGAAATAGTTGAAAATATAGTAAGAATATCACAGGAATAAAAAGTTAGTTTAAATCCTCTTACCACGTTGTAATCAATCGAGTCGTAGGACCAAAATTTAATAAACACCAAATGAATCATATAATACCAAGAATATAATGAGAATAGTAATAATATATATCAAATTTAATTACATAATACACCAATGAAATAAATAAGTGGAAAACAATGGAAATCTCACGGAAATAAAAGTGGGAGAAGAAACCCCATACCTCGTGTCCGACTTGACCCGTTCGTTCTTTAATTTCATAAATAATATAAATAAGATAATTTATACATTCTTAAGAACATTTTTATAGTTATTTATTCTTTTTTATATCACTTATTACCATGTTATAATCATTGTGTAATCATTTAATTTAATAATGGTCTTTTTGTCGATATTTGGTACTTGACTCAAAAATAAACTTTTTATAATTTCATGATGTTCATGTGTTCAAAAGTCCATTATCTCCAGAATGATATTATTTATTTGGATATCATATATATCATAAATATCCAATATAATTATGTATTTATAATAGTACAAAACATTTGAAGGTAAGAAATGAAATGCACCATTCATGGAGACGGTATGTCGTACATACGCATTAATGCTACTTTCATTTCTATTTCATATTTAATAGATGAAAAACATAATTCTAAAATGTTATATTAGAACTCCAGTATAATATAATATAAAATTTCAGTAACTCCATTGATTATGCGTTCCACGTATGGCATGAAAGAGTCACATCACTTTGAAGGGGAGGTAGTCCACACTTCCTCAAATGAAGTTATCGCCTTTACCCATTATAGAAACCATAATGGTATGATATAAATGAAAAATAAAGAATTATAGAGAAATTATAAATATAATATATATCACATATAAATATTTTTCCATCTTAATTGGCACCATAAGAGCTGCTAGGAGAATATTGAACAATCATTATTTCACGAGGCAGTAGTTCGCCATCCATAGAAACATTATGTTGTTTAACCATTTGACGAAGGTGTGTGTATGTTTAGTTAGAACTATTCTCATAAAATCCACCAAGTATATTTAGGATATATTTTCTATTATAAAATAATGTAATAAAGCATGTTTAGGGGGTTGGAGAAGTAAAATAAAATAAATGAACTTAAGAGAAGACGTTACCTTTAAATCGTGTATCTCCATTTGGTTTGAACCAAAAGGTTTACTTGAATTTACTTCTTCATAAAGAAAGGATTATAGGAAGAATATATGGATGTAGGGATCCAAATCTGGCATATGTTGTACAAGCCATGTGAATTGAGAGGTATGATTAATGAGTTATATGTGATCGATTTTTATAAGGAGGAGGAGGGGCTCTTTAGGTATGTTTGAAAACGTTATTTTATTATAAATATATTTTCGGTTTCAAAATGTCCAAAACACATTAATTAAAAAAGCTAAGTTGAGTATTGTTCGAAATAAAATCATCCAATAATAATTGGACTTGTTTTGGATAGTTTTAAAAATTTTATAATCTCATTTATTTACATAAATTATTAATAAGGTTATCACTACAACATCATTGTTTCATAATTAATTTTATTTCTATTATGTATAAATATTATAAATAAAATATAATGATGTAGGAAATCATTATATATTTATAATTAATATTTATAGTTGAAGATATCCCTTATATAACCCCTTGTAAAAATTTATTTACAAAAAGATATTTTTTATGTCATTTTTGCCTTTACATTAAATTAATTAATATAAAGTGTCATTTTCACTCCCCGGTGGCTTCATGGGGTCCCAAAATCTACCCGATAATGAAAATGATCAGAAATATATCAACCAATAGGAATATAACACATGTTAGGGTAACTTAGGATTATTATTATAATATTTTTTTACCATTATATACCATATTTACCCTTTAACGATAGTAAATAAAATATTTACTAAAGTAAATATTCATAATATTTAAATATAGAAGTTACCTATTTACAAAATTTGGACCTCCTGATTCAAAATATGGATTTAATTTTTCCCAATTCAATATAGAGAAGTGGCATAATTTAATTAAATATTAGTTCCCATTGTCAAAACAAAAATCATTTTTAGGAAATAATAACTATCAAAATATTGACACTTATATTTGTCCAAATACAATGTGAAATTACATAAAATGAAAAAAATTGAATTAAATGGTAAAAATATAATCTACATAAATGTTAAAACCATTTACAATTATAATCTAACCATATTAATATATTATATTAAAATGATGTTTTGAATTAAAATACATTATTTTCCACAATACATTAAAAAATGAACATCATCATAAAAATACCAAAATTTCATAAAAATTAAATATTGATGTCCCTATTCCTAATAATAATATTATTTTGTGAAATTTACAATATAAAAGTGAAAAATACTAGATTTGAAAGCGGTTTTCCATCAAAAGGCAATAAAATGACCTATTAAAAATATTAGAGTGTTTATGCTTAAAATTGGATTCATTCTCATTTTAAGCCTCTAAAATATTTTGGATAAATTTAAAAAAATTAAAAAAAAATGGGTAATCATATTTTATTTTTCTCTATTAATTCCTGAATATACAATGGCTAGTTGTTAACTACCTTTTAAAATAATAATATTATATTAATTTTTTTTCATTATAACCCAATATTGTGTGCAACACAAGTTTTCAAAGAATCCCATTGTTGCATATCAGTTACGCCATAAAACATAAAATATTCTTTAAAGTAAAATTAATATTTAATTCCCAAATATAAATAAATACGAAAATTCCATATTCTTTATTTACCTGGGATGTTACAAGCATGACCATAAGACTAGGATTCATCAGAATTGTCACTAGAAACCAAAAACATAAATATTAAACAATTATTAGTTATATGATCTAAATTATAATACAAAAAAACTTACAAAAAATGATTCATATAATAAAATGTGATGGTCGCTACATGGACATTCAACACCATATCAATAAAAGATTTTTTGTGGGATTGAAATTGATACAAATACTTTATTTAAGGAGAATTATTTTTTCGTATCTTAGAATATTCACATGATCCATTTAATAGTAATTAATGGTAATGGGTTGCATAAAAGAAACCAGTTGGATGGGGATTTGAAATTCATAGCATTGAAGTAATGAAAATACAACTTCTCTGACGATCAGAGACATTATAATGGTCTAAGGATGTAATTTTAAATTTTAAGTGATAAAATTAAATAAATGAGTATGCAGTTCAATTTGACAATGAGTTTGACATAAAATCATCAGTAGATATCATTGTTAAAAGGATCTGAGAATGTACCCCACTAGATAATTCAAACACACTCCATGATTCCATGTAAGTGATGATCATCATATTTTGGGAGATAACATGGTGCTATGATGATTCCATCAGTGTCGAATCGATCATCTCGGTCAAATCCCTTCTACCTGTTGAAGGAATTCATGGATCAGTATATCAAGAATAGTCTTTATCTCTCTAGTATATAATATCAGAGAGGGTCACTCATTCAATTGGCATGAATAATCTACATATTTTTGTATCTATACTGGTTAAATAGTGGATGTCTCAATTACTAGAAAACGGCACCCCGACCCCTGGAAATAAAACACCCACTAAATAAAAAAATGACAAGTTATGATGAACTATGTCATTAATTTCATTTATATTTTTATCACCACATTGTGATATAGTAAATATATTATGTGATAATACTAGAGTCTTTCACTTAATTCGAAATTCTAGATAATATTAATTGAAAGTAGAATATAAAAATAGTATTCCATGACATAATAGTATTTCACGTATTCATAAAACACCTCATGAATATTTTTTTAAATATATTCAACCAAATTATTTTAATCATAAATAGTACTAATTTTTTTATTTTCCATTGATCATTAATACATGTAAATCTCTCAGACCCCATGGTGTGGGTTTCCATGTCGTATATACATATTCACCAGAATAAAGAATATTATTGAAGGAACTATTGTTTGTGAACTTGAAGGAATTTATCACGATAGAAGTGAATATTACTCACATGATAATAGAATATTATATAATACAATCAAGGATATTTTAGATATAATGAATAGTCATTGAAATGAAAATCATCCTTAAATCATACACTGTATAATATAATCTCGTTGTCACATGATATCTCCTAAAGCAGGTTGCACAACTTCTATAATAATCTATTACTGATTAACTATTTTTTATCTAACTCAATAGACCTACCATAAACTACAATTTCCATGGTTTTATGATGTTACTACCATCTGGATCAACATGGCCAGTGATATCACATCCATAACTATAAGGTGAAAAATTATATCTTTACAATTCAACAATAGCCATACCACCAATGACGGACCAATGTAAAGCAACCTCTCCATGAACCCAATGTTATGGGTTTATCCTTTCATCAATGTACTTGTTAAAATGGAACACATTGAAAATGAAATAAATTTAGGATATGAATGCACATGTTCATAGATGGGAACAACCAATGAAACCACAAACTAGTGGTGTTTATATTGGGGGGTATTTCATCATGATATCTCCTACTATAGATCACTAAATAAGAACATAGAAAGGAAAAATATCAATGATTACTTCCCCCAGTACCTGATAGTCACATATCAAATCTTTTCAGTCATAATGATGTGTCTAGACTATAGTAAATGTTATTAATATTAATTTCATAGTGTCTTAAGGTTCTCTTTATATCCAAGGAACTATTATATATTTTTTAGAGGAAAAAAAAACAATGGACATTATCATTTAAATAGTAGATGCATAAATATCAACACTATAATGGTAAGATTACTTAAAATATAACTTACTATATATATATATATATCTTATTTTAATATAAAATAACTCATAAATTAGGGTTTGGGGAACCCACTTTTACAACAGTGTGTATGTATACATATATTTAATTTTATTAATTAAAATTGAAAAACCAAATGACATTTCATAGGGTTTTGTGAACATATATGTATAATCATTTTTATATATACACACCCACATGGAATGAGATTTGGAAAATTGAAAAAAAATGACATTTTCTATTATATAATGATATATTCACATAAATACACAGACATACTCTTACACACATACACATACAAATACAAAGTCATACACATACATATACACATATATATAAGAATATAAACATATATGCATGTCCACACGCACGTTTACAAATGCGTACACATATATACGATTACGTACACATTCATACACATGCATACATAGACTACATAAATATTCACATATAGACATGTGCACTCACACATACGCACACACAAATGAATTCATAAACGAACACACACACACATAAACATACATACACATACACATATGTATACATACTCATACAAATATAAATACACATACACAACACAGAAATCCATAAACACACATAAACACACACATACCCATACACAACACATTCATACACATACAAAACATACACACATATATATTGGAATGCATACACATACATATAAATACCTACACAATCATTTACAAACATACACTAACATACCGACATACACACACATACACCTACAGACACAAACATATAAATATATTTTTATAAATTAAATTACATAAAATAAATATTAATATATAAATTCAAATATGAACTATATTTAATATGTACATTTATATATTCATTGATATAGTTCATATCAATATATTTATTTACAGACACACACACACACATATCCATGTGTGTGAATTTAATTATAAATACATACATATATGTAGTTATAATTTTAAAGGCATAAATAATCTTATAGGTTTTAAGTTAAATTAATCATATTTTAAAAAATATAAACATATATGTATAAATCATATTTACATTTATGTTTATTTAAATATATATATTATAAATATAATTATAGAATTATATATTCATTTTAAATTTCCGTAATGGGGTAAATAATATTTTAATATTTGATATTTACTAGAATATTTTTGTCATATTTTGATATATTATTAAATATTTTAATTTACGATTTTAAATTTTAATATTATTTTAATAATAAAATTATGAAAATAATTCTTTTAATATTTTCATATAATATAGTTATACAAATCATGTTTATATATGATCGTGGTTCGTTAACCCAGTTCGAGTCATGAGGATAATTTGTTTCTATTACTTCAGGTTACATAGTTGGTAGAATATAATATCCCATATTATATATTGTATAATATATATAATCATTTTCATGTACAAAATATTTTTTAGAAATAAAATATAAATCCCACTATCATCCACATAAAAACATTGTTAAATATCACCATTTGTTTTCTGTAGGAAATAGATGATAAAAGGTATCTTTGTTAGCGCTATGTAAACATTGATAAAGTGAAACTTTGTACCACCTTATTTTTTAGCTTATAGAAAAATAAAATTCAATAGAGATTTTAGCTACCATTGATAAAATTTCCACTTTATCAGTGTTTTTATACTCTAATAATGATTAATAGTGAATAAAAACAAATATGTAATAGTATGACATCCAATGTGGTCAGATGTCTTATTATTGTTTTTATAAAAATAATTATTTCAAAATAAATATTAATAATATATAATTAAAAAATGATTCTTTATTTTTAGTTCGAACAAACTTATTATTTTACCAACATCAATTTTACAATCAATTGTATGTCAAAATAGAAGTTTACACCACTATATGGATGCATTATTTAGGTATTCAAATTTGTATCCATTAACTGGGTATTAGTCACTACAAATCCCAATTAAATAGGGTCAGGGTGGCTGTTAAATAAGTATTTATATGGTTATTATATCAAATTGAAAAAAATTAATTAAATTTTAGTCATATGTCAATACTCATAGGGTACTATAAACCTGATCCTGATTGTGAAAATAATATTTAATTACTTAATAATAACTTTTCTAATGAATATAATATTTTAAAAATTATTTATTTATTTTGGGATCTGTTCATATTATATTTATATATAAATTTAAAACATGAATTACTTTATTAAATTTAGTTAATATATTAATATTTTAAAATATATTCACTAAATATTTTGGTAATCTTATTCTAAATTTTTAATTACAGTTTAATTTTTTAATATTGTGTAACTAAAATTGATATGGTTTTTAATGAAATTTTATTAATAAATTAATTTATTATAATCAATCAATATTTATTGGTTCCACTTTTTAGTGAACATTAATGAATTAACAAAGATTATATCATTGAGAATTAAAATTCCCATTAAATAAAGAAATTAATTTGTTAATAAATTAATTAATGAAAACACTTTTATCATAATATTATGAGCGAATAGGAAATGAATGTTATCCACATTCATTTTCATGTACCTTTCATGTTTGATCGTTTATGAGCTTGACCAATACCTCTATATGTGTTGGATGTTATAATTAAATTTATTTAATGGGTTTGCAATTATTTATTTTTTAATTAAATATTATGGCATGAGAGTTATCCCTTCCTCTATTATTATGTACGACCCTAGTGTCCAAGGTTATTTTTGAAATTACCCTTAACTAATCCATTAATTCCACTCACATTTGTGTGTGTTATAAATACATGTAAATGTAGTATCCAATGGACCATGAGTGAAATTTCAATATGGAACCATTATGATTCCCACTTTGGTGATATACAAATAGACATGTGGAATTTTATAACTCAAGCCTAGACCGGAATTATGTTTTATTTCATCTAGTTCAAAGGTTAATTTAATGTCTTCTATTGTAATATACCAGTATATAATATCAATATTGGGTCATATTATTTTTATTTCTATATATGTAATATTTATTTAATAGATGTTTGATCCTGATCTCATAATTAAATTAATTAATATGAAAAAGAAAATATTTAAATATATAGATTATGTGTAAATGTTTTATCCAACATGGTTAATTAATTAATTAACATCAACTTAATATTAAAAAGACTTTTAAGGATAATACAAGATAATATTTATTCCTAATTATGTTAAATCCCTCAAGCTAAAATTAGTTCATAATAATTCTTCGATTACTTGATTGGGAATAAAACCCTAGAACTAAGTGTTGTACAAAGATAAATTCTATAATTTTTTTTACTATAGAGTTATCATTAGGGTTTTGGGATTACGTAAAAAAATGTATTGATTTTAATTGACAAAGATTGTTCAATCTACATTTTTAGGTAAGTGTTGATGACATCATGTTCAGTATTTCAAGATTGGGGGATTGATTTAATAGATCAATGAGCTAGAATTCCATTTTGGGAAAGAATTCCTATCTAATTAATTTCATATGGTTTTCATGGAAAAATTATGGTTCCTTAAATATGGTAATTAAGATCCTTTACATTATAAAGTTTTTTCAACTAGAAATTCATTATTTAATTTTGATTGGAATTAAGTATTGATAAAATAGTTTGATATTTAATAAAAAATATTAATTTAATATTTTAAAAATTTTAATCAAAAAAATTACTAATAATATGCTATAATATATATATAATTAAATTTCTAGTTCACCATCCACAATATCCCAATGAAATTTATTTTAAAAATACAATATTCTTACAATAAGTAACTTCTAAGGATTGTTCTGATTCCTTATGGTTGTGTTCACCCTTGAATGGATGTCTTACTTGATAAAATCCCCAATGCATGATTATTTAACTGAGGATGAGAGTGATGAAGAGTAATTTACCAATGATAAAATTTTCTGTTATCAATTATATATTCCATGCTTGATGATTTCATTTATGATAGTGATCCCATGACATCTATTTGAAACATGGATTCATATAGAATCCATTAGAAAATCTCATGTTTATAGTAGGAAAGATGTTGAAAAGAGAAATTCGAAATGTCCAAAGAACTATTATAGAGTAATCTCATAGAGGGTGTGGTAGTTGGGCCTCACATAGTTAATCTCATTGGCTACATTGAGGACCTAGATGTTCTAGGGTTTAAAATCTTGGATGAATTATGTACCAATATAATTATATTGTCACTCCCTTATTGATTCTCCAATATTATATTTAATATTAATATTAGAGACATTAAGAAGTGTCTGTAAGATATTAAAATACTTTATTACCATATAGATAAATTGATGATTCATGAGAATACTTCTTTCCATATTGTGGATTAAAGGATTTAACAAGAGAATATCTATAGAGACCCTAGCATGACATACATAAACATTAATATTACATTACTTTTGTAGAATACTTAATACATAACCAAAACAGACACCCAAGGACCATAATAGTTTAGTGTCTTTGGAAACTCAGAATATAATCTTCAAATCATGGTGAATGATCTTCAACATCTCCCCTAAAGATCTTCCACTTTTGTTTCCTTACCTAAAACCTTTCTTTATACCCTGTGGAAAAGAAAACATAAAAAGGGTGAGCTCAAATGCTCTGTAAGGGAAAACATGGAGAACATTAAACAACCCATAAACATTCAAATGTAAAAACATGAACACAACATAAATGTTAGTAGTACATAAGGCATAGATCATAAAGGAACACTAATCATGATAAAATAGCATGGGAAAAAACCTATAATTATGTAAAACCATTAAGCACATGATAATATTTCCATAGTAGCCGAGTCATTGCTACCAAAACCATCATAGTGAAAAAAGCCCATTACCGAATCAGGTTTCCTTGTCGTTCCATCCCTGTATTACTGAACCGGATTCACTTGCCATTCCAGTCGTATCTGTCTCATGATATATAAATCATTACCCAATGCATTGGAGGGAGATATAGGTCCCACCCATCTCATAATGAAATCATTCTTTCGTATGCCACAAAATCATAAATCATACATCATAGTCTAACCTATGTAATAGAATGGGATTCTAAAACATCACGACATCATAAAATAATCCATATAAAAAATGGATATCATTAGTTTTAAAAAAAATAAAATAATTTAAATAATAGATACATTATAATTGAAACATAATTATATAAAATAATTTAATTTTAGATGGAAATTATTTTTGATACAACACTTGAAATGAATTCTTGAGGAAAATACCTTTTTTTCATTAAAATCATTTTCTTTTCAAAAAGTGCCATGTAAATTTAAAATAAAATGATTTTGTTGAAAATAATCATGAAATATTATAGACTATGCTTCATGAAAATAAGGTGCTATGAAGCCGTAAAAATCCGTTCATGCCGTATATGTTTTAAAAAAACATTCTCCTCGTAATTTTGCCGAAAATGTCAAAAAGTACCTCATATGGTAAAAAAAGAAAGATTACTTACATACCAAGTTGTAAAAGACAAAAGATGGGTAAAAAAGACTTTAAACATAAATGAAACCATTTTTATAAGACATGGACAAGGATGATTAATATAACCTCAGTAAATACTTAGGAATAAACAATCTCAGACAAAAATGATATTGGAAAATTTATCTCTTACCTTTGGTCCAATTTTTTTCGTACGTGTCCGAAACTCATGTATATTGGGTTTAAACATGTTATTAACTTGCAACAGAACCATAATAATATTTATGATATCATATATGATTCACTTGTGATTTATATTACCCCTTCTTTTTTCAGTTCCATGGTAAAGCAGCGTTTTGTGTAAAGTCGGTTCATTTATTGTACGTGTTCGGACTTCTTGTTCTTGATATTATTACCTATATCCTGATTTAATTATTTCCGGAAAGTAAAATATGGTTTATATATAATATATATTCTGAATATAAATATATATGATAGATCGATAAATTGAATGACATAAACCGTTCATGGAGACGGTAGGTCGTACGTACACATGAATGCTATTTTCGTTTCCTTATTGAATTTAATGAAACTAATTAAATGAAACATATTTTTACATAAATACAGTACCATTATTATGTAATATATTTCATGATTATTTATTATATATACTTTATAATCACTCTTGAATGGTTAATAGTGGAGAATGAATCTTATGGCATTCGTGGAGACGGTTGTCCCTACGTACGTACGAGAAACAATATCATTAATTTTAAATTAAAATCATCTATAATTGGATGTTATATCACAAATAAAGAATCATAATCAAGTTATATTTATTATTTATACCATTTATACTCAATATTATACCCATAAAAATGATTAAATGTATGAAAAACAAACTACCCATGACGTGGAGACGGTAAGACATACGTACACACGTGGGGTGACTTTTTCATTCATAGGAGGGATAAAATAAATAATATGTTTATACCATTTTTAAAATAACATAATATTATATAGAAGATACTAGAGTAATTATTTTAGAATGGAATAAACAAAGACGGAGGAAGTGGAATAAGAAAAGAACATGAAATAGGTGGTGAGATATTTACCTCTTCTTTGGGTTTTCCTATTGATTTGATCAAAAGGGCTCCAAAGGATGGCTTTCTGACTAAATTAGGGCCTCTAGGATGAAGGTGGTACGGTTTATAGAATATTTGGGCAGATGTTGGACAATCCAAATGGCTTTGTAGGTGAGAATTATAGATAAGGGGGGAGTGCCCATTTATAAGAGAGGTGACCAGAACCTTAGGAAAAACTTAAAATATTATTTTATAATAAAGTAATATTCGGTTTATAATGGCTCCAAATTGATTTATTTAGAAGCTAAACTGGGGATGGGTGTAAACCATCTAATCCAATAGATTTTATACAGGTTTGGATTACTATATTAACCGTATCATTTATATTTAACTCATAGTTATGTATTTTGACATTTACAATGTCTCTTTGTATTTTTATATTATATGGTTAATAAACATACTATATACATCCAAGATAACCCCAAGTAGTTTATTAATGATACAACTATAATTATATATTCCTTTTGAATGAAATTTAGATTTTTTGTAATAGAATATCAAGTAATAATATAATATTTGTCTTAAATACTCTTTTATGTCAATTTTGACACTATTTGGTAATTGATTTTTGTAAAAATCATAAAAGCATTATTAGTTCAAAAAATGTTAATCAAATCAATCCTAACATGTAATATAAACCTATTAAATTAGTTTAATTCCTACAAAGTCTCAAATAACATTCATTTGGATATTAATAATATCAATTGTTTTAATATTTCATTTATTAGGTAATTACTGTAGCATCATTTTGTCATAAATAAATTAAATTCTTTAATGACTAAAAAATAAAAATAAAATACTATCATGTAGGAAATATATTTATCATTCTAATGAATCTTTATAGTCCAATTTATATTTTGTATAACCCTATATTAAAAATGTTTTAGTTATTATACATTGATTTTATTTATTTTAACACTTCTTTGAATAAAATAGTAATGAATGTCCTAATCTAATCCAAGTGTACCTAAAGGGTATTATTTTATTCCTAAGGTTGTTATTGGTCTAATTAAACTTATCCAATATAAATATTACACGTTTTAGTGTAATACTAATATCATTGTTACCCTTAATTACTATATTTACTTTTAACCGTGGTAAATAAAAGTTAAAAGTTAATATTCACCATACATACTTTGTCTATGAAATCACATCACGTACCACATGTTAAAAAAATGGCCATCAAATCAAATAAAACAACCATAGTAGTAAGGTATCATGAACATGAAATACATCAACATCAGAAAACCATACTAATATTTATGACCCCAACCATAATCTATCACATCATCTCATCAAACAATATTACAATTCACTTTTGAATTTTTTCCATCACATCCTACACATATTTCATTAGCTAGATGATGGATTAAGGATGACTGTGTCACTATCAAACCATACTGATAATTGATATATTGGAAAAACACCCCAAATCATTTGGCTGTTGGAAATTTCTACTCAAAATCAATGGGTTTGAATAGAAATAGTAATGGAATAAAATGTAAATATATATAGATACACACAAGGCCATCTTACACATTCACAATAAGGGTATTATCCTACTCACAACATCACCAACAAGAGTCACAATCTCTTCTAATTTTTCTTCCCCCATAAAATACACAAAAACACACACAAAACCATATGAGACACACCAAATTAGACATTTCATTCATAATTAATCAATATTTGAGATTCCTTATTTTATAACTATTTCAATATTTAAGACCATTCTTATTCAAGTATATTCATTGAATTATTTCAGACCATTAAATTAATATATACCAATAACCACTTATTCCAACCATCCAATTTTGTGTCAATCATGATTAGCCATTTGAATATATTACATTTAATATTACATTATCAAAAAATTATTCCCTCACTAATGAGAAAAAATCACAACCCCACACAACAACTAATCCCACCTTTGTCATTCAAACAAGTGGAATATTACCACTATCTCACATCAAAAACCACATCTTCATCATGATAGACACATCACAACCACTTACCATCACATCCTCCATATATCATAACCACAACCCATTACATCATTCCCCAGAAAAAACCACACATCACCACCACATTTCACAACCACATTACATTAATAAATATCTTATTTCATATTACAACCAATGGGATTCACATAACCCGACACTTTTCATTTCCTTATAATTATCACAAAATCCATAATTTATATGTCCAACAAATTTAATAGCCAGGTATAAGTGGATATAAATATTCATTCAAGGTGATAATAAATAATCACAAATAAGGATAATACAACACATCAATTCTATATAAAAAAATTACCCAATAACCATGATTTTCTATAAGGCATACTGCGTGTACAATCTCAATATCAAAGGCATCAAAACCTATAATAATATGAGATTCATTCCCCTCCCCATCAATTTTCAAGTAAAATAGATCTTTTTATATATTTGGAAGGTTTAAAATATTTTAAGGTAAACACAAGAATCTTTTTTCCCTCACGATTCAAATAAAAATTAAACAATGGGTACCCTAACATGAATGGAGAATTCCAGACCACTATACAAGGTTTATCAAGAGTAAGGCCCCCCACCGAACACCATAATGAAGGAGAACAACCTTACCATATTATTAATAAAAAACTGCATCATTCCTTTATCAAAATATCATTTAAACAAATGAATCCATTACAACCACCCTTCCTCGATAAGAAATACCTATAAAAAAGTTATAATGGAGTAAACCCAATTAAGTCCTCAAATGATCAATCTCCCAAGGATGGAGTCAAAATCCATAATATTGGGGCAATCATTCCTCCAAATTGCGTATATGGGTCACCCAGTATAGAAGAGAAAATTTTGGAGAATGATGGGGGTTTGAGTTGATTTCGTTTTATATACACATTATAAAAATTACAGTAATAAGACACAACAAATGTCAACAAAATTTAGAAATGAAGAAAAAAATGGGGGAAAAAGGTGCCGAGAAATATAGATTTCCACAATGGTGCTGGATAATTAATCTCTATGATCTGTAGCTATATCCACATTGTAGATCTATTAAAACAAGAAATAGACCACAATGAAACCCAAAACGGTGCACTATAATACCCAACATGTAACTTCCTAGGTAAATAATGAACATGAAATTTTTCATAATTATTAATATTTTTAATTAAATATTAATTATAATTTAAATTGGACTCAATTTTCGATGGTGGACCTGATATGCAACAATGGGTTTCTTTTAAATCTTACACTGCACACTGATAATATAATATTATTATTTTAAAGGGTAGTTAACACGTAGCCATTGTATTGGAATGAATGAATAGAACTAACTACAATTTGATGATACATGTTTACTGAATATTTTTACATTTATTCAATAAAATTTAAAGGCTTAAAAAAGTAAATAATTTGATTTCAAACATAAATACTCTAATATTCACAAAAGGTCAATTTACAACTTTTTCATGGAGAACCCTCATTAAATCTAGTTTTTGTCACTTTTATATGTTCTATTTAATAAAAATAAATTATTCCTTAGATTCAGGAAATCAAAATTTAATTTTGGTAAATTTTTGGTATTTTTATGATAATGTTCTTTTTTTAATGAATAGTTAAAATACTGTATTTTAATTTAAAAGTTCCTTTTAATCAAATGTTTTTGTTTTTTTATATTATCTTTTTAATTGGATTTAAAGATCAATTAGAATATATTTTTTCCATTTAATCAAATTTTGGTCATTAAAAGAAATTTCATTTTGAAATTGGAGATAAATTATTGTCAATCTTTTGATAGTTATTTTTTATTAAAAACATGCTATTTGTTTTAATAGTGGGAATTAATTTTAAATTAATTTCTGCCACATCTGTGCTTTGAAAATGAAAAAATGGATTCCATATTTGGAATTATTTGGTTCAAATTGTGTAAATAAGAATCTTTTATTTTTAGATATTTTAAATATTTACTTTAGTAAATATTTTATTTATCATGATTAAAGTTTAAATATAGTAAATAAGTGTAAAATATAATATTATAATAATATTAAATTACCAAAACATGTGTCCTAATCCTATTGGCGGATATATATCCTACCATGGTATTCGTTGGGTCAAATTTGGGACCCCATGGAGCCACGTGGGATTAATAATGACATTTTATATTAATTAATTTACAGTGAAGAAAAAAATGACATAAACAGGTATCTTTTAGTAAATAAATTTTTACACGGGATTGTATAAGTTATTGATTCGACTATAAATATAATTTGGAAAGATAAAAATATTTCCTAAATCAAGGTATTTTTTTATTTTTTGGACATCAAATAAATTAAATTATTTATGACACAATAATGATACAATATTTACCTCATTAATAAATGATTTAAATAAATAAGATTATAAATATTAAAACAATATAAAAAAACAATATAATTCTTTTTGGATTATTTTATTTCGACCATGAGTCATATTAAATTTGATATGAATGAATATTTGACCATTGGAAACTGAAAATGAAGTTATAATAAATAATATTTTCAAACTTCCCTAAAGAGCACCTCCTCTCCCTTTTAAAAAGCCCTCACATCTAACTCATTCTTCACACTTAACAACCCTTTCGATCATGAATAATCTACTCTAATAAGCTCCCATGATCCCTCTATTCATTATAGAAGACTTACCTAAGGCATAAAAACATCAAGAACCCATTTGGGTTCAATCAAAAGGGAGTTAGTCAATTTAATGGAAGAAAAAGTAACATACGAGTCAAGATGGACACGAGGTAAGGGGTTTCTTATCTCACTTTTAGTTCCATGATATTTCCATTGTTCACCGCTTATTTATTGCATGTGGTGTATTATGTGCTGTCAATTGATATATATTGTCATGATTCAATTTATATTCTTGGTATTCTGCGATTTATCTGGTGGATATTAACTTTTCTCATACGACTCGACTGATTACAACGTGGTAAGGGGTTTTCATCTCACTTTTTATTCCAGTGAGATTCATGATATATTAGCCACTATTACCTTTTGTGTGGTGGATTTAATTCCCATGATTTTTATTATTTTTGTAATATACTGTAACATATGGGTATTTAATAATTAATTTTGTGATCTTTCTTTCATGGAGTGTATGTTTTCTATGTCACCAAATCGGTAAGGGAAACATTCACCATCCTCTTTTTAAAAATTTTATTTTTGTTATGTCTTTTAATTTACATATTTTTATTTTAGGATATGTTCTTATATATCCTTATTGATGTAAATATTATATCCAAGTGATGATATATCCTTTTATCTCTCATCAACATAATTTCTTAATTTTAAAGTGTCGTCGTTAGGCTGTCGAATTTCTGTAAGAAAACTTCTAAACCCAATTAAATTTTTTGGGTTAAATATCTACTTCATGATTATGTCGTGATATAAATTTGAGTGAATAACCAATTATTGTTTTACACATAATATCCACTCATATTTGGTGTATTTATATTTGTCACACATAATTAGGTAATTGATTTATCCTTAATTAGAAGATACCGTTTTTATAAGGAATTTCCTCTCAATTTACATTTGTATTGAGACTTCATTGATGATATGCACCAATTCACTCTAATATGGTGTATATACTATCCTTTGGCATATTATATCATGAATACCTTTATTCTCATTATATTATTATGTTCTGATTAAATTTTATTTCCCAATTATTTTTATTCAAGGGTCTCTCATTTTATTAAAAACTTTTCAACTAAAATATTGTATTACGTGTTTTAATGCTTTATACTTCTAATTATTTCACATTTATGTCCGTGTTTTAAAAATGGTTTTAAGTATTTATTCCAATGGAAATGAATGATTTTAAATTGAAATTTGTTTCAAAATATTTAAAGTGGTGTGGGTCACTTTGATTCGAAAATCTATTTATTTAATATTTTTAATGGTTTTGAAAATTGTTTGCTAAAATCATTGATTTTGTCAATATTTTGAAATGATATATTTTGATTGAAATGTCAAAATTTTATATTTCCATTATGTTTGTTTTTTGGGTTATGAATATGTTATGTATATTGAGCATTGTTTATGTATACGGGTGGATCCGTGATAAACCTTGGGCGGGTGAGCCTAAGATAGCTCTCCAATTCATTGGGTAATGTGACAGAGGTAAAAGTTAATGATTCTCCTAATAGATTTAGGGAATATACTGTGATGGGTAATACAAATTTAACTCCCTCTGTAGCTGTGATAACTAAAATTTAAGTATGTTATTTATGACATAAGTTTCCCTTAGGATTTATGATTTCTATGTGTTGTTCATAAATCTTATGATTTCATGAGGTATGTTATGATTGAAAATTATGGTTTCATGGTTTTTTATTTATTTATGGGCTAATGTTTTTATTCCTTATTTTTTTCCCTTATTGAGATTTTTATTGTCATCCCATGTTATTGAAATGTTTTCCACAAGACTTAAATATGAATAAGGGTCAGGGATGGGATTAAGGAAAAGTCATGCTGTCTATAACATGGAACTAGACGTCACTCTTTTTTTAAGAGTTTTTATTTTATGAAAATAATGGATACTGAGTAGAATTGTCTACATGTAATATTCAGGTTGTTATGTAAATGTTATGACTAGATTCTCTAAATTTATAAACATAAAATGATCTGGAATGTGAATTATCCATATAATTCAAGATTTTGTAATGTTTATGTTTAGGTCCTTATAGTTAGTATCATCGGTTGGTTTATACAACTTTAGGGATTAAGAGTTTTCGTTAAACACATGGTTAGTCCCTATGTTTATTATTTCAGTCAAATCCTTGTTTTATAACTTTTTTCAGATCAAGGAATATATGTTACAAACGGAAGGAGGAAGATCTCAAATGACATTCTTATCTCTTCGTGGTGACTTCCTTGTAATAATTATTGAAAAGTCATGTTCAGATGATTGTGAAAATTTTTCTATAATATAAATCAATTTCAAGAAAGTGTTTGAGATATCAAACACCTCTACTATACCCTAATATCATCGTAGATCATGGGTTGTATTTAATCAAATCATATTTTAACAATATTTTCAATTTTCAAGAATGGTAAATATTTTCAAGGAATTTTAAAATAATTTACCTTATCAGAAGATTTTGAACCAAATTATGATTTAGAAAACGGGGCTGAAGAAGGAGAACCTTGTGCAATCTATTTATATTTTCTTTTACAATATATCCTCTCAGCATATACTTATGGTATTTTAAAAAAACTATTAATTAAATTTTTCCACTCATATTCGGTATGGTTATTTTATAGAAATCATGTTTTATAAGATGTTTTGAAATTATATGGCATACATGATTATTTACCTGTACTATTTTTCTGTGAACACCCATATAACCCAAGTTATACATGGTGTATTTGGATAAAGGAATCGAATGATTTTGAAGGATCTCTAAATCATTGTTGCAAGGCATGGACCTTCTACCTATGTGAACAAGATAACGATGAAATAAAGTAGCCACCATGATCAAGGTATGATTTTATTTATTTTGGGGATCATTTGATTTTATTATATGGTGGTTAAATTAAAAAAAATGGCCATATAAATAAGACATCAAGAATTAAGATGCAAAGATCATAATGATTTGGGATGAAAATGAATGGTATAAGGAAATTGTTGAGGTTATAACATGTTAGGGATATTTTTGAGTTTTATAAAAAGTATAACACGCAAACCGTGTGACAAACTGTCATGTTGTATAAAGCTGAGTTAATCGAATGCAAAATCAAAGTGTGATTGGGATTTATCACCTACCACTAGGCTATGTAAAGCCCATAGTTAGTATGACTAATTATTTTTAGTTAAATGATTTTATTGATAAAGAATAAGTTGATTTGGGATCTTATGTTTTATAAAATGTATATACTTAGAATAATAAAATTATTTGGTGATCATGTGATAAAAGTGATTTTGGAAGACATTCCCTCTTTTGTGGAATAATATATTCCTACATAAAATGGAATACTATGGGATTTAAAATGTGGGGTAATCGTTGTACTATTATTTTTGGAAGAATTTATGTTTTATTTTGGAAATATGGATATTTGGGTTATTTATGGAAATGACTAACCTATCATATAGAATATGTGATTAGGTTAATTACACTTTACTATGACACGATAAGAGTAGTCGATGTTATTTGGAGATAAATGTTAAGATATTTTGTGGATGACTATGACATTATATCCTTCTGATTTTTGGGTTTCAATCTTACTTTGAATTATTTTGAAGAATTTTATATAAAATTATGTATTTAATGGTCTTTCTAGAACTTTGGGTACTTTTGTTGAATTTTGGAGACTAATAGTAGTAATTTTTTTTATAATGGATTATCTTTTTTTGAGGATTATATGATCTCAGACTAACCATTTTTGGTTTAGTTTTTGTCTAAAGACTGGGGAAATTTATAGTTCATCTTTTTTGAATTTTTTTATTCTCTATACTATGATTCTTGTTATTTTGATGTGAAAAATTCTCTTTGAATGCTCATTTTTTGGGGAAAAGATTAGTTTTTGGTAGAATCTTATTAAAGAATGAAACTCTACTTGAAGGTTAGTATATTTTATTATGTTATTTTTCTATGTAGTAAATGAATTTCACAAAAATATGAAATGGAATTTCAAAAAAATCATTTTTTTATGTTTCATATTGGGAAATAAAATATCGTTTAACACATCATAAGTTTGTGATTTTCTGGTGGTTAACTTTCTCTTAAACATTGTTTCTACCAATCTCCATCACAACATGACCATTTTTTATCTCTTCCATTCCATGTTTTCCTACATGTAATCCAAGTATGGGTTATCTTGGGTGACCATTGTACTTCTATTTCATTCTAATAAAGTGATTGTTTTACTGACTCTTTTCCGATGTGGGACTTTTGATGAAATTTTCAATCCCAGTTTTAAAATTGGGATGAGGCATTTACCAAAAGGGGATAAGAATGTAACATACCAGGTTAATAAAGAATGTGAAATTATTCATACTTATTATTATTTTTCAATTAAATATTAATTCTAATTTAGTGGGTATGCTATGTTTGATGGCGTACCCGATACGCAATAATGGGATTTTTTGAAATCTTAAGTTGTACACTAATAATATAATAATATTATTTTAAATGGTAGTTAACGCGTAGTCGTTGTAATGGTGGGAAAGAATAGAACTAACTAAAATATGATGATACATGTTTATTGAATATTTTTACATTTATCGAATAAAATTTTGAGGATTAAAAAAGGTAAAGAATTTGATTTCAAGCTTAAATACTCTAATATTCAATAAAAGGTCGATTTACCACATTTTAATGGGGAACCCTTTTTAAATCTAGTTTCTCTCACTTTTATATGTTCTATTTGAGAAAATAAAATTCTTATTTAGATTCTGGAAATCAAAATTTACTTTTGGTAAATTTTTGGTATTTTTCTGATAAAGTTCCTTTTTTAATGAATAATGAAAAATAATGTATTTTAATTCCAAAGTGCCTTTTAATCTAATTTATTTATATGGTTATATTATCTTATTAATAGTTTTTAAATTGAAATTAGAATATATTTTTACCATTTAATCTAATTTTTGTCATTGGAAGTAAGATTATTTTGAAATTGGACATAAATATGTGTCAATCTTTTGATAGTTATTATTTCATAAAAACACGCTATTTGTTTTAACAACGGGAATTAATTTTAAATTAATATCTACCACTTATTTGTTTTGAATTTGGAAATATGGATTCTATATTTGAAATTATTATGTCTAATTTGTGTAAATAAGTAACTTTTATTTTTAGAAATTTTAAATATTTACTTTAGTAAATATTTTATTTACCATGATTAATGTGTAAATATAGTAAATAAGGGTAAAATATAATATTATAATAATATTAAATTACCGAACATTTGTCCTAATTCTATTGTATGATACATATCCAACCATGGCCTTCCTTGGGTCTAATTTGCGACCCCAGGGAGCAACATGGGATTAAAAATGAAATTTTACAATAATTAATTTAAAGTAATGACAAAAAGGACATAAACAAGATTCTTTTAGTAAAAAATTTTTTACACGAGATTATATAAGTAATAATTTCTTCTATAAATATTCTTTGGAAATATAAAAATATTTCCAACATCGTGGTATTTTTTTATATTTTTTGGACATCAAATAAATTAAATTATTTATGAAAAAATTATGATACCATATTTACCTCATCAATAAATGATTTAAATAAATAAGATTATAAGAATTAAAACAATATCCAAAACCAATAAAATTCTTTTTGGATTATTTTATTTTGGCCATGAGTATTTTATCTTTGATATTAACGATTAGTTGATATTTTGAAACAGAATATGTGGTTATAATAAAATAATTTTTTAAAACTTTCCTAAAGAGCCCCTCACCCTATCCCTTATAAAAAGCCCTCACTTCTAACTTATTATTCACAATTCTCAAGCATTTGGCTAATGAAAATTCTGCTAAAATAATCTCCCAATATCCCTCTCTTCATCCTAGAAGCCTTACCTTAGGAAGAAAACACTTCATGAAACCCTTTGGGTTCAAACCAATGTGAGTTACCTAATTTAACAGAAGAACAAGGAACATACAAGTCAAGTTGGACACGAGGTAAGGAATTTATTATCTCACTTTCAGTTCCATGATATTTCCATTGTTCACCACTTATTTATTGCATGTTGTGTATTTTGTGTGGTAATTTGAGATATATTATCATGATTCTATTTATATTCTTGGAATTCTACGATTCATTTTTTGGTTATTAACTTTTCTCATACGACTCGATTGATTACAACGTGGTAAGGGTTTTTCATCTCACATTTTATTCTCATTAGATTCTTGCTATATTAGCCATTATTTCCTTTTGTGTAGTGTATATACTTCCCATGATTTTATTATTTGTGTAATATTCTTTAATTTATGGGTATTTACATATTCATTGTGTGATTTTTCTTTCATGGGGTGTATGTTTCATATGTTTCCAAATCGGTAAGGGAAATTTTCACCCTCCTCTTTATAAACGACTTCTTTTTGTTCTGCCTTTTAATTTAAATCTTTTTGTGTTGGGATATGTTTTGTTATATCCTTATTGATGAAAATTTTATGTCCAAGTGATCAGATATCATTTTCTCTCTCGTCAACTTATTTTCTGATTTTTAAAATGTTGTCATTAGGCTGTCGAATTTCTGTAAGAAAACTTCTTAACCCAATTTCCATTTTTGGGTTAAACATCTACTTCTTGATTATGTCATGCTATGAATATGAGTGAATAACCTATGATTTTTTTACTCTTAATATCCACTTATATTGGGTGTATTTATATTGGTCACACATAATTATGTAATTGATTTATCCTTAATCTATGGAAACCATTTTTATAAGGGATTTCGTCTAAATTTACATTTCCATTGAGACTTCATTGTTGATATGAACTAAATCTATAATATATGGCGTATATACTATCCTTTGGCATATTATATCATCAGTAACTTTATTCTCATCATATTATTATGTTCTGATTAAATTTTATTCCTCAATTATTTGTATTCTAGGGTCTCTCATTTTATTAAAAACTCTTTAACTAAAATATCATTTTAAATGTTTTAATAGATTATTCTTCTAAATATTTCCCATTAATGTCCATGTTTTAAAAATGTTTTTTAGGATTTATTCTTATGGAAATGAATTTTTTGAAATTGAAATTTCATTCAAAAGCTTCAAAGTGGTATTAGACACTCTTATTCAACAATCTCTTTATTTAATATTTAAATTGGTTTGGATAATGGTTTGATAAAAAATTTTATTTTATCAATATTTTGAAATCATATATTGTGATAGAAATGTGTAAATGTTATATTTCAATTATTTTTGTTTTATGGGTTATGAATATTTTATGGCTATTGGGCATTGTTTACGTATATAGGTGGTTCCGTGATAATTCTTGGGCAGGTGAGCCCGAGATTTCTCCCCATTTCATTGGGTAACATGATGAAGGTAAAATTTAATGTTTCTACTATTTTAGGGAATATTCTGTGTTGGGTATTCAAAATTTAACTCCATTTGTAGCTGTGATATCTACAATGTAAGCATGTTTTTTATACCTTAAGTTACCTTTATGATTTATGATTTCTATGTGTTTTTCATAAATCTTATGATTTCTTGAGGTATTTTATGATTGAAAGGTATGGATTCATGGTTTTTTATTTACTGATGGTATAATGTTTTCATTCCATATTTTATCACTTAATGAAATTTTTATGCTCATCCTAAGTTTTTTAAATGTTTTCCACATGACATAAAGATGAATTAGGGTCAAGGATGGGATCAAGAAAAATTCATGTTGTCTAAAACATTAAACTTGGCTTGACTCTTTTTTTAAGAGTTTTTATTTTATGAAAAAAATGGATACTGAGTTGAATTGTCAACATGTAATATTCATGTGGTTATGTAAATGTTATGACCTAATTCTCTGAAACTATAAACCTGAAAAGGTCCTCAATGTGAATTATCTATTTAATTCAAGATTATGTAATGTTTAAGGTCGGGTCCTTATAGTTGGCATCAGAGGTCAGTTTAGAAAACTTTAGGGCTTAAAAGTTTTCGTTAAACACTTGGTTAGTTCCTATGTATATTATTTCAGTTAAATCCTTGTTTTATAAATTTTTTCAGATCAAGGAATGTATGATACAAATGGATGGAGGAAGATCTCAAACGACATTCTTATCTCTTCCTGATAACCTGCTTGCAATAATTATTGTGAAGTCATGTTCGGATGATTGTGAAACTTATTCTAAAATACAACTCACTTGTAAGAAATTGTTTGAGATATCAAACACATCCACTATAGCCCAATATCATAGTAGATCATGTGTTGTATTTAATCATATCCTATTTTAAAAATATTCTTATATTTTCAAGAAAGGTAAATATTTTCAAGGAATTTTCAAATATTTTACCTTATCATGAGATTTTGAAGCATATTATGATTTTGAAAATGGTGCTGAAGAAGGAGAACCTTGCTCAACCTATTTATATTTTATTTTACAATATAGTCTCCCAGCATGAACATATGGTATTTTAAAAGGACCGTTAATTGAAGGTTTCCTCTCACATTCGGTCCGATGACTTTATAGAAATAATGTTTTATCAGATGTTTTGAAATTATATTTCATACGTGATTATTTTCCAAAACAATTATTCTGTGAACACCCATATGTCCCAAGTTGTTCAAGGTGTATTTGGATGAAGGAATCAATTGTTTTTGAAGGATCTATAAATCATTGTTTCAATGCATGGACCTTATACCTACGTGAACAAGATAACGATGAAACCAAGTAGGCATCATCATCAAAGTATGATGTTATTTATTCTGGGGATCATTTCATTTTATTATATGGTGGTGAAATTAAGAAAAATCGCAATATATATTAGACATCAAGAATTATGATGTGAATATAATAATGATTTGGGTTGAAAATGAGAGGTATAAGGAAACCATTGAGGTTAAATCATGTTAGGGTTTTTTTTGATTTTTATACAAAGGAAAACACACAGACTGTGTGACAACCCGTCGTGTCGGACAAAGCAGCAGGAATCAAACCCACAACCAATGTGTGATCAGGATTTATCCTCTACCACTAGACTACATGAAGTCCATAGTTAGTATGACTTATTTTTTTAGTTAAATTATTTTATTTATCAATAATAAGTTGATTTGGGATCTTATGTTTTATCAAATGGATATCCTTAGTATAATAAAATGACTTGGTGATCAAGTTATAAAAATGATTTTGGAAGACATTTCCTCTTTTGGTGAACAATATATACCTACGAAAAATGGAATACTATGATATTCAAATTTTTGGGTAATGGTTGAAATATTATTTTTGGAAGAATTTATGTTTTATTTTTGAAATATGTATGTCTTGGTTATTTATGGAAATAACTAACCTATCTTAGAGAATATGTGATTAGGTTAATTACACATCAGTGTGAGACTATAAGAGTAGTCAATGTTATTTTGAGATAAATGTTAAGATTTAATGTGGATGACTATGAGATTAAATCCTTCTGATTTTTGGGTTTCAATCTTAGTTTTGATTATTTTGAAGAATATTATGGACAGTTATGTATTTAATGGTGTTTCCTTAACTTTGGGTACTTTTGATGAATTTTGGAGACTAAGTGTAGTAATTTTTTATAAAAGATTAACTTTTTTTGAGGAATACATGATCTTGTACTAACTATATTAGTTTTAGTTGATGTCTAAATACAAGAAAAAAATATATATAATCTTTTTACATTTTTTTATTCTCTAGATTATTTTTATTGTGATTTTGATGTGACTAATTCTTTTTGAATTATCATTGTTTGTGGAAAAGAATGGTTTTTGGTAAAAACTTATTAAAGGATGAAACTCTACTTGAAGATAAATATATTTCATTATGTTCTTATACTATATAGTAAATTAATTACTCAAAATTATGAAAAGGAATTAAAAAAAACCTTTTTGGTTTATGATTCATATTGGGAAATCGAAGACCATTTAACACATCATATGTTTGTGATTTTTTGGTGGTTTACTTTCTCTTAATCATGTTTTATAACACTCTCCATGAGAACTTGACCATTTGTTCTCTCTTCCATATACATTTTTTACTACATGGAATCCAAGTATGGGTTATATTGGGTGACCATTGTACTTCTCTTTCATTCTAATAAAGTGATAGTTTTACGGACTCTTTTCCGATGTGGGACATTTAATTAAATTCCTAATCCCAGTTTTAAAATTGTGAGGACGCAATTCCTAAAAGGGGAGAAGGATGTACCATCCCAGGTAAATAATGAAAATGAAATTTTTCATACTTATTAATATTTGTGAATTAAATATTAATTCTACTTTAATGGGGATGCTATGTTCGATGGAGTACCCGATACACAACAATGAGATTCTTTTAAATCTTACGTTGCACACAAATAATATAATATTATTATTTTAAATGGTAGTTAATACCTAGCTGTTGTATTGGAAGGAATGAATATAACTAACTAAAATATGATGATACATGTTTTTTGAATATTTTTACATTTATCAAATAATACTTAGAGGCTTAAAATAAGTAATGAATTTGATTTCAAGCATAAAAACTCTAACATTCACTAAAAGGTTAATTTACCACCATTTATTGGAGAACCCTAGTTAAATCTAGTTTATGTCACTTTTATATGTTCTATTTGACAAAATAAAACACTTCTTTATATTAGGGCATCAAAATTTACTTTCGGTATTTTTTGGGTATTTTTTCTGATAATGTTCTTTTTTAATGAATATTGAAAAATACTGAATTTTAAATCAAAAGTGCCATTTAATATAATTTATTTATACGGTTATATTATCTTTTTGATTGGTTTTAAAGTTAATTGACAATATTATTTACCATTTAATATAATGTAGGTAATTGTAAGTAATTTCATTTTGAAATTAGACATAATCAACTTTCAATCTTTTGATAGTTATTATTTCTTAATAACACGCTATTTGTTTTAACTACGAGAATTAATTTTCAATTAATTTATGCCACTTCTGTGTTTTGAATTTGGGCAAATGGATTCCATATTTGAAATAAGTAGGTTCAAGTTGTGTAAATAGAAAACTTTTATTTTTTGACATTTTAAATGTTTATTATAGTAAATATTTCATTTACCTAGATTAGAGTGTAAATATAGTAAATTAGGGTAAAAGTTAATATTATAATAATATTAAATTACCCGAAAAAGTGTCCTAATACTATTGGCTGATACATATCCAACAACGGGCTTCCTTGGGTCGAATTTGGGACCCCATGGAGGCACATGGGATTAATAATGATATTTTATATTAATTAATTTAAACTAAAGACAAATAAGACATAAACAAATATCTTTTAGTAGATACATTTTTACAGTGCTTAATATAAGTTATCATTTTGCCTAAAAATATTATTATGAAAGATAATTATATTTCCAACATCATGGTATTTTTTTATAATTTTTGGACATCAAATAAATTTAATTATTTATGAAACAAAAATGATACAGTATTTACCTCAGTAAAAAATTATTTAAATAAATATAATTATAAATATTAAAACAATATCCAAAACTAGTCTAATTATAATTATATTATTATATTTCTACCATGAGTCATCTTATCTTTGATATTAACAAATAGTTGATATTTTGAAACCAAATATGTGGTTATAATAAAATAATTGTTTCCAACAGTCCAAAAGAGCCCCTCCACTCCCTTATAATAATTCCTCACTTCTAACTCATTCCTCACAATTCAAAAGCCTTTGCCTCGTGCAAACTCTGCTCCAATAAGCTCCCAAGATCCGTATCTTCATCATAGAAGCCTTACCTTAGGCCGAAAATACATCAAGAAACCCTTTGGGTTCAAACCAAAGGGAGTTACCTGATTTAAAGGAAGAACTAGGAGCATTCAAGTCAAGTTGGACACGAGGTTTGGGATTTCTTATCTCACTTTTAGTTCTGTGAGATTTACATTGTTAACAAATTATTTATTGCATGTGGTTTATTTTGTAATGTATTTTGATATATATTATAATGATTCTATTTATATTCATTGTATTCTGCGATTCATTTGGTGGTTATTAACTTTTCTCATACGACTCAAATGATTACAATGTGGTAAAGGTTTTTCATCTCACTTTTTATACCCGTAAGATTCATCCTATATTAGCCACAATTTCCTTTTGTGTAGTGGATGTACGGCCGATTATTGTATTCTTTGTGTAATATAATTTAATTTATGGGTATTTACTTCTTCATTGTGTGATCTTTCATTCATGGGGTGTATGTTTCGTAAGATTCAAAATCAGTAAGGGAAACTTTAACCCTTCACTTTTTTAAAGACTTCTTTTTGTTATGTCTTTTAATTTACATCTTTTTATATTGGGATATGTTCTCCAATATCTTTATTTATGTAAATTTTATGTCCAAGTTATTAGATACGATTCTCTCTCTCATCAACTTATTTTATTATTTTTAAAGTGCAGTCGTTAGGCTGTCTAATTTCTGTAAGAAAACTTCTTAACCCAATTTCAATTTTTGGGTTAAACATCTACTTCATGATTATGTCATGCTATGAATATAAGTGAATAACCCATGATTGGTTTACACTTAATATCCAATTATATTGGGTGTATTTATATTGTTCAAACATAATTATGTAATTGATTTATCCTTAATCTAAGGATACTGTTTTTATAAGGGATTTCGTCTCAATTTACATTCCCATTGAGACTTCACTGTTGATATGCAACAATTCACTAGTATATGGTGTATATACTGTCCTTTGGAATATTATATCATGAATAACTTTATTCTCATGATATTATTATGTTCTGATTAAATGTTATTCCTCAATTATTTGTATTATAGAGTCTCTCATTTTATAAAAAACTCTTTAACTAAAATATCATTTTAAATGTATTAATAGTTAATTCTTATAAATCATTCACATTAATGTCCATTATTTAAAAATGGTTTTAAGGATTTATTCATATGGACATGAATTTTTGGAAGTTGAAATTTATTTCAAAATATTCAAACTGGTATTGGACACTTTGATTCAAAAATCTCCTTATTTAATATATTAAGTGTTTTTCAAAATGGTTTGATAAAATATTTGATTTTGTCAATATTTTGAAATGATATATTATGATTGAAATGTGGAAATGTTATCATTCCATTATGTTTGTATGGGTTGTGAATATGATATGTCTATTGAGTATTGTTTACATATAATGGTTGTTCCGTGATAAACATAGGGCAGGTGAGCCTGAGATAGCTCCCCCAAGCATTGGGTAACGTGACGTAGGTAAATGTTAATGTTCCTACAAAGTGATTTAGGGAATATACTGTGATGCGTATTCCAAATGTAACTCCCCCTTTAGATGTGATAGCTACAATGTAAGTGTATTATTTATTCTGTTAGTTACCTTTAGGATTTATGATTTCTATGTTTTGTTCATAAATATTATGATTTCATAAAGTTTTTTATGATTGAAAAGTATGGTTTCATGTTTTTTTATTGATGGGATAATGTTTCCATTCCTTATTTTCTCCCTTACTGAGATTTTTATGCCCATCCCATGTTTTTCGAAATTTTTTACAGAGGACTTAAAAATGAATTAGGTTCAAGGATGGGATCAAGTAAAAGTCATTTTGTCTAAAACATGGAACTATACGTGACTCTTTTTTAATGAAAAAAATGGATAGTGAGTAGAATTTTCTACATGTAATATTAATTTTTTATGTAAATGTTCTGACCATATACTTTAAAACTATAAACCTGAAAATATCGTCAATGTGAAATATCCATTTAATTCATTATTATGTAATGTTTACGGTGGGGTCATTATAGTAGGTTTCAGAGGACGGTATAGAAAAAATTATGGATTTAGATTTTTTGTTAAACACATGGTTAGTCCCTATGTATATAATTTCATTTAAATCCTTGTTTTATAAGTTTTTTCAGATCAAGGAATGTATGTTACAAATGGAAGGAGGATGATTTCAATCGACATTCATATCTCTTCTTGATGACTTTCTTTCAATAATTATTGCAAAGTCATGTTCAGATGATTGTGAAACTTTTTTTAACATACAACCCACTTTTAAGGAATTTTTTGAGATATCAAACACCTCCACTATACCCTGATATCATCATAGATCATGGGTTGTATTTAATCAATTTCTTATTTTTACAATATTCTTATATTTTCATGAATGGTAAATATTTTCACGAATTTTCATATATTTTACCTTATCACAAGATTTTGAAGCATATTCTGATTTTGAAAATGGTTCTAAAGAAGGAGACCCTTTCTCAGCCTAGTTATATTTCCTTTTACAATATAGTGTCTCAGCACATACTTATGGTATTTTAAAAGGACTGTTAATTGAATGTTTCTACTCATATTCGGTCCGATGATTTTATAGAAATCATGTTTTATCAGATTTTTTGAAATTATATGTCGAACGTGATTATTTTCAAAAACTATTTTTCAATGAACACCCATATGACCCATGTTGTACAAGGTGTATTTGGATGAAGGAAGCAAATGATTTCATGGGATCATTAAATCATTGTTACAATGCATGGACATAATACCTAGGTGAATAAGATAACGATGAAACCATGTAGGCACCATGATCAAGTTATGATGTTCTTTATTCTGGGGATCGTTTCATTTTATTATATGGTGGTGAAATTTAAAAAAAATCACAATATATATAATACATCAATAATTATTATGTGAATATCATAATGATTTTGGATGAAAATGAGAGGTATAAGATAACCATTGAGGTTAAAACATGTTAGGGTTATTTTTTGAGTTTTATAAAAAGGACAACACGTAGAGCGTGTGATAACCCATCGCGTCGGACAAAGCTGCGGTAATCGAACCCACAACCAAAGTGCGATTGGGATTTATATCCCTCCACTAGAATACATGAAGTCCCTTGTTAGTATAACTTATTATTCATAGTTAAATTATTTTATTTATCAATAATTAGTGGATTTTGGCTTATATGTTTTATCAAATGGATATCCTTAGTATAATAAAATTATTTGGTGATTAAGTGATAAAAAATATTTTGGAAGACGTTCCCTCTTTTGGGGAATAATATATCCTGATGGAAAATGGAATATTATGGGATTTGAATTTTTGAGTAATGGCTGAAATATTATTTTTGGAAGAAATTAGGTTTTATTTTGGAAATATGGATATCTTGGTTATTTATGGAAATGAATAACCTATCATTGAGAATATGTGATTAGGTTAATTGCATTTCTGCATGAGATGATAAGTGTAGTCGATTCTATTTGGAGATAAATTTTAAGATTTACTGTAGAAGACTATGAGATTAAATCCTTCTATGTTTTGTGTTTCAATATTAGTTTGGATTATTTTGATGAATTTTATAGACAACTATATATTGAATGGTCTTTCTTGAACATTGGGTAGTGTTGTTGATTTTTTGAAACTAAGAGTAGTAATTTTTTTTATAAAGGATTATCTTTTTTTGAGGATTATATGATCTCTTACCAACCATTTTAGTTTTAGTTGATGTCTAAAGAAATGGTAAATATATAGTTCTTCTTTTGGGAATTTTTCTGTTCTCTAGAATATGATTCTTGTGCTTTTGATTTGACCAATTCTTTTTGAATGCTCATTGTTTGGAGAAAAGATTAGTTTTTGGTAGAAACTTATTAAAGGATGAATCTCTACTTAATGGTAAGTATATTTTATTATGTTATTATTCAATGTAGTAAATTATTTCCTCAAAATTATGAAAAGGAAGGTAAAACAAAAAAAAATTTGTTTTACATTTCCTACTGGGCAATCAAAGACTATTTAACACATTATAAGTTTGTGATTTTCTGGTTGTTAACTTTCTCTTAATCATGTTTTTTACCACTCTCCAATAGAACTTGACCATTTGTTCTCTCTTCCATATCCATGTTTTCCTGTATAGAATCCAAATATGTGTTATCTCAGGATACCTTTGTACTTATCTTTCATTCTAATAAAGTGATAGTTTTACTGACTGTTTTGCAATGTGGGACTTTTAATGAAATTTCTGATCCTAATATTAAAATTGTGAGGATGAAATTCTCAAAAGGGGAGAAGGATTAAACATCCCAGGTAACTAAAGAACATGACATTTTTCATACTTATTAATATTTAAGAATTAAATATTAATTCTACTTTAATAGGAATGCTATGTTTGACGGCGTACCCAATACGCAACAATGGGTTTCTTTGAAATCTTACATTGCACACTAATAATATAATATTATTATTTTAAATGTAGTTAACGCCTAGCTGTTGTATTGGAAAAAATGAATATAACTAACTAATATATGATGATATATATTTTTTGAATATTTTTACATTTATCCAATAAAATTTAGTGGCTTAAAATAAGTAAAGAAATTGATTTTAGGCATAAATACTCTAATATTCACTAAAAGGTCGATTTACCGCCTTTTAATTGTGAACATTCATTAAATCTAGTTCTTTTCACTTTTATATGTTATATTTGACAAAATAAAAATATTCTTTTGATTTGGGACATCAAAATTTAGTTTGGGTGCATATTTGGTATTTTTCTGACAATGTTATTTTTTAATGAATAGTATAAAATAATGTATTTTAATTCAAAAGTGCCTTTTAATCTAATATATTTATATGGTTATATTATATTTTTAATTGGTTTTAAAGTTTAATTAGAATATATTTTTACGTTTTAATCTAATTTTGGTCATTGAAAGTAATTTCATTTTTAAATCTGACATAAACAAGTGTCAATCTTTTGATAGTTATTATTTCTTAAAAACATACTATTTGTTTTAACATCGAGAATTAATTTTAAATTAATTTCATCCACTTTGGTGTTTCGAATTTTAAAAATTAGATTCCATATTTGGAATCAGTAGGTCCAAATTGTGTAAATATATAACTTTTATTTTTAGACAATTTAAATATTTACTTTAATAAATATTTTATTTACTATGATTAATGGGTAAACATAGTAAATAAGGGTAAAATATAATATTATAATAATATTAAATTACCCAAACATGTATCATAATCCTATAAGATGATTCATATCTGACCATGGGATTCCTTGGGTTGAATTGGGGACCCCATAGAGCCACATGGGATTAATAATGACATTTTATATTAATTAATTAAAAGTAATGACAAAAATGACATGAACAAATATCCTCTAGTAAATAAATTTTTACATGGAGTTATATAAGTTATCATTTCGACTACAAATGTTATTTGGAAAGATAAATAGATATCCTACATCATGGTATTTTTTTATAATTGTTGGAGATGAAATAAATTAAATTATTTGTGACACAATAATGATTCAATATTTACCTCATTAAAAATGATTTAAATGAATAAGATTATAAATATTAAAACAATATCCAAAACCAATACAATTCTTATTGGATTATTTTATATCGACAATGATTCATCATAACTTCTATATTATCTAATTTTTGACATTTTGAATCCAAAGATGAGGTTATAATAAAATAATTGTTTCAAACTTTCCTAAAGATACCCTCTTCTCCCTTTTAAAAAACCCTCACTTCTACCTCATTCCTCACACTTCTCAAGCCTTTGGCTCATGCAAAAACTACTTCAATAAGTTCCAAAGATCCCTTTATTCATAATAGAAGCCTTAGTTTAGGTATAAAACACTTCAAGAAACCATTTGGGTTCAAACAAAAGAGAGTTACCTGATTTAAAGGAAGAACAAGGAACATACGAGTCAAGTTGGACACGAGGTAAGGGATTTCTTATGTCACTTTTAGTTCCATGACATTTCCATTCATCACCACATATTTATTTCATGTGGTTTATTGTATACTACCACTTGATATATATTATCATGATTCTATTAATATTCATGATATTCCGTGATTCATTTGGTGGTTATTAACTTTTCTCATATGACCCGATTGATTACATTGTGGTAAGGGTTTTTCATCTCACTTTATATTCTTGTGAGATTCATGATATATTAGCCACTATTTCCTTTTGTGTGGTGTATGTACTAACCATGATTATATTATTTGTGTAATATACATTACCTTATGGGTATTTATATATTCATTGTGTGATCTTTCTTTCATGGGGTGTATATTTCGTAAGATACCAAATCAGTAAGGGAAACGTTCACCCTCCTCTTTTTAAAAGACTTGTTTTTGTTATGTATTTTAATTTACATATTTTTATCTTGGGATATGTTCTTATATATAATTTTTGAATACATTTTTTTCCAAGTGATGAGTTATCCTTTTCTCCCTCATCAACTTAATTTCTGAATTTTAAAGTGTCGTCTTTAGGCTATCGAATTTCTGTAAGAAAACTTCTTTAACCCAATCTCAATTTTTGGGTTAAACATATACTTACTGATTATGTCGTGCGATGAATATATGTGAATAACCTATGATTTATTTACACTTACTATCATTTTATATTGGGTGTATTTATATTTCTCATACATAATTATGTAATTTATTTTAACCTTAATCTAAGGATACCGTTTTTATAAGGTATTTTGTCTCAATTTAAATTTCCATTGAGACTTCATTGTTGATATGCACCAATTCACTATTATATGGTTTATATACTATCCTTTAGAATATTATATCATGAATACCTTTATTCTCATGATATTATTATGTTATAATTAAATGTAATTCCTCAATTATTTTTATTCTAGGGTTTATCATCTCATTAACTCCTCTTTAACTAAAATTTCATTTTAAATGTTTTAAAGGATTATTCTTCTAAATATTTCACATTAATGTCCATCTTTTAAAAATTGTTTTAAGGATTTATTACTATGTACATGAATGTTGTGAAATTCAAATTTCATTCAAAATATTCATAGTGGTATGGAACACTTTGATTAAAAAATCTCTTTATTTAATATTTTAAATGGTTTGGAAAATGGTTTGGTAAAAACATTGATTTTGTAAATATTTTGAAATGATATATTGTTATTACAATGTGGAAATGTTATCTTTCCATTATGTTCATTTTATGGGTTATGAATATTTTATGGCTATTGTGAATTGTATACATATACGGGTGGTTCTGTGATAAAACTAGGGTGGGTGAGCTCGAGATTGCTCTTCAATGCATTGGGTAACATGATGGAGGTAAACGTTAATGTTCCTCTTAAGAGATTTAGGGAATATACTATGATGAGTATTCCAAATGTGACTCCCTCTGTAGTCGTGATAGCTACAATGTAATAATTTTATTTATGTCGTAAGTTACCTTTATGATTTATAATTTCTATGTGTTATTCATTAAACTTATGATTTCATGAGGTATGTTATGATTGAAAAGTATTGCTTCATGGTATTGTATTTACTGATGGGATAATGTATTCATTCCATATTTTATCCCATACTGATCCTTTTATGCTCATCCCATGTTTTTGAAATGATTTCCACGGGACATAAAGATGAATAAGGGTCAAGGATGAGATCAAGGAAAAGTCGTACTGTTTAAAACATGGAACTAGACCTGACTCTTTTTTAAGAGTTTTTATTTTATGAAAAAAATGGATACTGAGTAGAATTTTATACATGTAATATTCATGTTGTTATGTAAATGTTTTGAACTAATACTCTAAAACTCTAAAACTGAAAAGATCCCCAATGTGAATTATCCATTTAATTCAATATTAAGTAATGTTTAAGGTCGGGTCCTTATTCAACAACCAGGAAAGGGTGATATGTTTTAGCCCATATCCACAATAAAACCATGATGAAATTGTTATAACTGCAATAATTAAACATTGGTCCCTAATTCCATAGTCAAAATCACCGTGACACTTGACAAACTGACACTTTTTTTCATCCCAACACCATGATGCATCCGTGATGAAAATGGTAGTGGCATCAAAAATCATCATCCAAGATCCCTATTCCATGACCAACACCTCCACAATTTGGCCACTACATCATATGGTGTAACACACCCCCTCCATGCCACAAAAATTCTCTTGATAAATTTTTTCAGGTCTAACTCTACTAATCCCTCTTCAACTCCTCAAAACCTCTTCCAAAAACCTCCACCCCAAATGTTACCATAATTTAATGGGTCATAAGTGCATTTAAATTACAATAAATGTCTATTACAACCCATTTTTTGATATTCGAGTCTAAAAATAACCACCCTCTTTTAAAAACATAAATTAATGTAATTAAAATATTCAAAAAACATTAAAATCCAACAATACCCTTCAATTTTAAAATATATTTAAAATTACATTTTGAATATAAATAATCATGATATTTTCGTATTACATTCATAAATAAAGGTGTATCTCAAATTGAAACATTATATAGTAGAGGCTAATAAATGTTGGACGGAGAACAAGTGAGAACTACATTGAATATTTAGGTTTTGTTGTCAATAGGAATAATAATATACAATTCAGATCAAATTAATTAGTTATTCATCGATTCCAAGGTAAAATTATGTTCATGTTTTAATTATCCATTCATGGATGCTTTCAAGACAAAATCATAAGATCATTAGAGTAGCAGCACTGGCGCATTTACAATGGTGAAACAGAAATGGTTCTCAGGTTTCAAAACATGATTGAAATACTTGGTTCATTAATATATTTAAACTCACCACCCTTTTCCTTATATGCACCAAATACCAATTCCATGGATTTGATTTACCTTTTATGTTTCCTCCACACATATTAGATAATTCCCAATAATCAACTTATACATGAAAGGTTATCACATGTTATGTTATGGTCCCATTATTAGTGAATTTTGTAAAAGTCCATTAAATCCAACCCTAATGATGTTTTTTATACCAACCAAGTTGAATGCCCTTCTGTTATTGGTTCTACTAAATTTTGTTTCTATATAAAAAAGTCCACAGTTGTGATATAATCCAATATCAACTACCTTACATAGCTATGTATGTGACCAATGTGTCTTGATTTTCCATTATATGTATTATTATAATTCCTATATAATGTTTCATGACTATCATAGTTTATATAAATAATATGTATCTTCTTAGTCAAAAATGTTTGATCATATAAAATTTATCTAATCCATTACAATTTCATTGTAGTATCTACTAAAGAAACAAACTCATAAGAAAATATAGATTCTATGATACATATTTTTTCATTGATCTATAATAGATTTCTCTACATCCATGTGTAGAAACCCAAAAACTCATAAGAGATTAATCCTCTATATTATTTGTCAAGATAAAAAAGGAGAAAACATCCAATACCCTTGTGTATCTACTATATCATATACAACAATCCATAATATCAATTAGATACTTGAGTACTCTTTTAACCCCATCCCATTATACATAACTAGAATTAATCATACACCTAAAAAAAATCACATAAACATCTGAAATGTTGGGTATTGTAAATGTCCTGGTATAAATGAGACACTAAATAAAAATAGCATGTTTTAGTTGACTAACTAAACTAACAAGATTTGGTAGCATACTACTCCTAGCAGTCAAATTATTCAAACCTCATTTGGAATTTTTCAATATAATTATATTAATAATGAAGAAATATATTATTATTACCATAAATATTGATTCCGAAGAAAATATTAGTGTCACCCTAGTTTTAATATCACTATTTCTAAATTGAATAATTATAGACTAGTTAATTTGATTCCAATTATAAGCATGTCATCAATATATAACAAAAAAAAACACCATGATTGTTAATATAAATATTATAAACACATTCATTGTCTTTTTTACCTACACATCAATTTGATAATATTATTTCATTAAAAATATCATGAAATAATTCTGAATTATGTGTTAAACGATTTTTGGACTATGTCAATTGTCAAAACATATTTTCCATACCATGTTCTATAAATCCTTCTAATTGTCCCATATATACTTCTTTATCAAATTAAGCTTTTAATAGTGATTTATTAAAATCAATTTTCTGAAATAAAAATTTTATATGGAAGCTAAAGTTAATAGAACTTTAATATAATAATTAGTAGCAATGTGAGATTAGGTATTGTAAAAACTGATTCCCTCCTTCTATGTAAACCCTCTCATACGAATCTGGATTTTTATTTTTCAATTGTAATATCGACTATTGGAATTCATGTAAATAAGATAATATAACCTATAGTTGGTAAACCATGAGGAATTTCAACTAATATCAATTCATTTTTCATGGGTATTTATTCAAATTTATTATTTATAGCTTTCTTCCAAAAAGTATCAGTAGAATATGTCACAACCTCTTTGATTTTTTTGTTGTAGACACTATATTGAAAAATTGTAGTTTTTTAATAATATAAAAATTAAATACTTAAAAAACAATATATGTATATATAATAAATCCATATGTATTTAGTATCCATGGAATTTTAACTTTACAAATCCTCAAGACCATATCTTCATAATATATTCTTTTTTTGATAGATTCCTATATTTATATATTATTAGGTAAAGAGGTAAACCAAGATTAAAAAAAATAGCATCAAATGATTCAATAATAAGAATAATAAATAATAAATTATATGATAATATAGTCATTAATAATTATGTACATGAGTGATCCAAATATATAGAAAATATGCTTTCAATAACTCTTTTACCCCAAATTTACCTTTTACATTCTAGTACTCTTAAAATTGAATGGCTACCCCAATCTATTAAATAATATTGGATTTATTTCCCCTACATCCATAATTTCAATAGAGTCATAGAGTTACCTTTTTTTGGCAACATCATTAATGATTTAACATTTATTTGGTGTTGCTTCTCCGAAAAATATTTTTAAATACTTGTGATATATATCATGGAGTTATCCATTTCCATTAAATCTCCACTATTTCCCTATGAAATTTCATTCTATAGATGTGTATATAGAGATATCAATTCATGTATGGTCCCTAGGTGTTTAAAAAATGATGAAATACAATATTCACATCCCCTTTTATATTTTAGGTATTAAAATATATGCCCACATTAGTTTTAAACATCATTTTTAATAGTACTACATTTTTCTATAAATTCACTTTTGGTGGGGAAAAGATCATCATAGAAAAATATAGAATAATTATTAATTAATGTTACAAAGTACATTTTATTACCTATGGTGGGTTTCTCCTACAAATTATATAAACCACTATGTATTAATTCTACCAAATTAATTTTCCTTTCTAATTTTCGAGATGTTTTCTTATTTTTTAGTTTTCATGCATGTTTCATGTTTATTATCATTCGTATTCACAATAGGTAAAAATTGCATTTTTATATGTCATCCATATTCGTAAAATTAATATTTCCTAAATTATTTCTCCAAAACGCTAAATACTCTAGAAAACAATAAACAACACAATCTAAATTCAATTTGAATAACCTATCATATAACCAACCACACACAATTAAAGCCCTTTTTTTTACAAATCAATGTTATCTTCCTTAAATGTGTTAATAAACCATCCTAATTTAATTATATTTATTAGAGTTGGTTCCAGTGATCTTTAGGAATATACGAGAAAATATATAATGTGAGAATCTTTCTAAAGGTAAACTAATGATAAACCACCCTCATCCTACATAAATTTATTAATTCAAAGTTACCTGGGTAGATTGAAATACCATCATTGATTGATTTGATCGTATTGAAGAGATATTTGTCATTGAAAAAATATCATGTTGCCCCAAAATGGATCCACATAAATTATGCGCACATTTTCTTTGATGATAATATCTACAAAGTGCACATTTTAATACTTCTTGAAATCGTTCTTCTTATAGAAGTTACAACCCTGTTTGAAGTGTATCAAAATTCAATAGGACTGTCATGCCACTTTATTCTTCTTGAATTTCACCTTTCCATTCTAAGGATGGTTTTAACATTTTTTACATTCTATGAACCATATGGATCCACTCCTGATGATAAATGGGCATTGGATATATCATCCTGTGTTTCATTTTCCTCATCTTATTTTTTATATTACTCCTCTATTTATATATAGTTTATTAACTCATTGTGGAAAATTTATTCGTTATATTCCTTTAGATAATGTTTAAAAAATTCCCATAATGAGGGTTCATATAAATTATGGATTTTAAAATTATAACATCATTTATTTGCATCAATATTTTCTTAATGTGATGTAATATTATTTTTATTTTATATAATTCTTCAAAAATATAGATAATATCTATTTTTTATCAAATAATGATTCTTTCAAGGGTTTTTCTCTTTCCACATGGCCAATTATGTAATTTTGTTCCATGATATTCCATTGCTCATTTGCGGTAGGAAGATGTTAATACTAGATAAGGAGTTCATTTGATAATGTTCCCAGTATGTTCCCGCAACATAGGAGATCATCATTCCCCCATTTTTTTATGTGGGAAACCTGAATTATATCATATTTTAATGATGAAAAATCATATTTTAGATCACAGACACCACCTTGAGAGTATCATGTAGAACACACATCTTCTTTTTCTACCAATAAAAATTATTTTCATTAAATTTATCCACCTTCATCACATTATTGAGCAACACTATATCCTTGTTGATTGAATATAATATTATAACCATTCAAAATATACCAGTGGTTTATAAGTATAAAATTTTATATGAATGGTAGTGTACGGATCCTCTTGAGGAATGTTACATTGTATCCCTCATTAATTGTACATTCAACCACTCCAAAATGATAACACTAAGAATTAATGTTTAATTCATTTGTAGGATATAATGGAGGGTTAATAATTGATACATGTATTGTAGCGACCCCCAAAACCGGGGTGCTTAATGAGACATGATATAATTTACATTACATCATTACAAATTAAATATCATGTCTCATCACAACAGAAGATCGCGAGGCTCAGGATTCTGGGAAACCAGCTGCATCTGATTAACTTCATTAGTATCAACTGTGCCTGAAAAATTTTAAACAAAACGTAGGGTGAGCAAAAATGCCCAGTAAGGGGTTTTAAAACATTTTAAGAAATTCCTTTCTCAAGTCCTTTTGAAAATGAATAAAAATAATTTGCTAAAACAAAACATTGTCATTTCTTAAAAACATGAAATTCCATCTTGTTTGAAAACCACTTGCATAAAGAGGCACGTACTTAAAGTAAGATTTAATGTGAACATGATCAGAGTGCACAATATAAACAATGCGTAAAATGAAAAACAAGGTTACTTAATTTCTAGGTGAATTCTATGGCTAAGCAGGAAAAACATGCATATCATGGTTCATGAGTAAAATGCAGTTCATCTACCAGTTTACCATATGAAAAGTGATTCTAGTTACATAGAGTACATTATCATGATCTTCGGAGCTTTCAACTAGGGGTTGTCATGTTAGTTGAACAGACCCCTGGTTATGATTTATCATTACATGTAGAGGGAATGTATAATCCTGGACTTTGTCATGACTTTTCATCATGACCGTATAACATTCTTAACAGGTCGAGGCTCACCGCCCGCCCTGTTTCTTTAGCACAAGACAAGGCTATCTGCCAAGACCGTCGCACATGTTCGTCTCATGAGACTCTTGCTTTACCCAATGCATTGGAGCGCTATATAATTCCGGGCGCACCCGTCACATCATTCTTGTTGCGCTATATAATTCCGGGCGCACCCGTCACATGTAAGTCATACACATTCCTCACATATCTTGACATGGCCATTCATTCATAGGGTTTCATGCATTCTTAATTAAACCCCATTTTCACATACTTATTCATTCATGAGGACCATTTAGTCATTAAGAACCTGATGACATGCATGCTAAAACTCCGTTCACATAACAAGTTACCTTGCATTTAAAAGCATGGGTTTCAAGAGAATGAACATATTGCTTAACATTACGTAACATCATAGTATCCAATTAAAACATAGTCGTTTACACCTATCATGATAAATGGGTATTGAGGGTTTTTACCCAAAACTGTCTTATAAAAACCTTTTTATTAACACTTTAAACAGACTTAAGTACATACTTATGGATACGTGTATGCATTTGTAATAACAAAAAAAATCCAGGAGTCCATGTTAACCATTTTCACAAAAATCCTCATTTATCCCGAGCAGTGATAAATGAAAGTTCTCAGTTTCACGAAAGAATTTGAAGTCCGACTAACCCATAAACCTCGTAATGCTTTATAAGAATTGTAAACATGGTCTCTAAATTCATATTGAGGTATATACACATACGTGTATGTATATACCACAATAATATACATCATTCACTTGCACAATTTTACCTATTCACCCATTTATTTAAAATATCCACTTTATAGTAGGAAAGAAAAGATCACGGGCTATAAACATTGAGAAAATACTGCTTATCATCCTATAATATGTGTGTTTGAAGGTATATACCAAGTATATATAAATATATACATATTTATATAAAAACCGATTCTTGTAAAAGAGAAACCCAACCAAAATTTATAACTGAATTCTTTCCTTGCTTGGAAAGGGGATGCAGTCGAGGAAAAAGGATCCGAATGTATAAACATAGACAGTATGCACATGTATATATATATAACCCGAATATTCTTATATATATATGAAAACCGAGGTATAACACAAAATTTTAAAAACAAGGTTCCACCCTTACCAGTACAGAGAGGAGAAGATGTAGCAATGAAATCCGGTGCATAACCATAAGATGTATATACATATATATATAAATAACATATATATATATGAAAATATAAAAATGAAATACAAACATGAACCCAAACCGAGCATCAAAACATCACCCTCACCAGTACGGAGAGGAGGAGAGGAAGACTACGAAGCCAGAGAAATCAGGTGCATAGCCACCGGATGTATATATACATAACACACATATATATATACATATATGGGTATATATATAAACATGAAACTAAAACATGAACCATGAAAAACCTCAAAACTTCACCCTTACCTAAACTCGACGAGGAGGAGGATGAGAAGAGGCAGCAACCCAAAGCCCAGGAGCCGAATAGGTCAAGGGAGCCAGTCCTTCGGCCTTCGGTGCAACAGGGGGTTTAAAAAAAACAACAAGGAGAAGACTTCGGGGGAGGAAAGGAGTCATCGGCCGAGGAATCCCGAGGACGAGGCGCACCTACCGCGTGGAAAAATGAGGGTGTCGCCGGGTCCACTCGTTGGACTTAGGGAAGAAGACATGAGGAGAGGAAAAAAACAGCAGCTGTGTGCTGCTGGTTCGGTGCGAGGAAGAATAGAAGTGCGACGTGGAAAAAAAATTGATGGCCGAGATTAGATGCGGCGTGATCGGGCGGCTGGAGTTGATGCGATGCAAACAGAGGAAAAAAATGCGGTCTTCAACAGTGTTTAAAAAAACTTTAATATCGTTATTTTTAATTTATTAAATCATTGATTGATTTCTTCTTTTATTACTATTATACCTATTATAAACTTTATTATTATTTTATCCATCAATTATTTGTAGCTTCTATTATTTTATCATAGGTCAAGATTCGTTTAATATAATTATGCATTAATTCATCTCTACCCATGATATTTCCTTTATTTTAAATACCCTAAACCCACAAAATAAAAGTTTTCATTGTTTATAAAAACATTAAATGAACCATACCATTAAATGTTCATATTAAGCAGCAAAAGAAACTAAAGTTTTGAAATTATTTCCAATGTGATAATTACAAACATTATTATTGTTTTAAAGATTCAAGATCACCAATTATTGTTGCAAGTAAGAAAAGTTAATTATTCTATTAGATATTAACATTTCAACATTATACCACAAAATTTGTACAGCAAGAAACCGAAACATCGACATAATTTCAAAATATTAAATATAAAAGAAAGTTATAAACATTTTTATTATTATTACTTATGTATATATAATTCAGAAAATAGGAATAAGTCATTTAACATACAGTTTGTCACAACCTAAATATATATACATGTACATCTACAAACTGAGAGTTTTCACATATATATATTTATAAAAGAAGTAAAACCTCACCAAATTCAGTATAGTACACCATTTTTAAAAAGAAAATAAATTAAACAAATAATCACTTGCTCAAATTAAATGTATATATATATATAAAAAATAGTGGAAATCTTAGTGTCAAATACCATTGTTTTGCAAATTAAAACTTTTCAAATATAACAAGTTAGGAGAGAGCCAACAGCTACATTTTTATCTGTTGGTGTTTAACGGTCATATCCGGATGCTTATAATAAGGGTTTGGTCTCGGTGTCCCTTACTCCAAGTGACCGAAGAAGATAAAGGAAGATGGTTCGTGTGATCCCCTTGGTGCTGAGCACGGTCGCGGTGGCTTCAGCAATTCTTATGTTCCTTATGATGGATGCTCGAAATCCCTACCGCATTCTCGGGCTCCTAGTAGTTCTAAGCAGTCTTCCCATCATTGTAATTGGGTTCTTGGTTGGGATCATTGGTTAGTGATGTTTGATCGTGGGGAGTTGTAATCGTCAAGATGTTTCTTAATAAAGGGGGTATTTCATTCATGCTTGTTGCTACGGGTTTTCATTTATTTTCATTTTCTTTTTATAGAAAGATGGTCCAATTAAAGGGGAAACATATCATTACACGAAACATGAATTCTCGGGTTGTTACATCATCTCCCCCTTAAAAAAATTGCGTCCTCGCAATTCTATTCGTAAAAAGACAAGAAAAAGACTTCGGTCGTACAACATTACCAAAACTGAAGGCCTGACTCGGTTAACGGAACCCCTAAACTAGTACACAGATCGGCTGTTTCCCTGACCCAGATACACTTTGAGCAATAAGACTTGTACTCCTGCTCGTGGGCACTACACACAGGCTTCCACAGGGTGGCCCGCGAAATAAACAACTCTGAGATGTCCGAGCGGACAAATCCCCTAGTAACCCTTCGAACTTCATCACGCTCGAGGTAGTTGAGGGGAATGGCATGATTGAGAAGGCTGACGTTCAAGATCTGGAACATGTAGGCGGCATTGAGGTGGCCATCCTGAGCTGCTATGAGAAAGCAAGCTCTGGCGGAGAAGTTCCGTGCCATAGAGAAACACTGAAAAATTCCTTCATGGTATCTCCCCCTTCGCCAATAGTAGGGGAGCTGGGTAGTGGCAATGAGGTGAATCAAATTTTCATTCTCCTGACATGCACAGAGAATTTCCGGACTGTTCGCTATGTCCAGAAGACGTTGACAGGACCCTCGTAGGTGGAGAAAAGAGGGAAAGTCCACCATACAAGTTCTGATCAAGATAACCTCTACCAACTCGTCAGGTAGAGATGAGAGGTTCATCTGACCTGTCATCTGGAAGAAAAGGTAAAATAGATAGGTCACTTAACAACACTAAGAAGAAAGGGATCATAAACTTTTTAATTAAGAAAGTTTACACATTGAAGTCTGAGTTTTCCAGACGGACACCACAAAGAGAGGCGAAACTCTCTAACTCCACAAACCACACACAAGAAGGACATAGAGGACTAAACTCATGGGAACATTTATAATGCCTCTTGAGTTTCGCGTGAGGGGTGTGGAGTTGGGAAACGTCGGTGTACACTTCTCGCCTAAGAGACACACGTGTGGACTCATTATCCAACGCTCTGAAGTCCATTAACTGGCCCCAGAAGCCATAGTGCAGGACCTGGCACAGATAAGCAGCTCGGAGGTCTCCGACAGCAGCAGCTTCTTGGAAAGGGTTATCTAGCATTGTGCCAAATTCCTCCCCAATTGTAAACACTTTGAAGAGTCCTTCGTGATACCTTCCATGACGTGCATACGAGGGAAACTGGGTCATCATCATTAGGAGATAATCCATCCCCATTCCCCGGTGGAGACTATGCACCCTAGATGAGTTTGACACATCGTATAGGCTCTTACACGTCATGCGAATTTGGGCATAATTCATGAAGTTTTCATGGCTAGCTAGAGATATAATGTTCTCTAGAGCCTCGGTGGGGAGTGACAAAAGGTCGGTAGGTACATCGGCCATCTGAAAATTATTTTTACTTAGTTAGTCTTAGCAATATATTTATATCACCTGGTTTTCCAGAGTTTCCTGAACCCATCCTCTGATACCAACTGTAGCGACCCCCAAAACCGGGGTGCTTAATGAGACATGATATACTTTACATTACATTATTACAAATTAAATATCATGTCTCATCACAACAGAAGATTGCGAGGCTCAGGATTCTGGGAAACCAGCTGCATCTGATTAACTTCATTAGTATCAACCGTGCCTGAAAGATTTTAAACAAAACATAGGGTGAGAAAAAATGCCCAGTAAGGGGTTTTAAAACATTTTAAGAAATTGCTTTCTCAAGTCCTTTTGAAAATGAATAAAAATACTTTGCTAAAACAAAACATTGTCATTTCTTAAAAACATGAAATTCCATCTTGTTTGAAAACCACTTGCATGAAGAGGCACGTACTTAAATTAAGATTTAATGTGAACATGATCAGAGTGCACAATATAAACAATGCGTAAAATGAAAAACAAGGATACTTCATTTCTAGGTGAATTCTATGGCTAAGCAGGAAAAACATGCATATCATGGTTCATGAGTAAAATGCAGTTCATCTACCAGTTTACCATATGAAAAGCGATTCTAGTTACATAGAGTACATTATCCTGATCTTGGGAGATTTCAACTAGGGGTTGTCCTGTTAGTTGAACAGACCCCTGGTTATGCTTTATCATTACATGTAGAGGGAATGTATAATCCTGGACTTTGTCGTGACTTTTCATCATGACCGTATAACATACTTAACAGGTCGAGGCTCACCGCCCGCCCTGTTTCTTTAGAACAAGCCAAGGCTAACTGCCAAGACCGTCTCACATGTTCGTCTCATGAGACTCTTGCTTTACCCAATGCATTGGAGCGCTATATAATTCTGGGCGAACCCGTCACATCATTTTTGTTGCGCTATATAATTCCGGGCACACCCGTCACATGTAAGTCCTACACATCCCTCACATATCTTGACATGGCCATTCATTCATAGGTTTTCATGCATTCTTAATTAAACCCCATTTTCACATACTTATTCCTTCATGAGGACCATTTAGTCATTAAGAACCTGATGACATGCATGCTAAAACTCCGTTCACATAACAAGTTACCTTGAATTTAAAAGCATGGGTTTCAAGAGAATGAACATATTGCTTAACATTACGTAACATCATAGTATCCAATTAAAACATAGTCGTTTACACCTATCATGATAAATGGGTATTGAGGGTTTTTACCCAGAACTGTCTTATAAAAACTTTTTTATTAACACTTTAAACAGACTTAAGTACACACTTATGGATACGTGTATGCATTTGTAAAAAAAAAAAATCAAGGAGTCCATGTTAACCATTTTCACAAAAATCCTCATTTATCTCGAGCAGTGATAAATGAAAGTTCTCAGTTTCACGAAATAATTTGAAGTCCATCTAACCCATAAACCTTGTAATGCTTTATAAGAATTGTAAACATGGTCTCTAAATTCATATTGAGGTATATACACATACGTGTATGTATATACCACAATAATATACATCATTCACTTGCACAATTTTACCTATTCACCCATTTATTTAAAATATCCACTTTATAGTAGGAAAGAAAAGATCATGGGGTATAAACATTGAGAAAATACTGCTTATCATCCTATAATATGTGTGTTTGAAGGTATATACCAAGTATATATAAATATATACATATTTATATAAAAACTGATTCTTGTAAAAGAGAAACCCAACCAAAATTTATAACCGAATTCTTTCCTTGCTTGGAAAGGGGATGCAGTCGAGGAAAAAGGATCCGAAGGTATAAACATAGAGGATATGCACATGTATATATATATAAACTGAATATGCTTATATATATATGAAAACCGAGGTATAACACAAAATTTTAAAAACAAGGTTCCACCCTTACCAGTACAGAGAGGAGAAGATGTAGCAATGAAATCTGGTGCATAACCATAAGATGTATATACATATATATATACATAACATATATATATATATGAAAATATAAAAACGAAATACAAACATGAACCCAAACCGAGCATCAAAACATCACCCTCACCAGTATGGAGAGGAGGAGAGGAAGACTACGAAGCCAGAGGAATCAGGTGCATAGCCAGCGGATGTATATATACATAACACACACACATATATATATATATACATATATGGGTATATATATAAAAACGAAACTAAAACATGAACCATGAAAAACCTCCAAACTTCACCCTTACCTAAACTCGACGAGGAGGAGGATGAGAAGAGGCAGCAACCCAAAGTCCAGGAGACGAAGAGGTCAAGGGAGCTAGTCCTTCGGCCTTCGGTGCAACAGGGGGTTTAAAAAAACAACAAGGAAGGAGAAGACTTCGGGGGAGGAAAGGAGTCATCGGCCGAGGCATCCCGAGGCCGAGGCGCACCTACCGCGTGGAAAAATGAGGGCGTCGCTGGGTCCACTCGTTGGACTAAGGGAAGAAGACATGAGGAGAGGAAAAAAACAGCAGCTGTGTGCTGCTGGTTCGGCGCGAGGAAGAAGAGAAGCGCGACGTGGAAAAAAAATCGACGGCCGAGATTAGATGCGGCGTGATCGGGCGGCTGGAGTTGACGCGATGCGAACAGAGGAAAAAAAATGCGGTCTTCAACAGTGTTTAAAAAACATTAATATCGTTCTTTTTAATTTTTTAAATCATTGATTGATTTCTTCTTTTATTACTATTATACCTATTATAAACTTTATTATTATTTTATCCATCAATTATTTGTAGCTTTTATTATTTTATCATAGGTCAAGATTCGTTTAATATAATTATGCATTAATTCATCTCTACCCATGATATTTCCTTTATTTTAAATACCTTGAACCCACAAAATAAAAGATTTCATTGTTTATAAAAACATTAAATGAACCATACCATTAAATGTTCATATTAAGCAGCAAAAGAAACTAATGTTTTGAAATTATTTCCAATGTGATAATTACAAACATTATTATTGTTTTAAAGATTCAAGATCACCAATTATTGTTGCAAGCAAGAAAAGTTAATTATTCTATTAGATATTAACATTTCAACATTATACCACAAAATTTGTACAGCAAGAAAACGAAACATCGACATAATTTCAAAATATTAAATATAAAAGCAAGTTATAAACATTTGTATTATTATTACTTATGTATATATAATTCAAAAAATAGGTATAAGTCATTTAACATACAGTTTGTCACAACCTAAATATATATACATGTACACCTACAAACCGAGAGTTTGCACATATATATATTTATAAAAGAAGTAAAACCTCACCAAATTCAGTATAGTCCACCATTTTTAAAAAGAAAATAACTTAAACAAATAATCACATGCTCAAATTAAATGTATATATATATAACAAATAGTGGAAATCATAGTGTCAAATACGATTGTTTTGCAAATTAAAACTTTTAAAATATAACAATTTAGGAGAGAGCCAATGGCTACATTTTTATCCGTTGGTGTTTAACGGTCATATCGGGATGCTTATAAAAAGGGTTTGGTCTCGGTGTCCCTTACTCCAAGTGACCGAAGAAGATAAAGGAAGATGGTTCGTGTGATCCCCTTGGTGCTGAGCACGGTCGCGGTGGCTTCAGAAATTCTTATTTTCCTTATGATGGATGCTCGAAATCCCTACCGCATTCTTGGGCTCCTAGTAGTTCTAAGCAGTCTTCCCATTTTTGTAATTGGGTTCTTGGTTGGGATCTTTGGTTAGTGATGTTTGATCGTGGGGAGTTGTAATCGTCAAGATGTTTCTTAATAAAGGGGGTATTTCATTCATGCTTGTTGCTACGGGTTTTCATTTATTTTCATTTTCTTTTTATAGAAAGATGGTCCAATTAAAGGGGAAACATATCATTACACGAAACATGAATTCTCGGGCTGTTACATCATATCCCCCTTAAAAGAATTGCGTCCTCGCAATTCTATTCGTAAAAAGACAAGAAAAAGACTTCGGTCGTACAACGTTACCAAAACTGAAGGCCTGACTTGGTTAACAGAACCCCTAAACTGGTACACAGCTCGGCTGTTTACCTGACCTAGATACACATTGAGCAATAAGACATGTACTCCTGCTCGTGGGAACTACACACAGGCTTCCACAGGGTGGCCCACGAAATAAACAGCTCTGAGATGTCCGAGCGGACGAATCCCCTAGTGACCCTTCGAACTTCATCATGCTCGAGGTAGTTGAGGGGAACGACACGATTGAGAAGGCTGACGTTCAAGATCTGGAACATGTAGGCGGCATTGAGGTGGCCATCCTGAGCTGCTATGAGAAAGCATGCTCTGGCGGAGAAGTTCCCTGCCATAGATAAACACTGAAAAAGTCCTTCATGGTATCTCCCCCTTCGCCTATAGTAGGGGAGATGGGTGGTGGCAATGAGGTGAATCACATTTTCATTCTCCTGACATGCGCAGAGAATTTCCGGACTGTTCGCTATGTCCAGACGATGTTGACAGGACCCTCGTAGGTGGAGAAAAGAGGGAAAGTACACTATACAAGTTCTGATCAAGATAACCTCTACCAACTCGTCAGGTAGAGACGAGAGGTTCATCTGACCTACCATCTAGAAGAAAAGGTAAACAAGAGAGGTCACTTAAAAACACTACGAAGAAAGGGATCATAAACTTTTTAATTAAGAAAGTTTACACATTGAAGTCTGAGTTTTCCAGACGGACACCACAAAGAGAGGCGAAACTCTCTAACTCCACAAACCACACACAAGATGGACATACAGGACTAAACTCATGGGAACATTTATAACGCCTCTTGAGTTTCGAGTGAGGGGTGTGGAGTTGGGAAACGTCGGTGTACACTTCTTGCCTAAGAGACACACGTGTGGACTCATTCTCCAACACTCCGAAGTCCATTAACTGGCCCCAGATGCCATAGTGCAGGACCTGGCATACACAAGCCGCTCGGAGGTCTCCTGCAGCAGCAGCTTCTTGGAAAGGGTTATCTAGCATTGTGCCAAATTCCTCGCCAGTTGTAAACACTCGGAAGATTCCTTCGTGATACCTTCCCCGACGTGCATACGAGGGAAACTGGGTCATCATCATTAAGAGATAATCCATCCCCATTCCCCGGTGGAGACTAAGCACCCTAGATGAGTTTGACACATCGTATAGGTGCTTACACGTCATGCGAATTTGGGCATAATTCAGGAAGTTTTCATGGCTAGCTAGAGATATAATGTTCTCTAGAGCCTCGGTGGGGAGTGACAAAAGGTCGGTAGGTACATCGTCCATCTGAAAATTATTTTTACTTAGTTAGTCTTTGCAATATATTTATATCACCTGGTTTTCCAGAGTTTCCTGAACCCATCCTCTGATACCAACTGTAGCGACCCCCAAAACCGGGGTTCTTAATGAGACATGATATACTTTACATTACATCATTACAAATTAAATATCATGTCTCATCACAACAGAAGATCGCGAGGCTCAGGATTCTGGGAAACCAGCTGCATCTGATTAACTTCATTAGTATCAACCGTGCCTGAAAAATTTTAAACAAAACGTAGGGTGAGAAAAAATGCCCAGTAATGGGTTTTAAAACATTTTAAGAATTTCCTTTCTCAAGTCCTTTTGAAAATGAATAAAAATACTTTGCTAAAACAAAACATTGTCATTTCTTAAAAACATGAAATTCCATCTTGTTTGAAATCCACTTGCATAAAGAGGCACGTACTTAAAGTAAGATTTAATGTGAACATGATCAGAGTGAATAATATAAACAATGCGTAAAATGAAAAACAAGGTTACTTCATTTCTAGGTGAATTCTATGGCTAAGCAGGAAAAACATGCATATCATGGTTCATGAGTAAAATGCAGTTCATCTACCAGTTTACCATATGAAAAGCGATTCTAGTTACATAGAGTACATTATCATGATCTTGGGAGCTTTCAACTAGGGGTTGTCCTGTTAGTTGAACAGACCCCTGGTTATGCTTTATCATTACATGTAGAGGGAATGTATAATCCTGGACTTTGTCATGACTTTTCATCATGACCTTATAACATACATAACAGGTCGAGGCTCACCGCCCGCCCTGTTTCTTTAGCACAAGCCAAGGCTAACTGCCAAGACCGTTGCACATGTTCATCTCATGAGACTCTTGGTTTACCCAATGCATTGGAGCGCTATATAATTCCGGGCGCACCCGTCACATGTAAGTCCTACACATCCCTCACATATCTTGACATGGCCATTCATTCATAGGGTTTCATGCATTCTTAATTAAACCCCATTTTCATATACTTATTCATTCATGAGGACCATTAGTCATTAAGAACCTGATGACATGCATGCTAAAACTCCGTTCACATAACAAGTTACCTTGCATTTAAAAGCATGGGTTTCAAGAGAATGAACATATTGTTTAACATTTCGTAACATCATAGTATCCAATTAAAACATAATCGTTTACACCTATCATGATAAATGGGTATTGAGGGTTTTTACCCAAAACTGTCTTATAAATACCTTTTTATTAACACTTTAAACAGACTTAAGTACACACTTATGGATACGTGTATGCATTTGTAAAAACAAAAAAAATCAAGGAGTCCATGTTAACCATTTTCACAAAAATCCTCATTTATCCCGAGCAGTGATTAATGAAAGTTCTCAGTTTCACAAAAGAATTTGAAGTCCAACTAAACCATAAACCTCGTAATGCTTTATAAGAATTGTAAACATGGTCTCTAAATTCATATTGAGGTATATACACATACGTGTATGTATATACCACAATAATATACATCATTCACTTGCACAATTTTACCTATTCACCTATTTATTTAAAATATCCACTTTATAGTAGGAAAGAAAAGATCATGGGGTATAAACATTGAGAAAATACTGCTTATCATCCTATAATATGTGTGTTTGAAGGTATATACCAAGTATATATAAATATATACATATTTATATAAAAACTGATTCTTGTAAAAGAGAAACCCAACCAAAATTTATAACCGAATTCTTTCCTTGCTTGGAAAGGGGATGCAGTCGAGGAAAAAGGATCCGAAGGTATAAACATAGACGGTATGCACATGTATATATATATAACCCGAATATGCTTATATATATATGAAAACCGAGGTATAACACAAAATTTTAAAAACAAGGTTCCACCCTTACCAGTACAGAGAGGAGAAGATGTAGCAATGAAATCCGGTGCATAACCATAAGATGTATATACATATATATATATACATAACATATATATATATGAAAATATAAAAACGAAATACAAACATGAACCCAAACCGAGCATCAAAACATCACCCTCACCAGTACAGAGAGGAGGAGAGGAAGACTACGAAGCCAGAGGAATCAGGTGCATAGCCACCGGATGTATATATACATAACACACATATATATATATACATATATGGGTATATATATAAAAACAAAACTAAAACATGAACCATGAAAAACCTCAAAACTTCACCCTTACCTAAACTCGACGAGGAGGAGGATGAGAAGAGGCAGCAACCCAAAGTCCAGGAGCCGAAGAGGTCAAGGGAGCCAGTCCTTCGGCCTTCGGTGCAACATGGGGTTTAAAAAAAACAACAAGGAAGGAGAAGACTTCGGGGGAGGAATGGAGTCATCGGCCGAGGCATCCCGAGGCCGAGGCGCACCTACCGCGTGGAAAATTGAGGGCGTCACCGGGTCCACTCGTTGGACTAAGGGAAGAAGACATGAGGAGAGGAAAAAAACAGCAGCTGTGTGCTGCTGGTTCGGCGCAAGGAAGAAGAGAAGCGCGACGTGGAAAAAAATCGACGGCCGAGATTAGATGCGGCGTGATCGGGCGGCTGGAGTTGACGCGATGCAAACAGAGGAAAAAAAATGAGGTCTTCAACAGTGTTTAAAAAAACTTTAATATCGTTCTTTTTAATTTATTAAATCATTGATTGATTTCTTCTTTTATTACTATTATACCTATTATAAGCTTTATTATTATTTTATCCATCAATTATTTGTAGCTTTTATTATTTTATCATTGGTCAAGATTCGTTTAATATAATTATGCATTAATTCATCTCTACCCATGATATTTCCTTTATTTTAAATACCTTAAACCCACAAAATAAAAGATTTCATTGTTTATAAAAACATTAAATGAACCATACCATTAAATGTTCATATTAAGCAGCAAAAGAAACTAAAGTTTTGAAATTATTTCCAATGTGATAATTACAAACATTATTATTGTTTTAAAGATTCAAGATCACCAATTATTGTTGCAAGCAAGAAAAGTTAATTATTCTATTAGATATTAACATTTCAACATTATACCACAACATTTGTATAGCAAGAAACCGAAACATCGACATAATTTCAAAATATTAAATATAAAAGCAAGTTATAAACATTTTTATTATTATTACTTATGTATATATAATTCAGAAAATAGGTATAAGTCATTTAACATACAGTTTGTCACAACCTAAATATATATACATGTACATCTACAAACCGAGAGTTTGCACATATATATATTTATAAAAGAAGTAAAACCTCACCAAATTCAGTATAGTCCACCATTTTTAAAAAGAAAATAAATTAAACAAATAATCACTTGCTCAAATTAAATGTATATATATATAAAAAATAGTGGAAATATTAGTGTCAAATACCATTGTTTTGCAAATTAAAACTTTTAAAATATAACAAGCTAGGAGAGAGCCAACGACTACATTTTTATCCGTTGGTGTTTAACGGCCATATCGGGATGCTTATAAAAAGGGATTGGTCTCGGTGTCCCTTACTCCAAGTGACCGAAGAAGATAAAGGAAGATGGTTCGTGTGATCCCCTTGGTGCTGAGCACGGTCGCGGTGGCTTCAGCATTTCTTATATTCCTTATGATGGATGCTCGAAATCCCTACCGCATTCTCGGGCTCCTAGTAGTTCTAAGCAGTCTTCCCATCGTTGTAATTGGGTTCTTGGTTGGGATCTTTGGTTAGTGATGTTTGATCATGGGGAGTTGTAATCGTCAAGATGTTTTTTAATAAAGGGGGTATTTCATTCATGCTTGTTGCTACAGGTTTTCATTTATTTTTATTTTCTTTTTATAGAAAGATGGTCCAATTAAAGGGGAAACATATCATTACACGAAACATGAATTCTCGGGTTGTTACATGTATATTATAGATTGTTTTCCTTTATTGAGATTTTAGAATAATGGGACTGATGATAAAAGTATTTTTTTTTCAAAAAAAACCTTTTTTTCTTGTTAATTTATTTAAATTTAATCTAAATTTGATCCGAGGATTTGAATTGATTATAATTGTTTGATGTGATTTTCCTATCCAATGGGTATTCCATTTTTTAGTTGTGAATTAAAATTTTGGGATGAACCATCAATCCCATGAAAATAGGAATATATATTTCATGGAAATGAATTCGTATTTCATATTTATACATTTCTATTATATCACACCTAATCAAATATGTGGACTATATTGCAACCTCTATAAAATGGATTTGCCTGCAAGAAATTTTATATTTCTATTATAACCCATTTTTTCAATGTGATATTCCAAAATTAACCTTGCCCATTTTGAAAACCATAATATAAAACAGTTTAAATATTTTAAAAAAATTAAAGTCCAAAAAATCTCTATGATTGAAATCATTTACAACTACTTCCTTTAAGGAATATTTATTCATCAAAACTGTGACGTAAATATATGAAAATAAAAAATTATAGAAAATGTGAGATGTAATAGAGTAAATTATTTGACTTATAATTAAGTGTAAAACATTTCAAACATATGAAATTAAATTTCATAGTTTATAACTATAGAGAATTTATATTGTTCACAAACAGATCATTTATATGATGATATAAAATTATAGAAATTATGTAGTTAATAATTGAGGAAATTAGAAAATTTATATATTTCATTATAGAGGACATTATTATTTGTTCATATCGGTTGACTGTTAAGAATATATATATTTCATAAAATGAATACTATATGAATTTTAACAAATAATAACTATTAATGTAAATTGAATTAGGGAATTGGTTGAAGATTAGAAGACGGTGGGTTGATACATGGATGAAGTGAAATTCTTTAATAATAATTTTTAGGTGGAGAAATGAAATTTATATTACTATATACTCCAGATTTGTTTTTATATATTTATAAAATATTTTATCCTAAAATGTCAATTTAAGAAAATATCATTATATATAGTATTAATCAATTTTTGAACAGGAAAAAAACAACAAATATTTTTAAAATTATTGAAATATTATATTTAAATTTTATTTTTTATAAAAATATAAATATATTTGTAATTTAAAATTCAACACAAATTAAAATATATAATCTATTTTATAAAAATAAAACACAAGAAAAATAAGTACTTTTTTATGAAAAACTAAGCATCTAGGATGAATTTGGAGTCCACCTTCAGTTAAAAAAATATAAGTGGAGGAAATGTAACCAAAACAAAAAAACTTATGAATAATTATATATGACTTTAAAAACTAGTATAAAAATATCAAAAAACTATAATTAATATAAATTAAATATATGTATATCCATCATGTTAATTATATAATCAATTATATGGAACTGTTATATAAAAAAATGAGTTGTAATTGAAGACAAAGTTTTCTTTTCATTATAGTAAAAAATAAAAATAACTTTTAATATTTAGCATAATATAAATAAAAATGGTTTAAAAATAGGATAAAGTGAAAAAAAATAAAGAGTTTCAATTAATGAAATATGTATACATAATGACTCTATAAAATTAAACAAATATAGAGAAAATTATAGGGAATTGAGAGAATCCTAATGAAAATTTTATGTAAATTAATTGAAGGTAAGTTGGATGTTATTCCAGTAACCGAAGGATACGAGAAATAGATAATATTTCATAATTTTTTGTTTTTACTATGTGCTAAAATGTTTTAATTCCAAAAAAAATACATAGTAAATAGTAGTTATCCAGAAAAAACTACATAATTTATTTGAATAAGGTTGTGCTAATGTTTTAATAATAAATTACATGAATTAAAAAAATAGTTATGTATAAAAAATATCTACATAATAAAATGAATTCAGTAAAGAATATATTTACATTATCATATAATGAAAACAAAAATGAATATGAAGTTCATAATAAATTTCAATGTCTTCTTCCAGTTCATCCATGGTAAATTATTCGTGACATTATTTTAGTATTTATTAGGGAATACTAAATTTCAACAAAAAAACACATTTATGAGTTTACACACTTTTAATTATCATCTGAATATACAATGAAACTTTACATGATTTTAAAAATATATAATTAATGTAATAGTAAATCCCCCAATATGAAAATTGTAAACCAAGAATTAATCATAAATAAATCTTCCAATAGTAAAGTCATGCAAATTAATTACTATAAAAATGGGGGTGGGAAAATTATGGGAAATTGAAAAATATTGTGACTCATAGATAAAGAAATACTAAACGATACTAAAAAATTACATAGACCCAGATAAATGAACCTCAGGATAATGTTGAAAGAGGGAAAAAACGATCATCAATTCAGAGCATAACTATTGAATTTCAAAAAAAAATTCTTCTGGAATTGGAAAATAATTACTATTTTACATTTCTAGAGTTTTTCGTTGAAAAATAAAACTCATAGGATGAATAATGAATATAATGAAAATATGAAATTTAATTATTGGATATAGACAATATAAATTGACTTTTGGGAACCATGTATACTAGGATGGAATAAAATATGGTTCTTGGATGTAATTTAACATTCCACTGAAATATTACCTAGAAATAAAGTACCTAAAAATGAATTGGACATAAATTGATTAACATGGCACTGTGTGTTAGAAATAAATAATTTTTTAGTATATATTAAATTGAACAATGTTATGTTCTCTAAGTAATTATTAATTAAAAAATATTTTTTCCTGAACAATTGATTCATTAGTTATTATGTCCAAAAATCATAAAAATGGATAATTTATAATGCTCCATATAGTATATGGAATCTGAAAAAAATTGATATCCAAAATCATATTATTTTGTTATTATGGAATAAGTTATATCACAATATTCAATAATAAGTTTCATAAATTAATGTTTCTATATCAGTTACAAAAAATTAGGCAGGACAATGAATTAAAATATACCAAAACATCAAACAACAAAAATTAAAATTAACAAATCCTCTAGGAAAACTACAATATAAACTATATTAGAGGAAAACATATACATATAATTAAATAGGATTAGTATCATAACAAGGATAAAGGTAATCTTCAAGAGTATTAAGAATTAAAAAAATATATTTCAAATTTTAATATAGACACCAAAATGATTAAATCAAAATATAAAGATTCAATAAAAAATAATCCACACAAGGAAATTGAATATCAAAACTCCCATTTCTACTTCTAGATATGTAAAATCCAATTGAGGATTGATAATGAATAATTTGAATCAATGAAAATACCAAAAAATTATTCATCATGTAATTAAATCATTTGAACTTGCTTATATAGAGCAGTGATCGACCTTCCACTATGACACTATGGACAGTTTCATTCTTCATGTCATTTAAATTTATTATAATGATGATGTTCTACCACACCATAATACTAATAAAACTATATCAAATGATAAATTCCATATCTTTTCAAGAGAAAAAACTATATGTGAATGGGTCCCCTTGTATGGTGGATGTTGTAAAAGAGCTCATGTAATGGACTTCTACCTCTAGAAGGGAACAATAACACTACTACTTAAATGGCTCATACTCACATGATGAGTATTTATAATGACCCAGGATTTTTATACATATATATTAAATAATTATTTATGAATATTAAATAAGTTACAAACACATATGATTGAGGACTATAATAGTTTATTTTCTTGGGAATCAAGGGAACATAAATACAATTCCATAAGTGAGCTACTTCATCTCTCAATATTATCATCACAACTTGGGCCTTTTTTCATATATATAATACATGCCTTCAGAAATTGGGTAGAAATTTAGAAAGTCTGATATCAGATTGTCAGTAAGGTTCAAAAAAAATATCCTTACATAAAATAAACATGGGGCAATTAAAATATAAGCTTAGAATTTTTTAATTGTACCCTACATATCATTGACCACATTCACGATTCATAGATTAATTATTTTCATTTTGTAATAAATATATCATAAGGGATTCCAAAAACATTATCCCTGACAACATAACATTGGAATAAGACATGTAAATTGGGAATACACATAATCATATTAAATCAATACCATATTAGTCATGGCCCACTACTATAAAAACCATTGTGTAAAAATTCCCTTACCAAACCAGACTCACCTCCCATTCAAGACCTATGTTACTAAATTGGGTTTAATCCCCATTCAATCACTATATTACTAAACCATGTTTTCTACCTACTCTATTTTTATGTATCTCATGACATATAAATACTAACACAATTCATTAGATTTAGATATATGTCCCACCCATATCATAATGAAATCATACATATGTGTTCCCAAATATCATAATCATTTACCATTTTATAACCAATGTAATGAAATGGGTGTCATAAAAATTTCATCATATCATAACTACTTGAAAATATATAGGTATAGTAATAATTTCATAATATACTAACCATTTTAGATCATTGTTTCTCATTAGCTTTTCATTATAGTTTATCTAGTGTAATGGAAATAGATTTTATAAACTGTGACACCTAATGATTTGGGAATTTTTCTATCAAATAAATGCAATCTTATCTAAATTTTATGTAAAAAATTATTTTTTCTTAAGTTACGTTTAAAAATGATTCAATATTTCATTACAATAATCACAATTGAAATTCATTCTTATACACCATATTGAGTTTATCTAGTGTTACATGGAACAACAAGTTTAATCAAAAAATTTCATATACATAAAATATTATTATGAGAGTTAAATCCTAGAAATTTTGATGGTTAGTGTGTATAATATTAAATAGATTATTCAAATATGGTTTACACATATATATAGGATTACTTTATTTTTGGACCGTTAATTATAAATTAAAATAAGAACCATTGGACAATTAAGAAATTTCTTTTATGAAAAAAACAATTCTATACAAAAACATGTTTTTACTTAGTAAATTGTGAAAAACAATTTTGAGGATTGATTTTAAGGAAATGAATATATTACATATTCAATGAAATTTTTAACATTCATATTATTTGTTTAATTGAAATGAAAAAAAAATTAAATCCAATTTTACTCTTAAACCATATTTTATTATTAAAAAAAATTTTGTAGTTTTTTAATAGAACTCATATTTTAAAACCAAATTTTGGAAATTTTATTAAATTTAGGTTACATAATAAACCTAATTTTTTGAAATTATACTATTATTTCTATCTTAGAGTGGTTGTTTTGGAATTTTTTGAATAGATTCATTTTTCATGAATAATTGAAATTCTGAATTTTAATAGAAAATTGAATTTTCCTTTAATTTATTTATAAATAGAAATTTTTTATAATCATTATGTAGTTTATTTTGAATAATTAAAATTCTATTAATCAATTTAAATTAGTAGTAATCAATTTCATTTTGATATTCGATATAAAAAATCTAAAAAAATTGATCATTTTTTCTATAAAAACTCACTTTCTTGTCATATTTCTAGGATTAATTTTAATTTAATATTTTCCAATTATGTCAATTTAAAATTTGATAATTTCATTGATATATTTAATCATTATGTTATGTAATTCCAAATATTGGAACATATTTATTACCATAATGAATAGAGAATATATTAACACTTATTATTTTCTCTTAGGGAAGAAATTGATTTACTATGGGGTTATACTAAAATGATAAGTGTGAAAAATGATAAAAATGTTATATTAATATTATTAAATGTGTTAATTTCTTTAATTTTAATAAAATATATATAAATATTGGAATTTCCTTCCACTATACTTTGAATATTTCGTATATATTAGATAAAGTCCAAAAAAGAACAAAAATATACTTTTCTTACTTTTATAATCTATAATGCTTTTGGATGGGGAAAAAGAATTTTTTTGGATATAATGATTATTTTTAATTATAAATTAGTTTTTTCATAATATTTTATAATAAAATTGTATAGATGAAATATAAAAATAAAATTCATATGAAATTCTTACATAACAATTACTTCGATAATAAAAATAAAATAACTAATACTAACATTAATAAAAGTGATGTAAATTGAATTAGATATTGATGTATGCTAATTATGTATATAAATATATCATATTCTATAATTTTGAACAAAATATATTTAAATACCATAATCATCTCGAATATTTTAAATCAAAATTAAATAAATATGGTATATATATAAAATACTGTTATTTTATAATAATTGATATATTATTAAATGATATAAATTTCATAAAAAATAAATCTTATGCATAGTGATTTTTAAATTTTAATAAATAAATAAAATACCCCATTAGTGAAATTTTTTTCTTTTATAATGGAAATATATTCCCGTAAATACTAACAACTATGTTATCACATTTAAGGTTAAAGCGGTGCTTTTGTGTTCTTCATGGGATTGTGTTAAATAAACATTCAACCAACACATGATAATTATTTAATAAATTTTATATCATATTTAGAATAATTTTTTTATAATTTTATAATAATTATCACTTTATTAATTTTCTAATATATAAATTAATAATCATATAAAACTACTAACTGTAGTTGAAACCCAAAATGTTAGAAATCTGAAAACATGAGGTTAAGTTACCAAATGTATAAAAAATATGATTAAATTTGTTTTAATGATATTAATAGACCTTATAAATATTCACAAACTATAATTATCAAAATTTTATCCACATGAAATAATCATGACCTCCAAATAGTTAATAATTTTGAGAATTTACAGAAATACCACTCCACATCTTCAATAAAAAGGAAATCAATACCCCCTATTATTCACACCTTCAAAAATATTTGGATTAGAAAATCCCAACTCAAATCACGTCCCAACATACATAAACTCATCATATAGTACTTCTATTTTACAAAAGGACATCTTATTCGGGATTTTTTTGAAATCCAAAGGAGGATAAACGAAGAGTATGAAACATTCCTTAACGAACATTTTCATTTTATTTATTCCTCTACACCCTTAATTTATTTTTTATCATTGTTATAAAATAAACACCATATATTCAATATAATTATATTTTTTATGTTACATTCATGACCTATAAACATCCCCACTTCAATCAATGGGTTGTGAAATTATCATTCAAGTGTACTGCAGACTACAGCCTCACGACCTGATGTCATTCATTTTTTTCATTACCTAATCTCATGGCAGTTCATTATGATGGATTTATTGTTTATATATTATATATATGATATTTAATATTTATTTATTATTTTTTAATAATTATATCACACATAACTTCATATTAACTATCATGTTGGAATATGATAACATCGTTCATGTGTATGGAAAACTATCACCTCACAATGAATAATGTTTCATTCAGAAATCACATGGAAATTAAAAAGGATGGGAATAATAAAATTTTTTATATACATGACATAATAATATTTCAAGAATTATAATATATTTAATTTTTTTTAATTTTTTCTGCACAACTAGAAAATGAAAAAATCATTGATCATGTTTATGTACAAGATACCGTCTCCATAAATAATGTATTTCATTTCATATAAGAATATTTATTAGATAAATATAAATATATACCTAATATATAAGAAATTTGAATCATGGTTATCATTATGTATATTATGAAATCATGATCAATTTAATAGGACCCAGAATATAACAATTAAGAACATATATAAAAAACAATGCAGGTATTACTCGAAACATAACATTAACTAATAATTGTTAATTAATGGTTAAAAATGGAATAATAAAATAATATATGGTATGATATATATGAATATGGTTCTTAAGGTGGAAATCGTGACATACGGTAAAGGATTTATGTCTCACTATTTACTTCTGTGAGACACATTCCAGGTTCATTACCTATTTATTTTTTATGGTGCGTATAATATCAATAGATGTATATTATGATTTTTATATTGAGAATTATATTTTTATACATATCCATTTTAGTATTTCTATTTCATGGTATTTATAATTTCATTGTCACTAAAATGGTAAGGTAATTTGGTCTCAATTTTCAATAATTGAGATATACCATATCTTATGAACATACATTCTTTCAATATGTTTATTTAAAACCCCTATGACATGTAATAAAATAAATTTATTTATCATCACCCTATTTTATATTAAATTTTATGTTATTACTTCATGGGTTCTATGATATAATTTTACCAATGTGGTAAATATTTTGTCTTCCTATATCATCATTTATTTGGATATTTTAAGATTAAGTCTCCAATGATAGAATCCAATGATTTTCCTCAAAATATTTCTCATAAATATTTTATATTCCTATAATTCATCATATATTCATGTAATGGTACAATTATTTCAGTCTTCTGTACTTAAAATTGCTAATAAAATGATTTAATTTTCTTCTCGATTTATTTCTCTCTTTATTTGGAAACTTGTTTTCATCCAAAAAAATGTTCTAATAAAAAAATCTTTTTTTAATCTCATATTATATTAAAAAAATGTTTTTAACAATTTCATTATTTATTTAAACTTTTTATTAATGGAATCGTCATGTAGTTTACCAAAAAAATTCCCATTTGGATATTATCAAAAACATGAATGGAATCTTCATTTTAATGTGTATGATGTGAATAAAATCCTTTTATTTCCTAACCATTCATTGTTTCAAATATTCCATTGTATGTTTTCATGTTTATTTTAAATTATAAAGTTGTAAAAATGTTTTAAGTTCTAAATATCATTTTTAATGGATAAAATTTTATTTTCCTCAAGAAATTTTTTAAATTATCTTTCAAAATTATTTTCTATTTTAGATGACCTATGTTGAGGTTACATATTAATTATTAGGGATATGGTATAAGGATATAATTCATATTCTTGATCTAAATGATTTCTGTATTGATGGTGTGATGATTAGTAAACAATTTTATTTTCTATAGGTTATACCATGATAATATTCTTTTGAAATATATTCCTTTTCATGATAAATTTTACAATAAAATGATTATGAAACATGTATTATTTAAATAGTTTATTATATGATTAAATATTTATCTAAACAATCACATTCCATAGGTTATGATATCATTAATAATATGATATTATAGAATGAATATGTATGATTTCAATTGTGTGAAGGGTGGAACATATATCTCTCTCCAACGAATTGGGTAAAGATTAATGTTATAAAAGCTCAAATGCTAGAGAAGAATTTATCCATGTCCCAAAAGAGGGATAATAGGTGGTAATAACAACACCAAATTATGTACATAGTTGTTTATCCCGAGCTTATCATGTTGTGAATATCTTAGTGGGCTGCCCTGAAATAGGATTTTCTATGCCTATGTGTATTCCACAATTATAATTTTAATGCCAATGTTATGTTCTCATGGATCGTTTAATTTTATTTATCAGTGATTCATGTATTATGAACATCCATAATTAATTCCATCATAGAAGATCATTATCTTTGATATGCAGGGTAGGGATTTCAAATTTCATTCTAATATTCTCACACCTATATGAACATGTTATACTTACATATCTCTCTTTTTTAACCATGCTAGGAATATGATCTCACTATTTCTTATGTTTCCTTTCCCCATGATATGTATAAAGGATTATTTAGGTTATGTTTGTGATGATTTATAAATGGGGAAGTTATTTTTGGAAAACATTGAATATCATTTACCATATTATGTTATTTTGATCTAATATTCCAAATGAACTAAACTATTATGGACCTGAGGCACATGTGTGTGTAATGTATGGAATATTCATCTAAAAATATTTAATATACATGTTTGTGATTCCCAGGTCCCTATAAAAAATTTCATCATAAACAAAAACCATTTAGAGAATTAATAATAATGGTATATTTGGATCATATCCCAAGTAAGTTATTGGTAACATCTACAAAATAAATCATAGATATAAAATTATTTTGATCGATCATGTAGAAAATCTCATAAGGAAAATTTCTTTTAGCTTTGAAATAAAAATTTATAGGATAAAAAAGCTGGTTATATTTTTTATTATAAAATACTATTGTAAAAATATAATGTAATCTTCAAAGCAATGATTGGTCATGACATCGGAAAATATTTTTCATGTCGTACACATTAAAATGACCATTCATTCAAATTTTTTGGTAAAATCAAAATGGGAAGTTTTTGGAAAACTACATGAATATTACTTTCTAAAATATTAAATGTCAATCATGGGATTAATGTTAATTTATAAATTATAAGGTATTAATATACCAATTTTTTAAACTTTTTTATAAAACATGGTTTCATAAAAAACAAATTAATAACCAAAGAGAGAAATACGGTCATATTTTCATAAAAACATATTATTATTTATTTAAAGTAGTAATGAGAAGGAAAATTATACCATTATGTGAATACATAGTTAATAAAATAATTATAAAAAATCATGATAATTCATGATTGGTATATCATGAGATCTCAACATTGGAGACTAAACTATAAATAATCCCAATAAATGAAGATATTTTAATATAAATTATTTACAACTTTGGTAAACTTTACTCATAATACCCATGAAGAAATTCCATAAAATGAATCATTAAATATCATGGGTATGAAAAAAGTCAATATATTACATGTAAATGTGTCTTTATATACACTTGTTCAAATAATATATGTTAATAATATAAAACTCCCCTCAAAGAAAGAAAATTGAGACAAAATCCCTCACATCAAATCATGAACAATTTTTTAATCATTAAAACATTATTTATTATAAATATATGCTAATTATAGAAAAAATTAAATATATTCATATATAGCATTCAATATATGATTTACACATACCTATTTGTTACCCATTTTTAACGATTCAATGTTAAATATATGTTTTTGGAAATAACCACATTATTTTCATGAATGTTTTGAATTTTTATTTTTTGGACCTCTTTATTAAATAATTATTTAATCATATAAATTATGTAAAACGTGATATATATATCATATATATTCATTATATAATAATTTAGAGTAATTCATTAAATTTAGTGAGAGAAAATGAAATACACTGTTCATGGAGTTGGTAGGTTGTACATACGCATTAATTTTGATTCCATATTATTATAGAATTTATTAAAAATATAAAATTATATATATTATGATTAAATAATAATTTTTATTTTATTTATATCACATATATTTATTAGTATCATTCTTAATATATTCCATTGAATGGGAAATGAATCACAACACTTCATGGGGGGAAGTCTGCCACACATATGAGCGACATTATCATAGTTAGAAAAAAACTAATGATGTTATGTGTGATATAAAAATACCAATATCAAAATAACATCATAAATATAATATATAAATAATAATTTCAGTATTATGACCCAACTCTATAAGTAGTTATGTAAAAAATGAATAACATCGGTTTGCGAGGGGTAGTTCACCGTACATATGAACGTTACCTATTTTTTCGGAATCATCATTAATATTTCACTATAATATTTACTATTATGTCTTTATGTACTAACAATGAATTATAGGATAATGGGATGGATTTTTTTAAGTTATTTGGGTATCACTTGTCCAACCCAAAGTGGATTGAAGGTGTTTAGAAGACAAGAAAGGGTATGGCATTTTATATCTGTGCGAGAGGACAAACATGGAATTTTTGAGAATAAATAAGATACAACACATTTAATAAATATTAATTTTTCCAAAATGGCACAAAATATATTTTTGACATGATATGGTTGAAATAATTCAATAAAATTTCACTTTTAAATTGGTATATGTAAATTTTACCCTTATCGTCTTATTTTAACCCTCCCCCACATGAATCTCATTTTTACCTTGAGTTATCCTAATATACATTATAAATTAATATTATTAAATATATGAAACTCATGATTCTAAATTCCATTCACTTATCTATAAAAATACATTTAAAAGTATTCATATAGATGAGATGATAAAACATGTTTTTAAAGAAACTATGTTCGAAAGTTAACAATGATTCTATATCAAATTCTAATAAGAAATTAATTTAAATGAAATAAATTGCATTTATATATATATAATGGAATTAATTATACTTTAAGACAAATATAAAAAATAATTTTCCATTATAAAAAAAATAAATGAAGAGTGTTTTTTCAATTAAAATTCGAGTATTTTTCACTATCAATCAAAAACTAATACATGTAAAAAATTCCAAAAGATTAACCATTTGAGAATTTAGATATTTTAAATTAAAAAATGAAAATTATTTTAGAAAAATCATTTTATAAATGTTTCAAAAAAATTCAACCTTAATGTTTAAAAATGCATATATTTTTTTGAAAAAATTGTATTCATGAAAGATATAAAGGAATGAATAAAAATCATGTATTTAATTAGAATTTTTTTACTCTATATAAAACCATTATAATTAATATTTTAAATTTAGTCATTAATTTTAATATTTATATATTTATTGGATTTTTTATAATAGGGGAATTTAACAAATAATATATCCGGGTTTTGTTAAAAATCAATGTTTCGTGAAACCCAAACTGAACTAGTGTTGTGTGTTGAACAAGATTAAATTAGTGTTGTGTAAAATGAATGCATAAAGTGGTGTTTCATGTGACAAAATTGATCAATTAAATTTAATTTAATGGAATAAAATTCATAAAAACATGGTGTGTTACATTCTACCACCCTTATATTGAACTTCTACCTCAAAATTAGATATACTGATATAACCAAATAAGGATAATCAAAACACATTATTTCAGCACATTTCATGATAGATTCCTATAACTGGTGGGTTCACCACTAAAAAATGTCCATGTTAGTGGTCTGGTTTCATAGTGCATTCTCTTTAAGAGCCAAAATCTCAACTTGTTATTCCTTAAATGAAATAAATTTCTCTAGTGGCATGACATCTATGTTCAGTACATGTGATGGTTTGGGTATGTAAATTTTGAGAAGAGATACATGTAACACATAGTAGTATTGAGATTGGATTAATGGGAGTTCTAAAATATTGGATTATATCCCAATATGATCATTAATTTCAAAGGGACTAACATACAAAGGTGTTAGTTTCCAATTCATCTTAAATCTCATAACCTTCTTCTATAGAGAAATTATTAGATACACATTATCGCTAACTTGAAATTATAGATTACACAGACATCATCATAATTTTTAAACAAAATTTGATCCTCTTTTATGTCTTTTATAATAGTAAAAACATTTTATACTATTTCATCAGCTACCTAAGGCCCCAATATCGTCTATTCTCAAACATTATTCCATCATATTGGATATCTACATTTCATTCCATATATATAATCTTACAAATCAATATGAATTATTGATTTAAATAAATTATTTATAAAAACTGAATTTGGGGAAGGTGTTAAAATCAATGAAAAAGATATTGACACATCCTTTAGGGATTAAATTTATCTTATAGACTAAATATATGTTTTTGGGGATGGTATATATTTCTTAAACTCAATTTTATAAAAATAAAATTATGATTTAATTTCTTGAACATTGAGGTAAACCATAGATCATAATTAGACATAATATAATGTAGTACTTCATGCTACCTTACTACTTTTTTAAGGTATATCCAAGCAAACTGATCTAGAGATAAGACTTCTATGAAAAATATTTCATTTTCATCCTTATTAGGGAAATCAACAACAATTTATTTTGCATTATTACATTTAGATTTTTTGAGGTGTCCAATGAATGAATCCATGGTGATGTTTTCCCATTTCCATTCTACTATGGTCAATGGATGATAAAACACCATAAATATTTGTTTCCAATACAAAAAATTCCAACATACCAAGAACTAAGTTACAAAATCTATGATATCTCTCTTCATTTCATCCCATAAGAAGTATTATTTCATATATATATATTTATATACAGATCTGTATGCTTCCGAGATGAACTGATAATTAATAACTATGATCTTTTTGAAGGAACTCTTTCTTCATGACTGGTTTGGTAGAGCAAACACACGGTTCTATAACCTTATCATTCCATTATGCTAAAGGGTAAATATAAAAACATTTTTAACCTTATTTTTAAGAACTAATTCTTTCTTTTTTCCACTTTAGTCCTTGATGGGATAAAAGTTTTAACATTAAATTAAGAAATATATGATTTATTCCATTCTATAATGATTTCCAAATTCATCCATTAGAAATATATTAATAGTTTTTCTTTTTTAATCCCCATCATGGATAGGATAGCATGATCCTTTTGACTGCAAAACATCAATCGACTTGTTCATATTTCCCTAGTGGTAATGTGTTGAGCTCTCACAATCTTTAATCAACTCTAAACATCACCTTTGGAACATATTCAAATCCTTATTTAAACAATCATTATCAATAAATATATCCGAATTTTCTCCATAAAGATATTTGCCTATATATTTTTAATGAAAAAATTACCTCAACTAACTCCAAAAAATTAGTTGGATAATGTTTCTCATGAAAATTCAATTTCCATGACTCATAATATATAACTAGTTAATTTTGAATAAGAACAGATCACATTTCTTTTTTGGATTCATCACTATATAGTAAAAAATATTATCCAATATAGGATAATGTAAGAACTTGTGAACTGACTAATCATCTCCTTAGTCCTTTGAAATTTTCCTGACATTATTTTGTCCAGAGGAACATCTATCCTTTTAGAGTTAACATCGTGAGTGGATTAGATAGTGATGATATATTCTAAAAAAAGCCAATAATATCTAACATAACAAATAACAATATAGATCTCATTCACTATGGTTGGTATGGGAAAATATTCAATAGCCACCATCTTTGATGGATCTACTTATATACCCTCTAATCAGATAATATGACCCATAAATGAATCCTTTTGTATTCAAAAATCACATTTTTTATATTTTCAATATAAAATATCCTTCATAAGGGTCATGAGTACACTAATAAAGTGGTCTTCATTTTATTCCATTCTCATTGAATATATAAGAATATTATAGATAAAACTACCCCAAATTGATCAAGGTAATATCTAAATACTCTATTTATTAAATCCATGGATATAGAATGGGAATTAACAAGCCAGATGGTATTGAAAATATATTCATAGATTACATAACATGTATAGAATGTTTTCATAGGTATATCCTCTTTTTTTGACCTTCAATTGATGATATCTAGTTGGAAGGCTATTCTTGGAAAAATATTGATCTATACTCAATTGATCAAAAAAGTTATTAATATGTTGTATGGGAAACATGTCCACGATCATGATCTTGTATATCTCCTATTAATAAATGAAAACATTCATAAATATATCATTATTTATAACAATATGGATAGTTTTACACCATGGTGACACACTTGAATGAAGGAATACCACTTCATGGTTTTTCAGGAGTGGCTTCTTCAATTCCTACAACTCAATCAAGGCCATTATAAATGGATTCATACATATTGGTGTGGAACTAGGTATTATTTGTATTGAGAAATGAACTTCATGTTTAAGTTTAATCATATGAAAATCCTCCATAAACACACAAAAATTTCCTAAATAATAGGTATATCATTGATATTGAGTTTCCCCATAACCAGTTGAGATAAAAACACCTTTTAAATGGGAATTAATACCTATACAATGGATGTGATCACCATCAGAAGTTTTTATGAATTTTAACATTAATGGAATATAATATATTTTTTGGGATATCAAAAGTGAATTCCCTTCATCTATAATTGATATGTAATTTTGGTATAAAAATTAAATCCATACCTAGAATGACATAAAATTCTAATAGAGGAATACTAAAAAGATTTCATGGATGAACATTTCCACCACATTCAATAGGATAGGAATCATATACATAAGATGATTTCATCACACCATTAGGGGTTTTCACTAATAATTCAACATATAATCTATTTTTTAATCTGAATACCCTGATAAAATTATTTGGAGGTGAAATAATTGGCTGACATATAGTCAAATAATATATTTGTTGTTCTATTGCAGATGGTAAGTGTTCCTTTCACAATTTCACTATAGCACCCCCTTATTGGAAATAATGATCCCATGAAATTTTCACTTGTCCCTTGTCAGAAGAGGTTGTAAATTTCAATCATCACCATTAACCCATTGGGTAGGGAACTACTTATCATAATTTCTATTCTCCATACACTAGAATAACTGAGGTGTGAGTGTTTCATTTTGTATAGCTTTCTCTCTACTCTCATCAATATCAATCTTCATTCTATTAATTCAGAAGTTTATTTCCCAATGACTATCCCACAGACTTTTTAAAATTTAATATTATCCATAAGGAAACATACTCTATGTTTCTTCCCAAAGATTAATTATATAGTAAAACTCATATTCTTGTCCCTATGGTTTTTATATTTTCATTCAAACTATATATTCCTTTTCATATAAAATCATGAGGCAGATATGAAACTCTAACATACATTTCTAGCTTCACTGAAAATTGATAAATCTATTCATATCTACTGATGTTTATTTTGGGTAAATCCATATATATATTTGGTTTATTGAAAATAAAGTATCTATATTCCTTACGTTTTGGTTGGATGATAATACCTGATATGTACCTCACATGTCGTCTAACATTTTCCACAATAGATTCATCATACATTTTCATTAACTCAAGGAACTACACATTAATCTTCATATGAGGAATAAATGTTAATTAAATTTTGAAAAATAAGTTATTAAATTATTCCAAATTCATATCATCAATTTCATTATTTTTATTCATATTCATGATAAGAGTCCACCATTGATCCACTTCACATTCCAAATGTTCGACAAAAAAAATTATGTTCTGATAGTTAGATAATAGAAAATATATTTCTAGTGGTATTGATCCATAGTATAGAAATTAGTGGATCGGAATACCCAGAAAAATTAGGTGGACATTACCTCATAGAGTACATGAAAAAAATTCCCCTCCTTTGTTTGTTTGGAAGTCCATCATGATTCAAATATTGAGATAGTTGTGTGAGAATATAAATGATATTTTTCATTCTATCTCCCAAAAAAATTATGACCTAGAGGGATATCATTTCAATTCCCACCACACTTAGTATTCACCTGGTTCCTTTGAGTTCCTACCATTAACTAAAACCAAAAAACAAAGAGGAAGAAACAGAAATCATATTTGCGAACCACTTAATCATGAAACACGATGGTAGGATGTATCAATAATGAAACCTTATTTTGATGAATACATAGATTTATCTTAGGTCAATCATATTCATCCTCAACATAATTCATTCATAGTAGTTCATAAAGACTATGATTTTTAAAAGCATAACCATAGAGAGTGTCAAACTAGGTGTGATTAAAGGCTTGTTGTTGTTCACATGTTCTCAATAAAGTCTATATAAATATAATTTTTAGGGTTATTTTCCCTAGGTACATTTATAAAAGAGAAACATCTACTCATAATTTCTAGATAGGGATATTGTTTCTTAGAAACTACTCACTCAATCCTTTTACAAAATTCCACGACATTTTACTATACTTTGTATCATCCATAGAGTTATCCATAGACTAGTATGTTGGGATATAACAATGGTTTTATCATCATAGTTTACAATGGTTAACTCAACTTTCCACTAATAACAACAATAAGGACCTAGGATTTTTAAAAAAAATCTTACATTATTTTTATGAATAATCAATAGAGTACACAAACACATGCATGAGAAGAATATTATTTTAGTTCATTTGGAAACATGAAAACAAAAAACACTAGTAAAATAGTGAGCTATATCATCTCTCACTACGTCCATTAAATCTAGAACCACTTATAAACATATCATACATAATATATATCTTCACAACCTAGGGAAAGGAAACATAACAATTGTTGATCTCAGATGATTAGTGTGGGTTTAAAATAGGGTTTCGTAATCATAACATTAATATACGGGTATGATAACATGCAGATAACATTTTAAGACCATACATTTCATATCAAAGATTATAGTGTTGATTCAGGTCATTAATACTGTAAGTTCATAATACATAAATAAATAGGGGTAAAAGAAAACAATCCATTTGATAATAACATTTTCATAAGACATGGAATTTTTTAATAAACATATACATAGAAAATGATTTCTATATTATTTAAGGTTCACTTACTATACCATCACGGTGGAAAAATTCTTTTATTGATCTATATTCCCTCCCCATTCAAGCCATATATTACTAAGCTAGTTTCCTTCTATATTACATCCCAATATTACTGAATAGGTTTCACCCCTCTTTCATTCCTATATATTTCATGAGATATGAATTTTTATCAAATGTATTGGAATTAGATATAGGGCCCACCCATCACATAATGAAATCAAACATATGTGTTCCCTGATCATAAAAATTCATCATATCATAACCCAGGAAATTACATGACTACAATAAAAAATTTATTTTATCATAAACTATGAAAAATATATGGGTTTTATAATCATTTCATTATAGAACAACCCATTGAATCAAGTGGGTTTTATAAGAATTTCTACATGGTGTAATCCATGGAAGACAAATGAGTTTCCTATAAAACATGTCAATATAAACATAGAAAATTATGAGAGACAATAAGAATGGTATTCCTCAACCTTATACACAATAATACATAAGTAACATAAATATATAAAATATTAGATGGAATATTATTTTTATTGTTCATTTAGTACATTCCATGAGGAAAATATAATTTCCCCTTCGATAAAAACATTTTATAGCATACAAAATTGTTAGATAATTTTTATTTTAATATAACATTACTAAAATATAAAGGAATATTCATCTAAAAGATCTGTCATGATATAATAAAGTTAAATTCAAGTGGTAAATGTTTAAATAAATATTCCATTAACATTTACATTAGAAGAAAACCAGTATTTTTTTGGAAAAGGACATTAAAATTATTTTTAAATTATTTTATAAATATTTAAACATGTATAAAAATATATTTAAAAATCATAATATAATAAAAATAATAATTAGGGACATTTTTAGAAAACATGGTTTAGGAAAAAAAAGTTCTCATATAGAAGAGATAAACAATGTTTGATTTTCTCAAAAAACTTTTTATTAAATATTAGAAGTACCAATGAGTGAAAAATTGTAACATTATATGATGTAATAATTAATAACCAATGTTGAAGAAAAATAATTAGAATTTTTGAAATGTAAACCATGACATTTCAATATTATAGAATTAATCACAAACAATCCTAATAAATTATAAGATTCTAACATAAAATCATTACCACATTGCTAACATTGGATCATACGAACCATAAAGAAATAACATAAAATGATATTTAAAATATAATTATGATGAATATTTTCATTATATTACAAGTGAGAGGGTCTATTTATACACCTTGGGAGTTAATATATGTGTATAACATAATAGATGTCTCAAAGAAAAAAAATTGATAAAAAAATATCTTTACTAATGTCTTGAATTCAATAGTACCTATATAAAATCCTATATAATAAACATAGGTCTATTATACATATAATAAATAACCATATTAATATATATAACATAATAAAATATTTACTTGTTCCCTTTTATTACCATTTTAATAATGATTCCATTTTAAACTTATGTTTTGGGTGATCATTGGTTTTCTATTCATGTCTATTTTGAACTATTATTTTTGTTCTTATTAATTTAATCAAGGGTTAGTCATATACATATTTTAAACAATGATTTAAATATCATATATTTTAAAAATATATATTTTTAGAGTAATTTAAAAAAATATTGATATAAAATTAAATACACCATTCATTGAGATAGTTGGTTTTATGTATGCATGAACATTGTTTCCATTTTAATGTATGATAAAAAGAAAAAAAATAATAAATTATAAATATTATCATTTAATAATTATTTTTTGATAATATATTTCACATATTTTTATTAAACCCATCTTTAATACATTCCTTCTAAAGCATGAATGAATCACATAACTTCGTGAGGCAGTAGTCTGTCGTATACATGAGTGATATAAGCATATTCTATCAAAATGTAATGAATGACGGTATTTTTGATATAAAAAATAAGGAAACATCATAACATCACAAATATCCTATATACACAGTAAATGCATCATTATGACCAAACTATATAGGTGTTGATGGAAAGATTAATGAAATTGGTTCATAAAGCGGTAGTCTGTCGTACACACAAATAATGGTTTGATATCCCATTGGATTGATGTTTATATTATTTTAAATAATTACATTATAATAAAAAACATCTAGGTATATGGATGATAATTCATTTATTATATTGGCTTCGTATAACACGAATTTTTGGGGGTATAGGATGAAAAAAAACAAAATTTCTCAGTGATGAAAGTTACCTCATTTTCAGGTACCCTTCTATATATTTTCAATAAAATAACATTAAGTAGAATTTAACCAAAAAATATGAATTCTAGGAGGGGGGTTAATTTTTAGAATTTATTTGGGTATTTCTTGGAAAACCCAAATAGGGTTGAAGGTGTGAAGAAGAGAGGGCGGGGTGTGGACTTTTATATGTGGGGGACATGAAAAACTTTATATTTTTTAAATGAAATAAGTGATCCCAAGTTTATCACATTAAAAAGGGTAAAAATGGAAAATAGTTGAATTTTAGATATGATAATTTCTAAATATTTCTGGAAAATATTTTTTTCCAATTTTATAGGTAATTCTGACACTTATCATTCTAGTCTATCCCCCAGGTAATCTCATGTTTAGCTCAACTAGGGTAATTTTTTTAAATGTTTTCACTAACCATTTTGATCAAAAATAACTTGGTTCTTATTGAAAATTATTAATTATTTTTATTCAAAATATTTAATTTAATTTTCATAATTCCACAAATATAATTATAATAACATAATATAAAATAAATCCTCATGACATTATGAGAATGTGAGTTTTTAAAATAGAAATGCGGAAAATATTATAATGATTTTATATCCTATTTTAATATTAAACTGATTCCAGTGACCTAAATTGGATTAATATATGTATAGTGAAACTAAATATAATTGAAAATAAATATAAAATATAATTCAAATTTATAAATAAATTAAATGAAAAGGGATGTATAAACTAAAATTTAGTATTTTTTCTATTCATTAGAAATGATACATTTTTAGAAAATCTCAAAAATTAACCATAGGATAATATTGAAATTATGAATTAAAAATGAATTATATTTTATCAAATTCGTTTTATAAAATTTTCAAGAATTAATTTTAATTATTTGTAAAAAAATAATAAAAACATTTTCTTATAAAAAATAAAATTCTTGAAACATATAATTTGTTTTCCAAAAATCATATAATTTTCTATAAAAATAATTTATTTATATAATAAATTTTTATTTAATATTTTAAAATTAGTAATTACATTTCATATTTCTAATTTTAATGCCTTGTTTATAAAGAACATGTTCAAAATAATATTGTGGTTTTGTTAAAATACAAAATTATGGGAAATGCATGCTATGATAGTGTTCTATATATGAAAATATTAACATTTTTTCTCATATAAAAATTGACTAAAATAGTGTTTCATACAACTCAAGAAATAAAAAATTTGAATTATTGGAAAATATATATATAAAAACATGGGGTGATGCATAATTCATGCATGAAATATGAATATCTTAGAGAAAATCAGGGACTAATCCACTGATGATTCCAATCTTATTTCCCATGAGAAATATATATATATCATGTGCGAAAATGCTATAATTAGGAAGAAGTAAACCTACTAAATATGACTTTTCATAGTAACCGACATTCTATAAAATAAAATTTAACCATATGTATTTTAGACATAGAATAAAGGTATATTGTTATAGGGGAATGAATGTAATTATAATTAATGCCATAATTATCCAATAATATATGAATGTGAGTATTCAATATTTCATATTTTCCTTAATAGAAAAATTTAATTCATCAATAATGATAAATAATAACCAGGTACCTAGAGAATTTATTCATCATGTAAAGTGAATAATATAGAGATAAAGAAAATACTATTTGTAATCCCCCAGGTATTGAGTGCCAAAAAAGAAAAAAAACTATAAATCCATTTATATAAGTTAAAATAAAAACTGAGGAATATTAATTCAAATAAAATGTTATTTTCAAAAATATTTCTAAGTAAAAAAATTAAATAGAAAAAATTTATTTGAAGTAATTTATTTTATTTGTATAAATAATTATATTTGGGATATATGTTCTTATATAGAACAAAAAAAATTATAGTAAATTCAATAGAAGAGTTTAACATGAAATAAAAATCAGAAAAGATTTAATAAAATTAATATTAACACAAATAAATCATCACTATTGATATATTGATTCAATAAAAGATAGACGTATAGGAAAACAAAATTCACTTCAAAATTAAATTTCAAGTTTTCAAGGGTATTGTGTATTAATTAATTTCATAAAAAATTGAAAGTAATATATCGAAAAAATAAATTTATAGATCATCCAATTTTCTCAAGGATAAAATCATACATCAAGGGGTTATTTCAATGCTTTAGAGGTTGATGTCATTTTGATATGGAAATAGGGGTGATTGATGATGGATAAATTAGAATTAAAAAAATTGGGGGGATTGATTTGAGATAATATGTCACATTGAAAACTGATAAGAATTATGATTCATGGGTGTCAAAGTATAAATAATAAATATGAATCCTACCAACTGTATGACCATAAAATCCAAAAAAAATAATTATTTTTTCATAATTGGAACATTTATAGAAGATGGGGATGATAATTGGATATTATAAAATTAGATATTATTAGTAATGATAAAAAAATTATTTATAAAAAAATCTAAAATTTTCTGGAATGCTTATATAAATATCATATCTTTCTATAAAATTCCCATCAATTTTAGAGGTATGAAATAATGATTTCTTGAAATATGTATTAATTGATTTGGATAATATCTTTCGTGAAGGAGTAACTTCAATAGACATTGAACATAAAAAATTTTATTGATGTGGTGGGGTGTCTGATGTGATCTGGGGGTTTCGAATCAATCTTACATACACCATTACTCAAGGAGGGTTTCTAGAGAAGCTATGACAATCATTATGATATATTGAGGAAACATGGAACTAAATTAGAAATCATTTTTAAATGTATTTATGATTAAATAATTCTAGTAATGTAAATTAATTGAAGGTAGTAATTCATAAGGTGATTATTCTTGAAAATTAGAGGTAGGGAGTGAATGAAACAAATATAATTAGTGAAGAGGGAATTTTTTTAGTTGAATCCATCATGTCGGTGTAAATCACTTTGATGGAGGCATGTGTGAATGGAGAGACAAGGATTAAAATATATAATGGAATATAGAGAAATCAGATTTATTGATAGGTTTTTCATAAAAACATAAACTAATTTATTATGAAAAAAGTAAACTGAAAATATTTTTGTTGACAGAACATGGCTTTGACTTAGTATTGCCATATACATGATACTTATATTACAAGGGTGTTATATTGAATCACTTCCCAAATTTAATAGAGTGGAAAATTACATTTTCTAATAAATAATTTTAAATTATAATATGGATTTTCTATATAGTAATGGTTATATAAGTAATGAAAATGTTTCTTTTAATAATTTTTATACACACACACCAAAATAATGTAATTTTATATTTGAAATATCATTCGAGCAATAAATCAATCACTATTTTGAAACTCATTGAAACCCAATAAATACCATGATGAATTTCAAATGAAAAATGGGTGATCCATCATCAGTGAAATTAAGAATTAATGAATAATGGTTTTTCATATTTGGGATGGAAATGACGAAAGATGATAATTGAAAATATGTAAACAAGAATAAGATAGAATAAATATATATAGTCAAAAATACTAAGTCCCATTAACATGTTTCTATATATATATATATATATATATATATATATAGTGTAAATGTGGTCATAATAAATAGTTATCATCATCCAATTTCACTATTCTAAATCCAATAGTTAAAATACCAAGTTTGGGATAAAATTACGTGTTGAAATTATAATGAGTTATGTTGGGAAATGAAGAACCTCATTATCAAAATCAATATTCTTATAAAACTGACACATATTAAATAATATCTCATAAAATTTCTCAATTTATGTAATAATTTCATAGAATCTTATATATTATTCCCTTAAAAACCATAGTGGGGAAAACAGGTGAATCCAATGTAAGTTAATTTGCTTCTATGAAAGCTCATTAAAAATTATCGAAAAAACCTAGTGAGAAATAAGTTGATGATAGGAAAAAGTTTTTCATATTCCCATATCCCCTCATAAATTCACAGTAGAATTTTTAGTATTCAACTACTTATTTTATTAATACATTTCCATAAAGTTTTAGTTTGTAATTACTTTTTGAATAAATATAAATGATTAACACAATTCGTAATTTGAGGGACATCAATATCTTCATTCTTTTTATATTCAAGAGTGAAAAATTATTTTTGTCAGATGTGTTTTTCATATCTCTATTAATATATAAACCATATAATTATTTCATAAAGAAATATTTATCCTCATATAATAGGGTGGGATTATTATTACATATATTTAACCTATAATTATTTTTTATATGATGATTTACTGATCTTAATAAAACACATAATCAATTTGATTTATGAATCACAGTCAACTAATCCTGATCAGTTGATGTCATATAAATATATTATTTTTATTAACTAAATGAAATGAAATTTCCCCCATCTATGAAAAAATATCCAACTTGAAATATCTCTTTATATGATTCAGATAAATATCATGAAATTGTACAACTAACAATTTTTTTTTATGGATATTTAGAATAAAACAATCCCTTATCAAAAAATCAACGAAAAAATATTATTATATTTTTAATTCCATTAGAGTGTTGATGTGTACGATAAGAACTATACATATCCTATAAAATAACAAAAATAGAATATTTGAATTTATATTATTTTTGAGTTACATTAGTTCTCATATTTCACTCATATATGGTACTTTTAGAAAATCAAGATCTTCTTTAACAACTCATGATCTCAATGTTTTTTTCATCTCAATTATGAGATTGTACAAAAAGTTTCATACTAAATGGAAAATATTTACCATATGAAACATATATAAAAGATTTTTAACATACCAATATTGATAAATAAATAGAACTTCAGGATGTTGAATATGTAATATAGGTTAGAACTTTTTCATTACGATGTATTTCATATTAAATTATTTTTTAAATTATTCTACTGAAATGGAATGTTTATCATATGCCTCAATAATATTCAAATATTTAATATGTAAATAAACACTAAAAAATCATTTATAGTTCTCTAAATTTCAACACTTGGATAAATTTGATCATTTAAATAACCCTCTTTCATCAAATATTAACTATGATGATTATTCCACACATTCTTTGGCCACATTAATCCATATAGTGTCATATTAAACATAATTTAATATTGATCTTAAGATCTAGAATATTATTCTTGAATTTATAATCCTTTAGGAATTCTTATATAAACATCATTACTAATATTATCATATATTTATGTGTCCATGATATTGATCAAACATATTTTAACATTTAATTCATAAAAAAGTTTCCTAAGATACTTAATGTTAATCACTTATATGATAGGATATTATGTTTCATCATAGTCAATATTAGAAATTTTTTAAAAACCTTGAGCAACTGGTCATTATTTATATCTCATAGCTTTATTATTTTCATTTCTCTTTCTTACAAATACCAATTTGTAACCAAATATATTTATTCATTTTTGAGGTTTTAAAAATGAACCTGAAATCATCATGTTCAATAAGAGAGTCTAATAAATTTTTATTTAAACTATCATTTTTTCCAATCTATTTCATCAATATATTCATACACTATTTTAGGTTCCTGATAATCATCAATAAAATCAGGTTTCAAATAGTATGAAAATAACTCATCATAAGTGGTCTCCACTCTCTTAAAATACAATACTATATTGCTAAATTTTAAAACAAATACACTTTATAAAGATCATGTACACTTGATATATTTTATTACTAATGAAATACAAGATCAAGACAATTTCTGTTATCCTCATGTTTACAAATTTCATTAAAAAATATTTTTTATTTTTCTTTCCATTGATTGTGATTTTTATATTTTTAATAAATATGTCTTTCATGCTTCAAATGTTTATTATAAACTTTACATATTGCATTGTAAAATTTTCCCTTGGGGACATCTATTCTAACTAGTTCATTTTTTGTGGATATACATGACATTTTTACATATTCTGGAATGATAAATTTATCAAGAAATTTATTGCTAAAAATTTTAAATAAAGGATTTATTGAACATATTGTTCCCTCATTTCATTATGAGGGTCATGATGTAAAATAATGTTATTTTACATGTTATTTATTTTAATGTTGTTTGATTTCCTCTTTTATTGTTGGAAATAATTTTTCAACCGAAGGAAAATTAGAATATAATTCTATAAATACATATCACATCATTTTATAAAGGTTATTTATGATCTACGGAGGTTTTAATCCAATATAAATCAGTATTCTTATTCGAGGTCTGGTTCTTTGTTCATTGTGTAGTGTTACTAGAGCGTATAAAACAAACCCAAATGTTCTTAAACATGAATGATTGGTTCATGACAAAAACCTTTTTACAAATAGGAATCAACATGAAAACATCATTCTATTATTTAAATTAGTTTTGTAAATTAACAATTAAATATCCCCATAGAGAGTTGAAAATTTTTATTTTCATGAAAAATGGTCTATAGATACGGTGTAATTACTTAATGAATGAATCTACTATATCATTTTGAGTATGGACATGAATTAACAGATGATAACATGTTATTACAATAAGCATAAATAATTATTAAAATCATGTGAGTAATATTATCATGTATTACCAAGTTGAATATTCTTGGTAAAATAATTTGTGAATTTCTCCCATTTACATTATATTTGGGATAGAAACATCTAAATTGGCTGTTTTTCAATTGATTATAAACACAGATGGGACCACATATATGATTCATCAATAACGATCATAAAATATCTAAAAGGTTCATATGATTGATAAATTGGACCACATATTTCACCATGAATTATTTATATAATAATTATATGTTCTATCCTGATATTCAAATTTGATGGTAATATAATTTATTTTACTTGGAAAAAAGGACTGCATGAGAAAATATTTTTTGTATGACTGTTTTTATTCACCTATGGATGACCACACAATCATTTAATTATTTTTATCACTGTCATTGACCCTAGAGTACCCAAATATTCATTCCCTATAATAAATGGGTCATGGTTAGTAATAGTTTGATTTATAATATTTGATTTTATTTTATTAATTTTTACATTGTCACAATCTATCCAAGAGGGGCTAATTATGTGACTACCCAAGCCCACCTCCAATCGGCCTGGGGTTTTTGACTAGCACTGAGTAGGAATATCCTAGAAATGGTATGCATTTTCCTATATACTTATACACACTGACACATCTCAAAGTCTCAAAATACAAAAATTTAAAACACTAATTAAACAAGAAATCAAACCACTAAGACACCATAAACATAATATAAAATTAAAAACAAACAATTAAATTATTCCAGGATACAAGCATACCCAAAAAAGTGTTCAGAAAGTGAAGGCACAAGTTCCTGAAACTCATTTTTAGAAAACCATACGTAAAGTTGATGTACATGATAGCTATTTGAGTCCACAAGAGAATAATTAAACTATATAGTCTCTCTAAGAACCACATAGTCCTTGTCTACCTAGGAATATGTCAAAGTGTCGATCATTTTCAAAGGACAAGACACAAGTGGGAAAAGCCCATATTGGTGTGAGTAAAACAACAGTCAATAAGACACCCCAAAACTACAATGCAATTCCAAGAATAAATAAAAAAAGTATACCATGAATAAATACAGAAAGTATTTCAAAAAAGAAATAAATAAAGTTTTCCACAAAAAAGATACATATTCTTCTCACATATGTATAGGTATATTGTATGAAAATAATGATTATCTAATGTAATCCAAAAACACCCAATATCAATAGGAAACATAGTAATGATGAGACACATAGTACGAGTGTGGAACTCTGTCCCGATGAGACACTCAGTCCCGATGAGAAACTAAGACTTAATGAGACACTCGGTCCTGATGAGACATGCATTCAAAATGAGGCACTCTGTCCCAATGAGACATGTAGTCTTGATAATTCACATAGTACCAAGGTCACATCGAGCCAAAGTATTCAACTCATAATACGCTTGTTCCGGGGGAAATCACTCTGAATGCTAAAAAGGTCACATGCCAACATCCAGAAAAACTCACTTAGATTATTTCGAAACAACTATTTCATTGCAATGATCTGAACCCCACAATAATTTCATCAAACAGACATGCGGTTTGAATGTTGTGGCCATTTTATTATAAATGAATGATATGGTTCTGGTCCCGGTCTGATCCAACCCACCAAACTAGGTCCGACCTAGCCTAGTCTGGTCTGGTCCAACTAGCTTAGCCCACTGGGCCACTAGGTCCAGCTCCCTAGGCCACCTAGAGTAGCTTGAATACCTTGTTCTGACCTGTTCTGTTTCCTAGTTTGTGTGCCAGACGCAACCTGCACCAACTACTTCCTACGTGGCCACGCAGTCCTCCCCGACTGCGTGCTACCCTGGTCGAAACGGCCCAACCTGACCACATTCCCCCTGGTCTCTGTGTCACATGTGTCCAACGTGGTACCAAATTCACAACTAGACACCCCATGGCCCACTGTCATTGCCAGCCTCCCTCTGTCTGACATTCACCGCTAGCCACCCCTTGACCCTCCGTCTGATCCAACCGCCTCGCAGCCTGCCATCATCTACCATACCTGCATGCCACCACCACCTTGTATCATTTCCATCACTGTTCTATATTTTTTATTCTCTGGTGGACCTTTATAAAGACCACCGAGGCCTCTTTAATTCCCAAAAAATTACACGGTAATGGATCTATCCTTGTCAGGTCTTGAAATTATACTGTTTAGCCTTTACAGGTGATTTTCCTCTGATCTGGTGATCCGATCAAGTTCGGAGCCTCCCAAAAAGTCGATTCATGACCATGAGGATCCGACGGTGAAGAACACCAAGAACAGTTGAGGAGAAATTCATCATGAGTGTCCGAAGAATGAATGTTGGACATTGTTCATGTTAGGCTCAATTCAATCTTGTTTGAATGGTGAACAAAGAGGGTAACAAATTTCATATTAAAATTTCCCAATACTAACCATCCAGCAAGAATGATCAAACTATGAATCAACATGTTCATTGGTTGGTTCATGTTCATTATTGATTATCTTAATTTATAGAAATCACAATGATATCAAACAACCTAACTAAATTTTGTATTGATTGTTGATGAATAACGATTTTGTTACTATCATCGATGATATTCTCCAACATTGGTGGTGCACCAATCCACGATCCACTCAATCCTTTATCAATGTTGGTAAATGGGGTTTCTCTGAGACATATAATTTTAATTCTAGTGCTATGGTGATAACTATGGATTCATGAAAACCTTTTATAAAAATAAAACAAATCTATGCATCGAAATAAAATAGATTTATAGGAAATTTTATTACTGATACATCCAAAAACTAACATTCAAGACTGACCCACACCAACCAATGTTTTTCCCCACCTAGGATAAACTCGATGCAATGAATTCAATGGTTCCCTCATATTTCTAATCTGGTAAACCATTTGGATGATGTTATGCTTTTTTAGGAAAAATACTCACTCATGTAATTTAAGGTTTAACAGTTTTTCAAACAATCATTCCAAGAACATCGGGCCACACAATCGTACTCATTCAAATTTCCTTGTCTTGATACAATTCCATATAATCCATTAAAATAATAATACATGGTAATTTTGATATGTTACATTTTCCCCACTGTAGGGATTTATGTCCCCAAAAGCCAAAACAAAAGGCTATCGAAACAAATGGGAGTACTGAGTACAAATATAAGCCTCCCACTCCTCTGTGCTCTCCTGGATATTCTTCTAATGCCATTGAAAATACATCATAAGAATGGACCTCCCATAATTCATCCACTTCTATCGATCCTCAATCTCCACCAGGTAGTCTACAAAATTCTCCCCACCATCATTGTCTACCTCAACCTAGTTGATAATGTTTAATTGATCATGAATGTATCTCTTCAGTTGTGACATGTAGAAGTCATCATGAAACGTCTCTAACTATATAAGTATATCTAAGCGGTAAAAAACCTCATCAAATCTGTATAATATTAGGAATGGGACAATGAACTTTGGAGATAGCTTACCACCGCGTCCAAATCTCCATATCCCATGTTTAGGAGAGACTCAAAGGAACACATGGTCTCAATACAGAAAATCAAAAGGCCTATGTCACTGGTTATCACAAGTATCTGAGGGCTCTATGCAGTCCTCATATTTTCCTAGACGTCCCACACCTTTTTATAGTTTCCTGCACTAACTTCAGGCCCCTGAGTGCAAACTCTCTAAGGTCTATCCAGCAATGTGGTGACCTGTAGGCTTAATTATACTAGTCCCCAAAGAGTTCCATAACTATGGTGGAATGATAACTGTTGTTGTATGTAAACTCCACAAGAGGTAGGTGATCCTCCTAATTATGGCCAAAATCTAGGATAACAGCATGTAGCATGTCCTTCATTACCTATATGGTCCACTCAGTCTAGTTTTCCATATGTGGGTGAAAAGATGTTCTCAAGCGCAACTGAGTCCCAAATGACTCATGGAATCCCTTCCACAATTTGGATTTAAAGAAAGAATCATGATCTAATACTATCATTGATGATACTACATGGAGTCAAAGTATCTCCTACACATAGATTCATCTCGTGACTTCTACTACACCCTACTCCTAAATTGCTAGGAATTGGTCCAACTTGGTGAGTCAATCAAAAATCACCCATATGGTATCATTCCCACAAGACATTTGTGGTAACCCTATCTTGAATTCCATTGATATTCCATACCACTTACAATCTTGGACCTAAAAAGGATGAATCAAACCTTCTAGTACCTAATGCTCAGCCTTCACCCGCTGACATGTGATGCCTTGAAAAATGAACTCTTCAACTTCTTTCTTCATACCTAGCCCCATGAACTGATGTGGGAGGTCCTAGTACATATTCATCACACCTAGATATAATGCTAGAGGAATTTATTGAACTACCTAAATACCTCATTCCGTAATTACAGAGGAACCACTATGTATCCTCTAAAAATGAAAATGTTCTCCCCACCTTTCAAATATCCATCAAGGGAATTCCCTATAGAAATATGGGCTTGTAAATTCTCACATTCTATATGTCTGATATGTACCTCCCTTGCTCATTTTTTTATTGCAGGGGTTACAAACATCAACTAGAGGTAAGATGATCCCTCTCCATCAAAAAATTATATATGACATGAGGCTAACATCTATAATTACTTATTCATCAACTATGAACTCAATCTATTACTGAAGGCAACTTTCCCCTCACCCCCTTCCTATTCGTGTAGACAATATAAAAGTTATAGTCATATCGGTACTCATTACTTCATCTCTATCAAATGTTCACATCCTTATGATAGTTGATATTCTTGAGAATCTTATAGTTAGAGTAGATGATAAACCACTTTCCAATCAAGTAGTGTCACAACATCATCAATGAGAAGACTAATACAGTTATGTCAATATCATGGGTCGTGTAGTTATTCTTGTGTGGAATCAAATGTCATGTACCATAAGGAAATACCACATTCCTCTGAATTTGGACACAACCAAGACTGTATCCAGATGTATCCCAAAATACTATATACTCGACAACCTCCTCAGGAAATCTCCAGATAGGAGGGATGGTCAAACTCTGCCTCAATAGGTGAAAATGCTCTTGGAACCTCACCATCCACACGAAAGGATTCCCTTTTCAAGAAAATTGTTTCTACAGGGATGATAATTTTGGAAAATTATGGGTCAATCCACAGATAGTACCCATGCATCCGAAGGATTGTCTACACCTCGGTAGCACTGTTGGGTGGCTCCCAATCAACCACCACCTCAATCATGCCGAGATCCAATGCAACTCTATCCTCTAAAAAGATGTTTCCTAGAAATTGGACCTCTAATATATAGAACTAATACATAGTGATATTCCCGTAAAGACATTACTCCTGGATTGTGTCCAGGACCTTCCTCAATTGTATTGTGTGATCTTCTTCAAACATTGAGTACACTAGGATATCTTCAATGAAGACCACCATCAACTGGTATATATATAGTTTGAAGATCCTATCCATGAGTCCCAGGAACACTAATGGGGTGTTCTTAATTCTATATAGCATCACTATGAACTTGAATTGGGTACACTAACACCTAAAATAAATATTTTGTATATCCTCCTCCAAAACACAAAGCTGGTGATATCCAAATCTGAGGTCTATCTTTAAGAATCATCATTCACCTTTAAAACGAAAGGAGAGGTCATCGATCCTCGGTAGTGGATTATTTTTCATCAACATCACATGTTTTTGTTGCAATAAGTTTACACATTACCTCAAGATCACATATTCCTTCTTGAAAAAAAATTAAGCCTGCCCATGGTGAAACACTAGGACTCACGAATCCCTTCCTCTGCAGGTCCTCCAATTGTACCCTTCGCTCACCAGGCTCTGTAGGAACAATATGACAATTTTCTTTAGATATATGTTCTATCCTAGGGTATAGATCAATGTATATGTATACATACCTATGATATGAAAATCCTAAAACATACTCAGGAATTATTTCCTTATACTTTTCCACCAATACATAAATCAAGGGACTCATCTCATCCACTATACCAAGGGTGAGGGTATCCAATTGAAGTCTAATCGGTTTCACCCTCATATCTGTGAGTCCATCCTATGATATATGAATTTATTTTTCCCCAATAATAGAAAACATTGTCTCATCACCACATACACACAACACTCTATGCCCAAAATAGTCAATCACATCATGGATTGTGGATAACCAGTCCATACGGTGAATGACATCGTAAGCCCTCGATGATGCTACCTAGAGATCACAATGAAAACTATATCCTCCAGGATAATGGTCACACTATCAGTAACAATGTGTGATCATCAAATCCACTAATGTAGGTGTATCTAAATGTAATGTTCAGGTAAACGTTCTACCAGAATCTCCAAATCTCGAACAAGGGTCATGGATTAAATAAAATAAATAAAACATATGTCTATAAAAATTGCAAATAAGGTGTATGATCAATAGATCGTACCTATAATTATCCATAGAGCCTCATGGGAAAAATCCCCCATCGATTGAATTTGGACTCATATCTTTACACCATCTCCCTGAGCCTATCATGGACCACATGGGTTGGTGGTGGAACTACGTCAAACCTCCACCAACCTCTTCTTGCATTTCCCACTCTTATAAAACCTCGACCACCCTACTGACCACCCTAATATTTCCTCCTCTTCAGCATTGGTGGTACCTCTACCATCTCATGATCAGTTTTATGAAATTTTTTTCAATCTTGGGATAGAAAACCCTAACCACCGGTTGAATAACATAGCCTTTCCTTTAGCTGACTCACTCTACCCTCACATACTCAAACCGTTGATCCTATGTCTGGGGTAATCCATTGGAGTTCCTAACCTTTCTAAGTCCCAAAACTACTATCAACTACTTACTATCAAAGAATCAGCTAGTAGGAGCATGGTAGTAACTCCCACTACTGGTGTATTCCCCGCTAGAGAGATCGCCACTAGGAGATATCACTCTAGTACCCCAGCATATGTAATAATGTTAAAGGATATCATGAATTGCTTGATTTCTTGGTGTAATATCTAGTTGAATGGCCAATATCTAAAGAATGAGTCTAATACCATATTTTTCTAGTAGTGAATGAAATTAATAAATAACTCTGAGTACTCTGTTGTTGTCTAATTGCCTTACTAAAATACATAAGCTCCTATATATGCATTGAGCATAATGTAGTCAAAAAAACTCTTCTCTGAAGATATTCTTGAATTATTCCCAAGAGAGGGTCATCTAATCATTTGTATGGGTCACTAATATCCACCATCACCCTACTGACCCATGAATAAGGCTCACGTCTGGGATTTCCATCTAGTTGGAAGGCGTCATCATATGGCGGAATATATGAGTAACAACCTCCATCAAACCCTCATCTACCTAGGGGTATGTATCACCCTCAAACCTAAGAGTTACCTACCCATGGAACTCATGAAATATACCCCTCTTGTGTGCATCCTCATCAAGGAGCACTAGCAGTATGTAGTGATCTATAGGGAGTGTTATTGCTAGTAAACCACCTGGAGGTGCTCTCTTCGGTATATGCCCCTGTACTGACACCTCATCACTAGGATGATCATCCTCTTCATCACGCAGCAGAATCATGGATGGATTTCTATATGGAGGCATCCTAAAATAGAACAATATGTTCCATGATCAATATAGTATACATGTTGAGCTGACTCAATAAGAACATGAGAACACACCCAAATCCAATATAGTGCGTGTACCATTTTTATACCAAGAACTAGTATTTTCACGTACCGATTCGAAAAGCATAGTCTTGGTGTACGGATACATCGGCCACCGCACCAACACTGGATACTGTGGTCTGTATTCTAAACTCGAAAAACATAACAGTATCTCCCAAAACCAATCTCATAGACCCTTGGTTCATTAGGTAGAACTGACCTGTCACCTTGATACGACTCTTTCACGAGCCTTCCTGGAGAGGCCTCTGCTGTGACAACCCCAGTCCTGCCTCCAATAGGCTAGGGGATGGTGACTTGTACCAATTATAAATATCAAAAAATAGGAGTAAATTTCCTAAGAACCTACACACACACACATGTTGAATCCCAAATATTATAAAAATCAAAACACTCTATAAACAACCCTGAATACCACTAAAATAACAAAAAAATATTAAGATAGTAAAAATTTGGAAAGAAAATAGGGAATGAATAAAATCCCCCGCATAAAATTTTATAAAGTAAAGTCAAAAGATCATTAAGATCATCCATAGAAAACCCTACCCATAGGGTAGGTATATGACAGCTGTCTGAAGCCATATGAGAACACCTCGACTATCTGGCCTCCTAGAGAACCACCTAGTACTAGTCCACCTTGGACTCTATTAAAGCATTGATCTTATGCATAATAAATGACACGTGCGGGCAGTTCCCATGAAAGGGTAAGTAAAACAATACTCAGTAGGACACCTTGATACAAAAAGGAATGCTACTATGAAATACAAAAAGTATACCTTGAATAAATTCACAATGTATGCCACAATGAAATAAATCAAGTATGAAAAAAAGAAGTTACATATTCGTATCACATAGGTATAGGTCTATAGTATCCAAAGACAAATTAACTGATGTAATCCACAAAACATCCACTATTGATAAGAGTTTTAGTCCTAATGAGACACATAGTCCTTTTGAGAAAATCATTCCTCATAAGGCCCTCAATCCCAATGAGACACATTGTTCTTATGACACAATCAATCCCGATGAGAAACTCAGTTCTTGATGGGACACTCAGTCCCGATGAGACACATAGTCTCGATAAGTCATGTTGCATCAAGGTCACATCTTGCTACAGGATTCCGCTCATATTATTCTATTTCTATAAAAAATCTCTATTAAAGAAAAAATAGTCATATTAAAACATCCAAAAAAAACTAGCTTATTTTTCTTTAATAACCTTCCCATTGCAAGGGTCCTAATGCCCTAAACAGCTCATCAAAGAGACACACAATCTGAATGTTATGGATGTTTTAGTGAAATGGTTGGACCTTGGTCTAGTATGGGTCTGATCCAACCTGGTCCAAGCGACCCGACCTGGCCTGGTGTGATCCGGTCTGAATCAGCCTGGCCTAATGGACTCAGCCCATGTCCTTTTGGGCTACTTGGTCTAGTTATCAGGGTTTCCTGGAGTGGCCTAGATCGCATGGTCTGGATCATATTGCAGACCTGTTTTGGCAGAGACCTTGCTTTCCCCATTATTGTCTCTCCTAGAGACATGGACCGCCCTAACAATGTGTAGCAGTGGTCCATGCAGTCTTCCTCGACCGCATTCCTCCCCCTAGTCACTATATATACCATCATCCCAGGTGGTGCCTCATTCACCGCCAACCACCACCCGGCCCACCATCAGCACAAAACCTCCACGTAGAATAACTTCTCCATTGGACTCCCCTAAACTGTCCATCACCATTGGCTGTCATGTAGCCCATCGGACCCACATTCGGCCACCACTGGTGATGGTCCCTTGTGTGTGTACTCTAGTGGTCCTCTCTACGGACCACCGTGGCTCCACTAATGACCATAAAATCACATAGTCATAGATTGCGCCTCATCAGGTCCCTATCTACTATATTGTGGCCCCAATAGTCTGTTTTCCTTCGATCCATGGATCTGTTTATATTCAAAGCCTCCCAAAAAATCGATATGTGACCATGAGTGTCCAACCAAAAAAAACTCCAAGAAAATGGGAAGTCAAAGGTAGCATGAACATATCATGAACAAACCTCATACATGGATTGTGTCATCCTCGATTTTTTCACATTAGAAGGATGAAAGAAGAGGGCAATGAAAGTATCATTAACAATTTCTAATACTAATTATCTGAAAAGAATGATCGAACTGCGGATCAAAAAGTTCTTTGGTCAGTCCTCATTCATCATTGATTATATGATTTTGAGGAATTAAAAATGTGATCAAACTCCCAACCTCAACTTTGGATCAATTGTTGACAAATAATGATTGTGTTATCATCATCAACGAGATCCTCCAATGCTATTAGTGTAATGATCCACGATCTGCTAGATCTTTCGTAACCATTTGTCGAGGTGGGTTTCTTTCCATGTCTCAGAGGAATCCTAGGATTATGGTGATGAACATAGATGTTTGAAAACCTCTAAAAAATAAAATGTGTCACTTGATCAAAATAAAATATTCTTATTAAATTTTTTATTATGGATACATCTGAAAACTAACATTCATGGGAAAACCACGATTATTGATGTGAGGCCCCACTTAGGGTCATGTCGATGATCTAAACATAATGGTTCCCTCAAATTTTTGATTTGGGCCCCATTTTGTATGATATTATACTTTTTTTAGAAATATTCTCGTAAATGGTATTTAATGTTTAACATTTTTCAAACAATCATTTCAGGCTCACCATGTCTTGGAATCACATGTCATCTCAGCACCTAGTCTTGAAATTAATCCATATAATATTTGAAAAAATTAAAACATGAAAATTCGGAGTTGTTACAAACATAGTACAATTTATAGGGATGTCATGAATGTTTCTCCCAAATTAATTTTATTAATTTAATAATTATTGTTATATACATTCATTCAATACCTCCATTATCCAGAGTCTTGATTTCTTTTCCATTTTCATGAATGTCTTCAAATATTGATAAATTTCAATAAGAATTAAGATTTAAAAATTAATTATTTGATAAAATTAGATTACGACTAGGCACACTCCTATTAATGTTTCACTAAAAATTAGTTTAGTTACATGAAACATTCTATTTGGAGAATGATAATATATTTATCATATTTAATATTTGTGTGTGGCATTTAATTATCAATCAGAAAAATATCATTTTAATGGGTATTAATCTTAATGACTGATTTTATAAAATCCACTTAAATTAAAATTAAAATAATACATTCATATAAGAAATAAAATAAAATGAAATGAAATAAAAAATATATTAAAAAATTACCAATTTAAAAATAACCCTCATCATGATAATTTACACAACATATATATGATACCTAAAATTATATTTTAAAACCGAATCAGATAACAAGAAATTCATAAGACCATTAGGATATTTCAAGAATTGAATAGTAATGTTTTCTTTAATACTATATTATTTCTCTTTGATTGATTATTGACAAATTTAAATAAAAAACTTCGTGATATGAAAATTATGTGAAAAATTATTATTCATACAAAACAAAATGAATTCAATTTCACCATTATTAATTTTATTCAGTTCTAGTTCATCATTTGACCAATTCTGGTGGTTCCCCTTCCTTCTCTCATCCAAGGTATAATCACCATAGAATATGTTTTTATCTTTACCACCACTATGTTGATTTCGTTCATAACCATAATAACGAGGAGTCATATACAATTCTGGATAATAGTGTTGAAGATGTTGATTGAGGTATATAATTTCACATTATATGTATGTTGTTATATTTTTGAAAAAGAAATAAATATAATAATTAAAAATATTTTTATTCCCTTTTTCCTGATATTATTACTATAGAATAAGTTTTGAGTCATGTAAGGAGTAAAAATTATTTTCTAGAATACCTCTGTTGTTAATATTTTTTTCTCAGGATTGTTATTGTGTTGTAATGTTAAACATTGTGAAGGACCCCAAGACACCCTGAGAGGGGAGGGGTGAATTAGGGTGTTAAATTTTCCTTTTAATGTGATCAATCTTGTTCTCAAGTTTTTATGAACCTGTTAAAACCACATGATGAAAGTGATCAGAACGAAAATATTCACATGCAGAGAGATGACTCAACACTTTTTACTTGGTTCACCACTAAGGGCTACATCCAAGGAGCATAAGCTGACAGGTTATGGGTCGTACCAAATTTCACTAAGCTTCACTAGCTGAGGATTACAAAGGATTGGGAATAGTCACTTTGTCCCAGGCTCACTGCCTTTACAAAAGATTAGGGACAGCTCACTGCGTCCATCGGGTCACACCCGTTAACTCCCCTTGGCTCACTACCTTTGGTAAAGTCCCACTAAGTTTATAGACATGTAGGTCTCTTCATCATCACAAAATCATACATCCTCTATTGCATGTAGATGGTCTGTTGAATTCCAACTTTCTCGCATAGATTAATCTCACGTTGATCTTCACGTATTAGGCAATCTTCCAGCTTTCGTGCAGATCTAAAAGGAAAAATGTACTTCAACAATACCTGGCATGCTTCTCCAAGCCTGGCGCACAAGTTTCATGACGGCGCGCAAGTCTTGGCATGCAAGTCTAAACCGACGAACAAGTTCAGCTCTCCCACTTGCATGACACACACCTCTTCAACTTCAAACTTGTCTGACCCAACTCGTTTTCCACCCAAACTGATTTTGACGCACAAAGGTCACCAGTCGTGCTACTTCAAATCCAGGCGCCCAGGTATCACCAAACTACCTTCGTGACTCTGCCTTCCCCAGCCCCATACTTGCCTGACCCACCACCACTTTCACGACTACTACACTTGAGCATCGGGAGCTCTGAAATATCCCTATTTCTGACCATTGTTACAAATGAGAAGGGTTGGTCCTCTATTTATAGGCAAACTGGACAGCTTGCGTAGTGGTGCGCAAGCCTCCTCTCGGCGCGCAAGTTCTGGCACGCAACTCCAACCGCCCTAGCCTCTGTTGTGCTACCCACTTGCACGACAAAACCAATACTTGTGCCACCCTCCTTCACTTTCCATATTTGGAAGTTCTGATTTGGAAAAACATATGGCGCACAAGTTTGCAGGCCTCCAAGATATAGGTGCGCAAGTCTTCCCTCAGCGCGCAAGTCACTTGCGCCACCAACCATAATACTTGGGCACCCTTCTTCCTTTGCCATATTTTCAAGTTATGATCTTGAAAATCAAAAGTCACACAAGTTTCCAAGTATCCAAGGCCTCGGCGTGCAAGTGACTTTGCCAAAAACACTTTTCTCTATTTGTCATGTTTGAGGCCCACAAATTTTACAAACACTAGAAAATGGTGCCACCTTCAATACTGTTTTCTGCTTAACCTGTAAGAGTACTTTGCTACCACACATTCAGAACTTACTTCCACAATTGAAAAAAAACACAAACTATACTACACTTCATGCATAGATGACCATGGTTCCAACAATCTCACCCTTTGGGTTTGTTGGCAATCAGAAAATAAATTCAGTAGATCATTTTCCACATGCAAACAAAAAACACAAGAATCAACTCAGTAAACACTCTAAATCTACGCAAGCAATGCTCGGTATAGAAAAAAAGAGAGAAATCTTGAATTGGGTTCACGTCCAATGAATTCCTTCCCATCCTATCACCGAAACTGAATTCTCAATCTGTCACAAAAGCATTTTATGCCTGAATTTATTTCCATGGTTCCCATCTAATGAATTCCTTCCCATCGTATCACTGAAAATGAATTCTCAATGTGTCACAAAAGAATTACATGCCTGAAATTATTCCATTCTACCCCTTTGTCAATAAACCCAAAGAGAGGTAATTGTTCATTGTTCAGTTGAAACCACACTCCCCCTGGATAGTATCTCCTTAAAAAACCTGCATCACGTCCATAAACAAATTAAATATAATTAACAGAACTTGGGAGATGGGAATTCCCTAACCTCTTTATGCAATGGGATGTGTCTGAACACCGAGGTTCAATTGATGCTTCTCAAACACCGCCGCTGATAGCGTCTTGGTTAGGATATTAGCTACTTGCTCATTAGTTCCCACATGATCCATTCTAATCACACCTTGCTCAAAATTCTTTTTGATAATGTGATACCTGATTTCAATATGTTTTGTATGAGAATGCTGAACATGATTCTTTATAAGGTCAATTGCACTCTTGTTATCACAGTAGATTACCATTGGTTGCCTCACCTCATCCCCAATATCTAATATTTGTTGCTTCATCCATAGCAGTTGAGTGCATGCCATTTTGGCAATGATATACTCAACTTCAGTAGTAATAAGAGAAGAACTTTCTTGTTTCTTGATCAACTAGCCAACACATTTATTCCCAATATAGAATGTACCACCACTGGTGGACTTTTTGTCCACATCATCGCCAACCCAGTCAGCATCAGAGAATTCTGATAATTCACTATCCCTTAATGTAGAAATATATAATCCACAATTGCGAGTACCTAGAATATACCTCATGATTCTTTTAACTGCTTCTATATGTTCCCCTTTTGGATTACTCTAAAAGTGGGCTAAAAGACATGCGGAAAAGACAATATCTGGCCTAGTCACTTTCAGGTATAGTAGGCTCTCGATGATCTTCCTGTACATGGTGGTATCTACATAGGTCCCATCCTCATGCATTCCATGTTTATTTCCAACTGAAATAAAAGTTGACATTGGTTTGGAGTCTTGCATATTAAACTTCTTCAGCAGCTCTCTTACATACTTTTCCTGAAAAATGAAATTGAAATCCTTATTTTGAATCACCTGTAGCCCCATGAAATATGTGAGATCCCCAATCATATACATTTCATATTCTAATTTCATGTGATTGGAAAATTCATCCACTGATGTCTACCTACTACCACCAAATATGATATCATCAACGTAGACAAGAACCATTAACTGATCTTTTGGAGAACTGTTCATGTATAGATTGTGGTCTACTCCTCATTTTTTGAATTCTAGCATCTTGAGATATGAGTCCAGTCGAGAATACCATGCTTGTGGTGCTTGATTCCAACCATATAGAGCTATATTTAGTTTGAAGACCATTGTTTCATCAGTACCATGAAAGAAACCCCATGGTTGTTCAATGCAGGCTTCTTCATCGAGAACACCATTCAAGAATGTTGTCTTGAAATCCATTTGATATACTTTATATCCTTTTTGGAGTGTCATGGCAAGGAAAATCCTAATTGGCTCCAGTCTGGCCACTGTAGCAAAGGTTTCATCAACATCAATGCCTTCAATCTGGGAGTATCCTTTACATTCCAGTCGGGCCTTTTTTCTGATAACACTTCCATTCTCATCAAACTTGTTCTTGAAGATCCATTTTGTACTAATAACATTGCGACCTTCGGGTCTCTGGACAAGATCCCATGTCTGATTCTTGTCAATCTGATCTAACTCTTCATTTATGGCATTCACCCATGATTCATCCTTGGAATCTTCTTCAAATGAGGATGGCTCCACAACTAACAGAAATGAGGATTGCGTGTTATTCCTCATCCTCCTTGTTTGTGTGGGTGCACTCTTTTCCCCAATTATGTTAGATGGATCAATCTCATCTCTTAGATTTCTCCTGTGAGGTTCAGTTTCTTTCTCTCTAGCCGTAGTTTCTTCTTCAGATTCTTCTTCTGAGTCAACATCATGATGTGACTACTGAGTGTTTTTTACAGCATCCTCTATTTCTGTATTTTTATTTTCTCCACGTTCAATTTTTTCCTCCCTTTCTATCACATCAGCATATGGAATCCTTGAAGCATTGTGGTTTTTTCTTCAATTATCTTAACATCACTACTTTCCATAATCCTTACTAATCGCTTATTGAAACACTTGTAGGCATTGCTGATCATTGAGTATCCAAGGAAAATTCCTTCATCTGCATTATCACTATACTTTCCTTGATTTCCTTATTTGTTTCTAATGAAGCAATTACTTCCAAAAACACGAATGTATGCCAAAGATGGCTTCCATTCATGACACAATTCATATAGTGTCTCTGTCTCACTCATATAATGTCATGTTCGATTTTGAATATACAATGTAGCATGAACTGCCTCTTTCAATTAATGCCATAGAATATGACTGTCAATCAGCATAGTTCATGCCATGTTGTTCACCTGTCAATTCCTATATTAAACAAATCCATTTTCTGTGGTGTTCTCACAATGCTACTTTGTGTTGTATCCCATGCTTCTCCAATTAATTTTCAAATTCAAAGGATGTGTATTCCCCTCCATTGTCAGATCACAACACAATGATTGTTCATCCAGTATCATTCCCGGTGATTTGACGATATGTTTATATGCAGTTGAGCACTTTTCATTTCCTGGAAATGACCATAACACATGCCATTCTACTTTAATCATCTATCAAAAGGAAAAAGTAACTTTCTCTATGAGTTCTGGAAATATTTATCGTCCCGCATACATCAGTATGAATTAGTTCAAGAAGAAGAGATTCCCTTTTCTTCTTGACTGATATGAATTGCAGACTATCTTTCCACGAATACAAGCATCAAAAGACTTTTCATGCTCACGCTTCAGGTTTGGAATGTCCATGAAAATCCTCAATTTTGATATTTTCTCCATTCCTTGTTTATTGATGTTTCCCAGTCTCTGATGCCACAAATTTTTTTCTTCTTCAATAGTCATGTATCATACATTTTCATTACTATCAACCTGATTGAAGTTGCCTTTTTTTTCTGCATCCCTTCATAAGTGAATTGCATATCTTTCCCTTGATAGTGTATCCTTTATGATTAAAAGTAACTATAATTAATGAGTAACAGAGTTGAATCACGCTTAGTAGATTAGGTCATATGCCATCTATATAAAGGACTTCAGTCATCTTTATCTCTCCATTAGCCAATTCAGTACTTCCACTACCTTTTATTTTCAGATCTCCATCATTACCAAATCGAACTATACCATCAACCTTCTTTTTAATATCTGTTAACAGTCTATTATTACATGTCATATGAGATGAACAACTACTATCCAGATTCTAGGTACTGTTTCTTTTTGTAGCTTTGAGGGCCACCTCTACAAGGATGGATTTCTCAATTTTCGTCCTTTATGTCCATGGGACATTGGATTGAGTATAAAGCACTGATTTCCTTTCAATTATCTCATCTGCATACATTGGTTATTCATAGTCTAAGTCTTCTTTGAGAGGAGAAAACCAGTTTGTAAGAGAAATCATATTTTTCTAATGAGATTTTACTTTTCTTGAAATCCAGTATGAGGTGTCCATGTCCCTTCTCTACCTACAATTAACAGCCTTCTGAAGAATGTTAAAACAATGAAAAAAATATCCATAGAAGTTGTTTCTTCTAAAGGAATTAGGATATGAATTTTTTATCCTACGTTGAACTCCCATATCTTCCCCATTCAAGTAGCTCATTTCTTCTTCACAAAATGACATAGTATGGGAAAAATAGCCACATAACATACACTTCATTAGAGGAAATGACTTCTCACTTGAATTTCTCCTCATACCTTTTTCCTTGGGAGAATAGTTAGACTGTCTGTCATTTCTGAATATTAGAGAATAATATTCTTCTCTTCTTTTTGCTTGGATTGAAGGTTCCTTTTTCAGAACTTTAAGCCATGTTTCAACATGTCCAACTTTCATCTTGTCTTTATTTTAGATCTCTTCACTTCCAGCAGTTGATGTCTGAACTTCACAGCCAATTCCACTCTTTCCCATGCAAGCGGGTATTTGATCATTCAAGATTTTTCCAACCCCATCTGAACCACACTTGGCTGTTGTCAGTAATTCTACATATGAGAATAATCCAAACTATATTTTCATCCTTGATTCTATTGAAATTGATTCAGTCTCAAGTTTAATCCTAATAGTAACAACTTCCTCCTCCAGACCCTCCGCAGTCTTATATGTTTCTTCTAGTCTGGATGTGAAGTCATTGATGACATTTCCTTGCTCTTCAATTATCATCATCATATCCACTACATCGTCATTGCTTTCAAAAATTTTAGACTTTACATTCACAAATTCTTCACGTTGTTCAATTTCAGCTTCAAGATGATCAACATATTCTGTTGATTCATAAACAATTGATTTCCACTTATTGCAACTCTTACATTTAATCATAATATTAGTAAGAGCATCCTTAAGATGCAACTTGGGATATTCACTAGTATTGAAAAGTCATTCTCCACTAGTATCTTCTGATTTTTCAATGGTAGCCATCATTGAAGCATGGTTTCCTGTTTTAAATTTGGGTTCTTCTTCTTCACAAAATATAGTATCATCATCTTCCTCATCACAGAAAAAACTACTCCTCTGTATTTTATTTCCATATTTGAAGTCTCCCTTTTTGAAAAACCTTTTTTGAGGCTTCTCGATGTTTTCATCTTCAGTATCTTCATCTTTGATCTTTCTTAAACACTGAGAGGAAATGTGCCCAACTTTTCCACAATGAAAACATGTGAGATGTAACTTCCATTTGAATTTCCCTTTTCAGTATGGAACTTATTTTCATTGAGAGAAAGGATTTATTTTCCTTCAACTTCTTCACCACTACTATCTTTTTAAATTTTCAGATTATCCATGTCCTTGAATTCCATTTCCTTGCTCAGATGAGTCATAGCAACTTCTAGTTTGAATCTCTTTTCATATGCTACCAAGCTACGTAGTATATCATCCTGAGAATGTTTGGAAAGATCTCTTTCCTCAAGGGATGACAACGTTTCATTGTAAATTGGTGGGAGTCTTATTAATATTTTCTTTACAATGTCAATGTCTCTTATTTCTTCTCATAGACCCCGAATTTCTCCAACCACTTTAGTAAATCAATTGAAGAAGGAGTCTGCATTCTCATCCGGATGCATCTTTAGATCATTAAACCTATTGTGTAGGACTTGTAGTTTCTCCTAATTAACTTTTATATCACCTTTATAAATATTATCATGTTTATCCCACATTGACTTTGTTGAGGTGCAACTCATTCCCTTTAGATAGATCTGATCAAAGAGGGCTACATTGAGAGCATTCTGTGCTTTAGCATCTACATCGAGAAATTTCCTATCTGTATTTGTCAAAGCCAGTCCTATTGGATCAGAAACATTTATATCCTGCACAGTGGAAAACAGAACATCCATTCCAAGGGATCTTATATGAGATCTCATATCGTTCTTCAAAATCTGAAAATTAATTCCAATGAAGAGAGGAATTCCCCTAAAATTGACTGCATTTTCCATGATGAAAAAAGATAGATTCAACACCAGTAACCTTTACCCTCTGATACCACTTGAATGACCCCAAGTCACCCTGAGAGGGGAGGGGTGAATCAGGGTGATAAATTTTTCTTTTAATGTGATGGATCGTATTCCCACATTGGTAGGAAATTGTTAAACCTATATGATGAAAGAGATCAGAAAGAAAACATTCACATGCAGAGAGATGATGGAGCACTTTTTACTTGGTTCACCACTAAGGGATACGTCCAAGGAGCACATGCCAACATGTTGTCGGTCGTTCCAAATTTCACTAGGCTTCACTAGCTGAGGATTACAATGGATCGAGAATAGTCACTCTATCCTAGGCTCACTACCTTTACAAATGATTAGGGATAGCTCACTGCATCCCTCGGGTCACTCCCGTTAACTCCCCCTGGCTCACTGCCTTTGGTGAAGTCCCACTCAGTTTATAGACATGTAGGTCTCTTCATCATCACAAAATAATGCATACTCTATTTCATGTAGATTCTCTATTGAAGTCAAACATTCTCCTGTAGATGAATCTCACTTTGCACCTCAAATATCAGGCAATCATCCTACTTTTATGCACCTCCAAAAGGACTGGTGTACTTCAACAATACTCGGTGCGCTTCTCCAACCCTGGCTTGAATGTTTCAAGGCGGCACAAAATTCTTGGTGCGAAAGTCCATACCGATGCGCATGTTCTGCTCTCCCACTTTTCTGACACAATCCTCTTCAACTTCAAACTTGCGCGACCCATCTCATTTTCCACCCAAAACGATTTTAACGCAAAAAGGTCAGCTGTCGCACTACCTCAAATCCTGGAACACAAGTATCACCAAACTACCTGTGCGACCCTGCCTTCCCCAGTTCCAAACATGCGTAACCCACCAACACATGTGCGACTACTACACCAGTGCGTTGGGAGCTTTGAAATTTCTCTATGTCTGAACTTCATTACAAATAAGGATGGGTGGTCCTCTATTTTTAGGAAAACTGGACACCCTACGTAGTGGCGCTCAAGCCTCCTCTCGGCGCGCATGTTCTGGCATGCAACTCCAAATACCCTAGCCTCTATCACGCTACCCACTTGCGCAACAAAACCAATACTTGTGTGACCCTATTTCGTTTTCCATATTTTGAAATTCTGATATTGAAAAACATATGGTGCACAAGTTTCCATGCCACAAAGATATCGGCACGCAAGTCTTCCCTCAGTGTGCAAGTCACTTGTGTGACCAACAATAAAACGTGGGCGCCCTTCTATCTTTGCCATATTTTCATGTTATGATATTTAAAAACAAGAGGATCCCATGTTTCATAGTCTCTAAGGCCTCGGTGTGCAAGTCTCTTTTCCAATAATACATTACTACATTTTTCATGTTTGAGGCCCAAAAATTTGGCAAACACTGGAAAATGGTGCCACCTTCAATATTGTTATCCGCTTGACCTATAAGATACTTTTCTGGCATAAATTTTGAACTTCCTCCAATTATTGACAACAAACACAATCTATACTACACTTCATGCATAGATGACCATGGTTCCAACACATTGTATATTTATATTCACATACTGATTTATAATATTTGAATCCTATGTTACGCTATTCATATTGTTTTTTGGAATTATTAATAGTCATAATTAATCATAATACCATTTTAGGATTATATATAATATTAGATGATCCTTCATCCTAAATTAATCATTCATTAAATCAACATAAAATTGGTGGTAAAGAAACATCAAAGTTTGGGTGTTTTCTTCAGTAGAAGTTTGATTGCCTATATTTATCATCTCAGTAATACGATTTCTATTTAGATGAATCTATGTTTGAACATCCATAATAAATATTTATTTTTATAAATTTAAATATTTTGAAAACCATGATTTTCCCTATTTCACAATTATTTCATTACATACAACATTTTACAATCCTATTTAAACAAAATAATATTATGATGATAACATAATTTGAAATTAATTAAATGTAAATGGAAACCATGATCAATTTCAAAACCTGAAATCCGTAATGAATCCTTGGTGAAGTGTAGCACTGATGAAACATGGATATGAATATTTAGGATGAAAATGTTGAATGAAATACGCCAATGAAAAATAATTGGAAAAAAACTAGAGGTAATAAATATATATATCCAGGAGTTTTAATACTGATTACCATGTTTTTATATATATATGGTACATAAGTTTGTAATAAATAACCAATATCAATCTATATACCTATTCCACATAAAATTTTTGGAATGCCAAGGGTTGGATAAAATCAAGGGTTGAACATGTGAAAGGGTATGTTTGAATTGAGTGGTCAAAATCATCATTATCATCATTACACTCACACATATTATGTAATATTTCAAAATACTCACTACATTATATATATCTATGGGGGTGGTAGAGAAGTATGAGTGAGGTACTGGATATGAGTGATGGAGAAGTAGAAGAGTAAAGTATTGATGGTTTAGGGGGGTGTAATAAATGGGAGGACAGTATTGGAGATATTTGTATGCCTTTTATATGAATAAATATTGTTTTGGATATGATAAAAAGAGTTATATGTTAGTACTGACCATATCCTAAAATTCATCTTGTAGAGTCATGATTGCCTTATCACTGGATCCCTATATTACAACTATAGTATAATTTACTCTATAAAACACATCGACATACTTATATATAATGATTCTATTAAACATATTCAAAATAAGTATATCTCAAAAAAAATTAATATTTTTATTTGTAGAATAAAAATCACAATACATCCAAAGAACCTGAAGGTTTAGTCTCCTCAATACATGCTTTATAAACATCTTATTATACAACTATTTTGAACATTTATCTATAATATCGATCCTCTCTATACATTTCAAGACATTTCACGTGATGTAATAATATTCATAAACTTGGTAATTGAATAATAATAATGGTATGATCTCATAATCATATTAAAAACACATATCATAATGTATCTGATCATAAAAATAAATGAGTACGTGTGGAGGAGAAAATTAACATTGTAAATGATATTTTTTCTATAGACAATAATAATAATACATTATAGGGAAACCGCATATAAAAAATTAATAATTAATTAAGTATAAAATTACTTACATGGATCAAAAATTCATTTCAATAGTCATAAAACATGTGAGAACAATATAAGAGTGTGAATTGGATTAAAAATTAGGAGTAACAAGAAAAATAGAAAGTTATTACGATGAAAAGAATCATAAATATGTGTTATATAATGAAAAAAACATGTAAATGTATCACAAATATAATAATATGGAATCCTTTTTTAGAAAACTCATTATGCTCATACCAATGTGAAAAACTCTTTTTGTATATGTATGAGAATCTGAGAAAACTCATTATGACCACATCTGTGTGAACGGAGTCATCATGTACATAACAAAATATCCCATTGATATAAAATTAAATAAATTAATTAGAGTTTGATATAGGACCTAAACCATCATCATCCTTACATATGTGATCAACATAAAAACAATAATCATTATATATTAAAGAACTCCCTGAAAAATAAGAGGTTTCATAAAAATTTCAAAAAAATATCATAAATATAATAAATATTTGGTTAAGATAAATCTCATATATTAATATTAATCGTATCATAATAATTTATAATTGGTGAAATATAATCACTTCATCAATGATATGCCTCATATGAAAAATTTAAGTGAAAATACAAAAGTTTTCACAAAACCCTCTCAATATTATTATAAAATAAAGAGAGAAAATTGCATTAAAAACGTTTTTAACAAGGGAAAGAGATGTATTAAAAAAATATAACAAATTTTTCCACATAAATCATATTTTAAATGAAACAAAAAAAATCCTGCTAATAAATATAAAGTGGTAAATAATTTAACAGAATGCCTTCGTTATATTTTTAGGAGAGTTTGAAAAAAATAGTTGATATATTGACATGATTTAATTTCATAAAATGATTTACTTAAAATATTATTAACATAAAATAAAGAATATGTTTGTATTTTTTAATGAAAATAAATTTGATATGAAAAATAAATACATAGATGAAATTTATTTTTATAATAATGAGAGTGATTCTTAATAACAGTAAACTTTTATTTCATTAATTTTTTTATTAAAGAAATGGTTATAAATAATTCCAATAATTTAAATTAAAGAACACACATAAATAAAATCCAATATTTGTTAACGAAAAAATTAAATAAATTTGAAAATTATATTTGTGTAATTATTAATCTGACCAAATGAATATGAAATTGAGTCGACAAAACCATTGCCATAAATTCGTTCTTAGTTTAAAACATTATAAACTCTTTTATAAAATACCGAACAATATTATTCACCTATTTTTGGACCTTATTAATGACAATAACCTTTTATAAATATCACTGACATATATTCTTTACATTTTATAACCAATATTCAATATATTTTGTGAGTAATATTAGTCATTTTGAACTAGATTTGTATTAGAATTATTGGTTATCATTATTATCCCAAATTTAATCTTTACTATATTATAAAATGTATTTTTATTTTATATAAATAATTATATATAGTTTCATAATTTCACTTGGTATTTATTTTAATTATTTTTTTTGACAATGATTTTAGTGATGAATTAGTTTTCGTAATTTATAACGAACCAATGGTGTTGTATTAATTAAAAATTAAAATTTATATATTACTAATCAAGAAGAAAGTAATTATTTTTAATATTAATATCAAATATTAATTTTCTAAATCATTTCTTGATATCATATTATATCATTTTATATGTTGGTGGATAAACCAATATGACTAGAACTTGCTAAAATATATGTGTCAGTATAGTTATGGAAGAGAGTACTTTTTTAATAGTACCACAATCAAGAAATTATAATGATATTATTTAGATTTATTTAATATGATGAATCATAATGGTTTTGATTTATAATAAGTAGGTAAATAAAAAATAATTTTTTTACTTACAAATAAATCTCTTTTTATCTTGGTATGCTAATTTTGGGTGGTTAGTTTTACAAAGATATCTTATGTATAATATTACTTATATAATTAAATATTTAAATTTCAAAATTTTAAATCATGAAATAAATAACATATCTATTCACTAAAAACATTTATAGAACTATCCTCCAATAGGGGTGAAAAAATGAAACCGGCCTTTCATAGAGGTGGTCGTTTTCACACATTACCAAGAAAAATTTTTGTTTTTAAAATTAATGGGAAGGGAAAAATATAAAAGTTTTACAATAAATATAATAAAATTTTAGTATATTATTTATATTTATTTAATTATATAAATATTATTTATAATTGATTTTGATGGAGGGTAGTTGAGAAGGATAAAAAAATGAAGTTAAATTGTCTGTAATAGTTTAGTTGAGAATTTTGTAATTTCCCTTGATGTATCGCTAATAAGTGAAGGAATAGAATAACACTATTGAGTATGAAGGATAAGAAATATTTGGATGGGTTAGATAATAAGTAAATTGGGTAGTGTTTGGTGGTAATTTTGTATTAGATGTGTTTCTCTAAATAGGATGAAGTGGGATCCATTTACAAGTGAGAAAGATGGAAAAATATTATAAAATGAATGTTAGGTAAGGGGTAAGAATTGAAGTGCATGAGAGTTAGTTGTGTTAGGTGGGTGAGTGTTTGTTAGGAATATAGGTATGGAATTATAACCAAATACCATTTATTCTATAAGTTTTAAATTTCTAATTAATTTTGAAAAAATTGAACCACATTACATTACCCATTTTTACACTTATTAACCATGATTAAATGTTAATCGATATTATTATTTTATCAATAGAAAAATAACAAGACCCTTATTAAAAAATATCAATTAATTTAATTTGTATGTATACTCCATTTAATCTAATTTTTTTATAAATATTACATAATTTACCTTTTAATTAGAACATATAATGTGTTCAAAAACTATTCTTGAAGAAATAATGTTGTTTTAATCATTAAATGCTCTTATTCTTATTTTAAATTTATTTCCAATTAATTTTTTTAAAATTAATTTGAATATAATTTCAAACATTGTATTATTTTATTAATTTTAAATTTATCCAAAAATTTAAAAATAGTAAATATTTATAAATGTATCATTCTTTAAAAAATAATTCTTTTAGTGAGGTAACTATTATTTACATTGGAAATTGAATTTTATGACTAGAAATGTAATTTCACCAATTACCAAATTTGAAAATTAAAAATTAAAAAATTGCAATAATTTTTATGATTCAATTACAAAAATTAATAAAAATAAATTTTATTATAATTGTTTGAAACATATAATAAAAATTATAAGAAACTTTTATCTTCTAAAAAGAAAACAATCATTTTTATTATTAATTTTTATATAGTTTTTATAAACTGTTTAGTTCAATTTTTACCTTCCAATTTTATTGGCAATATATTTTATTAATATTTTATTATTTTAAAGGTAATAAATTTTCATTTTAGATCATTTTATCCTGGAAGATAACATACTCACACAATATTTACTAAAATCATGGTTCATTACAACATACCAACCCTCAAAAATAATTTACTCATCTAAAATTTATTACAAATATGAATAAAAATTCAATTACCATTCTCCCATTATATCCTCATATTCCCATGTAGCCTCCTCAAACATATTATTTCACCATAGGCCTTTTATTTGATGGGTGGTATTTTTTCTAAAAAACATGCCTTTTTCATCGATGATCATCATAAGATGTTCTTTACAGGAATATTCATGTTCCAATTGTATATATTTCAAGATAAGAACATGTGATAGATCTTGTGTATACATTTACAAATGTTACCTTGGGAACAAACCATACACTTGAGAGATATATAAGGAGAGTTAATAAATATTCTGTATCGCCTACAAGATCAATGATTTCTAAGGGATTGATGTATTATAGGATTATCTTCTATTTCATTCTAAATATATTAAACCACATCCATGAAGATATTTTACACTTTTCATCAACATAATGGAATAAAAAACATTCATGATTATCTACATAACTCATTTTTTTGACATTGTGTTACTTTCAAAATCATATAAATTGGTTGAACATACTACACAATTTGTTATAGAAGTTCATGAACTATCAGTTTTTCATAAACCAAATTTAATCCATCATGTTGTAGTCCTACATCTCTTAACATAAAGTAAACTATATAATTCCATACAAATACTAGAAAGAGAGATAATTTTATGAAGACTATACCATGGGTGGTACTGATCCCACCTTCAATTTTAATCCATTGAATATGATATTAGTATATTCTCAAGAATTTGAATGGCCTTTTAGGCTGAACATATATCTGATGATGATAAATGGTATTGAAACTTATCTCTACCTATAATGATTATGAATTATTCTTCATATCATTGAGGAAAGCCTCATATCTTCATCAAATATAATGGAAAGTGGTACTTCATTCATCCTTACAACTTCCCTTATGTATGTCTTATTTGGTTGGCCAAGAGACTAATTTATTTAATGAAAATAAAATGTGTTTCTTTTATAAGGTGATCAAATATTAACTAAGTGGAATTATGTCATTTAGTGGAATTGGGGATTCTTATTATAAAATCCAAACTGACCTTTTCCCATTTCAAAATTGTTTGGGTAGTGGTTGCAACATGTTGTTTCAATTTTTTCATTAAAAATTATATTTCTAGCGTACAAAGCATCTAGATATGTATTCTTAAATTGTAATCTGTATGATATCCCACAAAATTTTTGTTGTAGGTCTATTTATGTATTTTACATCATGTATTAATAGATAAGGATGAGTTATGTGCATCACCCAAAAATTCATTCTTCGATTTAGATTTTGACAATGCACATATCTGGGTTCCAATCCTTATAACTCTATATTTATGATATTTGAGCTCTGTAATATGTGATACCCTTTCAATTATATATACATGATCCTATATTGATTCATAAATAATTATGTTAATAGATGGTTGAAGAGTTAGTTTTAAAATATAGGATTTATCTCCTATCGATTATGATATTGGGATTCATCCCCTTCAAAACCTTGAATATTGGATCTCTTTCAATCCTCATTATAAAGAGAGAAGCATCGTCTCTCCATCTATGATTGATAACCAAAATTTATACCTTCACTATGATATATAGTATTGACCAGTCGTAATATTTTATCAATAATAACCATCTCTTTGGGATCATGTTTAATTTATTCTAGTTGAATATATATTTCATGATCTTTGGACTAGTATATATATATGACATTACGATATAAAGATAATTCCAAAAAATATTTTTTGAAAATATCACTACAGATAGATAAAAATCATGCATTGGGATGTTTTGATCAGGGGTCATTAATTATTATGAGTCATAAGTAATTAACTTATCATTCTGTATAAGTACACATCCCAATAACATTTCTAAAGTATCATTATATATTACAAACCCTTTCCCAATTCATGGTAATGTGAGTATATGAGTAGTGTTCATGATTTTTTTATCCTTGAAACACCCTTCATATTCAATTATCCAATGGAATTGAATCCCTTCCATGTTAACTTAGTTAGTGGATTTCATAGTCATGAGAAATTTCTCACAAAGAATGTACAATATAATTTTAAGCAATGAAAAATATATATCTCAGTTACTATTGTGGGTTTGGTCCATTTCGCAATAACATCTATCTTTGAGGTATCTGTTGATATTCTCATTCGTGTGAATACATAAGACATGAATTTTTAATTATGTATCCAGAATTCACACTTGATAAATTTGAATAATCATTCTCCATTCTCATGATCTTTAAAACAATAAAATTGGATCCTCATTATCATCATTTATATTTGAATATATAAGTATACAACAAATTAACATGACTAAAAATTAATAAATGTGTTCTCTGAAGACTCTATTTATTCAATCCATAGAGATAGTACTATACTTTGAAAGTAAAAAACGGAATGACAATATATTTATAGTGTCTATACATTATATTAAAATTTCTTTGTAAATTACATCTCTTTCAACCATTAACTAATGATAGTAATATTGAAGGTATTCTTATTAAAGTTTCAGGATCCATTGAGATGATAAAAAACATCAATATATAGTGGATGATATTTTTTCTTGATCAGGATTTTATTATGCTCACAATAATCATTGAAAATACACATTGATCCATCCATCATTTTGAAAAGGGGGATTGGTGAACACCATGGTGAATGAATTAAATTTTTTATTCATGACATGGTACCTGAGTAATACAGATAATATAAATGTGAAATTTATATATATTATATTAATTGGTGATCCCGATAGAGCATATGCAAACAAGTGATCCCGATATTTCTCCCTAATACATTTGGTAATGTTCTTTCTTTCAAAGGAAAGAAGATGTGAGTTATCTAGGGTGGTTTTCCATATGGATTTAAATGGTATCTAATTGTTTCTGATAAAAGTGAACAAATTTTGTTATTATGATACATTAGGTTACCTAAAAGTGATTATATATTCTATAATTGGTTTAAAAGATTTTCTTTTAAAAAAGATTTTTCATGCACCTATGATTTATTCCATTCACCAAAAGAACATTCTGATAATGGTAAACATTTTATATATTTTCATTTTTATTTCACTAGACCAATGCATTTCTTATTTTATGTATCATACTAATATGTTTAACTTCATTTCATATTAATAAATTATTTATAGGGTTTATGGATGAGTAAGAAAAAAATCATGAATAATCATCTTTAATATAAAATGTATCAAAAAAATAATATTTTAGTGAATATGGATACTGAGTAGATGTGTCCACTTTGTAATTTTGTGGGTGTTTTTTATTTTTACGTCCTAATTGTCTAACACTCTAAATATAAAAGATATTTGAGAATTCAATAAGGTTATTTCTAGTATAAATAAACTAGAATAAATACTATTTAAGGATGAGTTCATATAGTTAGTATCAGATAAATTGGATAGATAAATTTGGAGTTTAGGATAATGTTAATAAAATTCCCTTGAGATATTATACATTATGGTTCAGTTGTAATGATATAGAATTTGAGGATTACCATGATTATTAGTCTAATATATGTCTTCTCATGATGTTCTTTCATAAGGTAAACAAGGAAGAAAATTTAGGAAGGTATCGAAGGTATAATATCCTTACAAATCGGTTTCAATTAATTCTTTGTAACTAGAAATGGGTAGTTTATTTGCATTATAGATTCATTGATGAACACTATAAAAGGTGATGGTATCCATGTTATAAATAATCTTTATTTTTCATATAATAACACGTTTATTGTTGATAATTTCATGAAATAGAAAAACCTATTATTCATTGTAATTTCAGATCTTGTGATAGTTGAAGGATGGATCAATGCTCTGAAAAAGATATTTAAATTCATGGGATATTTGTAACATCAAATTATAACTTTCAATTAATCATTTTGAATGTGAAACTTATCATTGGTGGTCCTTTTCTAAAAATTATAGAGGGATATAGTATGGATTCTATTGAATTATATAAATTTAATAATCTCATTCTTGAGAAAATATTTCCTATCCTTATTCAGCTCAGGACGGAGAAAAAATTCATTGAATTGAGTAAGAAATATAAAGATTCAGTATCTGTGTGTGAGGAAAATTTTACACGACTTTCCAAGTATGAACCAAATTTTATTTCTAACCATTATTGTCTAATTTATATATTTTTCATAGGATTGAAACAATGATTACAAATAGATTCGGCTGCATGAGAATTTAAAATTTATTAGAAATTTATTTCTTATTTTGAGGAAGTTGTAATAATGTTGTAGGGAACTTATATTCCTCAAGATGAAATGAGTATGAAGTGTTCACTGTGGAAAATAATAGATAATTAATCAACTGTGAAATATAGAGGCAAATGCTATGAATGTTTCAAGTGTGGAAATACAAATTTTAAGGGATAGTTGATAGGATACAAAAAGTTTTACATAGGGTGGAAGTCATAATGATCAAACTAAAAATTTTGTGGAAAAAGTATTTTCTACTACAATGGATGATTTTGGGATATATAATGATGTGGTGATAGATTTATATCCTCAAGAAATTTATTTCTAAATTCAAAAATTATTGACAATACTAATACTAAATTTGTTCAAGAATAGACAAGAACCACAAATATCATAGAGATTGATAGTTTTCTTCTTTTATCCAGATCTGACAATCAATTTTTTATATCATGTCTCAATTATCGTTCCCACTGACAAAGTTAACTAAAAATGAGCTAAATTCATCTAGATTAAAGACTGTGATTTTTATTTGTATGAACTGGAATGAAGACTATTGAATAATCCAAATTTAAATCTTTCCTCTATAATTGGATAATTTTTCATCTATAATGAGTATTCATTTAAGATACCTTGTTATGTTATAATGAAAATAATAAAGTAATTTATTATTATTCACATTATATAAAACCTCCTGAGTAAAATCATCCAATTCATGATCTTGAATTAGGTATTTTTTGTCATTAAAAATAAGGATGCATCATTTATATGGAGTACCGTGTCAATTGTATATTGATAAAAAAAGATTAAAGTTTATGTTCACTCTAAAAGAGTTAAACATGAGGTATAGAAGATAGATTGAATGAATAATTATTATGATACATGATTAACATTCATCATAGCAAAATCAAATATTGTAGTCGATACATATGTCATAGAGTTATTACTACCATAAACATGTTATATTCTGAACATGACCAAATATTTATTGATTTTATGAATGATGGAGTAAAAATTGTGTATGAATAAACATCCTCTATTTTGTTTTAGGATTGAGTTTAGTCGAAATTATAAGATATAATTATATAATCATAGAAATAAGATCCTTATTTATAAGGAAATGTGGATCTGGTAAGGAAAGGTAAGTTACTAGAATTTATAAAGGACAAGGAAGGTGTTTTGATTTTTGTAAAAAAATTGTGTGTGTCAGCTAACTCCTAGTTGAGAATGGAATTATTGAGGGAAGATTAAAAAAATATCATTCATTTTCATCCTGATAGTAAAAATATGTACAGAGACCATTGGTATGCAATGAAGAAATTAATTCTATATTTTATCATGAAATGTATAGTACATCAGGTCAGATTGACCACTATAGAGGGGGGGGGGGTAAAGCAGTAGTATAATTTTTGAAAATTTTTTATTTTATTTAAAACTATTGATGTTGTTATGGTTCTTGATGCACATGTTTATTTATTACAATTTCAATTTTTATGTGGAAATAATAAAAATTATCATTACACAAGATATTTACAAGGATTGGTGCAATGACATACTTTTCCTATATTGGTTAATCTCTACTACATTGAGTATCCACTATATAATAAGTCGATTATAATGAATAAGGAAATTACAAGTTATACTCCCTAATAGTCAATCCTCCAATTGTTCCAGTTCTATACCCCATCAATCAACTCTACTACCTTGGTTTGTTAGACATCGCAATCATATTCTTGTCTCGTTCTTCTAGATAGGTTAGACACCCCATCCTTGAGTCTCCTCAGAAACTTGTTAGACACAATAGTCTCTAACTCTTTCTTCTTAATATTGTAAATGAAAAATAGAAGTATTTATTCATTCTTAAAGTTTCATCTAAAACAATTGCTATTTTTCTTCCTCCATGAATATACTGGATCTTTTATAATCATGTACAACATCATGTTCCTCAAAATCTTCTTGAAGTATTCCTTTTGGTCATGAAAATCATTGAAAATAGATCTTTTATGATCTGGCCCTTCATAGAATATTGAATAATTATACTATAATATCTTCTCGAGATTTGTATTATGGATTACGTCTATTCAAATTATGATGTTCAAAGAATGATCATATATTTCTCATTTAATTGATCGGAAAACATTTCTTCCTTTTTCTGAGGAAGTCTCAGCCTCAAACAATTTCTGAAATATATGCACATAATTTCATAAATATTATTTTATGCAATATTGAACTTGAACAACTCATAAAAATATATCTTCTAATCTCAACTCAAATACATCATGCAATCATGAGTATTTCATGGAATTATGAATAGTGTTCTTTGAACCATTTTTGGTCTCCACTGTGAATGCATCTAACAGTATGCTAAATAAATCCTTGGAATATCAAATTATCATAGCATAGAAATTATGATATGTCATGTACTGATGGTACACTTCCTTCCAGAATAACATATTGATGCTTTCACTATATATCACTTCACTTTTCAATTCATTATTTATAACTCAAATAGTATATAATGTAGTACAAATTATTATTAAATGATCTTTGAATAAAATCAATCAAATTTCACTAACTATTGTACCACATCATTGTTTATTATCAAACTAACGCTTAAAAATTTCCTGAATTAATTTTTCAAGTATGTGAACTCTTATTACGAAACTACATAAATGTGTAATCCATATCATCATTCCCCTATATAAAACATAGTAAATATTTTCAGTTTTCATCGCACTTATCATATAACTTATCTTCATGGATTTTTCACCTTTAACAAACCCAAAATATGATTTTCGGAGCACAAATGGAAAAAAATACGAGCTTCTACTATCAATGAAAACTTCTCTCCAAAATTATAATCATTATTAGCATGATATAACCTTATATTTATTGGAAAATAAAAATTATTAATCATGTAGTTATCAAACTATCAAATTTATAAACCTATTAATAATTTTTAAAGGGATTCATCTATAAGATGCATTTTCTTCACAATGGACTTTTTCAAACTATATTGCATGTACCACCTGAAATCATCTCCCCATAACATATAAAAAACTCATTTTCATTTCACATCCATATAGGATCTTCATGAATGAAATTTATTATTTATATGATCATAAGACCATTTATTCACCCATTAACAATAATTCTCACTGTAAACTCATTAGAAACATCATTTACAGCCCTATATGGAAAAGCATTCCTATGAGTTTCAAATTCTTAAAATGCAACTTCTCTGTTTAAAAAAAGCACCATGAACACAACATCATAATGTAAAAACTAAATAGTATTCCTAGAATCCTTATTTAATTTATCATACTATACATATCATCTTCATAACAATGGGTTCATAAAGAATATTCTAAAACCATTCCATCGTAATGTGATTTTCATTATATACTTTGCTTTGTAGAAAATCATTTTTGAGTTCATCATGTAATTAATAGACATGTGATACCCCATTGAAAAATAAATTTCTTTCGTAGCATATCTATCTTAAAAAAGTAGCATCTCACATAGCATATTCCATCACAAAGTGGTTGGATGGTTTGTGAAACAATTTTCTCGGTATAATTTCTTCTCCGCAAATACTTTTTCAACATTAAAAGTAATTATTAGGCAATGTGGTAAATCATATTTTTCCAATATTAAACTACTAACAATCCATTATTTATCTCTCAAAGAGACCGACATAATCATTGATTCCATGGTATAAAAATCTAATCTATAATAGGCTTCATTTGTCGGAGGTGGAAGACAATTTCCCACAACGAAAAGATGAATTGCATTCAAACAGAAAATCAGATCAGACGGTAGGAATTATTTCAGTCATTTTAAAATTATGGGTGATCATATATCCATGAAATTCTCATCCAATATTGATCCTTAAATTTAAATTTAATTCATTTAATTTCTCAAGAATCCCCATTGCACCTTCGAGACAGAACTGGGGTAAGAATCCATATTCTCTAAACACATGCCAACATAGGCTACGACGCACCACAGTCATTTGGAACCCCTACATGATTTATTTCTAGTCCATTCACACCTTCAGGAAGGCAATATGATTTACCTACACAAGGTCCTGTGAGTGGGATTATAATTGGACCACCTCTACCTCCTATGGGGATCCCTATATATTGTCTTCCCATAGGCATGGATGCCTTGGGTCCCCCTATGGGAGGTAGAGGGAAAGCCTTGTTAGATCACATGGATGTCCTTGATTTTTTTATATAAGACCCTAAATAATAATTGTAGAGACCCAAGATTGACGTACATGTAAATTAATGTTTTGTTGAATTCTTAATACATGACCAAAACAGATGCCCAAATACTGTATAAGTATTGTTGTTTAGAAAACACGGGACATAATCTTCTAACATGGTGAATGATCTTCAACATATCATATAAATAATATTCCCCTTCTGTTTTCCTACCTAAAAACATTATTTTTTATCCTTGGGAATAGAAAACATAAAATGGGTGGGCTCAAATTCTCAGTACGTTTTAACATAGATAACACTAAATAAACAACATACATTTGAACATAAAAACATGAACATAAATTTTAAACATCAAAATAATTAGTCATTAACTAAATCATGGATTTTTATATGGAATTTAGAATCAAGGAAAATTAACCATGATAGAATATCATTGGAATAAAACATGTAATTATGGAAAACTGATAAGAAGATAATATGATTTCCATAGTGGCCATGACATTTCTGCCAAGACAATCATAGTAGACAAAGTCCATAACTGAATTAGGATTACTAGTCCTTCCATCCATGTATTAATAAACCGAATTTACATTCCATTATATTCATTTCTATATCAAGAGATATAATTATTTACCCAATTCATTGGATGGAGTTATATTTCCCACCCATATCATAATGAAATCATTCTTTCATGTGAAACAATACATAAATCATTCGTCATATCATTACCCAAAAAATAAAATGGTTTTCTATAAAAATCATTCCCTCATTACAAAATCCATATAAAATATCATTCCATCATTAAAATAATCAAATTATAGTAATAATAGAGGTAGAAACATAACCATAATTTAATAGTTTCATCTTATATGGAAATTTGTTTTGATAAAACACTTGAACTTTATTCTTGAGGGAAATATCCTTTCTTCTTCAAAATATTTTTCTTTTCTCAAAATGACGCACAATTTTAAAACAATTGAATTTAGTTGAAAATAAACATCAAACATGTAGAGGAAACTTCATGGAAATAAGGAGTTATGAATATATAAATAATCCATTAATTCCGTATAAGTTAGAAAACATTCTTCTTATTCTTTTATTCGGAGAAGTCAAAAAGTATCTCGTATGGTAAACGTAATACTGATTCCTTCCAAACCATGTATTAAAATTAAAAATCAGTAAAAATGAATTTAAACATAAATATAATAATTTTAAACATTTAATGATAATATTAATTCAAAACATGGAAATTGATATTAAATATACCACCAGTAACCACTTACGTATACAAAATCTCGGATAAAAATGAGATTTGTAAATTTGTCCCTTAATTTATGTCAAATTTCATCCGTATGATTCCAAAAAACTTATATAGTGGGTTTAAAAATATTAATATCTTATAATAGAACAATAATAATATTTATAATATTATATATTATCCACTAATGACAGTATATTACCCGTTCATTTGTCAATTCCCTTTTAAATTAATGTTTTGGGTAATAATCATTTAATTTTTTCTATGTGTTTGGACTTTTTATTATTGATATTATTACATATATAATTATTTAAATACTTAATGAATGCAAAAAATGATTTATATATCATATATATTCAGTATATATACATATATAATAGATAGATAAATGAATTGGAATACAATGTTCATGAGGACAGTAGGCCGTACGTACACATGAACACTGTTTTCGTTTAATTATTAAATTGAATTGATGTAAGTAAATAACACACATATATATAAATTAGGATGATTATGAAATTTATTTCATGATTATTTATTAATTATTTTTATTATGATTTTTGAATGGTTGACATGAAGAATGAATCTCATCGCGTCGTGGAGACGGTAAGCTGTATGTACGCACGAGAAATGATATCATTGCCATAATTATGTAATGGTGTTGAAGTGTATGGTCTATAATATCTCATAATTAGTATCATATTTTAGTTATAATATTTAGTTATAATTTTCAATATTATTCTCATTCATGTAAGGTGGTGGGGAAAAACCGATTACACCACAGCGGGGAGACAATATGTCATACGTATGCATGCACGGTGATTTCATTTTTCACAGGATGTATAGAAAGGGAAATAGGGTTGTTTAATATTTATAAAAAAATATTAGTATGTTAGTGATACTTATTTTATTACTTTATAAAAACAACTAAAGAAGAGGATGTATAAGAATAAATAAATTTTAATGAATCAATAAAATAGATTACATCTTTTCCGATGTTACTCCTTTAAATTTCTTCTTAGGGCGCTAGAGTTGGTCTTCTGGGAAGCCCAAAACCACTTGAATGTAACAATGAAAGTATAGAAGAGAAATTTGATGGGTTTGGCTGATCATGAAGGCTAAAAATGAAGTGAATAGGAGAGGGAGGAGTTTCCCTTTTATAAGAGATGAGAGGGTCACTTTAGGAAACTCTCATGCTATTAATTTATTATAAATTCAATTTCTATTAAAACATGACCCAAACTAATAAAACATTAGTATAATATGATTTTTGTTCAAATAACTATCATAAAATAATTTTTATAAAAGTTTGGAATATTTTTTTATCGTTATATTTTTTGTTTAACCCTTATTTTACCCTTTTTATCTAACTGTGAAATCATGTTATTTACACAATGTGGGTTAATGTAATTACCATATCATGTCAATAGTTATAAAAAAGTTATTTATGACATATATGGACTTATATTAACAATTTGGATGAATATTATATTTTTTGGAATTTAATATCATTTAATAAACTATTTTATGTTTTAAGTTATGAATTATGACAATTTTGGACACTATTCATACATAACGTTTTAAAAAATTTCATAACAACCTTATTATATCAAACCAATGGAATTAACACACCCCTAATATCTCAATGAAATCCATAAAATTGGTGGATGACATCAAAATGTTGAAGATAAATTTACTTTAATATTTATAAATTCATTTATTTGACTCTTTCATTAATGAGGCAATCACTACTTCCTAATTGCGTCATAAATAAATATATTAATCTAATGTATAAAAATTATAAATAAAATAAAGTTATGTAGGAAATATTTTTATATTTATCATTATGATTTATATACATTTCAATTAGTTTTATAACCATATATTAAAATTGATTTATGAAAATATATATGTCTAGGTTATAATTATCTTTATATTTATTTAATTCTTATAAAATGTCATTTTCACATCCATGTGAATCCATGGGGTCCCAAAATAGACCCAATGGTTACCATGGTCGTAAATATCATTTAAAATATGATTAGTATTGTGTTATAGTAGTTTAATATTATTATAATATTATGTTTTACCATTATTTACCATATTCAACCTTGAACCATAGTAAATAATATAATTAATGATGTTACTATTCATAATGTCTAAAAATAAAATGTATATATTTACACAATTAGAAAACTATGATTCCAAATATGAAATGCATTTTTCCAAATTAAAAAAAAGGTTGCAGTAATTATTTTAAAATGTATTTCCGTTGTCAAATCCAAAAAGAGGGGTTTTAAGAAATAATAACTATAAAATGATTGACAAGTGTTTATATCGAATTTAAATATGAAATTACATAAAATGACCAAAATTGGATTAAATGATAAAAATATAATCTAATTAAACTATAAAACCAATTAAAAATATAATGTACCTATATAAATAATTTAGACGAAAATGACATTTTGAATTAAAATGCAATATTTTTTCAATAGTCTTTAAAATTTTAGTTTTATTCAAAAAATACCAAGAATTCAAGAAAAGTAAATTTATGTGTCCTTCTTCTAAATAAAAAGTTAATTTTTCCATATTTATATTATAAAAGTGAAAAAAAATATTTAAAATTTGTGCTCCATGAAAATGTAGTAAAGCTGCATTTATTAAAAAAATACTTCTTTTATCCAAAAAATTAATTTTGATTTCACATCATGTTCTAGAAAATGTGTAAGATGAATGATAATGATATATAAAATTAAAAATGTGGTTAATACTTTTCATAACGTCTAGTTTATATCTAATTAAATAATAATATTTTTATAATATATCGTTGTTTAGTGAAACTAGGTATCACGTAAAACTCAAGATACCGAGGAAGGTCGCTCTTACGTGTAAGTCAGTCCAAGTCAATGTTGCGTGTAGTGATAACTTCCTTTGGTGTTGCATATAGCGTAAGATAATCTTGATATATTATACAATATAATACATCAGATAAATTAAAAAAAATCTATCTCATAAAATCTCAGGGTGTTACATTCCACCCCTTAAAATTAATTCCGCCCTCGAAATTCATCGAGGTTATAAATGGTTTACTACGTGAAAGATTCGTTCATAGAAACCCACATCATAAATAGAAATTCTACAACATCATATTAGAAAGGATAGTTAGAAACATAATGTTTACCCAATGTAACTCATCAGTTTGTTTCCACATAGGAGAACATAACTGGAATGCGAAAACAAGGATATTTAAGAGAAATCTAACAATAATGTTCTGATGGATATTGATAGTGAATAAGGTTTGGATAAATTTAACTACCAGAAATTCATCAATTTGCGATGTTTTAAGGGACTATATGTTTCATCAGATAAGAAGGTACAAGGTTAACATTTTTGGTTTCATGATCCTTTTCCATAAGTTGGTGAATTTTTTCATGGGGAGAAATACATACTAGATTTCAGTTCAATAACACCAATGTTTGTTCCCTAAATGATTTCCAAATCATCTCTTATTTAATGAAAAGATGTTGAATTTTTTATTCATGAAGTGTTAGAATATCATGTGATAGAATGATAAGTCAATCCATATGTCTTAAAAAAGGGTAGAACATGTTATTAACTATGAATATATCCACCTATAGTGAGATAATACAATAATATAAAAAAATATTAACTGGAATATAACTTATACTATCTATAAAAGGATAATATTAAAATCATTTCAAAAACTAAAAATATAAAATGTTATAAAGAGGTGAACTAATTTGACTCAACATTTTTCTCCCATATCTCATTAGGAAGTTCTTGGTTGTCACATTTGAATCATTTAAATACCTTAATAATATAATATCTTGAAACATGATAATCACATGAATTTCCATAGAACCTTAGTGACAACATGCATTCAATCAAAATTAACTCTTTGAATAGAATAAATATACAAAAAAATTTATATACTCAAACCATGATATTACTTTTTTCTTTCATCAGTCATGATCTCATTAATACGATCAGACGTCTCATTTTGTCATTATCCCTTCATTATGGACATATCATCTACCTTCCAAAAATATTCCAATTAATTTTCATGGTTACTGGTACCATATTGTTAAGGAAAACCAAAACAGACCCTAGTTTTTTCTATATTCCATAATACCATAAAATTACCTCTATAAAATGTTTCTTGAATACTAATACATAAACACTTAAATACATACTCTTCAATAAATGGTATGGGATATGTACTTCCTCAAAATATAAGTGACCTCTTAAGTATGTGAATTGAGTTGGGTAATGTCCATGTTCTCCACATATAAGACATTGAACTCCATGAAAAACCATCTCACTATGACCCTTTTCCCAATACTGATAACATCTTCCCTTGCATTTGATGTGTTCCTAAAGGTTCTCCATCCCTTCTTCTTGATTTTTATAAATCTTAATATTCCTTCCTCTATGTTCCTCACCATGAAAACATGCATAAAATTCTATCTTCCTTTTATTTGATGACATAGTAATACTATTAATGTTCACATTTTCAATGATATATCGTGATGATGGATTCGGCATAATAAAAATATATTTATCTTTATTAATTACACAATTTTGTTGCTCAGAGATGCCAATTTGTCCATCAAAATCAATTTTAACCAAATTCCTTCTCGTTCCCTCCATTAACTGAATCCAGTAACCATAGTGTAAGAAACACTTAAGATAATGAGGATCCACATAATCATAAGAAGTCACTTATAGGATGTCTGAATTATGACACATTTTTTAATCCATGACACATTATGTTCTCCCAAGGTTATTCCTGATCGTTAACATATTTCTAGTACTATAACCTATAGTTATACTTATCCTTAAGGTTATCCCTAGACATACCATATAAATATGTCTGGGGATCTCATTATAGTTTTAGCATCCAAGTTTCCAAATGTTAACTAAACCACTTCTATGATACCAACTATAGAGACCCAAGCTTCACATACATGTACATTACATTTATTTTGTGGAATACATAATACATGACAAAAATATACACCCAAATAATGTAATAGTTTTGTTTTTTTAGAAACATGGGACGTAATATTCTCACATGGTGAATGATCTTCAACATCTCCCATAAAATCATCCCATTTTATTTTCTGTCCTAAAACCTTAATTTAAATCCATGGGTAAATAAAACATAAAAAGGCTGTGTTCAAATGCTCATTATGGTTATACATGGATAACACTAAATAAACCATATACATTTGAACATAAAAACATGAACATAATGTTTAAACACCAAAATCTTGAGTCTTGAACTAAATCATGGACATTATTAAGGCATTGATCATAAGGGAACATTATCCATGATGGAATAACATTGGAATAAAACATTTAATTGTTGAAAAATAATAATCATATAATATGATTTCTATAGTATCCAAGAAATTCATGCCAAGAGCATCATATTGGATAATGACCATTAGTTATCTGGGATTACTTGTCATTCCAACCATGTATTACTGAACAATATTTACATGTAGATCCAATAATGTCTATCATGTGAGATATAAATCACTACCAAATTCATTATAGGGAGATATAGGTCCCACCCATCTCATAATGAAATCATCCATTCATGTGATACATAACATAAATAATTCATCATAGCATAACCCAAAAAATAAAATGGGTTTCTTTAAAAATCATTCAATCATGAGATAATCAATATAAAATATTATTCTGTAATTAGAATAATAAAATCATTGTAATAATTGGGGTAGAAACATAAACCTATTTAAAGAGTTCCATCTTAGATGGAAGATAATTTTGATGAAACACATGAACTTAATTCTGTAGGGAAATATCTTGTCTTCTTCAAAAACATTTTCTTTTCTCAAAATGCCACACATTTTTTTTAAAAAATGAATTTATTTGAAAATAAACATAAAAAATTTTATAGGAAACATCATGGAAATAAGTTATTATGAATATGTAAAAAATCCATTCATGTCAAATATGTTCTAAAAATATTCTTCCGTACTTTTTCCAGAAAAGTCAAAAAAACCTCAAATGGTAAACGTTAGAAAGATTCCTTCCAAATAATGTAGTAAAAGTAAAAATGGGTAAAAATGACATTAAAAATACATTTAATGATATAAAACATTTAATTGAAATATTTTTTGAGGATATTAAATATACCCTAAATAAATTCTTACGTATACACAATCTCATATAAAAATATGATTTGAAAATTTATCCCTTACCATATATCAAATTTTTTCCATTTGGTTTAAAAAATCATGTATAGTGGGTTTTAAAATATTATTAAATTGTAATAGAACCATAATAGTATATATGATATCATATATGATTCACTTATGACTTTATATTACCATTTTATTTGTCAATTCCATGTTAAAGCAACATTTTGTGTAATAATCGTTTCATTTATCATATGTGTTTGGAATTGTTATTTTTAATATTATTACATAGATCTTGATTTAATTACTTCCATAATGTAAAACATGATTTATATATCATATATATTCTTTATATAAATATATATAAAATAGATAGATAACTAAAATAAAATACACCTTTCATGGAGACAGTAGGCCGTACGCACGCTTGAACGTTGTTTTCTAATCCTTATTGTCTTGAATATAAGTAATTAAATGGGATACATACATATATAAAGTATATTTATTATTTCATATATTACATTATTGTTTATTATATATACTTTATAATCATCTTTAATGGTTAACATTGAGAATTAATATCATGGCGTCGTGGAGATGGTAAGTCGTACATACGCATGAGCAACGATATCGTTACAATAATTGTTGAATGGTATTGAAGTGGATACAATATAATATCTCATTATTAGTATCATGTTATAGAAATAATATATAGTTATCATTTCCACCATTATACCCATATAAGTATGGTGGTGGTGAAAAACAGATTACACCACATCATGGAGATGGTAAGCCGTACATACAGACACATGGTGATTTCGTTTTTAGTTGGGTTGATATAAGGGGAAGTAGAGTTGTTTCATATTTATAATAACATATTAGTATATGAGTTAAAATTATTTTATTACTTTATAACAAAACAACTAATAAAGGGAAATTATAAGAAGAAATAAATTTGAAATAATTGGTAGAAGATATTTCCTCTTCTACGACATACCTCTTTTAAATTTCCTCTTATGGCACTATAGTTGGTCTTTTAGGAAGAACAGAACATCTATATTGTAACTAGGGATGTTTATAAGATTAATTGGTAGAGATTGGACATGCTTTAGGGAACAAGATGGAGTGAAGAGGAGAGGTATGGGGTGCCCTTTTATAATAGTGGAGATGGACACTTTAGGAAACACTCCCAATATTAATTTATTATATATTTATTTTCCATTAAAAATGGTCCAAAACATATTAAAATTTTTACATTATATGATTTTAGTTCAAGTAACCATCATCCAATAATTTTTATAAATTTAATCAATATTTTCTAATCCTTATTTTTTTAGTTAACCCTTATTTTACCCTTTTTAATCTTATTGTGATAACTTCTTATTTACACATTGTGGGTTAATGTAATTACTAGATCTTGTTAAAATACCCAAAAAAGATATTTATGGCATATGTGGACTTATATTGACCATTTGGGTGAATATTAGATTTTTAGGAATTTAATATCATTTAGTAAACTATTTTATTTTTTAATTTATGATTTATGTCAATTTTGGACATTATTCATACCTTACATTTTTAAAAATTTCATAAGAACCTTAATCCTTAAAACCAATGGAATTAATTCATACCTAATATGTCAATGTCATGAAGAAAATTGGGAGATGGCATCAAAATATTCATATTATATTTATTTTAATATTTATAGATTCATTTATTTTAATATTTCTTTAATGTGGTAATCACTACATCATAATTCTGTCATAAATAAATATATATATCTAATGTCTAAAAGTTATAAAGAAAATACCACAATTTGGAAAATATTGGTATATTTCAAATTACTAATTATAGAAATATACATCAGTTATATAACCCTATATTAAAATCGATTTAGTAAAATATATATGTCTACTTTATAATTATCATTACTTTTAAATTAAATCTTAAAAAATATAACTTTCACATCCATGTGACTCCATGGGGTCCAAAAATCGACCCAAGGGTGACCATGGTCGAAAAATATCTTATCCAATAGGATTTGAAAATGTGTTAGGGTAGTTTAATATTATTATAGTTTTATTTTTTAACATTATTTACCTAATTCACCCTTTAACAATAGTAAACAAAATAATTACTTAAATTACTATTTATAATGTCCTAAAATAAAATCTACATATTTAAACAATTTGAAAAATCTAATACCATATATAGAATTCATTAATTCAATTTCAGAACACAGAGGTTTCATTTATTAATTTAAAATTAATATTCGTTTTCAATACCAAAAAAGGTGTTTTTAAGTTGTAGTAACAATAAAATATTGACATGTGTTTATGTCAAATTTAAAATTGAAATTTCTTCAAATGACCAAAAATGGATTACATGATAAAAATATAATCCATATGCTCTATAAAACGAATTAAAAATATAATTTTCATATATAAATATATTAGATGAAAAGGCAGTTTTGAATTAAAATGAAATATTTTTTTCATTATTCATTAAAATTTGAAGTTTTTCATAAAAATACCTAAAATTAAAAAAAAGTAAATGTGTATGTCCTAAATCTATATAAAAACGGTATTGTTTCAAATTTAACTTATAATAGAGACAAAAATTATATTTAAAATTGGTGCACCATCAAAAGGCGGTAAAACTGCATTTTTTTTAAAAAACTATTATATGAAAAATTGATTTTGTTCTCAAACCATGTTTTAGTAAATGTCTAAGATGAATGATAATGTTTTATAAAAATAATATTTTGGTTAATACTAAAAGAAGGCTAGTTTATATCCCATTAAATAATAATATTTTAATAATATATCATTTTTTAGTGAAACTCAGTATCACATATAATGGAAGCTATTAGGAAGGTCGCTCTTGTGTGTAACACTAGCCAGGTTAGTGTTGCATGTAGAACAAGATTACATTGTGGTTTTGTATAAAGAAAACTAATCTTGATGTGGCGTACAACATAAGACATTAATGAAATTTAAATAATCTTTCTCATAAAATCTCATGGTGTTATAATAATTATAAAAATTATAATTCCTTATTGATTAAAATTCCAAAACAAGATTCTACTCTTCTCAACTATCTTCTTCACGAAAATTGAAAGTGTATTTTTTTCATAGACACCATATAATTATTCATCAACTCTTCTTCACTTCATTAAATATAAAATTTTTATTTCATAGATTTCTTTAAACATCCAATTGTTGTTTTAATAAATTTATCATTCTTCACACATGTATTATAATTTGAATATTGTCACAAAAAATTGTCACTTTTATATATCGGTAATATTTGACTATGTGTGACATCAAATTCCAAATAAAGAATAATTTTCTAAGCATGAACTCCAATTATATTATATAGATCCTAAAAAATTTTCAAGGAATCACCATAATATCCATATCATTTATTTAAGAATCAACAGTCCTATAATCATAAGATCTTCAAATAATAAATCCACATATATTGACATTATGATATCTTGGATTCAAATAAAACATTCATTAACCAATCATGAAATTTTTCCCTTCAATCTACCCATTTTTACTTGTTGATGGTAATTACTGTCTTTATAAAGTCAATAATTTTCTCCCCCTTTTGGAAAATAAATGAAAAGTGTTTATGGGGTATTCTCATCTAATATTTCATCACAAAACAATTTTATATATCTTATATAAAAATTTCAATATAACTATTAAGAGAGGAATGATATTATATAGTTCTCTTAAAAAATATTTCTACATAATCAACTCTATGTCTATGTGGGATTACCTGGTATAGATAATAAGACTGACACAACTGAGGATGTCTAAGAAATCAATAAAATAACAATCATTTGAAAACATTCTCTTATATTATATATTATTCATTAAGGGGATTTGGATTAATATGATTTATCAATGAGATACTTGATCTCATACACAATTCAATAAACACATTAGAATGTTCATGTGCAAGAGATGTAGCTCCACATTCATAAGTACAAAATTATATCCCCTTTTTACTTATTAATAATCAATTTAAAATAGGTATTTGGTAGTGATTATCAACCAAAAAATCTATTCATACTATATTTTCAATAAAATTACAAATTTATGATGTTTTTGGAAGCATTCATTCATATATTGGCTCCTAGATAATGTAATAACTCATCCTCATATTCATGATCACGAGACTCTTCAAGAGTTTATTTTAGGATAATTCAATTTGAGAACACAGAAAATTAGAAATATTTGTGTGGATATATAGTTATCATAAATTCAATATCTCCTCACTATTCAGAATATGAAAACACTCAAAGATTCTCAGTTTCCCCTTGGGGACATTTCCACAACTTTAATTCCCTCTTCATTGTAAACACAAATACATTCAAAAAAAATATAAGTGTATAAGGTGGAGTTAATTGTTCCACAATATGAACAGTAAGGCTGAGATGGTTCGCTAAAGAAAGCCACCCCACATTCTCTTGTCCTCATGGATTGACATCTAATTTTCAATTAAACGTTATCGATTGGAATCAGGGATCTTATCACACCCATTATTTCATTGTGTGAAATGTTTTATCACTCTATATCCATCTTGTCATAATTATATTATGATGCCAAATTTATTATATCCATGTATTCATATTATGTTGGAAATGTTGTTAAATATCATCTTGCATTATATTTATCTTTATTTCATGTCTCACATAGAACCATTTTAATACACGAACTTTATAACTCCCAAATAATTTTAAAATAGGATTAATATTGAATGAATGAAACACTCAATCTCTACAAAATAAGAGCTTTTTATAACCTAACCAGTAATTTTAATTTTTTCTCTTATGTAAATGGAATTTCGAAAAACTAACATATTCGGCTGCGTTCAATATGATATTTAGTGTTTGATTATACAAACATAATTTTTTTGAATAGTAAAAACCCATTATGAACAATAACATACCATTATGAATATTAATTAATAGTATTTTGAAAAAATAATAATCTTCACCCATTAATGTATCAAATTAATATCGACATCTTAAAAGTGAAAAAAACAATCATAGTTTAAGTATTGGTATTTTTACAGGTCATAAATATTTTAATTTAAATTTTATGATTATTTTAATAATATCAAATTTTAATTTATTTTCATAACATTTATTCATAAATTCTTTCCTTATTTCCTTATTGTTATAAGATAATTTTATGTGACCTTTATTATTTTCGCAATGTGTTATAAAATGAGTTATAGTTTTATATTTGTATATTTTGAATAAATTATGATTTAATATAAAAATAAAATTAAAAATATTTATAAAATTATTTTTCAAAAATGGATTTCATTTTTTGTATTCTATACTTTTAAAAATAGTATGTGTGAATTTTGGGATTTTTCTAAAATACATAAATTTTTCATGAATAGTAAAAATATTGTTTTGAGTTTTCATTAAGTTTAATGACATCATAATGATGTAATAATTAATAGAAAATTCTAGGATGATTTTTTACAGTAAAATAAAATATTAGGTGTCCCTAGTAGATAATACCATGGGAAAATACCATGGGTAGACCTATGGTTTTACAAAAATCACTAAAATCGGTGTCATTTTAAATTAACAAAAATTTCACTCTCTTTTACTATAAATACCCACTAATCCATTCGTCTTCATTCATTCCAAATCCTTCATCCACGAAGTACTTGTGATTTTACCTCCCTAATATTCCTCCCAATGTGTCTTTAAGCCCCCAAGGTCCCAAAATGCACATTCTATGATTTACTATACAAGGTAAGGGAACCTTTCACCATCCTATTTAGTCAACACTTCTTTTATGACATCTCTTTGAATTTCTTGTATATTATGTTTGAGTTTTATATTATATATTCCTATTAATTAAATTTTTATTTCCATATGATGAGATAACATTTTTCCATCATCAATTCATTTAATTAAATTTTAACCGACGTCGTTAGGCTACTGAATTTTTATAAGGGATCTCTCAACTTTTCTTTTATTTTCAACTTCATTTTTTTTCTTTTTCTCTCGTCACCTAATTTATCAAAATGACCATAATAAGAAATTTATAAAAAAATATACTGTAAATATTTCATTTTAATGTAAGAACCACCATCAATATTCTTAATCCCTCCCTTTTATTTTTATAAGCAAAATCAACGTCCACAGAGTTTCAATTTTTAACTTCCATGGACGATAAAGTTTCATTCTTCAAATTATCTTTATTTACTGGTAATTAAACCATTTATATGGTTGAAACATACTATAGTATATTTATTATAACCTATTTAATATTAAGAATCCAGAAATCATACATATTATTAAATCTTATGACCAAAGTACTTCCCAATACTAAAAATACCGCTAAAAAATCTAGGTGAATGTCTTAAATATTTCATCTATTGATTTTTATTATTACATGTCCCCAAATTATATAAATGAACATTAAAACATTTTGATGTTCATAAATAATATTTAATTTCAATTCTGGATATTTACATCCATTCCACATGAACTCCATAACTTAAGAACAAGTGAACCGATTATGAAAATAAAGAAAACAAACACTACGGAACGACGTAATTCAATATAATAACTTATCAATAAAAGAATAAATGAACTAAATAGAATTATTATAAATAAAATTAATGTATAATAGGTTACTAAGTAATTTATTATTAGGTATAATTTCATATTCCATTACATTAAGTTCAATAGAGGAACACATTTGGACTTAAGGTAAGGGGTTTCTTCATCTCACTTCCATTTTTTGTGAGATTTTCCATATTCAATACTAATAGTTCTGTATGGAGTATGTATTATTACCATTGATTTATCATTTCATGAATACATTTATTTTCAATTTATTCAATGTAACATTTGAATATCATTAATTTTGGGGCATACGAATCGTTTGATTATAAAGTTGTAAGGGTTTTTCCAACTGAACCTCCATTTTCATTCGGGTTACTTTTATTATCTTATTACCTTTATGAATTTAATATTTATTATTATGTACACCTCATAAATTATGGTTTAGTTTTCTATATATATCCACCAACCAGAATCCTTCCATATTTTATGGATAGTTACACAATTTAAAAGGAACATTCAAAATTATTTCTGAAATACAAACTCGATTCAAGGGATCTTTTCTAATTCTTACCCATTTTCAAGTGTACACCGGAATCAGTTTTAAGCCACAATTATTTTTATGAAAACAATCATTTTAGGATGAAAAATGTTCTTGGATCATTTTTGGATTTAAGATAACAAACATGCCTTTCCACTTTAAAATTCACTTTAATATTATCCGTAAAATGCTCTAAAAAGTTTTGTTTCTAAAGAATCCAAGGAACTATTTTTACATGATTTTACCATAGTGAGACATAATTTATTCCTATGATATAATTTAAATGTAATAGTATTGTATTTTATGGTATATTCCTGTTTAAAATCTGATATATTGGAAAATATCAATGATTATCCAAAAGAACGCTTCTTTCAAAAGTAAATAGGATTTTTCGCAACTCACATTAACTTTTATGAGACATATGCCTTGTTCACCAATTATTTCTTACTTGAGGTATTTGGGAATCCCTTTGTCATATCATATAAAGAGTATAATTAATCTCATGATATTCAAAGGGATTATAATTTGAATTTTTCAAGGTGGTATGGGACACTTTTATAATGATTAAAAATTAATTATTCAATGATTTCTCAATGGTCTCATTGAAATGTATCATCATCTATGTAAATTTACTTTGTTAAATCTTGTTACACATTAAGTCTTATGGCCTATTATATCAGATACCATGTTTCTGGGAATTTTTCATGATTAGTTTGATAACTTGTGGATTTAGAATTTAATTATTCAGCGTGGTATGGGACACCTTGAATAAGTGACATCTAATTATCCAAGGTGGTGTAAGACACTTTGAATAAGAGAAACAATTTAATTATTCGATGTGGAATAAGAAAATTTGAATAACATACCTATTATACATAGTAGTATTGAATTGGACTTAGTATGTTTTGGTTGGGGACCTCTATATCCCCTTAGTGCATTGGTATGTCCCATTAGACAAACTATGGTTTTTTCACGAGGTCATGAAAAAATGATTATTTATGGTCTAGGAACAAGGCCTTGACTATATGGTTATGATGTCTGGCATATAAATTTACCTCATTATAAACTAGTATTGATTGTTTAAGTGTTTATTGGACTAGTATAATTCCCATGATTATGTTTTATTATGGCATTCTTTATTAAGCTCTTATTCCTTCCATAATGCGTTCAAGTTCATTTTCAAAGTCATGGAGTTTAGTTATTCACCACGACTAATGTTTATGTTTATGATATCCTCTGCTGTATTTCTTAACTCTTAATGAGGATTTGATCTCACCGCATTCATTTTTTTCCATCCCCTGGTTATGAAAAAGTGATCATTTATTGAGTTTTCATGGATGCAGTTTATTAGCTTTTGTTATGTGTCATATTTTTTCCATTACAAATGAAAAATGGGTTCCATGTATATATCTAGATTCTTCAATACTACTAAACTGATCAGTCCTTTAGGATTTGATTCCATTTATTTATACCAATGGATTTATATAATGCACCCACTCTGGGCTTCTGGGGTCAAGGCGTTACAGTTGGTATCAAAGGAATTTTAGTAGAATCCTTGGGAACTATATTTAGATAACATAGGTTAGTGAACAAATCCCTAAGTTGGTATTTGAGGATAAAAAAGAAGAACATCACATAATTGTGGTAAGGAATATATTAAGTGGTTATTTCTAGAAAATAAAACCTTGTCTGGAAACGAACAAGTAGGGGTTGATCTGGTACATTTGTACCTTAGAGTGAGATCTCTGACATTGAGTTTTAGGCTTGACCTGGGGTATCCTGGTACGCGGCAACGGGACAAGCTGCACTATTGGTATTGAAACTCCTGGGGGATATTCTTAGGATAACTAAAATTATATTTAACCACCATTATGAAAGAATTTTTTCCCCAAAGTAACCAAAGTATATGGTTCTAGTATTTACGATGCATAAATTTTTTCAATGTTCTATTCAATGTTTCGAGTTATAGAGAGTTAATAACATTATGAGCTAATATATAATATGGAATTTATTAGAAATTTCACCTATTAGAAGGAATGCAATCTTCACCAATGCACATTATGTGAAGCGTTAGAAGGATAATATCTCTAATGGTCTTAAGACATCTTTTCAAAAGAATATTTTCTCCCATATATCCTCATCATATGGGGATACAATATTAAGTGTTAACAAGGTATGTAATGACTTCTCTAAACATATCGATTTCAATGGATGAAAAATAATGAGATGATGATAGAGAAATCCGAGGATAAAGGGAAGAAGGGAAAGAAGCTTTTTCTAACATGCGATAACTGTGGAATGAATTATCATGGTAAATTCATGAAGGGAATTGATTTTTGTATTATGTATGGAGAAAAAGGACACCAAGTTCATCATTTCAAGGGAAAGATAGTTACTTCTAATGTTCAAGGCATTAACTGCAAGGATATGGGGCACTATGAGAATAAATGTACCACGTGTCAAAGGAATATACCCCAAATGATGATTCTAGATAATGATCAAGTTTTGATGTTTCCACATATAATTAGAATGATTAATATTCATAGTCAAGAATCATGTCATTTGAATATTTTGTTAGTAATTTACAGGTTGTAAGAATGATGAGATATATAATGATTTTACTTCAGTACTTTTTCATTATTTCTTTGAGGTCGTATAATAAATTTTATAAAGGAAACGTGATTCAATGGAAAGATAATATTTTTAGAAAAAAACATGATTTAGGGGAAGACAACACTTGATATATCTGATGTTGAGAAAATGATGAAGAAATTATTGATTTAGATAAGTGTTGACTTCCTTGGAACTGATTAATGACATGTCAAGAAGTGGTATATTCTATCATCTATGTAGTTTACAACACTTTTTTAATTAAGGAATATATCAAATAACACGTGTCTTACTTAAGGAATACAAAAGAAATCATGCTTCCAACCTGTTTTTTATTGTAATTCATGTTATTACCATATTACGAAAGCATAGATGATAAAGATATTCACATGTTTGGAATGTGAATTTTACAGTTTCTTCTTGTTGATTAAGGGTTATTGATAAGTTCATCTTGGAAATTTAGATACCTTCATTATAATGCGTTGAGTTATTATATATTTTATCTTTTTTTTACCATTTACGAAATGGTTTAAGTTGATCTTTGTATGGGGTTTTAGAGTTTAATATCACTACATTATGGTTTGATAATTCTTCTATGACCATGTTGTCCAATTATAATCCATTTTTTTGTAGTAACCATTTCATTTCCCATTCCTCTTATTAATAAGATAAATTAATCATATTCTTGTTGTGGGTTTCCCGTAAGGGAATTTTTAAAGTTCAACCATTACATTCGAAGTTCAATATCAAAATTTGAGGATGAAATTTTTATATCAAGGGAATAATGTAACACTACCTGAATTTTAAAATTGATTTAATATTTAATGCATGAAACACTAAGTATCTATAAAGCACCACCTTGTTATAACCTAGCCAGTAAATTTAATTTTTTCACTTATATAAATTGAATTTCAGAAAACTAACATACACAGTTGCATTCAGTATGATATTTAGAGTCTAATAAGACAAACATAATTTTGGTTAATAGTATCAAACCCTATTGAACATTAACATAACATTATTAATAGTAATGAATATTAATGCACAGTAAATTGGTGAAAACAAATAGAAAATTCACCCATGAATGTATAAATACAATATAGACATCTAAAAAGTGAAAAAACAATCACAGTATATGTATTTGTATTTTTTCCATGTCATAAATATTTTAATTGAAATTTTAATATTAATTTAGTAATTTAAAATTGAAATTTATATTCCTAAAATGTATTCATAGATTGTTATTTTAATTTCACATGGTTATAAGATAATTTTATGGGACCTTGATTAATTTCGCAATGTCTTATAAAATGAGTTATAATTTAAAAGATTTTTCTTTGAATAAATTATGATTTATTTGAAATTTAATTTAAAAATATATAGAAAATTAATTTCAAAAAATGGATTTCATTTTTGAATATTACACATTGAAAAATGGTTAGGGTGAATTTTTTGGATCTTTCTAAAATACATAAATTTTTCATGGATAGAAAAAATACAGTTATGAGTTTTCGGTATGTTTAATGACATCATAATGATGTTTTAGATAATATAAAATTCTGCTATAATTATTTATAGTAAAAAATATTTTAGTTTTCCCATTTTTCTAATACCTTGGTTAAATACCATGGGAAAGCCCATCGTTTTACAAAAAAAACTAATGAAGTGTCATTTTAAATTAATAAAAATGTGTCTCTCTTTTACTATAAATACCCTCTTATCCATTCATTTTAATTCATTACAAATGCATCATCATCAAAGCTCTAGTTTTTTACCTCCCTATTAGTCCTCCCAAGGTGTCCTTAGGCCCCCAGGGTCCCAACATTCATGTTCTAGGAGTTAATCTACTATGTAAAGGAACCTTTCACCCTCCTATTTTAGTCAACACTTATTTTATGTTATCTATTTGAATTTACATTATTTTATATCGGTTATTGATATTGTGTATTCATCTTACATTAATCTATTATTTCAATATCATTAGATAAAATTTTCCTCTCATAAATTCATTTTGTAAAATTTTATGCGACACCGTTAGGCTGTGGAATTTTCATAAAAGATCCATTAACTTTTATTTTATTTTCACGTTCATATTTCTTGTTTTTCTATCCTCACCTCATCTATCTAAAAAACCATGATAACTAAAGTATCATAAATATACAAAAATTATATATTTTTAATTGAAAAACCATCATCAATATTCTTAAGCCTTCCATTTTAATTTTATAAATGAAATCAATGTCTATGAGGTTCCAATTTTTAACCTTGGTGGATGAGGAAGTTTCCTTATTCAATTTCTCTTTCATTAAAAGTCATGAAACTATTTTTATGGTTCAAATAGACAATATTATATGTAATATAATCTATTTAATATTAATTAACCAGAATATGTACATATTATTAAATTGAATGACCAAACTATTTTAGAATAATCAAAAGACCGCTAAAACAAACTAATTGAATGTCATGAATATTTCATCTAATGATTTATACTATTTCAATTTAATAAAATGATATAAATTAACATTAACAATTCTGGATGTTTATAAAAAATATTTAATTTCATTAATGGGCATTTTCATCCATTTCACATGAACTCTATAACTAAAGAGAAAGTGAATCGATTATTAAAATAAAGAAAATGAACCCTCTGGAAGGACGAAATTCAATGTAATAACTTATCAATAACGGATTAAATGAACTAAATAGTATTATGATTAACTAAATACATATAAAATAGTTTTTAAAATAAGTTATTAATAATTCTAATTTCATATTCCAGGACCTTACGTTCTTGAGTGGAACACATTCATACTTAAGGTAAGGGGTTTATTCATCTCACATCCATTTTTGTGAGATTTTCCACATTCACTACTAATAATTTTTTATCGTGTATGTGTATTTTACATGGATTTAAAATATCATGAATATGTTTATTTTCATTTTATTCAATGTATATTTTTAATATCATTAATTTTGGGACACAAAAATTGTTTTATTCGAAAGTGGTATGGGTTTTTTCACCAGAACCTCCATTTTCATTCAGATCACATTCATTGTCTAATTACCTTAATGAAATTTTTCTATATTATTATATAACCCTTATATATTATGTGTGAGTGTTATATATATGTTATCCAGCCAGAATCCTTCATTATTTTTTGGATAGTTACATGTTCTAAAAGGAACATTCAAAATTATTTCTTTAATACAAACCCAATTCAATGGATCTTTTCGAATTCAAACGTATTTTCAAGTGTTCAAAAAAATCTGTTTTAGGCCACCATTATTTTTATAAAACACTCTTTTTATAATGAAAAAATTTCATGGATATTTTCGATATTTAATAGAACAAACATGCATTTCCACTTTAAAAATTTCTTTAATACATTCCGTAAAATGCTCTAAAAAGTTTTATTTCTAAAGAATATTACAAACTCTTTTTACATGATTTCACTTCAGTGGGACATCATTTATGCCTATGTTATAACCTAAATATACAAGTATTTTATTTTATGGGATTTTCATGTTTACCACTTAATTTCATGGAAAATATAAATTATTTTCCAAAAGAACACTTCTTTCAAAAGTAAAAAGTATTTTTCTCATCTAACATTAGCTTTTATGAGATATATACCTTTTTAACCACTTATTTATTACTTTTGGTGTATGTAATACAATTTGGTATGCCATATCAATAGTATAAATATTCTCATGATATTCTAAGGTATTATTATTTGAATTTTTCAAGGTGGTATGGGATGCATTTCAATGTTTAAAGATTAAATCTTCAAAGATTTTTTTGACGGTCTCATTTAATAGTATCTTCATCTATGTCAATGTCCTTTTTTGAATCCTGTTCCTCATTGAGGTTTATCTCGTTTGAAATCATCCACAATGTTTTTACTAAATTGTTTATTATTTGTTTAATAACTTGTGGGTTAATAATTTAATGATTCAACATAGTATGAGACACATTGAATAAGTGATATTTAATTATTCAAAGTTGTATGAGAAGCTTTAAATAAAATAATTACTAGACATATGAGGAATGAATTGGACTTACAAAGTCCTTGGTGTGGCCTTCTATATCCCCTCGGTGAATCACTGGGTCTAATGAGAAAAACTATGTTCTTTTCATAAGGCCATGAAAAATGGTTATTTATGGTCTTGGAACGATGCCTTGATGGAATGGTTTTGAGGTTTGGGAATTGAAATTTCCTCATTATTAAATAGTATAGGCAGTTCTTGTGCTTAGTAGACGAGAAGAATACCCATGATTGTGTTTTATAATGGCATTATTTATTCAACTCTTATTCCTTCCATAATTTCTTCATGTTCATTTTCAAAGTCATGTGTTTTAAATATTTATCATGCCTAATGTTTATGTTATCTTCCACTGTATTTCATAAACCTTCATGAGCATTTGAGCGCACCCATTTGATTTGTCTTTCCTTCCCTAGGTTAAGAATAAGAGATCATTTATTGAGTTCTCAAGGATGTAGTTTACTAAATTTTTTATGAATCTTATTTTGTTTCCTTTCAAAATGAAAAATGGGTTTCATGTATGTATCTACTTTAATGAAGACTACTAAACTGATCTATCCTTCGGGATTTGATTCCATGTAATCATAAAAATGTATTAAAATAATGCATCGGCTCTAGGCTTCTAGGTTCGGGGCGTTACATGTTTTCCATTGATTAAAACCTTCCATGAAATTCACCGTATTATTGTGAAATATTCATTTTACCATTATCATGAGCTTTTTCTTATTATTATTTTATCATTTTTGGATTTCTCAAAATCTTCTAGAAGAATTAGAAGAATGATTTTTCTATTTTTGATAGCTTTTTGGATTTTTCAGATGGCTTCTCAAGATTTCTATTATCCATATCATTATTCATAGATGTATCACCCCTGTTTATCTTCACGTAATTTATTTTCCTTTGATCTAACTAATTTATTGTGACTAAAAATTAATTCCATTGAATATTCTTCTATGTAATGTAATTTGTAGTATTTTTATGGATTTTACCCAAGGATATATCTTCTCTCTCAGATTTTATTCACTTCCCACATATTCTTGATATGTTTTTAGATTTACATGAATCACTATGGTGACCACTTTTATTTCAAAAATTATAAGCATAAAAAAATTTAAAATATGATGAATCATAAAAAAATTATTCACCTATAAATGTTCCTTCATATTCATCACAAGAATTATTCCCTTTGATATACACATCCTTCAGTTTTATAAATTAAACTATTGTACTTCAAATCCATAGAATAAATCTCAAATTTTTTGTAGCGCCAACATTGACACCCAAACCATGATCTTATTTTATTTTTTTGATTATTGGCCAAAAATTTACATAAAAAATGTTTTTAGGTATTTTTCATCTCCTATTAGGCTTCATGTGGTGAACCATCAAATATATATCTCCATCTATCCACTATTAACATTGTGGTAGGATCTTCTCCATTTCTATATGTCCTTATTTTTAGATTTTTTTAATATACACTTTTTTTATAAAAATATATATTAAAATTATTACTTTGATATATGTATGGTGCCTATTTATACACCAATACTTTGGGAATTTGATTACATGATGTAATTTTATACTTCCCATTTGATGAAGACACATTATTTATATAATCCTTCAAATAGTATTCTATGGAAGAAAAACATACATCATTGATTCTGAAGTCTCAGGATATGACATCTCAAAATTGGGAAATTTAATTTTTAAGTCAAGATATATCATGTTTAGGGAATTAATAAAATATTTAGTAAATTACCATTTATATTCATAGTCATTCCAGATATTCTCAACACCCACTTAATGAAATACAACATCTTCATGCAATAATAACTAAAAATCCATGATCCTCTAGTATTTGAAATCTAATTGAGAGTTCTTCATGTTAATAGATACTTTCTAAAATTTTCAAGATCAGAAAAAGAATATATAAAAAATTATCAAAACATCTTTTTTAAAGTTATACCTTTTAAATTATTCTTATGTATGTAAAAATGTAATGTTACCTTTCTTCAACAAAATCTATGATAGTAGTGAAATTTATGATATTATAACTTAAAATATCTTCTAATTCACCAAATTATTAATTTAGATGTTCTTTATTAAAGAGTAATCCCTTTATAGTACTAATAAATATAAAAGAACACTAAATTATAACATTCTTTATATGTTCATTGAATTGAAAATGAATATCACCAAGTGATTCATAATCTTCACAGATTAAGCATTTTTCATTTGAATAAAAAAAATAAAAATATTAATTACTAATTATACCAATATTATTACATTAAATTAGTGGTACATCTCTATTAACTATTGGATTCTTCTTTAACATTCTTCCAACACTTCATATCATATTCATTTGAGTTCTAGTAGAACTTTGTAATTTTTTTTCCTTAGGTGTAAATTTGTTTTCAACAATGTAACGTAACTCAAGAACATCCTTAAAAATGAACATCATAATGGCTATTAAAAAATTAGAGAAAACTTTGGGATCTATAGAGGAACTATCCCTTAAAATAACAATTGTTCAAAAAATGACTTTTCAGATCAGTTTTTAATCTTTTTTTCATGTCAATTTTTAGGCGACATTACTAAATTCCCTGACTGTAAATATTACATTAATGTCACTTAAATATGGACATTTTAAAATAATTGTTGAATTAATTTTTTTTGTCTAATATCAAATAAGTGATGTGATAAACCAATTCAGACTGGTTGTTCACATCAGTTATCTAAAAAGTGGTATGAAAAAACATTATGAAAAATGACTTATTAGTTCAGTTATTTGATAACTGATGTGAAAACCCATCGATAAAATATTTTTCATGTTGATTATCGATAAACTGATATGAATATATATTTGTTAAAATAATAATTAAGTTCAACCCTCCTCTCTATAGTAGTCCAAAAAAACAAATAGGTTGCAAGAAAAATGAAAATATAATTATGAGAAAAATAACTATAAATACACATTTACAATTACAACATTCCACATTACTATATATAGTAAAAAAACTAAAATATGACCAAACCAAAAAAATGCTTTTCCCGTTAAAATTTATTCATTTTAGACCCTATTAACTATATGAATGAGGTTTATAAAAAAGCTATATATTAAAAGTAAATCATTAAAAATGTTTTATAAAAAATGAAATATTAAGGAAAATCATATAAATACATATAACCTAGTGAAACATCATAACTATCCCAGTTGAGATTATTTCATGCTAAAATCTAAACACAAAATATCCACATTCTTTTACACCTTCTTATTTACAAAACATTGTTTACATAAGTTTTTCAATTCAAAATATAAAATTTATGTAATTTATCTAGAAGTTACTAATTATAAATGAAAATTCAACTTTTTACATATTTGTTCTTGGGGACTTCATTCTTGTGGTCTATCAAATAAAATTCATTTCCTATTTGGAAAAAATGAATAAAATAAATTTAAAAATCATTATAATTTAAACAAGTAGTAAAAATGATATACATTGGTATCTAATACATTATTAAAATTTTGTCCCATTATGACAGATATATAACATAACTAATCAAGTGAATTATCCCTTTGACAAAATACACATAACATCCATTTTAAACTTATATAAAATTAAATTTGGTGTTAGAGGCTATTATGTTAAAAATATAAAACACTTTGTGAGATATAAATTTCATACTCTTGAAGATTAGAAAGCATCCAACAATAAATAATTGTATTCTTTTGAAATATTTTGGCAATATGATTTGTTCTTTGTTCTTCAGACATTATATTCAATATAAGAGAAATAAATATGGTTCCATAACTTGATATACATCTTCCTTCTCACGATCCTTACAAATTTTATAATGATACCTAATAAAAATCATACATATTTATAAATTTTCAATAAATTTCATGTATATATATATATTTATTTTATGACATACATGAAAACAAATTTCATCATGATGATTCCCATATCTTCTCCAGTTACATGGCCAATGATTTCATTTCTCAATATCCACACATTCATTAAATTTTAAACAAAATCAAATTTAATTGGCATCTCATAAACATCCAATAAAAAATTTGAATATTTTATGAATCTATAATGACTACTAAAATTTGTATCTGAAATCTTAGAAAATTCTATTTTTTGTTTCCTTTACATTATTTAATTACCTTTTCTGTGTTTTTTAAAAAAATTAATAAATAAATAAACATTTAAATGTAAACATAAATATAATACCAATATAAAATTAAAGATAAATATATATGAATATCTCTATAGTAATATGTCCTAGAAGTAAAGATGGTAAAACTATGAGGTAACTTATTCTCTATCCAACTGTAGTCACCTCATCTTTATATAATAGTACTCCAGCTGATCTATCATTATTATCCTATACAATAACCCTATAATTTTCTATCTCTAATTGTTGACGATGAATAGTATCACCAATATAAAATATCATCCCACATGAAAAAATATGACATTTCATTTCATTAAAATATAACTCAAAATACATGGGAAGCTTCAGAAGAGGTGGTGTATGAGTAGGATAAGGGGTTGGGTCTATTGGTAGAGATGGATGATTGGTTCTTCTAGAAGAGGTGGAGTAGTGGGAGTGTTGGTAAGAGACTATCATTCCATGTATGTAAACATCTATTTTACCGAAATTCTAATACAATACTCCATCATCACATGAATATCATGAACATGATCCTATAAATGTTATATTCTTATTATAAACAACCTACATTGATGAAGTTGAATAACATGGAAACTCATATTTCACAAATAGACCCTGTCGGTATCCTCGTAAAATCCCCAGTTGTTTTGTCTTTCCCAATGTTGTAACTATAATCTCATTCCTAGCATTTGCTAAGATGACCCCCTGTAGTCTCTTCCCCTCAATAGAATCCTTAATGAAAAATTTGGAAAAAAAGTATTGAATCAAATTATATATATAAATTAACTAACATAAATAAATAATGTAAAAATATTATAATACATTTTGCTACATTACTTGAATCTTCCATTAGATATTTTCATTTTTTTCTCATTTAATCCCTCGTCTATTATTTATGTCTTGCTAGGGGGTAGAGGGGAAACCTCTGTATATCCTAATGCATCAGCTCTCATTTTTGGAAAATATTCACACAGTATTTCTTATTTTAATTATATATACCCTCCCTATGATAAAGTATGAAGGTATTTGTTACTATATTGGATATCCTAATTAACTCTACTCTCTAGTTGTAAATTATGAATAATGAAATAATTAAAAATAAACATTAACAATATAATTAATATAATAAGGAAATAAACAGAAACATTGAATGTACCAAATTTGATTCTTTTTTATAATATATCAAGAAACATCCTCTATATATCTTCATTTACAAAGGGATATATATCCCATGGATTATGACATTTCTTGTGCCCAGGAATGAAATATGATGTGAGGGTTGATATGAAATCCCTCCCACTCCTAGAAGCTAATTATAAAAATTTCTTATGGATTCTGCTAATGTCATATATAACATATGTAATCAAATACTAATAGAGAAAACATATATTACTATAAACATTTCAAGATATGTGAAATAATAAAAAATGATCTTACTGAAATAGTATCCCACATGTGACATAGTTTCAATTTTTCAACACATGTCCTATCATCAATCAGAATACTAACTATTCTTTTAGAAATAAGTGATTTAAAACTCATCATTTTTTTAATGTAGACCTCTTGGAATATATTTATCATCTGATTATACTGTTATTCTCCTGTCATTTCTATGAAAAACATATAATTTTAGTAAATGTGTGCTTCCTCGTTGACTAACCATCAATCTTTTCTTTTTCCCTCTTGGAGTATAATTATCATATAAATCAGGATGAAGCTCATCATGTGGATAATTTGTACGTACCTCCCCAAAGGTATAAGTAAAATCATCTCTAGAAGTCTATTTCAGATAAGTTGATTGATCTTTCAGTATTCTAAAAATAAAATCAACATTGAATTAGTAAAATAATAAAACAATCATGTATTACAATAATAATATAATAAAAAATGAAAAAATGTAAAAAAAAAACAAGTAAACTAAATTAAAAACAACTCATTTTTATTAATTTTATTATTTTTATATAATATTATAATAAATATTATGTTATATAAAATAACATATAAATGAATGTAAACAAGTAAAAAATGTCATTTGAATAGTAAAAATGATCCAACAAAATAAATAATATTTTACACCAATTTATTTTAATAAACACTTCTAAAATATTTTTTGGCCATATTATATTCAAAATAAATTTTTTTCAACAAAATAAACTAATATATATGTTACGTAATGGTAGACATGGTAAACGAAACTAGCATAAACTAATATAAACAATTACTTAAACTAATTAGTTATAATATGTGTTTTAATAATGAATAAAAAATTAAAATATATTTCATTTTCTGAAATATTAAAGAGTATATGATATATTTCCATATGTTACCTATAATATGAAAAATGTATAAAAGTTTTTTTTCCTTAAATTTCTTCGTCATGATTGTTTTGTATGGAAGAAATCATTCCTCTAATGTGATCCTTAATATTCTATGTTAATCATTCCGTGAAGGTAGGGATCTCACATTAATCATTATATTCTTAAAGTTTATCGTCACCAACATAAATTTTTTCCTTGTAAAACTATATATCAATTCATATCAGATACATCAGAAAAATAGAAAAATTGTGTTTCATGTGTTGCGATTATAGAAGGAACATATGTGTATTGTAATCTATTCTGAATAAAAAGTGTCATTCCAAATTCATCATGTCTGACAGTTTTTTTACCAATTACAATATCATTTAAACACAGGAACTTGAGATTTAATATAATTATCCTTTCATATTTATTCAATGGATCCATAATATGCAATTGATATGGAAATTGTTTCTTTTTTGTTAGCACCCGAAAAATGCATTGCATATGAAACACTAATACACTACTACTCTGAGATGAACATCCACTATCATGATCATTTGAAAGAAATGTATAGCCATTAATGTGAAACCTTAATGATGTTTTCAAATATAATCTTGACCACCAAAAAACCATCTCATGGTTTTTAATTAATCTTATTTACTCAGGATAGTCTCTTTAATCTATTGAAACAAATGATTTTTTTTCTGAACATTCAGAATTTACATATCATCTTTCTTTGGATAACACTATTTCAACACATGAAAAAAAATTATATATTTTTGGGATCATATATTTCATTAAATATGAATTAATATACCTTCTTTATTAATTCACCTATAAATTATTTAACATTTAACCCACATAACACTATTCCCCCATAATTTACTCATTTATTGAGATATGGAGGAAAACTGATGTTTTCTACTACAGAATTGTTTCTTCTACAATGAACCACAAACTCCATAGAAATATACTTCCAAATAATTTAGGCTTTATCTCAATATGAATTCTTAACATACACCTTTAATTTCTTCATATAATATATAAAATGATACGTAAAATGTAGTTATAAATTTCACATAACGTTATTAACAACACCAAAGGAACCATTAAATTAACCATCATATCAACAAAAGGATGAGGAAAATACCTTTCCTATTTACAATGTATATAAATAACTTTGTTCTATAATCTTTTCAAATCATTTAGATCAATCAACTTATTGAAAATTGAATTGATGAAATAATACACCTTCACGATAGTCATTCTTACATGGATAGGAAATATTATGCACAATACATCTAGTAGGAGATTTTTCATCATGATGTGATAATCATGAAATTTCATTTCTATTAACATAAAAATTGATAAATAAATTTATTTTTTTAATTTTAAGAATAAACTTATCGCACTTTTATATGATAAATCCTTTGAAAAAAATCCATTTTCACCCCTTTGGATAATGTAAGAAAAGCTGGGGGGAATGAATGTTCTCCTTCCATTCAGAGTGTGAGTTTGATACAAACATATTCCCATTGATAGTATGTATAATATTTCATTCAAACCATCTGTAGTTTTTCCTTTAATATCTATCTATTTTCAAATCATGATATCAATGATATTTTTCTCCATGTTCATGATATCAATGTTATGTTTAACCTCATAATATATCCTATATGGAATCTCAAAAAATTGTGAATCGTTTTTCCAATTATTTCTATAATTACATAATTCATGTGTCTTTTTAATTTCATGTCATGGGGTTTCACCCTTTTAGTATACTAATTAGTTAATATTTTTTTGGGGAAATATGAAGTTATTATTGTCCATTGAATTGATTTTCAATTCCCTGATCCGAGGGATCCATAGATAATTTTTTTTGATAACCCGTCCATTCTAGTGTCCCTAATGATTTGTTTGATAATAAGAAGTTTGTTGTTCACATATTGGACTTGCTTTATTCCCCGTAACATTTTATGTAGACAAATTGGCATACAATGGGGATTCATTTATATTAAACATAATCTTTTCATGCAGTTGAAGATATTAAATTTCATAATAATCACACAACTTAATACCATCCTACCATAACATATTAAAATGATAAACTAATATTGACAAGAAAAAATCTATTTTTATTTCAGGCAATTTTGGTCAATAAATTATAAAACTCAAAATTCCATTCATTCACTTCATAAATAAATTAAGAAATTATTTGTAAATTACCAATATAAAAGGCATGATATGTGTGTTCTACAATAGAAATTATATTCATTAATTTCATCTATGAACAATCCATGTTTAATATCTATAACTTAATTTCAAAATTTAGTAAACTGGTGGTCAAATTTCTTCCACTATGGACAATTAGTTGGATGTTATAATTTTCCTTCACATATCAAGCCATCTTCATTCTATCTTAACCATTTTTCATGATGATAATTTTAAAATAAACATTTCAAATGAATAATTAAATGAAGATATGAAAACCTTCCTTATAATGGGTCTCTATAACATCAAAATCAGAATATAATTTTTCTTTGGACTTATACTATCGAATCCAAAATTTTATGGGAATAAGATATAAATTCATATTCCATCATATATATCACATAGTTATTTGGGAATTCTTGTATTTTTTTGTTCCCTAATCCCATTGAGGATAATATTTTTGTTAAATTATAATGTTAATCAGGAATATGGTTGTCGTTTAGAAGAATAACATTATAAGTTTATAGAAAATTTGTAAAACTCTTGTAACAGTAACAATGTTTCACCTAAAAGTTAATCAATATTAATAGTGATATTCAAACTATAAATTTGATAGAACCCACCTAAAATGGGTTTTTATCTCTATATCCATTATCAATTTTCAGTTATTTCTATGTTTTATCTAAATCTATATCACAAATCACTTATTGCATTTCATCAGAGTTGTCATCTTACAAAAAACCATCATCAATAGATCAAAAATCATTCCCAGTTTCACCATTCCAAATACTAGGGCTATAAAACATATTAAAAACATAAAAAATTAAATTATCTTTGAACTATATACATTTAAATGTCATAATATTTATGAATTTTCAGAATATAAAGAAAAATATATCATTTTTAAAACATTTCATCTTGAAAATTCCAAAAAAAGTGTCAAGAACATCACCATATTCATCACTTATTGGAAGTGTTTTAATCAATCTTCAACTTCCAATTATTTAAAAAAATATCATAAATAAATATGAAAGGTACATATATTGTAAAAATAATATAGTGGGGATAAAAGTGAGTTATATAGGAAATAATATATTATTTCCATAAAAATCATGCTTTTAGAGTAATAAAAAGTAAAGTATAAAAAACAAATTAATAAAAAATGGTGTCGAATACATTATTATATTTCCAATAAATTGGAGGTATATAATAAATTCATCCATCAAATAATAATTAATGTTAAATTTTTGTAGAACATAAATTATAAAACAATTATAATCATAACATATCATATTGAACACTAGATAAATTAATTTAATTAAAAAGTATATCAAAAAAATTCACCATAATATATATTAAAAAAATCACTTTTGGTGTCCTTAGTGTATATATAAATTGTAGAATAAGAGACATTAAAGGGTTTTCACGTAGATGAAAATTAAATTATTATAGTATTATAAAATTAATAATAAAATTAAGAAGATATTACATTTAATGTTTTTATTAACCTTTATTAAATAGAGGGAAATTTATAAATTATTGATACTTGAAATGGCATTTAATAGTATATAAAACAATTAAGGGACAAAAGATATGTAAAGTATAAAATTTTGATGATAAAATTAATTCATGTGGAATTAGTGAATAAATAGAATAATTTTAATCCTTTTAAATGTATTAAAATAATGACGATAACATTACGAAATTATAAAAAAACATTACATTCGGTTAATGATTATTACATTTCATTGGGAAAAGTTTTCAACATATTATAGCACTTTTTGAAACTCAACACGATCTAGTAATATAATGTAAGTAGGTGAAACTAATTTTTATACCACTACTTATTATTATATAATTTCTTAGTCTATACTAGGGTACATCCATATTTTCATATAGAAATGATAATTCAAATAATTTCATCAAGCTATCATGAATATTTCCCTCCAAAAGTTTCATTAATCCATTAACCAAATATATAAAATTTGATAATAATCCATACATAATTTATTATTCTATATCACCCTTGAAATGAAAAAAATTGTATTCTATTTAATACTAGTTATTTTTATTTGATACCAATCTCACTTGATTAATATGTACCTCGACACAAATATCATAGATGTATTCATAACATTATTTTAAAATTTTCTTTTTGTTCAATATATTCTGAAATAATTTATAGGTTAAAATCACTCAAAATTTGATTAGATATTATAGAATATACAATCCTTATTACATCATGATCCTTCGGAATATATGATTGAACATGATGTTCAAAAGATTATAAATTTTCCACATTAGGAAAATTATTTGATAGATTAATTAATTGATTGAAAACATGTCAAAAAATCATATATAAATATATATTCCTACTGTGAATTACTTAGTTAGTGTAAATATCAATAGACGAAAAATAATGGTTTTATCAACAGTTATTCAAATTTATTCTTGAATCATGGAAGACCACTCAGACTATGAGACAATAATACTCATAAATGAAAAGGTAAAAACCCCTTATCAGTTGATATAAATTAACCAAATTTAATATAGAATATTTTTATCATGAATTTAATCAAGAAATCAATGTACCCCACATACTAGATCAAGATAATGCTGAATTTTATGAAATTCCGAATATATATTATGACTACAACCCTTCCAGTGATCTTAATGGAGAATTATATATATATATATTAATAAATAAGGTTAAAGGTGATGAAACCCATTGTTTCATAAATATGGTAAACAAATAATGGAGTCCACTAAATCAATGAAACAAGGGTTTGGGATTCCTCCCTATGTAACGACTGGAAAGAGAGAAAAGACAATGTGTAATTCATACTAGAGAGATGATCATATATATATTTGATGTGTAATTATGAATCTAATGAAACATGAGGATGAATAAAGATCAAATTTATTGGATGAATACCTGCATATCAATGAAATGAACGAGTTAGGGATTACATAGAAGATAAATGAGATCTTCCATCATGATAATAGAAGACCTCGAGATGATTCCTTTGAAAATTCATAAAATTTTAAAAGGTATATAACATAATTAATTAAATTATTGTCATGATAGATATGTCTATATTTATTTTTATTTTTTAAATTTAATAACCAACATGAAAAAAAAAATTCACTACATCATTTCAAAATAAGAGACATGAAAAATTGGTGAAAATTGGTTTTCACGTCCGTTCTTATATAACTGACTTGAAAATTCAATGAGAATTGCTACCCCCTATAGATTATAAATGAACAGACCGCAGAAACCATTTCTCCCAATTTTTCTCGAACATTGTAAATAACAAACATTAATAAAAGGCAACATTTTGAATAGTTTCTATACTGGTGCTAATTGTAGGGCCCCATGCCGGATGGAAGGCTATGAGGGCGTTAATTAGCGGTTTAATTTTTTAAATTAATTCTTTTGAATTCAACCTCTTGAACATGTTAATCTTCTCAATCCACTCATTAATATCTCACAATCCAATTTAATATGTATAAATAATCAATGAGACTACAAAAAACATATTTAAAAGGTTTGATGCAAAGACCTACTCCTGGCCATGATTGTTAATCATCCCAATAGAAATTCCCCACTATATAAGAAGATGATAAAAATAATAAGTCATAAAATCACTATACGCCCTCGTAATAAATCCTCCAATTGATCCTGGTTCAATATAATATTAGCCAACTATTTTTCCTTGGTTGGTTAGACACCCCAATTATATTCTCGTCTCCTTTTTCTATACTAGTTAGAAACCACATCCCCGAGCCTCATCCACAACTTATTAGACCCCCCCCCCACTCACAATATCCTTCATGCCAATGTATTTTATCTAAAAATAGAATGATATATATTTTATTCATGTTTATTCAACTATACTTGAAATAGATCACCACCAACGAGTGTATTAGATCATCTTATACTCATGAAAAAAACATCATGATCATTAAAATATTCTTTAAGTCAGTTTGTTTTTCATGAAACTCATTGAAAAAAGATCGGAATGATATATTTATTCTCAGATTACTGCACGATGAATCATGAATATCTTACACAGATGAATATTTTGGCACCAGTCTCTTCAGTTTTAATATTTTTTGAAAAAACAAATATTTCAAAGTCTTAGTATTTGGAAATCATTCTTTATTCTTATAACGATGTTCCATCCTCAAACAATGAGTTCATGTGATGCACACAACTTATTCAGTATTATTTAATGGATGTTTAAAATTGCACAACATATAATAGTCAATAATTTGGATCTCAACTCAAAAACATCATGAAATCATATGTATTTCATATACATCAGAACAATGTGATTTGAACCTACTAATATCTCCATTGTTATATCATCAAAACGTATGCTAAATTGATCCTTGAAACATCATATGAGAATAAAACCAAAATTTAGATACGTACCTTACAATTGTTTGAATTATTTGATGCATAGAATAATAATTCATTAATTGAATTGACTTCACTTTTATACTCACTTTATATAGCTAAAATAGTATGAAAAATTGTTCCAATTCTAATTAAATGAAGATTTCCTAGCATCCATGAAATATCACATACTGTAGGACAATAACTTTCAATCATAGAAAAATGATGATTCAAAATTCCTTGAATTATTTTTTTCATGTATGTGGAACTCTTTTTATGAAACTACATAAAGTTCTAATTCAAATACCACATCACAATTATATGACATAGAATATAATTTAACATTTGATATATCATAGCATAGTATTTATATTTACAGAATTTTTATCATTCCATAAATGCACAATATGATTTGTAGAACACAACTAGATAAAAATATGATCTTCCTATATCAATGAATATTTCTCCAATAATTCTTCATAAAAAATAGAAAGGGTTGGCCATGTATTTATAGGAAGTTAATAGTTTTTAATCTAGAGGTTAAAAAATTACCAAATTTCTAAAAATGGTATACAGATTTGATGTAGTTCATCGACTATGAAGAGTTTTCCTCCCAAAGGATGTCATCACCACATATAAAATGTACTTCATAAATCCTTCTATGTATAGAATTAGACAAATAATTCACATATCACATCCATATAAGAAATTATCATATATCATTCTTTTATGGTTGATCAAAAGACAATTTATTCAACTTTAAACCATAATTGTCCCCCAAAACCCATCATTGGGTAAATTCAAAAACCCTAAATGAATATCATGCATGGCAATGTCATTTCATTACAAATTAGGTTCACCATGATGCATAAAAATCCTAAAATAAACATCATAATGTTCAGTTTCAACAATAAACATAACATCTTCATCTGAGTTAACGTAATGTGCATATCATCGATAGAGAAACAGGTTTGGAAAGAGTCTTCGTAAAAAATCCCACATCAAATTGATTATCTCCATATAATGAAGATATTCAAGAAATATTTTTTTAGTTCTGGGGTACATCATGGAACCCTCATATCCCATCCAAAATAAAATTTATCTAATAGAATATTCTATTAGAAAGTATCTAGATCCTCTGTGATAAAAATGTCTTCATATACTACATTCTCTTCCAATAATTGATTAATATCTCAAATAATTTTTTCTGATTTTTGAAAAAAATACATAGATGGTAGAAAACAATGGATGATCCATGGTTGATCTCATGTGGAATCTAAGAACATTTGTTATTTCCCGGTCTAAAGATCTCATCAACAAAATGATTCATTTGTGGGAGGAGGAAGACAATATCTTTTGAATATCATATGGGTCGCATTCATATATGATATTAGATTTGATTGAAGGAATTATTTCCATCATTATAAAAGTATTGTTGAACAAAACCCAAGAAACACTTATCCCTTGATAATCCTTTAACTGAACTCGACTTTGGTTTATTACTCATGTCCCACCGCTACAACGTCAATATGACACTGGGTTGACAACCAAATTTACTTCGCACACACTCACATGGGCTGCAACATACCCCATTCAATGGTATCCCCTACTGGATTCTTTCCCAGTCCATGCACTACATTGAGAATGCTATATGTGGGTCCTATACATGGTCTTGTGCATGTGATTATACATAGATCAAATCTGCCACTTTGGTTGTTCCCTAAGCTATGCCTTCTCTTGGGGGTGGACTCCATGGGTCCCCCTATATGTGGTAGAAAGATTTCTATGACACCTCCCTTGTATGGCCTTGATTTTCCCTATATTAGGATTATAATAAATACTTAGAAAAATGCTAAATCTTCCTTGATTAAAATTCCAATCCATTTTTCTGCATTTCCAAGTATTATTTTAATCCAAATTGTATGTGTATTTCTTATGGCAACACTTTAACTCTTCTTCAGTTCTTCTTCAGTTCAGGACATATTAAATTCATTTTTCATAGCTATCTTTAAACAAGAAAAAATCATTAAAAAACATGTTTCCTTCATAACACATGTATTCGACATTGATGAATAGCACAAAAAATCATCCCATTTAGATACCAAAAAGAATTTTTTAAGAGTGACATCCAATTCCATATAGAGAATAATTGTCCACGTGTGACATCTAATTCTATAAGAAGTATCCATAACCATTCTCTAGGCATCCCCACTTTATCCAAAACAATTTTCCATGCATCTCTACTTTAATGAACCTTATTTCCTCATATAAGACACCCATATATATTTCTCTTATATTATACAGACTAAAGACATTAATTCATCATTCATGAACTTTTAATCTCTAAAATGTTTTACTTATCCACACGTTAAAGTCTAATCATTATTACCAAAATAGATTCTTCACCTATTTCCACTTCTTGAATGATAAGAGAAAATATATCCATCGATTTTAAGATTGGATTTCCAATGAAATATAGATGAAATATAGGGACATTTGTTGTTGTAGAATAACTAAATAAATATTAACATTTCCTTATCGTTAGAAATATTATGTATTTAGATTAACATTCGATACTACAATTAAATGGGATAGTCAATCTATATGGAGTTACAATCTCTATTGTATCTAACAATGATCCTAGGATTACATTAAAATGATTTAATGTGGTTTTATAATAAGATAAGAGTAAAAATATGTCCAAAACTTCTCTAAATATTTTTGGCTGCTTTTATATCCACATTTTCACACCTTATCATCTTATTTGGGGTTCCTTTATCTACAGAAATGATTATTATATGTATATATTATTTAATCTTTTATTTAATTCAGACAATGGCCTTCCCCTAACTTAGTAATACATACCTCATATCATCTATTCCTTATATATTTTTTGTACTATATATTGAAAAATATCAATTCAAATCCACTAAATAAATACATCCCTAGGTCCTAGAGGCCCTTTTATCACAAAAACAACTATAAGGTATTTAGGAATAAACATGAAGGTATTGTCAAAAGAGAAGTTAAAATTCATAATTATGTATTTTGATTATATGTTTTTGAACAACGTTAAAATATTCAAAAAAATGATTAAATACTAACATCATGTATTACATATAAATAAATTTTATTTTATTTCAATGGAATAACCTATATCTATTTTGTTATTCCATAAAATTGTAAATGAGACCATTATTCGTCTTTACGTGAAATTAACACCTCATGAACTGATGTAATTGATTTTAAATCTCTACCTCTCATGTCTAGTTATAATTATGGATTTAATATTTATATATGGAATTCATCATATATTTATCATTATGGATGCATAATGTATCATCTAAATCCATACATTTCCATCCATTTATAAAATATAACATTTTTCGTTCATATTTGTGGATTAGCACTTCCACGAAGTGATGTAATGAATTCCTCATTAACACATTAGATGGATGAAAATTTTAAGTATATAAAAATATATTGTATTATATTTATGAATTAATATTAATTTTATAATTTTAATATAATATTTACCTCTTTTCCGTCATTCTCCTTAAAAAATTTAAAAATTACTCTTGCATATGTGCAGTCAACCATCTCCATGATTGTCACTTATTGATTTTTCATAACAACCATTTATCATTTTTTGGAATTTATAATTAACGTATAAAAATGATTATTATTTCATTATTATTATTCAATATATGATTTAATGATGACTTATTATATCATAGTCAACTATCAAAGTTATTTTGGATGTATGAATTGAATATTGTCAAAACATTTGTTGTGAACTTAATCAATAATGAAATTTTATATAACAAGGTAATATATTTAAAAAGTGAATAATGAAAAAGAAAAACATATTAAAAATGTAATTAATTAACATTAGAGTATTATTTTTGACGAAATCTATTGTAGGTGATGATTCAAACATGAGGTGTGATACATGTTAAAATAAAACTTTATTTTAAATATTTTCATGATTTAATTTATAAAACATTTTCATCCCTTACCATGTCCATAAAATTATCTTATGGATGTATTTATATAGACATAAATTAATTTTAATGGTTTTTTCTTTCACATTTTACATTTTTTTATCGATTTAAAAAGTAAATCCTTTTTTTGAATGTATTGATAATAATCCAAAAGAAATGCTTTACATTAAAGCATACATTATCAATATTTTTTACTAATGATGTAACCATATTTTATGTGTGTGTTTATTTACAATATTTAGTTTTTTCATCAAAGAGAAACCCACTTTCCCTTTATTCTAGGTATTTCAGTTTGAAAATTGGGTTTTAAAAGGAAATGGTATTTTGTTAACCTATTTTTTTATACCTGTCTAAATGATTTTTTCAAGGACTTCATGATAAAAGGGTGAATGAATTAAGTGTTTTATTCTAGATATGGTACATTAGAATTATATTTGATGAATTGGTGATCCTGATATAACTTATATAAATAAATAATCATAATATATTTTATACGAAAGGGTTATCTTAATATATCTTATATGAACGGGGGAGATCGATATAGTTCTTTTATTCATTGTGTAATGAGCCATGATCTCAAAGTAAAGATGGAGGAAGAAATCCACGGCAAATTATCATATGTATTTAATTGGGTAACAGTTATTTTTGACACTAGTGAACATGGGTCATGAATAAATTAGTGTAATTATCATGTAAGTGTTTCTATTTTCATATTACGTGTTTTATTGGTTTTCATTAATAATGTGGGGTTTTTCATGTGTTTATGTTTTATTTCATTCGATTACTAAATATTTTTATAATGGTATTCCATTTATGGGTTTTTATGTTCTCACTAGATTAACATTTTTTTCTTAAATATCCCTTACTAATACTTTTGTTCTCATCCCCTATTTTTGAATTTTGTTCACAAGGGTTAAGGATGATTAATAAAAAAGAAGAAAGAAATTTCAAATTCAGGAATATTTATCATGAAATAAAAACCATGTTTCATTTTAGAATATTTATATTGTACAAATAATTGATACTGAGTATATTTGTACACATAAAAATGTATGGATTTGTTAAGAATTATATTTGAAAGAATTCTCAAAAACATTAAACATGAAAGATATTTTGAAATAAAATGAATTGATTTATAATCTAAAGACACTATAGAAGGTAATAATGAATGATGGTTCTTTATATTGTATTATTATCCAAAATATTGAGTTTTTCTCAAATCATTTTAGGTAAAAATCCCCCATGATTGGGTACCATGACTCCTATAATTGATTTAGTTTTTTATAGAGTTCATTTTTATCCATGAACTCGTATATGGTCATATATTAATTTGAAATATAAAATGAGATTTCCCAATTTTGGTATCATATATGGTGTATATGTGGAGATAACATATCCATTTCAAAAATCAAATCACATTTTTGTAAAGAAATAATTACATGATTTTCACAAATCACAATCCCCTAAACATAAACCTGATATATAATAATTATAAAACTATAAATTTTCTCTAATCATTCCATTTTTAATTTTCAAGGTTCTGATTTGATGCTCTTATAAAACATATTTGATATAATAAGGTGGATAAAATCAAAATATTACAATATGTCCTTAAAAAATATAGTGGGGGATAAGAGTATCATAATTATCATGTTCCACCTCTGGGAATTTCATATCCCTGACACTTTATTATACCATTGATAAATGAGGTTGATTATTTTTATCATCTCTATTATCCGTTTGATTATGGAATTAACTTTGATAATTCCTAACTTCCCCATATTTAAGATACAAAACAGTTAGTGGTACCATATGATGCAATTTTTTTCCCTCTATAGAAATATTCACATATTTCTCAATCATATCGAGCATGATGACCTACATTAATAGAAATGGAAGTTCTTGCCTTTCCATTAAGATATTATTCTTGGTCCTTATTCCTTAATTGGTGACATGTAGGAAATTGTATCTTTATTCATATATGATCTTTCACACCTAAATTTTTGTAAAATCATGTTTTTTCTTCATTGGATATTTTACTAGGAACAAGTTATTAATCATAATTTGATATAGTTTTTTAGGAATTACAATATTATATCATACTATAGATCCTATACCATTTAGTTTATTATTTTTTCAAAATCATTATTGTCCTTCAAACCAATTAATAACTTGATTACTACTGGTTCTGGACATTTAAAAAAACTAGTGATGAAAATTATTCTATGTATTCTATGTATGAACATAAAAGAAATAAATTATAAATAAAGTGCATACTTTAACTTATGAACTCCTATGATTTAATAGAGGTTGTCTTTGGTAATTTCCTCTTAGTATTTCTTGCTTAAATATTTTAATATCTATTATGATGGTTTATAAGGATAATGTGAATTAATAAAATCATGTCCTATGGATGTTTCGAAATAAGGTGTGTTTTTAGGCCTCTTTTTCATTCAATGAGTGAATATTGAGTTAAAATCCCATCATAATTTTTAGGTTTAATACCCTTAGGATCATATCTAATAGATCTTGTATATACTAATTTGTATCCAAAGAGAGATTTTATCCCTACTATGCCACACAATCAATACAATTACAAAAAATTAGGATGTTATCATATACATTGACTTATCCATGTTGTTTCACAAGTTTTATCTAATCCTAATAAATAATAACAACTAATTTAATAAAAAATTTAACTAAAACATTCCTTAAAAACAAATAATGTAAACCAATTTAAACATATATTTATTTTACATCATTTACATAAAATAAACATTAAAACACATAGATAATCACAAAATACCATGAAATGAAGTATTAGTGTCTTTATGGTCTACATACGTAAGATAAGTATTACACATTACTAATACAACAAATTTCATAATAAATATACATAATACTTCATTTTATACATATTATTGTCTATAATAAATGGATAATGGAAAATAATATATCGGGAAAGGTCAAATAATATTTAAGGGAAACTTATTAATAATATGTAGTAGGTTAAATTATAATGTTTTGTGAAAACAGAAATCCAAGGTGAAATATATTGTAAAATGGGCCTTAGAATTATATGAGTTTACCCTAAGTACGAATGGAACATCATGGATAATATAATGAGATAATATAATCCTCATTATTTCATAAAAAAATACAAAGTCTATGAAAAAATTTAATGTATCATAATATATAGAAACATAACTTTTGAAAATGGAAAAACATGGGAATATTAAATTACATAAAAATATTGAAAACTTATTTGCAATCTAAGAAACCCTCCATAAACATTACATAATCATTATTCAAGTCATGAATTTTACTTTATTTAACATTTAGAATCTTTTAAGGTTTAGTGTTTCCTATAATTATTCCTTAACTCTTACATATAATAACTATAACATAGAAAATGGACATCTTCGATCAGTATCCATGTTTATAAAATATAAAACATTTAAAAGAAAAAATGATTTATTTTTCATGAAAATATTTATAACAATCATCCTGAATTCTTCCTACCTTTTTACCCTTCCATATACCCTTTGAGAAACATTTTAAAACATTGGATGAGCACTAAAATCTCAGTGAGGTACATAAAGAAATAAATCATTTGTCCAATTAAAATATGAAAACCTTTTGAAAACACTTTTCGTAAAAAAAACTCATGAATTTAAAAATAATGCAAGTGTGTTGGTACATCAATAACATTTTAATCTAATATTCGTACTTAACAATGATATAACCATAGTGTCAACTTTTATCTCTAGAGTACACATGGCATTGAAGATCTATAATTGGAATCACCTATCATATCTTGAGATATATTTAGATAAAACAAAAATATATTGAGTAATAATGGGGAGAAACACATCATATACTGTGATATAATGGGATAAAACAATAATAAACAATTTCTAAGGAATATATCATGAATTAAACCCTTGAAAACCCTTTTAAACCCATGTTTAAAAAACTTCTAGATAACAAAATAAACTTTTAACTTTAAAATAGCATTAAAATATGTAACCCACACATATAATAAAGAAAATTTTTTATTTTTAAATTACTCTAAAAACATATACAGAAAAAATTAAATTATTAATTCTTCTTTAAAATAGAAATTTTCAATCATGATGTATGAAAACATTTAATGTTATTTAAATAATCAATCCATTTTTAAATAAAATTTGAAATCATTTAAAAAATATTTTAGTGAATAAAAGTGTTCTATAACACATTTTTATATTTTGATATAAATTATCATCTTAGAAATTTATTTTTCATATGAATAAATCCATAAAACCATATTTAAATAAGGGACATGAATGATACATATTAAGAATAATAAATAATCAGAACAGTTTCAATGATCATTTATTTAAAGATTCTCTTTCAACTTGAGAAACACATGTATAAAATGAATTAAATAATAAAATTAAACAAATATTAAATATCATGATATTATAGTAATTAATTATATAATGTTTCAAAATGTTTTTATCTAGATATTATGTGATAATAAAGGTGAATTACATCAATGTATGCCTCAATGAAAGGAGATTGAGACGAAGTCCCTTACCTTGAGTCAGACTCATATGGTACAATCATTATAATCATAAACAGTAAAATTAAGTTAATTACTTAGTTTATTTAGAACATTATTAATTTTTTACTATTCATTTTATATCAAATATTATCATGCTTCAAAAATTACTTAATATTCAAGTTCATGTCGTATGTTTTGAGGAGTTTCGGTACTTGAGTCGAAAATGAATTTGGTGTGATGTCAATAGTCAAAGTAGTAATTAGTTTGTAATCTCCAGAATAAAATTCATGACATAATAATCATTTATATACATCTATTATACCATTAAATAAACATATTAATGTATGGTTATGAAAAATAATGAACATTATTATCATGGAGAGAGTAAGTCATTCGTACGGATGAGTAACATTTCCATTTTTCAATGATAAATATTGAAAAAAAGTTAATGTAATTTTATCATTAATGAATGAAAATAATATACATAATATACTTTTAATCATTTAAATATACTTATATTTATTATTCTTGTTATTTGGGTGCCAAAAACGAATCAAATTGCTTCGTTGAGGTGGTAGTTCACACATACACAAAAACGATATTATCATTTCTATGTGCATGGAAATTAAGAACACAATTGATTTATTATTAAATAAATATTTTAATTATTTCATTAATTTCATATCCAAATATTAATTCCATCATAATAACCGGTCTCGAGAGATAGTGATGGAAAACAATTTAAATCGATTTGTGGAAGTGATGGTTCACACATACACACGAATGATTAATTATTTCCCCATTTGATTGAAGTGGATATGGATTCAGGTGAAGATATTAATTTAATAAAATGTAATTATGTTTAGGGTACTTTATATATTATATAATCATGGATTATGAAGATATGATGTAATTGTGTAATGAAATAAAACAAAAATATTTAATTACCAAGGAATCCTCTTCTTGGGACGATCTCCTATGATTATCAACTAAAATCCTCTAAGGATGTTTTTATGCCTAATTTAATGCCACTAGAATGTTGGTTGGGATTCTAAGAAGGAATTTGGGTAGATCATTGTTAATCATTTTTTTTGAAGTGTATTGCAATGAGATGTATGGGTGCCATTTTATATGAGATGGGAGAGGCACTATTGTAATTCTCTATAATATTAATTTATTATAAATTAACTTTATATTCTATTTAGGTCCAGAGCGATTTATTTAAAAATCATGATGATTTTTGGTCAAATATACTTCATTCAATGAAAATTATCTATGAATTACTATTTTTAAATCCACAAATTCTTATTTTAACTGTAATACTCTGACCCTGTGTACCCAGAGTCAGTGCATTATTACGTATCATTGGGATAATCACAAAGGATCAAATCCCGAAAGTCCAATTATTTTAGTAGCCTTGGAATTACTGGATACATTTATAAGCTTTAATTACATCATGAAATAAAAACAAAAACAACATCTTGCCTCTGTAGACTGCACTAATATCCCCTCAGACTATCCCTGCATATCGGTCAAAAAATACTTGTTCACATACTTGGAAAAAATAAAACCTAGAAAGGGGTGACCTAAGATTCTCAGTAAGGATAACAATATAAAAGGAACTTTCATAAATAATCATAAACATTTAAAGCAATGTATAACTAAAAAAAGCCATTTAATATTGAAATTCATAAATATTGAAAATATAAAACAAAATAATGCCATTTACATACTCACATGGATATTATACTAGTCAAATAATCACATGAAATAGCAATATACACTTACAAAATGATGGAATGAAAAATTCCAAAATATCATAACCACATAGTCAAGGCCTTGTGCCAAGACTACAAATATGATTTTTTTCAGGGCCTTGTGCCAAGACACTAGTTTGTCTCATGAGACCTACCGATGTATCGAGATGATATAGTGGGCTCTACCCATCACATACTAAGTCTAATGCGTTCCTCATATGAAAATATTTAAACATAACATAAACATTAGTATTAAAACTAGCATAATAAATGTAAATACCTTATCCATAAACAATGAATGGTATAAAAATAACACATCCACAATCAAACATATCACAAAACATTCAATATAATATGGTAGTTTTTACCACAATAAATCAACTTCAAATAAACATAAAATCCATCAATTGATGTTGACAGAGATAAAATCCTTTTTTAGAGAATTATCTATTTCTTTTTTGAAATCATTTAAAAGTCATGTTATTATAATATAATGCCTCTATTGGGAAAATATTTTTATAATCTTGTAAGGTAATCTTCGATGATGTTATAATGGTGGAAAATAGTCACACCTGCCGTATAAGCTAAAAACACATTCATACCTTAATATTGATGAAAAGGTCATAAAGAAACTTGTCAGGAAAACGACAGCAAGATTCCTTTCAAAATGTATAAGGTAAAATAACAGTATAAATGACTTTTACCCATATTCTATTAAGTATTAAAAATTAATTGAAATACATTTTTAGGAAAACATGGATGTAGATGATAAAGAGGTCCCAGTAGATAATTACATATAAACAACCTTGAATAATGAAGACGTTGTAGAATTAACACTTACCTTGTACATTTCCTTGGTCGAGGGTAGGTTATCCTCCTGTATAATGGTGAAATAATTTTTTTAAATTATAAAGGAACCATATACATTAATATTATATCCTATATAATAATTTAATTTTTTTTTGTTAATGATATCTTCGAGTTATCGTCGTTTCAGGTGTTAACTTTCTCATTTTCTTTTATCTGTTTTGTAACATATATCATGATTGTTATGGGATGTTTGTATATTATTCATATCCAGAATGATATCAAGTCCTTAAAAATTATTTTTAAACTTCAAATGAAAATTATTCTTGAATGGATACGACAGGGAATGAATCTCATCGCGTTCCTGGAGACAGTAGTCCGTACATACTCACGAGTGACAATATCATTATTTCGATATTAAAATAATATATAATTGGATGGTATATCATATATACAGAATCATTATCATGTTATATTTATTATTTACATCAGTTATACTCATTATTATACCCCTTCAAATGATGAAGTCTTTGAATAACAACATCACCACGACATGGAGACAGTAAGCCATACGTACACACGTGTGGTGACTTTTTCCTTCATAGGATGGGTAAAATAACTAATATTGTAGTATAATATTTATAAAAACATCATATTATATATTAGATACTAGATTTATTATTTTATAATGGAAACAACAAGTAATTAAGAAGTGGAATAAGAAAATAACTTGAAGAGGGTGGTGAAATATTTACCTATTCTTCAGGTTCATCCATTTTTTTGATTAAAAGGGATCACTAGGTTGGCTTCATGACTAATGGAAGGACTCTAGGATGAAGGCAGGATAGTTGAGAGTGTATTTGGGAAGAGGTTGGCTGAGGCAAATGGCTTTGGTTATGTGAATTAGATAGAAGGGGAAGTTCCCTTTTATAAGAGTAGTGAGTGTCACTTTAGGAAAATCTATAAATATTATTTTTATAATAAAATCATATATGGTATATAATGGCTCCAAATTTATTTATTTAGAGTATAATTTGGGGATGGGTCGAAAACCACTTAACAAATAGGTTTTAGACCGGTTTGGGTAACTATATTAACCTTATCTTTTAGATTTAACTCTTAGTTAATTAGTTTGACTTTTACAATGTCTATTTGTATTTTTATATTGTATGGTTAATAAACATACTATAAACTGCAATGACAACCAAAAGTGGTTCATTAATTATTTACCTATCATAATATATTTCCTTTGGCCTACCATTTGATTTTTAGGAATATTATATGAATTAATAATATAATATTTTTTAAAAACACTTTTATGTAATGTTTGACACTATTTAATAATTTATTTTAATTAAAGTTATAACAACATTATTAATTTGATCTAAATCTATTTAATCCATCATTACATGTAAAATCAACCTAGAAAATTCGTTTATGGTATTAAAACATTTAAATTATAATTATTTTAACATTTATAATACCATTTATTTGATTCTTTCATTAATAAGGAAAATAATACATCATCATTGTGTCATACATAAATTTTATTATTAAATGTTTAAAACATATAAATAAAGTACCATTATATTGGAAGTATTATAATATTTCTATTGAATATTTATAGTCTAATAGATAACATATATAACCTTATGTAAAATTTTTTTTACTAAAAGATATATCCTTATGTCATTTCTGTATTTACTTTAACTTAATTAATATGAAGTGTCATTATCTATTACAAGTGGCTCCATGGGGTCCCAAAATCTACCCAAGGATGCCCATGGTCGGGCATGTATCATAAAATAAGGATAAGAATCAAGTTAGGCAAATTTAATATTATTATAATATTATTTTTACTGTTATTTAACAGATTTTCCCATTAACCATGGTAAATAAAATATTTAACGAAGTAATTAGTCAAAATGTATTAAAATAATAGTTACCTATTTACATAATTTGGAAATCCTAATTCTAAATATGTAATCCATTCTTCTAAATTCCAAATCCAGAAGTGGAAAAATTAATTTAAAAATAATTCCTGTTTTAAAAACGAAAAGCTTCTTTCTAAGAAATATTAACTATTAAAAGATTGACACTTGTTTATGTCTAGTTTAAATGTGAAATTACATCCAATTATCAAAATTGGATTAAATGGTAAAAAAATATTCTAATTATACATTAAAACCACTAAATATTATAATTTATCACTATAAATTGTTTTGATTAAAAAATTTGTTTTAATTAATGTTTAGTATTTTTCACTATTCATCAAAAATTGGATGTTTTACGAAAAATACCAAAAATTCTCCATAAGCTAATTTTGATATTCTGAATCCAAAAATGAAGTCCAATTTAAATAATAAAATTTATAAAATTTCGAATTGTGGATATTACTATTCATAATAGCTACATTGATTGGTCGTGGTGTGTTAGAATGTAGAACTTTCATACAGTGCAATCTATTGAATTATTCAATGCGGAATGTACCGTACAAGCTATGGTGTTTCATTCTCCGCTCCTTCAAATAATTTCATTTTAAAAAATTTTAAAATAAAACTCCATAAAAAGACGTGGGTGGTTCTTCATCATCAGTTATTTGGGATCCCACGTTGCCTCTTTAATCTTATGGTTTCTCTATAGAAATTTTACCAGATGAGTCATTCAATTTCTCAATACTTGTTCTCTTGTATCAAGAATCCTTACGGGCTCATAGAAATAAGACAGATCAGGTTCTAGCTCTAATTTTTCATAGGTGATTATATTCATTGGGTAAGGGATGTATTTTCTCAATAGTGATACGTGGAACACATCATTAACTTTGGAGAGACTTGGCATCATTACCAAATAGTAAGCTACAACCACAATTACTTATAGGATTTAAAAAGGTCTGATGTACCTATGACTCAATTTACCCTTCTTACTGAAATGAATAACACCCTTCCATTGAGGTACCTTAAAAAAACAAGATCTTCTTAATGAAATTCTAAATCTTTCCTTCGGTTATCGGTATATATCTTCTTCCTACTTTGAGCTGCTTTAATGGGGGTTTGGATTACCTTCCTCTTTTCCATTGTTTCCTCAACAAGTCCTAGGCCTACGAGTTTTCTTTCACCAACAACATTCCAATAGGTTGGTGTGCATCATCACGTTCTATATAACGCTTCATATGGTGCCATCCTAATACATGAATGTATGCTATTGTTATAGGAAAATTATACCAGAGGTAAATATTGATCTCACATACCTTGAAAGTCAAGTGAGAAAAACTTAAACTTGTTTTATATTTTTTGAATTGTTCGTTATGATTTCCCATCATTTTGGGGGTGGTAGGTAGTTCTCAAACGAACATCATTATCCAGTGATTTCTAAAGAATTTTCCAGAATCATGATGTAAAACGTGGATCATGATTAGAAATAATCGATAGGGGTACACCATGGAGTCTTACAACGTCATTAATATACAATCTTTCAAAACATTCAAGTGGTAAATCTTCTCTTATAGCAAGAAAATGTGCTGACTTTGTAAGATGGTCAACAATGACCCAAATTACATCATTCCTTCTAGGAGTCTTTGGTAGTCCCATGACAAAGTCCATCATAATATAATTTGATTTCAACTTAGGTATGGGAAGAGGTTGCGTGACTCCTCCGATCTATTCCCCTCTAGCTTTCACTTGTTGACAAACCATACATCTTGACACAAAATCGGCAATCTCCTATTCATGTTGTCCACTAAAAATGTTCCTTCAAATATCTATACATATTAGTGCTACTAGGGTGTATTGAGAAATTGGAACTATGATTATCCTCCAACAATTATTTTTTTAGATCAGGTATATTTGGAACCCAAAGTCTTTTCCCATATTTGAAAATTCCATCTTCATAAACAAATTCACTCAATCTCCCATCATTCACAGCTTTAATCTTCTTTTGAAACTCTTCATTATCGGTCTAAGAACTCTTTATCCTTTATAGAAAATATTTTTTGGCAACCATTTGAAAATGTATTGATGTTTCACCTTCCATGGTTATTCCCATATCCATATTTATTAGATCCATAAAAATTGGATCCCTTTTAACTCACATCTTGTTTAAAACTCCATGATATTTTCTGCTCAAAGAATTTTCCACCTTATTTGCCTTCCCCGGGTTGTAGTGTATCATGAGAGCATAATCTTTGAGTATTTCAAGCCATCATTATTGCCTAATTTTGAGTTCTTTCTATGAGAAAATATACTTGAAAATCTTGTGATCAGTGTATATCTCACATTTTTCACCCTAGAGATAATGTCTCCATATCATCAAAGAAAATATTATAGATTCTAACTCAATATCATGAGTAATATAGTTTTGATCTTGAATTTCAACTCTCATGATTCATAGTCAATAACCCTATCATTCTGCATAAGAACACAACCAAGTCCTTTCATTGAGGTATCACTATAAATAAAAAACCCATCATTCCCTGATGGTAGAGTCAAGAGAGGATCATTGACTAATATTCCCTTTAGTTTTTTGGAGAATTATTCACATTATTTTTTCTAATTAAATTTATCACCTTTACGTGTGATCTTCATTAATGGGTTAGCCAATCAAGAAATATTTTGGACGAAACTTCGATAATAACCTGCTAAACCAATAAAACAGTGTACCTCATTTATACTCATCGGTGCTGGCCATTATTGGAATGCTTATGTCTTTGAAGTATCAATGGAGATTCCATCATTGGAGACAATATGGCCAAGAAATGAAATCTCATAAAGCCGGAATTCACACTTGCTAAACTTCCCATATAATTCGTGTCTTCGAAGATTCTTCAGAATAATGCGCATGTGATTTTCATGATCTTCATAGATTTTGTAGTATTCCAAGATATCATCAATAAATACCACTAAGAAGTCATCATGATATTCCTTGAAAACTCTATTCATTAGATCCATGAAGACAGAGGGTGTATTAGTCAATCCAAAAGGAATTATAGTAAACTCGTAATGCCCGTACCTGGTTTGAAATTCTGTTTTTGGAATGTATTCCTTCTTCACACACAACTGATGATATCCAGATCGAAGGTCAATCATTGAAAATTATTGAGCTCCATGTAGTTGGTCGAATAAATCACCAATGCAAGGTAGGGGATACTTGTTATTTATTGTTATAGCATTGATCTCCTTGTAGTCAATGCACAACCTCATAGATCCATGTTTCTTTTAAACAAAAAGAATAGGGGCTCCCCATGGAGAAACACTAGGGATATTAAATCCCATATTCCTCAATTCCACTAGTTGTATCTTTATTTCCACTAATTCTATAGTGACCATTCTATAAGGGGTCTTCGATATGGGACTTGAACCCAGAATTAGGTCAATGGAAAACTCAATTTCTTATTCTGGAGGATGTGCAGGTATATCCTCTAGAAAACCATCAACATATTCTTTCACAATTGGTAAATCCTCTATTTTTAAATTCTTTTCACTAGGCGCCATTTCTAAACAATGTCATGAAGTAGATTAGTTTTTTATTCTAAATACATAATTCCAAACTTTTAAAAAACTTAACATAAATTGAACAGTTTATGGATATAATCTATAATCATAAAAATGTTTTCCTTGAGTAAGTATATACTAATAAACCCTTCATAATGGTTTGTAACGAAAATGAGAATTATTCTAAGAATATCCCCCAGGAGTGTCGTAACCAAGAGTGCATCAAGGCCCTTTTTCGTGTACCAGGATACACTAGGTCAAGCCTGAAACTCTTGCCTTAGTTTTCACTCCTAGGTACATCTGTGGCATAGCCTCCTCTACCTACTCGTATCCAGACAGAGATAAATTTCTTGGAAAACTCACCAAATCTCAATAATACCCAGATTCTAGGATATAATTCAATATTAATCCTCAAAATATATCTTAGGGTAATGTTATCTAATTAGAGTTTATCTAAAACTAGATTCCAGGTTTTGTACGAAACTTCCTATGATATCAACTGTAATTCCTAGACCCCAGTTACCCAGAGTTGGTGCATTACTACGTAACAATTCCATGATCACAATGGAACAGACCCCGAATTATTGATTAGTTTAGTAGCCTTGGAAGTACTAGATATATTCGTAAGGTTTACGATATATCATGAAATAAAAAAACAACTACATCTTGTCTCCATAGACCCCACTCATATCCCCTTATACTACCCCTGCAAGGTTTTCATAAAATACTTCTTCACATCCTGGGAAAAAATAAAACATAGAATGGGGTGAGCTCATATGCCCAGTAAGGATAACAATATTGCATAATCACTAATAAATTAGAATAAAAATTAAAGGTAATGTATAACTAAATCAAAATCCTTTTAAACATGAACTTCAGAAATATGGAAAATATAAATCAAAATAAGTCCATTTACATACTCATATGGATATTCTATAAGTAGAATAATAACATACAAAATCAATAGCCACTTTCAAAATGATGGATTGCATAATGCCAGACTATCATAATCATGTAGTCATGGCCTTGTTCCAAGACTATAAATAAGATTTTTTCAAGGCCTTGTTCCAAGACGCTAGTTTGTATCATGAGACCTACAGATGGATCGATGAGCTATAGCAGACTCCACCCGTCACTTACTAAGTCTAATGCATTCCTCATATGAAAAGGTTTAAACATAACATAAACATTCGTATTATAACTACCATATGAAATGTCAATACCTTATCTATAAACCATACATGGTATAAAAATAACACATCCATAGTCAAACATATCAAAAAAAATCAATACAATATGGAAGTTTTGTATCATAATAAATCAACTTCAGGTAAACTTAAAATCCATCAATGGATGTTGACATATATGAAATCAAAATCTTTTTAGAGAAATATATATTTCTATTTTGAAATCTTTTAAAAGTAATGTAATTATAATAGAATGCCTTTATTTTGAAAATATTCCTATAATATTGTAAGGTAATATTCGATGATGTTATAACAGCGGAAAATATCTGCACCCGCCGTATAAGTTAAAATTACATTCTTACCTTAATTTTGTTGAAAAGGTCATAAAGTAACTTGTTTGGAAAATGACAGAAAGATTCCATTCAAAACATATAAGGTAAAATAAGTGTATAACTGATTTTAACCCATATTCTAATGTGTAGAAAAAATATTTTAAAATACATTTTTTTGAAAACACGGATGTGGGTGATAAAGAGGTCCCAATAGATAATTACATATAGACAACCTTGAATAATAAAGAGGTTGTAGAATTAACTCTTACCTGGTAATTTTCTTGGTCAAGGGTAGGTTAACCTCCTGTATAATTGTGAAATAATTGTTATTATTGTATAGAAGAACCATATACATTAATATGATATCTTATATGATCTTTTAATATTTCATTGTAAATAATATCTTAGTATTATCATCATTTTGGGTGTTAACTAACTTGTTTTCTTTTATATGTAATGTTACATAAGTTGTGTTTGTTATGGGTGGGTTGTATATTATTCATATCCATAATTATATCAAGTACTTAAACATTATTTTTAAACATAAAATGAAAATTAGTCTTGAATGGATATGACGGGGAATGAATCTCGTCGCGTTCATGGAGACGGTAGTCTGTACGTATGCACGAGCGACAATATCATTATTTTGATATTAAAATAATATATAATTCGATGATATAATATATATAAATAATAATTATAATGATATATTTATTATTTACATAATTTATACAAATTATTATACCAATACAAATGATGAAGTTTTTGAATAACAACTTCACCATGACGTGGATACGGTAAGTCGTACGTACGCACCTATGGTGAGTTATTCATTCATAGTATGGATAAACTAATTAATATGGTTGTACCATATTTATAATAACATTATAGTATATAGAAGATACTATAGTTATTATTTTATAATAGAATCAACAAGGAAATAAGATGTGGAAGAAGAAAAGAACTTGAAAGAGTGTGGTGAAATATTTACCTCTTCTTTGGGTTCGTTCATTTGATTTGATGAAAAAGGATACATAGGTTGGCTTTCTAACTAAAGGATGTTCTCTAGGATGAAGTGAGAACAATTTATAGGGTATTTGGGTAGGGGTTTGCTGAGCCAAATGGCTCTGAATGTGTGAATTAGAAAGAAGGGGGATTTTCCTTTTATAAGAGTGGTGAGGATCACTTTAGGAAAAGCTAGAAATATTATTTTATAATAAATTTTTATTTTGTATATAATGTCCCCAAGTTGATTTATTTTGAGGATAAGGTCGGTATGGGTCGAAAACCACTTAAAAATAGGTTTTAGATAGGTTTGGGTCACTATATTAACCTTATATTTTATATTTAACTCTTTGTTAATTAGTTTGACATTTACCATGTCACATTGTATTTTAATATTATATGATTAATAAACATACTATAAACTCACAATAGATCCTCAAATGGTTCATTAATGATTTAAATATCATAATATAAGTAATTTGGCTGAAATTTAGATTTTTAGGATTATTATATCAATTAATAATATAATATTTGTTTTAAAACCCATTTTATGTCCAATTTAAAACTATTTAATAATTGATTTTTGTTAAAGTCATGACAACTTTATTAATTAAAAATAATTTTTTTTAATCAATCCTAACATGTAATATAAACCTATAAAATTCGTGGATGGCATAAAAACATTCATATTATATTTATTTGCATATTTAGAATATCGTTTATTTGATTATTTCATTAATAAGAAAAATAATGCATCATCATTGTGTCATAAATAAAATTAATTATTCAATGACTAAAAATTATAAATAAAAAACCATTATATTGGAAATATTTTTATATTTTAATTAAATATTTATATTTGAAGAGATAACATGTATAACCCTATGTAAAAATTGTATTACTAAAAGATATATGCCTATATAATTTTTGTATTTACTTTAACTTAATCAATATAATGTGTCATTATCACTTAAAAGTGGCTCCACGAGGTCCCAAAATCGACCCATGGATGCCCATGGTCGGACATTAATCATTAAATAAGGTTTGGACATGTGTTAGGGTAATATAATTTTATTATAATATTATTTTTACCCATATTTATCGGATTTACCCTTTAACTATGGTAAATAAAATATTTACTGAAATAATTATTCAGAATGTCTAAAAATAAAATTTACATATTTACTCAATTAGGATCTACTGATTATAAATTAGGATTCCATTTTTTTAAATTAAAAACATAGAAGTAGAAGAAATTAATTTAAAATTAATTCCCGTTGTCAAAAAAGAAAGCGTGTTTTTAAAAAATATTAACTATTAAAAGAATGACACTTTTTTATGTCCAGTTTAAATGTGAAATTACATTCAATGAACAACATTAAATTAAATGGTATAAATATATTCTAATTATACTTTAAAACCACTCAATATTATAAATTATCAATAAAATGTTTTATAATAAAATTTGTTTTTAATTAATGTTTAGTATTTGTCACTATTTATCAAAAATTGGATGTTTTCAGAAAAATACCAAAAATTCAACCTAATCTAATTTTGATATTACTAATCTAAAATTTAATTCCAATTTGAATAATAATATTCATAATATTTAAAAAATATGGTATTACTATTCATAATATCTACTTTGATTTGTCGTGGTGTGTTAGAATCTCTAACATGTGTAAAATGCAAGTTATTGCATTATTCAAAGGGAAACATACCCTAGAAGATTGGGTGTTACATTAACCCTTATTTGAACTTTCTAATTCTTACTATGAAATCCTCAAATTTACATTTTTTTGATAATATAATAACTATAGAATGAAAAATAAATAATAAATTAGTCTGTGATGGAATTTTTAAACTCATACCAATCAATTGTCCACATAATTGATTTTTTGTAGTTTTAATTCTTTTAATAAAATTTTATGTATTTTAAAATATCATTATTGTAAATTTTTACACTATTTAGAATTTTAATTTTTAAATATATCCTAAAAGCATGATCAATTCCAAAAAAATATATTAAATTATAAAAAAATTAAATTTCATTCAAAATAATTATTCTACGATATTTATTTAGTAAATTTATTTTTCAATATTTATAATTACATTTATTTTATTCTACCATAAATTAAATAATTAATGTTTCATCATTGTGTCACCATTTAAGGTAATTATTTTATGACAATTTTTTTTAATAAATTACGGAGATATATATAATTCCCTTATATTCTGAAAATATACTTACTTTTCATGTATAAGATCCATTTAATATAGTTGTGGTATTATTTTATTACCTAGACTAAGAACATATGAAAATATACTTAATTTTCATGTATAATTAAATTATTTAATAAAATGTTTTTACTTCAAAGGTTTTCTTATAATTATAATTTTTATCCCAACCCATTATTACATAAATATCTTAATTCATGAAGTCATTATATATCTTGTAAATTGGAATTTAATCTCCCTATTATTTAATAAATCTATTCAAATAAAAAAGATCATTGTACCTTTACCATGGTGTCCACCTTGTTTCATCATCATTTTTCATGTAGATAGATGGTCTATGTACATAAAAATGATTTAGAGATTCTTCAAAATCACTTTCATTCATTATCCAAATACACCATGTACAACATGGGTCATATGTGTGTTTTAGATATTTTTTTCTGGAATGTAATCTTGTATAAAAAATATTATCCAAACATCAGATAAGAATTCAATTTTAGAAAACATTTGGATCGTTTTTATTTTGAAGCATGCAATCAAGTGTCCTTTCAAAATACCATTATATGTACTAAAATAATATAAGTTAAAACCAAATATAAATAGGTTTCTCAAGGTTCTCCTACCATATATTTTGAAAAATTAAAATATTCATCAGAATCATTTGAAATGGTAAAATATATAAAGATGGATTGATATTATTTATGTTTTTCAAAATATGTCAATATTTAAAAAATAAGATTTGATTAAAAACCGATGAACCAAGGTTGTATGGAGGTATATAGGAGGTGTTTTATATCTTATAAAACGTTTTTCAAGAGAATTATATGTTATAATTTTTTTGAATCATCAATAAATGAATTTCCAAAAATTATTATAAGTATGTCATTAGGAAGAGATAAGATTGTTTTTCAAGATCCTCCTCCTACAATTTGTAACTGAATTTATATGATCTAAAAAAGTTTTATAATTAGGATTTAACTAATATAATATATATTGAAACATAAATTTTTCTTTAAAAAAGTCCCAGTCTCTAAAGTTGTATATACATTACCATTAATGCCAACTATATGGCCGCATCCTTGAACATTAAATATTCTTGAGTTATTCCAAGAATTTTACATTATTACATATTGAGAATCATTTAAGGTTTATATCATTATATAATTAGGCCATAACTCAAACATAAAAAACAATAAAATTAAAAGTTAACACATACAAACATTATCCAATTTTGCAATTTATAAAAAAATTAAAATAATTCATGATTCCTTTTTCATGAAATTAATCATAAAATTATCTTGACATCCTCCTTCCAGATGCCTATCCATATATACAATAAAAAACATTCAAAAACATGGAATGAGAACTAAATTCTCCTTAAGGTTCATCAAGAATGAAAACGTTAATCCAGTGAAAAAATCACAACCCATTGAAAACCCTTTAAAAAACTCATTTTCATGCATAGAAAAATCATGTGAGTGCCTTGGGAAATAATTTCCATACCACTTTTACATTAATCCTTATAGATGGAATATCTTTATGGTCTACTTTCATCTCCAATGTACCCAATTCATTTAAGAGCCATAATGGGGCTCACCCATCATATCTTTGCTATATTGGGCTAAACCCAAAATATATTTATCTATAATGGGGATCAACCGATCATATCATGATATATAATTGTATCAAGCCATAATGAACATTTTCATAGGAACATAACATGAATGAAACCCTTGAAAACCCTTTTAACACATGTGTATAACACTTCGGGATATAAAAATACCATTTTTCATAAAAATAACTTTAAAATATAAAAACCACACACATAATATAGATAATAAAATATTTTTAATGAAATATAATAAATTATAAATGAAAAATTAAATAATTAAAGCATCATGAAAATAAGATATTTCATTCATGCAGTATTAATATAGTATATGTTATTGAAATAAACAATCCCTTTTTAAACCCATTTTAAAACATTAAAAGAATATATTTTAGAATGAAAGTGTCATATACCACATTAAAACATCTAAAATAAATTAACATTTTTAAACATTCATGTAAATATAAAAATATACATAATAATGTTTTTAAAACATTGATAAGAATGATAAATATATAAAAGATAACAACATTTAAACATTTAAAATAATGTTTTTGTTAAAGAATCATTAACCACATGAAGAAACACATGATTAAAAAAATTAATGAATAAAAGTAAAAAAGAAATAAATTTCATTAGTGTATATTAATTCATTTTATAATATTTCAAAATGTTTTTATATAAACCTAATATTATACTAAATCTTTCCAACATCTTGATATGCCTCAATGAATAGATATTGATACGAAGTCTCTTACCCTGAGTTTGACTCATCACATAAAATCATTATATTCCTTGATAATATAATTATGTTAATTATATAATTAATTAGTATTGTTTTTATTTTTTATTATTAATTTTATAGAACTTATTATCATTTTATAACAATTAAATAATTATATTAGTTTATTTGGAATTTTTTATGATATTTAGTACTTGAGTGTAAAATGAATTTGGTATGATGTCAATAGTCAAAGTCGTCATTATTGCATCATAACCATAATAATATTCATGAAATAATAATAATTTTTTTACAACAATTTTTCTATTAAATAAAACCATTTATGTATGGTTATGAAAAATGAAAAGACATTATAATCATGTATACGATAAGCAGTACGTATGCATGAGTAACATTTCCATTTTATAATGATCATTATAAAATAAAGGAATGTATTATTTCATCATTAAATAATGGTAATAAAATCATTAAGGTAATATTCTCATTTTAAATATACAAATATATATTATATTTGTGATGTGATGATTAAAAACGAATCGCATCCCTTTATGGAGGTGGTAGTTCACACATACGCACAAACAACGTTATCATTTTTATGCCCATGGAAAGTAAGAATGTAATTATAATATTATTATATTATATTAATAAATATTTCATTAATATCCTATATAAACATTAATTCTATAATTATAACCATTCTTGAGATACACATATGGAAGACAAATTATATTGGTTCATGGAGGTGACAGTTCTCACGTACAAAGAGACGATTAATTCATTTCCAATTTGATGGAAGTGGAGATGGATTTTGATGTTGACATTAACATAATAAAATATAAGTATATTAAATAATAATTTATAAAATATGTCATAATTTATGAATAAAATATGATATAATTTGAATAACTAATAAAACAAAATTACTTAATTAAAAATGATACGTCTTCTTCAGATGATCTCCTTTGATTAACACCTAAACAACTCTAAGTTGGGTGTTATGAAAAAATAAGGCCTATATAATTTTGGAGGGATTATATTAAGATATTTTATTATAAATATTCCAAACTGAAATGGTTTCTATATGTTTTTAAATGAGAAGGATAACAGACATTTTATTGGAGAGGGGAGGGGCACTCTTATAACTCTTAAAAATATTAATTTAATTTAAATTATTTTTCTATTAAAAATGGATCCAATGAAAGTTATTTAGAATATGTGTTGATATTTATTCAAATTATATTCGTAAAATTATTTTAGTTATGATTTAACTATTTTTTAATCCTTATCTTTTTGTTTAAAACATTATTTAACATTTTTAATTCATACCATGATATCATGAAATTTAGACTTTGATAGTTAATATCATTAATTAAAAATACGGAACGACCAATAAATTAGTAATTTATTTATTTTTTAGACTCATAACAATTATATTTCTCAAGGATATTCTTTTTTTAATTGTATATCATTTATTAAAACGTTGTTTATTTTAAAATATCCTTAATGTCAATTTTGACGCTGTTCAATATTAGAATTTTTAAAAATAGAATAATAAAAATGAAATATTATAGAAAATTTATATTAACACCTGATTTAGATTTCAATGTCATCCATAAATTTTCATTATGACAATAATTATCTCAAATAATTATTTTTTACATTTTTAATATAATTTATTTGATTCTACCATGAATTAAACAATTGTTACACCATCATTATGTCACCATTGAAGGTAATTATTTTGTTACTAAAAAAATGTAAATAAGTTAACATGATATATATAATTATATTATCTTTAAAATTAATATTTATAGTTTAACATAACAACTTTAAAACTCCACATTAAAATTTTTATATATATGAGAAACATTAGTATGAAATCATTGACATTACTTTAAATAAAATATTTAATGTGTCATACTCAAACCCAAAAAGATTAATAAGGATATAAAATACACCCAATTATTATTTTGGATGACTGCCTCTCATCCAATTAAACTAGGACATGTTTTAGGGTAATCTTTTGTTAATTATAATATTATATTTACCCTTTATTACCCGATATTCCTTTAACCATGGTAATAAAAACTTTTTCTAAAGATACTATACATAGTGTCCAAAAATAAAAGGGACCTATTTGATATATTTGTATATTTTTATTCAAAATATTGAATTCATTTTCCCTAATTTTAAATAGATAATTATAAAATTTTAATTATAAATTAATCTTGTTGACGGAACGAGAAGAGGGTTTTAAATGTAAAAAAGTTCAAATATTTACAATGTTTTTATAACAAATTTAAAGGTGAAATATATTAAAATGAACTAAATTGTATTAAATGATAAAAAATTCTATTTATACATTAAAATATATATTTTAACACTATTAATAAATTTGATGAAAACAGTTTTTAATTAAAATTTATTATTTATTTCAATATTAAACAAAAAATTATTCTTATTAATAAAAATCCAAAAATTAAACCAAAATAAATTTTGATACTCTTATAATAAAAAATAGTTTTTTAATAAAATATATGAGTGTGGAAAACAAAAAATATAAAATGGTTTCTTCACCAAACGTTTGTAAAATTACCTATTTTGAAGAAAAAACACATTTTATGCATAAGATATAATTTGTTCTTATATAATGTCTATAAAAAATATGTGAAAATTTTTAAACATTATATTTTACATTATATATATATAATATAAATCAACAAGAGTTATTTGATTATTTTATAACACATTTCTATTAACTTAGATAGTTTTCTGATAATGGTTTCGTTTTATTGCCAAAAAGGTATATTTTCATTTATAATTAATTGGCCCCTATAGAATTATTTATGTATACATTTTTAAAACATATTATTATAACTCAGTAAATATTATTCATACTCTAAATTCTAATGTCTAGGTTATAATGATACCATTAAAATAAAAATATATAGTTGTTCGTTAAAGCTAGATGTGGTGAATTGTGTAATTTATCAAACATATGGTTTCTTTTTAAGAACTCAAGATCATACAAATAATGTCTCAGATTATTAAGAAAAATAAATAATTCTATGAAAGCATTGTCATTCCCACTTATTGTGAATAAACATAATAATGTCCATACATTAAAAATGTGTGATTACACAACGATTCATAAGAATTTTTTTACATCATGAGATATAAAACAATAACCATTATGTTGGAGGAAATTATAGGACCATATCCATCATCATCCATAAATATTTATGCCACATTAAAATAACCTTTCACTTCATCATATGGAACCCATGAAAATAGAATGGGGTTCATTGCATTTCCAAACTGTATCACATATCAATGACATTATGAATTTGATTGGATGATGCAAAAATTAAATGACCTAAAAAATATATTTAATAATTAAATTTATAGTTTGATTAATAATATTTATCCTTATTATATATGACATATAAAGTGAAAATGAATATAAATGAAAATTTTTTATAAAAAATATTTACTTTTATTGTATGATTCAAAATTAAATGTAACTCACAAAAATCATTTTTTTGAGGAAAAAATGATAAATTTAAATATATCATCCAAAAAGAGATATTAATTATTGTAATGAGGGAAATATTTATTTATCCAGCTAATATATTTGTTGTGTAAAATAAAAAATCACATGTTAATATAAAATTTCATTATTATTTTAAATTAACATTTTCTTAACCAAGATCATTAAAAGTATAATAAATTATGTATTCAAACAGATAAAATGGAAAGATAAATTTAATAGGTGATATAATATATTTGGCATTCAAATTTAAAAAAATGAGAGAATTATTTAGATGAAGAAATTGGATATGAAAGAAAATGTGTCATTAGAATTCATGAGAAGATTTCTTAAAACATAGCATTTTATGATGGGAAAAATTAGTCAAATTAATATTTGGATGGGAAAAATATAATTTCCCAAGAATGATGTGAGAAATTTGTATATAATAGTTTTATTAAAAAATTATATAATAATGGAGGATCTTAGTCAAGGAAAATAGTTTATAGCAGAACAAAATAAAACTAAGCCATTAAAAACACTTCCCGAAAAATTCTTAATCAGTTTGACATGTTATAACTTATTATATAATAATTTAACACTCTTTTATCATATATTATTTAATATAATTTATGGTAAATTTTATAATAATTATTAATTTTGATTATTTAAATATACTTTAATTTTTTATTTAATATTAATTATTTTTAATCAGTGGGTTTATCTGTTCTATGATTGTTTTGGTATAACGGTTCCATTTATTACTCCTTTTAAAAAATTTATTCTTCAATATAATGTCAATGTGATTGTAAATATAAATTCAATAATTGTTTAGGATGTTACATGTTAATTTTATGTAACTTTACGGTATGATTCATAAATAAAATAATTAAAACTTGTTTGTTTCGAAATCCTCTATCATAAGAAAGATTGTTTGTTAATATTTAATATTAATAATTATATTAACATTATATAAAAAACTAAAAATTTATCATATAAAAATATCTTATATTACCAAAAATTATGTTTACAAAACAATATATGATAAAAATTAATAGCATCTTTCATTTAGGTGGTTAAACCAACCAGAATAAGAATATTCTATAACTAAATGAATAAATATAATTATAGTAAGATTTTATTATAGTATCGTCATTATAGAATAACAGAAACATAAAAATGTAATTATTATTATATAATATTAGCATTATTTTAAATTTAAAAATATTTTAATATATAATAATTATAACACCATTCGAGTATGTGGTAATATAAACCAAAATGATATCATGTTATATTTACTAAATGATTAAGAACATGCCATTTAATAATGGTAATATTACTTTCACCAAATAGTAATGATTTAAAAAAACATAATAATATATTATTAAATAATATTTATGATGATTTATAAGAATAATACATGGAATAATTGTTGGAGGGTAGAAAATTATTATGTAAAATGTTTTAATCTTCTCTTGGAGTCCTAATTGATTTATAAGGGATTTGGTAAATATCCAGATATCCTAAGATAAAAAACATGAGAAAGGATTATATGGGAATAAAATAATTCAGACTAATAGGGGAGCTATAATTTATAATTTCTTTGGAAGGGGTGGTGGATGTTTATTTTTAAAATTATGGAATTATTTGTATGGATAATTCCACTTTTAACGTTTTTAAACATTACCACGGTGTGAGAATATTATCATGTAAAATTATTTCTATTGCAACAGATAATTTTGAAATTAAATCATAAAATTTATTATTGTAATTACAAATATAGTAAATGAATTACAATATTTAATTTCTTTTTTTTTTTGTAAAATTTAATTTTAATATATAGGTACACACAAACAACAAAATACAGTTTTATGAAAAATTATCTTTCAGAGAATAAAAATGAATTTTCTCTAAAATCAATAATAGAAACGATTCTAATGGGTCTTATTGGATAATTAATAAAATTAGATATTTGAATTAAAAACTATAATAACTGAATGTATCCTTATAATTATATGATTAAATAAAAGGATTATAAACAATTATTTAATTAGAATAAAACTCTACTTATGTTCTCAATTGTTAAAAATATATTTATAAATGGAAGATAATGTTTTTAAATAATTAATGTTAGAAATTTTAATAGATTTTATTTAAAAAAATAATAAATATTTAAATCATTTATATATCATGATAATGTATTAAAATCTATTGTACTTACAAAAATTGTTTTTTCATTATTCTCCAAAAAAATTGCAAAAAATATAGAAAATTAGCACTAAGATAATTTTTAGATGATGAATCCAATGATTAATTTAATTTTTTCATACTTATATTCTATTATTTTTTATTTTTAAAATTAAATGGACGTATAACATATAATGAAAGACAATTTTAATAGGAAACAAATTTATCAAATATTAACAATTTTATCATAATTTCCAATTAAAAAAATTGATCGTTATAAAATATTTATAACAATAATTAAATAATAAAATATATAGTTTCTTAAAATGAAAATTCATAGTTCATAAAAAAAATTATAAAATATGTTTTAAGAAAAAAATAAATTTTTCCTTATTACATGCCTAGTAATAACAAGGGAAAGATTATAAATTTATTTCTTTGTTTATATTATCAATATATTTAATTAGACTAATTATTTATTACTGAATGATATTATAAGGTTAAAAAACCCAACACTTTTAGAAAAATAATGATTTGGAAAATATCTATTTTATATTAAATGATATTGTCCCAAATACAATTAAAATTATATATTTATATTATAATCATTTAATTTTTACAGTTAATTGATATTAAAAAAAATTTGATTTTATATTGTATTTATTTTATATTAATTATTTTAACAGATAATAATATAAAGTTATATTTTTTTATTAAATATAATATTGTGATGGATCAATCTATTATAAATGAATTTCCTTTACAATTAGTTAAAATTAGTATTAACAAAAGATTTTTTAGACAATGCATGAACGTATTCTGTTGTTTTAAAGAATTATATGTTATATAATGCTATATTAAAAAGACTTTTAGAGTCATCATCATTGATATAAAATTATTTATATAATTATCTTATGATTAGTGTATATTAAGGATTATGATAATGTCTAACTCACACAGATAATGGATATGATGGTATCGAATAGTAGGACCATTCCCTATGATGCATATTTATTATAACTTATGAGGTTGATAGAATTACTAATATTTTCCCTTGAAAATCCCTATAGGAGTTTCAATAACTAAATTATGAGTGAAACCATTTACATGGGAACTTTAATCTCATCAAGATCACAACCGAAACCATGTTTGTTTAACCAGTCCAAGAGAATGTCACCGTCACACACCTTACCAAAAAGTCATTTTATGGTATAATGAAGGGATATGTATCTAAATAATAAGACTACGATTTTTTTTATTTTTTAATATGAATATATTTATCATTTATGAATTTATAATGATTTAATAAGAACTTTGATAAGAACTATTTTTTCATACAACAAAGAAAATAATGCAATTTTCAGAATTTATAGCGTCCATCCACACACTCTGTTTGATGAATTGATGAAAATTTTAAATAGATTATATATTAATAAAATAATTTTATTAAATAATATTTATAATTATAAATTTAAAAACAAGTTTTTTTATGTCTAGTGTAATTTATATAATTGTCTAAAAATAGATGCTGTAAAGAAATCAATATATTTTCAATTAATAGAGATTTTTGATTTAAAATTCTGAAGTCTAATATTTAGAGAACTATTTTGATAAAAGTAATTTTATTTCATAAATCAAAATATAAAAATTATCCAAAAGTGAATTTTTTAAACAAACAATACGATAGGCATATTTTTGTGTAAATATTTAATTTGACATTATTATATATTACGTGTTATGAAATCATAGAATAGAAATGTGATGTAATAAATAATTTAAATGGTGTCTAAGAAGAAAATATTTTTTCTACTTTAATTTTTTTAATTAATTTTATAAATTTTTAATGAATTCTCCAAAAGATATATTATATTGTATGATTTTAAAATATTTTTTTATAAAAATGACTCACATCCACAAAACTAAAGACACTATTATAATTTTTTGGCTCATAGAATTGTAGAATAATCATATTAACATCTCTTTTTTTGAAACCATGGGAAAAATAAATGTATGTTTATTTATTTTGATTACATTTACATATAGATTATAAAACCAATGTTTCGAAATTAATAATTTAATATCCTCCCTTTTCCATACAAACCCACCCATCATTGCATTAAACATAATTAAAAACTCTTAAATCATGATATTAATATACCCTTACATATCTGGATCCCTCTAAAGGATCCTCGATATTCATTATAAGCTCCTCCCATGCTTTTAGAATCCCCTTATCAAGGATATAAATCCTCTCCTTCTTATATATATTCATAAACCTTTTTTATGTCATGCCTTTTTATTTCCAAAATTTCAAGTTGGGACATGTTTTTACAAATACCAATTATTTTTTTTATGATTCTCATGTAATGAACAACCCGTTTCTATCTCATTCACTGATTCTATAATCCTTTATATACACATGTTATACATCAAAAATGATCTTGAGATTTTCCATGCCAAACATTAATATATTAAAGCCCTAGAACAATTTCGACTCAATAGTATTCACTTAGTTGTAATCATCCTTATGTGATTGGGAATTTAAATGTAATTAACCTTTATTCATTAATATTTTGGTAAATATTTATTACATATATCGTTATGTTGTGTATCATCCCATCCGGGGTACCACACTCTACTGCCCTGAGCCGGTTCACCCCATGACCTTAGGTGCTCCTCTCCATTGGATAGAGGCTAAAAACTAAGAAATATGGTCTAATGTCAATCATGGGGACACTATAACCTATTTTGTATTTTAAAATATTAATAAAAATGCAAAAATAAATAACAAAGAGCATAATCATTTATATATCCATAGAAAAAACAATGTCTCAATATGACGAAAACTATAAATACAATTCCAAAACTTTATAGTTGATATGTTATGGAAAATTATGTCCTCTGTGTCAAAATGTAAACCCATAATTATGGATAATGGAAACTCTTAAACGGGGTACAAACCACGTCTATTTCCCTTACCCATTCACCATCATAACTCATCCATCTAACATTGATCATTTACCCTTAACCAGTCGAGAAAGAAAAATGAATATTTCCATGATGATCAGGAAGACTGATAAGAGTGTGATTACTACTCAGTAGGCCACCACCAAAGACGTCTAAACAAATCTATCCAATAATAGTTTATTTATTCATATAAATAATAAATTAAATTTAATTACATAACTAGTTAATATTTATACAATTATCCATTATTTATCTGCACAACCCCTCTGGTTCTTGAAGACACCTGAACCATAATACCTTCTTCGGCTCGTGATGGAGTTTGATCAATCCCAAATGTATGTCATAATCATTAATGTACATTTCAAAATTCCTTATCACAAATAATATTTCATAAAATTAATAAATCCTATAAATCATTCTAGAATGAGTAACGTTCACTATGATCTATAACCTCCATAGTATAAAGTGAGTAAAACAAAATGAATCATAAAATACCATGGAAAATAGGTTCTCTCTCATAGGATTTTCCATTGAAATCTCACACAGTTCTTCAATAAAAAATAAAGAGCTCATATAGTTTTCTTTCCTTAAGGATCACATAGTCCTTATGTAAACATTATTATAAGATCTCTTGGTCTTCTTTTGATAAGGCTCACATTGTCCTTATGTAAACAATATTGGAATCTATCCTAGTCTTCTACCTTAAATCTCATTCTCACACCCCAGTTATCCCATGAGCTTCTATATTCCATAGTTTTCCAAATGATTTCCAATTTATACAAATATAACATTAACTAATTCAAAATTAAATAATCATATCAAAACCTTTAAATAATTAAACAATTAATTTGTTATTCAATCTCTGCTAATTAAATATAAAATTAATAAAGTACCCCAATTTCTTTAAATTAATTCACCAGATAATTATTCACAACTCATTTCCATTAATTAACCAAACTATTAATAAATCACAACAATTTAATTAATTAACTTGCATAACTAAATAATAATCACAATCCACTCAATTAATTCATTAATTAATCAATCACTTCAACTCCGCTAATTAATCAAACATATAATTAACTAAATACATTACATCAATTAATTAACCAGATAATTGATGTGGAGATGATTTCTACTCAGGATTATAGTCAGCCATGCAGCACTGTTATACAAGTTCATTAGGATGATGAGGCTGTTCAAGAGGTCATGTCAATGAAATGGAGGTGACAACGTCACTCGGCCTCTCTTGGGGGATCGTGAAGGATAAGGTAGTACAAAAGAAGGTAATTGTATCTCTTATTTTTGTGTGTTTCTTTTTTCACATTATGAACATTTTTCCAAATTCTTTCTTGTTCTCTTACTGTTTTTAATAAATTTTGGGGCCATTGATTTAACCATCCATGGCTAATCTATCTTGATCTATATCAATAATTATTTTACATTTTCACTACATGAAATAAAATAAGCAATTCACAAATTAATTATTCACCATTTATAATTCATAATTTAGATAATTAACTTAACAATTAACTATCCACCAATTCGATTACTAATTCAACAATTATTCTATCACATAAATAAACTTAATTTATTATCATATTAAATAAGCACATAAATTCCATTAATTGCATCATAAAATAATTAATTAATATTCGGGAAATCAAAAATCAAATAAATAATTACCCAATTATTTTTCTCCTTAAATTATCAATACATGATAATTAATTCAGATATTATTTATATCAAACCTAAAATTTCAATATATCTTAATTAATATGTGAACTAATTATACAATTCAATCATTTCGATATATGAACAATCCCTATTAATTAATCAAACAGTTAATTAATAAAACTTGTTCATTTTAAATATCTCAAAAATCAACATTAATTAATTAATGAATTAATAAATATTATTCTTTAAATTGCATCATCACAACTATCCTCATTAATTAATTCACTGATTAATTAATCTTACTCATTCAATTATTTCAAATAAAAAATCTCCATTAATTAACTCTCCAATTAATAATTCTGTTTATTTAATTAAACAATTAAATAATATCATGACTCCCATTAGTCAATTCATTAAAAATTTAAACCATCTATTTAATTCAAAAATAAAATAATCACATAAATTACTTTAATTTTCAATCAATTAATTAATCATTTTCATTAATTAAACAATTAAATAATCACAAAACACCCGTTAATTAATTTATCAATTATTTAATCAATTTATATAATTTAATAAATAAATAATCACATTAATACTATTAATTGATTAATCATTTAATTAATTATTTTATTTATTTCAAAAATTAAATAATAACATAACTCTCATTAATTAATTCATTAATAAATTAATCCATTTATTTAATTCAACAATTAAATGATCACCTAAATATCTTTAATTAATTCCTTATTTAATTAACACATTTATTTAAATCATTAATTAAATAACAACATAACTCTCATTAACTAATTGTATGATTAATTAATCAACTTATTTAATTCCACAATTAAATAATCACATAATTCCCATTATTTATTTTATCAATTAAATAATTCATTTAAATAATTAATTAATTAAATAATCACATTACTCTAATTAATTAAATTGTTGATTAATTAATTCAAACCCACAATCACAAAAAAAACAAACATAATTAATTCATCAATTAATAATTCCAACTTAATGAAATAAATAACCCCAGGCAATTCCTAAATAAAGTGTTATATATTAATCAATTCAATCAACTTAATTAATCCTTCAATTAATTGTTCTATCTCTACCAATTTAATAGTCATAACTATATCATAGAATTAATTCAACAATTAGTTGTCCCCATTCAACAACTTCAGTATAAAAATAATTAATTCGTTAAATAATTATTCAATTGCAACAGTCTCTATATCTGTACAATTAATGCATCAATTAATTATCCAAATCAGAAATTCATAAAATCCTAATTAATTTACCAATTAATTTTTCATGATCTAAAATCCCAATATCATAATTTCACATTTCCCAAAATTAATTAATTAACTAAATTAAAAACTTTAATAAAAAAATGTGATTACTAAACATCCTATTGGAATTCTATAATTACATACACATAATTGTATTCAAGAATAGGGTATTTTTATTTTAGACCAACTACCTCATGAAATTTGATGATTGTTCGCTAATGGAAATCCCCTTCTTGAAGAACATCAACCTATAATGCGATGATATACACTTTGTAGATCCAAAACATGGGATGTGCGTGGATGGTTTTTCGATCGAAGAAAGTTGGGCACATAGGATCTTCAGTCCATGGAAGAGGTGTGAGGAGGATCTTCAGTCAAAGGCTATAGTGTGCCAAGGAGTATTGGTATATGAAAGATGTGTATGGAGGCTTTTCAATGGAGTGGAGTTTTCCACGAAAGACCTATGATGGATAGGGGAGGTCCATCTATAGTTTTAGGTGATGTAGGTAGGTCTAAACATATTCCCCCTTGTATTATATTATTCCACTAAAGTATTGTCAATGCTATTGTAAAAAATCACATTGCAATGTATTAAAAATTGTGTATTGGGATTCCATGGCATGTTGAAACATGGGGAAAATAGTTACAGGGGCTGTAATATACTTTTATGACATATAGAAACATATAAAGAACTAATTTTGTGACATGTTGACACGTGGTAAAAAAATACATACAGAGGATGTAAATTTTTGATGTTATGAGTTAATTGAAGCTATGAATTAAATTCACATAGACTACACAAAACAATTCAAATAATGACATGGGACCATAATGTGTATTTTCTATAGATCTTGAACACACCACTTAATTGTGTTAGACCCCTAGAAAAGAAGGGATCATACAATCTCTCCTCCTTATAATAGTCTTTCATTGACATGTACTCCAAAGAACCTCTACGATTATGAGTCGATGAATGTCAGACCACTATTCGATATTATCAATTTCTCTCTCCCATGTTTCTTCCTTAACTAATTCATGTTTCCATAATACACAAACATATAGTGAAATATTTCACCACAATACTATCTCATAGTGACTCGACACAGGTTTTAGATGTCCTTCAATGGACGCATCGGTCTAAATATCAACTTCCAAAAATACCTGATGCATTTCCCAAATCATTGTTCCCAAAAACTGAAAGAACAGAAACCAACATTAGTACGTATACTTTCAATCAAAATCATCTTGGAAAATATGTATATCAACTATCTATATGGCCCACGTCACATTTCCCCATGGAATTTAAACATTCTCCGCACATTTTCCTCATTGCGATTGGGATACCACCTCTTCAAAACAAGGTTTTACTCTATGAACCAACTATTTAAATATTTCTCTCCAAATAAGAAGCCTAATTAACACCAATTTTTCAAGAAACAAAACCACCAAGGTGTTGACCAACCTCTTTTCAATCTTAAGAACCTCATGTGTAAATAATCGATGACATACCATACTTTATTCAACTCCACCAGTACTGTTTCATAAAAACAATCTTCATGGGTCCTCATATCAATCCAAATAACATTTAGATGGCTAGGAATAAGGTTGAATCATCATTAGTGTATTTGGGAAGATTTCATTATAGGGTCATGATCATTACTTAACTAAAAATACGGTAACAAGTCTTAGATGAACACCCCTACCTCCATCCCTGAAGTTACCTACCACTCTAGAAAAATAGTAACTAATCAAATGTCTCAAGATTTCGTACCTCACATCATCTTACCACACCAATATAAAACCAGATAGTCCCTCTCACAACCCATAAATGATTACACAAATAAAGGCATTCTCAGTACCAAAACATACCCGCATCAATGGGAAAATAAACAATACAATGGATATTTACTTCACAACATTTGAATAGTTAACAAGATGTATTTACACATAACCATATCATGTCTTTTATACTTTATCCTTCCACTATGTCAAAACTAAGGCACCATCACAACCTTCATCCATCCAAAACCTCGGTTCTGGATAGCAAGGGTAAACACATTATCATTAAATAAGTTTCTCACTAAGACATCCATTTATTCATATGTTGAATAATTTCACAATATTTCTCATTTTTTTAGGAACCACTTTAATTATTTTTTTATCAGAATGGAAAATAGTTCATGTTCAAAAAATTACCCATAACCCATTTCCCCATGCATTTCTATAGTGATACATGTCACAAAGTTATCTTGAGTGCCTATAAAGATGCATGCAGACTCAACTCCAGTATCGTTCAAGTCCATTAGTCCATCTCAAAAAATCATAGAACCAATTATCAAATCACAAAACAAGTGCATCACCTATGTTTTAATAATATTCAACAATAATTTAAAATAGTAATAACAATAATCCCACCATGGGTACTTTGTTTCTTCCCCGTACATGGGTAGCTACTCACATGCACATGATCATGACCAGTCCCCTACCCTTATTAGTCATCTGTCTACCTTTCCAAATAATTAAGACAAATGATTACGAAAATAGAAAATTCCATTGATACCACTTTATAATGTCCCATCTCGGGTGCCACACCTCAGTGCCTTGAGTTGGTTCACCAAATGACTGTAGGCTCGCCTCCTCGTATTCTAGAGGGTGCCACCAAGTAGCGGGGGTATAATATAAATCATGTGGAGACTAAACCCTATTTTTTATTTTATCAGAGTAATACACAAGAAGATATGAATAAACTATAGTGGAATAATACATATGTTTATATATCCATAGGAAAAACCAATATAATAAGATGACCAAAACTAGAAATACAATGTCAACACTAAACAGTATATATATCATAAAAAACTTTGTGAAGTGTCAAAAATGAAAACTCAAAAGCAAAGAAACTGAAAAATCCCAAGGGGGTCCTAAACCATATATGGTTTCCTTGAACATGATCTATCCCATCTCATACATCTAACACTTGGCATTTTACATTAACATGCCCAGAAAAAATATGTCAATTTTGGAATTGATCAGGTAGCCTGAATATGGTGTGATTACAACTCAGTAGGCTACCACCAAAATCATCTAAATAAATAGTAAATAATATTTTATATAGTCATAAAATTAATAAAATACAACTAATAATGACAATTGTTTACATTTATTCAGTTATCCGTTATTTATCCTCTTACACAATCGTGGTCCTGAGGAAACCCAAACATCAATACCTTCTTCATATCATGAAAGAGTCTAGTATATCCCATAGGGATTTCATAATCATGAATGTAAATTTTACACTTACTCATTAAAAATAAAATTTCATAAAATGTGTAAAGCATGAAAATCAGTCTAGAATGAGTAATTTACACTATGGGATCTAACCTCACATGTCTAAATTGAGTAATTAAAAATGAAGCATAAATGCTTCGAAGGAAAAATAGGAAAGCTCTCATGGTAATTTCACCTCATATGCTCACATGTTATGTCAACATACAATTAGATGCTCACACATGTTTATTACCTTAAGGATCACATGGTCCTTAAGTAAACGGAACTATTAGCTCACATATTCTTTTTCCCATAAGGCTCACATGGTCCTTATGTAAATAGTATTAGAAGCTCTCCTAGTTGACTCTTTTAAATCTCATTCTCACACCCTAGTTATACCATGTGTCACTCCATGGCAAAATTATCACAACCATTTCCCATTTCACAAAACATTCTATTAAGTAGTTCATAATTAATTAATCATAAAAAACCATTATATTAAATCAACAATAAATTGGATATTCCATCTCCATTAATTAATTAAATAATTAATCAACTACCCTAATTTCCAATAAATAATTCATCATTAATTAATCACAACCAATTATCATTAATTAACCAAATAATTAATTAATCACATCAATTTCATTTATTAATTTCTATTATTAATTAATCATAATAATCCCTTCAATTAATTCATCAATTAATTATTCACATAAACTACATTAATTAATTTTCCAATTAACTAACAACATCCATTCCATTAATTAACTCCCTAATTAATTAATCAAATCCCATTTAAATGAATTTATCCAACAATTAATTAATCATGTCAATTTTATAAATTAATTTCCATAATTAATTAATCATAAAAATCCTTTCAATTAATTCATAAGATAATTTTTCACATATACTCTGTTAATTATTTCTAAAATTAATTAACAATATCAATTCTGTTAATTAATTTAGAAAATAATTCATAAATTTACAACTCGACATCAAATAAATAATTCCCCAATTAATTAGTCAAAATTTATTATTCAGTAATTCGATAATTATCTCAATAATTAATTATCCTTCAATTCCAATACTAATTCATCTACTAGTTTTTCACATAAATACCCTTAATTAAATCTAAAACTAATTAAGAACACCAATCACATTAATTAATTCATCAATTAATTAATCAAATATAAGAAAATAAAAAATCCCTTAATTAATGCAGTTACTAATTATCTCATTCAAAATCTCAATACATCATAATAAATTCCACAATTAATTTTATATGTTCTCAATTGTCAATATCTCATAATTAATTCATCAATTAATTAACAACTTCTATTAATTTAAAATCCCAACAATCCGCATTAATTAATTCACAAATTAATTAATCCAATTCATTCAAATCGACCATCACAGTAATTCTCATTATTTGATTCACTAATTAATTAATTTAGCTCATTATATTGCACCATCACAACAATCCTCCTTAATTATTTCACTAATTAATTAATCTAACGCATTAAATTTCATCAACACGACAATATCCATTAATTAATTCACTAATTAATTAATCCCTCTAATTAATTAATTAATTAATTAATCACATGACTCTAATTTTTTAATTTAGAAATTAGTTAATCCATTTACGTAATTAGATAATTATATAATCACATAAAATTCATTAATTAACTACATTTAATTAATCCTATTATTTAATTCATCATTTAAATCATTATATAACTCCCATTAATTAATTCATCAATTAATTATTCCATTTTTTAATTCAATAATTAAATAATTTCATTACTCCCATTAATTAATTCATCAATTAATTAAACCATTTACATGAATCAATAATATAATATTCACATTAATGTCATTAATTAGTTCATCAATTAGTTAATCCACTTATTTTATTCAAAAGTTAAATAATCATAGAACTCTCATTAATTAATTTATCCATTAATTAATAAATTTTTATAATTTATCAACTAAATAATAACATGACTCTCATTAATTAATTTGTCAATTAATAAATCCATTAACTTAATTCGAAAAATTATTATTCAAATAACTCCCATTAATTAATTAAACAATTTATTACTCCATTTATTTATCTTAATAATAAAATAATCGCATAACTGTTATTAATTATTTCCATGATTAATTAATTCAAACACAAAATTATAAAAACGAACATGATTAAATCATCAATAAATTATTCCAACATAATAAAATGAATTACCTCAATTAATTATATATTTAATTTTTATATCATAATCAATTTAATATACCAAATTAATTCATCAATTAATTATTCCATATCCACCAAATTTAATAATCAAAAAAATCTATCTTAATTAATTCTATAATTAATTATCACCATTCAAGAACATCAATATAATAATAATTAATCCATTAATTAATTATTAAAATTCAACAATATTTATTTATCCATAATTATTTCATCAAAAATTATCCAAATCACAATTTCATAATCTCATAAATTAATTTACCAATTATTCAGTCATGATCTAAAATCTAAATATCCCAACTTCACATTTCCCTTAATTAGTTAATTCACCAAAATTATTTATTTAGTAAACATATGAAATTACTAAACATCAAAAAGTAATTATAAATTTGCATACAAATATTTTTATTAATACTATGAGATTAAAATTTTACACTACCTACCTCAAGAACGGTTATGAATGTTCGCCAATGAAATCCCTAATTTGAAGTAGATTAACCGAGAACATGATAATCAATGCAGTTTAGATTTGTAACCCTGTAGGTATCCAAAGGGTCATCTATTATAGAAAGTGGTGTATGTAGGGGCCTATGTACAAGGTAGAGGTGCACAGAGGAGCTTCATTACAATACTGAGATGCATTGATGAATTTCAATCTGTGGCAGAGGTGCGTGGAGGCTCTAAAGTAGAGATGATAGTTCTATAGAAGACTTATAGAGGAGAGGGGGAGCCTGTTTAGGTTTAGGTGGCACTGGTTGGTCTATACATGAGCCTCACTTTTTCACTATTTTCAACTAATATCCCATCTCAACCATTATAAAAAAATACATTAAAAATAATTACACATAGTGTAATTTGATTTCATGAGATGTTGATACGTGGTAAAGGATGGTTATAGGTGGTGTATTCTTCATTCATGACATGTCATCATGTGGAAAAAACTTCATTTGCAACATGTTGACATTTTTTGAAAAAATAATAATAGGGGGTATAAATTATTTAATATGTGAATTAATTCAATTCATAGGGTCTACCCAAAACAATCACATCATTAATTGGGTCCATAATGTGGTTTTGTTTTGGTGACAAAAATCCCCACTTAATCCTCTCTCACCCCTTGAAAATATGGGATCTTTCAAGTTGTATGATCTATTGGAACACTTATTCATGTACATGATATGATAGTGATGGGTGGTTCGGAAATTATTTATCTATCTAATAAATTGGGTAATGTTTTTATCTCATGACATTCAAAGTATGTTGCAAGTGAGGTTTTGCTAATAAAACATTACCATGTTGTCTCGATGGTTATCCATGAGTTATGTTTATGATGGCATGTATTATGTTCTTTTTTCATTCATATGCTTCTTTATGTTTTCCTGTATTATAAACCCACATTATTCATGATTAAAATTCTTAACCCTCTTATGATACATTGATACAACTCTTGTATCACACGTACTAACTTTTTTTTTGTTATTATTTAGTTATTCTATTATTGGACATTATAGATCACTCATTTCTTATTTATGTCCCCATGTAATCCCATTTAGTTTTATATTATCTAATGAATATAAGGGAACACTTAATATTTTTTAATTTATGATTTTATACCAACTTTAATGTTAATTTTTTATATATCTAATTTCCCAAAGGCACTTGGCCTCAGGATCTTTTGTGGTTGTATTAAGTCAATTATTTTGAAATGAATCATGTAAAAAAATATTAATGATATTTGTTTTCATAGTTGGTATCATATAAAATGATTTTTAATTTGTGGATTAAGATTAAAAAAATCTCGTGAAATCCATAGGGATAATACTACACATAGGAAAATATGTCTATATTTTGGTAATGTATAACTTATGTGGGTTCCAAGAAAATATATCCATGGATGGAGACTACAAGTGGGTGTGGATTTGTAATAGATGTACCTAGGTTAATAACCCTAAAAGGGTCCATTGATCTAGGCTTGAGCATCACTTTGTGCATTGAAATGGGTATTGTTGTGCACCTATGTTGAAAATATTCAGGTATATGAAATAGTGAATTTCCCAAGCTCCTTGTGAACCATTGTTATGGGTATAAAAATGGCTAAAAGTTTATAAGTTAGGAAATAAATCCTGGATAACATACATTTAAACCTACAAGTCACTATTTTAACAATTTATGCCATTTACGAGCTATTCGATTAGTATTTATAGATTCACATTTACATCTTTAATAGATTAGAAATCAATATCTCTAATTTTCCATTTTTTCAATAAATTTAGAGAAATATTATAAACTCTGTTAAAAACGAATTTGAGGGGAAATGCGATGAATGTCCAAAAAATATTTCCAGCCCTATCGGAGAAGGAATCCTGAACTTTGTGACAATACATTTCCAATTGAATAAGGTTTTGGATAGAAACCTAATCAATAGGAATGACTAAATCCCCCTAAAAATGATCAATTAACAGTTTAGAATATTATGTGACGAAGACCTATAACATTATATTGATCTTATAATCCCTTATTTATGGATTAAGGGATCATCTATATTGATCTTATATTATATATCCTCCAATGATCTTGAAAATGATAAGATCATGTTTTATGTTTATCGTATGGCGGGAGAATATGATCAATGGATGAAATCAGTAAACAAATGAAGCACGATGCCAATATAGAAGCAATGGTGTTGAAGGAATTATATAATATGTTTTTGAGAAATATTTTCCTCACGATCTCCAACTAAAAATGGGTAGTGATTTCTATAAAATTAGGTAAAATGATGATGCATATAATAGGGAATATGATTAAAACCACACAAGGCATGCATGACACACCTCATCTTTTTTATCTCAATTAAAAGATTAGTTTGACAATTTCATTGGTTGGATAATTTCATTTCTATATAAAGAATTGGTAATTCAGGACTTTGAATACTGTTATGAAATTGATTTATGTACCTTAAAAGTATAAATAGAGATCATTGAATCTGAAGGTCCTCATGGGTTAGGAGATATATTGTGAACATTGGATTTTAATATTCATGATGTGATAGAATAATGACATTGGGGTAACAAATCCCATCATAAAATTTTTCAAAATCACCAGAAGAAGAATCATTGTAATTTACTAAGGGGTAAAAGTAAAATATGTTGTTTTTGTAAGTAAGGGAACCTATGTAGAGATTTCTAAGTGGAGAGACCACCAATGTGATGGAAGAACGAAATACTCCATTCGACCATCATCCTGTCATCCAATGTTTCAAATGAAACTAACAAGGACACTATGTACATCAATAATATTATACAAGGGTTGTTAATGATAACTTAAAAAAATCACTAAGGTATTTATATCAATGGGATAATATTCCATCACTACTGCTGAGGTGAATCATGATAATTAAATGTCGATTGGTATGCCAGTTATTCATTCAAGGAATGTAAACCTAAAATTTAATTATGTTTCTATGAATTCTACCATATCCTAGAAGTCTAGTATAACAATTAAAACAACACTTCAAAGCATGGAATTCAAGTTATCAGGGAAGATGTGTAATGGGTCTGGTGTTGCATCATAGGGGTATAACTCATCCCATGAACAAATTTGTGAGTTGAATTTCAAAAAAAAAATTATACTCCCAGCAGTATAATTTGATTTTATTCTATGCATGGATTGGTTTTCTTTGTATAGGTCCAAAATAAAATTATTGATAGAAGGAAATTAATTATCATATTGAAAATTGACCTCTAATTATATACAACTTCAAGTGGATGATGTATCTTTATTGGTAAAAAAATCTCAAGAATGTATATTATTTCAAATCAACTATGAATATCTATATCAAATTATTCAGACTAAAGAATATATCATTCCTAATTACATCCACACTATAGTGGAATTTTAATATGTGGTTCCTAATAAATTGGATGGTCTTTCTCCTAGTCCTGAGGTCGAGTTCTCAATTGAGATCTAACCATGAACTTTTAAAACATCTAGGAATCCATATAGAATGGCCATTATTAAACATCAGGAGCAGAAAAAGAAATTATATGAGAATTTGGTTAAATGTTTTCTATTTCCAAGTGTGTGACCATGGGGTTCATTGGTCCACTTCGTCAATAATAAAAATGTTTCAATGGGCATGTAAAATGATTATCATGATCTCAACAGGATCATAATAAAGAACAAGTATCATCTTCCACAGACTTACGAATTTTTTGATCTGTTATATAGAGTCTTTTAATTCTCTAAGGTATATCATTGTTTGGGATATTATCAACTAAATGTGAATAAGGAGGATATATCAGTGACTAATTTTCATAAAAGTTACATTCACCACATGTTTATAGAAATTCCATTCAGACTCACTAGTGATCTATCAATCTTTGTGGACATAACAAAGATATTCATCTGGGATTACCTCAAAAATGATGGATTTATTAATAGATGATATTTTTTTTATACTCCATAAGTAATGAGGAATATATGAAGTATTTAAATTACTATATTTATGACTACAGATATGGGTAATTTATCTTCAAAGTATAGTAATTGTGTGTTTTTATTGGAGAACATAACTTTTTTAGGGGTATGTGATCACTAAAAAGGGGATATTTATGGGTATTCCAAAAATTGTGGTGATTGAAGTGTGTCCTAAATTAACATATTTTTTGTAAATCTATATTTTTTCAGTGTTAAATGGGTACTATTATTAATTTTTGTTTATATTATAATGATTTTTAATCCCACTAACTGTACATAATCCAAATAGAGTCAAGTTTGTCTAGACTCATGACAGTTGAGAAAAAATTAATGATATTAAGAATGGGCTAATCATCTCTCATGTACTCACATATACCACCAGGGGGAAAGAATTAATTATATATAATGATGCATTAAAAAAAGGAATGGGTTTTTTAATCATGATAGAGGAAAATTTGATAGTCTATTCCTATGGACAATTAAAGATTCATGAGCTAAAATACCAATATCATGATCTAGATAAAAAATAGTGATCTTTTCATTGAATATTTGGTGACATTACCTCTATAGAGAAACATTTAACATATATACAGGTCAAAAAATCCTCAGATACATATTTACATAAAAATAACTTATTATTCACCAATGAAGGTGGTTATATATGATCGTGGATTATAATTTTAAAATCCATTCCCATCTTATCAAGGAAAACAATGTGGTGGATGATCTCTATAGAAATGATCCTAGAACCCTTTCCATGATGAGAATTGAAAGGGATAATTTATTTATTGACCTGATAAGGATGGATATGGGAATAATAAAAGGATATTTATCATAACTTTTTCATATAACATCTTATCCATATATTATTGGGAAGATCAAGGAATCATATATTGATGTTATGTTACTACAGAAGAGGGTAGTGAATACTCCAAGGTTCAAATTATCTAAGTAATGAGTTTTAAGGTTTCGATCATAGATATGTTTCCCATAAAAATAGTAAAAATTTAGGGAACTTCTAGATGATGTGCATTGATAATACTTCTCTATTTGGAAGGGAAGCACCAAAATTATAGAGATATAAAGAAAAAATTTTGGTGTGAAAGAATAAATATGGATATTGTGGAATATTTATCTCATTGATTGGTATAACGATAATGATACTTTGAACAAAATAAGTATAAGTGTGTGTTTCAACCTTCTCACAAACTAGTATTAAAATGGAAAAACATAACCATAGATATTGTTATATGAATCCCCATGACACCTAAAGATAATAACACGATATGAGTTATAGTTGATATCTAGAAAATTTTAGCACATTTTATCATAATAAATGATGATTTGACTATTGAATACTATCAAAGATATGTATAATGGAATTGATAAGTCTACATGGACTTATTATATCTATTTTATCTATTAGATATCCAATATTCACCTTGAGGATTTAGATAATCCATTAACAAACATTGGATATAGAAATGAGCTTCAACACTGTTTATCACCCTTTGACAGAGGGTTAGTACAAAAGGACCATTCAAACTATGGAGGATTTGATGAGATATTGTTTAGTAGATTTCCAAGGATTTTGGGACCCACAACTTCTCTAAGCGCAGTTTTATATAACAACAGATTACAATCAAGCATTAAAATATAACCATACAATGATCTTTATGGGAGTGGTTTCAGACTATGAAATGCTGGGATAAAGTTGTAGAGTGGAATCTGATGAGAGCATATCTATTCATATAAATGGTAGATAAGGTTCAACTGTTCATTTCCATTTGAAATCCAAACAATCTAGATAGAACATATATTAAGGAAATCATTTACAAAACAAAGAGTTTGAGGTGAAAGATAAACTTTACTTTCATATATATCCATTGAATAATGTAATGTGATTTAGGAATAATGTAAATCATAGTCTTAGATACATTTTACCCTTTGGGATCCATGAAATATTTGGAGTGGTGGCCTATTGGATAACGCTACAGCCTAACCTATATCATGTGCATGATGTGTTCCATGCATCCATATTGATGTTTTACCTACCATAACCCTCATATGTAATGAATATAGAGGTAGTTACATTAGAGAATGATCAATCAAGGTATGAACAACTATGAAATATTTAAGATCACAGAGACAAATTTTTACAAAATAATATAAACCCCTAGGAAAAAGTGTTGTGGTGAAATCACATGTTTGAGGAAGAGACATGGTAACTAGAGGAGGTAATGAAATAGAAGTACCCTCATCTAATTTAGCGTATAAAAAGATAACATCCAGGTTGGAATTTGTCATAGGGTAATATTGTAATCAACCTAATATTTGTAAATGAATTTCCCACTTTAAATGAGTAAATTCCTTATTATTAAATGATTTTATAGAAAACATATGAACTACTTTGGTTATTTTAGATAATTATATACTACATCATTTCAAATTTAAAATAATATTAATCATCACAGATATTAAATGTATAGAAATTATGTAGTGATTATATGGTTATTGTATATTAATTGTATGATAATGTCTAAGTGGAAAATAAAAAAGAAGCAATGATATTTAATAGTATGATTGTACCTTATGTAGCCGATTTCTTAAAGATTATAAGGGGATATAACATCAATAATATAATCCCTTAACCAATCCAATTATTGTATTTAACACCTAAATAATGAGAGAAATAACTTATTAGATAATTTTAAACACATTTATATAACTACCCAAACCATGTTCACTGAATGAAACTATAATAGAATCTCAATATCACACACCTTAGCCTTAGGGAATAAACTAGTGTAATAAATTGTTAGGTATCTATAGAATCATAGAATGAATTTTTATATTTTTAAATAATTTTATTTATATTTGGTAACATTATATTGGCTAAATAATAGCTTTGATAAATAAATAGATTCTGATGTGATGAAAAAAAATTATTATCAGTAAATATATAGTTTCAATCAAGAGAATATTTTTTAAAAATACAATAACTATTAAAAAAATAAATTTTTTAAAAATAATATTATTAAATATCACTCATTCAATATAAATTATGATAAAATTTTATCCTGTCAGCTGAAAATATTAAAAGGGTTAGAGAACTAAAATTTCTAAAAAACAAGTACCTTTCTATAAAAGGGGTTCTTAATTAAAGCTTAAAATTCAAAAATTTATAGAATTATTTTTATAAATTTAATATTATTATTGAAATTATCCCTTTCAAATTATTCAGTGGTAAATTTTATAAAAATTCTGAGATACACAAATTTTTGGGAAAAAATTATATTTGGTATAATTATATGGTATGTATTATTACATCCTAAAGTAACCAAAGTGATGTAATAAATAAAATAAAGATTACTTATGAAAAAAAATATTATTTTCCCAATTAAAATTTTTTTTTCAAAGTAATTTTTCAATTTTAGAAACCCTTATTGAATCCATCATAACCAATATTTTATTTTAATGTTTGAAATTCAATTAATTATAAACCCAACTCCCTTTCACATCACAAGGAGAATTTTTTAATGTCTTTGGTTCTTATAATTTTAAAATAAATAAATCCTTCCAAATATAGAAGAAAATTTGTGAAGAACATATGGGAAGGATATTTTGTCTTTACATTATCATATAGAGTCCAAAACCTATGTTTGGAAATTAAAAATGAATTCCCCCTTTATATATAAACCTACACACCCTCTCATTCCTCTTCACTAAACACTCAAGTAGAATTACTTTTATATATGTTTTCCTCTTTTTAGACATCACAAGACGTCAAATCTTTTAATAGGCCTTACCTTACTTTTATAAGTACCCTTTAAAAGTAATTAATCATCATCTTCTCATCATTATTCAAGAACCTCATTTAGGTAATTCCTTTTGAATTCCAATTATTAATGTTCGGATATTTTGTTACACATAACTATTATTATTCTTATGATTCTCAATAAATTATATACTTGTTTCCCCCTCATTTACCTCTTATATAAACCTGTATGTATACCTTTTATGCTACCAAAATGATCCAGTGATTTTCCATGACAAAAAAGTTTATAATGAATACCTATATCTATTTCGTCTAAATCTTCTTTACCAAATTATATTTATACATTATTTATTGGTGATTTATATGTATGTAACTGACACTCCATAATCATGAGGTTAAAATTGATGAAATAGATCCTTATTTTGTGTTATATATGTGGCACACTTATGCGTGTACATAATATTATTGTTATGTGTGGACCGAGACTTATATAGCTCTCTAATGCAGTGGGTAATTTTTTTACTTCAAAAAATTCCTTATAAGATTCTTATGTTGTTATTTTAGTCATATTAATTTATTATTTAATGACAGCAATCCTATACTTTTGTTTATGATATCATTTTTATGTCATTTGTACATTTATATTTTTCCTTTTGGTTAGTATTATATATCACACCTCATTATTCAATATTATGATTCTTACCCCTATTATGATACCTTGATAATCTTAGTGCCTTAAATTTACTTATTTAATTTTTTTATGATTTTGTCTCTTACTAGGATTTATATCCAACCCTTTTCTTAGGTACATCCACAGGTTATTCTATATTTCATTAGTAGATCCTAAAAATAAAACAGTATTTTCCATATTTTTTTAATAATGATTTTGTACCCATGTTTCAGTATAATGTTCTATATTCTTAATATCCCAAATACATTAGGCCTCTCAATATTCTAGGGTTGTATTAAGTGTATCCTTGTATAATAAAGCACTAAAAAATAGTATTAATGATATGAACTGTCATATATATTATGTTTCATTATTTTTTATATCTAATATTTAAATTTTTTATTATTAATACACACTTTCAGTGTAGCTGTTATATAAAAGAATAACTATTGAACATTTTTCCAATGATCATGTTTCCAATGATCATATCACTAAATAAAATATTTATAATATTTAGACTAATGTTATATATATCATATGATTATCCATCCCATTCATATGATTCTTTCTAAAAATTAATATATCTATTTTTGTGACCAATATTATTTTTATAGTTTTGATTATGATTGTGATCTTCATGGTTAAACATGGGGATAATGATTATATGTTTGTTATTTGTATATAATTTTTCATTTAGTTGACTTATATTTATTTTGTGATTTTATTTTTTGTGTATTTATAATGTATTAATGTTTATTTTTAATTATAAACTTTTATCTCAATAAAATGGATCTTGGTTTATTTTAGATCCTAGTTTTTTTAGAAACAAGCTATTAAACATAGTATATATTTAAATATAAATTAATAATAAAATCTAATGTTGTAATATAGGACCCTGAATTGATTGATGAGGGATTGGGTTGTGATGTGGATGCATGACAACACCCTATCACATTGGGTATTGGGTCTAGGTTTTGATAGTGGCTTACATGTTTTCTTTGGATATGGGTTGGGTATTGTAAAGAGTTCATAAGGAGAATATATGGTCCCATCATAGTGCTAAAGTACATATGGATAACCACTGTGGTGGAATGGGTAAAACTTGGTGTCTTGATGGGTGTCTTTAACCCTTCGTCTCTCCTGGTGGACTTTTTAGAATATGAATACATAGAGAGAATTTTTATTTATATATTTTCTTCATCTATACACATGTACATATCAAAACCTGTTAAGGATGACTAGTAAGACCCTAATGAGTTATATTCCCACCCTCTGAACAGGATATGTGGTCGTAACATCCTAGTTGAAGGTATGTATATTTTAATTTTTCAATGTTATACTTCGGGTTTCAAGGAGTGTCACGGTATTTCTATTCTTATGGTAGTTTTTTCAAGACCATGACTACGTACTTCCTGTAGGGTACATTCACACTAGGAAGGTGATTCCTGATGAGAATATTTATTTAGTATTTTGATATGAACTCCATTTTGATCATTAAAATGGTTTTGGATATGAATAATGTTGATATTGTAAATTCTTCAATTGGGATTTATTTATATTGAGATGAAATCTTTATCGCTGTAAATGGAATTCATGTCGTGAATATAGTATTCACGATGTGAATCTATTTCAACCTGTAAGTTTTTATCATGCAACAATTATGAATCCTAAATATTTTTCTATTAAACATCAATAACACAAACCCCTGGTCCTTACATTCGATTCTTGGTGACTCATATCCTTCTGAATCACTTCATTCTGTTCTTCATCTCTCTAGTGGATGTTATCCTTTTCTTTAGGTAAGTGGCTAATATTTTTTATTCATTTCCATTGGATTATGAAAAAAATGTTACAATAAACTTATGTATTCTTTATCCTTATGGAGAAATTTATTTGATACTTTTGAGATAAATTATGTGATCTTCCCTCATTAGATAACCCTCACGTTCGTTGTGGTGTAGTGAGTGTGTTTATTGAAGTATGTGGGATATAACACCTCTTATAAATATTTTTTTTATAGATTTTGATTCTATGATATGGGATTCATTATTTTGGACTCATAGAGGGCATATATTATGTCTATCATCGATTTTTTTATCAAGGGGTTCACTCATGCGGTATCCACTACTCTATATTGTTGTTTTTCTTCAGAATTGATATTGACATCATTTAGGTTCACTATTAGGGTGTTCTTCATCCAATTATAGATATTTTCTAAGGGTTTTAGTGTGAATTAGTCAATGAAAATAATAGGAGTTAATTTTTTACATAACATATTATAATTCTAGGACAGTTCCCCGCTATTATTTTTAATTTTATTGTCCATTATTTATATACCAACATTGAATTAGATAAATTTTTATAGAAATTTTTCTTTGAAATCATTTTAACTATATTTTTGGGAACATAGGAAAATTGAATATATTTACTACATTTTTTATATAATTTTATTTATCATTTATCATTCCATGTCCTCATTAAATCGATAATATTTGTATCATTTATATGGACATTTGATATATAGAACATATTTGGGATCAAACTAAGCCTGTTTAATCCCACCCTTTAGACCCCTTCGATAGTGTGTAGACCTGGTCATGTCTTTTGAAATAGAAATATAAAAGGCACTATAGTGAGGTGGAAAGGATTTATGTCCACTATGTTTGGGAAGCTGCTAGAGAGACGGTGGGTCGTTTCCCACATTTTCACATGTAGTTTTTTTCTTTTTTTAGTTGGCCATTGTTGTTGTAAATTTACTTTTGGGTTTGTTCGGACTAGTTTGAGTAGTATCAACTTAACTATATTCTTTCAGTTGTTGATGATATTTCTTTATTTTTTTTATGATATTTCATTCTATTATTTATATATATTCCATGATGTATTTTTCAGGATTTAAGAAATATCTCTGAATTGTTTTTATTATTATCAAGTGCATGTGACTAGCCCATAAGGATTGGGAACACAATTTGTGTGTGGGTCAGATCTATTTAGATACTTTTTTTTAGGATAGAACATGTTTATTTATAATAAAATAGTGTAAAATGTTCCGTCTTCTTAAATAGTAATTTTTTGGGAAATTTGGTAGTCTAGAGAAAATATTAAGTAGGATGTGATGAGTTCTGAGCCATATCATTCAATGGTGAGAAACAAGAAACCATGGGTTTTTAGATGCAGGTATCTTATGTCATATTATAGATCAGAAGCTCATATTTTATTATGATTTTCTTGATTGAACTGAGATTTACCAATTTCATAGTCATTTCATATATTTTTTTGGGTTTATCGATATACCTTTGAGATGTCTCCCGTAGGTTCCACATGACGGTACAATAAGTACTTCTCATGAGAATCTGATTTTGGATTACAATATTATAATGGCTATAATGATAGTAGATTGTGTTATTTAAATAAATATTCCACAATTTTAAAAAGAGTTGTTGAGGTGAATCTTTGATATTGATGTGAAATAGATCTATTTTTTGACTACTTATGAAAGAAACCACTAGCCATTAAGGGTAAAATGAAACTAAATAGATGGAGGACTGTATGGATATGATTGATTAGGTTTTCAACTTTCTGGATACATATGAGAATGTCAACTTCAAGTGTGCACTTTTCATCTTTAGGGCCCCATAAGAAATTGTGGGATTCCATGTAGTTTACAAATAGGCACTGGGGATTAAACATTAATGGTTTCAAGACCCTATTCATCTAGAAATTCTATCTGGAGTTTATGATGGGGGAAATGAATTTATAGTTCCTTCATTTGGAGAAGGGATAAAATTCTATTTTTGATCCTAGGGTTTGTTCTTTTACCTCCAAATATGTTAAATAATGATCACGTAAAAGATAATAAGTAACTATAGGGTTTTTGATATAATATTATATTGAACATATTTATACTGAATATTTATACCCTTGAGAATATATTAAATAGAGCTATTATGGAATTAATGAACAATATAGGTAGTATAGATATTAAACCCCTTATATTCCACCAAGTGAATGCTTTAGTGGTTCACAATGAATTAAGATGTAGTGTCTTGGGAAATGTAGGAGTGGTAGAGGTGGTTATATGTTGTGGGCCTCCATTTTATCATCAATTATAACCAGTAATGTTCCTCTAAATAGCTATAAGTGTTGAATGGTTGGGAACACCCAGTTTCTATTTTCTATTCCTAAAAATATGTTCATGTTTTTTTAATATCATGGTTTTCTATAATGAATCATTCAAGCTATGTATATACCTCATTGTAGTTAGGGATTTTTGGCTAAAAATGATACTATGCAATATTTAGAACCTTCAAATTATATAGGGGTTCATGAAAAATCCATGGGAGTGAATCAACTTCACAAATTGGAAGAGTGTATATTAGTTGTTTTTATATGTCTATTAATAGTGAGAGTTATTTTCTTTGTTTCATATTCTATATAAACTACTTTATTTGATATAGGTTCATACCTCTCATTTATATATATTCTAATTTATAAAATAAATTCAATTTATATCATTTCCATTTATAAAGTGTTAGTAAAACATCATGGAAATAGGAAAGAGAATGTGTTTCATTGTCCTTATTTTTCTCTATCAATAGATGATTCATATTTATTTCAGGATTTCATTAATCTTTATCTAGATCCATTTGACATCATCACAATGTGGTATTGGAATTTCAATATTGATTTTTACTATCGGTAAATCTCATTCTCTATTTTCAATTAGAGATATAATGTGTTTTAGGGGGAGTAGGATATGAGGTTTGGTGTTTCGAGATGATTCCACTCATAGATTATGAATTTTTTCCATTGCATCAATTTCTCCCAAAATAATTTATTCTAGTGGTCATCTTCCAATGGTTGTTAGAGAAATCACCAATTTTTTCCATGTTGACTTGTTAGATATTATAATATAGCGGTAGTTACATTTTATTTTTCATTTGGTGTTGGGTCCATTGTAAATCTTCATAACCTCTTATCATATGGCACCAACAGAGTTGAATGTTCTCATGATTTAGTTGGATAATCAGATGGATAATGGTATTGTTCACCCTATTTTATCATCGTGGGATGACCTTGTTCTATTTTCCAAGAATTATGATGGTCTTATTTTGTTTTCTGTGGACTATAGGATGTTCAACTAGGATATGGATAAAAATAAGTTTATATTTCCCCAAATTGATGATTCTCTTGATCAATTTAAGTGGGGAAATTGGTTTTTGAATATCGATTTTCAGTCAGGTCTTCATCTATAACGTCCAAAAATATTTATACATATATATTTAATGTTAATATATGAATTTTCATTACATAACATAATAATAAATTCCAAATAAATTTAGTTCTAGGGCCATTAGAAACATGAAAACATTAACAACTTGTTTATATGAGTTCTACATCATTATCACATTAGATCCTCATTACTAGAATCCTTCTTATACATAACATATATATTACCATTCTTCATAATCTAGGGAAAGTAAACATAAGAAAGGATGAGATTAGATTCTCAGTATGGGTAAATAAGGTACATTCAAAAACATATCATGAGAATAATGGTATGGGATCATGATCATAACATTTGGAGACCATACCCTACATATCAGAAATCATAATACTGAGTCATGGAATAAATATTAGAATTTCATATGAAATTAAACCAATGGGAATAAAAAAAGATCCATGAGATCATAAAATTTTCATATGAAATGGAATTTTTGAACACTCAAAATCATATAAAATCATTAAATTACAATTAAAATTTCAATTTTGAGACACTCACAGTTGATTGGGATCATAGTAAAATCCATCATAGTATTTAAGGGTCACTCCCAAGACTATCATTGTGTATTGGGCTCACTTCAAAAGCATTATAGTAGTAATTTATCACTCACCTAACTATCATATAGGCAATAGTCCCTTATTTAACTTGGTTATCTCCCCACTCCAAACTTTTTTGTCTCATAAGATATTTTTCCTTATAACATTCATTGGAAGGAGATATAGGTCACAACTATCATATATTGAAAACCATACATATATGTACCAAAAGGTCATAAAACATACATTGTATCGAGTCCCTTGAAAATAAATGGGATTTATAATCATCTCATTTTAGCATTACCCTTGTAAAGGAAACATGTTACATAATGGTTTCGTTATTTTATCATAAACCATAGAAAAAGAAACATGTTTCACAAGCATTTTACCATGGAATAACTTGGGGAAGAGGAATGAGTTTCATTGAAATCTTTTCTTAATAACAATAAACCATCTATATAAAAAATAAATTTTCAACCAGTTGATCATATTTTAAATAAATATTAAGTTTCATCTAAATCCCAACAATCCTTGTTTCGAAAATCCAATTAAGAGTAATTTCAAAACACTTCGCACAAATTCAAATGTGGGTAAAATTTCATTAATGAATACAATGTATAATTCTAAAAATGTGAATATATTTTTTGAAAACATGGAATTTAAATAAATATTTTTTTCAATTGAAGTAGAAATAAATCAGACTTTTCATAAAAACATTTTTTGGTCTCTTTAATAATATAAGAGCGGAAAAATTAAATAAACACTTTTATTATACAGAAATAGCTATAAGAGTTGAAAATTTATTAGTTTGTTGAGAGATATATCATTACAATTCATCATTGGAATCATAATCATAAAAAAGTTTGATATACAATAAGGTTGAAACAAAAAAACATTACCACTTTTTTATCATATAAATCATAAACCCCATTAAATTATAAAAGAATATAAAACATTAAATATAATGAAAATGAGCTTATTCGTTATATATCATTTTAATGGTATAGAATATAAAAATCATAAAATAGTATAGGTACATAACTCAAATAATGTTCCAAGTAATGATATTTGATACAAAATTCCCTATATTTACTCTCTAATTCATTCATATATATTTGATACTCATGAATTATATATATATATATTCATTATAGTTATATTAAATAATAATTATCATATGTATTTGACCAAATATTATTTTCTTTTAACCTTTCAATACCTATTTATCATTTATATATTGTAAAAATCTAATTTTGGGTTATAACTGCTTTATTTTTCATGTATATTTTGGTTTTGAATTTTTGTTACTTATACATTGATAGTAGTTCCGTAGTATACAGAACAATGATAACAATATAGATATAATATATATATTCATTATATATTTACTGACATTAATACAATAATTTAAGAGACATAAAATGATTTTCACAATTCATAGAGGTAGGAGGTTGTGCGTATGCACGAAAGTTGCTTCCATTTACTCAGTGGATGAAATTAAATAATGTTAAATAATTTAATAACCTTATATAATCATTTTTATGTCATATATAACAGATATATGAATTAAATTTATCCTTATTTACTTTAATGTAATTTTAAGTGGAAAACATATCAAATTACTTCACAAGGACATAGTTCACCATACACACATGTTATGATATCATATGCCCAAATATAGAATTTAAGATGGAATATGTGATTTCATGATTCCAAACTAATTATTATGTTAATAATATCATATCATATATATATATATATATATTAACCACGATTACACCAATCCATAATATGTGGTGTTAAAATCAAATTTCATCAGTTTGTGAGGTGGTAGTCCATCGTACAAATGTTCGATGATTTCATTTCCATTTTGAGGTAATATTGTATGGGTGTACATAATTCCCGTAACATAATAAATTATTTGTTTATTTATTATACTTATTTTAAAATATTATCATGTAATAACAATACATTATTTTTGTAAAGGATTAAATAAAACAAAAAACGATGGTTTATGAATTTTACCTCTACTTCAGATACGCTCTTTATGTTTATACATAAAGCCTACATAAAAGGTTTTCATAAGGAAACACATTAAAAAAAGGAAATGATGAGGGAATTAAGGAATTTAATTAGGTAGGTATTTCCTGAAATAAATTTTTTTGAAAGTGTAAATATGAGAAAAGAGGAGTGGCCCTTTTATAGGTGGGGAAATGAACCTACTAGGAAACTATATGAAAATTTTCCAAATGAATCCAAAATGATAAAGTCGTTATGATGTAAAAATAATCCAAATTAAATTATATTATAAATTTTAAATTTTAATATTGAACTATTTCTATAAAAATGTATTTAGATAAGTTTGAATGGAAATTTTACCGTTATCAATTTATTTTAACAACTAGATAAACCTGTTTTAACCTAAACTACAGTAATGGATTTTTTATGTTTCCACTATTAATTATGGGAAAATTAAATTAACATTTATAGATAGTTGTAATTATTATGAATAAATATATGGACTAAATTTTTCAATATTCAATTAATATAAGTGTAAAATTTTAATATAAAACTAAACTAGGAGACACGAGGAAAAATAGGTTTTATAAAGAAACAACCTTTATAAGTATAAAGAGTGTTTATATCATAATTAAATATGAAATGGATTATAAATAAATATATTGGATTAATATATATATATATAAATTAAAAAAGTTAAATTTTAAAACCATGTAAAAATTAAATATATTTTCTAAATTATTTGAATGAAGAGGTGGTTTTAAATATAAAACCATTGTATATTAATATTCAATTAATAAATTATATTTTTAGAAAAATATAAAAAAGGAACCCTATGTGAATTTTGAACTTATGATTTATAAACTATTTCTAGTTTAGTAAAAAATATAATAAATTGAAAAAATTTAATTTTAAAATAAGTTCAGAAAATTTAACATAACATATTTTTAGAAAAATAAGGTTTTTATGCATAATATCTGATTTATACTTATGTAGTGGTTAGAAAACACATAAGATGAATAATAAAAAAATTTAATATATAATATATAAATATCAATAAAATAATTCATGATTATTTAATTCTTTAATTTATTAAAATGAAAAACCTTTGTGAAGAAAAAAATAGTTTTCCTGATAACATTTCCTTCAAATTTAAATTTTCTTTATTTTAATTTCATCTTAATTTATATATAAATAATTAATTTTATATATATGATTAAAACATTTATTTTGATAATTTATTTAATAATATTCACACCTAAAATTTAAATGTATTGGAAATAACACTCATATAAAATAATAATAGATTAATAGTATGTCATGTTTCCTTAAACATAGTGTTAAGTGTAACACAATCAATTTAAGAAAATTATATTCCATAGAAAATAATATTTCATAAAAATATTCTAGTGTAACATTATTCCCCCATTAAAATTCACACCATTAAAATTCATTTCACCATTTATTTTCTTCCCTATGATACCATCAAATTAGGATAGTTTTACAAGGTTAAATTATTTGGTTCCCATGACGCTTCTTCAAATCGTTGGTTTTTCCTCAAAAAATAGACCTGGTTAGTGGTCTTGTTTCTTTGAAAACAACCAAAATGATCCTGAATCCCCAATAATTTGTAATAGTAAAAATATATTTCTCTATTGGGTTGACCATTTAATTCAATACATTTTATAGATCAGGTATATACTTTATTAAAAGAGATACCCTGAACACACTTCAAATGCAACTCCTTAATTTTCTATGAACATTTTTTCAAATAAATTAAAATTTATTTGATGGAATGAATTTTACATGACACCATGTCAGTAATGAATTATTAAAATAAAATTTTATGCTTTCACTACATACAACACTAACTTATCATGCATTACATGTGACACTGTATTTTAACAAAAATAACAATATATTAATAATATAGTTATTTAAACCCGACCCTTGTTACCATGTTGTTAAAAAAAAGTAATTTTAATAATAATGAATAATTTTTCTATAAATTTTTTAATTATAAATAAATTATATTTTAAATGGAATACATAATTTTTGATAATGTCCTTATATGCTTGGGAAATACTATTTTCTCAATAAACGATCTTTTATGTAATTTTTTGAATAGTAATAAAATAAATTTACTTACACATTAAGAAAATTAAAAGGATTAAATAAAAATATTTTTTAATTGATAATTTCATAATTATCTCTGTCTTAAATTTTGGGATTTTTCTGAAAAGTTTCAGTTCATGATGAATAGTGAAAAATATTGTATTTTAATTAAGCAGTTCCTTTTCGTCTAATTTTATTTTATTGGTGAATTTTATTTTTATTTTTTATAGTATATTTATTTAAATTATACATATATATATATCTATTTTATGTAATTTGAGTCGATTTCATAACTAGATTTAATATAACAAACATTTTAAACGCTAGATGTTATTCATGGTAAATACCTTCTTTCTTGATAATCATGTACAATTAATTTGAAAATATTTTTTTTCCACTTTTGTGATTATAATATGAAACCCATATTCCATATTTGGAAAAATTATAATTTATAATTTATAATAAGTTCAACATAATTTTTTACCAATGTGATTATTGATCGAAATTAAAAACTAATTATAGAGAGTAAGGTTTAAGAATCATTATATAGTAGTTAAACATAGAAAATAAGGCCTAGAAAATTACATACAGTTATGAAAAACCAATATTATGGAAATATTTAGACCATATAATTCCTAAGGATCTAATTCATTCCTTTTTTCAAACTTTTTCTATATGAAAATAATGGGAAAAATGTTTTGTTTAAAAATTTTACCTGTTTTTCACTCAACTCAGTTTTAAAAGGATACCACTCTTCCCATAAAATTACACCCTTCAATAACTTTTTTCAGACCATAGATATCCAAATATATTCCCAAATTTCATCCCATTGTCCTATAATCCTAAAATTGGTAATTATTCTATCCAAGGAAGTTATCTAGTAAAAACAAAAGGAGATACCCAAAGAAGGGATATTGTCCATCAATAAACCATTCTATTTTATTTCCTACTAAAGCCAAATATATTATTTTTATATCTTTATTAAATAGTAAAAGAAGTATATTAAATACACTATTTTTTTATATTATGGTTATTACCTAAAACCACATTCATTTCAATTAAATGGGTTATAAAACCATCATTCATGGGTATGATAGACTACCACCTCAAGAAACAATGTCGTTCATTTTTTCATGACCACCTGTCATGGATGGGAATAATTATCGAAATACTATTTATATATGATTTTTTTGATTTTTATAAAGCTATTATTATTCTTTAATTTTTATATAACACATACCTTCTTTTTTTACATTTTGTGGGAATATGATAGTGTTGTTCGTGTGTGCAGCCGACTATCACATAATGAGGTGATGGGATTAATTCACACATTTCATGTAATAAATTGAGGATGGTTTTAATAATACAATGATATAGTAATGGAAAGAATTATTCATTAATCATAGTATATCATATTATTATCTTTCTTTTAATCTTACCAAAAAATGGAAATAATGTTCATGCATACTTACGGCCTAACATCTCAACTAAAGATATATTTCATTTCCTTTTTCTATATTTTATATACTATTATAAATAGTTTTATATACTAAATATATGTAATATTTATATCATGGTTATAATTATATATATTATTAATCCATTTTTAAGGTAATAGAACAAAAAAATATAATGAATCATTACATTTATGAAAAAATAAAGTAGTTATTACCGAAAACATAACTTTAATAAGGATTATTATAATAAGAGTACTATAAATTCATAAGTAAATGATATAAAGTATTATATAATTAAATATTATTTATTGATGTATAATAAACGTAAATTTATTATACGGTGTCTATGAATGAGTATGATGAGTTTCAAGATGCAATGTAAATGGATTTCCTCTCAATTTTCCTTCTTTGAGATACATGTTATGTAATATACATATATTATTTTACATGGAGTATATAATTTTCATTTCACATGATATGTTTTGAATATCCTTATTTTGATGACATTTTCTGATTAATGTAATTATAATAAATCATTAGGATTATGATTCAAATATACCAATGAGGTAAAAGTTTAGTTCTATAATGTCATCACTTATAGGGATTATTTATGATTATGATTCCATTGAAGAAATATTACGATAAATATCTTAATAATTCTCAGGATTTATCATCTCTTTCTTTATTCATCATATATTCATCTAGTGGTACCATTTTTTGACATTTTTTTTTTCATAAGATACATAAGAAATTTTTTTAAAAAAACAAGACATTATTTGTTCCTTCAGTTGAAAATCATTTATTTCCAAAACTATTAATTCGATAAATATTTTTAAAAAATGAATTAATTTCTTAAAATGGGTTTGTAAAAGGCATTTTTACTAATGTTTTATTTCCTAAAATATATTTTTATATGTAGAATTAAGTCATTTCCAAAAACAAATCCCTTTTTTATTTTATAGGAAATGTAAAAGGAACATTCATTTTAATGAAAAAGAAATGGATGGAATTCGTCGCTTCTATGACCGATCACCACTTTGAATCATCCATTATAAGTTATAAAGGTAATTTTCAATGAATTTTTTTAATATGTGTTATTTATTCAATTTAGTTATTCTACGAGGAGTGGATATCTCGCTCAATAAATATTTTTAATGATCTTTCAAAATTATTTTCCATCTATGATAAATTATGTTTTTATTAACTATTCCTTATTACATAAATGATCCAATAGTTCCGTTAATATTCTTTCTCTGAATGTTTTATGTTTTTTAATAATATTTTTGAAACTTGTTTCTATTCAATGGGATGTACCATGATAAAATCATTTTTAAAACCTACTTCTTTTATTGGGTAATGTTATGATGTAATTATTATAAAATATTTCTTTTTTCATAGGTCCTGATATATTGACATGTTTATGGTACCCATTTAATTCCATGGTTTATGATATGATGGATTTTTATGGACTTTTGGCACACAAATGTCTGATTTCGTTATGTAATGGGTTGGAATTATATCTGCCTAAAATTCATTGGTTAATGATTTATATCTCATCAGAGAAATAGCACTGGAAGGAGGAGTGAAATCGGTTTAGTAATGCAGGAAATGAATAGAAAGTGATGTTCTTTTAGTTATATAAGGCTGGAATGGTAATTGAAACCAGTTTGTAATATATGGAAAGAATGGGGAGTGAACCTTGTCATTAATGGACTTTTCTAGTGTGATTGAATTGGCACTAAGCCTTGGATGATATTAAAATTATTTTCTTTATTTATATTTATCCCACAAATTACATGTCTTATGATCAAATATATCATGATGTTTGATCCCCTTATAAATAATTTGTTAGGAAAATAAAATCATTATGCCCTGACTCATGATTATGATCATTATTATGTAGGTTGTTTTTTGTAATGTTATTATGAAATTATCATACCCTTATGTTCATGTTATGCTTATGTTTCTACCTTTTTTACCTTATTGTGTAATTTACCTCACTCTTTCATACATTTACATTAAAACATTTGTGAATATGTATATATAAATTATGTATTATTTTTCTAAATATGGTATTAGTTATTAGGATCATTGTGGGAGATGACATTGCTCACTTGTGAAATTGTGTTTATGAATCCATGTTTTCACAGGCATGGAACTATTATGGTCATTGGTTGTGTATTTGTGTAATGTAATAGAACTTCCATAAAAATGATGAAATTTATATGTATAAATAACATGGGTCATTATAGTTCTTATCAAAGTAATTTTTATGTTGACCTCTTGAAATTACAATGACAAAGCCATTGTTATTTCCCAAAGGACATGTTGATGGATAAGTCTAAGGATGAGTCAATCAATATGAAAATTTAAAATAATTTTGGTAAAGGATAGAGTGATTAGTTTCCTTTAAATACATCCCTATCTGGATACCACTAGTGGATATTTATCTCTTACAGATTTAACTAGGGGTAAAAACCCAAAAAACACTATATTGATCTATAACTGATTGGGATCTGGTGCTTGACAATGAACCTTGTCATACAACTAGCTTAATACTCTTGGGGGACATGTTTTGTAGTTTCAAAACCACTTTTTCAACCATCATGATGGATTTGAAAAAAATATGTCAATTTTTGACCTATGACAAACCTAAGGTTCCAAATATTATATATGGTTTCATAATTTAGACATCCTATAAGTTAATTTATTGATTTTTTAGTTTCACACTATGATTATTATATAAAACATTATAGTTTTTGTTCTAATAAATGGATATAAAATGAAGTAACCATGTTAATACTAATTACAATGTACAATTAAAGGATTTAACTTCTGATAAGAAAAATTCTATGGGGTATGGAATGGAAAATAACATTGCTATGCTCAAACAACATTACCAATCTGTGAATCATTCTATACTTCCAAATGAGAAAATAATGGAATTTTTTTTGTTGATTCCTTCATGAGTCAACTTACACCTTCGTATATAGGTTCCTTTATTCTAATAGTTTATAAATAATGTATTAGTACCATTGAAAATGTATTTTCCTTTCTCTAATGTTTGGAACGTGAAATTTTTATTTTGGATATGAATAATATGGAAGATGAAGCAGTTCAATTGACGAATATTATGAAGAATAAGAGTTAATATTATGAAATTGAATCCATGGATTGCGTCATGTTTAGAAACATATTTTTCAATAATTAATGAGTTAATTAAGATAAGTAAAATGGTTGATGAATCAATTTGTACCTACATGTATAATTTTAAGAGACTATCATGATAAATTTCTAGTATTAACAATAAACATAAAAACAAGGTCGATAGATTTATTATTTTCCTAAAACAAGTCTCATTAAGTAATTAGACATAAGAGACTCCAGTTGAAATGAATATATTTTTCTATGTTCATTAAAAATGTTATAGAAGTAGGATATACATATATATATATATCAAGGATTTGATATGAAAATGAAGATGAAGTTTAATTAAATATCTATGAACCACTAAGAAAAAAATATGAGTATTCTTTTATTATCTTAGTGTGGGAAGATTCATGGAGTGAATTTCCTTAAGGGTACTTGTAAATGTTTTATCTATGGAGGGGATGGTTATAGGGAAACTGATTATTAATGTGATTGGAAGAAGTTAACTTATGATTTAAATAGAGAGAAAGATGCAATGAATGCACCTCCTCCATTTTAGTGCATCAAGTGTATGGATAATGGAAAATGTGCAATCTAGTTCCAAAAACTAATGGTTTAGGATGATAATTATCATTAATGGCCTCTTAATCCAAGAGAAATAGAGAAATATCATGTTATCACTATTTCTAATGAGGGTTGTGAAAACTACATGATAAATGATACACTATCCATACAATCGAGGATAGAAAATGTCCTATTTCAATGTAGATCTACCCATTCATTCATATATAATGATTTTTTATGGGTATCAACATTCCACCCAAATGATTAGATGTGAAATTATAAATTAAACCCCCTAATTATAATATAATCGTATCACAATCCTATGATTCCTCTATAACTAATGTTGCAGGGAATGTGCTTCTACAAAATATTATCATTTTTTCACTTATTGAATGTGATGTAATTAGAGGAATGGATTGGTTTTCTCTACATAAATCCCAACATCAATTCTCAATTAAGGGAAGTTATTCGTGATATTCCAAAAAAACCTATGATCATATATCAATGTAACAATAAATTTGAACTTCGGATGAAGATTACATACATTTTATGGTTATTAATTCTGATTCACAAAGGGTGTTTATCTTAAATGGTGGCGGAAATCGTGAAATTTATGGTATGGCTATTAATTGAGAAATTATTGATATTTTTCTGGAGGAAATTATTAAACTTCCACCAAAAAGTGAATTTTAGTTCTCAATATAACTCATACCTGGTTTGACATCTATTTCGAAGGCTACCTATAAAATTTATACAATTAAGTAATAGGAATTGATGAAACAACCCTAGGAAACCCTTGATAAGGTATTAATTTGGCCATGTGTGAAACCTTGTGGTGCACCCATTCTTTTTGTGAAAAATAAAGGTAGGTTAATGAGTATCTATATATATTATCATGATCTGAACAATATCATAATTAATAATAAGTATCCTATTCCCCGTATTGATGACATGTTCAGTCACTTTTTCATAGCTCTATATTTTTTCCTGATTGAACTTTGTTTTATATATCATCAATTGAGGGTTAATAAGGATATATCCAAGATTAAATTTCTTACAAGAAATGGATTCTATGAATATATAGTGATCCATTTTAGTGTTCCTAATTCCCCTAATATCTTATGGGATTTAATTAATAGATTATTTATAAGTTACCTTGATATGTTTTTTTAGTATTTATAGATAATGTTAATATCTAATAAAATAGATAGAAACATTATGAAGAAAATATGATAATTGTACTAAAGTCCCTATGGAGATAAAAAATATTTGATAAATTTATGAAAACATTAATTTTTTCTGAAAGGGTTTCATTTTTGGGTAACAAATTATCAATATAGTGTATCTTAGTAGATCCATCAAAGATAACGGCACATGAATATTTATCCATATCAACCATTGTATCTGAGATCCATAGTTTCCATTGTTTATCTAGATATTTTTGATTTTTTAGAATATTTTACGAATATAGAGTCTTATTACAAGTTTATCCAAAAGGGAGAAAATTTATTCCAAATAGAATAATTTGAGGAAAATTTCATGGAACTAAAGAGAATTTTTATCATCACAGATGTTCTTAAATTAGCGTGTAGTGTAGAAGGGTTTATAATCAATACGGATTCATCTATAAAGGTATTGGGATGAGTTACATTTCATAATGGAATGGGTATATTTTATGCCTCATGAAAAATTAAGGTTCATGCAAAAAATAACACAACTAATGATTTGGAATTATATATGGAAATTTTTTTCATTAATTATATGGAGGATTTTTATATACACAGAAAATTGATTATTTATACATATATCACTATGTCTTATAGAATATATTCATAAAGAATGAGTTCAAAATGCATTGAATAAGATGGTTAGAGATGATTAATGATTATGACTCCTCAATAAGTTACAACAATGGGAAAGAAAATAAGGTGGCTGATGAATAGAGTAGAATGGATCCTGATCAATTATCCATGATGAGGATGAAAAAATATCCAATATTTACAAACAAGAAAAGGATATATTTGGAAATATTGAAAGAAATGGAAAATCATATCATGATAAATTTAATGTTCAACCATCCTTCTATGGGAAGATCAAAGAGTTGAAAAACATATATAAAAAGATGAAAAAGATAGTTATCAATTTTCTTGATTTTAACATTAATCATAAAAGAATGATATGGTTTAGAAAACATTTAACTGTTCCTTTTATATCATACATGAAAAACATTTTGTGATATTAATATTGTAGTTCATCATTAGTTATTCATTATTTATGTTTGAGGATGTATAAACATAGGAATGAATACTTTTGGTAGGATGGAATAAAGAAAGATATCACAAAACTTGTATCATGATGATTAGTACGAAAACATGTTAAGGATAAAAGAAAAATAATATGGGGATATTGGATCCATTACCCGTACTAAAATGGATATGGGAGAACATCACCATTGTTTTGGTCATTGGGTTCCCTAAAAGTTCTAAATGAAAAAAATCTATATGGGTTGAAGTCAGTTTCTTTATTAAGTCATCACACTTCATCGCTATCCTAGAATACTTCTATCTTGTTCTTCATTTCGGGATAAAAATTAAATAAGTGGTATGGTTACATGGAGTACCACATTCTACTATATATAATATGGATCTAAGGTTTACCTCAATGTTCTGAAAAAGTTTTCAGCACACCCTTGATATATAATTGAGTTCTAGAACTGCTCATCTTCATTATATGAATGATAAGTCTGAAAATAAATTAAATCCCTAGATAATATATTGATATCTTTTCCATTGTTTTTTAAATGTGGTTGGGATCATAACCTTCCTCTAGTTAAATTTCCTTAAAACAAAAACACTCATCAAAGCATTCATATGGACCCTTATGAAAACCTCTATAGAATGAAATGTATATCTCTACTATGATGGAATTAGTTTAATGAATGAATTCTATAGGGATATAAGATATTTGAAAAAATGGGAGAGAAGGTTAGATTCATTCAGTATAGTTTCAAGTTATCTCAATGACTGCATAAAAATTACGTAGATAATCACGGATATGTTCTAGGAAATCGTGTTAGTGATAATGTGTTCTATAAATTTCTCCAAGGAAGATGATTGTGAAATTTAGTAAGAAATGGAATATAACATCCAGGTATATTACTCACTATGATATTCTTGATCACATCATGACTTTATATTATCATATGGAGCTTCCATCGAACAACTATTTATTTCATGATGTGTTCGATGTATCTCTCTTAAGAAATTATATATCTTTCCCTTCACATGTAATAAACTCAGAGGTCATAGAACTGGACACAAATAATTCTTTTGAGATAAAACAAGTGTAGATTCAAGATCATATAGAGAATCTTCTACAAAAAGAGACCACAAATATAGTCAAAAAAATTAGTGAAACCACTGGTTTGAGTAAGAAATATGGTAACTTGGGGATATGATGAGGAAAATGTATCCTAATGTTATTTGTATAAGGGGCTGACTTATGAGGGAAAAATTATTATAAGGGTGGAAAATATATAAAACCTTGAGTTGTAATGAACCATTTTTGAATTAATTATAATTTAATTTATGGATTGAATTTCACAATAAAATGAGTTAAACATAAATTATACCAAAACCCTGTTATGTTAACGCAACATGAAACATCTTATCAGCCCGTGTTACATGCAACACTAAGTTTCAATAAAACAATGATATATATTCAATATATTATTTAATACCAATGTTTATAGAAATGTTGTTAAAAATTGTAATATTAATAGTAACAAAAACATCTAAAATACAATTATTTTAAATAAATTAAACATATTTATAGTGAAAATTATAATTTTAAATAATGTATTTATAATCTTTTAAAATACTATTTTCTCAAAAATTGATTTTTATACCCATTTTTAAATGAATAATAAAAAAATATTTTACACTTTTTGAGGAAGAATTTTATAAATAAAAAATTGTTTTAGTTCCTAATATCAAAATCAGCATAGTGTTAATTTTCCGGATTGTTTGGAAAAGTATCAATTTTTTATGAATAGTGATAAATACTAAATTTTATTTAAAAATTAACATTCTGTGTAATTTAAATATATAGAAAAATTATATGTTAGTATTATTTTAAAGTATAATTAGCTCAACTATACATCTATTAGTCTCATTTAGTTAATTGGAATCAATTTCATATTGAAAGGTAATATATAAACAGTTGTACAATTTTATCTTTTTCGATTAAAAACCATATTCATGACATGTTTATGAGGATTAATTTTAAATTAACATATTCCACATATGGGATTATAATTTGGAAAAATGGATTCCATAATTGGAATCATAATATTTATTAATTTTTAATTAGTTAAACATAATTCTTACTATTGTGATCAGTGATGGAAATAAAAAATTAATTATAGTTATTAGGTAAAAACAAGATTCTTAAATGGATAAACATAAAAAATAATGTATGAAAATGACATAAGAATTTTTTGAAACAAATTTTATAGAAATATATCAACCTTATAATGTCTAATGTTATAATTTGATCTATTTTTACACTTTTTCAACATGAAAAATATTGTTGGAATTCTCTATTTCATAAATACACTTATTTTCCACTCGCCTCCAATATAATAGATCACTCATGTTCCCCGATATTCACACATCTCAAGCCATTTTTCATGGAATTGAACTATCCAAATATATATCAAACATACCTCCCCTCATAATTTTATTATTACTTTTTGAATAAATAAAACCAATGAATGACTTAGGTGAAGACCCATAAGAGATACAAAAAAAAGAGTTCATAATCCTTCATATGAATTTTTGTTTAATTTCATCATGAAAACACTTAAATTATTTTTATAAATTCTGTATATATAAAAAAAACCATATTAAATATAGTTATATGATTTTATATTATGGATATAACCTACCACCATAGGAACTTCCATCAAATGGGTTACAAAATTATCGTTCATGTAGACGACAGACTACTGCCTCACTAAGCAATGTAATTCATTTTTCCATTATCACATATCATTATTGGGAATGATGATTTACATAAAATTTATATATTATATTCATGGGGTTTATTATTTTATAGTGATTCATGAATTTTTATATCATACATTCCTTCATGATTTCCATTTGGTACTAATATGATTACTTTATTCGTGTGTACGACAGACTACAACATTTTGAAGTGATATGATTTGATAACACTTTAATTGGAATTGATTGAGAATGGGTTCAAAAAACAAATGTGATATATATTATATAAAAATTAGTCTATAATTATAATATAACATATAATTTTCATTCTTTTAATCCAATAAGAAAATGGAAACAACATTCATGCTCACATAAGACCTACCATCTCTATGAACGGTGTATTTCATTTAATTTTTTCCTCCATTTATTTATTATTATAAATACATATATATTATGAATATATATGATATTTTTATCATTTTTATAATTCCTGATATGATGATATCATGATTCAAGTAAGATAACAAAAAATGTAATGAATCAAAACATTTATGAATAACAAAACAGTTTTTACCTAAAGCAAAATTTTGACATGGAATTATTAAAATAAGAGTAATATAAATTAATAAGTAAGTAATATATTCTATAATATATATGAATATGGTTGTGAGGAATATAAATAATAAAATTTTATTTATTATACCATATTCTTGGATGAGTATGATAAGATACAAGACTTCAAGTAATGCAATTTATCCTCAATTTTTCTTCTTTGAGAAACATGTTATATTATTATGTCCATATAATTAAACATCTACATGTTATATCATGAATATTTTCCGTTAAATAATATTTTTTTCTTCATGTAATGTTAATATCTCATGGTATTATTATTCCGATTTACCAAATTGGTAAGAGTTAATTACGAGAATCTCTTCATTTATCATGATTTTTTATGATAAAGATTACATTGATGAAATATTGGGATAAATCTCAAAATCATTATCACATAGTTTCTTATCCTATGGTTATTCATTATAACATCATGTAATGATACCATTTTTTTCCTTTTTTCTTTATATAATTAAGAAAATGTTTTTAAGAAAATATAATTTTATTTCTCTTTATGGTTGGAAATCTATTTTCTTTGATTTTTTTTACAAAAAAGTTGAAAAACTATTTAATAACATCCAAGGAATTTTAAGAAAAAAAATACCATTTTAACAATTTTTTACTTCTTACAGAATTTTTATAATGAAATGTTCATTTCCTATTCTAAAATAATTTATATTTGGGTTTTACATAGAATTTGAAGGGAACATTCATTTTAACATCTTTATAATGGATTTAATTCTTCACATGCATGACCAATAAATTTTTTATGATTCATTTATATCTTATAATGTTTTCTTTTATATATTGTTTTAATGTTTTATTTTATTTTTTAAATATTTTTTCTTCTAGGAAAGGATATTTTCTTCAAGAAAAATTTAAATGATCTTTTAAAATTATTTTCCATATAAGTGGAAATCCATTTGTATTACCTATTCCTCAATGGGGATATGATTTTATAATTCCATTCATATTATTTCTTTGAATGGATTATATTTTTCTTACATGATGTTTATATAACCCTTTTCTCTTGCACTGGTTGTACCATGTGAAAACACATATGAAACCTCACTTATTTTCATGGGTATTGTTATGATGAAATGGTTATGAAAACAATCTTTTTTCCAAGTGTTATGATATGATGATTTTTTATATAACCATATAATTTCATGGTTTATGATATAATGAATGTTTATGATCTTGTGGAGCAGATGTGTATGATTATATTATGTGAAAGGTGGGACCTATATCTCTATCTAATTCATTGGGTTAATATTTATATATCATCAGATCAAAAATACTAGATTGGGGAGTGAACTCAGTTCAATAATATAGGGTAGGAAAATAAATTGAACCAATTCTACATTACAAGGCTGGAATGAGATGTAAATATGGATTAGTAATATCGAGATAGAACTAGGAGTAATCCAGGCTCAGTAAAATACTTCATCCATAATCATGGTTTTGGAAGTGATCCTTGAATAATATGGAAATCATTATATATTCTTATTTGTATGTGAGAGATTCAATATCTTACGCTCTCACGATCATGTTCATTAATTATATTATAAATTTTTTGTTATGAAAATCTAGTCTTTATTCCATGTATTAAGATTATGATATTTAATTTTCATGATATGATTCCCAATCATCATTATCATTATCGCATTATAATGACCTTGATTTTATTTGGTGTTATTTTTATCAATTAATTTGGAAAATTCCAAGATGAGGCACAGAGACGGCGTGAGATTTTGATACTCGGTGACCCTAAAACAATAAAATGAAAAATTTTATGTTTGCAATGAATAATGTGAGAGGGCATTCTATAGAATGAGCATAACATCTAAATGGTTTCTCAGATCAGATATCTGAGGGCACAGATGCATTTAGAGTAGTGACTTTACCATAGGTGGGGCCTAAAATCCACCTGTGGGGGTTGACTGTGACTGTTAGAATTTTGACCTAACCATCATCAAAATATTTTAACAAAAATATTTTATTGGACGCATCCGAGTTTTTATTTTTAATGAATCCTTTGTAAGGAATTCAGGGTTATCACCATAACCCTAGAATTCTCCAGATTTAGGGATGGAAGCCCTCTCAAAGATTAATGCCAGAGGATCAAGGGTAGATGATGATATATACCTATATTCTTCATCAAAAAAGATCTATACCCTATGTATGGTGTCAGATATATTTGTGATTTCCTTTCAACTCTTATATTAAAACGATGAAAAAGGAACAACCAACAAGTAGGTTGATCTATGGTTTTTTTTGTTTTGTGGGAATGATAACTTCTTCTAGGGTTTTGGATGGGGACTTGATATTTGTGTTGAATGGTTCTTTATAAAACTTCTAACATGAATAGATCAAATTGTACATGAATAAGGCAAAGATCCATTCTTTAGGAATTCATGTTATTTATCTATTTTCTCGAAATCTCTCCATCATCCTCTTTCTTATTGAAATAATGACAGAGTCTCATTAAACCTTTGATCTATGGTGTAATGATCCATTACTGGGGATCTAACACTGTAGCGATTTCACAAGGGTGAGATCGTGAAGGTGCGACGTGAAACAACAAAGGTAGCGGGTAATAGTGGTGTAAGACAGTGGTGAATGATGGTTCTGAGAGCAATGGATTTGGTCAGGTGTAGGTGGAGGGTTATGTGAACAGTACGGTACTACTAGGGTGGTAGGCGGCATAGGTAGCATCAGCCTGGCAGTGGGGGCGAGGCTAGACAGTCTGGAGAAGGATAGGGTTGTTGTCAAGGTGGCTAGAGGTAGAGGTAGATCACTATTCAGTAGAGATAGTGGTGGATCATGCGGTAGTGGATGCTGTGGGAGGTGACTGGGGGTCTCTGTAGTAATCCATGATAGCGAGCTTGGTCGTGAATTGGAGCCATGTCAGAGGAACCCACTGCCGCGATACCACATAGCGTGGAATGTTTGAGGGACATCCATGTGAAACATAGATCATCATTGCATTGACCAGGTGACATGAGAGATCCACACGGTCACGGTGGACCGTGAGCACCAAGGGGCATAGCATGGGAAGGCCGTGTGCTATGGCATAAACCAAACCACATGCAGAGGGCCATAATAGGGTGGTTGGGCTGTCCCGAGGACCCAGTGGGCCGAGCATAGTGGACTGGTTTTGGCTAGATAGGAACGGACCCTGTCTGGTTGGGCAAACCGGTTTGGTCGGATATGGGGGTTAGGTCAGACCCTAACTGAAGACAGACGATAACATTTTACAAAAAATGGTTATATCATTCAAACCGTGTGTTCGTTTTATTATCCATTTATGGCGTTGGGACCCATTAGATGAGATATTCCATTAGAGATACTCTAAGTGAATCTTTATTGATGTTAGAATATGAACTACTATTTTGAGGAGTATGTTCTCTAAGTACAAGCCCACTACGAGTTGAATCCTATGGATAGCTATGAATTTTTTTGTATGACTTGGGGGATTCAAGACCCATCAAAACATCATGCAGCATCAATGCTATGTTTTTCATAGATGCTTCATATAGTACGGATGCTCCAAGTACCATCGATGCTTCCTGATCTATCGATGCTCCGAGCACTACTAATGCTTCGGGTTCCATCGACATGCGTTGTGTCATCGACACTCCATGCGTGTTCGATGTTCCATGCACCATCGATGCTCTATGAGATATTGACACCATGTGAGTCATGAAAACAAGGAGATATATGGACTAAAAATGAAAATATATCTCTTCATTCTTTAGTCTTATAGTTATTTTATCTGACCATATTGACTACACATCATGTGTTTTTAATGGTATATATTGTGTGTTTCTTTTATAGTATACTTTGTGTGTTTCCATTGTGGTATAAGTCATATCGTTCTATTGTGGTATAATCCATGTGTTTACTTTTTATAATACTATATTTATATATTATTGGTATTTCCATTATGTTTTCAGGGTTCCCTACCAAGTATTATTTAACTCACCCCAGATTAGTCATTTCTCTAACTTGTTGTTTGTTGTGAAGATGATCGATGCTTTAATTTAGTTCTAGGTGTATCAGTACTAAGTGGTTCTTAGAGGGATCATATGACATGTTATTCTCCTATGAATTCATGTATTTTTCCTACACCTAAACTTTAGGTAGGGTTTTCAATGGATATGTTTTAGGAACTCATTCAATTACATTGGTAGAGTCTTTATTTTGTGGGATTTTATTCAAGGCACATTTATATTTAGTTTTTTACATTCATACTCTATTGTGGGTATATTAGTGGTATGCATGCATTTTTACTATGTGTTTTAATTTTTAGCATTTTCTTCTTGGATATGTGTGTGTGTGTAAAGGTACATAGGAAAATGCCTCCCATTTGTGGGATATTCTTACTCGGTGATAGTTGTGCTCCCCTGACCAATCTGAGGAGGGATTTGGGTAGATAATGAACAAGCCCCAATGATATGAGTTGTGACAATGAGGTATCTGAGGGGGTCGGTTATACCTAAAGCACCAAGAGATTGTGAGATTGGTTTAGGGAAATAGTTTTAGGTGAGTTTAATTTTTTTTTCAGACCAGGGAATCTAGTGTAGGTATGGAAGCTGACATATCTATACACCAGGACTCTAGACACATGATTTTCAACTCATCACATTAAAACACTATTTTTTGGAATAAATTGTATATGATTAATATTTTATTTTATGTGTGTTCTCATGCCCTTCTTGAGTTAGCTCACCATGTATTCTCTATTGACTATGGTACATATTGATATGTTTCATGATGACTCTATAGAGACCAGGCAGCCATGATTCTATTTCATGACCATGAGGATGATTTACCTATCGATGAGGCATTTCTACAAGGGCTTGTTCTAGAGGTACTCCTAGAACCAGAGGTAGAACCTCTGTGTTGTTTACCAGTGATACCACCATCATTTGAGCAGAAATTATAATAGTGCTACTTGTTGAAGATGTACACAGGCTGATTGCATTGCATGAGTTTTAGAGGTAGTGAACTCTTATTTTTATGGGTCATCCATACCCCCATATAGTAGTGGATGGATTGGAGATTGTTACATGTGTCTTCTTCCTTGTGAGGATGCCTTCCGACCAGATGTAATTTGTAGTTGTTATCCATCTTTAGGGATTAGTGATGCAATTTTAGAGCTTAGTGATCAGGATTCATGATGAGACGACTCTTTATTAGACATACATTGAGCTCATATTCTAGGAGGAGTTATTTCTATTTTCTTTGCACTTGGTGTTCATACAAAAGCTCCTAAAAATGAAGTAAGGTAGTTAGACTATGGTTGAGTACTCGGTGAGGTTTACTAATATTTCTCGGTACTCAATGGATATAGTGTGAGACCTGTTATTTAGGGCTCAAAACATTGAGTGTGCCTACGCCGATATATCTAGCCATTTGTGATATCCTTTAGAATCCCTACATCAGTTGGGGCACTAAAGTGAGCTCAACTTCTGAAGAGATTTCTGGTGGAGCAGACGCCATTACGTGGATTCACCAATAGGCACCAAATAGCTGAGTTATCATCGGTAGGTAACCAACAGTAGATGAAAAGACCCAAGAAATTCAATAACTATTCAGGATGACCCCATGAAACGAGATCAGTTGTGCAGGGATCACAGGGCAGAGAAAGTCTGCTGAAGGAATGGATTTGTTTCTCATGCTATAGTTGGGGGTATCTAGATAGATATTTCATGACTCGTCCTATGACTGATTATGATATTCTCAAGGGACCTCCAAGGAAGAGTAGAAGATAGTAGTAGAGTGGTCTGTATGGAGGTAGGCATGGTAGAGGAATGGGTAGGGAAGAATGTGGTGGGGGGAGGTTTTATGTACTACTACCACTACCCCTAGGTGGTCACCTACAGGATTGTGGAGCTGGTGGAGATGGATGAGGCCAGATTTAGTCAATGGTGTATTATGAACATAGATCCCTAGTTATTATTTGAGGTATGATCTAAGTATTTTCCACAATAGCTTTATTTTTTAATGACACAGCTATCAGTCAATCTTTTCTCGCCACAAGCCCCGTTCGAAACATAGTGATTCTCGTGGTACCCTGGAATAAATCACTATGTTTTTTGACTTTTAGATGGGAATATTCTATGATCAAACATTGGTGTCAACAATTTTCTCGTACACTAGGGGGAAATATTTTCAGTTGGAATCTCTTGGTGTTAGCATTGAGGCCATATGACATCATTCTTGGAATGGACTTTTAATCCATAGTTCTTCGAAAGGATTACTATTTTTGGCATAGAGTGCATTGTGTCTGTAGTGATGGGACCATGATTTATTTTTTGGATAAATGGAAACACATGCATGGTAGGAATGACTCACACATAGGTGGGTGCATCTGATCACACATTAGTTGGCCAGCCTGATCCTTAGCATAGTGGATGAGATTAGTCCTTCATTTACTATTGTGGTGGTAGAATATGAGGACACATTATGGAAGATGTCCCTTGATCAACTCCCTATAAGGTGTTTGAAATCTTAAATGATATGTACCCTGGTACAGTGCTGATATCTACACCTACATATCAGATGGCTCCCATAGAGATTTGTGATTTGAGGGTACATTAAGAGGAATTATTGAGGAAGGGCTATGCGATACCCCATGTTAAACCCTGGGGGCCCTAGTTTTGTTTTCCAGGGAGGAAGATATGATCGTTAGGAAATTTTAGAACTTCTAGACCCTGAATTTGGTGACCATGAATAATATGTATCCATTACCTAGGATTGACAACCACTTCGATTAGCTGAAAGGTGCAAGGGGGTTCTCAGAGATTAACCTCGGGTCTCAATATCACCATCTTCGTTTATGTGATGAGGATGTACCAAATATAGTCATTAGATATTATTATGGACACTATGAGTACATGGTGATCTTGTTTATTGTGACATACTTCTAGATTTTGATCATGGGAATCTTGGATAGAATCACGCAACCTTACATTGACCGGTTCATCATGGTCTTCATAGATGACATCCTGATGTACATGGTGTCCGAGGAGGAGCACCCGATACAACTGAAGATGATATTGGATGCACTTTAACATCACCATCATTATTGGAATCTCAATAATTGTGAGATTTTTATTCAGGAGGTCTACATTCAGGGACCTTTCATTTTAGAAGAGGGAGTTGTAGTATATATGGAAAAGATTGAGGTGGTTATCTCTTGGGGGCCACATAAGATTTTTACTGTGGATCATTGTTTCTTGGGTTTAGAAGGGTACTATTGAAGGTTTGTACCCAAATTTTCTAGTGTAGTTTTACCCTTGAAGTCTTTAATAGAGAATAAGAATACGTTTTTGTAAACAGAGAAGTGCCAGTAGTTCTTTCAGGAGCTGAGTCAGAAGATGAAAAGCTCTCCCAACTTAAGTCTATCAGAGGAGGGCGTCATGTATGTAGTATTTTGTGATGCATCATGGATTTTGCATAATTTTTTCCTAATTAAAATGAAATCATTGATTTCCTATGGTTCCTTCCAGTTGAGGTAGCATGAGCATAACTAGGTGACCCACGATTCTGATCTAGAAGTAGTATCCATAGCAATGAAGATATTATGACACTACTAGATGAGTGACCTATTTACCATCTACTCTAACCATGAGATTCTCAAGAACATAATACATTATAATTATATTAACTTGAGATATAGGTGATGGTTAGTGTTCCTCTAGGATAATGAAATTTAGATTTTCTAAACTCTTAGGATTGGTGAACGTTGTGGAGGATTCTCTCAGCTGGTGATCAAGTAAGCAGCTGCTGAGTGAGTTGTTAGAACAATTGGCCTTGTTACATATATCCTTTGAAGGTAGAGGTGGAGAATGTTACCTCCAGTTGATGTTTGTTACCCATACTATCTTACAGTGAGTTAAGGAGGCACAACTTTGGGATATCGACTATGAGACCCAATGTGCTCAATTGTCCATAGGGAGTGCCACTAATGGATATTCGATAGGTGGGGAGAATTTTGTTCTTCTTAAGGTAAAATATTATTACTAGTGATGTTGTAGGAGTTGGTTCGTAGGGAGTTCCAAACATCCCCTTTGGCTATACCTTCAGGTGTAGCGAAGTTGTACTAGAACCTATAATGCCAGTTCTAGTGGATGTGGATAAAAAAGAATGTGGAAGAGTTTTTTTATTGATGTCTCACTTTTTAGAATTTGAATGATAAGAAATAGGTCCATTTGATCATGACTCGACCACATAAGGTGCCAGAGTGGAAATGGGATGGGATATTTATGTACATCATGACGGGTTAAAAATGAACATCTTGGGGGAACGATACCATCTGAGTTATTATTGACCAACTCACCATGTCGACCCACTTCTTACTAATCCATCAGTAGATTTCAGTAGACATGTTGGATCTCCACTACATGAACAATATAGTTCATCCTCAAAAAGTACCATTGATGATTGTTTTAAAATGTTATTCTTGTTTCAAATCTGGTATTTTGGAATATATGGAATTTGGAGTTTGAGACTGAGTTTTTCATGAACACAACATTTCATCCTCTGAAATAGGGTAAGAGGAAGAGGTTCATCCAGAGCCTAGATGACATTATGTATGCTTTCATCCTATACATTGGCTATTTGTTGGTTGGATCACCTACCCCTAGTGGAGTTTGCGTAAAAAAATCTACCACACCAATGTTGGTATGGAACCATTTGATTACTTGTATGTGAATTCATGCAGGTTACCATTATGTTTGTTGGAACCAAGGGAGTCAGCACTCATGGGTCCAGAGTTGGTGCGGGCTCCAACCAAGAAGGTATAGATCATCCTAGAGTGGATGAGGACTGAACAATACCAGAATAATTCATGTGATGATAATAAATTTATTCCCCTTGAAATAGAAAAGGGATACCATCTATTCATTAGGGTATCACCTTGATGGGGACTACAGATATTTTTCTGAGCTAACAATTTATCTATGAGATACATCATCAATTTTTAGAATTGGAGTAGATTTGATGGGGTGGCGTACCACATAACTCTACCCCCATAGTTTCATGGGGTGCATGATTTCCTCCCCATGATGCATATGAGGAGGTACATGCATAATCCATCGCACATCATCGACTAGGGGAAGATAGACATTGACAATTGGGGTGACATTTGTGGAGTACCCAATAGAGATCATGGATTGACAGGAGAGGATCCTTTAGGGGTGGTCAATTACTATGGTACACGTTTTGTCGTAGGATGGGATTCTCTAGGAGATAACATGGGAGAGGGAGGATTTGATTTCTGCTCAGTACCCACTTATTTATTGTTGAGTATCCTTGGTTTTGGATTTCGGGGAGGTAAATCCTTAAGGTGGGTGAATTTAATGACTCATATTTTACCCAGTTTTATTTTAATAAATTAATTGGTTAAATTCCAAGAATATGTGCTCAGACACAATGAGATTCTGATGCCCAATGTTCCCAAAAAAAGTGATTAAAAATGATTAGTCAATAATAAAGTCAGTGGGGGGGGGGGGGGGTTATTTAAAATAGTATTAACTTCTAAATGGGTTTCCAGATAAAAAAACTGATGGATCCATGGCATTTAGATCATTAACATTACCTTATTCGGGGCCTAACATCGACCGGTGTGGGTCTATTGTAAAAGATATAATTTGGACAGTTTTTTCATTAAAATATTTTATTGTATGTATAGAATTTTTTATTTTTAAGGAAATCATTGTTATGAATTTAGGTTTATCAAAATATCCCTGGAATTCCTCTAAGGTATGGGAAAAATCAATGACAAACATTGGACGATCAAGGATCAACGAAGACACGAATCTCTATTCTTCTTCAATGACTCATCCAACCATGAGGTAGGGAGTTATATATCTTTTTTATTTACTTTCCACTATTAGATAAAAATGACTAACATAGACCAACCCACGAACAGGTTGATCCCGGGTCCAATCATTCATGTGGGATGGATAACTGCTTGCAGGGTTTTGTATAGGGATTAGATATGTGTGTTGATGAGTTCTTATTAATCCATATAACATGAATGGATCATAGATGAAATGAAAATGGACATGATCCATTCTTTTAGTGTTCATGTTCTTTATTATATATCACCAAATCACTTCATTTTCTTTATCCTTCATAATGTAAACATTGAGGAACGTTACACCTTTGACCCATGGTGTAATGATCAATAACCCAAGATCTGACACTACAACAACATCACAAATGTGAAATGGTGAAGGAGTGGAATAAATATCATGAGGTAGAGAGATAGGGTCATGCAAGGCAGTGGTGCATGATGGTTCCTGGAGTAGCTGCTCTGGACATGTCTAGGTAGAGCGCGGGATGATTAGTAGGTCATCTGTAGTGTGATTAGTGGTGGAGGCAGCAACAACCTGGATGGGGGATAGAGAGACTATATAGTAATATGGGGGCTATGAAACAGTGACTGAAATTGGAGGTGGAACATGGTCTGGTGGGGAATGCGTGGGAGCTTGCGGTAGTTGTGGCCATGGGCTGTGACTGGGGGTCGCTGTAGGAGGTCACTGTGGCGAGATGTGACGCAGCTTTGAGCCTCATCGGAAAAACCCTTGGTGGTGATTATGTAGGGTATACGGGGGAGGTATTCCAGATTCATGAAATATTATTGGTGCAACATTGACTAGGTGAAATAGGGGAGACCCACAGTTAGGGAGAACCATGTGGACTTGGGGAGTGATGAGGGTGGTCCTTGTCCGGTAGAGTAAATTGGCCCATATACGGCATGAAAAACTAGGATGGTTGGGCCACTTCGGTGGCCCAGTGGGCCGGTTTAGTCTGGAATGGACATAACTTGGTCAGGTCAGCCATACTATGCCGGGTTGGGTTTGTCGTGTTGGTTCGGACCCAGGCCTGACCATTTTACAAAAATGTCCATATCATTCAAACTGGATTGTCATTGGATGAGATGTTGGTGGCATTGGGACCCTTAGTATGAGATGTTCCTTTGGAGGTACTCTAATTTAGGCTTTTTAAATTTTTGTATATGAGCTATTGGATTTATGGGTAGGTTCTCCTAGTACATGTTCGCTACAACCATAATCCTACTGCTGGCTATGACTTAGTGACTACGTGAAATTGAGGCTTCATGATACATCGATGCTTCATGCTCCATCAACACTCCATGTTCCATGGATTCTTTATGGTCCATTGATTAGTTGGGTTCCATCGTAGCTTTATTCTCCATTGACACTCTAGGAACCATCAATGCTACGGGCACCATCAACGTTCTGTGTGCCATCGATGCTCCATGTGCCATCAACACTCCATGAGTCATGGAAACTCGAAGACATATGGAATAAATCTTAAAATACCCCTCTTCAGTTATTAGAAATATACTTGTGTGAGATGACTATTTTTATTATACTTTATGTGTTTCCTTTGTTGTATTCTACATGTGTTTCCTTTTTAGTATACTTCATTTGTTTCCTTTGTCGTCTACATTGTGTGTTTCCATTTTGGTATACTTATTTTATTTCGTAGCGGTATAAAAATTTTGGTTTTAGGCTTCATACTGAGTATTTTTAACTACCCCATGCATGGGCATTGCCCAGACATGTCATGTCTTGTGAAGATGATCAATGGTTTGATGTAGTTCTTTGTGGACCAGGACCAAGAGGTGGTTTGAGGGATTAGTTAGATGTGTTGTCCTCCTAATGACTTTAGGTAGTTCTCTATATCTTACAATTTAGGTAGGGCTTTCTATAGATGAGCTTTAGGAACTCGTGCATTCACTTTGGACGACTCATCTTTCATTGGGCTTGTATTACAGCCCTATTTCCTTTCAATTTCCCACTAGCATTCTATGATTTTGTAATCTTTGTGGAATGAATACATGTTTACGTACTGTTTTAAAATTCAGAATTTTGGTCTTGGAGATGATTACATGTGTACATGTACTGAGGAAAAATTCCTCCCATTTTTGGGATATTCAAACTCTGTGCTAGTTGTTATCCCCTGGCCTATCAGATGCAGGCTTCGGGTAGTCATGACACAGGCCCCTCTGGGATGGGTCGTGAAACTAATAGCCTTATATTATTGTAATAATTACATATATCCCTTGATTCCCTTAACATAGAATCTTATATCACCCTTTCTTATGTATCCATTCCCCGGGTTATTATGATATATATTATGTATGATATTTCAAAGAATCGTATTATTTCTTAGTAACATAGTGAGAGAATATGTAGCTCTCTTATAGACCAGTGTTTAGGTTTCAATGTTTTTAATGTTACTAAAATAACAGACTCTTGGGGTATGTGTTTGTGTTATGTATTAATTATTTCCTAAAATTTATATAATGTATATGTTTTAAGAGGTTGATTATTTTTAATGAAATTTAGAGAGATTTGGTGGATACATCAAATATTAAGCTACTTTCTTGATATTATATAGAGTTTCAAAGGAACCCAAATAAATAGGACCCAAATTTCCATTTAAAGTATTTTCACAATCACATCATTTAGTTGGTCTGCAACCAATTCCCAGTTCTTCTCTTACTCCATGAAATGAATATCATGATTTTTTTCTTTTATGAAATAGTAAAATCATCATAAAATCCATAATTTATTCCCATGGACTTAAATATATAATAAAATAAAACTAATTATTAAAATTTATCTAAGATCATCCATGGAATGATTTAATCAATTATATAAAAAGTTATCTATAAGGATCCTCCTAAATAAATCTGAAAAAAAATAAATCCCAGAAATTGGATTAAATTGATCTTATATCCATCAATGATCAACTTAAACAAAATAATGTCTTATAAAAGAATTTATAAACCCTAATAACATCCAAAAATTAACAATAAACTGTTATATTCATCCAAATTATAATCATATTTTATTCTTTAAATAAGATCCTATATTACCAAAAAATAACTTTTCTGGAAATCTAAGTCGATAATTTCACTGATCGATGATAATAAATTAATTCAGAATATCAAATTTTATTTCCTTATTCCAAAACCTATTTAAAGAGATAATAATTTCTTATAATCCCGTCAAATTTCACTAATATATGCATAATAATATTTTAATAGAGACCATTAAAATAAAATCCCATATGAAATTATCTACAATGGAGTTCCCTAATTATCATGATCCACTTCAGTTGTTGTGATTGAAAAAGATTTCTCTTTATCCTCTTCCGTTAACTGTTTTAGTGGCTTATAATACTCATTATACCATGTAATAGGTAATGATTTTTCATAATTCCCAAACCCCTTTCTTTTAAAACACTAGAGAGGTAGTGGGTAGTTCTATTGAGATCTATCTCTAGTCATTTCATTCACTGGCCTCTTCACATCACTTTAACATCCCTCTATTAGGATAGATAGGCTTCCCACACTAGTAAAAACCAATTTTTCATTTTATCAAAATTTCTACATTATTTTTATTATATTTTTATCATTTATGTTACTGAACATTATTTCCATATTATGTTTTATACAATTTATCTTGAGATAATATTATAATTTTATAATAAAAACCATTGGAATGATCGATATATCCAATTAATATTTATACCTTAAATTCGAATAAAATAACTAATTTAGAGATTCTAAAATATCATATATCCAATTAATTTAAAATAAATTGTTTAGGGTCACAAAATAAATGGTCAATTTTTTAGTTTAATGATAATGATAAAACTAGAAGTGGGCCTTTTATGTCTTGAAAAATTAACTTTATTGGTACATATAGATTCACCATCATTTTATTTTCACTCAATAATTTCCTTATATATAATTCTTCATAGATTTTGAAGGAATTAAATATTTAAAAAATCATATTTAACTTATTCAATTAAATGGACTCAATTTCTTCCTATTGACTTCCATTATTAATAAGGTTCCACCATTACTCCATTTTCCTTCCAAGTGATATATAACAAAAATAAATGTTTCATGCTTCAGATATTGGATTATAGAAAATATTTTTTTAGTTATACTAAAATATTTCACATATACTATTGGATCATTATACCAACTAAATAATGGTGGATACTTCCTCATTAAGGATTTAATAGAATTTTGTTCCCTTACTTTATTGTTTGGAAGATTGAGTTAATTCTTGACTTAAGAATGTTATGTGATTATAAAAACATTCCTCTACATCTCGAAGCCCATAGAGTTTGGTTTCTTACGTGGAAAATCATTTCATTTTCCATCCCATGTAGAATTATAATAGTTCCTTCATGTTCAAGTCATTGAATGAAACAAAAAAGCATAGTGTGAGAAACTCTACTCAAAGTGGGAAAAACCTAGTTATGAAGAATAATTTGTAGGTTTTCTAAATAAATAAATAATATTTTAAATCAATGAAACATTAGGTTCAATGTAGGAAACAAATAAATGTAATCTATTCAAATATGTAATGATAGTTTATAGTGAAAATATATTTAAACCAAATCATATCCCTCAAGAGTTTCAACGCAGGTGACCAATAAGACCTATTTTGGAGTACAATGTAATTCATGATTCAATACTGATGCAAATTTTTTCGAGATTTTATCCCTACATATATCTATTCTAGTACCATTTACCCTTATATTATCCAACCATGTATTTATTTTTAGGTAAAACACATAATGTGTTCCTTAGAAAAAATAATAGGTTGTTATACTATACTTAGACTCATCCTAAGGGTTCCCAATAAAATTTCTCATCCTATTATTCAAAGGATAACTAAATCATACTATGATACCAATTTTCATGAACCAAATTTATAATACATAAATATTATATCATAATAGCTGAATATTAATTACAAAACATAATGATACATACTATAATAATTTAGGTATAACGTCTTTGGGAACATGAAAACATAAAAAATGGTTAATAAAAGTAATCCATCATGCCCCACTTATTTCATAATAACAAGAATACATCTTATAAATATCATACACATAACAATTATTCTTGATAGAGGGAAATGAAACAAAAGATATGTTGAGATAAGATGATCATTATGGGCTAAAAAGGCATGTATATAAATATATCATGGTCATAATGGAATTAGAACATGATAATAACATCCCAAAATCACATCGTTTATATATAATATCATAATATTGAGTGATGTAATGATGATTAAATTTATTATCACATAAATCATAAGTTAATCAAAAAACATGATCCAAGAGAGCATAAAATTGGCATAATACATGGAATTGTGGAATACACAAAAGAATAATAAATAATTTCCATTGTAGTCAAGGCTCATATTAAAGACTATCATTATATATTGGATTATCTCTCCCAAAACACCATTATACCCAAGGTTTACTCCCAGTTCTACTGGATTGGATTTGGATCACCCCCCAAACAGACATAGTAGGCATTGTTCACTCTCATAAATTCTATAGTGAAAAAAATCCCTTAATGAATTGGGTTCATTAAATATTTCACTCTTGTTTATCTCTTTATATATCAATTTTTACCTAATGCACTGTAGGGATATATAGGTCCAATAATTCATTGAAGGAAAATAAAGTATACATGTTCTATAATGTTATAATACATTCATCATATTAGAACACATTTAATGAAATTTGTTTTATAAACATTTATCATAGAATATCCTATTGAAAAGAAACAGGTTTCATAACCATTTCATTATTTCATCATAACCCTTTGGAAAAGATTCGTGTTTCATAAACATTCACTCAGGGTATAACCTGTAGATATGGTATGGGTTTAATAAACAACTTTTCCTCATAAATATAACACCTCTCGATAAACTATTAATATAGTATCATTGGATCATATCTATCGTAAAAATTATGTGACATCAAAAAAATCATCTTATATATATAATTATTTTGAATGTAAAATCACTTGGACCATTTTGTGAGGAAAATAAGCCATAAAAAATATGATTTTCATTACTAGAACTAAAAATATATTCTAGAAATCATTTTAATTTAAAATAAACATTTAAAATTACAATGTAATAATTAAAAAGATACATATTCATGATAGTTATAAATTTTTTTCATACTATATGTGATAAAATAAACATTCCTTTCACATTTTTAGTAAAATCAAGGAGTCCCTTGTTTGGAATGGGAACTGAATATTATTTTTAAAACACTTTATAAGATGTAATAAATGGGTACCAAATTATTTAAAATATATTTTGGATAATGGTAAAATATATTTGAATTTTTTTTGAGAAAACATGGATATTGATGAAAAATGGTTTTCATCCAAAGAGAAAAATAAAAGCAGATTTTTATTAAAAGTAATATTTTGGTATCTATAATTTTTTAAGTGAGGAAAATGAATGGAAAAAACGTATTATCTAGAAATATCTGGATAAGAATAAGTTGCATAGTTTCTTTATAGATATATCATAATACTTCATAATCGAAGACTTAATCACAAACAATCCAAATAAGTATTGAGATCATAAAATAAATACTTCAAAACATTGGTATCTTTTGAATCACAAACCCCATTAAAGAATTACATAAAATTAATATTTAAGCCTCATAAAAATAGTTTTATTCCTGATATATAATTTCAATGGAATATTATATACTCTTCATAAAATAATATTGGGGTGTAACATTACATATGTGCTAAAGAATGTAATTTGAGATAGAAATGTCTTACCTTAATTCTCAACTTTGTATAATTTATAACCTCCTAGGTTTAAAAAATATAAGATCATAATAAATAAATTAAGAACCATAACCATATTTTTCATGACATGTAATATTTACTTATTCCTTTTTATTACCCTTTTATAAATTGTTGCTTATGTAAATCACATTTCATGTAAAAATTTCATCGTCATTCATGTATGTTTTGTTTTGGTATTTTTAGTCAATTTAATATGACCATGGTTATATAATCTCATGTATTTTTATCAGAATATAAATATCATATATAATAATTATATATATATATATATTAATCCATTAATTTTATAGATAGAATATTTATTACCCCATTGATGGATAGGGGAGGATGAATGTATGCATGAACATTGTTTCAATTTTCTTCATTGATGAAAAAAGATAATTAATATGTTAAACATACAATATAATTTTTATTGTATATATATAAATTATAATAATTAAATTTACCCTTATTAACATCCATGTAATTTTTTTGTGGAAAACATATTACAACGCTTCGCTAGGTGGTAGTCCACCATACATTCGAGCAATATTATTATATCTCCAAAAAATGAAAAGTAAGAAGTAATATGAGATATCATGATTCAAGAAGAATAGTTAAGTTAAAAATATCATATATGTATATAATTTATAAAATGAAATTTACAAATAAATGAGAAATGGTGATGGTAATCCAATTACATCTGTTCGTGAGGTAGTATTACGCCGTACACATGATCAAAGGTATTGTTTCCCTTTTGAGGTAAGAGGAGACATGTGTAGGTCATGAAAATAACACAATAACATCTATGTATGTTTTATATAATATGATTAATATTTTATCATGGTTTTATCATATCTTAATTTTTTTCGGAATAAATAAAACCAAATTGAAAGTATATGAAATTTATATCTTCTTCGAAGAATCTCCTTACATTTGTATGTAAATCCTTATTAGGATCGTTTAATAGTGAAACTAAGGCATCTGGGATATGGGGGGTAAGGAATGGAATTGGGTACATATTTTATGAACCAAAATGGGTTTTAAGTGTGAATAAAAGATGATAGGTGAGGTACTTATATATGTTGGGAGATAAACCCCCTTTGAAACTACTTGTAAATTTTCCAAAAGAATCCAAATATATAATTTCATTCACATTAAAAAGACTAGAAGTAACCATAGATTGTAAATTTGAAATTATAAGATTTAAATATTTCCATAATGTAGAATTTATAAATGTTTCTATAGAAATATTACCCTTATAATTTTAGTTTAACCCCTGGTAAATCTTTTTTAACAATAACTACGATAATTATTTTTATGTTTCTAATACTCATGATTTTAAAAAAAATTAAGTGTACTTATTAGATAATATTGATTATTTTAATTTCTAAATATGCAATCCAATTTTCAAAATCCAATTTTTATAATTGGTAAAATTTTATATAAAAATAAATTCGCAGACGCGTTTAAAAAGCGGGTTTTTAATAAAAAATGTTTCATACGTGTATAATGTTTTAATATCAAAATTCAATATAAAATTTATTATAAATAACTATATTATTTTAATATATATATAGTTAATATTTTCTTAATTCCAAAACCACTGTAAAATAAAATTTATCTTGTAAATACATTGAATGATAAGATAGTTTTTAATAAAATCAAATATTTTTCACTATTCAATAAAAACATTATATTTTAAAAATATATTCAAAAATTAATTCAATGATAATTTTATCCCAATGATTTAAAAATTTAGCATCGTTTTTTGAATTATTTATCTCAATGTGTAAAAAATGTAATTTTAGAATAAGTTCACAAAAGGTGATAATACATGTTTTTAGAAAAATAAAGCTTTTCATATTAAAATTGGATTTATAATTATCTCATTCCTTAAAAACACATAAGATGATTGTTAATATTTTAATTTAATATATTATATATGTATATTTATAGATTAATTTAAAACAATTAAGTAATGTTATTTTTTATTTTATTGAGGTGAAACAAATTTTTTACCATAAAAAATGTTTTTAATGATTTCCATCATTTCCAAATGGTTTTTATTTTCATTTATAATTAATTTGTCACCAAATAATTCATTTTATATACATGTGTAGAAAAAATAAATTAATAATTTAGTTAATCATAATCATACTTTCCATTGCAATGGCTACATGATAAAATTTATATTAAATAATAATATTTAAAAAGTATATCATGTTTTGTTAAAACTAAATGTTCTGTATAAAACATTATTCTGATAAAAATTAAAAAAATTCGAAAAGATTATTTCAAAAAATATGGTGTTCTTAAATCATTAACTTTTGGTTAGGGAGTATTATATACTATAGATGGTGTTCAAAAATAGATATTTCCATTATTAATATCTTGTTATGCCTTTTGGAATAATTAATGCTCATGCAGTTATTATGGTATTGATAAACTGAATATTTGATAAACAACTTTACACATCTTTAGTTGTGTTCATTGATGATGTTCTGGTTTTTTTAGATAATATAATGGGAATATAAACCATTTAAATATGGTTTTTTAATCCAATAATCCCCTAAATTTGTGGGAATATTTTTAAATGTAGATTCAGTATTCATGAAGATATGTTCTTGTGGTTTGTGATTTTTTAACATGGATTTTTAGTACATCTTGAGAAGGTGAAGCAATTCCTATCATGGTTGGAGCCAAGAAAAAAACATTTATATATAGATATTACTTATCCTTGTTGGATTATATTGGTTGTTCATTATGGATTCCATAAAATTAGAATAACCTTTGGATATTATTAATAGCTAATGGGTGAAATATTGAAGGTGTGCAACGTGTAAAATGTCTCTTGGGGAGTTAAAATGACTTCTTACTTCAAAAAAATTTGGATCTTACCTAAGATCGGTATGGTGTATGTGTTATATTGTGATTATTTTGGTCTTGGTTTGGGTTATGTATTTATTAAGTATTATCATGTTATATCATTTTCCTCTCCTTAGCATTAGATTCATTAGAAAAAATATCCAACTCATGATTTGGATATCGTCGTAGTTATATATGATCTTAAGTATTTGAAGAACTATCTTTTTTAGGATAGGTTCATTGTTTTTTCTAACAATAATAGAATGAGTGATATAAGTTCTCATAAATAACGGAATCCTATATAAAGTAGTTAGGTGGAATACATTTATAAATTTTAATTTGATGTAACCAGCCCTACTAGGAAGGAGAAGGTCATTGTAGATCCTCCTATAAGGAATGTATAATCACATGCTATAAATGAATCAATGGAAGAGTGGAACTGGATTATTATATTTTATTGGATTCATATTGATACATAAGTGGATGATTGAGGCTTGGTTATGACTATTGTATAATTATCATCATCTCTCCTTGAGTATATTTTATAGGGTCGGAAAAATGATGATGAGATTCAAAGAATCAAATAGAAACCCTATATGCTGGGGTGACCACATTTGGTTGGACTCTCCCATATGATGGTATTCTCTACATTGAAGAAACTATTATCTATCTCAACAACTACAACGGTTATTTAACTGTTTTAATATAAATGTTCTTCATTGGTAATTCATCAACACATAATGAATAAGAATTAATTTATGAGAATGATTTTTGTGGTTGGGTTTGAAGCATGAAATTATAGATTCTATGTCCCAGAGTTACTCCTTCAATAATATAAATTAATGGAATATGAAACCTTTTGGTTTTATTCATCATCATATGGTTTTATTATGGGAATGGGGGGAGGTGTCCATGGATTTCTTTTTTCTTGATTACCATGGACTCCCGAAGTGAGGAATTTAATCTCAGTGGTGATTGATATCTTAATTATATATAACCATTTGAATCCTATTTGGGACACCAATGAGATAGAATATATGGGTAAGATGTACATAAATGAGTTTATGTGCTTACATGAGGTTCCATGTTCCACTGTTTTAGAAATGGATCCAAGACTCACCTATAGGTTCATTAAACGTCTCTCAAAGGATATGGAGACTTATGTTTATTTGGGTATAACATACCATCCTCAGATAGACAGTCTGACAGAGTGTTCTATTCTAATATGTTAGAATGTGATTGATGCCTAAATTTTGAAATATGGATGATCATTGGATAACTATCCGAGACAGGTGGAGTTTGTATATATTATCGGAAACTAGTCATTAATCGTAATGACTTCATTCATGGATTTCTATGGTCACCCATACATATCACCACTTTCATGGGAAGAGGTGGGCGAGGCCTCTATTGTTGGATTGAGTAATTATTATGACATATTAAAGAGGATAAAGCATTGAATTCATCATCAGGTAACAGTGAATAGTCTGAATAAACCATATACAGATAATTTATATAGTCCTATAGAGTTTCACATAGGTGTATAGGTCTTCTTGAATGTTTCAATTTATTTGGTTTACCATCAGCATGGTAAAAAATAATGTTGTCTCTAAGATTTGTTGGACAATTTCAGTTCATTAAGAAATGATTTAATGTTTAATATTTGTGGAATGACCAGATTAATTGACTTTTATTTATGATGGTTTCAACATATCTCAACTCATAAAGTACCATAATCATCCCTCTCATGTTTTGACATGGAGAGAGATCAGGTTAGAGCAATATGACTTAATTGTGGAGAAACCAGTGGAGAACCATTCTTCATAGAATAATGTCTTATATAGAAATTATATACCTTTAGTCAGAGTGATATATAAACATGGATTATATTCTTAGAAAAATAGAAAAATAGATTTTCTATGATGGAGTAGTATCCTCATCACTTTCTAGAGCTCCATTATGTTACATGCATTCATGGGGATGTGAAGTTTTATTGTGTAGATATTATATCTTTTTTTCAAAGTAATGTCTCTTTTTTATGTTTAATATATAGACTCTAGTTATTTAATAGCATCGAGGTTTTTTTCCTTCTTCTAGATGTTTGTTAAGGTCCTGGACTAGGTGCTACCTGTAGGGAGCATTCCAAACATGAAGGTGATTAAATATGTGATTATATAAGATGGAAAATTCAATGAATTTCATTTAGATAATGAAAATAGTTCAGTCTAGGAATAATTTTTACCCCATGAATTGGACGATTGAGATTTATTTAAACTGAGGTGATGCCTTTTTTAGTGTACATGGAACACTTGGAATACCCACAAATAAGTGACAAATGATTTTATTCATTCAGAACTGATAGGTCTTTATCATTATAAAATATTGAATCCTAGTTATTTCCCCATTGTTTATCCATTAAATTAACCCTAGTCACTTCTAGGTTATTTTGGGTCTCTCTACACATTCCAGGTCACATTATTCGATTGTTTATCTATGTTGTGGGTGAATAACTTATCTATATGTATGAGGACATTATTCGTCATCATTACCATTATTCATAGAAGTAGTTTTTCATTTAAATCATGGACTCATCAATGTTGTAGTTATTTTCTATCCGTTAGATATAGGTAGTAATTATTCTCTGAAATGCTAAACATCGTGTTATTTGTGACGTGGTGTCTGTGTTTATCAAGGTATGTGGGATCTAACCTCACATTTGTCACCCAATTGTTCTATATTTTGATTATGAGTTGTTTTAATAATTTTTAGGGCCTATTTTTTTTATTTTCATTCATACTAGTGTTGGTGGATCCCACTATGGTTAGTGTTTGACTAAAATTTAGGTTATTGGTTCTTTCTATATATTTTATTAAATGATCTATGATTTCACATATTTTATAAATTCTTTTATAAATTATTTTTCATGATTATTTTTTTGGTAAATGTATTTCAAATAGAATATTACATATTTATTGTAACGAATAATGGGTGGTTTCAAAGCATTTCAATATTGGTTTTCAAATATGGTATGATGAAAAAAGGGTTGTTTGAAATTGATTATGAAAAACTCATTTCAAATGGTTTGGGAAAAGCCGTACATGGGATGGGAAGGGTAGTAAGTTGAAATTTGTAGCTTAGGTCGATCCTCCATTTTACTATTCTGGGGTTAACTCATTCATTATTCCTCTACTCCCTAGTATTTTTGCTTGAGGAACATTATATTCAAATTATTGGGGGTTCACTCATGGGGTGTTCCTTTATTCCACGGTCTATTGACCTAGAGTCATTAGTATGAACTAGAAATCGATTATGGTATGAGTAGTCAGCTAGCCAAACATGTTGTGATCCTTATAATGTTTAAAATTTATTTTATTTTTATATTTATATTATTTATATACCTATTTTGACATTGATAAATAACTATGGAAATTATGTTTGGAGACTATTTTCTTGTCTTGTTTTGGAGCTGTTGAAATAGGGAAATATTTACTATAATTTTTATATAAATTTTTTATTGTTTATCATGATATATGTTAATTAAATTTAGTATTTTGCAATTTTTTATATAGATAATTAATATAGGACACCAATTTGGGATCCTGCTATGCATTTTTAGATAACATCCATCACATCCCTATGACATTGTGGTGTCCTAGTTATTTCCTTTGATATAAGAAAAGGCACAACATCATAGTGATATGGTGATGTTTTACGTCAGTAGGGTATTGGGATTTTGGTGGTGATATGGTGGAACATTTACAACATTATCACATTGATTAGTTATCATTTTTTATCTTTTCCTTTCCTATTGGACTTAGACTTTGGGGTTTGTTTTGAAATATTTCATCCATATATCCTCCACTCTTTTCAATTAGTGAAAAAGTATATTCCTTATGGATTTTCTTCATCTCTTTCTATCTTCTATGTATATATATATATTAAATTTCATATTTTTACTATTTGGAGAAAAAATTCCCTTGGGTTGTTATTTATTTCATAGTTCTAGTCATCAACCTATGAGGATCAAGAATGCCCTTTGGATATGAGGTGGATTAGGTAAAAAAAATTGTGAGCGTAAATCGGACAAGTTCATTATGCTAGTGCTCAAAAAAACAATATGTTTTCTTTTAGGATTAATAAATATTATCCAGTGTATCAGGTTGTGAAATGGAAAGATTTCTATAAATAGTGATGTGGTACGTCATGTGAAAGGGAGTAGGGCCCAAGTGTATTTTAGTTTATTTATATATTATGTATATGTGATCGACAATATCGAATATCACCTGATGTGTATGGAATGATCATGATCTTTTTGGACTAATGCTTCGGTATTTTATTTTTATATCATCATGTTTTTTATTGACAAATAATAATATTATATGCTGGATGATTTCGTTTTTAGAAAAACTGTAAAAAAAAATTCTAGGAAATTGTCTCCCCATGAATGTTTTTAGACCTTGATATTTTTTGAAACCTCTGAATTATTGGGAGGAATGCTTGAGCATGAACTGAACAGTCGACCAGATGATGCTTCCATTATAGGGTATCCCAAATGGTATCAATATTTTTTATTTTCTCCTAATTTGGAGAGATTATAGAATTATTGATAAGAGCATGTTGGAGCATGTGATGGATCTCAGAATAGTGTATTATTTATACATTTCTAGTGGGAAGTCCTGGATACCAATTTAATAGGATATGAATTCATGGTTCTTGATTTTATAAAAGATTTGGTCATAGAATTTAATAAGGATGTGAAAATTTTCATTTATTTATTGGATCATATCATGTTAGTAAGAGGAACATGTACTCGCATCATGTTTGACAAGATGGATTCACGTGGAATTTTTTTTCTTGGGCATGATTAATTTTATAGATGATAGGTCATATATTAAACATTTCATCAACTAATATAATTTTTTCATAAAACTTTTTCTAATAATCTATTTATTTAAGCCAAAATGTTTTTTAATGGGACATTATTTTATTGAGATTCATGTGGATATTGGAATAGTATGTTTTCAGTACTGACTATATAGATATGTTATAAGGGGGTGTATAAAGACTTTAGCGGGTCAGTATAGGAACTTTATACCTTAATTAAGGAACCCTAGTAGGTTTTCTTTAGGACTTGTATACATGAAAGATAATCTGAAGATGTGTATGACATTCCATTAGGATATTGGTCCATTTACGTGAAGTGTCAAAAAAAATTATTGGGCACTTTCCCATATTTATTCATGGTGGAACTCCCCTTAATCATGTTTGGAAGTTGATGTAAGGTATGTGAATGCCTTGGGATCTAATGGTTTGAATCGTTTTTGGAATTTATATTAATAAGGGTGGGCTAGGTGGGAGGGACCAGTTGTATGCCTAAGACTCATGTTCCAGGTACTATTTTGAGCATCATGGTTGCATAATGGGTAAAATAATCATTTTTTAATGAATCACATGTGGAAGGTGATCATGCAATAAGCATTGATATGAGTGGATTTCCTAATGATGCTTGATTGGACAGACCTACCAGAAGACTGTGGTTAGTGGGTTACGAACATCATCATAGGTTAGATACGATTGAAATCATGTGATCACATGATGGGATCTGAAACTCGTTATATGGGATGATACGTTATTGGTTTCAAGAATGATTGGGGTAAATTTTCTATAATAACTAGTGTGAGGGTTCTTAATGAATAACATGGGATTTGGAGGAAGAGAGTAATAAGTGTCTTCTCTCCACTTTAATGGTATCGGTTTGGTAGTGGTTAATGCTAATTAATCAAGGTTCATTGATGAGTTATAGATCAATAAATTGGATGTTGGAATGTCTATTGAGAACTGTTAATGTTATGGTTGAATTCTACTGGTTTTGTGGTGGTTTTGTAGTGTGGTTATACTTACATTCATGGAAACCTATGTTTTAGTGAGATTTTGGGATGTTTGTATAATAATAGGTGATATTAGAGACGGATCAAGGTAATATAGAGTAATATATTGGATATCATTCCATCAAATATATTTTCATGAATTAGTGAGTGTGTATTAGGAGGAGAAGTATGTTTCCGATGTCAGAACCTATATGGAATAGGATTCGAGGAGTGTTGTGAGAGAATCCATATATTGTGTACTGCAATATTAATCATTGATGGAGGTGATCCTTCCTATGATCAAATTCATGAATGACACGGATAACATTCATTGTGTAATGAAAAATGGGATGATTTGTGTTTTATAATGGAACTCAGGTTGGAGAAGCACAAACATATATAATCATTCTATTTAGTAATTGTTGTAGAAGTGATTGTGAAGTTCATAGTTTTGGTTAGTAGTTTAGAGATATTGACACTTTTATAGTATGTTGCATTGTATCAGCCATGGGTGAATGACCATCATGTTTAATGAGTTTGAAGTGTGGTAAGACTGGTTAGTGGATGGTTAATGTGACACTGGGTCACTAGATTCTATATAAGTCATATTTTATTTAGTGTCACATTGAATAAAGAAATTTAGAGTCTATATGTGATTTAAATTAGATTTAGTGTATTTAAATTGGTCTTTAGGAGGAGTTAGTTTAATTTATGATTTCCTTATCTTGGTTGATTATCAATTCTTAAAGTGAGATAATAATGACTACTATGGTGTTTATTGATCCAAATATGGAGTTAATGTCAAATTTTGTTTTAGACATCGGTGTGGGTGTTCTAAAATCATGTGATGCCATTGAGAGTCAAGGAATCATGATCAAATGGAGTGATAATTCATTAGCGCGAGAGTTCAAATGATTTTTGGGAGATGTAAAATAGAGAACTAAATAATTTCATTCCATCAGTTTTGATATAGTGAGGTGGAACCCATAATTGTATATTTTTTTATAATTCATTTTTGGTTTGGTAGGAGAATATACGTATATTTTTTACTAGGTGATTCCTCTAGTGGGGAGAACTATGGTTCCGAATTGACCTAGGATTGTGGATCCTTATGGTGTGTATCATTGAATTCTTTTAGAGAAATATATTATTAATACAAAATTGTTTTGGTGTAGATGAGTGTGGTAAAGGGAAACTATTCATTGGCACTAATGGAGATTGGGTCCCTTAATATTTGTTTTATAGTGGGCCTTGGTGTTTGGAGTTTTGTTTTTGAAGCACATGTGGAATTCAGAAATGGAGTGTGGAGAGTTATCAGTGAATTAACAACCAAGGAATGTCAATATTGATGATTGGAAGACCATCACAACTTCTCAGTGAAGATATGTTTTATGGTGTGTAGTTTTTAATTCCCTGTAGTTTACAGTTTGTTTCCTTTTGGTTGAAGTTAGAAGTTTTCATTGGGATTTGGGGGGGGGGTTTCCCTAATATTGGGATTAATATCAAGGATCTGAGAATTTTAAAATCCCTAAGATGAGTTTTAGGATGATAAATGAGGCCTATTGTTTCCCATAGGTGCTCAGGGAATCATCTGTGTAGTGGATTGTTGGTCGACATATTGAATTTTTTTAATAAAAATCCATTCATAACATAAAGGTTCATTAACACTAGGAATGGAATGAATTAAAGTACATCATGATGTGAATAGATCTTGTGGGGTTCCTTTCAGGTTGTGAATGTGGGTGGGATAGAAGAGGATCCCATTCCATGTGTTTTTCATTGTATATTCCTTGTTCATTATTTGAATGAGTTTTGATTGAGGGTGGTCCCCCCTTCCTTTGGCTACTCATTTCTTGAAGGTGCTCGGTGAAAGGGATTCATGGTAAGAACCCTATTGGTCATGTTAAAATTGGTTCCTGATTGTGTGTTTTTTTAAAAGAGAAATATCATATATTTGAAGTCTAGATGCCTCATGATTTTTTGGGGTTTAGATAATTGAGAGAAGTCTATTTTCAGTTTGTTCTCACTCCCTTCATCCATATTCTGATCCACCATGAGAGGTTTTGGATCTTGTTTTTTTTAAATATTATTTTTAGGTATGATCATTTTTGTCCTACAATTTTTAGCCTCTTTTTTCTATCCATCATTCTTGGTTAAAATTCACTACGGTGTATATTTCATTTTCACCAAATCATGGTGGAAATTTTCAAAGATTAATGGGATTCATATGAGGGGTTTATAAGTGGACTCAATAAGAATAATTCCAAGGGTTTCAAGTGGTTTTAGTGTTAAAAAATTTCCCAATCCATTTATTGATGAATATACCACTTTTTTTAATTATAATAATTAATTATCAATTTTACATAAATTCATGGACTGACTGGGATGAGGCTTTATGAATCAGGGTGAGGGGTCTACTCTAGTATGAAGGTAGGTGGCTCTTATAATAAAATAATAGTGTGGTTTTATTCATGGGTGTTAGTTATAATATAGTTTCATGGGTTTAGGTATTGATTATTAGATACTAAGGGTTCCATTGTTAAATGAGATATGCCGACATTACGAATCCTAGACATGGTCTAAGTGCTCTTTGTAATACTACCTTCTCATCAGTCTGTGTGAATTGGGATCATATATTCCTTCTACATAAATCTCAATTTTGGGTGTCCAAGGTTCCTTGTAATTGTTCTTGTACTATGAGGAAGATGATCAGCCTTTAGGGTTTTCTTAGGGTTCTTATCTCCATAGTGGGGAGGGGATCTAGCATCTCTTTATGGTTCATCTTCTAGATTCATAGGGGGCCTAATTTTTCCAGTAATGATGACTGTATTATTTATGATTTTTGGATTTCTATGTTTGATTCACATGATGTTACTAATTGGGATGGTTCTTGGAATCATCCACTTGCGGTTTCAATAGATCTCTGGGACTTTTGGAAGGATGTTCTCTCTCTCCTAGTACCGAGTGGTGGTGATGATAGGATTTTACGTAATGGGTATGAAATGTTCATTATCCAGTCTATTTGGGATTATCATAGGGGTAATTTTTATAATTTTCCTTGGTATTCCTTGGTTTGGATCCATTTTATTACCAGTTGGTTCTCCTTTATTTTTAGGTCATGGGTCCTTAACTGGCTTCCTACTCAGGATAGTCTATATAGAAGGGGGATGTCCATTCCTAATAGGTTATACCTTTTTGCGGAGGGAATTGAATTTTTAAACAACTTGTTCATTAACTGTAGTTTGTATTAGAGTATTTTTCCTTCATTTTTTAATTTCTTATTTGTGGATTTCTCTTCATGTTCTTTTTAGACCCTTATTAATCGATGAAATTTTTTAGGGGATTCTTTATGGAGTGTGTTAGGGAGGTTTGGTATACATATATTTCAATATTTTCTCTAGAACGATTGGAAGTCTCAATTTCATGGTTCCAACGCTCATCTTATTATCATTATATGGCATAAGTTCAATCTAACTATTTGTTCTAGGATTATTTCCTTCCAGTAGTTCTCAAATCAGAAGAGAAATCAGGATTTGGTTCGAAGCTAAGACCTTCCATATTATATTTCTAGGCTGTAGGTTGAGTTGGGTTGGTTCTTTTTGCTGGGGCAGGTGATATGGTGGTGGCTTTAAGTTGGTGGTTTCATTGAGCTGGGTTTTTGGCTAGAACTATTCTTGGTTGGGTTTTTCTTGATTTTGGCAATTTCCCTTATTTTCGCAGGTTGGCGTGATTATTTGTGGTGTTGTAGTGTATATTTATAGTGGATGGTGATGTTTGGGTGAATGGTTATGGTGGATATTGGTCTTGTTGGTTCTATTTTCAAGAGGGTTAGGTTTGGGTGAAGACACTTGGTGGATATTGGTCTTGATTGTTCAGTTTTCAAGAGGGTTCAATTTAGTTTCTTTTTCATTGGTGGATGAGGTTCCTACTTGAGGCTGTTGGGATGATTTTCTAGTTACAGATAGTGTTCTTTCTGGTCATAGTTGTTCTCTTTTTTCTAGGGTAGGTGTATGGAGAAGTTGTGCTATGCAGGGTCGGGTTGTGTTGTGAAGGCGACTGGTTGGAGCTTGCAGGTTCTGGTCTAGTCTTGGGTGGGTGGATGTCTTTGTGTGTGTTTGTTATTGTTTTCATGACTGTGTGTGTTCATTTGTGAATGGTTTGTTTGTTTCATAATCTGCAATGGAGGCCTTCTCGGTTCTTGGTGCTTCTTGGGGGCCTCTTTTTGGTTTTCTGGTGGTTCCTTTACTAGGGGGGTTCCCTGATCATTGTTGTTGTTCACTGTCAGTTCACTGTCTGGATATTGGTGTCTTAGGTTTTGGTGTTTATGCTATAGTTTTTGTAGTTTTTTTTCTTGAAGCTTCATGATACTCTTATAGTGTCATGATTTCATTGTTTCTTGCATGTCATGGCTGCTTATTGGTGCTCATGTTTGTTTGGTTGGCTTGGATTGTCCTGCATCTTCTGTCTTTCACCCTTGGGTGTTTGCTATAATTTATTGTTCCTTATATATATATATATTTACTTTTCCTTGAAAAAAAATTAATGTTTTATGTAGAGGGGTTTCCTTTATGAGAAAGGCTGAAAATATCCCTTATGAGATGAAAGACACAGCCTTGGTGTGGGTCACACGAATTATTTTGGACTTATCATCATGATTCCAAGGGGATTAGGGTGTAATGTATTAATATTTTCCTTGTGTAGTGGGACTAGTTGAGTTGAGGGACCTTTGAAACATTAGATTATGCCTTGATTTCTGTGTCATAGGATCTTGTGAGAATATTTCTCACTGATGGGTGTGGAGTGTGAGATTGAATGACTGAGAAGAGACAATAATAGGTTTGGAAGACCCTAGACAATTCCCTAATGGGTGAGGTGTGACTTTTTGAAAGATAGAGCTTGGTCTAGAGGGATTGGTTCCTCGGTGATGATTTGGTGATACAATTGATGGGTTGGGGGCTAGGATAATGTTACATATACTTATAATAAAAAACATACCTGATTGTGGAGAGGATCATGAGGAAGAACATTAATTGAGTGTTAAATATTTAGTCCCGTTAATTAAGATATCATGGAGAAGGATTCATTTTATTACCGTTCCTTGAGTAGGCTTGGGTTGTATATGATACTTTATTCCATGAGCATGCTATGGTTGAGGACCACCTATGAGGGGAACATTCATGACATTATGTGAGATCTAGAAAATTTACCTTACATGGAGTGATGATTCATAGGGTTAAGTTGAAAATATATTTCCATGCTTTATCCCTTCAATAAGTGGGAGAAGTATTTGGACATAACCCTACCTTATGTATATAGAAATTGGATGTGTATTGAACATTGGGGGGGGCATGAGATAGGGGCTATGATTTGGAATGGATCCAAATAATTTATGATCTTAAATCATGGTGTCTTGTGTAGCACACCTTGTTATGATTAGTGTGTGTACCTCATCAGCTGTCTAAGTGGTATGGTTAGAACACAACGACTAGATGATCATGATTCTTTGTGTAACTATTTTTCTTAGGAAAACACATGCATGTAATGATTTATATTTTGGTTTTATAGTGAGACACTACAATGTTATATACTCATACCTTCCACGAAAAAAGAAAGTCCATTTGAATACTTTATGTTTTCTTCTAGGCTCGGCATAGGTTATGAAATGGAATAGGATAAAGTAGGTTGTTGAGTATGGGAGAAATGTATGAGGTATAAACCATGGATATAAGAGGGTCTTATGTATATTTTCTAAATTTTTAAATATGTGATTATCTCTGTGGGAAATTAGTTGATGTGTATAAAATTCTTATTATTAGGTATGACAGCATTCATTCATATTTCATTTGTTATAACACAATGTTTCTTTATTTATTAACACTGTGATTCTATTTTGGATTTTTTTGTTATTGTTTCTGGTGTATGGTTTTGATTGTACCCCATAGTATACTCATCAATTTTGTAGGCCCTAACCACCATTTTGAATCCTATAGTGTATAAAGAAGAATGATTTAGGCCACGTGGAACTCAAAGATGAATAGTGGTTCTGGGTAAGGGCGCCAATATAACTATATCGTAACAACAATACAGTTTTGAGTACTCCCCAAAAAGTAGTATTGACCATGTTCATGTTTGTCATTATCTCAACATTTATAATTAGATTTTATCTCTCTTGTACCCCTAGAGGATCAAAATACAACGAAATGTTAATTTCGAATCAGATTTTAGTCCTTGAATATAATATTTATTATACAATTAACAACCTGATCAAACCCATTTGAATTGTTTAACATTTATATCAACTAAATAAACATGGTTTCCAACTTATAGAAACGATGGTCATGTTCTTATTAATTATATTCTAGATAATAATTACAAAAAAACTAAAATTAAGGGCCCAATTGAAAACACATAATAGGAAAATATATAATCTATTTTTACTGAATTAATGGTGTTCTAACTCATCGTTAGATAATTTTATTTTATAATTTCTTTATAGGTGGTTATAGGGAATCAACAAAATTATGACTTATTTTTTCAAATATTCTATATAGAAATAAAATAATGACCACATTTTTTATGTGATTGTTATATGTTTTCTATATGGGGATGTTTTAGAAATGGTATGGAATGTTTCTTCATACACTCATCATGTTCATATTTAATATAGAAATCATTTTCACCTATTTATGTTATCTTATTTCCTTTTTTAATTATAAGTGTTTTTGGATATAGAAAAAAAACCCTAAATATTTATCATAACTATCATATGTGATAAGAAATATAAATTTCTATACATATTTATTGGAAAATTAAACAAAAAAATCAATAATTATTGATAAATGAACTATAAATCATCATTGTGTGTCCTGATTGTTTCAATGTGGGATTGTAAATAAATTTTAAGAATAGAACTATTATCAGTAATAAAACATTATAATTTTATATTGAAATGTGGAATGATTTACAATGTGTTACATGATATATTTGAAAACAGAGTGCATACTAAGAAATTATTCATTGGGTGTCCCATTAGATACTCCAAATTAATAGAGAAATGATAGTGGTAATGGAAATTTTTTTAGAAAAAAGAATCAAAACAATTATATCATTGTAAATTAGAGGATTCAACTTTTTTTCTTGAATCCTTGTGCATACATTTCTTTGTCATAACAAATTTTTTGCATCATTATTGCACAAAATACATAAAAATTGTATATTATGTCTGACAATTTCAAATGAATACCAATTTTATCAAACACTAGTACTATTTTTGAATTTTAATTAACTATAACATAACAAATAATTCTTGTTAATTTAAATAAGGGATGTCTATAATGAACCAGTATTAATGTACATAGATATTACAACACTTTTTTATAGTACATAAAAAATTACAAAAAGAGAATCCCAAAGACAATATTAATTTAGTGCCTTTTGAAAAAATAAAAAAAATCTTCTATATCAATAAACAATCATCAAATTTTTCAACAAGGATCTCCCCCCTTATAAAATATACCTAATTACCTTTTTATATAACTTGGCGAATGTAATAATAAGAAATGGGTGAGCTCAAAATCTTCCAATGGGTAAATAATGGAATTGTGTATGCATATCATGAACAGAATGGTATAAGAACATGACAATTATCATTATAAGAACATACCGTATATCTAAAACACCATAAACCTGAATCATGGAATAAATATTTTCAGTTTAGAAGACATGAATCATTATGAAATCAAGAGAATAATTCATGCAATCATAACATAGGAATAATATTTGGAATTTTAGAATGTACATCAATTTATTACATAGTAAACATGTATACAGAGATACCGGTTCACAGAATTAGTTATGTATATTAAATCATGCCCTCTCATAGACATATGGACCTATAACCTGGTCCATGCATAGTATTGTTATCATGATATTAGTTTCACGAATAACATTGTTAACATGTAATCAGGTTGATAAAAATATATGGATATGAAATTAGGTCCATGTATAACCATGTGAGAATTTAATCAGGTTCACAAAATAACATTTTGAAGATATAGTAAGTTTCACTCAAAACATTGTTAACATATAATTAGGTTCACTTGTAATATACAGAAAATAAAACTGGGTCCATGAATAACATTGTGAAAATGTAATTGGAATCACACAGAAAATTTATAATCATTAGTCATCCATTGTTACCCAATTCATTGGTGGGAGATATAGTTCCAACCCATAACATATTTAAATCATACATACATGTACCAAATAATAATAATCATATCATGACCCATGAAAATAGATTGGTTCTATAAACATAAAATCATAACACATTAAATTAAATAGTTATCATTAACATTTCATCATATCATAACCTATGTTAAGAGATAGTATTCATTATAATTTCATCATTTCATAAATAATGAAATGAATCAGGTTTGAAAAGTCAATAACAGGTGGAAGAGAAATGGGTGTCTTAATCATCATACCATAAAAACATAAAACTTTCAACACATAATATTAATGGAACATCTGGATAATTTTCTTGAAGGGGTTGAGTAACATCAATAGATTTCATCATAGATGAAAAATTACTTGGAAATATATTTTGTATACATATCTTTAAGAAAATATCCAGACTTCTATAAAATTTATTTTTAAAACATAAAACCTTTGGAAAACCATTTTTTTCAATAGTGAATTAAAAACATATAAATACCACTTGAAATAATTTTGAAAACCAATTCCCCTGAAAACATATAAAAATCATTACAACATTTTGAAAATCAATTTCTTTAAATTCTTATAAAATAATCTAAAAACATTTTTCAAAAACCCTTTCCTTGAAAAATACGTTGAAAACATCTAACGAAATCTTGATAATGTTTTCAAAATAATTTACTTGAAAATTACATTTGAAAAAAATCTCTTAAAAAATATCAATTTAGACATTCAAATAATGTTTCAATTAAATTGTAACACCCTATGATTTCATAGTATGTTATCTATTTAATGTAATTCAATTTATTTTTCCACACGCAACACCGAGTTTGAGCATACCACGACTTACCAAACTAGCCATTTCAAAAGCAGTGATGAATAGTATTAAATGCATTTTGAATTATATATACTACATATAATTTTAACATCCATATTATGTTTTTATTAGACATAATATAATAAAAAATTCAAATTTTAAGATAAAAGAAATATTTTTCAAATAAAATCATTTTTACCACCATTTAATGGTGAACCATTTTTAATACAATATTTGACACTTTTATAAATTCAATTTGACAATATAAACTTCTTATTTAGAAGTGGGACATAAAAATTTATTTTTTGAAAAAAAATTAGTGTTTTTCTGATAACATTCATATGTTGATGAATATTGAAAATACTAAATGTTAATTGAAATCAACATTTAAAAAAAATATAGTGATAAAGAATAAATTTGAATAGTTTTGAAATATATTTAGATTATTTATTTATCATTTAATTGATTTTTTTCAAATAGAAGTAATTTTACATTTAAATGGGCCATAAACTCATATCAATCTTTTGATAGCATTAACATCTAAAAAACTTTCTTTCTGGTCTGGACAACAGAAAATAATTTTAAATTAATAAAAGAAACATATATTTTTTTAACATGGTAAAATAGACATCATTTTTTATTTTCTAATATCAAAATTATCTTAGGATGAATTTTCATAATTTTTCTGAAAACATTCAATTTTTGATGAATAGTGAAAAACACTCCGTCATGGATACACACCGACTTTTTCTTTTAAATAATTATTTTTAATTGATCATAAATCCAAGATATATAAATAATAATTATATTAGTTCAATGTAATTCAGTGGATTCATTTTATAATTATATTATATATATAGAATTTTATTGATTTTTTAATGACTTTTACCCACCTTTAAGGAATATTTGAAAATTTTCTTTAAACGTAATTTTACCACATATGTCAATTAAATTTTAAAAATCTAATTAGCACGGTTTACATCAGTAAGTAAAATGTGGTTCAATATGATGAAAATAATTTTTGGTGAATAGTATCTTTTTATTTTTATTAACCACTATTAAAATTAAATGGTGTAATTAAAGGTAAAAATTATATTATAATTATCCTAACACATAACATAATTCTATTGGAAAAGTTTTTTTCAACCAAAATAAACCTTAATACAGAAATGAGATCCATTTTAATCAACTTGGATTAGATGAGGACAGTTATTATATTTTATTGAATGAAATGTTAAAAGTGTTAAATTCAAATTTTATTAACTAAACCATTTTTAATATAGAGTTGTACATAAGATAAATTTGACTATAAGTGTTCATTAGAAATATTAAAAGGCTTACTAAATCATGGTATTTTATTTATAATTTTTTGAGATTATATAATTAAATTATTTTATAAAACAATGATGATTCATAATTACCTTATTATTGAATGATTAAAATAATTGATATTATAAATATAAAAAAATGTAAATTGAGACTTTTGATGCCATACAGATATTTTCTAGGTCAATATGACATTTTAGGGTTGATTTAATCTATTTTTTTAATTAATCTTGTTTTTATGACTTTTACAAAAACAAAACACAAAATAGTTTCAAAATTTATATAAATGAGTTTTTAAAACAAATACTATTATATTAAATGATATAATATTCCTAAAAATCTACGATTTAGCAAAAGGAAATGAATAATATTTGATATTCCATTAATGAATCACTTTAGATTCTCTTATCATTTAATAGTACTTTAGGTTCTCTTGTCAGTTAATTTTGTTTAAATAATTTTAATTATTTTATGGGTTTTGTGATCATCAAAAATTGGGAGATTGTTGAGAAAAGTATTGTTTTCAACAATACATGTTAATATTATTTAAAGGGGGAGATTATTGAAAATAATACTCTGTCTTTTTATGATAATTTTGATGCTCACAAATACCCTTAGTTATTTTATAATGATTTTATTTAGTATTTTGCAGGAATTTATTAATGTATTTTACTCTTGAAATAAAGAGAATTTATTACTTATTCGGAATCTTATTTTAGTGCATTCTAGAATCATTGTTCATACCTTACGTGGATAAATATAGCTTGGAATCTGCTATTGTATGTTCTAAAATCAATGTTCATACCCTACGTGGATAAAAGTAGCGTACGGATGAAAAGCGTGTATACTATTTGAGATAAGAGAAAAGTATGGTTAAACAGCCATACGTTTTCAGAAAAGTATGGAAGAAGAACCATAAGTTTTTAGTAAAGTATGGAAGGAGAACCGTACATAAATACTAAATGTTACGTTTGTTTTACAAAAGTATGGTTCATAATCCTTAATTTTGTAAACAACCATACGTTCTTGGAAAAGTATGGATCAAGAAAAGGTATATATCTTTTACTGTACGTTTGAGAGTTGAAGAAAAAGACTATCTTATCAACCCGACGTTTCTGTTCAACCTTACGTTGTCAACCTTACATTTTAAGACTATGTTATCAACCCTATGTTTGGAGGCCACGTCATCATCCTTATGTTTGGCGTCAGAAATTTTGACAAAAGTTATTTTTATGTAGCGATCAGCAAGCTGATTTCGGGGCAAATGTCCAGTCGGATTTAAAGTCGTTTTTAAAGTACGACATTGACTGGTTCAAAGTAGTTTTTTTAATGGATTTAGGATCGAATTAAAAGGAGCTTTTTATGCCAAGTATTAAGTGAAGTTTCGAATTCTCTGTAAATTAAATTTTTTTAATATCGCGAATTAGAAGGTGAATTTTATGGATATAAATGTGTTGGAGATATGCTTAGCTTTAATATATATGTTCTCTCTGAAACACTAGGTACATGTGTGTATGGTAATCGATCTATTATTAAAAAGGAGGAAAACAGAGACTGTAGAAATTCACGATTGATTTGTTGATTCAAAAAGAAGCGTCAAAGCTCTGTTTGATCAAGAAGAAGGAACTCGATAGAATATTAACCTGTCCTATATCAAATATCTGTTGTCGATCTACTATTGCTGATTTTGTGAACTATATCGCTATATCTATTAAAACTGGATCAACTCAGGACTACTTCGTCTTGAAGATCAATATTCCTAGAGACTTCGACCCATCTTATGTAAATTTCATTTTGTTGCAATTATGAAGATCAACTGGAAAACATATTTCTGAAATTCTTTTTTTTCTTGAGTAACCAGCTTCTCGTTCTAAGCTATGTTTGTTCGTGTTTGAACCAGAAGGCTTTGTTATCCTGAAGATTGTAAAGGTCTCAACTCCCTGTACTCAGTTGTGAACCAGTCTGTGGAAAAGAGGACCAGATAGTGAAAATCACTAAGCTCATGGAGTTGAGCATTTGTGGAGTGTACTAGTGGCCTTTTTTTCCCCGATCCACTATACATCTTTGTGTTCTTGTTTTTACTTTTTCTATTGCATAATCAAATATGATAAAGTATAAAGGACAGAACTCGTTCAATCAATGAGTTATCGAAAAATTGCAAAAGACACAATTCAACCCCCTCTTGTGTACAATCTGTAGATTCAGATCCAACATATATGACATTATATTACCCTCATGTTAACAGTTATATGTTAAGGTTATGCTTCAGGTAATATTCTCTTTGTTTTTCGAAAGTGTCTTAATTTGTTATAGAATTGGTCCTTATACATATATCATGATTTATATAATTTAAAAACATGATATAAATATCATTAATATTAAATATATTTGTATTATAATTATCTATAAAATATAGAAGTATGAAATGGAATACACCGTTAATGGAGACGGTAGGCCGTACATATGCATGGATGTTGCTTCCGTTTTATTGACGTAATGAATTAATGAAATTAAATTACCCATATGTATGTGAATATATTTATATAATTTCATTATAGTATGATAATTAGGTTATATATATTACATAATTTCACTAAAAATATCATTAATATATTCCATGTAGTGTGTGAATGAATCATGTCACTTTGAGGGGCCGATAGCCCAAAATTCTTCCAAATAATTATCATGTTTAGAAGAGATGCAAATCATAAAGCTATAATATAAATAGAAATTATAGATGAATATATTATTTATAAATATAATATTTTTAATATATAAATATATTTTCCATCATAATGTCTTCCATGAGATGCAGTATAGGAAAAAATTAACAATTATCAATTTTTAGGTGGTAGTTTACCGTACACCTAAACTGTATGTTTGTTAAAATTAGATGGAAGTGTTTGTAAGTTTAGGTAAAAAAATATAATGAAAAAACTATTATATTTAGGATATTGGGTTTTTATGAAATAATGTAATAATAATGTTTTAGGAATTGGATCATGGAAATAAACGAATGGAGCTTGAGGGAGGGTGTTACCACTTAACTGAGCAACTCATTTCAGTTTGAACCAAAGGGATTCCATTTATGTATATCATCCCAAAGGGAGGATTAATGAAGGAAAATAAGAATTATGGGGAGTTTTTTGGCAATATATTGGCTGAAAATAATTTCTTTTGTAGGTGTGATGAATTGGGAGAGGTGGTGGCATTTTATAGGGAATGGAAAGGACACATAAGGAATTTTTGAAAAAACAAGTTATGTATACACATGTTTTTACCGAAAAAAAAGTCATACCAAATAAAAATAGTCAATAATGGAAGGTTTGTGGCCGATATATAGCCATAAAAGTGGGTTTGGACATGTGTATATCTTATTTTGGCCCATAAGCTTATGGTTTATTCCCTTATTAGGATTAATTTTACCATACACACTATAATTAATTTTAGCAACATTCACTAATATTTTTGGTAAAAATTAATTTCACATTATTAGACATTTTAAATTAAATTCAATCCAAATATGTAGCCAATTTTTCCATATTACAATCACAGAAGTGGTATATATTAATTTAAATCTAATCTCGGTGATTAGACGAATCTGCAGGATTTAAAAGTAAAAACATCCAAGAGATTGATACGTTTTTATAATAAATTTCAAAGTGAATGTATTATAATGACCAGAATTGATAAAAATATGATCTACTTATGATTTTAGAATAATTTAAAATATAATTTTCCATTATAAATATATTATATGAAAAGGTAATTTTGAATTAAAATTCATTATCATTAATTTATCCTTAAAAAATGAATCCTTAACAAGAAATACAAAAAAGGAATCCTAAGCTATTTTTTTTGTTTTTATTTCAATTATGATGCTTATTTTGACATATTTGATCTATAATATTTCAAAAAATTTAATTTAAAATTTTTTCTCCATTAAAAGGAAGTAAAACTACTATTATAGAAATATTGGTTTCTAAGCAAAAAATTCCGATTGTTCTTATCTTGAGCCTATAAAATATATTGAATGAATTTAAAAAATAATTGATTGAATGTATAATATATATAGATCACATTAATATCACTCATGAATTGTAATTAATATAACTGATTAGGGTATGAAATATTTTTGGTTATAATAATATTATGCGTTATATTCAATCGTTTATCAATTTTCATTTTTAATTAATTTGTAAACAATGAGTTAAACAATAAAGTTATTTAATCCTATAATGATAAATTTAATTGTAATGTTATATCTTATTAAATAATAATATTTTAATAATCAATTATTTTTTAGTAACATGTGTTCTTGCATGTTACACAACCCATCGAGTAATGACATTCTTCTATCCAGCGTAAGTTAACATCGGTGATCAACATATAGAATGAAAAAAATTATATTTTTTATTGATCAAGAATAACTTGATGTAATGTATAACTAAATATAGACGTTGTTCTATATTATAAATTAAACTATTTTCATTTTTCATGAAATAAAAAATCTAAATAAATATATATTAACTTGAAAAAAAATAATTCACAAAGACTCGGGTTGTTATATTCTACCCCCCCCCCTACAATGAATTTATCCTTAAAAATTCATCCGAATTATATAAGGATTAAAACATTTATGTTCATTTAATTGAAACCCACATCAGAAAAAGGAACACTAAATTTTCCTTTGAAAAAAGAATGTTGTAACCAGAATGGTTACCTAGAGTAACACATAGCTGGGTTTCCACGTAGGATAAGATAAGTGGAATTTGAAAACATGGACTTGTATAAAAACAATAAATATTCAAAATGAGTGATTGAGTTCATAAACCAAAAACATGTAAATAATCCATGAGAAGTTTAGTTCCTAAAAGTTATAAATCTATGATAATTTGAAATTACCTAATTTCAACAAAATTATTGTATTTGGACCATATTTTATGACCAGCTTATTTTCCTACCATTGAATAATTTTCATGAAAACATATACATGCATGATTTTAGGAAAAGATCACCCTTTGTTGTTCCTTTGATCCACTTCACCTCTTTTTCCTAAAAGGAAGGTGAATTTAACATTCCCAAATTACAAATAATTCATGGTATCCATTATATTATTTTGCATTAATCACTAGTTACCATCAACACAATGTTGTTAGATCATGTTATCCAATATTCATAAATCATCATGTAGTGGGATAACAATTTAGTCATACTAACTTCATCCTATGTTTGACATAAACAACTCATAAATGATTAACTTTATAAAACATCTAAAATATAAAATTACAATGTTTTAGAAAGGATGAAAAAAATAATGTAAACATTGACCACCCATATATCACAATGTGTATGTTGTTGTCATATTCCAAATATGTGAATACCCTCATCATATATTCCCTTGAAACATTTTAAAAACCTAAATTATCTTAATTAATTTTTGGAAAACTTTAATTATTCGATTTTCCATGGTTAATATATAAATTCATTAAATCCTATAAGTTGTAAACATCATCCATGATGACATAGACCACATTGTCAATAATCAATTCTAGGTTCATCTGTACCATCGAATTTATTTACTCATATCAAACACATCTCTATCCAAAGATCATTATATCAATGTTAGGAATTTCTTAAGGTACACCATCCCAAAATGAAAATATCACGATTCAATGAAATCACCATTGAACATATCCTTTCCAATCCTTAATAAAAACTTATACTTAAAATATTTATATAATTTGTGATTCATATAACATAATATCTGAATTCAGAAACATGAATACATCATTCATCCAAAATTACTCATAATCCATTACTCTAGATTCATCACCTTATTCTTTAATACAGTTTTCATAGAATATGAAATTCAAGTCATGTCTTATGGTCCCTCAACCTCAATATAATTATTATTCCTATTTTTAATGTAAAGAATACTAGATGGACATCACATACCTTCACATGTTGTTTGTGGTCTCGTTGTCTTGATATGTATAACCAATACTCATACCACCTTCCTTATTATCTTTATTGGATTTCACTTGGGAGATTAATTTTCATAATTCCCATACTTACCAAATATGAAACCTTCAATGTAACCATATTCCTTCCAGTTCTATCCATTGACTAAACCTAGAAATCACAATGTGAGAAACATGTATCATATAAGAAATCCTCATAATCCTGAAAAATTACTTGTAAGATTTCGAATTCATTACCTCTACCTTTTAATCGACGATTCCTTATCTTTATACAAGGTTATTCATATAAAATTACATTTAAATATTTTATGTTGGTTTAAGAAGTGTTTTTGAATTCCCAAATAATATCCCTAGGGAATGCAAAAATAGGTGTGTAGTATGGCCAATTTCCATGTTCCAAATTAACCCAAGTCATGTCTAGAACATGTTTCCAGAGATTTTACTCCTAGTTACATTTGTTTTAGAGCCACATAACCATTTATTATCCAATAATTTATGAATATATACCAAACCAATCACTCTATCCTTTAACGAAATTCTAGTAATTTATCTTATTCATGAGATCATCCTTACACTTATCTTTAGATATATCCAAAGATATATCAGTAGAAAAACCACTAAGGATCTCACTAATCATTTATCATACTATTTCTAAAGGATAAATAAAAGTTATCTCTTATACCAACTATAATGATCTATTATTAACGTACATAAACATTATATCACATTTGCTGAATATATTAATTATTAAAAAAATAGATTCACAAATATCATATAAGTTTATCTTCTATTGAGACTGGGAATGAGATTCTAATATCCCAGTGAAAGGTCATAAATTTTACAACAATTGTATTTCAACATTGTAACAATCTATAAAAACCTATCTTCATAATCTAGGGAAAGGAAATATAAGAAATGGGTGAGCTCAAATTCTCAATAACTGAAAATAAAGTAAATTCATATGCATATCATGAAGATAAGGGTACAAGAACATGGTCATGATCATTAGAAGATCATACCATTCATATCAATAATGATAAAAATGAATAATTTATTATTGATTTGTAATTCATAATACATGAATCATAAGGAAATCAACAACAGAAGCCATGATAGCATTAAATTAGGAATATGAAATTGAGTTATGGATTAAACATCAATATAAGACATAGTTAACATGAATAAGTAGAAACATGTTCAAACTTTATATTAAGGACATGAAATCATGAACACTCATAGACTTATAGACATGAAAAAAGGTCCACGAAAAATGTTGTGAATATGGAATTAGGATGATGAATAACATTGTGAACATGTAATCAGGTTTGTACATAAATATGTGGTCTTGAAAAATAGGTCCATTAATAAGATTTTGAACATGTAATCAAGTTCACACATAACATTACGAACATTTAATATGGTTAAGCTTTAACATTTTGAACATATAATTAGGTTCATTCATTAACTTATGGACATGAAACCAAGATCATGAATTACATTGTGATCATGTAATCAGGTTCACGCGTAACATTTATGCTCATGAGTCATACATCATTAACCAACACATTAGAGAGAGATATAGGTCCAACCCATTACATAATGAAATCATAAATTCATGTACCAAAAAACATTTATCATATCATAACCCAAGAAAAAATACTGGTTCTATAATAATAAAATCAAAAACCATGAAATCAAATTATTGTCACTAACATTTCATCACATAATAAACTATTGAATGAGATAGTTTTCATATTTATTACATGAATTTATAAGCTGTGAAAATAAGAGAGTTTCAAAAGTACGTAACACATTTGAAGGGAAGTGGGTATCATAATAATCATTAAATCAAAACATAAACCAATCAAAAAAGAATATGAATTGGCCCATTGGATAACTTCTTTGAAGGTATTGAGTAACAGTAGAATATTTCATCATAGTTGGAAAATAACATGTAATTATATTTTCAATACATCTATTGATGAAAATATAAATCATCTTTAAAAGGGATTGGTCAAACATAAAACCTTTACTTTTTTTCAAAAATACTTTTAAAATGTCGAAAAAAATCGTGATATCATTTTTAAAACAATTTCTATTATAAACTTTTAAAAGAATATTGAAATTTTCTTAAATAATAATTTTCTATTATACATTATAAATGAATCTAAAAAATATTTTTAAAAACACTTTCCCTAAAAATTATTTCGAAAAATTATAAGGAAACATTAAAAACATTTTGAAACAAATTTATTTGAAAATTAATTTTTAGAACATTTTCATAATTAAATTAACTTTCTAAATATCCAAAAATGATTCAAATAATCAATAGAGGTTTAATCAGTACATATGTTATGAGCTAAAAAACATTCCTTTTATATGGTATGTGGGATAGAAAAAATGACTTGTTTGGTAATTAAAAAGAATATTCCATTGAAAATATTTTGTAATGGAAAAAAGGGGTTAAATTTTAATTAAAATATCATAAGAGAATAGTATAATATTTTTTTGGAAACCATTTAGAAAATATGGTTTTAAAGGAACCTAGACTTCTGACCAAATAGAGTATAAATTAGAGGTTTCATGAAAACACAGTCTTAACTATATTATGTTCCAAAAAGAGGAAAAATGGTTCTAATACATGAATATATCATCAAAATCAAGAGGTGAAAAAAATTCATGATTTTAATTGAGATATGGTTTATAAAATTTCCTCAATGAATGCATAAATAAAAACTATATAAAAAATAAATAAGATTTGTTTAACAAACTCTTACCACATTGTAACATTTTACCATACTCACCATTTAAGAAAATTAAATTCGGATTAAAATATCTTAAAAATATATAGATTTATGATATAAAATTTCAAAGTACAAAAACTCATTTAAAAATATGGCTGCAAAACATGGTATGTGTCTCAAAGAAGAAAAATTGTGACAAAATTACATTACCAATTTGGTAAATTTTTAAAAATAATCGTCATGAAATAAAGACAATAAAATAGATACATGAATAACAATAAATTTATTTATAATATAAATAAAATAAATTCATGGTCATTATGTACACCACTCAAAATAAGTTAGTGATGAATAAGGAATCTATATCATGGAAATAAGAAGTGATATGAAATCCCTTTACCTTGTGTCTTCACCCTCATCGTACTCTTTCAAACATCCTATTTAATAAATTCATGTTTATTATACATATTTTACATAAGCATGTACTTATAGAAAATATCATATAATGTTTTATTATGACTTCAATTACCCTCTTGTTAACAAATCTATGTTAAGGTTACACTTTGAGTGATATTCTCTTCATTTTTTGTATGTGTCTTACTTTTTCATATCATCGGTCCTTATACATATTTGAGGATTTAAATAATATAACAAATGTTATTAATATTCATTATATTTTTATTATAATAATCTATATAATATACATGTATGAAATGGAATAAACTATTCATAGAGTTAGTAAGTAGTACGTACATAAGAATGCTACACCTATGTTATTGATATATTGAAAGAATGTAATTAAATGACTTATATGTATACATATATATTTATATAATATCATTAAATTATAGTTATTATGTCATTTATATGACATAAGTTCACTAAATATGTACTTAATACATTCCACATAGTGTGTAAACAAATCACAACGCATTCCAGGGTGACAGTCCACACTTCCTGAAATGAAATTATCGTATTAACACAAGATTAAAAGAATAAGATTATGTTATAAATATAAATTAATGAAGATTAAAGAAATTAAAAATATCACATTTATCATATATAAATATAGTGTTGATCATAATTTTCACCACGAGAGACGAAAAATTAAAAATAGAAAATGATCATTGTGTGGGGGCAGTTGTTCACCATACACTGAAACATTATGTTTTGTTACCATTAGATGGATGTGATATATTCTTAGGTCGAAAAAATTTAATAAAAACAGCCCAGTAAATTTAGTATATTATTTTATTATAAAATCATTGATTAAAAATATTTTAAAGAGTGTAGAATGGAAATAAAAGAAATGAGTATGAGGGAGGGTGTATCCTCTTAAACAGGTAACTCATTTGGGCTTCCACTAAAGCGATTACATGGATTTATTAATTCCCAAATATAGGATTATGGGAGGAAGTTAGGGATTTTGAATAGCGTATAGGGAAGATCATGGCCGAACCTATGAGGTTTGAGAGGTGTAAAGTAGATGGAGAGGTGGTGGCCTTTTATTATGAAGGGAATTCACACACTTTCCATTTCTAAAAACATGCTAATTGTAACCAAATATTTACCTATAAAGTGATAAAAACCCAAAAACAATAATTTACGATTTGTATCGTAAAAATGTCCATATAGTGGTTTTTGTTCATATGGATATGTCATTTGGTCCCTTAATTTTTAAGTTTATTCCCTTTCTAATCTTAATTTTACCTTAAGCACTATAATTAATTTTAAATACATCCAAAAAAATTTTGGTTAAAACTATGTTGAAAATTGTGTACATTATAAATTATTTTTCATTCAAATAAGGAACCCATTTTTCAAAATTGAAATCACAAAGGTGGTAGATTTTAATTTTAATTTCATCCCACTAAAGGGGAGATACACCATAGTTTTAAAGTAAAAAAGATCCAAATGCTTGATAAGTTTCTATATCCAATTTCCAAGTGAAATTGACTATAAGGATCTAAATTGATAAAAATATTATTTAATTAATCATTGAAATCAATATTAGAAATAATTTATTCTTATAACAAAATTAGATGTAAAATTATTTTTAATTAAAATACATTATTTTTAACTATTTATTAAAAAATGAAACCTTACTGAAAATTACAAAAAAATTATCCTAACCAATTTTTTATGTTTCTCTTTCAAATTTGACATTTATTTAAACAAATTAAATCTATAAAAGGTCCAACAATGGATTTAAAATTGGTTCTCCATTAAAACATTGTAAAACTACATTTTTTTAAATATAGGTCTCTAAACACAAAATTGGGATTGTTTTTATTTTAATCCAATCAAATCTATTGAATGAATAAAAAAAATATTTTATTTATTTTATATTATATATATCACATTTATATCACTCACTAATTATAATTACATTAATTTATTATGGTAAAATATCTTTTTGGGTATAATAATATCATCTCTTTTTTTCATTCGGTGTTTCATATTTGTTTCTAATAAATATTTAACCAATTATTTAAAATATAATTTATTTAATTCAATAATATTAAATTTTACTATTATTTTATATATTATTAAATAATAAAATTTTAATAATGAATTTTTTTTCGGTAACACTCGGTCTAGCGTGTTACACAAGCCATAAAAGAAATTCATTCTTACCTGTTACGTAAGCTAACCTCGGTGTTCCATGTAGAGAAATCTAAAATTAATGTTGTGTGTAGTGTTTGATTAAAGTGTAGTTTCATATTACTCAATACAAACATAGTTCTTTCATACAAATTGATCCACATTATGTGTCTAACGAAATGAAAAATATGAAAAAGATTAAATTAATTTTGAATAAAATAGATCAAAAATTATGAAGATGTTACAAATTTACTCTACATTGAAACCTTGAGAATAACAAGAAATATTTTCAAGAATTAAATATTGTACAAACAAAATAAATTCATCCAATTCACCCAACTTCCACCTGGTTTATGTAGTGAATTGTATATAAACATAATAAATTCATTCGGTGATCCTTTTAATCATATTAATCTAATCATATTTTTGATCATTAAATATAATAGGAAAATTACATATATATATATATATATATATATATTAAGTAAAGATAGTGTTTTTTTCATGAAACATAAATTTGTGTTTCTATAAAAAAAATTAAACTATTTTATATAAAAAAGTGATGTTAACACAATAATATGAAAATTTTCATTATAAGTGGATGATTTCAATAAAATAATTTGAAAATTTTTTATAATATAAACTTTTTCAGTAGTAATGGTGAAATAATTTATAGTTGAGTACGATCTCTAATAATTAATAAGTTCCATTATGCCCCGGTATTTTTAAATTGATGTATATCAGATAAATACTAGACTTAAAAACATTATAGGAAATAAATTATTAAAAATAATACATTATAAAAAGGAAGAGATGTTTATAAATTATTAATAATGAATTGGTATCTCTATTTAATAACATAATTGAGACAAAATATTATTTTGCCTAGTCTATTGTGTATAAATTCATATTGAGTAAGGGTGGAAAAGGAAAATAATTTAAATACAGAAAATGTGTTTATAGATTATAATAATGATATAGTAATTTAAAAATTACACATTTTCATATAATTAATGTGTTGAAAGATGCACATATGGAAAAGATAAAATATAATGACAAAAATTATTTAACATACTTTCAGCTAATTGTTTTTACAAAAAAAAATTTACTTCAACATGCCAGAAAATCCCATCCCCTTTCCAATATTATGAATTAAAACTGCTGCTAAAAACAAGAAAATTCTATTCCATGGGATGGAATTGGAGTTAAAAAATTGAATAAAATAGAATTTAAATAAAATTAAAATTATTTCTCTGTAGGAAAATGTTATAGAATCATAGGGGAGGGCGAACCAGTTATATTCATTGAGTTAAAAAATCATATTGTAGTAGTGTTATGTAATGATATAACATTTTTTACAGAGGAAGGTAAAATATAGGTTATATCAATTTAATATAATATTCTAAGATTAAAAATCAAAATCATCAATTATATGGTAAATATATTTGGGTTATTATATCCTAATTCAAATATAACATCATTGAAAATGACAATATAATACTTAATGAATCACAAATATTGGGAAATTCAACGAACCAAACCAATAACTGGTAACATATATTATATTTGATTTAGTAATATAACTATGTAAAAACAAATACATTAACAATATATGAGAAGATCCATTCATGAGTAAATAATATTTTATTAAGTCATTAATGTATGGGATTTAATGTAATTATAATGTCGTCAATACTCTTTAGCTAAAAATTGACACCCAAAGTAGTGAGTGAGACAATTAAATAATCTTAAAAATCTATAAAACAACAAAAATCAGTATGTCTAGATGGGAATTATCATATAAGGTAATGATTAACAAGATTTATGAGGGAAAGAATAATTATGATCTAAATCAGTAAGTTCATCTTCTTATTTGAGGATAACCGTGTAATGTCAATAATTATAATATCTGTATTTCCACTATTGTGAATGTAAAAAGGGTTGTTGATATAAAAAAAATAAAAAAAAATTATGTTGTGCCCAAGTGGTTGCATTTGTTTTCATTAACCTGTCAATGTTTTCCTACTCATGATGTAGAGCTATAAGAATGATGAAGCTTGAAGAATGATGATTGAAGAATCATTAAATTAGATGATAAGAGAACTGGTATTTAGTTCAAATACCTGTATCAATGAAATATGATGTCACAATATTTAATGAAGTCCACTATTTACTCTTAATGCATGTGGAAATTGATTGATGATCCAACCTCATCTATGACTGGATCAAAGATGTATATTAAAGATCAAGTGATTTTTGATTAATAGTTGATGAAGATTCTTTGGAATTCCATCTCCTAATAGAAGAAGAAGAAGAGATGTTGAAAAAGATATATGGAGTTCTTAAGAAGATGAAGAGGATAAGATGAATAAGAGAAGAAGATTGGTTGGTTATATTGCTTGTTCTTACTTGGTTCAAACCATGTACTAAAAAGATAGCCAACCATTTGGATAGCCTTAGGGCCTCAACCCAAGGCACATGTGGGACTGAGGTCACCATGCCCATGGGGAAACCTCATGGGCCAGCCCAATGAGGTCGGGCCGTGTATAAGCCTGAGCCACACGGTGGGGAATCCCATGAGGTCGGTCCGTGTATAAGCCTGAGCCACACGGTGGGGAATCCCATGCAACGTGACTAGAAATGGTGTGCCTAAGGACAAGAGGCAGAGTGGGATCTCTAGCGCGCCCACAAGAGAACTGATGTGGGGCGGCACCGGAGGGGGGATAGGAATAGTCTGATGTAAGGGCGGTGCGTGTTGTTTGTTAAACCGTGAGAAAACCGCAGCTCGTTTGGATGTGGGATGACTTTTTAACAACACTGAGCCGATTTGTGTTGTCCATCTAATCCGTGTGTAATCACACCCGTTCATCTAATCCACCGCGCCACAATATAATCGTGGCTGTCCGCGTTCATTAAACGCGGATAAAATGGCTTTGGGTTGTCTTCAACCTCCCGCCGGCAGAGGGACATCCCGCGACCCCTCCCGCAAACCAGAGCCACCCGATCAAGGGATATGGATCTCTCGGTCGCCTCTAATGAAGATAGGACCTCCATTGTGTTCGTCTCCTCATCACAAACACTTGCATTTGTTAAAAGTTGCTTGCCTGCAACGAGATAAAAGATTTGAACGTGGCTGAAGAAAACGGAGTTGCAAGGAAACATCAGAATGATCGAAGCCTTCGGTGAAATAATACACATGCGTTCTGAAACGAATTCATGTGAGGATCATTATATAATGAATAAGTCAGTCGTTGAAAAGAAAACAACTGAGATTTAACCATATCTTTTATTCTGCGTTCCAAATTTTGAAGCCGTCGTTCTCGGGCATTCAAAGCCCGATATTCATGTCTGATTCACGGATTTTTAACGCACTCCAAGCCTATGAATGAAGGACCCCAAACTGTGAAAAGGATGTTGATTGCATGAGAAGACGTCCCGCGAAGCTCCATGCAACGCAAAGGATTAATTCTCACACCCGAGCGTGAAAGTAAAGTCCGGAGCCACTCGAGGCTCCGAGGGAACCGTTCACGCAACCCCTGTGCGATAGATGGAGGAAAGGTCCACCATGCGTGCTCCCTTTGCGCGGCAGGAAGAGGTCAAGTCGCGCGACTCCTGCGCACCCTCTGTGCCGGAAAACTTGCGCGGTAGGAGGAAGTTGTCATGCCACTTGCACGGAAGAAGGAGCTGCTGCCACCCAGCACGCCCACTGCTCACACACCCTCTGCGCTTGTTGCACCCAAGCACCCAGCACGGTAGAAGACAGGAGAAAGCCACACACTTGCGGGCCCTCCTTTGATGTGTGTTTGGGTGAAGAGAATGTCACACACATTGTCAGTGTGTGTGAAAACGAGGAAGGCCACACCCAATAATTTGGGTTGTGAGGGTGTGTGCACAAGTGATGAAGGAAGAATTACATTTGTGCACATGCATTCAAGTTGAATAAAAAGTATTGGTGATCAAGACCAAAAAGTTCTCCTGGAGTCAGTTGAAGCTACTAGATGAATTGAACAACACATTTGAAGATGAAAAGTGAAGTTGTGAAGAATAAGATACAGTGATGTTGGGGGGTTTAACAAACTTTTAATTGGGGGGTATAACCAATTACCATGTTAACATCATTTGGTATAGTGTAGAATCCGCGATGAGGAGTGTAACCAACACCGCAAGGAGTAGTTTATTGTACCGAACCTAGTAAATCTCTTTTTTTTAGCTTCCATTATCACTACAACACCAAAATAATATATCTAGGTCTTAACTAGCCACAAAGGTTGAATTGATCGTTCAAAGGGAACAATTCTTAAAAAGAAAATGTTATCACTGATTCACCCCTCCACTCTCAGTGATCACAACTGATCCAGGCATTTCAATTGGTATCAGAGGTAGGTTCCCTTGGTTAGGATCTACTTCTGAGAAGATGGACAATCTGAATTCTGTTAATAGTAGGGGTGTTCATTCATTAGATGGCAAGAATTACCATAGTTGGAAGAATCAGATGTTACCCTACCTTCTATCTCTTGGCCTCGAAGTTAGTGATGCAGCCTTATTTGGATTCACTCCTCTTAATAATGAATCTTCTATGACACTTGCTGAGAAATGAAATATAGAAGTTGATGGTAAAGATCAAAATTCCATACTTATGTCACTCTCAGAAAATGTATATACAAAAGTCATGGGACTCAAGAATTGTAATGAAATTTGGGACAAATTGGAAAGCAGTTATGAAGGCAACATGAAAGTCAAGGAAGAAAAATTACAAATTTGGAGAAGCAAGTTTGAAGATATCAGGATGGGAGAAGAAGAAAATATTGATGATTATTTTACAAGAGTCAATGAAATTTTCAGTAACATTCAGGGATTTGGAGAAAAGTTGGAGGACTCAACTATTGTTAAAATACTAATGTGAATCTTTCTAGACAGGTTTGACCACAAAGTCTCAGCATTATAGGATAGAGATTATCTCTCTCTTGATGAAATACACAACATTCACATTGCATATGAAATGAGGAAGATCCCATTATTCATGAAGAATATCAAATATGAGATGGCTTTTGAGGCCATGCGACAAATCAAGATAAGAGATGACGAAGTCTTCGAATCATGTGAATCTGACAATGAAGAAAAGGATGAAGATTTCAACAAAATTATTTCTCTTTTATCATAAAGGTTTGGAAAAGAAAAATTCAATGGAAAAGGTAAATTAACACCGAGGTGTTTCAATTGCAATAACATCAGACACTTTACTGTTAACTGTCCCAAGAAGAGATTTAGTGATCCAAAAATTGAAGAAGAAAAAACACAAAAGAAGAAATGGAGTAGAAACCCAAGAGAAGGAATCAGATTTGGTGCATGAAAGAAAAGGTTCATTCCAGGTGAATGAAGAAGCTATGTGAGCAAAGTGGAAGAATCAGACTCCACATCATCCATTCAATCAGAAGAAGAAACGAATTTTATGGCTCATGTGGAAAAAGGGTTCGACACCTGCAGTTGTGAAGATGATGAAAGTGAACGAACAGAGCTTGAACGCATGTTGAAAGATGAATTTGAGGTTTTCCTTGAGTAAAACAATAAACTCAAGAAATATATGAAACTGTTGCAAAAGGAAACCAAAAGGATGACTCAGGAGTTGGAAGAATGTATGAAGAAAGAGACATTGTACATCGATGAAATCAAGATACAAAAACTAAAGATAGCTGAGCTGGACATGATAGCAAAAGATATAGAAGAGAAACTTCAACTCAAAGAAGAAGTGCAATCAATTACGCAGTACAAGTGGATTGAAGCACATAATAACTTGACAAAGATGAGATAATAATTTAACCAGGCTATTGAGGTCAAGGCAGAATCATCTCATACTGGTACATAGAGGCATGATAACTCACTACTAAGTAAATCTCAAAATACATCTTTTATCTCTAAAAATGAAAGTTCAAAGATAAAATTGAGACAAACATGGAATACATAAACATGTGAAAAATCATCTTTAATGGAAGAAAGTAAATCCCCATGAAGGACTACTCAAATGTTGGACAGAAAATTACAACATGACTCTTATCAGCGGAGAAGGTCAAGGTTTATAGCTACTACTGGTGTTGTTGAGTGTTTGGACCCAAAGCCTATTCATACTAGTATAACATGTCTCTTAAAAATATGAGGCATGAGTCAAGGGGGGGATATCCTGAAACCAAGAGTGTATAACGGAAAGCATCAAAACATCCAATTCATAACAAATATGACATCCAAGGTAAATCTTGTGAAATATGTGACCAATAAGGTCATAGATATGATAAATGTATATCTATTCTTCATGAACAAAGAGTTAAAGACATGAATGGAAAATTCATTCAGTAATCCAAAGAAGAAATCACTTGCTTTGCTGAAGTTGCTCTAAAATCCAGCAGTTAAAGTCATGGATTCTTGATAGTGGATGCTCATCACACATGACTGGTGATACAGAATTTTTTAGCAACATAGAATGTCATGAGGGAGGAATTGTGATGTTTAGAAATGATTGTTATCTGAAAATCAAGGGAGTTGGAAAGGCAATGATTGAAACAAAAAATCTAAAATCTGATGATGTGTTATTTGTTGAAGGATTAAAGCACATCCTACTGAGTGTAAGCCAATTATGTGATGATGGACATGAGGTTTTTTTTCAAGAAGTATTCCTTCATCATCAAGAGCTCAAAGGATGGAAAAATCATTACTCAAGGAAGAAGAAACACATGCAATCTATTTCAAATTGGTGAGCCCATCAATTCTTGTTATCTTAGATCTAAGGATGAAAACAACCTCTAGCATAGAATACATTACCATAGTGGTCAAAGTAGTATGAGTAAAATTCTAAAGTACAATATTGTACGATATCTGCCTAAATTAAAGAGAGAAAGAGATAAAATTTGTGACACATGTCAGAAGGGAAAACTGACCCATTGTTCACACAAAGGAGTAGATATCATGTCTACTCGGCCTCTTGAACTCATCCATACAGACATATGTGGACCAATGAGATATAAGTATACAAGAGGAGATCTCTATTTTATAACCATCATTGATGATTACACTCAGATGACCAACATCATGTTCATGAAACAAAAGTTAGAAGCAATCATAGTGTTCAAAAATATCAGAAGGCAGGCTGAGAAATAACTAGGACTCCATATCAAGAATGTGAGATTAGACAATGGAAAATAATACACTTGTGATACTTTTGAAAGATATATGGTCAAGCATGGAATCAAGCATCAATACAGAACACCATATAATCCAAAACAGAATAGAGGGGCTGAAAGAAAAAATCAAAGCATAGGCGAAATAGGGAAGACTATGTTAGATGAACACAATATCTCTAAGTTTTTTCTAGAGAGAAGTGGTATGCACTTCCATTCACATACAAAATAGATGTCTCCAAAGACCAGAAACACAAATGACAGCCTATGAAATGTGGTTTAATAGAAAAAAAACTGATAAATACTTTAGAGTCTTTGGCAGCCTTTGCATCATCAAGATTAAAAACATTAATCTGGTAAAGATTGAGAAAAGAGCAGAAGAAGGATCCTTCATGGGTTACCTACCTGATTGAAAAGGATACAGATGCTGGAATAAGAGGTTGAACAAAATTATTGATGCAGTGATGTCAGAATAATTGAAAACAACACAAAACCAGTCACTATAGATAATGATGACTCAAATAATGATACAACCTTGGAACAGAAGAATGAAGAATTAACTGAGCCAATACCAACAGCTGGTGAGATCAACTCTGAACACACCAGTGATGAAGAGGAAGGTAATAAAAATAGAAGAAGAAGATAAAAAAATTGAAGAGACAAGTCGATACAGAAAATGTCCTTGGTGACCCACAGTCCTTAGTAAGAACCAGAAAAGGATTAATATTAGAAGATCAGACTATACTAGTTTCTCAAGTTGAACCTCATACAGTGGATGAAGTAGTTGAACATGATGAATGGATACAAGCTATGCATTAAGAACTCAATAAAATAGAAAAGAACTCTACTTGGGACCTTGTACCAAGGCCCAAAAATAAAAATGTTATTGGGACAAAGTGTTTTTTCAGAAACAAACTCAATGAAAAGGGGGAATATTCCAGAAATAATGCCATACTCATATGAAAAGGGTATTCACAAATGGAAGGAATAAACTTTGAATAAACCTTTGCACCTGTTGCAAGAATGGTAACTATCAGAATTTTCTTAGCAGTTACAGTACACAAGCAGTACAAGGTCTATAAGATGGATGTGAAATCTGCATTCCTAAATGGAGATCATCATGAAGAGGTGTATATAGAACAACTAGAGGGATTCGTGCTAGAAAAATATTGTAGTATGGTATGCAGATTGAGAAAAGCATTGTATGGATTGAAGCAGGCCCCTTGAGCCTGGTACTCCAAATTGGATGGTTGTCTCAAGAACATGATGTTTGTCAAAGGAACAGTTGACAATAATCTATATGTCAGAGAAATGGCCATTGGTACTCTCATAGTCATTATCTATGTGGATGATATTATTTTTGCTGGTGAAAAGGTAGGACTATGTGAAGAATTTACTGAGCAGATGAAGAGAACCTTTGAAATGTCCATGCTTGGTCAAATGACATGTTTTCTAGGATTTCAGGTGGAACAAAGACAAAACTCTATATTTATTTCACAAGAAAATTATGCAAGGGACTTAGTGAAAAGATTCAGAATGGAGAATGAAAAGGAGGTCTCAACACCCATTTCATTTGGAACCAAGTTATGCAAGGATGAAGAAGGGAACAATGTTGATCAGAAAGTGTTCAGGAGAATTACTGGCAGTCTCGTTTTTCTCACGACTTCAAGGACAGATATAACATACGCAGTGACTTTGTGTGCCAGATTTCAAAGTGACCCTAAATAATCTCACTTATCAGAAGCTAAAAGAATTTTGAGTTAAGTGAATGGAACCCTCAACTATGGGATCTTATACAAACATAGTACAAACATAATGTTATTGGGATTCACAGATGCTGATTGGGCTGGTTATTGGATTGATAGAAGATCCACATCTAGTGGAACCATTTTTCTGGGAGAAGGATGTGTTAGTTCGTACAAAAAGAAAAAAAATTCTGTAACATTGAGCACAACCGAAGCAGAATATGTGGCAGCTACACATGCACGTACATAGATGATTTGGATGCAGGTGCAGCTAGATAATTTGAGAATTAAAACTGAAAAAACCTTGAGGATCTTATGTAATAATAAAAGTTCGATTGGATTGTCTAAAAATATTATACAACACTCCATATCCAAGCCCATTGATATAAAATATGATTTCATCAAAGAGAGGGTTGCTAGTGAAGACATCAAGCTAGACTACATTTCCACTCAAGATCAGGTGGCAGATATTTTCACCAAATCTATGTCTACAGAATGATTTGTTGAGCTAAGGCTGAAACTTCATGTTCATCCTTCTCCTCCCACTTGAGGAAGAAAAAGGTCCCACTTTATTCCCAACATTTATATGTTTTTTTAAAAACATGCAGGGAATTGAAGGAGATGAGTGCATCCCTTGATGGGTAGCATAGGTTGTTGAAGTTGTGCAGGGTCAAGAGGTTATGCATTTTGGGTATGAGTTACCATTCATCCCTTTGCATTTGTTGGCCAATAAGGGGGAGAAATCATTATCACACACATTGTGACATTCTCAAAGTGTGATTAGGAGTATTGAAAACCAAATACAAAGGGGGATATTGTTGTGCCCAAGTGATTTCATTTGTTGTCAATAACATGCCAATGTGTGCCAAATGACGAAGTAGAGCTTGAAGAATGATGAAGCATGATGAATGATGATATAAGCATCATTAAATCAGACGATTGGAGAAATGATCTTTAGTTCAAAGACCTTGTATCAACGAAATATGATGTCACAACATTTAATGAATTCCATGCTTTACTCATAATGAATGAGGAAATTGAATGACGATCCATCCTCAACTATGATTGGATCAAAGAAATACATTGAAGATCAAGTGATTTGTGAGTAATAGTTGATGAATATTATTGGGAATTCCATCTCCTAATAGAAGAAGAAGAAGAAGAAGAGATGTTGAATAAGATATATGGAGTTCTTAAGAAGATGACGATGATATGATGAATATGAGAGGAAGATTGGTTGGTTATATTACTTGATCTTACTTGGTTCAAACCAAGTACTGAAAAGAAAGCCAACCATTGGGCCAGCCTTAGGGCCTCAACACAAGGCACATGTGGGATCGAGGTCACCATGCCCATGGGGAATCCTCATGGGGCAGCCCAATGAGGCCGGGCCGTGTATAAGCCTGAGCAACACGTTGGTGAATCCCGTGGAGCATGGGTTCCAATGGCGTGCTCGAGGAAAAGAGGCATAGTGGGCGATTAAGCGCGCCCATAGGAGAACCGGTGTTGGGAAGCACCAGAGGGGGGAGAGTATTTATCTGGTGTTAGGGCAGTACAAGTTGTTTGTTAAACCGTGAGAAAATCACAGCTCATTTCGATGTGGGACAACTTTTTTGTAATGCAGAGCTGATCTGCACCGTCCATCTGATCCATGTGTAATTGCTCCTGTTCATCTCATCTGTCGCACCGCGATATAATCATGGCTGTCCATGTTCATTAAACGAGGATGGCGTAAGGGTTGTCTTCAACCCCCTGCATGCTGAGGGATATCCCGCGATGCCTCCTGCGAACCAGAGCCACCCGAGTAGGGGAGATGGAGCTCTCGACCGCCTCTGATGTCCATTTTTTTCATCTCCTCATCAAGAACACATGCATTCGTTAAAAGTTGCATGAATGAAATGAGATAAAAAATTTGAACGAGGCCGAAGCAAACGGATTTGCGAGGTAACGTCAGAATTCTCGAAGCCTTCGGGTAAAATATATGTATTTATTCTTAAAAGAATGCACATGAGGATCATTCTATAATGAATAATTCAGCCGTAGAAAAGGAAACAACTTATATTTAAGCATATATTTTATTCTGCGTTCCAAATATTAAAGCCACATTTCTCAGGAATTCAAATCCTAATATTCATGTTTGATTCATGGATTTTGAATGCACTCCTCTCCTATAAAAGAAGGAGCCCAAACTGTGAAGAAGGAGCCACCCAAGGCTTCGAGGGAACCGTTCGCACAACCCCTGCGTGAAAGAAGGAGGACAGGGCCACCCTGCATGCTCCCTTTGCGCGGCAGGAAGAGGCCAAGCCGCATGACACCTGCGCGCTCTCTGTGCCCGAAAACTTGCGTGGTAAGAGGAAGATGATGTGCCACTTGCACGGAAGAAGGAGCTGCCGCCACCCTACATGCCCACTTCTCCCGCACCCTGGGCGCCTGTTGCACCCAATAACATTGTGCGGTAGATAATAGGAAAAGGCCGCACAATTGCGCACCCTCCTTTGAAGTGTGTTTAGGTGAAGTGAAAGACACACACCTTTTGAGTGTGTGTGAAAACGTGGAAGGCCACACCCAATCATTTGGGTTGTGAGGGTGTGTGCACAAGTGAAGAAGGAAGAATTACATGTATGCACATGCATGCATGTTGAATAAAATGTATTGGTGAGAAAGACCAACAAGTACTCCTAGAGTATGTTGAAGCTACTTGAAGAATTGAACAACACATTTGAAGAAGATAAGTGAAGTTGTGAAGAATAAGATGCAGTGAAGTTGGGGTTTTTAATAAACTTGTAATTGGGGGGTATAACCAATTACCATGTGAACATCTTTTGGCATAGTGAAGAATCTATGTTGGGGAGTGTAACCAACATGAAAAGTAGTTGGTCTTTGTACCGAACCTTGTATATCTTTGTGTTTTGTTCTTTCATTATCACTGCATCTCCAAAATAGTAGATCTAGGCATTAACCATCCACGGAGGTTAAATTGATCCTTCAAATGGAACAATTCTTAAAAAGAAAGATTTATCGCTGATTCACCCCTCCCCTCTCGGTGATCACAACTGATCCAGGCATTTCATATTATTTTATATTTTTTCAATTTTGAATAAATAATTAATGCAGAATATGTTAATGTGAAAAGAAATATTAATTTTTGAAAAACTACTAGGGTTTGTAGTTTCTTGAAATTTTCCACTATATATAGAGATAGTTTTTCAGGAACCTGGATGAAGTCCATTATTGATGGGAAAATACATAACCCATAACTATATAAATCAATTATGACTAATATATTCATTAAATATAAATTTGTAAGAGTGGGAGAGAGAAAATTACGAATGAAATAATTGTAAATAAATTATTTATATATCATTTATAACAGGTAAAAAAATTTCTAGAGATTATAATATTTCAATATTTTGGTATCAAAATTGAATCCAACACCATGTGATTTGGTTGTCATGAGGGAACCATTTTTTTTATTTTCTTCACCCATGTGGGAAATATAATTATAAATTCCCTGATTTATTTCATTTATTAAGATTCTTGAGGATTATAACTTTACATTCATAAGGTAAATGTTTTTCTAGAATGAACTAGAGGCTAAGGAATCTAACTATGGGGAACCTCTAAAAATGACCCATCATTATTATCACTACATTAACCCTACACACATACTTGTATATTAAGAGACACACTAAAAATCATAGAGTAAATCTAAAGAGAAAAACAATACCATTGAATTTGGATAACCCAATGTATAATAATCCAAAAAAAAGTATTCATGAAAGCCTCATAAGCTCTAGAATGACAACATTTATAGGAGTATAATAGGTTAATAAATTCCCTGGACCATGAAAAAATATTGAAGGTAGAATTATTATGGTTCATCCGCATGAAGAAGATGTAGGTGATGAGAAATCCTTGGATGAAAATTATATCAAATGTTATCAATGATCAATACACACAAAATTAAATGGTTAATTGATACTTTTAACAGAACATAGTTATTGAAATATTATTATACATGTATTTTTGTAATTAACATAAAAATATGTTTTTATTATGTGGTAAAAAATAAATATGCCTATATTATTGTCCTAATATAAATAAATAATAATAATTTTTTCACTTGTAAATATAGCATGACCATTCCATAAATTGGATATGAAGAGCATATAAAGTAAACCGTTTTTATAATATTCAACATCCAAAATAGGTATAAAAATTTAGAAAAATAAAATATATGCGAACCAAAAATATAAAACAACAAAATATGAATAATTTATACCAAAAATATTTATATATACAATATCAAAAAATGAAACAAAAATGGGAATGAAAGTAGATGATAAAGAGAAGAGAAAAAATATATAAGAGTTATACAAAATTTATAACCCAAATAATCCAAGATTTCATATCACTATGTGATAAGCAATAGTATTTCATTTATTTCCTCTTATAAACCCATATATATTATATGATCATCCACTAAATCAATTTTTATTTTTAAATATAAATTATCACATTGAACTAAATATATACACGTCAAAGTGTATATATATGTTGTGGGAATGATTCCCCATAGGATACCATTATTGTTCTATCAAAACATTTTTTGTAAAAAAACTATTTCATGCTAGTTTTAAATAAACACAAGAAAATAAAATTGTATTTTATAAACTCAAATATAAGGAGTTTTTCATATTTTTTTAAAGATTTTATATTTAAAGAGATATATGTTATCTATGTCTAATCAAATAAACATAAGAGCACATATGGAATCATTTAGGGAAAAACTGATCATATTTATCTTGTTATGAGGAATAATGAGATACTAATATGGAATTAAATAAATAAAATATCCTTATTCATATTCACTAATTTAATATGGGCCACTAGCTAGAGCATGGTCCTAAACATGTGGTGTTCCCGTAATAGAGTTTTCTAGATAAAAATATTATATGTGTCCATATTAACCAAAGTGAAATAAAAAAATTTATTGGGAGATGATAGATAGAGAAAAATATATCCATATAAATAAAAATGTGACTAAATCCACCCATAACTACCTTATGCTTCCTATTAATTTTTTTTGAATAGAAATCATAAATTAATTAATTAAAATATTTTATGAACCCGCATTGTGCCTCAAAAATCCTTTAAAATAATCAAACCCTTTCATGTAATTAAAACCCATTTATTAAAAATCATTCTCACATTAGATATATCAAAACAAAGAGTATTAAGAGCAAAACATTAATGATTTATAAACGGAGTCACTTTATCCCATCCCAAAAAAAATCATTTTTCTTTGAAAATATTAATAAAATTACAATGTATATTCTTTATAAATAATAATAATGCATCAAAAGAAAATTCAAAGATTTATTAATATAATATACATAATATATCTTCAAGCACATAGAGTGAATGAAATTAGAATATGTATAATTTAAGACATTTAATGAATATTTTCTTGATGTAAAGAGATAATAATGAAGTGATAATAATGTATTTATCAAAATTTCATCGTAGATATCTAATATTGATTATGTTTTAATGTGAAAACAATTAAAATTATCTAATAAACTATTTTTATATCAATAAAGGGATATATATATAACCACACCAAATATTAGAAAAATTCAATTGTGATAAGTGTTTTTCTACCAAGAAGGACGTGATGATGTTCTTAAAGTGTGATTAAAATACCTAAATATATGAAATATCCAATGAATATTGATCCATTATGAAATTTTAGGCTTCCTTATCTAATATAGTTATATGTAATGGATGAACTATATGAAATAAGAAGAGGGGAGGATGACTAGAGACAAATATGTATAAAAACACTCAATTTTAAGGAAGTTCCATTAAGAGAATACAATGGAAGGTGGTAGTTTATGGGAGGATACTCTTAGAAGACTCTAATGATAAATGACATAAAATGGGTGATGTTAGGATGAAATCCAACAAATAAAGAAAAATAACCAAAAAATTTAACTCCACTCATGTTTATCATGCACGATTAGATAGTTCAGGTGTATAACCATTCCAAAAAGCTGGAAAATTTTAATGTCATAATGGTAAATTTAAATGGACATGGAGAGAAAGTTCCTAACTCTACACATGAAGGTCCTATAAAAACAAAAAATATCCATTTTATAATGAATATTGATAACTAATAATTAGAAAAAATAAATTCATAATAGAAAAATCATTCATGTCATGCATGAGTTACTCACAATCACACATTGTATACTCATACAATGTGACACACTATCCTATATTGAAATTAAAAACACCATCACCTAAAAGATAATAACATTAATAATGTAGCCTTATATAACAATAAATTAGAAAAAATAACAATTATATTCTTAAAAAAGGAGAGAATATCTACAAAACCCTACTATATTTAACTATAATGTAACTCTATAACAAAGATATCTCGATCCATACAGTTAATAAAAACATGACCATGTCTGGGAATTCATTAAAATTCAAGTTAAAAAACTATTGGTTGGTGAGAAAAATACATTAATTTGGATCAGCATATTAACTGATGAATGCCAAATATGATGAAATAAAATTAAATAAAAATGAGTGAAATAATCATACCAATAAAATTACTAAAATATTATAAAAAATACTAAGATAGTCTATACTTATCCACAAAATTATCCAAAACCATTATTTCATAAATATTTTTAAAAATATAAATTTACCTAATGATAAATAAAATTCAAATCATTAAATCTGTATATATGAAATATATAAAAAATAATAGAAATAAAATTGTAAATATAAATATAAATCAGAAACACCCAAAACCAAATTATTATCCAAAATCACTAATTCTAGTGTATGTTGGAGATAATAGAATTATAAAAAAATATATTTCTTCAAATTTAAAATTTAAAATTACAACATCATTATGTTCCAATCTATTTCCATGATTATATATCAACCACCAAATTCATCATTATTTTTTTCGAATGATTATAATATAATTAATACATAAATACATAATATAAAATTATATCAGAAGTACAATACACTAATTTAAAAATTTATCTTTAGACAAAAGTAGGCATATAATCATCAACCAACTAAAATTAAAAAATATATTTTTTGAAATAGATAGAACACTAAAGAAATTGATAAAATCAGAACAATATAAAATGAAAGTGACTAATGTTATTATATAAAATTCCAAATGAAATGATAAATAATGAATCACACCCCCATCCCAAATTAGAAACTCATTTCATCAATAAAAATATATTTATCTTTTATTAAAAATATTTAACATGACTCAATTATACATATACATAAATTTAAAAATGATAAATCATACACTAAAAAATTATTTATTTATCATTATTATTGTTATAATATGTACATATTATATATCAATGTGTGTGTTCATGTGTTTATGTTTATATTTATTTTCATACTTATAGGGTCATATCCACCTTCTTCTATTACATGACCATTCCAATGACGGCTAAGTAAAAATGTTAAATAAGATTCTTATTGGTCATAAGATAGCAACTCACTCTGTTCGACAATATCCTATATGACCAACTTATATTTAAATATAAACATTATAGAAAACATTTTTCTTTTTAAAATGACATTAATAATTAATTATATCAAAATAGTGATCATATATACAATAAAAAATTAAAATTTTATTTAATATAAATATTATCATTAAATATATCATAATATTATTCCAATTTGTCTACATAAAATCTATAAAATATTAATTATTTCAAATAATTTTTATAAATTTTCTTAAATTCCTAATAAGATAAAAAACATAACCCCATTCTTAAAACTCAAAGCAAGGGGATGAGCATGTTTAATTAAAAATAAATTATTTTCTTTTAGCATCGATTTTTATGAAGAACATGTTGGTCAAATATTTCATTCAAAACTAACTGAATGCTAAAAATTCCATATTTACATATAAAGTCATAAGACACCACTATCCTTTAGGAAGTACCATAATAAATGATATATAAAAATTACATATATAACTATAAATGTGTAAGATATAAAGAATATATTTAATTTTATAAGGATAAATTTATAAGCGCAACACATTCCAAATGTTCTTCACAGTTTGAACATATCAAGGCAAAGAGAAAATTTTATTTTTAAGGCTGAATCAGAAAGTTATTAAAAAATATATGATGTCTATTATATTGTTTTCATTTTGATAAATGTTAAGCTAAATATTGGGAAAATGTTTTTGGTTATGTTTTTAGAACTAGTATGTTATTTGAAATCATTCGTGATGTTTTGAAAATTAATCCTCAATATAATAAAATTTCTGAAAATGAAATGAGTTGTGATCATCATTAATGAAATAATTAGGTGATAATAAGATGTATAGAGTTTATTTTGTAAAATAAATAATAGGACTATAAATTTGTTCATCGATGATCATGTAGAATAATTAAAGTGATAGATAAGGTATTATGTTAAATTATATAGAACAAATTAAAAGTCATTTAATCAAAATTTTCAATTTCATTGAGTAGTTCAGAATATGTATAATATATAAGATTGATGTGAATGGAAAAAATACTACCATGCAGTTCAAATAAATGATCATGAAATTATTAATTTTATAAAATTATTACCTATGACTTTTTGTGATATTGTATTTTATAAAAAGGGATATAACTTTTTTTCATTATTTCGTATTCCATAATGATTTATTACAAATTACAATACGGGATTTAGAGTTCTGAAGTGGTGATAACTAATGATCGTTGATGTATTTTTAATAATTTTTTTTGAAAAAGGATTTAGGATTTAAATGAATATTTCTTATTGACCAACAATATGGGGTCCTTAATTTTCATTGAGAATAATTTTTATAAATTTATAATAACTCTATCCAATAAATAATTATAAAAGGATGTTATGTGGTCAGTTGAGGTCAAACACATTGATACATGTGATCCATAGAGTATAACTACAATTAAAAACTCAAGATAGTTGGTATAAGTTATTAAAATAAAAATAAAACTAATTAAAAACATTAATAAATGAGGGCATAATGGGAATTAAAAAATTGTGGACCTTGATATGATTAAATTTATAATATTCTTTATAGATGATCGTATTGTTAAAAAATGAATATAATTACATACAATGTCATTAATTTTTTCTATAACTTCTAAAATCATAATTTATTATGATTTAGTACATTAATTAAAATATTAATTTAGAGATCAAAAATAATTTTTAAACATAAAATAATAACAAACATGATGTTTGGACTATAATTTGGAGTGATAGATATAATTGAGAATGAAGGGGTTATTCCACTATGGGGTCTTCGGAAATTGGATTATATATCATGTATGTGGAAATTGTTCCATAGATCTTATACCTAATATATTATATTGTCTTACTTTTATTTTCATCCATGTAATAGTTCCCGCTAAAACCAGTTATGAAGTGGACATTACCGAAATAAAATAAAACATCAAAGGCCATTGGGATATTGCATTCATATTAAAATTGTATAATCAATCTCCTTCCATGTTTAAGAATAGATCAAATAAACTTGTTCATGAAATAAATTGAAATTCCAATTTCAATGATGAATTATCATTTTAATCAAAAAATATATATATACAACACACTAATGAATGTACGAAACAAACTAAATGCACAATAAAAATATAAAAACTATATAATACAATCACTCTTATTTATAAATCTCATCACAACGATTTTAATCCATCCATATTTTCACAAAATACTATCCCATGTAATACATGAAATAGGAATGTAATCTAATATTACGTATAAGGACCTGACAAAGTTTCATCTTTTAATAATTGATCACTTTCCACTCAATATCTTTTTATTATGTCGTACAATATAAGAATAAAAAAAGTATTTTTAATTTTATAATAATACGGATCAACATGTGTTTATGTGACCTAGTACAACTAAGAATAGTATTGGGATAAAATAACATGTACTGAAAACTAGTAAAACTTTATCTCAATATTTAAGAATGTTTAATTTAGTCAAAAAAACACCCAATAAAATAAAAAATATTAAAAATGGAAATCCAGATTGATAAATAAATTGAAATATAAAAATTTTGGTTCACCTAAATCCCTATTAATATTCACTCCCAGAAATACCACTATAATTGAGGAACAAAAAGTTAGCAATAAAATATTCATACTGTAAATGATATTGATCAATGATTTAATCAAAGTGATTGATGACATGTAATAATGATAGTGTGTTAATAGGGAAATATGATCGTATGCGTTTAATTTTTCATCCAATTATGTCTATAAATATTATGACTCTTAGTCAATAAAACAGCTGGTCATTATTACTGTTTGTTATATGGATCAATTAGTGATATTTGGGATTACTTAATGATATAATCAAAATTTTATTTTTTTAGAGACAGTAGACATTTTCTATTAAAAACTGATTTATGGAAAGTTATATATCTAAATTAAAAGTTATTTTCCTAAAATGATCAAATAAAACTATTTTTAAAATGATTAAATTTTTTAACAATAAAGTAATAAATTTTTATAATAGCTTGAATGATCAATTTTCTAAACTATTTAAAAAATATAATAACTAATGATTATTACATAAAATAAAATCCTATCATACCTAGAAATATTTTTTATGAAATAAAATTAATTCCAATAATCAAAAATTAAAAAATATATTTGGTAGATTTTTTAGTAATTTAATGACATTGTTGACTTTGATGGTGAAAATGTGAAAATTGTCATTTTAAAAGCACACTGATTTTTAGCATCATTATCATTTCAGCATGATTAAGAACTATGATAGAAATTTCATTCCTAAAAACATTCTTTTATTAATTATCAAAATTAATTTATCAAAATTATAATTACTTTATAAATTTATACATTACATCTTGAACCAAAAAATTATTTTTTTTAAACAAATATTAATTTGGATTCTTCTCATTAATTAGGTTGTTGTAATGGTAATATTTACTTTTTTAAGGTTTTGAATGTCCAAATAAATTCTACAACTCATTAATAATTGTATAAATGGTTTTCATTAATTTCACCCCCAAGTGGTTAGCTGATATAATAAGACAACCAATATTTAATCCGTTTAAACTCAACCCAACTCAAGTATAAAGACCACCCATTCACAATTAATCTCTACTAGAAATTCATAATACATGATTTTTTATCACAATACCTTCCAAATACTCCCTCTAGATTTCCCTCATCATCTTAAGGTTCCATCATCATGTTTTAGGATGAAAATTTTCAGGATAATGGAATCCTCCACAACTTCATTTTTATTCAAGTATATATTTTTAGAGAGATTTCTTAATTTTAAGAATTATTTCTTTTTATGAACTTTTTATCATACCTTTACTTCTTAAATTGGAGTTTACAAATGGGATACTTCTATTCTCTCACATTATTCCATTTCCATAATCCATGTTGTATATGGTCATGTTTTCACAATTATTTAATTGATTTTTCTCTTTTTCATAAAATATTATAATAATGAGATTACCAAAACATATTCGTTAACCATGGTAATTCCTAGTAAGTAAATATAATTTATTGATTCATGTATTTATATGTCAGAAACTTGCATTCCCTTTTCATTGTTTAAAAATAATGTATTGTTCAAGTATTTAAGAACTAATGTACTCAATGATATTTTATGAACAACATTCATTATTCTCTATGGGATAATTATGAAATGATATATTATTATGAATGTGGCTAAAATAAATTAATTCATATGAATGGTGCACCCTAATAGAGCTCCAGTTAATTAGGTAAAAATTAATCTCTATAGATTATATGTAATCGATACCTAGGTGAATAAATTTGGTAATTATGATAAATGACACCGAATAATAAAACCTGGTGATATGATTATTAATGTATTATTTGATGTTGTATCCAAATTTCCATGTTATGATTCGTCTAATTTTTATTTTATATTCATCATATTCATATGATCATTCCTTATTGATATGCCTCTTTTTAGAATGGTAATTATTTCTTTTGTTTATTTCTTTTATGGTCTTTATGCTTAGCCTTTTAATTAATGTATGTACCCATGATATGATATTCTATAAATGTAACATAGGAAGTAGTATTTCAAGTGGATTATAATAATGTTTTATTTTCTCATTTATTATGTTCATATTTATAAGACACTAAACCTCAAAATACACACTATAATGTGAAATGTAGTACTAAACAATGAATGTATTATAAAATAAAAATGTATGGAACCATTGTTGGTATCAAAGGATGTTGTAATTATTTATGAAATAAGGATTATAAAAAATTAGTAAAAACCATATAAATAAGTATATATTATCGAAAAGTAGTGTTATTTTAGTGAAGTGTTCAGTATGTGGTGTCTTGTAAAATACATATGTTTGGATATTACATGTGTTTTTGTCTCTAAAATAGTTATACCTAGGGTTAATAACAATGAAAAGGGTGACTTGAATTGGAATCAATTGCAACCTTGTGCACGATAATAGGACATGCTGCAAAAATTGTTTGATACTCTTGGGGGTTATTTTTTAGTTAATAAAATTCTTGTACACATAATTATAAAGGATATAAAGATAATGTAAACCTTTCATTTGTATTGAAATATATCATCCTAAAAGCATGGTATTAGAAAAAAATTATTATTAAGATTTCCATTCTAATTTGTATTATATGGTTCACAATAATGATAACTTTTCCCCTTCCGTTTTCACCTTCATAAAATTTTATAAGGATATATATAGAATCCTATAAATTTTAATGAAACAGTAAAAGGGATGAAAGCCTTAATAATATGGGGGGTTCTTGAGTTGAAAACAATATGTGAATTCTGAATCACATAAGTAATTTCATGAACAACAACTAAAATCATGTGGGGTATCTTGCTTTACTATGGAAGGAAAAAATAGTAGCATAATAATTCTTGTGTCAACATTCACCTTTTTTAGTTGAAACAATAATACATTAATAACGAAAAAAATGAAAAATACTATATAAAATTTATTTACTATATGTCATTGTTCTAAAGAATTACAATTTATGTTAGCAGTATAACACATAGAGGTAGAAGCTCATCAACAGTGTACACTGATAAAGAACAAAAATTAATGGGATGAAGAGGATTATATGGTATGGTAAGACATAAAAAATTTCATTTCATCATGTATTTTCCTCATACCCTCTAGAAAAAATGTAGATTGAATTCCTCAAGTTGAATTAAATGATCCTAACTGTAGTAGCCTAGTGTTAGTGGTAACATTATTACATTGGCACTAAATACATGGAATGAAATCTCGAAGGACCAAATACATTAGGTGTCATAGTAAAGTAGTTAAATTCTTTAATCTTCCATTACTATTAAAACATAAAATACAAAATATTGTCTTTTCTGAGTAATTTGTTATTCCCCTTATCATATCCCTATAAATCACTCATAATACACACTTGACCTTCCTTGATAATGGAATCATAAGAAAGTGAGGAGATCCAATGCATTGTAAGGGTATACATATATAGGATGCTATCCTAAATAAATAATAATAAACAATACAGAATGTTAACTAAGTAAATCACATGTCATTTAAATGGTAACACAGTCTTATTGAGGATGGAATAGAGTATGTTAATATATTCAATATAAAAATTAAACAATATATTAAATTATCTAAAGATATTATTTAATATAATAATCACATTATCATCAATAACTATTTTTATAATGATGTAATGAATAATGTCTGACAGTATAAACACACACTCATGGCCTTCTTCCAATACATCTTATACAAATGGGTATGTTCTCATCCAATACCCAAACAATATTTTCTCATGAGACCTACATATGTATTTAAGGGATATATCATGTGCCTATCATCACGTATGATGTCTAATTAATTCCTAAAATTAATAAATAATAAAATTGAATCAACATTACCTAACAAAATGAACAGCTTTCTATATTGGAAAAACTAATCAAAAAATTTATCAATACATTCCCCATTTAAAATGATCATAAAAAATCCAATTAAATAATATTAATGGTATCATTAGTGTAAATTCATAATTTATTATTCAAAAAATGAGGTTTTCATAGATGAAAATAATTTAAATAGATTTCGGAAATATTTCTTGAGAAAAATCCCATTTTTATGATGAAAATATTTTTTAAAATATAAAAATAATATATGTAATAAACAAATAATTTTCAAGATATTGATCCTTTAAAATTAGAAAATGAATATTCCAATAATGAAATCTTCATGACTTCAAAATTTATATTTATACTGTATAATTAATAAAACATTTCTTCCAAACATTTATAAATAACGTCAAAAAGTTTATTTTTCGGAAACTGATAGGATGATTCCTTTTATAACCTTTTATAGAAATTTAAAAATTTAAAAATTTAATTTGAAAATTCCTTCCAAAATATTAAAAACTTTTTGATAAAATATGGACATGGAAGAATAATGTTGCTTAGTTGAGATATAAAGATAAACAATCTCGAATAAAGATAAGATTGTGAAGTAAACACATACCATGCAGGTATCTTTTGAATCGTAATCCATGGGATACAAATAACATAAAATTTATCTTTCTATACCTTGAATAAAAATATATTAATTTTATAATATATAAAATTGTTTATATATACAACATAAAAAATTAATAAGTGGTGGCTATAGTATGTATCTCATAGAAGTAAAAGTGAGATTAGAAACCCTTACCTCGAGTTAGATATCCTTCGTACATGTATATAACTCATGAGTAATAAATATATATTTATTATAAATATATTCTATAATAATATTCATATATATCATACCAAATATTATTTTATTACAAAATTTCATCACTCGTTTATTATCAACATATTGTTAAAATAATTGTTTCATGAGGTAACAACTTCTTTTTTCATATATGTTTTTTTTGAAGTTCCAAGTATTATAAATTTATCATATATCCATAATAATTATAATATTATTTATTTTATAAGTATCTAATTATATATATACATATTCTTCATTAAATATAGAGATATAAAAATGAATTACATCATTCATGGAGATGGTATGTCATATGTAGACATGAACATTATTTTCATTTTTAAATGTATGGAGAGAAATAAAGGTAATTTTTTTAAACCATAAAAGAATAATTTGTTTTTCATATATATATTATATATTTATTACTTACATGTTTTTAACCATTCAAGTAATGTTTTTATGGAATTTGAATTAAACAGTTTTGTGGAGAGAGTAAACTGTATGTACACAAGATTGATGCTTTTTATTTTCATTGAATAGAAAAGAGATGGATTATGGTTGTACCATATTAATAATAAAATCTCATTATTTTTATAATATTGGATTTATTATTTTAGGATGGGTATAACACAGGAATAAAAATAAGAAGAATAAATAAAGAAAAAGGGTCTGTAAAGATGATTTCCTCTTCTTTAGTGGACTCCCATTATATCTTTTATTAATGAACCTAGGATTTCTATTTTTGACGGTTAAAACCTCAATAAATTTTATATGTATTTTTATAATTGTAATTTTCATGGTTTTTTAGTGCAGGATGTCTCAAAGAGCTATAAATAAGGAAAGGAAGGGGTTCTGATTTTTAATTTATGGGAGCTGTATTCATGGAATTTTAAAAAATATAAAATTAATATTAATTTTTTATTATCCAATTTTTTTTCCAAATTTATATAATTAAAATATATGTTTTTTATAATTATAAATCCATTAATTCAATAAAAGTTTGACTCATTTTGGATATATTTTTTGACCTTAATCTTTTAGTTTTAACACCTTGTAAATCCTTTTGATAGATACTATTCAATTAAAATAATTTTCAATCTAATGATCAATAATGTTATTATAAAAAAGATAAGGTAACCATAAATGGGCCATAGAAGATTTAATTATCCATATCCTAATAATATACCAGCATATAATATGTTTATAAATTTTATATCTTCAAATAAAATATTATTTTTTATAAGATATCAATAATACCACTTTATATAGTTATTCATTACATTAACATTAATAATATCATGACATTAATAATAACTCAAAACAAATATCTTCTTTTCTCTCTAACATGTCATTGTAATCATGAAATATTTGTGGTGTTCTCAATCAAAATCATGATTAAACCCATTCTAATATTGGAGACCCCATATAGAATGGAATATATGGATTTAGTGGAATTGAAATAGCAACTTTAGACATTGTTAGAGAATGGTTTTTAAAATTTAGAGTTCCTCCATTGGAAGAATCTATTCTATTTGTATATGATAATGAGGGATAAATGTGTTTATGAATTGATTATAGATTACTAAATGTGATCATAGTGAAGAAAAAATATCATCTTGTAATGATTGGTGATTTTATCAACCATCTTCCTAAATTTAAATAATTTCCCAATATTGATATTTGGACTGGGTATCAAAAAATTATAATTAAAGAAGATGATATCCTAAATAATTCCTTTTTAAAAATATATGGGATTTATTTGTTTTTTATTCACTTTGACTTGACTGCACCTCCATTAATATTGATTTATTTTATTAATATAGTCTTTAAATATTACATTAAACATTTCCTTGTGGTAACTATTTTGGATATTATAATATATTCCAGAATTCATGAAGAGTATGCGGATCATCGAAGGGTCATATTTCATATTCGGAGGAAGGATATATTTATTGATAAACTCATAAAATTTGAGTTCTACTTACAAAAAGTCAAATGCGTACAACACATTGTGTCTAGTTAAAGAATCCAAGTGGATTTTATAATGAAATCATCCCGAATAGGGTGGATTCATCCCAAAACTGTAACAAAAATTTGTTTTTTATTGTCCTTGAAGGATACTATATAGAGCTTGTGAAAAATATCTCGTCGATTTCTAATCCACTAACCAAGTTAACTACTATGGGATATATGTTTATCAAGACCTTGGAATACGATGATAATTTTCATTAAATAAAGAATAGGTAAATAGTGAACCTATTCTATCGTTAACCCATAATAGGGAAGGATTTTTCAATTATAGTGATTCAAACATCAAATAGATTGGATGTGGACTTATGAAAAATGATAACGTGATCACTTATGCATACAAAAAATCAAGGCCAAATGAATAGAATTATCATTTCCATTATCTTATGTAACGCCTTGACCCCAGTTACCTAGAGTCAGTGCATTATTACGTATCATTGGTATGATCACAAAAAATCAAGTCTCGAATTACCGATTAGTTTAGTAGCCTTGGAAGTACTAGATACATTCATAAGGATTACATTACATCATAAAAATGAAAACTACAAAAACATCGTTTCCATAGACAACACTGAGATCCCATAAACTATCCCTACAGGTCAGTCATAATATACTTATTTGCATCATGGGAAAAATAAAACATAGAATGGGGTGAGATCAAATGCTTAGTAAGGATAACAATATAGCGTAAACATTCATTAATAAGCTTAAACATGTAAGGAAATGTATAAAACTAAATCAAAATTCTTTTAGACATAAGAATCATCATAATATGGAAAATATAAATCAACATAATTCTATTTACTTACACAAATTGATATTCTACTAGTTGAATAATCACATGAAATATCAATAGCCACTTTCATAATGATGGAATGCATAATGCCAGACTTCATAACCACATAGTCAAGGCCTTGTGCCAAGTCTACAAATAATATTTTTTTTCAAGGCCTTATTTCAAGACACTAGTTTGTCTCATGGGACCTACCTATGCATCGAGGAGCTATAGCGGGCTCCACCCATCACTTACTAAGTTCAAAGCATTCCTCATATGAATAGGTCTAAACATAACATAAATATTTGTATTAAAACTAGAAAAAAAATGTCTATAATTTATACATAAACTATGAATGGTATAAAAATAACACAACCACAGTCAAACATAAAAACTTCAATAAAATATTGAAGATTTGTATCATAATAAATCAACTTCTAATAAGCTTAAAATCCATCCAAGGATGTTGACATAGATGAAATAAAAACCTTTTTTAGAGAAATATATCTTTCTATTTTGAAATCATATAGAAGTCATATAATTATAAATGAAAAGATTTATTTTGAAAATATTCTTATAATCTTGTAAGGGAAGCTTCAACGATGTTACAACAGTAGAATATAGCCGCACCTGTTGTATAAGTTAAAAAACATTCTTACATTAATTTTGTTGAAATGGGTATAATGTAACTTATTTGGAAAACGACGGAACGATCCCTCTCAAAACGTATAAGGTAAAATAAGGTTATAAATGACTTCAACCCATATTCTAATAAATATTAAAAAAAATTGAATGGAATTTTTATGAAAACACATATTTGGATGATAAAGAGGTCCTAGTAGATAATTACATATAAACAACCTTGAATAATGAAGAGGTTGTAGAATTAAACCATACCTTGTACATTTTGTTGTCTTAGGGTAGGTTAACCTCCAGTATAATGGTAAAATAATTGTTATTAAATTTCACAAGAACTATATACATTAATTTGATATCATATATGATCTTTTAATATTGCTTTGTTAATAATATTTTAGTATTATCGTCGTTTCGGGTGATAACTGATTCGTATTCCTTTATTTGATTTGTTATGTAAGTAATGTTTGTTATAGATAGAATTTATATTATTCATATTCAGAGTGAAATTAAGTCTTTAAACATTATTTTTAATCATAAAATAAAAAGTAGTCTTGAATGAATACGATGTTGAATGAATCTCATCGTGTTCGAAGAGACTGAAATCTGTACGTACGCACGAGCGACAATATCATTCTTTTTATATTAAAATCATATATATTTTGATATTATATCATATATAAAAAATCATTATCATGTTATATTTATTATTTAAATAATTTATAAATCGTTGTTATACCCATCAAATAATAATGTATTGAATAACAACTACACCACGACGTGGAGACGGTTAGTCATACGTACGCACGTATTGTGACATATCATTCAAAGGATGGATAGAATAATTAATATGGTTGTACCATATTTATAATAATATCACAGTATATAGAAGACACTAGAGTTATTATTTTATAATGGAAACAACAAGGAAAAAAGAAGTGGAAGAAGAAAAAACATGAAAGAGGTGGTGAGATATTTACCTCTTCTTCAGGTTCTTCCTTTTGATTTGATCAAAATGGCTCCTTAGGATGGATTTATGAATAATGTAGGGCCTCTAGGATTAATTGAGGCTATTTTTGAGGATATTTGGGTTGGGTTTTGACAATACAAATGGATTTAATGGTGTGAATTATAGAGAAGTGGAAGTGAACTTTTATAAGAGTGGTGAACATCACTTTAGGAAAAGCTAGAAATATTATTTTATAATAAAATCATTTTTGGTTTCTAATGGATGAAAATTGATTTATTTAAAAGATATGGTGGTAATGGGTCGAAATACACTCAACAAATACGTTTTAGATAGTTTTGGGTCACTATATTGACCTTATCTTTTAGATTTAACTCTTAGTTAATTAGTTTGACATTTACCACGTCTCATTGTATTTTTATATTATGTGGTTAATAAACTTAAAATAAAAAACCAATTGAACCCGAAGTGGTTCATTAATAATACACCTATCATTACATAATACTTTTTTCAGATCATTTGATTTTTAGTAATAGAATCTCAATTAATAATGTAATATTTTATTTAAAAACTCTTTTATGTCAATTTTAACACTATTTGGTATTTTTTTTCTAAATTCATAACAGCATTATTACATCGAAAAAAAATTCATCCAACCCACCTTGACATGTTATATTAACTTATAAAATTAGTGTAATTTATAAAAAGTCTCAAATTACATTTATTTGGATATTTATAATATCAATTATTTTAATATTTCATTAATTAGGTGATTACTGTATCATAATTTTATCATAAATAAATTTAATTATTTAATTTATAAAAATTATAAATAAAATACAATTATTTAGGAAATATTTTTATCTTTATAATTAATAATTATAGTCTAATTAATCTTATGCGTAACCCTATATAAAAAATTGATTAGTTATTAAACTTTTAATTTAATACATTTAACTCTTCTTTGAATTAAATAATAATAAATTTCATAATGTAATCCAAGTGGACCTAAAGGATCAGATTTTATTCCTAATGTTGTTTTTGGTCAAATAAAACTTATCCAATAGAATTAGGACATGTTTTACTGTAATTATAATATCATTTTTACATTTGATTAACCTATTTACATTTAACCGCGATAAATAAAAGCCAAAAGTTACAATTCAGAAAAAATTAATTTCATCTCATTTAACCACATTTTACTTACTAATATCAACCATGTCACTTGGATGGTTGAAATTCAACTCATAGATGTGCTAATATTATGTTTTGTGTAAATTTGAAAATTCTCTTAGGAGGTGGGTAAAAGTGGCTAAAATGATTAATACAATTTATATATATATAAAATTATTATAAACTAACTCCAATGAATTAACTAGAACTTATATAGGTATTATGTATCTATATTGACCTAAATTAAAATAAAATAAATTAGTATTTAAAAAAAATTGGTTTTTAAATAATAACTCAGTGTTTTCACTATTTATCAAAAATGAATGTTTTTAAAAAAAATACCAAAAATTTACCCTAAGATAATTTCGATATTCTAAATCCAAAAATGAAATCCATTTTGAATGATAAATATTATAAAACTTCAAAAAGTATGTATTACTATTCATAAGGGCTAGTTTCATTGGTTGTGGTGTGTTAGAACTCGAAGTTGCGTACAACACACACTATTGTGTTATTCAAAGAGAAGTGTACTGTGGAAGCTTGGGGTGTTACATTCTCCCCTCCTTCAAATAATTTCATCCTAAAAATTTCTAGAATTTTACTGCATAAAAATACTTGAGTGGTTCTTCATTATAACTTCTTTGGGTTCCCTCGTTTCCTCTTCCATCTTATGGTTCCTCTATAGAAATTTTACCAGATGTGTCGTTCGGTTCCTCAACACTTGTTCTCTGGTATCCAGAATCCTGACAGGATCTTCACTATATAATAGATCAGGTTCCAGTTCAATTTCCCCATAGGTGAGTACTTTCACAGGTTCAGACGTGTATCTTCTCAACAATGACACATAGAACACATCGTGAACTTTGGAGAGACTTGGCGGCATTGCCAAACGGTAACCTACACCCCCAATTCGTTACATAATTTACAAAGGTATGATGTACCTGGGACTTAATTTTACCTTCTTACCGAAACATATAACCCCTTCCCATGGTGATACCTTCATGAAAACATGATCTCCTACCTGAAATTACAAATACTTTCTTCAGTTATCGGCATAGCTCTTCTGCCTAATTTGAGCTGATTTGATGTGGGTTTGGATTACCATCTCCTATTACATTGTTTCCTCAAAAAGTTATGGGCCTATGAGTTTTCTTTCAACAACATCAACCCAACAGGTTGGTGTGTGGCATATCATTCTGTATAACGCTTCATATGGTGCCATCTGAATACTTGAATGGAAGCTATTGTTATAGGAAAATTCTACAAGAGGTAAATATTGATCCCACATACCTTTAAAGTCACGTGAGAAAGATCAATACATGTCTTCTAAGGTTTGAATAGTCCGTTCTGATTGTCCATCAGTTTGAGGGTGGTAGGAATTTCTCAAACGATGTTCAGTATCCAGGAATTTCTGAAGACTTTTCTAGAAACATGATGTAAAATGTGGATCACGATCTGAAACAATCTATAAGTGTACTCCATGAAGTCTCACAACATCATTAATATATAGTCTTGATAGATGTTCTATGTGTATATCTTCTCTTATAGAAATAATTTTATGACTTGATAAGACGATCAACAATGACCCATATTGAATCATTCCTTCTATGAGTCTTTGGTAGTCCCATGAAAAAATCCATTGTAATATTATCCCATTTCCACTCAGGTATGGGAAGAGGTTTCATAACTCCTCCAGGTTGTTTCCTTCCAGCTTTCACTTGTTGAAAAACCATATATCATGACAAAAAATCAGCAATCTCCCTCTTCATGTTGTCCCACCAAAAATGATCCTTCAAATCACTATACATCTCAGTGATAGCAGGGTGCATAGAGGAATTAAAAATATGAGCATCATCTAACAATTACCTTTTTAGATCAGGTATATCGGGAACACAATGTCTCATCCCAAATTTCCAAATTCCTTTTTCATACACAAAGTCACTCAACTGCCCTCATTCATAGATTTAAACTTCTTTTGAAACTAATAATCATCGGATTGAGAACTCTTTATCCTTTCTAGTAAAGATGGTTTGGAAACCATTTGAAAATGTTTTGATGTTTCAACTTCCATGGATATCCCCAGGTCCAACTTTACTAGATCATTGTATATAGGATGCTTTTCAACTATAATCTTATTCAAAACTCCATGATCCTTTCTGCTCAAAGCATCTGCCACCTTATTTGTCTTCCCCGAGTGGTAGTTTATGGTGAAATCATAACCCATGAGTATTTCAAGCCATATCCTTTGCCTCATGTTGTGTTCATTCAATTAGAAAATGTACATCAATCTCTTGTGATCGGTATTGTTTCGTCTGAAAATGGGGATGACCTTATTTTTTTATGGTTCAAACATCCCAATCAGTTTCTAATGGGTTTGTTCGTAAAACTAGAAACATCCACTGATTCAATATCCATTTGGACCTACTTTCCAAAGTTAGGTTCCAATTAGTCATGGACTGATGAGTCTTAATAATTTTCATTGGTCGAGAGGCTGGGATGTCAAACTCATCACACCTTTTTGGGGGGAATTATTGTCTACTTCGGGACTCTCTTATAGATTTGAGTTATGTTCGTGAATACTTGTTAATTTACCAAGTATAAAAATGAGTTTTCCTTTATGTTTAACAATCAATGATTAATATGTATGAGATTTATAGAATCCTTTATATGTATTTGAGGTTATCCATTGAAAGAGAATCGTCCGTATATGTTGGGGACTATTTGGTCAATGGTATCCTTTAATACATTATATATAAATATCATGGTCATTATGATAACCATACTGGTTTTAAATCCACTCAATGGGGCACTTGAAGTTAATTGTCTTTCAGAAGGATAGAGATTATTTCAGAGATGGGATCGTATCCACAAATGGGCTACCTACGTATACTTGTTAAAAAGTAATCACAACCCACGTAGTCTGAGAATTAATATATAGTCTAACAAAATATGGGACAGATGAGAATTAATGGGTGATGGGCTTGAACCTTAAAATGGCTTCCTACATACTATACTTTTAAGGCAGAGATCAAATTCTAAGTAGTTCGAGTAAGAAGTATGGGGCTTACGTATTTATGACTACCCAAGTAGATAAGGACTTGGACTAATATGAGAAATGAAGCCTACAAATCAGTTCAAGAAAGGTGTATGTGCTTTATGGAGATTTTGGATACACTAACTTAAGGCTTACTCTTGAGAAGGAGGCCCAAATTAGGGGAAACATATGATTGGATTTTATTCCTAAAAAAGATTCCCAAATCAAAAGAAATTATGACAGGGGATCACTTATGAAAAGGAGGCCCAGTTTAAGGGGACATGAAACATGAGAAATACTTTTGATAACGAGGCCCAATGTTAAGGGGATTTATGACTGGGGCTTACTCCTAAAAAGATGGGCCAAATTTAGGGAACATGGGGCTTACTCCTAAAGAAGATTCCCAAATTTAAGGGGGACTTTAACTTATGATTTGGTGCTTACTACTAAGGATGATGCCCACAATTAAAGATTCACTCATCTTAAGGGATGAGGTTGAATGAAGGGAACATATAACCATAGTGATATAAAAACATATATATCATATGGTTTTGAGAGGTTTTCCACAGAATTCATTTCAGATAAGGTGGCCAATAAAGGAACCATGCCATTAATGGCATTGAGGAGGGTTTTTAAGGCTATTCATGAAAAGGAAATGGGGATTTGATGAATGGAAGTGAATTGGAGGAGGTGTGAATGTATTGTTCTGGTGCACAAGTCCTGGTTGCGCAAGTATACTTGCGCAATATGAGTTCAATTGGGTGATGAAGAACCTGTGAAGTGATACTTGGGTGACTATGTATTGGAGCCCTTTGCATCATCCCTAGAGGCTTCCAAAAGGGTGGCATGCAAGTTTTGTTGAAGGGATATGGCAGTGCGCATGTATGGTCATTTCTCATAAGGGATAGACCTTTAGGCGCACAAGTGTTGATGAATTCCAATACTTATTCCTCATTCCGCCTCTTCAGATCATCCATTCTATGTAAGATATTACCTTATAAGTGTTCGGAAGACTTCAAGCTGACACTAAGGTGCTGAGAGCTTAAATCTGACTTTCGGAATTTTTCTTCCCTGAAATGGGGGCCCAAAAAGGGTATGTATAGTCCATTTAAGGTCTTGAGTAAAAATAAATTAGGGCACGTAGGTCACCTGCACGACCCATATGTGTCGCTCAGGTATATGTGCACGACCATGGTGAAACTTGCGCAACCCCTTCTTAAAGCAATCCTTGTTCATGCCTTTGTCAATTTTCGATGTTTTTTCAAAGGATGAATCTTCTTTACTTCAGGTATTCTCCTTTTTCAATCGTTAGACTCTGTGATGGAAAGGGGAATCAACAAAAGTCAACCCCCCCCCCACTCAGTGTTGGATCTGAAAATTAAAGGAGGATTTACCTCTGAGGAAAACGCAAAACAATAGAATTTGGGTGTGAAATTATCGGCGCGAAGGTATTCTTCTGGAATGAAGGGCCCGGAACGTAGGGGTACGACCTTGCCTATAAATATGCTGCATCACTTCATGAAGAGGCACCCTGCCTTGAACACTTCTGAGCACTCGGCACACAAGTTTCTCTCTTTCTCATAAGAGTCTTGGTTTTTTGTCAGGTCGTCGTTTCATTGTGTTGTGCTTCTGCATAGGTATTTGGACTTTCCCGGTGATACCTGAGTTCCCAAACATGCGAAACCTGATTAGACCTGCATGGCAATTTTAGACATGTGCGCCTTAATGACTTAACAATTTTTTCCAAATTTCTTCACATATTTTATGAAAATTAAACTAACATAAAAGATAATTATCTAATGATTGTACAGATTAAATGGCCCCCAAAAGAATTGGAATGGCCAATGAGCTGGCCAACAAGTGAATTGATGATATGATGAACGTCGTTGGACCTGAATATTTTACCATCTACGAAAGCACTCTCCCAAAATTATCCAAGTACTTAAAGAAGTATCATCTAAATTTCCCACATAACATCTACCTACCTCTGTATGGCCATGGTCATCTGCAAGGAGTCAATGTTCCATATGCAATGAACTATTTCCTTATTCTTGGTTTAAAAATTACACCAACTTTTCTTCAGAAAATGTCTTAGTTGGAGGAACATTTGTTAATTATAGAATAATAGAGAATGCCAACATAATGCATCATAGCCCTTGTGCCCCAAGTCTGAAACCTCACAAGCCTGAGTTGCAACCACATTGTTATCCCTCAATCATTCAAAATTCTCATATGGATGAATCCAAAGGCTAGAAGAAAATTTGGGAGTTCTGTCTTGGAGGTGGTGTGAAGCCAACATGAATGTGGGCATATTTGGTGCGACAAACCTTTGCAGAGTTTGTCGAGGATCTGAAAGGACCTGCAATATATGAATCCGTATGGGATGGGAAGAAATATTTCTAGAGGAATGATGACTTTTTGCTGAAGCCAATCAGCTGCTGGAGCCCAGAAACCAATTATTTCCATCTGACTCATGGATAAGTAGGCATGAGTTTGTGGGATGTCTACAAGATCTCAGGGGATCCTACATTAGGTGATATGTATGATGAATTCACCCCCCCAAAGGCAACATGGAATGATTAGGAGAAGAATCTAGCTTTGGCTCGAGAATTATTTAAAATTTTCCACAACCTCAAAATCTCAAAGACCTCAAAAAATAATTATAGATGGGATATTCATTCAGATGAGTGGATGGATATCATTCTTACCACGAAAAAAGGGAAGGGGCCTGCCTACACTCGTCCTAATTGCAGCCCCATAACATAGAAGAGGGGTGCTTTTGGAACATTCTGGCCTACTCTAGTAGCAGGATAATTTGAGAAGTGGGGATACGAAGTGGATCAGAGAATCCCAAAAAAGACCTTCCTGGCGGGCTCCTAAGCCATGTGGATCAGGATTTATCTTCTGCCATTAATGGATTCTAAGGGAGGAGCCAGGCCAGTGACCTTCGTTGTTGCAGCCAAGTTGGCTGAGAGTAAAATGGTTGGGTTGGCCACCCTCTTTTGGGTGAAGATTCACAGGAGCTTACTCCATGTCTTTATGGGTAAGTCTCCTTTGAGAATAATGGGACCATTCCATGTTTTGTGGGGATGGATCACCACTCATTTCACGATTGAGGCTGTACCGAGCGGGGTACATGTTCCTAGAGGTTCTTTCAGGCCATTAGTGCAGGCATATTCTTGAATTTTCGCATTATCACTCAATTCCTATAATAATAAGGTGAGGCTCAGCAAGTTCAAGGTATTCCATTTAATTCCTTATGGAGGCCCACCAACTAGGCAGTTTGTTGATGATGGAAGAACCATCCTAGAATTGAGGTCATACATGTTGTCTTGCAGAGATGGTGTATTGGCCACCAGGATTGATAGAGATATTATATGTGAGATCTATGCTCCATAAAAATTTGCACGTCAATTCAAGTGTCTGCAGCAGATTGTTGTATCCCCTCCTATGCATGTCAGGTCAGAACAACATCCAATGGTTACCCAATAACATTGATTGTTGACTGCTATGGAGTAGACCGGGGCATTATTTGATCTAACAGTTGCTAGAGCGACGAGTAACTTGACTACATGGTATGTTGAGAACTGAGTAGCATCATACCCTAAAGGGGTACTGAATCATCCTATTCATCAGGTGGGGTAGAAAAAAGAGAACTCTTGAGAAAGAAACCCTTCACCTGGAAGGTGACTCTTTCGCACCCGGTGCTGATTCACCGAGTTCCTCACCTAGGGATGACTCGACAAATTCTCAGGATGGGGATGACGAGGCACGACATGCATCAAAGCATCCTCGTTCCATATATAATCCTCCTTTCAGAATTAAGAGACCTACTCTGTCAACTCCTAGTGAGTTATATCATTGAGGCAATTTAATTGCTGTCATTTTATATAGCAACAAGTTTTTTTTTCATATTCACTATCGGTGATTGCATGAGCTGGAAAGAAGTTATAGTCCAATATTGTAGGACCCTCTTCGCAACCCTTTCGTATGCATGCTGAATATCTATGATCGAAGGCTGTCCAAACATGGTGGAGTTTATATTATAATGCTGAAACCGCCTGGCTGGAACTATGCAAAGGGCTACACATCACTGAAGTTGGGAATCTTCAGGTTTCTACTGATATCTTCTTCGAGGATTACCCCCATTGAAGTGCGGGCTTAAATTTGAGAGTTGGAGATGCTCATATATGCTATTGATGATTCCATTCATATCACTAAGCAGGTGAAGAAAATTATGGATCATGGAACCATTGTGGGGACTGGTGCTTCCGAAGTTGAGGAATGGAACGATTACATGGCTCCTGAAGATGTAAGTCTTTTTACTTATTTTCTTTCTAACTTGACTTCAACTAAAGATTTTTCACTCAAGGAAATTACTTTGTTTATCCTGCAGCTTATAAGGAAAGGAACTACTGAGGTCTCTCCACCACGGTATAACCCTGGTGGCACCGCTATTGGAGCTACTAAATCTACTCACAAACTAAGAGAGGTATCTCCAGGCTGGAAAGCCATGGATGAAGAGTTAAGTAGGGATGTTAATTCTCCAATTCCTATATTTGGAGCTGATGATTACAACAATCCCAAAAAAACCAAAGAATCATTGGCATCAAATGAAGAATTCCATAGTTAAACGCTTCATCAGTAGTGGAAAGTCCGTCGGATAGTCATGAATTCTAAATCATGAAAAGATTGCTCATATATCATGGAATTGCAGGGGTTTCAACAATTTCTACTCTAAGGGGAAGGACTAAACCTTCTTTGAGCATGAAAGTGGAGGGTTTTGGTTAACAATTTCCAACTCATGTTGACCTGGCTGCTCCTAAAAAAGAGCCATCGTCTATTCCTAGCACTGCTCATAAAACTGTTGCAAGGAGAGAGGAGCCTGCTTCTGGTCAATTCACAATGCTTCATAAAATTTTGAATAAAAACATCAACTGCCATCCTTTATGTGATAATTTAGGTTCAACACTTGCACCAAGACTTTTGGCAGTCACTACAACTGATGCCGTAATTTTTTCTAATGAAACTGTTCAGGGTCAGAGGTTGCAGGAGGAGGGCTGCCAGGAATACATATCGAATGATCATACTAGTGAAACTAACAAAGAATCTGACATATCACTAGATGAATTGATGAAACTTTGCAAATATTTTGATGAAATTTTAGATCAAGTTAAATTACCATGTGGTTTAGAGGATTTTGGAAGTGAGTGTCATCCTTTGTCCTTTTAAAAAAATTCTTATTACATCTTTATCCATGATTGGTTGAAATATGGATTTCTATCTGAGCAAGCTACTGAACTACGATTGCATGAAGGGGGTATGGACATTGATGTCAACCGTACCATTGTAGAAACATTATCCCAAGTGGAACTGAACATTCTAGACCCTCCTGAGACACATCCTGAAAATCCTGTTGATGCTAGGAATGATGGGGAGGAGTCTTCTCAACTTGATGATCTACTGTTAGGTAAAGGATGATGATATTTGCGGTTGTAATGAATCTTCAAGACAACCAATCAACTTTAATTGTCCTTTGAAACTAAACACACTTTTAATTGATCAAACAGGGATGTCAACTTCAATGGCCAGATCTGGAGGTGAAGCCTCAGCCTCAGCCCAAACAGTAGTAGAAGGTGAAGAAACCAGGGTCAGGGGGGAAGGAGCAGAATAGGGAACATCCTTAAGTGAATTAATCCCGAAAAACATTCCCCCCTGTGATAATGATGTTGAATTAGACTCGAAAGTACAAAAAGTGCTCCAATTTTTACGACACAAGGCATGACAGAACATATGGAAAATCATATCTGAAGTGCCTCTTGAAGAGATGTCCACAAAGATCCTGTGACTGTCGTCCATGTTCATCGTGTTGGGACTTGGCGGTTTTGTATATCAATAGATCCATACCGCAATGAAAAAATTCATTTTAGGGAGGGAGTAGGAGAAAAAGTGCCGTCAGGATATGATCAGAGCGAGGCTGCTGACCAATCTTGGAGAATTTGAGGCTGCGATGTCCCGAGAAGAGGCTTATCATGTCGCTAAAATTAAAGAGTTGAAATAGAAGATCAAGAAAAAAGTTTTCCAAGAGATGCACCTCCTGCAACAGTTAGATGTTGTTACTGGGAAACTTAACCAGCTTAACAATTAATTGTAAGGAGTCCAAACGGATGGTATGAAAGCCATCACAGATGCAAAGAAATTACTCCATCAAGATGAAAAGAGTGAAGCTGGTCTAGTGCATGAACTCTAGGAGGCTACTGAGAAAGCTTTGGATTCTGTAAAATAAATGATATCTTATGTTGAATGCCTCTTGTAATTCCTTGAAAAATAGCAGATTCACCAATTTATGGTTGTTTGTTATAACTCTTGTGTATCAATGAAAAAGATATTTTATCTTCAATCATTTGTAATTTTATTCTCTAATTGGGAGTTTAATGTCATGCATGTCAGACATAAAAAAGATAATGATTAAGGTCGAATAGCTTTTACCAAAATGGATTAAAATTGACTCAATTCCTTAATAATTTGTTTGAAAACATGTTACCACATTCATGTATGGAGGGGAAAATTGTAAACTATGACTTAAGAAATTTTGAATCTGAGGAATGACATGGGAAAAGGGATAAAAGGAATTATAGAAAGTATTTCCTAAGAATGATGTTAACATTAGTTGAAAAACCCGGTAGGGGGTTGAATTATATAGGTCCACTTAAGTGCATTGGATGCATAGTCCAATAATAGCATCATTAGGCTGATAGGTCAGTTATGTAGACTACTTATGCAAGGCCACCTAGGGGAAAGTGTTGCATAGTCAAGAAAAAGATCTCTAAAAATTTTTACATTTCTAATTCTAAAATTTAGTGAATGTTTTTGGAGATTCAAATTTTCTAAAGCATAGAGTCTGTTGTATGGAGAGAGGTACTTGAATATGGAGAAGATATTCCCAATCAATATTGACAAAGGATTGTATGAATGTCACTTCTGCAAAGGTATAACCCAAATTTAGGGAAGGGAAATAAAACAGTAGACTTGAATACTTTCTGATCATTAAAAAGAGTATGGGAGAAATATGTTAGGAATTACAGTTTTTGTGGATCCCTATATATCATCACTCAGACCAATAAGGACAGAAAAGGTTTTCTCCAAAATAATGAAGTTACCACTATTTGACAAACCCGTTAGGGGGTTGAATTATGAATGTCCACCAAGAGCATTGGATGCATATTCAAATAATAGAATCTTTTAGTAGAATGGTCCGTTATGTCGACTTGTTTATGTAAGGCCAACTAAGGTCAGGTGTTGCATAGTTAGGCAAAAGAATTCATGGGTATCAAACATTTTGTGACCAGAATTCAAGAAAAGGATTATGTAGATCTGGAAGTATTTATGGTTAGGAGTATGACGCATGAAAATGGGTATTTTTCAATGCATGAAGGAGATACATTGACCAAAGCCTACCTTAATCAAGTTGTGGTATGGTCCGTAATTGTGACACTGGACTTCACTACGTATCTAATTAGGATGAGAATCAAGCCATACGTAGGTCTTGAAGTACAGTTTAATGCCATGTGGGACAAGAGTATAGGAGATCATAGTTTAGTGTCATAGAGCTCGGACCAGAATAAGGAATACACATTGTGTGTTTTATAAACCTGATGTGAATGAAGACCAGGGTTTTCATACCACATTCATGTTATCACAGGGGAACTTTTCAGCCAATGGTATAATACTAGAATTTGGGGTTAGGCCCAAAGACATGGGGCTGGGTTCGAGAGATTCTCGAACGTTCTTATGTATCCCATAAGGATGGGAATGAAGCCGCATGTAGTTCTAATAATACCCTATGTATAGATTTGGTTCGGACAAGTGAAGGGAGAAAAGGGGACTTTAGTGCAATGATGGTTTGACCCATGATTAATGGTTCGGGCATTGTCATGTATGCACGTAGTCTTTAAAATATGACATGATTGGAGATCAATGTCAGTGATGATTCCCTCTCATTCAAGGGACAATGAGGGACTGTATAGTTTAATGTCATATAGAAAGGATGATGGTGCTATATTGTTTAGTGTCATGTAGCTGGGACAAAAATGGACGTACACAGTTTAACATCATGTGGGATGAAGGTGAACCAATGTGAAAAGATTGGATTTGGGCTACTTCACAGATCCACATCGTATGAGATAGAGGTTAGCCAACGTGAAGAGACTGGTTTGGGCTTGAACCTTTAGAGGTTGCCTATGTACCCAGCCTTGAAGGCAAGGATCAAAGTCTGCATAGTTTAATTTATAATGAATTGGTGATTGAGTTTTACTTGAGGACAACCCAAAGATTGTGTTGGTACTTACATGTGGTTAGTGGCCCAGAGAGGATGTTATGTTTGAGGATCAGTCTAACCCTACGTGAGTCATGCTCAGTATGGGAAACAAGAGGTAGAAACAAACCTAACGATGGACAGTTTAACATCATGTAAGTTGCATTAGGGACTTTTACATTTTAACGTCATGTAGGATGAGGATGTCGTACAGTTTAGTTTCATATAGCAAGGAAAATGCCTATTTTAACATCATGTAGGATGAGGATGTCGTACAGTTTAGTTTCATATAGCAAGGAAAATGCATAGTTTAACATCATGTAGGATGTATTAAGGGACTTTTTCACAGTTTCACATCATGGGGGATGACAAATGGGACACATTTTAATGTCATGTTGGACAATAGAGGGACTATGCAGTATAAGTCGTGGAGTGCGGACTAAATAGATCATGTAGTTCAATGTCTTGCAAGAATAATACAGGTTAAGGTCATATGTATGGACCGGTTTTGTACAGTTTAGTGTCATGTAGCTAGGACATGGCATAGTTTAACGTCATGTAGGACGTATCAAGGACATATTGCTATGCAGTTTAAAGTCTTGCAGTAAGGACATCCGGGGACTGTGCAGTTTAATATCTTGTAGTAAGGACATCATAGTTTAACGTTATGTAAGACATATTAAGTATTTGTGTTACACAAAATACTTCTTCATGAATCGGGCATTGGTTGGTGTTGTAATGTGTTCTCCATCAATTGAGATTAAATAATAAGCTCCATTGGTGAAGACCTTATGTATTGAATAAGGTCCTTCCCACTTTGGCTCAAGCTTTGTCGGTTACTTTCTTCGTATCATTGGAGTTCTGAGAACCAATACCAATTCTCCTTTAATGAATGAATGAAGAAAAACTTTTTTTGGAAGCCTGTGCTATTCAATTATGATATACATCAAAATGGTGCAATGTGCACAATATTTTTTCATTTAATCTTTCCAATTCATCAAATCGCTTATGAGATTGTTCATCTTTGGATAACTGATCAGAAATGTCTACTCTGATTGAGGGTAATTAAACTTCAATTGGAAATACTACTTCTGTTCCGCAAACAGATGAATATGGAGTTGACTGCATAGTAGTGCGGGTAGTGGTCCGATAATCCCATAAAGCATGAAAGAGTTTATCAGGCCATGATTTCATATCTTTATCCACCATATTTTGCAGTATATTTGAAAGAGTCTTAATAAAGGCCTCCATTTTTCCATTGGTCGTTGCATGATACCGAGATGGATGGTTGGATTTGATGGTTTATTATTGATACAAATTTCTCATCTCAGATCAAAAGAAGTTGGTGCCATTGTCCATCAGTATGGTACGAGGGACACCAAATTTGGTAATGATTTTAGACTTGATGAAGATTAAAATGATTTTAGAACTAACTTCCTTGATAGGTATTTCCTCTACCCATTTGTAAAATAACTCAGTAGTAGTAAGAATGTACTTAAACTGCTTGGCTGTAGCCAAAGGATATGGTTCTACTACATTTATTCCCCATGTGGAAAATGGCCATGAGTATTTAGCTGTATGAAGCAACTCTTGGGGATGATGAATGAAGTTGGATGATGCCTGGAAAGAATGACCCTTCTTAGTGAAATCAACACAATCTAGTATCATTGAAGGCCAGAAGTATCCCAACCTTCAAATTTGATCAGAAAGATTATGTCGATACTGGTAGGCACCACAAACTCATTCATGTACTTATTTCATGACAGCCGTTGTCTCTTCACCATCAATACATCCGAATATAATTCCATCAAACCCCTATTTTTAGTGAAGTTTTCCATGATCTGGGCCATCATAAAGATGAAATTGACCACATGTCACCAAACTTGTTAATTATCGGCTCTATCAGATGGAAGTGTTCCATTTTTAAGGTATTCCCTGATAGGTGTCATACATCCTGTAGTAAGACCATATGGTTCAGAAATAGGACTGATTTCATTGATTTCCTCTATTATTATTTGAACATAAGTTGAAACTGCATGACGGTGGGCAATTTCGATGATTGTCGTGTCCTGATTTGGATCTTCCAAGGCTGTGGCTATATTACCCAGTGCATCAGCTTGAGCATTTTGTGATCATGGGACATAAGAAAATTTCATTTATATGGAAAATTACCCCATTAACTCTCTGACCTAATCATACATAGGGATTAATTCTTCATTTTCTGATGGCCTAATCCCCATTGACTTTTTTGATTACCAAGTCTAAATCACCTTTAACCTTCAACGGATTCACCTGTGCCTGAAGCACCAATTCCATTCCTGCGATGAGAGCTTGATATTCTACTTCATTGTTTTTTTTTGCCTTCCTGTAATAAGAAGGAATAGGGTAGCACTGCCTTTTCTGGGGAAATAATCACAATTCCCATACCAACTTTGTTGAATTTAGGATCTTCCATTTTCATCCCTATTGGACTTCTGGAAGAACCATCAAAGTACATTTCCCATGTTCAAAGATTATATTGAATAGAGAAAACATCCTCATCAGGAAGTTCAATATCTAAATATGTATCTTCAACTGAAGGGTGTTCAGCAATGAAATCAGCCAAATCTTGGCATTTTATTGCATTTTGTGACACATAATAGATGTCAAATTACTACAAAATAACTACCCACCTTGCTAGACGTATTGTAAGCATTGGACGACTAAGGATGAATTTGAGCGTGTTATTGTGAGAGACCAATGGGACCTCGTGATGTTGCAGGAAGTGTCTCTATTTTTGAACTGCATAGATTAATTCTAGGAAACACTTTTCAATTCTCGAATATCATGTTTCCGCCTCATGCAAAGTCCGAATGAGGTAGTAAAGGCTTTTTTCATTCCCAACATCATTCTTCTGGGAGAGTAAGGAACCTAGTGATCGCTCTAAATATGGAACATAAAGAATAAATGGTCTTCCATCAATAGGCGGCGTTACTACCATCGGACTCAAGATATATTTCATGAGGATGTCAAATGCTTCTTGACAATCCTCAGACCACTGTTAGGTAACACCTTTCTTCATTAATCTAGTAAGGGTATACATTTTCCTGCCAGATTAGCGATGAAACACCGAATATAGGCCAAGTGTCCTTGAAGTCTTCTTAACTCCTTCAAATTTCGAGGAGGTGACATACTGAGGATTGGTTTTGTCTTCTCAGGATCGACTACTATGCCACGATGGCGTACAACAAAGCCTAGAAATTTTCCAGATGTCACCCCGAAAGCACATTTCAAGGGGTTCATCTTCAAATTATGTTGTCGATGTCTGTGGAATATGATTTCTATATCAGCCAAGTGACTAGGACGTTGTCTTGATTTAACCACTAAATCATCCACATAACATTCAACAAATATCCCTAGGAAGGGTTTGAAGAAACGGTGCATGGCACATTGATACGTTGCACCTGCATTCTTCATGTCAAAGGGCATTACATGATAGCAAAACACACCTTGAGGGGATCTGAATGGTGTAGACTCCTGATCTTCTTAGGCCATTCGTATATGATTGTACCCAGAGTATCCATCCAAGAAGGAAATAGCTTCATAGCCAGAGGTAGCATCAATTAAGAGTTCTGTAATCGGAATTGGAAAATCATCCTTAGGACAATGCTGATTAAGATCTCTAAAGTCAATATTAAATCTAATTTGTCCATTATTAGTTTTGATAGGGACAATATTAGCCAGACATTTGGGATATTGAACTTCTCTAACGAAGTTAGATTTGATAAGCTTATCCACCTCAGCTTCAATTTTGGAGTCATAAGTTGGGTGTCTTCTTCTTGCAGCCTGCTTGAATCCTCAATGTTCTTCTGGAAAACCCAATTGATGAGTGGAAATATCAGGATCAAGACCTGGAATTTCTATTTAATTCCAAGAAAATACATCTCGATTTTTCTTTAGAAATGATATATACAGTTCTTTCTCTTCAAGAGTCATAGCTGAACTAATTAATGTGGGGCATGGATCTTATTGTGTACCAAGATTTATTTTTCTGAGTTCATCCACAGTTGTAGAGATACCCTCTTCAAATGATGGAGGATCATCCCTAAGATCTTCCTCTTCATCTTTAATACGTGTTACTTCTTCTTCTTCTACATGGATAGTAGATGAGGAAGAAAAATTTCCATAGTTAGGAGAGAAGTTAATGTTTGAATATCTTGAAGAAGAGGCTTCCATTTATGGCCCTATTGATAATGAAGGGTCTCCAGGGTTGATATAGAGGAAATGATTGATTAAGAATCGACAACATTATTTTCTTCTGGTATTGCTAAAAAATCTTCTGGCCTAGTTGATGAATTACAGACATGCTGGATTTTAGCAGACGAAATGAAGACATCTCCATTTAAAGTTTCATCATTTCCTAGCCAATAAACAACTTCTCCCATGTTGTCTGGCTCGATTTCTATATTCGACATTATGGATGTTTCCATAAGAGTATTGGGATTTGGGTCTACCTTGTCAATTTGACTGATAGGCAACACATAATCTGCACTCACATGTATGACTGGGTTTACTTGAATCTTTTCCAAACTATATGAAGTGTTAATTTTGGTAACCTCCTTTTTTGTAGATACCTCATTTCCCTCCATGTGATAGAATTATGCCTCAATGTATTGAGATTCACATGTTTTGAATGGGGATTTATCACCATAAAATGTCCCAATTTTACCATTGAAACAATATTTTAGACATTGATGGTATGATGAAGGTATAGCCGCATATTGATGTAGCCAAGGCCTTCCATGAAAAATGTTGAAGGCTGTTTCGTGATGAACAACCATGAAATCTGAATTAGATAAAAGATCCCCAAACTGAGTTCTGAGTGTAATCTCGCCCAGTGGTTCTTGTTAATTATTATCATATCTTTGAAACAACAATGTAGAAAGAGATAAATCAGATTCAGTGAGGTCCAATCGATGAACTGTATGAATAGGGATGAGGTTGACTGTTGAACCATTATCAATGAAAGATCATCAAATGTCTACATCATTTACCTTTACAGATAAATACAAAGGTCTAATATGTCCATGTACAACATCATCTTCATCTTCATCTGTAAATGATATCACTGCATGGCATTCTGCAGGATCATTCTCTACATGGTAAACTTCAGCTGCATCAATTTCAGTTACGAATTCTTGAGGACTTGAAAAAGCCTCAATGAGTGCCTCTCGAGGATCCTTTGATAGATTCAAGGAATCCAGAATTGATAAATTGGCCGGTACTTGGCCCAAATGTTTCATGACATCATACTTTTTCTCCAAAGGTCTGTGTTTCCCAATAAGAACATGTGGTTTTTCAGGTGCCTTAGAAGTTGATTCCTTGGAATTAGATGCATATTGTATAGGGGTAGGTGTTGGAAATACTCCTAGATTTTTAAAATTAGACCGACTAGGTCTATTTACCTACTGAGAGGAAGAAGGTGTAACCTCCCACTGGACTTCCAGAATGATTGTGTCGGGGCTAAATCTACCATGTGATGATGAACTTTCTTGTTCTTGTTGAACCTGCTGAAGATCTCTGCCACAAGTTTCTTCTTCATATATAGTTCTTATAGGGGTAGAATTTAAATAGTGTCTTCTGGAATATTCACGTCTTCTTCTATATACTAGAACTCTGTTTCTTCATCTAATTTATCTGTTAGGTATAGGGAACTCAGGCTCATCAAGATTGAAACTGTGACTGTCATAAGGATCTGTTATGTAAGTCATGTTAATAGAACCAAAGATCAACTCTTCATCTAATGAATATTCTTCCTGATTATCCAGTTTAGGCTATGTTGTTTGGTGGGGCGGTGCCCGTGTCTTTGATGTAGATGGAATTAAATCTGCCAGAGTCAACAACAATTTCGCTCTGAATGACCTCATCTTCTTTTGATTCCTCTTCTTTCTTTGAATTATTCTGCTTCATTGAAGATTTTCTAGGGCATTCATAGCAGAAGATACAATTGGTTTCTTCAATTGTGTTCGTAATATGGCATTAGTTCGGTTGATAGTTTTTCTGACCATCCATTCATCATATTTATGTGCATTATTACTTTTATCTTTATGCCACTCGTCTTCTTTCTTTGGATCAGTAGTAGTAACACATGCTACCTGGGCTGAAGAGCCTTTCAATTTTACCTGTCCAGAGTCCACCATATTTTGCAGGAGGACTTTGAAGACAAAAAACTCTTGGATAGGATGCCCCAACATCTGATAAAATGGGTAGTATTTGGGAAGTTCTTCATCTCCTTCCTTGTTTAGATTTTTAGGCCTTGGAAACAAAAAGAAATTATTTTCCAGAGCCGAAATGAAATAACCAAGAACTTTTTCATTTCAGAAATAATAACCTTTGTTCTTCAACTCCTCAAATTGATTTCATCTTTGATCTCATTGATCATCTTGATGAATCAACCATTGTTGTTGATGCTAAGGAGGTGGAGCCCTTCGATAAGATGAAGGTTTTGAATTGGAAGCAGGTACATGTGCTTGATTAAGCGTAACTGAAGCATTCTATACTTTCCCCATTCACCTTCCTGGAGCTGATGGAATTACACGAGTTTTATCCATAGTCTTTTTAAGAGAGTCCTCAATCTGTTGAGTGATTGAAGTATGGTCTCAAAACCCTCATGTGTATTTCACAAGGATCAACGGTGTGCATAATTCATCATGAAAATTTTCCACAATGATTGGAAACAACACTTCTTGATGGAGTGCTGATCTAAAAGAATATGTTAATCCCTCCCAGAGAGCAATGAAATCCGAAACTCTTTCATTCTCCCTTAGCTTATAATTAATTAGATCAAAGACTTTTTTCTTTTGTAAAGTTGATCTAAACTAAAGAAGGAACATTTGATGAAAATCCTCTCACCCAGTAATTGACCAAGATGGAAAACATGTATACCAGACAAAACCAGGTACATTCCAGGTCCTCACGAAGCATCTGAGTTTCACTGCTTCTTTATGTTTCAGAGTTCCCATCATAGGATCGCAATAAGACGCGTAGTGTGTCAAATGTTGTTCTGTTTCACTGGATCTATTATAAATAGGGAATACAGGGTTCCCAAAATTTCATGGGGGAGGGATTGTGTCTACCCATTCAGGTTAAGCCCTATTTTCTTGTTGAACCTTTGCAAGTTTTCCTTCCATAGCTTCCACCTAGATGTTAATGACTTAATGGTTGTTATTAACTTTTGAGAAACATCTGGTTGAGATTGGACTTGAGCTACATTAACTGGAGTGTGGACAGGTCTAGTGGTTGGTACTGCAACTGATTGTAGTACCACCAATTGTTGTAGTGCGTAACCCATAGAATTATATCTACGAGGGTGTACTGGTAAAGGAGGATATTCATGATCCATCTTAGTAGCTGCAACAAATTCCCTTGACTGACTAACTTCAGCACGCTTAGGAGGAATACTACCTTGAGGTATTTCCTTATTTAACCTCCTTAACTCCTTCATTTCATATTCTTGACGTGCGAATATTTCCTCTAATAAGAGTGATTAGACTTCTCCAAAGGTAGGGTGGAATGTAACTTGAATTTTTTCCTTTCCCCTTATTCGGTGTCATTCGAAGAGGGGGAGTTGATTATTTGAAGGAACACCCCAATTCTGGGTAAGCCTTTGATTTCGAGTATGCACACCTTCACTTGTCTTTGGGTGAACAGCCTCTTGAACAGGAACATCTTCATCTGATTCCTCTGAACTAGCCTCATGTTCTAGAGGATCAGTGACAACAGTATTGATGACATTTATTGATGCATAATGCACTGCCGAGTTTATGTCAGTGTTTCTGTGATACTGTCTTCTACCATGTCACTTATCAGACATTTACTTTGTCGATTTGATCCCTCAAGAATCTCTTGATGAACAATAATTTGGAGGGAATCTCCAAATAATTCGGTTCTGCGTTCCTCTTGTGGCTTCTTCCCTAATCGAGAGAAGACTGACTTTCGCTGAGGAAGAGATTGAGGAATTGAAAATTTCTCCAGTCCAGTGGACTGGGGATGTTTCTGCTATTTCTTCTCAACTCCTTGAATCCTATTTGTTGATTCCAATGGTTTTATTGAAAGAGTCCCCAATCCGGAAAGATGAGGTGGCTCTTGAGCTGCTATATATGAGACCTTCTTAAAATATCTCTAGTTTTTTTGGACATTAGTCCAGAAATTGGCTAGATGCATCAACCTACATCCACTCAAATGACCAGTCCCATATGATTGTTGGATTATTTCTAACACTTCGGTCACATGATGATGTGCATGGTCTAAACGTGAATCCTATTCGATATTCCCATTTTCATGATGCAAAATTAATTCTTAAACTTTTTATTTGTATTCCTGACATTGGGAAGAACTAGTTAAGGCTTGTTCATGAGCAAGCCTTTGATTACCAACAAAACCAATTGGTTGTGGCCAGCCATGGGCAATAACATTGCATGAGACCACTTTCGGTGGGATTTGTTGACTGTAGAGTACAGTGAATTGAAGTTCTCCATGAACACCCCATCCTCTGATATGAATACCAGATGGTGCATTGGAAATTGATTGGCGCAAAATTTTTAACATGCCAAGGCATGAATGTAGAAGGCTTCTCTACTGGTTTTCAACCCTTGGAAATCAGTAACCTGAGAGAGATTCCAAGTCTATTTGGCATTGCAACCCTTATATTATCTGGACATGATTTAGATATACATTATGAGATAATATTTCTTCAATTAACTGACAAATATTTTTCCATATGTTGAGACGAATACCGTGAATACAATCTTCTGTCTACATTTCTGGAATATCTTACCGAGAGTCAGCCAAAGGCTAAAACATGATTGATACTTCACCTTTCACAAGTTGTTTTCTCATATTCATAACTTCATCTTTATCATCTGATGATGATTCTTCTACTTGATTAGACCAATGTTGGTTCTTCCTTGTTTCTTCTTCAGATTCAAAAATATTGATAGAGCATTCATTTGAAAAACTAGAAGATGACTGACCCAGGGGTGGTTCAGAGAAAGACATATACCCCAAGTTATCTTATGATTGAGATAGTATTTCAACTTCTAGGGGTAAAGCATTAGACATGACTAGCTTAACATTTGTAAGAGCCTCAAGATAAAAGGGCTTTCTTGTCACTACATTTTCCATTGGACAATTATTCCAGACAATGCGAGTTACTACTACAGAGAGAATTTTCACAGCGAAATTCATCATCATAGGGAGGACCACCGTGGTGGGTTACAAAAAGAGAGGAAACCTTTTTCTCCTTAGACATCTGTCTACGTAGAGGGTTATCGCAGCTCTCATCTATAGATGAAACATCAAGATCGACCGAACTGTCATGAAACAATCCTTAATGAGTAATTTTGGAGTCCTTCGGAATTATCACTCCCACTATTGGGAAACGAGAGAGTAGAAACTTGAATTCCAACATATAACTATTTGAGGAACCAATTGTTGATGAACATGGTTATTAGGGGTAGGTGTATCTGCCTGCTTAGGAGAATTGGCCCAGTTAGGCTGACGATCCTCATTTGAATCGGGTGTATGTGCCCGACTCGGTTGTCCGTATGATATGGGAGAGTATGCCCCATGACCCTCTTGAACCGGAATAGAGGTGTGTATCTATTCTGAATTGACATGATGATGAGTCACACCACTGATAGGGGTGGATTAATGTGTCTTTCCCTTAGATGATACTGAAGCTGTTATAATATCTTGACAAGCATCCAATATAAGAGTAGGTATTTACCTCTGCACTTTCAACATTGACAAAATGTTCTTAGTGACTTGAGCTGTCCGAATGGGAATATACGTCCATTTATGTTTTTAAGTAGATGTGTAGGCCTGCTCCTATCCTTCTTTTCTTGTCCGTTGATTCTGACAGTACTTATGCATAGGGGCAGAGAGTTGAGTCTTCTCCAATTTTGTCGCCGGATCATTCTGACTGACTTCTCGAGGTGTTACCCAATGAGACTATTGGTAGACTTGATGAACATTGGAAGGTGTTTTTTCCTACTGTGTATTTTTTTTCAAGTATGGTTGTTGAATTTTCTTCAATACTGCAGATGATACTACTGACAGAATTGATGATTGTAAACATGTGTATGTTCTTGCTTACCATTTTCCACCATATTAGAATGGTGAGCTTATTTGGGTACAGTCAGACGAGCCAGCTGACTGGTTGGTGAATTATAGACAGGTGTATATGACTGCCTATAGTACTCCATTGGAATTGCCTGGTAGGATTGGTGGGTTGGTGCCAGACGAGTCTGCTGGACAACGGGATTCGAACGTATGGGTGTATGTGCCCGCTCGCATCTTGACATCAAGTTGGCTTGATGGAATTCTCCAGAGGGGGCAGAAGTAAGGACATACTCCCTATTAACCAGATTTTTCCACTGGAAGTTTATCTTGCCTTCTCGGGTCTGATGGACCTAAGCTGAACCCCTGAAGGTTATACCCTCGTCATGTTGAGGGCACACTTCCGCCCGATTCTCGCAGTGATTGTTGATGGGATCCCTCAAGAAGGACTCCTGTCTCCTTGAAATGAGGACCTGAATGACCTGTTGATCCACCTCACTGAAATGTGGGAGGGACGGGTGATTGCGTTATAGGGATAACGGCCAGAAAGGGCTGGATACAGTGGTTGGCACAACCTGCTTCTTAATCACTGGTCGTTGCAGTCTGGACAACAAGGGTGAATTATTGATTTGGGGGGATTTTCGCGCGGCCTCCAGAGTCAGAATAATACCGTGTTGATGGTAATCCTTAACCAGTTCAATTGAGACCCAGCATTGAAAATGATGGGTAGGTGATGTCGTCCTCAGATTGGACGAGGATCCCGCAGGAGTAGGAGCAGAAGCATTCACAGGTGTAAACATTAGAGAAGCCTTTTCTTGTAGTGCAAGGAGATCTTGGAAACAAGTTCATGTTGGATATAACAGACATAAGCAAGAAAATTTCAGCCAATACATCTTTTGGATAAGCACATATGTTATTGATTGATGTGTTGGCCCTCAAATTGAATTAAATAGGGCTTAACAAATAAGTAAAACATTATTTAACATGGTTAAGGATTCACGTTGGGTGCACCATTTTTGTTTCTTCTGGAAATGGGGATGACCATGTTTGTTTAAGGTTCAAACATTCCAATAGGATTCTAACTGGGTTGTTCATCAAATTGGAAACATCCAATGATTCTATATCCATTTGGACCCACTTTCCAAAGGTAGGTGCTCATTAGTCACAGACTGATGAGTCATAATAATTTTCATTGGACGAGAGGATGGGAGGTCGAACTCATCACACATTTTTGGGGGGAATTATTATCTACTACGGGACACCCTTATATATTGGATTTATGTTCATAAATCCTTATTAATTTACCATGTATGGAAATGAGTTTTCCTTTATGTTTAGAAGTCAATGATTAATATATATGGGATTTATAGAATCCTTTATATGTATTTGAGGTTCTCCATTGATAGATAATCATCCGTATGTGTTGGGGATTCATTGGTCAATGGTATCCCACAATAAATTATATAGAAATATCATGGTCATTATGATAACCATATTGGTTTTAAATCCACTCAATGGGGAACTTGAATTTTAGTGTCGTTCAGAAGTACATAGATTATTTTAGAGTTGGGATCATTCTCGAAAATGAGTGACCTACGTATCCTTGTGAAAAACGAATCAGAACCCATGTAGTTCGGGAGTTAAGATATAGTTTAACATCATATGGGATAGATGAGAATTAATGGGTGATGGGCTTGAACCTTAAAAAGGCTTCCTACTAACTCTACTTTTAAGGCAGAGATCAAAGTCCATATATTTTGAGTATGAAGTATGGGGCTTATGTATTTATGACTACCCCAGTAGATAAAGACTCAAACTTATTTCAGAAAATAAGCCTAGGAATAGGTTCCATAAAGGTGTATGTGCTTTATGGAGATTTTGGATACTCTAATTTTGGGGCATACTTCTGAGAAGGTAGCCCAAATTTGGGGGAACTTATGATTGGGTTTTATTCCTGAAATGGAAGCCCAAATCAAAAGAGATTAAGACTGTGGATTACTCTTGAAAAGGAGGCCCAGGTTAAGGGGACTTGATACATGGGACCAACTCCTCATAAAGAGGCCCAAAGTTAAGGGGATTTATGACTGGGGCTTACTCCTAAAAAGAGGCCCAAATTTAGGGAACATGGGGCCTACTACTAAGGAGGATGCCAAAATTTAAGGGGGACATTATCTTATGATTTCAGGATTAATCCTAAATATGGTGCCCAAGGTTAAAGATTCCGTCATTTTAAGGGATGAGGTTGAATGAAGGTAACCTCTAACCGTAGTGATATAAAGCTATATAGATCACAATTTTTTGAGAGGTGTTCCACAGAATTCCTTTCAGATAAAGAGGCCAATAAACAAAGCATGCCATAAATGGATTTGAAGAAGGTTTTTAATGTAGTCCTTGAAATGTAAAGATGGATTTGAAGAAAGGATGTGAAATTGAAGGAGGTGCATAAGTATTGTTCTGGAGCACAAGTCCTGGTCGTGCAAGTATACTTTCGCGATATGAGTTCACTTGGGATATGAAGAACATGTGAAGTGATACTTGGGAGAATTTGGATTGGAGCCCTTCGCATCATCCCTATAGGCTTCCTAAAGGGGGAAAACAAGTTTTGTTGAAGGGATAAGGCAACGCGTAAGTATGATCATTTTCGTTAAGGGCTAGACCTTCATGCGTGCAAGTGTTGATGAATTCCAACACTTAGGCCTTATTCCTCCTTTTTAGTACTTCCATTATAAATAATAAATTACCTTAGAAGTGTCAGGAAGACATAAAGCAGAGACTAAGGCACCGAGAGCTAAAATCTAACTTTTGGAATTTTTCATTCTCGAAATGGGGGCCCCCCAGGGGTATTTATATGCCATTGAAGGCCTTGAGTGAAAATAAATTAGGGTGTGCAAGTCACCTGTGTGACCATATGTGTCGCACAAGTATACTTGCATGACCATGGTGAATCTTGAGCATCCCCTGCTTAAATAAATCATTATTCATGCCTCTATCAATTTTTGATGTTTCATAAAAGGATGAATCTTCATTTCTTGAGGTATTACCCTTTTCTAAAAGTTAGAATCTATGATAGAATGGAGCATCAGCAAGTATATATCTCACATTTCTCACTATAAGATAATGTCTCAATATCATCAAAGAAAATATTACAGCTGCTAACTCAAGATCATGAGTAAGATAGTTTTGCTCATGAATTTTTAGTTGCTGTGATGCATAAGAAATAACCCTATCATTCTATATAAGGAAACAACCAAGTCCTTTCTTTGATTCATCACTAAAAATCACTAAACTATGATTCCCCAACGGTAGAGTCAATATAGGAGAATGGACTAATCTTCTCTCCAATTCATCGAAACATTATTCATGCTCTATTGTCCAAAAAAAATTAACCTCTTTACGTGTGATCTTCATTAATGGTTTAGCCAATCGGGCAAAATTCTAGACGAAACGTCGATAATGACCTGCTAAACCAATAAAACTGTGTACCTTGGTTATACTCGTTGGTGGTGGCCATATTTGGATTGCTTTTGTCTTAGAAAGATCAACAGATATTATATCCTTAGAGGAAATATGGCCAAGAAAATAAATCTCCTGAAGCTAGAATTCGCTCTTGCTAAACTTCCCATATAATTCATGTCTTTTAAGAGTCTTTAGAATAATGTGTATGTGATTTTCATGATCTTCGTAGATTTTGGTGTATACCAAAATATCATCAATAAATACCACTACAAAGTCATCAAGATATTCCTTCAAAACTCTATTCATTAGATCCATCAAGACAGAGGGTGCATTAGTCAATCCAAAAGGCATTATTGTAAACTCGTAATGACCGTACCAGGTTTGAAATGCTGCATTCGGAATGTCTTCCTTCTTCACACACAATTGATGATATCCATATCTAAGGTCAATCTTTGAAAAGTATTGAGCTCCATGAAGTTGGTCGAATAAATAATCAATGTGAGGTAAGAGATACTTTTCCATTATTGTTATAGCATTGATCTCCCTGTAGTCAATGCACAACCTCATAGATCCATCTTTCTTCTTAACAAAATGAACAGGGGTTCCCCATGGAAAAACACTAGGGAGAATAAATCCCTTATTAATAAATTCCTCTAGTTGTTTCTTTAGTTCCACTAATTCCACAGTGCCCATTCTATAAGGGGTCTTAGATATGGGCCTTGAACCATGAATTATATCAATGGAACACTAAATTTATCGTTCTGGAGGATGTCTAGGTAAATCCTCTGGAAATACATCAACATATTATTGAAGAATATGTACATCCTCTATTTGAACATTCCTTTCCTCACCCACAGTTATTTCATTCACTTCCTCCCCAATAATTGAATTTGTGTGAGTTACTGGGGGTGGATCTAGGTAAGAATTAGGTGGTGATGTTTCTGCTCTAAAGATAAGGTGTTCTTTATCATCATCATCAAAAATTGTAACCTCTTTATTCTTAAAATAAATCTGGGCATCATTGTCTGAAATCCAATTGACACTGAGGATTATATCAAATTCAATCTTGGGTATGACGATGATATCAGCAGATAAATAACATTTATATTCCTTAATGGGAGCCGATTCACATAACATTGTTGCAATGATAATTCCATCAGGAGTTTTGACTGAAAAATCCATTTTTAAATCCACTTGGAAATATCAAATTTTCATAGAAAACTAGGATGATATGAAATAATGAGATGATCCTGAATCAAGAAAAGCATTGGCTAAACTTGAAGAAACCATTAAATTACCCACTACAACATCTTTCGGAGCATCAACCTCAGTAGTAGTGATAGTAGAAGCATGGCCTTGATTGCTTGTCCTTCTATGAGGTAAGTTCCCCTGATGCTTAGGACGTTAATTGGCATAATGTCCCCTTTCACTACAATTTTAGCATTCAACATTAACATCCTCTTTTTTTTCCTTGAAATCCCGAGCATGGTGGATTTTTTCACCACACTTGTAGAAGACTCTCATTCACTTCAAACAAGTAATAGGGTGTTTATTCCTACATTTACTGGCAGATGGATATTCAACATTTCCCTTCTTTCACTAATTTCCATTTCCAGAGTGTTCATCAGATCTCTTCTTCTCTTTCTATGCTTTAAAGTCATAATATGTAGAGAATTCTTTTTCTTTGTTGATAACACATGAGACAATATCTTTGTACGGAGAGAATTATTGTGAGACTAATTCTTAAAGGAGAAATGATTTTATCCCATCAAAGAAACGATCAATATTACTTCTTGGGTTATGTATATAATCTACAGCATGCCTCACTAACCTTGTAAAGATAACTTCATACATTGGGACATTCTCTGCCTCCTTTTTCCTTAGACTCATAAATTGTATTTCCATATCTGCTCAATGGTCATGGGGAATGTAATTTTCTTTGAAAATATCTTTAAACTCCCTTCATTACATATTTTATACTTCATCATCTTCATTTGTGTTTTGAATCGATGACCACCATTTATCAGCATCTCTATTGAGGTGGTAAACTACCATGAAAACATTTTCACTTTCAATACTCCCGAAGGGCTAGAATATTTTCTCTAAAGAATTTATCCATTGATCAGCTACAAATGGATTTGTACCCCCATTGAATGTTTGTGGTTGTTTCCTCATTAGGCTTTCTAACATTGATCCTCCACACTGTGGATCAGTGTGCTCTATACGGGTATGGTTATTATTCATAACATTAGTGAGTTTTCCCAGTATTGTGATAAGCTGATCAGCACCAGTTGTATCACCAGCTCCGCTATAATTATCTTTAGTAGGAGGAAAATCCCTACATGGAGTGCGTGAATTGATACAAGTTTCATTCCTTCGACTAGGCTCCATTTCTAAACAATGTCATACACTATATTAGTTTATGAATCACAATACATAATTCCAAACTTATAACATAGTTAACATAAATTGAATAGTTTATGGATATAATCCATAATCATAAAAAAAATTTATTTGAGGAGGTATATACTCATAAATCCTTCATAATGGGTTGTAAAGAAAATGTGAATTACCCTAAGCATATTCCTCAGGAGTGTCGTAACCAAGAGTGCAGCAAGGCCCATTATCATGTAACTGGATACCCCGGGTCAAGCTTGAAACTCCTTATTGGAGTTTTTACTCTAAGGTACACATGTTCCAGAACTACCTCTACCTACTCATTTCTAAACATTGATGTATTTCTCGGAAAATACACAAAATCTCTACAATAAAAAAAATTACTAGGATGTTATACTATACTAATCCTCAAAGATTATCAGAGGGTAATGTGCTCTAATCAGAGTTGATCTAAATCTAGATTTCAAGGTTATTACTAAACTTCCTCTGAAACCAACTATAATTCCCTGACCCCAGTTACCCTGAGTCCATTCATTATTATGTATCATTGGCATGATCACAAAAGATCATGTCTCAATCGATCAATTCGTTTAGTAGCTTTGGGAGTACTGGATACATTCATAAGGTTTACATTAAATCATTAAATGGAAAACTACAAACCATCATTTCCATAGACAACACTGAGATCCCATAGACTATCCCTGAATGTCAGTTATAATATACTTCTTCGCATCCTTGGAAAGATAAAACATAGAAATGTGTGAGATGAGATGGTCAGTAAAGATGAAAATATAGAGGAAACTTTAATTAATAAGCATAAACATTTAAGGAAATGTATAGAACTAATACAAAAGCCTTTAAAACATAAACATCATCATAATATTGAAAATATAAATCAAAATAATTCCATCTACTAACTCTTATTGATATTATACTACTAGAATAATCACATACAATATCAATAGACACTTTTATAATGATGGAATGTATAATGCCAGAATTCATAACCTCCTAGTCAAGGCCTTGTGCCAAGACTACAAATAAGATTTTGTAAAGGCCTTGTGACAAGACAATAGTTTGTCTCATGAGACATATCAATGCATTGTGGAGCAATAGCGGGCTCCACCCATCAAATACTATGTCCAATGAATTCCATATATGAAAAGGACTAACCATAACATAATCATTCGTATTAAAACTAGTATACGAAATGTAAATATATTATCCATAAACCATGAATGGTATAAAAATAACACATCCACAATATGACATAAAAATTTCAATACAATATGGATTATTTGTATCATAATAAATTAACTTCAAATAAGCTAAAAAGCCATCAAAGGATGTTGATATAGATGAAATGAAATACTTTATTTTAGAGAAATATCTCATTCTATTTTGAAATCATTTAGAAGTCCTATAATTATAAAAGAAAACATTTATTTTGAAAATATTCAAATAATCTTGTAAGTGAAGCTTCGACGGTGTTATAATGGTGGAATATATCTGCACCTGCCGTATAAGTTAAAAAAACATTCTTACCTGAATTTTATCAAAAATGGCATAAAGTAACTTGTTTGGAAAATGAAAAAAAATATTCCTCTCAAAACATATAAAGTCAAATAAGTGTATAAATGACTCTAACCCATAGTCTAGTAAATAGTAGAAATTATTTGAAATACATTTTTAAGAAAACACGAATGTGGATTATAAATAGGTCATAGTTGATAGTTACATATAAACAACCTTGAATAATGAAGTGGTTGTAGAATTAACCCAGACCTTGTACTTTTCCTTGTTTGAGGGAAGGTTAACCTTATTTATAATGGTGAAATAATTGTTATTTTATTATACAAGAACTATATAAATTAATATGATATCATATATGATCTTTTAATATTTCTTTGTTAATAATATTTTTGTATTATCTTCGTTTCATGTGTTAACTGATTTGTCTGCCTTTATATTATTTTCTATGTAATTAGTGTTTTTTATGTATAAGATGTATCTTATTTATATTCAGAATGATATTATGTCTTTAAACTATATTTTTAAATGTCAAATAAAAATTTGACTTGAATGGATACGATGGGGAATGAATATCCTCGTGTTTGTGGAGACGGTAATCCGTACATACGCACGTGCCACAATATCATTCTCTTGATATTAAAATATTATATAATAGGATGTTATATCATATATACAGAATAATTATCATGTTATATTTATTATTTACATCATTTATACATAATTATTATACCCATCCAAATAACAATGTATTGAATAACAACAACACCACGACGTGGAGACGGTAAGTCGTACGTACGCACGTGTGGTGACATGACATTCAAAGGATGTATAGAATAATGAATATGGATGTACTATATTTATAGTGAAATCAAATATATAGAGTATACTAGATTTATTATTTTATAATGGAAACAATATGGAATGAAGATGTGGAAAAAGAAAAAAACATGAAAGAGGTGGTGAGATATTTACCTCTTCTTCGGGTTCTTCCTTTTGATTTGAACAAAAGGGATCCTTAGGATGGATTTCTGACTAAAAGGGGGCCTCTAGGATTAAGGGAGGACCATTGAGAGGATATTTATGCAGGGGTTGGCTGATCCAAATAACTTTTAAGGTGTTAATTAGAGAGAAGGTGAAGTTCCCTTTTATAAATGGGATGAGGGGCACATTTGGAAAAACTAGAATTTTATTTTATAATAAAATCATTTTTGGTTAATAAGGGATAAAATTGATTTATTTCAATGATAAGGAGGTAATGGGTCTATATCCACTCGGAAAATAGGTTTTAGACAGGTTTGGGTCACTATATTAGCCTTATCTTTTAGATTTATCTCTTAGTTTATTAGTTTGGCATTTACCGTGGCTCTTTTTATTTTTATATTATATGGTTAATAAACATATTATAACAAGTCAAGAGAACCCCAAGTGGTTAATTAATGATACAACTATCATTATATAGGTTTTTTGGCTGAATATTAATTTTTCTGGAATACAATATCAATTAATAATATAATATTTGTTTTAAAAACACTTTTATGTCAATTTTGACACTATTTGGTGTTTTGTTTTTGATAAATTTATAACAGCATTATTACTCTGAAAAAAATTCATATAACCAACAATAAAATGTCATATTAACATATAAAATTAGTGTAATTCATAAAAAGTCTCAAATTACATTTTTTTGGATATTTATAATATCAATTATTTTAATATTTCATTTATTATGTTATTACTGCATCATCATTGCGTTATAAATAAATTTAATTATTTAATGTCTAAAAATTATAAATAAAATACTATAATGTAGGAAATAGTTTTATATTTATAATTAATATTTATTGTCAAATTTATATTATGTGTAAACCAATATTAAAAATTATGTAGTTATTAATCATTGAATTTAACACTTTTAACTCTTCTTTGAATTAAATAATATTAAATGTCATAATCTAATCCATGTGGACCTAAAGGATCATATTTTATTATTAAGTTTGTTTTAGGTTGAATAAAACTTATCCAATAGGATTAGGACAAGTGTTAGGGTAATTATAATATCATATTTACATTTGATTTCCCTATTTACTTTTAACCGCTGTAAATAAAAGTCAAAAGTTATTATTCACCAAAAAATATTTTAATCTCATTGAACAATATCTTACTTACTTATATCAACCATGTATCTAGGATTTTTGAAATTCAACTCACAGAACTGGTAAATTTATATTTTATGTAAATTTGAAAATGCTCCTAGGAGGTGGGTAAAAGAAAGTAAAAAGTTTAATAAAATTTTTATATATCTAAAATTATTATAAAATGACTCCAATGAATTACATTGAACTTATATAGGTATTATGGATCTATTTTTACCTAAAATAAATTAAAATACATTATTATTTAAATAAAAATTCATTTTTTAAGTAATAACTCAGTGTTTTCACTATTCATCAAAAATTTAATGTTTTCAGAAAAATACCAAAAATTTACCCTAAAATAATTTCGATATTCTGATTCCAAAAATGAAGTCCAATTTGAATGATAAAATTTATAAATCTTCAAAAAGTGGGTATTGATACTAATAAAGGCTAGTTTAATTGGTTGTGGTGTGTTAGAACATGATGTTTCGTACAGCACATGCTATTGTATTATTCAAAGAGAAGTATGCCGTGGAATCTTGGAGTGTTACATCTGGAGTAAGAAGTAGTTATGTTTGAATAAAATATATGGATACACTATATTTATGGGGGGAAATGTGATGTATACCCATACCACCAAAATTTGATTTATATATTAACAATGAATGTGATCAACACTCTTCATAGATGATTGTTATATCTAATCAAGGGCTAGGATTTCCCTTCTCATTTACTTATTTGAAATGGGAATAAGGTAGCTATTTTTCTTAGAAGAAAAAATTTTAAAACATTATCCAAATATAGGGATTAAAAAAGATACTCCATTCACGTATATGAAATTTATAAATCTATAAATTAAAATATTAGGGACAGTATAATACCTATCCCAAATGAGTTCCTAACCATATATCTAAAAGTGGATCAATGATTCACAAATGGATGGTTTCAGACTTTAAAAGGAGTTGAAAGTAGTAATTGAGGGAAAGATTCCTAAATTCCACATATAATAAATTATTTTCTTATGGTTATGGTCATGAATTTATATTATTTCATCACCCAATATAAATAAATATCTATTGGAAAATAAACATATAAAATATTCTTAATACATCATATAAGTATGAATAAGTAATAAGATTTTTGATAGATTGTAACACCCCAAGCTTCTACGGTATGTTTCCCTTTCGAATAATGCGATAGCGTGTGTTGTACGCAACCTCGAGTTCTAACACACACCACAACTAATTAAACTAGCCGTTGTGAATAGTAATACCTAATTTTTGAAATTATATATATATTATATTTGAAAATGGACTTCATTTTTGGACTCGGAATATCGAATTTAGCCTAAGGTGAAATTTTGGTACTTTTCGGATAACTTTCATATTTTGATGAATAGTGAAAATTAATAAATTTTAATTAAAAACAACTTTTTTAATCAAAATAGTTAATAGTGATAAATTATGAATTTGAGTGGTTTTAAAGTATATTTAGAATATATTTTTACAATTTAATATAATGTTGGTCATTAGACATAATTTTACAATTAAACCGAACATAAACAAGTGTCAATCTTTTTATAGTTATTATCTCTTAAAAACATGCTTTTTGTTTTGACAGCGGGAATTAATTTTAAATTAATTTCTGCCACTTCTGTGTTTTGAATTTAGGAAAATGGATTCCATATTTGGAATCAGGATGTTCAAATTGTGTAAATAGGTAACTTTTATTTTTAGACATTTTGAATAGTTACTGTGGTAAATATTTTATTTACCATGGTTAAAGGGTAAATCCGGTAAATAAGGGTTAAAAAATAATATTATAATAATACAAAATTACCCTAAAACGTGTCCTAACCTTATTGGTGGACACATACCCGACCATGGGCATCCTTGGGTCAATTTGGGGACCCCTTGGAGCCACTTGTATGTGGTAGGGACACATTATATTAATAAAGTTAAAATAAAAATAAAAATGGCATAAGATTACATCTTTTAGAAGAACAATTTTTACATAGGGTTATACATGTTGGATTTTCGATTATAAATATTCATTAGAAAGATAAAACGATTTCCTACATGATGATATTTTATTTATAATTTTTAGACATCAAATAAGTTAAATTATTAATGACACAATAATGATGCAATGTTTACCTCATTAATAAATCATTGAAATAAATAATATTATAATGATTAAAATATTATATAAACCTGTCCAATTCTTATTGGTTGATGTTATTTACAATATGAGTCATCTTATCTTCGACCTCAATGATTTGTGGACCATTATAAACCGAATATAATTATATTATAAAGTAATACTTTCACTCTTTCCTAAAGAGCCCCTCCTCTCCCTTATAAAAGGAGACCACTTCTACTCATTCCTCACACCTCTCAAGCCACTTGGCTCGTCCAAACTCTGCCCAACTAAGCTCCCCACATCCCTCTCCTCCTCCTTGAAGCTTCACCTTAGGCAGAAAGCATTTCAAGAAGTCCTTTGGTTCCAACCAAAGTGAGTTACCTAAATTAAAGGTAACGATTTCTCTTAAATTATTTTCATTTATTTTGCTTCTCCAACCCCCAAACTCTTTTTATTTCCATTCTTTTGTAACAACACCAGTATCCTCAATATACTAGGATGTTGTTATAAGAAGTATTCAAACTACACATACACACAACTCCATCTAATGGATGATGAACATAATGTTTCTGTGGATGGCAAACTAACGCCTCACGAAACGATGATTGTTCAAATACATCTTACCGCCTCTCATGGTGGCCATTATGATGGAACTGTAATTAAATATGATATTAATGATATATATTTTATATATAAGCTTCTGAAATTCCATTTTATTTCATACCATTATTCGTTTCATGTTGTATATACATACGATAATTTCATTTGAGGAAGTGCGGACTACCGCCCCCTTAAAATGATATGACTCGTTCATACCACACATGGAACGTATAAAGGATGGTGTTAATGAACTTAAGTAACATATATAAAATATTATATTATACTGGAATAGTAATATACCTATGTATCATTTGGATTCAATTATTTTAAAATAAAAATTAAATGGAAGTAGCGTTCGTGTGTACGTACGGACTACCGTCTCCACGAACGCGATGAGATTCATCCTCCATCGTATCCATTCAAGTATAATTATCATTTGATGATTTAAAAATGATGTTTAAGGACTTGATACCATTCTGGATTTGAATAATATACAACCTATCCTTTACAAACATGTCTTACGTAACAAAACATACAAAAGAAAACAAGTAAGTTAACACCCGAAACAACGATAATACTAAGATATTATTATCAAATCAATATTAAAAGATCATATATGATATAATATTAATATATATGATTCTTTTATAATTTAATAACAATTATTTCACCATTATACAGGAGGTTAACCTACCCCAACCAAGGAAAAGTACAAGGTAAGGGTTATTTCACAATCTCTTCATTATCCGAGGTTGTATTATACGTAATAATCTACTGGGATCTCTTTATCATCCACATCCATGTTTCTTCGAAATGTATTTCAAAACATTTTTACTATTTACACGAATATGGGTTAAAGTCATTTATACCCTTGTTTGACTTTTTATAAGAGGTTTATAAAGGAATCTTTCCGTCGTTTTCAAAACAAGGTCCTTTTTAACCTTTTCGACAGAATTGAAGTAAGAATGTTTTTTAACTTATACAGCGGGTGCGGTTATTTTCCGCCGTTATAAAATCGTCGAAGCATTCCATACAAGCTTATAAGAATATTTCCAAAGAAAATGTTTTATTTTATATGGACCTTAAATGATTTCAAAATAAAAGGAGATACTTCTTTAAAAAGAATTTTGATTTCATCTATGTCAACATCCTTTGATGGATTTTAAGATTATTTGAAGTTGATTTATTATGATACAAAACTTCTATATTGTATTGAAGGTTTTGTGATATGTTTGACTGTGGATGTGCTATTTTTATACCATTCATAGTTTATGGTGAAATTATTGACATTTCGTATGCTAGTTTTAATACGAATGTTTATGTTATGTTTAAACCTTTTCATATGGGAATGCATTGGACTTAATAAGTGACGGGTGGAGCCCGCTATAGCTCCTCGATGCATCGGTAGGTCTCATGAGACAAACTAGTGTCTTGGCACAAGGCCTTGACAAAATCTTATTTGTAGTCTTGGCACGAGGCCTTGGCTATGTGTTTATGATAGTCTGGCATTATGCATTCCAACATTATGAAAGTGGTTATTGATTTTTTGCATGTGATTATTCGATTAGTAGAATATCCATGTGAATAAGTAAATGGAATTATTTCATTTTATTTATGACATACCATACTGAAAGTTCATGTTTAAAAGGCTTTTGTTTTAGTTATACATTGCCTTAAATGTTTATTCTTATTTATGAAAGTTTCCGCTATATTGTTATCCTTACTGGGCATTTGAGCTCACCCCTTTTCTATGTTTTATTTTTCCCAGGATGTGAAGAAGTAAGTTATGAATGACCTGCAGGGATTTTATGAGGGGATTATAGTGTGGACTGTGGAAACATTATGTTGTTGTATTAGTTTTTCATTTTATGATGTAATGTAAAACTTATGAATATATCTAGTGTTTCCAAGGCTACTAAACCAATCGGTCTTTCGAGATTTGATCTTTCTTGTGATCATGCCAATGTTACGAAGTAATGCACCGACTCTGGGTAGCTGGTGTCGGGGCGTTACAGTTGGTATCAGAGGAAGTTTAGTACAAACCTTGGAAGCTAGATTTAGATAAACTCTGATTAGAGCACGTAGACCTATGATGAACTTTGAGGATTAGTATAGAAGAACTTCCTAGAATTTTGGTATTGTAGAGATTTTGTGAGTTTTCCGAGCAATACATCCCTGTCTGGATACGAGCAGGTAGAGGCGGCTCTGGCACAGATGTACCAAGGGGTAAAACCCGAAAACACCGCTTTGAGCTAGACTCGAACGGGAACTGGTGCACGACAACGGGCCTTGCTGCACTCTTGGTTACGACACTCCCAGGGGATATGCTTAGGATAACTCTCATTTTCTTTACAAATCATTATGAAGGGTTTATGAGTATATACTTCCTCAAAGAAAACATTTTTATGATTATGGATTATATCCATAAATAGTTCAATTTATGTTAAGTGTTTTATAAGTATGGGATTATGTATTTTGATTCATAAACTGATCTAGTTTATGCCATTGTTTAGAAATGGCGCCTAGTGGAAGAAATGGAAACCGTATCAATGCACGCACTCCATGTAGGGATTGCCCTCCTGCTCAAGATAATTATAGTGGGGCTGGTGATGCAACTGGTGCCGATCAGCTAATCACCATACTGGGACAACTTACTCAGGTTATGAATAATAACCTTACCCGTATGGAGCACCCTGATCCGCAGCGTGGAGGATCAATGTTAGATCGATTCATGAGGCAACAACCACCAACGTTCAATGGGAATACAAATCCCTTAGTAGCTGAGCAATGGATATTTTCCCTAGAGAAAATATTTCAGGCTTTGGGGAGCAGTGAAAGGGAAAAAGTTATCATGGCAGTTTACCGCCTCACTGGAGATGCTGATCAATGGTGGTCATTGATTCAAAATACGAAGGAAGACGATGAAGTATCAAATATGGAATGGAGGGAGTTCAAAGATCTGTTTTTAGAAAAATACTTCCCTCGCGACCATCGAGCAGATATGGAAAGGCAATTTCTGAGTCTGAGACAAAAGGAGGATGAGAATGTCACAAAGTATGAGACTAACTTTACAAGGTTAGCGAGGTACGCTGGTGATTATATTCGTAACCCAAGAAGTAAGATTGATCGTTTCTTTGATGGGTTAAAACCATTTCTCCGTCGAGCGTTAGTCTCACAATCCTTTTCATCGTACGAAGACATTGTCTCATGTGCTATCAAGACCGAAAAGGAATTCTCTAAGTCTTATGACTTTAAAGAAAAGCAAGAGAAGAAGAGACCTGCTGATCAATCTAGGAATGGGAATAAGGGGAAGAAGGGAAAGGTTGAATATCCATCTTGTGGTAAATGCGGGAAGAAACACCCCGGTGCTTGCCTGAAGGGAATGGGAGTCTGTTACAAGTGTGGTGAAAAAGGCCACCAAGCTCATGATTGCAAGGGGAAGAAGGAAGCTACCAATGTTCAGTGCTACAATTGCAGGGAGATGGGGCATTATGAAAATGCATGTCCTAAGCGTCAGGAGAACTTACCTCAGAAAAGGCCAAGGGATCAAGGCCAGGCTTATGCTATCACTACTGCTGAGGTAGAAGCTCCGAAAGACGTGGTGGCAGGTAATTTAATGGTTTCCTCAAGTTTAGCAAATGCATTATTTGATTCTGGATCATCGCATTGTTTCATATCTTCCCAGTTTGCTAAGAAAATTAGATATTTCCAATTTGATTTAATAAGGGAGTTGTCAGTTAAAACTCCTAAGGGAAGTATCGTTGCAACAAAGTTTTGTGAATCAGTCCCCATTAGAGCACATAAATTTTCTTTATCTGCTGATCTCATCGTCATACCTATGATTGAGTTTGATATAATCCTCGGTATGGACTGGCTTTCGGACTATGATGTGAAGATTTATTGTAAGAAGAAAGAGGTTACGATTCTTGATGATAATGATAAGGAACACCTTATTTTCAGAGCAGAATCGTCACCACTTAATTCTTATTTAGATCCACCCCCATTAGCTCAAATTAATTCAATTATTGGGGAGGAAGAGAATGAAATAACTGTCAGTGAGGAAAGGAATGTTCAAATAGAGGATGTACCTGTTGTGAAAGAATTTGTAGATGTATTTCCGGAAGATTTACCTGGACATCCACCAGAACGAGAAGTTGAGTTTTCTATTGATTTGATTCCTGGATCAAGGCCTATATCGTAGACCCCTTATAGAATGGCCACTGTAGAGTTAGTCGAACTAAAGAAACAACTAGAGGAATTGAGTAATAAGGGATTTATTCGCCCTAGTGTTTCTCCATGGGGAGCCCCTGTTCTTTTTGTTAAAAAGAAAGATGGATCTATGAGGTTATGTATCGACTACAGGGAGATCAATGCTATAACGATAAAGAACAAGTATCCCCTACCTCGTATTGATGATTTATTTGACCAACTGCATGGAGCTCTATACTTTTCAAAGATTGACCTTCGATCTGGATACCATCAGTTGTGTGTGAAGAAGGAAGACATTCCGAAAACAGCATTTCGAACCAGGTACGGGCATTACGAGTTTACTGTAATTCCGTTTGGATTGACTAATGCACCCTCTGTATTCATGGATCTAATGAATAGAGTTTTCAAGGTGTATCTCGATGAATTTGTGGTGTTATTTATTTATGATATCTTGGTATACTCCAAAACCTACGAAGATCATGAAAATCACTTGCGCATTATCTTGAAGACTCTGAGGAGGCATGAATTATATGGGAAGTTTAGCAAGTGTGAATTCTGGCTTCAGGAGATTTCTTTTCTTGGCCATATTGTCTCAAAAGATGGAATCTCTGTTGATCCTTCTAAGACCAAGGCAATCCAAGAATGGCCAGCACCTACGAGTATAACTGAGGTACGCAGTTTTATTGGTCTGGCAGGTTATTATCGACGTTTCGTCCAGAATTTTGCCCGATTGGCTAACCCATTAACGAAGCTCACACGTAAAGGGGTTAAATTTGTTTGGACAAAAGAGTGTGAAGAATGTTTCGAAGAACTGAAGAGAAGATTAGTCAATGCTCCTATATTGACTCTACCATCGGGGAATGATGGGTTCGTTATTTATAGTGATGCATCGAAGAAAGGACTTGGCTGTGTCCTTATGCAGAATGATAGAGTTATTGCCTATGCATCACGACAGTTGAAAATTCATGAACAAAACTATCGTACTCATGATCTTGAGTTAGCAGCTGTGATCTTTGCTTTGAAGATATGGAGGCACTACCTCTATGGTGAAAAATGTGAGATTTATACTGATCACAAGAGTTTGAAGTATATTTTCTCACAAAAAGAACTCAACATGAGGCAAAGGAGATGGCTTGAATTACTCAAGGATTATGATTTCACGATACACTACCACCCGGGGAAAGCAAACAAGGTGGCAGATGCTTTGAGCAGAAAAGACCATGGTGTTTTGAACATGATGAGAATTGAAAGGGATCCAATTTTCATGGATCTAGAGAAGATGGACATGGGAATAACCAGGGAAGGTGAAACATCAATGCTTTTTCAAATAGTTGCCAAACCATCTTTACTAGAAAGGATTAAGAGTTCCCAGACCGATGATGAAGAATTTCAAAAGAAGATTAAAGCTGTGAATGATGGGAGATTGAGAGACTTTGTGTATGAAGATGGAATTTTGAAATTCGGGAAGAGACTTTGTGTTCCCAATATACCTGATCTAAAAAGGGAATTGCTGGATGACGCTCATAGTTCCAATTTCTCTATACACCCTGGGAGCACCAAAATGTATAGAGATTTGAAGGAACATTTTTGGTGGGACAACATGAAGAGGGAGATTGCTGATTTTGTGTCAAGATGTATGGTTTTTCAACAAGTGAAAGCTGGAAGGCAACAGCCTGGAGGAGTCATGCAACCTCTTCCCATACCAGAGTGGAAATGGGACAATATTACGATGGACTTTGTCATGGGGCTACCAAAGACTCCTAGAAGGAACGATGCAATATGGGTTATTGTTGATCATCTTACCAAGTCAGCACATTTTCTTGCTATAAGAGAAGATCTACCCCTGGAACGTCTAGCAAGACTATATATTAATGAAGTTGTGATACTTTATGGAGTACCCCTATCGATTGTTTCTGATCGTAATCCCCGTTTTACTTCAAGATTCTGGGAAAGTCTTCAGAAATCCCTGGATACTGAACTTCATTTGAGCACTGCTTACCACCCTCAGACAGATGGACAATCAGAACGGACCATTCAGACCTTAGAAGACATGTTGAGATCTTGCTCCCTTGACTTTCAGGGTATGTGGGATCAATATTTACCACTGGTAGAATTTTCCTATAACAATAGCTTCCATTCGAGTATTCAGATGGCACCATATGAAGCGTTATACGGAAAGAGATGTCGTACACCAACCTGTTGGGATGACGTTGGTGAAAGAAAACTTGTAGGCCCAGAACTGGTGGAGGAAACGGTGGAAAAGGTGAAAGTAATCCAAAATCACATCAAAGCAGCTCAAAGTAGGCAGAAGAGCTATGCCGATAATCGAAGGAAGGATTTGGAATTTCAAGTCGGTGATCATGTTTTCCTGAAGGTATCTCTGTGGAAGGGAGTCATACGTTTTGGTAAGAAAGGTAAATTGAGTCCCAGGTACATCGGACCTTTCGAAATTCTAGAACGAATTGGGGTTGTAGCTTACCGATTGGCAATGCCGCCAAGTCTCTCCAAAGTTCACGATGTGTTCCACATATCTCTGTTGAGGAAATACATGCCTGACCCAACGCATGTACTCACCTATGAGGAATTAGAACTGGAACCCGATCTGTCTTATTGTGAAGAGCCTGTCAGGATTCTTGATACGAGAGAACAAGTGCTGAGAAACCGGACGACGCGTCTGGTAAAAGTTTTGTGGAGAAATCATAAGATGGAAGAGGCAACGTGGGAACCCGAGGAACTTATGATGAAGAACCACCCGAGTCTTTTTATGCAGTAATACCCTAGAAATTGCGAGGACGCAATTATTTGAAGGAGGGGAGAATGTAACACCCCAAGCTTCTACGGTACGTTTCCCTTCGAATAATGCGATAGCGTGTGTTGTACGCAACCTCGAGTTCTAACACACACCACAACTAATTAAACTAGCCGTTGTGAATAGTAATACCTAATTTTTGAAATTATATATATTTTATATTTGAAAATGGACTTCATTTTTGGACTCGGAATATCGAATTTAGCCTAAGGTGAAATTTTGGTACTTTTCGGATAACTTTCATATTTTGATGAATAGTGAAAATTACTAAATTTTAATTAAAAACAACTTTTTTAATCAAAATAGTTAATAGTGATAAATTATGAATTTGAGTGGTTTTAAAGTATATTTAGAATATATTTTTACAATTTAATATAATGTTGGTCATTAGACATAATTTTACAATTAAACCGAACATAAACAAGTGTCAATCTTTTTATAGTTATTATCTCTTAAAAACACGCTTTTTGTTTTGACAGCGGGAATTAATTTTAAATTAATTTCTGCCACTTCTGTGTTTTGAATTTAGGAAAATGGATTCCATATTTGGAATCAGGATGTTCAAATTGTGTAAATAGGTAACTTTCATTTTTAGACATTTTGAATAGTTACTGTGGTAAATATTTTATTTACCATGGTTAAAGGGTAAATCCGGTAAATAAGGGTTAAAAAATAATATTATAATAATACAAAATTACCCTAAAACGTGTCCTAACCTTATTGGTGGACACATACCCGACCATGGGCATCCTTGGGTCAATTTGGGGACCCCTTGGAGCCACTTGTATGTGGTAGGGACACATTATATTAATAAAGTTAAAATAAAAATAAAAATGGCATAAGCTTACATCTTTTAGAAGAACAATTTTTACATAGGGTTATACATGTTGGATTTTCGATTATAAATATTCATTAGAAAGCTAAAAAGATTTCCTACATGATGATATTTTATTTATAATTTTTAGACATCAAATAAGTTAAATTATTAATGACACAATAATGATGCAATGTTTACCTCATTAATAAATCATTGAAATAAATAATATTATAATGATTAAAATATTATCTAAAACCTGTCCAATTCTTATTGGTTGATGTTATTTAGAATATGAGTCATCTTATCTTCGACCTCAATGATTTTTGGACCATTATAAACCGAATATAATTATATTATAAAGTAATACTTTCACTCTTTCCTAAAAAGCCCCTCCTCTCCCTTATAAAAGGAGACCACTTCTACTCATTCCTCACACCTCTCAAGCCACTTGGCTCGTCCAAACTCTGCCCAACTAAGCTCCCAACATCCCTCTCCTCCTCCTTGAAGCTTCCCCTTAGGCAGAAAGCATTTCAAGAAGTCCTTTGGTTCCAACCAAAGTGAGTTACCTAAATTAAAGGTAATGATTTCTCTTAAATTATTTTCATTTATTTTGCTTCTCCAACCCCCAAACTCTTTTTATTTCCTTCCTTTTGTAACAACACCAGTATCCTCAATATACTAGGATGTTGTTATAAGAAGGATTCAAATTACACATACACACAACTCCATCTAATGGATGATGAACATAATGTTTCTGTGGATGGCAAACTAACGCCTTACGAAACGATGATTGTTCAAATACATCTTACCGCCTCTCATGGTGGCCATTATGATGGCACTGTAATTAAATATGATATTAATGATATATATTTTATATATAAGCTTCTGTAATTCCATTTTATTTCATACCATTATTCGTTTCATGTTGTATATACATACGATAATTTCATTTGAGGAAGTGCGGACTACCGCCCCCTTAAAATGATATGACTCGTTCATACCACACATGGAACGTATAAAGGATGGTGTTAATGAACTTAAGTAACATATATAAAATATTATATTATACTGGAATAGTAATATACCTATGTATCATTTGGATTCAATTATTTTAAAATAAAAATTAAATGGAAGTAGCGTTCGTGTGTACGTACGGACTACCGTCTCCACGAACGCGATGAGATTCATCCTCCATCGTATCCATTCAAGTATAATTATCATTTGATGATTTAAAAATGATGTTTAAGGACTTGATACCATTCTGGATTTGAATAATATACAACCTATCCTTTACAAACATGTCTTACGTAACAAAACATACAAAAGAAAACAAGTAAGTTAACACCCGAAACAACGATAATACTAAGATATTATTATCAAATCAATATTAAAAGATCATATATGATATCATATTAATATATATGATTCTTTTATAATTTAATAACAATTATTTCACCATTATACAGGAGTTTAACCTACCCCAACCAAGGAAAAGTACAAGGTAAGGGTTATTTCACAATCTCTTCATTATCCGAGGTTGTATTATACGTAATAATCTACTGGGATCTCTTTATCATCCACATCCATGTTTCTTCGAAATGTATTTCAAAACATTTTTACTATTTACAAGAATATGGGTTAAAGTCATTTATACCCTTGTTTGACTTTTTATAAGAGGTTTATAAAGGAATCTTTCCGTCGTTTTCAAAACAAGGTCCTTTTTAACCTTTTCAACAGAATTGAAGTAAGAATGTTTTTTAACTTATACGGCGGGTGCGGTTATTTTCCGCCGTTATAAAATCGTCGAAGCTTTCCATACAAGATTATAAGAATATTTCCAAAGAAAATGTTTTATTTTATATGGACCTTAAATGATTTCAAAATAAAAGGAGATACTTCTTTAAAAAGAATTTTGATTTCATCTATGTCAACATCCTTTGATGTATTTTAAGATTATTTGAAGTTGATTTATTATGATACAAAACTTCTATATTGTATTGAAGGTTTTGTGATATGTTTGACTGTGGATGTGCTATTTTTATACCATTCATAGTTTATGGTGAAATTATTGACATTTCGTATGCTAGTTTTAATACGAATGTTTATGTTATGTTTAAACCTTTTCATATGGGAATGCATTGGACTTAATAAGTGACGGGTGGAGCCCGCTATAGCTCCTCGATGCATCGGTAGGTCTCATGAGACAAACTAGTGTCTTGGCACAAGGCCTTGACAAAATCTTATTTGTAGTCTTGGCACGAGGCCTTGGCTATGTGGTTATGATAGTCTGGCATTATGCATTCCAACATTATGAAAGTGGTTATTGATTTTTTGCATGTGATTATTCGATTAGTAGAATATCCATGTGAATAAGTAAATGGAATTATTTCATTTTATTTATGCCATACCATACTGAAAGTTCATGTTTAAAAGGCTTTTGTTTTAGTTATACATTGCCTTAAATGTTTATTCTTATTTATGAAAGTTTCCGCTATATTGTTATCCTTATTGGGCATTTGAGCTCACCCCTTTTCTATGTTTTATTTTTCCCAGGATGTGAAGAAGTAAGTTATGAATGACCTGCAGGGATTTTATGAGGGGATTATAGTGTGGACTATGGAAACATTATGTTGTTGTATTAGTTTTTCATTTTATGATGTAATGTAAAACTTATGAATATATCTAGTGTTTCCAAGGCTACTAAACCAATCGGTCTTTCGAGATTTGATCTTTCTTGTGATCATGCCAATGTTACGAAGTAATGCACCGACTCTGGGTAGCTGGGGTCGGGGCGTTACATAGATCTTCTTGTGGGATAACATGAAGAAGCAGATCGTTGAGTATAACTCGATGTTCTTGGTAATTTTTTTATGTTAAATAAGAGAAAAAAAGTCAATGGGTAGGATGCAATGATTTCCCAAACCTACATGTAAATAGGAGAACATCACCATTGACATTATATTTAGGATCCCAAATACATCCAAAGAAAGCAATGAGAAATGAGTTATAGTGGATTGATTCAACAAGACTACCCACATCATCCATATTCTATAAAATTTCTCCCTTGATATAATTATTTTTATATACATAAATGAGGTTACGAGACTACATATTATACCATATTCAATCATTTATTATTTTGATCTAAGGCTCGCTTCTAAATTTTGCAGACGTCTTCCACATGATCTTAATACGAAATTGAATTTCAGAGCTACCGGTAACATCCAAACTCAGATCCATTCCCAAAGTATAATTTATACACTTGATGACATAATTATAGGCTACTTAGCATAATTTTAATTTGGATTTTATCAATCATTATAGTTAGTGTATTTCTCATACATAATAGTTTCCAATCAAGTCATTAAAATGATAATATATTTTGATGAACACCTAAATATATTCTATAATGGTCATAATGTTGATTTATATATATAATTAAAAGTAATTAATAAATATTTACTTTTATTTAAAAGATAATATTATCATAATTTTGTATTTTTTTATGAAATAAACATATTTTTGGGCTCAACAAGTAAATATTATATTAGAGTCATGTTTTGGAAAAAATTTGATGAGTTTATTTTTTGGAAAAAAGTGAAATTTTCTGCTTTACGAGCACTATAATTTTTTTACATCATTTTTAATATAGAACAGTTAAAAATTTTATCTTATATTTTATTCAATCATAAGTTTATTTAATAAGTATAAAATTAAATTTATAAATTTTAATTATTAATTTTAATATTTATACATTATATCTTCATCTACTATTTTAAATTTTGATATAAAATTAATTGTTTGGATTTCTTACATTAATTGGGTTTTATGGATGGTAATATTCAGATATTGGGGGGAGTTAAACATCCAACCACACTTTCTCACTCATTATTGTTCCAGAAAAACAAATTTGAATTTATTGAACCCTTGATTTCTTAGCTTATATAATAATATTAGTAATATTTAATCCTTTAAAATCAATCCTCTTTAAATATAAATACCACCCATTCCATATAAATATTCATTATAAATTCATAATCTATGAATTTATGGTCACTTTACCTCCCAAATAGTCCCCAATGTTCCCTTAGTGTCTTAATGTCTCATTCTCATGTTTTAGGAAGTAATTTTTCATGGTTTGAGAATTCTCCTCTAATTAATTTTCATTCAGGTACCATCTTTTCGTGAGTCCTATTAATGTAAATGATTCATTATTTTCAATCACTTTTGATAATTTTATTATTACCTAAATGGTGTTATACCAATGTGTAACCTCCATTCTATCTCATTATGGCTTTTCTATAATAAGTGTTACTTATAACAATGTTTCTAAAAATCATTTCATTTATTTTCTCTCTTTCATTAATTATTATCATATTGTCAATGAAAAAACTTCTTCCTTACCCTTATTAATTTATATATCTGTAAATATAATTATTTATTCTTGGATTTACATGTATTAAACTAAAATTCCATTTTATTTGGTTGAAAATTATGTAGTGGTCATGTCTTTAATCACATCTGTACTCAATTGGTTTATATGAAACCTATTCATTATACTCCATGTGTTATTGTTGAAATAAATTATTATGATCAATTTGGATCATATTGTTTAATAAATATTAATGGATCCCCCTGATAGAGCTCAAATTAATAGGGTAAATGATATCTCTAGATATTATATATTTTATAATACCATGGTGAGTGACATTGGTAATTTGGATTTATGACACCCTAGAGATAAACCTTGGTTATATTCTTGTGAATGTCTCATTTTATGTTGTCAAAACATTTCCATGCTATGATTCATAGTCCTTCTATTATGATAGGTCACATGTTCATATGATCATACCTTATTGATAAGACTCTTTGTCTCATACTATTTTTCAACTTTATCTATTTTGTTTCTATGATTTATTCCATCCTCTATCATTTATGTTTGTCCACGAGATATTATATATAGTAAAATTTATATTGGAAAAAACTATTAATAATTCATTCATTTATATTAGAATAATTTTTATTTTTATCGTGCATTATGTTCAACTTTCCAAGACACTAGAACTCAAATGATCCTTTAAATTTTTAAATGTAATAACACAGAACCAAACATAAAACAGTGCATAATATTTATTTTTATTCATGGACATATATTCCATCACATTGAGGATATTTTTAGGTTTACTGTTTTAAAGAATTATGACATAATATATACATAATATTTCACATTCATTAAAAGTGTATAATACTAAAACAATATGAATTTATTATGAATCATTAAAAATTTAAACATGATTTCTCTGACACAAATATTAATACCATTCATCAATACTTAACTCATTCCCTTAACCATTGTTATTACATGTAAAAAAATTTAAAATCCTGGTATGATTACAGAAGGCTGCGTAAGTGATATAAAGAACGAAATAATTAGTCCATTAAAAACATAAATACTATTTAAAAAATTTCCCTAGAAAATAATTAGCAAGAATAGTAAAATAACGAATTTATCTTGGGATATCATTAACTTATCATTATGAAATTCACAATTACAAATTTAATAACATTTTGGTTTACTTCCATCTTTGGAGTACCCAATGCATTTGAGAGCTATAATGGGGCTCAACCTTCCAATATGGAGCTATAATGGGATCAACCCAACATATCATGAGCTATAATGTTCTCATCCAAACATAAATAATTTCCAAGTAACATATCATAAATAAATCCATTAATAACTCATTTAGAACCATAAGAAAAACACATTCAGATTTCATAATACATTTTTTTGTAAAAACAATATGTAAAATATTAATACTATGCCCATAATAATGAAATAATATTCATAAAAATTATCTATTAAATCTTATAAAGGATTCATTATAGTAATAAAATTTCATGAAACCATAAAAACAACTCACTTTGTATATAAATTAAATCACAATTTTTTGGAATTTCATAAAAGAATTATTTATAAGGATTTTAAAAGATATGACCTTAAATAACAAATGTAAAAATCCATTTTCAGAAAAAGAGAAATTAAAAAATTAATAACCATATATATGCATTAATAAAAATTATTTTGATGAATGAGTCAAAGAATATAATTATTTTTAAGAATAAATCTTCAAAAAATTTATAATAGTTTTTTAATTAATGTGTCCCTTACCTCGAGTTTGAGTTACATAAAATGTGATCTAACCTATTGAATAATTATTTTAAAGTTGGTATTAACATATTACATAATAAATATCATGTTTATAATACCTGATATGATCTTCTTATTACAATATTCAACCATCTATTAAAAATATTTTGTTATTTCAATTGTTGTTAGTGAGTTCTTTTTAATATTTCCAAGGTTGGTTTATTATGGTCTTACTTATCAAAATGAAATAATAATATAGAAGTGATAACATATATATATTTACAAAATTTTATCCGTTTAAACGTGAATTTAAACATTAAATGATTTCAGATAAATGGAAATTAAAAAATCAACATCCACAAAGTTGGTGAATTGACACACTAGAGAACGTGATTTCATTATTTATGAATAAAAAGAGATAATGATAGATTTTGTTATGATTTTACAATAGACAAAACAAAATTTCATTATATATATATTACATAATATTTCATGAATCATTGGATAATAGGTTGAGATAATGTAGTAGTGATAAATAAATTTAATGAGAAGTAGAAGGAATCATAACTCTTCAAAATTTCACTTTGAAGCCCTCATTAAGGATTTTGGAAGTGGTATTTTTGTGTGACTAGAATCAATAAAATTCATAAATAGATTATTAGAAAATACTTTGACAGTGGAGAGCAATGAATTACAGAATATTGTGATTATAATTTGTCAAGGGATCCTCTTATTATTATTGAGGCTAAGGGTAACATAGTAATTAATGAAATTATTTAAATAAAATAAATCTATTATTGGATTTAAGGCTTCAAAAGGCCTAAAATCATAATATATACTGTTTTATAAAGAATATTATCATTTATTCACATTTCAAGAGTACTAATATTTATAAATAATTTCATTAATGTTTCATTCATGGAAAATTAATGTTTTGAGCTCAAAAACTCTTCAAAATTGTGACTCTAAGAACCTAAAAAAAGATTCTGACTAAAAATAATTTTTATTGTTATATCTTATACATATTTTAAGTACCTATATAAATCATTAATTAACATAAAAACATCAAATTATATTTATTTTACTATTTTTAAAATCATTATTTTGATTTATTCATTAATTCAATATTTTGGGCATCATAATTGTTCAGTTCATTAATTTAATTATGTACTAGCTAAATATTAAAAATAATACGAGAAAGATAATTCTTTTATATTTAAAAATACAAATATTTTCCAAACAACACTTTGGTAAAACATCATATTTATATATTGTACTAATTAAAAATTATAGTGTGAACAAGTTGTCATTATTTTTAATAAAATAATATAAAAGGACGTATTTGATCCCTATGGGTCCAAATTTTCCAAAATTAAAATAAAATAGGTTTTAGATGAAACATACACATCCATGTAAATTTAGACAGTTTTTTGGTCAATTAATTATTCTTATAAATTTTATTAAAACATTTTATTTATTTTTTCTTACACTTTATCAACTATCTTATCACCATTGCATAAGAATTAATGTTAATTATTAAAATATATAAATTAAAAATAAATTAATACCATAAAAATAAGTTAATTCAATCAAAATAAAACTCTATCTTCATTCATTATTTGTTTTCAGTCATCTATATGTCAGGACAATATATTAAATTTGATAATTTTGATTTTCTTGCTCTATGTAATCATTACATAGGTATTTAGAAAATATTAATGTTATATAACTATAAAATTATAAATTATTAGCACAAAAATAATTAATAGATTATAATTAATAAAATTGTCTTGAAGTTAATTTTACGCACTCAATTATTATTTATAAATAATTAAATTTGACATTTCCAATGCTACACAGGGTCTCCATCAGCACTAATAATTATTTTTATACATATCATGAATAGAATATATAATATTATAGTTATAAATTATATATATTCAATTTTACTATTTTAATATCATTAATTAATAATTAAATAAATATAATAAGTTTTACATCATAATTATTTCTTCATGACATCACAAATAATATCGTATTTTTATAAAGAGACTTTATTTTTACAATTCACCAAAAATTAAACCTTTTCAAACAATTATCCAAAAAATCAAGTAAAGAGAATATTAAAATTATTAATATAAAAATGAAATTATTTTTTCAAATGTAAATTATATAATTGAAATTTTAATTTTTTTAAATAAATAAGTGTATATTAAATTATTTATTTTTTGAATTACTATTTAAATAAAAAATACTAATAAATATAAAAACAAATTATGCTATCAATACCTAGGTTATTAAATTCTCTCCCACATTTTTAAATTGTTTTCACACAATTTTATTTACTTATTAAACAAATGGGGGTAATTTTCCCCCATAATTTTTTTATATTCCCATGTTGATTCTTCTACCGTATGGTTTCTCCACAAAACATTAACCTAGTAAATTAATTTCGTTTTCAATACATTCCCTCTGAAATAATTAATTGAACTGGTTTCTATAAATAATAATAGTTCACATACAGCTGAAATACTAATTGTTTGAAAATTTGAGTTGGATCTGGCACATACATTCGTAACATTTAAACATGAAAAACGTTTTGTATGCAAGATAAACTTCGAGGCAAGGCTACGCGGTAGGCAACTTGTCCAAATTTATACAGGATTTCAAAAGGTCAAATAAACTATGCACATAACATTCCATTCTTAATAAAATTAATAAGAATTTTCCAAAGAGTTATTTTAAGGAAAACATGATCATCAACCTCGAATGAAAGGACATTCATCCTATTATCTTCATAACTTCTCAATTTTATTTGAGATGCCCACATGTGTCACTAAATCTGCTAATATTTACCTACCACATACTCTATTAATTCTGACCCCATCAAATTACATTCCTTGACTTCATCCCAAAATTATGGAGATTGACATCACTTTCCATTTAAATCATCAATATGTGACATCTATATACATGAATGAAATATATTATTATGAGATAACTCAACTAAAGATAGATGTTGATCCCAAATTTCCCGGTAACCCATTGAACAAGATCATATCATTTCATTCAATTGTTAAATTTATCTTTCTGACCTCCCATATGATTGACGATGAAAACATCCAATAAAATTTAATTATGTTCCCAATGACTTCTAAAGGCCTTTTTAAATGTTAGATGTGAACAAGGGATCATAATCTGATATAATTTAAAGAGGAAATCTATATAACCTAACAATTTCATTGAGGGGTTTTTTTTTGAGAATGTTTACTAGAGAAAAATATCTCAAATTAGTAGTAGATCATAATATTCAATCAAATGGTCAACAATAAACCAGATTCCATTTTTACCTCGAGATGTATTTGTTAGTCCCACCACAAATTCTATTAATATGTTTTACTATATCCACTCTCACATAGTCAATGGAAAAAGAGTCCCCTTTAGATATTTTGGTATTATTAAACCTTTTAACATGTCAATCATTTCATGGAAATATCTATAATATACCTTTTCAGTCAAAACCACTAGTAATACTCTCAATGGTCAATGTATATCCTTCTACTGCCCTGATGAACTGATAATGATAAACAATGAGCATAAAATAATAATTCATTCTTCAGCTATGAATCGTAAGAAATTCATAATCTCTTCAAAAACCTCAAAAAAAAACATTATCAACATTAAATTTAGTCAACTTACCTTTCTATAACAATTCTACCTTTTTTTCTAACTCACGGTATTCATTTTATGCATTCTTAATTTTGTATGATATAGATGATTTCATTAACACCTAAAACAAGACAAAGGTTTTTCCAACACTAAAAACTTACAAGAAAAAACTTATCAAATCATTAACTGATGGTTCATGTTCCAAATAAACATGGTTAAAGTAGCATTATTTTCCAACTAAAATCATCACCCGCTTTATTTTCATTCCAAGGATGATAATGGATCGTGAAATCATAATCCTTGATTTGTTCTATCCATATTATCCATCTCATTTTCAATTTCTTATAACTAAAAATATACATTAAAAATTTATGATCTGTACATATTTATCATTTTACTCTATAAAAATGACGCCTCCAAACCCTTAATGAAAAAATAACAACACATAATTCCAAATCATGTATAGGGTAATTTAACTTAATAGGTAATGACTAACTTGAATCATAATCAATTACCTAATCATTCTACATCAGAACAAAACCAATTTATTTTCAAATAAGCATCACAATAGATGAAAAATTCACCACTTTTGGAAGGTTGTGTTAGAACTTCAGAATTTTCCATTTATATTTTTCATTACTTAAAACAATCATCATTTTCTTTGTTCCATATTAATTTTACTCCATTTTGAGTTATCTTAGTCAACGGGATAGATAAATGTGCAATGTTTTCAACAAACCTATAGTAATTTCCTTCCAAACCAAGAAAACTATGCTTTTCAGTTGCATTATTAGGTCTTATCCATTCATTAGATGATATTTTTTATCAAGAGAAATAGTAATTCTAACATTAGAAATAATTTGACTGAGGAAGAAATTTTTTTCAACTAAAATTTAAACATGTTGAATTTGACAAATAGTTTATATTCTTTCAAGGTTTTATAAACAATTGTTGGATTATTTCATGCTTATCTTTAGTTTTAGAATATACCAATCTGTCATCCTTAAACACAACCAAAAAAATATCCAAGAACTCTAGAAATATTCTATTAATAAGATCCATTAATATTGTAGGTGAACCTTCGAAAATATTGTGTTCCATAGAGATCATCAAGAAAATTATCAATATTACTCAAAGGATACATTTTGATAATATTGATGTTATTTCAGGTTATATAATCAATGAAGAGTCTCATTGATTCATCTTTAATTTTAACAAATAAGACATGATATCCATATGGTGATGTGCCAGTTTAGATTAAGCCTTTACATAATAATTCCTACATCTACTTTTTAAACTCTAAAATTACCATGTGAGCCATTCGATAAGGGGGTTTAACATTTTTCATATAATCCAGAACTAATTTAAAAATAAATTCACCCTCTCAATTTGGAATAACACCATAAAAACAATCAATAAAAACATCGAGATACTCACTGACCATTGGAATATTATTAACATTAATGGTCCCCTTGTTTAAAAAAATGTATGAAGTATAACATTTATTTACATATTTTTACATTTTCTTAGATTCTTGATATGTTTTCAATGGAATGGGATTATTTTAGTACAAAAACTGAAATAATTTTTTTTAAAAACAGATTATTATGTACAATCAATCATAAAATGATAAAAAAAGCCTCTTCATACCGAGAATCTCATCAAACTCTACTAAAGGAAATAAAACATGGTTGGTTGGTTATTTCTTTCCATATAAAATGATAGGTAGATTTTTATAATTTATTTTTTCCTTAGTATTTATCGACGTGTTTTTACCATGAGTTCTTGTCTCATTTCATGGGGTGTAGTTTCAAAGTTAGTAGAAAATTTATCAGAAATTAAGGAATGTGTAGACCCTGAATCAAACAAACATTTTTCAAATCTATTAAAATAAGAAATGTACCTGATAACAAATCATTTAATGGATCAACATCTTATTATATGGTTAAAATGTATTATTACACACCCCTCTAGTTCAAATAATTCTAATTTAGATCATGAGTGAAATGTTTCGGACACACATTACAAAAATGACCCAATTCATTACAGTTAAAGCATATCACCATCAGCTTCTAATTAAACTTGGGATCATTTTACTTACACTCAAGAGACATGTTCTTAAACTTTTCACAATGGTATATTTTATTATAATTTACAATACATTCTCTAGGGTTATTTTTAATAAACTTTTCACAAGAATGGAAATTGATTTTCTTACACCTAGATTTCATTGATGAATTCTTCCCCAATGCCACCAACATGACCACTTCATCTTGTCATCATGAGAAAATATGTGTCATAAAACTCCATGTAAATATTTCTATCAAAACTAAATAGTTTCTCATAGATTTTGAAGTCTCTTGAATCCATCTATATTATAAATTATGTTTTCAAACTATAGTAAAACCTAATAATTTTACTATCAAAGTCCCGAGTAAAATGTGGTGAGATATTTTCCAATCTCAACAAATTATTTTCATATGTAGCCACATTATCATTATCATTTTTCATAAATTAAAATAATTTATTCTCCATTCTGATTCAAATAGTTTTAGGAAAATAATTTTGTAGAAAAATAATCTTAAAATTATCCCATTCTAGAGTATCATGATATGATTTTTTTGGTATCCTTAGCTAGAGAGCACTACTGGTCGGATTGACCTTCAAATTGATAAATGGTTAGTATTAACTTTTGGAATTAAAAACATCCAATGATATCATATATATTTTCTATAGCATTGATCAATCGTTCGACTATTTGAAAAATAGTAGTTCAACAGAAAGGTGGATGATTTTTCCTCATAAAATTCTCTAAACAAGACATGTTTCTTCATTGATAGAGCTGCTTCCACTCTAGCATAGATACAAACACCATTTATCTACTAATTTAACTGATCTAATACTATTACAAACTACTTGTTTCCAATTCACACAATTCTAGGCTGTCAATTAATAATGATATTAGCCGCTCAATGTTGTGCTACTTTGGCTTCCAAATTTCTTCTGTGGAAAAAAAATCTGAATACACATATCTTTGACAAGGAAACATGACAATCTTGTAATTATATAAATTCTAAATTAACCATTAATTAAAATCATGTATGGTATTCTGTTAACATCATATTGAACTCTAATGTTATTTAAATAATTATTTGATACCAACTATAAAACTATGTCCTTAAAAAATTACATAATCTTAAATCTTACTCAAGAACATACATTCTTTCAGATATGGGATCTATTAAGGGTTATTGTTTTGTAGAATTAGTAAATAATACATATATAGCATTCCACATTTATAAAAAGTGGATACTAACAAAACACTATCCATTTCATCCAAAACATTAAAAAATAAAACATTATTTCTTTAAAACAAATCTCCATAACAATCATCGTTACTTTTTTTTCACATTCTTATTCTTATTACCTATGAATTTTTTTTAAAATCATGGGATGAGAAAAAAAGTTCATTATGGGATATAAGGAAGGTCATTATTAGTCTAGTGAAATCATTAAAACTGTAATAACCATTTTCTTAAAAAACGCTTTAGAATGCATAGAAACACATTGAATAATACTTGGGACATAATTAAAATATAAATTTTACATTCACACTTACAAATGGAATAACCATTTTGTTTACATCCATATCTGGAGTACCCAATTCATTAGAGAGCTATAATGGGGATCACTCGTCATATATTGAGCTATAATGGGCGAACCCAAACTTATATTGGGTTATAATGGGATAAACCCTTCATAAAAAATTTCTATGTAACATATCATGAATAAAACCCTTGATAATGAATTTATGACCATAAGAAAAGAAAATTTAGATACTATAATACCATTTTTTGTAACAATAAATTTAAAAATATAAAAACCACACATGTAATATTGAAATCATATTCATCAAAAAAAATATTGACAATTATAAAGGAAAATTTATAGTAATACAATATCGTGAAATTAGAGAAATATCTCATTCAATATATAAATTAAATATCAGTCTTTTAGAATTTCATAAAAGATACAATTAATAGTATTTTAAAAGGAAACTGACTTACATAACACATGAAAAACATACATTTTAAAAAAAAGAGAAATTAAAAAAATAATAACGATATAGATACATTCATAAACATATTTTTAATATATAAACATAAAACTGAATGATTTGGAAGAATAAATCATTCAAACATTTAAAACATTGTTTTATTTACATAGATCATTACCTCAGGTTCGACATCATTAAGATGTGTTAAATAATACATTATAATCGTTTGAATAGTGTATTTAATATATTATATAACTGAACACATTTTTGTAATACCTTACATGATCTTCTTACAAAAATCCCACCCATTTATTTACAATATTTTGTTACTTTTATTGTTTCGGGTGAGTTCCTTTCAATGTTTTTTATGTTGGTTCATTATAGTGTTTCGTGTAAAAATGAAATAATAATTTATAATTAATAACATGTATGTGTATATATATAATTTTAAATAATTAAATTTGAATTCAAAAATTCTAAGATTTTATTAAAATGGAAAAAAAATCACTGTCCTCGAAGGTGACAAATTGACGCACCACAGATGACAATTTCATTATTTAAGAGTAAAAGGATAATATAACAGATTTTATGACCCTTTTACCATAAATAGAAAAATATACAGTATATATATAATATTATAGTATTAATTGATCATTTTATAAGATGTATGGATAAGGTATAAGTGGGAAATAATTTTAAAGAGAAGAAGATGAAATCTTACCTCTTGAAAATTTCACATTGAAGACCTTCTTAAGGCTCTTAAAAGTAGTCCTCTTGTGAGATGAAAAGAGTTATAATGTTTCCAGGGATGAGGAGGAGTGAATTTTTAATGCTTTTATCGAAGAAATAATGCTTAAGGTGACAGGAATTTGTGAAGGAGGGAGCCTCCTTCTTTTATTGAGGTGATGGGTAACATTGGAATTACTCAAATTGTAAAAATATAATATATTTATTATAGGGATTAAGACTACCAAAAGGCCTAAAAATCCTATTATAAATCATTTTATAAGGAATATTATCATTTTATTCCTTTTTCTTGAACTGTTTTATTTTTAAATAATAAAATAAAATATTTTCTTTATGTTAAAAAAATTTGGGAGAATAAAATATATTCACTATCATGAATTTAGGCACATAAAAAAGTATCCAATTCAAATTAAAATTATAAATATATCTTATACATATTTTTAGTACCTATAGAAATTTTTAATTGACTTTAAAATATCAAATTATATTTATTTTACTCTTTTAATTTCTTTAATTTCATTTATTCATTAATTAAATATTTAAAGCATCATAATTGTTCATGAAATTAATGTAAATATTAATTATGTAAAAATAAAATGTAATATTTTATGAGAAATATAATTCAATTACCATTAAAAATTCTATTCTTCTCTAAAAACTTCTAGAAAACTTTATATTAAAATATTATACTAATTGAAAATTATAGTGTGAACAAGTTGTCTTTCTTTTTAATAAATTAAAATACAGAGACAAATGTGATCCATGTGGGTCAAAAATGACCCCAATTCGAATAAAAAATTCTTTTTGAAAGAAACAGAAATATCAATGTAAATTAATATAGTTTAAGTGTCAATTATGAATTCTTATAAATTTAATTAAACAATTATGTATTTTTTTTCTTCCACTTGCACATGCATTGCATCATAATTGCATAAGAATTATTGTTAACTATTTAATATCTAAATATTAAAAAAATAAATTAAAATCATAAAATTAATTTCATTGGGTTAAAAATAAAATTCTAGACTCTTTAATTTTTTATATTCACGGATATACATATCAAGTCAACATCATAAATTTTTACTTTTTCATTTCTTGACATGCGTAAGCATTGCACTTTCATTTGAACAAGACTAATTTTATAAAACTATAAAATATGAAATTAACAACAAAAAAATCATTAATAGATAATAATTTATATAATAGTATTGAATATAATTTTGAGAAATCAATTATTATTTATAATTATCCGAATTTGACATTTGCAATGTTGCACAGACACTGTATCATCACTGAGAATAATTTTTATACTTATCATGAATAGTATATGATTTTCATTTTCTAAATTAATTTTTTACAACATTACTATTTTAATTATATTAATTTTATTACATAAATTTAATAACATTAATTTCCACAATATTTTCTCATGAAATCACAAAAAATACCATATTTTATAAAAGGACTATATATCTACTATTCACCATAAATTAAGCTTTTTCAAAAAATTATCAAATATTCATACTAAGCTAATTTTGACTATAAATACAAAAAATAATTTATTTATGTTAAATTGAAATCTTATAATTGGAAAATTAATGTTTTAAATAAATAACCATAAATAAGTTATTTATTTTATAAATTACTATTTAAATCAAAAAATAATAATAAGTATTAAAAAATTATTCTATTAATTTCTAGGATCTTGTAGTAATACTTTGTATTGAATGTTTTATATAACCTGTAACTCATGAAAAAAATGATGATTTTGAGTACAACGTAGGAAAAGCCTTGTGTACATCTTCCTTGAATTTGGAAATGAAACATATGTATAATATATATTATTAATAAATTGGCTTATAATCCTATAAACTGAGGATAATTCCAAATTCAGGCAGATAAGAATTTTATTTGGCCTTAAAGGTAATATAAGTGAATTGTTTCAATTCATGATGATTTCCCATTTGAGAAACAGGATACTAATATTTTCCTTAATGATAGCTATTTTGAATTCATGGATTTCATCACCACTATCTTTAGGGAAATCCAATATTCCAACCCTAATTTTGATATTATAAAATTAACCTGGATAAATTAGAAAATGTTTTCTATCCTTAGTTTCAATGAAAATTATGTTTCCTTTTGTTATTTTTCATTGTTGAATTGTTTTTTACCATAATTTACTCATCCATGGTTCCCAATGAAACTCAATGTGGTTATTTTTAATATAAAAAAAATTAGTTAATTGACAAGAAATTTTAGATAATTGATGAGTATAAATCATTGATATATATTTTTTAAATAATCCTATATTCCAAAATAAAAATTCCTTTAATAAATATTCTAATTATAATGACCTATGTCTTTAGTGAATTAATTAATGATGAAATATTAATTTATCATGGAAATTTAATGCGATTGAAACATTGTTTTGATTGAATGATTATAATTGAATTATGATAGTGTGTATTATTAATGCCTTTAAGAATCATAGAATAAGTTATTTATGATTATGTGGTGGCTATTGAATCATAGAATAATGATTTTTTGTGTATTGAGGAAGATATTAAAATGGGAATGATAGTAAAATGTGACCAGATTTGGGTGGAGGACCATAGAAGTCCAGTGGGTCATCCAACTTCTCAATGGACTACAACTAGAAGTTTTATAAATTCTCATGAGGGTTTTTATGGGTTCCATGAAATTTTTTAAGGAGGTGAGACTTTGTTAATCCCCCTTTATTTTAAACCCCCAATTAGGGAACCATTACCCTCACTTCTAATAGGTTATCTTCAACTCCAAAGAGAACACCCTGTGTCATACTTCTCCGTCCAGTATTTCTATCTCTTATATTTATCCCTATTACCCTCACTTCTCCTGATCCATTCAAATATCATTTATTTTTAATTTAATTAATCATCATAGTAATACCATAAAATAATCAATAATTATATAATGAACAAAAAAACATAAACCATCCATCCTTAAACTCATGATCTTCCACTACACAATTACTGTTTTAATAACTAATTTAAACCAAAAAACATATATCGGTGATCTTGTTTAATAATAAAGTCAATTATTTAACATTAAAATTTATTCTTTCCTATTATTTTCATTGATATCACGATATAGAAACTCCATTTCCTAACAATTTTTTAAAATAAAATTATAAAATAAAATGGTTACCGAGAATTGCCTCATTGTCACACATGACAAGTACTTGTGTCACTAATTAATCATTCATATTAATACTATCTCACTATTAGAAAATATGTTATATTTATTTTAAGGAACATTAAATATTATATAATTATAGTTTATATTGGATCCTCTTAACATGAAATATATTATGTGGTGTATATTTGGGTGGAAGATAGTGAGTAACGTGGAGTGTAATCCACATGATAAAACTCATTTGAAAAATTTGTATCTCATGGATCACAAATCATCGATCACGCAATATTTTCTTTATATCATGAAGGAAATTAAATAAAATTTGATCTACTTGTATAATCTCGGTGAATATGGTGTATCTTCATATGACATGTTGTTTAACCTACATCATTGTATAATCATTAGGGTGGTGACATTGGGAAAAGTAAGTGTCTTAGGATCGTATGTTGTGTTGAAAAAAATTCTAACAAATTGTTCTTAGTGACCATATTTTGCCTAATCATTATTTAATAAATATTTACCGATATATGGTCTTGACCACCAACCAAAATGTGAATCCGTAAAAAATTTACATTTCTAGACTAAATCCAAAAATAAATTATAAACCTTGTGTGGTCTATTCCATATTATGTAAAGGAACCATGTGAAATAAAAGAGGTTTAATGGGTTCAAGTTTCCATTTTTTTCATTTAAATATTATTATAGATGAAAATATTTAGACAAACATGGATCACATCAATTGGCATAAAATCAGTGTGCTGATTTATAATTAATTATAAAATTTAAAAAGTTACCATAATTAATAGTTTTTATATCCATAATCAACTCGTTGTTGTAATTTTAACTACTTTTATGAACAAAACATAAATACCTCTATATATAGCCACATTTTTTCATGAATCACATGATTTTTATTTCATTCATTTTGGTTCTGCTTTAGATAATTGTTATATTTAATATAATACAAATAGGTTCCTACAAATATTCCAATTATAATAATAAAACCTATATGATTATAATTATTTAATTTATCATTATATGATAATAACAATTATTTAAATTAAAATTAAATAACTCTAATGTAATTAATATTTATTTAATTTTTCAAATTATAAGAAAAAAATTATTATGTTATATAATTACATAAATCACGTACAAAATTTAATCTAATTAGATAGCCATAAAGAATTGAACCACCATCTCATTATGAGCTATATAAATTTAATAAATTATTATCCACTCTCCTACATTAGGAAAAAATGTGAATATTATGAAAAATTAAAACCTAACACCCTTATCCCTGATCCAAAGTAACATGAGATTGAATTATGACATATATAACTTGAATATATAGTAATTAATAATGTGATGACACTCATAATATAACAAATAAAATTTTACTAAATCATCTAATATTATTGATAAAAAGAGTTTGTGACCCTATATGTCTCATTAGTAGTGGTAGTGAGTCTAACCCATAGACTAATTATTCTATCAAACAACACAACATTTACCCTATAGAGAAAAAGAATAAAACAAAAACAGATCCTATAAATTGATGCATTTTAATATAATCCATTGAGTTGGATATTTCAATGTGGGGAGTCTCTATGAATTTCGTGGTGAACCCTCGATGAACAACCCCAAATATGGATGAAATTAGAGATGTTTGGATATCTTCTTGCTAAAATAATTGAATCATGGCTTCCTTTGATCAACAATGGGAGTGAGCCTTCAACTCCACTGCTACTCAAGAGAATGAGTAAAACCCCTTGATGATGTTGGTTCAAACTAAGTGCTGAATAATGCCATATCTAGGGGGATCTCAATCCTCAATGATCTAAAGGGATCATATCTACCCAAATAAGCATCGACAAATCCTCTAATGTTAATAAAACTGGATGTTGGAGGATTTTTTATAGAGTTTGATCTGGAGGCACTCCATCCGCATACTCAAATGTGTATGCTTTCTATTATGGCTCACATTGCATACATAATGGGTGATAAAACCTGGTCAAATATAGAACTTAATCCTTTCATTTTTCACTATTGGGGATTTTAAAATTAGAAACTTTTCTCTCTAGGTAATGGTTTTTTCCATATATTTATTACCTCACAGGAGGAATGAGATCGGGTATGGAGGATAGGTAATATACAACTCAAACCTAGTCTATTGCGCATCATTGAATCAAATTTTTCGCTTAACCTGAACACTCATTGGAACACTATGGAATAGTTATGGGTTAGATTTAATAATAGTAATTAGTTTTTCTATCACCCAAATAGCTTAAATGATTTATCTTCTTAAATTGGAACTCTTCTAAAGATATAAAAAAGATCCATAAATAGTGAGTTAGGGATATTTTCTAGAGTGATGGTGGAAATGAATATTGAAGATAAATTAACTCAAACCATTGATTATAATGATATTGATTATAGGGTGGAAGTGAATATTGAATATGAGAGGAAGCCACATTTTGTGAGTATTTCATAATTATAGGACACTAAATACTGAATTTTAGGGTAGTGCACAAAAAGGCCTCCCAAAAAATGGTATTGAAATTATTGATACCAAAAAGAAAAAAAAATTAAATTCCATATCTTAGATAAACCATGATCATGTTGGAAGAAGAATGAAATTTGGATTATCAAATCCAAGAGCTTGAATCCCATAGGATTTGAAATAAGAAAATCATTGGCAGATTTAGTGTAATAACAGGAAAATGAAACTGAAGAGTAGTGTATAAATAAAGAAATTGAAGAAAATATCATGGAGTTACTCAAAAATACCCAAATATAATATGATTTTTTGTCTTTAGAGTCAAGCCATATCTCCCCTGCAACATAGTGAAGAGTATTGATCCTTCATGGTTTCCTACTAAAGATCCGAAACGTATCTCTCATCCTCCAGTTCACCCCACTTGAGATTGGAATGACATGATTAATGATCCCTCAAAACTCACACAGAGTGAGGTTGAAAAAATACATGTGGACACCACATTATAAGATGATTGTAGTATACCACACCTTGCAACTCTTTGTAATGAAAATACGAAAACTAATGTGATTACTCAGTATAATGGAAGTACTGGGTAGTCAAATGAAAAATGATGTAATTCCATCCCAATACTCACACAGATTGAGGAACAGAACTCACATGCTGAAAAAATTCCAAAGATGAAAGTCACAACACACCCCTTATATCTCATGGTATTGAAAATTCCAACATGATTCTTGTTGTTCAGGAGCTTGTTTGTAGTAAGAAGTCCGAGCATGACTGCAAATCTCATTCTCAGGTTGTTTCTTGTACCCACTAAAATATAAATTCTTGTTTTTACAATAGTAAGCAGTATGGTTTTTATGACACAAAGAACAAATGATACACTATAGATTGTAATTTCTCCACATTAAATACTGAATTGACTATCCAAAAGGCAATATCATTGACTACTCCAAACAGTCAACTAGTTTCACCTTCAAACATGAAACTGAGTGATCCAATATCTATAGAAGATATTTCAAGTATTACTAACATTATCCCGATTTCTCCAATGAGAAATAAGGTGAAGAAAACTATTTCAAAAAAGGAAAACACACCTAGGAGATCAAACAGAAAATTAAACTTTGGGAATAAGATAAATGGGGGATCAGACCATAAGAACATGTTTTAATAAATATTTCCTTTTGGAATTGTCTGGGTAAAGAAACCCTGCCACCTTTAATGTCTCAAAATGGTTTATCAATAATCATCAGCCTAACATATTTGCAATTGTGGAACCTAAACTCAATTTTTCTTCATGGGTTTTTTATTTTCCAATTTCTGTATAATTTTTTAGGAGTTTCTAATAATGGACCATCTGTTGAATTGCTCTGGATATTTGTTCATTCTTCTTTACGAAAAGTGAATATTTTAGTATTTCTGTGAAATATTTTACCTGTGAAATTATCATTGAACATACACATATTTACTCTACTTATATATAATCCATGAATAGATACCAAGATAGGAGGCCCATTTCACATGAACTATCCAATATTAAAAATAGGTTTCATAATCATTTGTTTTTTATAAGAGACATTATTTCCATTCTTACCTCAGGTGAGAAAATGGGTCCCTCACACGACACCATTTCTTTTATGTAATTTAAATTCCTTATAGAGGATAAAAATATTATTAATGTTAATCTTATTGGTACAAAGATTATGTGGTATAGAAAACATTATAGTTAGGTGGTTTCTTGAAAATTAGAATGTGGTTTAACTATTTCATTATCTTTTGATAAATGGAACAACACCCCTAGAATCACTCTTCATAAAATTACCTCCAACCACAATCCCATCGTAATAAACTTTTATCTCAATATCATTAAGGTTGTTTTACATTTTAGAATTAACATCTCTTGGTCTTCAAACCCTCATTGTGTGAATACTATAAAAAATTCATTGTCTACATTGAATGATAGAAGTGATTATTTTTCATGTGTCTCTAAAACATAAAAATTTAAACAGGTTTCTAAGTAGTGGTTTAGATTGAAATCTAAACAAATAGATAATAACATAATTCTTTTGGAAGATGAAGTCTTCCAAATTCATAATTATAAAACTATCCCCAATTTTTCTTCTGACCCCCATTATTAAATTTATATTCCTACTAAGTATGATTCTATGATAAACGTCAAAGACAACATTAGAAAAAAAAATCAAAACTACATGGATCAGTGATGGTGACAGAAATACTAAATTCTACAACTCCCTACAAAGATCTAGAAAATCTCAAAGGACCCATGCCTTTCTAAGGGATGGGGACAACATCATTGATTATGAAGAAGGTATTCCAACTCTTGTCTTCTATTATTTTGACAATATTTTCAATGGGATTGACATTAATAATGACCTTCCACCTGATGCCATCACAATTATTGTTACAGAAGAGGACAACTCTTTTATTAATGACATTCCTCTTGATCATGAGATTAGAGGCACAGTCTTTTGCCTAAATTCAGATAGTGATCTCTGACATTATGGTTTGAATAATTGTTTTTATGAGAATTATTGGGATGTAATCCAATATGATGTCTGCATATTCATTAGGAAATTCTTTTCTAGAGTCTTTCTCTCTCATGGGATGAACTCGCAATTCCTCACCCTAATCCCTAAAGCGGAGAATGCTAATGTGTTTTACCATTTCAAAAAAAAATTTCCTTTTTCAACTATATATATAATTATTACCAAGCCTCTAGAAAATATAATCTCAAGAATCATCAATAAAATCATTTATTATAACATGTTTTGTTTTTTAAAGGAACGTCCATCCAGGATTGTATTTGTCTTTCCACAGAATAAACAAACCATTTTAATAAAACTTATAAAGGTGAGAATATAGACATAAAAAATTATATTCTAAAACAGTTTGATACAGTTTATTGGGGGATTATTTACAAATTTCTATGGAGATTTTTATTTGATGACTCTCTCATCAATATAATTAAAATTCTATTTTAATTTTGCTTTTATCTCCATACATATTAGTGGCTCTCATAGGGGATGCATTAAATGTTCCAAAGGAGTCATGCATGTTGAAACCCTCTCAGTTATTCTTTTCTCGATTACTGAGGATGACCTGAGTAGATTAATTACTCATCTAGTTAATAAAAACATGGTTAAACAAATTCATGCAACTATGAATTTGAATTTCCCCACACCTAACTAGTATTTCGATGACATCATCCTATTTTTACAAGGTAAGAGGAGAAATATCAATAATCTCAAAAGTTGCCTCTATCATTATGAAGATGTTTTTGAGAAATCTATCAGTTGGAGAAAATCCTACATTAATTTTGGAAAAATATTTCCTTATAACATAAAAAATATATTATCAATTCTTTTGTAATTGAGAATATATCCCTCCCCTTTTCCATGGTGGTCATAATCTATCATTTAAGGTCTAGAATTATTTTGAAAATAGTCTATTCCATGATGGTTTATAAATAGCCTTCTGGTCTATTTTAGAGCATAAATGTTTCCTTCAAAAACATTGTGATGGGTGGAAGAATTATTTATTTGATGCTGGTAACTATCCCATGGCCTTCATGTTTCATTCTGTTGTACAAAGGATGGCTTGGAATAATAAATGTAATTTTTTTCAATGAGGCTTTACATGCCAGACTCACTTCAAATCTCCTTAATAGTAAATCATCAACCATTAATTTCTTGAAAAAACGTTTCCTTGATATGTTAATTAAAACCAATATAAATTATGTGTGCTCATCCATCTTTCTCTCCATTAGGAATGATTTTTCAAACATAATTTCTAAATCTAGATAGACGGTGAGCAAGGACTATACCTTGAATTTCTGCCATGCCAACTAGACTAGTGCCCCACTAATTTATAGTGTATATACCACTCAATCTCATGAACAATATAATTATACCATCAAATATATGTGAATCTTTCAATATGATAACTTGCCTAATGTTGTTAAGTATGTCATTGAAAATTATCCCTTTACCACCACTAATAACTTTTTAATTTGGGATCCTTCTCATAATGGCATGCATGACTCAACAAACCATTATGATGATATTTTTTATACCTCTTTCAATAGATTTATTTGGTTATGTTTTTTAATACATTATTTTTAATTTCATCTATAATCACTCTTGTTTGGCATATTTCACACAAAAGGGTCCCAACTGACACATTCCTAAAATCTATTGGAATTTATCTTTTCTATATATTTCATTTTAGTAATCATCACATGGAAGACACTAATCACCCATTTCTTTCTTGTGATCTGAAAATTACCCTTTCGTACTATTTATTTAATCTTTTTGAATATATATTGTTACATTAGGACTCTATCAACCCTCAGTTGCAGCATTCTGTGGATATGACAGAATATTAGAAAATCAATATTCTCTTTCTTACATGTATAGTTGAGCTTATCCATGTTATCAGGTATGATATAAATTCACATATTCATTATAGTTAATCATTTAGTCAAATATAGGTAAAATGAGAATCCTTATTTCGATTTTCGATGCCACCTCGATTCAAAAGGATCCTTGCAGAAACACTATTGGACACCTTGGTATTCTCTAACGTCTAGGGGTGAATAGAATTTACACCAACCGAGGCATACATTTTATGCAGTCTAGAATGCTCGGCCTCTAGTATGGATCGAATTCAATGTTTATGGTGCTTCTAAAGTAAACTAGGGACTCTCGAGATGTGGTGCTATCTACAAAACCCACTATGGGAATATTCTTGGCTGCTTCTATGGCAGATGTGTTGTTGACTCTTCCCTAGATGATGATGTTATGAGTGTGATTCATGCTATCACATATTCTAAACCATATGGATGGAAAAATATTTGGATCCTGATTGATTCGATGACCATTGTACAAGCCATTTCTAGTGGAGTTGTTCACCTTCCATGGACTCCTACTTCAAGTTGGATAGACTATCTCCACATGCTCATAGAAAGATGTTTTATTGTCACTCACACCTATAAAAAAGTGAACAATATTTTATATGGAATTGTTAATATGGGAGTCAACCATGACATTTCCCAGAGGAATGATCTCCCTTATGATTTACAATCTCTTTATGATAGAGACTGCAAATAAATCACTTCTTTTATACTCATGTATTTTTTTCTTGTAATTGTATTCTCTAGTAATATTAATGTTTTAGTCCTTTTCCAGAAAACCATCATTATTTAAAAAATATAATCCATTAATCATTTAAAATATCATCTGGTTTGGGGTAAACATGATTCATCATCAATTAATGATTGATATTTATTTCTATTACTTATTATGATTAACTTAACTATGATAATTGTATACCTATATTTAATTCGTACATTTTCATCTCAAAAAAATTGGGAAACTAAAACATTTTTCTTACATTCATATTAAAAAAATTCTATTTTAATAATTTAATTAATGTTATACCACTCATAACACAGCTGGATCATTCTAATTCACTGAGATCATATATTTTAATGTATTCATTATGAATATATGTATGTAATTCATGATATAAATTAATAATGATCTCATGTAAAAGGGCCAGTGCAGACATTTACATAAAAGAATTCCCAATGAAACATAATATATGTAATTCCTAATTATTTTTATGTACATATGATCTCCTCCCATTTGAGATCACTAATTCCAAAATAAATAAGTTTAAATCCCAATTATTATAGTTCCTAATACAAGATATCATACTCTTCCTATTATAGTAAGGCTCCTGGACCATCATATATAACTTTAGAAATATTTTCATTTCATTCCTAGAATATCATTATAGATATAAATACTATAATATATTAATTCCAAAAATATTCAAAGTTAATTTTCATATAATGAACATAATAGAGTAGAATACATGAGATAAGAATAAAACATAACAATGTAAGACTATATACATGATCTTGTAATCTAATTTATATGTTAATATTGGTTTGGGAAACAACTAAAGTAGTGAGTATATAAATCTATACGATACCTCTAAAATTTTGATAAATTTAATTTAATATGAAAAACTAAACATACTAGTTTAAAAATAATATATAAAATATTTAATTTTGAAAAAATAAGAATTTAAATACATATAACTTTTTTATTAAATACTCTTATAAAATGAGGGTGATTTAATAATTTAACATTAAATCTTATATATAATAAAATAAGTCACCATATTATTCACTGGAATGTAAATTTTCAAGGAAAAAATACAAGTATAAAAGGGAATCCTTTGACCTTTCTCAATAAAATTTTACAGTTTTTGTAGTAGAAATTTAAACCATAAATTTTTCTATCTTGATCGAATCTTAGTTTGGTTCACATATGGTTCAAATAAATATCATTCCTGTGGATTTGTATTAGTCAATAAAATCATAACTAAGGGTACTAGTTTTATCTAGATCATTACTATTTAACACTATCGATAAAATTTCACATATATATTCTTATAGTTTTCAGGATGTTTTAAATAAGATTAAATAAGAAAATTAAAATCACACTTATGAATACCATATACTCCCCCACATAAAACAAATTTTTTTATCAATATCAAACTATTCCATAACTTAAAATCTAATGATAACATGTCTATCTATTAGGTTTATCATAATAAAACCTAATTTTATCTTCATATCATGCTATGTAAGGACTAATCCTATAATAAATAAATTAAAACCTTGAAATTATCATTTAGAAATAACAACAAAAACTTGTAATCTAACACGGAACTGAAATATGGAATAATCAATTGAAATATATTTTATTGAAGCACATAAACACTTAAATCCACTTATAGTATAGTTTTAATATAAATTAGAAATTTATCATTAAATATAACATTTTTTTTCAAAATAGTGGTTGCACTTATACCTAAATCAATTATATTAAATTAAAAGGGTAACATAATGGAAAATAATAGTAGAATACCCAAGTGTATAAGGTATTTTCAAATAAATAGAAAGGCATAGAATCATTTTTCTCAATAGAGTTTAAAACTTTCCCTAAATTGTACTTATATATCATACATAATTAAATCCTAAAAAATCATAAAATTGATTCATTTAATATAAAAAATGATTCCATATAATATTTCAAATATTTAAAATAATTAACACTCCTTGATGATCTGTAGGATGATGGAATAACCTCCAACATGATTTATAATAAGTTTATAAGAATTTAATGCCCTCCCATGTAAAATTATATACCATCATTTGATATTTTCCCATTATTGGGAGAAATCACTATTTTGGAAATCTAAAAATATTTTAATATTATGTATATGAGAATGTGGGGTGGATAAAAGAAGATGAGGAAGAGAAATAGTAATAATTAATTTAGGATTTGAATTTTCCTAGAATATTCTTAAATCTAAAGAATAACTGAAAGGAAGATGTAAACAAAGGATGTTTTCTCCATGCATGGGTCATGCCAGCCATAAATGATAGGAAGAAGCGAAAGGGTTTCTCACATATAAAATTAAACTAAAATAATAATAATAACATGATATAAAAATAATATCATAATATAATAATATATAAAAAATAACATGTATAAGAATATCGTAAACACAAATTCAATATGATGATTCTGATGATAATAATGCCAATTTGCAACACCAATGCCATTTATTATATGAATTATTTATAATAGAAAAAAACTATATAATAAGACACATAATGCTTTAATTTTGAAATAATGATGTATAGAAAAACACATACAACATAATTTATCAGTAATAATATTTTTAACCACAAAATAATATATTAATATTAATATATATGTCAATTATAGTAAAACCCTATATTTTTTGTCATTGAAAAAAATTGGGTGTCATTTTCACATTGCATGGTTCCTAGACATCAACTAAACCAAGAATTTATCACTATCTTGGGATGCTTATATAAGTATTTTGGTTGATGAATTTATCACTTTGAACCACACCATGCATCTCCTAATTAATAATTTAGCCAAAAAAATGTAATAAAAAATATATTTAAAATAATAAAGTGTTGTGTTACAATAATAATTACAATATAATTAAATCCATACATTCATAATCAATGTACTTTTCCTCATTATCCCTTAAAAAAAATTTCACATGATTCCATGGGATTCAAGTAATGTTTCTTTAATCTCCCATTTGGATCAATATGGTTCTTCAGTTGGTGTAACTATTTTCCAAAATTTAATATTAACACAAAAACATAAAATATTTTCCAATATTTTCTGAATTATATATTTACTAATTATAAATAATGCAGAAATAAAACACACAGATGAAATGATATATAAGAAAATAAATTTCAGGGACATGTATATGAATTATATAAATTTTTAATTGGAAATAATTTTTATTAATAAAAATATGTATTCATGTGTTCCCCTAAATCTCTCTTCGCACATCCCCATTAAATAAAATCCTCCTCCATGTTTGGATGTTTACCATCACTTCTTAGTAATTTATGTCTATATTCACCTACCACACTCACTATCCCTTCCCCCAGATCAGCCCCTCCTGACCATATGTGACCATCACCAACTACTACACCATGATTATTCCCTAAATCTATCTTTATATTCTCTATCCAATTCCACCTTTTCTGACTAATGCTATTAGAGTTTATTCAATATCAAAATTCTTAAAATACATTTGTTCAATTCTTCATTTTTAAAACATCAATCTTCAAGATTCTTTCTAGTTATAATATTTCAATTTTTTAAAATTAAGTACATGAAATTCATTTAAAATATTTTGACTTTATTTTTCAACTATAAAATGAACAATTTTTTGAATTTTTTATACTTTTCTTATTAATAATTTATTAAATACGTAAATAATTTTTATATTTTATATTTTATAATGGAATTTCCATAGTTTTTAATTGATATTATCAATAAGTTTTTTTTTTAAAAATATATAAAACTATTTTCATAATTTTATATAGTTTTTAATTTATATGTTAAACATGTGTTATATTGTTCAAGAAAAAATGAAAACATTATTATTAAATATCAAATAAAAACATATTTTTATGATAATGTTGATTATTTTCATTTAAAATTCATAATTATTTCTTGACATTCATAAATCTAACATGGTTTATTTTTCTAGTAGTATTTTTATTTGTAATGGTATTTAGAATTTATAAAAAATTAATAGAATTGGATTTTACAATTATAATTATTGTTAATTTTAAAATAATAATAGAGGGAATAATATAATACTAACATAATCATTCGTAAATTGGATACATTTGAAATTGGATCTTAACCATGTTCAATTATAATTTTTTTATAATATAAGATATTCATTTTTTCAATGAATACATGTATTATATGGATTTTCAAACGAATTATCATTAAAAAAATTTAATTATTTTTAATATATTTTTGTATATAACATGTGTTTTTTAAAATTATATTTATAAAAAGATTATTTAATACTAAGAATTTTCATAAAAATAATGAATTGATAGAAAACAAGCATTTTATGTTATTTTTGATCATTTCATTTGAAATAATTTATTGTAGTTTTCTATTCATGATTTAATTACTGAGTTTAATATTAATTTTTTAATTAAACAATAACATTTATAATGGTATTTGGTATATTTATATGATCATGCTCAATTTTATATGAAATAATTTTTTGTGAATTATTTTTCACTATATGGATACAAATATATATAATATTCGGATTGTTCAATTAAATATATTTTATAGGGATTATTTTGAAGTTATTTTTCAGGTTTTTGGCCACATCAATTAATTTATATGTTAGTATATTTGTTACGCATATAAAAACATGAAAAAATATCATTTAAAATTACATATTTTGAGGAAACCCATGTTCATTGGTTGTTTTTAGAATCACTATAAGAATTAGACTCAGCTATTGAAAGTGTATATCCCATGTTATTGCGAAAAGAATGTTCAAGTGTACATTAGTATAAATATAGTTGATCTAGTGAATACATTGATGAATGATGTTATGCAGAATTTTTATTTTGAAGATAGTATAATCATGAATAATGATGGCGGTCATGTAATCCTAACTTATGTGTATATGAATTTTCATTGAATTTCTTTGAAATGATTTTTTTGCCCATATAACTAATTAATCACTAGATGCCAAACTTTTATTAAATTTTCATTTATCAGTTTATTTTTAGACATAATTCATTTAATTCATTGATGAACACATCAATTGAAATGTTATTGGTGTTATTAGTAATGTAACTCTCAATTGGAGTGAGTTTTAATGGGTTATACTACCAAGAACAGATGTTTTTTTAGAATATCTGATTCATAAATGCGACCATTGATACATGTCCAAATACAATTCTACTATTTATAAAAAGAAAATATGCACCGTTCTTCTTATAATTTATATAACTTTTCCATATTGAAGAACTATTGGTAACTCAGAGTCATTATATTAATCATGTTATGTTATTAGAATTATGTGGATAAAATATCCTAGATCCAAATGCATTACAAACTACTATAACAGATGTTGAAGTAATTATCCATGTCATCTAAAATTGCTACATTTATAAGTCCTAATGCGAATTAAAACATGTAAAATTATAAATTACCTCAATTGATATAAACATTATCATAAAATATTATTGTTCATAGTTACATAAAATTTTTCTTTATATTGTAATAATTTCAAACTATGATTGGTAGCTGATTATTATAACCCATCCATGTTTAATGATTATTATGAGTTTCTATGAATTTAATAACAATAATTAAACCTAGTGAAATAAAAATTGAAACCCTAAAATAATATAAAAATGTCCTAAAAATAAACCCATGTATAAGAAAAAAATAACTTTTATGAGTAAAACCAAAGGTTTCCAAACCTCTTATGTCCTGTAAAAATATTTATGTTGGTCCCTAAGAAAAAGCGAACAAAATACTTCTTACAGGTTGTGTCCATAGGGTAAACTAAATCACCAAATTATTGGGTGGGACCCTCCAAATATACCCAAAATTCTATAACCTCTTGAGGAAATGGAATGTGGATAAGTGATATTTTTTTTAGCTAATTTAATGCTCCAAAATTTTTAATTAAGAACATTGTACTCGATAACATGTATAACACACAACACCAAGTCGATAATAGAATATAATGACCCAAAAAATTATAATATATTTAAGATTTTAACTAAATTTAATATATTTAACATAATTCATTGAATGCAACATTTACTTATCACATATTTCATGAAAAAATGAGTTTTATCAATAGTCTGTGTTACAGCCATGACAATGTTTTACCAAACAATAATATATTATTAAAATATTACTATTTAATATAATAAGATATAACATAGCCACTAAAATAGGTGTAATGAATAGGATTTAATAAAAATTAAAATATATGGTTTACACAAATATAATATGCATGCATAGATTAAAAATTAATTATAAATGAATATTAAAATCCAATTGAATATAAATGGGTGTTTTTTATAAGAAACATTTTTCATGCTCATAAATTTGATTTCAATAATAAATTAAATTAATCAAAATTAGGGATTGTTATTAATGTAATATATATATTATATATTCAATAAAATATTTTGATATTCATCCAATTAATTTGATATGCATGATATGAGAACGACCTGGCTATTACGTGTAAAAACTAATATTTTTTAAAGGAATTTTTACCACCTTTTAATAGAGAACATATTTTAAATAAATATTTTAGATCTTTTATAAATAATATATATCAAAATAAACTTTATATTTATAATCCAGCCATAAAAATTATGATACGGTGAATTTTTTAAATTTTTCTATGAAGTTTCATTTTTCCAATGAATAGTAAAAAATATTGAATTTTAATCAAAACATATTTTTTAAATATATTTATAAAGAAATATTAAATTTTAAATGATTTTAAATGTTTAATTAGAGAAAATTTTAATTATTTAATCCAATTTATATCATTTCAAAAAATTTCACATTGAAATTGCTTACAAATGTTTTGTAATATTTTGAACATTTTTAATTTAAAAACATGCATTGCCATCCTTTCTATAGGATTTAATTTAAATTAATTTCATCCACCTATGTGATTAGAATTTTTAGAAATGGTTTCAATATTTGGAATCCGAATAATTGATAATTTATAATATGGTCAAATTAGTTTTTCAGCAAAAATATCTGTGAAATTAATTAAAATTAATTATAATTATTAAGGTAAAATTATTCTTAAAAAGGGACAAAACTTAACCAAAAAGACCCAAAATGATAAAAAATAAACTTTTCCAATATCCATTGGATGGACATATTAATACCCTACTATATTTTATATACTATTAACCATTATTGGAGATACATTTAAAACTAAAAACGTGGGTGGAAGACCCCTTTACAAAATTTACTTGTGTTCCACTCCTCCCCCACTATAAAAAATCTCAAACCTACCATTTCTTAACACCTTTCAAGACACATTTTTGTGAAAATTAGGTACAAAAATAGTTCTTTAAAATCTATCAAGTAATCCTCTAAGTCTAAACTTGGGTATAAATCCATCTATCAAAGCCCTTTGGTTCAAACCAATAGGGGTTACCCCAATAATTGGAAACATCCTTCCTCAAGATCTTTAGTTTTATTTCATTATCAACTTGTTAAATTATATTTAATACATGATTATATAAAAAACAATATCATTAATATACTAATATTTTGATATGTTAAGTGTTAGATCGAAGCATTCACACACTTCCATCTAATGGGTAACGAACTTACTATGTATTTGTATGATAAACTACCACCACACTAATCTAAGTTGTTTATTTCCTTCATAACCTATAATGGTTGGGAATTCAGATGGAAAATATGTTTATATATTTTATATATGCAATTTAGTATATCTTTAATCTTATTTAATTCTTTTATATAAGTTGTCTTTATAAATTCCATTATGTGTAAATATAATATCATCATTTGTGTAAGTGTGGACTACAGCCTCCTCAAAGCATTGTGATTCATTCATGCTATTCGTGAAATGAATTAAGGAATATTTTAATAAAATTATTTAATATATATGACACTAATATGATAATTGAATTATAATATAATTATGTATCATTTACATTTCAATCTTTTAGAATGATAATGAAATGGATTTAGCATTCATGCGTACATATGACCTACTGTATGTATGAAAAATGAATTAATTTCATTATCTTCAAATATTTTGCATTATTATAAATACATATATTATATATATATATATAATATGATATTTAAATAATGTTTTACAATATGGATATTATGAATCCATTTTATAATTAATTTGAATAACAAATAACATGTCAAAAGTCACTCACAATTTATGGAAATTAAGACCCAAAAGAGTGAAAATAATGAATGATTAAAAATAAATGTGTTAGAATATATTATAAATATTTTATATATAAATTTATAAATATTATTATGATTCTAGTATATGTTATTTATAGGTTTAAACCCCTTATACAATAGTTTAAATTATTTTCACCAAAAAAGGAAACGCAATGTAATAGATTCCTGTCCCAATTTTACTTCTATGAAGTATACACCATTATCACCACTTATATATTTTTTATGATGTATATAATGACCCATTTTATAAATTATTTAATGAATTATTTAACCTTTTTGGTATTTTAATTTTCAATTTTAATTATATCTTTTATGGTGATTTGAATTAAATGTTACCAAGTGGTATAGAATTTCATAACCAAATTCATTTTTCATTGGGTTATATTACTTCCCCCTTGTAGTTACTAATATTTGATTATGTGTATAATTAATTTTACTATATATTTATTTATTTCCACTATCCTTATGTGGATTTATAGTTTATACACATAATAAATTAATTGGTTGAGTTTCACTTCAATGTTATAGTATTTTCAAGTGATTACATCACAATCCTATTTTTAGGGATTATTTACTCTTCAATTTCTTTCAAATGAAATTATTTGATCATTTACTAATAAAACCTTTAATATAATTATTATGAAATTCATCGTGACTTTTATCAAGTAATATTACCATTTTTACACTCATTGAAAAATAAAATGTTTTATAAATTTTTTTCTATAAAACCTAACATAATTTCACTCGTAATTTGGAGAACCTGTTTTCTTCTAAAAACCTTGTTTTATTACAATGTATTAAAAAATGTTTTTATCCATTTAAAAATGATTTTGGGAATAAATTTTTAACCTTTTTTCTTTGAACTATGTTTTAAAAATAATCTTCTTGTCTCTTTCAAAACATGGTTATTTTCAATCCCTTTTACTATCCAAAAGGGATGTTATTTTTACACTGTATAGAATGTATAGATTTCCACCTTGTTTTTATTTGAATCTTCCTTTAATTGAGTAAAATGATAATTTTTAAGGAAAATTATTTCAAAAGTTATTTAAAAAAGGATTATAAAAAAGTTTTCTGAAATTAAAAGGATTTTTTTGACATGAATGTTTTAAAGGATATTTTATTTCTGTTCATCTATGATATTAACCCTCTATTTTTACTTTTATTGGGAAATTTCATGTTGTTTATTTACTTACTTCATATTTTTTTGATTACATGGTATATGTGCAATATTATTTATCATTCCATAATTAATATTCTAATTGATTCATTATTATTTACACTTTGCTAAATATGTACTGATCATTTCTCATCACCCTTATTTTAATTCCTTTTACTAAGGAACATATGAATCATACTATGAAATATATGCTTGAATATACTAGATATCATAATTTTACCCTCGAAAGAAAAAACATTATATTATAAATAGATTATTAATTTGTACTACATGACACATTTATGTAAGTAGTATAACAATGCTACTAAACTCTTCATTATTTTGGGATTTGATTCCATGTAATGATGACATTTTAATTTTAGTAGACACCAGATTCGGGCTATTTAGGTTCGATTTTCTATAGTTATAATCTATAAAAACTATAAATACCATTTTAATGGTCTTTTTACAATTAATATAGGCCTTTTGAACACTCCTTACACCTTCATGGAATTTACATGAAGGATATATAAAGTTAATGTAATGAAAATAGTTAAAGCGTCTATGAATCATGGTCAAATGAGCATTTATGCATTTATCATATAAATGAAATATTCACTCTCCTATGTTTTTTTCATATAAAATATTTATAATCATTGATATCCTATATGTAATATATACCTGAACAATAAAAAATTAAATCAAATTTCCATAATAAATCATAGAATGAAAAACGAATCTTACAATATGATTTAATTTACAACACTATATTATAATATACCCATGACATACATTAGAATTATTTGAGGCAGTATCATGATATCTTATATCATTTCTTATGATGTACTCTTCATTGGGGAATATAATATGCCTTGTATTCTTTTGTATCATACCATATGAAACACACATAAACATCATAAATATTGATACAATCCAAAACATGTCATATGAATAATGAATTTTTGGAATATCTCCATCATCTCTCATTTGAAACAAAATTCATGTCGACATTATGCCATTTGAACTTATTTTTTATCATATAAAATATCCTATGAATTCATATCTAAAATTACTTTTTTTACATATAATCATCTTTTGGGAAACTATCATCAACCTTACCATTTATTACATTATAAGAAATAATTTTGGAAAATATAACCAAAAGTCATTTTGCATAAACTATAATGCATTTTCATTATATTAATATATGTTTTATAAAACTCAATTCACATTCAATAATCCAAAATCTGTGCCCCTATAGGACTTTTATCATTGAAAAAAAGTTTAATTTCTTGAATTAATAAATTCAAGAGAATTATATCTCATATAAAACATTAATTAAAATAACTATATAAACGAATCCACTGTGATCTCTATCAAACACATATATCACTAAATTTTTTTAAACAAATTTTATCCTAAAACATGAATTTTTATATGATCCATTTCCCATGACATCAAATTACCATTATAACCAAATTATTTCAAAATCATATAGACACTAATAATTTTTCAATTCTTCCTGTATAGACTAACCTTATGGATAAATAGATCACATGGTATTCCCCCTAACAGATGAGCACAACACATTCCCCTTATCCAATATATAAGAACATCACATTAACCTTGTTTATGTATGTGGATGTATTATTCTTAGTCTATATCAATTGAGGGCCCAGTTGGCATACTATCATGATTTTACTTGAGTGAAACAGACACATCACCCAAAATATCCTACAAAAAGGACTTTTTCTCATTCTTTATCATTATGGGACAAAATCTATTGTCAACACATCCTGATATACACCATTAAGAATTACTTTTCATGAGAAACCCATAATAAAAATTGAATAATTCCTAGATGTCTGATATGATAACTTTATATGTTGGAAGATAATGTCAAATAAATAAATATGTTCTGAAATACATTAACATAAAATAATATATAAATAATGGAAAAACAAATAAATCCATTAGTAAAATCAACAATCATAACCAACTAAATTCAAGGAAAATTTTATACTAGATCTAATATAATACTAAAAATAAACCAGGGAGGAAAAAAGAATTGGCATATTACATATTAGAAATATGATGTTAAAATATGAATAAGATCCAAAAACCTCCACAATCATCTTCATGCACTAAATGAATGATATTTAGCTACTGTATATAAAATTCAGAATCCAGAATAAATAAATGTAATGATAAATCCTAAAAATATATATACTAAACATATAATGTATATATGGTGTGATAAATACTTCAAGTTTGTATCCTCCCCACTTCCCCAGCATAAAAAATAAAATTAAATCCATTTCATATTAGTTAAAAATAAAACTATGTAAACAAACTTTACATATTTGTTAAAAAAATACAAAATATTTTAACACTTAAAACTAATTTTTTGTAGAAAAACATTTTATATATTTTTCAATAAAATATAATTTATATATCATTAAGGAAATAATGAATTTGATAAAACTAAAATAGTTTTAAAAAATACTTTATGGAAACACAAGTTATAATGATAGGATAAATGATTCAGTATTTATTAAACCTTTTTATTTTAATTAAGAGAGAATAATTGATGTGTAAGTATAAAATTACATTAAAAATATATGTTAAAATGTAATATAATAAGTTTAATTTTAAAAAAACCACTACCAAATTAAAAAAAGGTTTCTATAATGGTAAAAAAAATTAATAGATTAATATGAAAACCATACTCAAATAGGGCCCTAAAAATAAAAAAAAATAAATTATAATAAACACTTAATTAAAATTAAAAAAGTAAAAATAAATAACAATAATAAAAATTAACATAATTCAACCATCATATGACTAATCAAGTCACAATAATTTAGAGAACACCTAGGATCCCATAAAACAATCAAGGAAAATATATTAATAAAATCAATCAAATTATCTTGCCTAAGTAAATTTATCTTCTTTGAAAAATGGTTTAACCCTACATGGAATGATCATAATGAAAATTTCCAAAATAGAATAATAGTCTAAACATTGGGACACTGTTTACAGGGTATTCCTTAAATAGTATATTTTCATACCAAAATTTTTCTAGTAGCTACCCATGGCTTCCAATGTCATACAATAGAGGTGTGAAATCAATATGTAATATATAGAAATATAAATAGGTTTATAAATATACTAATCACACCACATATTCTGATCAACATTAATGGTAATAGATCCATTTTGATAATGACCCCAAATAGATGATGAAATTGTCATTTTATTATAATAAATCCACTTTTTATTTCATAGAACACTACAATTTTCATAAAATCAACACAAACAGGCTCATATGAATGGTTTAAAAATAATAAATATTGTAAAAATATAATTAAAATATATAATCATTTTAAGAAATATTATATATTTCTTGAACATTATATTATATATTTATCAAAAAACCCTTAATAATTATTTACAAAAAAAAAACAAAATGAACTGAAATGTTTCCCAAATAGAAACTATTGTAAAAGTTGATAGAATGGATTAATCATTTGTTAAACCTTTCAATATCTTGAAAGTAAATTATTCGAAATTATGATAAGTAATTTCATGATGAATAGTCTTATCAAATAATGAGAAACATAGTTTTTAATTATAACAAACACTTTTTGTGCATAGTTTATATGTATTTATTTTATTTTATTTTCATAGTAATTTCTATTTATATCCTATGCAAATAGAAGGAATTTCTTTCATAGGATCAGAAGATATATTAACATTAAATTTTATATTACTCAAAATATGGACTAAAGGAAGTAATAACTCATGGATATAAATTGAATGAGATAAGCATTGAGTAACCAACCATAATCATGATTATTGATGTGTGAATGACTCAATCCTCATAGATGTAAGAAGAAACCTTAGATAATTTATTGGGATAATAAAAATAGAAAACACCTGAATAAGTTACATCATAGAGAAAACCATTGACTCATTCATTATGAGGAATAAATAAAATAGTATTGTAAGGGGTTATAAAATGATAGGAAGATATTTAAAAGTTATTACCTTGAAGAATCATCACCATTGGGGGAATAAATTCATATAGGAATACAAAAAATAAGACTCCAATGGGGGAGGGACACTTATGGGTTGAGTTACACAAGTTATTGGGCAGAAAGAGGCCCCCAATTAAATGTTTGAATAAGCCACATTTTTTTTCAAATGTTTATATAGAATGTAGACTAAGAATGCATCCCATACTAGTTTGAAAACATTAACATATATAGTTTGGTCTCATTTTCAATCTAATCATGTATGATCTATTAAAAATCCGCTCATAAACCCAAAAAATAGTATGAGCAGTTCACTTGGAAAGGCTAAATGGTTTTTCAAAAATTATATTAATCATCCACACTAGTAACATTCATTGAAAACATCAATGTTAAGTTTGAAACCAAAATAATAATAAAATATATATATATATATATATATATAATTATTTTTCAATAGTTATATTTGGGAATGTCATAATTCTCCCCACTATGACACTCTCTATTACTAAAAAACATTATGTAGCATATTGATCAAAGGATAAGAGTGGTTTTAAATTCATGTTAATCCTGAACTGAATTCTCAAGGACCCCATTAACCTGATATAGAAACTAATAATTATTTAATATTTAACATAACCCACAATGGAAACAATTCCCCACTTTCCTAAATATTCCATTAGGTTTCAAAGACTTTTACATGGTACTATAAAAACATTATTGGACTTTATAATTGGTTTTTTCTTTTTTCTTTTTGATGTGAACATTTACCCACTTTCCCTACCAATATAGAACTCAAACATGGACACCCCATTTCCTTCACAGTTATCCTCAACATATGAATTAGAGTGGTTAAAATTTAGTAAAACATATATATGTTGTAATTTAAAATAAATAATGAGAACCATTAAAATTATGATTTTTTGGGAACACTTTGTGTATGAAGATTGTATTTGTTGTCAACATTTTTCAATACTCATCAAAATGAAGAAGGAGATTAAGAAGGACTAAAACTCTAGTGGAGATTGACTGAACTGAGGTTTCCTAGAGAATTGTTTTCGAATCATAGCATTGGATATCATACTTGATCAACTCTCTAAGAAGATCAATTCAGACGATTGTTGAACTAATACTATGTTCAATGAACTTGTGTCAAAGGTGACACATTGTTTAAAAAAATGAATAATTGTGAAGTATCATCCATCTAAGGATGATTTAAGAAGAATTATGATTTAAATAAGACCATGCAATGCTACACGATTTTATGAGAACCTTAAAAGAGATTACTTGAAGAAAATAATCATATGATTTGAATGAAGTATATAATGATGGATGAAGAAGAAGAGAGAGTGTGGAAGTGCATTGAATTCTAATAAGGTTCCGAATTACACATTTCCATTAATGTTACAAATACATGTACCAAAGGTGATACATTGTTTGCAACATTGACGGTATTCGAAGAAGCTTCAAGAATCCACTTTTGGATGAAGAGAGATTATTGGAGTTCTTTGAAATTAACACTCCAAGAGGAATTGAGGATTTTAAGTGAGGATAAAGAAGTACTTGGTAATTTATATTCCAAAAACAATGGAAAAAACCAGACGATGCTTTCTGATTTTTTTTTCACAAATATCACATGTTTGGAGAACTTGTGATTAATGCCTTATGAAGGATAGGGAGAGTAAAGAAGTGTTTTGGGAAAAGAAATAAAGCGGTACGCAAGTCAAAAGTGGCGTGCTGGTGTGGCGGGCAAGTATATGTGGTGTGGAACTGTATGTTGTGAAAAAGTCATATTTCAAGATCATTACTTTAAAATATGAAAAGGGAAATAAAGAGGCGCACAAGTCAAAAAGTGGTGCACTAGTATAAGAAAGGCGCATGTGTGACGCGCATGTATATGTGGCGCACAAGTGTATGCTAGGCGCAAACCAAATTTCAACATCATCATATCAAAATATGAAAATGTAAAGAATGTGTTGCGCTAGTGATGGAATAGCGCGCAAGTACTAAAAGGGTGCTCAAGTGCTGTATCAGCGTGCAGGTATTGAAGCGATGCGCAGGTGCTTCAGCAGTGCGCAAGAGTATGTGGCACGCAAGTCACCCAAATTCCTATCAATAGACAACTAGCCTCCTCATTTTTTAAGTATCAACACTGATGAGAAAATTTGAGATATGATCGCATAATTTGTAGATGTGGAGCATAGACTGAAGTGGAGCGCAAGCTGAGGGTTATTTATAAGTAACACAAGTAAGATGTCACATGCATGTTGAGTGGCATGCAAGTACGGTGGCACGCAAGGAGAGTGGAGTGTAAGCAAAAGAGGCGCGAAAGATTTCATAGGTGCACGAGAAGGGAGGTGTCTTCGAGAAGTGTGTTGTGTATAAGCCAAAAGAGGCGCACAAGGTGTGATCTGTGCACAATAGAGGCATGAAAGTTGTGGCACTCAAGTAGGTGGCACGCAAGTAGAGTGGAGATCAAGCATCATGGAATTCAAGTAGAAGTGGCACACATGTTGTAAGTTGTGAACAATTGTGGCGTGCAAGTATTTTATGGCACGCAAGAAAAAATGCACACAAGTAGGGTGGAATGCATGTAAGAATTCTTACGCAAGCTATGAGTTGGTCTAAAAGTTCTTAATAGCTTATGTTCAAATGAGATGATGCTAAGTTGTTTTAGACATCATAGTTTTTACAATCACAAACAGAACAAGTTATTCTAGCAAGAAGAAGAAGAAGAAGAGCTCGGTGTAGTTGGTTTTGCACTGAAAGAGAACGTGTGAGGAAGAGTAGAATTCAGTGCAGCAATTTTTTCATTGAAGAAGCAGATGAAGAAGAACCATGTGCATATTACAACATTGCTACATAGAAAGAAGGGAAGAAGAAGAAGTAGAACAGAGTATATCCAGTTGAAGCCTACAATTATTTAGGGAAGTTTAATTCAGATGATTCCATGTGGACTGATCTTCACTGCCTGAATAATCACATTGGTATATGTGATTCTAGGCAAGAAGAGAGAATATTTTTTAGTGCAATTGGTTATTTCACTAAGAAGAAGAAAGAAGAAGCATAGTGCAGTTGGTGCTTCAATTGAAATGTAGATTAGGAAAGATGGAAGAATTACTATTCTACTACTTTCCATGAAATCAATTGAAGAGAATTAAAGAAGACCAAGAGCAGAACTTGCCTTTTGAATAAGGAAGAAGACTCTCTCCATAGGTAGTACAAATAACCAGCTAGACGTTGCAAGTTAGGCTAGTACATCACCAGTCTAGGGAAGAGGATTCTTTCCCACCTTCTTATAAAGTGTAGGGACTGACACCGGCTAGAGGATCATTTTCCTAGCCACTCCACTGTAATTGCAATTCTCATCATCGTGGAGAATCCATGCACTAGTCATACCTATGCATGGAAAGGACGTAGCTACTCTTATTGAGTGGTGAACATTTTAAAAATATTATGTTCATATTTTTACTGCATTCTATTATTTCATGAGACAGGGAAAAGAGAATAAGATAAGCAAGATCCTAATAGTACACGAGGTATAGGGAAAAATGTTTGAATTGGTTTAAAAAGTCCCCAACACTGATTCACCCCCCTCTTAGTGTTAGGTATATCCCAAACTGGTCCTCTCAATTGGTATCAGAGGAATGTTAACGAATGTTGTATTCACTACAGTGAAGTTATTCTCTTCTGAAGATTTGAGTTTCTTTCCTGAATTATCAATGAAGTGCACATTCATTGAAGATTCAGTTATCTCTGAATAGAAGTCTATATCTATCAAGACCATTATGAATTGGAAGAAGAAGGAGAAGAGAATGTTGAAGAACAAGTCCCTCCTATCTTAAGAAGAGGATGTATGTTGTTCTCCATATATGACAGACATTGAAGACACACCAGAATTGGAATGTTATAATAATGTGGATCAAGTTTCCACTAAGAAGATGGATAACATTCTACCTCAAATGATAAGGAGGTATGTGTTAGTACATTTGGAAATTATTCTCATGATGAACATTTTGGCACAAGTGGTGATGATCAATCTACAACATCTCAAGAAATATCATTTGAAAAATTAAGAATGATTCTACATGGTATTCTGGGAGAGAGTGCGTCTCTTGATTGTGGAGTATTTAAATGCATGAAGGAAAAATAACTCAACTGGAAGAAGAATCTGATGCTTTGGAGGAAGGCTTACAAGCAGAAACTGTTGAATGTTTAAAGCTTTCCAGACATGATGGATCCCTTGTAGCAACAAAGAAGGGATTTGAAGTATGTTTTTCAAAGTGCTTGAAATATGTTGAATAGAAAGAGGGAGTCAACAAGACTCTATATGAGAAGATCCATGCATGTGATGATGATCTGAAAAAAGGAAATGATTTCAAGGAGATATATATTAAAGAAAACACCAAGAAGATCAAAGAACTTAACTCTTTGTTACAAAACAAAGTAAATATGCATGAAGACGAAGTTGAAATATTAAATAAGGCTTGTGAAGATAAAATGACTATGATTTAAGACCAATAAGTCATCCTCAATATGAGATGTCTTGAATTAGAAGATGAGTATACCAATATTGAGAAGACACATATTCAGTCTCCACGAAAGAAGGAAACATTTGCTGTCAGTATTCAATGATCAATGTAGGATTATACAATCAAAAGACATTAAATATGTGATAAGAAGATCATGTATTCACTAATTGATCTATCAAATAAAGCTAAGAAAGTAAAGGTACCATCCATACCAACTTGTTCTAATGTTTTTTTTACAAAAATTATGGGTTCGAAGAAAAATTATAAACATGTATGAATGATGAAAAGTGATAAGAAACCTACTACTATGGATATGGTTGATATGGGAAAGAGTGTGGAAGATATATACCCACATAAAGTACAACATACCAAGAAGAATATTCAGAAACCTTATAAAGAAGATAGGAATAAGTCAAGGATTGTTGTTCAATGCTAGTGTTGTAATATATTTTGGAACTGTGCACTAGATTGTTGGTTCAACCCCTTAAATTTAAAAGCACAGAGAAAGCTCATCTCAAGGGGGAGAAATCCAGAGAATAAGAAGAAACATCCACATATACAAAATCATCTGTATACTGAAAACACATATAGAAAGTTAGATAACATCTGTGATGTATGAAATAGGAGTGGTCATATGAATGGTTCATAGTTATATAATAAAATAAGATCATTGAAGCTGAGTAAGAATGAAGAAGCATCTTTGGGATGAAATCAAATAGATAATATGAAAACAAATTCACCCAGGAAGATTTCAAGAAGGAAAGATGAGAAGTCATTATATTCTAAATCCAAGAAGGTGAAGGGTGGTTCATCCAAAATAACTACTAATAAATAAGCCACTTAGAAGAATCCATGTAGAAGATCCAATATTGATACCTCAGTCCCTAATGATATTCTGGTGGTTTGGCCAGAAGATTTGGAAAGAATGAGAAATATGTAAGATGTATAGGATAATACTTGTGCTAAAAGAAAAAAAAGAAGATTCTAGATGAAGAAAAGAAAGTTTTATGTGTGAGGTGCAACAAGGATGGTCATACTATTAGAAGATTCTCTAAATTTACTTCATCCCAACAAGAATTCCACAAAAAGATGAATGTTGCACCAGGAGATTCTAGTGCTTTGAAAGCCCTTGATGAAATAATATTAACACACAAAGATATGGAAGAAATACTGAGGTCCACACAATCACAGTCAGCATTGATCTTCAATTGTGAATGTGTGAAGAATGGAGAATCTAGTTTGAGAAGAAAATCTCAACCTTGTTGTTCACATTGATGGAGAAAAGAGGATCCACATTATTCCATTAAAAATTTGTGTATTGTTTTTGTTATTATCATAAAAATAATTGAATGTGAAGTAATATATCAGGGGGAAACCTCGGATTTAGTGAGGAGAAGTGTTCCCTTGAGGGATAGAAACATGAAGAAGCTATCAGAGTCATAATCTCAATCAGTATCAACATCAGTTGGTGTAAAATTCGGTTACTCTGAAGATTGTCCAAAGATCATGTCATTGGAAAAGGTATGTTGTTTATTAATCTCTAATCGTTGGTTACTCAAAATAAATATATTTTTACAATGGGGGAGTAACTAGGTCAATCAGTGACATAAGAAGAATGAATGTTCCCCAAGGCCACTTATACTGCTAATTGCACTTGAATGTTTTTGATAATTTTTTTAAAGTGATTGCAAGAATTTCTGGATTGATTATTTCCTATCACATTCAATATCTTTGTCCTAGAATGAAAGTGGAAAACCCTTGAAGAAAAGTGTAGGAGATCTCATCTCAAGAGGTATCACGATCAGTGGATAATGGAATGATTCGTTGTCTAAATAAAATTATCTTGTTTTCTACATCAACATTTTCTCAAGTAGACATAGAGAAAAATGATTGATGGCACACTGCTTATGTAAGGACTGATACCCTCTCAACTATGAACGTTGTATTTATTGTCAATAATGGGGAGAGAAAGTTAAATGAATGTTTGAAATGAAATGGGAGAGAAAAAAGTTAAGGGGATATAGAAGATTATTATTTTGACATTGAAACATTCATTTGAGGAGACTTTCTGGTATTGATAAAAAAATAAAAAGGGGGATATTTTTGGGACCAATTTGTGTATGAAGATTTTATTTGTTGTCAAAAGTTGTCAATACAAGTCAAAATGAAGAAGGACATGAAGAAGGAATAAAACGTCAGTAGAGATTGGATGAAGTGAGGTTTCCTGGAGAATTGTAATGGAATCCTAGCACTGGATGTCATACTTGTGCAATTCTCTAAGAAAATCAATTCAGACGATTTTTTAACTAATACTAACATCAAAGAACTTCTATCAAAGGTGACACATTGTTTAAAATAATGAAGAATTGTGAAGTATCATCCATCTAAGGATGATTGAAGAAGAATGAGGATTTAAAGAAGACCATGAAATGCTTCACGATTGCCTGAGAACCTTGCAGGAGATTACTTGAAAAAAAGAATCATATTATTTAAATGATGTAGAGAATGATGGATGAAGAAGAATAGCGAGTGTGGAAGGGATTGGAATTCTAAGAAGGTCATGAATTACACATTTCCATTAAAGATCCAAAAACATGTATCAAAGGTGATACATTGTCTGAAACATTGAAGGTTTTGGAATAAGCTTCAAGCCTCAACTTTTGGATGAAGAGAGATGATTAGAGTTCTTTTGAATTAACATTCCAAGAGGAATTGAGGATTTGAAGTGGGGATAAAAAAGTACTCTGGAATTCATATTCTAAAAAGAATGGACAAAAGAAAAATATGATTTTCTGATTTTTATTTCACAAATATCATAATTTTGGAGAACATGTGATGCTGACCTTATGAAGTATAGGGAGAGTAAAGAAGTGTTTTTTATTTTAAATAAATAAAGTGGTGTGCAGGTCAATAGTGGAACACAATTGTGTGATTCATGTATATGGGGCGCACAAGTGTATGTTGCGTGCAAGTCATATTTCAAGATCATCACATAAAAATATGACCAAGGAACTAAAGTGGCGTATAAGTTAAGGATTTTCGTGCAAGTCAAATAGTGGGGCGCTGGTATAAGCAAGGCGCAAGTGTGACGTGCAAGTATATGTGGTGCACAATTTTATGTTTCCTGCAAGTCAAATCTCAACATCATCATATCAAAATATGACAATGGAAAGATAGTGTCATACTAGTGATGGAAGGGCGCACAAGTACTAGAAGGGCGAACAAGTGCTGGAGCGGCACACAAGTGCTAAAGAGAAGCGCAATTGCTAGAGCATCACACATGTGTATGTGGCGCAAAAGTCACTAAAATGACTATAAATAGAAGAATAGCTGCCTCATTCATTAAGGCTCACCACTTAAAATAAAATTTGAGCATTGATCGCGCAAGTAGTAGAAGTGGCACTCAAGATGACGTGGCGCGCAAGCTGAGGGTTATTTATAAGACACACAAGTAGGAATTGGCGCACAAGATGAGTGGCGCGCAAGTAGGGTGGAGTGCAAGGAGAGTGGCGCGCATGAAGAAGTGGCACGCAAGCTATCAAAGGTGCGCAAGAATGGAGGTGTCTTTGAGAAGTGTGTTTTGTATAAGAGAACAGTGGCACGCAAGTTGTGAGATGTGCACAATAGAGTCGCACAAGTTGTGGAATGCAAGAAAGTGGCTCGCAAGAAGAGTGGCATGCAAAAATCATGGAACTCAAGTAGAAGTGGATCGCAGGTTGTGAGTTTTAAAAAATGGTGGCACACAAGTATTTGATGGTGTGCATGCAGGGAGGCGCGCAAGCAGGGTGGAATGCAAGTAAGGATTGGTGTGCAAGCTATGTGTTGTCCTAGAAGTTCATACCAGCTTCTGTTAAACCGAGATGATGGTAAGTCGTTCTAGACATCATTGTTTTTACAATCACAAAGAGAACATTTGATTCGAGAAAGAAGAATAAGAAGAAGATATCAGTGTAGATGGTTATGCACTGAAAGAGTACATGTGAAGAAGAGTAGGTTTCAGTGTAGCTGGTTTTTCATTGAAGAAGAAAAATAAGAAGGAGAGTGTGCAGATTACAGGTTTGTTGCATAGAAAGAATAGAATAAGAAAATAAGAAGAAAAAAGTATGCCTAGTTGAAGCCTGCAATTAATTTGGGCAGTTTAATTCAGATGATTCCAAGTGAACCGATCTTCACTGCGTGAATAATCACATTAGTATATGTGATTCTAGCCAATAAGATAGATTAAGTTTTAGTTTAGTTGGTTGTTTTACTAAGAAGAAGAAAAAAGAGTCCTAGTGTAGTTGGTGTTTCACTAGAAAAGAATAGAAGGAAAAAAGCAAGAATTTCATAACTACTGCTTTGAAAGTAATCAAGTGAAGAGCATTAAAGAAGACCAAGAGCAGAACCTGCCGTTTGAAAAAGGAAGAAGACTGTCTCCATAGGCAGTATAAATAACTAGTTAGAGGCTGCAAGTTGAGTTAGGTCATCACCAGTCCTGGGAAGAAGATTGTTTTCCACCCCCTCTAAAGTGTAGGGACTCACACCGGCTAGAGGATTTTTTCCTAGCCACTCCACTATAATTGCATGTCACATAATAGTAGAGAATCCATGCAATGGTCATACCCATGCATGGAAAGGATGTAGAAACTCTTATTGAGTGGTGAACCTTGTAAAAATATTGTGTGAATATTTTTTCTGCTTCCTATTATTACATGGATAGGGAATAGAGAATAAGAGAATCATGATCCTAACAAGTCAAGAGGTACAGGGAAAAAAGTTGGAATTGGTTTAAAAAGTCCCCAACACTGATTCACCCCCCTCTTAGTGTTAGATATATCCCAAACTGGTCCTCTCATGATTGAATGATGATTTCTATAAATGCATATACTCTTAATGGTTACCCCATCCACTCGATTTCATTATCATAACCAGTAATAATTAAAACATGAATGTAGTAAAATGTTCCCCTAGATAGATGATTGTGAAAATTTCATTGAATTGTTATACCTTTTATGCATATCCAATTTTTAATAGAGTCATTTTATATTATTCTACCATCTTGAACTCATCCATGTTTTCATGTTACATTTTCAAAAATGTATCTATGGATACTATAATGGGAGTGGATGCATCCAATGAATCTTTTTTATGATTCTCATAAGATTTTATATTTTTTTATGGTTGCACTATTTTATTGTTCAATAACTGGTTTCTATAACACATTGAATTTTCATTCTTATATAAGAATGATGCTAATTTTTATGTACGTGTTGAAAAAATTTCTTCTATTAAGATTAAACTTATAAATAATTAATCTCAAAGTCATATTTTATGCTGATGGTATCTTTTATCTATAATAAAATATTTTTATCATTTGAATGTCATTTTTTCATTCATTTAAAACAAAAATGTAAATTTATAAAATTTAACCACATATAATGATCATAAAGTGGAATAAAAGAATTATTTATGATGGTGAATATATAATAAAAATTTAAATAATCATAAACCTAGATTAAATAAAATATTGAACATTAAATGGATTTAATGCATAAAATATGATATATTTAGAATAAAATACATAAAGGTGATATTATATAACTCAATAAAGGTAAATTTATTAATGAATTCCATTACCTCCCGACTCCTCTTATACACACTTTTACTTATTGAATAATAAAATTATGTTAATTATTTTCTTTGTTAGGATTATTTTTCATATTTATCATTCCATTTTTTATTTATTTACTTTGTTGTATTATATTTTTATTAGATATTTTTTCTTGCATCGGTCATTTTGATTTTTCTTAATCAATTGTTCAATAACATATTAATCATATTGAAAAATTTGAAAATATTATTTTCCATAGTTTTTATGGGATATAGAGGTTAATGGTAAATGTTTAATTTCATTCTAAAATAAAATTCGAATAATATTATCTGAAATAGTTACCATTAAGAAAATATTTCTTAGCAACAATGCTTTTATAGTTAAAAATAAAATATATTATTTACTTTTATTTTCATTATTTTGATGGATTTTTTAACATTTTAGAATGATTTCAATAAATTAATTGAAATTTATTCTCATGTTCAGTCATTAAATAATTTTTTATTAATAATCACGAAAAATCAAGTTTATAATAGAATCATTTCTCACTTTTGAATTGTAAAACCTCCATGTGGAGTAATATTTTTTGAAATATATTAAAAGAATATATTATCCTATAAATATTTGATTTTTATAAAAACAATATATTATAATTAATCATTTTTAGGGTTAACATTAATGAGAATTCATTTTATTTAATAGAGTACTATGGGAATTGAAATGAAAATTTATTTATGAAACCCTCATATTTTTACATACTAACACCTTATGAAAACGAGTTTGATGACTAATATGAGGGATATATCATAATTTATGGACCAAAAGTTTTTTATTCCCTAATAATGGAATCATTTCACATAAATATTTGGAGAATTAAACTATTTTTAATGATGATAATAACAAATAAAAATAGACGAAGGCGCTTGGAATCCATTCCCATGCTCATCGAGTATCATAATTTAAATTGAGTCTAAAGACTATAGAGACATGAATTTTTGAAATTTAAGACATTCATGAATGTGTAAAGGGGATTTTTTGAGAGGGAAACAAAAATAATAATAATATAACCCCGCCATTATATTTTTTTTTTAAATGTTACCAAAAACGAACTTTTATAGGAAATAATCGATGGAATTTTTACAAATAATCAGTATTTAAGGGTCACAAATTTAATTATAAAAGCATAAGTGTCTTATAAATAGAAAATACATTATATTATTGATAATTTTACAAACAAATTTTATTTATAAATCATCTTTTACACTGTAATTTAATGTTATCATTCTATTTTTCTCCCTTAATTTGAGATAAAAAGTACGTAAATAGTTACAGAATTAATAAATCTTTATTCATATAATTATTTATAATTACTAATTATCTTTAAAATTTATGGAAAACTTTTATATGTCAAAAAATATCTCTTTAAATGTTCTTAAATCTATTAATTATTCATTTCTTTTTCTTGCATATGCATAATGTCAATGTCTTGTAAGCGTTTTAGAGAATTATACTACTATTTAATATTAAAAATATAAAAATAACATAAATGTAATTTATTATTGTTTAATATAATAATTTAATACAATTAATATTATTACATATTCTTATTTATATCATGATAGTATTTTTGAAATAAGATATTTTACTTTTCTTATCTTGAGAAACCATTAGGTAATAATTTGTTGAAATAAAATGTTATATATTTTTAAAATTCATAAATATAAATAAAAAAAATTTATTATGCATAAATTTATCTTTTATATCAATAATATCTTTACCCCTTATTAAATATTATCCTAAAGACACCATTTTTAAATTTTTTATAATCACAAAACCACTACAAAAACAATAATAAATTTTTCCATATTTCCCTAGAAATAAAAAATGATTAATATTAATTTGATAATTTTAATATTATATTATGATTGTATTATCATTTAGTATACATTTAATAGGTATTTTTATTTTTATTTTTTAATTTAGAAAAAATCATAATAATTGGAAGTAAAATTCTACTTTAAGATAAACTTTTATTCAAAATGGAATTTAAATTCAAATGCATCACTCAACACATTTACCAATTATGGTAGAATATTGGATTTAAAAAATTTTCAATTTAAAACATTAAAAAACATAATTTGAAATAAATAAATCTTGTATATGTATTTATGATAACATTTAAACACAATTTTCTATTATATGTCAGAGTTTCTATTTACATTCATAACTTGTTTTTATAAATATTTAAAAAACCCTTCTTCACTAATTTTTACATAGAGATTAAAAATATAAAATTTATTTTTTAAAATAAATATTTTTTCTTAATTAATTATATTTAAAATTAAAACTTGTTATATAATAAAATAATAGTTTTTTGGAAAATAAATATTTCTTCCCAAATTAAAATCTAAAATCTTATCTCATACATTGATAAAAGTATTTATATGATTATAATAATAATGTATAGAAATATAAATAAATATAATTAAAATAAATATATATTTATAAAATATATAATAATTTAAAAAATTCCTTATTTTATAAATATTAGAAATTTTGTTAATAGAATTTATTTAACAACTAAATGAATCATCTGCTATGAGATAAAGTGAAAAATAATAATTTGAAATGTTTAATGTGTGTATAATTGATTATATAACTTATTTTGGGACATTATATAATAATATATACATGATTAATGTGAATATATAGATTCATAATCATGTGTGTTAACAAACCATAAATTTGATAAATTATTAAAAATACATGGGTTGTCACATTCTCCTCCCTCCATGAAATTATGTCCTTATAATTTTAATTTCATTACACAAATGATAAAGTATATTAAAATAGCCATGATATTATATTTATATTTTATTATGAGCACTAATTTTTTGGTTAATACTAGGAAAATTATAATTTCCCTAATATATATTTCTTAAACCACGTATATACCTTTATAAGACTTATTCTTATGAATGATATTCCAGAGGCATACCTTGATATTCAAGATATGTTTTCCATATAAGAATTGATATATTTTTCATCCTTGTTGTTGAGTTTTAGGAATTAATCTTTCATCATAATTGAGGCTTGAGAAATTATACTGACTTGATTTCCTTCCATTCCATAAGTTTAATTTCATCATTATGTATTTTGTTTTAATTATAAACCTCTATTTATTAAAATTATATATCTAACAGTGAATGTACAATATTAATATTTCATTCTTCAAACTCAGAATTATCTATGTATAAATCATTATATAAACTAATGGATAGTGTTTTTAATTTATGAATAATTCTTTGACATGTTATTACTCTTTTTTCTAGTCAATAAATAAAATCTACAGTAGGTTAGTGTGTTCATAGTATAGTAAACCATCATAAGAATAGGAAAAGAAAAAGTAACATGTCTTATACTAAGTCTCCCTATATTCAACTCTTCAATTCAACTTAAGATCATTTAATTTTTTATTTTTATAAATATAATCTCAAAATATAACCAAAATTATCTATAATATATTAACTTCTAATTTATCAAATACTTTTAACTTATGATTTGAAATAAAAAAAATAAGCCTTAATGTTTTCAAAATATTTAATTTTATACTCAAATGAAAACATCTAAACCTTTAAATTTATATGATCTCTAATTTTGTACTAGCTATAATGTCTAAAATATAAAACTCCAATAATTATATTATTTTATATAATTTCTTCATCACTTATATACACAATACATTCTAGAATAGTGTTTTTTAGAATTATGAAACTCCTTAAAATATAAACTTTCTTTACTCATGGACACAATATAATAATGAAAAACATGAATTAATATCATTCCTACACAACCATAATCCATATGATGAAAATTAAAAAATGTGGGGTTATCATTTAATGTTCAGTAAGGGGTGTAAAAAAAGAACATATGTTTGACCCTTGAAAAACATAAGAACTGATAAAAACTCACAATCTTGTAAAAGATCATAAAATTAATTTCAAACATGAAATCAAACATTCTAATAAACTAATTCTATAGTAAAACATTTTAAATCCTAACGATGATTGAAAAATCATGATGGTTTCATAATAAATCATATATATATCACCTACAATCACATTTATTCATTTATAATTGAATAAAATAACTTTATAATTCTAAATTACCCATGATGGGATACCATCACCAGTTAATTCTAATAACCCATGACTAAATAACCCCACCAAGAAATTCCATTATTCAAAATACCCTTTCTATAGTATCCCAAATTCAGTGGGTACATTATTACATTGGCACTAGATACAAGTGATCAAATCCCAAAAGACCGAATAGTTTAGTAGTCCCTCTACACTAGAATCAATCATGAATTAAATATTAAATATAAATTTAAAGACACATCATAAGAAACATTCTTATATCTATAATATCATTTTCAATATCATTATTCATATCCTGGAGAAAGGAATAAAAATTAAAGGATGAGATCTGATCCATAGTAATGGTTGTGTATAGCATAAAATATCATTAGTAAAAAATAAATAATTATACTTGTAGTGTGGGTAATCCAAAAAAATCCATTAAATGAATAACCTTAGTTCAATGATCATCCATGACTAATATCAAAAAACATAAGGGTAATGACAAAGTGAATTATTAGTAATGTAGATTAATAATTACATACATTCATGATCATGTCCTCTTAATGAAGATATCTTGAATCATACCATCAATCCCTCTCAACCAAGAAATTATAAATCTATCGATTCCTCTCAAGAAAGAATTATCATTCCTTTAAGTCCTCTCAATACATACATTATCACTGTACATGTTAACATACACCAAATGCCCATCTATTATGTCATGATATCATAATATCATATTATACAACATTAGAACACGTCTTGTCTCATGAGACCCATTTATAACTTCATGGTATATAAATATATTTGTCCCACCCAACAAATTCACATCCTACCCATTCCATATATCTTGAATTATCAACACAATTTATTCTCAAAATTACTTATCACTGAACAATTATCAGAAATAAATTAATAATGTGCAATATCAATATTTCATCTTTATAAACCTTCCATATAAAAAATATGGTATCAATAGAAAATATCCCAAATAATATAATTTTTTTTAGATTTAAGAATTCCCATAAAAGATCACTAGGTAGTATTTTGATAAAAATATCTTTTTCACTTTGAAATACATTATCAAAATCTAAATAGTGCATAAATATCAATTAATTTTTTTGTTCAAATAAGAAATTTATATACTTGTAAATGATTATTAAAATTCACTTATTAGTTACTATTTAAGGAAATTTGGTTCCTACAATGTCAGATAAAACCTGGATTAATTTTAAATTTTCAATAAACATTCTGAAGTACGTTGTTCAATAAAATATCAATAATATTCCTTTTCAACCAAAATTTATGAATTAAATTAACGATAAAAATGTATTTAAATAATCATAGGGGGTATTAATAATAGTACTATTATAATTTCTAGAAATAATATAGAGAGAAAAAAAATTATAATTAAATAAGAAATATTGTATGATTTTATTAAAAAATTCTCGATGTTTTTATGTACCATGGAGAAGAAAATAGTTGTATTACTTGAAAATTAAATTAATAACTAGTGGATATTAAAATTAAGTGAATTTCTTAGATATGTATAATTTAATTTTCCCCAATAGATATTCATATATATATAATATTGAAATAAAATTATATTATTAAAGAAATCCCTTATTACCTTAGTATATTTTGAATTATAACCCCCATGAATGAATTAAATTAAAATGAAAATTTAAATTCCACTAATATAAATTATTTCATGATATAAATTATATAATGGTTATATTATACAGCACAAGAAATAAACCTGTGGAGAATAGGGCATTATTACCATGGAAAAAAAGTTAGATCAGAAATCTCTTACCTTATATCTCGCTTTCTTTGAAATTTTTGTTAGTATCCTCTTATTTATTATATTTGAATAATATATATTTTTAAGGAAGTATTAAATTTTATTTTAATAATACCACCAAAAAAATCATGTTTTATTGGAAATTTTGGAATATAATTTTGTTCGTTTTTATAGCTAGGTTACTTATTGTGGTGTATAGAATATAGGGAAGGGGGTCCTTTTTATAATGGTGGGACATGCCAAATTTGGAAATACTAAAAATATTAACATATAATTAATGTATTTATCAAGTATAATTCTTAAAATTTTCCATAAAGTTGAATAATAATATTATATGGTGTAAATATCACTATAAAATTAAATTTATATATGGTTTGGAGTCATTATAAACTATATGTTTTTGTTTAGCCCCTTTATTAACCATTTTTAACCTTAACTATGGTAATATTTATTTCAAATCTAAAGGATTATAATTTTTCTTATATTTATAAAATTAAATCATAAATGGAAAAGGGATAACATTGATTACCTTATCTTATCCCCCTTAGATTAGTTTAATATTTGTGTGGTGTATAAATAATTATTAAAATTTTATTTTCATAAAATATCATTAATGAAAATTTTGATATTATTCATTCATTTGACAATAGATACATCATAAATAATGTAGAATTAATATTTTAACCATTAACACATCCCTAATAAAATATATTTATTTAAAAATAAATGGAACCCATTAATCATCCAAATTGTTTTACTTATTAATTTTTTTAAAAATCATTTATTTTATATTTCTTTTAATTGAATAAAATTAATATTGGCATCGTGTAATTATTTAATGTATTTATAAAACAATTAAAATTTTGAAAATAAATAAATGTATCAAATAAATTATAGAGAAAATAATTATTTATAATTGATCTTGTCCTATTTTTAGTATTTTAAAATTTTATGGTATTATGTTAAGATAGTGACATTTTGAATTTATTTATCTCATAAAATAATATTAAGATCATAATCTAATAAATATTAAAACAATGTGGTAATATATTATATAATTGGATTAAAATGTTTGAACTAAAATCATAAAAATGTATAAAAGAAAGTTATATGGAAATTTTAAAGCCATATCCTGAGGTTTTAACCTTATTTTACCTGTTTTACTCTTATTGGGGTGATAATATATTTTATAAGGTTATTATTCATAATGAGAAAATATAGAAGGGAAACATTTAAAAAACATCGTGGTCCTAATTTTAAATATTTAATCCATATTTCAAGATTCAATATCTAAGAGGGGATGAATCTATTTTAATAAAAATGCATAAAATGCAATGAAAAGAAATTTTCAAAAAAATCGTTTTAAAACAAAAAAATTGACATATATGGATGTTTTTAATACTGAAAATTTAAATGGAAGGAATTAGATTATTATAAATAAAATCAATAATATATTCTTTTAAAAACAAAAATATAATTGTATCATTAAATTCCTTGTAATAATAAATGAGAGTATTTCAAAAAATTGCATATTTCATTATTCATTGAAAAATAATCAATCCAGAAAAGTCTAAAAACATATCCCAAAATTAATTTCGATATGTTGATTTTATAAAATGTGTTGATTTTATTAAATAATTTTTTTAATGTGTTAAAAATTTATTTTAATTTAAATGATCAAAATTGAGAAAAACATTTTTGATGAAACTGCATTTTAAAATAATAAAATGGCTTCATAGTAAAATTGAATGAGAATTTACTAATAATTCAACAATGTATTTTTTTGATTTGCTCCCTTATACATATGTTTTAAATTATTGTCAATCGAATTCATACATTCTAATTAAATGTACAGGTTGCAACATTTAAATAATTATATTTTAATAATATATCTGAATTCACTTAAATATTACTGTTGAGTGTTAAAAGATCTATTGGACCCTTCAAATTATTTAAAGAAAAATATATTTCAAAAAATTGGGATTCTAATTTCTACCCCCATATATAAATATTTTCATCTAAATTTTAACATGGTCATGAAATTTTATACAACTATTGAAAACCCCCATTTTATAGAGAGATATTAAAACATATTTTGAAAAGGGAATGTGGGAAACAAAATTATTACCGGTAATACCACATATCCGACTTCTCTTATGGTTAGAACATTAATTTAAAGTTAAAATATAGACATTTAAGATAATAATAACATCTAAAGACTAATATAGAGTGATATATAACATGGTCATGAGATAGTTAATGACCACAATACCATAAATAAGTGAGGAGAGAAAAGGCTAACAATGTATGAGAAATGAAGGTAAAAGAATAAATATTTTTCCATATCATTTTCCTATATTATTTTACACCTTATATACCAATTTCTAAATCCAAAATGAAAAATAAATCCAAAATTCATTATTATTTCAAACCTGAACATAAGTATAACAGCCTGGTTTGCAACTATAGAATAGCTTTTCATCTTAATATAAACATCTTGATAACCAAACTAAGTCTAGTTGTATTGATTGATAATTATTTACTTGGAGTGAAAATGATGGTTAATTATCCCTAAAATGAGTTCCAAGATCTAGAATAAAATAATTCATGAGTGTTGGAGGCCTATTATTAAATCTTAGTTGATTTCAACTTTATTTTTTGTAATTTCATAAGCTTGGCCTTATCCCCATGGATTCATATGTTTTATGTTCTCTATAAACATAAGAAATTGGTTTGAATAATTCAAAATCTCTTTACATAAAAAACGTTGGATAAAAGTGGTCTCTTTATTTTTCTTACATTCAAGAGCCTTCTGACCCCTTTCTTCGCACTTGAATCAAACTCATGTTCCTGATTAGAAAATACGTGGGTGTTTCATTCAATAATTATCTGATGTTGGTTGTTTGATAATTAAATTAATTTCCTTAAATACATTTATTTTATCATGGCATTCACCTATCCTATTTTATATTTATTTCATTTGAAAATATAATAATTGGACAATTATTTCATTACTCTGATGAAATATGAAACTATATCATCATATGATGAAAATTATTAGATTCTTGTTTTTTCAGAGGCTTATATTAATCCCATTAATGATATAATAAATAACACTTCCTACATTACATATATAGTTCATTTAATGGACTACTAATCTTGAATAGATTACCCCATACACATCAACAATTTTTTCTTCTTTATGTCTTATATTGAGGAATGTCTTTCACATATCAGCTCACTAGTGATTGGGAAGGTATTAATAAATTAATATCACATTAAATGTTCTATATTACACTATTTCTATTTCATCAACATCCTTGGTGTTCAAGATCAATGCCCACTATTGTTCGTTATCACCTTTCAAATAATAAACTACCAGAAAAAACAATTTTCATTCATTATATCCAAAAAAAATTAATATTTATTTGAGGGACATAATCTATTGTTCAATACCATATGGGTTAGTATTTATATTAAAATATGGATTCTTCTATCATATGAATCGATCCAATATAGGTGAATAATATTGTGTATCAATTTTTTTTCTTTACAGGAATGGTTATTCATCATTACCCAAGTCAAATCCTCTGATATGGCCATGTTATACTCAATTCCAACCCAATCAATATTGGATTTCACAGAAGAGAAATCCTATATTGACTATTTTTGTTGATTTCTTTTCTTCCATTAGGATTCATCACTAAATAATGGATCTCACTAAGTTTCATCCTAATTACCATGAATATAGAAAAATAATATTGATATATATATTTGTTTTAGGTTATTAATTAATATAAGGTGATATCATAATTCTTATATTTATAATGCAAATTTAAAATGTTGTTCTTAATGTTTATTTTAAAATTTGTCTAATCCTAACTCTAAAGACCCCGATCCTTGTAGCATTGAGTCATCGATTACTTAATTACTCTATCACTAGATACAAGTGATCACATCCCAAAAGAAAAATAGTTTCGTATTCTTGGTAAGATAGATATATATATAATTCCTATATTATATTGGAAATATAAAAAAATATCACTAAAACACTCTTTCATCCTTTATATCATTCATAGTATCCTTCTTCATATCCCATAGAATGGGAGAAAAATTGGTGAGATCATATGATCAGTATGGTTTACATATAACAGAATCCATCATTGGGAAATAAAAAATAATCAACATTGAAGATGTGATAATAAAAACACATTTAATTTAATCATTAACATGAGTTCAATGAGAATTCATGGATAATATAAATATAGTAAACACATTAATAATGAAATGTTTATTCTTTATAAAGTATATACATATTTATAGACATTTAAGATCAAGGAATCTCATCCCAAAAACATAAAGCATACTATTAAATCCCCTCTAACAACTAATTATCATTATTAAAATTTCTATCAACCATGAAATTAGAATTATTTTAAGGCCCCTCAACTAGGACATTATAATTATATGGGATTCCACACACAAAATACCAAACCATTACAACATGATATTATAGACACATCCAATACATTATGCCAACCTATATTGTCTCACAATACCTATTCATGAATCCATGATTTATCTATAACCTTTATCCACTCATCACGTTCCCATTAAATGAATTAATTATATTTTTAATGGTCAATAAAATTCATTATAATAATCCCATATAATTCAAAATTATCCGTATTGACTCAAAAATATAGAACATTAGTACATAATCTTCATAAATAATAAAAATAAATAATAAATATGGTATCATTAGATAATATCCCTAATAATGTAAATGGGTGTCTTCATTGTTGATAATTCCTCTAAAATATCACTGCAAAATTTATTGAGGAATATAATCATTTCAAATCGAAATAACTTATTAAAATATAAAAATTTCCCAAATATTAGAGAAAGAATTTTATTTTTTATAAAACTTTGGAATCATATAAAGGAAGCATATAATCATTGAGAAATCATGATGGAGGTAAATTATATTCATTTCGTTTATGATAACACAAATATTCCATTATAATTTTCTTGAAAAGAAAAAATTACCTCATTTGGAAATTGACAATAATATTCTATTTAAAATATTTTGTAAAATTTTAATCATGGGTAAACATGATTTTATATAATAAATGTTAAATATTATGAAAATTGTTTGAAATATATTTTGATAACACAAACATAGAAGAAAAATATTCCTGACTAAATAGACAATAAGGTATGTTTTCCTTTAAAAGATTTTATTGATTTTTTATCTACCCAATATTGAAAATTGGGTTATTAGATAAAATATTAACAAATAACCATATTAGAATAATATAAAATGTATTTATCATATATGTTCCATTTTATTTTCATGAATATTAATTAAAATAGAAATGATTCATAATTAAAATGAGATTATAAGTGTTATCCATTACCACTTTTGTATCTTTTGAATCATAACAACCATGAAAGAAATAACTTCAAATGAAACATTAAATACAATAATTATAAACTGGATATTGATGTAATATATAAAAGGTATAATATATACACCACAAGAAATAAATATCTTTTGAACAAGGAATATTCCACATGGAAAAAATAGTGAGATGAGAAAACCCTTATATCAGATCTGACTTGCATGGTAAGCCCTTTTACACTGTCCTTCATCAGTCGGCTTCCTTAAGATCCATTCTTAAGGACACTTGAAATGGTATTTTAAGAATACAATAACACCTGCACAATGTTTATGAATTTTGAGAACATAGTTGTGTAGGTTTTACATATCTAGGTCACTCAAAGTGGCATAATGAATAGAGGGATGAGAGATCCCTTTATATGGGTGGGAAATGACACACATGGAATTACTGAAATATTTAAACATAGTTAACTTCCTTCTCAAGTATGATTCTTATAAATTGCCATAAATTCAATGAAATAGTGTTTATGGCTAAAATATCACCATTTAATTCAATTTACATTGTTTTTACTGTCATTTTAAACGTTATCATTAGTTTAATCACTTCGTTAACCATTATTGTCCTTCACCATGGTGATAACTAATTCTGTATGAAATGGTTAGAATTTTACTTATAAGGTGAAATTTGGATCATAAATTTAAACTGATGAAAATTTAGACAATATATTATACCCATTATCCAATTTCATTTTTTTGTAATTTTTCAATTATCAAATAACATATTATTTTCATAAAATATCATTATATTCATTTTTGAATATAATCATTTAATTTGACTTTAAACAAATCTTGAATAATATTTACCATTAATATAATCCCATAGAAAATCCATAATATATTATATTTAGCATAAAATATAAATATAACCCATCAATTCAACCAAATTTTGTTATATTTATTTTTTTTAAAATAATTTATTTTGTATGTTTATTAATTGAATAAATGTTGTTCTCACGATGGATATGCATTTAATGAAATTATTCCTTCACTAAAATTTACAAATAAAAACAAGATAAAAAATATTTATTTATCTTTCAAATAATCATTTAGAACAAAACATCCCCTCTTTTTATCCTAATTTAAAAATATAGAGATATTATAGTCAACAGGGTAACATTTTGTACTTATTCTTTTCCTAAAATAATATAATGATAATAATAAAATATAAATATAACCAAGTTTCAATAAATTCTAGAAAAATATATAAATAGATGAAATATACTTATCAAATATTCTAATCTATTGTTTTATTGAAATTTTATAGCCTTATCCAAAGGTTTTAACCCTATTTTACCCGTATTACCCTTAACGAGGTGACAAATATTTATTAAAGTTATTATTCATAATGAGAAAAAACTAAAACCAAAATATTAAATAAAATTATTCATAGATTTATATGTATTTAATACATTTTTCTATAAAAAATATCTATATATTTCATAAATAAATTTTAAAATAATTTTTTAAAACACAATGGAAAAATATTTATCGAAAAAAGTGTTCTTAATCATTAAATTTAACATAAATATAAATCATGAATATTACTATTTAAAATGGAATTAATTATATTATTATAAATATAAATAGATATAATATCACTTTAATAAAAATTCCAAAATATAATGTTACTTTTAAATTATATGATCTAATAAATAATGGCATTTGACAATTCATTACTTTTCACTATTCCCTGAAAAATCAATCATTTCAAAAAAAATCGAAAAATTTTCATTCTGTTAAAACTTATGTGAATATTTCAAAATATATTTTAATTTTATAAAATAAAATTAAAAATGGTACAAAATAATTACAATTTACACAAATAAAATAAAAGAAAATTGTTTTTTCAGAAAATGATTTTTTATAGTAAAAAATAACTCCACTAAAAATTGAGTGAGAATTTCATAAGAATTAATAAATAATATTTTATTATTTTTGGACCATTTTAAGTATAATTTATAATTATTTAACTCATAGTCATGCATGAAAAATTAACATCTTGGTTATCACATTTAAATAATAATATTTTTATAATATATATCAATTCATAAAATGATCGGTGTTCCTTGTTCAGAATGATAGTAAACACACTAGATTATTTATGCATAAATATATCTAAAATATCATGGTGTTATAAAACAATTTAATATAATAATATCACTATTTATTTATAACCTAATTTTTGAGAAAATAAATCAGTATCCAATGCATAGGGTAATGATTTATTCTTGGGAGAAAAGATGTTGGAATTAACATGTGAATTTATTATATTAAAAGTTGTTGGGATAAACAAGGTATGTTATTGAATAATGTTTTATTTTAATTAACTGGTGATTTTCTTCCTTTTTGGGTTATTTAAATTAAATGGTGATGTTATTCTATCATGGGTTATTTTAATTTACTTGTGAAGTTATTCCACTAGAGATGACTATGAAAGATAATGGGTGTTATGAATATAATGTTCTAAGAAACCTTTATATATTCTCTATATCAATTATACATTATTAGGATTTGGATTTATTAAATTATTTGATCAAATAAGTTGATTTCATATTTAAAAATAAGTTTATAATCATCTCTAAGCTTAAGGTTTTTTAGGGGTTCTTATGTTTTTAAATGGTATAAAACATTTCGTTTCATTTATACCCCTTAGAGATATTTATATTTCCAGCCATTGTTTTACAATAAATTTCATATGAATTTCGGATGAGTAGGAATGATTATGAATCCAATTTTCAATTCTAATATTTTACACTTGAACAAAGAAAGTGTATCATTTAAAGAGTCTAATAATTCTCAAAAAACCTAAATGAAAAAGGTATTAGGTTTGTTATTGATGAAGTATTTTCAATAAATCATAGAAAAATAGGATGATTTTTTTCACACATCGTATACATTTGGTATATGAAATAATTTAATTGAATTCTTATGAAAATATGAAAACAAACATGTCTATAAGAGTTTGAATGGTGTGATAGATTGTAAACACTGATTTTTTTTAGATAGAGACTAATATTCATGTACAAAGTAAATTATAAACTAAATTCATATACCAAAAGTTTCTTACTCCGGATAGGAATAAATTACTTCTTAATTCTAACTCCTAATACAAATGAACTATAATTAACTTCTTCATTAAATGTCATAACATAGTATAATCCCATGTCAAGAAAAAATACAACCAAACAAATTAACATAAATACAATGAATCTGGTTAGATTCTTGTATACTAATTTTTGGGATGTAGATCATAAAATTTAACTAAATCTTATTCACATTCATAATATTACATTTATATATGTTAAAAGCAAATAATTATAGTAAATAAATTTAAACATCATAAATTTATACAAGGGATATACATTTATTAACAATTAAAAGAATACTTTTAAATTTATCAATATATTTTATAATTTCAATAATTATATAAATACTATACATTTATATTTATTTCCAATTTGAAATTATTTAAATTGTGTTTTTATATTGAATTTACATAAATATATAATATTTTTTGTATAAAAATTTTATATATCATTTTTATTATATAATCATTTTACATAATCAAAATTATGATATATTTAATATTATTTTAATAGTGATCATATGAATTATCAAATCCCATTTTAGATAGGTTTCAAATAAATTATTAAATAAGGAATTTAATTTTAATATTTAAAATAAACAATTATGAATAATTCTTAATTCAATTGATACTCTTTTATATTTTTCCTAAATTTTGTAATATATAAGGACATTAAAAACCTCTTTATAATTTCTATATAAACACTCTATTTCAAAAGAATAATTTAAACCATAAAAATCCAAATTATATAATTTTTAAAATTATTATTTCTATATTTATTTTTCAAATGTTTCATAAACATTTAATAATCATTTATAAACAATTTACAATTTTTTAATTTTTTAATGTGAATATATTAAATAAGAAATTATGAATAATTCATAATTCAATATATAATCTATTGTATTTTTCATAATTTTTTTAATATATAAGAACGTTAAAAATCACCCTATAATTTCTATATATACACTCTATATCTTAAAAATAAGTCAGGAAAAAAAAATCGAAGGTATCTATTTTCAAAATTAGATTTTGATTATATTTGATTATTAAAGAATTCATAAACATTTATTTATTATTTAAAAATAATTTAACATTAATTAATTTATTGTATTTATTATTTAAAAAAGACAATTATGAATAATTCATATTTCAATCGATACTGTGTTATATTTTTACTATTTTTTATAATATATAAGCCCATTAAAAATCACCATAAAATTTCAATATAAAAACTCTACATCATAATAATAAGTCACACCATAAAAATAAAATGTGTTTAATAATAAATTTAATATTATTTATATTTAATTTTTTAATGTTTCATTAAGATTTAATAAATAATTTTAAGCACTTTACAATTAATTAATTTATAAAAAAAATTTAAATTAAACAAGTACCCCAAAATAACATTTTCCATAACTTTTAAATATTTTATAAATTATATAATTGAAGTCAAAATTTAATGTTCTTAAAATAATTTTTCCACTGTATTACATTCCAAGTTATACATTATATCATAATCCATGATTTAGTTCAAAAGTGAAATCAGGTTTTCTGATTGGTTCACAACAAACTATGACAGATAAAACAAGAATTATCAATCATAGTATCTAATTTCATAATCAATTATAATCTGCTATTTAAACCATCAATTCATATGAATTGTATTCTATGATAGGAATAAATATCAATAAAGTGACCCAATGCTCTGTTTTTCAACACAGAACTAAGTGACAATTTAAAATATAACTCTCCATATCATACATTGTGATAAGTAAAAACAAAGGTATTATCATTGGATCACACATTATAATAACGCATATCTCGTGGGATGGTCCAACCCTAAATTATATTGTCACATATCACAAGAAAATCCATAGTTCAAAATCTATACCATGTTTTTGTGAGATCGAATATGATATTCATTTCATAGAGAAACAATTATGTAGTAGATTATAATATATAAAAAATATACATTCATCCCTATTTAAGAAATGATTTCATGAATTATTTGATGAATGGAATGATTATGTAACGTCCCGACCCGACTTACCACTAAGCTGATAGCCAGTCCGGTTGGCCACATGGCCACAAGCGCATTCCCCCAAATGCTAGTGGCTTCTGACTTGTAGCGAGGGCCTTGGGTGTTGTAGTGGAGAAATTATTCCCTCATTGGAAGAGTGTAACACATCAGAATAAATATCAATAAATAGCTGAAGTAGTAAAAAACATGAAACTGAAACAAAACAGCATGAGTCTGATAGAAAAATATCAATGTCACAAACCATGTAAATGATAATGCAACATGTTATATCTTTTAAGAATACATCTAAAATATGATACACTGAAATCAGATACAAATAAAATATGAGCACAGATATATAAATAAAACTCAGAAGCATCGCAATCCTTGGCTTGGTCCCATGATCATCTTGTCCTAAGAAGAAATCAAGTACTTGTATAAGGATGATTTCTCTTATATACACCTATAATCATATAATCTATTTATTCCTAAACGAATTACCCAAATATTGTGTGAGAATAATCCCTGAAGAAAACCACAAAATATCATTTCCTAACAGAAAATGAATATATTAAATTTTAGTAAAGGAAAATAGAATCTATAAATTGCTCAAATAAACTTTCAATAAAATCTATTTATGTTTTTAGAAGTTCAATTTCATTTAAGTACAACTTTATTTTGATATGGTCTTAGTCTAACAATCCCCCATATATAACTAAACACACCATATGTCTTAAAATATCGTCTCGATAAATAAGTGAATATGAAATCAAAACTTGTGCTTTGGCTTGGAAGACACGTTATAAGTTATTCCACTTCATTTTACATGTTCCGTTAACATTACTAAGGACTCGAAGACCATCCTAAAACCGTCAACTCTCCATACCAAAGTAACTTTCAACTCATGACATAAACAATTTCATTTAATCATATCAACATTTCATCATTTCATCATTTCATCATTTCTATAGTTTCTAATAGAGCCCATCCTAGGAATCCCTCAATGGATCCAATGATCTCTAGTCATTTAAAAATAAGACACTATGAGGCCAACCACCCAAATGGTGGCTCATGTTTGGCCTTTATGTAATTAACCACTTGAGTCCAACCATCACCTTTTAAATGACACAATGGTACACCCAAGGTAAACAATATGTAATTAGACACATCAGCCTGACCTTGTCTTTTAACTGAGACATTGTCTCACCCATTAGTAAATTCATCTTTTAATCATTTTACATTTCATTTCAAAAGTGACACTTGTGAATTAAAATATCACAGGTCTTTAAACATAGAAACTCATGAGGGAAATTTACATAGCGGTAAACATAAGAAAATTAAACTATTGCATGGTTTTAACAATAACAACTCACGTGGGAATTTTAGATAAAAATAAATAATTCTAATCAACCCCCAAAAAGGAAAACATTAACTTGAATCAAATGAATTCTTTACAAATATCTAAAAATGGAAAACACATCCATGGGGTGTCCCTAAATCAAATGATTTAGAAATCACAGGCTTCAATTTCATATCACCATAAACATTATCATCATTAGGAATCAGTTGGTCTCAATTAAATAGAAAAACATTACCCTAAGATGTTCTCATACCATTTTCTCACATATTATAAAAACTTTTTTTAACAATAGGCACAGACCACATACCTAGATGTCGTGTGAGCGATATAAACCTAAGAAGGCCCTTGAATAATTCTATAATGGCATAGATCAATGCAAAGGGGTAAATTATTCCACCTTGAATAACTTCCTCCAAAATAGAAGTCATCATGAACGAATAAAGGAGAAAAGAGCTCTTACTGAGAGGAATCCAACAAGGTTGACAACACATGAATCGGGTTACGTACGATGAAACGGGAGGAGGAAATGTTCTTGTAGCTCATTCTCTTCACTCAACAGGTCTCATGTCTAGAAGAAGTGAAAACAATTCTCCTACCCATTTTAATATTTTTTTAGTAGTACGGATCGTGTAATTCCATATACACGGTATGCATATCATTTTTATGTTCATAAAATTCGTCGAACTACATTATGGGTCCTCCACCAACCGGTCAACATGACCACACAGCATGTACTTAGGTGTACATAATTTTTATTGGATTTTTCTTCTCTCCCAGGACAACATAATAACACCTCTTTTATCCCTATCCTACACAGCCAGACCACACGGTGTGTAAATAACATTACACAGTGTTTTCTACAAGAGTTCTCCTTTATTAGAGTTGCATTTGATCTTCTGTTTCTCACATTGGATTCACAATGGTATGTACTTGACTCCTTTTGATCAATTCTTCTTCTCTATTTATCAAAAACTATTTATCAAGTTGTGACCATTTTATCCTATTTCTCAGATCTACTATGATACAAAATAAATAATAGGAAAATACTAGAGGAGGAGAGTTGTGCATGCCTAGGATTCTCATGTCATCCATATTTCCTCATCATATAGGTTCATTTAAGTACATTTAATTGCTTGATATGCCTATGATGGTTGAATGATGTTGTGAAAGTTATCTTGATCATTTATTAATTTTGGAAATGATTGAGTTATTTTATGTCTCAATTCATGAGCTGTATTGGCCCACGTGGCTTTGGATGAGTAATTTACTAAGTCAATCCATTACCTTATAAATAAATGGGTGTTGTTTTATTTGATAATGTTTATGGGAACTGATTTAAGGGAACTGGATATCCATTATAAAGTGAGATATGACACTTAAAAAATGGATGTACATACTTCTCCCTCAGTTTCATGTTTATGATTGGTAAAGTAGTGAACCTATTAATTAAATGTAAAGGGAAATAGAACATACCCTAGAGCATTTATTGACACCTAGCTATCTAGGTTGGTATTTGGGTTAGTATTCCTTGGGAACCATGTTTTTTATGTTCAAAATCAACTACTGACGCTATATTTCATCTTCAGATTGTTCTGAGGCATGTTCGTGGCAATTTTATACCAATTCTTCCTTGATGTACTCAAATAGAATGCAAGAAAGGTGTCAACAATCATGCTCAAAATGTGGTGGGACTTGAGCATATAGTCTTAAATATATTCATGATAATCATGTAACTGCCTACTATTATTGATCTGGTAATTGATTCCCATGTTAATGATAGTTTTCAAAATCTAATGCAGTCCATGCATAGTGCTCCATGAGTTGCCCCTACAATGGATGATCAGACTCACGAGTTCCAGTCACAACATTCTCCTACTTTCTCTAGGGATGGAGTTCCACAAACTTATAATACTTTGATAGAGTTTACCCTATCTATCACATAGCATCTATAGATGCATCTAGAGTAGAGGTTTAAATTTGATACTTACATGTTTCATGATTCAGGTAAGTAATGGTGGGATGTAATTACCTAGGTTGGTCATCATCTGTGCGTGTTATGGGTTGATTTCCAAACGCCATTCTAGGATCAATTCATTCCATAAATTCTAAGATCTAACATGGCAAGAGAGTTCATGAATCTCGAGCTGGGTTCTATGTTAGATATAGAGTATTCAGTGTATTTCACTGAGTTATAATTATTTTCACTTCTTCTAGCTAGTGATGAGATTTCACGTGCTAGCCAATTGGAGGATGGGATTGTGTACAACATATGTATGCAAATTAATATCATTATTCTTTCTACATTTTCTAAAATTGGTAATCCATCTATTTTCATTGGGAACCGACTAAGAGATGATAATAGGACTGAGCATAGAGGATCTGTGGCAGGTAGGTCAGTATTTTTCCTTGTGGAAAGAAACATTCCCTCAAGGTTTCCCATTAGGGCAGTGTCAACCATATTACCAATTTTGATAGCTCTATGGTGTGTCATCAATGTGGATTATGGGAGAATTTAAGGTATTAGGGTGATAGAGACCAACTAGAGTGTCGAGATTTTAGTCATATTTGGAATATATAGTGATTCTTCAAGACCTTTCCACCGGCTTTGAAAGGAAAATGATCTATTCTAGAACTACCTTTAGAAGCGGGTTTTTTGTGCCACATTAGGAGGGGAGTTGGAATAGGACTGACATGATATGACAAGGAGGGGGTGATGACCATCATATCCAAACCACTAATCACCAGTAGTCCCAACAGAGGTATTATGATCATGGTACTCCAATAGCTACATAGTGTCATGGATCAAGACAATTTCATGCACTACATCTGATACCAGAGGATCAGGCTATGGGGCCATCTACAATATGATATACTATTCTAGTGGAGTCTAAAATATAATCTCATTTATTTTATATAGGTTCTTAGAAATATTTTATGTCTATATCTATCATGGAATGTCTCGGAATGAAGATTCAATATTGCTATGGTGAAATTACCCTAGATACACCATTAGGAGTGAAGTATGAGGGCCAATGCCAATGTAGGGAATATCCCCTTGAGGTAGGAAGTTACCCTTTATTATGGAACCTCATTGGCTTCACAATGATAGGCTTCTATGTAATTCATAGGATTGGATAGTTGGCTCAATATGATGCTTTTTTATACTTCCATCTCCATAGTGTAACTCTTGAATCACCAAAAGGCAGCAAATATATAAATAGGTGAGTGGGAAGTCCATGCTAGTAGAGTGGGACTAGTGAATTAGGGTCTTGGTGGATTGATCACACAGATTCCAAATCTATTCATGGAGTATTAGGGTTTACAAAAATCTGATTTCATTCTAGTTGATGAACATTTTAAGGATGCATTTTAGGAATTTTTTTGGGCTTACCTCTTGAGAGATAGGTAGAGTTTACAATGTAGCTTGTTCTAAGAACAACCCTAGTGTCCATTCCTCTATATAGGATAGAACCTACAGATATTTAGGATCTAAAGTAGATGTCAAGGGATTTAGTGGCCAAAGGATAAATATGGACTCATATATCCTCTTGGAATTCACCCATGATATTCTCCAAGAAGGCAGATGGAAACTTACATCTACGCGTGGATTATAGATTGTTGAACTAGCTTACAGTCAAGAACTAGTGTCCACTACCACGAATAGATGATCTTGTAGACCATATCCAATTAGATAGGGACTTCTCTATGATCAGCCTATGATCGAGATATCATCAAGTGTGAGTTAGGTCATTCAACATACCATTTATAGTGTTCTATAACAGTTATGGTCTATATGAGTGCCTTGTTATGTTGTTCGGTATTACAAAGGAGCCTGCATTTTCACGGATCTAATGAATAGGGTGTTCCAACCATATTTAGATTATTTTGTTTTGGTCTTTTTGGAAAACATCTTGTTGTATTATTATACTCATATCGACCATGAAAATCAACATGATATCGTTATGAGTACACTGAGAGAGCATCATATTTATGCCAATCATGATAAGTGCCACTTCTAGATCTAAAAATTTCACTTCTTGGGTCATATCATATTAGAATCATGGGTCTCTATTGACCCATAAAATTTTTTTATGTAGTTTCCTGGGAGTAACCCAAGAATGTGTTTGATATACAGAGTTTCTCGAGACATGATGAATATTATAAGAGTTTCATAAAAGAATTATCATGTATTTTTTCATCTCTAACTGGACTTATTAAGAAGGGAATTAACATCCAGGGGTCCTTAATGAGTGATAAATCCGTTCAAGATCTGAATGGGAGGCTTGTATCAACACACATTCTAATTCTACCAAAGCCTGTCAGAGGTTATACCATCTTTTGAGATGCATCAGGCATCAGGCTAGGAGAACTGATGATGTGTGAGGATATAGTTGTTGAATATATATATTTTATATTAAGGCCTCAGGAGATAAATTACCCAATACACGACATTTAGCTAGTAGTAGTTGTCAATGAGATACATTTCTAGAGACACTATCTATTATGAGAGCACATTTTGGTGTACAAAAACCACAAGAACCTCATATATATCATTAAATAGTGTGGAATACACCTCAGATCATAGATATGGGTCGAATATAAAAATCATTTGAATATGAGATAGCCTGTATGCCTATGAAGGGAAATGTAGTTGAAAAAGTTATAAGTCGGAAAACTGAACCACATTCCATAAGGGAAGCCAACGATGAATGGAAGTTAATGGAACTCTTATCTAAGTTGCATATGGAGTTTCATGATATTCAAAAGCATTATTACCTCTCATCTTTGACAATTACCTCTTATCTTCTTCTGAAGGTGAAGGGTAGACAATTTTCATATCCTATGGTCTTGGTTCTCCATGAGAGTATATTAGGAGACGACCTGCCACTAGTTTTTTTTGTAGACAGAGATGAAATCCTATATATACATGGGTGTGTTTGGGTTCCTCTATATATGGGAGGGTATTTGATGCAAGAGTCCCATGATTTCAATGGGAATCTCATCCATGAATCTCCAATATATATATCGATATGTGATTCCAATATTTGTGGCTTAGGATGAAATGTCAAATAACAGGATTCATCCATTGGTGTTCGATCTATCTACATGTGATGGTGGAACACCAATGACCTATAGGATTATTATAGAAACTTCCATTAATGGAATAGAATTGGGATGATGTTTCTGCACATTTTTTGTTCATGTTACGTAGTCCAACTAGAGGTAGTGACGCAGTATGGGATTTCATTGACTGAATAAATAAATCCAACCATTTCATTCCTATTTTGGAGAATTTCTCAGTCGAAGAGATAGGAATAATGTATGTCTATGAGATCATATAACTACTCGGAGTCCCACACACTATCATTTCAAATAGGGATTCTCGTTTCACATCATGGTTATAGCAAGAATTGCATAAGTCTATGGGAATATTGGTACATCTACGAATAGCATTTCACCCTCAGACCTATGGAAAATCAATATTGATAATAAAAGTTATAGAGGATACTCTCTGAGAATGTGTCCATTTTTTCAGTGGTTTTTGGAAGTATAATATCCCTCTTCTCATTATTTTATATAATAATAGTACCTATGCGACAATTTAGAAGGTTCCTTTTGAGGAATTATAGGGTATGCAATGATGTTCACCCATGTGGTGACTAGAGGTAGGTGAGGCAGCACTACTAGGTGCTTGTCTCATTCAAGTGACTTCATAGTTGGTTTAGATGATCAAAAAGCATATGAACACTACTCAGTCTTGATAGAAATATTCTTCCAAATGTCGTTGATGACATATGGAGTTTGAGGTCAGGGATCATGTTATCCTATAGGTATCACCCAAGATAGGGAATATATGGCTATGGAAGTGATGGAAGCTGTTGTGTCATTGTGTAGGGCCATGTTAGATTCTAGAGATAGTTGGGATAGTATTCTATCAGATTCTATTACCTTAGAGGTAATCTACCATGCGCAACATAATACTTTCTTCATAGATTCACAATTACTATGTTGACCCACCTCACACATTTGATCCTGTGGAAGTTGAGTTAGATGTCAATGCTACATTAGAGCAGTGTATAGTATGAATCATTGACCAAACCACAATGTCTCTCTGAGGATTGTATATCCCTTGATTACAACGGTTATGGAAGCCCAACCACATGAATGATAAGACTTCAAAGTGGGGGGCTTACATACATGCCCAGTGGCCAGAGTTGTTCTCAGATTTTGTAGCACCCCCCTAGGAACGTGAAATATGGGATGAGTTGTTTTATGTGGGGATGAATATAAGAACCTGATTATTCAATTAGGCATAGAACCTTTTATTTTGTACCAATCATGGATGATTTTTGAGGTAGAAAAGGTCAAAGGGAGTTCAGGGCTTGTTCGAATCCCGAAACCCATATTTTAGGGTAATTTGGGCCATTCACATTGTTAAAATAAACCATGTTGGTAGGGTTCATGGTTATATGAAACCATATATATGGTATTCATTTTCAGGCAGAGCTATCTCGCATAGTTGTTGCATGGTTTCCCTAACCATATGGACTAATCATGAGAGTTCCCCATTTTCTTTAGTACTCATGCATGATTTGCACACAGTTTTCTAAACCATGTTAAAAAAAATGCACATGCTAATTTCTGGTTAAAATGACCATTTTTTTTATTGATCTAATTAAACCATCATTCTTCCCAAATCCTAATTCTTGTGGGAAATGCCTCCTTTCCTCTCCTTTTAGTTTATTTGGAAGGCCTAATCATGGGATCAAGAGAAATCATTCATCTGAGATCCTTTGGAAATTATATTTTTCATATTAGATGTGCAACGGTATGTACTCATGTACATTTGAGAAGTTTTTCTTCTCTCTTTCTCTCAAGCTAGTTGTTGAGATGTGAATGTTTTTACCTTTTTTAAGATCTATTTAGATCTGAGAAAAATCATAGGCTAATACTGGTGGAGGAGAGTCATTAAAGCCTAAGGTGGGTGTTCTATAACTCGTCCATAAATTTTTTGATTTTGTAATTGTTATGTAGGCCCCACCAATTTCATCAAGTTCCATTTATGGAATTTATATTTCAATTTTATAATCATTATAACCACATTATTATTCTCTTTCGAAATATGTTATTAATTTTTATTGGTTAAGACTATAACTCCATCCACACCATGTAGGTTGATTTGATATAATTTTCATTTTGGTGTTTTCATACATTTGAGAAACTATTTAGGTGTACCTTGAATTGTCCCTTGTATGGATAAGCATTTTTCTACTAAATGTCTTGATTTAAAATTTTAATTTCATAATGGAATGTACCATGTACTCTCACCACCTGACCAACAAAAGTTTAGTGCCTCAAATTGATAAATCAATGAAAAAATGAAATTATCATGTATACTAAGTACATGACTTGGTCGAATTAAATGTAACTGAATAATATGTTTTATTTTCTATTCCATGTTAAAGGAAGGTAGTAGAGTGAACCTTAATTATTAAAAATTTCTTAAATGGATATAACTGAATGGTTGCATTATACATGTCCATGTCTCACTAATGAAAGGAAATTATTGATCCAAATGGTATTATTGACAAGCTATGAATTGATTGAATAGGTGAATATTACTTGGCCATAAGAAACTCATGAAAGGAAAGGATCAAACCTAATGAAGTATTATATGACATAATTTTCTAATTGATGTGGCCTGAATTGTTCTCTCCTTGGATTCCATATGGAATGCCTTGAGCATTCAGGAACCACATTCTTATTCAAGGATTCACACTACTAGAAATGGTGGTTTTTCCAACGGATATATAACAACAGTTTGAAGAAACCGTTGGTATACTGTAAAAAATCCACATTTGCCAATAGTTTTCTCAAACAATTGGAAAATGTGTTATAATTGTTAATATTTCCCAATGGTTTTATAGAACCATTGGGAATGTCTCAGTTCATCTAACATATACCAACAGTTTTAATTAACCGTTGGTAAAGAGAGTCTTTCCCAATGGGTTTTAAAAACTGTTGGGAACGTTTTCCCACAAATACCCAATGCCCCAGCTCCCTGTACGCCCAACTGTAGACCTAATCCGGACCTCCTCCCAAAAACTTATCACACTCAAAACACCTCCCAGCCTAAGATCAATCTTCAATAAAACAAATTTTTATATCTACACTTCAAATTTGTAAGTGTTACCTTAGTTTTAGTGTTCTTCCACTTTTTATTTCATGTTTGATGTTTTGATTTCGGCTAAATTAGAATTAGTTATGTTGGAGTATGGAACCCATTGTTTATTTTTTCTTTTTTTGTTCTACACTTCATACATCCTAAATGGTCTGTTTAGTGGGGTTTGTTTAGTTCAGGGGTAAAGGGTTTGTTTTAGGTATTTGTTTAGTGGGGTAAAGGGTATGATTTATGTTTTATGGTTGTTTTATGTTTTTTGTTTAGTGGGGTTTTATATATTTTGGTTAGTGGGGTTCTATGTTTATTCTATTTTTAAATGGATAATGAATGATAGTTTGGCTTCTTTAATGAACAAAATTATTTTAAATAAAAATACCTGATGGGGGGATGCAGGAGGGGTAGGGAGATGTCCAAGTGTGGCCGTTGTCCACGTGTGTGTGGTTGTCCAGGTGGGGGTGGGTTGTCCAGGGGGGTAGGTTCGATCTAGGGGGGATATAGGGGTGTGGGAGAGGGGGTATGGGATTCCCAATGGTGGGGTGTGGGTTGTCCAGGTGGGTCAGAGAGGGGTGTCCATGTGGGGGAGGGGTGTGGGGTGTCAAGGGAGGGGTGGGCTTTCATGTGGGGGGTGGTTGTCCAGGTGGGGGCTATCTAAGTGGGGGGATGCAGGGTAGGGGGTGTGGGGTGTCCAGGGAGGTGGTGGACTATCCTAGGGGGGGATATCCAGGGGGGATGGGGTATGGGTTGTCCAAGGAGGGGGGAGGGGGTGTTGTCCAATGGGGAGATCTTCAGTGGGGGTGTGGGATGTCCAGGGGGTGGGTTGTCCCAAACACCTCATACCCCATGTACACCCCCACCCCTAGACCCCCCCCCCCCCCCCCGCGACCACATTGGACAGCCCTTCCAACCTCGTGGAAAGCCCTCCCAACCCCCTGGACACCCCGTATCCCCCAAGACAGCACCCCCCCCCCCCAAGTGGACAGTCTGCCCACCCCCTGGACACCACTGTTGAGCCCTCTGGAAGATTGTTGAATTCTTCCTATGATTGTTGTTTTAATAATCACAAATCATCGTTACTTAATCCGGTTGGATTTCTCATATACATAATCACAATCTCTTAGTGAATATGTTTTTATTGGTTCGATCATGTCTTTATCTGTGCTTGCTATTGATTTACAAGTATTCTAGAAGTCTTCTGGATCAAACAGACAGTTTGTGTTCTGTCAAGACAACGGTCGCACTGATCCACATCGAAGGACAACGGTCGCACCAATCCATATCAAAGGACAACGGTCGCACCGATCCATATCAAAGGACAACGGTCGCACCGATCCATATCAAAAGACAACTCTTTCACCAATGCGGATCAAATGAGTCACTGATCATGACACACCAATGTTGATCAAATGAGTCACTGATCATGACACACCGATGCGGATCAAATGAGTCACCGATCATGACACACCAATACCGATCAAATGAGTCATCGATCATGACAAAACGATGCTGATCATCAGAGTCACCGAAGATGTCTCACCGATGCTGATCAAATTAGTCACTGATCATGACACACCAATGCCGATCATCTGAGTCGCCGATCAGGACACACCGATGTCTAGCCACCGATGCTGATGCTGATGACCTACCGATCACTTGACTCACCAATAGTCATAAACAGCTGTTTGAATTTCATTATCATTATTTAATCTAACCAATGGTCATACTAGGAAAATTTTAATGCTCTTTGATTTATTTAATGAAGGTTGTTGGATTTCAGGGAACCGTACCTCATACCTGCAAAAAGAAATCATTTTTTTTTGCTAGAGCTTGTGCTATAAATACAAGAAGTCCATGTTGGTGAAAAAACACGACGAGACATATATGAGTACAAAGAGTGGTGTATGAGATATTTGTAGAAGACACAGAACCTCATACACACTCAAGATTACTCAAGAAGAGTTCTGTACATTCACGAGGAAATTAAAGAACTTCATCGACTACATTTTTTCACTATCTCGGAACCTGGATGCCAAGCAGACGACACTCTGTTTTTCATTCAAAAACCAGAAGAGGAATCAGAACCATATCTCATAAAACATAAGGAGTCCAAAGCTTCACTCCAATCACTAGATCCATTTCTAAAATCTACATCTATGCTCTGTGATTCATTATTTTACATTTTGAGAAGTGTGTGTTATCTACTGTATTTAACACACACACTGTCTCCTATACATTAACTGGAGGATCTGTAAATCCTCAGCAAAATCTTTACATCTTTCATTTCCCACAGTAATAGTGGTAGAGGTCGTGTATGACCTGGACAACTAGTTGATGTTGTTCTATTTCCCACGAATAACAGTGGTAGAGGACTTGGACCTGGACCGTTGTAAACTGTTGTGAACCCCGATCCAGGATGTGGATCAAATTTATATAAATTATTGAGAGGACTAAGTCTCATCATGAGAGTGAACCTCTTGGTTATATATGTTGTGCTATATCTTTCAAAGTTATTCTTTTTTATTCCGCTGCAAATTACTTGAAAACCAAAACTGTTTTAAATTCACTTTGATAATTAAACTCGCAAGGGTTTTATTAGTTGTCAATCAGTAAGTTATTTTCAAAAGGTAATCAACTCTTTTGTTTTGATTAACTGGGAAATAATCAATCCCTTGAGAACCCAACAGAACATTTACTTCGACATAAATTCACTATAGTTTAATTCAGTATTTTATTTGGGGTTTTTTAAGAAAAAGTTTTTAAAATAGAAATTTTACTTGGAACTCAATTCACCCCCACTTGAGTATCCACTCCGACCAACATTTGGTATCATAGGTTTCAAAATATTTTCTAAAGTACTCTATTTTTTCAACTGTGAATTTAGTTGTATTTTAAAGTTGTTAAAATTTATGTTATTTCTAAATTTTTATCAATTTAAAATAATTGCTTTAAGTAAGATATCATGGATAATAGACTTGAAGGTGTTGCTACCAATAGACCACCATGTTTCAATGGAAACAACTATGCTCAGTGGAAAATCAAGATGAAAATTCACTTAGAGAACATGGGTTTTGATATTTGGACTGCTATAGAATCAAAATATAAAATTCCTACTACTGTTAGAACTACTTGGAATGAAGCTACTAAGGCTGCCTAAAATAATAATTGCAAAGCTATGAATGCCTTGTATTGTGCTTTAGGAGTTGAAGAATTTAATAGAATATCTGCCTGTAAAACTGCTTATGAAATTTGGGATACCTTAGCTGTTTCTCATGAAGGAACAACTAATGTTAAGGAAATGTGATTGAATACTTATACAATTAAGTATGATAATTTTAAGATGAATCATGATGAACCCATTTCTGGCATGTATCTTAGGTTTATAGAAATTGTCAACACAATGGCTTCTCTGGGAAAGGATGTTCCATCAAAGAAACAAATTCTGAGAATTCTGAGATGTCTACCTGAAAGATGAAGAGGAACTTCTGCCACAATTAGAGAATCATGTGATATTGGTGAACTTCCATTCAAGGAACTAATTGGAATGCTGATGATGTATGAAGAATAACTCAAGGTTAACAAAGAAGAAGAAGATGAACATAGAAAAATTCTGTTGCTTTCAAATCTTTAACTTCAAAGAATAAGGATAAGGAGAAACTCCAAGATATTAATGAATGTTCAAGCTGTGAAGATAGTGAAAGTGCTTCTGATAGTGATGCTGAGATGGCTCACATTTCTAGAAGGTTTAAGAAGTTTTATAGGAAGAAGAAGTTTTTCAGAAAATCAAATTATAAGGGTAAGTATGACAACAAGGGTCATTGGAAAAAGGATTGGAAGAAATCTGACAAATCAGATGAAGTTGTCTGCTATGAGTGAAAAAGAAAGGGACACAAAAAAGCAGATTGTCTAAAGTTGAAGTACAAGAAGAGGTATGAATACAAGGAAAATATGTTTGAGAAATCCATGAAGGCTACTTGGAGTGCTTCTGAGGATAGCTCCACTGAATCTGTTGTTTCTGAAATTGAACACAGAAATAAGGAAAAATGTGTTTTATGACAAACACCTCTAAGGGAACCTTCTTAAAGAGCTCCTGTAGAAAGACTTGGTACTTGTATAGTGGATGTTCAAGACATATGTTAGGATACTTCTCATGCTTTAAAAGCTTATTCATGGTTGATGGAGGGTTCGTCACTTTTGGTGATAACTCAAAAGGAAAAATCATCGGCTTATGCCAAATTGGTAACACTGACTCAGTATTGATTTCCAAAGTATTATTTGTTCATGGACTGAAATATAATTTGTTAAGTATTTCTCAGTTATGTGATGATGGTTTTTATGTTAAATTTGAAAATGATTCTTCAATGTTTTTAATTCAAAAAATGTTTTAGTATTTTATTCTTTAAGAAATGAAAATGTTTATGATATTGATTTAAATTCCTTAGCTAAGCAGAATATTACTTGTTTAAATGATTTTCAAAAAGAGTCTTGGCTTTGGCACAGAAGATTAGGATACTGCAATGTACACTCATTTAGAAAACTTGCTAATAATTACTCAGTTAGAGACCTACCCAAACTTGAATTTCCAGCAGACAATGTTTGTAATCCCTGCCAAAAGGGAAAGCAACATATAGTTTCTTTTAAATCAAAGAAATATGTTTCAACTTCTCACACTCTCGAGTTGGTTCACATGGATTTATTTGGACGTTCCAGAGTTTCTAGTTTAAATGGGAAGCACTATGTCTATGTTCTTGTAGATGACTTTTCTAGATATACTTGGGTATATTTTCTAGCTCACAAAAGTGAATCTTGTTCTTTCTTTGTAAAATATTCCATGTTTTTAGAGAACCTTAGTGTACTTAAAATTAAAACCAAGAGAAGTGATCATTGCTGTGAGTTTGAAAATCATGAGTTTGTATCTTACTGCTTACACAGTGGATATAGTCACAATTTCTCTACCCCTAGGAAACCCAAATAGAATGGTGTAGTATAAAGGAGGAATAGAACCCTACAAGAAATTTCTATGACTATTCTTAATGAGTATGAGCTACATGTTTATTTTTGGTTTGAAGCTGTCAATACAGATTGCTATATTATCAATAGAGTATTGATCAGACCTGTTCTTAAGAGGACCCCTTATGAGTTGTGGAACCATAGGAAACCTAAGGTTAACTACATCAGAGTTTTTGGCTGTAAAGTCTTTATTCTTATCACTAAAGACAATCTCTACAAATTTTCATCCAAGAGTGATGATGGAATTTTTCTAGGTTACTCTATTTCTAGTAAATCCTATAGAGTTTTGAATAAGAGAACCAAATGTGTTGAAGAATCTGTTCACATCAAATTTGATGAAACTGATCCACATTAACCTAAGACCTCTCTTGAAAATATTGAATATGATCTCTCTATTTTGAAACCTAATGATAAAGACAGTGGACCTATAGTTAAAACATCCAGTTCTGGAAATTTTCCAGAACCTGCTTCCGTTGAACCTCAACCTATAGATGAATCTGAAATCTCTAGCCCTACCTTTTCTAGACTAACTAGAATTCTAAAGAACCATCCTTTAGATGCTGTTGTAGGTAATTTAGATAGAGGAACACGGACTAGAGCTTCTCTAAGAAATCAAGTTGAACATCAAGCTTTTATTTCACAGTTAGAACATAAAAATATCAATGATGCTATCAATGATGAATTTTGGGTAATGGATATGCAAGAAGAACTAAATCAATTTGAAGGAAACAAAGTCTGGAAATTAGTAGAAAGACCTAAGGACACTATAACCATAGGCACAAAATGGGTGTTTAGAAACAAAGTTGATGAATCTGGAAACATCATTAGAAACAAAGCTAGGATAGTTGCACAAGGTTACAATTAAGAATAAGGAATTGACTATGAGGAAACCTTTGCACCTGTAGCTAGATTAGAGGCTATAATTGTCTTACTTGCCTATGCATCACATCTGAATTTCAAGTTATATCAAATGGATGTGAAAAGTGCTTTTTTAAATGGTTTTATTGTTGAAGATGTTTTTGTAGAACAACCACCTGGTTTCTCAAATCCTCATTTTCAAAATCATGTTTCTAAACATTCAAAAGCTTTTTATGGTTTAAAACAAGCTCCAAGAGCTTGGTATGAAAGACTTTCAAACATTATTATTTCAAAAGGATTTACAAATGGAAAAGATGATCCCACTCTTTTCATAAAAATGATTTCAAAAAGATATGTTTATAGTACAAATCTGTGTTGAAGATATTATTTATGGATCTTCAAAAAATTCTTTATGTACTGCTTTTTCAAAGGTTATGCAAAATGAGTTTGAAATGTGCTTAATGGGGGAGCTTATGTATTTTCTTGGATTTCAAATCATTCAATCTAAAGATGGTATTATTCTAAATCAAAGCAAATATACTAAGGATTTATTAAAACGTTTTGGTTTGGATAGTATTAAGGAAAGTGATATACCTATGAGTACTACCTGTAAATTGGATGTTGATGAAACTGGAAAACCAGTTGATCAAACCAATTATAGAGGTATGATTGAGAGTTTACTTTATCTTATTACTAGTCGACCAGATATTATGTTTAGTGTGTGTATGTGTGCTAGATTTCAAGCTAATCCTAAAGAATCACACTTACTGGCTGTTAAAAGTATTTTTAAATATCTTAAGTATACTGTGAATTTAGGTTTGGTTTATCCAAAAGGACAATCATTTGACCTAACTAGTTTTTCAGATGCTGACTTTGCTGAATGTATGCTATATAGGAAGAGCACATCTGGAACATTTTATTTACATGGAAAGTACCTAGTATCATGGTGTATTAAGAAACAGAACTCAGTTGCATTGTCTACTGCTGAAGAAGAATATATTGTTGCTGGTAGTTGATGTGCACAGATTCTGTGGATGAAACACACTTTATTGGACTATGGATTTGATTTTAAACATGTTTCAATTAACTATGACAACGCTAGTGCGATCAACATATCTAAGAACCATGTGTCTCACTCTTGGACTAAGCACATTTATTTCAGACATCACTTTCTAAGAGATCATTATCAGAAAGGTGATATTTCCCTAGAATTTATTTGTTCAGAACATCAATTAGATGATATTTTTACGAAGCCTTTATGCTCTGAATGAATGAATTTTATTAAATAGGAGTTGTGTATGATCGATCTGGGAAACTGATCTATGAAACTGATCTGTGAAACCAATCTGTGAAACCGATATGTGAAATCGATTTGTGAAATCGATCTGTGAAACGGATCTGTGAAACAGATCTGTGAAACTGATATGTGAAATTGATCTGTGAAATTGATCTGTGAAACGGATCTGTGAAATTGATCTGTGAAACCGATCTGTGAAACTGATCTCTGAAATTGATCAGTGAAACTAATCTATGAAACTGATCTGTGAAGCTGATCTATGAAGCTGATCTGTGAAACCGATCTATCTTCCAATTACTTTTTATTATTTTTTAATTAATTAATTAATTTTATCGTTATTATGGAAACCCTAAATGATGAAATAAATGATACGCAACTATTTATATTCCCCAAACCGTCGACCTTTCATTTTTTTCCCACCAAGCCTTATTTCCTCTATTCTCATCTACTTCAAACCATTGAACTCCTTCATTCCCCAGAATCTTCAAATGGCTAAGCAAAATAGACCAAGAAAAGGATCCGAAAATCTTGTACCTTCTAATCATGCTCGGGGCGAGTCGAGTAGTACCACTCAAAGATCAGTAAATCCGAACCTAGAAACTCGGATTGTTGCTGTAGAAAAGGAAGTCAGTTCCGCCTGGAATTTGACAAGTAAGTCGCTGTTGTTACAAGTTTTAGAATCGCAAGGATGGAAAGCCTGGTTCTCAGATAACACTCGTGTATACTACCCAATGCTAGTGCATGAGTTTTATATAAATCTGCATGTTACATTAGATGGTGTAGAGGCTGCCAGAATGACTTCTGTAGTAAAAGGAAAGAAAATATCTTTTTCATCTAAACAATGGTCTGAATTTTTAAATGTGCCACATGAGGGTCGGTATGATGATTTTTCTGGAAACATTCCTCCAACCACTGAATACTTCTCTTATGAGTAAGCTTTAGATATTTTGACTAGAAATAGAGAGTCAAGGAGAATCACAGCCTCAAAGTTGGATGGTGAATTTAGACATCTCTTTAAGTTTATTTAGCACCGAATTTTCCCCAGGAAAGGAGATTTTGCTGCTGTAAAATACCAGGATTTTTTTCTATTGTTTTTACTAAAGACCCATGAGAAGATAAATTTGTGTAGATATATAATGGTGCACATAGCCGGAATGGTGAAACCTTCTAAGAAATCCACTTCCCTATTCTATTCCAAAGTGATCTATGTTATGTTAAAGAATCTGAAATGTGTTGATGAACCTGATGAGAAAGCTGAATCTGATAGTGCTTTTTGTGTTAACAAAGAAAGTTGTAAAAGGACCAAAATAAATTAGAACCCATGGAAGAAATGCTGGGTTGCTGATGAGGACATGTTGTATGAATCCTACAATCCCACTGATCATGGAAAGAGGCCGAAGGGTTTTAGAGACCCTGGTTTGAAATCGGATGAGGAGCCAATTTATTCCGATGATGAGGAAGAAGTAGATGTTTAAAGGAATAAGGACACTAAAGAGTCTGGTAAACAAGGGATGAAATAAGTTGAAACAGAAGAAGGAATTATGTCACCTCCTGATGATAGGAGTGATCCTAATACTGTGATCCCTAAGAGAAGAATAGACTTTGGACCTGCCAGTCCACCTTTACCCTTACCTGAATCTGAACCAGTTCTTGGTGATGAAGAAGCTATTGACACTGAAGTATCTGACAGTGATGTTTCTGTGAAGAATGGAAATGGGAATGGAGATGATGATGCTACTGATGATGATGATGATAATGACGATGATGGTGACAACTGACCAGTGGATGGTATTGTTGTACCTCCAACAGAAACACATCAAACTGTACCAGAAATAAATGCCAATGGCAAGAGAGATTCTCTAGATATCAGTGGAAAAGCAAGTTATGATAAACTGAAATATATTCTGTTTGCTACTGTCTGGGATGATTACCATGGTTTTTCTGTTTTGGGTTTAGAGTATTCTGAAGAAGAAGAGGAATAATCAGAATCTACTGCAGTTATGAAGGAAATCCAACTAGTTGAGACAAGGTCTGCTCTTGTTGTTGATGCTATAGATGTTCATCTACCTAGTTCTACTGTCTCTCAGTCTGATTTTGATAAGTTCAAAATTGAGTTGCTTGCTGCTGTGAGAGACATAGTCAGAGAAGAAATTTCAAATGCTATTAGACCAGACCTGGACAATACTGGTGAGTTTATTGGCAGGCACATAGTCTCTCTAAACCAGATTCTGAAGTATCTACAACCTGACTTATTTTCTTTATCAAACTAATTTAGATCAACCATCTCTGGTATGATGGAAGTGTTGAGAAATATGAATGAAAATATTAAGAAGTCTGATCTGAGAAAGTTGAAAGCTGAGATAACTCAGATAGTTCCTCAAGCCAGTACAACCAAAGTAACCAAGATCACAACTCGTGAGTTAGAGGCTCTAAGGCAAATTGTGCATGATGAATTGGCCACTATTATACAAGTTCATGATTTGGAATCATTGAGGAAGATGAAGGAGCACAGTGATCACATTCATAATATGGTGATAGTATATTCAGTAGATGCCACTAAAGCTCAGAGAGAGATCATGGGAAAGGTTGACCATTACATTTCAAAGATTTATACAAATCATGAGATGACCGTGAATTTCAAAGTGTTCGCTGATAATCTGAAACTACCTCTAGTCACTGAAGCCTTCAAGACACAAGTTCGTCAGTTGTAATATTTTACTCCTACCTTGGAATGGTTCATGGAGAATAAGGATGATTTTGAAAAGGCTATGCAGTATCGTGTAGAATTTATTCAGAATTTCATAAATCTTTTGAAGCCTTATCTGAATAAACAAGCCACCGCTATTGTGCTTCCTACTGCTGACCCTCTCAGTGCCTCTGATGTTGCTCCAAATCAGATCTCTATTGCTCAAGATCTATCTCAACTGCGACCAGTTCCTCAGAAATCTTCTCAACCAGCTACTACTGCTCAACATCAAATCTCTGAGGCATCCTCTCCTCCACCTTCCAAAGTCATCTTACCACCTTTTCAAATTTGCCCAGTTCAACCTGCCTCCAAGCCTTCCAACTTACCAACCATTGATCCTTCTGATAAAGGAAAAGCCCCTTTACATCCTAAGAAATAGTTGTGTCTTGTTGTTGATAGGGTGATCAGTATTTTGTTTGTACTTTGATATACTTTGCAAATATTTTTTCACTCTCTCTATTCTCTATGATGCCTTCTTTTAATCTCTTCTTTATATGTTTTCCCTCCTTTTTGATTATCCCAAAGGGTGAGATTTATATATATGGGGGAGAAACATATTTTTGCAGGGGGAGCAATGTTTACATAAATATACAAAAGCATAAATTCAGGGGGAGATTTATATCTCATTGTGTCTTTCTACCTTGTCACTATTATTGATGCTATATTATTTTTATTTATGACTAAGATTTGTGATTATCAATAAAGGAGAGATTGTTGAGCCCTCTAGAATATTGTTGAATTCATCCTATGATTGCTGTTTTAATAATCAAAAATCATCATTACATAATCTGGTTGGATTTCTCATATACATAATAACAATCTCTTAGTGAATCTGTTGTTATTGATTGGATCATGTCTTTATCTGTGCTTGATATTTATTTATAAATATTGTGGAAGACTTCTGGATCAAACAGAAACTTTGTGTTCTGTCAAGACAAATGTAACACCGATCCATATCAAAGGACAACGGTCGCAATGATCCATATCAAAGGACTATGGTCGCACCGATCCATACCAAAAGACAACAGTCTCACCGATCCATATCAAAAGATAATTGTCTCACCGATGCTGATCAAATGAGTCACCGATCATGACACACCGATGCTGATCAAATGAGTCACCGATCATAACACACCGATGCTGATCAAATGAGTCACCGATCATGACACATCGATGCGGATCGAATGAGTCACAAATCATGACACACCGATGCTGATCATCTGAGTCACCCAAGATGTCTCACCGATGCTGATCAAATGAGTCACCGATCATGACACACCAATTCCGATAATCTGAGTCACCGATCAGGACACACTGATGTCTAGCCACCAATGCTGATACTAATGACCTACCTATCACATGACTCACCAATAGTCATAAACAGCTGTTGGAATTTCTTTATCTTTATTAAATCTAACCAACAGTCATATTAGGAATATTTTAATGCTCTGTCATTTATTTAATGAAGGTTGTTGGATGTCAGGAAACCGTACCTCGTACCTGCAAAAATAAATCATTTTTTGCTGGAGCTTGTGCTATAAATACAAGAAGTATCTGTTGGTGAAAAAACACGACGAGACATATATGAGTGCACAGAGTGGTGGATGAGATAGTTGCAGAAGAAACAGAACCTCATACACACTCAAGATTACTCAAGAAGAGTTCTGTACATTCACGAGGACATTAAAGATCTTCATCGACTACATTTTTTCAATATCTCTGAACCTGGATGCCAAGAAGACGACACTCTGTTTTTCAGACAAAAACCAGAAGAGGACTTAGAACCATTTCTGATAAAACTTAAGTAGTCCAAAGCTTCAATGCAATCACTAGAGCCATTTCTAAACTCTACATCTCTACTCTGTGATTCATTATTTTACATTTTGAGCAGTGTGTGTTATCTGCTGTATTTAACACACACACTGTCTCTTGTACTTTAACTGGAGGATCTATAAATCCTCAGAAAACTCTTTACATCTTTCATTTCCCACAGTAATAGTGGTAGAGGTCATGTGTGCCCTGGACATCTGGTTTCTGTTGTTCTGTTTCCCACGAATAATAGTGGTAGAGTTCTTGGACCTGGACAGTTGTAAACTGTTGTGAACCCCGATCCAGGGTGTGGATCAAATTTATATAAATTGTTGAGAGGACTAAGACTTGGCTTGAGAGTGAACCTCTGGGCTATATCTGTTGTGCTATATCTTTCAAAGTTATTCTTTTTTATTCCACTGCTAATAACTTCAAAACCAAAACTGTTTTAATATCACTTTGATAATTAAAATCGCAAGTGTTTATATTAGTTGTAAATCAGTAAGTTAGTTTCAAAAGTTAATCAAATATTTTGTTTTGATTAACTGGGAAATAATCAATCCCTTGAGAACCCAACAGAACCTTTACTTTCATATAAATTCACTACAGTTTAATTCAGTATTTTATTTGGGGTTTTTTTAAGACAAAGTTTTTAAAACAGAAATTTTTATTGGAACTCAATTCACTCCCCTCTTGAGTATCCACTCCAACCAACAACCACGTACCCTCTGGACAGTGCCACCACCCTCGTGGATAGCCTGCCCACCCACCCCATACCCCCTGGATAGCCCCGCCCACCCCTTGGACACCACTCCCCTCGTGGACAGCCCTCACCCCCGTGGACAAACATCCCACCCCCTAGACACCCTGTACCCCACTGGACATCCCTGCCACCGCCTGGACAGCCTGCCATCCCCCTTGACAACTCATACCCCATGGACTACCCTCCCCCACCCCATGGACACCCCCGACCCCCTTGGACAGCCCCACCACCCATGTGGATAGCCCACCCACCCCTTGGACACACCTTACCCCCTGGACAACCCTGTCACCCCCGCTACCCCCTAGACAGCCCGCCCACCCCCTGGACACCTCGTACCCCCTGGACAACTCCCCCCCTCAAAATCCCCCACCCCCTTGGACATCCCCGACCCCCCTAGACAGCCATGGCACCTCCGTAGAGAGCCCACCCAAACCCTTGGATCACCCGTACCCCCTGGATAACACCCCCCACCCTCGTGGACACCCCCTGGACACTCTTCCACACCCCATGGACACCCCCATCCCCCAAGATTACCTCACCCCTAGAATTCCCCCCCCCCCAACCCCACCCTCTTGACGCTCCCAACCCCACTAGACAGCCCCGCCACCCCTATAGATAACCAACCCACCCCCTGGACACCCTGTACCCCCTTGGTAGCCCCGCCCACTGCCTAGACACCATGCTCAGCCCCTTGGACATCCCCTTAGACACCCCCTACCCCTGGACACCCCAGACTCCCTTGGACAGCCCGACCTCCCCCATGGACAGTCCACCCACCTGGACACCCCAACCCCCCAGGACACCTCCAACCACCCTTGATAGCCCCACCACCCACTGGACACCATGCACCCACTGGACACTCTCTCCCCCTTGGTCAATGTATGTGATCACTCAAATTATAAACTAAAATATATAATTTCTTTGATCTAAAATTTAGTCAACTACTTATTAATTCTCCTCTACATGTATACATGATCTTGTAATCTCATTTATAGTTCTTCAAAGATATTTTGTTATAAATATAGTATTTTTTCATTTATATTAGGATTCTCATATAGGGTAGTGTGTCAGTTATGGTTTCATATAAAATGAAAAATTCTCATTTACGTGAATATATTTTTGATGAAACTTTAATCTTATTGAATTGATTTTGATGAAATAACTGATAGCTATAATTTTTTTACAAAATGGATAGAAGATGGATTTATGAAACCGATCAGATCTCAAGCGATTTTCGAAACAATTTGGATAGTTTTTTAGATTTTTCATTTCAAAATTCTTCAGAGAGTGGTCACATACACTTCCCATGTTCCAATTTTTGTGGGAGTCCATGGTTGAGCTATGAAGAAGTCAGCTACCACATAAAAAAATATGGTTTTCATGAAACCTATAATGTGTGGTATCACAATGGGGAGGAAATGAAATCTCAAATTACTAATGATTCAAATGAGAGGACTAGAGTGTAGAATTTGTTATTTGACCGGTTTAGGTTTATTCATCATCATGAAAAAAAAGGATTCTGACCCAAGAAGGCTTCGATATGAGCACACATGATGTCTAATGAAAATGATGATGTTGTAAGGGTGAAAAAGTTGAATGATGCCGCCATGACTTCAGTAAATCAATAGTGTGGTAAAATGAAAAAGATAGAATTTTTAATCCAATTGTTTCTTCGGAAAACTATGTATGGGATTTATAATACAGTAGTTGATTACATTCTTACCATCTTGAAGGATTTTCTTCATGATAATGTAGATATTCCCTCAAATGACTATATGTCATAGATGTTAGTTGAGGAACATTGATTTTAATGAAACCAAAATCATGCTTGATAGAAATATTGATGTTTATTCTGGAAGGAAACCGCTGAACCAAATTATTGTATAAAAAGTGGAACATCATGCTGGAATTGAAAATCTGATGGAACACCATCCCGCATGCCACCAAATGTAATGTGGCACTTTCCATTGATCCACAGACTCCAAAATATTTTTATGTCTGATAAAATATCAATAAAAATGACATGGCATGATACATAGATAAATAAGACTAATGATGATTTGGTTCACCCTGCATATGGATTTGCATGGCAGTGATTTGATGCTTGATATCCTGTTTTTTCAGCTAAAGTGCGTAATGTGAGGTTGGGTCTTTCATGCGATGGTTTTAATCCATTTGGGAACATGATGACTTCGCACATCACGTGGATATATTTTATACACATTTATAATCTTCCCCCATGGTTGTGTATGAAAAAAAACTTTCACTTTTATGAGTATACACATATCTAGCCCTTCTGATCCTGGCATTGATATGAATGTATACATGAATCCTTTAATAAAAGAGTTTAAGCTTCGCTGGGATGTGGGTGTGTGCACATACGATGCATATTACAAAGAAATATTTCAGATGTGTGCTGCACTTATGTGGACGATCAATGATTTTACATCTTATGTAATGATGTCTGGATGGAGCACGAAGGGAAAACTATCATGCCATGTTTTATGATGAATACACGTTCCAGAAGAGTGAAACGTCACTGTAGTTTCAGTTTTATGTGACATCAGTGATTATTTCCAATGGACCATCCATATAGAAATAATTGTCGAATGTTTGAAAATACCACAGAGATCGATGATCCACCTCAGATTATGTTTGGAACTGATGTGCTTAATAAATTGAATGATTTTGGGTTTTCATTCAGGAAATGTCAAATGAAATCTAGAAAGAGAAAGTATTTTTCCATCAAAAACAATAACAATTGGAGGAGGAGGAGTAGCTTTTTTGATTTGCCTTATTGGTCAACCAAATTGTTACATGATTGAATATACGTAATCTACATTGAAAATAATATATGTGAAATGTTTCTTTTGATACTTATAAATGTTAATGGAAAGACAAAAGATGATTTATGGTCTTGACTTGACTTGGTGGATTGGGGAATCAAACCCGAATTGCTTCCTGTGCATATTAGTGAAAATAAATCACAAGTTCCATGTGCTTATTATGTGATGAAACCAACAAAAAAACCAATTTCTGGAAGTATTAGAGACTGTTAGAGTTCATAATGGTTATTCATGCAACATATCTAAATTTGTCAACAGAAGAGAGTTGAAGCTAAAATATTTGAAGACTCATGATTATCACATTCTTCTACATGATTTGATTCCAATAGAAATTATTCATATTTTTTACAATAATGTAAGGGTGACTATTATTCGGTTTCACCATTTGTTTATAGATCTTTGTGCTAAGAAGTTTTCCAAGTCATTCATGCAAAAAATGTTGACAGATGCCCCATTAATTTTGTGTGAGTTGGACAAAATATTTCCTCCATTATTTTTTACAAGTATGTTGCATCTGACTGTCCATATTCACACTGAAATACTTCTTGGAGGACCTATTTATTTGAGTTGGATGTATCCAACTGAAAGAAATATGTACACATTAATTTCTTATGTCCGAAACAGAAATCAACCCTAAGGTTTTATTGTGAACAGTTATATGGATTAAGAATGTATGTATTTCTGCTCAATATATTTTTCTGATCATACTACTAGAATGAACAGACCAATGAAAAATAAATAAGAATAATATGAGCATATTGAACCCATTTTCCATCACTTCCTTGAATAGGAGGAATTTCTGGATCATATACATTGATGACATTAAGCCTTGAAGAGCGGGAGATAGTACATCACGTAGTGTTGTTCAAATACAATTTGTTCGATGACTACATCAGGTAACTAAATTGAATATGTATTTCTAACATATTTATCTAATAAAATATTAATATTTCTTATCTACAGGGAACATAAAACAATGATAAATAGAAAACATTGTTCTTTAAATTTGAGAAGGATGAAGAGATTTCATAGAAAAGAGTTTTCTTCTTGGTTAAAATTGAAGGTAAAAATATTACTGTTTAAAATAATTAAATAAATATTTAATTGTTTTTAATATTCATTTATATTTCATTTATTGAGTTTCCTTGCAGACTTTGTCTCTGCAGAAATAAGGGCTTTGGCTTTTGGTGCTAATACCGTGGTTCGTGACTGTAAATCAATTGTTATCAATGGGTAAAAATTTATTTTCATTGAATGAGAAAAGAACATAAGAACACAATATGATGGTGTTATGGTTACTACCACAACATATTGTTTTGATAGTGCATCAAATAGGAGACCGCGATTTAAAAATGTGGGTTATTATGGAGTCATTGAAAATATAATAATGTTGGATTATTACTCTCATGGATGAGTCACAATGATGAAATGTCATTGGTTTGATTCAATGATGAGACATGGCACCTTTATTTATTATTGTGGATTTAGAGTAATCAATATGACTCGCACTCTTGCCACCAAAGAATCATATGTATTGGCATCAATGGCTAAACAAGTTTTTTATGTCAAAGACCAACTTTAACCTTAATTTGGTTTCATATTTGAAGTAATTCAAAGGAAAATTTTTGATGATGGTGATGATGGAATTGACACCATCCCTACTACCATTGGAACCAATCCATTTATTTCTTTTGATGACTCCAATAGCTAAATTGTCAGAGTTGACTGTGAACCTGAATTTGTGGTGGGAAATATATAAAAGCATTCATTCATGTTCTCAACTCTTTTGGTTTACCTCGAGTTGGGTTGTTAAGTTTGGTTCCATTCAAATTGATTTAATATTGAAACCTGCATCATCTACTTGAGATAAATAAATTAAATTTGTTCCTTAATTTTGAAAATTTCTTTTCCCTATCATTTATTTTGTTTTCTGGGTTACAAATTTGTTATCCATTTCTATTTAATTCCATATTTTCTTTCAAATGAAATAAATGAAACCAATTGAAGAGAGGTTGAAGAAACAGAATATGGAAAAAATCGTCACATGACTAAGATAGGAATTCCACCACTAGTGCCTGCAGTGAGTATTTTATTTCAAATATATTTATTTAAATTATATATAATTTCATGTGATTAATTTTTTTAAACATTTTTTTAGGATCAATTTATTAGGAGAAGGTTATTTTAGGAGCAGCCGAGTTGTGGTCCTACTACTCGGGGTCTTCGGAAGAGGGGGTGGTACAGGAGCTAGATGATCTGGTCGGCATACCCGGTAAGACCCTGCCCCTCCCACTGACATACCATCCTTCCCAAATTCTGATCTTGGTGTGCTGTTGGGGATACACGGGATATTTAGGCCTCCCATGTTTTCACCACCCTTTACATTTTACCCTCCTCACCCTTCTGCACCATATCTGATGATGATTCCCACTCCCCATCCAGTATATGGCCATCCATCCATGGCATCTTCTTTTACTACTACTTCTATCTCTCTAGGCCTTTATATTCCATCTTCTTTGACTCCTGCTTCGCTAGAGTCTGTCCCTGCATAGCATACATTGGGACTCAATCCATCTATAAAGGGTGTTCCTTCAGTTTTTACGGATCTAGTGACGCTCATTTACCAGAATACCACAAGTATACTTATACAATGCTAACAAATTGTTACACCATTATTTATTTTCATTATAACATGTATTGATAAATTATTTTTTTTCCTTCATGACAGGTACATATACTGATATGAGGTGGGGGTGGGGGCGTTCATGCATGCGTGTAGGGGTGAACCGCCTCATGCAGTTGATGGTGGACTACAATGAAGATAGTCAGACAATTGAAAAATCAAGGCAGCAATGTCGGATTTTTTTTGTGACGCTTTCTAAATAATCTGACATCATTCTTATCAGCCCTCTCTCATGGAGACATCTACCAAATGATGTCAATGATAACACATGGGCAGAAATATGGGTAAAAAATCAGTTGTATTTTATGTAATATATTCATTTTTGTATTTATATGAATTAATATATTCATTTCATCAGTGGTTTAATTTCCCCAATGGTGAGGGTGCATGACCAAAATGTCTAAAGTATTTAGGCGAGCTTCAGAGAGCTTATAAGCATGAGTTGTACATTGGATGGTGTGATAGAGTGGGCACAGAGTTGGTGGCAGTCCCTATCATGGACGATTGTCCATTAGAATAGTACAGACAAAAGATTACTCATTTGGAGACTAGCCAATTTACCATATTAATCAAATTAGAAGTATTTAAATAGATATTTTCATCTTTTTCGTTATTATTAATTATTTAATTTTATTTTGGATTTATCTGGATGAAATAAAAAAAATTATTATGCTAAGAAACACATCCACACATTAGGATGTACTACGATTCTAGATCATGAAAGATAGCTGATATGACTGTTTAGAATCATTCTTTATGACTTTCACTTTCTATTTCTTCCCCACAATTAATTCGATTGCAAAAATTGTTATATAATTTTAGTTATAAAATTACTATTTTTTTAGTATTCTATTTTTAATTATGGTTTTCTACATTCAATTTCATTTTAGAGGCATAAATTTAATATAAAAGGATGTGTTCCCAAAACTATATTGCTCGAGTAGAAATAAGAAAGATGGAAGTGCGGTTAATGAATTGACTCAGCAGCAGATTGTAAGTTTTACATTGTAGATTTAAAATTTTTATCTATATTTTGTAACTAAATAATCTATTTATATTTTAAACAAACTACTTGAGAGGCCCTTGATGCCCAGGAACCTGCCTAGTTTGGTCCAAAATATCACTTACATCAGATGTTGGGAGATGAGAACCCTGGTAGAGTACGCTATCACCCAGAGAAGAGTATAGTTCTGATGAGGTATTGGCCCTTATCAGGTACGAGTTGTAGGGCCACTGAGTTGCATAAGGATAAGGCAGAGGAAGAACATGATGAAAAAAGAGCCACAGAGATGGAAGCACAAACTGTTATGGAAAACACTACATTTATGAAACTGGTGAAAGATTTGTGTCAAACACATCCACTAGAGGCCAGCACTACTTGTGAGGAATATATATCATCATTGCGTTCTATATATGGTGCACTAGGTTTAAGTTCTAGTGGTGATCAAGATGATGGCGAGGAGGAGGTCGAGGCGGAGGAGGATGAGAGCGAGGAGGAGGTCGAGGCGGAGGAGGAGGTTGATGAGGAGGCGACGGCTAAGTACAAGGGCGTGGAGGGCGGGGACGATGATGGGGATGATGATGATGAGGTCAAGGGTGAGTTTGAAGATTATAGAGATGATAGTGATTGATGAGGGACAGATTGATCCTTTACATTTTGGAATGATATTACTAACCTTTGATGTTTATTAATTTCTTGTGCCTCAATATATATGTGATTAGGTAGGTCATATTATATTCATTTTTTTCCATAAATAATAAAACATTATTTGATGATTTTCTGTTAAATCTATCTATTTTTAATGAAATTGAAATTTTTTATGTGAATTTCTAAAATTGGGGGTCTGATTAGAAGTTGATATAATGAAATAATTTTTTAACATTGAATGAATTTTCTTAGAAAATATGTAAATACCATCCCATGAACCTGGAATAACCCCACAGATAGCCCCCCAGACAGCCCCCCACCCTCCCCCCTAGACCCCGGCCAGCCCCCCAAACAGCTCCCTGGACAACCCCCCCAGACAGCCCCCCCCCCACCCTCCTCCCTGGACCCCAGACAGCCCCCCCCCCCCCAAAACAGACCCCTAGATAACCCCCATACATCCCCCACCCTCCCTCCCTGGACCTCAGACATCCCCCCAGATAGCCCCCTCCACCCTCCTCCATGGACCCCATACTGCCCCCTGGACAACTCCCCATATAGCCTCCGGATAACCCCTTGGACAGCCCCCCACCCTCCTCCCTGGACCCTGGACATCCCCCGGACAGCCCCCAGACAGCCCCCGGATAGCCCCCCACTACCCATGCTCCTCCTTGGACCCCAGACATCCCCTATAAAGCCCCACCCCCCCTCCTCCTCCCTGGACCTCAGACAGCCCCCCGGACATCCCCCCTCCTTCCGGGACCCCAGACAGCCCCCCAGACAGCCCCCCACCCTCTTCCCTGGACCCCGAACAACCCCCCTCCTTCCTGGACCCTTGATAGCCCCTTACCCTCAACCTACAATACATAACCACCACTACATATTTCATCTTCCTCCACTGGTTACCTCACACAACTGTGTAACACCGACATAATCCCACCAATCACTACATCATACGGTCACTGGGCCCAATCTAAGCTCTCTTCCAGATTCACCCTAAATCTCAATCTAATTAACATTACATTACTATTACTTAAGTATTAAGCACCAACCTCCTTCTTTTATTCTGAAGACAATCACACTCTTAATTCAGTGTCTCTGATCCCAATCTATGCTCTCATCATGATTCACCCTAAATCCGAAAGGAAAAAAGGGTTTTAGAGCATCGGAAGAAGATGTGTGAATAGTGAAAACCCTAATAAAAAAGATGATGAAAAGTGAGAATTAAACTCACCCGGATCATCAATCCACACATGAAAAATCTCAAAATGACCAAGTGACCTATACAAGTCAACCCCGCCTCAATCTGAGGCACGGTGTGGCCGATAACACTCAGAGTGTCTCACATTTATTTGAAATGGACAATATTTTAAGTGAAAACAACAACTAACAAATGTAAACAAACCAAATAGTTTCGAATTGTGTTGATAAATTAGAAAAACGATCCATGGGTCATTTTTTACATGTTTGAGTCAACCCTGCCTCAATCCGAGGCACGGTGTGGCATGTACCACTAAAAGTGTCTCACTTTTTTTTTTGAAATGGACAACATTTTAAGTGAAAACAACAAATGGCATACAGAAAGATGAACAAACACATTTGGATTTTGTTGATACTTTAGTAAAATGATCCATGGGTCATTTATGACAAGTACGAGTCAACCCCACCTCAATCCAAGGCATTATGTGACCTGTATCACTCGAAGTGTCTCACTTTTAATTAAAATGGACAACATTTTAAGTGAAAACAACAACTAGCATATGGAAAACTGAACAAACGCATTCGGATTCTATTGATACATTAGGAAAAGAATACATGGGTCATTTTTGATGTGTACGTGTCAACCCCACCTCAATATTTGGCACAGTGTGGTGGTACAACTCAAAGTATCTCACTTTTATTTGAAATGGACAACATTTTATGTGAAAACAATAACTAGCATACAGAAAACTGACCAAACACCTTCAGATTGGGTTGATACATTAGAAAAATGATCTTTGGGTCATTTGTGACATGTACGAGTAAACCCTGCCTGAATCCAAGGCCCGGTGTGGCTGGTACCACTCAAAGTGTCTCACTTTTATTTGAAATGGACAACATTTTAAGTGAAAACAACAACTAGTATACATAGAACTAACCAAATTCCTTCAGATACTATTTATACTTTAGGAAAAATATCCATGGGTCATTTTTGAGATGTACGAGTCAACCCCGCCTCAATCCAAGACAAAGTGTGGCCGGTACCACTCAAAGTGTCATTCTTTTGTTTAAAATGTCTACTCTTTTTAGCAAAAAAATTGTCATATGGAAAACCAACCAAACGTATTCGGATTGTGTTGATACTTTAGAACAATGATCTATGGGTAATTTTTTACATGTATGAGTCAACCTTGCCTCAATCCGAGGCACGGTGTGGCCAGTACCACTCAAAGTGTCCCACTTTTATTTGAAATGGATGAAATTTTAAGTGAAAACAACAACTTGCATATATAAATCCAACCAAACACATTTTTATTGTGTTTATACTTTTGAAAAAATATCTGTGCGTCATTTTTGACGTGTACGAGTCAACCCCACCTCAATCCGAGACACGGTGTGGCTGGTACCACTGAAAGTGTCTCACTTTTATTTGAAATGGACAAAATTTTAAGTGAAAACAACAAATGGCATATGGAAAACTAAACAAATGCATTCATATTCTGTTCATAATTTTGGAAAAGGATCCATGGGTGATTTTTGATGTGTACGAGTCAACCCCGCCTCAATCCGACACACAGTGTGGCTGGTACCACTCAGAGTGTATCACGTTTATTTGAAATTGAAAACATTTTAAGTGAAAACAACAACAGACATACTGAAAACCAACCAAAAAGATTCGGATTGTGTTGATACATTATCAAAACGATCCATGGATCATTTTTAACATGTAGGAATCAACCCCACATCAATCCGAGGCATGGTGTGGCCGGTACCACTCAAAGTTTCCAAAATTTTTTTAAATGGACAACATTTTAACAGAAACCAACAATTGGCATACGGAAAACCGACCAGATGCATTAAGATTATGTAGATACTTTAGGATAAAAATCCATGAGTCCTTTTTGATGTGTATGAGTCAACCATGCCTCAATCTGAGGCACGGTGTGGCCAGTACCACTCAAAGTGTCTTTCTTTTGTTTAAAAATGATACAATTTTAGGTAAAAAAACTGGCATTCAAAAAACTGACCAAACGTATTGGGATTGGGTTGATACTTTAGAAAAACAAGACATGGGTCATTTGTGACATGTACGAGTCAACCCCGCCTCAATCTGAGGCACGATGTGTCCTATACCACTCAAAGTGTCTCACTTTTATTTGAAATGGACAACATTTTAGGTGAAAGAAACAACTAGCATGTGGAAGAATGACCAACCACATATAGATTGTCTTGATACCTTATAAAATGATCCTTGGGTAATATGTAACATGTACAAGTCAACCTCGCCTCAATATGAGGCAGGGTGTGGCCTGTATCACTTGAAGTGTCTCTCTTTTGTTTAAAATGGACAACATTTTATGTGAAAACAATTTTTATACAATCTGACCAAACATATTCAGATTTTTTTTCGATACTTTAACACAAGGATCCATGGTCCAGCCTCACACAATCCACTTCTCATGTGGGGAACTCCTACCCCGATTCTAAAACAAATGACATTTAATATGCCAAGGACAAATGCTTTCCCTATTTCACACAAGCTCATTGATACACACCCGTTATCATCATCACTAAGTTCAAAGACACTTGAACCAGACCATGGGACATTATATTTGTGTTTGGTTGATGTCATTTATGCATTTCCTTATTTTGGGGTTATTAGCTTCTAAATTCAGGATTCAACCATGTATGTGTTATACAAAATGAAATTTTGTATGTATTCTCCATTCTGTATAACATATATTATTACGTATTCAGTATTTTATGTATTGTATACATAATTGATAATTAAATTACGTATGTATTCAATTCAGTATTCTATTATGAATTAATTTCTGGATTGCACATGTAATTGTCATCTCAATTCTGAATTGAATTCAAAATCAATTATGTATGTTTATAATTACCTTATGAATTAACTTTAATTCTGTATGTTTATAGTTATAGGGTGCATTATGTGTTAATTCTATAAGAATTGATTTTGTATATAAGTGTGTTATATTTGATTATTGTAGGTAATTGGTGTTGGGAACCTAGAAATGCAGAAATTGGTAGCTTTCAGCAGGATTCTTCTTGAATGGTCGCAAAGCCTATACAAATGGTTGTAAATAGTTGGGATAGGGCTGTGAATGTGTTTTATACCGACAGTTCTAGAGAACAGTTGGTAAAAACACTTTCCCAATGGTTTACAAACCATTGGGATATAGTGAAATGTCCAGTCTTTTACCCATGGGTTATGTAAGCCATTGGTAAAGGCTATACAAAACTATATTCTAATGGTTTCAAACTATTGGAATTGTATGTTTACCAACAGTTTTAAACCGTTGGTGAAAGGATATACCAACGATTTGACATAACCGTTGGTATAATGGAAATTTTTTAACATATACCAATGGTTTTATAGAATCCATTGGCATATGTCTTTCCCTACGGCTTACTTACAAATGGTTTGGGTAACCATTGGTATAATATATACCAACAGTTCTACAGCCTCTACCAATGGTTTGGTACCACTGGTAAAGGCTTGATTTCTAATAGTGTGCCATTTATTTTTTTGGAACCCATATCAAACCTGATTCGTGTTTAACCTCAACTACACTGTAGGAAACCATAGGATCCCATATGTATTATTACAAAATTACTTGGATACACTCATTGGATCTATCATTGACAAGTAGGTTCTATGGTTACAACCCATCATGCCCAGTCATTGGATAACCCCGTTTACACTGGATGAACTCCTTGGTATCAATATATATCTTATTGTGGAATTCCTTAGACTATGTTCCCTGTATTATACTCTTACCCTTAGCTAGGTTACATTCATTACTGATGTGGTGACCATTGAGGTCTATGTTTTCTTGGTTATTACCTGGGAACTTCATTGGTAAATATCATTATAGGTTTCCTCATTACATCTTGCAACCTGCACTATTGTTAAAATTTCATTTATTTCTAAACTACTAATAATTAGTTAATGAATTGGTTATATGTTCAGATAGTATCCAAGGACTAAAGTAGGTACTTGGGTATTTTTTTACATTATACTACATTATATTATATATACATGCATGCAGAATTTTACATTTCTATTACATGAGTTGGAAGTTATAGACACTGTGGGTTGTGGCCCACTGAGATTTATATCACACCCTCATCGAGAACCATTTGGTACCCATGGTAGATTACATGAATGAAGGTGTTGATAAATGGAACCATACAGCTTTAAACACTTGATTTAATGTTGATTAGGATGGAGCATCATCGCATATGACTGATCAAGAGCTCAGTATGCTTGGGATGAATTTTTTATTTCTTTTATATGTTTGTGGAACATGTTATTCCAAAAAAAATTTATCCATTTTTCATAGTTTTATACTAACATGACATATCATCATCAGTTTTTTGTGCCTGTATGTTATTCTAATTATTCCAATTATTTTATTTATTGCAATTTTTCTCTATTTTTTTGCCTTATGTTTACTTATATTTTTTCCACTATTTAAATCTGTTTATAATTATTCCATGTGCTGCACTCTAGTAATGAGGGCATAGTGTCCCCATAGACACAACCTAGGACATCACTACAATTCGGTAGCCAATGAAATTTGGGGAGATGTACATGGGTCCAAGTGTCCCACCAGGCTCAAGGAAACTATTATGTGGAATCTGGGTCTGGGAAGTCACATTATTTTCAGCCAGCTTGGATAGTGTCCATATGATTTTTTTTCTTCATGTAGCAAGATGTTTTCAACTCCTAAGATGAGATAATTCTTGATAAAAATTTCGTTGTTATAAGGAGTAGTTTTGGATCCATCCCTACTGATTAATGTTTATGCACCAATGGAATAGTCATTTTTAATGATGTAATGTCCTTCCCAGTTTGGTTCCAATATTGGTGGATTTTTTTAGGTATGATTGGAATTATAATGGCTAGTATCATATAATCTTAGTGAAGGGAGTGGATATAAAAAATCTTGTTGAACTCTAGTTATCTCTTGTTATATAGTGTCTCTAGATTTTGCAAGGCATGGATGCATTTCTCATTAAGGGATTCCATCTATGAAAAATAGACACCATTTACTCAATCTGGCATCTTCTAGTTGTAGAGAGATATTATAAGAGATGTAAACTCAATATTAATTGATATTACTACCCCTATTCAATACATTAGAGAATATTGAGTTACCTAGGATTATTTTTGAGTGATTTTTAAATAGGCCTTGAGGGAGTTGGGGAGATTATCCGGCCAACTCTTCTTGTTTTGGCCTACCATCCACTATAGAATAATAGGAAGCATCTTATTGAATGCCTCAATATTTCCATTTTCCTGTGTAATGTAGTAGGATGTATGGTTGGACAAGATATTATACTTGGTGAAAAAATTATTTATATCAACTGGATGAAATTTTGTGCCATTTTCTATATGAATGTTTAGAGGAACTTCAATCCCATAAATGATGTGGTTGATCATGAACTTGATCAAATATCAGAGCTTTAAATCCAAGAGGGGATCAAATTGTCTCAATTGGAGAAAACAATACATCATAGTCAAAACAAACGTACACTAGTGAGTTGTTGCTAGTAGGTAGAGTCCCAAAACACCGAGTTCCCATACTAAAAGGTGGAAAAATAAAACACTGGAGGGTGGAGATAAAGCGGTCTATGGAAAATGTTGAAATGAATCTAAATTCCATGAAACCTATAGGAATACTTTATGTAGAAAAGGAAAATGGTGGCATAGAAGTAGCCCAACATTTTAATTTATTGGGAGATCATTGAACATTCCATATTATCTCCACAAGAACCAACATGAACTTCCTAAATAACCTTGGGAATCTCACATTCTAGTATAAAACAAATGATAGTTCAATCAAAGCCACATATTTTGATATTCTAATCGATGTTAGGCCCACTTTGGAGGATGAACTACCCTATGCACTAATGTATTCTTTAACGGTCATCATGGTTTGGTGGTAGAGTATTGTCCTAGAGATACTTAACAAAATGTGTTTTCTAATTGAAGGTTTATTCTGTTATGGGGGACATAAAGGCCCCAATGTTAATGCACTAGCAGTCATCTAGTTCAGTTATGGGTTATCGTAGTCATCTATAATGAAAAGAGCAATGAAACATCATTGAGATACATGAATGAACAGATCATATTGGCCATGATCTACAAGAGAGGTGGCTACACTAGCTAATGTGTTAGCTCAACCATTCGTTAACTAAAGAATACGTGTTACCTCTAGCTGAGAAGGGAACTAGGCCTTCATCAAGTGTGTGCGCTCTTGTAGCGGAACAAGCTCCTAGTTTATGATGATGTAATAACCATTGATTGGTTTTATGACTAAATCGAAGTCTCCATTCACATGAAGGTTGAGAAAATCATTCTCAAGGATTAGCTCATGACTGTTGATGAGAGCTTGAAAATCATAATTATTGTTTTAGAATAATTCTGACAATATGAATGAGTAGGGAACATCATCATATGTTGATGTGTTGAAGATGATTCACATGGAAACTCTACTAGTAATGGTATCATTGATACATATAATAGTTTGTATTTGAGAGGAACTATCAAAATAAATCTACTAGTATAGAATTTACTGATATTATAAGAGGATTTCATCATCTAGGAAACATACATCCATGAGAGATTCTTGCGGGGGGTGGGGGGAATGAACATCAAGAATTTAATACAACAGCTAAACCTTAACATATCTCTATAGAACAAAACTAATGTCAAACTACTAAAGGATCACTTCCCAATGTGTTAGCCATCTTATCAAAATGTGATGATTCATGATATAATATAGTGGATATACTCTGGACTATAGCTATATCTTGTGATTATACAAATAGTTCCAAAACAACTTCATTAAAAAAAATAGAGCGATGTAGTTTTTTTGATATGAGAATATATAGCCTCTATGTCTAGAAGCATGAATCTAAGATAGTATAAACTATTCTCTATAACATAATTGTCATTCTAAGCAATAAGGGCACTAATAGACCATTTTGGGGTGGTCACGTAGAGGACCAATGTATTCTCGAAGAGGGGTGGTATCATAACATGAGATTTTAGTAGATAATGGTTGATTTCATAAAAGGTTCCCTCGAACATTCCATCCCACTGGTAGACTATAACATTATTCATTTGCATCGAAAAGGGATTTCACTTGAAGAACATGTTTTTAATAAATCAGTGTATGTATGATATGTGTCCATGGGAACCTCAGAGCTCATAATGGATTCTCATGTGGATGCATTTGGTTGATTCAATTGACCCCTATTGGTTTATCTCAATTCCTTTAAATCTGAAAATGATTTTTGAGAAAATTCTTCTATGTAACCTCAAAGGCACACATCAGGGGGTTCACCCTCAAATATGGGGTGTAGAGGAAGCAAAACACTTTTTCAAGACCACTAAGGTGGTCCTAACATTGGTGGGATTAACCAAAATATTTTCCATTTAGTATTCTACTGACATCTAGAGGGTCACTTTCAATATGTAACTCATGGATTTCTTATATGTGGATCTTGCATTTTTTAGATGGAAAGTCATTTACTAAAATAAAAAGGTTCCTTACAGCACTCTGATTGTGGTAGAATCCTCATCTTCTAGGTCCATTCAGATTTTATTATATCCATAATATCCATTCATGAAATAGATATCTTGGACCCCAGTTGTGGAAATGATAAAAAAATTCATCCTTATAATTGGAAAATCAACCTTCAGACAGTGGGAGCTAATATCTTCAATGGCGATAAGGACTATGATTTGACCATTATTATTTTTGACTGGAATGATTTTAGAAAGATTCTTGGGTTACTAAAAAATCATGACAAATATGACTTTGATAATCATTCCAATATCAGCCTCTATCATATTATATTGATAGGGGTTCATTTTTATATGAGGTTTATTGAACCCATGGTGGATCACAAGTAGGCCAAGGTAGTGGATGGGGACATCATGGTCTATTTTTAGAATCACATCATAACTCCAGAAAAATATATCACAATGTTCCTTCAGAAAGTCCACATACTAATTTTGTTCCTATAGAGGCATCCGAGAAATGATAATCATTGTAATTTGGTTTACTTTAGTATTGAGGTTCACCTGAATCAACTCATTGATAGAAGTTATGACACCCTCTTAAAATATGGAAGGAGAATCTTCTAAATCCTCTTCATCGTGTGAGGTAGGATAATCAATGGTTGGAGGGTCATCCATGAATTTTAATTATATGGTACTGCTAGTTCCTACATGGGAGGAAAAAAAATACTTTCTATGGGACTCCGCATGTACCTAAACAATGGAGACAAAGGTCATCGAGCCGATTTCATCTGGCCGTCCACCACGAGTCCCATGCATGATATCAATGCAGTGGTGGTGGGTGGGATTCCATAGATTAAATCTAGATCTACATAATATGTGAGTATGATGTACAATGGTTTCCATAGGAAAAAAACTCTTGGAACTTTACATGGTTATAAACTTCTGGTATCACCTAGGAATGGCATATGTTGGTGTATGAGGTGATCTTCGAAGATTCATTGTACTTCAGGACGTGACACCCTATCCTCTCGAAAATGATAATGAAACTTCCAAAATATGGAATATTGGATTCCAATAGGTTACTAAGGAGAAAACAACATCATCAAAATTTATCCATGGGATAGTTGTAATGTTTGTGCACTAATCTTTATCAGTCTAAAGAGGATCTACCTTCTTATGGTAATAGTCAACTTACAAGTATCAATATTTATTGGAATCAAAGGAAAATTCACTAACCTAAAGTACACCTACTCATCCATTAAGTGATTACATGGGTAATTGGTGATATGAGTAGGGGAACACTACATGTAGATGAATCTAGAGACTCCCCATAAATTCATTATAAGTAGTATCTTCTAAGACAACCCCAAATTCATCACATGCTATCATGCTTTAGAACATGGTCATCAACCATGTTCTTCTGCATTGTATCTTATATGTCCTATCATAACCCTAAATATTTAAGTCATAGGGACTGAATTATACATCATTCATTCCCAACCTATTCAGTGTCGAGGTTATGATGAGATTGATCCGAGAACATGTTTCCACCAGGAAGTGGCCGATTTCTATTACAATGAACTATCATGTGATGATCAATAGGCTGATGTGACTGTTCATGAGGGAGCCCTTATATTCTCTAAATAACTCAATGATGGATCGTAATTCAATATTTCCTACATCCTTTAAATATTATCCCTATGTGGCCTCTACCAATTCTTCAAAATGAAGCGGTATTTTCAAGGATTCTGTGAGGGACTCATGCATTTCCTTAGACAAGTGGAAAGCCTCAAGGATCGAGATCCTATAGGTATGCTGGTGAGCTGCGTTAGCATATCATAATTCCATTACAGAAGAAAAATTATTTCCATATAGGGGGTTTATTTTCAGGGAGGTACAACTGGTGCGGCTATATGTACAAATAGATTTGTTTTCTGGTGTTGTAAATATCTCACCAATCATCCATTAACACACCCAGAACCACTACCAGATGATTTTTAGTTGGTAGAGGCATTGATTTAGATTGGTGTGGATAATTATGGTGTGGTCCAAAAATCAAATCCCAACAAATTAAAAAGATCATATATGGAGTTTTTTCCAATAGAGCAGACTCTGGGGAATGTACCAGTTGAGCTCTATGAAATAAATGTTTCTTGGTCTTAATTTCATGAAGGGCATAGCTCGATTTTCTGACCATAGTATCCTATCCTCTTATATTCCTTCTACTATTCCATCAAAGACAATGATTGAAGACATATAGAGGATATGCAGTACATTCCACATCATCCATGCATGTGAATCACTTTATCAACATGATAGTGTCCATAGAGTCATACTCATGTTATTCATCAAAGGGGTCCTCCCATGCGATACTGAAACATGGAGAGATTCCAAAATATCTTGGCATGAAATAATTATAAGTATGATATGGATTTTGTATTTGTGGGGGACAATAAATTCCATTTAACAGTAAAATCCTAAAATTACAAGACGTAGGAGGCTACAAGGTGGATTCATTAGAGGTAGCTAAGGAAGTGGATGTGAATTTAGAAGGTTTGTTGCATCCTAAGTGGGAACATATGACACCATCTATATGAGAAACATCCCTGCGTGATAGGTAGTTTTCATACCAATGTGTCCCATGGTAGGACACCTGTTACCACTTGCATGAACTCTCAGATTCACTATTAGTCTTGGTAAATATATGTTCCACCTATGTTAGGACATTTCCCAATTTGACGAAAACATTATCCACATGGCCCTAGAGCCAATTTTGGAACACATATAATAATTTAATGGTATTTACAAGGATCCTATGGTAAGGAAAATGGTTAGGGATATCAGTATTCCCAGCTTCATGTGGATTATTTATGTCTATAATCTTGAGAGGCCCCTCTTCCATGGCACAGAAGAAATGAAAAGGAACTCAGGGAACCTTAAAGGATAAGGTCCACATCCCCTTGTCTAGAAAGGGTACTCTGGGATCCTGGACCAGTTGAGGGGCTTGATCCTGGAAAGTGGATGAATCCATATTCAGTCATATAGGACGTTGTTCTTGGTGGTGGTGGTGTATGTCGATTATGTGTTGGGTGAGGCTGAGCCTGACGAGGTTGCTACAATCGGCAAGGTTCTACTAGTAATGGGAGAAGAATATCTTGTAGCAATAGTGCCTCTACCTATTTGGATGAAGTCTCTATTTTGAATATCTTAATTAAATATCATTGGTAAGAAATGGATGTTTTATATTTCATAGATACATGTATTTCTATAGGCACTGAGCCTTGTTAGAGGATTCTCAAAACCCTCCTAGGATGATTTGAGTAATGGGGGTAGGTACCTTCTTAGTGTTAATATTCCCCACATAAATCCTCGACAACTATTCTTGAGTTAGGGGAATATAGAGTGAACACATTAGTCCCTTCCAATATGAAACAATATGTGCGACATTCTAATGAGGTAGTTACATTAACTTTAACAGGTATGAAATTTTTTTCTTGAAAGTAGCGAACATGAACTCATAGAGAAAATTCCAACAAACATATTCCCAAAGAGTTATGGACTTGATGATAAACTATATATACCAAATTAATGTAGGTACTTCCAATTTATATAATAAATAACATATATTGGTTGTCTCCTTCTTCCCTAGGGTTACAAACATGGGCCTTCACCTTGGGATGGAGGGGGATAAATATCGTAGTGGGTCTCACATACCATTGAATAGGGATACTCTAGGTTTCCCAAAATTCATTGGTTCTCGAATGTCTTCCACACATTTAGGTACGACATTCATTCATGTGTGAATGTCATCTATCACATATCAATGGACTCAAGGCGAGTGGTGATAGAATCTATCAAATCTTGTTGGGGAGGGTCCCTATTTTGATGAGGATTCATATCCACTAATGCACTGACAGGATCATCATCTTAGTAAAAAGGCTCATCAGATCATGGTGAAACATGATCTATGTCCCAAGAATGATTATCATGATGCTCAAGAATATTATTCAACCCATATCATGATGTCTTTCCCATACGGTCCAACCGAAACACATGACCTAACCCTCGGTGAGGGACTCTAGAATATCTATGTAAGAATTAACATTTGGAAAAAACACTATCGTCAACCAATTAGTAACAAGAGTCAACAACATTATATCTTTTTAAGAAATGGATCCCTCCTCTTGATCACCTCAACCTTCAATCTGCGAGGGTTGAGAGAAAATATTCATCACTAATGTGGACCAGTGTGATGGTAGGCTGGTCATTGGGGGAGTCACTATGTGAGTTGAATATTCTCTACATGATGGGTTTCCTTTCTAGGGTGGTAACAAATGCAACAATATTTCCTTATAGTATTGGGTGTTTTCCCCAACCACATGTGCAAGGGTGAGGGTGATCATCAATGTATCTTCATATATATAACATTTGAAGGATTCAAACTAAAAAAGAATAACTTCCCCTGATCCTGGGTAGGGTATAGTGTGAGACTATCGACAACAGAAGTAGATTCACCATGATGTACTGGAAGGGAGAAATTACATCCTCTACAAGTTTGTGCCTCCTGAGTGATATATGGATTATATGGACATGAACATCCATGATGAAAAACATTTTTTGTTGGGATACTTACCCATATTATGATGTTGGCATCTGCGGGAAGGCTCTATTATTGAGTAAGATTTCCCCTCCAAATCCAAGAGGTTAGCATTGTTGATGGAGACTTTCCACTTCCCAGGACATTTCTTTTAGTGGTGGTGGTTCATCCTTCTTTTCCAGAAATGTACTTCTCGGATGGATAATTTTTATGTATGGGGAGGACTTCCATGGAGATAGTTGATAGATTGATGAGGAACTACATTTTGATTAGTTGGGATACATGGAGGGCCACTATATGGGTTGTCATTGTAGTGGGGTTGACCTCCACATTGACTACTATAAGAGTAGGGACAAACTCTACTCCGGTTGTTGATGAATTAGGGAGGAAAAATTCATTGGATGATAAAGACTTGGAAAGTGCATCCATTAATACCAGTATTTATGCAATGGGGGGACCTCTATAATGGTGAGTTGACGAACATGGAGGACTTTCACACTGGTCGAAATGGACATGGGGAGGACCTCAATGTTTTTTAGCTAGAATATAGACCATAGCTCTGTAATGGTTACTGAAATCATGGGTAGTACCTATTCTTTTATCATTTTTTGAGTAGGGAGGAAATATACATGATGTAGTAATGGTGTGAAGAACAACTTCACATTGATTGGATGTGATATGAGGACGGACCATGTGTTCTCTGGTGGTACCAGCATGAGGAGGACCTTCGTACTGGTTATCGAAGCAGGGAGGACCCCCGCATGAACTATGAAGTAAAAGAGGAGGAACATCATGTTAATTTAGAGGGAGAGAGAGGATGAACTATTATTTTGTTAATAACAACATAGGGAGGACCTCCACATTGAAACTAATCATCACTGGTTGGCCCATAATGGATTTTTTTCATAATAGTGATTAATAAAGTTGACCCACGATTCATGTGGTGTGGTTGAGGTCTCAATTCCAATAGGTAATGGGTGGATTCCTTCTCATGTATCATAGGGAGATGATAGAATGTGTTGGTGGTGGTAGGGTCCACTAATGTTATGGGAGATGATGCCCCTTGGTAGGAATTCTCTTGAGGTTACACTCGAAATTGGTGTTGGGTAGTCCAGAGCGGGCCTGATGAATTAGACTTATCATCAACCTATTCTTTGAAATGAAGGACTGAACATTACAGGAGCATAAGAGGATTGGTGGGAGCCCTTATAGGTGGATCCTAGGCTATAGTCACAACCACTATGACTCAGGCACCCCCTCCTTGAAATATAGGATAGAGTCACACGATCACTCTATGGAGAAGATCCTGAAGCAGTTCGCTACTCAAAAATGGAGGTGTGGTTACCTACATATACCATTGGGGTTGTGGGGTTGGTGAGGGGCTAAATCCTCCATGACCTCTTAAGCAGTATCACTTGTGGTAATGGAACCCTCTTACTTGTACCGATATATGAGGGTGTCTAACACCCTTCTATAAATAATTTCCATGGGTGAGATGGGACTTGGGAACTGAGTAGCTATAGTCATGAAAATTTTTGTGGTGGATATTTAGTATTACGATATCACTATATTAACATTTCTCCCTCCCCTGCACATTCATGAATTTTGTTGTTGATTTACTAGGTCTAGGATCCTTTAATGTTGGTTGATTCATCCATCATTATATGTATAAGAAAATCTATTCCTAATTCCCCAACATCACCTTATCTTCTGAATTCAGGGAGGGATCTACACTAATGAAATCACAAATAGAGAAATGCCCAATTTTTACTACCCAAATTTCTAACGAGTCCCATGAAGGTATTGACATTTTCTTGGTTGACATGGAACCAGATATATTAATTTGGTTACATGTTAATATGCTAATGACACAAATTCTACTAGTACCCATATTGAAGAGAATATTTTAATGTTGATTTGTGGATTTTTGTTTATGATTCTTTATCCATGGTGCTTTGCTAATGTGTTAATGTGCATTATCATGGTAGTTACCCCACATTCCTCTTCTGAAGGAATGTGTCCTTCATTACATTGAACAGTGATGTCTGCTCCCTAAATAAAATAGGATGATGATATTCAAGTTCTTCATTCCTTGGATTTCTACTTGGCACATTTATCCTAGACAATGTCTCCCTAATTGAGTTAAGAGATGTTTTTAGAACACATTAAATGTTCAATAACTTTATGGATTCCAATTAATAAAACTTTTTCATTCTGGACATTCCAGTTGATCGTGATAGGGAAGAAACTTTTCATTAGTTGAGTAGTCATGTTGGGCATCACTAGCATGTCTTGATGCAAGGAACATTGATAAAATGTATTCTTTTTCTTAGCATGAAATCAAATGGATGCATCTTATGAATTAAAAAAAAGTTGTCCCATGTTGATCATTTTGAATATAACCACAAAGATGAATATCTTACACTGTATTCACCTCAGTAATCCCATGTTTTTCATGAGGTAGCTAATTCCATTGGTGAATATCATACAAGGATCTCATCAGTGGAATCCCATTCATAGGCATTGGGTATGTGTTTGGGGTTACAAGTTTAATGTTTTATGGATAGGGATCATAACACTCTATAGAGATGGATCATGGAATGAGTTTAATAGATTATGGAGATGGAGTTGATTGACCCAGATTCCTCATAGAGGCTGATCAATGATGTGTGTCCCTAGCAAGGATGATGTCATGCTTATATGTTTACCAATCGATGGATCAGAATTCCATATGTTGGTAGATCCATGAGGTGATTCCTGTAAATAGAAGATGTCTCGTAGTTAGGATCGGTGAGAACACTTCATACATGTGGACCCTAGATGGAGTGATCATAACACCCTATGGTGGTGGATTTGGTGGGTGTGTCTTATTTGGGGAATATGAAAAACCATGGATATTGGTGAGAACACCCATTGGAGGAGAACCCTGAATGGATGGATCATAACTCCCTAAGGAGTTGGATCAGAGATGTGTGTCCTATAATATGAAGATGTCAAACCGTAATGATTGGTGAGATTGTACCATGGAGGTGATCCCTAGATGTATGGATCAGAATCCCCAATGGACATGGATATGGGAGGATTTTCCTATAAAGAGAATATTTCACAATATTAAGATTACTAACAATTCCCCATGGGGGAGAATCATGGATTGATGGACATAAATCCTTATAGGCGTTGATCTAGAAGGCATGTCCTATAACAGTAATATTCCACATGGTGAATATTGATTAGAAAACCCCAAGAGGTTGATTATGGAGGTACATACCTATGAGGTTGCACATTGGTTTACCATTGGGTGGGATTGAACCTCAAGGTGGCATCCTATGTAAACTTTTTCGATGACAAAGATCAAAACCCTTGTTTTTGGATTCCATATTTTTTGTTAATGTGAAAAAATTGGTCCATTCATTTGACATCATGTTGTAAGGGTGCTCATATCTTGAAGGGATATTCAAATAGTGATGGAATGAGTATTATACTTGAAGTATTCAATTCTGAAGGGGGTTTATCTTGTTTGAAGGGTGTGTGGATTAAACAATGAGCTGGCTATAGGACCTATAGTAGATGAGGTCTCTTAGGTGAGGGGTATGATATTTCTAGGGTTGTGACTGGAATAAAATCATGATGGATGTAACTATTCAGTTTGGACATCATGGTGGATTTATACTTATTCTAGTTTGATTGGAATCAAATACGACATTGTTCATAATATGTTGTGTCTTATACCTATGTAGGAGGCCCATGAGAGCATGTGGTTGGGGATTAAACTTGGAAGTATCCCATATGGTGAGTATACTTGTTGGGGATTACACTTAGGTGGATTCCCATTTCTGTGGAGGCTGACGATTATATCTATAGAGAAGTAATATAAAATAATGTAGAATGGGGAATATACTATATGGTAGGAACATATAATGGTTTAGGAGGATTCTATGATCAATACTAACCTATAATCCCATCTCAGTAATTCTTGGTTTGGGAAACAAGAGGAAGCATTAGACCTGAAACTCATGTCGTGAAAGAAGTTCCAAAATGAAATTATGTGGGGCTTATAAATTGATGCTACATAATGAGGATGTCATTCCATGTGGGGAGGATCTCATTCTATGCGACGAGGATATTACTCCCTGTGAGGTTGGGAAGTGTGGAGATTATCCGATTACAATCACACATAGATCATCATGATCTTATTACCTAAGAAAAATACATAGTTTAATATCATGTGTTCTGGATGTTTAGACTCTAAATTTTTACAGTATGCTCCTCACACATGGAGGGGATCACATTCTATCGCATGGCCTAACATAGACCTATATCAGGTGCCTCTAAGTGGGGCATGAATTTATCACCTCATGATTATAACAATGGGATGGGTGGAATGTCATGATGCCCTAATTACCATGCTTATTCTATGAAGATACAAGCATTATCATACCTATGCTAAGATGAAAAAAGTAAGTGAGATTATTTGGCCTCACATAAAGTGGAGTTCGAGATAGTAATAGGAAGCACATGTCATATAGGGACTCAAGGTGTACATTAACTGATTTTATATGGTTTTGGGGTATCCATGAACAAGACCATCAAGAATAGGTATCAAAAGAAGGGAGGCAGCATGGTGGAGCCTATAAGAGAGGTTTCACGAATAATATAGACTTAGAGATAGTTTATTCGTGAAGATCAACTTCTTCATCAATGTGAGGGGCTTCACGAAGTAGTAGGTTTTTTAAATCATGGTGACCAAACCTCAGGATGAAGTCATTGTTTATAAAAGGAGTGATTTGCATAAGTTATATGCTTCCTAATGCCTCAAGTGCCTCTAAAGGCCTTCCTACATCTTGAAAGGCCTATGAATTCAAGAAAGGCATCCCCATATACAGGGGAGGATTTCAAAGACACCTTAAATTGGGTTTCACAAAACCCAAGTATCTGGATGATACATTTTGGTAAGGTTCATGATGCTCGTGAGGTTCACAAAATGGGAGAAATTCAAATGCTGAAAGGACGCATAATGGTGCGTAAAATAGTAGACAAAAGGTGTATTTATTGGAAAGGGATTTTTCAAATACTTGAATCAGTTATATAATGACCCATACATTCATGAATAAAATTATCTTTCTGTTATTTAATTAAATATCTTTTGGATATAGAAAACACATGATTTTTTTAATTTATCAAATAGGGGTTAAATTACCGTTATGTATCATTACCATTGATTATATAGCCATTGAAAAATGACCACATGACTAGTATAAATTTACATTTCTTAAAAAGATTTTTTTTCAATATAGAGAAAGGATAGGATGACCTCATCCAGTAGACTCGAGCTATACAAATCACATTCTTGGAAGCTCAGAAAGTAGGTAGCATCACTGGGATTCTCTCATGACCAAGCCCTAGCTTAGCTTAAAAACATTAAGCTTGAACATAATCTTATATAGGAGAAGTGGATGTTGAAAGAGATTACCACACGAGTGATGTAATATGAGCCACCCCAAGAGTCTGTCACCATCACACACATTTCCTTTAGGTCATTCGCAGCTTTTATAAGGGGTTATGTAATAGTTTTTTAGTTACTTATTTTTTAATCCATTTTATAAATAAAATTCTTATTCCATCAATTTCATTATGAGAATAGTTTTTATTAAAAATATAATGAATTCGATAAATTGACTTTTGGGATAAAATGGTACTTTTCTGAAATATACAAATTATTATATTAAACAATGTTTTTACTAATAATGTTTTTATAATAGTGTTATAAGTACACTCCTTTTAATGATAAATTATGATTATAACTTTTTTAGTCTATAAAAGATTAAGTATTCTGTTGGATAAGAATTATATTTTTATATAATAAAACATAAATTTTATTTTTAAATAAATAATTTATTTTATTTAAGTAATGAATTTTTTAAATAATTCTTATTTTAATAAAATATTATTGTCAAAAAAATTGATTAATAAATTATTATATAATTTTTATTAAGTCAAATGTAATTTTATTTATGAATAAAACCATTTTCTTTCCAAAACACGTCAATTTATAGTAAATTTCAATTATTATTTTAAAAGAGAAAATTCAAATATATATAAAACGAATATTATTTTTCGAATTAGGATGTCAATATTATCCAAAAGAGAAATTTTCATAATATTCTGAGATAGTTGATTTTTTGGGTAAAAATTAAATACAGTATAAATATATAGTGTGTTTTATGGCATCATAATGACCCAATTCTGAGGTAATAAAATACTATAAAAGAGATATTTTGAAAATATATTTTTTACCTTTAAAATAATGTCATTTTTTATTTATTTGATAAATTTTATAATTCATTTATAGACACTCCAATACATATAAAATATCTTAACATTTTAAATTTATTTCCTTAAGAGTGTTACATACCTTCACATAAGCAAGCATAGTATTTTAATAGGATTGGAATTTGTCCTTATAAAATATCTTATACCACTCCCCTTTGTAAAAAACCATTGGAAAACCCATGGGATGGTTTTTGGTTTTGATTAGTTTAATGTGTAGTGTCCAAAACCTAAATAATAATGTATTCCCTCTCATTTAATATATAAACCCACCGAACCTATAATTAATCATCCCTAAAACCATTTTCAGCTCAAGTAAACACTACACCACACCCCCTAGTGTCAATTAAAGGTACCTCAAGATCCCAAGATGCGTCTCCCAAGCCTTTGGGATCACACTTCCATGTAAGGGATCCCCACTTTCCTCTGCTTTTCATATTCATGCATCTTATTGGAAAGTAGTTCTAGTAATTATGAATGGTAATAATTTATTTATTTTATAATAATTATATTACATTCTATTTTATGTTATTTTAATAATATATTATTTATACTCTCATTTTTATCCTTACTTATGCCGTTACCATGCTTAATTTTTGTGAGGGATTCCCTTCTTTCTCTTTTTTGTCCAAGTTTCTTTATATTGTTATACAATTTTATTTTCAATTAAAAATTTTGGTGTATTATTTAAAACATCCCCCAAAATTCCCTAATTATTATTTAATGATGACATACCACTTTATCTCTCATTAATAACTCCAATGTACACCCATTACCATGTCAATATTTTAGAAGAGTTATTCTATTTCTCCCTTTCTTCATGTTTCATTACTATGTTATACCTTCAATTTCCAAGTTATATGTGTTAGAACAAGTATCAATATGAGCCCCTTTCCATTTCATTTACATATGATGGTATACCCCTTTATCTCTCATCAACCATTTTTATGAATTTTTATGTCACACTATTTGGCATTCGAAATTACTCTGCAATTTCTCGTGCCAAAATCGTTGTGTAGCAAATTCCATGACCATTTATCAATAAAGGGTATTCAAAATAATGAACATATAATTATTGATTTTATAATTTCATGTATGTATTCCAAATTCTATTATCATGGAATAAATGCTGATGTTGAATGATTCCATGATAAATTATCCATGTGGCACAATTATGCATGAAATTAGATATTTATAAAGGGTGCACCCAGATAGCACTCCAATGCATTGGGTAATGTTTATTATAATGATAATCCATGTGAAATGAGGGTTTAATCATGATAATTCATGTGCAATGTTGATTTAATCATGCTAATTCATGTACAATGAGGGTTTACTCATGCTAATTCATGTGAAATAAGGGCTCACTCATGCTAATTCAAGTTCAATGAGGGTTTACTCATGATAATAAATGTGAAATGAGCCTTTTCTCTTGATAATATCATGTTAAATGTTTTTGAAAAATTTACATGTAATGATAATCATGCTATATCATGCCTTTATGTTCATGTTTCTCTCATGCTTAATTGATATGCCTATTTCCTAACATGTATTTTATTATTCAAAGCATGCCTTGTATACCCCATTACTAGGCTTTATAGCTCACCCATTTCTTATGCATGTCCTTAGGTTATCTGGGGTAGTGTTATGTATGATGGAATGAGTTGGTCATGTCAATGAAGATTAAAATAAAGATGTTGTACATCATTTTTTAAGTTGTTATGTGATGTTCCCAATTTTCCATGACACTAGACCTCTCAATACTCAGAGTTGTCTTTGGTACATGTTTATGTAATAAACCATGTCTAAATATGTAATAAATATAATGGTTATTATTGTTGGTATGATAGGATTGTTTTAGTTACTTATGGGATTAAGATTAGAAAACAATAGTGAAATCCTTATGGATAAGACTAAGTAAAAGAAAAACATCCTTAATTTTTTGGTGAGTATAGATTAAGTTGTTTATCAAGAAAATGTATCAATTTCTAGATACGAACATATAGGGGTGGATCGATCACAAATGTATCTAGGTGTAAAAGCTGAAAAAACCCACTTTGAGATAGACTCGAACGAGAACTGGTGCATGAAAACAAGCCTTGTTTCACTCTTGGTTCGACAATCCTGGGATATATGCTTCATTAATTTCATAATCATAGTGGGAACCATTATAAAGGGAGAAAAAAATCCCATAATAATATATGTTATGATATATATCTTGGATAACATAGATTGAAGCCTATAAATTTATAAGTTAATGAGAAAATTTTAATTTATATGTTATACCTTTAAGGTCATTGGATTCACCTTTATGTGATAAAGTGATTAAGATACTCATATATAATTTTTCTTTTATTCTAGACAATGGTTGGTAATATGAGAAATATGGCTAATAACCAATGTGAATGGAAACATGATGAATGTCCAAACAAGATTCCCAATCAACTGGGAGCTCAAGTAGGACATATCGTGATTATGCCAAACCTGTTATCAAAAATCATGATTAATAATTACCACCTTATGGAATTACCATTTAAATAAAAGAACATGAAGATGAGATCTCATGAAAGTCCATTTGAGAATATTTATAAGGTGTAGAAGACCTAATTTCCTTCATGAAAAAATTGCGGACAAATTCACCAAGGGATATGTCACAAAGGGACTAAGAGATATTTTAAATGCAGAAAGGAATGGCACAAAGTATCCAATTTCCATAAATGAATGTATAATGTGATGGATGGAATCAAAGATACATATAAGGAATCATATATAGTTCAATGATATAAATTTAGAGAAGTCGGACATTACGTAAAACAATGTTCTATTTCAAGGGTTGAGAAGCATGATGAGAAACATCAATCTCCATGATCAATGGAAAATAAGAATATCTATTCTATTATGGATAATGACGAATGAATTACATTTAACCACTAATTAAAAGTAGTGTATGTTGTAATGTTTTATAATTAATGTCTTATTATTATAGATTTTATGTTTTATAATAACATTAAGTCCCCAACATAAATGATATAAAATCATTAGGGGAAAACATTTATAAGTGTTGTATCACATATTGAAGTTTGTGGGAATGTTTTTCTTGAAAATTTTATAAGTCTCCCTTTGATGGAATTTATGGAAAAAAAATTCATTGCATATTCCTCAAGGCAGTTGGAAATTCATGATCAAAACTATCCCACATATGATCTAGAGTTTTTGGCAGTGATCGTTGCGTTAAAAATCAGAAGACATTATCTCTTTGGGTAGAAGAGTGAAATATAAATGGATCGCAAAAGACTCAAATATATATTCACACGGAAACAGTTTAGTATGTTCCAATGAAGATGGTTAGAGCTCATCAAGGATTATGACTTCTCAATCTATTACAACCCTTGGAAAGGGAACAAGGTGGTGGATGCTCTATGTAGAAAGGACCCAGTGATTCTATCATTGATGAGTATTGAAAACAATCCAATATTCATAGATTTTATGAAGATATACATTGGAATCATAATTAAGGGAACATCATCAATCCTTTCACAAATTATTTATCAACCACCTTATGTAGAAATATTAAAGGATTCCCAAAAGGATTGTGTGGGAATATAATATAATGTAGAAACTATCAGAAGAGGGAAATACTAAGAGTTTAATGTTAATGAAGAAGGAAATGTAAGATTTTGGTCAAGACTATGTGTTCCATCAAATCTAGAGATAAAGAATGAACTTTTGAATGATGCACATAGTTTGAATTTATCCATTCACCCAGGAACCAAAAATATGTATTGAGGTCTCTGAGAGCATTATTGGAGGGATAACATGAACAAGGAGATCGTTGATTATAAATCATTGTGCATGGTATGTTATCATGTGAAGCATAAGAGGAAGAAGTCTAAGGGGATAATCAAACCATTACCCATAACATCATGTAAATGAGAGAACATCACTATGCACTTTATCACCAGACATCTTAAGACATTCAAAGGAAAAAATTGTATTTGGGTTGTTGTGGACCATATTATAGAGATTTCACACTTCATTTCAATTCTACATAATTTCTCATTGGATCACTAGAATAGATATACATCAGAGAAGTGGTAAGGCTTCATGGAGTTACATTATCGATTATATCTGATCGAGATCCATGATTCACCTCTATGTTCTAGAAGAGTCTCCAACATGCTCTGAATACTGAGCTGAACATCAGTATGGCTTTTCATCATAAAAATGATGGCCAATATAATTGTACTATCTAATAAATTGAGAAAATATTGATAAAATTCTCAATATACTTCAAAGAGGACGAGATCAACATATCATCTGGTTGAGTTCTCTTACAATAATAGTTACCAATCAAACTTCCAAACTGCTCCTTATGAAGCCCTTTATGGGAAGATGTGCAGAACACTGAAAATCTAGGATGATGTTGGGGAGAGAAAACTCATAGGTCCAGAAATGGTTGAGGAAATGCTGGAGAAGGTTATGACTATCTAGAAGCACATTAAAGCTTCCCATAGTTGAAAAAAGAGATATGATGAAAATCATCGACATGACCCATAGTTTGATGTTGGAGACATGGTATTCCACCACATACCACAGTGGAATGGACTTATGAGATTTGGGAAGAATGTAAATCTTAGTCCAACATACATCTACCCTTTTGAGATCCTTGATCTCCTTAGAATAGTGGCCTATAGACTAGTACTCCCACCGAACCTATCTCAAGTACATGATGTATTAAATGTATTAATTTTATGGAAGTACATACCTGAGCAATCACATGTACTAAAAACAGAGGTGGTACCATTGGATAATGATCTCTCCTATGATGAGAATCCGGTGAAGATTTTAATCATAGAGAAAATTTCTATAAAATAAGACAATTCCTTTCATTAATGTCTTTTGGGGAAATCACAATTTTGAAGAAGCTACATGGGAACTAGAGGAAGTGATTTGGAAAAGTTATGCTCAAATGTTTTATAATGGGAAAAGAAAATTTTTGAGGGCTAAATTTTATTCTGGGGGAAGGTTGTAAGGACCCAAAAATTCATGAATAAAATTACATTTCTTTTATTTTATTAAATATATTATGGATATAGAAAACACATGAATTTTTTTATTTTATCCAATTGGGTATAAATGACCATTAAGTATCATTACCATTGATAATATGGCCATTGAACCATGATCGCTTGACTAGTATAAATTTAAGTTTTTTAAAATTATTTTTTTGACATAGACAAAGGGGTGGATGACCGCATCCCATAGACTCGAGTAGTACTACTCTCATTTTTTGAAGCTTGGAAAGGAGGTAGAGCCAATGTAATCAATCATGACCAAGGACAAGGTGAGCTTCAACGCATTAAGGTTGAATATAATCACCTACAAGATAACTGTAAGTTAATAGGGATTACCACCAGGTGATGTTATTCGAGCCGCCGCAAGAGTATATCAGAATCGCACACCTTTCCCTTAGGTATTAAATGGGTGTTATAAGGGGTTATTTAAAAAGGTATCCAATAATTATTGTGTAATCCCTTTAATAAAAAATTTATTATTCCATCCATTCTTTTATGAGAATAGTTTTTTATAAAAATATAATGAATTAGATAGATTGAATTTTTAGGTAAAATGGTACTTTTTTAGAAATATGTAAATTATTATATTAAACTATGTTTTTATTTATAATTTATTTATATGTTTTATAATAACACTCAATTTAATAAAAAATGATGAATATATTTGTTTTTTTACAATATAAAAATAAATGTGTTCATATTTATAAGAATTGTATTTTTATATGAAAAACAGAAATTTTATTTTTAATTTAAGAAATAATTTTTATTAGTTAATGAATTTTTGAAATAATTAACATTATAATCAAAAATTATTTTCAAATTAATTTTGTGAATAATAAATGACTATATAGTTTTTATGAAGTCAAATGTAATTTTTATTAAGGTTAAAACCATTTCATCCAAAACCTGTCTATTTTTAGTAAATATCAATTTTTATTTTAAAAAAGAAAATTAAAATATTTAGAATATTATTTAGGTAAAATGAATATTATTTTTGGAATTATTTTTTCATAATTTTCCAATGGTGATTTTTTCATAATTTTTTGAGATAATCGAATTTTTGTGTAAAAATTAAATACCGTATAAATATATAATATGTTTTATGGAATTATAAAGACCCAATATCAATGGAATAAAATTATATAAAAGGTTTATTTGTCGATAAATTTTATACCATTAATATAATGTGATTTTAGATTTTTTTGATCAATTTTATAATGCCTTAGCAGAACCTCCAAGACTTATAAAATATTTTAAGATTTTAAAATGATTTCCTTGAGAGTGTGACTCACATCCACATAAGAAATCATAATATTTTAAAATTATATGCCCTTTTTCATATAAAATATTTTATACCACTCCCCTTTGGAAGAAAATATGGGCAAAACCCATGAGATGGATTGTGGTTTTTGATTAGTTTAATGTGTAGTGTCGAAAACCTAAATAATGATGAATTCCCCCTCATTTCCTATATAAACCCAACCAACCACCCATTCCTCATCATTAAAACCATTTTAAGATCAACCAACCTCTATCCTATAGTCCCTAGAGACCTCCATAGTCACCCCAAACTCCCAATAAGCTTCTCCCAAGACTTTGGGGTAACATTTCCAAGTAAGGGATCCTCACTTCCCTCTCCATCAAATTCAGGCATCTTATTTGAAAGTAGTTCTTCTAATTTAGAATGTTTATAATTTATTACATTTATAATCATTATATTATTGTACATTTGATTTTATTTTAATGACATATTATTTATCCTCCATCATTTTGACCCTTCCCTAGCCCGTTACCATGCCGGATTTTCTTATGGGATTCCATCCTTTCTCATTTTTTTCCAAGTTTCTTTATGTTGTTATTCCAATTTATTTTCAATTAAAAATGTTGTGGTATGATTTCAAACCACCCCATACATCACTCATTATATTCTAATGACGAGATAAATATTTCCCTTTCATTAATCCCTCCCATGTACACTCATTTCCATGCCGAAATTTCGTAAGAGTTATTACATTTCTCCTTTTTCATCAAGATTCATTATTATGGTATGCCTTCTATTTCAAAATTCTATGTTTTGGTACAAGTATCTATATGACTCATGTACATTCCATTTAGTGTACGTATTATTATAGTCCCATTTCACTATCATCATCAATTTTTATGATTTTTATGTCACACAATTAGGTTTCTGAAATTACATCATAATTTTTCATGCCAAAATCAACATGTACTGAATTTCATGACCATTTATCTGTCAAAGGAATTCACCTTTATGGACATATAAATATTGATTACATAATTTCATGTATTTATTCCACATTACATTGTCATAGAATAAATTATGATGTTTAATGATTCCATATTATATGATCCATGTAGCACACTTATGCATGAGATGTAATGTTTATAAAGGGTTCACCCCAATAGCACTGCAATGCATTGGGTAATTATTAGTATCATGATACGCCATGTGAAAGTAGGTTTTACTCATTCTAATTCATGTGAAATGAGGGTTTATTCATGAAAATTCATTTCCAATGAGGGTTTACTCATGCTAATTCATTTTCAATGAGGGTTTAATCATGCTAATTCATGTGCAATGAGGGTTTACTCATGTTAATCCATGTGAAATGAGCCATGGATTGTGCTAATATCATTTTGTATGTTGTTTCCACATTTCAATGTGATGATAATCACGATATATCATGACTTTATGTTATTGTTTCTCTGATGCTCCATTGATATTCCTATTTCCTAACATGTATTGTATCCTTCATGGTATGCCTTGTTTACTCCCTTAAATGGCTTTATAGGCCACCCCTTCCTTATTTATGTCCTTAGGTTACCCAGGAATTGTTATATATAAAGGAATGAGTTGGTAATTTCAAATAATTTTGAAATAAATATGTTGTATTTCATGTTTTATGTTGTTATGTAATGTTCCTAATTTACCAATATACTAGGCCTCTCGATCCATGTAGTTTTCTTAAGTATAATTTTAGGTAATAAATCCTGTTTAAATATGTAATAATAATTAGGGTTGTAAAAGTTTATGAATAATTTTCAAAGTTCACGAATGAGTGCAGCACTATTGGAATCATGAAGGAATACTATTAAAATTTTGAATGGCCATGAAGCATTGTAGGACTTATAGAGGAACACCATCAAGGTTTCACACTTTCTTGAAGGTGAATTTCCAAAATAGGATCTTCATGAGATCTAGTACTCCGTGAAGTTGTATGGCTTTGCAAAACAAACTCCTCTAGAGGGTTTTAGGGCTATTTTGAATTATATTTTCTTCAAACCAACCATGTCTTACATGATCATTCAGGCGGATTGTATTTTTATGAAAATAAATATTTATATCCAAATTTATTGAATTCATTTAAAATAGAGTGTCTTTATTAAAATTATATATTTTAAAAAATTACATTTTCTATTTTATCATATATAAATAGAATTTTCATCATACTTTTTTTTAATAATTATATAGAAAAAATATAAGTATAATAAATATATTATTAAAAATAAAAATAGAAAGCTCATAATAGTTAAGGTATATACATATCCCATTATTACACCAATGAATGACATTATGGTATGGTGTGTTATTGTAATATTTTGTTATGGTTGTTCGGTGAACATGGTTTGGGTCATGATCTTGATGAACCTGAAGTTATACTGTAAATAGTTTTTCTCATGCTTTAGTTAATGAATATATAATTTGGAATAGTTTAGGTTAAATCCCAATGATTCTATCTCTTGTGGAAGCTATAATAAATGGTCTCCACAGGATATGATCCTATTGGTCGAGGCCATCACATTATTTTTTAATGTTTATTAGATATATCATAACCATATATATACTAATCATATAATCATGGTTTAATGAATATACTATCAATTGTTATGATGTTTAAAAATATATTGTATATGGAATGATTTAACCTATAATGATTTAAAATGAAAATGAGTGCATGTGTTTTCAATAATTAAATTTCTTAATAAAGAGTTTACTCATTTAAAAATTTCATTTAATTAATAAATGTTTTTTTCATTACACTACCCTTACATAGATTATATGATTTACCCCAACATATCTCTTTTAAATAGGAGCTTACACTCATACAGTTTAAACGAGTTACCCTTATATGTTTTATGGAACAAAGGACTTCCCATTTCACAACTATGTGAAAACTACACTTACCTTTTTTAAACTCATATGAATAGGTCCTTACCCTCACAAAACCCCAATAATCTCTATATTATAACTAAAAAACTAATTAAAATAAGGATTTACCCTTAAAAACTCCAAATAACCGCCACTTTTAAGGGTAGGAGGAATATAACCTTACATAAAACCTATACAATCTTTATGTTTTAAAATTAATAAAAAAATATTTTTATTTATACATAAAAGGCGTAAAATTTAAAACCAAATTGGGTTTTAAATTATTATAAAAATTAGGGTGTTACTATACTAACAACATCCAAGATGAAGATTTTAAAATATGATGATGGAAATGTGGTCAATATCATGGAGTATAGGAATATAATTGAAATCATATTATTCATGATAATGAAATTCCATGATATTGTGTTTTCTATATTCTGTGTTGCATGGAACCCATCCTCTCCAAAAGAGAGCCTCATGATAGAAGTGATGAGGACACGACATTATATAAATAATAAAGTATGATATAGTATGTTTTATCATAGTAATGTTTAGTGGGATTTATTGGGATACATTTATGTATATTGTGTTGGTTCAATGGATGATTAAAAGATAAAACTGTGTGTTGATTTTTTACCTGGGATATTATTTTCATTTCATAACAGTGAGAAAATCCAGAATACATATCACTTAGCACTATAAAGAATGAATATATAGTATATACTCAATAATTTAATAAACTTATATAAATTAATTAACAACATGAGGAAGCTATAGTTTATGTGAAATACCATATTTCAATAAAATATTATAAATCCAACGTTATAAATCATACTAAAAATATCATCCATCATTAATGGATAAATAATATCGAGAAAAAATATTTTTATAAAAAAGAGAAGGTTGAAAAAATATATATTGATATTTAAGTATTTGTTAAATGTGTAATGCCCCGACCCCAGTTACCCAGAGTCGGTGTATTATTACATAACATTGTCACGATCACAAAGGATCAAGTCTCGAAAGACTGATTAGTTTAGTAGTCTTGGAAACACTAGATATATTCATAAGTATTACATTACATTATTAGGTAAAAATAAACTACAACAACATCTTGTCTTCATATACCCTCATACTATCCCAGCAGGTCATTCATAAATTACTTCTTCATATCCTAGGAAAAATAAAGCATTGAAAGGGGTGAGCTCCGATGCTCAGTAAGGATAACAATATAGAAGGAGCATTCATAGATAAGTATAAACACTTAAGGAAATGTATAACTAAAAAAAAGCCTTTTAAACTTAAACTTAAGCATAATATGGCAAATATAAAATGAAATAATTCCATTTACATATTAACATGGATATTCTACTAGTAAAATATTCACATGCAATATCAATAACCACTTTCAAAATGATGGAATGCATAATGTCAGACTATCATAACCACATAGTCAAGGCCTCGTGCCAAGACAACAAATAAGATTTTGACAAGGCCTCATGCCGAGACACTAGTTTGTGTCTTGAGACCTCCCGATGCATCGAGGAGCTATATCGTGCTCCACCCATCACTTACTATGTCCAAGCATTCCTCATATGAACAGGCTTAAACATAACATAAACATTCGTATTAAAACTAGCATACGAAATGTCAATACTTTAACCACAAACAATGAATGGTATTAAAATAGCACATCCACAGTCAAACATAACTCATTCAATACAATATAAAAGATTTTATTATATCAGATTAACCTCAATCGAGAATAATGAAGGATATTGATATAGATGGAAATAATCATCAAAACTATTAGAGAGTAAGATCCCCCTTTTTCTTGAAATCATTTAAAAGTCACACTATTTGTTAAGAAGCCATTTAAAAATAGTTTTTTGAATCAAAGTGTCCCATACCTCTTTGAAACTTTTAAAAGTAATTTTTATTTTAAAACTTTAATGTCCATATAAATAAATCCTAAAAACTATTTTTAAAACACGACCATTAATGAGAAAGATTCGGAATAATAAATCATTAAACCATTAAAATTTTTATTTTAGTTAGAGTTCCTAACCAAAAGAGAGACACTTGAATACAAATAATTGAGTTAATAAAAACATTATTATATCATGAGAATACAGGGATTCATGATATACTATGTCAAAGTACAATATATACACCATATAAAACTGAATTGGCGTATAACAACAAGAAGTCTCAATGGAATGTAAATTGAGATGAAATTTCTTATAAAGATCGTATCCTTAGGTTAAGGATAAATAAATGACATAATTACGTGTGACAAATATAAATACACTCAATATGATTGGATATTCAGTGTAATTCAATCAGTGTACATTCACATATATTCTTGTAAAAACAACACCAATGAATGGGATATTTAACTCAACAAATAGAGATTGAGTTAGAAATTACTATTATCAAGTTCATACCGATCACTTGAGAATTTATCAATGGAGTGGTTATGTGTATTAAAATTATATCCACAGAAAGGGGAGTGGAAATTATGACATAAGCAAATGAATAGTGATTCCAAACATAATCTTGGAGTAAAATAATCAATGAAGTATGCGTAAAGCCGAATGAGTGGAAATTGAAATTTCAAATTCTCTTATTGATTTGGTAACATACGAAACATTAACCCATGAAATAAGGATCATAAAATGATGATTTAAATATCCATGAATTAAATTATATTATACAATGAATACAAACATGGGCAGTACACACACCACATGCAATAAATAAGGGGTGAACAATGAAAATCTCACTGAATTAAAAGTGGGATAAGAAACCCCTTACTTTGTACTTTTTCCTTGGTCGACGGTATGTTAACCTCTTGTATAATGGTTAAATATTTGTTATTTAATTATATAATAATCATTTACATTAATATGATATCATATATGATCTTTTAACATTCATTGTGTTAATAATATCTTAGTATTATAATCATTTCGGGTGTTAACATACTCATTTTTCTTTATATTCTTTGTTACGTAAGCCATGTTTGTTATTGATAGGTTGTATATTATTCATATAAATAATGATATCAATTCCTTAAACCTTATTTTTAATCACTAAATTATAATTAGACTCAAATGGATATGATGGGGAATGAATCTCATCGCGTTCGTGGAGACGGTAGTCCGTACGTACGCACGAGCGACAATATCATTCTTTTGATATTAAAATAATATATAATTGGATGGTAAATAATATATACAGAATCATTATCATGTTATATTTATTATTTACATTAATTAAACCTCATTATTATACCCATCCAAATAATAATATAGTGAATATCAATTACACCACGACGTGGAGACGGTAAGTCGTACGTACGCACGTATGGTGACATTGAATTCAAAGGATGGATAGAATACTGAATATGGTTGTACCATATTTATAATAATATCAAATTATATAGCAGATACTGGATTTATTATTTTAGAATGGGAATAACAATGGAAGAAGAAGAAGAAGAAGAAATGATCTTGAAAAAGGGTGGTGAAAACATTACATCTTCTTCAGGTTCTTCCTTTTGATTTGATCAAAAGGGCTCCTTAGGTTGGATTTAGGATCCAAATAAGGCCAATAGGTTGTAGTGAGGGAAGTTTAAAGAGTATTTTGGTAGAGGTTGGCTGAACCGAAATACTTTTAAGGTGTGAATAATCGGTTAGAAGTGGTGTCCTTTTATAAGGGGGGGAGGGGCACCTTAAGAAAATCAAGAAATATTATTTTATAATAATTTCATATTCGGTTTCTAGTGGCTCCAAAGTGGATTATTTAAAGGTTAAGGTGGGGAGGGGTCTAAAACCACTCGACCAATAGAATTTAGACAGCTTTGTGTCATTATATTAACCTTATGTTTTATATTTAACTCTTAGTTAATTAGTTTGACACATATCATGTCACTTTGTATTTTTATATTCTATAGTTAATAAACTCACTATATACCTCCAAGAGACTGCCAAGTGGTCCATTAATGATACGAATATCATGATATAATCCTCTTTGCCGAACTTTAGATTTTTAGTAATTTAATATCAATTAATAATATAATATTTGGTTTAAAAACTCTTTTATGTCAATTTTGAAACTATTGGGTATTTTGTTTTTGATAATGTTATAACAGCATTATTACTTCGAAAAAAATGTATATAACCAATCCTAATATGTCATATTAACCTAGAAAATTAGTGTAATTCATAAAAAGTCTCAAATTACATTTATTTTGATATTTATAATATCAATTATTTTAATATTTCATTAATTAGGTAATTACTACAACACCATTGTGTCATAAATAAATTAAATTATTTAATGTATAAAAATTATAAATAAAATATCATTATATGGGAAATATATTTAGTTTTCTAATGAATATTTACAATCTAATTTATCTTATGTATAACCCTATATTAAAAATGTTTCAGTAAATAAACACTGATTTTAACTCCTTTAACTCTTCTTTGAATTAAATAATAATAAATGTCTTAATCTAATCCAAGTGGACCTAAATGATAATATTTAAATCCTAAGGTTTTTTTCATAGAGATACACTTGTCCAATAGAATTAGGACATGTGTTAGGGTAATATTAATAACATTTTTACCCTTAATTAACTTATTTACCTTTAACCCCTTTAAATAAAAGTAAGAAGTTACTATTCACCAAAAAATATTTTCATCTCGTTGAAAAACATTTTACTCCATGATATTAACAGGTTCTCTTGGATTTTTGAAATTCCACTCCCAGAAGTGGTAAAATTATGTTTTATGTAAATTTCCAAATTCTCCTAAGAGCTGGGTAAAAGACGGTGAAAAGTTCAATAATCTTTTTATATATCTAAAATTATTATAAACTAACATCAATGAATGAAATTGAACTTATATAGGTATTATGTATCTTTTTTGACCTTAATTAAATTTAAATAAATTAAAAAAAATTTAAATAAAAATTCGGTTTTAAACTATAACTCAATATTTTTCACTATTCATCAAAAATTAAAAGTTTTCAGAAAAATACCAAAAATTCAGCCTAAGTTATATTTGATATTTTGAATTCAAAAATTATTTATATTTTATAAAATTAAAAATATATAAGTTTCATTAATTAATTTAAAAACTAATTCCCGTTGTCAAAACAAATAGCGTGTTTTTAAGAAATAATAACTATCAAAAGATTGACACTTGTTTATGTTTGGTTTAAATATGAAATTAAATCGAATGACCAAAATTTTATTAAATGGTAAAAATATATTCTAAATATACTTTAAAACCACTCAAATTCAAAATTTGTCACTTTTAATTATTTCGATTAATAAATTTGTTTTTAATTAAAATTTAGTAATTTTCACTATTCATCAAAATATTAAAGTTATCCAAAAAGTATCAAAATTTCACCCTAAGCTAATTTCAATATTACGAATCCAAAAATGAATTCCATTTTAAAAGGTAAAATTTCTAAAATTTCAAAAAGTAGGTATTACTATTCATAACGGCTAGTTTGATTATTTGTGGTGTGTTAGAATCTTGAAGTTGCGTACAATGCAAGCCATTACATTATGTAAAGGGAAACGTACTGTGGAAGCATGTGGTGTTACATTCTCCACTCCTTCAATAAATTGCATCCTCACAATTTTTAAAATTGAGCATGAGAATATAATGGAATGTCACACATCGGAAAAAGAGTCAATAAAACTATCACTTTAAAAGAAAGAAAGAGATGTATAAAGGTCACTCAGGATAACCCATACTAAGATTCCATGTAGGAAAACATGGATATGGATGATAAAATAAGTGTGATGTTCTGATGGAGAGGGATAAAAAACATGATCATGAGAAAGTTAACATCATGAAAACCAGAATCTTTTGTTGGGACAAACAGTCATTAGTCTCCCAGTTGGAAAAGTAAACGGACAACATTTTTTTTAAGTTACACTACATAAGGATGAGTAATTCATTTATGATATTGACTGAGAACATAAAGATATATTCAAACTTTTTATGTAGAGATTCATTCTTTAATAAATTTCTACCACTAACTCATTTTTTTTACAATGAGTTTTCAAGAAGTCTTGGTCACACTGGAATAGATAGAATAAACTTCTATAGAATAACATGATCCACATCGGATAAACTATATATTTACCTTGTCTTTAGTGATTAATCAAAACCAAAAAGGTTAGTATTAGATCTAATGATCCCCAAAATGGATATTGCGTTAGAAAAAATGCACTAATATTAATTTCTAAAATTAAACCAACAATTACCCAAAGTTAAATAAATACCATTCAATAATCAATTGTCTTTAAAATCCTTCAATATAACCCAAACTAATATTGAAACCCAAAACTTATAAGAATTTGGTTATGTAGTCTACCACGTTAAATTGTATCTTCAAATGACATTAACTATTCATAAAGTCACATACTTAAAAGTAATTAACCTAATCACATATTCTTTATTATAGGTTAATCATTACCATAAATAACCCAAATAAGTATAAATCCACAATAAAAACATAGATAAAAATCCACCATTACTCCTAAAATGAAATCCCATAGAATCATATTTTCCTTGGTCATATAGTGTTCCCAACAAAGTGAACAGCTTCTAAAATTACATTTATCACTTAATCACCAACTCATGTTCTTATACTAAGGGTATTCATTTGATAAGACATAAGATACCAAATCAAATTATTATTGATCAATAAAATCATTTAACTAAAAATAATAGTCACACTGACCAGGACTTCACGTAGTCCAGTGGTAGGCGATAAATCCTTATCGCACATTGGTTGTGGGTTTGATTCCCATAGCTTTGTCTGACGTGAAGGGTTGTCACATAGTCTATGTGTTTTCCTTTCTCAAAAACTATATTTTATAACATTACCAAAATGAGATAAATTTTTCAAAATAACAATAACATAATTTAACCACAAATGTTATCTCATACCTTGTATTTTCATCCCAAATTATAATAACTTGTAATTGCCTCAAACACAATGATCATATAAAACCAAATGGTTATTTATAACTACATCCATAAGAGAAAAGATAACTCTTCCTCAAATATCATTCTCACATGGCAAACTGCAGTGTTACAAATACAAAAGATAATTATTCCAAAGTAACCCCATCAACAAGGATCACTAATGCTTTTTAAACATTTCTCTAACCATTTATTTCCATATAGCTTCTTCTTTGACCAAGAAAATATCCTATAGAATAGGGCACTCACCTGGGTAATGGCCAGGTCCCCTACATTTACGAAAAATGACTGTAAATGGATTCTTGGGACCATTTTTATCATCTTCCACAGTACACTTCATTTTTCTTCGTCAATTCTTCACTTTATGTCCTTCCTTCCTCCACGTAAAGCATTTATTTGTTCCATTAAGACACTTTATTGGGTGTCTCCTTCCACATTTCCTACATGATGGAAATTGAGGATTCCATTCTCCATGGTCTCCAGTTCTAGAGCTCTTATCATTCATCAACTTTCTCTTCTTTGTTGAGTCCGATAATTGGTTAGTATATATATTGTTGATAATATTTTTGGAAAATTGATTTGGCATGAAGATGATATCTTTTATGCCTATCAACAATCCATTTTGTTGCTCATTTCCACCACCGTTCCAACCTTGTACATCATTCTCAAAGTCACTATGACTTCCTTGGAATCATGCCATTGACTAAAACCAGAAAGCATTGTGTGAGTAACTGTAGCCAGAAAATCATTTAGAGAACATCACGTCACCATATTCTCAATTTCAATCACATTAAGATTAACCAAGGTCATTTTTTCTCATCTTATTTATAATACATCAAATCGGTTTGTAAATAAAATGTAAATTATAATAAGCATATCCCTCGGGAGTGTCATAACCAAGAGTTCAGCAAGGCCTATTGTCGTGCACCAGTTCCCATTCGAGTCTAGCTCTAAGTGGTGTTTTTGGGTTTTACCTCTAGGTACATCTATGCCAGAGCCGCCTCTACCTGCTCGTATCCAGACAGGGATGTATTTCTCCGAAAACTCACAAAATCTCTACAATACCAAAATTCTAGGATGTTCTTCTATACTAATCCTCAAAGTTCATCATATGTCTATGTTCTCTAATAAGATTTTATCTAAATCTAGTTTCCAAGGTTTGTATTAAACTTCCTCTAATACCAACTGTAATTCCCTGACCCTAGTTAACCAGAGTCGGTGTGTTATTACATAACATTAGCATGATCACAAATGATCAAGTCTCGAAGGACCGATTAGTTTAGTAGTCTTGGAAACACTAGATATATTCATAAGTCTTACATTACATCATAAGGTAAAAATAAACTACAACATCATCCTGTATTCATATCCCATCATAATATCCCTGCAGGTCATTCATAAATTACTTCTTCATATCCTAGGAAAAATAAAACATTGAAAGGGGTGAGCTCAGATGCTCAGTAAGGATAACACCATAGAAGGAGCTTTCACAGATAAGCATAAACACTTAAGGCAATGTATAAATAAAACAAAAGCCTTTTAAACATGAATTTCAGCATAATATGGAAAAGGTAAAATGAAATAATGTTGTTTACTTATTCACATGGATATTATAATAGTCGAATAATCATATGAATAATCAATAACCACTTTCACAATGATGAAATGCATAATTCCAGACTATCATAACCACATAGTCAAGGCCTCGTGCCAAGACTACAAATATTATTTTGTCAAGGCCTCGTGCCAAGACACTAGATTCTCTCATGAGACCAACCGATGCATTGAGGATCTATAGCGGGCTCCACCCTTCACTTACTAAGTCCAATGCATTGCTCATATGAACAGGTTTAAACATAACATAATCATTCATATAAAAACTAGCATACTAAATGTCAATACTTTAACCAAAAACCATGAATGGTATAAAAATAGCACATCCACGATAAAACATAAATCATTCGATAAAATATGGAAGATTGTATTGTATCAGATTAACCTCAATAGATAATAATGAAGGATATTGACATAGATGGAAATAATCACCGAAACAATTAGAGGAAAATATCCCCCTTTTTCTTGAAATCATTTAAAAGTCACACTATTTGTCAAGAAGCCATTTAAAAATTGATTTTTGAATAAAAGTGTCCCATACAACAATGAAACTATTAAAATGAATTTTTATTTTAAAACTTTAATGTCAATATAAATAAATCCTTAAAACTATTTTTAAAACATGGACATTAATGAGAAATATTTGGAATAATAAATCATTAAAACATTTAAAATGTTATTTTAGTAAGAGTTTCTAACCAAAATATATACACTTGAATACAAATAATTGAGGTATTAAAAACATTGTAATATCATGAGAATATAGGGATTCATGATATACTATGCCAAAGTAAAATATATACACCATATAAAAGTGAATTGGCATATAAAAATAAGAAGTTTAAATGGAATGTAAATTGTGATGAAATTTCTTACAAAACCCTATCATTAGGTTAAAGATAAATCAAAGACATAATTATGTGTGACAAATATAAATACACTCGATATGATTGGATATTAAGTGTACTTAAATCAGAGGACATTCACACATATTCTTGTAAAAACAAAACTAATGAATTGGATATTTAACTCTACAAATAGAGATTCAGTTAAAAATTACTCTTATCAAGTTCATACTGATCAATTGAGAATTTTTCAATGGATTGATTATGTGTATCAAAAGTATATCCACAATAAGGGGAGGGGAAATTATGACATAAGCAAATTAATAGTGATTCCACACATAATCTTGGAGTAAAATAATCAATGAAGTATGTGTAAAGCCGAATGAGTGGATATTGAAATTTCAAATTCCCTTATTGATTTGGTAACTTACGAAACATACAACCATGAAAGAAGGATCATACACTGATTATTTAAATATCCATGAATTAATGTATATTATACAATGAATACGAATATGGGAATTACACCAACCACATGCAATAAATAAGTTGTGAACAATGGAAATCTCACAGAATTAAAAGTGAGATAAGAAACCCCTTACTTTGTAATTTTTCCGTGGACGATGGTACGTTAACCTCATTTATAATGGTTAAATAATTGTTATTTAATTATTCAAGAATAATTTTCTTTAATATGCTATCATATATGATCTTTTAACACTGAGTTGTTAATAATATCTTAGTATTATCGTCATTTCAGGTGTTAACTTACTCATTTTCCTTTATATTCTTTGTTTCGTAAGCCATGTTTGGTATGGATAGGTTGTATATTATTCATATACATAATGATATGAATTCCTTAAAAATTATTTTTAATTATTAAATGAGAATTAGACTCAAATGGATATGATGGGTAATGAATCTCATCACGTTTGTGGAGACGGTAGTCCGTACGTACGTACGAGCGACAATATCATTCTTTTGATATTAAAATAATATATAATTGGAAGGTATATCATATATAAGGAATAATTATCATGTTATAATTATTATTTACATGAATTACACCTCATTATTATTCCCATCCAAATAATAATATATTGAATAACAATCACACCACAACGTGGAGACGGTAAGCCGTACGTAAGCACGTATGGTGACATGTCATTCAAAGGATGGATAGAATAATGAATAGTTGTACCATATTTATAATAATATCACAGTATATAGGAGATACTGGATTTATTATTTTATAATGGTAATAACAAAGAAATAAGAAGTTTAAGAAGAAATGAACTTGAAAATTGGTGGTGAAAACATTATCTCTTCTTCGGGTTGTTCCTTTTGATTTGATAAAAAGGGATCCTTAGGTTGGATTTATGATCAAACTAAGGCCTCTATGTTGTAGTGAGGGAATTTGAGAGAGTATTTTAGTAGAGGGTGTCTGAACCAAAAGGCTCTGAAGGTGTGAATAATTGGTTAGAAGTGGTGTCCTTTTATAAGGGGGATGAGGGGCACCTTAGGAAAATCTAGAAATATTATTTTATAATAAATTAATATTCGGTTTCTAATGGCTCCAAAGTGTATTATTAAAAGTTTAAGGTGGGTATGGGTCTCAAACCACTCAACCAATAGAATTTAGACAGGTTTAGGACATTATACTAACCTTATGTTGTAGATTTAACTCTTAGTTAATTAGTTTGACACTTACCATGTTACTTTGTATTTTTATATTCTATAGATAATGAACTTACTATATTCCTCCAAGCGACCCCCAAGTGGTCCATTAATGATAAAAAAAATTATGATATAAACCTCTTGGATGAACCTTAGATTTTTAGGAATTTAATATCAATTAATCATAAAATATTTGTTTTAAAAACTCTTTTATGTCAATTTTGACAGTATTGGGTATTTTGTTTTTGATAATTTTATAATAGCATTATTACTATGAAACAAATTTATATAACTAATCCCAATATGTCATATTAACCTTTAAAATTAGTGGAATTCATAAAAAGTCTAAAATTACATTTATGTTGATATTTATAATATCAATTATTTTAATATTTCATTAATTAGGTAATTACTACATCACCATTGTGTCATTAATAAATTAAATTATTTAATGTCTAAAAGTTATAAATAAAATACCATTATGTCGGAATTATTTTTATCTTTCTAATTAATATTTACAATCAAATTTATCTTATGTATAACTCTATATTAAAAATGTTTTAGTAAATATACATTGATTTTAACTCTTTTAACTCTTCTATGAATTAAATGATAATAAATATCCTAATCTAATCCAAGTGGACCTAAATGATAATATTTTATTCCTAAGGTTGTTTTTAGTCGAGATACACTTGTCCAATAGAATTAGTACATGTGCTAGGGTAATATTAATATCATTTTTACCCTTAATTACCCTATTTAGTTTTAACCGTGGTAAATAAAAGTAAAACGTTACTATTCACCAAAAATTATTTTCATCTCATTGAACCACAGTTTACTCCTTGATATTAACAGTTTCTCTCAGATTTTCAAAATTCCACTCACAAAAGCGGAAACATTATGTTTTATGGGAGTTTCCAAATTCTCCTAGGAGGTGGGTAAAAGACGGTGAAAAGTTCAATAAAATTGTTATATATCTAAAATTATTCTAAACTAAATTCAATGAATTACATTGAACATATATAAGTATTATGTATCTATTATGAACTTAATTAAATTTAAATAAAATAAATAATTATTTAAATAAAAATTCGGTTTGAAACTATAACTTAGTATTTTTCACTATTCATCAAAAATTGAAACTTTTCAGAAAAATACCAAAAATTCAGCCTAAGCTATATTTAATATTATGAATTAAAAAATGATTTCCATTTTACCAAATTCAGAACATATAATTTTCATTAATTAATATAAAAATTAATTCCTGTTGTCAAATCAAATTGCGTGTTTTTAAGAAATAATATCAATCAAAAGATTGAAACTTGTTTATGTCTGGGTTTAATGTAAAATGACGTCCAATGAACAAAATTGTATTAAATGGTAAAAATATATTCTAAATTTACTTTAAAACCACTAAAATTCATAATTTATCACTGTTAATTATTTTGATTAAAAAGTTGTTTTTAATTAAAATTTAGTAACTTTCACTATTCAAAAAAATATGAACGTTATCCGAAAGAACCAAAATTTTACCCTAAGCTAATTTCAATATTACAAATCCAAAAATGAAGTCCATTTTGAAAGGTAAAATTTATAAAATTTCAAAAATTAGTTATTACTATTCATAGCAGCTAGTTTGATTGGTTGTGGTGTGTTAGAATCCCTAAGTTGCGTACAATGCAAGACATTGCATTATTAAAAGGGAAATATACCGTGGAAGCATGGGGTGTTGAAAAATGAATTCAAGATCAAAATATTAAGATAAAGGAACCACCCAAAGAATACTAGGATATGTATCTATTTTCTCTTGAATTCCAACCAAGTATCTCCTACTAGATGGCTTGGAAAGGGACCTTTATTCCCCCGAAGTATTTTATTTTATAAAAGATTTGTTACAATATATTCTAATATTTGATGGAATATATAACTCTATTTTTTGAACTTTTAGTGAGGTTTTATATTGATAAGTTGAAAAGGGGTATACGCTATTAATTATTTATCAATTAAAGAGAACAATTCATCCATGCAAGTTTATTCCCTACTAACAAAGGTTGAGTATCTGTATTTCAATATAGGTAGAGTGAAAGAATTATTATTCTATGGGGGAAACAATTTAGTGATTTAATGAAGCATATGGAAATCATAGAAGTTTTTTCATGAGGAAATTCTCATTTAAATCTTATTTTTCATGATGAGAATGACCCATGTTGGATTAGATTTTGTGATTGTTGAATCCTTGATACACTATCTGGAGGAAATAAGTTTATGAATATGTTATTATTTAGTAATAAAATATTCAATTGAATCTATGTTGAATCATTATTTTATGGATTTAGGGGTTTTTAACCAATCAAAAGGGGTGTATTGTTTTCAAAAAAAATTGAATTTTTTTCTAATTAATTTTTTTGAATAAACTAGAGAAGGTAATTAAAAAATATTTTTCAAGGATACAAAAATTGATATACGATTTTTAAAAGAGGATGGAAGATGCCTTTTCTATAGGGTAGGAACTATGCTTCAAAACATCATGATGTGTCATAATTTTTATTCCCTTTATTATCTTGATTAAAAGTAGTGGTTTTACCATGGAATCTTTCTCCACTAAATTATAGAGTTAAGGATGATTTTTTTAGTTCTATCATATTTAGGTTGTCCACTACATAGTCAATGGATTGTACCATGAAAATTTTGTTAGTGTATTTTAGTGGCACTCACGAATGGGTGTGGTCCATTCTATAAGAAAATTTCATGATTTAGAGGTATCATTAAATAGATTCTCCATATTGAAATAGGTGTGTGAAACCATAGAGGGAGATCATATAAATGTTTTCGGTTATAGTGATTTTAAGGTCATCCCATGATTGAATAAGGGTTACACTGCAACCAATTTAGTTATTAATGAAAATTGGAAAATATCAGAAAGATATTTTTGAATTTAAGTATGATATATTTAGATGGGTTTTTTCTCAAGTTTTTTAATGAAAACCTCACTACATAAAAATATCTCATTCTATATATGTTCTAAAGTTGAGATATTCAATTTAGTGTTGAAGGGTTTCATGTCTCGGTCATGTTTTTTTTTCTAATTACAGCTATAATGTGCAATTTATAAAATGGAGTGAAATTCAAGGGGTTAAATAAGCATAAATCATATATAATGTAAATTTTAAAACATGTGATACACCTCGAATGATCATATTTTATTTATTAAAAGATAAATAATCCTAGAAAATGGACTAATGGCAATATTATTAGAGCAATATAAGAACTACTTATAGATGATCTGAAAAAATGAAAAAAAATATAGTGATGACAAAACATGGTACAAAGATTAATTTATAGGTGAAAATTATTATGTAATAGAGAATAAGAATGATATATATGATATCATACTTTTGGAGGGTTTTAATGTTTCATCTTTTTCTTGAAGGTGGGGTTTATTGAAACAAAAATCCAACTATTACTTATATTCTTGTTCATGAATGTGAAATCACAGCACATAAAGGAGTAGTTAGTTTCCTTAATGTGTAAGAGAAGTCAGATTCCTATCTTGTGAGGGTTGTAAACCTATAGGGTCAATTAATCTACTTTTAATTTGTAAAATTAGTGGAATTTGTTTTCAAATGCCTCAACACATTATCAGTGTATTCTCCTTAGATTATCCTCATATGAGTGAACAAATTAGAATCATTATTTCTGTATTTTCATGTGTTTGGTCACATAATATTTAGTGCAATGGAGTGATTATTCATAATAAACCATGAAATAAATCATTGGTGAGGTATACAATAATTTTTTTATACAATAATTTTGATGTCCCCCGTTAGGGTTTTTTTATTTAATGGGACTCAAAAGTTCTCGCAAACAATTTTCTTACTACATGATATTATAAACCACATAGGTATTTCACTATTATTGAACATCTTTACATTCTATAAAACACACAATTTTAATAATTTATGTTTAAAACATCCTCATAACCATTCTCTTCCAAATAGAATCCCATTGGTTTGTATTGGTGGAACATGTACCCCAACATTGGACCACCAATAACCATATGTGGAACACATACTATATGAAACATTATTAGTGAAAATAAGGTGGAACCTATATTTTGAACATTTTCAATGATCATTATCAATATATTGACCTATTTCTTAGTAATATGGATGCAGACATTTCATTTTTAATAACTGTTTGGTGATCATCCTTAACTAATTCGCAATAACAGATTCACCCCTCTATTTTATCCACATGCATGAACATTTACATTCTTATCACATATAATATATTTAATAATATTTTAATTACCTTATTAGTTAACACTAATGATTTTTTTGAAATAAAATTTGCCTTATTGATCCATATATAACCCAATGTTTCAATTAATTCTAGATATACAATAGTGGTTAATGATACTTTTTGGGCTTAACATGTTTGGTCGTGTTAACCACTCTCAAAAAATATGAAAAATCATCTTTTACCTCTTGTTTTTTATATTAAGAAATAATTATGTGATATTAGGAATTAATATTGATTAGTTTATTTGTGTGATTACGACATGTAAAAATTTGAAACTGAGAATGTGAAATACTGAGTGCCTCACTAATTGATGAATCTAGGAGGATAATCTATAAGTTGTAGGGACCTCATCTATATAATAAATATTATTACCAAAAGACAATATATATTAATTTATTGAGTTTAGAAATCCTTCATTGGGATGATTCAATGACCTTCCATTACATTATTTGATCTTCCATCTCGAAGACTTCTTAAAAATGTAGCTGGGCCATTTGCTACTCATGTTTTATCTATCGTGCATTTCGCTCAACTGACATCGTAGAATCTTGTCCAATTAATCAATGGTGGTAGCTAGATGAGATATCCTATCTTTAAACACCACTTCAATCACAAATTTTAGTAGATACAGTTATATACATTCCTTATTTCCTCAGGAAATCTAATATTAAATATCTTATATGGACTCCATACCCTATTCTTAAAACCCATCCATAGTAGATACAACTAATTGTTCTTCCTCCCAGTCCCTCTTAAATAAAATATCACATCTCATTGAATTAAGGGTATGTCTATCAAACTCTCTAGTTCCAAGATTTACCAACCAATGAGACAAGTCACCCATCTAATTACCAATATAATCCAATGAATATCTGATAATCAGGGAATATATATTTTTACATGGCCTTCACCAAATCCCCTATTTTTTATATTTGTGTTTGAGATAGTGATAGATTATTTTTTAGGTGCATTTTTATACTCAATAAACATCCTAATTTTTTAACATGTATGTTTAATAGAAATACTTACTCTTCTCAATTCTCCTGTATTGGAAATTGTTTGATTATCCAACGTGATTGGATTTGGTTCTAAAGAAAAAAAAATTTAAGAATAAAATTAGAAATTCTGAAATAAGGATGATAAAAAATTTACCTTTATCCTTAATATTGAGATCCTCCATGAAAATAGTTGTAGTTGGATTTACCATTGATACAGGTGCTGAGTTTTCTCAATAATGAGCACCAACATATATTTTGAGGGGATTGTTAACTCTTCTAGGGATATAGAAACCTCCACATATTTTTCCCTCCAATATTCTATTGAGTTGGTGATAGGTTTTTTCTCTAGGAAAATTAGAACTTTATGGTCGTTCACTTCAAGGTCATAGACTATGAAATCAATTTTTCACTATTCTGACTAATATAAAAAGATGGAAGTGAAACATTATAAAGGGATAGTTTTATCCTTTTCTAATATCTTAATTATATTTGAATATTACTTAATTATGAAGGGAAATTCCTTAAACCTAGTGTGTCCTTAGATATACATCGTTCAATCAATACCTCAACTAATAGATTGAGTCTTAAGAAAGAATATTCTTACTCAAAAAATGAGGACCTCACTATACTTGTGGGTAACCTTGAATACACCATATAATATCACCTGACAGAAATTTATACATCTATAATGAATGAAAAAATGAAATTTAGTGTTTTTTAAGTAAAACCAAAATATGTATGGGATATTAGAGTTTCATGGATCAATGATACTTCCCTTAACTGCTTGATAGACATAGTTTTTTGTCTTCTATGAAGTCCACACCTACCTTGAAATGTTATCAATATCTTGCCTACTCGACACTTCCAAGGACATATTCATGTTTCAGAGTAAGCATGGTCAATGCACGATTGTTAATGATATCACCCTGGCCATGATAATAGATTAGTTCCTCAAAATCATTGAGGTGGTACATGGATTCTATATTCTAGGCCTCATTTATAATCCATATTAGATATTTGATAAATCTGATTCTAGAGAGGTTTAACTCCATGCCTTGATTTTTACCCCGAAACATCCATATTGTAAGGGCCCTCTATGTTGCTTCTCATGTTTCCAAGGCATAGATAAATCCACAATACTCTCAGAAATCACTATAAACCATTTTGTAATTTCTATAGAAATATCATTGACTAATAAAATAAGTATTTGAGGAATCTCCATAATTCTCTATGTTCTTTCAATGACCCTTATCCCAAATGGCTAAGTCATACCTAATGCCTTGCCACTATTTCACGTACGAGGCCTCAAAAATTCTTTTTCAGTGAACAAAATATTGACAGTGTCTTTTTATTCATTATTCTTTTAATACTATTAGAATCCATTTATCCCTAAACCTGTATTTCATTAGTCTATTCTCGATCATCCACCCAAAACAGTACATCATTCAACATGGTTCCTTTGTACATTGTTACCATGTTCCAAGGATAATCTAATGGAAATACAAGCATTCAACTGATTTTTATTATGTGATATGAGTTTGAATTATCTCATGATTTAGAAAGATCCAAAATTATCAAATGACCATTTGATGTCTCTAGTGGGAAAACCAAGTTTACAATAAATGGGTGACACTCTAGATGAAATGAAATTGGAATGTGAAGTGACATAGAGCATATATATCACATATTACATACCTATCAATTCATGTGGCTAGTATCATTCACCTAAATCAAATAATAGGATATATATTAATTAAAAATTATAATGTCATTCAATGATAATAATAATTGGCATAAAATATTTTAATAGTGCATTGTGTGTTCGATACCAGGATTGTAATTACTCCAGTACAGTGGGTAGTTAGGCATCCCACCAGATTTATCTTAAAAAGGGTTGAAAAATAATTTATGTTCAAGTGGTTGATGTGATTTTGATACTCATATCACACATGTTGAACCACACTCCAATTATATATTAATTAAAATGGCTCATAAATATATAAAAATGCTTCCACTATCTCACATTGCCCCAAAACATGTATTGTTTCTCTAAGACTAGGATGAAACAAATCAATGAATCACTCATGTGACAATTGTTCTACAATAGTGAAGGTTCATTGTTTCATCCACATGTGTGTGTATTTTAATATAATAATCCCTCTTATTGGTAATGTGTCAATAAATCTTGAATGTATCATGTTGGTAGTAAACCACAATTTTGTAAGAAATTTCCACTCTATGTCTCAAAATTACTCTAAGATAATCTAGTGTGAGCCATGGTTCCCATAGAAGAATCATGTCAATAATTTATTTTATCACCTAATATATACTTATGAATTTATTCAAATAATAAATAAAACCAATTTTTTTGGACCTCCACATGTATTGATATTTCATCTGTTGGATTACCCTCACTATCTACAGTAGAACCTTAGCCAGTGTGGGGGTTTGTTAAGTATAATTCTAGAAGATTAATTCAAGAAGAAACTTATATAGATTTCCTTGAGGATTAGGATCCCTTGGATCATATAAAGGAACAACAAACTAATCTCGATATCCTCCTAATGTAAATACATTTTTTCTATTTGGACAACATCCACTAAGGAGTTATGGTATGGGTTCCATGTTTAGTTTAATATTGAAATATGATACCAATATGACCTTGTACGATATAACGAAATTTAAAATGTCCCTAAAATTATCACTACCCTTTCAGACCCAAAAGGCTCTATCCCTCTCATCAATAAAATAATCTTTTGGGAGTAGGTCATTTTCAGTTTCCCATTTCTGGAAGATGTACAAAACACAATTTTTATAGATCATTTGGAAATATGTGGGTGATGATATTATGGAAGATTAATCATCATTATCCACATAAATGAATTTTCACAATGTTTAATTCAATGTTACATCATTATACTTCACATTATAGCATTATATATTTATTTATCGAAATCTATATAAGAAAAACATTAAAACTCACAATAATAATATCATTATACATAGAAGGGAAAGATTAGTTTCTTATAGGACTAGAAACATAAGAAAATTATTCTACAACACTTTTGAACAGTCTTAGATAATTGATCCATAATATAATTCACTATATATTCTTCATAAGATATAATTGTTTTTATAAATATTGAAATCAAAACATAAGACTGGATTATGATAAAACACTCAGTAAGAGAAAACATGTAATCATTTAATCAGAAGTTAGATAAAAAGCATAATATAGAACATGAGAATGGGGGAAATATATAATTTAAATAACATGTAACTATAAGTGTTTTCCATGATTAATTATACAAGAACATGGAAGATAAAACATATTCTATGAAAAAAGATTTTGGATAAATATCATAATAAACATGATCCTTGTAACGCCCCGATCCCAGTTACCTAGAGTCCGTGCATTATTACATAACATTGGCATGATCACAAGAAAGATCAAATCTCTAAAGACCGATTGGTTTAGTAGCCTTGGAAACACTAGATATATTCATAAGTTTTACATTACATCATAAAATGAAAAACTACTACAACAACATAATATCTCCACAGTCCACACTATTATCCCCTCATAATATCCCTGCAGGTCATTCATAACTTACTTCTTCACATCCTGGGGAAAATAAAAATAGAAAAGGGGTGAGCTCAAATGCCCAGTAAGGATAACAATATAGCGGAACATTCAAAATAAGTATAAACATTTAAGGCAATGAATTACTAAAACAAAATCCTTCTAAACTTGAACTTCAACATAGTTTGGAAAAAGTAAAATGAAATAATTCCATTTACTTATTCACATGGATATTCTACTAATCTAATAATCACATGAAAAATCAATAACCACTTTCATAATGATGGGATGCATAATGCTAAACTTTAATTTCTTTTCAAGGCCTCGTCCCAAGACCTTGGGGCTAATTGTAACCGTAACCCAACCCGGAGTGCCTCTAATAACCGGACACCAACCCGGAGTGCCTCTAATAACCGGACACCAACCCGGAGTGCCTCTAATAACCGGACACCAACCCGGAGTTCCTCTAATAACCGGATACCAAACCGGAGGGCTTACTTTTACCAGTCCCTAACCTGGAGGGCTTACTTTTACCAGTCCCTAACCTGGAGGGCTTACTTTTACCAGTCCCCAAACTGGAACATACTTATCCAACACATTCATATGAAATAAAGGTTGAAATATAACATAAACATTCTTATTGGAACTATCATACGAAATTTCAATACTTTACTCATAAACCATGAATGACACATCTACAGTCAAACATATCACAAAAATTTATTACAATATGGAAGTTTTATATCATAATAAATCAACTTCAATAATCATAAAATCCATCAAAGGATGTTGACATAGATGAAAATGTTTTTTTAAAAATTATTGAGAGAAATATCCCTTTTTCATGAAAACATTTTAATGTTACACAATTTAGAAAGTAAGGCATTTAAATACATTTTTGGATCAAAGTATCCCATACCACTTTGAAACTTTTGAATGGAATTAACACTTTTAAAACATTCATTTTCATATAAATAAATCCTTACAAACCATTTTGAAAACGTGGACATAAATGAGGATGATTTAGAAGAATAAATATTTAAAACATTTAAAATGATTATTTAGTAAAAGTTCCCTTAGAAATAATCCCTTTGAAAACTCTTTTATGAAATATGGACATGGATAGTAAATATGTCCCTGTAGATACTTACGTAAAGACAACCTCGGATATTAAAGAGATTGTGAAGTAAACCCTTATCAATTTGGTAACTTATGAAACATACAACCCATGAAAGAGGTATCATACAATGAAAATGTAAATACACATAAGGTAAAGTGTATTACACAAAGAATACAATTATGGGAATTACATACACCACACAAAAGATAATAGTGGTAATATGGCATGAATCTCACGGAAATAAAGAGTGAGATGAAAACCCCTTACCACGTTAATCAACTGAGTCGTATGTCCAAAAGTTAATAACCACCAAATGATTTACAGAATAACATGAATATAAAGAGAATCATGATAATATATATCAAATGGCAGTACACAATACACCACTTTCAATAATTTAGTGGCGAACAATGGAAATCTCACGGAATTGAAAGTGAGATAAGAAAATCCCTTACCTTGTACATTTGCTTGGTTGGGGTAGGTTAACCTCCTGTATAATATTGAAATAATTGTTATTAAATTATACAAGAATCATATATATTAATATGATATCATATATGATCTTTTAATATTGATTTGATAATAATATCTTAGTATTATCGTTGTTTCGGGTGATAGCTTACTTGTTTTCTTTTATATGTTTTGTTACGTAAGAAATGTTTGTAAAGGATAGGTTTTATATTATTCATATCCAGAATGATATCAAGTCCTTAAACATCATTTTTTAAATCATCAAATGATAATTATACTTAAATGGATACGATGGAGAATGAATCTCATCGCGTTCGTGGAGACGGTAGTCCGTACGTACGCACGAGCGACAATATCATTCTTTTGATATTAAAATAATATATAAATGGATGGTATATCATATATACAGAATCATTAACATGTTATATTTATTATTTACCTGAGTTACACATCATTATTACACCCATCCAAATAATATTATATTGAATAACAATTACACCACGACGTGGAGACGGTAAGCCGTACGTACGCACGTATGGTGACATGTTATTCAAAGGGTGGATAGAATACTGAATATGGTTGTACCATATTTATAATAACATCACAATATATGTGAGATACTGGAGTTATTATTTTAGAATGATAAGAACAAAGAATGAAGAAGTGGAAGAAGAAAGGAACTTGAAAAGGGGTGGTGAAAACATTACCTCTTCCTCAGGTTCTTCCTTTTGATTTGATCAAAAGGGCTCCTTAGGTTGGCTTTCGGATCAAACTAAGGCCTCTAGGTTGTATTGAGGGATTTTGGGAGAGTATTTGGGAAGAGTTTGGCCGAACCAAAAGGATTTGAAGGTTTGAAGAAATGAGAAGGAGGAGTGACCTTTTATAAGAGGGGTGAGGGGCACCTTTGGAAAAGCTAGAAATATTAATTTATAATAAATTCATATTCGGTTTCTAATGGCTCCAAAGTTTATTATTCAAAGGTTAAGGTGGGGATAGGTCTAAAACCACTCAAACAATAGAATTTAGACAGGTTTGGGTACTTATATTAACCTTATCTTTAAGTATTAACTCTAAGTTAATTAGTTTCACTTTCACAATGTCTCTTTGTATTTTTATATAATATGGTTAATAAACTTACTATATACATCCAAGAGACCCCCAAGTGGTCCATTAATGATGAAACTATCATGATATAAGTCTCTTGGCCGAACCTTAGATTTTTAGGAATTTAATATCAATTAATAATATAATATATGTTTTAAGAACTCTTTTATGTCAATTTTGACACTATTCAATAGTTGATTTTTGTGAAACTTATAACAGATTGATTACTTCGAAAAAAGTCAATTAAATCAATCCTAATATATCATATTATCCTATAAAATTAGTTTAATTCATTAAAAGTTTCATATTATATTTATTTGGGTATTTATAATATCAATTATTTTAATTTTTCACTATTATAGTAATTACTGCATCATCATTGTGTCATAAATAAAATAAATTATTTAATGTCTAAAAATTATAAATAAAATATTGATATGTAGGAAATCTTTTTATCTTTCTAATTAATATTTATAATCTAATATCCAACATATATAACCCTATGTAACAATTGTTTTGCTAAAAGATATATGCTTGTGTCATTTTTGTATTCATTTTACCTTAATTAAAATAAAGTGTCATTATCACTTACAAGTGGATCCATGGGGTCCCAAAATCGACCCAAAGATGCCCATGGTCGAACCTGTATCAACCAATAGGGTTAAGACACGTTTTAGGGTAATTTAGTATTATTATAATATTATTTGTTAACCCTTATTTACCGGATTTACCCTTAACCATGGTAAATAAAATATTTACCGCAGTAATTATTCAAAATGTCTAAAAATAAAAGTTACCTATTTACACAATTTGAACATCCTGATTCCAAATATGGAATCCATTTTCCTAAATTCAAAACACAGAAGTGGCAGAAATTAATTTAAAATTAATTCCCGCTGTCAAAACAAAAAGTGTGTTTTTAAGAGATAATAACTATCAAAAGATTGTCACTTGTTTATGTTCGGTTTAATTGTAAAATTATGTCCAATGACCAACATTATATTAAATAGTAAAAATATATTATAAATATACTTTAAAACTACTAAAATTCATAATTTATCACTATTAATTATTTTGATTAAAAAAGTTGCTTTTAATTAAAATTTAGTAATTTTCACTATTCATCAAAATATGAAAGTTATCCGAAAAGTACCAAAATTTCACCTTAGGCTAAATTAGATATTACGAATCCAAAAATGAAGTCCATTTTGAAATATAAAATATATATAATTTTAAAAAGTAGGTATTACTATTCATAATGGCTAGTTTGATTGGTTGTGGTGTGTGTTAGAACTCGAAGTTGCGTACAACACACACTACTGTATTATTCAAAGGAAAGCGTACCGTGGAAGCTTGAGATGTTTCATTTTAAATTTTTTGATGTCCTCATTTAGTCAAAAAGTTTAAAATATTGTATTTAAAAATGTTTCACTATTAAAAGTTGGTAATAGTGCAATACTGGAAATGAATCTGTTCTTGCATTATGTCTAAGAAACTCATAATATGGATTCTAAAATTATAAGGATTATATAAAGTTTATAATTTAGTTAATACTATTCATAACCTCTTTTTAATGGCCTTTTTTTGTAAGTCATGGTGTGATTGAACTCGGTGTTGCGTGTAGTGCAAGTTATTGAATTATTTTGAAGAAATAACACATTATGAAATCTTGGGGTGTTACATTCTCCCCTCCTTCAATAAATTGCGTCCTCGCAATTTGAAATTGTTTTTCGAAAATAAAAGGTTGAAAATAGAAAATATATTTGTGGGAAAACCCATATTGGAAATTGGGATACTAAAATTTAGTCTTAATATGAGGAAAAGAGAAATGAAAGGGTCACCACCAAATTATGATCTCGATTAGGAGAACATTGGTGGAAATTAGAGACATATAATTGGAGGAAAAACGTAAATATTTATAGGTTGTGATTGAGGTCATCAATCACAAACAAGTATAAAATTGAGGTCCTTAAACTCATCAATCTATGATGATTTGAAATACCATCGGTTCAACAAAACATAGGGTATTGGGATAACACATTTTTGACGTTTCAAAATATCTTAGTTGAAATCCCACATCGAAAAATGAATTAATGAGGCCTCTATTTACAATAAAGAGTGGAAAGTATGAATATTACCGAAAATAACACATACTAGGGTTCCATGTAGGAAAATATGGATATGGAAGAGAAATATAACCATCAATTATCTGATGGAGAGTGGTAGAGAACATGGCTATGAAAAGGCCAACAATCTCAAAGCCATAAATTAGTGATGATTTAAGGTACCATCTAGGACAAAATTTTTGTTCTAAGTTCCTTTTATTAATGTTGAGGAATTTATTTATGAGATTGGCTAAGATCATAAGGAGATGTACTTACTTTATAATTTTAGTTTTATCCATTAATAAATTTCTACCACAAACTCATCTTTCACTCTAAAAGATAATAGAACGTAAAAAAATTTCTATTTATACTATTCGTACAGGGTTCAAAAATAAATGAATTTATAATTCATCTACCAGATCTTTTAAAAAAACTATATTATTTAATCCAGGACATCTCGTGGTCCAGTGGTAGGTGATACACCCTTGTCGCCCTTCGGTTGCGGGTTCAAGTCTCGCAGCCTTGCCGGACGCGACGGGTTGCCGCCCGACCTCCGGATTGTCCTTTTATGGCAATCCAAAATAATCCAAACTAGATCTATCCAAAATAATTCTGTCCAAACTCACAGTCCAACATTTATAAGGAAGGTAAACATAATTTAGATCCTTTTTACCCCATAATAGTATCTGAATACCTTCATCATGTATTCTTTTAATACACTGAAACATCCTGAATTACCATATTCCTTATTGATTTCATTCATGCTCCCTTATTCCATATAAAATGATGGATATACTTCATCAATCCAAAAATGTTTTAAACCCAAACAATGATGGAATATACAAATCATTAATCAGTTCCAAGGTAGTCAAGAATATCCAATATAATTTATCCAAAACAATCATGTATTATTCCAAAAATCACTACCTCGGTATCAGAACTATATTATGTTTTATCATTCTCTCAACCATATATTTTCCAAAAATTTATCCTACTATTGAGTCACTTTTCTTTGTTCCACACAATCTCAAGTCCTTAATGAAATAGTACTACAGTACAATCCTTATATACTCCATAATTATTATAACAAGTACATTGTTGATACAACACTCAATTGACATAATCAACATAAGAACTCTAATCATTCCTCTTCATCTGTGGTAGTATCATAACTTGATTATTATCCAATAAAATAATTTGCGGCACAGTCTGATGACTGGGACATAGGTTCGCGTAGTGTCCAAACTCCTTGCAAATGAAGCATTGTACATTTGAAACCATTTTCTTACCCTTGCAGTCATGTAATTTGTGCCCTTTTCCTCCACACTTATAACAAACTCTCATTCCTTTCAGGCAAGTTCTAGGGTGTTTCTTTCCACAGTTACCACATATGGGAAAATTATTCTTTTCCCTCTTCCCTTTATCCATCTTTCCCTCTTCCATCCTTTTCTTCTATTGCTTCCCTTCAAATCCATAGGACTCAGTAAACTCTTTACTTATCTTATCAACAGATGATATTATTTATTCATATGATGATAATACATGCGAGACTATTTCTCTTATAAATTCTAGCTTAAGACCAAGAAAGATATGATCCTTCCTTCTCTTTGGATCATGTGCATTTCTGGAGTTCTCATTCCTTCTACTGGGCGCCTTTTCTAAACAATGGCATACACTAGATTAGTTTATGAATCAAAATACATAATCCCATACTTATAAAACACTTAACATAAATTGAACTATTCATGGATATAATCCATAATCATAAGAATGTTTTCTTTGAGGAAGTATATACTCATAATCACTTCAAAATGATTTGTAAAGAAAATGAGAGTTATCCTAAGCATATCCCCCGGGAGTGTCGTAACCAAGAGTGCAGCAAGGCCCGTTGTCGTGCACCAGTTCCCATTCGAGTCTAGCTCAAAGTGGTGTTTTCGGATTTTACCCCAAGGTACATCTGTGCCAGAGCCGCATCTACCTGCTCGTATCCAGACAGGGATGTATTGCTCGGAAAACTCACAAAATCTCTACAATACCAAAATTATAGGAAGTTCTTATATACTAATCCTCAAAGTTCATCTTAGTTCTACGTGCTCTAATCAGAGTTTATCTAAATCTAGCTTCCAAGGTTTGTACTAAACTTCCTCTGATACCAACTGTAACGCCCCGACCCCAGTTACCTAGAGTCGGTGCATTATTACATAACATTGGCATGATCACAAGAAAGATCAAATCTCGAAAGACCGATTGGTTTAGTAGCCTTGGAAACACTAGATATATTCATAAGTTTTACATTACATCATAAAATGAAAAACTACTACAACAACATAATATCTCCACAGTCCACACTATTATCCCCTCATAATATCCATGCAGGTCATTCATAACTTACTTCTTCACATCCTGGGGAAAATAAACATAGGAAAGGGGTGAGCTCAAATTCCCAGTAAGGATAACAATATAGAGGAACATTCAAAATAAGCATAAACATTTAAGGCAATGCATTACTAAAAAAAAGCCTTCTAAACTTGAACATCAACATAGTATGGCAAAAGTAAAATGAAATAATTCCATTTACTTATTCACATGGATATTCTACTAATCGAATAATCACATGCAAAATCAATGACCACTTTCATAATGATGGGATGCATAATGATAAACTTTAATTTCTTTCCAAGGCCTCGTCCCAAGACCTTGGGGCTAATTGTAACCTGAACCCAACCCGGAGTGCCTCTAATAACCGGACACCAACCCGGAGTGCCTCTAATAACCGGACACCAACCCGGAGTGCCACTAATAACCGGACACCAACCCGGAGTTCCTCTAATAACCGGAGACCAAACCGGAGGGCTTAATTTTACCAGTCCCTAACCTGGAGGGCATAATTTTACCAGTCCCTAACCTGGAGGGCTTACTTTTACCAGTCCCCAACCTGGAACATACTTGTCCAACACATTCATATGAAATAAAGGTTGAAATATAACATAAACATTCTTATTGGAACTAGCATACGAAATGTCAATACTTTACTCATAAACCATGAATGACACATCTACAGTCAAACATATCACAAAAAATCATTACAATATGGAAGTTTTATATCATAATAAATCAACTTCAATAATCTTAAAATCCATCAAAGGATGTTGACATAGATGAAAATGTTTTTTAAAAAATTATTGAGAGAAATATCCCTTTTTCATGAAAACATTATAATGTTACACAATTTAGAAAGTAAGGCATTTAAATACATTTTTGGATCAAAGTGTCCCATACCACTTTGAAACTTTTGAATGGAATTAACACTTTTAAAACATTCATTTTCATATAAATAAATCCTTACAAACCATTTTGAAAACGTGGACATAAATGAGGATGATTTAGAAGAATAAATATTTAAAACATTTAAAATGATGATTTAGTAAAATTTCCCTTAGAAATAATCCCTTTGAAAACTCTTTTATGAAATATGGACATGGATAGTAAATATGTCCCTGTAGATACTTACGTAAAGACAACCTCGGATATTAAAGAGATTGTGAAGTAAACCCTTATCAATTTGGTAACTTATGAAACATACAACCCATGAAAGAGGTATCATACAATGAAAATGTAAATACACATAAGGTAAAGTGTATTACACAAATAATACAATTATGGGCATTACATACACCACACAAAAGATAATAGTGGAAATATGGCATGAATCTCACGAAAATAAAGAGTGAGATGAAAACCCCTTACCACGTTAATCAACTGAGTCGTATGTCCAAAAGTTAATAACCACCAAATGATTTACAAGATAACATGAATATAAAGAGAATCATGATAATATATATCAAATGGCAGTACACAATACACCACTTTCAATAATTTAGTGGCGAACAATGGAAATCTCACGGAATTGAAAGTGAGATAAGAAAATCCCTTACCTTGTACTTTTACTTGGTTGGGGTAGGTTAACCTCCTGTATAATATTGAAATAATTGTTATTAAATTATACAAGAATCATATATATTAATATGATATCATATATGATCTTTTAATATTGATTTGATAATAATATCTTAGTATTATCGTTGTTTCGGGTGTTAGCTTACTTGTTTTCTTTTATATGTTTTGTTACGTAAGACATGTTTGTAAAGGATAGGTTTTATATTATTCATATCCAGAATGATATCAAGTCCTTAAACATCATTTTTTAAATCATCAAATGATAATTATACTTGAATGGATACGATGGAGAATGAATCTCATCGCGTTCGTGGAGACGGTAGTCCGTACGTACGCACGAGCGACAATATCATTCATTTGATATTAAAATAATATATAAATGGATGGTATATCATATATACAGAATCATTAACATGTTATATTTATTATTTACCTGAGTTACACATCATTATTAGACCCATCCAAATAATATTATATTGAATAACAATTACACCACGACGTGGAGACGGTAAGCTGTACGTACGCACGTATGGTGACATGTTATTCAAAGGGTGGATAGAATACTGAATATGGTTGTACCATATTTATAATAACATAACAGTATATGTGAGATACTGGAGTTATTATTTTAGAATGTTAAGAACAAAGAAAGAAGAAGTGGAAGAAGAAAGGAACTTGAAAAGGGGTGGTGAAAACATTACCTCTTCTTCGGGTTCTTCCTTTTGATTTGATCAAAAGGGCTCCTTAGGTTGGCTTTCGGATCAAACTTTGGCCTCTAGGTTGTAGTGAGGGATGTTGGGAGAGTATTTGGGTAGAGTTTGGCCGAACCAAAAGGCTTTGAAGGTTTGAAGAAATGAGAAGGAGGAGTGCCCTTTTATAAGAGGGGTGAGGGGCACCTTTGGAAGAGCTAGAAATATTAATTTATAATAAATTCATATTCGGTTTCTAATGGATCCAAAGTTGATTATTCAAAGGTTAAGGTGGGGATAGGTCTAAAACCACTCAAGCAATAGAATTTAGACAGTTTTGGGTACTTATATTAACCTTATCTTTAAGTATTACCTCTAAGTTAATTAGTTTCACTTTCAAAATGTCTCTTTGTATTTTTATATAATATGGTTAATAAACTTACTATATACATCCAAGAGACCCCCCAAGTGGTCCATTAATGATGAACCTATCATGATATAAGTCTCTTGGCCGAACCTTAGATTTTTAGGAATTTAATATCAATTAATAATATAATATTTGTTTTAAGAACTCTTTTATGTCAATTTTGACACTATTCAATAGTTGATTTTTGTGAAACTCATTACAGATTGATTACTTCGAACAAAGTCAATTAAATCAATCCTAATATATCATATTATCCTATAAAATTAGTTTAATTCATTAAAAGTTTCATATTATATTTATTTTGGTATTTATAATATCAATTCTTTTAATTTTTCACTATTATATTAATTACTGCATCATCATTGTGTCATAAATAAAATAAATTATTTAATGTCTAAAAATTATAAATAAAATATTATTATTTAGAAAATTTTTTTATCTTTCTAATTAATTTTTATAATCTAAAATCCAACATATATAACCCTATGTAACAATTGTTTTGCTAAAAGATATATGCTTGTGTCATTTTTGTATTCATTTTAACTTTATTAAAATAAAGTGTCATTATCACTTACAAGTGGGTCCATGGGGTCCCAAAATCGACCCAAAGATGCCCATGGTCGACCATGTATCAACCAATAGGGTTAAGACACGTTTTAGGGTAATTTAGTATTATTATAATATTAGTTGTTAACCCTTATTTACCGGATTTACCCTTAACCATGGTAAATAAAATATTTACCGCAGTAATTATTCAAAATGTCTAAAAATAAAAGTTACCTATTTACAAAATTTGAACATCCTGATTCCAAATATGGAATCCATTTTCCTAAATTCAAAACACAGAAGTGGCAGAAATTAATTTAAAATTAATTCCCGCTGTCAAAACAAAAAGTGTGTTTTTAAGAGATAATAACTATCAAAAGATTGCCACTTGTTTATGTTCGGTTTAATTGTAAACTTATGTCCAATGACCAACATTATATTAAATGGTAAAAATATATTCTAAATATACTTTAAAACTACTAAAATTCATAATTTATCACTATTAATTATTTTTATTAAAAAAGTTGCTTTTAATTAAAATTTAGTAATTTTCACTATTCATCAAAATATGAAAGTTATCCGAAAAGTACCAAAATTTCACCTTAGGCTAAATTAGATATTACGAATCCAAAAATGAAGTCCATTTTGAAATATAAAATATATATAATTTTAAAAAGTAGGTATTACTATTCATAACGGCTAGTTTGATTGGTTGTGGTGTGTGTTAGAACTCGAAGTTGCGTACAACACACACTACTGTATTATTCAAAGGAAAGCGTACCGTGGAAGCTTGAGATGTTTCATTTTAAAATTTTTGATGTCCTCATTTAGTCAAAAAGTTTAAAATATTGCATTTAAAAATGTTTCACTATTAAAAGTTGGTAATAGTGCAATACTGAAAATGAATCTGTTCTTGCATTATGTCTAAGAAACTCATAATATGGATTCTAAAATTATAAGGATTATATAAAGTTTAAAATTTAGTTAATACTATTCATAACCTCTTTTTAATGGCCTTTTTTTTGTAAGTCATGGTGTGATTGAACTCGGTGTTGCGTGTAGTTCAAGTTATTGAATTATTTTGAAGAAATAACACATTATGAAATCTTGGTATGTTACATTCTCCCCTCCTTCAATAAATTGCGTCCTCGCAATTTGAAATTGTTTTTCGAAAATAAAAGGTTGAAAATAGAAAATATATTTGTGGGAAAACCCATATTGGAAATTGGGTTACTAAAATTTAGTCTTAATATGAGGAATAGAGAAATGAAAGGGTCACCACCAAATTATGATCTCGATTAGGAGAACATTGGTGTAAATTAGAGACATATAATTGGAGGAAAAACGTAAATATTTATAGGTTGTGATTGAGGTCATCAATCACAAACAAGTATAAAATTGAGGTCCTTAAACTCATCAATCTATGATGATTTGAAATACCATCGGTTCAACAAAACATAGGGTATTGGGATAACACATTTTTGACGTTTCAAAATATCTTAGTTGAAATCCCACATCGAAAAATGAATTAATGAGGACTCTATTTACAGTAAAGAGTGGAAAGTATGAATATTACCGAAAATAACACATACTAGGGTTCCATGTCGGAAAATATGGATATGGAAGAGAAATATAACCATCAATTATCTGATGGAGAGTGGTAGAGAACATGGCTATGAAAAGGCCAACAATCTCAAAGCCATAAATTAGTGATGATTTAAGGTACCATCTAGGACAACATTTTTGTTCTAAGTTCCTTTTATTAATGCTGAGGAATTTATTTATGAGATTGGCTAAGATCATAAGGAGATGTACTTACTTTATAATTTGAGTTTTATCCATTAATAAATTTCTACCACAAACTCATCTTTCACTCTAAAAGATAATAGAACGTAAAAAAATTTCTATTTATACTATTCGTACAGGGTTCCAAAATAAATGAATTTATAATTCATCTACCAGATCTTTAAAAAAAACTACATTATTTAATCCAGGACATCTCGTGGTCCAGTGGTAGGTGATACACCCTTGTCGCTCTTCGGTTGCGGGTTCATGTCTCGCAGCCTTGCCGGACGCGACGGGTTGCCGCCCGACCTCCGGATTTTCCTTTTATGGCAATCCAAAATAATCCAAACTAGATCTATCCAAAATAATTCTGTCCAAACTCACAGTCCAACATTTATAAGGAAGGTAAACATAATTTAGATCCTTTTTACCCCGTAATAGCATATGAATACCTTCATCATGTATTCTTTTAATACACTGAAACATCTTGAATTACCATATTCCTTATTGATTACATTCATGCTCCCTTATTCCATATAAAATGATGGATATACTTCATCAATCCAAAAATGTTTTAAACCCCAACAATGATGGAATATACAAATCATTAATCAGTTCCAAGGTAGTCAAGAATATCCAATATAATTTATCCAAAACAATCATGTATTATTCCAAAAATCACTACCTCGGTATCAGAACTATAATATGTTTTATCATTCTCTCAACCATATATTTTCCAAAAATTTATCCTACTATTGAGTCACTTTTCTTTGTTCCACACAATCTCAAGTCCTTAATGAAATAGTACTACAGTACAATCCTTATATACTCCATAATTATTATAACAAGTACATTGTTGATACAACACTCAATTGACATAATCAACATAAGAACTCTAATCATTCCTCTTCATCTGTGGTAGTATCATAACTTGATTATTATCCAATAAAATCATTTGCGGCATAGTCTGACGACTGGGACATAGGTTCGCGTAGTGTCCAAACTCCTTGAAAATGAAGCATTGTACATTTGAAACCATTTTCTTACCCTTGCAGTCATGTAATTTGTGCCCTTTTCCTCCACACTTATAACAAACTCTCATTACTTTCAGGCAAGTTCCAGGGTGTTTCTTTCCACAGTTACCACATATGGGAAAATGCTTCTTTTCCCTCTTCCCTTTATCCATCTTTCCCTCTTCCATCCTTTTCTTCTCTTGCTTCCCTTCAAATCCATAGGACTCAGAAAACTCTTTACTTATCTTATCAACACATGATATTATTTCTTCATATGATGATAATACATGCGAGACTATTTCTCTTATAAATTCTAGCTTAAGACCAAGAAAGATATGATCCTTCCATCTCTTTGGATCATGTGCATTTCTGGAGTTCTCATTCCTTCTACTGGGCGCCATTTCTAAACAATGGCATACAATAGATTAGTTTATGAATCAAAATACATAATCCCATACTTATAAAACACTTAACATAAATTGAACTATTCATGGATATAATCCATAATCATAAGAATGTTTTCTTTGAGGAAGTATATACTCATAATCCCTTCAAAATGATTTGTAAAGAAAATGAGAGTTATCCTAAGCATATCCCCCGGGAGTGTCGTAACCAAGAGTGCAGCAAGGCCCGTTGTCGTGCACCAGTTCCCATTCGAGTCTAGCTCAAAGCGGTGTTTTCGGGTTTTACCCCTAGGTACATCTGTGCCAGAGCCGCCTCTACCTGCTCGTATCCAGACAGGGATGTATTGCTCGGAAAACTCACAAAATTTCTACAATACCAAAATTATAGGAAGTTCTTATATACTAATCCTCAAAGTTCATCTTAGGTCTACGTGCTCTAATCAGAGTTTATCTAAATCTAGCTTCCAAGGTTTGTACTAAACTTCCTCTGATACCAACTGTAATGCCCCGACCCTAGTTACCTAGAGTCGGTGCATTATTACATAACATTGGCATGATCACAAGAAAGATCAAATCTCGAAAGACCGATTGGTTTAGTAGCCTTGGAAACACTAGATATATTCATAAGTTTTACATTACATCATAAAATGAAAAACTACTACAACAACATAATATCTCCACAGTCCACATTATTATCCCCTCATAATATCCATGCAGGTCATTCATAACTTACTTCTTCACATCCTGGGGAAAATAAACATAGGAAAGGGGTGAGCTCAAATTCCCAGTAAGGATAACAACATAGAGGAACATTCAAAATAAGCATAAACATTTAAGGCAATGCATTACTAAAACAAAAGCCTTCTAAACTTGAACTTCAACATAGTATGGCAAAAGTAAAATGAAATAATTCCATTTACTTATTCACATGGATATTCTACTAATCGAATAATCACATGCAAAATCAATGACCACTTTCATAATGATGGGATGCATAATGATAAACTTTAATTTCTTTCCAAGGCCTCGTCCCAAGACCTTGGGGCTAATTGTAACCGGAACCCAACCCGGAGTGCCTCTAATAACCGGACACCAACCCGGAGTGCCTCTAATAACTGGACACCAACCCGGAGTGCCTCTAATAACCGGACATCAACCCGGAGTTCCTCTAATAACCGGAGACCAAACCGGAGGGCTTAATTTTACCAGTCCCTAACCTGGAGGGCTTACTTTTACCAGTCCCTATCCTGGAGGGCTTACTTTTACCAGTCCCCAACCTGGAACATACTTGTCCAACACATTCATATGAAATAAAGGTTGAAATATAACATAAACATTCTTATTGGAACTAGCATACGAAATGTCAATACTTTACTCATAAACCATGAATGACACATCTACAGTCAATCATTCACAAAAATTCATTACAATATGGAAGTTTTATATCATAATAAATCAACTTCAATATTCTTAAAATCCATCAAAGGATGTTGACATAGATGAAAATGTTTTTTAAAAAATTATTGAGAGAAATATCCCTTTTTCATGAAAACATTATAATGTTACACAATTTAGAAAGTAAGGCATTTAAATACATTTTTGGATCAAAGTGTCCGATACCACTTTGAAACTTTTGAATGGAATTAACACTTTTAAAACATTCATTTTCATATAAATAAATCCTTACAAACCATTTTGAAAACGTGGACATAAATGAGGACGATTTAGAAGAATAAATATTTAAAACATTTAAAATGATGTTTTAGTAAAAGTTCCCTTAGAAATAATCCCTTTGAAAACTCTTTTATGAAATATGGACATGGATAGTAAATATGTCCCTGTAGATACTTACGTAAAGACAACCTCAGATATTAAAGAGATTGTGAAGTAAACCCTTATCAATTTGGTAACTTATGAAACATACAAACCATGAAAGAGGTATCATACAATGAAAATGTAAATACACATAAGGTAAAGTGTATTACACAAATAATACAATTATGGGCATTACATACACCACACAAAAGATAATAGTGGAAATATGGCATGAATCTCACGAAAATAAAGAGTGAGATGAAAACCCCTTACCACGTTAATCAACTGAGTCGTATGTCCAAAAGTTAATAACCACCAAATGATTTACAGAATAACATGAATATAAAGAGAATCATGATAATATATATCAAATGGCAGTACACACTACACCACTTTCAATAATTTAGTGGCGAACAATGGAAATCTCACGGAATTGAAAGTGAGATAAGAAAATCCCTTACCTTGTACTTTTACTTGGTTGGGGTAGGTTAACCTCCTGTATAATATTGAAATAATTGTTATTAAATTATACAAGAATCATATATATTAATATGATATCATATATGATCTTTTAATATTGATTTGATAATAATATCTTAGTATTATCGTTGTTTCGGGTGTTAGCTTACTTGTTTTCTTTTATATGTTTTGTTACGTAAGACATGTTTGTAAAGGATAGGTTTTATATTATTCATATCCAGAATGATATCAAGTCCTTAAACATCATTTTTTAAATCATAAAATGATAATTATACTTGAATGGATACGATGGAGAATGAATCTCATCGCGTTCGTGGAGACGGTAGTCCGTACGTACGCACGAGCGACAATATCATTCTTTTGATATTAAAATAACATATAAATGGATGGTATATCATATATACAGAATCATTAAAATGTTATATTTATTATTTACCTGAGTTACACATCATTATTATACCGATCCAAATAATATTATATTGAATAACAATTACACCACGACGTGGAGACGGTAAGCTGTACGTACGCACGTATGGTGACATGTTATTCAAAGGGTGGATAGAATAATGAATATGGTTGTACCATATTTATAATAACATCACAGTATATGTGAGATACTGGAGTTATTATTTTAGAATGTTAAGAACAAAGAAAGAAGAAGTGGAAGAAGAAAGGAACTTGAAAAGGGGTGGTGAAAACATTACCTCTTCTTCGGGTTCTTCCTTTTTATTTGATCAAAAGGGCTCCTTAGGTTGGCTTTCGGATCAAACTAAGGCCTCTAGGTTGTAGTGAGGGATGTTGGGAGAGTATTTGGGCAGAGTTTGGCCGAACCAAAAGGCTTTGAAGGTTTGAAGAAATGAGAAGGAGAAGTGCCCTTTTATAAGAGGGGTGAGGGGCACCTTTGGAAAAGCTAGAAATATTAATTTATAATAAATTCATATTCGGTTTCTAATGGCTCCAAAGTTTATTATTCAAATTTTAAGGTGGGGATAGGTCTAAAACCACTCAACCAATAGAATTTAGACAGGTTTGGGTACTTATATTAACCTTATCTTTAAGTATTAACTCTAAGTTAATTAGTTTCACTTTCACAATGTCTCTTTGTATTTTTATATAATATGGTTAATAAACTTACTATATACATCCAAGAGACCCCCAAGTGGTCCATTAATGATGAACCTATCATGATATAAGTCTCTTGGCCGAACCTTATATTTTTAGGAATTTAATATCAATTAATAATATAATATTTGTTTTAAGAACTCTTTTATGTCAATTTTGACACTATTCAATAGTTGATTTTTGTGAAACTCATAACAGATTGATTACTTCGAACAAAGTCAATTAAATCAATCCTAATATATCATATTATCCTAGAAAATTAGTTTAATTCATTAAAAGTTTCATATTATATTTATTTTGGTATTTATAATATCAATTATTTTAATTTTTCACTATTATAGTAATTACTGCATCATCATTGTGTCATAAATAAAATAAATTATTTAATGTCTAAAAATTATAAATAAAATAATATTATGTATGAAATCTTTTTATCTTTCTAATTAATTTTTATAATCTAAAATCCAACATATATAACCCTATGTAACAATTGTTTTGCTAAAAGATATATGCTTGTGTCATTTTTGTATTCATTTTAACTTAATTAAAATAAAGTGTCATTATCACTTACAAGTGGATCCATGGGGTCCCAAAATCGACCCAAAGATGCCCATGGTCGACCATGTATCAACCAATAGGGTTAAGACACGTTTTAGGGTAATTTAGTATTATTATAATATTATTTTTTAACCCTTATTTACCGGATTTACCCTTAACCATGGTAAATAAAATATTTACCGCAGTAATTATTCAAAATGTCTAAAAATAAAAGTTACCTATTTACACAATTTGAACATCCTGATTCCAAATATGGAATCCATTTTCCTAAATTCAAAACACAGAAGTGGCAGAAATTAATTTAAAATTAATTCCCGCTGTCAAAACAAAAAGTGTGTTTTTAAGAGATAATAACTATCAAAAGATTGCCACTTGTTTATGTTCGGTTTAATTGTAAACTTATGTCCAATGACCAACATTATATTAAATGGTACAAATATATTCTAAATATACTTTAAAACTACTAAAATTCATAATTTATCACTATTAATTATTTTGATTAAAAAAATTTCTTTTAATTAAAATTTAGTAATTTTCACTATTCATCAAAATATGAAAGTTATCCGAAAAGTACCAAAATTTCACCTTAGGCTAAATTAGATATTACGAATCCAAAAATGAAGTCCATTTTGAAATATAAAATATATATAATTTTAAAAAGTAGGTATTACTATTCATAACGGCTAGTTTGATTGGTTTTGGTGTGTGTTAGAACTCGAAATTGCGTACAACACACACTACTGTATTATTCAAAGGAAAGCGTACCGTGGAAGCTTGTGATGTTTCATTTTTAATTTTTTGATGTCCTCATTTAGTCAAAAAGTTTAAAATATTGTATTTAAAAATGTTTCACTATTAAAAGTTGTTAATAGTGCAATACTGAAAATGAATCTGTTCTTGCATTATGTCTAAGAAACTCATAATATTGATTCTAAAATTATAAGGATTATATAAAGATTAAAATTTAGTTAATACTATTCATAACCTCTTTTTAATGGCCTTTTTTTTTGTAAGTCATGGTGTGATTGAACTCGGTGTTGCGTGTAGTTCAAGTTATTGAATTATTTTGAAGAAATAACACATTATGAAATCTTGGGGTGTTACATTCTCCCCTCCTTCAATAAATTGCGTCCTCACAATTTGAAATTGTTTTTCGAAAATAAAAGGTTGAAAATAGAAAATATATTTGTGGGAAAACCCATATTGGAAATTGGGTTACTAAAATTTAGTCTTAATATGAGGAAAAGAGAAATGAAAGGGTCACCACCAAATTATGATCTCGATTAGGAGAACATTGGTGTAAATTAGAGACATATAATTGGAGGAAAAACGTAAATATTTATAGGTTGTGATTGAGGTCATCAATCACAAACAAGTATAAAATTGAGGTCCTTAAACTCATCAATCTATGATGATTTGAAATACCATCGGTTCAACAAAACATAGGGTATTGGGATAACACATTTTTGACGTTTCAAAATATCTTAGTTGAAATCCCACATCGAAAAATGAATTAATGAGGCCACTATTTACAATAAAGAGTGGAAAGTATGAATATTACCGAAAATAACACATACTAGGGTTCCATGTAGGAAAATATGGATATGGAAGAGAAATATAACCATCAATTATCTGATAGAGAGTGGTAGAGAACATGGCTATGAAAAGGCCAACAATCTCAAAGCCATAAATTAGTGATGATTTAAGGTACCATCTAGGACAACATTTTTGTTCTAAGTTCCTTTTATTAATGCTGAGGAATTTATTTATGAGATTGGCTAAGATCATAAGGAGATTTACTTACTTTATAATTTGAGTTTTATCCATTAATAAATTTCTACCACAAACTCATATTTCACTCTAAAAGATAATAGAACGTAAAAAAATTTCTATTTATACTATTCGTACAGGGTTCCAAAATAAATGAATTTATAATTCATCTACCAGATCTTTTAAAAAAAACTACATTATTTAATCCAGGACATCTCGTGGTCCAGTGGTAGGTGATACACCCTTGTCGCCCTTCGGTTGCGGGTTCAAGTCTCGCAGCCTTGCCGGACGCGACGGGTTGCCGCCCGACCTCCAGATTGTCCTTTTATGGAAATCCAAAATAATCCAAACTAGATCTATCCAAAATAATTCTGTCCAAACTCACAGTCCAACATTTATAAGGAAGGTAAACATAATTTAGATCCTTTTTACCCCGTAATAGCATATGAATACCTTCATCATGTATTCTTTTAATACACTGAAACATCCTGAATTACCATATTCCTTATTGATTACATTCATGCTCCCTTATTCCATATAAAATGATGGATATACTTCATCAATCCAAAAATGTTTTAAACCCCAACAATTATGGAATATACAAATCATTAATCAGTTCCAAGGTAGTCAAGAATATCCAATATAATTTATCCAAAACAATCATGTATTATTCCAAAAATCACTACCTCGGTATCAGAACTATAATATGTTTTATCATTCTCTCAACCATATATTTTCCAAAAATTTATCCTACTATTGAGTCACTTTTCTTTGTTCCACACAATCTCAAGTCCTTAATGAAATAGTACTACAATACAATCCTTATATACTCCATAATTATTATAACAAGTACATTGTTGATACAACACTCAATTGACATAATCAACATAAGAACTCTAATCATTCTTCTTCATCTGTGGTAGTATCATAACTTGATTATTATCCAATAAAATCATTTGCGGCATAGTCTGATGACTGGGACATAGGTTCGCGTAGTGTCCAAACTCCTTGCAAATGAAGCATTGTACATTTGAAACCATTTTCTTACCCTTGCAGTCATGTAATTTGTGCCCTTTTCCTCCACACTTATAACAAACTCTCATTCCTTTCAGGCAAGTTCCAGGGTGTTTCTTTCCACAGTTACCACATATGGGAAAATTCTTCTTTTCCCTCTTCCCTTTATCCATCATTCCCTCTTCCATCCTTTTCTTCTCTTGCTTCCCTTCAAATCCATAGGACTCAGTAAACTCTTTACTTATCTTATCAACACATGATATTATTTCTTCATATGATGATAATACATGCGAGACTATTTCTCTTATAAATTCTAGCTTAAGACCAAGAAAGATATGATCCTTCCTTCTCTTTGGATCATGTGCATTTCTGGAGTTCTCATTCCTTCTACTGGGCGCCATTTCTAAACAATGGCATACACTAGATTAGTTTATGAATCAAAATACATAATCCCATACTTATAAAACACTTAACATAAATTGAACTATTCATGGATATAATCCATAATGATAAGAATGTTTTCTTTGAGGAAGTATATACTCATAATCCCATCAAAATGATTTGTAAAGAAAATGAGAGTTATCCTAAACATATCCCCCGGGAGTGTCGTAACCAAGAGTGCAGCAAGGCCCATTGTCGTGCACTAGTTCCCATTCGAGTCTAGCTCAAAGTTGTGTTTTCGGGTTTTACCCCTAGGTACATCTGTGCCAGAGCCGCCTCTACCTGCTCGTATCCAGACAGGGATGTATTGCTCGGAAAACTCACAAAATCTCTACAATACCAAAATTATAGGAAGTTCTTATATACTAATCCTCAAAGTTCATCTTAGGTCTACGTGCTCTAATCAGAGTTTATCTAAATCTAGCTTCCAAGGTTTGTACTAAACTTCCTCTGATACCAACTGTAACGCCCCGACCCCAGTTACCTAGAGTCGGTGCATTATTACATAACATTGGCATGATCACAAGAAAGATCAAATCTCAAAAGACCGATTGGTTTAGTAGCCTTGGAAACACTAGATATATTCATAAGTTTTACATTACATCATAAAATGAAAAACTACTACAACAACATAATATCTCCACAGTCCACACTATTATCCCCTCATAATATCCATGCAGGTCATTCATAACTTACTTCTTCACATCCTGGGGAAAATAAACATAGGAAAGGGGTGAGCTCAAATTCCCAGTAAGGATAACAACATAGAGGAACATTCAAAATAAGCATAAACATTTAAGGCAATTCATTACTAAAACAAAAGCCTTCTAAACTTGAACTTCAACATAGTATGGAAAAAGTAAAATGAAATAATTCCATTTACTTATTCACATGGATATTCTACTAATCGAATAATCACATGCAAAATCAATGACCACTTTCATAATGATGGGATGCATAATGATAAACTTTAATTTCTTTCCAAGGCCTCGTCCCAAGACCTTGGGGCTAATTGTAACCGGAACCCAACCCGGAGTGCCTCTAATAACTGGACACCAACCCGGAGTGCCTCTAATAACCGGACACCAACCCGGAGTGCCTCTAATAACCGGACACCAACCCGGAGTTCCTCTAATAACCGGAGACCAAACCGGAGGGCTTAATTTTACTAGTCCCTAACCTGGAGGGCTTACTTTTACCAGTCCCTAACCTGGAGGGCTTACTTTTACCAGTCCCCAACCTGGAACATACTTGTCCAACACATTCATATGAAATAAAGGTTGAAATATAACATAAACATTCTTATTGGAACTAGCATACGAAATGTCAATACTTTACTCATAAACCATGAATGACACATCTACAGTCAAACATATCACAAAAACTCATTACAATATGGAAGTTTTATATCATAATAAATCAACTTCAATAATCTTAAAATCCATCAAAGGATGTTGACATAGATGAAAATGTTTTTTAAAAAATTATTGAGAGAAATATCCCTTTTTCATGAAAACATTATAATGTTACACAATTTAGAAAGTAAGGCATTTAAATACATTTTTGGATCAAAGTGTCCCATACCACTTTGAAACTTTTGAATGGAATTAACACTTTTAAAACATTCATTTTCATATAAATAAATCCTTACAAACCATTTTGAAAATGTGGACATAAATGAGGATGATTTAGAAGAATAAATATTTAAAACATTTAAAATGATGTTTTAGTAAAAGTTACCTTAGAAATAATCCCTTTGAAAACTCTTTTATGAAATATGGACATGGATAGTAAATATGTCCCTGTAGATACTTACGTAAAGACAACCTCGGATATTAAAGAGATTGTGAAGTAAACCCTTATCAATTTGGTAACTTATGAAACATACAACACATGAAAGAGGTATCATACAATGAAAATGTAAATAAACATAAGGTAAATTGTATTACACAAAGAATACAATTATGGGCAGTACATACACCACACAAAAGATAATAGTGGAAAAATGGCATGAATCTCACGGAAATAAAGAGTGAGATGAAAACCCCTTACCACGTTAATCAACTGAGTCGTATTCTAATCCCGCTAGAACCTGGTGCTCAGCCTTCACCTACTGGCATGTAAGGCATTGAGAAATGATCTCTGCTACTGCCTTTTTCATGCCTGAAAACTAGAACTGCCACCAGAGATCCTGGTACATCTTTTCCGCTCCAGGATGTACCTCCAAGGGGGATGTATGAAACACCCTTAGTTCCTCCTCCTACAATTCTACTGGTACAACAGTGCCTCCTCTGAAAAAAAGTACGTGCTCCCCACCTTGAGAATATCCATCAAGAGCATGTCCCGTGGATAACTGAGCATGTAAAGTCTCACAATCAATATCCCAAAGCTATGCCTCGCTCACTCGCCGCAAGAGAGGTGGGGTGACAACCATTGACTATAGGTAAGTTGCATCCCCTATGTCTGTGAAGGATAACTGTAACCTGGATAACTGCGCTATTGCCTCACTCAACAACTGCGATCTCGACCACCTGCTCAGAGCATCCACCACCTTGTTCCCCTTCCTAGAATTATATATGATCTCAAAATCATAGTCCTGAAGAATCTCTATCCATCACATCTACCTCAGATTTAAATCCTTCTTTGAGAATATGTACTTAAGGCTCTTGTGGTAGGAGTAAACGATGAAATGCTCACCCATAAGGCAGTGTCTCCATATCGTCATCACGAAGACTACCACTACCAACTCGAGATCATGGGATGCATTGTTCTGCTAATGTGGTCTAAGCTAGCACGAACCATAAGCAATCACTACCTATCTCTGCATCAAGATGTAGCCAAGTCCGATGCCCGATGCATCGCAGAAAACTACGTACTCGACACCCTCCTCCAATAATCTCAAATTCGGGGTGCTTGTAGAACTCATCCTCAGATGCTCGAAATCCTACTACCACTTCTCCGTCCACATGAAGAGTTTCCCCTTCTTGGTCAAGGCTATCATCGGTGTTGATATTCGGGGTAAATCAGGAATGAATCTCCGGTAATATCCCACCAACCCAAGGATTCTCTCCACCTCCATCACGCTCCAAGGTGGCTCACAGGCTAACACGACCTCAACCTTGGATGGGTCCACAACTAAACCATCTGCTGAGATAACATGTCCCAAAAACTGGACCTCCTAAATCATTAACTGGCACTTCAAGAGTTTCCTATAAAGATAGTTCTCTTAGAGTACATCTAGAACCATCTGCAGGTGTCTCACATGCTCCTCCTCTGATGCCAAGTACCCAAGGATGTTTTCGATGAAGATCACTAAAAACCGGTCCACGTATGACTGGAAAATAAGGTTCATCAGTCCCATGAACACTGTGGGGCGTTTTTCATGCCAAAAGGCATCACCATGTACTCATACTGACTGTAGTGGCACCTGAAAGCCATCTTCAGTATATCCTCACCCCTTACTCATAATTGGTGATAATTTGATCAAAGGTAAACCTTCGAGAACTATTGTGCCCCTATTAGCTGATCGAAGAGGTCATCGATTCTCGGTAGTCGGTATTTTTTCTTCACTATTATCTAGTCCAGGCTCCGGTAATCGACACATAACCTTAAAAATCTATCTTCCTTCTTGGAAAACAAGACTAGGGCCACCCAGGGTGAAATGATGGGTTTCACGAAACGCTTTCTCTGCAAGTCCTCCAACTGCACCCTCTTCTCATGAAGCTCTTCCGGAGACATTTGATATGATAATGTGGAAATTGGTGCCGTCCTGGGGTGTAAGTCGATGCAGAAGCCGATTTTCTAGTGGGGAGGTAGTCTGGGAACATCTTTAGTAAAGACGTCCACATACTCCGCCACTACTACTAGGAACTGGGAGCTCACAACATCTACTGCTCTGAGGGTAAGGCTAGCCATCTCATGAGTGATCAGCTGCACCCTCTTATGTATAAGCCCATTCTATGCTACCTGGGTCTCTTTTTCTCTAACAAAGTAAAACCTCGTCCCATCATCGTAGATACCCCACACTCTTCACATAAAACAGTCAATCTGGGCATGGACCAAAGATAACCAATCCATACCGAGAATGACTTCGTAAGGCATCGATGCTACCACCAAGAGGTTCCAACCAAAAATCTCACCTCCAAGGGTAAGATTACACTGTCTACAAAGTTCGTGATCGTCGAGTCTCCTCCCATAGGTGTCTCCAAGCATAATTATCAATTAAATGACTCTACTAAAATCTCAAGGTTTCACAAAAGACATGTGGAAATGAAGGAATGTCTAGTAACTAAGTTTATAAGGAAAAAAATAAGGTAGAGAAGACAAAGATCATACCTCAGATCATCCCTCGAGTACCTGGGTAGTATGCCTCGACCACATGTAGCTATCCCCGCCCCTGTCCCCTAGCTCCTAGAGCCTGGTGTGGACCTCCTAGGGGTGGTGGTGGAAGTAAATCGAAGCGTCTACCACCACCTGTAGATCTCCCTCCTCCACTTCCATGTCTACCTCATGGAGGGTCTATCTACTCCATTATCTGCCTCTTCCTCAGTGGTCCATCAACCTCTTCCCTCTCAGCAGCTCAACCGGTCAACCAATCCCTAGAGATATTTCCCCTTCCGTCGCACGAGTAGCACCGATTCTCCCATGACTGACTGGATCCAGCCTGAGAGCCCTAGACTATCAATCCCCTATCATGGTTCTTACTCTAATGTCACTCATGTACTGATACCTACGTCCAATGTCATATCCCATCTGCCGAGGTGTCCGGACCTATCTGCCTACTGCTTATAGTTGTTGGTTGTCTTTGCTCCGACAGGAAGCTCTCGATCACCAAGGCCCACTCAAGCACTCCAGCATATGTCAAAATGCATAGAGACACTAAACTAGCTCAGATGTCCCATTACAGACCTTGTTCAAAGGTCCAAGCTCTGAATTACTGATCCCTGACCTTATCCATTGGGTACCTGGCGAGTTTGGTGAACCTCAATGAATAGTAAACAACTGTCAAACTGCCTTGCTAGAGATGATGAAGCTCCTGGATGCACACTGCTCTCAGTGTAACTGGATAGAAATCCACCCTAAAGAGTCTCTCAAACTCTATCCAGGAAAGAGTATCCTTTTCATGAGTCTATGTGGTCAGAATCCACCATCGCCCCCACCGAACCCTGAAGAAGGCTCTCTATTAGGATAACCATCTAGTCTACTAGTGTCCTCACTAGACGGAAAACTCTAGTCACCGCCTCAAGCTAGTCCTCAGCCACCTGGGGGCCGGGCTTGTTTCTGAACCTGAGGGGTCTCTGCCTCAAGAACTCATGGAGCACTCCTAGAATGTGCCCCTCGTCGGTCAGTACTGTAGGTACCATAGGATGCTCCAATGGTGGTGGCATAGCTAGTGCACCACCTGGAGGAAATGCATGGGGAACTGGTCCCTGTATCGGAGCCTCATCAATAAGGGGGTCATCTTCGTGATCGCACTACTGAATCCTAGTAGGTATGCATAATGGAGGCATCCTATAAGGGAACAATATATACCATGGTTAATGAGTATATCTGGATTGCTAACACAAGGACAAGGAAAACACAACCCATTCCTATATGATGCATGTATCGTTATTTTATTTCCCGACAACTAGTGTTTTCATGTACCGAGTCAAAAACCAGGTTATCAGAGTCCTGGTGTATGGTTACGTTGGCCGCCTGGACCAACACTGGGGTCTGTGGCCTGAGAGCCGAGCTCAGGACAGTTAACACTACTTTCCCAAACCAATCACACAGACTCATGGTCCTAAGGTAGAACCAACCCCTCTGATACCACCCTGTCACGATCCGTCCCAGTGGGGCCCGCACCAAGACTCTCTAAGCCAAAATCCAATAGGCTAGGGGTTGGTGACTAGCACCAAATATGCCTAAAACTAACATGGGAGGAATTTTATACGTACCTGTACATACAAACACATCTCCAAGCCCACAAATGCTGAAAAGTGAAAACCACTAAGGAACAAAATCGATACATACCACTAAACCCAACCAACAGAGTATTTTGGAATGTAATGTGCTGAATGTAAACTGGGAAAAAAATACAAGCCCACCAAACCATGAGTATGAAAACTACAAAGTCCAACCTGTAAATACCAGAGGTATTGGGACTACTGCTCATAGCCGTAGGAACACCTCAACCTGTGGGGAACTTAGAAAGCTTGGTCATGTCCTGGTCCGCCCTGGACTCTGTCAAAAGGATGCTCATCTGCAAAAGACACGACACATGTGGAAAAGGCCCGGTGTAGGGGTGAGTATAACAATACTTAGTAGAGGACCCTGAAAAACCAAAATAAGTACACAAAGGAAAGGTACAATCATCTCTTACACAATATATTTTTACTAAACATATAACAAGCATAAAAAAAATAATCAAGATATACTCACAACCTAGACCTGTAGTCTAGAGCCGAGTCACAAAACCGTATAACCCTTATAGGAATTTAGTTCGAAGATTCCACGAAGAACTCTTCTGGGAGAACTCACTCCATGAGTCTGATAGCTCTGGTGATGTCCATCCAAGAAGTAATGTCTATCGGGAAATGTCGCGAGAGATAGATACACTCATTACGGGATAACACAATCCTAAGTAGGGAAAGATCATGATAGATAGATACACTCATTACGAGAGAACACACTCCTGAGTGGGGAAAGATCATGATACAAAGATGAGGATCACTTCCAGGGCCCTGGCGGATACTGTGACTCATTTGGATTCACCTACTAGGTAGATTATCAACACCAGGTGGAGTTGGTCACATCGATGCCTGACTCTAACTATGGTCAATAATGGATAGAGTATCTCACTCTAGGCCTCTTGGAGGGATGTCTGACCCTATCTAAGAATGTCCTGCTGAAGGGATCATACTCATGTAGAAGAAAACAATGCCTGACAATCAGGGGAACAATAAAAATGGGAACTAACCCAAATGAAACCTATCCAAGATATGGTGGACATGAATATCAATCCATGTACAAAAAATTACATTGTGTTTAGAAGTGTCACACACCATGTCTTTTGACCCTGGTTACTTCCTGTGTACAACGGCCCGTGTCGCAAGGCTGGTCGAGTAAAACAAAACTACACAGCGTGTAAATATGATCACACACAATGTCAAGGTATCTTGGGTCTGTCCCGTGTATGCTGTAGATGTGCTCATACATGCTCTCATCCCATGTATACAAACCCATGTAATCGACACACGAGGTGACATGCACCACTAGCCTCGCCTAGCCATGTGGTGGAGTACACAGCGTGTCGCAAAGCCATGTAGTTCTTCCCACGTCCGTATACAATTCAAAATAAACGTCAAGCCTCGAGGAATGTCTAGCACACCATGTGCAAAGGGCCACATGCCATGTGATACTGATATGACCCCCAATACCCTAGACATCACCTCCGGTACTATACGGTGTGTTCTTCGGAAGTACACATCGTGTATTATGGAGTTTTTCAGAATCACAAGCTACTGCGTCGTGCCTCCTAGTTAGCCTGTTCTTCGATCCAGCCATATGATTTCCACAAAACTCTCGATCCAAGGTCGTCTCGACATCCCAATGTCATCTCCATTCTTTTCGGACCTCCGATCGACCCCTAAAATGTGGTTTTATCCACCCGTATGAAGATCAGTTGAAGAAAGATAATTTCTGAACCATGTCGATTCATCCACCGTCGTCACTGTCGCACCTTCGCTAGGTCGTCGCAATGTCAGATATCTAGTTTTGATTGTTTCATTGCAAGACAGGTGGACAAAGATCCATTGTTCATATCCCAATCCAGAACGTAGAGAAAATACGAGAAAATAAATGGGGAAGAAATCTAATCGTAAATCCAAGAACGAAACTCCTCTTTCATTCTTCATAGTGTTGATTTGTTGTCGTTAGTAGGATCAAATGGAGAAGAATCAAACAATAAACAATAATATTGGATTAATTACTTGATATCAACCCAATCAAAACCCTCCCACAAAAACATAAAAATCTGTGGATCAACATGATCGTGGTTGATCCGCGTTCATTGTTAAATCAAAAAAAGGGGAAGAATAATTTAAATAACAACCCCTACCTCAATCCAGTTGAATAACGATCATCGCGTCGCGTCGTTGGAGAGGTTTGTCGAATCCGAGATGCGTCATCGTTCGTCAGCGAGTTCTCCTCTAGAGCTCCAAGAGGCTCCCTCTTAATTCATAGGATTATGAGGCTAACCCTACGAACTGACCATACGCAGGTATTTAAAAGAGAGGAAATTAGGTGGCCGAAGAAAAAGGAAACCTTTAAATAAAATAATTTATTATTTTATTTTATTTCCATTCAACGTCCAAAGACTAACTTTTGCGGTTGACCCATTCCAGTTGAAGTTAGGCCCCGCCCAAGGTAAAAACGTTGCTCTGAATGCAACGGTGCCCACAGATTCCTGGTCTAGGCAATCCTTTAAAAGATATTCCACTTTTTTAGGAAAACCGTTCACGTGCGCTGTTTAAAATTTTAATTTATTTCAAACATTTATTCCATGTACTTCGGGCCTCAAAATCGCATTCCATCAAAAGCTCTGGTCTCGAAATAATTCCATATAATATTTAGAAATAATACACGTAAAATCTGAGACATTACAACTAAGGTGTAAGTCTTCTAAATATGTTCTTAACCATATTTACATCATTAAAAATTTATCTGGTACCATATATTAATTCTAAAACAACATTAACTTGATCAAATAATATACCTATATACCCACTGTAATGCATTATCAATTCCACATATTAATTCAAACTGACATTAAATTTTGTTTCTGAATCTTTTAAATCACGCACATATATATATATATAGTATATTTTCTACCATGGAATTTTATTACTTACATGGAATCACCTCTATGTATATTATGTTGGATAAAACTCCCACTAAGGAATCGATTCCTTTGGAATCGACATACAATTCTCCTTGATATGATTCTAATAATGCACCAATGTCCATGTTAGTAGAAATACCATGAATTTACATAGTTAAAACATCCACACCTAATGATCAGATGTAGCGATACATCAGTTTCTCCCATAACTAATATTTGTTTCCATCAATGAATATAATCCCTTTAGAATTAAAAACATCCATTTCATAAATTGAGAGATAAACTATGAATTTAGCCCATTTTTATAATATCAATTAATATCCCAACTAGGTTATATACCTCTATAGGTGGGGTGAGTTAGGGTATGATAGATTAAAACAATGATACCTTGAGAACTTATTTCATCATTAAAAAAAACTCTTTTCTCTCTATATCTCCTTCTCTTTCTCATTGGAAAAAATAAATGGAAATTAAAACATGAATACAAAATAAATTATTTACTTGGTTAACCCTCACTGGGCTATGTCTATGGATCAAAAAAAAGAAAGTGTTCTATTATACAAAATCCACTAATGTTTCCTCCTATTACAAGGTTCATAGAGGACCAATTTTCTGTTCTAGTTTACAACCATTCACAATTTAACATCTCACTACTCTCACTCTAATAGAGTGAATACACTACTCCTTCAGAAGAATATTCTAACAATTACTACAAATTTGATTCACACTTGTGTCTTTGTGATATTGTTTCATCAAATAGATGACCACCACTACTGTGTGAGACTTCTACTGTTTGAGTGTGAGGACCCTACACAAGAACCCTTCATAAGAACCCTCCTTATGACCCTTTTGCATGACCCCTCCACAATACCCTCCATAAGAACAATTCAAGAGACCTCCTTCTATTCACACAAATCACTTAACTCTGGAACAACACCCTATTATTTTTATAGGGATCACTTGATACAAACTGTCTGTCCTATGAGTGTAACACCCAACACACATATCCATTTACAGGATAAATTCGTGATACATTATTCTATTTTCATGGATAATGTGACTCCAGCACAAGACCATGTTATACTCATGTGAAATAATAATCATTTCCTCAAATAATTTATAGAAACTTTTTACCTCTTAAGGAATGGTTAAGGGGTCTTTTTTGGAATATATACACCTAATTAATTCTAAAAATTGCTGTTTTTCATTCATTCTACCACCTTAGTAAATTACATTACATTATTCATGTGATCTTATTAAAATATCCAAAGATAATCATATGGTGGTTAGTGAAATTGTATTCGAACACGTCATGTGATCCCATGGCTTGATCCGATTAATCATATGGTTATGTTATTTTGAATAACTATGATATATCTCCATTATTTATATCCTTTCTTCATTCTTGTGCTTCATGTGATCTCATCATGAGATCCCTTAACAATCATGCAGTGTATTCAATTACATCGTAAGATCTCATAGCAATATCCTATACTAAAAATGTGGAGACTTTTAGTGTGTCATGTGATCTCAATGCAAGATCCAATTATACTCATGAAGAACGCATGATGTGATTTTGCGATCTCTTGCGGCTCTCACGAACATATGTGATACATGTCCTCCCTGGCCAGAATAAGACACTTTTAATCATACTTTGGGACTTATGTGCTCTATGTGATCTATAAACAACCAACCCTTTTTAAAATTTCAAACCTAGTCAGTAAACACAATAACCCCAAATAAACCATCAAGGTAGATTTTTGACAAAATTATCTTATAATTTCATGACAATCTATGATTTTTTTATTAGTTTTTATTTTTTTTACATTTTTTATAACATTTTAAAAAAATAACATTCAACCATTCTAAACACACCCTACATATAATAACATGAAATTAATTCAAATGTGTCAAAAGTTAATCAATTTTCAATTATAAATAATTTCTTAAAACTAAATACATTGAAATTGTGCTCTAAAATGGTATTTTTATGATATGAATTATTAATAAATAACTTTCTTCTTCATTGAATTTTTCTTATATTGTTTATTTATAATATTCATGGAATTAAATATGAGAGACAAAAACATGAAATCCATACATCATGAGAAAGTTATATTGGTCAATTTTTTCATACATTTAAACCTATTCGATGTTTTTAGTGATTTGATGTGTTCCTTGGACCCATACCATGACTACATGTCTCTTAATAAATAATAGTTTTGAAGAATAAATAATATGTGATACTTTCAAGTCTACTTTTTATAGTGGTTAATCTATTTTTATTATTATTTTAGTTTCAATAAGTTCAAGAAGATTCTCTTTTTTATTCCAGCATAATAATTTTAAGACTTTGGGATATCATTAATTACCTATAACAAATTAGATCATGGTATAAAACATTCATCACTTTTTGTGTCAAAATTCATCATAATTTCAAACCAAAATTCTTTAATTTCACTAATAATCAATTGTTCATTAACATAAATTCTATTTTGGGTCCTCTAGTTCAATCAATAATAAAGTAAAATATAATAAATAGAAGTTTCATACATAGATTACATGAATATTCCTAAGTCATGATCCCCCCAATACCTAATTTCTACTAACCCACACCCCATCCCTTCAATATTCCTCACTAAATATCCACCCATTTATCATTTTATAAATTTGATTCATCTTCTGCATGAAATTGGTGATTGTTTAGTTCATCACCAACTTTTATGAGCAAAAATGTTATTTTTATATAGGTATCAAACAACTATTGAGATACCGTTCAGTCATTATTGTTCTAAATTTATTGAACTGATGTTTGTTTAGATTAATTTTTTTATAGTACTTTATAATAAATGTGATCATAATTTATTTATTTTTTTTATTTTATTACACTTTTACCCCACCTAAATATAATATAAAATTAATTTTTTATGTAACATATAAGGACCCAACCTTAAAAATTACATAATAATGAGTTAAGTCAAGAATTTTACTTTATTTGACATTGAGGATCTTTTCACATTTAGAGATTTATAGAACTAGGATATAAATGTTACATAACAAAACCATAGAAATATAAAGTGGATACTTCAAACAGTATCCATTTCTTTCATAACTTAAGAATTTTGAAAACTAAACTGGGCTACCTTTCATGTTTAATCATTATAAATTTCCTATGATTCAATCATTGAATATATTCTTCCTTAAATACTGTGAAAAACATTAAAAAACATGGGATGAGCACAAAAAGCTAAGTAAGGGGCATAAAAGAAAGAAGAGCATTAAACTAGTGGAAACATAGAAACCCATTTAATGTACTTTGAGTGAACGAAAGAAAATATTTTTTCACGAATAACACTCATAATTTCTTGTCAACTAAAACATTGAGACCAACAAAAAGCAATTGAAAATCCTTATGGTGACTTAGATAATCATATATATAAACCCCTTTCAAACCCCATTCAATTGGAATAACCATATGCAATACTTAAAAAATTATTATTACCCAATGAATTAGAGATTTATAATGGGGATCACCCTTCGTATAAGCTATATCGATCTCACCCAAGATCTATAATGGAGATCACCCCTTCATATAAGCAATACCAGGATCAGCCGCGAGCTATAATGGGGCTCCACCTTCGTATAAGTTCTATCGGGCTCACCTGTGAGCTATAACGGGACTCAAAACATTGTATAAGCTCTTTCATGCTCACTCGTGAGCTATAATGGGGCTCAAAAATTTGTATAAGTTCTACCAGAATCACCCGTTTCATATATTTCTCAAGTACCATTTCACAAATAAAACACACCCATCAAAAAACCCTTTTTAAAAACTATTCTAATCCCATATGAAAAATATTTTCACATAAAAATAAAATATTCATTTAAAACCCCATTTTCAATACCAAGATACCCAAAAAAAGAATAAGAGATTTATTGAACATCTAAAAGACATTATGGTTTATATAGGAATCCAAATAACAAATAACAGTTATGGAGGTGTAGTAGTCATTGTCACCATATACATTAAAACAAAAGAACCTTCCTTTTGACATCTTTTAAAGAAACTAAAATGATTCGTATAAAGAGCTTACTTTTGAAAACTTTGAATGAAATTCTTGATATAAATAAGATGTCCAGTTTAGTCCATTTATATCCACATAAATAAATATGTATATTAATATCATGAAGAAAATATTTGATAATTTTATCTTTAAATGTTCAAGGTGTCCCGTACCATATTGAAAATTTAAATCTAAATATTCAGGAATTAATAAATTTACCAAAACAACAAATAACATTATTATAGTTAAAATATGGATATTAAATGTCATATTGGTTGTATATAAACTTTATAAAAGGATAATGGTGCATAATATCAAGAAATTGTACAATGAAAGCAGATTGAGACGAAATCCCTTACCTTGAGCCAGACTTGTCTTAAACATTATTTATCTTCCCGAATGATTAACTTGGGTTAATTTATACTATCTTCAAAATCTTTTTAAAATATATTATTCATTTTATACATCTTATTACCATGTTATAAGAATGACATAATTATTTAAGTTCATATCGGACATTTGGTCGATATTTGGTACTTGAGTCCAAAAATTAACATGGTATGATGTAAATAGTCTGTGTGGTCATAATTTCATCATCTCAAGATTAATATTCATGAGATATGGATCAATTTTATACATCCATAATACTTTTAAATCAAATTACTAATTATTGTAATGGAAAATGAATAACATCTTAATCATGGAGACGGTAGGCTATATGTATGCATGAGTAACATTTCCAATTTTCATTGACCATTATGGAAATAAGCTAATTATTATTTTAACTTTCCATAATGTTCATAGTATTATGAAAATCATAATCATAACTTATATATATCAGGGAAGTGATTTGGTAAATAAAAATGATTCGCATCGCTTCATGGAGGTGATAATTCACATGTATGCACGAACGCCATTATCATTTTAATGTGCATGGAAAGTGTGAATATAATTTATATGTTATAACATTAAAATGATAAATATTTAATGAACATAATAAATAAACATTAATTAGGTCATTATTACCTATATTGAGAGGCGATAATGAAAAATGAACTATATCAGTTCGTGAGGTGTTTGTTAGCCGTATACACGAACAAAATGTTCATTTCCCATTAGATGAAATTGGAGACATATTTATGTGATGATATTAACATAATAAATTCTATTTATATTGATGATATAGTTGTTATTAGTTCATCATGGTTTAAGGAGGTTTAATGTGGAAAAGGAAATTAAATAGAAATACATAAAGAAAAAAATACGATTTCTCGGTTGATCACCTTCGATGAACACCTTAACACATCTAAGGTGGGAGTTCTACCAAAAATAAGGCCTCACTAACGTGGGTAGTGAGTATAGGAAGGGGTTTGGGCAGATAATGGCCACAAAAAATTGTTCTTTATGTGTGATTAATAGAGAAGTGTGGCTTTCTTTTTTTTGGAGAGGGGAGGGGAACCCTTGGAAACTATTAAAATAATAAATTAATATAAATTATTTTTTAGAAAAAATTGACTCCAACATGAGTTATATCAATGATAAGATGACTATAGTTTGATATTCTATTACACAATAATTTTTATTCATTTATTTATTTTATGTAAAACCTTATCATTTTGGTTTACCGTTAATTAATATATTTTAATTTTATTTATGGTAACAACATTTTATATATTAAGAGGCTATTAGTTTTACTTATATCGGGTAAATTTCCCATAAAATCAAAATTTAAAAAAATTTATACCTTATAATATCAAATTTTCTTATTTTTATTTTCTTATTATTTTTAAATAAATTATCAATATAGTTTTTTTATAAAATATTAATAGTGGCAATTTTGACACTATTCATTTAATTGAATTTAAAAAAAATACAAATGGAGAGATAATTTCTAATAAAACAATTTAATAGACATAATACGTCATAATCACCTATAAAATTCGTGGAGTACCCAATTTAATTAAAATTATATTTTTTTAAATATTTTTCATACTATTTAATTGGAATTTCTCTTTATAATATAATAACTGTATCACTATTGTGTCAGTATGTATGGTAATTATATGATCTATAAAAATTATAAATAAATTCCCATGATATATATAAATTCAATATATTTATATATACTATATATTATTGAATATTTACCATGTTTATCCCTATATTGAAACTATAATACTTATAAGTAATTAAAGGGTGACATGTTGTAACTTTGTTTTGTTTTAATAAAATTTATATCATATTAATTGAAAAAATACATTAAAAGAATCAATTACAATTCCTAGATTTTAAGGGTTGAATTTTATTCTTCAAATACTATTTTTTAATGTTTGGAGTAATTTTACTTTCCTTATCATATCATTTATTACCATAATTTACCTAATTAACCTTTAAACGCGGTAAATAAACATTTATGTAGTTACTATTCCTATTATCCAAACATATTAAAATAATTTTTACCATTTAATTAAAAATATTCAATCCATTTTTAAAAATTTATTACACATGTGTTTTAGTAATTAATTTAAAATTAACCCCCATTGACAATTAGAGAAAACAAGTTTTTTAAAAGTAAAACCCAAAAAACGATTGACATTTGTTTATATCAATTTCAATGTGAAATTACATCCAATGAACATTATTGGATTAAATTATAAAAATAAAGTTTAATTATACTTTAAAACCAATTAAAATTACAACTTAACAGCATAAATAAATTCGATGAAAAATCATTTTTGAATTAAAATGCAGTACTTTTCCCCGTTCATTAAAATATGAACGCTATTAGAAAAATACCAAAAAATTTTATAAACTAAAATTTGACATTCCAATTACAATTAATAAATTTATTTCAAAAAATGGAATATAAAAAAGTGTCAAAAAAATATTTAAAATGGGTTCACCATTAATAGGTGAAAAAACTGCATTTTTTGAAAAATACTTCTTTTATTTGAAAAATAGAATTTGTTCTTATATCATGAATTGAAAACAAATAAGATGAATTTTAAACATTAAATTTAATATATTAGAAATATATTTCAATAATTAAATCCATAAATAATAATTTTATTATTTTATAGAATACTTATTTTCAATTGAATAGTTTTTAGAAAAACATTTACTTTTATTTAAAAAGGGATTTATTATAATTTATAATTAATGACTCAGAAAATAATTAATTATATGCATGTGTAAACCCTACTTCCAAAAATAAATTAATATTTTCTATTACTTCCATTTTAACAGTTCTGTTATATGGTAACATTTAAATAGTAATATTTAGTTTTTCTCTTAAGTTTGTTGTGGCAAATTATGTATGCTATCAAACATGGTGTCTCTTTTTTAACAACTCAGGAAGTTAAATTCCACCATTGGAAATGAATCCTCATAATCTTATTGTGGGGTAAATAAATAAGGTATTAATTTTAATAATTAGTTCATTGAAAACCTACAAATGAAAAAGAGTCCATAAAATCCCCACTTTAAAAGAAAGAAAGTGAAGTACAAAGGTCACCACATACTAGTATTCCATGCAGGAAAACTTGGATATGGAAGAGAAATATGTCCATATAGTTCTGATATTGAGTGATAGAAATAAAAATTAGAAAAACATTAGAATTCACAAAGATATAAATCTTTGATGATCTAGGGTACCATTTAATTAATCAGAAAATAAAATAGTATGATATCATTTTTGGGTTCAAGATATTTCATTAAAAATAACTTTATTAGAGTTGAGAAATTCCTATACTATATAATAACATAAGGAAGCATACTAACATGATATATTTATATTTTATAAGAACAATTTAGTACTCATAATGTTCCTAGAATTATGATGTACATCCCTAAGAATAACCGTAGTCATCAAAGATCACCAAAACCATAAAGGTTATAAATATCTTAAAATTGAGGTCTAAAAGTTAATACATACTCTATATAAAAGAAAATACTTACAGAAACATAACCCCTAAAAACATATCATATAAATTTCATTAATAACTTATTATCACATCAATTAAAACCTTAGAAGGTTTATCTAAAATCATGATCTTACGGTTATCCATAGAAATATAATGGGCTCTCAAGAGCTTCCATCACTTCACCAGTAGTTTGAAAATCAACTATATGTGATGAAAAATATTTCCGGTAAAATTTTTCTTCTTATAATAAAGATTTCCTCCCTATGGGATTAACTTTAGACACTTATTTTCTTAATGTCACAACATATTGTAGCTAATGTATCTTACTGTAGACTAGTGATATATTATCTCATTGTTGGACTTTTTAGGACCCTTTTCCTTGTAGTCGAAAACCTTGTGAGTAAAAATCCAAATCAATAAAAAATTATATGTCCGGATATAAATTCCCCAAAATTTATTTTACCACACTTGGAACAAGTTTTAGGTTTACCTTTAGATGTATTAGTTGGTTTATTTTTCATTTCATGGATCCTTGACTTTTTCTTACTCATATCATGTCATGGAATGTAACTATTAGAAAACTCCATTTCATCTTTCACATCACAAAACCCCACTTTTTTCATAACTTATATATTATATAGTGGCTAAATCTCTTTGTATCCCTAGTTCCAATTTTGAGTAAAATCAATTAATTTTTCTTTAAATGTCTAAAATAAAATCTAGATCATACCAACCAATCTTGTGAAGTTTGATACAATTGTGGAAAATGAATCATCATCATTTTTCGTTTATTACAATAATTCTTTCTCCTTAGAAATCTAAACAACCCTATGGAAGTATTTCTCAAGGAAAATATCCTTAAATTATTTCTATTCCATGGAATAAAGATTAATTTTCTCTCTAGTATTCTTAACCAACGACCAACATCAATCAACCTCACCTTCAAAATGAAAGATGTAATGAGTTGCCTTTTTATGTTTCGAACATACCAAGACATAATATATATTATCTAGGTTATTGATCCATCCTTCAGCTACCACATGTTTTAAAGATACCTTGAATGATTGGGGATGTTCCTGATAAAAGATTCCACTACTAACATGTCCCTAAATTGTTGATACAGATGATCTCATGCATGGATTCGACCTATATTTAGTACTGGTTTCAAAAGATTTTTTAAAGAAAAAAACTATTCAGTTACAATTCTGACCACGTCATGATGTTGATTTCAAAGGTTGCTTTCCTCTCGATTCCTTCCCATTAATAATTTTCTGTTTCCTCTATGGAAAACCATTATATAACGATGTAGTTTAAGTGAAGAAACAAGGTAATCTTAAAATGATTTATAATTTGAAATTAACCATAATGTAAAATCATATAATGGAATATAATTGACACCATGAAAAAAACTAATGTTATCTAAACCATCATTTGATACCAACTATAAGTACCCAATATTAAACATTACATAATATTGAGTGAAGTAAGGAATTTTTTTATTTATAATTGAGTATCATTTCATGTTTAACGCTTTAGATAATTAGGCAATAAATATTAAATATTAAAACCATATAAATACAATGTTTAGAATTAAAGAATTATCCATTTCCTTCATATTTTTTTTAAAAAGAAACATGGTTACTTTTCATGTTTAATCATCGTAATTTTTCCATTATTCTATGCATGAAACTATTCTACCTTAAATCCTATGGAAAACATTTAAAAACTTAGGATGAGCACAAAAAGGTTAGTAAGGGTTATAAAAGAATAAAAACCATTAGTTTAGTGAAAACAAGGTACCCATTTAACGTTCTTTGAGTGAATGAAACAAAACATTTTCTCATGAATAAAACTCATATTTCTTTCAACGTGAAACATTTAAACCAACAACAAGCAATTAAAACACTTTTAGGTTACATAGAGCATTATATACATAAAATACTTTCAAACCCATTTCAATTGGAATAACTATATGGAAAACTTCCAATATTATTATTTTTATAATGGATTGGAGATCTATAATGGGGCTCACCCTTTGTATAAGCTATATCGAGCTCACCCATGAGCTATAATTGGGCCCATCCATTCATATAAGCTATAACAGCCACACTCTTGAGTTACAATGCAGCTCAAACATTCGTATAAGTTATGTCGGGCTCACCCATGAGCTATAATGGGGATTAACCCATTTTATAAGTTCTCTCAGGATCACCAGTTTGATATAATTCTCAAGTATCATTTCATGAATAGATCACATTCATCACAAAACCCTTTTGAAAAACTCTTATAATCGCATATGAAAAATATTTTCACATAAAAATACCATTTTCATTTAAGAACTAATTTTCAATACCAAGATTCCAAAAAAATAGGAATAAGGTATTTATTTAAATTTTAAAATATATTAAGGATTATAGTGGAGGCTGAATGTCAAATAATTGTTACGATGAAAGAGAATTTGTCATTACCATATATGTTAAAACAAAAAAACATTCTTTTTTGTAATTCCATAAAGAAAGTAAAACACTAAATATAAAAATATTCCATTTTAAAACATTAAATGAAATTCAATATAGACATAAAATTTACTGTATAATCCTTTTAAATCTATATAAAAAATAAGTAAATTAATATCACGAAGAAAAATATTTTATAATTAATCTTTTAAATGTTCAAGGTGTCCCATACAACTTTAAACATTTAAATATTAATCTACATGAATTAATAAATTTACTAAAATAATAAATAACATTATTATAGATAAAATATGGATATGAAATTTCATAGTGGTTGTATATACACCTAATAAAATTATAAAGGTGCATATTATCAAGAAATACCTCAATGAAAGAAGATTGTAATGAAATCCCTTACCTTCATTCTGACTTGTCTTGTAAGTTTTTTATCTTATTGAATAATAATATTTGGATGAATTATACTTACATGATAACATTTTTAAATTTTATTATTCATTTTATATCACGTATTACCATGTTATAAAAATTACATAATTATTTAAATTCATATCGGATGTTTTATCGATATTTGGTACTTGATTCCAAAAAATGAAGTTGGTATGATGCCAATAGTCCATGTGTTCATAATTACACCATCTATAAAATAATATTCCTAAAATAATGATTACTTTTATACATCCATAATACTTTTAAATCAAAACATTAATAATGGTAATACAAAATGAACAATGATATAATCATGGAGACGGTAAGACGTACGCACGCATGAGTAATTTTTTCATTTTTCATTGATCATTACGTAAATAAGTTCATTATTAATTAATCATTAAATAATTATAATAATAATACTAACATAATAATAATCACACACACATATATATATATATCATACAAGTTATGTGGTGAATAAAAATGATTCACATCACTTCGTGGAGTTGATAATTTACATGTACACATAAACAACGATGTCACTTTCATGTGCATGGAATGTAAGAATATAATTGATATATTATTATACTCAAATGTTAAATATGTAATTTATATAATATATAAACATTAATTACATCATTATGACTATTCTTGAAAGACTGTACTGAAAAATGAACTATATCGATTCGTGAGGCGATAGTCTGCCTTACACATGAATGAAATGTTCATTTCACATTTGATAAAATTGGAGATGGGTTTAGGTGATGATATTAACATAATAAAATATAATTATATTTAGGATATTGGTGTTGTTAGTACATTAGGGTTAAAGGAAAATATAAAAAGTGAAATAAAGAATAAAATATATATACTTAGAGAAAAAGATACCTCTTATATGTTGATTATCTTTAAAGACTACCTTAACACCTATAAGTAGGGAGTTAAGACTAAAATAAGGCATCAATAATGTGGGAAGTTATTATGGGAAGAGTTTTGGGTTGATCCGGGCAGAACCAAATGGTTTTTAAGTGTGAGTAATAGATTAGAGTGTGTACCTTTTTATAAGAGAGGGGAGGGGCACCCTTAGACACTCTTAAAATATTAAATTAATATAAGATTATTCTTAAATAAAAATGAATCCAAATTGAGTTATGTATAATATATGATGGAGATGGTTCTTAGTACCCTCATCAAATAATTTTTATACATATATTGATTTTATTTTAAAACTTATCTTTTCAGTTTACCCTTAATTAATGTATTTAAACTTAAATTGTCGTTACAACATTTTAATTATTAAGAGGATATAAAATTTAATTATATGGGGTAAATTGACCATAAATAGACACTTTAAAAACTTTTAGACCGTATAAAAAACACTTGTAATATTTAAAACTTTTTATTATTTTTAAATAATTTAATAAAATATTATTTTTATAAAATATCAACAATGTCAATTTTTCACTATTCATTTAATTAAATTTATATAAAATCCAAAAAGAGGGATAACATAAAATAATACATTTAATTTAATTATAATATATCACAGTCACCTCTAAAATTATTGGAGTTCTATAAGTAATACTTTTTTTATTTATTTTAATATTTTTCATACAATTTATTTGATATTTCTATTAATAAAATAATTACCGCATCACTATTGTGTCGGTTTTTATTGTAATTATTTGATATTAGAAAAATCTAAATAAATTCTTATAAATCATATAATTTCATTATATTTATTTATTCTATTTAGGGTAAAAAATTTATACTTTTTAAACCATTATTAAAATTATTCTTCTGATAAGAAATTAGTGGGTGACATGTTGTCGCTTTATTTTGTTTTAATAATATTTATATTATTTTCATGGAAAAAATTATATTAAATGAGTAAATTATGATCCATTGGTGTTAAGGGTATAATTTTATATATCCAAAAGGATTTTATTGGTGGTATGGTAATTTTATTATCCTTATCATATAATTTGTTATACTAATTTACCCGATTTACCTTTAACTATGGTAAATAAAAGTTTGTATAGTTTCTATACATAATATAAAAAAATAAAGTAACCTATTAAAATAATTTGAACCAACATATTCCCAATATGGAAGAAACATTTCATAATTTAAAACATACCCATTTCAATAAATAATTTAAAATTATTCCCCTTTGACAAAATGAGAAAACATGTTTTTTAAAAGTAAAAACCATCAATTGATTGACATGTGTTTATACTAAATTTCAATGTGAAATTACATATAAATGACATTATTGGATTAAATGATTAAAATACGATATTATTTTTTTTTAAACAAATTAAAATTAAAATTTAATAATATAAATAAATTAGATGAAAAAGAAAATTTGAATTTAAATTCAGTATTTTTCACTGTTCATTAAAATTTGAAAGTTATCAAAAGACTAACAAAAAATAATACAAAATAATTTTTTATGCCCCTAGTCAAAATAAGTTGTTTAGTTTTACAAATAAAAAATATAATAGTGTAAAAAACTATATTTAAAATAGGTTCTCCAACAAAAGGTGGTTAGACCTCATTTTTTTTGAAAAAGACATATTTTATCCAAAAAATTGAATTTATTCTTATATAATGTCTATAAAACATATACGATGAATTTTAAACATTACATTTAATATATTAAATATATATTTCATTAATAAAATCAATCAATAGTGATTTTATAATTTTATAAAGTCACTTATTTTCATTTATATACTTTTTAGAAAAGCATTTCTTTTTTATTTAAAAATTGTTTTATTTTAATTTGTAATTAATTTTTTAAAATATAATTAATTATATACATGTTTAAACAATCTTTTCTTAAATAAATTAATACTATTCATTCTAGAAATTTGAACTCCAAGGTTATAAGGTAACCTTTAAATAATAATATTTAGTTTGTTCGCTTAAGTTTGATGTGGCATATTATGTACACTATCAAACATAGTGCCTCATTTTAAAAAACATGGGATGTTATAATATATATTACAGTATTATGTAATTAATTATTTTAGAACCTTTTTATTTTGTAAATATATTAGTGGGTTAAGAAATTATTTATTTAATAAATGAATGATTCAAAATTTTGTAAAATTAATTTCAATTTAATGTGATGTGAAATTCTTGAATAAGCATGTTGCTAACTGTAAATATATTATTTGAAATTAATTTATTTTAATTGAATTAAATTTTTGGGTTTTTTAATATTGATTGACCATGATTCCTTTGTCTTAAGCATTATGATTATTATTTTGAATGTTTAATGATATTTTTTATAATCATGATTGATTAAAAAATGAGTACAAGGAAGAGGTATAATGTAATATTATGAATTATAATAAAACTTTTACTTTCATGGATAAATTATCAATATTTTAATTATTATAATGTATAAGTTATTTTTTTAAAACATCATGGTAGAAGTGAATAATGAGATCATAAATTATGATTTTTGAATATAATGTTATCATGATGATTTAAATAGGATAGATTAAATTAGTTATTTTGTTTTTCATACTTCTCAAGAATTTTATGAGTTTCTTATAGAAAACATATTTGATATAGAAGCATTATTTCAGAATATGGTCATTATTTTTTATTGTATATTAGGTGTTTATTATGGTTAGAAGAGATGTTATTGGTTTCAAATAATGATTAAATGAGTCATGTTGTAATCTTTTTTTTGTAATATATATTGGGGCAATATATAATTTAGGTATTGGTTAACTCTGGAACCACAATTTATTTTATAATATATTATTTGTCAAAAATATATCCACATGGATTTTTTTTAATAATTCAATCAATTTTATCTATTCTAACAAATAATTGGGTACTTTGATATAATTTAAAATGTAATAATATTTTATATAAATGAATAAAAATTATGATGAATTGGTTCAATGTGTAAAACCCTTTTAACTTGGATATTTTCTATTTTCCTATTATTTTTTCCGAAGTTGTGTTTTACAATATCGAAAACTTATTTAGATGAGGAACATTTAATTCTCCTATTAAAATTTCCAGCATGTTGCCAAATGAAAGACTTTATCTTTGATTGGTGTTCTATTAGTATGTATTAATTATTACATATTCGATGAATTATAATTATTTTAGTTCTCTTATAGTATGCATTAATCATTTCATATCTCTTCTCTTATAATTTTTTTAGATAGAAAGTAGCATGATTTAATAGATTTCACATTACCATTAGAATTTGGATTATATTATTGGATATGTAATGTAGATATGTTTTATTGAATTATGGTATTATGGATTTCTTACTTGATGAAAACATATGAATCAAATACATTACTTTTCATATTGATTGGAATGATGTACTTATTTAATGAATGCTTTCCATGATAAAAACAAATATACATTATCTTTATGAATTATTTTGTTATCCTAATATATATACAAAAATTTCACATATTCATTGAATGTTATAATTATATTCTAATTTTTTTATTTAAATAAAAAATTATTTTTTTGTAAGAGAATAGTCAGAAGTAGGATGTATAATACTGATAAAATCAAAATGACATTTCAAAATATGTTGGATTTTTTTTATATTTTTCATTTATAAATGACCAATAAAGAGGGATTATATGATTACCTTATTATAATTTGGTTACTAGACTTTTTGGTTATGTTAGGAATAAGTAAGTTATCCTATAAAAATGTTTGTTAAAAAACTATTTTTTTTTGTTATCACACTAGAGAGAAAAAGAAAAACAATTTTTTTTATGATAAAAATGAAAGTAGTAGAATGGAAAATGTTAAATTTTATCAGATTCCATTTATTTATCATTATTAGAAATAATTTATTCCATTGAAATAAGAAAATGGGATGATTACACATGATGAGACTAATGAAAATTATGAGAGTTGACAATTGGAATAATAAGTCGTTGGGTCAAAATCAAAAAAGTAGTGTTATTATTTTAGGTTATAGTTATAAAAGGAAATATATATATATTATAAAAAATAATATCTTTAAATTTAAATTACGAATTTTTTGGATATAAAGAATGACTTTTCTTATTATATTTTCAATATGTCTAGTTAGTGATTCCCCTATGAAACTAATGCGATTTTCCTCATGAATCCAAATGGGAAGAAAAATATAATGGAAATCATTAAAAATTAATATAAATAACTATTTCCATAAGTATATAATTGAACAAATTAGCTAAATAGTCTAGCTATCGAGACAATTCAAATTAAAAAATATTACTAATGAAACATACTTATTAATGTAACCAATATTCACAGAGTTTAATAAATGTTAAATTTTATAATTTAATGCTCACAATCAAGGAACCACTAAACCAATCAAACAACCTACTAAATCATTTTAATAGGATTTTTAAAAACATATTATCATTAAGAACCAATAATTCCTCTAATTGGAATTGAACATATATTCAATATTTTCAACTTAACCTGAATTAATTTTAAGGTAAAAAATTTGACTTAACTAGGGGTTAAGAGATGCATTGGTGGTTAGAAAATGGTTAGGTTAAGTTAAGAGAAAAAATGTTCTACTATTTAATCCATTCACATAATTGTTCACCTTGAATTTCAAAATTATTATTTTTTATTATTTTTTTATTTTAATAATCATGTTAAACACTTTAATTAATATTTTTTCACTTTTTAATTTAAAAATGATAAATCTTATATGTTTTTATTTTCAAAATATAATTTGATTAAATGGAAACCTTATATTTTCTAGGAATGTATTTAGAATCATTTATTAACTATTCTTTTAAGCATTTGTTAATGATGTTTATATATATTAAATGATATATGAGTTTTTTAGAATTTTATCCTCTTTAACTTATTACATGATGATATATTGATCTATGTGACCATAAGGACTTATTTAGTGTCATCATTTTTATTTTAATTGGATAAATGTATCACAATTCTATTTTTTCTTTTTATAATGATAATTAATTGAACTAGTTATTTTATCTTGAGCGTGGTTGTTGTTTAATTTTGAATAGAATTTTTAGAAGGGGTCAGATTATATAAATATTAATTTTATGTAGGTTCATCTATTATGGAGAATGATGATGATTGAGTTCACAAAGATGACTATAGAATAACCCTTTCACTAAAGACCTGATCCTGTTGTGGGATGTGGAAAAAGAAATTGATTCTCCTAGGTTAAATATAGTATAATTGTAACCCTAGTTTTATAACAGAGATATGTGCTTGAAATTAGTTGTCAATTTTATTTCAATTAAGGGAATGGGTGTTTTTGATTTTTTTATTCTGAAGAGAATCATCAAAGTTAGAGACTAAAAATAGTGGTATGGGAAGGTTGATCAGGTCAAATAATTTTCTAAAAAAAAATATATCATAGTCTCTAATTTATTCATCTCTTTCTCTTATTAATTAAAAAATGGGATGGTACATGATTAATTTCCCTCTTACCCTTAGTTGAATGGTGTGGGTGAGAATATTTCTTACTATAATATCACATTGGTCTACCCTCTTTACTACATGTGAGATATTTTATGTGCATCTACCCAAATGAATTATGAAATATCTGACTGTGTATTTTTATTCTTAAATAATAAATACTTTCCAAAACCCATTCCATATATACAAAAAACTACCGAGTAATTCACCATTTTCTCTAGTTTATTCCACCATATATAGACCAAAACTAAGTGGTGGGAGATTATGGATCTTTTACCCAAATAAATAAATGAGAAACTGATTTAAAATAAACTACAATACAATATTATAAATAAACAAATAAATATATATAATTATTGAATATAGTTAAAAAGAGGGATAGATTTTTATAAATTAATGTGTTTAGAATAGGGTATTATAAAACGGGAACCCCCCCTTCTTGAACCACTTAGATGTTTAACCCTTCATATGAAGGGAAACTGAGAAGAATGTGGGGGGGGGGAAGGGTATTATAAAAATAATAAAACCAAAAATAAAAATTAATACAACTCTAACATGTGAACTCTCCTTAATAGAATAATATCCATCTCTTTAACCTTTTAATGGAGGTGGAGACATTCTTTTATAATGAAAATCTATGTCATGATTCCAATATATTTTTTTTCCTTCGAGTTTTACAGATTTTTATCCAATTTGGAGGATGAATCTCAGTAGGCTATCTTTGTGAATTTTTTTTGAAAATATGTTGGAGGTCCACCTGTAAACGTTTACATCCATGTGACATGATTAAAACACATTATCTTCAAATTAATATAGAATAATTTTTTAACCTAATAAATTATTCTATTTCATCTACATAAACATGTCTATAAATTTCCAAAATAACTAGATTTATTTCATTATATTTAATATAAATTTTCATCAAGGAGTCATATTTCACTTCCTGAAATAATAATCTCATTTAGAGTGGTGTATCAAGAGTTATGACTTAATTAATTATGGTTGGTCAATTTTTTTGGCCTACTTTATTTCTTAAATTTTTATAATTTATTTGGGCCCCATATTGATCTATTTTTCTTTAGTTCCAGTTTAGTTAAATATAGTTCACAAGGAGTGAAACCTAATAAAGAGGAATTTTAAAATTTTGAGTATTGTAGAAAATGTTATGTCTAAAATATAAAAGTGATAAAAATTAGTTAAAAATTCAGAATTATTCCATTTTTAAAATTAATCTCAAAATATTCCTAAAACAACAAACGATTCAATGTAAATTAATATGAAAAATGGCGGGGACTAAATATTTTAAATTCCATTAAAATATGAAAAAATATTATCTCTTTCAATTCCCCCTCACTAATGAATTGGAATACTTCACAAGTAGGCAGAAAAAACAAAACCAAATAAATTTCAATGCACAAGCCCATGAGATACACTAATTTTACGCCAAGGAATTAAAATTATCATACCTATTTAAAAAAACTATTCCAAACTATCTATTATGATTATTAAATCAAGTCCCACATCATTTATTCTCTTATTCAAACAAAAAATTTAACTAACCATAATATTATCTCACCACGGCAAGTTAAATTTTCCACAAATATTTTATCATACAAACAAATCCATGGGTCACCATAAGTTTTATAAGTTCCTACATATGCACCCAATATGAGTCAAGGAATTGTGTTTATCTTGAGGAATTTTCTAGGGATGTTCAAAGGATCAAGTTTGTTTGTTTTTGTATGTGAATAATATTTAAGGTAGGATGAGGAAGGATGATCTTTTTGAAGAAAAAATGAATGATTCTGGTTACCTTTATTCGATTTTGAAATAAATTAACATAAAACATAATAAAAATACTCATTTACAGTAAAACCCTAAAAATATCTAGAATATAACATAATTTAATCATCTGACATGATATATTTGAACTTATATTGTATTTTAAAAATCTATACATAATTAATTTTGAAATATATGAGGGTTATTTAAGGGTACAAAATGTTGATGTGACTTAAATAACATCTATTTAATGATTAATATGTTTTTATCTCTTGATAAATGTATTTTTTTTGATTTTATAATATATTTAGTACATCATATTTTTTCATCAATTTATTTTTAAAAAATATTCTCAAAATAATATTCATCAGTTAAAATTTAAATCTACTTTAAATTTTTTTTCCATCTTCTAATTTTCTATTAATATTAGCCAAACATTATGTATTACTCTATAAGATACCCCATACATAATTTAAAACAGTTCATTATTTTTTTACATTAGAGAATGTTGTATAGGGAAAAAGGCTTGTCATATCGCTAACTACATAGACCATTCATGGATTTTATAGGGATTACAAGGGTAAACTGTAATGTATGGCTTAGATAAAAGGGACTCTTTGAAAATGGGACTCTTAAAATCAAATAAATGACTCAATAATTTTCAACAAAATCACCTCAATATATCAGGACTTTATAGAGAAAAATAATATTATTTGACAGAAAGGATTTTTTGGAATTCTCAGAAAATGGGATTATAGGCAAAAATATTTCAAAATTGGTCATAATCATCAAAGGTAAGTGAATTTATAATTTATAGTGTGATTTATGATATGGTATTTAATATTCATAACTCCTGTCCTGAAATGATGAATGTTTTGAATCTTTGAAAATTTCATTTAAATATTTATTTAAACATATTTTCACAGGTCAAATCAAATCACTCATGTACATGAGTTTAAAAAATAATAATGGTATACATTTTTAGCATACAAGTTTTGAAAAAAAAATTGAAAAATAAAATGCACAAAATTAAAAAAATTAAAAATTTTAAAATATTAATCTACAAAGGTTCTCTCTCCAAAAATTAAACGATGCAGTTTACTAAATTAATTCATTTAGATATAACATGTAATAATATGTATTACTGAATCATATCGAGAAAGTTAATTTAATAGAGATGTATAACCTTCTTGTTTTAATTTATAAATAGGATAGCGGATTGTGATCTCCTTCACTGGTTTATGGTGAAAATTTATAAGGAATTTATTTTTCATATTCCCCATTATAGTGAATGTTTTTTCATATAATAATTTCAAAATATACATGACACCAAAATAATAGTAATGAGGGACTATAAATGCACCTTTACCTTTAGAGTGAAGTTTACCTGACATCAAAATTATTCTTGAATTATATAACAACACAAGATCTCTAAGATGAATGTCATTATTATGGAAGATCCTGTTCGACACCACTATTATCCCCTCTTTATAAATTTTCGAATGATAAAAAGATTCTGTTGTAATTTCCCCTAGTTACAATAATTTCAATCTTCTTTGTTTTACATATCTTCCTAGGTTAAAATTCATTTCTCTTGTATCCAATGTTCTTTGTGTTCTAACTCAATAGTTAGGTGAAAAAATATTCCATGGAGTATACATTAAGGTCTCATTCCAATGGGTGTTTTAGCCTAATATATATTTCCACCAAGTCTCTTCCATCCTTTGATCCAATCATTTTATTTTAGTGTAAAAGTTTTCTCTAAAATTCATCTGATTATGTTATTACACAATTCATATTTTCAAATTGTTTGAGGTATATGCTGTTTGTATGTTTTAAGATTTACCATATATTTTCTTATTGGGTCTTCCATGATCCTATTGAAAAAATGGTCCCCTTTATCCCTAATAATGTCTCTTTGAACTCAAAACCTAAAAAAGATATTAGCTTTGAAAAAATATGATGGATTTGAAAAAATCACAACCAACATTAGCATCATAAATTTTAGTGACTTAGGTTTGAAAAATATTTGATACATAATCCATTATAATAAGAATATAATATTTCAAAATGATTTATGAAATGGTTTTATATAGTATATTATGAATACCTCATAAATTTCAGAAAAAATAAATTGTATTTGGCGAATTTATTTTCTCTTTAAAATATTTCCCATGAATTTAAATTTTTTCCATATGTTATAAAATTCATGTTTATATTTAAACAAGGTAGGACACTAAATTCCAAACTCTAAAATTTTTCTTATTCTATACTAAGGTCCAAAATATCCTCCATAAGCTAGTGTGTGAAAAAAAATTCAAAAGTAGATTCAATATAATGTTTAGGAAAAAAATAATCATATAATTATATAATTAAGATGTTTATAGAGATATGGATCTTAAAAAATGTAAAATTGGGATTTAGATTTATGAATTTTATTTTTCTGTGGATTTATGTGATATGGGACCTGTCAAGTTACTAAATAATTGATCATGTCTACAGACCATGACACTTTACATTCAATAAATCATAACTAATATCATAGAATTTGATCATTTAGTGGTTCTAGCATGTAATTTTAACTTTAGTTATAGAGGACCGATACCTACACTTGCGAATCTGGTGATAAAAACATGCTTCATATTTTTTTTCAAAAGGTTACTGAAAATATTAAGTCTTTTATATTCCCAAAGTGCTTTTCCTGTATTGGTTTTCGAGGATTAAGAAAATTACATAAAAAATCATATTTTACATAATTAATAAATAAAACATTATTTTGGATTCACAGGAACTAGATCATTATATGACACCAACAACTTTTAAACTTCTATAGTTAATTTAAAAAACATTTTAGTAAGATGGTGTGGGAATAAAATTATATAGTAGGGGGTTTTACAAAATGTAAAAAATCCTTTTACAAACAATTTTTTAATTACTTATTTAATATATTTTATATCAAATATATAATAGTTGATATAGTAAGTACATTTTAAAGTAAAAATATTTATATATAGTAAATATATTTCTAAATATAATTACATGGTTTTTAAAACATATAAATTGTTTTATAAAACCTTTAAAAGGTATAATGTTTTTTAAAAATCCATTAAATTTTAAAAGAAGTATCCATTGGAATAGATTTGGATTTAACCTTTAATATCATTTCAAAACAATAAGATTCATAGAAAAAATGATAATTGGATGGCTTTAAAAAATCCATGAGGCCCCAAGATGTATCACTATTATGACCACATCCCCTTGAGGCTGTGGGATCACCCAATTCCTTATCAACTAATTTGATAACAAACTGCTGAATTTTAGTAAAAGTAAACATTTCTCTATCTAGACTACCTTTCTCATTTGTAATATACTAAAAAATATATTTAAAACTCAAATTATTTTTTTTCAAAAAAGAATATAATTTTATATTTTCTTAGTTTTAAAAAAAGATATTTATTTTAGAAAAATATATAGTAATAATTTTTAGAAATCTATACATAAAAAAATACAAACATTTAATTTAAATTATATTAAAAAATAAAAAAATTAAATATAAATAAAATGTTTTTATAAATCATCATGTAATTCTATTGAAAAATATATTACATGGTCATAACTTTTATTATAAATGAAATTTATTTAAATAATTGAACATTTCACCCATAGAATGATGATTAGAATTTAAAATCATCATCGAATTAGAAAACAAAATTCCCTTTAAAAAGAACATGAACATTTAATGTTTTAAATATAATTGATAACAAATTCAGTTTTCTTATGCAAAAATATTTTAATAGAATAAATTTCCCATAAATAATGGTTTTGAAATTAAACATGCACTGAAAGTTTATAAAGAAAAACACCCTTTCACAAAGTAGTGATTCTTAAAATACATATTCAATACTGGTAGGGATTAAATAAAATTTTTCTTATATACAAAAAAAACTTTTCTTCTAAAATTATAAAATAAATAGTGTTACACCCCGAGCTTCCATGATACGCTTCTCTATCAATAATGCAATAGCTTGCATTGTACGCAAGTTCGAGTTCTAACACACCACGACTAATCAAAGTAGCCGTTATGAATAGTAATACCTAATTAGTGAAATTTTATAACTTTTATCTTTCCAAATGGACTTCATTTTTGGATTCGGAATATCAAAATTAGCCTATGTTGAATTTTTGGTATTTTTCTGAGAACTTCCAATTTTTTATGAATAGCGAAAAATACTTAAAAACAACTTTTTTAATCAAAATAATTTATAGTGATAAATTATACTATTGATTGGTTTTAAAGTATAATTAGAATATATTTTTACCATTTTATCCAATGGTGGTCATTAGAATTAATTTCACTTTGAAATTGGACATAAACAATTGTCAATCTTTTGATATATATTGTTTCTTAAAAACACATTATTTGTTGTGACAGCGGGAATTAATTATAAAATTAATTAATGAAACTTATATGTTTGGAATTTTTTAAAATAGACATAATTTTTGAATTTGGAATATCAATTATAGCTTAGGGTGAAATTTTGGTGTTGTTCTGAAAAACATCAATTTTTGATGAATAGTGAAACCACTAAGTGGTAGTTAAAAAACTGATTTTTCGTTTAAGTGAAACATTACCAGTTCTGTGATTTGATTTTCAAAAATCTGAAATACATGGTTTTCATTAGGATGTAAAATGTGGTTCAATGGGATTAAAATACTTTTTTGGTGAATAGTATCTTTTAAGTTTAATGAATCGCGATTAAAGTAATTAGTGAAATTTAATGTAAAAATAGTATTATAAAAATATGGAATGACCTTTACACTTGTTCTACCACTATTGGATGTGTCATGGCCGACCAAGACAATCCATGGGTCAACTTGGGGACCCCATGGAGCCACTTTGGTAGGAAAATGACATAAATAACTTCTTATTTAATGTTAAAATAAAAAGGTCACAAACAAGAGTTGTTTTACTAAAACAATTTTTAAGTAGGGTTATAAAAGTCATAATTTTGACTATAAATATTCATTAGAAAGATAAAACGATTTACTACATCATGATATTTGTTTCATAATTTTTAGGCATTAAATAAATTAAATTATTTATGACACCATTATGATGCAGCGATTACCTCATTAATTAACTATTTAAATAAAATGAAAAGATAATGTAAAATACAAGGCTTACACTTGTCAAAAACCTATTGGATGAGTATATTTAGAACCCTTATCACCTTATACTCGAAATATATAAGTTTGGGACCTTTATAATCCGAAAAAGCATTTCATAATAAAGTAACATTCCAATCTTTCCAAGAGTGCCCCTCCTTTCCTCTTATAAAAGGCCCCCACCACTCCCACCTTATTCACACCTTCAAGCCATTTGGCTCAGCCAAAATCTGCCCAAATACTCTCCCAACTTCCCTCCCTAACTCCTAGAAGCCTCACTTTCGGCAGAAGTCTTACCAAGGAAGCCTTTGGCTCAAATAAAAAAGAGTTACCCAATTTTAAGGTAATGTCTACTCTAATGTTGTTTTGTTTTATTCTTCTTCTCCAATCCCTTAAACTATTTTTATTCCTTTATTTTGTAACAACACCAGTATCTAAAATATACTAGGATTTTTTTATGATACAGATTTGGTTTACACTTACACACACCTTCGTCTAATGGTTAAAGAACATACTGTTTCTGTGGGTGGCGAAATACTACCTCACAAAACGATGATTGTCCAATATTCTTTTAACACCTCTAATGGTGGCCATTTTGATGAAAATATTTTCATATGTGATATATATATTATGTTTATGTTTTCCTTATGCTTCTTAATTTCTAATTTATGGCATACTTTATGATTTCCATTATGGGTAAACCCAATAATTTCATTTTAGGAAGTGCGGACTACCACCCCTCAAAGTGATTTGAATCGTTAATGCCATATGTGGGATGTATAAAGGATAGAGTAAATGGTATTATACATTATATTATATAGGAATTATATTATACCTTTATATAATTATAAATTTATTCCATTAAATACGAAATATAAATGAAAGTAGCATTCATGCATACATACGACTTACCGTCTCCATGAACGGTGCATTTCATTTCTTACCTCTAAATGTTATGTAATATTATAAATGAATGTATATACAGGATATATATTATTTATATGATATATAAATCATGAATATAATATAATGGATATTTTACCACATGAACAAAGTGTAATTATAAGAAGTTTATTTTTTACTCAAGTACCAAAGATCGACAAAACGACTGTTATAAACTTAAATAATTACATAATGTTCAAGACATGGTAATAAGTGATATAAAAGGAATAATGAACTTGAAAAAGGTTCTTAAGAAGGTATAGATTAACTCTAGTTTATTATTCAGGAGATCAAAGAACGGTCGAGTGAATTCGGACTTGAGGTAAGGGAATTTCTTAACCCAATTTCCATTCTTTGGGTTAATCTCCTACTTTCAAATTATGTCCGGATATTATTATGTCTTATCTTGTATTTGTACTTTATTTATGTGTACATATAGTGAATAAAAATAATAGATATATTTTATTTAAAAATGATCTTTGTAAGGGAACTTCTTAACCCAATTTCCATTCTTTGAGTTAATCTCATACTTTCAAATTATGTCATGATATCATTATGTCCTATATTGTATTTGTACATTCATTATGTGTACTTATAGTGAATACACATAATAGATCTATTTTATTTTAAAAATGATATTTGTAAGGACTTTGTCTCTATCTCCTTTTATTGAGGCATATTTGGTTTTATACACAACTTTCATTTATATGGTGTATAAACCACTTTGACTTTTACGTTTATTCAAAAGGAATATTCATTTATACGAAGCGTTTACTAAATGACAAAAGGGAATGTTTTTGTCATACGTATGCGGCGACAACGACTTCTCCACCGCCATGACCATTATTTGAGTTTCGACTTCCTCAACAAGCCATACCATTTTATAAATGAAAAATAAAAACCAATTTTTAACTTTCATTTATTTGGTATCAAAAATGGTTTTGATAATGTTTTAATAAATCAAATTGTTGTGTTGATATCTTGTGATTGAAATGTGGAAATGTTATGTTTCCTTTATGCATGTTTTATGTGATATAATTATGTTATGGTTTATGATATGTTTAAACCTGTTCATATGAGGAATGCATTGGACATAATAAATGACAGGTGGAGCCTGTTATAGATCCTCGATGCATCGGTAGGTCTCATGAGACAAACTAGTGTCTTGGCATGAGGCCTTGACAAAATCTTATTTGTGGTCTTGGCACGAGGCCTTGTCTACATGGTTATGATAGTCTGGCATTATGCATTCCATCATTATGAAAGTGGTTATTGATATATCATGTGATTATTCGACTAGTAGAATATCCATGTGAGTAAGTAAATGGCATTATTTCATTTTACTTTTGCCATATTATTCTAAAGTTCAAGTTTCAAAGGCTTTTGTTTTAGTTATTCATTTCCTTAAATGTTAATGTTTATTTATGAAAGATTTCGCTATATTGTTATCCTTACTGAGCATCTGAGCTCACCCCTTTTAGTGTTTTAATATGTTATAGGATGTGAAGAAGTATTTTATGAATGAAATGCGGGGATAGTCAGAAGAGGATATGAGTGTGGACTATGAAGACTTTGTTATTGTAGTTATTCACTTTATGATGTAATGTAACATTTATGAATTATCTAGTGTTTCCAAGGCTACTAAATTAATCGGTCTTTCAAGACTCGTTCTTTTGTGATCATTCCAATGTTACGAAGTAATGCACCGACCCTGGGCAACTGGGGTCGGGGCGTTACAGTTGATATCAGAGGAAGTTTAGTACTAATCTTGGAAGCTAGATTTAGATAAACTCAGATTAGAGCACATATCCCAAAGATATACTTTGAGGATTAGTATAGAAGATCTTCCTAGAATTTTGGTATTATGGAGATTTTGTGAGTTTTCCGAGCAATAAATCCCTATCTGGATACGAGCAGGTAGAGGTGGCTTTGGAACAGATGTATCTAGGGGTAAAACCCGAAAACACCACTTGAGCTAGACTCGATCAAGAACCGGTGCATGATAACGGGCCTTGCTGCACTCTTCGTTACGACACTCCCAGGGGATATGCTTAGGATAATTCTCATTTTCTTTACAAACTACTATGAAGGGTTACGAGTATATACATCCTCAAAGAAAACATTTTTATGATTATGGATTATATCCATAAATAGTTCAATTTATGTTAAGTTTTTTATAAGTATGGTATTATGTATTTTGATTCATAAACTAATCTAGTTTTTGCCATTGTTTAGAAATGGAGCCTAGTGGAAGGAATGGAAATCGTATCAATGCACGCACTCCGTGTAGGGATTTCCCTCCTGCTCAAGATAATTATTGTGGATCTGGAGATACAACTGGTGCTGATCAACTTATTACCATACAGGGAAAACTCACTCAGGTTATGAATAATAAGCTTACTCGTATGGAGCCCCCCGATCTACAACGAGGAGGATCAATGTTAGACCGCTTCATGAGGCAACAACTGCCAACATTTAATGGGGGTACAAATCCATTAGTATCTGAGCAAAGGATAAACTCCTTAGAAAAAATCTTCCATGCCTTGGGGAGTAGCAAAATGGAGAAGGTTGTCAAGGCAGTCTACCGCCTCACTGGAGATGTCGATAAATGGTGGTCGCTGATTCAAAATACAAAGGAAGATGAAGTAGTATCAAGTATGGAATAGAGAGAGTTCAATGATATTTTCTTAGAAAAATACTTTCCTCGTGACCATCAAGTAGATATGGAAAGGCAATTTCTGAGTCTGAGACAATAGGGGGATGAGAATGTTGCAAAGTATGAGGCCAACTTTACAAGGTTAGCGATGTATGCTACAGATTATATACATAACCCAAGAAGAAAGATTGATCTTTTCTTTGATGGGTTAAAACCGTTTCTTCATCAAGCATTAGTATCACAATATTTCTCAACGTACAAAGATATAGTCTCCTGTTCTATCAAGACAGAAAATGAATTCTCTAAGTCTTATGACAACAAAGTAAAGCAAGAGAAGAAAAGAATGGTGGAACAAGAGACATATAAAGGGAAAAAGGGAAAGAACGATTTTTCATTATGCCATAATTGTGGGAAGAATCACCCTGGTACTTGCCTAAAGGGAATGGGAGTTTGTTACAAATGTGGAGAAAAAGGTCACCAGTCTCATGATTGTAAGGGAAAGAAAGAGGCTATCAATGTTGAATGCTACAATTGTAGGGAAATGGGGCATTATGCCAATGAATGTCCTAAGTGTCAGGGAAACTTACCTCAAAAAAAGCCAAGTGATCAAGGACAATCTTATTCTATTACTACAGTTGAAGTGGAATAATTAATGTATTGGTACTTTTGGACTCAAGGATTATATTCTGGTTATAAGGATAATATGATATATATAAGGATTGTACTGCAGTACTTGTTTTTTTCATTAAGGTTTTAATATGATGAAGGTAATCATATTTTTAGTATGTGACAATAAGAGAAACATTACTTTGTTTCGGGAATCTGATAAATTGATTTTGGAATTAAGAGACCTTTTAGAGAAAGTATAGACAAAGGTATTTTGGATAACTATAAAGGTTGGCATGAATTAAGTTGAACTTTGGATAGTATTGTTTAAGGTTAAAACATTTCTGAAGATTATTTTTGGAATATTATAATACTATAGTTTTAGGAAAAGGACAACCTGCATAGTGGGGCATAACCCGTCGCGTCGGACAAAGATGCAGGAATCAAACCCACAACCATAGTGCGACAGACCTTTATTACCTACCACTAGCCTACATGAAATCCCTGGTTATTACAAAATAGTATTCCTAATCTAAATGGTATGTGGTAATATTTATAACCTTATACAATTAGGATAAATAGAATATTTTTGAGTTCTGTTACCATTTGGAGTGAAAGATGGGTTTGTGGTAAAAATTTATTACTGAATGTCTACACGACAAGTAAGTATATGTCCTTACATTCTTAGTAAATCTCTTAAATAAATTCCTCAACATTATGAAAGGTAACATAAAACAAAAACGTTGCCAGTTAATTTTTCCAACTGGGGATTCAATGATCGTTAACCAATCACAAGTTTGTGATTTTATTATTGTTAACTTTCTCCTAATCCTGTTTTCTACAACTCTCCATCATACCTTGCTAGTTTGTTTTTCTTCCATATCCATATTTTCATAGAATCCTAATATGGGCTATCTCGGGTGACCTTTGTACTTCCCTTTCTTTCTTTTATTTTTATATTTATATTAACCCTATTTTCGATGTGGGTTTTCCACAAAGGTATTTTCTATTTTCAACCTTTTATTTTCAAAGAAAAATTTCAAATTGTGGGGACGCAATTTATTGAAGGAGGGGAGAATGTAACACCCTGAGCTTCCATGACACGCTTCTCTTTCAATAATGTAATAGCTTGCATTGTACGCAAGTTCGAGTTCTAACACACCGTGACTAATCAATGTAGCCGTCATGAATAGTGATACCTAATTTTTGAAATTTTATAAATTTTATCTTCCAAATGGACTTCGTTTTTGGATTCGAATATCGAAATTATCCTATGTTTAATTTTTGGTATTTTTCTGAGAACTTCCAATTTAATATGAATAGTAAAAAATAATTAAAAGCAACTTTTTTAATCAAAATAATTTATAGTGATAAATTATACTATTTATTGGTTTTAAAGTATAATTAGAATATATTTTTAACTTTCTATCCAATGGTGGTCATTAGAATTAATTTCACTTTGAAATTGGACATAAACAATTGTCAATCTTTTGATATATATTGTTTCTTAAAAACATGCTATTTGTTGGGACAGCGGGAATTAATTAAAAAATTAATTAATAAAACTTATTTTTTTGGAATTTTGTAAAATAGAAATCATTTTTGAATTCGGAATATCAATTATAGCTTTGGGTGAAATTTTGGCGTTGTTCTGAAAAACATCAATTTTTGATGAATAGTGAAACCACTAAGTGGTAGTTAAAAACTGATTTTTCGTTTAAGTGAAACATTACAACTTCTGTGATTTGATTTTAAAAAATCCGACATACATGGTTGTCATTAGGAAGTAAAATGTGGTTCAATGGGATTAAAATAATTTTTTGGTGAATAGTAACTTTTAAGTTTAATTAATCGCGATTAAAGGTAATTAGTGAAATTTAAGGTAAAAATAGTATTATAAAAATATGGAATGACCTTTACACTTGTCCTAACACTATTGGATGTGTCATGGCCGACCAAGACAATCCATGGGCCAACTTAGGGACCACATGGAGCCACTTTGGTAGGAAAATGACATAAATAACTTTTTATTTAATGTTATATTAAAAAGGTCACAAACAAGAGTTGTTTTACTAAAATACTTTTTAAGTAGGGTTATACAAGTCATAATTTTGACTATAAATATTCATTAGAAAGATAAAACGATTTCCTACATCATTATAATTTTTTTTATAATTTTTAGGCATTAAATAAATTAAATTATTTATGACACCATATTGATGCAGCGATTACCTCATTAATTAACGATTTAAATAAAATGAAAAGATAATGTAAAATCCAAGGCTTACAGTTGTCAAAAACCTATTGGATGAGTATATTTCGAACCCTTATCACCTTATCCTTGCAATATATAAGTGTGGGACCTTTATAATCAGAAAAGGCATTTCATAATAAAGTAACATTTCAATCTTTCCAAGAGTGCCCCTCCTTTCCTCTTATATAAGGCCCCCACCACTCCCACCTTATTCACACCATCAAGCCATTTGGCTCAGCCAAAATCTGCCCAAATACTCTCCCAACATCCCTCCCTTACTCATAGAAGCCTCAATTTGGGCATAAGTCTTCCCAAGGAAGCCTTTGGCTCAAATAAAAAAGAGTTACTCGATTTTAAGGTAATGTCTTCTCTAATGTTGTTTTGTTTTATTTTGCTTCTCCAACCCCTTAAACTCTTTTTATTCCTTTATTTTGTAACAAAAACAGTATATAAAATATACTAGAATTTTGTTATTGTAAGGATTTTGTTTACACTTAAACACACCTTTGTCTAATGGTTAAAGAACATAGTGTTTCTGTGGGTGGCGAAATACTGCCTCACGAAACGATGATTGTTCAATATTCTTTAAACACCTCTAATGGTGGCGATTTTGATGACAATATTATAATATGTGATATATATATTATGTTTATGTTTTCCTTATGCTTCTTTATTTCTCATTTATGGAATACATTATGATTTCCATTATTGGTAAACGCGATAATTTCATTTTAGGAAGTGCGGACTACCGCCCCCTCAAAGTGATTTGAATCGTTAATGACATATGTGGGATGTATAAAGGATGGAGTAAATGGTATTATACATATTATTATAATGGAATTATATTATACCATTATATAATTATAACTTCATTCCATTAAATATGAAATGGAAATGAAAGTAGCATTCATGCGTACGTACGGCTTACCGTCTCCATTAATGGTGCATTTCATTTCATACCTCTAAATGTTATGTAATATTATAAATGAATGTATATACTGGATATATATGATTTATATGATATATAAATCTTGAATATAATATAATGGATATTTTACCACATGAACAAAGTGTAATTATAAGAAGTTTATTTTTGACTCAAGTACCTAAGATCGACAAAACGACCGTTATAAACTTAAATAATTACATAATGTTCATGACATGGTAATAAGTGATATAAAAGGAATAATGAACTTGAAAAAGGTTCTTAAGAAGGTAGATATTAACTCTAGTTTATTATTCAGGAGATCAAAGAACGGTCGAGTGAATTTGGACACGAGGTAAGGGAATTTCTTAACCCAATTTCCATTCTTTGGGTTAATCTCCTACTTTCAAATTATGTCCTGATATTATTATATCCTATATTGTATTTGTACTTTATTTATGTGTACATATAGTGAATACACATAATAGATGTATTTTATTTAAAAATGATCTTTTTAAGGGAACTTCTTAACCCAATTTCCATTCTTTGGGTTAATCTCCTACTTTCAAATTATGTCATGATATCATTATCTCCTATCTTGTATTTATACTTTCTTTATGTGTACTTATAGTGAATACAGATAATAGATATATTTTTTTTTTAAAATTCTCTTTGTAAGGACTTCTTCTCAATCTCCTTTCATTGAAGAATATTTGGTTTTATACACAACTTTCATTTATATGGTGTATAAACCCCTTTGACTTTTACGTTTATTCAAAAGGAATATTTTTTATATGAAGCGTTTACTAAATGAAAAAAGTGAATGTTTTTGTCGTACGTATGCGGCGACAACGACTTCTCTGCCACCATGACCATTATTTGAGTTTCGGCTTCCTCTACAAGCCAAACCTATTTTTAAAAGAAAAATAAAAACCAAGTTTTAACTTTCATTTATTTGGCTATCAAAAATGGTTTTGATAATGTTTTAATATATCAATGTGTTATGTTGATATCTTGTGATTGAAATGTGGAAATGTTATGTTTCCTTTATGCATGTTTTATGCGATACAATTATGTTATGGTTTATGATATGTTTAAACCTGTTCATATGAGGAATGCATTAGAATTAATAAGTGGAGGGTGGAGCCTGCTACAGCTCCTCGATGCATCAGTAGGTCTCATGAGACAAACTAGTGTCTTCGCATGAGGCCTTGACAAAATATTATTTGTGGTCTTGGCACGATGCCTTGGCTACGTGGTTATGATAGTCTGTCATTATTCATTCTATCATTATGAAAGTGGTTATTGATATATCATGTGATTATTCGACTAGCAGAATATCCATGTGAGTAAGTAAATGGAATTATTTCATTTTACTTTTGCCATTTTATTCGAAAGTTCAAGTTTAAAAGGCTTTTGTTTTAGTTATACATTGCCTTAAATGTTAATGTTTATTTATGAAAGCTTCCGCTATATTGTTATCCTTAATGATCATCTGAGCTCACCCCTTTCAGTGTTTTAATATGTTCCAGGATGTGAAGAAGTATTTTATGAATGACCTACAGGGATAGTCAGAAGAGGTTATGAGTGTGGACTATGGAGACTTTGTTATTGTAGTTTTTCACTTTATGATGTAATGTAACATTTATGAATGTATCTAGTGTTTTCAAAGCTACTAAACTAATCAGTCTTTCGAGACTTGATCTTTTGTGATCATGCCAATATTACAAAGTAATGCACCGACTCTGAGCAACTGGGGTCGGGGCGTTAAAAATAGATTCTTAAAAATACTAATAATTTCCTTCATTAATGTTTTTTTAAATTTAATTAGTAATTTGAAAACATATTTTCTTGAAATCCGAATTAAACAATAAATTATAATTTTGGGTGTTTGAAAAATAATTTCCATTATAAAGGTTATTTTGAAAATGAGAATGGTCATTGAAAATAGAAAAAACATAGTACTATACATATAAAATTTGAAAATATAATTCCATTACCATTATGATTCCTAGAAGAGGATTTCTTCACATGAAAAAACACATAAGACATTAAAGGATACCAGTAGTCTTCCCTATAGACTTCATCAAGAACATAAAAATAAAAATATATTCTTACATATTTATATATACAATTATAAATATATATATATATATAATTCATTTATATCGATTCAAAAATCAATATGAAATGACATATATATATATAAATAGAGAATATTCTTGAAGAATATAAGATTATAAATTCGATAATTTTAAAATATATGTGTAGTATTTATTCAATCTTTTTCAACACCACAAGAATATTTTATTTGATTCTATATCGTCAATACTAAATACCAAATTCAATAAATTTGAACGAGAAAACTACATGTCAATAAATTCTACTATCTCCAGTCATTCTCCATTCTATATTAATTTGAAAAATCGGTATATAAATTAAAATAGAAAACATATATTCATATATATTAACATATATATATATATATGAATTAGAACATTGAAAAATAAATATTTTTCATAATTATTGAGTATGAAAATATATAAAGATAACCAAATGGGGACTTCCAACATTGACTGAGGAGGAATATTGAGTAAGATGATGAACAACTCAATGTTTTGTTGAAAAAGATCCTCAAAATATATTTTTTAACAGGATTGGAAAACTCAAAAAATACATAACATTGATGATCTAAAACCCATGATTATAATAGGAGGAAGATGATGGAGTCTCCACTATGAATAGTTCACTCTATATTTCCCCCTATTTATTTGTGAATTTCTTTCAGCAATTTGATCCACACTCAGCACCAGATTTATCTCATCCGTGTTTGAATCCATTTCCATGATGGATCCCCTACCCTTGGTCAAACCTCTTCATCCATCATTTGACCAATCTATTCTTATCCCCCCTTATGAAATAGAAGCCCTCAGTTTTATTTACCCTTATGAGGTTAACTATTTTTCTTGTTTTTTAATACTAAATAATATAGTATTCATAATTTTGATTTTATAAAAGTAATACTCATATTTTCAGAATTTTTGAAATTTCATATATTAATATATTTTATAATAAATTATATTACCAATAATATAAATAACTATAAATATTCATAATAATAATTTTAATATTATTATCTATAACATTAAATAATTTATTTATAATATAACTTTATACGTTAACATTAATTTTCAAATGAGCTACTTAATGCACATATCATTAAATATGTAAGTATATTATTTTAATATTTTGTTTAATTTTATTTTTTTAGAAAATAATTTATATCATCAAAATTTATCATTTTTTAAATAAAATGTTTCAAATAATCATAATTTTATTGTATAAAATTGATTTCTAAATTTCTTTTTTAAAATTAACTTATAGAAATTAGCCAACTACAATTATAAATATTGTTTTCAATATAAATTATTCATTTATGTTAAAATAAAATTAATCATTTTAGATAAAAATAATATTAAAACATAAAACCATAATTTTTCATATAAAGGTACATTAAAATAATTATTTTAAATTTAAATATACTTATATTAATGAATAATTGAAATTATTGAATTAAATATTTTATTAATACTAATTTATATTTATAATATTATATTCTTAAATATTAAATGAAAATATAATTTATCCTGTTTATTTCTAAAAATTACTAAAAAGTTATTATATTTAAATTTGAGAATATAAAGTAATCATTATTTTAATATGAAGTAATACTTTTTTATTTTGAATATCTTAAATTCAAAAAATATTTTGATTACAGAAAATTACTTTGTATCATAAAATAATATATTAAAACATTTCTTAAATGGGTTTAAATTATATAAAAATATATTTATTAAAATGTAATTAAAAGAATATGATTAAATTAGTAGGATATTATATCATCAGTGTTGGAAAATATAATTTGGTGATTAGACCCTTAATTCTTAGTACCTTTATTGTCTTTAATTTCTTGATTAAACTCATAAAGTAATAATATCTCATTGACTAACCTTGGTTTAGTTTCATCCTTCATCACTAAGTACGTGAGAGCTATATGATCAGAAATTTTTTTACATTAGTTCCAATAAGGTATGATCTAAATTTTTAATAAGTAAAAAGCACTACTATAAACACCTGTTAAGTGGTTGTTTAGTTTATATTGTTAGCATTTAAGGATATGGAATCTTAAGCACTGGCTTAAAGTTTACATTCAATAATTTTGGGTAAAACTACTCCAACTACTTGGTTAGAAGCATAAAAAAGATGCTCAAGGGTTCTTATAATTGCGTGCCTGCATCAATGGTGGTGTTATTAAGGTATTATTCAAGTTATTAAAGGCTTCCCTACATTTTACATTAGAATCAAAATCGTTTTCCATAAAAAGTAATAAGAAAATATAAAGAGAAATTTTACTGAAATACTTGAATTTTTTTATAGAAGTCTATAAATCCTATGAAATATCTAAATTTTGTTCACATAGGTTTTTAATATAATAAATTTATCACTTCAATTTTCGACTTATTAACTTTAGTGCCATTTTTAAACATAACATGCCCAATTAAAATTATACATTCCACCATAAAATGAAACATTTCAATATTCAAGAAAAGTTTCATTTTAATACATGTTTTAAAAAACAAATTCAATATTTTTCATGTAATCATCAAAATGATCTCCAACAAATTAAAATAATCAATAAATACCTATAGGTTTTCTTCAATGAGCTTAGAAAAAAATACTTACAATGAACCTATAAATTTTTCCCAAGGTATTAAACAATCCAAATGGAATAATTTCTAAGAAAAATTTCAATAGGGTTAGGTAATTATATTCTTCTCATGCTCAATAAGAGAAATGGGTACCTGAAAATACCCTGAATATCTTCTAGAAAACAATATTGAGTTTAGCTGACTAATCGCTCTAAAATGTGATCAATGACTGGGATGGAGAAGTGATCATTATTAGTGACCTTACTCAACATACTATAGTCTGTAAATAATATATAATTTTATTGAATTATCATAAGTGTCAACTCATTTTATTCATTATTTATAATGGTTAGGGTAGTTTTTTAGGAACTACATTGATGGTAATGAACCACTGTAAGTCAGAAATGGGGAAAATTTCTCCTTATTGCAAAACAATTCATTCAAATTTTTATGAAATCTATTATAGTGGATTTTCCCTCCATTTGGGTTACCTAAAAGGTTTGGAATGTACTTTATGTATAATGTTGTTTGATATGATTTTTTGATTTACAAATAGAATATCGACTAAAACCTATCTCATTACACATTCTCTCTCAAAAGATCAATAAATGAATGTTCTTTATTTTTAGAAATCATATTAGTATTGATCACTAATAACTTTTATTCTTTCATTAGGTATTAATATTTCAATTAATTGGTCACTAATAGGTGAATGGTCATATGAAGGATGCCATATAGAGTCAAAATGATGAAGTGGATGGAAGTATAACCAAAATCCATGGAGAGTGTTCTTTTATGTACATTGATGATGGTGTTGGATGTATTTAAGAAAGGCCCCCTAGATATATCGGTGAGTGGGATATAACTCTTTATTTATTGACGATTACTATATAAAAGTTAGTTTGGAGAATTATGTCTTGGACTCAAACTAACACATATTTTAAAACTCAAAATAAAAAAATTGTTGATTTATTTTCATGTTATATATCCACTCTTATGGGATTCAATTATAACATTTCTTATGAAGTAAAAACATTGGAAATGCATTTCTTTTCAGAGTCAACTAAATCATATAAATGATTATAAACATTCAGTGAACAGGTAGTTAAATGGATAAGAAACATCCCCAAACCCGGAAATTTTATTTTAATTTATTGTGTGATCCAAGATGATACACATCTTCTTAGGTTGAATATTTAATTTCCTAAAAGCCTACCCATTTGGTGTAAACTTACTTAATAAATCTAGAATACTTGGGGATTTGTTTGAGAGCTTCAAGAAGGGGTATGTTGACGTCCAATTTTTTTTGGAAAATCTATAAAATTTATTTTTTATGTGATTTCTATGGATTTTTTTTATATGGGATCATCCTTTAGGTTAATGGATGTCATAAGTCATTATTTTTAATATATTAATTATGGAAGGGTGTATCTATTCATTTATTTTTTTATTTCCAGAATTCACCTCCCCTAATTTATTTTCATATTATTTTTTCTATTATTTTTAGCGATGATTTTAAGGATTTTGTTTAAAACATATAGATTCTTCTTATTTACCGCTGGTGGACTCTTTTCAAGCACAAAAAGAGAGAATACTTAGATTTCAATTCCATTTATGTTTTTTATCATACTAAAATTTCCATATGGGTTTGGTAATAATTAAGCTGATAGATTTCCTAGATTTGTGTATAGAATATCTATAATACTACAAAAATTGTTTACCAACTCTTATACTTAATTCTTGAGGTTCTCAACTTCAGTCACATGTTTTTTCTTTTTAAGGGGTGGTGCAGTTATTGAATATTTGTAAAGGGAATTATTTTATTGGAATGGATGGAGATATTGGTTACAAGGTTTATAAAAATATTGTGTCTAAGAATTTTGTAATAGTGGTGGGTTATAAAATTTCTACTGGTAAGGTTTTTGTTGTTTTTATATATTTTGAATAGCTCTTATAGTCTAGTTATACTGATTTTTAAATCTACATTAGACTTAAGAGGTATCTATATATCCTTAATTGGGTTGTTCATACTTCTTTGGTTGAAATTTTCATGTGTAAATCATCATGCCATATACTTCAGAGCACTATTAAATGAAATTAGTTTGAGATTGGAAGGAGTTATTATGCCCTAAATCCTCAAAATACATATTATTCCAAACTATATCATGTGAATGGAATTCCCATTCTATTGGATTTATTGACTTGAGTAGTTAAAATCATCCACATAGGTTATCAGTTACGGATATATTGCATAATAAAGTGTATAAGAGTTTGATTCATTGATTCATGTGATGAATGAGCTATCCAAGGCATTAAATCACATGTTGTAATAAACACTTTAATTTGATAACACCCATGTTTCATCATTAGATGTACAAAAAATCACCCCATTTTATGGAAGTTAATGTGAATGTTTTTATTTAATGCTTGGATGATACTTCTAAAGAACCTTTGATATCTTCTTCTTCTTACATAACATGTCTATATGTGAACACATCGTGGTGGTTAAAGAGTCTCATTTATTGGATGAACAATTTAGGTGAAACCTATAGATACCTCAAGAGGTGGAATGTTATTCAATTTACTCTCCTAGGATCTTTATCAGTCATATACAACTAAGATCAAAGGTTTTTTAGGATTCACTGATTTACGGAATTCCATTTCACAGAGATCATCATTTTGTGGTTTTTATGTGGGTTTATCCTACTTCATTGGTGACAATAGATTTTTCATTTAATTTTCTCCAGCTACTTTAATTAAGTGTTAATCAACCTCGATGAAACATAAAATTTTTATAATAGGGAGAGATGATCATTTCTTATGAAATTGAGTGTGAGAAATAAAGAATGTATAAAAATTTAGCACTACATTGACCATAAACCTATCTTGGATATCACATCACCACACTATAGAACATGTAATTCCAAACCATGATTTAAACATCAATGAATGCAAAAGGCTACCCGAGGTTGACTAAATCGTAGCATTTAACCTATTTTTTTACCACATGTCAAGTGTTAATATATAAAAAATGACCATCCTGTCAACAATAGGAAATGGTGAGATAGTTGTTTTACACATGAGTTGTGTTTCATGAAAAGAGATTCTGTAGGTTAATCAAGACATAACACAAGCCATGATGGTATAAAAACATTTTCTCAAATTTTTTAATTTTAAATAAAATTAATAATATATATATGGTTTATAAATTATAATAAAATATATTTTAAAGATATTTATTTATTAATTAATTAATTATAAAAGGAATATATTTAAATAATAATAATTGATGAAAAATTTCATTTCAATTATTATTTAAATAATTATATTTTATTATATAAAATATATTTTTACAAACATATATGATTTTATATAGATTAAAAATAAAAGGGTTTATTTTATAATGATAAAAGGGTAATTTGTAAAGTGTTTAAAATTTCATAAATAAGACAAAAATATAAAATACTTTATATCTTAAATTGTGATTTTTTCATAATATATTATATTGAATTATTCAAAAATTAATAATTCCTTATTTTAAATTATTAATATATGATATTTATATTATATAAAATGATTACATAATAGAAATTTTATTATGAAATTATTTTAATCTTCAGTAATATGATATACTTAAAATACCATATAATGATATATTCTTATAAATAAATGAATATAATGTGTTATATTCATAATTATGGAATTTATATAATATATATAGTTGAAATTGTAAATGTTTTTTACTCTTAGATTTTATCTATGAATTGTTCATAAATGGTGTATTTCGTGATTAAATATTCATATTGTTTATTTATTTAAATTAAATTTCATATTTTGTTCATAGTTATTAGTTAATATTATGAATCTATTTTTATGGAAAAATTTATATGATAAATTAATTATTGGATAGATCCTTGAATTGTCATGGTTAGAAAATTCCATAATGAATTTGGGTTTTCATTTATTTTTACCCCGGTTTTTAATTGAAGTTATGAAATTGAATTTATCTGTTGAATATTGTTTATCCATATTATGTTTTAGAGTTATGATAAATTGTATTATCTATGGAGTATGGAATCATTGAGTACATGGATTTGGGGTAAGATTACACACAAACCATGAGGCTTATAGATTTTCTAGAAAGTTGAATGGTCTTGGATATATATCTCTTCAGGCATACTCATGTGGCAATTTTCAATATTATATAACTCTATGATTTTACATGTAGAGTTCACGAACCTCATACATGTGATGCATTTGGATAATAATGAATATGTTTTTTTCCTACATTTGGGTGAGTAACACAAACTTATGGGTTGTGGAAAGGGTTACACATCAGTAGGGTTTGAAAATAGGGGTTTTATAGTGGAAATAATATTAAAAACTAAATCCCTAGAATCATTAACTCAAAAAAGGAAATAAATAAGAGATAAAATTGGGAGATTAAGTACAATTAAAAAACTTATAGTTACAATAATTTTCAAGTGAAACTTGTCAAAAACATGATCATCCAATTTAGTAGATCATCCCAAATTTGGGTGCCCTTTGATTATATAACATAATTTAGAAAATGGTGAGTAGATCTAGATCATCCTTGGGTAGGTCATGATTAATATGGGTTCTCCTAGATTTCCTTCTTTATCTAGTTACTGGTGTTCTTTTGGTTACACTAGCTAGGATACGCTAATTGGATTAGCTTAGGAGTGGAATAGAGTTGATTATATCCATATGATAGATTTTGATAAAGAGTTATGTACTCAACTATATCAGAGTCACAATTTTTGTGATTGGGATAATGTACTACTTAAATAGTTATGTGATGGGAAAAAAATACCAAAGTTACCAAAATATTAGTGAAATATAGATATTGTTCCACTAATGAATATTATGTATTTCCAAAAGGGTTATCATTTTAATAGGATCCAATTTATTACAAGTCTATAATAAAATTTTAATAATTGATACTCATCTGATAAATATTGTTTACTTAAATGAAATACATTATCAACAAATATGTACTTGAAATCAATCCAATAGAAGGAAAAAAATAAATGGTAGTAACATAGTTGACTTGTACTAGACTTTTGAGGATTGTTATCAGAGAAGAGGAAAAGTTATATTTATTATAATAACCACTTACTAAGAATTAAACTATAGAAGAAATTCAACATAAGTATTTTTATAACTATTATAGGAATATAAAATATGCACAAAAATCATTACACAAATTCTTGTTAACATGGATTATATGTTGTAAAATCAATATGAGACTATGAATTCTTATCAAATGATAAATAACTAGAAATTTAATTATCTAAAAAATATCGGAAAAAAATTTAAACTATTGAATGGAATTTTATAGTGAAAAATATTTTAATTATCATTAGTCTCCACCCATGTAATAAATATTATTGGGTGGATAAATGATTTTGAGGGACTAGGATAACCTATTTATCTTGAATTGACTATTGAAATCATTTTGAAATCATTACTAGAATGTGTATAGAATTTTTTTTAATTATCATACGAATACAATCTATAATGATTTATCCAATATCCACAATATATTAAGGAAAACCATGTATGACATGGGTGGTCTAGGACTAGGAGAAAGTTCCATGTTTATAGTACAAAATTGAAAAGGTAAATTTTGTAGAAAAACTTGGAAGAAAAGAGATCACAGAGAGTCTGCACTACCAGATTAGTCAAAGAAGAAGAAAGAAAGAGAATGTTTCCATTATAGAAAATTTATACATTGGAGAATAAATTTTCTAGATTACCTATAGGGTTGTATGAAAACTTCTAGAGATTCTACACTGGGTATAAATTTTATAGAATTAAATTTCATTATTAAGAAAAATATATGATATCAACCATATAATTTAAAATTGTAATAAATATATAGTTGTTTAAAAGACAATAAAGTATTGATGTTTATATATTGAATATTTCTATGAAGTTATGGAGAAAATGAGTTGATTTATTGATGAATTGGATGCACAAAAATTTGAAAAGTGTTTCATAAGTTATGTATTTTCATATTTTTATATTGAGAAGAGAATGTAAAGAACAATTTTATGAATAAAAATTACATGGGTGTTTTTAATATACATAGTTTATTATTTTTCCAAATTCTATTACATGACTATAGGGTGACTATAAATGGATTGTTATGATACATGAATTTGACATATTTTCTTCAATATAAATTTTCCAACAATATGATTCAATTCAATAATAAATTACCAGATATTATCAGTGTGTTGAGAATAAGTGAACCAAATATACAATGTCTAGGTAATAATGATGTATCGATTGTGAATTTGGTTAAATTTCAAACCGGAAGATGAAAATATAGTTAAAATGAATAAAAAATGATTATTCAAGGAGTACCTCAGGGTCATTGAATCCATGATTTATCAGGAAGGGGAAATAATAATATCATATTATGGGATTATTATTAAAACCTGATGGAATTTGGGAGATACTATAGAATCTACATGTTTGGTTTAGGGATTATTGAAAATTACTATTCAATTTTGGAGAGTATGTGGTATAAAATTTATATTATAAAATTAATGTAAATATATATGACTTGTTAAATTCAGTGGAATAATTTATTGATATTATAGTTTTTATTAAAATAAATAAGTAAAGAGTTTTTACAATATTGTTTTGAATGTAAAGGAATGTGACAATATTAGATAAATCTATGAAAATGGTGTGTATCTATATATTTTTCTATTATATGATAGGAGATGTTATTAACTAACAAAGATTTGTTATAAGAAAAATTACATGATTAATTGAATACACATAGTTTATGATTCATCAAATTAATATAATATTTTGAGAAAGATACTAGGATAATAAAAATGTTATATATAATGTATATTTTTTATCCATTTGTTTGTTAAAATATGAGGGAATTTGTTCCCACCACCCATTAGTGGAACATTTTAATAATTTCTTCTTATGAAATAAAATGTTTCAAACACATATAATATATTATTGTTACATTAATTTATTTTTTTAAATATTACCATTAAAAGGAGATAAGTTTAATTTCATCAATACAATGAAATTTGATTATCATATAATGATTTTATTAAAAAAATATAATGGCTATGAGAGTAGTATGAGTTTTTATATACATAGATATGTTCAAGGATAATAAATAAAAGATAATACTTTTCAAAATTATGATTTAATTTCAATTGATATACTAAAAGTGTTTAGTGTATAGAGTTAAAGAATTAATGTAAATAGTTACAATATTTACATTAGATTTTAAGGAAATATTTTATGTAAATAGATATATACACGATAAAGAAGAACCTCAAAATGGTTCTAGGTAGATAAAATTTGATCTCATAAGATTTTATGTAATAAAGATAATAAGTTTTAATATGTTCAAATATTTGAATTTATGAAAAATGATTCACAAATATCACAAATAGTCAATTTTTATCTAATCAAGGATATTTCTTATTAAAGTGTTAGTGGGAGGGCCTTATTTGATGGACACATAAAGATATGAGATGAATTACACATGATGTAATGAATTAAAAAACCCCAAAAAGTGAAGTAGACAAAAAATTGTTCTCGATGTTTATTATATATGATATGATGAACTGATTTTTATGCTGGATTAGTTAAAAATTCTTAAAATGGTTTAAGAGTGTAAAATGTATGATATTAAAAGGATAACTATAAATTATCACACATTCATGTTGTATAAATATAAATATAAATATATATATATATTGAGATAAATTTCATGATGTTTAATGAAAATTCACCTATCAAAGTATAACATTGACTTATCCTTAACATTTTTTTCATGATGTATAATAGGTTATGTAAAAATGTTAAGGTTAGCATGAGTAGGATTGTTGATAATGATATATAATATTCTAATGTGGCACAAAAATAGATTATTTTTCATTGGATGACCTACTAAGTATACTTCATGGAGTTTTATGTAGATTGTTTTTTGGAATAATAGGGATTTCAGGATCATATTTGAGTCCTCATACATGATATTGTAGAGATACATGGCATGGAAACCTTTATACATTGATTCCATACTTTTATATCTTAGCATGTTGACTAATGTAATCGGGGGATGATTGGGTATTTTTCTGAACGTTTCATCAAATAGATCTTGACCAAGATGGGATTTTCATCTAATATAGTGATTATGACATTTAGGCCCTAGATCAAGATTAAATATGGAATTTGTTTCCAAACCTAGAATGTTAATATGTTGTAATTATCTATTCAAATGAGTGAAATTTGATGTTATCTTCTATACAGATTAATGGCACGTGATGTATTTAATGTCTAGGCCAATCTATACTCTGACATTTGTGAACATATGAGTAGCCTACATGGGATTGAAATACTCTTTATCCCATGGTAATTCGATGACTTGGAAAAAATAAAATGTAAGAATTTTTGTTTTATATGACATAGACTAGTGGAAATATATATAAAGAAACATTTGTTTGATTGATATCATTATATATCCCTTTATAGCTTGAGTATCATTGACACTTTTCTAGAGTCCACTATTTGATTACATTTATGTATTTAGAGATTTTCATTTGTTTTCAATGCTATAAAACCACATAGGTTCCCAAATTTTGGTTGAATGTATGGGTATTTATTTTGAATTAGATAGAATTTAAAAATGTGTTTTAGAGTTAATCCTAAAGTAATTTTCTATGGGTATCCACATGGTATTTTATGATATGTAATACAAGTTAAAGTGGAATATTTCTTTCCAAAAGGGTGTTGGAAAATATCCCGAACATGTTTGGGATTTGATTTCAAAGTTTATTAAACATGATACATTATAAGGTGAAATAGAACAAATTCACTTAGGATTTAGTTGATATGGGATACTGAAGGAGTTAGTATACCTTAAGGATATATAATTTATATGATTCAAGGATATATCATGTCCATGAAATTCCTATGATATTTATTTGATGACTTGGGAGGTTAAAATATCCTATGTAAGAAATTATTTTAGTTACTCTTTTATAAGATAAAATGTGTGAGAGTTTGTTCCATTCATGCATGTGATACATTAACTGGAAAAGGAATAAAATCACATGTTTTAATGAATGGGTTAACGTGATAGAACCCATGTTTAATCGTCCAGCATCATATAAATAACAACGATTTTATGTGATTTTATATGAGTTATATTACATTATGGTTGGATAATACTCTTAGATACACAAATAGATCCTCTTATTATTCTTTATCACATCGAGATGTGATTATACTAGGGAGGGTGAGGAGTCCTATTCATATTATGACTCATTCTAGAACAACCCGTGGATACCTCCCGAGGTGGTACATCATTTGGATTCCACATATTTTATCTTTATCAAGCATATAAAATAAATATTAATTGTTTAAGAGGATTTATCAGTGTATGTTAGGTCATCTCATATATTTCTTTATTTTATAGTCTTTTACATGGTTTCATATTCATTCCATAGAGATCCAATATTTGTTTTTTATTTCTCTTCCACTACATTGATTATGTTTTAATATACCTTAAAGAAACCCAATAGGATGAACATAACCCACACACCTTGGTCGACTCTAATTATAAAATATTTTCTTTCAATTACACCTCTCTAACCAGGATGGAGAGTTCTTAAAGTCAATACTGTATCAAATTTGATGAATAATAAGATCATTACAAATGAATTCATTTGATACCTATACCACTTATTGAAAATTACTATGAATTTTAGACAATCAATTCAATGATTCCCTTATATACTGATAGTTATTTTCTATCGAGATCTCCACTATACAATAAATCTGTAAAGTTAATATCATTCTCAAGAAAACCATGGTAAAAGAACATAATAAAGTGGATCTACCAGATGGATTGATATGGGGAACTAGAACATAATGTCTTAAAACTATCCCATAACTCATAGAGAGTATCTATAGAATCCTATATTATTAAATACAACCCTTTCCTAATGGTTTTTATACTAAATTTAGGTAATAATAATTGTTAAAAGTTTTATGTTAAATTATCCAAACCATGAATATCTCTTTCTTATAGTTTGTATTGCCACTCCTTGAATATTAATTCTAATGAATAGATGAAATCTCTCTACTTGACTTACTCCATGGCTACTCTAATGGGATTCATAGTGGAACAAATGAAGGTAAATTCCTTGTTATGTTTATTTTTTCTTCATATACTGAGAAACAAAATTTAGGTCAGAATTGAAATATTATAGACTTTAATAAAAAGTAAGTATGTAAATAATGTATAATAATTTTATATTTTGGTTAGAAAAATGAGGCATGAATATATATCCCAAGGATAAGGTGGTATTTCCTACCATAGTGGCAAGTTGTAGGTTTATAGTGGTTTTTCACTTGAGTATTCAAGAGAAATATCCTCAAATCACAGTTATGGATTTAAATACCTCATCTTAGTTGCTAAGGTTCTTTCTATTTTTCATTCAAAATAAAATAGTTGGCTACTATATATTTTATTAATTAAATATTAAAATTAGATTTTTTGTGTGGAATTTCCTACCAAAAAATTAAGAAAAGGTTGGATATGATCCTATCACAGGGTGTGCCAAAATTATTTATTATACCTATGTTAAACATAGTGGATTGGGAGACTATTGGATTACTAGAAGTTAGAGTGCACAAAAATCATTTTAAATTTTCTTTTGAGTTAGTGAATTTGGGTTTTTTTGAAATTGATTTATTATGAAAAAATAAATTAATCAAGAGATTGGAAATTGTGAGATGAGAAGGGTGGCCATGTTAGTGCTTGTTTTCCAACAATAATGATATCCTAGTCTATAATTTACATACTTATTTATTTATTTAACTAATATGTGTTAGGATCTATGATTGCTTCCCCTACCACCCTCGGTTGAGTAGTGTGGGTGAAGATATTCATCACCAAAATTTCAGCTTCATCTACCCTTATTAATATGTGTGAGAGAGTTTTAGTGAATCAACCCCAACTAGTATAAGAAATAAACAATGTAGTTTTGTTATTTAAATAAAATCAAGAGTTTCCATTTTTTATTCTATATATACTGACAATCAAAGAGTGCTTCACCACTTAGCCCCATTCTATTCGATTTTATATTGCACGAAACTAAATAGAGGGAGATGATGGATCATAACCCAAAAAAATAAATAATAGAATGTAAAATCCATAACAATCCCATCTGATAATAAAAAATACTATTTAGTATCGAATCCAACTAAAAAAGATAGATAATCTTATTGATTATGTTACTATGATGAAGGAATTAAAAAAATGAAAACCTATCATTCCCTAATCACTCAGAAGATTAATCCTCCATAAAATGGGTAATAGAGAATAATAAATAATAATAGAGAATTATAGAGCTAAGAAAATATAAATTATAAATCAAAAAACCATCAACATTTGAAATATCTATCATATCTCTCTCCCTCTCTCCATATAACATCTTTTAATGGAGGTGCCAATGCATTTTTAGAATAGAAAGGTGAGGTGGAATTTCTATACATTAATTTTCATTGAGTTTTAAAAAATAATTTATTTCACAAGGTATCTAAATATCATTTGGTGATCTTAAATAAAATTATTTAAAAAAATGTTGGTTATCCACTCAAAATATTTGATATCCATGTGTCATGTTTATAAAAAATTATCTTTGAATTACTATAACACACGTTTCTGAAAAAATAGACAGTTCAATTGAATTTTTGTTCATACATATATTTACTACCTTAATAATGAAAAAGTTATAGTATATTTAATAAAAATTCGATCGGTCAGTTTCCCTTTCATTTTAAACATTAACCATTTCATTCTGAGTTGTGCATAATATGTTATGACTCAGTTAATGTAGGATTTTCTATTTTATATGCAACTTTTTTTCAACTATCAAAAATTATTTTGGCATAATATGATTAGGTTTAACTACAGTGCGAGTTAAGTGAAATATATAACATTAAACATGGATCCCTAAAAATAATAATTTCAAAATCTCGATTACTAAATAAATTTTATAGAAGAAATATGAAAGTGATTAAAAAAATAAAAATCCAAAATTAAAACAATTTCACTATTAAGCTCAAAATATCCCTAAAAACCAAAATGATTCAATATAACATAATATGAAGAATTATGGGAATTAAATAATTTAAATGAAAATAAAATTTCCTTGAAGAATTAGCTCAATCACTATATTCAACGAAATGGACTAATATCCAAGAACTAGAACTAACAAGAAAATAACAGATGTGATTCTACTCAAATTGACTAAATAGAACATAAATAAACGACATATAAGTAAATATAATGATATTATAAAAAATATATAACTATATCATACCACCCTAAACTATTACAAACATACTCAAAAAGAATTTAATGGGAATAAAAGAAATATAATGGAACTAAAACTACCCAAACCAACCGAACATGGTCCAAATCAAATCAAATTTGAATGGACTAGAATCAAATTAAAGTGATTTTTAATTTAAATATTAAATTTTAAATTCAATTTATAATAAAACATGTTTTTTTGGTATTTAATATGCATTATTAATTATTTTAAATGACCTACCAATTAAGGATAAGCTCAATTAAATTCACATAACCAATAACACATGTATAATTAAAGACACACATAATGAAACATATTTCAAAAGAATACACATCACGATTCAAAGTTAATATAAATTCCAACCAAAACTATTAATATTTTTCAAATTATAATGTATAATAACAAAAAACATTCCATTTTAAAAAATAAACAATTATAACCTTAAGATTATAATAAGTTTCTCATATTTAGTGAGAATAAATGCCCAATCATTCAAATTACTACCAATAAGAACTCATGAATCTATGAAATTTTAATAAATACATTTTATCAATCAAAATAATTTTTGGTATATGAAATAAAATGATAAATGAAATCATTCACCATGAACTAATACTACCCAACCCAAACAGATAATACGAATATGAACTTGAATACAATAAATTTGAACCATACTGACCTATACTAATATAAACCTAATAAACAACTCTTAAACATAACAACGATAAACCAATCCAAATTAGAGGATAAATAAAAGTGAAATAATCTAATTTAAGGTAATCTAAATGAATTAAATCTAAGATTAACTAAATTGGACCATATTGAAAAAAAAATAAATCCATATATTAACCATATTTAGCATTACAATTAATATGCATTGGTTGTTTTATGAAACACATTTTATGTTTTGTGTTTATTTATACGAAATACAACATGATTATACTTTTTCATGACATATACCTTTCTTAGATTATAAATTGTATTACCGTAATTATGTCATGTAACATATATTTAATGAATTTATAATCAAACGGATTTTTTTTCCAATGCTGGAAATGAATAGGTTAAACTAATATATGGGAAGATATTTTATGAAAATGATTGAAGCATAAGAGAGATGGGAATAAATCCTTGGGTTGCTTCTATGGGTATAAAATTTCAATTATATTTATCAATTACATAATATATAATGTTATATCAATAATAGTTTTTAAATTTTAATCACGAACCACCATTAATGAGATAAATGTTCTCAGATCAAACGACAATTAGCGGAGACTGGTCTATCTATTTGATAGAGAATGGAACTAGAGGTACCCACGTCACTCTTTGATGAACCCTATTTGTGTCTACATTTTCACATACTTCATTGAAAAATAAGAACATGTTTTCAGCAATTACCTACTTCTTAGTGGACAAATACTTTGATTTTGGTGATCTTGTTCGTTTTCAAAAGATTTATGGCCACACACACAATCCGGGGGAGAAATAAGAAAAATTTACAAACTACACAGTGTGTGTATCTATAAATGCCCTGTAAATTCACACTCAGACATGGATTGACTAGGACAAGTACATGCCCACGTAATCAGAAGGTGGTACACACCGTGCACAAACTATACACTATGTGTGCACCCTTCTAGAAGCAGTTCATGGATGATAAGAATTCTACATGCCCATGTGCCTGGATGATGGGGACATGCCGTGTTCAAACTATAACCGCCATTTATACCTTTCAAAAAGCATTTGGTGGCCGAAAAATGAGACTATATGTCGTGTATGGCAGTGGTACACACCGTGTATATCTACACACCAGGCTGCGCCGTGATCCAAGTCAAATACGGTGTGTTAGGCCACTTACCAGCAGAGAAAATAATGAAAAAATTGTGTTGAAAAATGTACACACCGTGTACATTAGCCACACACCATGTAGTTGTATTTCGAATAAAAAAAGGCCTTGGCCTCCAGTTCAAGGGTGCTGTATCTGTGGAGAACAAGGGTTGAAGGTCCGAAGGAAAAAAGCTCTACTGTCATAATACCATTATTCTACAGTCTATCGAAGAATTACTCCTTCCTCAAAGTTTCAAGAATGATTACATCGGGTATTAAGGGTTTTGCGTTTATCTTTTCCATTATGTGTAACTAAATACCAAGTGTGTTGGGGTTGTAGGTTATGTAATAGTTTTAATTTAAATTTGATTCTATGAATGTGTTTGTTCTATTAAATCCCTCTTATTCTTCTTAAATTACTTCATCTTATTACTAAATATTATGAACCAGACCAAGGACATAACTTTTAGGGATTCAAAAGAAGAATAACTATGATTACTTTCATGATCATTACAAGTATTCATTGACTCCAAAATGGACTAAGCCAAATAAATAACTGTGAAGAAATAACTACCGGACAAAGGATTTGGTTTCTTTAGCTCCAAATATAAGTTTTCCAGACCAAGGAAACTTTGTAAAAATTCAACCCCAGATTGTTGGGTTATTATGAACAACACAACCTCAGATGAAATTTGATTTAATAATAAACTTCTCATAAATCCACAATCCCAATTCATTTATATCTTTGAATCAAAACCAATTTTCCCATATTTTCTTTCATTCATTAAGTAATTTACTAAAGAAACTTAAATCCAATTATTCTTTTTATACAAACATCAAAAATCAACTCTAAATTCAGCATATTTCACTAAGACAAAAATACAAACTAGATAAGAATGAAAAAATAACTTCTTTTTCTCTGTTGATCGATCCCTTACTGGTACTATACTCTTTATGGTAAAAACAAATTGGGACACTGATAAAATACTTTTGGTGGAACGAATCGCCAAATTTTGGTGTCGTTTCCTGGGACAGAAAAGTTAAAATTTTCAGGTTTTAATTATGTTTGTTTCAAATTTTAGTGAAAATTAAAATCATAAATTCCCAAAAATTTATTTTCTAATCTCATTTCTGTTTATCTTTCTCTATTATCATTTACGATTAGGGTGTTTTATATTGTACATGTCTTTAGGTGTATGAGCGGCTACCTCACACGTTCCACAAGAACTGAGTCGTCGGGGTTAATCCCAATTGACCTAGAGATTGAAAAAATGCCCTTGAGTGGCCAACGAGAACTCATGACCGAGCACAACCAAAACAATCCCATGGCATAGAATGAGGAAAGGAATCCAGTTGTTGTCCAAGGAGATTGATAGACATAAGGATCAGATGACAATATGAACCAACAAGATCCACTTGCTCTAGGTTATGCCCGCAGCAGCTCTACCAATTACAACTAGAGCAGATTCCATTTTTCAACCCAGGTTAGGGGCCATACTTCACCCCTCAGGAACAAAAATACATGAAATCTCCAGTCCATTAGCATCCACCTCCATGCCGTACTCTCAGGGAGTACGACCTGTCATCTATTCATAGAGCTGACACAGGCATCGTCCATCCACCTGTGTAGGCCCAACACATCGAGAACAAACCTGCTATCATGCAATTGATCCGAAACACCGTTTTGTTCGGTAGAATTCCCAATGAGGACCCCAATGACCATATATCTAATGTTTTGGAGGTCTGGGACACGTTTAGCTACCACGGAGTGTCCACGAATGTCAACTGTCTTTGCCTCTTCCCATTCTCTCTAACAGATAAGGTGAAAGACTGGATCAAAGGATTTCTGTAATGATCCATCCTCACCTGGGAGAAGCATACCCATGCATTCCTGTCTAAATACTTCCCACCTTCAAAGATGGCGACTCTATAGAATGAAATACATAACTTCAAGCAGCATGACTTGGAGTCGTTGTAAGAATCATGGGAGCGCTTCCTGGAGATGTTGCACAAATTCCCACACCACGGACCCCCACTTTGGATGCAGGTCCAAACCATCTATGGAGGACATCCAACGAATACAAAGTACATGGTGGATGCTGTTGTGGGAGGTACAGTAATGAGAAAATCCCCCGAAGAGCTTTTCGAACTAATGGAAGACATGTCTGTCAATAGCTTCCAGTGGCATTCCGAGCAGGGTAAACAAAAATGAGGGATGCATAACATTGATGCTACTACTATGCTTTCTACCAAATTGGACACTATATCCAAAAAGATCGATGCGCTCAATTTACAGGGCACGTCCCATGTACATGCGGTGAACCATATGGCGTGTAGCGAATGTGGTGATAACCACACCATGGGAGAATGATCGGGTTCTGCTGGAGGCCCTCCAACATGTGAGTTGTGTAATGTTGCCCAATACGGAGGGCCAAACCAGTACCATCAATACCAGAACCCAACATGGAGTGATCAACCGAACAAAGGCTGGGACCAACAACAATATCATCCTCTACCTCAGCGACCACCCTTCTACGGTCAGCCTCCTTATCAGAACCAGTACCCAAGGCAGCAACAGCCCCAACACAGATTTTATTAGCCGTAAAGGGTATCAAAACCCTCACCCATAGCAGCCGCGGTAGCCACCACATCCACTAGATCAACAACCACCTCAGTAAAAGAACAACTTAAGGTTAGATGATTTCATGACTAAATTTATATCTATAGCTGAAACTAGATTTCAGAATCAAGAAGCTTCTATTCAAGGCCTGGATAACCAGATTGGTCAGCCAGAAAATAATCTCTCAAGAAGAAAACCTTGTACCCTACCGGGTAACACTAAGAAGAACCAGAGGGAGTAATCCCATGCCATCATTCTACAATGTGGAAATGAGCTACCACAACAGAAACCAACACAGCCAGGTGCATCTACACCCCCTATTGATGAAAAAGGTACAGATACAGACCCTTCCTCATCCAAAATCCCATAGAAGGAGGTTTTTCAGTATGAAGGAAAAGTGGTTGTCAAACCCATTGATCCCGTCTTAACCTTATGATAGATATTGATGCCAAGAAAGATGGACCACAAGTTTGGAAAATTCATGGATGTGTTTAAGAAGTTGCACATAAATATTTTTTTGTAGAGTCACTAACACAGATGCCCACTTATGCGAAATTCGTGATGGAAATCCTCTCAAAAGAGGAAAGATGGAGGATCTGAGAACCATTTACCTATCCAAGGAGGGTTCAGCAGTCATCCAACATTCGATTCCTCCCAAACTCCAAGATCCAGTTATTTTCACTATTCAATGCACTATTGGACCATGTGAGTTTGAGAAATCCCTCTACGACTTAGGGGACAGTGTCAACCTCATGACCCATGGAGTTTTTAAGAAGCTAGGGCTCAACAATTTGAATCCTAACCGAGTATTCCTTCAACTTTCTGACTGATCCATCAAAAAGACAAAGGGTCTACTAGAGAACATGCTACTTAAGGTGGGAAGGCACATCCTCTTTAAAGATTTTATCATACTTGACATGGAGGATGACCAAGAGGCACTTCTCATTTTGGGAAGGCCTTTATTGTAAAAACGGAAGGTAGTGATTGATGTGCACCATGGGGAGCTAATTTTATGAGTAGGAGATGAGAGAGTTTCCTACAATTTCCTCAAGGCCATCAAGAATGCATCATTTTTTAAGCACGAGGGATGTTATGAAGTAACCACCAAGGATGATCACTTAAGAGAAAAAGGGATTATCTCATATGTTCTTTTACATCAGATAACATTATCATTTTAGACATTCTAGTTGAAGAAGAGCCAAAGGAAATGAAATTCCTAGACGTCGAGGGACACCACTTTTGGAACGTGCAGTTGTTTCAGATAGTCTAGAATGGGATATGGTGCAACCACTTGTACCTTTGATTCTGAGGGTTCTTGAATTAGAACTGAATCCTCTCCCATATTCTCTAAAGTAATAGAATTTGGGAGACCATAAAACATTTCCTATAATACTCAGTGCATATCTAACCCAGGAGTAGAAAGATGCACTTCTGTAGGTTTTGAAACAATAGAAACACGCTATTAGGTAAACAATTGTAGAGTTTAAGGGCATCATCCCTACAATTTTCACCCAAAAGATGCTACTTGAAGAAGATGAAGTGAAATCTCAGCAACCACATCAACACCAAAATCCCCCCCATGATGGAAGTTGTAAAGAAAGGGGCCATTAAGTTGTTGGATGCAGGTATGATCTATCCCATCTCAGATAGTCTGTGGGGGAGTCCCCTATAAGTGGTACCCAAAAGGGGGGTATCACTGTGGTTTCAAATGATAAGAATGAACTCATCAACACATGCACTATCACGGGCTAGAATGTTTGTGTCAACTACAACAAGCATAATGATTCCATGTGGAAAGATCATTTCCCCCTACCCTTCATGGATCAGATGCTAGAGAGACTAGTGGGGTAAAACATTTATTTCCTCCCCGATGGCTATTCCGGATACAACCAAATTTCCATTTTTCGAAAGGATTAGGAGAAGAGCATATTTAATTTCCACTACAGTTTGTTTTCTTACCGAAGGATGTCTTTTGTCACATGAAACACCCCCATCACCTTCCAGCACTATATGATGTCTATCTTCCATGACTTGGCGGAATAGATCATGGAGGTATTCATGGATGATTTTTTCATTTATAGAAAATCATTCACCACTTGTTTGCGATACATGGAGCTAGTTTTGGAAAGATGTGAAAACACTAACCTTGTTTTGAAGTGGTAAAAGTGTCATTTCCTAATGTAAAGTGGAATTGTCCTTGGACACAAAATCTCAGAAAAGGGGATAGAGGTGGAACCCATAATGATAGAAGTCATTTCATGAATTCCTATTCCGACTTCCGTTAGAGCCATCCGAAGCTTCCTGGGGCATGTGGGTTTTTACAGGTGATTTGTCCGCGACTTTTCAAAAATAGCCTACCCCCTTACTAATCATCTGAACAAGGTTTCCATATTTTTTTTCGATGATACATGCACCAAAACCTTTGAGCACCCGAAGCAGCTCCTGTTCGAAAACACAGAAATGATTTCTACCAACTGGGAGGAATAATTGGATGTGATGTGTGAAGCCAGAGACTATGCAGTGGGAGCAGTTCTAGGCCAGTGGCTTGACCGAATTTTCTGCCCTATCTATTATGCCAACAGGATGCTCAATGAGGCACAGATGAACGACAACACCATAGAAAATGAGATGTTAGAAGTGGTGTTTGAATTTGATAGGTTCTGTTCATACTTACTGCCATCTAAAGTTACTGCTTATACTGACCATGTAACACTAAAGTACCTACTAAAAAAGGAATATGTGACCCCCTGATTGATCCTCTAGGTTCTCCTCCTACATGAATTTGATCTGAAAATCCGATACAAGAAAGGGAGTGGGAACATTGTTGCTAATAATCTCTCTTTACTAGAGCTGCCTCATTTGTAGAAGGAAGATGATCGAGAGATCAGGGAGGATTTCCCTGATTAGCACCTCTTTTCAATCAACGACACACCTAGTCCTCGGTATGCTGATATTGGCATTTTTTTATTATAGGTGTCGTTCACCCCGAACACTCCTTCCAGAAAAGGAAGAGGTTTCTTTCTAATGTCAAAAGGTACTTTTGGGAAGATACTCTTATTTTTTTAAATCCTATGGAAATGGGGTGGTCCGTCGTTGCATCCTGGAAAATGATGTTCAGGGAGTCCTAATTTTTTGTCATGCTTCACCAGTTGGGGGACATCATGGACCTGACCGTATGATAGCAAAGATCCTGCAATCTTGGATTTTCTATCCCACCACGCATAAAGATGTATGGGCCTTTGTTTCCTGTTGCGATCAAAGCTAAAAACCCCATAATGTTGTACATAGAGCAGAGATTCCCCAGTATACCACCCTGAAAGTTGAAATTTTTGATGTCTGGGGCATAGATTTCATGGGTCCCTTTTCCCCCATCTTCCGGGAACAAATATATCCTAGTCTTTGTTGACTAAGTCTCCAAGTGGGTGGAAGATGTAGCTATAACTCATGATACGACCAAGGTAGTTAGGAGGTTTTTAAAGAAACACGTTTTTAGCATGTTCAGTGTTCCCCGAATACTGATCAGTGATAGAGGGACCCATTTCAACGACACACTGATGAGAGGAATACTGTCAATGTATGGAGTAAAACATATATGGGGATGCCATATTATCCCTAGTCCAGTGGACAAGTGGATATCTCCAACCAAGAGCTCAAGCAGATCCTGGAGAAAATAGTGAACACATTGAGGAAAGACTGATCCAAGAAGTAAGATGATGCTTTATGGGCATATCAGACTACTTTAAAAACACAACTGGGAATGTCCCCACTTTGCATCATTTATGGAAAGCCATGCCATATACAAGTAGAATTAGAGCACAAAGCATACTAGGCTGTCAAGGCCTTGAATTTTGATCTCAAGGTAGGTAAAGAGAAGTAAATGTTACAATTGTTAAAACATGATGAAATCAGATTAGAGGCGTATGAAAACACAAGGCTATATAAGGAGAAGATGAAAGCAATTCATGATCAGCTGATTTCACTAAAATAATTCCTACCCGGGGATCAGGTACATCTCATTAACTCTCATCTTCAATAATTCCCAAGGAAGTTAAAATCATGATCGTTGGGACCATTCAATGTTATACGAGTATTCCATCATGGAGTGGTGGAAATTTCTAGAGAGGATGGTAAAACATTAAAAGTAAATGGAAAATAGTTGAAAGATTACCATCATATGGATGAAACAGTGGAAACTTTGTCCAACATATAACTTAGGTAAGATGGGGTAATTATGTCGATCCAACGACCTAAAACAAAGGCACTTCCAGATAGGCAACCCATCGGACACATTCAGTGTACCACCTATATACACGATGTGTACTTATTACTTTTCATTTATCTTTTAACTATCATAAATATATAGATTAATAAATTGATAAAATGAGATGATGTCAGTACCAATGGTAAGGTCCCTAGAATTTATCTGAGCCGTCACTAGATCGAATCTCTCGCAGTCTACCTTCGGCAAGAGGTTCCTCCTTTTTATCTTCATATTTTCTTATACGGCGTGTGTGGTATTATATATATATATATATATATATATCAATATTCTTATAAGAAAACCCTTGGTGGGGATGGATCGGTTGGCCAAGATCGTATCCCAGCTCCAAAAGACCCGCGTTTGAATCCTGGAAACCGCCCCATTTTCATCATTTGTACTTTTAATAAAACCCCACGATGTGTCTATAGATATGCGTCGTGTGAACCATGTTTTCCATATTAAATAGAAAAGGTTTTCAGCATAATTAAATTCATGTAGGTGAAGTTGGTAGATTGACCAAGTCTCGGGCCTAGATCCAAAAGATCCGGGTTCGAACTCTGATAGTCTCCCTACTTCATCCCTTTTTCTCTAATTAAAATCCACATACAGTGCATTTACTTGATTCCTGTGTAGTATAGGCCTGTTTACATTAAATATATTTAAATACTTAATAGAAGTAGTAGTACAACCTTTGTATGGTGGTTGAGGTCTTCCATTCTGAACAACCGATCACCGGTTTGAACCTCGCCCAAAGCACCAGAATAAAGGTTGTACTTCCTTTTTCCCAATTTTTGAACACACGACATGTATTTCCCGATACATTACATGTATAGGTTTTGTAATAAACTTATGTATGTATATATATTTATCTATTTTTTATTATTTTAAAAATTAATATTAACTATTATATAGTTTACTATAATAATTATATATCTATATATACTATTACAAAAATGTGACACATGGCAAGTAGTCTATTAATACACGCCATATACCTCGGCAATAAAAGCCACAAACCACCCGACTTCAGCCCGTGTCACAAGGAACCCTCCCCTCTCCCCATTTCTTCCCCCATACGACACCCAGCCTCCGCAATCCCAAATCCAATGATTTAGGGCGTTTTACCTTCTGATTTCTACTCCATTGTGATCCTCTTTCCAGGTACGCCCTTCTACACCCTTTATTTCAAGTTTTCATAACTGTTTACGGTCATTTTTGGATCAACCGACCATTCGACTTCCACGATACATGGGCACGATATGAAGAACAGATGATATGTACTTCTCTACATGGCCACACACTAAATGCTTCACAATTTGCAAAGAAATGGTGTGTATGTTTGGTACACACCGTGTACCATCCCCCGTTGTGACCAGGTACCTTTTTCACATGGCCTCGCAACCCATGTTCATGAACACGACATGTATGATATTTTAAACTCCATGTAGGATATTTTTTTTGGCCAGACCGTGTGTATCCCTTCACACATCCATTTCACATCTACTCTTAAACACACTGTGTTGGACTCCAAACACAATGTGTCATGTTTTGTTAAAACTGCTTAAATGGTGGCTGTGTCTTTCTATACACATGACTAGGACCACTTTTCACGAACACGGTGAGTATGTTCGGTACACATAGTGTATCCTTCCCTGATCCATTTCATGTTCACTCGGCGTGTCTATCCAAAGAAAAAGAGATGCTCACCCGCATTCTCTATACATCGTGTAATCTGGATGTACAAACCATGTACGTTTTCTTTTTCAGTTTTCTCACATTTTCTTTGTTCCATTTTAATTTTCTTTTTCTTTCGTTTGGTTTCTCTGTTCTCTTTCAGGATATGGAAGAAAGAGATCTGCCTCATGGGAAGCGGCCCGCCTCCGCCACTGAGGGTGAGAGGCCCATTTATCATCGCATACGACTCCGGCCCATGACGACACTAGATCCAAACTCTCAAGTATATCAGCGCCCTCCGTTTTCCATCCTTCTGAACCCACTACATTAGAAGAGGCTGGTCTTAGTACCTACACATCTCCACCATCCCACCCAGAGCCTCCGAGAACCATCGTTTCTACCCCATCATGCGACCGATCATCTTCTACAGCCACTCCTCCCCAAGAGCCAGCTACTGCTGCACCTCCACCTGGTCCGACCCCTTCAGGTGTTCCCTACCCTTACATGGTGTTCCTGATCACCGACATGGCACATGATAGAGTTCAGCATTTCTCTCACTCCCCAATCCCGTTGAGCAGCCGTTATCTCGACAGCAGCATCCTTCAGCAGTTTGGTATCTAGAAAAAGTTGAAGGATCTTCTTAGACACACTCCGTTACTCATGATCTTATAGGTTAGAACTCATATTTTCCGAGATTTATTTTTGGATTTTGCTGCTTCCATTGAGTTCGAAGGAGCCGAGTACCGAGAGATGTCGGGTGATGCGGTCCCTGTGGTCCGATTTAGGCTAGGAGGCTGGCCATTATCCCTTACTATAACTGAGTTTAGGTGAGGGTGAGGTTCTATCCTCATCCCATCACCCACCCCCTGTTTCCACCCTGATCAGGCCCGAGTGCTCTGAGCTCATTGCAATGTGGTGGGAGATTGCTGGGCCTGACCAAAGCTAAGCCCCTACTTCCAAGAAGTGTACCCTCATCGCTCACCCTATCCTTATCTTTACCCACCACTAATTTAGCGCCATCCTTTCCCCCGCTATGAGGATATGGGGGTCAGGACCCACTATGACATGGAGCTTCTCAGCTGTGTCATCTTGCATGAATACCCAGACCTCACTTACCTTGCCACCTCTTATTTCCAAGCCTTGATTAGCGGCCATAAGGAAAACCTGAATGGTGGGTTTTACGCTACTCGCCTTTCCCACCACCTCATAGTTTTTGTGACTTCTCTTACCCATGACCTATTAGGTTCCCCCCCCCCCCAGAGGAAGGACTATATCATGCTTATTCGCATGGGATTGGCCTGAAAGTAGGGGGTGCTTATACCCTTTACCAGACACCATCCCGACCACCTGCTGACCCTCCTACCCTAGCCGATGAACCTGCTCCTCCTTCCCCACCACTTTCAGCTTCCCCACCCCACCCCCTTCTTCTGAACTACCTTCTTCTTTTCCCTATACTGCCCCACCTACCCCAGAAACCTCTCTCGATCTATCTTTTTCCATCTGCCTAGCCACGATGGAGAAGCGCTGGGTTCATCTCCATCGATGTCAGGACTGACTAGAGTAGATGTTGGGGCTTCCTCTTCATCATCATGTTATTCCACTAGCCCCACCACCTGCCCCTACCTCAGCTCATATCCCTTCTTCTGCAGCTCCACCACCCTTTACTGCATTGGCCAAGGATTCAATTCTCTATTTCACCATGGGCCTAGCTGTTGCCACCACTGCTTCCAGTCTAGGGACTAATGCCGAGCCTCCTGTCCCAATTTCAGCTCATGTGGCTCTGATTTCTTCAACATCTCTTCCGTGTGCATATTTTGAGCCTCCAATTCCAACGGCTCATTATCCTTTCCTACAGTCTGTTTATGTAAAAGATGATGCCTCTTCTAAGGCAACCCCCTGACTAGTTTTTGGACACATTTTTTTCATTATCTATATTTGTGATATCTTGTTCCTATTTATATTGTGTATTCTTGTAGTGTTCTCTCTCCACAACCATCGCGGGTACTCTAACATGTTTTGGGCTGCACTTTTCCACCACTTCCCATATTTATTCGCCATGGCATGAGTGAAGTATTGTTTTTCTGTTGTTTTCTTTTTCTTTCTTGGTTTAATTTGTTCCTTACTTCCCCTCTTTCTTTTCCACTATTGTGTCCCCAGCTTACCTTGTTCTTATTTTTAGGTACATAGTGGTCCACAAGCAATTTTATGTATGGGGGGAATCTCTCAACCACTTTAGTCTTTTCCCTTATCATCTTTCTAGGAGACATCAATATTGGAAAATATATTTTTAAAATGTGAGGAAATTTTTGTTAATCATATTTCTCAATAATAAAGTTTAAAGTGGGAATTTTTTTAATGTTTTATTCTTATTTTGGTTTGTTAGTTTTTTAAAATGATTGCAGATATAGTTCAAATTACAACTTGTAATCCATAGATAATTAAATAAATTAGACAAATCAATTATATACAGGTCATGACCTGATTGTCTCTTTATTTTTTTTCCACTCTAGATAGGCATTTTAAACCTTTTGTAATATTCTTTCTTATACCCTCTTTCTTTAGATATTCTTAGGATATACATAACTACCATAATTTTCAAATTTTCTATTCAAAACGTGAGTCATTTTTGAATTAAATTAAAATTATTGAGGCATTAGATTGTTTTAACACCTTTATATTGAGACCTACCCTACATCTTATCTTCATAATCCCCTAGAAACTATGAGTAGCCTTTATAGGAAGCCATATTACAAGGATATTTTCCTTCCTACCCTAATTATTTTATAATTTTGCATGATTATTTATTTGATCTTAAAATAAGGGATTGGAAACACATGGCATTATTTTGGGAATTATCATGAAATTAAGTATGGGAGAGTCTCTTTCCCATTTGGGGAAAAAAGGGTTCCAAACCTCTATTTATAGAAGTTATAAATAGTCCACATTGTTCTATTAAAATAAATGTACATACAAAGGGACCATATACTCATTTTTTGGTTTTTGAACCCTACCCAACTAAAGGAGATAGCGATGATGAGATCATTTGATAGAGCATATTGAGAACACTTTTACAATGAGCTCAATTTAGAATATCATGCTTTGTTATTTAAGATATTAGGCTCATTTTTCAAGCCTCAGAGTTATTTTTCTCATCTTTACCTACCAACCATTATCCACAGAAACAACTGATCTTTATTGAAAAGACCTCGTGATTTTTGTAAATCAATGAAAACTAGATTTCTTGTAAACCAAGGAATAGAGTGTATATATATTTGATTAGGCATAAAAATAATTTAAAACATGTTGAGTGTTGAGTATATATGGTGAAGTAAATCATCAAGTGGCTTGCTTATTTTCTAAAGGTTGAAACTTTTGTTAAAAGAGGATGACAATAGTTAATTGAATTGTATATGTGGTATGATTAGAGTATCTTTGAAATTGAAATTGTTTTGTACCTTTTATAATTTTCTCCTGTATCTTTTTTTTACATCTATGATTAACTTAATTCATTCATTTTTAAATATAGACACTTTTAATTAGATGATGATATTTGCTTGAGGGTAAGTAAATTACTATGTATGGGGGAGTTTGATGCACCCGATTTGTGTATACATTTTCACATACTTTATGGAAAAATGAGAACAAGTTTTCAAAAATTACCTACTACTTAGTGGAAAAATAGTTTGATTTTGGTGATCTTGATCATTTTCAGCAGGTTTATGGACAAACACAAAAACTAGGGGAGAAATGAGCAAAATTTATAAACTACACAGCGTGTACTTATACACACGCCATGTACATTCAAACCCAGACATAGTTTGACCAAGAGAAGTACATTCCCAAGTAATCAAAAGCTGGTACATGTCGTGATCACACTATACAGACCTTGTACACCCTTCTAGAAGAAGTTTGTGGATGAGGAGAAGTCTACACGCCCATGTGACCGGCTGATGGGGACACGCCGTGTTCAAAATATACACATTGTGTATACCTTTCTAGAATCTGTTGGTGGACGAACAATGAGACTATACACCCTGTATTGTAGTGCTACACACTGTGTATATCTACCTACCAGAAAACACCATGATCCATGTCATAGACGATGTGTTAGGCTGCCTACCGGTGGAGAAATCAATGAAAAAAGCGCGTTGACAAATGTACACACTGTTTACTTTTTCCACATGTAGTGTAGTTGTATTTACTATAAAAAGAGGCATTGGCCTCTGGTTCAAGGGTGGTGTGTGTGTGGCGAAAAAGGGTTGAGGGTCCTAAGGAAAGAAGCTCTGTTGTCGTACTACTACTATTCTACCATCTACCAACTAATTACTCTCTCTTCGAAGTTTCAAGCATTATCACATCATGTATCAAGGGTTTTGCATTTCTCTTTTCCAATATGTTTAACTAAATACCCAGTGTGTTGGGGTTATGGGTTATGTAAGAGTTGTAATTTAAATTAGTTGCTATGAAAATGTTTATTCTATTAACTCCCACTTATTCTTCTTAAATCACTTCATCTTATTACTGAAAATTCCAAACTAGACCAAGGATTGAATTTTCAGGGATTCAAAATTAGAAAAACAATGAATACTTTCATGATAATTGGAAGTATTCATTGACTCAAAAATTGAAAATGACAAATAATGAACTGTGAAACACTAATTACCGGACCAAGGAGTTAGTTTATTCAGCTCTAAATATAACTTTATGAGACCAAGGAAACTTTGTTACAAATTGACACCCAGAGTGTTGGGTTATTATAAACAATACAACCTCATATGAAATTTTATTTAATAATCAACTTCTAATAAATCCATAACCCCAACACATTTCAATCTTTGTTTGCATCAAAACCAATTTTCCCATATTTTTCTTAATTCATTAAGTAATTTATTAAAGAATCATAAATACAACTACTCTTTTTTATCCAAACATCAAAAAATCGACTCTAAATTTAGTATATTTCATTAAGTCAAAAATAAAAACTAGATAAGCAAGAAAAGAATAACTTCTTTTTCCTTGTGAATTGACCCCTTAATGGTACTATACTCCTTACAGTAAAAACAATTTGGGACACCGATAACATACCTTTGGTGAAATGGCTCACTACTCTTAATACCCAATGACTCTAAAACCTTTATTAGATATACTATATATCTTAGTTTCTCATTCCATAGTTCACTTAGAGTCACTAGGGATACTCAGACCATGTATTATGATGCCATATTTTTTTTCTGGTCATTCTTGTCGTATAACATTTCCTTTTTTTATATTGGCCCTAAATCCTCATCCTATTATCCTTTCCAACTAAATTCTATGCATCTTTCATTTCATACTTCTCTAACATCTTTATGATTTTATTTTCAAGTTCCTTTGATATCTAATCCCATGTATTTTAGTCATATAAATCATACTTATCATTAAATACATATATTAAATCCCAATAGAACAAAACATATAATTGATACTTTACAAACTATGGATCTATCAGAGCCCATTGATCAGTCTACTTAAGGTATATTTGTACACCCCAATTAAATTTTCTAATAATAATTTATTTCCATTATAATATGTATTAATTAAATATTTTTCTTTAATTTTTTTCTAGGAATGGATCTACAACTATTTGGTGATGTTGGAATACTCAAATGTAATAATTATGGAACCACGATACATAAATAATGTTCTAGTAAAATTAAGATAATCAAATGAATGGTTAACCACAGAGGTAATGTATACATTCTATAGAGATGATTTATAAGTATAGTAAAATCATTATATTCCAACTGATCTTTTAGAGACTCAATAGAGAAAAAACCAATGGTAATTAATGGGAAAAATATGGGTAAGAAAATTTAATATTTTTATGATGATATTATTATCATATTTAAATGTATTAATATTTTTTGTGGGAATTTCACTTTTATTTTCAAAATGGTGATGATGTGAGAGATGAATGATTAATGGAATTAGATGATATATTATAATCATATAAGAATGAGTTATATAATGTTTGGTTCAGTTGAGTTCAATAATATTTTGATGGTATATCAACCCTCAATGATTATCTAGTTACACAGAACTATGAGATGATTTCCTATTGAAAAAGTGATCAGTTTTGGGTATTATTACAATGTTAATATTTTGATTGAAAATGATTATGATTTTGAGTAAAAAATTGAATCTTAAAATTATAATTTTATTTTCTATGATTCTTCAAAAAGACACAGAAAAGGTTATATGATATATGTGCACAATTTAAGATAAAAAACCATGTTGAATCATGATAAAAACAAGTTATTTTTTTAGAGTATAACTTAGAATGACTAGATTGTTTAGTAGTTAAGGAATAAAAAACATCACATTTTAGTTTTAATTTACTTTGTTAATGTTTTTATCATAAAAAATATACTGACTATTATTTTCTTACATGAATTAAATTTTTTAACCCAAATTGTTGAACATTGAAGGGAATTTACCTTGCGAAAAAATGTTTTTATATAGTAAATAGAAGAAATATGGGAGTGATATAAATTTTGATATTATATAAAAGTTTGTATGATTTATTATATGTATTGAATTTTAAATTTTTTTTCCTATTTATTTATCTATTTTATAATTTCAACACCATGCACTAGAGTTTCATCTAGAGAAAAAACCTTAAATCATTAACCCCAGTTATAATCTATATGAAGTATTATCTAGGGAACACTGGGGGATAATTTGGTGTTGACCTCAAAATTATATCACTATAACTAGGTATTGGCCAAATTTAATTAATATAGCCACCTCTCTAATACTAAAAAGTAGTTATAAGTTTCCAATGCATATGTATCCGAGGGGACAAATTTGGAATTATAAGAGTGTTATAAAGTGAGAAAAATGTCATTGAGAAGTTCATGAAATAAATTATGGAAATGTTTCTTTCACTTATGCTATATTTATTTATTTTTTTCAAACATTTATATCGACTAAGAAATCACTATATGATTCTTCAATAAATGATGATGATGATACTAGTGTAAATTAGGGTAATTCCCTTCTAGTTATTGACAATGATGATGTTTTTTTTAGATGATGATTCTTATGATGAGTTTCTGGATGAGCATGATTGTAGTGATAACCATGATGATAGTGGAGATGCTGATGCAGAATGTTTTTAGTGAGGTATATACTATCTTCATTTCTGAATTATATTTATTTCATATCCAACCTTATAGATGGACTTTTATTGGAATAGACACTTTATATATCTTTTATTATTAAGTTATTAATAGTTTGAATGTTAAATATATAATATATTATGTTTCAATTTTATATTTTTAATAGTTTTATAAATGTTTTTCATAGAGGTTGATATATATAGCGACCCGGCCTTTTCTTACATTACTATTACATCACTTCAGAGATAAAAAAACATAATAGTATTACACATGGAGGATACATAGGTTTAGTGTCTTGGGCAAACTAGGACTACACATAACAAGTACAACATCAAGCATAAAAATTCATTTAATCTCTTCTTGTATAGCTTCTTAGTAGCACTTGTCCTCCCCTTAGTACATGTAGCCACCTGAGGATATACATCAAAAGGGGTGAGCTAAAAGCCCAGTAAGAGGATAGATAAGAACAATATAGCATGGGGTGAGCATAATCATGACATAGGAAGAAGATCTTGAACATGAGAGGAGCATAAACAATAAACTTGAAATGTGGCAAAGCATAAAAATGTAACATCATGTCTTAGTGGTTAACTAACACACATAATTGTGAACAAAGCTAGCATCATGTTTATGCATAATTTCACATTTACTCATGAGATTCATCACTTTACCCAATGCATTGGAGCGCTATATAATTCCGGGCACACCCGTCACATTTAAACATTCATATTGCGCTATATAATTCCGGGCGCACCCGTCACATCATAACATTATCATTATCATGCTTGCCACATAGAACAAATATCAAACATGTACATAAATAACCCATGGAAAGGAATGGGTTTCATCTCATAATAACATATTCATAAGCTTTGGGTTCCCAAAAGAAAGAGGGAACAACATACTTGATATAAGAACCATCAACCTTGAATGAGAGGTAAAAGGTGAGATCTTGAAAGAAGAGTTCTTTTGGAAAACATTTTTATGGACAAAAAAAAACAAGTGACAAACATGTATATCCCAGAAAAGTAAAGTAAATGATGAACAAATGATCTTTGAGGAGTCACCATATCAAAAATGTAGTGAAAGAGGGAGAACCCAAAGGAAGAAAATTTGGTTCGAGATTTCCCCTTACCTTGTACTCGAATGCCTCCTTCTCTTTAATGTCCTGTATAATGACATTATATTCATTAATTAGAAATTATAGAACCTTTTATACATTAATAGGGTTAATTATGGTTTCATTATTTCATATTATGTTCCTTTGGATTACTTATAGAGTTTAAAAACATTGTTCGGGGATGTTCTTTTTCATGGTTTTCTTGAGCGGTCCACTTGTATTCTTAATTTTATGTTTGGGTAGATTATCGTTAAACATCCAGAACTGATATTACATGTAATTAATGATATTACAGAAGCTTGGATGATTTTAGAATGAGTTATATTAGATTCATGTGGCCGAATTATTAGATAATAATTAAATGAAGATTATTTGGGCTGATTTGAGCGGTTTTTGGATCACAACCAACTCATTTTAATTTTTCACTTAGTAGTATAACCATCGATTATTTCCAGAACGTAAAATAGAACATAATAAATATAAACCATTCTGGTTCAACCATAAAAATGGTTTTAATGACCAGATTGAAGGTATAAATGGAAGAAGAGAGCATGTTGTTTTTGAATGTGATAAATTATCACCACATGAACAACGTTCTCTTTAATAAAATAAAAGGAAGGGAGAAAGGGTGTGGGGTGATATAATATAACATTAGAATCATAAAATTATAGTATATATATAATAATGGATTTACATAACAATTTGGATTAAGAAGGGTAGGGAGAGATCAAGAAAGGATCTTGAACTTGAAAGGAAATTAAAGGAGAAGAGGGAGAGAAATTACCTTTAGAATCCTCCTCTTGAGTTCCTCTTTAAGGAAGCTAGGCTTGGTCTTTTGATGAGACCAGCAGATTTTGGACGTGGGGGATGAGCTAGGGAAGGTTTTTGGGCAGAATTTAGAGAAGGCTTGGAGCTTGAGAGGTGTGAGGAAAAGAGGGAGTGAGGGGTGGCTTTTATAGTGGAGGGGAGAGGGGTTTTCTTAATATTAAATTGATTAGTTTATTAATTCCCCAAAGGACAAGGAATAGTGAGTCTTGGATGACCAATAATAGTAAATTTGACTTGTGAATTCGGGATTTGGATGCTTACATCACTTGTGATGTCAGGAATAGTGGGTTTTAATTAAAATGCATTTATATGATAAATTAATGTATTATACTATTAATCAAAAATTCAAGTATCTCAGAAAAATCCCAAAATTTTACCCCAACCATTTTTCGACGTGTAGAATCCAAAAATGAAGTCCATTTTTCAAAAATAATTTTATAAATATTATTAATTTAATATTTAATTAAAAATCATAATTTACTTAAAAAACAGTTTTTAAAATTAAAACTGATTTTGCAATTCTTTCAAATATTACTTAGGGTCTTATAAAATTATCTAAAAACTATTAGAAATTGATTCAATAATTTATGAATATATTTCAGGAAAATAAATATTCTTTTAAATTAATTAATTAATTATAATTAATCATTTATGATTTATAAAATATCAAAAATGTTTACTAAGGTCAAATTATCACTTTCTATGATGACTAAATTTTATTATTCATAGGTAATGTTAATCTTTTTACTATTCATAAGGTTCATATTACTATTCATAAGGGTAGGTTACTATTCATAAGGGTAGGTTACTATTCACCAAAAATTATTTTTGTTTCATTATACTCCAAAAACTATCTTGAGCATAACCGTGTATGCCAGATTTTTAAAATTCCAAACATAGGGGTGACAAAATTATGTTTAAAGGTCACTTATCACTTAGTAGTTCATTATTTTGTGTTTTTATGACATAGATATAAGAAGGGAATTTTCTATTGAAAAACTTTGGGTCGTTACATTCTCCCCCCCTTAAGAAATTTTGCCCCCGAAATTTCACTTTACACAAACAGGTGAGGGTACTTCTCCTTCATTGCTTCTTCTGGTTCCCAAGTTGCATCCTCAAACTTTTGGTTCCTCCACAACACTTTGAGAAGGCGGGTTTTCTTGTTGCGTAGAACCTTATCACTTCGGTCCAGAATTTTTACCGGCTGCTCCTCATATGAGAGATCATCTTCCAACTGTACCACCTCTGAGTTTAGTACATGTGAGGGGTCTGGAATGTACTTCCTCAGTAGTGATACGTGAAACACGTCATGAACTTGAGCCATATTCGGTGGAAGTGCCAGACGATAGGCCACGACTCCTATACGATCAAGGATCTCAAAGGGGCCAATGTACCTTGGGCTTAGCTTCCCTTTCTTCCCGAATCGCATGAATCTCTTCCATGGAGATATTCGAAGGAAGACTTTATCGCCAACGTCAAACTCCAAGTCCCTTCGACGATTGTCAGCATAGCTCTTTTGCCGACTTTGAGCAGCTTTGATATGTTTCTGGATGGCTTGAACCTTCTCTGTCATCTCTTGAACAAGATCGGGACCAAGTAGTTTTCGTTCTCCAACTTCATCCCAACAGGTTGGAGTTCTACATCGCTTCCCATAAAGAGCTTCATACGGAGCCATCTGAATACTCGAGTGGAAGCTATTGTTGAATGAGAACTCAACCAATGGAAGGTGCTGATCCCATCCACCTTTGAATTCAAGAGAGCATGATCTTAGCATATCTTCAAGTTTCTGTATAGTCCTTTCAGACTGGCCATCAGTTTGGGGGTGATAGGCCGTGCTGAAGTTTAATTCAGTACTCAAAGCATGTTGAAGGCTCCTCCAAAATTTAGAAGTGAAACTTGGATCACGGTCAGAGACAATCGAGAGTGGAACACCGTGAAACCTCACTACTTCCTTCACATATATCCTTGCAAGTTGTTCAAGTGAGAGGTCTTCCCGAATAGCGATAAAATGGGCAGTCTTGGTGAGTCGGTCAACCACAACCCATATCGCATTATTTCCTCTTAACGTTTTCGGGAGGCCCATGACAAAGTCCATAGTGACATTTTCCCATTTCCACATGGGTATAGGCAATGGCTGCATCATACCTTTGGACTTTTGCCGCTCAGCTTTAACTTGCTGACACACCAAGCACCTTGATATATATTCTGCAATCTCTTTCTTCATTTTATCCCACCAGAAGTGTTCCCGGAGATCACGATACATCTTGGTACTTCCAGGATGAATAGAGAAAGTTGAGCTATGTGCATTATCCAATATCTCCTTCTTTATTTCGGGTGATGAAGGCACACAAAGCCGCGTTCCAAACCGAATCACACCATCATCATCGATATGGAACTCTTTCAGCTTCCCTTCCTTTACTGCATTCACCCTCTTTTGTATCTCCACATCATCCCTTTGTGCTTCCTTGATCATCTGTTGGATGGATGGTTGCGCAATCATTTGGGAAAGGTAGGATGTATCCCCTGCCCTTACGATTCCCAAATCCATCCTTTGCATATCCAAGAAGATAGGGTCTTTCTCAATCCTCAACATGGATAGAGTAGCAGGTTCTTTCCTTCTTAGAGCATCAGCTACCTTGTTCGCCTTTCCAGGATGATAGTGAATAGAGCAATCGTAATCCTTGATTAGCTCTAACCATCTCCTTTGACGCATGTTGAGCTCCTTTTGTGTGAATATATACTTTAGTCTCTTGTGGTCGGTGTATATGTCACACTTCTCACCATAAAGGTAGTGCCGCCAGATTTTCAAGGCAAAAATCACAGCTGCCAGCTCTAGATCATGCGTCGGGTAGTTCTGCTCATGGATCTTCAACTGTCGTGAGGCGTAGGCTATCACATTATCATTTTGCATGAGTACACAACCCAAGCCTTTCTTTGAAGCATCACTGTATATCACAAAACTTTCTCCACTTTTTGGTAGTGTGAGTACAGGTGCAGTGATCAGCCTTCTCTTTAGCTCCTTGAAGCTTCCCTCACATTCTCCCGTCCATACATACTTTACCCCTTTCCTTGTAAACTTAGTTACCGGGCTTGACAATCGTGAGAAGTTTCTCACAAAACGTCGGTAGTACCCAGCTAATAAAAGAAAACTACGGATTTCTGTGACACTAGAGGGCCTAGGCCATTCTTCAATCGCCTTTGTCTTTGAAGGGTCCACAGAAATTCCCTCTCTTGTGATCACATGTCCCAAGAACGTGACTTGATTCATCCAAAAGTCACACTTACTGAAATTGGCGTACAACTTCTCATTTCTCAATGTCGCCAACACAAGTCTTAGATGTTCTTCATGCTCCTCCTTACTCTTGGAGTAAATGAGAATATCATCAATAAACACTACTAAAAATTTGTCAAGGTAATGTCTAAAGACTCTATTCATCAAGTCCATGAAGATTGCAGGGGCATTAGTAAGTTCGAAGGGCATCACCAAAAACTCATAGTGCCCATACCTTGTACGGAAGGTAGTATTCTGAATATCTTCCCTCTTCGCCTTTACTTGATGATATCCAGAACGAAGATCCACCTTTGAGATGTATTGAGCTCCTCTTAACTGATCGAACAAGTCATCAATCCTTGGGAGAGGATACTTGTTCTTTATGGTGATCTTGTTGAGTTCCTGATAATCGATACACAACCGCATGGTTCCATCCTTCTTCTTCACAAAGAGCACTGGCGCACCCCAAGGTGATGCACTAGGGCGTATGAATCCTTTGTCCAGATGCTCTTGCAGTTGCTTCTTTAACTCCTCCAGTTCGATAGGAGCCATCCTATAGGGGCACTTTGAGATAGGAGTTGCTCCGGGTATGAGTTCAATTGAGAACTCTACCTCACGATCCGGGGGAATTCCGGGTAACGCTTCGGGAAATACATCACCGTATTCCCTTACGATGGGCATTTCCTCAAGGTTGGAACTTTCCTTTGACTCAATCATTTGGTCGAGGTATGCTTCTTTATAGGGAATCATCACCCACACCATTGAAGGATTTCTCAAAGGAGATTCATGATCTTCCTTGCATTTGTAGAGGAGCATGGGATGGTTTGGAATATGAAAATATATTTCCTTTTCCCGACAGTTGATATGTGCTCTATATAACGAGAGCCAATCCATTCCCATTATAGCGTCGAATTCCACCAAGGGATGTATTATGAGATTTGCCGGAAGAATCTTCCCACATATGTCAACAGGAGAAGAATCAAACACTTTGGTTGCAATGATTGCACCACTTGGTGTTTTTATAGATATCTCTACTTTAAGGTTTCGGGGCTTCGATTCTATAGTTCTAGCAAACTTGCAAGATATAAAGGAATGCGTAGAACCAGAATCAAATAAGACTTTTTCCATCCTTGAGTGAATAGGAATTTTACCTTGTACGACTTAATTATCATGTTCCACCGCCGCAGTAATGATTGCATAAGTCTTCCCTTGTTCCTTTGGCTTTGGTGGTTATTGGCACATATTACCCTCGAAAGCTCGAGGTTTAGTGCACTGGTTTGAATAGTGCCCTAGCTCCTTACAGTTGTAGCATTGAACCACGAGTGGTTCTCTCCTTTCATCGGCTACATTATTCTTCCTTTTCATGTCTCTTCGACACTCGTGAGCTAGGTGTCCTTCTTTCCCACACTTGAAGCATTTCCCCGTCCCTTTGAGGCAGTTACCACTGTGCAACTTCCCACATTTTTGGCAAGTGGGTCGTTGTGTTTTCTTCCCATCTTTATCACTAGATCCACCAGCATGAAACTCCATCTTTCTTTTCTTATCACCATAGCCATGGGCCCGTTCTCCAAACTCCATCTCCACTTTGACAGCACACCGAACAACTTCTTCATAACTCCCAAAGTCTCGAATTGCAAGAGCTTTTCGAAGATGTGGTTTTAATCCACTAAAGAATCTATCAATTTTGCTATCATTGTTGATAACAAAACCCGAAGCATACCTTGAGAGCCTTGTGAAATTTGCTTCATAGGTTGTGACAGATTCTCCTTCTTTTTGCTTGAGCTCTATGAATTCTCTCTCCATCTTCGTGCGAAGAGTTCGTGGCAAGTACTTATTAAGAAACATTATCGTAAAGTCTTCCCATTCCATCTCTTCAATTTCTTCCCTTGGCTTGGTGTTCTTAATCAAAGCCCACCATTGATCAGCTTCTTCATCTAGACGATAAACGGCTAGAGTCACCTTCTTTGTCTCGGAACAGTGAAGAACATAAAAGATCTTCTCCATGGAGTTGACCCACTGTTCCGCAACAAGTGGATCGGAAGATCCACAAAATGTCGGTGGTCGTTGCCGCATAAAACTTTCGATAGCTAGCTGCTCCCTCTTTAGTGAAGGAGGATGTTCCCCATTATTATGTTTATTATTCATAACCCGGGATAATTGGGTAAGCATCGTCATGATGTTTTGAACTCCACCTCCAAAATCATTGGGGATGTCGTTCGGGCAATCGTTGCATTGGCCTTCACAAGAGTTGTTGGCCTGATTTCTCCTGGTTCCCACCATTTTCTAAAATAGAAAAGGTTAGGACAAAACATAAGTAAACAAGTCATGAATAACTTATCCTTTTAAACAATTATACCAAAAACATAACATATGGGATCCCTAGGTAAATATCCTTGTGTGCATATTTGTACTTAGTCTCATGCTAGAGGTTTTCTTTAGGGTTCACTATTCCTAATTCCCAAATTAACTAAACCTTTCCACTGATACCAACTATAGCGACCCAGCCTTTTCTTACATTACTATTACATCAATTCAGAGATAAAAATAATAATAGTATTACACATGGAGGATACATAGGTTTAGTGTCTTGGGCAAACTAGGACTACACATAACAAGTACAACATCAAGCATAAAAATTCATTTAATCTCTTCTTGTATAGCTTCTTAGTAGCACTTGTCCTCCCCTTAGTACATGTAGCCACCTGAGGATATACATCAAAAGGGGTGAGCTAAAAGCCCAGTAAGAGGATAGATAAGAACAATATAGCATGGGGTGAGCATAATCATGGCATAGGAAGAAGATCTTGAACATGAGAGGAGCATAAACAGTAAACTTGAAATGTGGCAAAGCATAAAAATGTAACATCATGTCTTAGTGGTTAACTACCACACATAATTGTGAACAAAGCTAGCATCATGTTCACGCATAATTTCACATTTACTCATGAGATTCATCACTTTACCCAATGAATTGGAGCGCTATATAATTCCGGGCGCACCCGTCAAATTTAAACATTCATATTGCGCTATATAATTCCGGGCGCACCCGTCATATCATAACATTATCATTATCATGTTTTCCACATAGAACACATATCAAACATGTAAATAAATAACCCATGGAAAGAAATGGGTTTCATCTCATAATAACATATTCATAAGCTTTGGGTTCCCAAAAGAAAGAGGGAACAACATACTTGATATAAGAACCATCAACCTTGAATGAGAGGTAAAAGGTGAGATCTTGAGAGAAGAGTTCTTTTGGAAAACATTTTGATGGACATAAAAAAACTAGTGACAAACATGTATATCCCAGAAAAGTAAACTAAATGATGAACAAATGATCTTTGAGGAGTAACCATATCAAAAATGGAGTGAAAGAGGGAGAACCCAAAGGAAGAAAATTGGGTTCGAGATTTCCCCTTACCTTGTACTCGAATGCCTCCTTCTCTTTAATGTCCTGTATAATGACATTATATTCATTAATTAGAAATTCCAGAAACTTTTATACATTAATAGGGTTAATTATGGTTCCATTATTTCATATTATGTTCCTTTGGATTACTTAAAGAGTTTAAAAACATTGTTCGGGGATGTTCTTTTTCATGGTTTTCTTGAGCGGTCCAATTGTATTCTTAATTTTATGTTTGGGTAGATTATCGTTAAACATCCAGAACTGATATTACATGTAATTAATGATATTACAGAAGCTTGGATGATTTTATAATGAGTTATATTAGATTCATGTGGCTGAATTATTAGATAATAATTAAATGAAGATTATTTGGGCTGATTTGAGCGGTTTTTGGATCACAACCAACTCATTTTAATTTTTCACTTAGTAGTATGGCCATAGATTATTTAAAGAACTTAAAATAGAACATAATACATATAAAACATTCTGGTTCAACCATAAAAATGGTTTCATGACCAGATTGAAGGTATAAATGGAAGAAGAGAGCATGTTGTTTTTGAACGTGATAAATTATCACCACATGAACAACGTTCTCTTTAATAAAATAAAAGGAAGGGAGAAAGGGTGTGGGGTGATATAATATAATATTAGAATCATAAAATTATAGAATATATATAATAATGGATTTACAGAAAAATTTGGATTTAGATGGGTAGGGAGAGATCAAGAAAGGATCTTGAACTTGAAAGGAAATTAAAGGAGAAGAGGGAGAGAAATTACCTTTAGAATCCTCCTCTTGAGTTCCTCTTTAAAGAAGCTAGGCTTGGTCTTTTGATGAGACCAGAAGATTTTGGACGTGGGGGATGAGCTAGGGAAGGTTTTTGGGCAGAATTTAGAGAAGGCTTGGAGCTTGAGAGGTGTGAGGAAAAGAGGGAGTGAAGGGTGGCTTTTATAGTGGAGGGGAGAGGGGTTTTCTTAATATTAAATTGATTAGTTTATTAATTCCCCCAAGGACAAGGAATAGTGAGTCTTGGATGACCAAGAATAGTAAATTTGACTTGTGAATTCGGGATTTGGGTGCTTACATCACTTGTGATGTCAGGAATAGTGGGTTTTAATTAAAATGCATTTATATGATAAATTAATGTATTATACTATTCATCAAAAATTCAAGTATCTCAGAAAAATCCCAAAATTTTACCCCAACCATTTTTCGATGTTTAGAATCCAAAAATGATGTCCATTTTTCAAAAATAATTTTCTAAATATTATTAATTTAATATTTAATTAAAAATCATAATTTACTTAAAAAAACAGTTTTTAAAATTAAAACTGATTTTGCAATTCTTTCAAAAATTACTCAGAGTCTTATAAAATTATCTAAAAACTATTATTAATTGATTCAATAATTTATGAATATATTTCAGGAAAATAAATATTCTTTTAAATTAAATAATTAATTATAATTAATCATTTATGATTTATAAAATATCAAAAATGTTTACTAAGGTCAAATTATCACTTTCTATGATGACTAAATTTTATAATTCATAGGTAATGTTACTCTTATTTACTATTCATAAGGTTCATATTACTATTCATAAGGGTAGGTTACTATTCATAAGGGTAGGTTACTATTCACCAAAAATTATTTTTGTTTCATTAGACTCCAAAAACTATCTTGAGCATAACCGTGTATGCCAGATTTTTAAAATTCCAAACATAGGGATGAAAAAATTATGTTTAAAGGTCACTTATCACTTAGTAGTTCATTATTTTGTGTTTTTATGACATACATATAAGAAGGGAATTTTCTATTGAAAAACATTGGGTCGTTACAATATATTTTGTTTGTACATTCTCTCTCTGTTTATGTATGGGGGGGTAGAGGCTAGGTGATATGTGATTTCTAATAGAGAACACATATTCTAATCATTACATAGAACCATTGGTAATTACATCTATATAAATTGTTATAAGGAACCATTGGTATAATTAAATCCCAATAGTAATATACAAAAGGATGTTGAGAAACATTGCTACAACCTTATCCCCTTAGTCTTGGAGACAATGGTTTGGGGGAACCATTGACATATGTAATTACCATAGTTCCCAAGCATATAACGATGGATTAAAATCATTAGTATAAACCAAATTTATTGTAATTATACACACACATGCACATAAATATTGATATAGTGGAGTTATAGAGTATATTATAGATCAATTCATAGTTATTCTGTTTAAAACTCAATGGATTGAAAATTTTTCAATTTTAGACCAATGACAACCATGTGCATGGTTCCCATATAAATAGGTCTTTCATAACACCATTGGTAGGGAACCCAGGAATGTAGGGTTCCACATGGAACATCTTATATAAAATGGAATCATTATTATGGAAATCAAATTTATATAGCCATGGGCACATTTCCCGTGTAAATATTGTTCCAAATTCCATGGGAAATTTTTGTGACCAATGGTATAGTAGTGAAAATACTCGATACTATATCCATGATCCATTACCTTGGTAATATATCTATGGTATATTTCTATGTATCAATCAGTTTCAAGAATCATACCCATTACTATAGGATATAAATATAAGAATGTCCCATGAGTGTTGTCTTTTTATCTGTTGGGGTTAGTTTTTAGTGGTTTTCATCATGAGATATAGGGTATATCACACTGTGATTTCTATATTGGGGGTGAATTATGGCACAATTTATCCTATTTCACCATGATACTAGGTTTATTCATGTATAAATATAAATTTGGTATCCATATAAATTTTATTCATATTTATTCAACTATTTTTGATCCAAAATAAATCAAGGTGTAACCCTGGACATATTTGAGCATCCCATTGTGGATATTTCCCTTCTTCTTTAGGGTATTGATCTCCTTAGGATCTAAGGTGATTACCTCTACAAATTTTAATTCTCTCTTGTTTTTACTTCCCAAGGAGTCTATAGAAGCAATGTTGGTTGGTTTGGGTCATGTTTTTTGATTGATTTATGGATTTTTTTTTCTATAAGTTTTTGATATTTTCCTCATGTGTCTATGGAATTATGATCATATTCCTCTCCTTGATATGACATTATGATATTTAAATCTTCAATCCTGGTAGAAGAATCAAGGATTCTACTTTATTATTGATGTTAAACTGTGGAATTAGCATGCCATTATTTTAATTGGGAAGATGTTCAGAAATAAACTAAAAACATGATGAGTGAAACTAAATTAATTAAAGGGGAAAGGATGATTCACTTGTGTTTTTTTAGTTCCATGTTATTTTCTAGGTGTTGATACATGTAAATTTATTTTTTCTTCTACATATTTTTTACTGTTGATATACTATATTCACATTCCATAATTCAATATTCACTAAAAAATTATAATAAAATGATAGAATAAAAATTTGGAATTTTCAAGGCTAATTGATTATGATTGATATACTGAATTAATATGAATGTATGTGGAAAATAAGAATTTATTAATGTTGTTTGTGATGGAAATTATATTATTTATGTTTTTATATATTTTCTTATGTTGTGGTATAGGTTGTGGATTGTGGAAGTTAATAATGGAGATGTTATTCTAGAATTATCGGAGTAGATGAGGTTTGGTTGTTGAAATGGTGTGGTCGATATGAAATTTTTGTTTTTTATGAATAAAAAAGGCTTGATTTATAGAATTATATGTGATTTATGGGTTTTGGTAGTATGGTGATTAATGTGGAATTTTGAGGACATTTTATGGTCTTATATTTCTACCTAGTGGCTTGAACATGGATAAATCTAATCAAATGGGTAATGAATATGAAATTAATAATTTTTGGGATTCGTGATAAATAAAAATTGTTGGGATAAAAGCTAAAGGATGGAATGAATGTGGTAAATAATTATTGATTGGGTTGATATTAAATATTGATAAAGTAATGTAATGTGGTTGGTAAAATGTTACATTCATACATACTAAATGATGTGATAAAAATGGAAGTCATTTGATGTATTATGGCTAATTAATGTAGTTGAGTATGGTCGTTAAATAGTTATTGTAGTGGATGTTGTTTTGTGGTGGCCAGGTTGATGTGGTAACTATAATATTGTTATGTGTTGTGACCTTACCACTAGGTTAAGCTTGTGTATGGATACTATACTAATTATATTTTCTTGTTATTTCATACACACAAATACCCTAGTATGGTAACCCTATTGAAACCCACATTTTTTTGGTTCTATGTGTCTTGCAAAATATATAGGTTTCATAGGGAATTAATGGTTGACTATTTCCACTTATATACTCTCTATACCAAACGTACTATATACTGTAATGGCTTGAGGTTACATAACATTGGTTGTGATGGATTGAGGATAGATAACCTATGATATAATATTGATGATAATGGTATATTATTGGGGAAATTCATGATAGGGGGAGGTCATAATGTGGATGTCCTACACAGTTAAATCACAATATTATTATGGTATATATATCATTATGTGGTCATGCAATGTGAAGTTATGATTATGGTGTGGATATGGATGTGATGTAGTTATGTTATGTGGTTTCTTGTCTTTGTGGATATGTGGTTATATGGATGTTTAAGGGATGTGGTCACCAAGACATCTATCATTAAGTTGATAAGGCAACTATATCTATGGGTAAGTGGTAGTGGAGATACATTATAGAATATTGTTTAACATCATGTTATTATATTTGGTTTTTTAATTTATTGAGTAATCCTTTGTGGTGATCAGTGTTAGTAGACCTTGTGTAGGTGCAACACCACGTTACCTTCCTTTGAATTGGTTATATATTTTTTATGGTTTACATTTTTGTTTTGGAGAATTTAAAGCTTCTTAGGAATGGAGGGACTTTATAAAGAAAAATAGCCACAATTTTGGGGATGTAAGTTTTTTTTCAATTAATGGAGTCTCGGTATAAATGTGTAAATAGATTTAGGAGATTATCTTGGGGACTAGCGAGACATAAATTTTTTGGATATTTGTTTGTAGAAAACTAGGTGGAGCACTACATGCTGGAAAAATTCACATAGAGAATAGTTAACATGATGTGAATCTCTTATAGTATTGATTCCATGAGCCCTGTGTGGGGGGTGAAAAGTTATAGGTATTGAAACTAGTACATGAAATCATTACATTGATCAAGTTTAAATATAATACAAGGAAATTAAATTTTTGATTTATCTTTAATTCATCAGATCTAACATTATGAAAGGAATTGATGACATAAATTTATCTAATGTAGTGATTTTATAGGTAGCGCATGCCTGACTCTTTATTCATTCAGTGTGCATGATTTAATCTCAAACTCAATGGTGATTTTGGGTCATCTCCCTACTTTGGGATCACTCCATTTGATGTTTTATTCTACTGTTGGTTGCACCAAAGATCCATATTCCTTATCAAGATGTGGTCTTTAAATGCCAATATATGATTTTTTATATCCATTGTCGATGAAAAATAGGTTTCCATAATTCATGATGTATTTGTATCTATTATAGTGTTTATAATTCATGATTTTCTATATGTTCTCATTGAAATCTATTTTCATCGATGAAAAAGGATTTTATTAAATGTGATAATGGATTTATGAATTTTTTCATCAAACATAGAACATTGGGAACTTTGGGTGCATTATGAAATTAACCTTGGTGGCTCTAGTGTGTGTGGAACCAATTGGGGTTACTTTTATTAAATAAAAAAATAATGGAAGGAATAAATATTAGTTAGAACCAAATTATTCATGGTATAAGATTATTTTATGATTAGAACATATCCCTAGGCGCTAGAGCGTTAATGGTGTACTTTTTTATTCTATAAATGGTTTATCACATGATGGTTTATTTCATGGATATTTTATATATATTTAATTTAACTATTTTCTTCTATGCCTAACATATTCCTGGACTGGTGAATATGGTATGCAATTAGAGAAAATAAAGGGAATATTTTCAAATTGTTTTATTTGTGAGAATTATTTGAAAAATGGATTTTTTTTAATTATAAAAATTATACATTATTTATATTAGAAATACTATAGATTCTTTAACAGTATCCTACTAGGATATATGTTTACAACCTAATTTTCTATTTGGGTGGTTGTAGAAATTTTCTAGGAATCAAGGAAATAGAAGGGAATCATGTGGCATGTCAGGTCATCTTGTTATCTTTTTCATTCGTAATGATATGGTGTGGAGGTGATAGTTTGTCACATGGATACTTGTTGGTCATGTATTTTTAAATTATTCTTGTTTACCCAATTTTTCGTGGTTTTTATAGATATTTTTTTATCTATTTATTACAAATATTAATATGATATTATGTATTTTTTTTAAGACTTGTTTTCATTACCATGGTTTTACCTCACCATGTGGTTGCCCATATTTGGTGACTTGTCTAGTTGACCTAGGTTTGTTCATTAGAAATTGGTATAAAAGATAATGCTCAGCCTTATGTTTGTTAGAACATATTGAGTTTGGTTATGTGTCTTGCATTTATAGTAGTTATGAACAACATAATTGATGTCTTATGTTTGAGAGGGTCCTTGCCATCTCACTACCATAAATGAATCCGAGTTACCATGGGTGGGTGTAAAATTTTTAACAGTTTTGAGACTAGGTGTTTGAGGCTATCAGAAGGAATTTTATGGGATGTTTATTTAACATAACCTATCCCTCCTTAATGAATCGTCAATAATTTGTATAATTTATAATTATTTATAATGATTATCAGTTTAATGAATTGATATTGATAGTTGATGTTGGTCCTACGATTTTGGAATACGGCTGTGATTGGTTAGTTTTAGTATTATGATTGTTAGAAAATTCTTCCAAGAAGAGATTTTCAAAATCTGATTTAGGAAGATATAAGATAGGTTCCACAAGAAAATACCCTTGAGTAACCTTCTTTTTTAATGTTTTAATCCACACTTTTTAGACTCTAGGTCAAATAGGTTTTGGGAACCCAAGATGATTGGTGGATCTTGTATTGGAATTTACGAAGAAACATCCACCTACCTTCCATGGTGACAAAGTACAATAGAAATATGTAGAATGGACTGAGTAGATTTATAGGATCTTCACCTTTCATAAGAATACTAAGGACACAATGGTTGGTTTTTCCCTATATATTATTGAAAGACTATGAAGTAGATTGTATGAATAACTTGTGAAATATAAGATGAATGAGATCTATCCTAGGTTTCTTTCAATAAATTATTCAACCAACAGTTTTTCTTAAGAAATTACATTGGGAAAGTACCCAACTGTTTTTGATCATATAATAGGGAAAGCATATAATTTTAGATTATTCTACCTTTTTTCTGAGTAGGTGCACTTGAAATTAGAGCTATTATCCAATGATTACATGATGGCTTAGAGGTTTGAGTTGGGGTTCAAGGATAATATTTGTTTTATGATAATTCTCATGTTCCTTCAAAACATTATGGAGGTAGCTAATAAGGTATCTTTTTAAGAGGATGACATTGTTGAAAAAACTGGTTTGGGAGGATCTTTTGTAAGTACTGTATCCAGCTAGGTGGTATCTTCTGTCTAGAAAAGAAAGAAGAAAAGTAGCTAGTTTTCATTATAAGAAATTGTTAGGGCTTTATCAAGACAAAAATTGCTTTTTTTATTTTAGTGTGGTTGGTCTAGTCATATAAAGCCTAATTTTATGGCATCTCCCAAGAAATTATATCATTGTTGACAATATGGTCATCTAAAATGTTTTTGTGATAGGATGTCCCAAGGTAGTATTACTGCATCGACATTCCCCAATGGTTTACAGGTTATTTTAGATACTTCCTAGGGTGGAAGATCTTATCATCTAGATTAGTGGATGTTAATGTGGCAATAAAAGGTTAAGTAGGAGATGAAACATATGTATTTAAGTAGTGGAGTATGCAACATAGGAATATTAAGTATATCTAGCCATAGATAGATATATGAAAATTATTTCCTCATTGATGGTGAAAAATTTTTTAATACAGATTATACACATTATTTTATATCATTAAATATATGTGACAGGTTGGAATTTAATTCATAAAATATTCATATATTTTTTTTAATCTTTCCACACATTTGATAAATTGGTCAAAAAAAGGATTCAAGTATCCTAGATTTCAGGTGGTGATAGCTGATTTTGAGGTGGTGTGGGAGTTCTGGGTTCTTAATCATGGAATCTTTGAATTAATTATCAATATAAATTAGATGATTTGTTTAAAATTCCAAATAGAATATTATAGCCAATGATTTTAGTTCTTATGTCCCAATGGGGTTATTCATGTTTTTCAAGGGGAGTGGGACTCAATATTGGGAATGGAAGGGACTATGATTTCTTATTTTTGGATGATATCATGCCAATTTTCAGAGATGTTTCTTGATCTATTTAAAATATTTTTGGGATGTGAGATACATTTAGTGCTATGAGTAATCCATGAGGTTTTTCAAAAATATTTCTCTAGTTATCCACCCAAGAGAGATTATGACTTTTCCATATATGTTCTGCCTGGTATGATGCACATTTCTATGCCATATTACAATATGGAACCTACTAAGTTGTTATAAATTAAATTACTACTTTCTGATCCTCATGCTAAGGGATTTATATATCCTTTTATGTAATCATTGGATTCTCTTGTCCTATCTAATAAAAATTTGAATAGAATCCTTATAATTTTTTTGGATATCATAATTTAAATTAGTTGAATATCAAGAAAAAATATCCCTATCCTTTGATTGATTATATTTTTATCATATTAGAGGGGATCATTGGTTTTCAAATATTTAACAATTTTTAGGGTACCAAATTTTGAGAGTCTGAGAGGAGGATATAACTAAGACATAATTTAGGAGATAATATTTCTTATTTTGTTATTCTGGTTATTCCAATTGGGCTAACTGACACTCATATTATTTTTAGGGATTTTGTGAACATGATCATTCATTAGTTCTTGGACTCTTATCTTGTGGTGTTCATGGATGATAATTTGGTGTACTTAAATTCATAAGAGGAGTGCATGGACCTTTTGGATATCATCCTTTGAATTTTGAGGGAACATTATCAGTATGGTAAAAATTTAGAATATGAGTATTGGATTAAATAAGTAATGTTTCTAAAAAACATTATATTTGAGAGGGGTATCTTAGTGGATCCTTAAAAGGTGAAGGTATTTATGTTTAGGGAGTTACCAAGAAATGTGTTTGAGATCCTAATATTCTTGGGGTTGTATAGTTATTACTGGCGGGTTGTTTAGGGCTTCTATAAAATTTTATCCCTAGTGAAAACATTATCTTTTAAGGGTGTGAAGTTTGAGTGGAATGAAAAGTGTTAGATATATTTTGAGGAAATGATGGTGAGATTTATTTCAACTCCAATTTTGATTCTTCAAGAACTAGTTTTGGGCTATGATGTTTTCTGTAATTCTTCTAATAGGTTTTTGGATTGCGTGTTGATGTAGTCGAGGTAGGTGGTATCCTACAACTATACTTAGTTATTCCATCATGAGAAGAACTTCGGTACCAAAAAACATGAGTTCATAGTGGCTATGAAGGCACTCAAAATGTGGTTTCACAACTTCTTTGGGGAATGGATTATTGAATATTATGATCATTAAAGTCTAAGGTATATTTTCACTCAAAGAGATCTAAAATTATAATATACATGCTTGGTGGAGTATTCCAATTTTTTTTATTTTGATATTTCTTATACTTTTGGAAATGGAATGTGGTTGTTGATGGACTGAGTAGGAAATTACTAACCAAACAATGAATGAATAAGTGGAAGAGTGGTATTTGACAATGTTATCCTATTAATTGAAAAATATAGTGGGTGGGTGTGTTTGGATTTGATATAGGTTGACTCGTCATTTTATGAGTGAGTTTGGATCAAGAAGATGTATGGACCTATGTGACATAGATTTGGTAAAATCCTTTATGGATGGCAGACTTTAGGTTAGTGGTATTGGTCTCCTAGTGTCTCATTATGTTTTCGAAATAGGTTGGTTGTTCTTTTTCATTGAGGCATGAGTTTCTAGAAATTTTATACTATTATTCATGGTATATCCACCAAAGTTAAATCTACATGTATCACGATTTGAGAAGATGATATTGACGGTCAAGGAAAGGATGGTTGATTGTGGAATTTTTATCATGGTGTCTTACTTGTCAAGGAATTAAGGCGGAACACTTGGGACCTGATGGTTTATTATATTCGTCACCCAATTCATTAAGGGAATGTGATGAGATTTCTATGGATTTTTTTATACTTTATTATAGAATTATAGTGAGAAGAATTTCATTTGGGTGATCATTTATCAACTCACAAAATCAACACATTTACTACCTATCAAGGAGGCAAAAAGGTGGAACAACTTTGGAACTTGTATGTCCAAGATATTGTGAGACTTCATGGGGTTACCACTATGGTTATTTTTGATAAGGACCTGTGGTTCAAATCTGAGTTATGGAAATATTTATAGGAGGCCGTGAATTTCTAGTTGAAATTGATCACAACATATCATCCACAGATGAATGGACACATACATAGAGATAACCAGGATATGGAAGATATACTTCATGCTCATGTTCTTAATTTTTGTTGTTCCTGGGAAAATAATTTTCCTTTATTCTTGTCTTCCTATTGAAATTATTGTCTTTATTCGATCAAAATGGCACCCTTTGAGTGTTTTTATGTGTGGCCATGTAGATGTCCCTTATGTTATGTAGATATAGGATTACGGTCCTTGGTTTGGTCATGTATTATTCACGAGACAACATATTGGGAGTAGTTGTTCCATAAGAGATCGATCATAAAATAGATCAAAAATCATATAAGGACCATCATCACTGGCCGCTGGAGTTTGAGGTTGGTGATCAAGTATTTAATAGAGTTTCACCTCACATGATATGTTGTAAATTGGGAATGGTGTCCTATCATTTGTACTTACCATATCATTTGACTTCCATTCATGATGTGTTTCATGTTTCCCTACTGAGTAGGTAATGACCAGATCCTTCCCTTGTGAATGAATGAGAGGATTTCAATCTTGAGCCCAATATCACTAAAGTTGATAAACCAGTTCACATTATGGATCACTGAGAGAAGGTTTTTCAAGGTAAAATGATTCCATTAGTTGGTGAAATATGGAAATATAGGTGGGATAACCATGAGATGTGGGGTAATGCAATTTTATTAGTGGTCTTAATTTTTTCTCATGTCCATGATCTTGAGGATTTTTTGGGATATAAATCATTTATGGTGTGGATATTTCAATACTCATTTACATTTTTTAATATATGTCTTTTCTTTTTTATGGTTTCCATTATTATTTGGATGCATTCTATGATTCTTGGGAATTTTGAGCCTTTTTAGGTGAAAATGACCTAAAGTATAGGGATATAAGATTATTTGAAATAATGATTTCCATGTATAAATGTTCAAATGGATTTAGGAGGTACTTCATGGGACTGGAGAGCCTTAACATTGGTTAAAAGGTTTCCTGTAGTGGACCATGTGGAACACTTCATTTGGGATAATTATCATTGTGAATGGGATTCATGATGTGAATCTATTATAATAAAGATGTTGTGAGTCCTATACAGGGCATGAAAATTCATAGGCCATGAAACCATTACACAAAATTCAATACATCGATCAAGGTTAAATTTAATCCAAGAAAACATCCTTTTCAGCATATCTTTAATTCATAGGATGTCATAAGTTGAACTGAATTCAAAACATGAATTTCCTGTGTACAATGGTTTTAAATGTACTAAATATCTAAATGTTTATTCTTTTGATGTGAAATGTCTCCTCTCAATCCCAATAAAAATTGTGGGTGATTTCAGGTCTCCTCCCTGCTCTTGGATTTCTCCATTCAGTGTTTTATTATTATAGTGGTTTCATTTCAATTCCATTTTCCTTATCATTCCATTCCATTTTAATGTCGATCCATGGTTTGTTTGATCTCTTTTGATAAAGGTAGATATATTTCCATCATTCTTGGGGTTGGTGTATCTATGAAAGTGCCTTCAATTCATGAATTTCTATATGTTATCATAGGAATGGATTTTATTTGGTGAAAAGGGTTATATTAAATGTGATCTTGGATTTTATAAATTTTTCTAAACAAACATGGAATATTGTGAACCTTAGGTGCATCAGGAAATAGACACAGATGACTCTAGAGTGTGTAGACCCACTAGGGATTACTTTTGTTTTATCAATAGACTATAGAAGTACTTGATATCAGTTGGATCCCACACAGCTCGAGTTTCGTATTATATTATATCTAGAATGTTTTCCAATAGGATATGGCCCAAATGGTGTTTTTTTCTTTTATACCCAATTCATCATATCATGGTTTATTTCATGAATATTGGATCACATGATTCATTGATTTTCTTTTATTTTATACCTGATATATTATAGGACTTGTCAATATGGTATGAACTTATAGAAAACAAATAGAATGTCTAAAAAATGTTTTATTTATGAAAAATATTTATAATTTGGATTTTGTAATAAATAACGAACTTTTGCATTCTTGATAAGATAACTGATCTAGATTATTTAATGGTATCGTATTGGGTCATTTTCTTACAAAATACTTTTTCCCATTAGGATGTTTTAGAAAAAAAAATTAGGTATCAATGAATGGGATGGTAATAATGTATCATGCTACGTTATGTTGTCATCTCTTTCCTTCATAGAAGGATTTTATGGAGGTTATAGTTGGTTGCATGGAGATTTTTTGTTCTTTTATTTTCATAATTTTTTGGTTTAGGCTATTTGGATTGGGTTGTATAGATCATGTTGTTTCTCTGTATTATGTATTATACTATGGTTGTATGTATTTTAATTTAATATTCAAGAATTTTTTTCATTATCATTGTTTTACATCACCATATGGAGGACCACCCTGGATGACTTTCCTAGTTTACCAAGGATGGTTTGTTACTATAGGAATGAGTTTGTTCAGCTTTTTAATCATCAAGGCATTGGTATGATTGTTATTAATTTTCGAGATATGTTTTAGGGATTATCATATTGATTATAATTTTTTCCTCTCTTCTATAAATATAAATATTTTTTCAAGTTTTCATAAGAGATTTGTTGATCAAGTTAAATCATACTCGCCTGAGGAGGTTGTGGCTAGTTTTTGTGATTCACTATCAGAGGAGTTACATATTTTTAGGTTTTATCCACTATGAAATTACATGAATTTGTAGGAAATTATTACTTTTTTACATGTAATGGATTTAATTGGTGATTTTATTTATATTTTCATAGGATCATGAGGGTCATTACTTCCGTTTATGCATTGTTATACCATTAGTGGTGGTTTCCTGCCCATGAATTGTTAGAGGTGGAATTTAGGGGTCATTATTTTATTCGCTACTAGTCTAGAATGACTTTCACGAGGGACAAAGGCATGAAAGAGTGACATCATAGAAATTTTAGTGAATTATGATGTATATTATAGTTAGGACCTAGTAAATGTATAATGGGTTTGGTAGGTAAAAAATATTGATCGAACTTCACATGTGATATAGTAGGAGAAAATTTATAGGACATTGTAATTTAGGTCCACATGTGATATTATACAAGGAGATAAATCATTCCAAACATACTATGAAATATACTGTTGATTATAGGGTGGATATCTAGCAGTGGTATATGCATCATTATGTTTATTCTGGTATTTGTTTTTGGGAGATTTTGATAAATAAAATGAATTTAATACAGTAATATATATTAAGATTCTATATTTATATTCTTAGAAGTTACCTTGTTTAGTATTATAAAGATATATATAGGTAATTTTAAATTCGTGTATTAGGTTATAGAGGTGAAACAAAATACTCTAGTTTTCCTTATTAGAGTTGGTTTATATTAGGAGGATAACTCTGAAAGGAAGATATTACATGAGTGTCAACATTAGAATTTGGTGGTGTATAGGGGAAGTATATTTGATAAAGAGATATATAACTAGTGGGAGGTGCTATAGATTTCCCTCATTCTAATCTATGTTAATAAGGATGATTGTATTCTGTTGGTGTTAATTTAGATAAGATTAGTTGTTCATTAACAATGGATTTTGTTACACAAGGGTTGAATATATTTGAAATTTACGAGGAAGATTTTTTAGATTTAGTAATGTTAAGGGTTTATTTCATCAATGATGATGGTGATGAAGTGACATAAGTTTCTTATCCTCGATTAGGGTACCTTAATTATGTAATAGATTTAGAGTTTGTTTAAGGGAGTAATTTATTATTCTTTTGATCTTCTTCCTAAAAGGGTGTCCATGAATTAACAATATGATGAGATTTTGTGTTATTTAATCCTCTATATTCTCACCTCTCTCACCATCATGACATATCATTAGGTGTTGGATAAGATCAAGGTGATTGGGTAGATGAATTAAAGAATTAAATCACAATGGGCTGGGTGTCATCAGAATAAAATAAGGTGTAGATTGTGGATGAAGGCTTTATAATTTTGGGTCAATCAAGGTTTTTATTGACATAGATTATATATTTTAATTAATATTTCTAATTGTATAGAGATATTAGTTCCCATAGCTTTATCAAGGTAAACATTTCAATGTTATTTTCTTATGGATATCATGAACAATGTATGTTCTACTGAACAACTATTCTTAGTGGCCAACATAAGGTAGGTGGTTTACTTTTGGTGTAGACACAATATGAGCATCCCCTAAGGCCTTATAAATAGAATGGTCTATTGGGATTAGATCTTCCAATAAGAGTTGTATAAGGATTAGGATATCACCATTATGTCCGTAGACCTCTATGACAGAGGACTGAGCATGGTCATGGAGTTAGTCACCGATATGTTTAATGAAGAAGTGGTGCATAACATGGTCAGCTTCACGCCATTTAATAACTAGAACCAGGCATTCCAAAGACTGTTTGAGGTTCTATATAAATATGTTTTACCTTTTTATACATAATATTTAAAGATTCATATTCTTTTATTACACTCTCCTTGTTTTTAATCATTGGGAATTAGGGTGGGGATGATTATATTTACCATGGAATTGACTATTGCAACATGAGTTTACTCAAGTTTTATAGATGTGTGTCAAGGTTGTGATCTGAGGATGGTGTAACATTAGTTGATGAGGGATTTCATTTTTCTTATTGATTAAATATTATGACGTCATTATTAGCATCAATATTTTGTACACTATGCATAAATTAATTGATTTCTTCTAAAGAAGAGTTTTTTCATTGATGTGGAATGACATCATGTAGGCTTCATCAGTGATCAAGACCATTATATGTGTCATAGGCATTCCAATCCACTTTTGACTCAGCTGGTGGTGATTTTATTGAGTTTTATAGAAGTGTAAGTGGAAGTATTTTTGAGAGATGTAGAGTAGTTTCTTAATATTCTCCTTCAATAGGTCATGATTCCAACCCACAATGTGATATCTAGTTTGGGATATAGTTTCATCCAAATTACACTTTAATATTGATGTATCCTTTTGGATAGAAACTTATGAATTATGAGTGATAAGGATTAGAAATGATGATTTATTGAAAACGAGTTTTATCTAGATCAGTTTTTTATCTTGTGGTTATCTAGTGTTATTCATAATGAAGTTGAATGATAGTCCAAGGTTTTATATAGAATACTAATAGTTGAACTAGGTGATAATGAATAATTATTACCCTCTCTTGAGAATAAATTAATTGGTTGATTACATGAGAGGATCTAACTAGTTTTAAAAGATGATCTTCATTATGGATATCATTAGATAAAGGTGAAATTTGAAAAAATATTGCTAAGTACTTTTATGTGTCCTTGTGGACACTTTTATTTCATGATTATATTGTTTAGTGTCAAAAAAACTGGGATATTCTCATGGTACTAATGTTCTCTATAGTTAATGAGAGCCTAAATCAATTCCTGATCATATTCCTTGATCAAATAATTTTATTCTCAAGGTAGAAGGAGGATAATGTTTATAATTTAAGGATCATGTTATAGGTATTTGACTACCATCATCCCTTTGGTCTCTTGTCCCAGTATTTGTTTTAGACATCGGAGGGGAATTTTATTGGCCATATTTTTTCATAGAAATGGGTAGTGGTGGATCCTTCAATTATTGAAACTATTGTTTCTTTGGTAACACCCGATAATTTTGTATTGTTTTATAGGGTCATTATACTTTAATTCTATTATCACAGGTTCATTTTTGATTTTTCTCATATTTTTGAGCATTTGATGGATTTTTATTGAGAACCGAATATGTTTATATGGATTGTTTTGTGTTAGGACGATTTTGACTACCTGAAGGGAAAGTTTATTAGTGATCATTCCCTAAGGATGTATACTACACATATTGTCTTAGTTTGGGATGTGTATTGATGTAATTAATGGGGGTGATCTTAAATGGACCTTAGAAGATATTCAGTCAAGTGCATAACTATGCCGCCCATGATCTTGAGTTAATATAGGCGGGGTTTATTCTATGAATATGGAAACATTACCTCACCATTAATGATTTTTGGTCCTTTAAAATCACCAGATCACGAGGTATATCAACTATTAATGATATTTTAGTTTGTGTTAGGAGTGATGTACAAAATTATTAAGGGACTAGGACTTTGATATCTCTTAAGAACCAAGGAAGGGGAATGTAGTTCCAGATGCAAGTGTGGGAAGTCACTACGTGATGACTTTTATGAATGTAGAGATGTATGGAGAGTGATAGAGAAGATTAAAAAAATGCATCATTATATGAAGGAGAATGGTAGTGGAGATTGTATATACTAGTTAAAAGTAAAATATTAATTTTTTTACAGTAGGTGGATAAGTCTCTATGGGGTGATTCATAGGTAAAGGTGTTGTGAGATCATGTTTTCCATAGAGATTCTCCTATGGGGTTGTTTAAGGATGATCGATATTTGGAATTATTTTATAGGAAATTTTTCACCTCATTAGTGATGCATGATGTGGTACATTTTTAATTAAAAAAATAACCTATAGTAGTATATCTTGGTGTTTCTATGATATATCATTCCCTGAAGAGTTAGTTTTAGTGGTCAAGGATAAAACTGCTAATGGTAGATTTTTTGTTATATCACTTAGACTTATAGATGGTGAAGGTATAGGATCATGTTACTAGAGGTTTACTTTAGCCATTATAGGAACTTTAATTGATGTGGGAGGATATCTTGAATGATTTAGTCACATATTTTCCTTGATTTGAGGGTGGATGTGATGTTATTTCAGTGATCATAGATATATTGATGAGTTTTTCTCATTTTTAGTGATTATAGAGTTGAGTGTTGTGGATAATTATTTAGGTGATACATAGATAATATATTAAAGCTTCAAGGAATTGTATTATCTCTTATTGTTATCCAAATTTTACCTCTAGATTTTTTAGATATGTTCAGTTCTTTTTATGACTTCGATACAACTCATCACTGAATTCCATACTTAGATTGGTGGGCACACCCAGTTGATGATTTTGATACCAGAGTACATTCTTTAATAATGAATTGAAGATTTTTTTGGTTGTTAGATGAATCATTTTTCATTAATCAAGATTTTATATAATAATATTTACTGGTCTTCCATCACTACATATCTAATCATGAAATTACATTGGTTGAATTATAGATATCTATAGTACTCGAGTGAGATAGAGAGTTGTTAGTCCTTAGACCATATGTGGTATAGGGCATGACCAATAAGTTAAATGTTACTCATGAGTGACCGAATCTAGATAACGATCACTGAATGTCTTATTAGGATCAATGGACACGCTCTCAAGATTTTTATGTTGATGATCATGTGCTTTTGAATGTTTCTTAATATCATGGGTATTAGTGGTTTGGTTAAGGGATTTAGTTTTATCAATGACTTAGTGCAGATTTTAAGGTGTTTGAGCACATTGGTGAGGTTGTGTATCAATTTTCACTTCCCATATAACTGGATTAGATACAAAATCTATTCAATGTCTGATATATTCATTGGAATATTCATGATGAATCCCATGTTATTTATTGGGGTGAGATGGATATTGAGGATGATGTGAATCTCATTGACTTCCCAATTGAGATTTGGGATCATCTAGATAAGTTTTTTCTTGGTAATTCTATTCCCTTTGTTTGAATCTCGTTGATGCTTGGTGTCTTAGGTGAGTGTAAATGGGAATATGATTCATAAGTGAACACCCAGTATCAAAAACAATTTTCAACCTTATTCAGTCTTGAAATTGATACTATTGATTTTATTATTTGTCCCTATGTTGTGTTAGGTTTTGATACTTGTGTCATTCCCTATGGAGATGTATCTGTTGGATATTTTATGGATTCATTGTAAAAATTTTATTTCATGTAAGATTTTGATAATCAAGGATGATGATTATTTGATAGGTATCTAATGTAGCTTTATAGAATTTTTTAAATACTTAAATTTCATATTTTTAGATTTATAATTTTTAGAAGAATAATAAATGTAATAAAATGGGGTTAGTATTAGAAGTTTATTTGGAGGGATGCATTGTGGTGTTACCTGAAGTGTTGCTTCATGCATAGTTGGCTAGAAGAGAGTGTTTTGTGGGAATATGGGGAGTTGTTCTATGAGGAGTTGGGATAAGAAGTGGTTTTTATAATAAATCACGGGGGGTAAGATGTGATATCTAATTGTCTCTATATATCAGATTGGAATTCTAGTTGTGGTGTGATGGATATTGGCCAGTAATGACAGTATGTTGGTTATTTATAGATAGAGGGACATTGGATTAATCGAATGTGATGTCAATTTGGATAATCATACATAAGGGGGTATTGTGGTGTGTCTCTTTCCATTATTCGATTTATTTTTTAGAGGTATATTTTTATTATTATTATATTTCGGAATTATTTAACCATGGTGATGGTAGACGTGTTGTTATTTTATTATTCGAGGTATATCATGTTAAGGTGTGGATACAGAAATTGCATTATAATTAATGGGTCTTCATGTGTTTTAGTGTGTCCCTTAGTATCATATCATGACATTAATTAATAATATAGGTTTTAAACATGATTATTTATGTATATATGGGATATATCACACCATAATTTCAAAATCAGGTGTGCATTTAAGCATTATTAGTCATATCATGTTGTGATTTTTGGGTTTTATTGTTAAATGATATATTTTGGAAATTATTTTCATTATTTAATATTTCTGTGAATAGATTAAAACCCCCAGATATTAGTGCTATGTCCTTGGATATATTTAAGCATACATTGGTTGTAATAATTTATTAAGATTAAAAGATCAATCTCCTTAAAATCCAAGGTGATTCACTATCCTCTGATTTTTTATTATCTCATGATGTTCCATAATTGGGTTTCTATGAAAGGGTGATGGTTGGTTTTGATGATGTAGTATTGAGTGATTGATGGGGGTTGATGTGATATAGGGGGTTTAAGTTTCCTCATGTGTTATGGGCCTTGTGATCATATTTCACTTCATGATCTTTCTTTTCAATCCTCAAAGCTTCTGTTGAGGTACTGGATTCACTAATTATCCTTTATTATCCTTTCATAATCTCAGAATTAGTATGAAATTGTTATCATTGGGTGGATGGTTTTAATTAACCTAAATAAGATAATAAACCTTACTAAATTGATTCAATGGAAAAGTGTGACTCACATTAATTTTATGTGATTTCGTATTATTTTTTTAAGTGTTGATACATCTCAGTTTTTTCATGCTATCATTGAGAGATTGTACACTATTGTCTGCATGTTAGAATCACATTAAAAAAATTTCTCGACAATAAAAATTTATAATAAACTTGTAGAATCAAAATCAATAATTTTTAAGGTTGAAAAATTATTCTTATGATTATGAATTAATATGAATGTATGAAAAAAGAAGATTTTATTGATGTTTTTTGTAGTAGGAATTATGTTTTTGTTTCCATATTCTATGTTTTTCTATATTTTGGTCATTTTTTTATATTATGTTCATAAATAAAGGGGTTGATATTTTGGTACAATTGTAGTAGTGTAGGATCAGTTTATGTGATTGTGTTTTGGTGATGGAATCACTGGTTAATGTGGTAAAAAGGGAAGGGATTTTGGTTTTTATGGTGATTATTGGATTTCTTGTAATTTTTTGGTTGATATATAATTGAGAAGAGGTTATGTTGTTGGTTTATATTTTCATGGTGTCATGGAACATGGATGGAACTAATGAAACAATAAATGGAATAGATATAAAGAATTCAATGGATTGTTGATAAATTAGATCAATTGGGATGAAAGATAATGGATGAAATGAATGTGGTAAATAATTAATGAATGGTTAATGATATGGTGATTCAAATGGATAAAATGAGAGGGGTGAATCAGTATATCTTAATTTTTACAATTTAATTATTTTAAATAAACCTCTATGGTTGATTGAGACATGAACCTCTAAATTAAAAATATTAGCATCACCTGAGTGAAATGAATGTTAATAAAAAAACAATGCATACACAATTTCTTACATGGTTCGATCATAATGTTAGATCCTACTCCATGTTGAATCCGGTTGTTATCCTAGGTTTTATATTTTACTAAAATATATAATAGAAACCCATAATTTTAGTACATTGATTTTACATCTTAATATATGCACAAAAATTAAATTAAATTTCAATCCTCACTATAATGGTTTAGGTATAATATCTTTTTAAACTTGTAAACATAAGAAACTGGTTTATAAAATATCTACATCAACACCAACTTATTTCTTCACAAATAAAACACTTGACATTTAATACTTAATAACTATAAGAAAAGTGTGAGCTCACATTCACTATAGTGATAAAGATGGGAGATATCATTGATTACATAATCATAAAAATAGAAAAAGTTTAAAATAACATGAACTTAACATTTTAAAACCATACATTGAACATAAAATATTACAATCTTATGTTATGGAATAAATCTTGTTAGTTCTTAACAAATTAATCATAAAGCAAACAATGAACACGCACCGGGAAATCTTAATATAGGTAAAATTCATTGATTTGTGGCATTAAAATAATAATAGAAAATCATTTCCTTAATATCCAAGGATCATTTACATGGAAATAATAGTATAATGGGTTCACTCACAAAACCGTCATAGTAGTAAGGGTTCAATCTCAAGACTATCATAGTGGATATAGTCCCTCAATCAACTAGGCTCACTCCCCATTCCAGTCTGGTTTATCTCATTAGATATTAATATTTACCCAATGAACTTGAGAGAGATATAGGTCCCACCCATTACATAATTAAAATAATGCATATGTGTTCCCCAACATCACAAATAATTCATCATATAATAAACCATTAAAAGAAATGTGTTTCATACACATTTCATCATAACATAATCTATGTAAAAGAAATGCATTTTATAAAAATTTCATCACTTCATTATAAAAAAAATGTGGAAAAGTAATGGGTTTTATGAACATATTGTCATCTTAAAGATAAACCATATAAAAAATGAATAAGGATGGTATCATTGAATAAAATCCCCAGTAATTTATTAGTGAAATAATGGGTTGTTGTCTTTGATTAATATAAATACCATTAAGTGATCATTAACACATTTTTGAGGAAAATTAAATTGCGATTTTAAATAACTTATTATTAAATAACTGAAATATGAAATAATTTTTTTAAATAAAATTTTATAATTGTAAAGTAAATTTCAACAAAAAATTCCTATTGGTGGGAATATATTTTCATGTTGAATATGTTATGAAAACATTCCACCCATATTTTTTCAAAAAATTCACAAAGTACCTCATTTACAAAATGACAACAAGATTCATTTCAAACCATTTTATAAAATCTAAAATGAGGATAAAAATTAAATTATTTTATTATATAAGAATATTATAATCCTTCTATAATAGATTTTTAGAAAACATAGATATAGGAGAAAAATGTTTTTTGACAGAAGAGTAAAATAAAGTTGGTTTTCCTAAAAAACATAGTTTTTGTCTCTTGAAAACATACGGTGATCAAAATGAATGGAAATTATGAATTTTCAATAAATAACTATATTAAAAGTAACATCAGGAGTATCTTTATTAGTAGATCATAATATTTCATCATTGTAGGAATAGTAGAAATTAATCTCGATAGGTATTGAGATTGTAATGTAAAACCCTTACCTAAAGGTCATATTTCTTGGAAATCACTCTTACCTCATATATAATAATTTTAATTTTATTATAATGATATAATATATTCATTTCATAATTATAATATCATATATGATCCATTTATTACATTTCAACACCCCTTTTAAGAATAATTTCTTCTTAAGTACATCATTTTCGGGTGCTAAATGTCTTTTTACAAGGAGTATTCCATCTCAATTGTTTTGTACATGTATATTTATCTTGGATGCATAACCTAAAAATATTAATAATTATGTAGGTATTATATATATTAAATATATAAATATTTATAGTCATACTTAAAATTTAGACATTTAAAAATTTATTACATCGTTCATAGTGATAGTAGACCATATGCATGCATGAACACTATTTTCATTTTATATAGGATAGAAGGAAAGAAAAATAAAAATAAACTAATTTATAAAAGCTAATTATTGTATTGTATATCATATATATTCACAAATGTTTTCCATATTACCATCAAGGTAAAATATAAATGAAAAATGAATCACAACACTTCATGTAGGTGGTAGTCCACACGTATGGACAAATGACATTATTGTTTCCCAAAGGATTGAATGAAAAATAGGTAGATGTGATATTATAATTTCACAAATATAAATATTTCATAAATATAATATATAAATATTAAACCAATAATTATATAAATCCATAAATTATGGTAATGAAAATTGAATTGCATCACAACATTGAGATTTTAATTCGTACATACACCCAGGTGGTATTTTGATTTATAATTTTGTGGAAAAGAGGAAGTATAAGGGTGTTTTAATAATCATAATAATATTTAATAATATTTAGGATATGAAAGATATTATTTTATGATACAGACAATATATTTTTATGAGTTAATGATGATTAGAATAGAAAGTGATCGGTTAAGGCGATTAAAACTCCATTAAAATTACTCATTTGATCTCCTATAAAGGGATCTTATATTGGAATTTTCGTAAGGAAAGAGACTCTCAAATTTCAATCAGGGATGTTTAAAAGATAAATTATTAAATTTATTTTGTTATATAAGATTCAATGTGGTGTAAATAAATTACATAGGATATTCCCTTTCACAATTGAGGTGAGGGCCACTTTTGGATTTTTTCCAAATATCAAATCATAATAAGTTCATTCTCCAGAAAAAATCATCAAAATTAAGAGTTATTAAAATAAAACATAGTGTAAGGCTTTAATCCTATTAACTAACTAAATGTTGACATGTTTTCTTTGTCATTTTAAACCTTATATTTTAGATTTTCCCTTAGTTAACCAATTTCAATTTTAACTACAAGAACAACTTTTTAAATATTAATGGGTTGTATTTATTTTCTTATATGTTGAAAATTGTTTGGTAAATTAAAAATTTAAGGCATTGGAGACCATATAATATGTAACTTTTCTTATTTAAGTGTATTTTTTATTTTTAAATATTTTAGCAAAATATTATTTTCCTAAAATATCATTATTGTCAATTATGACAGTATTCATTTAATTTTACTTAAAATTCATAATGAAATTGTTGGAATTTGGATATCATATTTTTTAAAAAAAAATAACATGTTGCATTCATCTGATACTCATGGAATGCTATATATTACTCAAATTATATCTCTTTAATTTTTTTCAAAATCATATATTTTTTTCATTAATTGAATAAATTTTATTTTGGCATTGTGAAAACATTTAAGGTAATTATATAATTTCTAAAAATTATAAATAAATTAAAATAATTAATGTAATTTTATTATTCAATAAATTAATATTAATATTCATTTATAACAGGTTTTTTTCCATAGGTGAACACATAAAGGATACTTTGAAAAAAGAGAGTGACATTATGTATCTTTATTTGATTTAAATAACATATAAATACATTTCATGGGATAATATCCCTCAAATGACTAAATTTAAATAATAATTTTATAATGGAATAATTAAATCCATACATTATGAATTAAGACAAAAAATTATTTCAATGTCACCTATTTTTAACCTAGATTAAATAAATTTAACCTTTACTTAGGTGATAAATTTTCTCCATAGTTACAATTCATATTTACAAAAAATAAAAGGGGATTATATCCCAAATTTCAGCCTCCTGATTATAAATATATAATTAATAATCATATTATTCAATACCTATAAATTTTAGTAATTAATTATAAATAAATTACGCAAAATTGTTTGAAAACTTTTTTTTGGCAGAAAAAATATTTTTAAACATAATACTGGATTTATTCTAATCTTATTATTAGAAAAAAAAATACTTGAATGTTTTAAAATTATTATCGAGTAAATAATATATATATTTAATCAAAATAATTATCCAATTGTGATTAATTTAATTTATTAATATAAAACTACATTTAATGAAAACAAAAATTTAGAAAAAATCAATTTTATTTCTAGATAATTTTGGATTTATATTATAATAAATTTGATATGAAATGATTAATTTTATAATGGGGTTGGCTATATATGTCTACAAATTTATTTATTTACATCATACAAACTAATAAAATCACTAGGTTGAAATGGAGACATAATATTTTAATAATGTTATGGGGTTTTTTAAACTTGATGTTGCATGTAACACAAGTTATCTAATAAATCAAATTATTTAAAGAAAAATATCTCCTAAAATATTAGTGTGTTACATTATAAAACCTTAAAAATTAATTTCCCCATAAAATTTTTTCACTCAAATACAAATAAATGGGGACACATTTTCCCCATTATATCCTTAGTTTCCCAAGTAGCTTCCTCAAATTGGTGGTTTCTCCCCAAAATATTGACAAGGCAAGTGGTCTTGTTTCGTAGAACTTCTAATGAGTGATCTAGAATCTATAATAGTTGTTATTCATATATCTTGATATAGTCGAATGATTTATAATTTGAGTAGTTATTTTGGATTAAGTATTCAGTTCCTCTAGTGTGATACAAGAAACACATCCTAAACTTGATAGATATTCAGTGGAAGTGTTAATTGATAAGCTACTGTATCAATACGATCAAGAATTTAAAAAGGTCTGATATACCTTCAGATTAGCCTACCATTATTCCCAAATATCATCACCCACTTATATAGAGATATTTATAAGAATAACTTATCATGAACTTCAAACAATATATCCTTCTGATGATTTTCAAAAAAATTGTTTTGTTGGATCTCAGGTGCTCTTATGTACTATTGAATGGAACTAATCATCTTTAACATTTCTTCATCTAGATCATGTTTAGATATATTTATTTATCCAAATTCATTCCAAAACATTTAAATTATGCACTTTTTACCATATAGGTATCTATAAGGATCCCTTTTAATATTGGTGTAGAAGTGATTAGTGTAGGAAAATTCATCCAAAGGAAGGTGTTGATCCCTATCACATTGGAAATCAACAGGGTAGATATTGACATTTCTTATAGAGATTAAATGTCCCTTTAATACAATATATATATATATATATATATAAAGATTATGAGATGTATTAAACTTAACTTGGTATCTATAACCTGCCGATGGATTCTCCAAAACATCATGTTAAACCTAGGATCCAAATTAGCTACAGTTGATAATGGTACAACAGAAATCCTACCAATTTCATAATGTATAACATTGTAAGCATAACAGGAGATAATTTTTATCTAATATTTTTTATGTGTGTTTACTTTATATGATGATCAAATAAAACACACATATCATTATTCCCTTTAAATTTATTAGGGAGGCCAATGAGACAATATATGGTGATGTATTGTAATTTAAAAAATGGTTTGTATAATGGTTGTAACACCCCATTATACATATATCTCCCAACCATATCATTCTAACAAAACATACATAAAGATGAAAACACTTTATTGTCTCTCTTTATTCCATCCCACTATAAATTCACTTTAAAATATTTATACAGATTCATACTTCAATGTTGAATAGATTACAAAGAAATATGAGCCTCCTTTAATAGGTCCATCAAATCTGGTACAGATGGAACACATAAGCTATTCCTAAATCATACCAATCTATCACAATAAAGGATTAACTTAGGAACATATATCACACTCTTTTCTATCTCTATATCTTCATTATTTACCTCTTTAATCATTAGCTGAATAGATGGTTGAACACTCCTTTAATACAGATAAGATTTCTCCCCATTAAAATTTCTCGAAAAAACCTTTTAAAATCCATAATTATGGTATTCTTTTACTTACCATATATAATCTATAATGATACTTTTTTAGTTATAACACCTACCACCTTGTTCACTTTCCCTAGGTGGTAATGTATTGAGAACTCAAAATATATAATCATCTCCAACCATCTTCTTTGGTGGATTTTAATCAATTTTTGAGACAAAATATACTATAAAATTTGGTGATAAAAATATATGTTACACCATTATCCATAGATAAAAGTCTTATATATTATAGATTTAAAAATTACCAAACCTAGTTCTAAATCCTGAGGTGAATAAGTTTTCTCATACACCTTCATTTTTTATCATGAATAAGATATTACTGCATCATTATTCATGAGGAAGAATCCCTGTCCCTTCTTTAATACATAAAATTATATTATAAACCATTCTCTAAAGTAAGGAAGTGTAAGAACATGTGTGATGTATAGACTTATATTTATTTCCTTAAATCGTTCCTCACATCCATCCATCGAATGTAACTTTTCTCACATCTATGTTAACATGCTGAGTATATTTGATAGGTATAAAAAATAATCAGCAATGTTCTTATAATATCAATCAAATCTAATAAATCTAGAAATCTTGGTCACAATGGTTGGTTTGGGTCAATTTTAAATAAATTATATCTCTGAAGGTTCTGTTGATATATCCTCACCTGAGATTATTTGACCCATGAACGAAACTTTATAAATCCAAAATTCACACCTGGTAAATTTTTCCATAAATATTCACCATTATTAGGTACTTAAAAACAAATCAAAAATTATCTCCATGGCATTATATGATGTTTTAATAACCCAGAACATCATCTATAAATACTACAAAAAACTCATCAATGTAATCTATAAATAATCTATCAATTAGACCCATAATGGTAGTAGGAAAATTAGTAAGAACAAAATGCATCACTATGAATTCATATTGTCCATAACTTATATGTAATTTTGTCTTGGGTATATCCACCTTTTTGAAACTCAATTTATTGCATCCAAAACAAAGGTAAACCATTTAAAAGTACAATGATCTGAATGGTTGGTTAAATAGGTCATTAATAAAGGGTATTAGATACTAGTTCTCATGAGAGATTTTGTTATGTTCATTATAATTATTATAGAGTAACATTAATCCACATTTCTTCTTAAAAAATGGAATAGGTTCACCCTAGGGGGATGCATTTGGATGAATGTAACCATTTTCAATATACTCCTTGATTTTCTTCTATAATTATCTCAACTCAATTTGGTCCATTATATATGGAGTCATGGAAATAGTTTTAGCACCAAATATGAGTTCTATTGAAAATTAAACTTTACGATTTAGTGTAAGACTATGAAGCTCTTATAGAAAGACTGAAGTAAAATATTTCACAATAATCATGTGTACAATGTTTCATTTTTTCCCAGCCACCTAAGATAATTGGTCATGTTTAATAGGAGTCAGGAATGATATGAGGGATTGAGTTTTTATTGGCATTTAATGATTTTTTCATCACTATAATATAAAATCGTATATTTTTTAGAATATCAAATATTACATCCCCTCATTGATAATTAATGTGAGATTTATGTAAAGAAATCAAATCTATGCTCAAAATAACATTGGTTTAAAATAGAGGAAGAATGATAATATTTACATGAAACACATTAACATAAACTTCAATCATAGAGGAATCACAAGAATGGGATGTGATCATTGTACCGTTATGGGGTTTTAATAAAAATTCAACATCTAATATTTGTGGTGGTAATATAATACCCTAAGAAAATTCATTAGATATAAAAGAGTTGGATGATCTGGAATCAAATATGTACTTAGTAAATATAGAGTTGATGATATGTGTACCTTTCACCATTTTTGTATCATGCCCCTCATCATAAGTAGCAATCACATGATATTTACCATTTCTTATAAGATTAATTGGTTGTTGAAATCAATCAACATCATTAAAAATAGAATCTAGGAATTGGTTTTCGTAATTCCCATACACATTACATTTAAAACAATACAACATGGGTGGTTCATTATAAGGAGCATTATACCTATTGAAATCATTATATAACTTCATCACATCACTTCAAAATTAATGTTCAAAATAACCTTACCATACACATTTGAAAAATTTACCAGTTCCCTTATGAATATTTCTCCCATGTTTCCACCCACAAATCAAAAATAAAGGAAATATCTTCTTCTTTTTTCTATTTTTATTATAATTTCATTTTAATGTTATTTTTAATTTCATATCAAAACTAGGATTCAGATTGGTAAATCCAATATCCATATCCTCCTTGAGACCAAATCAAACAAGTTATTGATAATTATTGAAGTCTCTTATGGAGGATACAATTTAGAGACTCCATTTTAAGAAACTAATAAATCATTCAACCATACTTTTAGGTTGGATGATAATACTAGAATCATACCATGAATGGATTGCAGAGTTAAAATCATAAGTACCTAAAAATTGATAAGCATTCTATTTTAACTTGATGGAATTATTATTAATTTTTATATAAAGAATACGTGGATGTTTTGTATTAAAAAAATAAGCACTTAAACTCATCCCACACTATAGATTCAAGTTATTATTATTATTTAATGTTTTTGAAAAGGGTGAACCACTGATCTAATTTTCCATACAAATGATAAAAACTAGAATACCATTCTCAAGCTCTAAAAACCAAAGAATAGAAAATAAATTTTAGATGGTATAAATCCATTGATTTGTGACTAATGGATCAATGGACCCACTAAAAGAAGGTCGATATTTCCCCATGAAGGACTTAAAAGAATGATGTTCCCTCTTTTACATGTTTAAAATATTTGACTGATTAAAATCATGATAAATTTGTTTGATAATAATAATATGATATTTTTATTAGATATCCCATAATATTTGGTTGATAATGAGGAGATTCATTTCATTGTCCATATCATTTAAAATTAATTAAATTCCTTCTAGGTCCATCCATTAATTAAATTAAAATGCATAGTGTGATTAACAATAGTCATGGTGGGAAACCATATAATCATGAAAAATAATTTATAGGATATATAAATCATGACATGTTCTTCAATAAAACCATATGTATAACATATTTCATTCATGATCATTAACAAAACATTAGGATTTTATCCTATACATGGACATACCCTAAGGGTTCTTACTACAATTTTCTCATAAAATCTTCAAAAGGTTAACTAAAACCATCATTAATAATAACTATATTGACCCATACATTTCATACATATATATACCATCTTAATAAATGAATATTAATTACATAAAATTTCGTTCCATACAATAATTTTTTAGGTTTAGTATAATTGGAATATTGGAATCATAAAAAAACTAGTTCATAAAATATCTACATAATCCCCAACATGTTTCCTCATTACTAGAACCCCTCTTATACATATCATACTTATGACATTTCTTCTTAATATAGGGAAAAGATACATAAGAAAATGGAGAACACAGATTATCAATAAAGATAAACAAGAGAGATATCCTTGAACACATAACATAACATGAGAATAAGTGTATAAGAGCATGATAAAAATATTTGAAAGACATTCCCTATATATCAATGTTTATAATATTAATTCATGACATAAATCATGGAAGTTCATAAGACATGATTAATAAGGGAATTAAAGAACATGATCCATGAGAGCCTACCATACGTATCAAAAAAGGATTTTTGGAATACACATAATCCTAAAAAACCATTTCCTTATTAGACAAGGATCATTATGAAGCCTATAACAGTGGAATGTGTTCACTCTCCAATCCATCATAGTAGTCAATTTTTACTCCCAAGACTATCATAGTGGACATAGTCCCTTACTAAATTGGGTAAACTCTCCATTCAAGTCCGATTTATCTCATTATATCATAATATTTACCCCATTAATTAAAGACATATATAGGTCCCAGCCATAGAATTATTCCTCACTACAATACAAGTAATATAGAAATTAGAAACTGAATCACATCACTTCGTGGAGGTGGCCGCCCGTACATACGCATGAACGACATTATCGTTTCCCAGTGGATTGGATGGTAAGTAGGTAGTTGTGATATTAAAAATAAGTAACTATAATTATTTAATAAATATAATATATGAAAATTAAACCCATAAATTACCCTTCTATAAAATATGGTGATGAAAAATTAATTATATCGCTATGTGGAGATGGTAAGTCGTATATACATAGGAGCAATACTTTCATTTCTATTTTTATTGGAAAGAGGGTGTATAATAATGTTTTAATAATCAAAATAGAATATAAATATATTTATGATAGATACTTTTTTTATTTTATAATACATACAATGTATTTATAAGAGCTAATGAATAGTAGAAAATAAAGTGATTGATTAAAGTAATTACCAATTATTTGAAATTTCTCCTTTACATCTACTCTAATATGAAATAGGGTTGGAATTTTGGGAAGAACAAAACCTCCAAATTGTGGATAGGGAAGTTTTGAAGAGAAATTATAATATTTTTTCATTCTATAAAACTAAATGTGGTGTAAATAAGTGAGGGAGAAGGCGACCTTTTATAATTGAGGTGGGTGGGACATTTATAATTCTTGACAAGGATAAATTATAATAAATTTATTCTCAATCCAAATGCCTCAAAATTGATAGTTATTCAAACCTGAAGAAGGATATGGTAATAAAACATAGACTTATATAATTTATAAATGTTTCTGTTTAATTTTAATCATTATCAATTTTATCAACACTTAGTTGACCAATTTTAATTTTAACTACGACAACAACTTTTTAAATATTAAAGAGTCAAATTTTTTACTTATTACATAAAAATTATCTCATAAATTGAAATTCTATGAAATTATAAAAACTATAATATCCACCTTCTCTTCTTTTAACATATTTATGATTTGTAAAAAAATTAATAAATTATTTTTTTGATGAAATACAGTTATTGTCAATTTTGACACTATTCATTTAATTTGACATAAAATACTTAAATAAATAGTAGAGATTATAACATAATATTTTAACACAACATTAATATGTCATCTTACCAAGAAAAATTGATGTAAAAAAATAAATTACTAAAATTATATCACATTTAATAATATAAAAATCATTTATTTTATTTTTTATTGATTCAATAAAACTTTTTTGATCTTGTGTATATATTTATGCTATTAATATAATATGAAAAAATTATAAATAAATTTTTATCATGAATATAATTAAATTATTTAAGAAATTTATATTAATATTTTTTCATAACATGTTTTTCCCTATGTTAACATATAATTCAAATTTAAAAATAAGAGAGTGACACTTTGTAACATTCATTGATTTGAATAATATTTAAATACTTTACATGGAAAGGTATACATTAAAAAACACAATTTGGAGCCTATGGTGATAAGGTTATAATTTAATTTATCCTATAAGAATAATTATTAAAAAAATTATTACCTTATCACTTATTTTTAACCAAGATTAACCTGATTTAACCATTACAACGGTGAAAAATTATTCCATGGTTTTTATTCAAATTGGAAAAAAATCAAAGGGGACTATTTACTAACATTGAACCAATTTATTATAAGTAGATAATTCATTTAAAATAATTAAATACCTATAAATGGTCTAAATTAATTTTAATATAATTTCAAAAAATTGAAAAAAAATATTTTATAGAAAAAAAATATTTTTAAACATAAAATATGATTTATTCTTATGATATGGTTGTAATTTTTTTTGAATATTTACAAACCTATATAATCATTTTAAATATAATGAAATAATTTTATAAATGTATAGATTGGATATTATTATTAATTTAGTTATTAATATTCTTACCCACTAATATAATGGATATTTGATAATAGACATATAAAATTATAAAAATGTTATGTGGTTGCCTTATAGTCGTTGTTGGGTCTAATCCAAGCTGTCGGAAAAATAAAATTATTTAAAGAGAAATATTTCATAAAAAGAAGAGTGTTTACATTATACCCCAATTAATATTATTTTGTCTCTAAAAATTCAGTACTATGATTCAGAAATAAGTGGATAATTCTCTCTCATCACATCTTTAGGTTCCTACTTACCTTATTCAAATTAGTAGTTTTAAACCAAAACATTAACCTTATGAGTGGGGTTGTTTAGGAGCACATTCCCACTATAATCCAGAATCTCTAATAGTTGTTCTACAGAAGAATTTTTTTCTCTGGTAGTATAGACTCTCTGATTTATACATGCGAAAGATCATGTGTGTACTTCCTCTGGAAAGATACATGGAACACATCAAGAACTTTAAAGTGATTGAGTGGAAGTGCCAATCGATAAGATACTATCCTGACATTATCATGAAATTCATAAGAAAAAGATACCTTGGTAATAGATTTCATATATTTATAAATATCATCACCATCATAGATGTAGATATTCATGGGAACACTTTATCACCAAATTCAAACTGTAGATATTTCCGATGATTGGAGCATAACATTTATTAGCTCTGAGATGCTCTTATGTTATATTGAATAGATCAAACATTATCTACCCTTTCCTCATAAATATCAAGTTACAATATTTCTCTTTCTCCAACTTCATTTTAGCACATTGGAGTTATGAATTTCCATCTGTAGTTGGATTTATAAGGAACCATACGAATTCTAGAGTGAAAGATATTATTATTTAAAAATTACACAAAAGGATGTTGATGAACTGAACCAACATTGAAATATATCAATAATGCTATAAAAATGACTTATAGAGTTTTAATCATCCTATCCGACTGGTCATCTATATGAGTATGTTAATAAGTGATAAAATGTAACTTTTATTTATCTAGATCCTACTATAGACTTCTCCAAATCATTGATGTAAAACAATGATCGTGATTAAATTCAATTGATTATGGTACAAAATCCAATATTACCACATTATCAATGTATAATTGAGTAATTTAATCAATATATAAGTATTCTATAATAGTAACGATGTTTTTTGACTACATAAGTTGATCAACTATATCCGATATAAAATTATTCCCATTAAAAGTTTTGGGGAGTCTGATGAAAAAGTTTATAGTGATGTTTTCTCATTTCTATTATAGTATGGGTAATTGTTGTAATATCACCTTATAATTATCCCTCTCAATAAAAACGTACATATATACCAAGCACACATATACACTTTCAAATATTTATACGTATTCATAATTCTTTGATGAATATAGAATTAGTAACTATGATCCTCATATAATAGCTCCATCAAATATGGTATGGATGGAACCCATACACAATTCTTGAATAAAATCATTCCATTAGAATCCATGTTGAACTTTAGAGCATTTCATACCTTCTTTTACAACTATAAAAATTATTTCCATGCTTTTTTATCTTTACTTTAATAGATGGTTGAACAATAATATGTTCCATATAACATTTCTCACCTTAAGATATTATCTATATCTACATCATCTCCAAATCCATAAATATTGGATCTTTTCTATCCTCATCATAGATAATCTACCATAATTATTTTATTTTATAGAAAATTTTAACTTGTTCAATTTTCAAGGGTGGTAATGTATTGAGCAATCATAATCATTAATCAGCTTCTACCATCTTTTTTAGAACATGTTCAACCCTATTTGAGTGAAAATATACTCTAAATTTTTTTGATCAGTATATATGACATACCTTTCTCCATAGATACAATTTCTCCATAAATTTAATCCCAATATAAACAACATCTATCTCTAAATAGTGAGTTGGATAATTTTTCACATGGACCTTCATTTATCATGTGGGATAATCTATAACCATAAATTTTTTCATTAGGATGAATCCCAAGACCTTATTTGATTCATCAATATAGATTACAAAACATTCACCATTATAAGGTAGTGTAAGCATAAGTGTGTTGAAATGACTTGTCTTCTGATCCTTAAAACATTCATCACATTCATCCATAAAAAGGAACTTAAATCCCTTCGGATTTATCATAGTGAATTGATTTGATGGCCATGAAAATTTTCCCCAGAGAAATGATAATATCATTCCAAACTAAGAAAACTAATGATCTCAAATACAGTGGATATTTTTTTCTATGTTCAATAACATCTATCTTTAAAATTCCTACTCATATACCCTCACATTAGATTATATGACATAAGAATAAAACATTTTGTAAATAATATTCAAAAATGGTAAATCTAGTATAATGATTCTCATTCCTTAGGGACTTCAACAAAAATATAAAATGATCTTCATGCTCTACCATTATCTATTAATAAAAAAGAATATCATCTATGAAGACCACCAAAAAATGATCATGCTAATCTAAAATGACATTATTCATTAAAAGAATGAAGATTGTAGGGGTATTAGTAAAACCTAATTGCATCACTAAAAATTAATAGTGTCCATTACTTGTAAGGAATAGTGTCATGGGTATATCTTCCTTTTGACCCACAATTGATGATATCTAGAATGAAGATCAATCTTGGAAAGGTATCAATCTCTACACATTTTATCAAACATGTCATCAATATAAGGTATATTAAACATTTAATTATATTTATAAAATTATGTTCTCAATAGTCAATACAAAGTCACATTGATTTATTTTTATTCGTATCAAATAGAATAGTGTCCCACCATACTAATTCCCATGGAAAAATAAATCCCTTTTCATTAATTTCTGGGAGTTTCTTCTTCAATTATTGTAGCTCAATTGGTAGAATCTTATATGGAGTCTTCGAAATCATTGTATCACTAGGTATTTTTTTTATTGAAAAGTCAACTTCACAATTTGGTGGAAGACTAGACAACTCTTGTAGAAATATATTAATAAACTCTTACACAATAGTCATATCTTTGATGTTGAGATTTTCCCAAACTATATGAGATGAATTCACCTTTTGAATAGAAATCATGAACCATATAATGGATGTCATTTCAACCAATGTTCATTTTTTCCATCACATAGATAAGAAATCGTAGTTTTTTAGAATATGAAATATAACTTCTCTTAAATAGAATTTGATGCAGAATTTACATAAAAATGCCAATACATGTTTAAAATATAATATAGTTAATCTAGAAGAAGAATGATAATATTTAAAGGAAATAAAACCATTAAAACTAAAACCAGAGAAGAAACATAGACCTGGGATGAAAAAATTGAACCATTAGGGGTCTTTACTAATATCTAAATATATATAATTTTTGAGGTGGTACTGTAATACCCGTAGAAAATTATATGTATATAAAAGAGTGTAGATCCAGAATCAACAATGACATTAATAGTTCTAGAGTGGATTGTAATTGTACCTTTCAACATAGAGTTATTTTACTCCTTAACATATAATGATAGAATCTTATTTCCATTTATCTATTGGATTAAGAGGTTATTAACCTCAATCATCATCATTAACCTTCATATTTTGTTACTGGTTATCATAATATCTTTATTACTTGTATTTAAAATAGTTGATTGTGGTTTGTGTATTATGTATATATTTCTCTACATTTTCATCATTACTATCCTATTACCATAAATTTGAGTTCAATTTTCCTAATGATGTTCTATGCAATACTTAAAACATTTTCCAATCACCTCAATAAAAATTCATCATTTTTTCCCTCAACACTTATTTTAAAAAAGAAGGTGCATATTATTTTATTTAGGGTTTTTGTATTTGAATTAGAATTTCATTTTTTCTTTTCAAAACCATGATATTTATGGGTAACTCCAATCTCAATATTCACCTTGATAGAACATCAAAAAGTTCTTCATAGCTATTAAAGTACCTTATGGGTAACACCCTTTAGAGATATGGTTTCTTGATACTGTAGAATTTTTCAAACTTGCATTCATGTTGGATGATAATACCAGAATCACACCACACATGTATTTTGAAAATATACTCCAACGTACTAATATATTCATCATTCTTCTACTTTAACTCAAGGAATAAATTCACCATTTTCATATGAATAATTCAAGGAACATACTTGTTAAATGATATTATTATAAATTAATACCACTCATTAGATTCCATTTGTTCAAATTCTATAATGATTTTTATTAGATTCCAAAAATGGTCTTAATTTCCTTTCCAATGATAAACTACAAGTACAAATCTCTCATATTTTAAACACAAGAGAATAGAAAATATCATTTCAATGGTACTGATCCATTTATCAATAACTAATGGATCAACAGACCCACTAAAATTAGGTGGACATTACCTCATGAAGAACCTAATAGAACATTATTCCATCTTCTAATCATTGGGATGATTATAATGATTCATTTCTTGAGAAATATGTGTGAGAATAACAATAATATTTTTCATTTCTTCTCCCATAACATTTTGTTAATTTGGAGGAAAATCCCTGTATTTTCCATCACATTTACCATTACTGGGATTCCTTCTAGTTCCAAAAATTAAATAAAACAAAAAATCATAGTGTGGGAACTGATAATCAATGTGGGAACCCACATAATCATGAAAATAATTATTAATATGTCTATATAATGAAACATTTTTATATAACTCCATAGGTTAAACCTAGGTCATTCATGGTTATTACCCAAAATTTTGGATTTACTCCTATACATATAATTTTACCTAGGTTTATTAATAAATTTTTATAAATCTAGTTTATAAATGATAACTAAAGCTTTCTCATATACAAACTATAGTGTTCCATTATTTTAATTCATAGTTATTATATATTAATATATGAATATTAATTGTATAAATATTTTGATACATGCAAGAATCATATAGGTCTTGTATCTTTGGATACATGGATACATAAACAATAGTATCATAAAATATATTCATTTTATCTAACTTATTTCTTCATAACTATCACCCTTCTTGGATATATCACACATACAACCTTTTTTATAACATGGGTAAAAGGAACATAAGAAAAGGGTGAGCTCCAATGCCTAGTAAGGGTAATATAGGGAGATATCAATGATCATATAAGCATACCATAATCATAAGGGTATAAGAACATGATCTTAATGTTTGAAAATAAAACCCTATATATCAAAGGTCATAATATTAATTCATGGAATAAATTATGGCCGTTTATCAAACATAAATCATAAGTTGATCAAAGAACATTATCCATGAAAATGTATTGTAGGTATAAGAAGATGATTTATATCATACAGATAAACATAGGAAATCATTACCTAAGTAGTCAGGGAACATTTCCAAGGATGTCATAGTGGAATTGGTTTACTCCCCAATAAATAGTATTATTCTTGGTTCAATATCACGTCTACATTACTAAACATAATCCCTTACTGAATTTGGTTCACTACCCATTATATTCTTGTTTATCTCATGTGATATCAATAGTTACCTAATGAATTGGTGGGTGATAAATGTACCAACCATAACATAATTGGAATTATACATATGTGTTTCATAAGATCATAAATTAGTCATCATATATCAAGTAATGAAAATTAAGGGGTTTCATAAATATTTCCTCAGATCCTAATGATGGTAAAATAAATGGGTTTCACAAACATTTCATCTTTTTGACATAGAATAAATCATGGAAAAGAAACAAGTTTCATAAAAATCTTTTCATGATAAACATAAAACATCTATATAATTAATAAGGATGGTATCATTGAATAATTTCCCTAAACTAATGTCAATGTTTGTTTCCTTTGAGGAATAGAAAAACCATTAAAAGATCTTTAAAATAATCTTAAGGAAAATAACCTCTCAATTTTGAAAATATTTATAAAAAAAAGATATAGAAATTTAAATGTAAGAATTTTCTTTGAAAATAGAAATGAAAAACATTAAATCAAAATTAAAATAAAAAATTTGTTATGATAGTGGTAAAAGTTCTTCATACTGTATAGTTAAACAAATTCCTTCCAAAATTTTGTTGGATGTGTCACGTAGTATATAATTTGGAAAACGACTAGAGTATTTCAGTCAAAAAATTTATTAAAATTATAAATTTGATAAAAATGAATTTAAAAAATATAGGATAATCATAAAAATCATCTTTATATCATTTTTATAAAACATATTTGTGAAACAAAAAGTTTTTTGACCGATGATAGACATCAAGTCGATTTTCCTTAAAAATATATTTTCAGTATCTTGACTGCCTAAGTTGGGGAAAATCATAGTAAAACATTGATAATAAGTAAAACACCACGTGAGATGAAAATTTATCATTATATTGAAAGGTATATTATAATATTTTATCATTAGAGGCACAATCATAATCAATCCTGCTAAACAAATATATTAAAACATAAAACAATTTCCTTGAAGTCACATTTGTTTGAAATTACTCTAACCTATTATATAATGACATTAAACATATTATAATTATATTTTATATTAATTTTAATACTTATAAAATCATATATTATCCCATTAAAACATTTTAACACCGTATTTATCAATAAATCCTTATTAAAATTGTCCTTTCTGTGTATTAACTATTTCATTTATCATGAATATTTCAGATCATTGGATGTAGTACTTATATATTTATATTGGTAAAAAAATATTAAAAATATTGATAATGATATAAATATCATATATATATATATGAATTATATACATATTTATACTCATCCATAAAATTTAGATATAGAAAAATAGATTACACCATTCATAGAGACAGTAGACCGTACGTACACATGAATGTTTCTATAATTTTTCAAAGAATGGATTGAAAGAAAGTTTAATATTAAATAACCATTATATTAAAAAATTTATATTATATATATCTCATATTTTTATCAAATTATTCCTTATAGATGTCCTTGTATAATAAAAATGAAAAATGAGTCACATCCCTTTATGGAGGTGGTAGTCCACACGTACTCACAAACGACACTATCATTTACCAAAGGGTTGGATAGTAAGTAGGATGTTTTGATGTTATAATTACAGAACAATAATTATTTCATAAATATCATATATAAATATAAAAACAATCATAATATCCATCCCTAAAATATCTTGATGAAAAATTAATCATGTCTCTATGTGGAGATAATAAGCCATACGTACGCACGAGCAATACTTTCATTTCTCATTTGATGGGAATGAGGGTGTATAATGGTGTTTTCATAATAAAAATAATAAAATTTCAGACTATTTAGGATACTTAATTTATTATTCTATGATACATACAATATCTTTGTTGGATGTAAAGAAGAGTAGAAAAGAGAGTGACCAGTTAAGGAGAGTACCTCTTCTTTGAGATGAATCCTTTATATTTACTCTAAAGGGATCTAGGGATTATTTTTGGGGAAGATTACAACCTCTATAATATGTATAGGGGTGTTTATTAGGGAAATTAATATATTATGGTATAACTATATGGCTCAATGTGTTGCAAATACGTCAGACAATAGGTTTTAATTAATAATTATGGAGAGGGGTACTTTCAAAATTTCTCAAAAGATTAAATTATAATAAATAAAATCCTATGAAAAATTACTTAAATGGATTTTTATTAGAAGATAAGATATTATATGGTTGAAATCCAACCATCCAATTCAATTTAGAAATTTATTGGTGTCATTTTAAACCTTATCATTTTGACTAACCCTTAGTTAAACAATTTTAATTTTAACTATGGTAACAACTTTTTCAATACTAAAGGGTTGCATGTTTTTATTTATAAGGTAAAAACTATCCCACAAATGACCAATTTATGAAATTTTGGACCATATAATATCAAACTTTTCTTATTTCATTATATATTATGATTATTAAATATTTTAATAAAATATTATTATGATAAAATATCATTAATGTCAATTTTGAAACTATTCCTTTAATTTGACTTAAAAGACACAAATAAAAAAGATGGAATTAAGTAATAATATTTTAAAAAAGCACCAATATTTATTATTCTCCTTTATAATTCATGGAACCCTATAAATTACTCAAATTATATCAATTTTAATATTTTTAAAAGTAGATATTTTATTTTTTTCATTAATTAGATAAATATTGTTTTGGTATTTTGTAAGTATTTAAGGTTATTATATAGTACCTAAAAAGTGTAAACAAAATTCCATAATAAACATGATTTAATTATTCAAAATATTACTTTTAATTTTAATTCATAACAATATATCACCTATGTGAACCCATTGATGATATTTAAAACTAAAAAATTGATATTTTGAAATATTCATTAATTTCAATAATATATAAATACTTTTCACATAAAAATTTTCATCAAGTGAATTAATCTTCATCATAATGATTAAGGAGACTAATTATATTCATCCAATAATAATTATGATAAAGAATTATGGACTTATCACTTTTAACCTAGATTAAATAAATTTACCCACTATTGAGGTGATAAATTTTACCATAGTTACTATTCATATTAATAACAAATATATGGCGTGTATTTTCCATATTAAACCTCATGATTATAAATATTTAAATAATTTCATATTTTAAAATAATTATAAATTTCAAAAAATTAATTTTAATGTAGGTGAAAGAAATGTGACAGAAACTATTTAAAAATATACATTTAAAAAAAAACCGGATCTATTTATATCCTATGATTAGCAAAATATTTGATTAATGATTAAAAATTGCGATCAATTAAATAATATATAAATTTTATTAAGAAAATTCACAAATAATGATTAATTTAATTTATTTATATAAAAATACTAAGTGCACAAAAAACAATTTTTTCAGAAAAAATATAACTTTTATTTCCAAAAGATATTGTTTTAAATTAAAATCAGTTGATAAATAATCAAAAAAATTTATAATTGTTAAGACTATATATTGTTCATAATTTATTAATTTCTATTAATACACACTAATCCTATAAACAGGTGATAATAGAGAGATAATATTTTAAAAATGTTATATGGTTCGTTTAAACTCGGTGTCTCATGTAATAGAAGATTTCAAATAAATATAATTATTTAAGAAGAAATATTTCATAAAAATCACCAAGTGTTACATACATTCTTATTAGTTTAATAGGGTGGGATATTTATTATACTGAACCCATGAATCCCAATCACATACACTACCTCTCATAGAATCTACCATCTCCTAATAGTTAAAATGAAATACAACAAGCACTAGATGGAAGTTGTCTTTTGTTAAATGTTTATTTCCTCAATAATAGATATGAGAAACTCCTCTTTCATCCAAAAATATGATATCATAAAATATAATGCTTACCCTTTTCAAAAAATCCCACCTAAAAGTATACCTATGAAATAAACTCTAAATAACATAGTCTACTCAAATTAGTACAAACAAAACCCTTTATTGAAGTTATTATTCGTCTTTTCTTAGATTCAAAAGTATAAACTTGGGGAAAATGAATTTTTAAACTACTACCACCTTTGATATAGGTTATCATATTTCTCCTAATTATTCTCACATATGAAGGCTCGTGTATGTATATTTTTAAAATTCTTATACAACCTCAAAATCAATCACTCCTTCATTATATTATATTATACACACTATCTAACTTCCACACTGTGTATACCAGTGATATTATTTTCTTTATTATTCCATCTTCTCAAATTTTCAACAACCTATTTTATTCCAAACATCTATTTTTTCTCTTTTTAAAAATAAACTTTTACCATTCATCCAAAACAATAACTTCTCATATCACTTTTATATACCTAAATTAGTATATTAAAATATATCTAAATCCTACTTATAAAGTGAAAATTTTTCAAATACCCATTTTAAACACTGAAAACATTTCATGCACATTTTACTAAGACCATCACATGGGTTAGTCTACTGATATTTATTTTTCAATAGAATTTCCAGAACTACCCATGAATATTTATTACTCTTTAAAAAGAATCCTCTATCTCCATAGTAGAGCTCAGTGGAAATGAAATCATAGTTTATAAAAGCACTAAACATAAATAATTTAAACAACTCTAAGCATAAATACCCAAAAATTCTACAATCACGAAATGAGAAATATATTATAGATAAACTAATCATTTATAGTAAGCTTAAAAAACCAAAAAATTAAAATATATTTTCTTGAATAATTAATTTATTAATATGTGATTTAGAAACTGGTGAAAAATAATGAATCTATCCATTTAACATCTGTATTATTCAGCAAAATAGACTTAGTTTTATTCCATACTCATCCCATTTTGTTATTCTCTGTGTTGAACTTTTTCTTTATGTAATGATGATTTATAGTTCTTATTAATAATTGATTCACATTATATATGTCATGTTTTTAACACTGAATATTAGTCATCGCTTCATCAGTTTAAATTTTTTTTCTTAAGAAGATAAATTTGGAAAAAAAATTATCAATCAATATAAATTTAATAATTATCACAAAGTCATGATAACTATTATGATTATTAATTATCCTAATATAATATGAATTCATATTAACATTGCAAGAAACAATTTTTACACTAGTTTATATCATCCATACAATGTCCCTGATGCTTAATATTAAATTATATTGATTCTTACATAGATTGGTTTTATGGTTAAATAGGGGAAAATAATTCTTACCCATATTAGAGTTAATGCATACACAACAATGGGAATCATTATTAAATACTATAGAATAATTATTTTACATATAATGATCCTTATGTGGATATAAGATCTATTCTTATACACATAGTACTATTCTATTTTTCTAATTTCTCCTAGTTTAAATGATGTTTACACAGAGGGGAAGATCCTTAAAGTGTACATAGAATGACCTTTATAAAAATATCACAACAAAACCATTTTTTCTCTAACTTAAAAATTAAAAAACTTGTCATTTATGTTTTCAACCACTTGAAACCATGTCATAACATACTCAAACCCTATAAACATCACCACAAACACTCCAATGACTTAGTTGAAAAAACAAATCTTAAACAATTCCTCCAATCAAAATTTTTATTTAACCCTCTACCCCTTAGATTTATCATGAACATATCTTAAAATATTTATCAAGGGACTCAAACTCATCACTAATTTCAGTAAAATCACTCATGATTCATTAAAACACCATCTATCACAAATGAGATACGTCTCGACACCAAACCACATGATAATGTAGCACTTTTTGGAGAATTTAATTCCTCGATGAGAATATAATTTTATCTAAGTTATTCAAATAATTATAACTTATAATCCCCTTCAGCTCATCAATAATGATCCCCCATTTGAAAAAATTATAGCCCAATATAATAAAATAATTACACAATCCTCTTTTGAAAATCATATACACATTTGATAAATATGTAAGAGTAGTGATAATTTACACTTCCCATTGATAAAAATTAAAATCCACATGGGGGTATACATTTACACATTTTTAAGTGATATGGGTGTGATGAATAGGAAGTTTCATCCTTAAATCATTTTACCCCTTTGTTAGTTCATTGGTGAATATATTTTCATCTTATTCCTTGGTTCCAAAAAAATAGGTTTCACATCATATTATACCACCTTATCGGTGAAGAAATGGTATCTATGGTCAATGTTATTTGATCTAGAGTAATATACCAGATTGTTAGAAAGATATATAAAATTTTTATTATCATAGGAAATTCATTGTGTCTTCTCAACCTCAACTCTAAAGTCATCTAGTATTATATGCATTAATATCATTCGAGTACAACTATGTGTGGATGGTATGTACTTTACTTCAATTTTTCTCAATTTCTCTAAATATTGATTCTTCTTATGTCATTCCACACAACTATCACTATGAAAGAAACCTGAAAATGAAATAGACTTCTTATCAGTTCAATCTCAAGTCCCATACATATATGTTTAACTCTAAAATGTAAAATGATAACTTATTTGATGTTAGAGGCCAAATCCTAGAGTAATTTGGATATATGATAGAATAATCTTTGGTTCCAACATGTCGTATTCCTTGGGATCCTTCTAAATAATGGAAAATATGACGCACTAAATATAATGTCACATATTGACGCTATTTTATAGATAAGGGTACTAATTAGTTTTTTATAATTCCTTTGATTCACACTATTTCTATCTAGATCATTGATCAACTTAGAGGAAACATTTATAAGATTATAAATTCTATTTATTATTCTACTAGAAACCTCATCAATAATTCTACGGATTTTTTTATTTTTATTGAAAAATATGATTATCCATTTTAATGGGTTTCAATCCTAGAAAATATTAAATCTCATCTGATATAAAAATCTCAAAACGTATCTTAATTTTCTTATCAAACACCATGAAAAGATTCTATTTTTCACTAGAAAAATTATTCCATTTACATATACTATGAAAATTAGAGTCCATGTGGTCATCTCAATCATATATACACTAATATCATCTTTTATTTTAGAAAAATATATTCTTCTCAATTCAAAGAACTCCAAGACTATTTAAATCCATATAAATCATTCATAACCCTAACGAACATACTTCCATATTATCAAAAGAAAAACCTTAGAATTTTCAATGTAAACCTCTTATTGATGATCACTATTTAGGAAGGTAGATTTGATATCTATTTGATAAATTTTATAATTTTGGCGAGAAGCCACTAGAATTAATAACTTAATGGTCTACGTATTTCCATTAGTGAGAAGGTATAACGAAACTCATCTCTTTACATTTGATAAAACCCTTTTCAAACTAGCCTTACTTTGTTCTTTTTAAATTTATATTCCTCATTAAATTTAGTTATGTAAATTGAATTTGTGATGCATATGTTTTTGTTATCATGCCTTGATAATATACCCCAAGTGGTGATTTTTCTATTTGACGAAGTTCCTCATTCATAGTAGACATCCCTTCTTCCTGATCAATTTCTTCTGAAGTTATTTAATTTTCATGCTGAGAGATAAGAGTAGTGTGGTCTTCATGTTTTTAAATTATATTATTTTTATAGAAACATATTATTAACCAATTATATTATAATAATAAAGATTTCATTCAGAATATGATATCTCTACCTTTGATCCAAATGTTTTCCTTCATCACTGGTCACATTTGTGTTAATATCAACCATAATGTATTCATTTTTATCATGTTCAAGAAATTTTTTAGGACCATAAATATTTACATATCTAAGTGATTTATCATTCTGATCAATTATATTATATGTTTTATAATTATTTTCAATATTTTTTACATCTAAACACTCTATCATGTTGTGTTTTATTTTTCCACAATAATTTGTAACCACTAACATTGGAAAGAAAACCATAATAGTTCCTTATTAATATCTTTCTTCTAAATTTCCTTGACTTCTGTTCTATTTTATTAGGTATCATGGGATTCCAAATACGTTTTTGTATTTTATAGTTGGATATTTATTGTATCAAAACTCATTTGAAATATTTTTTCCTCAATACTCAATAAAAATATACTATGAATATTTATAGTAGTGCAAAAACATTTCTTTAAAATAAATATGAAAGCCTATTTTCAGATAGCATAATCCTTACCTTATCATTATTTATTTTCTTCTTCCTTTCATCCATTTAATTTTATTATTTAGTCTATGATTTAATATTTCAATACATTATTACATAACTTAATAAATAGAATTTAAAATAACAGGATGTGTACCCCTTTCTAATATTAAACCAAACCTTGTTGACATAGGCAACAAGTTATTTATGAAATTTTCAAATAAAAATTATAAACATCTAAAGATTCTCTGATTTCTAATTCATAAAAATATCATTAGACATATATGATTATTCAGAAATGAATTTTTGATGGTCTGGGTATTTTTTGTTTTGATGTGATATGGGTTTTCTTATGGGGTAGTGAGCCTATGTTTTTATGGGTGTGATGTGATGTGATTGATCTTGTGGGTAGATGTGGTATATAAAAAATATGGGAGCTCCATGACATATAAAATTGGAATGTGAGAGAGGCATACCAGTGGGAATGTGATATGTGGTACCCTTATCAATATGATTCTTGTTAAATTAATTTACATGGATTTTGTTATTAGGTTAGACTACCTTGGTGAGGTTTGGGGTAAATAATTTTCATATTTATGTACTGTGGGTTTTACTATTTTCTCAGGAGTGAATTAGTATACTTTTTTCTGATTTGTAAATGATGATTTGGGTTTCATAATGATTATAATTTTATTCTAAACATTTTTATATAAACTGATTTTTATTATTCTAGGAGTATTACATGGACCATGATATGCATTACTAGCTCAGACCTTGGATTGTTGTCATGTTGCTGCATTAGCTTTTCTTTTTGGTATTTACTTTGGAGGAAGTTTTTGTATCACCTCTATTTATAAATACAAGTTGTATGGTTTTAGTTTATTTTTAAATTATTTCATGGCATTTCATATGGATGATTTATATTATCCCCCATTCCTATTTTATAGGGGAAAATCTATCCTATTTCATGAGTTATTTGTACCCTCAGTGAGAGACACCAAAATGGGTCCTAATCGAGGAGGGAATTAGGGCTCATTATCTCTCTCCCCTCATTGTGGTATTTTTTGAGGGAGGGGTTCATGACAATCATTATCATCCTTGGAACTCATATAGGATAAATTGGACTGGTAACCAATTTGAAATAAGTTCATACTTTTTTTCACCCATTGTAATTAATTTAACATCATTTGAATTTATAATAATCTATAGTTATTCTGAAAAATGAATTCATTTACCCCATCACACAATTGTATGATATTTATAAATTCATTTCATAAGCACTAAAAATAAAATATCTTTTAATTTGAGGGCTTTTGAGTCAATTTTATGAATCATTAGACCATTAATTATCAAGGAACATTAATTTTTTAATTTAATATCTCCTAATTCATGTTATCTAATGAATAAAAATTTTGGTGTATAATCATTGGGGAAGAAAACACACTATCAAGGATAAAGGGTATTCCAGTATTAGTTTCCATCAATGAAACTTCCACTATGAATGATTTATATTATTGGTTACCTTATTTAATTCATTCCCATTTTAATAATAGGATAACTTTCAATGTAGATGTTTCGTTCACTTATTTTTATAGTATCTTGGTCTACCACATCATTCAAAAAAATTCTTTATAGTTTTGAACATGTTTTGAGTAGGTAGAATTTGGAAAAAAATCATCCTTTTTCTTTAGAGACTCATTATTTTTACCATTAGATATTCTATCCCTTGATTCATTCCTTTATTCAAATAATGAAATTTTGTACTAATATGTGTAATTTTTTTGGAAAAAAATACCATAACACCAATAGTAATTATCAATATAAATCTTAAACTAAATCAATAATTCGATCTATATAACTACATTATAGATTCGTTCCTTTAATGCATAGATCTTCCATAAATTTAATTTTTCTTTAATGAGTCCCACATTTCTTGTATTTTTATTTACTCATAAAAAGTATAAGATATTTTACACTATTATTTTTTATAAATATACTCACCCAAATTGCCCATAGTATGTGGTTTAATTATTACATTAGCACTATATAAAAGGAATTACTTGAAAAATAATCGAATCATTTATTAGTTTTAGTAAACTAAATAAAAAATTGAATCTATTATACATTTGAAAAAATACTTAGAAATTAAGTATTCCACATCGATGAACTTATTTAAATATTAATTCATCATATCCTAAGGAAATGAAAAAATATATTGATGAAGTCAAATTCTCATTAAGGGAATGTGAATAAAGTAATATATCTTAAAATAAATATGTAATAATCAATATTTCATAATGAATAACTAAAAACACATTCCACTTAATCAATAACCCGATCAGAGAGAATAATATGGAATGAGTAAATAATATTCAATTAATTCCATATAAATAATCACAAGAGATTAAAATTTATATAGGGATATCATAAATTTTTAAATAGTAACATGTAAATCAATAAATCATATCCTGATGATGGAACGAATATAGTCATACAGTATAATCATACCATAAAGTCCTCATCCCAATAAATGTTTCATAAATTTTTAAGGCCTTGGCCATACACCCAAAATAATATGCCTCATTAGACTAACTGATGCATCAATGGGCTATAGTGGTCCCACCCATCACAAGAGATGTCCAATGAATTCATCATTTGAATATGGATAATAAAAATTAAATAAATAATAAATAACATCCTTATTGAAAAAGTTTCTTACAAATGTTAATATTTCCTGAGTAAAACGATTCATAAACCATCCAAATAAATAATAATGATTGCATTATTATAACATTTCCCCAGTATAGTAAAATAATAATAAATTAATAGTCTCTTTGATAAGTAGATATACAATAAAAATATCATTAAAAAACATCTTCTGGAAAATACAATTTCAATTTGAAATCCTCATTTAAAAACTAGAAATTTAAATAATATTAGGATTATTTTATATTGTTAATGTATTATGAAAAATTAAAAAATTAAACTTTAAATCAATTAGTGGTCATTATTTTATGAAAATTTTGTATGTTGAGTACATTAAAAAAAGTTTCTTTAACATTTTTGCTAAAAAGTCCAAAAGTACCATGTTTGGAAAATGATAAAAGATTCCTTCTAAACCACATTTTAAAAAATAAAACATGAGTTAACCTATATTAAATAAATAATTTGATATTAATAAAAATACTATTGAAAACATTTTAATGAAAATATATATATGGAGGAAAAATATTCATGAATAAGTAGAAAAATAAGTTGGTTTTCCTAAAAATTGATTTTTATATGTTTTGTATTTAAAGAGTGGAAAATTATTGTAAAAACTATAATTTAAATAAATAACCATAAGAGGATTAAATAGTGTGTGTTTATTTGGGAAACATAAAATAATTTCTATATCCTATACCTAAACAAAAATAATCCCAAATAATGATGAAATTGTAAAATAAACCCTTACAACTTCGGTGACTATTGAATCATAACCCTTTAGAAGAAATAAATTAAAATAAATCTTTAAATACCATGAGTATAGATATTTTAATTACATAACATATCAATTTGGTAGTAGATACACCTTATAAAAAAATAGGTGTATAATACAAAATATGTCTAAATGGAGTGGAAATTTAGAGGAAATATCTTACAACAATCATACTGTTGAAGTGAGACTGAATAAATGAATTGATTATATGTAACAAATGTAAAAACATTTAAAAAATTTAAAATAAAAAATGAAAAAAATAAACTACAAACATAATTTTATAAAATCAAATACAATTAAGAAGTAATATAACCCAATGAAAAGAAATTGAGTTATAAAACATCTTACCTCAATCTCAACTCATGACATACATTCTTTATCTTCTAAGCAAATAACGTTATGATAAAATTTTACTCGATTAATAATATTTTTTCTATTTATAATTAATTTAGTTCTTTGTAATACAATTTTTAATTTAGTTACATAATCAATTATGTTCATGTTTGATGTTTTGATGATATTTAATTCATATATCAAGAATAAGATATAAAGTATGACTATGGTAAGAGTGAAAATTATTCAAACATATCCATAATAATAATTTTGATATAATTATAATTTTAATAGATAAATTATATTTTTTTAATAAACTATGAAATATATTTATGAAAAATAATCTATGATTCAATCATAGAGACCGTAAGTCAATCATACACATGAGCAACGTTTCCATTTTTAAATGAGCATAATGGGAAAAAATTAGAGTTATTTTAAATTTAAAAAATAATCCTTATAAAATAAATATAATACAAAATATTTTCATACACTTATCTATAGTAGTATTGGGATTTGGTTATGAAAAATTAATCGAATAACTTCATGGATATGATAATACACATTTACACCCAAACGATGGTATCATTTTTAAATAAATGGAAATGCAACAAATTATATGAAATTTTCTTCTCTTGAATGATAAATATTTCATGAATATCATATATATATAGTAAATACATAATTAAAACCATCCATGTATCATCATAAATTTTAGGTACATTACCCTTTTTTCATGTATTTTAAGTCTATATAAATATCATGTTCAGTTTCTAGAGGTTATGATGGGTTTTTCATGTTTTGGATGAATTTATAGAGGTGAAAAATTTGTGAATGGTTAGTACAACCCATGATCCACATATATTAAACTATGAATGAGATTAAAAGGGTCATTGGGATGGCACATAGTTTTCACAACCATGCTGGTGCCTAGGTGAATCCGTGCTTCTTGACATATAGGGAGAATTAAGTATGGTGCATGGTTTGTCTAATCAAAAAGCCAAAATTTTGTGGAGTGGAATTAATATAGAATCAAAAAATTGTTCGTGCATTATTTTTCATACAATATAAAATATTTTTGTCTCTATAAATTTTTCATATCTAATTTGAATTTAATATTGAATCCAACTTTAATCAAAATTTACTCTAATATCTCTATTTCATTTTACTCCCTAGGTGTGAGAGATTATCCCCTTAAATTAAAAAGTGATTATTAGGTGATTCAATGTAAATTGGAGATTCATATTACACTATATGTACCTATTTTTTCCTCGATCCATTCGTATTCAATCCCTTGGAACATTAGATATTGTTTGTTGGGGATAGATCAATATTTAGTGAGGTCAGTCTTGAGAAGATATTGTGAGAGCTATTTAAGGGAACATGGGTTGTGATTGGATCTTTATGTTCCATAGTGTCATTCATCATATTATCTAACCATAATGAGGTAGGTGGATTCCCCTATATCTCTAATTAAATTATAACATAAAGTATTAGTTTTTATTAAATGATGTTTTTGAAATAGTAGTAAACCACCTATGTTTTTTATTGAAATCCATTTTGGCAATGAAATTGGAAGTTGAAAAAATTGATGGAGTTTGCGAAAAAAATATTTGGTTGTAAATTTAAAATGATAGTTTTAAAAATATGATTTTTTTAATGATTTGAGTTGTTGTTTATTTGTTTTAAAGGATGGTTTGGTTTTATGTGAAATGGTATTAGCATGGTATTTAGCATAATGGTTGGTGTGATTTCATTCATTGAAGTGACCCTATGTAAGAGGCATGTTCCCTCAAGGAACCTATTATTGGTTACCTTGTGAGACTTGGTGTATTGAAAAGAGACTGACCATGAGTATATAACTATCACTTGATTATGCATGGTGTGTGTGTGGAGACATTGTTATGGGTATTCCAAATAATGAGAAAGGTTTTATTCATGAAAATGTTTTCTTTGGAACTAATTTTTGTATTTGATATAATTTTTTAGCTTTTTTTAACTAATTTATATTAATTATCCAAATATGTTTTCTCCTAGTGGCATGAGTTTGGAATTCATTAGGTCAATACTACTTAGTTCAAAATCACCCTCTTTTTGGGAACTGTTGTGTTTTTTAAAATGTCATCTATCATGAAATACGAATGACAAGGTATCTCAATTCATTAATGATGCTTCTTGATAATTTTGGCATATAATGTGGATTTGAAGAATGGTTCTTAGTCATGTGTTTATTGGGATTAGGTCTTTTGGGTATCTTGGATCTTGGAGTGCCATTATAGTTTTCTGGTTATTAACCTTTTTTCAACCTGTACGTTTATATGGTTATTTGGTTTGGTTATATACTATGTTTTATTTTATTTTTGTTGAATTATATATAGTATTAGATTTTTATTGTTAGGTTGGTTGAGTTGTTTTATCTTAAATGGTAAAATTTTCCCCCAACTGTTCTTGAGTCTCATGGAATTTATTGATAACCCTTGGCATCTTGGTGACGTCACATATGTCCTTGTAGTACCACTACCTATTATAAATCCAATTATGAGTGGAGGGCTGTTAAAAATGTTATTAGAGCTTGGTTAATCCATCTGTATTTTGGAAAAGAGGTATCTGTCTTGGTTGGTCCATCTATATTTTTTTAAAAATGTTATTATTCTTGTTGATACCATCTATATTTTGAGACAAATGGTGTCAATTATGTTTGGTAATTTAGTTTTAAATGGTATTAGTTTTTATTTGGGAGTTTATCAAGGTTATAAAAACATCATAACATGAAATTTATAGCATTAAAAGTTTTATCTGGCCTTTTTATACTAACCTTCAATTTACCAGGGTGTGTGGGTTAGATAATTTTTTGAAACACTTCTAGTTTATCGTCACGTCATCATCATGGTTTTAGCTCTTGAGTGTTTCATGAAATGAATTGATATTATGAATTAAAACTAGGACTAAATTGTTCATTGTATGTTATATGGTTTATGAAATGGACAAAATGTTAAGTTTTTTTTAAAAAAAATTCTTTTGAAAATATTTGTTGCAATATTTTAAAAAATGATTAAAATGCAGAAAATGATCCAAATGTTGAAATCTGTGTTGATAAATGTGATGATATAGTTAATTGGAATTAATAATCCTTTAGAATCATGTGAAGGAGACTAAACAAGGATTTTTTGAAACTATAGTAAAGGGCATCGGGTTGACACCGTCGAAACCTACTTAATGTGGCTGTGGAGAATGTGGTTTCTTATAATTAATAGGTAAACCAAAATCTAGCTCAAAGTATTTTCTAGGATTTTTAGGGAATGTATTGGGGTAATTAGAGGGATTACTCTCAATAATCAGACCATTTGGTTCCATTCTAAAAAACTAAATATATTCTGATGGGATTCTGAGCAAAACAAATGTATGATTGTATTAAATGAATAGATTTTTTGAATTATTAAGAACATTAGATGAGCTGAAGGTGATGTTAGAAATTTATATATTGGAGGATCTAGAATTCCAATGGTGGGAATGAGATTTTTAAGCTAGATTTGACCAAGGAATGACAAGTGGGGATCTTGAGGGATTGATTAATAAGAAATTCTACCCTCACACCATTTATATTTATAAAAAAATGAACTTGTTCAATTTGAAGCAAGATAATATCTATGTGATAGACTTTGTTGATAAATTTATGAATTTAGTTTACTTTTCCTTGAAGGTTTTTTCAAGTGTGTCCTTGAAGGCATGCATTTTTTAGTAAGGGTTGTGGATGGATATTCCCTCAAATAATATTATTGTTTCAATAATAGACTAATCAATAATTGTCAATATAACGATGATGGTAGAAAGATATATCTTGAGAAATACGATTGTAGGGAGTATGTTTATTCATATGGGAACATATTGGAAATCCAATAATAGAAATAATAATATATATACCAACTTAGAGATTATTCAAACACCATAGTATCAGACCGTGGGATCTGTAAAAATCCATCCTTGACTTAATAGTAAGCGATGAAGTTCTCAATTTTGTTCTTTTGAGCATATGAAGTGATATTGTACAACACAAACTAGATAATGACTCAATTGTAATCAAATTGTACATCTTCAATACTATCATTCTAGTGTACCATATTGTTGTTCTATAGACACATCTCGTTGTTCCCAAAAAACTTATGCTTATAGGTGAAGAGTGTAGTGGAATAATTATCATCATCATAATAGAATCTGTTAAGCTATTTCTCAGAACACCATGACTTACCAACCTATAAAATCTCAACAAGGTAATAATGATATTGTTAAATGTGTAAGAATTTCTATGTAACTATGTAAGTGATCATGGATGATAAATCAAATCCTTCAATGGTGAGTGGTGTGATTATATTGAATTATACCCTTATGTAGTCTTTGTTTCATACATGAACATACCTGTTGTTTATTTATTCTTATGTTATTGATCATATAGTTTTTCATATTTAGAAAATACCTTCAATTTTGAAATATAAAACTCTTCTTATCCAAATGTAGTGTCACGCCTTCATGTGTAAATAATGCTCTATAACTATTAATGGGACTGAGTTTCCTTGGGGTTTATCATGGTTGAGATGGATATTTATGACTTGATTCCAAGTATGGGGTTTTTGAAATCATATAAATACCATATCAACTATTATTCTTGGATATATAGTTTCACATCTCGATATGGCATCGACCATCTCAGTATAGAAGATTGTGATATAAAGGAAATTAGAGAAAGATATTTGGAATCAGTAGTTGAAACTATATCATATCAGTTTACAGTTCTCACATTGGATATAGTGGATGATATTAGGAATAGATATTTTCCAATTATTGTTGACCAATTTACAGACATTTCTCTATAAAATTTCTCAGGGTTGCAACCAAAAAAGTTGATGGAATTTTTGATTGATATCTTACTGGTGACTAGTCATATTTCACATTAGCCTTATTATATAGAGCTTTCGGAATTAATGGAATTTAAATTTCCATTGTAATAGTTGGTAATTAAAGGGATCATTCGAAGGAGAACATCTCTGTGGACAACATCAGTCATTTTTGTGAAAAATAATTATTAAAATATTAGTGTTTTTTAGATTATCATAAAATTAACTATGCTGTTATAAAGAATCAATATCCTCTTCCAAGAATTGATGATCAGTTTGATCAATAGAGGGGAGATCAGTGGTTCACTAAAATTTAATTGCATTTGGGATATCACCAACCATGAGTTTAAAAGGATGATATTTTGAAGATATCATTCAAAAGATGACATGTCCATTACAAATATGTCAATATTCCTTTTGGTTTTACAAATGCACCAAACATCATTATGGAATTAATGAATCATAATTTTCAAAGGAATATTGATTATTTTGTGGTAGTGTTTGTTGATTATATTCTATTTTATTCTATGACAAAAGACGATCATGAGTAGAGCTTGATTATATTGTTGGGTATATTGTGTGTCCATCATTTGTTTTCCAAGTTATCAAAGTGTTATTTCTGGATACAAGTTGTAGGTTTCCTTGGCTATTAAATTTCTAAAAAATTAATTTTTATGGATCTTGAAATGATATAATTTTTTTCTCTATGAAACCACTGAATAATTTGTTTGAGATATCCATTTTCCATGGCTTAGTGGGAAACTACAGATGTTTTGTACTTGGTGTTTCATATTTGGAATCACTAACTACTACTTTTATGAAGAATGAAGTTCCATTCTAATAAAATGGGAAATAAAAAAAATCCATTAATGAATATAAGTTTAGGATTACATAAGAACATATACTTATATTATTAGAGTCTTTATTAGGCCATGTAGTCTATTTTGATTCATCATGATCCATGATGTGATGTGTTCTCATGTTGGTAGGTCATGTATTTTCTTATGGATCCTGATAGTAATGTTTCTTGAGAATAACTACCCCATAAATGATTTGGAATTTTCTATTGTAGTACATGGTTTGAAAAATTGACATCATTATCTATTTGGATAATTTTTTTGAATATTTAATGATAAAAAGAGTTTGGAACACATTTTACCACAAAGGGATTTAAATCTATGAAAAATAAGATGAATAGAGTTGCCACAGATTTTTAACATCAACGTGATGTATACCCCAGGTATATGGAACTTTGTGACGGATTCATTGAGTATGAATTCATATTTTTTGTTGGATAGAGAAGATCTAGTCTAGTGGTAACTTGTTTCAGTCATAATGGATATTCATCTAGGTTGCTCATACCATGATAATGTGGTTGTTTTCTTTTTGATTTCTCTAGTTCCTAATTTTGTTGAGAAACATGGAAAAGCTTATAAATCCAATTCTGACTATGTTAAAATGAGTTCAAAACTCAATGATGGGGATATAATGGAGGGATGAAATTGGATGTGAATTTAGTGTTGTGGTTTAAAGATCAGATGTTCATACCTTTTTCTTATTGGGAACAAATTCTTAGTTCCTACAACCATCTAAGATGGGATGTACACCATGTGATCTATAATATGTATAAATAATTGATATCATTATTTTTGTGGGTTGGAATAAATGGAGTTTTTGAAGATTTAATATTGAGATGCTTCACATGTTTACCGGTCACTGTAGAACTCCATTGACTAGCTAGTATATAGAAATCCTTACCAATACCTGTTTGGAAATGGGAGAAGATAGACATAGATTTTGTAATCAGTCTATTATGGCTGGTTATAAAACGTTATTCCATATGGGAGATTTTGGACCATCTCACAAATTCATCCAAATTCATCCATATTCATGAAACAAATATGGCGGAGGACATGTCCAAGATCTATGTTTAGAAAATTATAATTATTCATGTAATTCTAATATTTATTGCATCAGACTAAGACCCATTGATTATATCAATTTTTTTTGAAATCCTCACTGAAATCCTTTGTAACCCAGCCGAGTATGAGTATGGATTATCACCCTCAAACAGATGAATGATCTGAAAGGATAATCCCAACATCATAGGACATTATTATGACTTGTGTAATTTATTATCTGGAATATTGTAGGAGAATATAACTTTAATGGAGTTCTCATATAATAACAATTATTATACCATGATACATAATGATCCTCTTGAATCACTATATTGGATTCCATGTCATTATCCAATTGTATTGGTGGAAAAAGGAGAGACCTCAATAATTATACCCATCCATGTGAAAGAGAAAACATTTAAGATTCATTTGATCAGAATGAGGATTGAGAGGGCTCAAGGTCATTAGAAATCATATTTGGATCACCGTCAATAGCTATTCAAATTTTAGGTGAGTGGTAATGTGTTCTTTAGAATCTATCCATGGCTGGGCCATAATAATTTTGGTAAATAGGGAATGTTTTCTCCATGGTACATAGGCCCTTTTGGAATACTTGAATGAGTTAGTGAGCTAGAATATCAGTTGAATTTTCTTTCGAGGTATAGTTCAGGGCCTAATGTGTGTTATATATCTTAGTTCATCATGTATCAACCCGATCCTCACCATGTTACTCAATGGGATTACCTTGGCCTAGAGCCCGACATTATGTTGATTCATGGTCATGTTGGTATTGTGGATAGAAAAGAGATGATATTACAAGAAAAATTAATCTATATAGTGTTAATTTTATATCAACATGGTCAGATTCAGTTAGAGGAATGGGAGTAGAAAAAACGAAATATTGGAGAACATGCCCAATGTCTTCTAGGAATACAATTGTTTTCTACCTTTAAGGGATGGAAAGGCCAATTATGGGAATAATTTAGCACCCATATATTCATGTAAATGACCATTTATTCATGTATTTTATGACTATATAATGATTATATTGAATTATGGGAGGTTAAAAAGGGTTTTGGAAAATTTTGAATGCATTTTTTGAGGTGAAAATTTTGTGCACAATTTGTAGAAACTCATAAACACCTCTTAGAAAATGTGCAATGGATGACATTAGAGATTGGGTAGGCTCACAGTTGGAAAACAATTTGGTAAAACTATGTGATTACCCTTAGGAAACTGTTCTTCCTAAACTAGACGTAAAATAATTGTTGTTGAATGGTTTGTCTAACTTTGGACCACTCTGTGTGAGGTGTGGCCTTAAGATAGTAGCACCACATGTATTTATACGGTTTTCCAAACAATGTTGATTAACCATGAGGTGTGTGGTTGGTCTTTTGAAATTTTTGGATCAAATCATAATTTAATAATGAATCCTCCATTAATCTAATAATACTCCAATATAATGAATTATATTTTCTCCCTAGACTTAAGAGATGATACACATCGTCGGGAAGTGATTCTTAGGAAAATCAAAGTTAAATAGAGATCAAGATTCATCGATAAGTATCCATTCTAACATGTCTTCGTAAATCCATTCTTATTAACTAATTTGAATCCATACATATTTTTCATTGAAGATAGATCTAGGTTTTATTTTTTATATATTTATTAGATCTTTTCAAATCTATTAAAAGGAATGTGGGCTGTGATCAGATATTGATGTTTTGTAAAATTGTTCTTTGTTTTCTCCAACCGTTTCATGGTAGTTGGCTTCTATATTATCTCCACTGGCCTAGAATTTTAAGGTTTAGTAATTATTAAATTAATTTATTAAAATGGTTGTTGAATAATTATTTTATTCTTTACTAAAACCTATTTTGGTTATGGAATTGTAATTATAGATAAATTGATTGTTTTCAGGGAAACCCTCTTTGGTTATAACATCAAAATGTTAGTTTTAAAATTTTCAGTTATTATGATCAAAAATGTTGGTTCTTGGTTTTAAAAGGAGGTTTAGTATTATATGAAATGGGTTTTGAATGGTATTTTTCAAACATATTTGGTTTGAGTGAAACTACTAGAAATAGGACCAATACCAATAGTTTTGGCCAAACCGTTGCTATAGGTCACTAATTTGGACAAATACAAACAGTTTGGCCAAAATTGATGGTATAGATCACTTATATAGACCTATTCCAATGTATTGGCCAAAACCATTGGAATATGGTCACTAATTTGGACGTATACCAATGTTTTGGCCAACACCATTGGGATATGGTCAATAATTTGGACCGATACCAATAGTTTGGCCAAAACCGTTGGTATAAGTTACTCATATGGACTTATAACAATGGTTTTGGCCAAAACTATTCCATTATAGTGACCATATACCAACAGTTTTGTCTAAATCATTTGTATACATCCAACCTATGCCAACAATTTTCCCACGATCATTTTTATATCTCAAAAAATGAAGGAACATATACCCACAGTTCTCAAAATCATTATTATAGTTCTATACCAACAGTTTTGAGAACCGCTGGAATATGTACACATATTTTTTATCGAATATTTTGTCGAATAACATTTAATAAATAAAAATCTAAAATACATAGGATTATACATATATATATATATATATATGTAATTATGTTCACAAAAGTCATGTTAGGTTTGTGGTTAGGATGTTGGTTTATAAAAGGGAGGTGCTAGGATCAAAACGAAGCTGGGATTTTTTTTATAATTACCCATACCAATGGTTTTATGAAACTATTATTAAAGGTTTTTCATATGACCTATACCAACAGTTTTTCCAACCATTGGTAAATGTCTATACCAATGGTTTTCCTAGAACCATTGGTTTAGACCTATCCCAACGCAAAACCAACTAACGGATCTCCAAACCGTTAGTATAGGCTATACCAATAGTTTGGAGACCTATACCAATGGTTTCAAACCATTAGAATATGATATTTTTCCATTAGTGTGAATTCATTAAAATGACCCTATAAAATTGTAATGTTCCATTGGGGCACCTAGTACAGGTCACCTTGTGATAACATGATGGATCCATGAGATACCTATCATGAGTGTGGAATTTTCACTATTGAATGCATGGTGTGTGTGTGTGTGTGTGTGTGTATGGAGAAATTATTATGGGTATCCCAAATAATGATAATTGTTTTGTTCTTGAATTTTTTTACCTTAGAACTCATTTATTGTTTTGATATAAAATGTTTAATATGATTTAAATACATTTCTGTATAAACTATGCTAAAACATTTTTTCCTAGTGGCACGAGTTGATAAATCATGGGGGAAATCCTTCTGAGTTTAGACTCACCCCATTCCTATGAACTATTTTTCATTTTCAGATGCCATCTATTGAGGAAAAGGTAATAGTAGGGTGTCTAAGTCTTGTAGTCATTCATCATGATACCATGAACATTACTTGTGGGTTTGTAACATGGATCTTGGTTAGGCATTCCATAGAAATATTTCTTCTGAGTTTCTTCGATCTTGGAGTCACTTTAAGATTTAATAATTATTTTCCTTTTTTTTCCACTTTTAATATGATATCATTTACCAGTTTTTATATATATTGAATTTTATTTTTCCATTCTTGCATCATATAGATGAATTATGTTTATTTTTAGGTTAGTTGGGATTTTTTATCTTATACGGGAAAATAATCCCCCAAATGAACTTAAATCCCCTAGAATTTATCTTGAGAGTTTGGTGTCTTGGGGGTGTCACCTAAGGCCTAGTAGAACCAGGTCCTCTTCTCAATCCAATGAAGAGGGGTGGAATGTTTCAATCTATGAGTGGTGGTTATGTAAAAGGAATTTAATTAGTTCATGAGGTTGTTGTTCTCTATAAAAATGAATAATCCTTTATTTTTCCCCTTAAATATAAGTGGAGATGGATATAGGTTATTACATTAACAAATAAAAATATCAGTATATATAACATTTCTATTTTATTATATGATCATTTTTTGATATGTTTTGATGTATTTGGAATTAAAAATAAAACAAAAAATTCTCAGTTAAAATTTATACATCTTATTCAGACAACCTATTTAGGATTACACCGATTTCCTTCATAGGAGGGGTTTCAAATAAAACAAATGCCTCTAATACATAGGAATTAAAATAGAGAATATTTTTTTGTAGGTATTGGTGGAAAAAAATTCTTTATAAGTGTTAATAAAAGGTGAGAGTATATTCTCTTTTATATGTGATGGGAGGGGATTTTTTGGGATTTCATAAAATATTTTGTTAATATAAATTAATTTCTAAGGAAAAAATTATAAAAAAATATATTTTTATGATAATATGAGTTTGGGATGAAATAATATCATCTAATAAAATTTATACAAGTTTAAATTAGGTTTATACCCTTATCGTTTAGTTTTAACCTACATTAAAACTTTTTGATAATGTTTTTACACTTTTGGCATCAAGATAGTTAATAGAAAAGGGAAATTGGAAAAAATGGAAGTTGGTTGATATTTTAAATAATATAAATATCAGCTGAATAATGAATGAATTTTTAGGAATTTTAAATAATTCAAATAAATATTATTTACTATAAAATATTATTAATTTCATATTTTTTGGAAACAGACTTTTAATTTATCTTTGAAAAAATCATGACAAAAATGGAAATAAAATATATTCATTTAAAAAATTAAAATTTTATATTTATCTAATAAAAATCATGGAAAAAAATAATTCATTCCATTTATATTGCTTTTAATATTTTTAAAATCTTATATATATTTTATTTATTTAATAAATATTGTACCACTCTTGCATAAGTAATTAAGGTAATTATTTTATTAATAAATACTTAAAATAAGTTATCACGATAAAAATAAATTATTTATTTTTAAAATGAATATTTATAGATGACCAAAAGTTATTTTTTTATCTATCACAAAATATCTTAGTAATTAATTGCATGAATTGGACATTTTTATCTTTATCTTTTAATTATATATTATAAAGATTAAAATAAAATTTATATGGAACCAAGTGGCCAAATACAAGAGAAATGGATTTTAATTTCCAAGATCCACTCAGAAAATAGGATAATGTCAAGTGGGAAGGTTTATTTCTAGTCCTTATGATATTATTTTTAACCATAATTACCCAATTAACCCTTTCACCGTGGTGATATTGTTTTTTCAATTTTTACTATTAATTATGAAAAAAATTAAGTAAATCTTTTTAAAATTTTTTAATTATGATGATTCAAAATTTTAAATACATTTTAACAAATTCAATCCCTATTATAAGTATAAATTAAATTTATAGTTATCTAATAAAGAGTGATGAAAAAATATTGTTTTTCATAAAAAAAGACTTTTATCTCTAAACGTGTTTTTTATATTCTGACCAAGTATATGGTTGGTTTATATGTAAATAATTATATTATTTTTAACTGTGGGATACATTTATTAATTTAGTATCAAATTTAAAAAGTTATAGGATTTATAATGAAAATAAATGAAAATATTTAAAAATCATATTTTTTTTATTGTTCACTGAAAAATAAATCATTTTAAAGAATCAAAACATTTCACCATAGGTTAACTATGATATTATTATTTTAAAAATGATATGATTTTTATAAAATAAAATATTTTACAATTTTACAAATTAATTTTAATATATTCTAATGAAAATAAATATAATTCATTTTTGAATAAAATGTATTTTTGAAGAATAAAATTACTCTATTAAAAATATAGTGATTATTTTATAAGAATTTATCAATATTTTTATATTTAGTATGACCAATATATATATTGTTACAAAATGTATTCCTATTTATAACCCAAAATTAAATAGCTAGGTAAGAAGAGTCTTATTAAAATAATATATTTTTTGGGTCATTGAATCTTGGTGTTTTGTGCTATATATTTTATCGATCATAATGTTCTTATTTTAAAATCTCCTGGTGGTACATTCTCTCCAAATATAATAAATGTATCCTAAAAATTTTATATTATTCTTTGAAATCAATTGTTTGACATTTGAAAATTCATTAATGGGAAACCCACATCATAAAGAGTTAATAAAAAATCCTTTCAAAAAGCAGTAAAGGGAAATGTAATGGTCATTAGAATAAAAAAATCTATGCTTCTAAATTAGAGAACATTAATGAAAATGAATATATGTACATGGAGGAGAAGACCAATTCATAAGGACTAATATAGAAGAATAAATTACATGGTCTGGAGAAGGTTAATTACTATAGATTCATAAATCTTTAATGGGTGAAAAGACCATTGAATCATTGAAAATGACTTCAGATGTATAAATTTTGTATTTTATGATACTTTTCATAATATTGAGGGATTATTTTACAGTCAAGATAGGGAACGCCAGAAATAATACTTTCTTGATATATTTTTATTTCATAAGCAAAATTTCATCCCTTGGTTGTGCTTCAATCACAGTGTACTTTATTTATTACTCTAGGAAATGAATATTCCAAATGAATTTTATAGTCCTGAAGCACTAAATTTAAATTTTAATGTATCATAAGATCTATAAAAGAGTGAAAACCCATTATATATTTCTCAAACAATTTACCAAAACCAAAATTATATATCAAGTCTTATCCAATATAATATATTAATATCTAAAAAATCAATTGTAACACCTAACATTCAACTTAATCCATTACATAAGTATAGATCCTTAAAATCTTTCCAAAACCCATATATCCAAACTCAAAATCATAAAATGTAGAAATAAGGTCACCCAACTTCAATAATAAACATAACAGTAATCCCCCAAACATTATAAATTAACTCATAATGCCACATACCAAATATTTGAATACCATGATCAATAAAACCAAAATGAAAAGATAACTCGTTACAAAATTAACTATTTCCTTATTCTATAAATAAAAAAAATATATTATAAAATATATTCAATGAATCAACAAACAAAGTAAACCCCATCATAAATTACATTTTTACCAAATCACTAAACATTTTCATTATAATCAATACTATCTGATTTACTTCATTAATTTCAATCATCTTTTTATCTTATCTAAACCTTAATTCATATACATTAGCAAAATATTAAATTTCATATTTTACCCAATCATCAGGTTTCCATTTAATATCACCTTACTTATTAATCATTTTTGTAGGACAAAAATACCATTAAACATATGCTTAATAATGTTTAATGAAAAACTACTCTACAACAATCCATAATGTTTTAGGACTCATATAACCAAACTAGCATTGATGTAATAGTTTTACAAAACATTTATCAAATATCAATACATAAAAACTTCAGTACTCCCACTTAAATGATTTTCATGGAATATGTACTTCCATTTTCGTTGAGATAACCATTGGATTATGGCATTTTATTGGATAATTTCAATGTTCTTCACAAATAATACATTATACTCCTCAGAAATTATCTTCTATATGTCCTCTATTTCCACATTGAAATCGTATCTTCCTTTCTTTGAAATTTTTTTCTGGGCGTATCTTTCCAAAAAATTTACATGAATGGTATTTATAATTATTTAATCTACAGTACCGACTGTCCAAGATCTCATAAAATTATATCCTTCTATTTTTTTTGATTCCAATAGTTAGTTAAACTGTAATTTTTAATCATATATATTATTAACGTATTAGGAATAATCAAAATAAATTTCTCTCCATTCGTTATACAATTTGGTTTCTCATAATCACCACATTGTCCATCACATTCAGTATTAACATTCTTACTCCTAGTTTTATCCACTTCCTAAAACCAAAAATCATAGTATGAGAAACATTAATCATAGCTAGAAACCACCTAATCAGTTATAGGATATATAAATCTTGACACCTTCTTTTTAATCTAATATAACTTCTATCTAATCAAGATAATTTATTTTTGTAATCTATTCCAATCCATTTTAATGATTCAAAAATAAAATGTTAGTTTACCCCATCATATCACTTGGGAGGTTCAAACCAATTACACAGTAAGATAATAATCACTCAGAACTAGGATAATGACAATGATATACTAAAACATCTATTTTGAAGGTTATTACACCAAGATGCATCAATTCCAAAACCAAATCCACCCATAGTATCTAGATTGGGTTGAATTTCTAGGAAAACCATATAATATACATTTTTCCAAAATTTTAGGATGTTATCATATATATATAGAAATATCTTGAAATACAGTCAAATGGTGTCCCATAATCAATGTTTTCCTTAATTTATTTACCAAGGTTTCTACTAAATTTTATGTGATGCCAAATATAAATACCCCAACTCTAATAGGCCAAAGTCAGTGGTTATGTAATTACACAATAAATATTTATAAGGAATCGCATCATGAAGGATTCAATAGTTTATTAGTATTAGAAAACTAAATACATAATTTAATCTCACATACATTTGAAAACCTAAAATAAAAAACATAGTGAAAATAAATATTCATCACCCTTGAACTTATTGAAATATTCCTTCATCAATTCATAGGGAAAGGGAAACAAATATGGCTATGCTCAAAATTCTATGTAATTGAATATGAATAACATAAGATATCATAGAATCAATAATGCATAATCAATATAGCGTAGTTATTAACAAAAAACACATCCCATTTAATCAATAACTTGATCATAAAGAATAATATGGAAAGAATAAATGATGATCAAATAATTATATATAAATAATCACATGTAATTGAAAGATATCCGTGTGTATAATAACCATTGAAATAATCACATGGACATAAATAAATAATCTCATAATTATGAAATTCATAATACCAGACATTATAAACATAAATAAGAGGACTTGTGCTAAGATATCATTCATTAATGGGAAAATAAATGTCCAAATAACCAAACTATCTTGTCTCATGAATCCTATTAATGAATATAGGGGCTATAGAAGGTCCAACCCATCATCTAATAATTCAAACACATTCATCATATGAAAGGGGAGAATAAAAATCTGATACAAAATCAACAGAAACATTCATATAGAAAAATTAGCATATGAAATGTTTATATTTCATGATTAAAACTGATCATAAACCACTTAGAGAAAGAATTAGTATAATTTAATTACAACTTATCCCCAGTGGAGTAAATAAAATAAAATTTTATTATCATTGATGAAAAAAATACCATAAAAAGATCATTAATATTTTTTTGAAAAATATAGATTAAATATTGAAATTTACTTTAAATAATTAAAAAACATATAGAATATTAAGGGAAAAATAATTTTAATAGAGTCATAGAAAAATTTAAAATATAATTCAAAACAATGATTGTCAATGGTGATGTGAAAAGTCTTTCCATGATGAGTGTGTTAAAACAATGATTTCTTTCACATTTTAAGTAAGAAGTCAAAAAGTAAAATGTTTGGAAAATGAATAGAATATTCCATTTAATCCATTTTCTAAAAAAGATAAACATTGGTAAAAATGTATTTAATAAATCATTATATAATATTTGAAATATTTTTTAAATCATTTTAATTAATATTTATATGGAATAAAAATAGGCCCGAATAAGTAGAAAAACAAGTCGATTTTTCTTACAAATATAAATTTGGTAAATTGTATACTTAATGAGTGTAAAATTAAATGAAAAATTATAATTTAAATAAATAACCATAGGAGGATAAAATAGTTTAAGTTTAATATGGAAATATCAAATAAGTATCCCATGGAAGACTTAATAAAAAAATCATGAATAATGATGCAAGTGTGAAATAAACCCTTACCACTTTAGTAACTTTTGAATCATAACCCCCATGAATGAAATAAAATAAAAGTAAATATAAAATAAGATAAAGAGAAATATATTCATGATACAACTTATAATAGGGGAATTACAGAAACATCATAAAAATAAATAGGTTTATAAAAAGAAACATGTCTAAATAGAGTGGGAATTGAGATTGAATCTCTTGCAAAGATCATACCATTGAAATAAGACTTATTCGAAAAAATGAATCTAAATATTAAATGTATATACATATAAGACATTTGGAAAAAACATAAGATAATAAAAATTCCTTATGCACATAATCATAGAATATAAAGGACAATGAATAAGTAATATAACCTAATGAAAACAAATTTAGTTATGAAAACCCTTACCTCAAGTCTGACTTATCACTAACATTATTTATCTTCCAGAATAATAAGATTATGTTAATTATTTACTTGATTAATATCTGTTTTAATTTTAATTATTCCATTTATATTATCTAACACTATGTTTTATTTATTTATTTAATCAATTAAGTTCACAATATACATTTTAATGATATTATGTTCATATGTCCAAAATGACATCAGTTGCTTGAATATCATGAAATTTGTCATTATTCCATAGAATATAGAATAATAATAATCTAATACATAAAATTTTCGTACATAATAAATTATTTTAAAACCCACCATGAACCATTTTTATGAAAAATGAAGTTTGTTTCAATCATGGAGATGAAAAACCGTACATACACATGAGTTTCATTTCAATTTTTAAAATATTGTAATGAAAATAAAATAAAAATATTTTAACTTAATTTTATTATAATTATAAAATAGATATCACATTATTCATTTAAATACCCTTATATATATAATTCATGTTATGTGGTTATAAAAACAAATCACATTGCTTCGTGGAGGTGGTAATCCACACATATACATGAAAAAAATTTTAATTTTTAAATGAATGTAAAGGTAAGATATTATAATATTTATTTTATATAAAAATAATAAACATGTCACCAATAATATATATATATATATAGTAAATTACTCAATAAAACCATCTATGCACTGTGGTGATAGAAAACGAATTACATCGGTTTGCGAAGCTGTAGTCCACCACACACTCAAAGGATGATTTAATGTCCCTTTTAATGGAAGAGAAGATGGATATAGGGTATGAAAATATCATAGAAACGACTATTTATATGGTTTATATTAATTTAATTACATAATAATGGTTGAATTTTTTTAAGGAGGTGGAATAAGAAAAATAAATAAAATGATCGATTAAGAAGAATGCCTCTTCTTTAGACAAAATCTTTCGGCAAACACCAAAATCCTTCCTAAGAAGGGTTTATAAAAAATAATTACTCTAGGTTGTTGTAAGGGTTTTAAGGAATGTACTTGGTTAGGTAATTTTTGAATACAAATCCTTTTTAAATGTGAAGAAAACAGGAGAGGAGGTTCCCTTTTATATGTGAGGTTTGGGGCACTTTTGATAGTTATTAAAATATTTAAAAAATATATATCTAATTTAAAGAAAAAAGGATCCAAACCAATATAATTAAAATATATTACAATTATGTTTTAAAATCCTATCATCCAAATGATTTGGACAAGTCCACAGTTTGTATTACTATTTTCCTTTTGTTTTTACCTATGTTAACCCTTTTTGAAAATTACCATGACAAAAAAAATTCTACTATTTATGCGGTCAAGATAGTTACAAGAAAAGAAAAATTGGATAATAAATGGAATTTGGTTTATATTTTCAAACATATACCAATATGTTGGAAAAATATAGTTTTTTTAAAATTTTAAATCGTTTATGAAAATATTATTTATTATAAAATATCATTAATTACATTTATAGAACTATTCATTTTATCTGACTTTGAAAACAATATGAAAACAATGGTAATAAAATATATTACATTAACACATAACTAAAATGTTATATTTACCTAAATAATTAATGGAAAAAACAATTAATTCAATTTATATTACATTTAATATTTTTAAAATTGGTTTTTTTATTTTTCTATTTATTTAATAAATATTATGTTAGCAATGCGTAAGAATTTAAGGTAATTATTTTATTAATAAAAATTAGAAACAAATTAACATGATAAAATATAAATTTATAATTAATTATAATATTTTTAACTGAAAATAATTTTCTTTCATCCCTATCAAAGAATGTTATATATATTAAAAGAAAGAATGTGGCATTTGTTCATCATGTTTTAATTAAATATTATAAAGGTCGTAATGAATGAAACATGACCCCAAGTGGAAAATTATTATAGAATAGGATGTATATGGACAATGTACACTAATTTAATAGGATAAAGTCACATGTTTGTATTTATTTTTACTACTTATCATATTTATTTTAACATGAATATCTTGATTTACTATTTTACCTTGGTGATACATTTTTTCAATCTTTACAATTAATTATGAAAAACAATAACACGTATTTTTTTAAAATTATTAATTTGGAATATAAAAAATATGGAATTAATTTAAAAAAATAAAATATCTATAATTTTAATAAATAAATTTCATAATAATGTCATAATTCATAATAAAAAATTGATTTCTGAAAAAATGTGTTTTTCTGTTGAAAATTATTTGTATAATAAAATCAATTATAATATTGATTATTAAGTATTTATTTAGATTATCTATAAATAAAGGTGACTTATATTAAACTATATACAACATAAATATAATATGGTACTTTTCAATAAAAATAAATGAAAATATTTGAAAATAACATTTTTTAACTATTTACTAAAAAATCACTATTCTCAAAAAAATCCCAAAATATCACCCTACGTTCACCTTGATTTGATTATTTAAAAAATTATATTAATTTTATAAAATAAAAGATATTAAAAATTGAGTAAATTAATTATAAAATTTTCTCATGAAGAGTAATAAAATTTCATTTCTAAAGAAAATGGTTTTTTGAAAAAAAAATGACTACTAAAAATGGAGTGATTATTTACTAAGAATTTTTCCATGTATTTATATTGAGTCAACTTATATATATATTTCATAAATTATTAAATAATATTTAATTATGATAATGAAATGGAATAGTCATAATGGTTATATTTAGTGAATATATCTCATGAGTCATTTAAGCTCAGTGTTTCACGTCATATTCACTATTGAACATAATGTTTTTATTCCATAATATAAGGATGTTACATTTTGTACCCCATAAATGTAAAAAAATGAATTATAACATACACTATTAGGTAAAATAGATTTAAACTTTTCATTAGTTTCAAATATATATTTGACCTAAATTGATATGCTTGAAAGCTTAACTATTATAGATGACTGCGCATTTAATTTAAAATATTTTTAAAGCCTTATCTTACCCTTTTTAAGTCATGTTTAACTATAATTTGTTTTGATTCAATCTTACAAATTTTCAATTCTTCCAAAATGAGTTTTCCTTCAAGATCATTCTGGATATTTTACATCTCAAGAGCCTTCATCATGAATTTATTGAGCTCTTAAATGAGTTTAGGCACTCTATTGAGATATTATTCACTTCAACATTATTCCCATAATATTTCTTCAAATTTTTATCTTCCGTGTTCAACTTAGTATTCTATTTAAGAAAATATTCTCATTATTATATGAGCATGTATTCCATTTATGTTTCATATCTGCATTTATCATCACTACATGCGGATGTTTTTTCCTTTTTTTGTATATTTTATGATGTATTAATTTAATTTTGAAGTATGGGTCTTTATATTCCAATTTAATCATCAAATTCCACCTCATTTTTCTTATGAATTTATACATTATATTAATATAATTTTTGATTATTTTAGTGTTTTTCTTCTTTTTATTGATATTTTTCATCTTTATTAGTAGAATAAAACTCATAATTTTCTTGTTTGGAACATTTATTGAGAAGTGATCAATTCCTCCACACATAAAGAATTTGAAGGGTAGTTTCCCCTTATTTTTTCCCATTAATTTTTTAACCTTTTTGTAGATAAGAGACTTGATTATCTTACTATAGTCATATAAATCATCATTATTAAACTGACTAGAGTTTTTGAGATTTTATTCTTTTATCGTAAAATTTATCATGGATTCATTATCCATCTCATCCTTCATTTTTTTTCATAAATCCATGTTTCTTTATCAATTCATAGGAAATACAAATATTATGCAACTCATCCAAAGAGGGATCGTAAAAATCTTATAACTCACAAACGTTAGCTCGGATTGAAAATCTGAGAACACCGCTGAACTCGGGAGGGCATGAATTATTTAAGAAGATACTAACTTTGGCCGGCGCATGCCACCGGTGAATGTTAGTTTTTGGCCGTGAATAAAATAATTATGTGACAATTATTTTTTTGAAAAATCTATAACATTTAAATAGTAACTCGGATTGGAAATCCGAGAGTACTATTGGGTTCCTTGGGGCTTGTTTCACTTGGGCAGATCCTAAACATGACTGGCATTAGTCTAGGGTGATTGGTAATAATTTTCTGATCTTTTTTCGAGTACATTTAATAAACGCACAAACAACGTTTTTTAACTTTTGAAACAGTGATCGAAATTTAAATCCGATGACAACGTTGAACTCACAACACCGGTATTCAGTTAAGGATACCTTTACCTCAACCTTAGTAGGTCTAGGGTGAAATATATTTTTTCATTTTTTTGTGGAAAAATAAAAATAAAATTATTTAACGTTTTATTTTTATTCTTGAAACCTCTCTACATGGGTTATGAAGGTGGGGACCACAAAAACTAAAACCTCCATTTCTAATTCAAAGTAGGGGACCACCCGAACACCTCTTTAATGAGAGGAAACCTTAAAACATCCCCTTTAATTGGAGGTAACTCTTGAAGTTCCTCCCATTATTTACTTATGCCAACATGGTACAATTAGTTGTGCTGACAATTAATTGTGCCAACAATGAAATTGTCAGACTTAATTTAATTTAAGTTGGCATTTCTTCTATTGTGGTTTTTGGGAGAGTGTTGGAAGAAGAGAGGATCTTTGGAGAAAACGCATTCTCCAATGAAGAACGAACTCCGGAATTGAGGAACGAGGACGGCGTTCGAGACAACTTCGGAAGCATCTTACGGAAGCGATGAACGACAATCCCCAATGACTTCGTCTCCTTCCTCACGACCTCCATCAAAAAAACCTTTGAGGTAGGTGTTTAATTATCTGTGATTAATTGTTTCCCATTTTCTTCCCTTCTAAACAATTAACGTGGATCAACTCTCTGACTAGTTGATCAATGAATGTTTTATTTTGAGGGTTTGTGAATATTTTTTGACAGAGGTTGCAGGGTTTGTCATTTTAATTATTCCCTTACAATTATTGTTGTTCTTCATGGTATGAATTGAATTGATTCTCTTGATCTGCTTGCTACCAATCTAATGTGGAGGGAGATGGCCAAACGAACATGACATGTTCCCTCCGTTGTTCTTCATGGTTGTTGTGTTCTTCACGGCAGTTAAAAGTGGCGGCTACATATCAGGAAAGTCGTACGGAACTTGGGTGGCATACGTCCGTGCCACTGGAAGATGAAGAGAACGTGAGGAGGCTGGAGGACAGCTTGTGTTTTGGCCGGCCGCGGAAGGGCGGTGCACGACGCGCCACCGTCGGAGCACGGGGTCGCGGCCGACCTGGCTGTGGTGGACGATGGAAGGCAGCTGACATTTGGCGAGCCGCGGAGGGGCGGTGCACCTCACACCACTGTGAGACAAGGGGCCCGACCGTTTAGGCTGGCCGAGTTGGACCGAGCGGGACATGTAGGTACCGTGAGTAGCAGACGACCGAACGACTTCGGTCGTTCGGTGTGACAAGGTCGGGGGCACGCGATTCCCCCCTCCCCACATGCGGCCACATTGGGTTGCTAGGCCGGGCTGCCCAGAGTGACCCAGGCTAGACCCATTAGGATGGGTCGACCCTGGATGGGTCGGGTCTATCCGACCAGGATGGACCGGACCCTGACCAACCTCGACCCATTAACGCTCTTGTGGCCATAACATTAGCACCAGGCGTCTATTTGATGAACCATATATGGCGCCAGAAAACATAGAGAGAGACGGTCCTTTTGGTGTACCTCACTTGAGATTAGGATATAGTTTAGGTATGGTCGGGTTTAATCGAGCACGAATCCAACTGGTCCCTTGGGACTAAAAGTTTAATAACATACAGACCGGATGTTCGATAAACATGTAGTCTATTGCATTGAGACCACTCTTACATGGAGGTAATTTGGGATATTTATTCATGGGACTTCAAGGAAGTAGGAGTATCAACCATTGGATTGAGAAGAGTACCCTCCTAAAGACAAGTGAGCTTAGTGTGGGAACCCTGTAGCTGGCTGTATCATGACAAAGAGATCCTTCGTGGGTCTTTATTTGATGATTCTACATGGATCCTCTCTAGGAATACATGTGGGAGTACCTTAGGATCCTGTGTGGGTCTGCTGTACTAGGATCTTGTGTGTTTATGATAATGTACTGACGATTTACTAGGATCCTGTGTGGGTTTGACAACATACTGACAATGTACTAGGATTTTATTTGGGTCTAACGATGTACTGACAAGGTTTTAGGATCCTGTGTGGGTCTGACAATGTTCTACGATCCTCTGTGGGACTGATGATGATTTAGGATCCTATGTGGGTCTTCCTCTTAATGTAGTAAGATGATTTAGTGGTTTTACTTAATCATATTTACCACCATACTTATGTTATACCTGGTGTGAGTTGAGTATGTAACTGTGTGGTACTTTCCTTTTTGGTAATACCTTGGTGGTATTTTTCTATGTGGCGTACCTGTGTGGTACTTAACTTTGTGGTAATCCTTCATTTGGGGAATTGTTGATCTTGGGATTTTGAGTTGGACTCTGTGTTTCCTCATAATTGAGATGGGCATACTTTTTAACTTAGGTATATGTATGGGCTTATACATAAGTAGAGATATCAGTTGATTTCTTGATTTGTGGTTTATAATTTTTGGATTTGTGAGACCTTGATATTCTTAGGGTCCCTACATAGTATTGTAATACTCACCCATGCACGGGCTATGCCCACACCCTGTTGTGTTTGGTGGAGATGACAGACAGTGATGACTGAGGACGAGGGTACCAGGACTGGATGGTGCCCAGAGGTGGACCAAACTTCTTGTCAGTACGTAGAGGAGATGTGAGGACTTGGAGTGCTGGGAAGGCAATATGTACCTACCATTCCGGTAGGAACCTCATTGGATGTCCCAATAGTTGTCTTTATCTTTCTTTAGTTGTATTGTATTTTCAGTTTTACTTGTACCATTACTGTTGGGCTTGTATTCAGGCCCCTTTTTCATTCAGTACACACTTTTTACTATACAGTTCACTTTTGTTCATATCTTGTTGTGTGCTTGGTTATGAGTATTTATAGGTTATAAAGGCAATGCCTTCCCGGTTTTAGGAAATATTCCTTTTGATGCTAGTCACCAGCCCCTGGCCTATGGAAGCCGAGCTTGGGGTAGTCATGGCATGGGCCCCGGGGGACATGTCATGATAGCTATAATAAAGAATTTAATGGAGATACATGATATATATTAAATTTTTATTATTGTATAACTATTATAATAGAAATATTTAATTTTACTTTCTTAATCATTTGACCATTACAACATGGTTCTGTTTTTATTAGTTTACTGCATACTTGAGAGATTTGGTAATGTTAATATAGTGAATTATTAAGGAATGTTTTATGTTATTAATGAAATGTAGTGATATTTAATTAAATATATATTAATATTTTCAGAGTTTTAAATTTAAAATCTAAACATGTTATTAACTTATAATCTCTATTCATTAAAAAATATCCAAACATGTTTGTCTTTGACTTCATCTTCAAGAGTTTTAATTATAACTATTAGGGGTTGAAAGTGGAATATCATAAATAATAATGGGATATAAATTATAGAAACACTGGTAATATATTCATGATGAATTTTGTACCAAATATCATGGATCAATATTAGCATTACAAAGCATGTGGATGATATTAAAAAATGTTACCAATCGATGCTAAAAATATGCTATAATGAATAACTATATTTATAGTAAATAATTCTAGATGAAGCATATAAAATATTTATAAATATTACTAATTTTATTAAATATATGATAAATATACTTATTTTTTTTGGAAATTATAGAATGATAAACAAAATCAGGGAAATAATACAAGATATTTTTGTCTCAAACTCCCTTTATTAAGATTTGTTTTACTTTATGCACTGATTTAAATTTATAGGGTGTATATGTTTCCCTATTGCTCAATAATCATGAAATAGATTTTATTAATGTTATTTTAAATTCAATTACAATATATTTCTTCTTCATGAGTTTGGATTTAAATTTTACTCAATTCTTAATTATTTTCATAACTGAAGTTATTTTTTTCATGAGTTATGAAATACCTTCTTGATTTTGACCATACAAGTATATTTGTCCTTCCATTATCTTTTCAAATGGAAGATTTAATTTTTATTTAGATATATCACTTATATTTATTAATACCTCCCCATTGATGAAATTCTTCCAGAAATAAATTGACTACATTGACACAAATAACTCATATACTTTCCAATTGATATATGTATTCCATATCAATGTTTTACATATAAAAACATATTTTCCATATAATTGAATTTAACCTCTATGCCTTTTTTCATAAATAATAAATGAAATGTTTTATCATAATTTTTCATGATTTTTTTCACTAAATTGATTTATTATACTTTTAATGTTTTCCACATGATTGTTGTTTTAAAATATTTTTTTTCTGAAATAATTTTTTAAAATTATTGAATAAATAAATTCTTTAAAATCTATTTTTTTAAAAAAATTTACATCTTCCTTGAATTTCATAAAAAGTTTTTTAAAAATAAATCTTTTAAATAATCTTATATGGGGTATTTTTTGACCAAAATAAATATCTTTTAAAAAATTTCTGACATAATATATTTCTACAACATTTATTTTTTTGGAAGGTACTTTCTCTCTAGAGTTTTATTTTTTTATAAAAAAAGTTTTTATTCTAATGGATTAAAAAAAAATATTCCTTCTTAAATTTTTCAAAGGAAATCGAAAACTCATATTTTCAATGAAGTTATCCTATTGATTCTAAGACTGATATTCATCTACATCGAATGATTGATCTAGTCTATTCATTAAATGATAAAATATAACTTATTTATCTAGATAACTTAAGAAATTTTATTTAACATCTATGATATTAACCATTACTAGTTTTTCATTCCTAATCACCTAGTTTTATAAGAATGGTTTATTTCAAAAATTTTTTCAACAGTTAATTCTGTGTGTTTCATTACATGATTGAAGGATGGTCACCTAGATTCATAATACATTAATTGAATGAGGAAATTTTTTTCTAAACCATAATTCAATTTCCTAAAAATTTTAAATAATGTATGTGTCATCATTATTTTTTGAGTGGTATTTAAAGAGAATGGTGCTTAAATTCATTGGATACAAATTTATTTTCCATGGGTTCATCATTTCACATTTCTGATGAAATCATGAATGCTTCCTTACGGAACCACTTAAAAATGATATAAAATTTATTTTTGGGTTTTTATGATATGTTGATTAGAGTCATGTGGCACACATATGTATGATCTCCATTATGAGATGGATGGGACCAGAATAATATAACCCTATAATGCATTGGGTAATGTTTTCATATCATGATATATCTTGATGCATGTGTAGTGAGCTTAACTAACTATTATGCATGAGAAGCTAGCAAAGAAAAATATGTTATGTTAACAAGGAATATAGCATTGAATTATTCTTATGATGTCATGTTAATATTATATCTGAAATAGTATTATGACGTCATGTTTATATTTTATCCAATTTAAAATTATTTTATTCTCTAAGGATATGATCATTATTTATTCCATGTAATTATGATATCTTCTCTTTATTCCATGCTTAAATTGTTATGATCTTCACAATTATTATATCATGTTATCCCTCACATTATCATATTATAATTAATTATTTTTTCTGTTACTGAATTTTTCGGATCACACCTTTATATATTCCCCTTTCCCCAGTTTATGAATGAAATTATTATGTATACCAACTTATGATGTGTATCTTGAGTGGGGAATTTTTGCAAGATGTTGAATTCTCACTATGGATTTATTATCTTTTTATATAGTAAAAATGTTTCCATTAGATGATGAGGTCCTGGTTTTTATTAATTTTTTGTTTTTCCAAATTCTATAAAACTCTAAAAGGAATGGTCCTTAAATTATTAAATTTTTGAAATATATTTTAATCATATTGGTGTATCAAATCCAATGTTTAATGTTATTTGTTTTGGAACAAGATCTAACTGTGAGGGTTTGGGGGAACTATTATTTCCATAAAATATAGTGACACCTCTAATATTCATAGATTTTCTTTTATCCATCCTTCTTAAAGAGAAAATATATAGGGGAAATACAAACAATTTACACAAATTGAATGGTATTTTGAGTTAAATGGATATATTGAGAGTGATATAAAGAATTGAAAACTACTTTATATGATTTCATTCATTGAAATAAACCATTGGAGTTAGTTAATAGATGAACTAATCATGTAAAATATTTGAATCGTCTTAGTGAAATAAATGATAAATAAGAGAGAAGAACATTTATGTTTTTTAAAGGTTTTACCTCAATGGTAGGGACTAATCTTTACTATAACTGGTTAGCATCCTGGTCAATATATTTTCAATTAATATCTTTATACCAATATAATTTTCTAGGTCAGTTATTACAAAAAAAACAATTTTTCGCAACACATACACTACATCCCACATGATTATATATCTCTCAAAAATTATAATGAAATATATGCAACATAATCTGAAAGAATTCTTATTTATAAAATAGGTTTCTTCATCAATATATGAAAAAACCACCTCTATGATATAATATATTGATTTTCAAAAATAAAAAGTTCACCCTTTTCATGAAAAACAACATCAGAATCTACCAAGTGACTATAATATAATGTACTTATTAATATCAACTAACTATATATAGAACCTTTTAAGAGAATTATTATATTATTTTATCAGACCTAACATAATAATCTATAGAAAAATATATTTATGATTGAATACCAAATAAAATATAGGTTCTCTCCAATCACCTTCTAATTCTCACCCAAAAAATATCGATTATTCATATTTTTACACAGCTCGTGCAACCATATATTCAACCAATCCTTCATTCCCACTCATTATTTCCCTTAACCACTATATAAAATATAAAGATTATATTATTTATTCTTACCTAATATCAAAATTTTGAAATTGTTGATATTTCCAAGAAGTAATTTCCCCCTCATTGAGAAATAACTTATTCTATACTGGATTCAAATTAACTTATCACCTCATTTTATATTCCCAAATTGGATTATAATTATATTTATTGATCCTAATTATAAAACACTAATTATATGTATACCCATTTTCATCACTCATAACTTTTAGGAACATTTAACTGAGACCTTCACATGGTTTAGTCTCTGATGAATTATTTTCAAACATAATATCCACTAATATCATTGAATGTTTATTCTTCTCAAACTAGTAGGATTCATCTTAACATTAGAAAACATCCAAAATAAACTCACTGATTATAAAAAATCTCAACATAAATCATTTAAATTTCTACAAACACAAGCACCCATTGAACATGTAGTTATGGAATAATGGATATCTTGTGTTAGAATTTCTCATTCAAACATATCATCAAAATAACATAGACTTAGGGAAAATTTCATGTGGCATAAAATGTTGGATATCATGTAATTTAGGAAATAAAGAAGAGTAAATAATCATATGATTTAATATCTACATTATTCAATAAAAAATAATCAGTTGTATTTTGAGTTCATGTCAACTGGTTACTATCATGATTGATCATATTATTCAATAAATATCAATTGTCAATTTCTTATAAATTTTGAAAAAACTATTTATATTCAATTTTCCCATCATATAATAATTTTTATAGAACTATTAGGTTATATTTTTTCATTAGTTATTAATTTGGATTACTAGATTCTCATTATATAGAAATCTCAAAATATTCAATATGTATTAATCCCAAAAAAGACTTCAAATAACCATTAAATTTTATGTATTAATCCTCACATGACTATAAATAATGTTCTTGAAGGATCATATAAACCTTATTAATTAACTTATGATTACACATATATGTTTGATAATTACATCGACTGTTTTGATACTTATGAAGAAAATGACCATTTTACATAGATCACACATCATGAAAATGTAGTAATTGAAGATGAATACACAGTAGCATGTTTCATCCTTATGAACTTTGGATCGTAACGCCCCGACCCCAGTTACCCAGAGTTGGTGCATTATTACATATCATTGGCATGATCACAAAAAAACATTTCGGGAAAGATCGATTAGTTTAGTAGCCTTAGAAGTACTAGATACATTCAAAAGGTTTAAATTACATCATAAAATGGAAAACTAAAACAACATCATTTCCATATAAAAAACTGAGATCCCATACACTATCCCAGAAGGCAAGTCATAATATTCTTCTTCGCATCCTTGAAAAAATAAAACATAGAATGGGGTGAGCTTAGATGCTCAGTAAGGATAACAATATAGAGGAAACCTTCATTAAAAAGCATAATCATTTAAGCCAATATATAAACCTAAAGGAAAAACATTTTAAATATAAAAACCATCACAATATGGAAAATATAAATGAAAATAATTACATTTACTTACTCACATGGATATTATACTACTTGGATAATCACATGCATTATCAATTGCCACATTCATAATGATTGAATTCATAATGCCAGACTTCATAACCAAATAATCAAGGCCTTGTTCCAAGACTACAAATAAGATTTTGTCAAGGCTTTGTGCTAAGACACTAGTTTGTCTCATGAGACATACTGATGCATCAACGAGCTATATCGGGATCCAACCATCACTTACGAAGTCCAATGCATTCCTCATATGAGAAGGTTTAAACATAAAATAAAAATTCGTATTAAAACTAGCATAAGAAATGTCAATAATCTATCCATAAACAACCAATGTTATAAAAATAATACATCCATGGTCAATCATAAAAACATCAATACAATATGAAAGATTTGTATCATAATAAATCAAATACAAATAATCTTAAAATAAATCAAAGGAAGTTGACATAAATGAAATCAAAACCTTTTTTTAGAGAAATATCGCTTTCTATATTGAAATCATTTAGGAGTCGTATAATTACAAAAAAAAATATAGTTTGAAAATATTCTTATAAGATTGTAAGGGAAGCTTTGACAATGTTATAATGGCGTAATATAACCACACCTGCCGTATAAGTAAAAAAACATTCCTACCTTAATTATGTCAAAAAAGGCAGAAAGCAACTTCTTTGGAAAATGACAGAATGATTCCTCTCAAAACGTATATGTCCAAATAAAGGTTTAAATTAATTAAACCCATATTTTAGTAAATATTAAAAAAAAATTGAAATACATTTTTAAGAAAACACGGATTTGGATGATAAAGAGGTCCTAGTAGATAATTATGTATTAACAACCTTGAATAATGAAGAGGTTGTAGAATTAACCCTTACCTTTTAATTTTACTTGGTTGAGTGTAGGTTAACCTACTTTATAATGGTGAAATAATTGTTATTAATTTATACAAGAACCATATACATTAAAATGATATCATATATGTTCTTTTGATATTATATTGTTAATAATATTTTAGTATTATCATCATTTCGGGTGTTAACTGATTCATCTTACTTTATATTATTTGTTACATAATTAATGTTTGTTATGGATAGGATGTATATTATTCATATTTATAATGATATTAAGTCTTTAAATATAATTTTTAGTCATCAAATGAAAATTATTCTTGAATGGATATGATGGGGAATGAATCTCATCGTGTTTGTGGAGATTGTAATCTGCACGTACGCACGAGTGACAATATCATTCTTTTGATATTAAAATCATATATAATTGGATAGTATATCATATATAAAGAATAATTATAATGTAATATTTATTATTTAGATCATTTATACTTCATTATTATACTCATCCAAATAATAATGTATTGAATAACAACCACACCATGATATGAAGACAGTAAGCCGTACGTATGCACGTATGGTGACATGTCATTCAAATGATGAATAGAATAATGAATATGGATGTACCATATTTATAATAACATCATAGTATATAGAATATACTAGTGTTATTATTTTATAATTGAAACAAAAAAGGATATAAAAAGTTGAAGAAGAAAAATACATGAAAGAGGTGGTGAGATATTTCACTCTTCTTCGGGTTCTTCCTTTTAATTTGATCAAAAGGGATCATTAGGTAGGCTTTTGGACTAATGGAGGGACTCTAGGATTAAGGGAGGACAGTTGAGAGGATTTTTGGTCAGGGGTTGGCCGAGCCAAATGCATTTGAAGGTGTGAATTAGAGAAAAGGGGAAGTGTCCTTTTATAAGAGGGGTGATGGTCACTTTAGGAAAATCTAGAAATATTATTTTATAATAAAATCATTTTCGGTTTCTAATAGATCCAAATTGATTTATTTCTAAGAAAGGTGGGAATGGGTATAAATCAACTCAACCAATAGGTTTTAGATAGGTTTGGGTCACTATATTAACCTTATCATTTAGATTTAACTCATAGTTAATCAGTTTTACATTTAAGATATCCTTTTGTATTTTTATATTATATGGTTAATAAAAATACTATAACAAGCCAAGAGAACCCCAAGTGGTTAATTAATTCTATCATTATATAAGTCTATTGGCCTAGCCATATATTTTTAGGAATATAATATCAATTAATAATATAATATGTTTTTAAAAAACACTTTTATGTCAATTTTGACACTATTTGGTATTTTGTTTTTCCTAAATTCATAAAAACATTATTACATCGAAATAAATTCATCTAGATAACCCTAAAATGTCAAATTATCTTATAATGTTAGTGGAATTCAGAAAAAGTCTCAAATTACATTTATTTGGATATGTATAATATCAATTATTTTAATATTTCATCTATTAGGTAACTACTTCATCATCATTTTTTCATAAATAAATATAATTATTTAATGACTAAAAACTATAATTAAAATACCATTACGTAGGAAATATTTTTATCTCTCAAATAAATATTTTCAGTTTAATTTATATAATGTGTAACACTATATTAAAAATGGTTGAGCTATTAAACTTTGAATTTAACACTTTTAACTCTTCATTGAATTAAATAATAATAAATGTCATAATCTATTCCATGTGGACCTAAATGATCATATTTTATTCCTAAGGTTGTTTTTTGGTCGAATAAAACTTATCCAATAGAATTAGGACATGTTTTAGGGTAATTATAATATCATATTTACCTTTGATTACCCAATTTTCTTTTAACCGCAGTAAATAAAAGTCAGACATTACTATTCACCAAAAATTATTTTCATCTTATTGACCCACATTTTAGTTACTGATATCAACCATGTATCTCAGATTTTTGAAATTCAACTCATAGAAGAGGTAAAATTATGTTTTATATAAATTTGCAAATGCTCCTTGGGGGTGGGTAAAAGACGGTAAAAAGTTCAATAAAATATATATATATATATATATATATAATTATTATAAACAGATTCCAATGAATTAAATTGAACTTATATAGGTATTTTGTATCTATTTTTACATAAAATAAAATAAAATAAATTATTATTTAAAAAAATGTCATTTTTTAAATAATAACTCAGTGTTTTTACTATTCATCCAAAATTGAATGTTTTCAGAAAAATATCCAAAATTTACCCTAAGCTAATTTTGATATTCCGAATCCAAAAATGAAGTCCATTTATAATGATAAAATTTATAAAATTTTTAAAAATAGGTATTATTATTCATAATGGCTTGTTTGATTAGCTGTGGTGTGTTAGAACTCGAAGTTGCATACAACACCCACTACTGTATTATTCAAAGAGAATCGTACCATGGAATAATGGGGTGTTACATTATCCACTCCTTCAAGTAATTTTTCCCCCAAAATTTCTAGAATATTACCACTTAAAAAGACTCAGCTGGTTTATAATCATAAGTTCCTCGGGTTCCCATGTTGCATCTTCCATATTATGGTTTCTCCATATAACTTTTACCAAACAAGTCATCTGGTTACTCAACACTTGTTCTCTAGTATATAGAATCTTGACAGGCTCTTCACAATAAGATAGATCATGTTCCTATTCAATTTTCCCATAGGTGAGTATATGTGTTGGGTCAGGGATGTATCTTTTCAATAATGATATATGGAACACATCGAGAACTTTGGTGAGACTTGGTGGCATTTCCAAATGGTAAGTTATAGCCCCAATTCATTCTAGAATTTCAAAAGGTCCGATGTACCTGGGACTTAATTTTCCATTCTAACTGAAATCTATAACTCCCTTCCATGGAGATACCTTCAGTAAAACATGATCTCTTACATGAAAATCCAAATCCTTCATTCGGTTATCAGCATAGCTCTTCTGCCTACTTTGAGCAGCTTTGATGTGGGTTTGGATTACCATCACCTTTTCCATCATTTCCTCCACAATTTCTGAGCCTATGAGTTTTCTTTCACCAAAATCATCCCAATAGGTTGGCGTTCAGCATCTCTTTATGTATAACACTTCATATGTGCTTTCTGAATACTCAAATTGAAGCTATTGTTATAGTAAAATTCTACTAAAGGTAAATATTGATCCCACATACCTTGAAAGTAAAGTGAGAATGATCTTAACATGTCTTCTAAGTTTTGAATAGTCTATTCTGATTTTCCATAAGTTTGATGGTGGTAGACAGTTCTCAAACAAAGTTCATTATCCTGGGCATTCAGAAGACTTTTCCAGAATCATGATGTAAAACGTGGATCATGATTAGAAAAAAATCGATAGGGGTACTCCATGAAGTCTCACAACTTCATTAATATATACTCTTACTAGATGTTTCAAGTGGTAAATCTTCTCTTCTAGGAAGAAAATGTTCTGAATTTGTAAGATAATCAACAAAAACCCATATTTCATTGTTCTTTCTAGGAGTCTTTGGTAGTACCATGACAAAGTCCATCGTAATATTTTCCCATTTCCACTCAGGTATGGTAAGAGGTTTCATGACTTCTATAGGCTATATCCTTCCACCCTTCACTTGTTGACAAATAATACATCGTGACACAAAATCAGAAATCTCCCTCTTCATGTTTTCCCACAAAAAATGTTCCTTCAAATATCTATACATCTTAGTGCTACCAGGGTGTATAGAGAAATTGGAACTATGAGCATCATCCAACAATTCACTTTTTAGATCAGGTATATGAGGAACACAAAGTCTCTTCCCAAATTTTAAATTTCCATCTTCATACACAAAGGCACTCAATCTACCATCATTCACAACTTTAATCTTTTTATTAAACTCTTCATCATCAGTCTACTAACTCTTTATCATTTCTAGTAAATATGGTTTGGCAACCATTTGAAAAAGTTTGGATGTTTCACCTTCCATGGTTATCTCTATTTCAAACTTTACTAGATCCTTGTATATAGGATCCTTTTTAACTGTCATCTTATTTAGAACTCAATGATCTTTTCTTCTCAAAGCATCTGCAACCTTATTTTCTTTCCCCGGGAGGTAGTGTACGGTTAAATCATAATCCTTGAGTATTTCAAGCTATCTCTTTTTCATCTTGTTGAGTTGTTTCTGTGACAAAATATACTTCAAACTCTTTTGATCGGTATATATCTCACATTTTTCACCATAGAGATAATATCTCTATATCTTCAATGAAAATATTACAGCTTCTAACTCTAGATCATGAGTAAGATATTTTTTTCTCATGAATTTTCAGCAATCGTGATGCATATTCAATAACCCTATCATTCTACATAGGGACACAACCATGTCCTTTCTATGATGCATCACTATAAATAACAAACCCATCATTCCTTAATGGTAGAGTCATGATAGGAGAATTGAATAATATTCTCTTTAATTATTCAATTAAAAATTCACACTCTTTTTTCCAAAAACATTTAACCCCTTTAGTGTGAGCTTCGTTAATGGGTTAGCCAATCGAGAAAAATTATGGACGAAACACCAATATTAACCTTCTAAACCAATAAAACTATGTACCTCAGTTATACTCGTTGGTGTTGTCCATTCTTAGATTTCCTTAGCCTTATAAGGATCAATAGAAAATCCATCCTTAGAGACAATATCACCAAGAAAGGAAATCTCATGAATCCATAATTCACACTTGCTAAACATCCCTTATAATTCATTTCTTCTACGAGCCTTTAAAATAATGCCCAAGTTATTTTCTTGATATTCGTATATTTTGGAGTATACAAAAATATCTTCAATAAATACAACTACCATGTCATCAAGATATTCCTTGAAAACTCTATTCATTAGATCCATGAAGACATAGGGTGCATTAGTCAATCCAAAAGGCATTACTGTAAACTCATAATGCCCGTACCTAGTTCGAAACACTATTTTAGGAATTTATTCCTTCTTAAAACACAAATGATGATATCCAGATCGAATTTCAATCTTTGAAATGTATTGAGCTCCATGAATTTGGTCGAATAAATCATCAATGCAGGGTAGGGATACTTTTTCTTTATTGTTATAGAAGTGATCCCCATGTAGTCAATGCACAACCTTATAGATCCATCTTTCTTCTTAACAAAAATAACATGGGCTCCCCATAGAGAAACACTAGGGAGAATAAATCCTTTATTAATCTATTACTCTATTGGTTTTTTAGTTCCACTAATTCCACAGTGGACATTATAGAAGGGGTCTTTGAAATGGGCCTTGAACCGAGAATTATGTAAATGGAAATCTCAATTTATTATTCAGAAGGATGTCCAGGTAAATCCTATGGAAATACATCAACATATTCTTGCACAATAGGTACATACTCTTTTTTTAACATTCCTTTCTTCACCCATAGTTATTTAATTATCTTCCTCCTCAATAATTGAATTTTTTTGAGCTACTGGGGGTGGATCTAGATAAGAATTAGGTGGTGACATTTCGGCTCTAAAGATAAGGTTTTCTTTATCATCATCCTAAAAAATTGTAACCTCCTTTTTCTTACAATAAATATTCGCATCATGGTATGAATGCCAATCCATACTGAGTATTATATCAAATTCAATCATGGGTATGACGATGATATCAGCAGATAAATAACGTTTATATGCCTTAATGGGGACTAATTCACAAAACATTGTTGCAAAGATACTTCCCCTAGTTGTTTTGACTAACAACTCCCTTGTTAAATCAAATTGGAAATATCTAATTTTTGTACCAAACTAGGAAGATATGAAACAATGCGATGATCCAGAATCAAATAAAGCATTGACTAAAGTTGAAGAAACCATTAAGGTACCTGTTACCACTACTGGAAAAGGGACCTTTCCCAACACTTGTGTACCAACGGTTCAATGAACCGTTGGCATATCTTGTTTTTCCCAACGGTTTATAGAAACCGTTGGGAAAAACCCCTCAATGCATAGTTTTCCCAACGGTTTCATACAACCGTTGGGGAAGATAGGTTTTTCCCTTGTTTTCCCAACGGTTTATATGGAACCGTTGGGAAAGATAGCTTTGTCCCAACGGTTCTAAGAACCGTTGGGAAAAGTGGTGAAGAAATCTTGTTTTCCCAACGGTTCTATGGAACCGTTGGGAAATGTTGGTCATTCCCAACGGTTTTTAATAACCGTTGGGAAAAAAAATCCCCAAATACCAAATCGAGCCAGCGGCCTCCCCCCATTCCAGAAGCATTCAGTTCGTGTCCTCCTGGAGCGATTCCTTGCAGAAGGACCTCCCAATCCCCACATCTTCCATCAGATCAGCACCTACCAGGTTAGACTCCTATATTTTATCAAGGATATAGTTCCAGCTGTTATAAATCATATACTTCTATCCTTGATTTCGTTATTCCCAATTATTAGGGTTTTTGTAAAAATTTATGATTGTTTCATGGTGGTCATGTGCGCCACTATAGGTACATTGATTCACTAATTTATTTTGGTATTTCCATAAAATTCGAAGACAATTTATTAATTAATCAATGTTGAGTGTTAACATGACATTCATGTTCTTTATTTTTGTTGAAAACCTTATTTATGGTATGGGGTCATATTATTTAAAGTGTAAACAAATACTTATATAGAATTTCCTTGTAAAACCTGATGGTTTAATTCTAGTTAAATGGACTCATAATTTTTTATGTTATTACTATTTAGTAATTGGTGAGGTGAATCATATATGTATATGAAAAATGGATCAAGATCATTTAGTATTGGATAGAATTATTCCCTAGTAATGTGAGACCCTTATGTTATGGGGTGAGTATGGAGTAGTGAGATATATTGCTTGTTACTTACTTTTTTCAATTCTATGAGGTAATCATGGCATGCACTAATTTTTTGAGATCTGTCAATGTTTTTATGGTTTTGATAGTGATCCATGATGTGTATCCTAGTATGTAGATCCTGTTGGGTATTGGACCCTGGATTGGGTGAATTTGTATGCAGTAGGGTGCTTTCTAGGATGGGTTGTACTGATGTGATGGTAACTTATGAGAGGGGTGGGTCTTACTAATGTGGATTCATTCTATATCATAAGCATGTAAATATAATTTGTATTATGATAACTAAATGCGAATGATGTGTGATCAAATATTGTCTTATCCTAGAGAATTCCTTGTGATATATTGATATGGTGGCAAGAGTGATGATGCATGTGGTGACATGACCAACATACATGTGTTTCATGGTTAGTGATCAATTAGGTTAGTGATCCTATGATCATTGGGATGTGACTCTAAATGATTCAAGAAGAGTTATTAATATGATAACCTGAGGGTGTGTTCCTATTTGGTTTTATCTAGAATCGTAGTATAGTATTGGAGTTGAGTTATTTTTATATATTATCGGTTTTTATGGATGTTGTCTTTTAGTGGTTGTGTGTTTGGGAACCCCCCTCCTTCCTAGACCCTGGACAACCCCCCACCCTCCTCCCTGGACCCTGGACAACCCCCCGAACACCCCCCGCACAGCCCCCCGCACAGCCCCCCACCCTCCTCCCTCGACCCCAGACATCTGTTGTAACCCTCTCTCTTGGATTTTAATGATCACAATCACTCTCATCGTGTTCTAACTTGTTTTCAAGTGTTTTGATGCTAGGAAAAAGGTTGCCCAGGAGTTGGCCCAAGAAAACTGAAAAGGACTCTCTGAGTCCACCGGCCAACCGGTGGATTCCCACCGGCCGGCCGGTGGTCTCTGGCAGAAGCATTGCTTTCTGCCAGAGCCACCGGTCAGCCGGTGTTAGCTCACCGGCCAGCCGGTATAGGCACCGGCCAACCAGTTCTTGCCCACCGGCCAGCCGGAGGTTCCAGACAGTAGGCTTGCCCACTGCCTGGTGCCACCGGCCAACCGGTGTATGACCACCGGCTAGCCGGTGGAACCCAGACAGAAAGCCTGCTGTCTGGACCACCGGCCAGCCGGCAGCTCAGCACCGGCCAGCCGGTGGACCACCGGCCAGTTGGTGAGACACCACCGGCCAGCCGGTGTGACCAGTCAGACTAGCCGTTGGGCTTTGACCAGACTTGTACTTTTGACCCCCAACGGCTCCGGAAGCTCTCCAACGGCCATATTGAAGTGTTTATGGGTATTTCTCCTATAAATAAGAAACCATGGATGCCGGGAACATAATGGAATGATATTTTGTTTAAAATGGGCATAATTTTAAGTGAAAACAACTGACATATGCCAAACCAACCAAAATTCTTCTGATTCTGTTGAAACTTTAGGAAAATGATCCATGGGTCATATGTGACGTGTATGAGTCAACTCTGGCTCAATCCAAGACACGATGTGACTGAGACCATTGAAACTGTCTCCCTTTTGTTCAAAATGGACTAAATTGTAAGTGAAATCAACAACTATCATATGGGAAACCAACCAAACGCCTTAGGATTATATTGACACTTTAGGAAAACGATACATGGGTCATATGTGATGTGTACGAGTCAGACTTGACTCAATCCGAGGCACGGTGTGGCCTACACCACCAAAACTATCTCTCTTATGTTAAAAATGAACAATATTTTACGTTCATAAGCCAAACCGATCAAACGGATTCTGATTGTGCTGAAACATTATGAAAACGATCCATGGATGATATGTGATGTGCACGAGTAAACCCTGCCTCAATCTGAGGCCCAGGGTGGCGGACACCACCCAAAGTGGCTCTCTTTTGTTTAAAATGGACTTAATTTTAAGTGAAAACAACAACTGACATACGCCAAACCAACCAAACGCCTTCTGATTCTATTTAAACATTATGAAAACGATCCATGGGTCATATGTGACATGTACGAGTCAATCCCTCATAAATCCGAGCTGTGGTGTGGCCGGAACCACTCAAACTATCTCTCTTTTATTTAAAATGGACATAATTTTAAGTGAAAACAACAACTGACATACGCCAATCCAACCAAACAACTTATGATTCTATTGAAACGTTAGTAAAACGATCCATGGGTCATATGTGATGTGTACGAGTCAACCCCACCTCAATCCAAGCCATGGTGTGACCGGGACCACTCAAACTGTCTCTCTTTTGTTCAAAATGGACTAAATTGTAAGTGAAATCAACAACTGACATACGGGAAACTGACCAAACACCTTCGGATTCTGTTGACACTTTAGGAAAATGATCCATGGGTCATATGTGACATGTACGAGTCAACCCCACCGCAATCCGAGCCGCGGTATGGCTGGGACCACTAAAATTGTCTCTCTTTTGTTGAAAATGGACAAAATTGTAAGTGAAATCAATGACTGTCATACGGGAAACTGACCAAATGCCTTCATATTCTATTGAAACTTTAGGAAAACTATCCATGGGTCATATGTGATGTGTAAGAGTCAATACCGCCTCAATCCGAGGTGCGGTGATGCCGACACCACCCAAACTGTCTATCTTATGTTAAAAATGGACAATATTTTACATACATACACCAAACTGATCAAACGGATTCTGATTGTGTTGAAACATTAGGAAAACGATCTATGGCTCATATGTGACGTGTACGAGTCAACCTCGCCTCAATCCGAGGCCCGGTGTGACCGACACCACTCAAAGTGTCTCTCTTTTGTTTAAAATGAACTTAATTTTAAGTGAAAACAATAGTTGACATACGCCAAACTAACCAAACGACTTCAAATGATATTGAAACTTTAGGAAAACGATTCATGGGTCATATTTGACGTGTACGAGTCATTCCCGCCTCAATCCGAGCCACGGTGTGTCTAGGACCACTCAAACTATCTCTCTTTTCTTTAAAATGGACTAAATTATAAGTGATATCAAAAACTGACATACGGGAAACAGACCAAATGCCTTCGGATTCTATTGAAACTTTATGAAAATGATTCATGGGTCATATGTGACATGTACGAGTCAACCCTGCCTCAATCCAAGTCACTGTGGGGCGGGGAACACCCAAACTTCATCTCTTTTGTTCGAAATGGATAATATTTTATGTACATATGCCAAACAAATCAAACGGATTATGATTGTGTTGAAATTTAGGACAATGATCCATGGATCATAAGTGATGTGTACCAGTCAACCCAGCCTCAATTCGAGGCCCGGTGTGTCACTTATGGAGTCACAAGTGATGAGACTCCTATGAAAATACCTTTTCACCATATATTATTAAAGTGGTTGTCATGTGAAGATTGAAATGGGTGTAAATAATATTTGATTTATTGAAACCCTGATTCAACTATACTGGATGATTGTTGTCATATGAAAATTCAAATGGGGAATTATTCACCATGCCTCTAATCAAATAGGTGGTGTTCTTTTTAGTTGTTTTAATTCTGTTAGTGTTTTTAGTGGTGTGTTTTATGCAGGTCTATGCACTGGAGGGGCTACTGCAGGGGCATCTGTGCAACATTTCTGGAAATACACAATACCAACGGTTGTAAACCGTTGGTAAACTTTGAGAAAGAATTATACCAACGGTTCAATAAACTGTTGGTAAAAAACTGGTTTCAATGAAACCGTTGGGAAATGATATACCAACGGTTGTAAACCGTTGGTATAACATCAAAATCATAGAATTCCCAACGGTTTCAATGAAACCGTTGGGAAAAAAACTATACCAACGGTTGGGAACCGTTGGTATAAGTTGAGAATTATAGAATTCCCAACGGTTCTAAACCGTTGGGTAAACCTATACGTACATAGAGTGGGATATCCCAACGGTTTACTTAAAACCGTTGGTATATATCTTTCCCCACGCCTTACTTCCCTACGGGTTGGAGAACCGTTGGTATAGAAAATACCAATGGTTTTCCAGCCTATACCAACGGTTGTAAACCGTTGGTATATACTCTATTTCCAGTAGTGTACTACGTCTTTCGGAGCTTTAACCTCAGCAGTAGTGATAGTATAAGCTTGACCTTGATCCCTTGTCCTTTTTTGAGTTAATTTCCTCTGGTGCTTAGAAAATTCATTTGCATAATGTTCCCTTTATCTACAATTGTAGCATTCAACATTAACAGCCTCTTTCTTCCCCTTGCAATCACGAGCTTGGTGGCCTTTTTCACCACACTTCTAACAGACTCCCATTCCCTTTAGACATGAACTAGGGTGTTTCTTCCCAAATTTACTACAGGATCGATATTCAACTTTTCCATTCTTCCCCTTATTTCTATTTCCATAGTTTTCAGCAGATCTCTTCTTCTCTTGCTTTGCTTTAAAGTTATAAGACTTAGAGAATTTTTTTTCTGCCTTGATATCACATGATACAATATCATCATATGAAGAGAAGGATTATAAGACAAATGTTTTAAGAAGAAATGGTTTTAAACCATCAATGAAATGATCTATCTTACATCATGGGGTACATATATAATATTCAGCATGCCTCGCTGTCCATGTAAAGTTAGATTCATACTTTGTGACATTCTCATCCTCCATTTGCCTCAGACTCAGAAATTGTCTTTCCATATCTGCTCAATGATCATGATGAAAGTATTTTTCTAAGAAAATCTCTTTAAACTGCCTCCATTTCATATTTGAAACTTCCTCATCTTCATTTGTGTTTTGAATCAAGGACCTCCATTGGTCAGCATCTCTAGTGAGGTGGTAAACTACCATGACAACTTTTTCCCTTTCACTACTCCCCAAGGCGTGGAATATTTTCTCTAAGGAATTTATCCACTGCTCAGCTACTAATGGATTTGTACCCCCATTTAATGTTGGTAGTTGTTTCATCATGAAGAGATATAACATTGATCCTCCACAATGCGGATCGGGGTGCTCCTTAAATGTAAGGTTTTTATTCATAACCTGAGTGAGTTGTCCCAGTATATTGATAAGATAATCAACACTAGTTGTATCAGTAGCTCCACTATAATTATATTAAGCAGGAGGGAAATCCCTACATGGAGTGTGTTCATTGATACGATTTCCATTACTTCCACTATGGTTCATTTCTAAACAATGGCATACAATAGATTAGTTTATGAATCACAATACATAATTCCAAACCTATAACAAACTTAACATAAATTGAATAGTTTATGGATATAATCCATAATCATAAAAAATAATTTCTTTGAGGAGGTATATACTCATAAACCCTTCATAATGTTTTTTTAAGGAAAATGTGAATTATCATAAGCATATCCCATGGGAGTGTCGTAACTAAGATTGCAGAAAGGCCCATTGTCGTGTACTAGGATACCCCGGGTCAAGTCCGAATCTCCTTTCCAGAGTTTTCACTCCTAGGTACATCTGTGCTAGAGCCGCCTCTACCTGCTCGTATCCTAACAGGGATGTATTGCTCAGAAAATGCACAAAATCACTACATTACCAAAATTATAGGATGTTCGAATATACTTATTCCTCAAAGACTGTGTTAGGGTAATGTGCTCTAACATGAGTTTTTCTAAATCTAGTTTCCAATGTTAGCACTAAAATTCCTCAAATACCAACCGCTACACCCTGACCCAAGTTACCTAGAGTCGGTGCATTATTACGTATCATTGGCATGATCACAAAAGATCAAGTCTCAAAAGAACAATTATTTTAATAGCCTTAGAAGTACTTGATATTTCATGAGGTTTATATTACATCATAAAATGGAAAACTACAAAAACATAATTTTCATACACAACACTAAGATCCCATAGACTATCTCTACAAGTCAGTCATAATATAGTTCTTCGCATCCTGGGAAAAATAAAACATATAAAGGGGTGTGCTCAGATGCTCAGTAAGGAGAACAATATAGAGGAAACTTTCATTAATAAGCATAAACATTTAAGAAAATGTATAAAACTAAAACAAAAGAATTTTAAACATAAACTTCATCATAATATAGAAAATTGAAATCAAAATAATTCTATTTACTTACTAACATGGATATTCTACTAGTCGAATAATCACTGGGAATATCAACAGCCACATTAATAATGATGGAATATATAATTTCAGACTTCATAAACATATAGTAAAGGCCTTGTGCCAAGGCTAAAAATAAGATTTTTTCAGGGCCTTGTGCCAAGACACTATTTTGTCTCAAGAGACCTACTGATGCATCAAGGAGCTATAGTGGGCTCCACCCGTCACTTACAAAGTCCAATGAATTCCTCATATGAAAATGTTTGAACATAACATAATCATTCGTATTCAAACTAGTATACAAAATGTCAATACTTTATCTATAAACCATGAATGGTATAAAAATAACAAATCCACAGTCAAACATAAAAATTTTAATACAATATGTAAGATTTGTATCATAATAAATCAACTTCAAATAAGCTTAAAATCCATCAAAGGTTGTTGAAATAGATGAAAACAAAACATTTTTTAGAGAAATATCTATATTTATTTTGAAGTATTTTAGAATTCATATAATTATAAAAGAAAAATTTTATTTTGAAAATATTCTTATAATCTGGTATGGGAAGCTTGGATGATGTTATAATGGCAGAATATAGCCGCTCCTACCGTATAAGTTAAAAAAACATTCTTACATTAATTATGTCAAAAAGGGCATAAAGTAACTTGTTTGGAAAACTATGGAAAGACTCCTTTCAAAACATATAAGGTCAAATAAGGTTATAAATGAATTTAAACCATAGTCTATTAAATTTTAAATTTTTTTGAAATACATTTTTACTAAAACACAAATGTGGATGATAAAGAGGTCATAGTAGATAATTACATATAAACAACCTTGAATAATGAAGAGGTTGTAGAATTAACCTTTACCTTGTACTTTTCCTTGTGTGAGGTTAGATTAAAATCATGTATAATAGTGAAATAATTTATATTAAATTATACATGAACCATATAAATTAATATGATATCATATATGTTCTTTGGATATTGTTTTGTTAATAATATTTTTGTATTGTCATCATTTTGTGTGTTAACTGATTTATCTTCCTTTATATGATATGTTACGTAAGTAATATTTTTTATAGATAGGATGTATCTTATTCATATTCATAATTAAATTATGTCTTTAGACATTATTTTTAATCATCAAATTAAAATTTGTATTGAATGGGTATGATGGGGAATGAATGTCATCGTGTTAGTGGAGACGGTAATCCGTACGTATGCACGAGTGACAAAATCATTATTTTGATATTACAATCGTATATAATTGGTTGTTATAACATATATAATGAATAATTATCATGATATATTTATTATTTACATCATTTATACCCATAAAAATAATAATGAATTGAATAACAACCACACCATGATGTGGAGACAGTAAGCCGTACGTACGCACGTACAGTGACATGTCATTCAAAGGATGGATGGAATAATGAATATGGTTGTACCATATTTATAATAACATCAATGAATATATAATATACTTTATTTATTATTTTAGAGTAGAAACAACAAGGAAATAAGAAGTGGAAGAAGAAAAAATCATGAAAGAGTTGATGAGCTATTTACCTCTTCTTCGGGTTCTTCATTTAGATTTGATCAAAAGGGCTCTATAGGATGTCGTTATGAATAAATTAGGGACACTAGAATTAATGTAAGATAGTTTAGGGGATATTTGGGTAGGGGTTGGCTGATCCAAATGGACTTGACGATGTAAATTAGATAGAATGGGAAGTGCCCTTTTAAAAGAGGGGTGTCGGTCACTTTAGAAAAAAGGTTGAAATATTATTTTACAATAAAGTAATTTTCCATTTATAATATATCCAAATTGATTTATTTCTAAGATAAGGTGGGAATGGGTCTCAATACACTCAACCAAAAGGTTTTAGACTGGTTTGATCCACTATATTAATAGTATCTTTTAGATTTCACCCTTAGTTAATTAGTTTGACATTTACCATGTCTCTTTGCATTTTTAGGTTATATGGTTAATAAAAAAACTATAACAAGACAAGAGAACCCCAAGTGGTTCATTAATGATAAAAATTTTGTTATATAAGTATTTTGTAAAACCATTATATTTTTAGTAAAAGAATATCAATTAATAATATAATGTTTGTTTGAAAAACTCTTTTATGTCAATTTTGACACTATTTGGTATATTATTTTTTCTAAATTTAAAACAGAATTATTACTTCTAAAAATATTCATCTAAACAACTCTGACATGTAATATTATCCTATAAAATTAGTGGAATTCATAAAAAGTCTCAAATGACATTTATTTGAATATTTATAATACCAATTATTTTAATATTTCATTAATTAGGTTATTACTGCATCATCATTGTGTCATAAATAAATTTAATTATATAATGTATAAAAATTATAAATTAACTACCGTTATGTAGGAAATATTTTTATCTTTCTACTGAATATTTATAGTCTAATTTAACTTATATTTAACCCTATATTAACAATGGTTTATTTATTAAACATTGAATTTAACACTTTTAACTCTTCTTTGAATTAAATAATAAAAAATGTCATAATCTAATCCATGGGGACCTAAAGGATCATATTTTATTCCTAAGGTTGTTTATGGACGAATACCACTTATACAATAGAATTATGAAATGTGATAGGGTAATTATAAAATCATTTTTACCTTTGATTACCCTAATTTAGTTTTAACCGAGGTAAATAAAAATCAAAAGTTACTATTCACAAAAAATTATGTTCATCTCATTGAACCACATTTTACTTACTGATATCAACCATGTCTCTTGGTTTTACTAAATTCAATTCACAAAATTGGTAAAATTATTTGTTATGTAAATTTGAAACTGCTCCTAGGAGGTGAGTAAAAGACAGTAAAAAGTTCAATAAAATTTTTATATATCTAAAATTATTATAAACTAACTCCGATGAAATAAATTGAACTTATATAGGTATTATGTATCTATTTTAACCAAAAAGAAAATAAAATAAATTATTATTTTAAAAAAAAGTCGGTTTTTAAATAATAACACAGTGTTTTCACTATTCATAAAAAATTGAACGTTTTTAGGAAAATACCAAAAATTTTCCCTTAGCTAATTTAGTTATTCCGAATAAACAAATGAAGTACATTTTCAAAGATAAAATTTATAAAATTTCAAAAAGTGGGTATTAATATTCATAACGGCTAGTTTGATTGGTTGTGGTATGTTATAACTCGAAGTTGAATACAACACACTCTATTGTATTATTCAAAGATAAGCATACCATGGAAGGTTGGGGTGTTACTTGGATCATGCTTGTATAACCATTTATCCTAACACAAATGTATGTTCCATGCTTATGCACATTGGGGTTTTCTATTTTTCCAAACTATCTAGGATTAAATGATGTTTTTGCAAAAGGGGTTGATCCTTACGATACACATGGAATAAACCTTAAGAATATTTTCAGACTTAACAATTTTTTTATTAATCTTAAAAATTAAAAAAAATCATTTAATATTAACAAAACGTCATGCCAACGCATCACTTACCCAAAATCTATAAATCACCTCAAAATACATTTTTATATCTTTGTTGAAAATAAAAAAACAAAACATTCTTAAAATTTATCCTAATATAAAGAATTATTCAAATTTTTGGACATTAAATATAGATAATTTAGCATGATGTGGATGGTCAAATTATAAATTTTATATCATCATATCATCACCTATGGAAAATATATATATTTCATAATCATTTCATCATCTCATCATAGCATAATGGTGAAAAATAAGAAGCGGGTTTCATAATAATTTTATCATGATATAAACCATGGAGGAGAAATGGGTTTCATAAAAATCATGACATAATAAACCTAAACCATTTAGATAAGGAATAAGAATGGTGTCTTTAGACAATATCCTTATTAATTCATAGTTAACATCAATAGGTGTCATATTATATTGAAAATTATTTTAAATTATCATTAAAAAATTTCTTGAGTAAAATATACTTTGCACATTGAAAAAACTTTTTAAAACATAAAACATATTGAAAATATTTTTATTTGAAAATAAACTTGAAAAATTAAAATGGAATCTTTAAATAATGTATTTTGATAATGAGATGTTTCATTCATGTTGTAAATGATAAAAAAAGAATCCTTTCAAATTTTGGGTAAAATTAAATCATGTGATATTTTTAAAATGACATGAAGATTCCTTTAAATTTTTGTAAAAAAATAAAATATGTGTAAAAAAGCTGAATAAAACATTTTTCATATTTTTGGAAGACATAGTTTGGGAAGGAAAAAAATTTATAACCGAAGAGAGAAATAATCTCATATTTTATTAAAAATATTTCCTCAATTATTGTAGGTACCAATGTTAGAAAATGGTAATATTACTTGAAAATACCATGAATAACTATATTATAAGAAAATTTATGTGTTCATTGAGACATGGATCAGATGATTTTATAATCATAAACAATCCTAATAAAAGATGAGATAGTTACATAAAATCATTTCCACTTTGGTATCTTTTATCCATAATCCCAAAAAAATAAAAATAATGGAAAATAAAATAACATTAGGAAAATTAAATTCATGATATTACACATTAAAGGGGCTGTATATATTTATCATGAAATAATATAGGTGTACAACATAACACTCGTCCCAAAGAAGGAAAACCGAGACAAAAAACCATTACCTTAAGTCTTAAATTCCACCATACATGTTCAATACTCGAGTATTAAAAAAAATAAGATTATTATAAATTTATTAAAGAAAAATATTTATAGATATCATACTATATATAATATTCATGTTAAATATTATTACCCTTTTATGTACAAGTCCTTATTAAATTTACGTTCCAAGTAATAAATAATTTTTTTCGTATATGTTTTGATTTATTATGTTTTGTACTCATAATTTGATTAGGTATTCATAATATTATGAATTTGAACAATGATATGAATATCATATATATTCTGTACATATCAATTCAGAGTAATCCATAAAATCTAGTGACAAAAAATCAAATACACTGCTCCAGGAGATGATGGGCCATATTTACGGATGAACGCAATTTCCGTTTTCTTGTGGGATTGCATAAAAGAATGGTAAATGATATATCATAACCATATAATCATTTTTATTTCATATATATCACACATTTTCATTAAAACCATCTTTATTACATTCATATAAGGCATGGAAAATCACATTGCTTCGCGAGGCGGTAGTCCTCTATACACACAGGAGATATTATCGTATTCCAATAAAATCAATAGTATGAAGGTATGTTTTATATAATAATTCATAAATTATAATAATATAATATAATATAATATAAAAAAAATATAATCATGTATAACCATGAGAGGTGGTAATGGGTAAAAATAATAACATTGGTTCGTGAGGTTGTAGTCCATCAAACACACAAATAATGATTTTGTAATCCATTTTATGGAAGTAGGTATTGTTGTATGTCATGAACACAACATAACAAAATATTAGTATATAGAAGATAATGAAGTTATTATATCATCATGTTATAATAACGATTTTTTGAGGTGGTGGAAGAAATAAAACAAAAAGATTTATTAATGAACAATACCTCATCTTTGGGCATGCTCCTAAGGTTTTCTAAAAAAGCCTAAGTAGGTTGTATTTATGTCCCAATTGAGGAATTTATGGTAATATAATGAAATTTAGGATTTTATTTTGGTAGATATTGGCCAAAAAAGTGTTTTAAGGTGTGAAGGGGAGAGAATAAGGGGCGGCCTTTTATATGCGAGGTGAGTGGGACACTAGTACTATTTATGAATGAAAAACTCCACCCACATTTTCTTCATTTCACAAGGATCAAGTATTGAAAAATTATTTATAATTGATTTAATAAGGTAAAAAAAATTCCATTAAATGGGGTTTGGAACTTTTTCGGTTTTTTAAACCTTATCTTTTTAGTTCAACCCCATGGTAAACCCATTGTTAACATAATCTCAGTAAATAAATTTTTTTTGTATTTACTATTAGTTTTGGTCAAAAAATAATTTTAAAAAATTTTGTAATATAAAATATTTTGATTCAAAATATGGAATAAATTTTTAAAATTTATATTCACATTATTTACAAAATTTAATTTAAAATTAACCATGTAAAAATGATTAGAAAGTGGGGTTTTAAAGAAAAAATGTTCAAAACTTTATAATGTTTTAATCTCAAAATTAAAAATGAAATTGATTCTAATGACATAAATTATATTAATGACTTTATAGATAAAATAAAATTAAAATAAAGACAATATAAAATATAGTATAAATTTATGAATAAATTATTCTAAAATTCTTATGATAATTTATGACTTACTGATTTCAAAATTGATGTTTATTTTATCAAATTAAATTCATAAACGTGTCAAAAATTATTTTTATTTTTATTAGAAAAAATGAACAAGAAGTTATATTTTGAGAAAATAGTATCTCCAAAATATATAACTATTTTAATGAAAATTAAATACTTATTATCAATATTTTTTCTTTATATAAAACCAATAGAAAATGATATTTAAAAAGTAGTTATTACTATTCAACTGACTAAGTTAGAAAGCTAGGTTATAACAATAATTTCTAAATAGTATTAATAATAATATACTTTTTTTGTTAAAACATAATATTGCGTGTAAGGGAAGCTAACATTGTGTTGCGTGTTGCCAAATATTAACCTAATGTTGAATGTAACACAATATATTAAAGAAATTTAATTTTTTTTAAAAAGTAATTCATCAAAACTCTGGTTTTACATTCTGCCGTACATAAAATTAATTTCACCCTTGAAATTCATTACTCTAATATAAATAAATTGGGATAAATATGCCTCATAATATCCTCAAGTTCCCACGTAGATTCCTCAAACTAATGGACTCACCAAAAAACATCGACTAGGTTTGCGAGCATATGTCATCACACATTATCTCTACGATCGAGAATCTTCACAAGTTATTCCATATAAGAATTGTCATTCTCCAGTGATACAAACTCTACCAGGAACCAAGCTAGAAACTCTCTCAAATTAGTACTCATCCCAATCCATGACATACTCGAAGGGTGTTCGTATTCCCCATATGATGGAGAATAACACCTGGGCATCAAACATCTAGCATATGGAATGATTTCACCAAATCTGAATAAAAAAACATGGAATATATATATTGAATAGAGAGAAATAGTATATGAGATAAAAATATACCATGAAATAAAAAATAAAAAAAAATGAGATAACTCAAAAGTAGGAAGAACCTACCAAATGTACAATTTCAGCATCAATAGACACTAAAATAGAAAACAGACTACACCATGTGATAGTATGGGAAATATCCCACAATCTCACCAGTAGATACCCAAACAGAGTTGAATGGGAACCTTGACACCTCACTTGAACACCTTCTTTTTCTTATCACCTAAAGACATAAAAATATCTATGCCCATCTGAAAGTGTGCGAAGGGTTTCAGATAAAAAAATAGTTCGATCCCTCCTAGGTGTTCCATAATAAGCCTCTGTACAATAATATGAACATGTTAAAATTTAAGGATAACATGTAATGAAACACCATTACTTAATTTTTATATCAAAATGAATGATAAACAGTTAACTCCCCCTTTTTTAACATTTTTAATAAAACCTTGTAAAAAAATTTAAAATAATTTCATATATATCAAATAATTTGTATCAAAATAACCAATGTTTAACATATCCTATAAAATCCATGGTAGTTCAACTAAATTAGAATGAGACAAAATAGAAAAATCTTAGGTAACATCATGCCAAGGACCACACTAGGTTAGTATAGATAGAAAACTCATACCAAAGCATAGAAATTCATGGAAAACATGTCTCTAGATATATAAATTGAATATATAGAGTAGAGGAAAACCCTAGAAAGTGAACCCCCAAAACTTCTAACACATCCATATAAAAACATGTATATGTAGTAGAGGAACACCCCATCAGTAAACCCTCCCAAGAGTGGATGATTACTATTACTAAACCTTCTAATTATGTACCCTAGGATTCCTATGTTCTTTATTTTCGAATCCATTTCATAAAACCATTTTATTCAAACAATTATTTGAAAACCATTTCACAAATCCAACTGAAAAGTCATTGAAAATACATTTTATTTTACCGAAACAATGGTAAAACCATTTTTATCACAAATAATGTCCTCAACACCCAATAAAATTAATCAATAAATCTAGTTCATTTAATAACAAAATTTTTATAAACCAATGTTATATAGTTAGTCCAAATATGGTATAGATAGAACCACCGACCCCAAACTCAGTATGTACACTCCTTCAACAGAATCCATAAACAATAAGAACACCAAGATGACAGTGGTTGACAATGAATAAGTACTCACATCATTAAATTGAGTAAAAAAACCATTAGAGATGACCGAACACAACATATCATAAAAAAACTCTTTCCACACCACAACAAAAAAGGGTTAACATCTGGAGAAAGATCACATAGTGGATCTAGAAGGATACAAGATAATTTTTGTCACAAATCAATGGATCCAAAAATAAAATGAAACCATGCTATAGTGATAAATTTAGATTAAGAATACTATGGATTTACTACCTTTATATAAACACCAAAACTATAATGGAGATCAATCATTGAATAATGTGATCTAGAATGATCTCAGGCCCCAAAATCACTTCGTAGAGCTCCTAGGTTGTGGGAAAAAAATATTTCAGATGAATGAAACCCATGATCACACCTATTATTACCTAAATGAAAAAACCATGATATTTACATGGCACATAACCCCATTATATTTCTTGTAATATAATTACATGATGTGTCATCTACGAATCCCAAAAACATTGAAAAACATTTCACCTTTTTATAAAAATCTGGAATTCAAAAATACATGATGTTAATTTGAAATACATGGTGCGAAAACATATAAAATATTATAAATGTTCATAGAATCTATTTTGATACCATTAAATGACGATTAGTCTCATTACAAAACATTTATTTCTCTACTAGACTACATGAAGTCCATCATTCAACAGAAATCTCCTAACCACCAAGGAATTCAATGATCATTGGGAGAACCACACAAATCAATTAAAACATTTATACATGAATTATATTAATTCAAACAAATACACATATTTGAATATAAGGACATTTTCCATAAAAAAGTCTTTCCATTCTCAAAAGTCCCAAGATGCACCCAAATAAATTGGAAAATAAATACAGAGGAGAGAAAATACCTAAATGTATAAAATCAAATATTATAAAATCCCCACCATAAGAATATAAATCATCGATATGTCATGTGGAAGAATGATATCTGATAAAGTGGTGAAGACACTACTCCATCATTAAAAAATGACACTCCAACGTATCATGAAAATATGATCCATGTCGCATGAAACTCTGACTAATGAAATTGAATTTTCATGAAAGTCCTTTAGTTTAGAGTCAACGATCTCTAATGGCTCCACTAAAAGAAAAACAACTGGGTGAAACATAATATCTTCCTAAATCAAAATGTGAGAGGGAATAGAAGTGTATTTCCTTAACAGTGATATGTGTAAAACATGATGAATAGTCATCAATAGATCTGGTAATTCCAATTGATTTGAAACCTGACTAATCTACTCAGTGACCTCAAATGGTCCATCATATCATGGATCCAAATTTACACTTTTTCCAAGATTATGATGACCCAACTGAGGAGAAAACAACAAGAAAATATGGTCACCTATAGAAAACTACAATGTATGACTCCATCGATCTATATAATATTTATATCGATTATGAGATATAACCCTACATAGACGTATATCCTAAATATTTATAGACTTCCCTAGAACAAGGCTTAGTCCCACTAAAGTTTTGTCTCCAATATCTTCATAAAAGTGAGGTGATTTTACCATGTGACCATATAAATCCTATAATGGAGCCATTATTACAGTTTAATAATAACTGTTTCTATAAGGAAACATAACTAGTCCCAGATGGTTTTCCCACAATCCAAAAAAATCAAGGATTGAAACATAGAGCATATTATCCAGGATCAGAAAAGTATACTTCATCTGACCAGTGATCCGTGGATGGAAAGTAATACTCAACCTGACATGAGTCTCTATTTACTCATGGAGACTCTTATATAACCTCCAGGTAATCCTAGGATCCCAATCACAACTAATTACCAAAGGAACCCTATGTAACATCACAATCTCCTACATATACAACATACCCATATATTCATCTTTAGTGGTGTCTCTAATTTTAATGAAATGAGGTAAATTTTTCAATGGATCAATCACCACATAGATAGTCTTCCTACCTTGGGGAGTCTATGGTAATATTAATACAGGGTCCACAGATACATCATTCCATTTTCAAACCGGCACCAAAAGAGGTTGATGTAAAGTAGATGGTTTCAAATTCATTACCATTATCTTTTGGAAGGTGTAATAGTGGGACACATAATCTGCAATGACATGCTTCATACACAACCACTAGAATATTTTTATCATGTCACAATAAGTATTCGTAGTTCCACGATGAATGATCGATGAAAAATCATGATAGTAAAAAAACAATGAGAACCTCATAGATGTAGGTATCACAATCTGATCCCCAAAATAGAGTATACCATCTGAAGAGAGAAACCAACCAGAAACTACCTTCCCACAATATAGTGTTTCTCAAATTCCCCTACACTCATCATATTTATATTGAATCTACATAATTGCCTCAAAGAGAGATGATGATATCCTAACTCTATTCAGAACAAAACCTGAAATATCCTCTTGAGCCTCTAGGTGTAACAAAGAAAGGAGCCCAATAAGGTTCCACTATATCATTAGTTCCAAAAAATCATGAATTGATACATTTCTAAAAAGTGAGTGTGAAATTAAATTACCATTACAAGAGGTATATGAAATGTTTATGTCAAACATCTTAAGGTATTCCATACACCACCTCTCTATGAGATTCAAGTATCTATATGAAAAGATGTCTAACCAGCTAAGTAATACTAGAATAAGTCTTTTCCATATTTTTTAATATTTATGAATTGGATATTAATTTTATAACAAAAGGTATGATAATTATAATAGAATTTCTGAAACACTATATTATGTTTCTGGGAAATCTTGTATATCATGAAATACTATATTATACCAATAAATTATTTACTATAAATATTGTTATTTAATATGGTTGCTTTACCAAATTTTAATGGCCACATGTTGTAAATATATTTTTTTGACACTTTAATAATTTTTATATTAAAAAAATCCATTTTTTAAATATTAATATCAAAATTAACATTGGGTGGTTTTTTGTTATTTTTTTGAGATGTTTCATATTTTGATGATTAGTAAGTAATACTGAATTAGAAATGAAAAATTATTTTTTATCAAATTCATTAATAAAATCAACTTATATTTTGATTTTTAAGGATAAATATATCAATTATATATTCATTAATCCAATTGTGTTCATTGATATAATTTTAATAGTGATTTCATGTATAAACACTAAGAAATTGTTGGAACATTTTAACTTTTAAAACCCATTTTGTATCCCGTGTGTGGGATTAATTTTTAATTAATTTTTAAAATTTCAATTTATGTAATTTTTAAAAACGGATTCCATATTTTGAATAATCATAATTTATAAATTTTAATAATGTAAAATTATTTTTTCCGAAAAATACTATTGAAATAAATTAAAATTAATTATTCTAATTAAGGTAAAGAAGTGTTTAGTTAGTGGTTAAACATTAAAGTTATTAGTTGAAATGACTTAGATACTTTTCAAAAACCCATATAATTGAAATTATTATACCATATATCATATTTTATCTCATTTGGAGCATTATTGGTGTCACATGATGTAAGGGAGACCTCCCAATAGTGAATACCTTTTTATATTTACAAGAATTCCACTCTACCTCTACTAGAAAAGGCACTCACCCTCCCCCATTTATTCACACATATAGAGCCCTTTTTATCATCAAAACCAGGATAAAATAAGATCCCAAAATCTATACCCTCAACTTTGAGTCCTCACATTGCTAAGAAATCCCACAATGTAAGCACGTTGGTGAAAACCAAAAAGAGTTACTCAAAAACTAGGTAATATTATTTAATGTGAATTTATGTTTTATTTCATTCTACATGGATTCAATTATTCTTATTCCATGATTACATAAATACTTAAGTATCCTCAAAATAATGATATGTTTTTACGTTAAGGTTTTTTCATAAACATACACACAAATACATATATTAGGCAATGAAATTATCGTTCGTGTGTATGGTGGACTACCACTTCGTGAAACAATATCATTCATTTTTTCATTTACCACCTCTAATAATTGATAATTAGGATGGAAATACTATTTTTTATGATATATATTATTTATGATCTATGCATTATTTATGATTTATTAATTAACACAAACATTCACTACAATAAATACGGCTTTTAACATTCCTACAAAAGGCCTTGAATAGTGCTAAAAAAGCGGTACTAATGCAGGTAAAGATAAGGGGGGGGGGGTCCCCTTTATCAGCGCTCCAAAAAGCGCTGATAAAAAGGGACTTTTATCAACCCTAAAAAAATAAGCACTGATAAAGGACACTTTTATCAGCATTGATAAAAGGCCCCTTTTTCAGCGCTCTTTTTAGCTCTAAAAAAGTTAAAAATTTTAAAAAAAATTAATAAAATTTAACCAAATTTAAAAAATATTGAAAAAAAACTGTAAATTGGAGGGGAATTTTAACAGCACATGCCCCCCATTTTTCAGCGCCCCTCGCCCCACCCACTCCCCTGTAAGCCCCGGCCACGACACCCCACGTTTTATCAACACTATATCCCCCCCCCCCAATTTCACCCATGCACGCGCCCCTTCCAGCCTCTACCAGGTTTCGAACTCAAGAGCTCCCCCATGCGTGCTAAGCCTTTAGTACTCCTCTAATTTTATTTGTTCTCTAAATAGTGATATATATATGTATATATAGTTATATTTATTCATGTATTAATATAAATTTATATAGTTATCTTAATATATATATATATATACATATATAGTTATATTTATATATTTATTTGTATATTAATTTATATATATTGTTAGTTATATTTATATATGTATATATGTATACATGTATATATGTATATATGTATATATTTATATATTTAATCATATAATAATATTAAGTTATATCTATTTATTTATATATATTTAGTTATATTTTTTTATCCATATATTTATTTGTATATTAATATAAATTTATAAGATTAGTTTTTAGTACAATTATAAAATATGTTTTGTTTTGTGTGTATAAATAAATACATATATACAACACAAACATACACTCACACACACATACACACACAGACATATATATATATATATATGTGTGTGTGTGTGTGTGTGTGTGTTTCTATAAGTTTAATTATATATATATATATGCATATACATATGTTAGAATATATATATATATATAATATTAGTTTGTTAATATATAGACACACACACATTATATAGGTACATGTATAGTTAGATGAATATATAGGTATATAAATATTGATATATGATATTAGTTATTATTTAGATAATACTAATATATTTTATATTTAAATATATTTTATTATTTATATTAATAATTAAATTTTTATGTGTGAATATATAAAAAATATATGGATATTGTTATATATTTGATTATAAATAGCAGTTCATTATAAAAAATGAAAAAAATTTAAAGACATAATATCAATATGAATGTAATACCTTTGAATAAATTCAGTCCCCACCAAAAAAATCCAATGATACCCCCTTAAACGAGGCTGAAAATCCATAAAATGTTAAAAAATCGGGGTACCCTGACTAAAAACTCAGTTTTGGAGGACTTCTGTGCCTCTTTTGGCCTCGAAAAATCCTTTACCACGGTCCCTCGGTCACAATAACGTTGAGCTCGTCGTAGGCTTTGATTTGATATGCGGTAGAGCTCAAACGAACACCCGGATCAAAAGTTATATCCGTTTAAAGTTCGAGTTGCGTTTTAAACATATTTTGGATCTTTTTTTAATTTTTTGTAATTTTTTAGTTGTCAATTAGTTATTAAATGACTATTAATCCATTATAATTAGAAAATTATTAATTAAAAATATATTTGATTAATTGTTTTTATAATCTATTTTCAATAAATAACTTATATATTATGTGTAATTGTATATTTAAACTTTTCTAAAATATATTTAAAATTATATTTAAAAAATATATATTATATTAATATCAATATAACCATATCTATATATTTAAATATTAATATATTTTTTGAATAAATTTTTCTTGGAAGCAGACCCTTTATCAGCACTTTTAAAAAAAGCGCTGATAAAGACCCCACTTTATGAGCGCTACTACAAAATCTCGGATAAAAGGGTACCTTTTAGCAGCACTAAAAAAAGCACTGTTAAAGGGGGTACCTTTATCAGTGCTAAAAAAATCGCTGATAAAGGGGTACTTTTAGCAGCACTTTTTTTAGCACTGATAATGGTACCCCCATTTATCTGCGCTTTTTCGTTAGCACTGATAAAGGGTGGCACCAGGAATGCCCAGTTTTTTGTTAGTGATTCATGCTTTCCATTTTGTGGGATTAAGATAACATCATTTTTGGAAGTGTGGACTACTGCCTTCTTAAAGAGATGTGACCCATTAAAAATTTACGTGGAATTTATTAATTATGGGTCTAATTAAAATATGTGATATAAATGAAATCTATATTATATTAATGAAATAATTAGCTTATGGAAATATAATATATCATTTTCTTTATTACCTTTTCACACACTAAATAAGTGATAATGTAGTTCGTGGATGTGTGGACTACCGAATCCTCGAAATGATGTGATTCATTTTAAATCACAATAAATATATTTAAGTATATATTATTAAATGATATGGTATTTATGATATAATTATCATTATTGGAATATAAATGTTACTTACATTCTTTCAATACTAAACCTTGAGAAAGGAGAATGTTACTCATGTGTATGTACGACGTACAATCTCCATGATTGTAAAGTTGGTTCACTTTTCAAACCCATAATTTATGACTTGTTTTCAAAGTATAATTTTTTTATAAATATGATAATTATTTCATCAATATTTTTATGATTTTTTTAATGATGTCCCTTTTGAACATTTTTGACCTACCAAAGTCATTTTTCACACATAAAATGAATATGGACAAAACAACCGACATAAAATTAATAGTGTAAGAAGTTGCATACAAAAATGTAATTAGTGAAAAAATAATGATTTTATTAAAAAGGTTATGAATATTATAAATAATTATCATGTTTTTATTATTCAGTAAGACAGAGTCACATGTGAAATGCGAGACTCAATGTATGGTATTTTGTCTCAATCTCTTTTCATTAAGGAATATTTAAAGTTATACACCCAAACTATTTTATAAGGTGTATATATAACCCGTTTGGCATATCATATCTTGAATTCATTTATTCTCATGATATTTAATGGTTTTTGTAACTTCATGGGTCTTATAATTCAAATAATTCAAAGTGGTATGAGACACATTGATTTTGAGAATCTCTTTTTAAATGTTTAATGATCTAATATAAAATTCGCATACTCCATGTATACATTGTTGAAATTATTTAAATATTTATTATATGGATATAAAAGGAATATTAATTTAATTTTATGTCTATTTTGGTATTTTTATTTCTCTATAAGCCATCATATTTTTAAAAGAAAAATAAACCCCTATTCTCTTTTTGGGTATTTTTTCATTTAAAATTGGTTTTAAATATGGATTGACTATTTCATTAACTTTATATTGTTTATTATAATTGAAAATGAAATATTATGAGTGAAAATTTTGAAATTTTATTCTTCTATCCGTAGTGAATATATAATGGTACTTAGAAATTTGATGGGTGATTATTTGAGAAACCAATGATGGTTAGTTTTGTGCAAACCAATGACGGGTGGGTTAATGATATCCCTCGAATGAATTGTGTATGGAAGATGACTGTATGGAGATTCCATTTTCAATATTTTCATGTACTTAAATTGAACCTGTGGTTATTCCTTTTATAAGAGTGAAAAGTATAATAATTTCCTAAGATACCACTTTATGTTGTTTATTCTTTCAATTGGCTTTATGGTAATCATAAGATTACAAAAAGGGTATGAAATGAGATTATTTTCAATGGAATGTATTTCCTACTTCATAAGGGTGAAAATTATTACATTATAATAATGTTTTCTTGTGTGTTAATGTTTATAAATGGGCTAAATATTTACTTATTTTTATATCTCTTACTGATCATTTTATACTCATCCTCTGCATTTTTGTGGTTTTCAGATGATTTATGGACAAGTAAGATACAAGAAGAAGTCATATTGAAAGTCGTGAAGTTTTTTCATAGAATATATCATTATTTATTTTAAAAGATCTGGGTATTGGAAAAATGGATATTTTTAGAAGTGTCCACCATTTATTTTGTGGTTTTTTATGTATTATTTAAATGCTAATTATATAAAACCCAAAAATTAAAAAGATATCTATTGTGAATGAAATAAATTTACTGACTAAATTTAAACATTACATAATGTTTAAGGTTGGGGAATTATTTTTGGTATAAAATGAAATGTTTTTGATAAATTTAGAGTTTGAATTAATATTAGTATCATTCCCATGAAATATTTATCTTTTTGGTTAATGTGAGTTTATATAAAATGTTAAGATTACTATGTTTCTTCATCTAAAATATTTTGGGTCAGAATGATTTTATATTGGGGAACATGATAATATTGGATAATTTTAGGCAACAGTATCTCCCATTATTAAAGGGTTCATTTGACCCATTGGTAGCTAATGGATTGATTAATTTACTAGAAAAGATATTCTATACCATGGGTTGTTCGGATCACAAAAATGTAAATATTTCAATTTATCATTTTGAAGGTGAAGCTAACTAGTGGTGGTCAATGGTAAATAATATCAAGTAATGTGAAGAGATTGATTCCTTGGAATGTGATTAATTTATAAATAATTTTCTTGATAAATATTTTCCTAAGGATGTTCAACATAGTATAGAGAAACAATTCTTAAAACTAAGACAAAATGAGAAATATTATTTGGCTACATATAATGAAAATATCACTCGACTAGTGAGGTACATACCAAATTTTATCCGAGATATTAATAGTAATATGAAATTTTACTCTAGATAAAATCGAAGACATATAACATCATTGGATTGTATTGAGTTTAAAAGTTATAAAAAACTTTTTTTATGTGCTGAGAAGGATGAAATGGAGTTTTGCGATGATCATGTTTCCCATGGAAATAAGAAAAAGAAGAGGTCAAGTTGGTAAGAAATGTGAAAGAATTTATTAAGGAATTTTAGAGTTATGAAAAAAAATTCAAATCTTTTGAGATGTGTGGTAAAAAATATTTCATATAAATTATTGTAATGTCTGAAAAGTTCTTCTGAATAGGTATGTTTAGTTATCTGGATCATGAACGCAAGGATGATGATCATGAAAGTAATGAAAATATAGAAGTAAGATGTTTTAGCTGAAATGATATAGGAAATTATGCCAATGTGTGTACAAAGTTTATTACATAGAGTAGAGACCATCAAGACTGAAAAAAAAATTGTGTGGTAAAATATTTTTCTACTACTATTGTTGATGTTGGGAAATAAAATGATGTGGTTACAGGTATGTTAATAGTGATTCAAATTATCCAAATAATTTTTTGACTTTTGATCTTCGAGTTACATACATTCTGAGGTATTTGCATGAAAATATGGAATATAAACTCATGAATATAATATAGATGTTTTGGTAAAAACTCTAGTTTGAAGTATTATAGAAACTGAGATTTTTAGGAATCTTCCAATTATCATTATTGGGATGGAATTTCCTACAATTCATGATAACCAAACCATATTGGAGTTTGATATCATTTTGGGCGTGAATTGGATTTCAGTTTATCATTCAATAGTAGAATGTAAAGACAATAATGTTTTATTCAATAATTTAATACATTTTATTACATACAAAAAAGATAAGAAATTAATTAAATATGGTGGTGAAAGTTATCAAAATAATGTGTTGAAAAGAATGAAATTGTAATGATTAGTGTTATCCTAATAGTGAATGAGTTTATAGATGCATTTCCTAATGAATGACATACTATTATTATTAATAAGGAATTTTAGTTTACCATATATTTAGTGCCAAATGCTAATTATATTTATAAACCCCCTTATTGAAAGGCTCAAGTAGATGTTCTCGAATTGAAAAACTAGTTTCATGAAATTTTTTATAAATGATTGATTCTACCAAGTACTTCATAATGGGATGTTTCAATTTTATTTTTGAAAAATAATTTTGGTTCCATGCGAATTATATTTTATTATAGAGGATTTAAAAACATCACTTTTAGGAAAATGTATCATTTTCCTCATATAGATTGTTTTTTTGATCAACTCCAGGGATCTTAGTGTTATAAAACTATTAATCTAATGTATGGGTTCCATGAACTAATGTTAAAATAGGATGACATTGCGAAGACATAATTTTAGATGGTATATGGGAATTATAAATTTGTAGTTATTCCCATTTGATTATATAAGAAACCAACAGTATTTTGGAATATTATGAATAGAGTCCTCCATCTGTTTATGTATCAATTTGTGGGTGTGTTTACAGATAATATTTTATTACATTCTATCATCCATGAGGAACAGAAAATGGACATAATTATTTTTTTAAACTCTATAAAATAATATAAAATATATCGAATGTTTAGTATGATTGAATCTTCATTGTAAAAAATTTAATTACATGATCACATAGTTTCTAAAGATGGAATAACTATTGACCCCCCTTAAAAGATAGTTTTTTATGTGTGTTGATGAACCAAAAATTTTATAAATATTTCTAGTTTTCTTGGATTTATATGTTATTACCAAAATTTTGTTGAAACAATTTCTTGGTTATCTATCCCACTAACCAAGATAACATGAATGGGAGTTAGGTTCATTTGGATAAAGGAATGTGATATTTGTTTTTATGAACTAAGAAAAGATTGATCAGTGCCCCAGTTTTGGACCTACATTCTAAAAATAATGACTTTCATCTACAATGATTCTCTATTAAAGGAACATGGTTCTTTCCTAATTCATAATAAAAATTTAATCTATTATACATTATTTCAATTGAAAACTACTGTGTTTAGTTACCTTATACATGATTTGGAATAAGCTATTATTTCCTTATTTAATAATTTTGAGGCATCATTTTTATGGAGTAAAATTTGAAATATATATACATAAAAAAATCTTAAAGTATATATTTAGTCAAAAGGAATTGAAAATAATATATGAAATATGGATAAAAATAATAAATGATTAAAATTTCAAAATTTCATACCATCTCGGAAAATAAATAATTTTTATGGCTCATTGAGTTGAAAAATGTAATGTTATGTTAACCATGATAAATTTGGAACATGACCCTTTGGAAAATGGTTTTATGAATTTGGGAATAGAATTTGTGGATATAAGGATATCCTTTGTTTAGTTTTAGGTTTTAGTTCAGTCAAATTTTTTAGAAAGAAATAAAACAACTCAGAAGGTGGATCATTATTCGTATGAAATGGTAGAATCTATTAGGAATAGTAAGTTTCATTATTTCAATATTAATAAAGAATGTTTCATAAAATTTTGAAAAATATTATGTGTGCCTTGTGATTTATAGTCAAGGAACTATTTGTTTAATGTAGTTCATTGTTCTTTGTATTCCATTCATCCATGAAGTATTAAGATCTATAGAGACCTTCATTTGCATTACTGGTGGGATGGACTGAAAAGAGATATTGATGAATTTATCTTGAAGTGTTTGACATGTTAAAAGGTTAAAGAATAATTTATGATATCTATGGGGATGATTGAACCTTTTTATATTCTAGAGTAGAAATGGGAGAAAATAGGATTTCGTGGTGGGGTTGTAAAAGACTTATCAAGGTAATAATATTGCTTTAGTTATCGTTGATCGATTGACTAAATATTCACATTTCAATCCCATTCAAGATATAATGTATTTAGAATAGATAACTAGAATATATCTAAAATATTTTATCTAGTTACATCGAGTGCATATCCCAATTATATCAGACCGTGATCCCAGGTTCACATCAATTTTTAGAAAGGATTTTATAATTCATTGGGTTCCGATTTAAATTTCTACACAACATTTCATCCTCAATTTGATTGATAGTCTGAGAATATGATTCATAACAAAGATGATATGCTTTATTATTTCTTAATAAATTACCATGGAATTAGGGATCATCATCTCTCCTTGGTTGAGTTTTCTTTTAATAATAGTTTTCATTCCAATATTTATATAGAACCTTTCTATGAATTATTTGGAAAGTTGTGTCGAATAGCAGTATTTTGGGATGTTATAGGAGAGATGCTATTGATTGTGACATAGTTGGTAGATTAAATAGAAGATAGGGTTTAATTGATTCAGTGACATATAAGGGAAGGTGATAGAAGGAAACAAATTTATGCAGACAACTCGAGGACAAATAATTATATCAAGGTAGGTGGTCACGTATTTCTAAAATCTTCCCCATGGAAAAGTATGATGCATTTTGGTATGAAGGGGAAGTCGAGTCCATGGTTCAATTGAACAAATTAAATCCTAGAGAACTTTTTATTGGTTTCATACTGAGTGAATTTACCTCTTATTTTATCCTAGGTACTCAATTTATTAAATGTTTATATTTTAATGAATTGTGTACTCGATTCATCTCATGTTTAGAGCTTAGAAGTTGTTCAGTTGGAAGATGATATTTCTTATAAGGAATAAACCATTTAGGTTATTCACATCATAGAGAAAGTGTTTAAGAATATAGTGATTCAATAGGATAATATTTTATGAAAAAACATATAACTAAAGAAGAGAAATTGTAATATAAAATTTCTATGAGGGAAAACATTTCCCACTTATTTGACAAGTGAATAAAACTACGAGGCTGCAATTTATCAGAGTGGCGAAGGATTTGAAACCCATGTAATGATAGAATAAGTAATTTCATATTTATTAATATTTTTGAAATAAATAGTTATTTCACAAAAAAGGGACCTTACATAAAATAGAATAAACACCAAAAAACAATGATCTTCTTTGAAATTTTTCATTTCATTCAAGACTATATTATACCAAACAATAATATGCTATTAGTAATATTATTTAATATGTACGTTTTACTAGATTTTAATGGACCAGATGTTTTAAATATAATTTTAGAATCATTTATAATTTTTAGATGACAAAATAATTTTTTTTGAATAAAAATATCAAAATTAAAATTGGGTGAGGTTTTCGTATTTTTTTGAGAAGTTTTATATTATAATGAATAGTAAATAATAAAGAATTATAATTTAAGTTTTTCCTTTTATAAAATGTATTTATATAGATAATTTATATTGAATTTTTTTTAAAATATAGTGAAATTGATTTTATAAATTATAATCCAATTTATGTCATTTTAAGCATGTTCATAGTTATTTTAGGTATAAAAACAGATCAAATTTGTACAGTTCCACTTTAAAAACCCTATTTATCATCCCTTCTGTAGGATTAATATTAAATCTGATATTGACAATTTTATTGGTGGAATTAGGAAAAATTTATTTGAAATTTTGAATCATTAAAATTTATGATTTATAATAAGATAAACTTAGTTTTTTACCAAAATGAATAGTAAAATAAATTAAAATTAATTACACTGATTAAGGTAAAGATGTGTTTACTTTGTGGTTAAACATTATTATTATTAGTGAAAATGACATATACAATTGTCCAAAACCAATAGTATTGACAATATTCAACCATATCCCCTCTCCACTCAAATTGCGATCATTATTTGAGGCACATGATGTAAGGGAGACTTCCGAATTTCCTTCACCATTTTTTATTTACATGAATCCCACTCCTCCTCCAATATAAAAGGCCAACAAACTCCCCCATTTCATTACCCCTATAAAGACCCTTTAATTTTCCAAAACGTACCCAAATAATCTCCCAGAATCCATACCTTCACACTATATTCCTCACTTTATGAATAAATCCATCGAAGGAATCCCTTTAGGGAAACCAAAAAGGATTTACTTGAAAAAATGTAACATTCTTCAATGTGCATTTATGTTTTATTTATTTAATCATCTATTTAATTTTCTTACTACATGATTAAATAATATAAAAACTGTAATCAATATACTATTATGTTTTTATGTTAAGGTTTCTACCTACACCGACACACACTTCAATCAAATGGGTAATAGAATTACCGTCCATCTGTGTGATGGACTACCGCCTCATAAAATGATGTCGTTCATTTTACCTCTACCAAATATTATGGATGGGAATTATGATGGAAATACAATTTTTATATTTTATATACTATATTTTATGTTATCTTTAAACATCTATAATTATTATATAAAACATTTCTTCATGCGTTCAATTTTTTGGGAATATGATAACATCGTTTGCAGACGTGTGGACTACTGGCTTCTCAAAGTGATGTGATATGTTCATACGTTACCTGGAATGTATTAATTATGGGATTAATAAAAAATGGGATTTAAATGAAATAAATATGATAATTAAATTTCTATAAATATAATATATTATATTCTTTATTACCTTTTCTCAAACGGAAAAGGAGATAACGTCAGCCATGGACGTGTGGATTAATACCTCCTCAAAGCGACGTGATTCATTTTACATCACAATATATATATGTTAATATTATTAAATAACTTGTTATTTATAATATAATTATCATTCTATAAATATAAATTTTACTTACCTTCTTTCCGAATTGACTATTGAAAAATGAGAACGATACTCATGTATATGTACAACGTATCGTCTCCCTAATTGCAACATTGGTTCATATTTTTATAACAATCATTCATTATTTGTTTAAAAAGAATAATTTAGGTATATATATTATAACTATTAAATTATTTATATTATTTATATGTTTTAGTAATGACCCCTTCGACAATGGTTGACATACCAAAGTCATTGATCACATATAAACAAAATTTGGTTAAAACACCATACATAGACGTCATTGTTTAAGTATTTGAAGAAAAACAAGTAACGAGTGAAATAAAAGTAATTATAAAATTGAAAAAGTTTCTAAAGCATGTAAATATTTAAAATATATTTATTATTTAGGAAGATAAATACAGACGCGGTGAGTCGGTCTCATGGTACTAGATTTCATCTTAATCTCCGCTCATTGAGGCATATTTTGATGTCATACACCCAACCTCTTTTATGAGGTGTATATACTAACTCTTTTACACATAATATAATTAATTTATTTATTCTCATGTTATTTAACCTTTTTTAGTCCTTCATGGGGCATATAATTCAAATCATTCAAAGTGGAATTAGACACTATGATTTGAAAATCTATTTCAAAATGATCAATGATTTAATATAAAATTCTTTTCATACATGTAAATATTCGTGATATTATTTAAATATTTAGATATATGGATATAAAATGGTTAAAAAGTACATTTTATGCCTATAATTTAATTTTTAATCCTCTACAATACATTTAGTTTTTAAAATAAAAAGAAACCCCTATATTCATTTTTGACTATTTTTTATTGAAGATGGGTTTTGAAAATGGATTGATTATTTAAATAACATGAAACATTTTCGTAGCAGTGAAAATGAAATATTACGAGTGAAATGTTTAAAATTTCATTCATTTATGTGTTATGATTATATAATGCCACTTGAACAGTTGTTGATTGGTGACATAATAAACCAATGACAGGTGGTTCTATGATAAACCTATAACACCCCGAGATTTTATGAGATATATTATTTTTAATTTATTTGATATCTTGTGTTGTATACTACACCAATATTATCTTCTAGTATATGCAACACCATATTAGCTGGCAATATACTAAACACTATACATGACATGTGTTACATACAATTTGAATTTCATTTGATATAATTCATTTCACAGAACTATGAGTATTGATTTTGTTCAATGTAAAAACGAACTATGTTTGGACTATGTTATACCCAACACCAATGTAAGATTTCACTAAACTCAACACTAAATTGGCTCACATTACACATAAGAGAGACCTTCCTCGATAGCTTGTGTTTTATATAATACCATGTTTCACTAAAAAATGATATATTATTAAAATATTATATAAAATAGTAGTTATGAATAGTATTAACAAAATTGTGAATGTTATATAACATTAACATTAATATTATGTATTTTATAGAACATGATATAAGAAAAAAATAAATTTTTTGTATAAAAGAAGATTTTTTTTTAAAATTGCAGTTCGACCAGCTTTGGATACCACACCAATTTTATAACTTGTTTTAATAACTATATATACTCTATTTGAAAAATATAAACAACTTATTTGTAATTAGAATATAAAAATTTAACTTGGTGGAAATTGTTTTATATTTTTGATTATATACATATTTTGTTGAATAGTGAAAAATACTCAATTTTAATTCAAATCTTTGTTTTTTTCTAATTTATTTATATAGATAGATTATATTTATAAATGGTTTTAAAGTGTAATTTTTATTATTATTTTATCATTTAATCCAATATTGGACATTTCAAGAAATTTTACATTTAAATTTGACATAAACAAATGGCAATCATTGGATAAGTTTTTACATCATAAAACCATCTTTTTGGTTTTGACAAAGAGATTTAATTTTAAATTAATTTATGCCAATTTTGTGTTTTTAATTATGAAAATGGATTCCATATTTGGAATCAGTGGGTTTTAATTATGTTAATATGTTACTTTTACTTTAATTAGATATTATAAATAGTAACTATGGTAATTTTTGTTTACCACTGTTAAAGGTAAATCAGGTAAATTAGGGTTTCTAACAATATGATAAAGATAATAAAATTACCCTGAAACCAATAAAATCCAATTTTATGAATTAAAGTCGACCAATATCACCTATGAGTTGGAAATGATTCATTTATCGGACTTTTTTTTCATAAAAGTGATGTAATTATAATTAAAACAAAAGAAGGTGACAACATGTCAATATATATATATATATCTTAAAAGTATAATAATTTAAATATAGTGATAAACATGATAAAACTTATAACATAAATAGTATACATAAATCTAATGAAACTATATATATAATATGAATTTATTTAGAATTTTTAGAGATTAAATAATTACCATTAATGACGAGACAATAGTGATGTAAAAATTATTTTATTAATAGAAATATCAAATAAATGGTTTTAAAGACAATAAAATAAATATCATATGAACTAACTAATGTTCTCCAAGAAATTTATATTTGAATATGAAATTTTTTTAGTTTATTAAATATATTTTTTCGAATTTATATTTTTTTTGGATTTAATTTAAATTCTTATAAATAAATAGTGTAAAAATTTTCACTATTGATATTTTATACAAACAACGTGTTATTAAATTATTTATAAATAAACAAATATTTTAAAATTACAAAGCTAAATTTATTTGGTTGAAAATGTCATAAATTATCCAATTATGGACAATTTATGACACATAATTAAATATTTATAACCATTTAATATTTAGAATATTACTACCACAAATAAAATAAAATTGATTAAATAAAGATAAATCCGGATGAAAAGGATTAAAAAAATTAAAACATGTCTAAATTTTAATTATTGAAGTGATTTTTACCCATAATCATATTATATTCGCAATAAATTAGTTTTGGAGATTTATAAACCTAAAATGAATTTATAATAAATTAATATTTCATGAATTTCCAAAGGTGCCCCTCCCCTCTCTTATAAAAGGGAACCTCTCCTTCTATTTTAATCACACCTCTAATGTTATATAGCTTAGAAAAATCCTTCCCAAATCTCATCCAAACTTCCCTCACTTCATCCTAGAAGAAACCCTTTTAGAATAAAGTTATCTTATGGAGTCCTTTGGTGAATGGTGAATACCAAAAAGAGATACCAAAAAATGATGTAATTGTTTTATCACCTCTTTCAAAATACTTTCCTTCTTCTATAAACTCTTATTATGTTGTTCCCATAATACAATAATAAATAAATTATCTTCTACATACTGATATGTTATTATAATTACGGAACTATCTTATACCACATTTTATCCATCCTACTAATACCAATTGCACCATGCGTGCTTACGTACGACTTAGAGTCTACACGCTATGGTGTATTTTCTTATTCAACAAAAAATTTGATGGGTATATTGATGAGTATAATGGATCTAAATAATGAATATAACATGATATTATTTCTTCAACATCCATATAATATCCAATTCCATACCATTTAACCATAAAGGGAATGATATCATTGCTCATGCATACGTATGACTTACTGTCTCCACAACACGCTGATATTCATTATCCACGTTAACCATTCAATGAATGATTTTAAAGTATATATAATACAAAAATCATGAAATATAAGTAAAAATAATGATAATGGATTTAGTTATATATATATATATCATTTACTTTCTTCCAATCAATTCAATAAGGGAACGAAAACAACGTTCATGCGTACATACGACCTACCGTCTCAATGAATGGTATATCCCATCTCATTTTCATTTATATTATATATATTTTTATACTTTATACATAATATATATAAATCATGTTTTACATTATATATGAAATTAAATCAAAATCTATCTAATAAGATCGTGAATAACAAGTCAAAACATGTACGATAAATTAATATATTATTAACAAAAACATTACTTTAACATGGAACCAATAAATGAAATAGTAATATAAAGTATTATGTTGATCATACATGAAATAATAAATATTATTATGATTTCATTACAAGTTTTTAATATTTTTATTCCCACTATACAAAAGTTTCAGACACATACAGATGAAATCAGACCTAAGGTAAGGGATAATTCGAGAATCTCAGTATTACATGAGATTTTTTATACCCAAGTAAGTACTATGGTATATTTATCATCCACATCCATGTTTCTTAAATAGGTAATTTTATTTTTATTCTTCTACAATTTTTTGATGTTAATTTTAACAATTGTTAAATTTTTAATAAATGGTATGAAATTAATCTTCTGGTGTTTTTCGAAATGAGAAATTTTTTGACTTTTTATGTAAAAGTATGAGGAGAATGTTTCTCTAATTACATGATAAGAACAGATTTTTATGTCTTCATAACATTATATTCTCATGATTCTCCCTTTATATGATTTCTTTTTTATATTCGAATAAATTATTTTCTTTTAAAATTTCACAACATTTTGCATAAAAAAGTTTTTTGAAGAAGAAATGATATTTTCTTTAATAATTATGTTAGAGCGTATTATAACAATTATTTTCCATCTAAGATGTTGATATTTTGATAGTTTTATGTTTATATCCCCATTATTACTATGAATTTATTGTGTTAATTATGGAATTATATTTCATAAGGATTGTGTTTTGATAGAATGATGTTTAAGAAAACCCATTTTATTTTATGGGTTATGAAATGATGAATGGTTTTTATTTTTGTGGAACATATAAGAATGATTTCATTATGAGATGGGTGGGCCAATATATCCCTACAATTCATTGGGGAAATATTTATATCTAATAAATTAGACATTTATGGAATGAAAAGTAAATACAGTTCAGTAATATAGAGCTAGAACATCATGTAAACCCGATTCAGTAATACATGATTGGAATGGTAAGAAAACTCGGTTCAGTAATAGACTCTATCCATTGTGATGGTATTTATAGCAATAACTTAGCTACTATGGAAATAATATAATGCGATCAAATCTTTTACATAATTCTATGTTTTATGGAAATGATATTTTCTCATGGTTCATGATTCAATTATGATTTATGCCTTATGAACTACTATGTTTATTTCATGACTCAATATTTTGGTATATGCTTAATGTGAAATGTTTTTTTAAAAAGGTATGTTCATGTTTTTACATTATTTTTTATGTTTTTAATATATTTTCCATTATTATCCTCACTGATCATTTCAGCTCACCCCTTTTCTTGTTTATTTTTCCCCAAGATTTAATGATGGGTATTAAGTAAGATGTGTCAAAATGGGGTTCTAGTTATGAAAGATAGAGCGGGAGATGATGTAGATGTTTTATGAATGAGTTGTTTATATTTTTCAGTTTCCAATGTCATTACACTAATACGGTGTTTGGGCATCAGTTTGTGACAAGTATAAAGAATTTAGAAAAAGTAATGTCATTCCCATGTATGTAAAGATTCGGTCATTACAGTTGGTATTAGAGTGAAGGTTTAGTCAACCATTGGAAACTAAGATGTGAAAACTTTAGTGATATCCATAGAGATATTTCTATGGTATGTGAAGGGATGTCCCTAAGGTTAAGCCTAACTTTTGGTTATAGTCCTAAAATTATGGTAATTATAATGAATAAACTTTGGTTAATCCTAATATGTTAGATATTGAAAGTACTCCCCCTTTATTATATTGTGTTCCTAGTATGATTTTTTCCTCTCAAACTATTATTTTTGGGTTTTCAAAAATGTATGGAAATAGGAGGATCCCTGATAGTGATGAATATAATGGAGAATTGAATTATATTATTTATGAGAAAAAAATGAAATGGGAGTTAGAAGGCGAATCTTCATTGTTATTCATAATCATTAATCTCATAATATGATCAATAATATCAACATTGATGAGTTTGTTGACATAGTAATAAGAGAAAGATAATGTTTTATGGTGATCATATAAAAAATAATGATAAATTTCTTCATGTAAATCACGTGGGAAGAGGCATTGAGGAAAATATTTTAAAGGAACTGAATGATGATTTGGGTGTGGAAAAGTAAGAAACAGAGACAGTAATTGAAAAAGAAATGGTCCAGTTAACACAATGGACAAGGATAATAGTATTTCCAATACATCATAGATGGTTAAATGTTTTAAATTTGGAATTTATGGTCATTATAAAAATCAATACCCTAAGGGAAAATATCATGGGGAGAATCAACATGGTCCTATGGGTAGTATTTATGTTTCTAAAAGTGAAGAGATTAGAAATGATATATTAGATGAAATTTGTGTTAAGGAATGAAATGATGAATCTTGGTCAATGGTTTAATAAGATAGTGGTATGATTGCATGTTTACCAAGAATAATTTTGTATATGTAATTTTATGGTACTATATAATAATGAAACATCTATGGATTGTAAAAATATTATTTTTCTATAAGTATTTGAATGTTTATTTTTAATGGTACCAGTATCCATGAAAAGTTATTCATATATTTTTGGAAAACAGATGATATGTGAATAGTGATGGGATAAAGAGATAGGGAGTTTCATGATATTATTAATGACCTCGGGACTAATATAAGGAAAAGGTGATATCATGGTTTGAGAATATAGAATTTCAGTTATTTTTTGTGTGTGGAAGGAGTTAATTTTGAGGAAATTCATTTTTTTCACTAGGTTTCAATGGTAATTCCTATTATTGCAATGTTTCAAGAGAATAAATGATTACAGTATTCACATTTATGGAATGTGACAACCAAGAACTACCTTATGATATATGGGAGATAATGTTAAGTTGATTTAGTTTACCTCTTTCTAATGTATTATATTTTCAGTTTTTGGAAGGATTTTAAGGTTATCCATTTATGTACTGTATGAGTTATACACTTTTTGAAGATTATTAGATCAATATATTATATAACTATAGGTAGACTCATGCCTATTTGATAACCTATGCTATCCATTTTGTTGTGATAGAAAGAATGACATATCCTTCTATTTATAGATCGCATGATCTGCTGACATTTCAAGAACTACAAATTCAACTTCAGTTCATTAAATAATATATTATGTGGAAATTGTTCAAGGCTTGAAAAATGGTGAGATTGTACCAAACTCATGTATGTATTTATTCTCATGAAAAAATATTCAACTTTATTGAAGGGGTATTGGAAAAAAAATGTTATCTTATTACCTTTTTATCCAATGAATCCTATGGTCCCTTAATTCAGCATATATTTATGTCTTTCTAGTTGTTTATATTCCCCAAACATTGTTCCCTATCACACTCCATCAGAACAGGATTGGTAGATTTTTTATTCCATATCCATGTTTTAACTTCTCACATATTCTATCCTGTGTGGAAACCCAGTGATGAGTGACTTTGGGTAACCGTTATGTTTCTAAATTTCCTTTTTAAAATAATGTTTTAGTATTTTTTTATGATGTGGGTTTCTATGAATGAAACTTTCAAATAGTAATCCTTTTATAACTCCGATGAATTTCGATGGAGTACTCATTTTTAGGGGGTTTTATATATCACCGATAAATTTTATGAGATAGATTGTTTTTAATTTCTTTGATGTTTTTTTCAATACACTACACTAAGATTTGTTTGTGCTATACGCAACACCATATTCGCTTGTTGTATATGCAATACAATACTTGGTCTGTGTTGCACACAATTTAATGTTTGTGTGAGAGAATTCCTTTCATGAAACACTTAGTATTTGATTTTTTTCAATGTATAAAAGAACTATGTTTGTATTATGTTGTACGCTGCACCAATTAATGCTTTCACTAAATGCAACAATGACTAGGATTGCATTGCATGCAAGGGAGACCATCCTCAATAACTTGCACTGTATGGAATACTGAGTTTCACTAAACAATGATATATTATAAAAATATTATATAACCTAGCCATTATTAATATTATTAACCTAAATTTTAATTCTATAAATCATTAAAATTCATCTTATGTATTTTATATAACATAATATAAGAAAAAATTCAAATTTTTGGATAAAAGAAGTATTTTTTCAAAAAATGGTGTCTTACAAGATTTTGATGGCACATCAATTTTAAATCTACTTTTAACACTTTTATATATTATATTGGACAAAATAAACATCTTATTTGGAATCGGGATATAAAAATTTAACTTATTTAATTTTTTTTTATTTTTCTGATGAAATTCATATTTTGATGAATGCTGAAAAATGTTAGATTTTAATTCAAAACACCCTTTTTGTTCAAATTATTTATACAGTTAGATTATATTTTTAATTGTTTTTAAAGTGTAATTGTATTATTTTTTTATCATTTAATCACATTTTTGTCTTTGTATGTAATTTCACATTTAAATTAGACATAAACACATGATGACCTTTTGATAAGTTTTTACATCGTAAAAACTATCTTTTGGTAATGACAACATGAATTAATATTAAATTAATTTATACATATTTTGTGTTTTAAATTATGAAAAATGGATTTCATATTAGGAATTAATGGGTCCAAATTATGTTAATAGTTTACTTTTTTGGATATTATGAATAATAACTACGATAATTTTTATTTACCACTACTAATAGTAAATTGGTAAATTAAGGTAACTAACAATATTATAATGATAATAAAATTACCCAAACACCTATTACAATCCTATTGGATGAATTTAAGTCTACCAATATAACTTATGTTTTGAAATTTATTCATCTAATGAACTTTTTTCCTTGAAAGTGATGTAATAATAATTAAAACAAAAGAATATGACAACATGTCACTCTCATATATCTTATAAGTATAATATTTCTAACATAGTGATATAAATGATAATAATTTGAAAATAAATATTATCCATGAATCTAATAAAATTATCTAAATCAGGTGAATTTATTTAGAATTTTTAGATATTATATATTTACAATTAATGATGATTAAATAATGATGTAGATAGTATGTTATTTGTTGAAATATCAAATAAATGGGTTGAAAAATAATTAAATAAATATCACATGATCTAATTAATGTGATGAGAAAATTTTATTGGTGAATATGAAATGTTTTTAGAGTATTAAATATATTTTTTAATTAATCTTCTAGTGGATTATATTTTTTGTCAAATAAATGAATTGCATCAAAATTGACACTACTGATATGTTATAGTAATAACATATTATTAAATTATTTAAAAAAGAGAAAAATATTTAAAAATTACAATGTGAAAACTATATTGTCTAAAATTTCATAAAGTATCGAATTATGGAAAATTGAAAATGCATAATTAAATATCTATAAACATTTAATATTTAGAATATTATTAACACAGATAAAATTAAATTGATTAAATAAGGATAAATCAAAATGAATAGATTTAAAATAAAATCAAAACATGTCTAAATTTTATTGGTTGGGAATATTTCTACCCATAATCATCATATTTTATAAATAAATTAGTTTGGGGGCTATATAAATTGAAAATGAATTTATAACAATTTAATATTTCAAGACATCCCAAAGGTGTCCCTCCCCTCTCTAATAAAAGGGAACCTCTCCTGGTCTTTTAACCACACCTACGAATCCATTTGGCTCAAAAAAACCCTACCCAACCCTCCTTCTAGATTCCCCCAATTCATTATAGGGGCCACCCATTGGGAGGAAATCTGTCTTAAGGAGTCCTTCTGTGCATACAAAAAAGAGATACCTGAAAATGAAGTAATTATTTTATCACCTATTTAAAAATTATTTTCTTATTCTACTTCCTATTCTTATTCTCTTCCTATGAAAAAATTAATAAATCTAGTATCCTAAAAATACCTAGATGTTATTATAATTATGGTACAAACTTATACCTCCTTTTATCCAACTTACGAATAATAATATCACCATGTGTGCGTACGTACGGCTTACCGTCACTACGTCGTGGTGTAATTTGTTATTTAACAATACAAAATTTGGAAGGGAATATTCATGAGAATAATGGATTTAAATAATGACTATAACATGATACAATTTCTTTAATATTCATGTACCATACAATTCCATACCATTTAAACAACTAGGGAATGATATCGTCACTCATGGTTATGTACAGGTTACCGTCCCCCAAACGTGAAGAGATTCATTCTCCACGTTAACCATCCAAGAATTATTATAATGTACATATAATAAATAACCATGATATATATGACATTATAATGCTACTAGATTTAGGTATATATATATATATATTTATTTTACTTTCTTCCATTCAATTCAATAAGACAAAGAAAGTAACGTTAATTCGTACGTACGACCTACTGTCTCCATAAATAGTGTATTCCATTTCATTTATCTATGTATTATAAATATTTATATACTAAATATATATGGTATATAAATAATATTTTACATTCTAGAAGTACACAAAATATAATATAATTAATATGATAAAAATACAAGTCAAAACACGTATGATAAATAAAACGGTTATTACCCAAAATGTTGCTTTACCAGAGAATTGATAAATGAACATGTAATATAAATTCATAAGTGAATCATATATGGAATAATAAATATTATTTTAGTTCTATTACAAGTTAATAATAAGTTTAAACCCACTATATAAGTTTTTGGTACACATACAGAAGAAATCAGACTGAAGGTTTTTGGATAATTTCACAATCAAAATAATATTTGAGATTATTTTTAGATAAGTATTTTTTTAGGTATATTTATCATCCACATCCATGTGTTCCTAAATATGTAAAATTATTTTTATTATTCTGAATTGTTTGAAATCAATTTTTCCCATTTGTAAATTTTTATTAAATGGTATTAAATGAATATATTATTTCTTTTCTATATGAAGAACTTTTTCACTTTTCCAGTAAAAGTATGAGGAGAACGTTTTTTAACATACATAGAATAAATGGATTTTTTTACATCTTCATAATTCATTTTTCTTATAAAGCATAATTGACATAATTTCATGTTTATTTTCAACTAAAATATTTTCTCTCAAAATTTCATGACATTTAGAGAAACATTTACCTTTTTGTAGAAGAGAAGATATTTTCCTCAAGAATTAATTTTATGTGTTTTATCAAAATTATTTTCTATCTAAGATGACTCTATTTAAATAAGGTTATGTTCTAATCCCTATTATTACTATTATTTTCTTGTGTTAATGATTAAATTATATTTTCTATGGATTATGTTATCATATAATGATGGATAAGAAACCCATTTTATTTCATTGGTTATGATATGATGAATGGTTTATGTTTTTTTTTAACATATAATAATGGTTTCATTATGATATATGTGGGACTTATATAACTCTCAAATACATTGGGTAAAGATTTATATCTCATGAGCTAGACATGTCTAGAACGGTATGTAAACTGAGTTTAGTAATATAGGGCTGGAAAAACATGTAAACCCAGTTAAGTAGTACATGGCCGGAACAACATAATAAACCCAGTTCAGTAATGGTATTTTTCCACTATGATGGTCTTGGTAGCAATGCCTTGGCTGCTATGGAAATAATATTATGTGCTTATTTTTTGTCCACAATTCAATGTTTTATTCCAATTCTATTTTTTCCTGGTTCATGATTCCATTATGATTTATTACTTATGAGATACTAATATTTATTTAATAACTCAAGATTTTGGTATATGTTAATTGTTGATTGTTTTTCTAAAATGTTATGTTTATATTTTTATATTGTTTTGTTTGTTTTTTGTAATATATTTTAATTGCATACCCTTACTAAGAATTTTAGATCACCCCTTTTCATGTTTCTTTTCCCCCTGGATTTGTAGAAGTGTATTAAATAAGATTTGTCAAAAAGGGGTTCTAGTTGTGAAGGATAAATGAGGAGACGATGTAGATGTTTTATAAACCAGTTTTTTTATGTTTTCCAGTTTCCAAAGGCACGAAACTAATATAGTCTTTGGGACTCTGTTTATGTCATGTATTAAGTATTTCACAAAAATAATGTCATGTCCATGTACGTTAATTTTGGTTCATTACAAAACCATTGAAAGGTGGGTCTGTGATAGCCTTCTAATGCATTGGATATGGAATTCAGCCATATGGATATTCCATTTGTAAGAATGAAATGTATGAATGTTGACTTCATGGTTATTACATTTATAAGAGTGAAAAGTATAATAATTTCCCACGATACCTTTATGTGTTTTCTTTGCTTGACATGGGTTTTATGGTAATCTTGTGTTTTCAGTAAGGGTAATAAATGGGCTTATTTTCAAATGGAAGTATTTAATACTTTATAAGGGTGAAAACTATTAGTTTATGAGAATGTTCTCCTGGGTTTTAATGATTATTATTTAATAAGTTTTACCTTATTTTTATATCCCGTACCAAGGTTATTATGATCCTCAAACGTTTTAAATGTTTTTCATAGGACACACTGATGAGTAAGTGATAGGAAGAAATCAAGTTGAAATTCATGAAGAGTTTTCAAAAAATATAACATGGTTTATTTTAAATGTTTCAAATAATTGAAAAAATGGATACTATTTGGAAGTGACAACTTTATATTTTATTGTTTTTTTTGTATAATTTATGGACAAATTCGAAAAAACTCTAAACCTAAAAAGATCCTCAATGTCGAAGAATAAATTATCATGACTAACTCTAGATTATGTAATATTTATGTTTGGGTCCATAATATATGTATCTTATACTATTATGGTTAGAAAAGAATATGATCCTCCCCCAAAAGAGATGGTTCCTCCAATACTTAAGTGCATGCATACCCATAGAAAGCGCTAAATCATGAGTAGATTAATACTTCTCATGTGTTCAATGATGATGAGATCTATATACCACCACATGATTATCCTGTATAAGAGTGTGGCCCAAAATAGTAACAAAAGAATCATAGAAAACCATATACTGATTACTAAGGTTGGGATATATGAGAATGGGGTCTAATGTTAGATGTTATTTCGTATCATTATAAGAAGATTAACACTTTTTATCCCATGTGAATTTCATCACATTACTAGTATGTTCATTTAAATGTGACACCAACATTGAAAAATACTTGAAGAACCATTAGAAATATCTAGCAAGATCAAAGATGTTTTGACTCTATAAGATGTTATGTGTCTCCTACCACAACAAGACAAACATCACCTTCTCATGATCAACTAATAATCCATGTTCAAAATAATGTTTCCCAACCACTCCACTTCATGAATCAAAAAATCGATTTGAATGATTTCCATATAAAGTGTGAGTTCTCAGTATTTCCAGAACCAATGTCAAATAGTTATCGTTATAATTCTATAATCTAGAATAAACCGAAATATCTTCCATGAACAACAACATAAAAGTGTCAAGATACTCATGAAATATATGATCCTGAAAATCCAAAAAACTAATAAGAATTAGTAGGACCAAATGGCATCACATGATATTCATAATGGACATAAATTCTCATGGAATCCATCTTTATTATATTATAAACTTGATATATGAGATGGTGATAACTCGAAAAAAAAATCAAAATTTGATAACAAATTTTCCCATTTAACAAGTCAAACAAATAATCCACAAGGGAAAAAATATATTTTTTCTTAACCATTACCTGGTTCAACTTATGATAATGCACACACAATTGGAGTGAACTATCTACATTCTTGGAAAAGAGAATACCGAATGCCAATGGAGAATCACTAGGGTGAAAAAAAACCTTTATCCATGAATTCAATCAACTTATTCTCGATCTATTTCACATCCACTAGTCAAGAACCAAGGATTACCTTAATGCTTTGGTGAAGTCTTCAGCAATTATTCAATAATAAGTAGAGCTTTATCACTACCTATCAGCCTCCGAATAATGGTTAGTCTAAGAGAACAATTCAAACCTTCGAGTATATATTGATATCTTTTTCTTTGGACTTCAAATGAGGTTGGGATCAACACCTACCTCAAGTTTATGTTTATTACAAAAATTGCATTATGTCATTCATTCAGATGGATCCTTATAAATCCCAATATAGAAAGAAATTCATTATTGTAATGTTCTAGAATGAATTTTTATAAATAAATCTATTAACACCTTATATTTATGATGAAATGACATAAAATATTAAATTCATTCAAAAGCACATCAAGGTGACTGAGAGTATATAGAAAATTTATGATAATAATCGTGGGTGTGATCTATAATTTGAAGTTTGTTATAAGTAATTTCTAAAATTATCCAATGGAATAATGTTAAGACATTCAATTATAAATGGAAACTATTTCCTAGGTATATCAGTCCCTTTCAAAAAAAATTATCATATCATAACCATATCCTATCACTCGGTCATTCCACAAAACCTCACTAAAGTCAATCATGTGTTCCATGTATCCCTTTTAAGAAATTACAAGCTAAAACAAACACATGTAATAAACATAGATGTTGTAACGTCTCGTTACCCACATTCATTTATTTTCCCACGTCCCTATCCATTTTCCTCTTTATTCGCGTTAATTTTGGGACTCCTGAAGATGTATATCATGTTATAGGAAAAATAAACTAAATTTCAAGGTTGTATGTTTGTTTTAATTAATGGATTCCATGTATAAACTTTTTAATGGACTTTTGTGGTTTATTCAAAGTTCAAATAATGTTTGGGTGGTTTGAAGTATTTTTCAGAAATTTGGACATTTCAATGTTTTCTTTAGAAACTCGCGTCCTATAATGTCGTCCAAGAATATTTCACAATATTTTACAATACATGAAAGGTTTACACAATTTATATTTATAATATTCTATGGGTATTCGTAGAATTTATGTTTTTAAAAAAAATCCATGAATTTTCATATTTGTCAGGACTCATGGATTATAATCCATGTAATGTGATTAAAAGCCATTTAAATCTTGGTGTTTCTGATTTTAAGTGTTCATAAAATTAATTTTGATTTTTATTCATCTTCAAGATCTTTTTATGTCGACATATTAGCCCCCCCCCTGTGGTTTAAGGGGACTCCAATCATTCTGGATCACATTGATTAGTGATTGACCTCTTTTGGGGTTGTGGTGTGTTTTTTTGGTAGGAAACCCTTCACTTAGAAATTTACAATGATTGTGGTATAATTATTGTGTTGTATTATTGGATCCATTGATCTAGGATAATTATTATCTTGTTTAATATATATACAATAAATATTTTATAGATATAAATCTTAAATGATAGTGATTAATTGTACATACATTTTCAGGATGTTGACTACAACCAATATAAAATTATACACTTTATATTTTTTGGGGAGTCCAATGAAAAAAATCCATAGTGATGTTTTCCAATTTCCATTATAGTATATGTAATGGATGTAACATTAACTTAGACATTTGTCATTCAACCATAACTTCTAATGACTCTTTTCCTTAAATCTATGAAGATACTAGTGGAATTATTAAGACCGAATGAAATATCTGTATATTCATAGCTTCCATACCTTGTATATAATTATATCTTGGGTACAAAACCATTATTGACCCTAAATTGATGATATATAGAAGTAATATCAATCTTGGAAAAGTTTTTATTGACTCCAATGTTTTCTTTCTACAATTTATATCAATATTATTGAAAATCAAAATGCACTATTAAAATTTTTTTTTACTAACTGGATATTTCCCATGTTTTTAAAATGTTTTTCTAGAAATAAATTTATTCAAACAAACTAGGAAATATTTATTAACTAAATTATTATAAACATTTCATACTAGTTTGATCCATATAAATTACTGAATTTTATTCCATCAGACTAACTATATCCTATTACATCAGACTAGAATGAGTCAAATCCATATGAGTGACAGATTTCTAGTACATTAATATGAATGAATATAGGTTATTGTTATGAAAAAATATAGTTTATTGGTATTAATGAATCTAGTTTGTTAATATGACTACATTTAACTTATCGGGTAAGACTAAATCTATTCTATCGATGTAAATAAATCTAGTTTATTAGTATGATTTTTTTTATATATTGGTTTTAATAATTTTAGTATTTTGATTTAACTGAGTTTAGTCATCATGATAACATGTTTTATTCCATTAGAATATTAAATTTTTTTACCAGTGTTAGAATTATTTATATTATTCGAAAGAAATTTTCATAGTATTTTAATGGGGATACTAGAATAAAATTTGATGGTGATGTATTTGTTGATTAATCAAGTAAATATAAAATTAGACACTTTTAAACAACTAAAAGAGTCCATGAAAAATGATCATTTGTGGGATAACTATAAATAGAGCTGCATTTGATTAATTGGGTGATTATTCTTTGGTGAAATCAATCTATATGAATATTTTTCTCTTATAACGTCATATTATGGGTTTCTTTGTAATATTCTACAGTGTTTTCTATTCTATATATTTCATCTCAGAATTAAAAAATCCCAAGAACAATATTTAGATTTTTATGTTTTGTTTAATCGAGGTTAGGATCAAGGACTTCAAGGGATAGAAATATAGCATTATTTAATCAACATGATCGAGGTATTATAGGGATAAGAAGACTAATCTAATCACAGTCTTAGAGACTAAGGGATTTATGATTAAGAAAGAAATGTCTGATAGTTTGGTTTTAATTATGTATACCTTATTTCAAGGATAAAGAATTCATTTACTCTCTGGTTAAGGTGTATTTATTTATCTTATAACGAATATATTAATATACGAATGACCTTTTTAAATATACAATATAATTTTTTTTAAATGTTATTTTATTCAAAATGTCCTTTTATAATGGAATGATTACTTTTACTAAAATTGTATATAATATTATAAACACAAATAACTTCTAGTTTGGTACATGTTACATTTATCATTGGGCACACACTCATAATGATAAATATAATATTGAGGCTTGAGTTTTAAAAGAGTTATTTATTTGTTAACTAAAATTCACACCATATTGTATCCATTATAATTGTTGGGATCCAATAGTTGGCATGAAAGGAGGTTCTACTAATTGACTTATTGGTTTTTATATTTTTTATATTAATGATCTTTCTATATCATTACAACTTTTATTTTCAACTATTTTTTTATAAATTTTTTATACTAACATGTGTTTTGTATAAAGAGTTTATTGTTTATAATATGAGAAGTTTAAATGCCAGTAACATTGAAAATTTAAATACAATAAAACCACACATTATTGATGGTGTTGATTATGAGGATTTTAGTAAAAAAATGAATACATTCATTATTATTATTTTTGATAATTTTTTAATGTAGACTAGTAATTACATGATTTATAAGAAAGAAATTTCTACTTTTACAACTCATGGGAAGTTGGAAAATCTATTAAATTATAGATTAATGAATAATCTGTTATGTTCTATGATAAAGAATATATATTATCAAATATCATATTGTCTAGAGGTTACAAGACTTGAAAAAAATTGAAAGGTACTCACATTGGAAGTTATCAATTTATTGATTTTAGAAGATATATGATTAATACTAATTTTCAAGTATTTGATTTCCTAAATAGTGAAACTATTGCACTAATGAAAAAAAGTTTCATGAAAATTATAAATAGATTATAATCCATTGGATATAAATATCTTACATATGATATTTTAGTTGAAAATACTCTAGAAATCATTTATGGATTATGTGAGTATAATAGGAATTCATTAGACGATATAAAAATAATTCCACATCTTACATTTGATGATTTTATTGTAATCTTGTGCATTATGGGGGTACGATAAAATGTATTGATGATAAAATGAATAAAAATAAGGTATTAGTATATTTAACTAAAAATTCAAAAGTTTCAGATAAAGATCACTAAGCTGAGAAGGTTTTAATGTTTTTGATGAAGAATAAAATTATTGTTGAAATTGAAATTAGTTCATCATTTCAATCTGAAAACTAGTGACCAAGTATTTGTAAGATGATGAATAAAAATATTGAGAAATGCTTTTTAGTATAAGTATAAGATTATTCACAATGATATAAATTATAACTAGTATTATTCAGAAGTTATCTATTATGAATGCATGAAATTTGGACATATAAGACTGGACTATCCAATGGTGAAAAGTAAAGATAAAAAGGATATAAAATTAGAAATTAATTTTAAGAAATTATTTATGAGAAATAATAATAATGGTTTTAAATATTTATATACATGGAGTGTAAGTGGTGGATTTAGTTTCTTAGAATATTCTAATTCAATAATAATTGATGATAAAAACAATATTTCATTCTATACTATTATTCTGACGGTCAACAACTGCTTCATGGAAAAGGTAATTGTTGAATCTTTAACAAATATAACCTTAAATGAAAACTATCATGATATTTATGATGTTAATAATTATACATATTCTAATGATTAATATTCTTTATCAAAGAAATATAATACATTATCTAATTTTGAAGATGTGTCAAGATTTTCAAAACTATTTGAAAATATGAATTGCAAAATTATTATTAAACAGGATATTTCTTTGGAAAAAATTATAAAAGAAAAAACCTGAATTTATAATAATCCTAATGAAATTTTAAAATAATTAAAAATAATTATATAATTTTATTTTTGACAAAAATTATATTTCTAAATATTTAGAGAAGTCAAATTCCAAATAAGTAGTTTGACAAATGATATATAAAAACATTATTTCAAGAAAACTTCTTTTTTGGATAAGATTCTAGTTATAAAACTAAATTATAAGATATCTAGTTTGATTATTTTCAAATATTTAATTTTGATTAATAAATTTTTATAAGATGTATAAAAAATAATACATTGTAGTGATTTATCCTAAATGGTTTATAATAACAATAAACCTATTTTCAAAAATCTCTAATTTAATTCTTAATAGATAAAAAAATTGTATGAAATGTTAATGTGTTTGACACTTGAATAATGAATTCTCTTTGAAAAGATTTAAATATCTAGGTTTCATAAATATTATTTCTAAAAATAAGTAACATTTTTTAATTATAGTATGTTGAAATAAGTGGATCCCAAAGAAATTACTTTTTAATAATATTGAACCCATGTTTACATGGGTTCCAGAACACTATTTTGTTTGGAAAATAAGAAATTTACCAAAAAATATATATTTTTCATGGATAGTCATATTTTAAACATGTGAATAGCAATTAATATTTCATCATTATGATTATAAAAATAGTGGGTTGAAAATATTATTCTATTGATAACACAAAGGGATAAATCATCAGAATATGTGATATTATTCCCCATGGAAAAGCCCAGTTTGAAAATTTTTTTCATTGTTATAAGAACAACCTTAATATAATTAGTTAATTATTTTATAAGGGATATCTTGTGTACATCAGTATTGATGAATTTCTATTCATAGTTCAAAAGATGGATATTTTATTTCTAGAAATTGACCTGAGAATGTGTATACACTAAATTTAGAAGACCTTTGGAGCAAAGATCAACCTTGATTTAGTGAAATAGAAGACTAAACATGTTTATGGAATAGAATAATAGGACAATTTAATACTAGAACATTTGCTAAACCATCTAATAAAGGACTAGTTAAATATCAACCGTAACTTACGTATGACTCTTCAAATGTTTGTTATCATTGTCAATTTGAAAAGATAAATCATTCAAGTTCTAAGTCTATTAGTGAAGTCTAAAATTATTATGATTTATAGTAAGTTTAGATGACATTAATTGTTCCTACAAAAATTGGATGTATCAGTGGAAAATACTATGTATATGTTTTAGTTTATGATTAAACTAGATATACATGTGTCTATTTCCAAAAAATGAAGTTTGAATCCTTTTTATGTTTTAAATGTTTTTCCATGATTTAGAAATGAGAAAAATATAACCTTGATAACTATTTATAGTGATCATAGAGTACAATTTGTAAATTATATTTTTATGAAATTTTATAGTGAAAAGGTAATAATGTTGGTTTCGGGTGTTGTTGAAGTGTTTCAATGTGGGTGATATATTAATTTTTTAATCATCATTGTCTGATACCGAGAGTAAGGATCTTGCATGTCATATTTATAATTAATTTATATAATATCTGAAGAAATAAATACATGGGCTTAGAAACATTCTCTTTTTAGATCATTTGAAAAGGACCTTATATATTACCTTTTTTCTTTTTGTGAGGATCCAAGGGTAGAATCTCTCTAGGGGTGATCCACACATTCTCCAATAGTATGTGAGGAATGCCACTCATTCTCTGGGTTCTAGCTCAGAGAATTGAATGGATTTTTATTTTTATTATTGATCGCTAGTTCTTCATACATGAAGATATTATCTCATGGGTTTCTCATTCTCAAGATGGAAAGAGGAGGATGATTTTAGATAGAATTTATTGTGTGAAACAATTATCTATTTCCAAACATGGAAATGGTTTCCAATGAATTACACATTAGATATAGCCAACTATTTATAGAGGTTGGATTTGGGTTACAATATTTAATTTCATATTAGACATTATTTATAATTGTAACCAATGATTAAATCCCATACCACATAATAATAATAATAATATTATTATTATTCTATGTTGTGCCAACTTTGGAAAAATTGAAAAATAATATTTAATGATGCATAAATAATTATTTTATAATTGGACATTTTATAGCTCTGTTTGAACTCATCTTACATTTATTGAACAACTGCATAAATATTTTATTCTCATAAATGAATATTTTATTCCCAAACTATTATGTAAATAAATATTCAATTTTCAATAAAATAAATAAATATATTTTATTCAAAATTTGATGAATAAATATTTCGTTAATTTATGTGATCAATATAAATTGGATAAAATTATTCTGTGGTCTTGAGAATAATTTATATTTAATTAATTAAATTCAAATAGAATTTAATTTAGATTAATAGAAACACTTAGTGTGTGATCATCTTGGATTCTTTATTATTGGCAGTAGGTAGAATTTCTTAAAGTCCAAGATTACTGTCTAGCAATGGGTCAAGGCACCCAAGATAATGAACTTAAATTTTTAACAACAGCCTCATTTGAATGTACTCTATGTAATATAATCCATTTATCATAATATCGCATCTAGAAGGATTCATGTTGGTGTCCTGAACCTTTATATGTCAATACCTCATTTTTTGACTATCTAAAATAAACTCGTCATTACACAATGGCCATGAAATTTAGGGTGAAGGTTCTATTTTTATAAAATGGTTAAGATATGAAGTTCCTCAAATATGGAAGGTATAAATCCTTCCTTGACTTATCCATTAATAACATGTCATTCATCATGCACCAAACATACAATACTTTTTTTAAAAATATGACATGTCATTTTTGTTCATAAAATATATGTGAAAAAGTCATCACATGAATTAATGATAATATTAATGTCTAAGGACCATTACACTTGCTCTTAGATATAAATATCTGATGACACCGAACCCTTTATAATTCCTATAGGTGGGTTCGTTCTCATAATCTACCATCATGGAGGTTATGAAGTGAGAACTTTATAAGAAGAATCCTCATCTACTTATGAGTACTCACACCTTATGGTATATATACTACATGTCCCATCATTGTATATTATCCAATTGATAAATTATATTAAGAATATTGACATAGCACTTCATGGTGTTCATCATTGTGGGGAACTTCAATGATCATATCAATACAAAAAATACTCTTGGATATTATTACATTAAAGTCATATAGGGAAATGAACAATACCTAAAAAAATTTAATTTAATATTTAGTACATCAAATATTCATGTAATAAAAGTAAAAATAGTAAGTTCTAGGGAAACAACTCTAACATATAATAAACAACTTGTTGGAACCTATAACTCCACAACAAAATGGTGTAGTGGAAAGGAGAAATAGAATTATTTAGAAGATTAAAAGAACCTTGTTGAGTGAATACACCGTTGAAAAATTGTTTTGGGATGAATAATGTTTTACTTCCTGTTACAAATAATGACATGTTTTATTAATACCTCTTATTAATAAAATTCATTATTTATTGTAGACCTGAAGAAAACGGAAAATTTATGAAATAAAATTTTTTGGACGCAAAGTGTTGAAACTAAATACTAATGACAATTAACATAAATTTTCTCCAAAATATAATGATGTAGTATTTTTAGATTATTCTATAACTAGTAAGGCTTATAGAGTTTTTAATACAAATAAATGTACTCTGGAGGAAAGTGTACATGTTATGTTTTGTGAAACTGATCCTTTTAATCTCAAACAACCTCAACCTACATCATTGAATGATATTTCAAAAACTATTTTACAACCTATGTTGGAAGATTATTCTCATAAGATAACAACAGAATAATATGTTTATGAAGTTATTCCTCTTGAATATTTCAAATATGATATTGACGAACAGAGTTTTGTAAACCTAAGGAATTAATTTTTTCATAAGAATCATCATAGTGATTAGATCATTAGTTATTTATATAATCCAATCAGAACTATATTTTCTTTAAGATATGAAATTTAAAAATGATAATTTTATCATCATTAGAACAAAAAAATGTTTTAAATATTTAATTTACTAATATTGGATAAAATCTATGAAATATGTACTCAAAAAATATGAGAGGAATCAAGTTTTTAATTTGGTTTAATGACCTAAAGATACTTCTATTAATGGTGTAAATGTTGTTTTTTGGATTTGTGTGATTAAAATAGAATTATAGTAATAAATAAAGATATAATTATTTATAAATGATATAATAAATAAGAGGTCATATATTATAAAGAAACTTATGCTCCAATGGAAGGAATTAAATATTTTTTTATTAATTTACTATAAGTATCATTCATTAATTTCAAACTATTTAAAATGGATATAAATTATAATATTATTATTGGATATATATGGGATGAATTTTATGTAAAATAGCCACATAATTATGAGTATAAAAAATTTATAGGGATTTTTTAAATCTTACTAAGTCACTTTATAGAAATTTCAAGCCACTAAATCATGGTATGATAAATTAAATGGATTTGTGTTACAATTTTTTTAAGGGATTCGTCGGTCCATTTTTTTTTATAAAATATGTTTTTAGAACATCATCATTTTTAAAATTTATTTCATTGATTTTATATCTTGTTTGTTCTAAAAATTATTAAAAAATTTATTTCTGGATCTTATGATGTCTGATTTCAAAATGAGCATTTTGGGAAAGAAACTGATTTTCTAGTTTTTCATTTTTTTCATAAACTAGAATAAAAATTTATATATCAACGCAAGTATATACAATAACTTATTATTAAATTTGGATAAGAAAATTCAAAAATTATGTGTACTCATATTGAAAACTGAAATACTTCAGAAATCGATGAATCCAGGAAACCAAATGATCAAAAGATAATTAGATAAATGATTTGAAGTTAACTGTACCTAAGAACTAGACATCCAAATTTAATGTTTCATGTATTCCAATGTAAAAAATATCATGAAAATCCAATAAAGTCTCATTTGAAATCCTGAATTCAATTTTTTTATTTTGGTAACTATATATTTTGGATAATTTTACTCTTCTTAAAATTAGTTTAAAATAAAAATATTTTTAGATAAATACATTATTGGATGTAAAATGGATAGAAAAAGTACATTCATAGTTTTTCATTTGATATGATAAAAATTAGTGTCTTGTTCATGTGATAAACAACACTCAGAAACAATTTACACAATTAATGATGAATATGTGGCAACTATAAGTTGTTGTGCTCAAGCGTTGTTGATGCAACACACACTAACAAATTATGGCATGAGTTTTAGTAAAACTTAAATTTTTTTGTGACAGAACATGTTACATTTATTTAAATAAAACCACTCACATTACTCATGAGTAAATTACATAGATATATGAAACAATTTCCTTCATGATCATTCACCAAAAGGATATATTATATTAAAATTCATCAGAATGTAATAACCACTTGATGATATCATTAAAAAAGCCCTAATTTTTTTGATATATTTGATTAAATTAAAAACATTCTAGGAATGATCAATATTTTGTGATTATTCTTATAAAATTATTTTTTTACAAATCCCCTTAATTTAAGGATTTTATTTTTAAAGGGGGTATATATGTTGTGTTTTTTAAAAAACAATTCTCTAAAAATATCATTTTTCTTAAAGTATATATTTTTCTAAAATTTATCTAATTCCATAATCTTTATTTTTCTAAAAAAAATTATATTCGCTAAGTCTTCAGTTTTCTAAATTTTTTTGAATTTACAAAAAAAATTGTCTCTCTAAAAAACCATTGTTTTTCTTATATTTTAGTTTATCTATAACATTGGTTTTCATAAATTTGCAGTTATTTCAAAACCAAGAAGAAAAATTTAATCTAAAAATGTAAACTATTAATATAAAATTCATTCTATATTTCATTTTAGTTTTTTTATCATTGTATTTTTTTTAATTTTTATAAATCATAAATTTTTATTTTGTTGTAAAATGATTCATTCAAGAATAGTTTTAATTAAAAAAACATTAACAGTTCAATGATCTATTTAAATATATGTAGATAATTATCAATCATCAGATCATATTTTTGTTTTATTCAGAGACATTACATCTATAAAAGTTTAATTGTCACCTTGTGCCTATAATTAGATAAGTGGTTACCAAAAAACACATTGGTTTCTAAGTAGTATGAAAACTATCAAACATTTTAATTCCTGTCATAATTTTTGTGATTCATCTGATACAATTTTTGTTTTTTCCAGTCATAACCTCCTAGTTAATTCAATTCTATTAGATGTCTACTTCATAAGACATATCCAATAATTAATTTTTCAAAGAGAGGTTAATCTAGAAAAAATGTAATAATAAGACTTATTCCTTTTTAAAATAAATAAGGAAATTTTAGGGTTGGGAGACGGTGTGTGTAGAGAAGGAAAATCTCAATCATCACTGTTAAGCTATTCTGATGTATTTTTACTCATCTACTGAGTTTAGTTTAGATAATTACAAGGAAGTTAACCATTAATAATTTTTTTATGAATTTTTTATGTCGAATTTTAATATATCTTCCATATTGGTTTAAGTACCCTTTGGTTGACAAGAACATCTTGTTAATCATAAAATTATTGAAGATCATTGATATCTTGAAAAAAAAACTAAGGCCAAATGATCTTTTTTTCTGTAATATAAAATGTAATGATGGTTTAAAATTTTAAACTAGATGAAAAAGTTGTTGTGTTAGGGATTATGGGTTTCTTAATACCATTATATGGTGTATAAGATATGATAAAATTAATTGTCATATTTTTCCTAGATTGTTCGGATGAATTTGAGGAATATAAAATTTTCAAAGTATGATTACAATTTTTTGATGATATAATGAAAGGATAGCTGATTTTTTAAATTATACAATTTTTATTTTTATAAATAAGAATTTGATAAATTTTATGTAAGTGAATAAGATAAGAAATCAAGTTATCTCGATGATGGATAATATTTAATTGATAAGAGATGAATATATTTGAAGGATGTAATTATTTTTCATTCTCGACATTAATAAATTCATTAAAAAATTGGATAATGGTGAATTCAATTATGATAATACACAATTTAAAGAAGAATTTCAAGTGAATGAGAATGTGGTTTCCTCTCCCCCCATGCGTACGAAGAAGACTAAACCAATGGATAATGTGGAATTTCATTAACCAATGAAAAAAAGAGTGAAATGGAATCAAGAGATCTGAAATTTGATTTAGAAAATTATGAGTTTTTATCAATTTAAATGAATATTTAACAAGTATTTAAATCTTGATAAAATAAAATAAAATAGAAATATAAGAAATTTGGAAGAAAAATTTGTGGAATTTGTTATGAAAGGTGTTGAAATATAAAACAAATTTCTTTAAACTAATGATTAGGGAAGTCAAAGTGTGGTTTAAATTTATACTATATCATTGTTTCATCCAGTTATCCAAATATAAGTTATTTTTACTCAGTCTGTTATATAACAATAAGTTATTGAAACTTATCATGTTTTTGCTTCTATTGTGAAAGGGAAAATAAAAGTAGTTGAAGATTAAAATGTTTTATCTGAAAAAATATATCAAATATAAAAATATTATAAAGAATCCTCAGAAGGATTATTTTAGATGTGAAAAAAACTGGTGAGATAGTTGGAAGATGTTTTGGATGAATAATAGGAATAAAAATATTAAGAAGAATTAAAAGAGGAAAGAATAGTGACAAATTTCATCAAGAACATCTTATTTTACAACTCAATCAGAGAAGGATGAAGATATTATAGATTCAAATAAAGATAAATGTTTCGGAAAATATATTAAAAATACAAAATTTTATGTAACACTATTAGAAAATGTGGATACTCATAGAAATGTATATGTGATAGAAGTTTTAGAAGATGTAAAAAGAAGAAAAATAAAAATACAAGGAGTAATTAGTTAATGGACCATTTATGATACATGATTCCAATGAATCATTAGATTCAACAAAGTCACAAAAAATGAATTATGATTAAATAATGGAATCTAGATTCACATAATTTAATGAATCCTTGAATAAATTAGTGGATTCAATTTATTTATTTTTGAATAAAGAATCCCGGTGCAAGAATAATCAAGAAGATATTAAATGTGTTAATGGAATCAAATGATCTAAAACAGTTGGATGAGACTTTTGTGAATAGTTAATAACAGTTAAAAGTTTTTAAATTTTATTCTAAATTATTAAGGAGAAGTGATAAATATATTTTTATAAGGATAAAAGTCAATGGAATAGATATATGTGTTCATGGTGAGTATATTTAATTTTTACTAAAAAAATCATTGGAAATTGTGGAATACATTCAAATAATTTCTTCTGATATTGATAAGAAGTATGAACTTATAGATAACATCAAATACTGATTATAATCTCAAGATGAAGAAATTACAAAACTGAAGAAAAATAACTAATTTCATGAATAAGAAGATCAAAACTCTAAGGATGATTGGAAATTAAAAAACCAATCTCTTAGAGAATAAGTTATTAATCTACTGAAATAAGTAAGAATATTTCATTTTATATAGTATATACTGGAAAAGTTATTGGAAACCAATCATGAAGTTTAGAATAACCGGTAGCAGTTTAGAAAATTGAGATTCATTGCGAAGATGATTCAATAGAAATATTTTTTTCATTTCTATGACTCATATTCATGTTGTACTATTCAAACAATTTTTTTGTTTAAATGAATGTGAAAATGTTATTAAATTCATATATTTGATTGAATGTTTTCCAATTTGTCTTGGATGATTGTTATTTCAATATTTTATATTGAATGAATATTTATCTTTTACAAAAAATTTTATATAACTGTTATCACTAGACTTTTTGGTACTTTTTACCTGTTTTATTCCTTTTCTAAAGTCATAAAAGGGAAAAGAATTTATAGATTTAATTTGGTGGGAAATATTTGGAGAATTATATTTTGGTAGAGAATTCTTTGAAGAAGTTATTTCACGGAGAATAAATGTTAAAGGATATTTTTTTAAGAAGTCTTCTTAACTTAATCTTATGATTTTTTAACAAAATGGGAATCATAAAGGAGGGGGGAGATAAGAAATATAAAGGGAAGACATCTTATCAAATGAATAATGGGTTGTAAGTGTTTAAAAGTTTTTAGTTTTTATCATTATGTGTTATGTTTTGTGATTTCCAAAAAGGGGGAGATTGATGAGTTAAAAGTTTAATTTCTAACCTTTCTATCCTTAGTTAAGAAAAAAACACACTTGTAATAATATGTTTTACTCAATTTATATTTACTATGTTTTAATATTTGTTTTTTAGGAAACAGTTTATTCTACTAAATATATACATATTATTTTAATAGATGAATATAAAAATTATATACATGTCGGATCCATTAGGCTGACTGAAGTGGAGTCCATCAGATAGACTGAAGTGTAGTCCATAAAACCAACATGAGTCTTGTCCATTATATAAACCGATTTATATTCCAGCAGATTGACCTAATTCTATTTTATTCATATGAATGAATGAAGTCTATTAGTATGAAAAAATCACATTTACCAATATAACGAAAAGTAGTCTATCAGTATGACTTAATTGAATCAATAGATATAACTCAATCAATTCAATCGGTGTGATAAAATATAGTTCATTAGTATGACATTGTTTTGTCAATTAGACTGATTATGTTTAGTTTATTAGTGTGACTGAGTTTAGGCCATCAGAATTACATTTTTTATTCCCTTTTAATATTAATTTTTATAATCAGAGTTATTAATATTTCTACTGGTCAAAATACATTATAATCAAATTTTAATGGTGATACCTGATTTGAATTAGTAGAAAATGTATTTGATGAGATATCAAGTGAATACGAATCAAGGCCTTTACAACAAACTCTGAGAATCAAGGAAATATGACATTAGGAGGGATGAATATAAATAGAGTTGAATTTAAGGAGTGGGGATTTGATGATTTTTGAAATTCAATTGATCTGAAGATTATTAAGATATAACTTCTCATTATGATTTTCTCCTTAATATTTTTGAGAGTTTTATGTTCTAAATAATCCTTTTACGAATTATAAAATATGTTAAAATATTTTTTATATGTATTCTATGTTTGATCAAGGTTATGATTGAGGGAGTTTGGGAATATGGGGATGGCTGGATCTGATTAGGCTGATGAAGGGATTCTGGACATAAGAGGAAAAATTTGATTCTAATATTAGAGATTGAGGGATTTATACTGAATAAAGATAGAACCAATATATTTATATTAACTATGGATACCTTGTGATGAAGATATAGACTTCATTTACACTAACGTTAAAGTGTATTAAACTCTTTTATAAACTTTCTCTTAGTTTACAAAATAAATTTGTATAGTTACATATTTATAATATTACCAGTTATTTTAATTCAATTGTGAATTTATAAAGGAATACTTTATTTTACTAGAGTTTTATATAATTTGATATCTTGGACTAACTCCTAGTATGATACATGTTTCATTGATATTTAAGTGAACACTCTTTCTGATAAACATAATGAAGAGGTTTGGGTATTAAATTAGATATATATTTTTAACTACAATTATCTCCCCAGCTTATGGCCATTATAAGTCTTATGATCCAAAAATATTGAGCTCTGTGCAGTGTAGGAAACAATTATTCAATGCGGTGAGGATGATAATTGTTCGAAGTTTTGGTCTTGTTTAGCTCCCAATAATCAATAGAGAGCCACATCAATGCAAATTTATTTTTAAAAATTCGAATAAGTGCACACCCAGGTAACAAATTTCACCGAATGAAACCCTTATCATGGTTTTCCAATAGTATATTATTCAACTACTACAACTCAATAGGGTCAATTATACTGTGATTCTTTGAAATTGGTGTGGAACTAGATTAAAGTCCTATTGAGAACTCGACATCACCTTTTGGTGGAAGGCTAGAAAACTCATTAAAAAAGACATCAAAGATTTACGTCACAATAAGAATATCATAGATTTAAGGATTCTCCCAAAACATTTTAGATAAACACCCCATTTGATTGGAAATTAAAACCCTTTCAATGGATGTGATCTCTATCAGAATTTTGTAAATATCATCACCTTGAGAGACGAACATAGGTTATCTTAGAATATCAATTGAGACATCCCTTCATTGACAATTGATGTTATATTAATGTTGAAAAATCCAATCAATTCTGAATATAACATCCAATTAAATCCAAGGAAGAATGACAATATTTTCAAGAAGTAAATTCCTTCTAATGTCAACTGGAGAGGAATCATATACATGAGATATAATCATTATACCATTAAGGGGGTCATTACTAATTAAACTTCTAATCATGTGGGAGGAATCTTGATACACCTATAATATTATTCCTATATGATGGAATAGGTAGACTCATAGTCAAATAATACATTAAAAATTATTGAGTGGATGGTATGTGTAACATTCCCAATGTCATTATCATACCCTCATTAGAAATAATGACTACATGACATTTCCTTTTGTATTGTAGCTTAATATATTATTGACATCGATCATCATACATAAAAATCATATTTGGGAATTTTTTATCATAATTCCCATAATAAATACATTTGACACACTAGAGTGTAGGTGGTGCATTCTGTGAAGCATTAATTCTATTTTATCATTAGATTACTACTTCCCGTAACATCAGAAATACATTTCCGAAAGGTTCTGGGTGCAGCCGGAAGAATAGTTGGGATGACACCATACTTTGATTTTTACCATGATCAATGATTATTCTGGGATCAATATGATGATAAATTCCAGTCTCCAGATATTATAATCAATGATTTATATAAATAAGAAAGAGTCATGAAACCTTAGAGAGGATCTGGAACATCTTGTTTATAATTAGTTTAATAAATTTCATAAAGAAAAAAAACCAGGATCTTTTTTATTTTTATTCATTGATGATGTTGATCATCCAGAATGACCCTTTCGGATTATCATGTTGTGCTAGTAAGGATTCAAACTAGAATCCCTCTAGAAGTGATCCACATTTGCATCGATGGCTTCCGATCGACACCGCTCATTATTCGGGTGCTAGCACGGCGAAGCGAGTGCCTTGTGTCAGCCGTTATTGATCGCCTGTTCTTTTGCCTTGAAGAATCCATCCCATTCATGATAGGGGAGAGAAGAGGATTTGAGAGAGAAATTGATTTCCTCAATAATTATCAATTGACGAGGTGTGTGGTGTGGTGTGTGGCACAATAGACATACTTGTCTATTTATATACATGGAATTTGAGTTACAATATTTAATTACATAGAAAAAATTAAATAACATCATGAACATAGAGAAAAGTCAAGAATTTAATAACAATACTATGTCATTATTTATGGTGCTACAACTTGTGAAAAATGTAATGATAAATTCTGCGTCACAAAATAACAATAGCGTTATTTTAATTGGTGTGAACTAGTTAAATAATTATTTACCATCTTGTAAAAAATTATTTTACTACCAGACTGACCTGGGCCTTATCATAATCCACTTCCATCGATTGAACACTTGAATAAATAAATAAATAATATATTCTCTTAAATAAATATTTTATTTACAAACTAGTAAATAACTATTTATTAAATGATCGATAAAATAAATTAATAAATTTAATTTAATTTATGAAATCATTTTAACTTGAATAAAATTATTCCACAGTTCTGAGAATAATATTTATTTCATTAATTAAATTCAAATTGAATTTAACAGAGACCACCAAATCACATAGTGTGTGACCTTTTAGGATTATTTCTTGTTGGAATTAGGTGGGCATGCCAAAATTCCAAGAGTATTGTCTACCAATGGGTCAAGGAACACAATAGAGAGAACGTAAAGTCACAACATCAACATACACATACGAACGCTCACTGTGTAATATAATCCCTTTGTCACAATATCTCATCAAGATGGTTTCATGATTTTTTCATCAACTTTTATGATTGATACATTGTTCTTTTAATACCTAAAATAGACTCATTGTTACACCCTGGACATGGAATTTCGCATGACAGTTCTATTTTAATCAAAGAACTAAGGTATAAACTTTCGTAAATGGAAGGGAGAAATACTTCCTTGACTTATCCATTAATAAAATGCCACTCGTGACACACCCAATGTACCCAAATTACTGCCAACTATCTGGGTGACAGTTTTCATCAGTAAATCAATGTGTGCGAGCCATGACATGTATTAATGATAATCTTAAAGTCTAAGGATAATTACACACGCTCAGAGATAGAAATATCCAATGACACCAAAACATGCGGAATTCCTACTAGCGGGTATGTTCTCATAATATTCTATCATAGAGATTACCATGCATGAACATTATTAGGGGAAGTCTCATATGCTTATGAGTACTTTCACCTGACGGTCTGCAGGTTATTTGTCCCATCATATCAGGTCATCCAATCACAGAACTATATTTAAGAATATTTTTATAACATTTCAAGGTTCTCATAATAGCGGGGAACTTTCATGAGCTTATTAATGCAACAAATACTCTACTATATTATTACATCACAGTCATGTAGAATAATGAACAATATATAATAATACATTAAATATCCATGTAATCAAAGTAAAAAAAGTATGTTCTAGGAAACCAACTCTTAAAACTCCAACTAGGACTAGAGCCAACTGCATAAGACTTTCTGTTAGATAGAATTCACATGATGATCATGTTTTTGCTGAGTCAAGGTTTTAGTTTAGGGTTCTTCCATGTTTCCTTCCATGTAAATACTACTCACTGCAACTTCACCACTCTCAGAAAAATCCCTCAAGATATGATACTTCCAAATTATGTGCTTCGTCCACTGATGTGACCTTGGATATTTTTTGAGAGCCAACGTTGTAGTATTATCACAGTATAGTGTGATGGGATCTTTACTGCTAGGTATCACATCTATCTTCTGGATGAAGTTTCGCAACCTAACTGCTACTTTAGTGGCCTCAAAGGCTAAAATATACTCGGAATCTACTGTAAAAACTACGAGCAAACTCTGATTTGAGCTATTCTAACTCACTTCACCTCAATTCAAAGAGAATAGGTATACCGTTTATGATGTCATGTCATATTAATAAGTCTAGAAACAAACATATGCATATTCTCTGAGGACTAGTTCCTCATCTCCTCCATAAACCAGAAACATATCATTAGTATGACGTAGATACTTTAGGATAGTCTTGACTGCCATCCAATAGCAGTAACCTAGGTAAGCTTGATATCTTCCTACCGCACTCAATGCGTCGGAGAAATCCAGCCTCATACATATCATGTAATACATGACTGACCCAATCACTGACGTGTATGGAGTCCTTTCCATTATCTTTTTTTCCTCTTGAGTCTAAGGACACACTTTCTTGGAAAGATGAATTCCATGTCACACTGGAAATAATCCCCTCTTGGATTATTCCATACTGAATCTCTTTAGTATCTTATCAATGTATGTACTTTGAATTTGGACCATAAATCTCTTAGATCTTTCACAATGGATCTTGATCATAAGAATATACGCTACCTCGCCCAAGTCTTTCATAGAGAAGCATTGATTCAACCATGCCTAAACAAACTGTAAGACTAGTATCTCATTTCCAATAAGTAATATGTCATCAACATATACTATTAGAAAAATTACGCCACTCCCACTAAACCATTTGTAGAAAAAAGGCTCCAATTCATTCTTAATAAAACCAAATAATTTTATGGCTTCATCAAAATGAATGTTCTATGACCTGGATTCTTCCATTAATCCATAACAGGATTTCAACTACTTTCATACCTTATTGGCATCCTTTGTAATCACAAAATCTTCAAGTTGTGTCATTTAGACATCTTCTTGAAGGTTCCCATTAAGGATTGTTGTTTTGAAATCCATTTTACAAATCTTATAGTTATGGTAAGCTGCAATGGAAAGTAGAGTTCTAATGGATTATAGAATTTCATCTAGTGATAAGGTTTCAACGTAGTCAATTCCATGATGTTGTTTAAACCCTTTTCCAACCAATCGTTCCTTATAGGTATAGAATTGTCCATCCATGTCCAGTTTCTTCATGAATACCCATTTTCATCCAACAGGATTTATATCAACTAAAGGATCTACCAAAATCCAGACTCGGTTTTAGTACATTGAATCCATTTCAGAATTCATTGATTCTTGCCACTTGATAACATCTGTGCCACTTAATGCTTCCTTGTAGGTTAGAGGATCACTATTATCAACTAATAAGGAGACACCATCATTGGTAACTAGAAAACCGTACCTTTATGGTTCTCTAACATCTTTTGTACTCCTACATAGTACTTATGTCTCTATAAAAGATTATTCTTCCATGGGGAAATGTGTGTCACGAACCAGGCCGGGTCGCCATCTGACCCGGCGCCCGACCCGGTCCACGACAAGGCCCGAAGGGCGTTCCCGATCCCCACGGGTTTGCACAAGTGCCCGGGTGTCAAAAATAAAACTTGGGAAAGATTTACCCGAATAAATAGATATAAAGAAAACAAGCTGAATAAATTGAAACTAAAAATAGACAACCAAACATGCCCTTACCAAGTTCATACTTAAAGTTAATAACTTGAAATAAAAACACAAAAGAAACTACATCAATAAAAAAACTCCACACAAACCTCTGTGCGACATGAGGAGTCACATCCTCAAGCCGTCTCCGCCAACTTGCATGGGGAAACCAAAGCAACTCGAACCCTCATTGCTAATCCCGATGTCTCGACCAGGAAAGAAAAAACATAATCTACATACACCCAAAGGTGTATATAGGGTGTAAGATAAAAGCCCAGTAAGATACCACCGAGAAAAGGTTACATGCAAAATTATTAAACGACAAATACATTTGAAATTTTAATTAAAGAAAAGAACTAAAATCTTGAACAACTTTAGAGAAAACAGGTTTAGAGAAAGCAGTTTAAAAAAAACAATTTGAATTAATACACACACACACACTTACTTTTAGAATAACCGAAGTGTCACACTGATGAGCATAAATTAACAAATGAGCACTGATATGGGAGAAATCACATGGGTGTTAGCTAGCTCAGGTTTCTAGATCTTCGTGTCTCGGTGAAACGTGTCTTAGAAGGCCACAACCATCAATAAACATGGCTTAGAAGGCCACAACCCTCAGAAAACGTGGCTTAGAAGACCGCGACCCTCAGAATAGCATATGGTTAGTTAGTGTTGTAATCGTTAGTCCTGTTAGTGAAACCGGGTCGAGTCACCTTCGGAATACTAGCCCACTAGTCTAGTTCACCCTCCTAGCTACCCGGGCTTCCCTTTTGTGCTCAAGTAGTCCAGAGTTCATGTCACAGGTTATAAATATATACTCAAACTAGAAAAATTCTTACACACACCAAAACCACTATTTGCACACCCAAAAGCCATTTGAAATAAGAAGAACATTAAAAATATCTCCAAGATAAATCTACAGCAGTTACAAAACCAATTAAAACAACTGCACGATCAAAGAAATCACATTCATTATCAAACACACCACTAACAGAATTTATTAAACAAATTCCACACACGTCACATGACATTAAACACCAAAACTATTCACACAATTTACCCAAAACATTTTTCACCCTTAATAATTATTTAATAAAACAATTCAAATTTTCATAAATAAATTTTTATCAGTAAAAAACCGCTTTACACACTACACCGGCAAAAACCCCCTCACATAACCACATGCACACAACGCCACCTCAGGAACCAAATCTGCATCACACACGTGATTAAAGAAACCAGTAGAAGAACATGCCAACCCATTTGAAAATACGCCGCACAAACAAAACAACAAAAATCCACTCAAATGCTCATTTATGATAGGACACATACTGATGCTACTCCAAAACACCAATTTCACCCCTTGCACATCCTGACAAAGTAACTGCATAACTCATAAAACACTGGTGAATAGTTTGACATTGGTTCTCACAGCGACAACTTACTCATATCACATAAACACACTAATAAACGCATTAAGACATACTAACCTAAAAAAATTACATCAGACAAACTAATTAGTAAGACAGCCTCACAAATAAAAAAACACACTAACAATTAAACAGAAATGAGTTTTCAGCAGCAAGTACACATACTATGACAACACGCTACTAAAATTATTTCAATTCATATTAAACTTCAATGAGAAACAAATTTGTGCCAAACAAATTAATTAAACAACACTCCAAACTAATTAAAATTACAAATTAATTAATCAAATAATAATTGAACCTGGAAACACCTACCTGGGAAGTAGGAAAACTTCGCAACTTGTTGCGCAAACTCCAAATGATCTCCATTCGCGCCACAACAACACAAATTGAATGCTGCGGCAGGGGTTGCGGGAGGCCAGTCGGGCAAGGGGAAGGCCATCAAAGGTGCGCCGCACCAGAAAACTAGGTGGAAAAGAGGGTGGCACGGCTGTACGAAGGGAAAATAGGGAAAAGTGATTGTTGAAGCTGGTGCGTGGAGGCTATGCGGTGCAAGGTGGCGGAGGGGAGGCCACAAGTTCAGGCGAGGAAGCCGACGACATTATGGTGTGTCGGTTCAAAGGGAGGGCGTCGAAGGATGTCTTATTGGAGGATAGGAGGGTTTTACTGTAGTTCCGAATTGGAAGGGGAGGGATACTGGTCTACTGCTGCGTTGGAGGGAAAAGAGGGAACACCGATCAAGATAGCGCGAGATGGGGAGGGTGAAGGGGCGGCTCTAGACAGAAACAGGAGGGCGGAGCGATGAGAAGGAGGTCGGCGGGGTTGTGCAGAGAAGAAGCAAGAGGGTGACGGGCGTCGCCGAATGGGAGCAGGACCAGTGGGTCGCACTGCTTCGGTTTGCTGGAAAGGGAGAGGGCGGTCCATGCTGGTGGGGAAAGCAAGGGGAGAGGCGATGCAGTTGCGGTTAGGGTTCTTAGGGGAGGTGCGGCCTTGGATCGGAATGGTCTGCACACAGGTGAGAAGACTGGAGAGGAGGAGCACGGCTAGTGGGGATGCGGCGGACCCGCTGGACGAGGGTGGTGCGGCAATACATGTGGGGAGGGTTCCGGCCGGAGGGAGCAAGGAAAACAACGGATGTGGCAGCTAGGGTTGTAGGGGGAAAGGGAATCCGAATGGGGAGAGGGTAGCGCAAGAGAGGAGAGAAAAAGGGGGGGGGAGGAAAATAAAAATAAATAAAAATAAAAACAAAAGTATAAGGAAATAAAAAGAAAATAAAAATAAAGATAAATTAAAACTAAAAATAAAACTCCAACTCAACATAAAATAACAATAATGTTTTTAATAATAATAATAGTAATATTAGGGGGGAAAGAATGCTAGAAATTCTATAATGATAACTTAAAAAATATATATATAACTTAATTAAATTATTAACTTAATTAATATTAGTACTAATAATAAAACATAAATGATAAAACCAACCAAAATAATAACATCATTCTTAATTAAGGTTAAACACTGCGCATGGTCGCGTGCGCGGTCACGTGCCCGGTCACGTGCATGGTCACACGCCCGGTCACGTGAGCGACACGCACTCGGTTGCGTGCGCTGTTGCACACCTGGTTGCACGCCCATGTAAAAATAAATTAAATAAAATAGAACAGTCTCTTATTAAGAACGGGAACCGACCACAGTCGCGGGCAAGGTCGCGTGCCCAAAAATAACACATTTAATAATGAAACATCATCCAATTGTGATTGGGCGCTACACACGGTCACGTGCGTACGGGCACACACCCGTATAAGATCACAAAACCCTTTTAAATTAGAATCGATTCAAACTGTAACACAATGAAAGACCTAAAATATTTAAATTAAAATAAAGAATGATCGGGGTGTGACAATTCTCCCCACCATGACACTTTCTACCCCCATAAAGTCCCAAAATACTAGGTCAACTAAGGGTTCCAAGAGAGACCATGAAGACCCCTAAAAGAAAACCTCAATCACCCGATGACTGGGCATTCAATAGCCCATGACCTGAACTCCAATTTCTCAAAATTAGAATCACCAAGGAAAATGACCAACAAGGAATTCACCTCGAAGCAGAACTACAAGATGGAACACCCTGACCCCTAACATAGGGATCATCAGGACCACTCAAGATCTCCAAGAACGCTCTTCAAGCGACCCACTACTCAAGCTAACCAACTAGCAAGGTCGAGGTTGGGCGGAGCAGAAGCAAGGGGCTGGTCCGCCAAGCGAACATTGAAAACAGAGTCTTCCACAAGCCCGTTCTATGGTGGTCTACCCATCATATTAGGGTTCCTACCAATCATTGGTTCTTCAAACCAAAAAAACTCACAAATCACACAACCTCTAGCACTGGCTTGACCCTTAATGTTTCTTATGTTTTACCAACACAAGAGAGGAAATCTGTGAGAAACGCATAGGGTCTCCCCACCATTTTAAAAATTCATAACACCATGAAACCTGCACGGGCATTACCAGTTTACTTTGAGAAAAACTGACTGAATCCTTCATTGCGAACCCACCAACATGGGTCGACCTGCACTGATTATTCCTATAGTGGAAAACACTGTGCCACATGAGATATCTTTGATAGAAAAAACCCCTAACCAGGAGGTGAACCAGACAGGCGCAAAACAATTCACAAGACATAAGCATATCCGACCACAAGAAGGTTCATAGAGTACGCCTTCTGGATTTACAGGAATACGGATTTTCTGAACCACTTTAAGACCCAAGAGGAACTCCCGCAAACTAAGAATGCAACAAGGATACACAACCTTCATACCCATCACAACAAAAATGAAGCCTTCATAGAGGGTACAGCGAAAAGGAAATTTAATATTTCCACATCCCGTCACTGTGAACTTATGTCGGATCAAGTCCACCCCATGTCCGACGAGTTTTGACTACGCGCAATCTTCACCCCGAGACCTATGGCTGGGGCCCTGATGTCTGAAGCATATACAGCCTCGTAGTCATAAGCTGACCACCTCTGACCGAAAATTCTTCTACTGAAAAAGCAAACTGCATACTTCTCCTTGTGTCCCGAGCGGACATTCCTTCAACATACCAACTAATAAGTACAGCGAATTACTTAGGGTGTCCGACTGACCACACTAGAGGTAAGAGATTGAGCGTTCTGTCAAACACGAGACACAAACTGATGAGAGGGGCACTCCACGAACAAGTCCCTTTGGATCACACTGTTCACCAGATGAGGGACCTACTCTTACCATAATAGAAACGTGACCAACAACTTATATTATTTTTAGACTGATGATTCCACACAACTTCTAGGGCACATGGAACTAGCTCACAAGAAAGGTCAACACACCTCCTTCGCCGCATGTTGACTATTCGAGCACCTAAGAGATCGACCACCTAACTTGCCTTCGCTTCTTTAGGTACAACCGTGGAATGAGGTTAGTCATGAGTATCGCTCATGGCATCCTCATTTGCAACGAAAACGGAACGATCACCATTGACTAGTTTAGTCCCGCTCCACTAGATGTACTCAAGACAATCTGACATCTGCACAACATTTGGAGTTACTCCAAAACCAGAGACACTTACAACTTTCCCAAATCACTCAATGACATCCAACTGACATCGAACTCTATGAACAGTTGATTCCACCGAGCAGAACCCAACTCTACCACTCCACAAAGAGTCTAGGTCGGGCTAAGAACTGAGAGAGTCCTTCTGGAACCCATGGAAATTCTAGGGGGAATATCCCAAACAAGAAACACAAAACAACCTTCCAAAAATCCAAACACATCACAACATAAACATCAAAATTCCAAAAACAGATCCAATAATTCCAGTTGAAAACATCAATTCATTTTCAATGAAAAACACTCACTTGAAAAACCAAGCACAGCACAACAAGCCCAAAAGCTATTTGGAAAATCCTTCTTTACTCTAAACATAATTTCATTCATTTTTTTCCATTTCCAAAACCATTTGAGCACAAAAACCCATTTGAGAAAAAGGTCCACTTTCTAGTAAACCGGAAGCAAACTTAGAAATAAATCAACCACCACTGATGCTCCATGGTTCCTCGCAAGTATGCATTTTCATGCCACCCAGGCACCTGTCCAAAGGATCCACCAACTTTCCATTAATCAAGTCCACATGCACAAGTGAGCACCCATAGGAATACCACTAGAAAGAAACAAGGCTACTCCGCTTTCAAAACAAAACATTCTCAATATCTGAGAATACTTTTTTTTCAAAACCATTTCAAAAATTCAAGGCAAATTTCAAGAATTATTTCCATTTCTAAAACAACCCATTTCAATTTCAAAAGACCCAAGACATTCTTCTAGATATTAAATTTCAATAAATCAAATTCCAAATTCCAAAAACTAGGTCCAAGAGAAAAGCACCCCAAAAATCATGAAAAACACACACCAAAATAAAATAAGAGAAACACCAAAGTCTGATTCCCTTTTTAAAGGAAAACAATCCCGTGTCAACCTCAAAATTGGATCAAGATATCACAAACATTAAAACACATGGGCGGAGGACTAGTGGTTGTGTCTAACCCAGCTACATGGTTTAGCAGACCGTGCCCTAGGCAAGCACCAACCACTAGGAATGTCGAACCATACTCTCAGGCATCACATGGGTCTCTACTCCAAGTGAAAACGCACACAGTACCGATTTAATCCTATTTTCATCCCCCATCTACAAGGACCAAAGCCAAAACCCTAATCCCGAACTACCCCTAGTTACTCGAGGATCAGAACGAGTAAAAGTTCGCGATGCTCTTCTCACACCTATCCCTCGAGCACCGATAGTCTTATCTCCAATCTACCTGACATCCCAAATAATAATAACAAAACCCCTCTGATACCATTTTGTCTCGAACTAGGCCGGGTCTCCATCCGACCCGGCACCCGACCCGGTCTGCGACAAGGCCTGAAAAGCGTTCCTGATCCCCACGGGTTTGCACAAGTTCCCGGGTGTCAAAAATAAAACTTTGGAATGATTTACCCGAATAAATAGATATAAAGAAAACAAGCTGAATAAATTGAAACTAAAAACAGACAACCAAACATGACCTTACCATGTTCAGACTTAAATTTAACAACTTGAAATAAAAACCCAAAAGAAACTACATCAATAAAAAAACTCCACACAAACCTCAATGCGACATGAGGAGTCACATCCACAAGTCGTCGCCGCCAACCTGCATGGGGAAACCAAAGCAACTTGAACCCTCATCGCTAAGCCCGATGTCTCGACTTGGAAAGAAAAAAAACATAATCTATATACACTCAAAGGTGTGTGTAGGCTGTGAGCTAAAAGCCCAGTAAGATACCACCGAGAAAAGCTTCCACGGATAATTATTAAACGACAATTACATTGGCAATTTTAATTAAAGAAAATAAATAAAATCTTGAACAACTTTAGAGAAAACAAGTTTAGAGAAAGCAGTTTTTTTAAAAAACATTTTGAATTAAAACACTCACACACACACTCACTTACTTTTAGAATAACCAAATTGTCACATTGATTAGAATAAATAAACCAATGAGCACTAATATGGGAGAGGCCTCATGGGTGATAGCCAGCTCAGGTTTCTAGATCTTCGTGTCTCGGTGAAACGTGGCTTAGAAAGCCATGACTCTTAGAAAATGTTTCTTAGAAGGCCACGACCCTCAGAGAACGTGGCTTAGAAGACCACGACCATCAGAATAGCATATGTTTAGTTAGTGTTTCAATCGTCAGTCCTGCTAGTGAAACCGGTTCGAGTCACCTCCGGAATACTAGCCCACTAATTTAGTTCCCCCTCCTAGCTACTCGGGCTTCCCTTTTGTGGTCAAGTAGTTCAGAGTTCATGTCACATGTTATAACAATATACTCAAACCAAGAAAAGTCCTACACACACCAAAACGACCATTTGCACACCAAAAAGCCATTTGAAATAAGAAGCACACTAAAAATATCTCAAAGATAAATCTGCAGCAGTTAAAAAACCAATTAAAACAACTACATGATGAAAGAAATTACTTTCATTATCAAACAAGCCACTAATAGAATTTATTAAACAAATTCCTCACACGTCGCATGACATTAAGCACCAAAACTATTCACACGATTTACCCAAAACAATTTTCACCCTTAATAATTATTTAATAAAACAATTCAATTTTTCATAAATAAATTTTTAAGAGAAAAACACCCCTTTACATGCTAGACTGACCCAAACACCCTCACATAACCACACGCACACAACACCACCTCAGGAACCAAATCTACATCACACACGTGATTAAAGAAACCACCAGAAGAACAAGCCAACCCATTTGAAAATACTCCTCACAAACAAAACAACGAAAATCAATTCAAATGCTCATTTATGATAGAACGCATACCGATGCTACTCCAAAACACCATTTTCACCCCTTGCACATCCTAACAAAATAACTGAATAATTCATAAAACACTGGTGAATATTCTGACATTGGTTCTCACAGAGACAACTTACTCATATCACCTAAACACACTAATAAACGCATTAAGACATACTAACCTAAAAAAACAAATTACATCAGACAAACTAATTAGTAATCCACCCTCACAAATAAAAAAACACACTACCAATTAAACAGAAATTATTTTTCAGCATCAAGTACACATACTATGACAACACACTACTAAACATATTTCAATTCATATTAAACTTCAAAGAGAAACAAATTTGTGCCAAACAAATTAATTAAAAAACACTATCAACTAATTAGAATTTCGAATTAATTAATCAGATAACAATTGAACCTAGAACCACCTACCTGGGTAGTAGGAAAAATTCACAACTTGGTGCGCAAACTCCAAATGATCTCCATTCACGCCACAACAACACAAATTGAATGCTCCGGCAGGGGTTGCGGGAGGCCAGTCGGGCAAGGGGAAGGCCATCAGAGGTGCGCCGCACCAGAAAACCAGCTGGAAAAGATGGTGGCATGGCTGTGAGAAAGGAAAATAGGGAAAGAAGATTGTTGAAGCTAGTTCATGGTGGCTATGCGGTGCGAGGTGGAAGAGGGGAGGCCACGAGGACGGGTGAGGAAGCCGACGACATTATGGTGTGCCGATTCAAAGGGAGGGCGTCGAAGGCTGTCTTGCTGGAGGATAGAATGGTTTTACGATAGTGCTGAATCATAAGGGGAGGGATGCTGGTCTACTACGACGTTGGAGGGAAAAGAGGGAGCACCGATCAAGATAGCGCGAGACAGGGAGGCTGAAGGGGCGGTTCCAGACAGAAACAGGAGGGAGGCGCAATGGGACGGAGGTCAGCGGGGCTGTGCTGAGCAGAAGTAAGAGGGCGACAGGCATCGCTGGATGGGAGACGGACCAGCGGGTCGCACTACTTCAGTTTTCCAGAAAGGGAGAGGGCGGTTCATGCTGGTGGGAAAGCAAGGGGAGAGGCGATGCGGCTGCGGTTATGGTTCTTAGGGGAGGTGTGGCATTAGAGCGTAATGGTTTGCACGTGGGTGAGAAGACTAGAGAGGCAGAGCGCGGCCAGTGGGGATGCGGCGGACCCGCTGGACGTGGGTGGTGCGGAAAAACAGGTGGGGAGGGTTCCGGTCGGAGGGAGCAAGGAAAAAACGGATGTGGCGGCTAGGGTTGCAGGGGGAAAGGGAATCTGAACGGGGAGAGGGTAGCGCAAGAGAGGAGAGAAAGAGGGGGGGGGAAGGAAAGTAAAAATAAATAAAAATAAAAAGAAAAGGAAAAGGAAATAAAAATAAAATATAAATAAATATAAATTAAAACTAAAAATAAAACTCCAACTCAACATAAAATAACAATAATGTTTTTAATAATATTAATTGTAATATTAAGGGGGATAGAATGCTAGAAATTCTATAATGATAACTTAAAAAATATATATATATAACTTAATTAAAATATTAACGTAATTAATATTAGTACTAATAATAAAAATAAAATGATAAAACCAACCAAAATAATAACATCATTCTTAATTGAGGTTAAACACTACGCATAGTCGCGCGCAGGGTCACGTGCCCGGTAACGTGCACAGTCACACGCCCGGTCACGTGAGCGGCGCGCGCTCGGTTGCGTGCAATGTAGCATGCCTGGTTGCGTGCCCATGTAAAAATAAATTTAATAAAATAGAACAGTCTCTTATTAAGAAAGGGAACCGACCACAGTCTCGGGCAAGGTCACGTGCCCAAAAATAACACATTTAATAATGAAACATTGTCCAATTGTGATTGGGCGCTACACACGGTCACGCGCATACGGGCGCACACCCGTATAAGATCACAAAACCCCTTTAAATTAGAATCAATTCATACTGCAACTCAAAGAAAGACCTAAAATAATTAAATTAAAATAAAGCATGACTGGGGTGTGAAAATGTGGAATTTGTTCACGTACCATCATTTTTGTACCATGAGCCTCGACTTCATCAATGTAAATATTGTGCCCACTATCTCTTTTGTAAATTTTCTCCCTCTCAATGAATATGGAATGTCTTTCCACTATAATATTTTTTACAAGTGGATTTATAATTAATATCCCTTTGTTTCCTTGAGGTATCCTATAAAGGTACACTTAGTTCCTAGTGTGAACTTTTGTTACCTGAAGAGGCCTTAAAAAACGCTTCGCTACCCCACACATGTAAATTTTATAACATTGCTTTTCTTCAACTACAAAACTCGTATGGAATAACATTTATTAATTTAGTTGGTACTTGGTATTGTATGTGTGCCACTGTTTGTAATTCATATCCCCAAAAGGATAATGGGAAACTCGCATGACTCATCATTGATCTCACCATGTCCAATAGGGTGTGGTTCCCCTTTTCCCTCACACCATTCCATAGGGGCATGTTTAGAGGAGGGAGTTGGGATAGAATCCCAAACTCATGTAAGTAAACAATGAATTCTTGATTAAAATATTCTACACCTGGGTTTTAGTGGAGTTTATTAATCTTCTTACCAATCTAGTTCTCAACTTCATTCTTGTATTCTTTGAACATATCAAAAGATTATGACTTATACCTCATTAAGTAGATATATCCATATCAACTAAAATAATCGGTAAATGTTATGATGTATGAGTAACCTACCCTTGATTCAACTGAAAATGGTCTACACACATCAGTATGAACCAATTCAAGAAGTTCTTTGGCCCTTTCACCTTTCCCACTAAATGTGTATTTGGTCATTTTCCATTGTAAACATGCATAACATACGCCAAGTGGTTTTATTTAGAAGGAATCTAAATATCCATCTTTATGTAACTTTGTCAAGAGTTTCTCATTTACATGACCTAGCTGATGATTCCAATGTTGGGCATGGTATGAATCATGTGAATCATCTTTGTTATCGATTTCCATTACTTGGTTTGTGTAATACAATATTTAAAGTCTGTTGTATAAATGTGCCCTACCGTAACAAATTCTAAATTTGTAAAAGAATAAATATTAATTTAAAAACATGAAAACAAATCCATCAGTATCTAATCTGGATATAGAAATAATGTTTTTAGTATCATAAGGAACGTAATAACAACCCTTTAACACCAATATAATCCCAGTTGGAAATGTGAGGGGGTAGTACCCAACAACTACAACCACAATTCTAGCCCCATTGTAGGCTCGTAGATCTACCTCCCCTCCATCAATCTTCATGAATCTACATGGTTCTTATATTTGGATACATATGTGAGCCCCACAAGCTGTATCTAATACCCAATTTGTAGAAACAGATAGATTGCATTTCATAACAAATTCAAATGAAGCTTACCCTTGCTTCTTAGGCTAGGTACAATTCTTCTTCCAGTGGCCTGTCATGCCACATGCGAAACAAACAACCTCATGTTCCCTCCCCCCTTTGATCTTCATTTTCATGGAAGGATGTGAATAAGCATTGGGATTAAAAAATTTCACCTTACCTTTCCTTTTATTCACCATAAGGACATAAGGCTTTCATGTTCATATATTTTTACACTTGGAGAATCAGGATAAGAAGATCATATATAGACTTCTTAATGTTGTTCATATTGATTTTGACAACATGGTTAGAGAAGCTCTGAGGGAGTGATTTGAGAATGAGATTGTTGCCCAGTTCTTTATGGAGTTTTAACCATAGAACCTCCTGGCGCCCAATGTATCTAATGAGCTTAACTATATGAGGCCCAGCTGGGGAACCCTCACCACCCTTACTCTGAAAGAGTGCCTTAGATATCTTTAACCATTCATGTCTTGTTATCTCTTAGTAAAGACCACGGAGGTGCTAGAGAATGCTATAAGCATCCATGTTTTCATGAGACTTCCTGATCTCATTAGACATTGATGATAACATCAAACATTGAATGTCAACCACATAGTTCATATGTATCTCATAGTATAAGTAATTCTCATCACTAACATATTTAGTAGGCAGATAAGGTAATGCTGACTCCCTCACGTAAAACTTATGTTCATGGCATAGGATAACCCGAATGTGTCTAAAACATTCCTGGATGTTTCTGCCAGTGTGGATGTTGTCTTCATCCAGAATTGATCATAGGCAAAGTGTGGTTGACATGTTTTTCATTTTTATTCTACAATTATAAGATAAGATCATTATTACTTTCATTATTACATTTAATAAGAAATAATAAATTTTATTAAGCCTCTCACTATTTGATCAAGCCCCAATAACCCTCACAATTGAACTCAGAATGTCGAGTTGCTAGGACATTCTAGTGGTAAGGATCCATATTCCCCTTTGCATAATCCAAACAAGGGTTGGTTAAGATATTATAAAATATTTAGGTAAGTAGGACTCTTACAACTGTGGGCTTGCATTCCCTTGATATGTTGAGTGGACACCCCAATCCTAAAATCATGACTTTGGATTTCCTCAACTCTTTCCTCCAATATTAAACCATGTCTAGAAAGGGATACTCATATTGATTTAACATGGTTAAGTCTACCCGAAACCTTTTATAAGGGCTTCCTATATAAATTTATGTTCCCCAATAAGGTTTTTTCAAACACATAATTTTATTGATTATTTCCCTTAATCAAGTAATGGAAGGCTTGTTATGAATTAATATTTTTGTGAGGGATTTTTATCTCTTTTGGGTGAATTTCTAATTATCATTATCAAATTCTTGTTAATATTATGTGAAACTTACTTAAGTGATTAACCATGTATTGATAATTTTTATGCATAAGTCTGGTTTATTTTAGTTCCATCTTCCATGGTTGTTTAATTCTTTAATTATGTGATCGTGACAACACATCCATAATGATAAACCATGCAACTGACATAAATAAAATAAAGTAAATTGCATGATCACAATCTTTTCTAAGGGTTATTTTATATAGTGGAGCATAAACTAACCCAGACCTAGGGGAGAAACACCTTGAACCTTTTGGGTTTGTTTTTATAGCTTCCACATGTCCACCTTTGTATCAGCTAGGATTGGTTTCATCTCGGATCCAGCTTGAACTGCCTCCACTAGCTTTGGAGTTCCATCCATTACATATGAATTTTTTAACTCACATGTAGGTGAGGGGTAAAAAGGTGTTTACAGAAAAGAAACCATGGGTACATAGTCCCTATATATTAATGAGGAGACGGTTTTCAGGCCAATAAATTTAATTCAAATAAATAAATTTAAAAAAACCATCCACATACAAAGGTCTTGGTCTAGCTAATGATCATCCATACATGAAGTGATATTTATTCATAAATAAAACTAGAAATCAATTCATTATTCATTCTTGTTTAAGATAAATAAAACTTGAATAAATTAATTATCATCTTTAAATAGTAAATCCTTTTATCTTAAACCCTTCTCTAAATTTCCTTGAGATTCTCATCCGTCATAATTTTAAACAAATAAATTCATTTAAAATTATCTTTTCATGTAACTTGTACCTTAGTGGAAACTCAGTTAATTACAATTCATAACTACCTAATGAGTAGAAATGAATATTACACAGATGTTAAATTAAACATATATATAAAACACTTATCACGTGTTTTGCCTCAGCTTTAATCCCTAATGATGGTACACATCTCAAGGGTTTGTACAATATAATAGTAAATTTTAATAGATCTGTATAATTTGGATGATTGCACGTTCTGCAGTTCCCACTACACGGTATGTACTATTTTTCACCATCCATCTGAAGTACTCGTTTGGGGAAACAACCTATGAGTGTACTTCAAAAATATTTGGAGCAAATAGTGTTTCTAGTTGGACACACGCTATATAGTTCCTCTTTTAGACGGTCTCCAGCTGGGCTAGCCATGTATAGGTTACACGGTCAAACCATAACCCAAAAGGATTACGTGTCATGTCCATTTGGGCCACACAGCGTGTAATCCAGAAACTGTGTGCCACGTGTTCCTGGTCAACACACAGAGTCATTTAAGACATAGAAAGAACCCAACATAAGACTTGGTTTTGCAGACCACTCTGATTCATGGAATCTTTACAACACAGCTTTTACTGCCAAATACATTCTGTGTGTTCTGGTGTTGTAGGGCCAGGGAGATTTGGCACCTCCGGATGAGATCCTATATTTTATTTTAACCATATTTAGAATAAAAGATTGTTTATGTAAGGTGAACGAGAAGTGAAAGAGGAGGAATAGATCTCATGATTCAAATTTTTAGAACAATTACATTTAATTGAAACAACTAAATTGTTAAATGCATAATTCATCAACAAAATATTTAAATAATTATAAACTATGATGTAACCGCTCTGATACCACTTGAAGGATCCGGGCGCAGTGGAAGCATGGTTGGGACGACACCCTACTTTGATTTTTTTCATGATCAATGTTTATTTTGGGTTCAATACAATGATAAATTCTAGTCTCCACAGAATATAATCATTGATTTAGAAAAATAATAATGAGGCCTGCAACCTTAAAGTGGATCTTTCACAACATGTTTATAATTAATTTAATTAATTTTATAAAAAAAATTCCTGGATCATTGGTATTTTTTTCATTGATGATGTTGATGGTCGTGAATGACCCTTCCGGATTATCTTTTTGTGTTTCTAAGGATCCAAACTAGAATCCCACTAGTGGTGATCAACATGTTCTTAGATGGCCCCTGACTGACACCACTCGTTCTCCGGATGCTAGTGCGGTGAAGCAATTTTATTGTGCTAGTCATTCTTGATCACTTATTATTCATCCTTGAAGAACGTGTCTCATTCTTGAGAGGAGAGATAAGAGGATTCGATAGAGAAATTTTTTGGCTCAACAATTCTCAATTCACCAGGCATGTGGTGTGGTGTGGTGAACAATAGACATACTTGTTTATTTATATTCATGGAATTTTAGTTACAACATTTAATTTCATAGAAACAATTAAATACATTTATGAAAATAGAGAAAACCCATGAATTTAAGAATAATACAATTTAATTATTTATGGTGCACCAACTTACGCCAAACAGAATGAAAATTCCGCAACACAAAAAAATAGCAGCGTTATTTTAATTTGTGCCAACAAGTTAAATAATTACTATCCATCTTTCAAATAATTAGTTTACTATCAGACCGACCTTAGTACACTAAAACTCCACTTCCGTTTATTGAACACTTAAATAAATAAATAAACAATTTATTCTCTTAAATAAATATTTTATTTACAAACTAACAAATAAATATTTATTAAATGTTAAAAATATATATTTTATTTAATTTTTGCGATAATTTTAACTTGAATAAAATTATTCCACGGTCATGAGAATAATATTTATTTCATAAATTAAATTCAAATAGAATTTTACATAGACCACCAAAACACATAGTGTGTGACCCTCTATGATTCTTTTTTGTTGGCATTAGGCGAGATTGCCTATAGTCCAACAGTACTGCCTAGAAACAGGTCAAGGAACCCAAGAGAAAGAACATAAAGTTTCATAAACGACATTCACATACGAACTCTCCCTGTGTAATATAATCCATTTGTCACAAAATCTCATCAAGAAGGTTTCATGATTCTTTCATCAACTTTTATCCTTAATACATCGTTCTTGGACTACCTGAAATAAAATCGTCGTTACACCATGGCCATGGAATTTCACGCGACAGTTCTATTTTAATCAAAGGGCCGAGATATAAACTTCCATAAATGGAAGGGTCAAATACCTCCGAGGCTTATACATTAATAACAAGCCCCTTGTCACACATCCAACATACCCTACTTCTCACCAACTGTCTGCGTGATGGTTTTCATTAGTAAATTGAAGTGTGTGAGTCGTGACACGTATTAATGATAATCTTAAACTCTAAGGATCATTACACACACTTGAAGATAGAAATATCTGATGACACCAAAACATGTGGAATTCCTTCTAGAGGGTCTATTCTCATAATCTTCTATCATGGAGATTACAAAGTGAAAACTTCATGATAGGAAGTCTCATATATTTACGAGTACTTACACCTGATTATTTTCATGCTATGTGTCCAATAATAGAATGTCATCCAACCCCAAAACTATATTTAAGAATATTGTTCTAACATTTCAAGGTTCTCATCGTAGAGGGGAACTTCCATGACCTTATCAATGCAAAAAATACTCTAGAGCATTACTACATAATAGTCATGCAGACCAAGAAAAATATGTAATAATACATTAAATATCCATGAAATTAATGCAAAACCAGTGGGTTCTATGACACCAACTCTTAAATTTACAATTGACCTTATCTTATACAGTAAAAATTATTATCATTCCTCTTAATACAATTCAATATGTGATTATTTCTACACATTGAGCATAGATGAATTATCATTATTTTCTATCTATTATTTTGAGACTTTTTTTTGAATTACATTATTCTCTTCTTATAAAAACCATGAGATTGATACATAAGTATAACCTCTATAAATCACTTGATAGAGAATCAAATAATCTCTTCACATCTACCAATGTGTCTTATGGAAAAATCAATTCAGAGACATGGTCTTATGAAACTGGGGAATCGATAAACCTTAATTTTAGGTTCGATCATAATACCATAAGTGTACCTTAGAGGCCTTGTAAAATTTTTCTTATAGGTACCAAAAAAATTAATCATCCTTTTACATTACCTCAAGGTACTCATTTTTTATCATCTAATGAAGAATACAAGGAAATTTCTTATTAAAAAATAAGTTCTGTAACTTTTCCTAATATATGGTGTTAGTTTCATCTTATTGCCGTGTATTCTTTATATGATTCCACCATTTATCCACTTCAACATAAAATGGAAGAAAAAATTGAATTCTTCCTATTTCAAACACTACATAATGAATAATATATCTTCAGAAGTACTGATCGATTTTTTAGAAACTAGTTGATCAAATGAACCATTTAGAGAAGTTAAACGCTACCACTTGAAAGACTCAATTAGATTTTTTTACCCCCTTTGTTCATTTGTAATTCCTTCTTGATTTATAGCTTGAGAAATATCTGTGAGAATAGAGATGAGATATTTTATTCTATCTCTATTTACATTTGGATTATTATGAGTATAATCCTTGAACTATCCATCACACTCAGCATTAGCATTGTTCCTTTTGGTTTTATCCATTCATTAAAACAAAAATAATTTGTATAAAATGATAATATTGACGGGAAACCACATAATCATGAAAAATAACTTATAGAAGGTCCATATCAGGAAATCTTATTCAATCTAGAACACCTTAGGTTTATACTTGTTCATTTATTGTCATCATCTGTTTAAATAATTAATAATGGTTCATAATGAGTTTGTGAACTCCCAAATTGTATCCCATGATATTGTCAAACCCAGTGTGCACTGTGGCCCATTTGAATGCACTTGGTGAAGATCGTGTCTTGCTCAATGCACCATTTTCATATTTATTACCCCTAGGTACCAAAGTTTCTAGAGTTAAATTCACTTTTAATATCAAGACAAGGATTTAATTTATTGGAAATTACTCACTCTATCCTTTACCAAAATTCGAATACATTTTCCTATATCTTCAATAAACTCTAGACATTTCCTTTTAATTTTTTTGTTCGAATCTCACAAAATATTTCTCATACTATTTAACAGATGTCAATTAAACATATCCTCTAATACCAACAATAGTGACTCGGGATTCTCATATAGAGATGTTGAATAATTTTTATAAATATTAATTATATTACAAAAAACATAAGCATGTGAACCATAATTGTTTAGTTTATTTTGAAACATGGAATCAAAACAAATGCATATTTAAACTAAATCATTTCCATATATGACCTTCATAACTAAAACCCCTTCTATAAATATCATACTTAATACATTTCTTCATATCATGGGGAAAGGATACATAAGAATGGGTGAGCTAAGATTATCAGGAAGGGTAAACAATGGAGATACATAATAATATCATGAAAAAATGGTATGAGAATATGAGAATAAAATTTTAAAACAACACCCTTTATAATAAACATCATAATATTGGGTTATGGAATAAGGATTGGATGTTCACAAGACATTAATTAGAAGGGAATCAAAGAACCCGATCCATGAGAGCATAACATTGGTTTAAGAAATAGATTTTTAGCATACAGATAGGAAAAGAAAATGATTTCCATATTAGTCAAGGATCACATTCAAGGCAATCATAGTAGAATGGGTTCAATCCCCAAACCATAATAATAGTAAAGGTTCACTCATAGCCCCATCATAATGGATAATGTCCCATATTTCACTAGGTTCACTCCACATTTCAGTCTTGTTTATCTAATGAGATATAAATATTTAGCCATTTCATTGGAGGGAGATATATGTCCCACCCATATTATAATGAAAAAAATTCTTATGTATACTAAAATATCATAAAACATTCACCATATCATATCCCATGGAATGATATAGGTTTCATAAACATTTAATTATATCATAACCTATGAAAAATAGATAGTATTCATAGTCATTTAATCTTCTCAACATATCATAAACCAATGAATAATAAGTTTGTTTCATAATAATTTTATCATCGTATAACCCACAAGAGAGAAACGGGTTTCATAATCATCATGAAATGATAATAATAAACCATTCAGATAAATAATATGAATGATATCTATATCCCTAGCATGTAATGGTTAACATCAATGGATATTAGATTATATGGAAAATGATATTGAGTGATTAAATAAAACATTTATAGAGGAAAATATACATTCCACTTTGAAGAAAACTTTTTAAGCTATAAAAAATTTTGAAAATGTTTTTCATTGAAAATAACACTAAAATCACATAATTTATTATTCAAATAAAATAATGGGCATGGCGATGAAATGTTTTATTCAGGTAGTACATGTTAAAAAATATTACTTTCACATTTGTAGAAAAAAAAAGAAAAATGAGATTTGTTTGTAATAATAAATGAATATTCCTTTCAAAACATTTTTTTAGAAATTCAAACACGGGTAAAAATATTATTTTCAAAACATGTGTTAATTATAAATGTTTTTGGAAAACATATTTCTGGATGAAAATAAATTTCCAACTGGAGAGATAAATAAGTTCCATATTTTATTGAAAATACTTTATCCATTATTTAAATAAATAAATATTTGAAAAATGTTAATATAAATTTAACATATCAGGAATATATATAGGGGAATAATATTAATGAGTTTATTAAGATATGGGTCATAATATTTTATAATAAAAAATAATACAGATAAATAATGAGAATGTAACATAAAATCATTACAACTTTGGTAACATTGAATCAGACCCATGAAGGAAAAAAATAAAATTGAACATAAAATACAATTAGGATAAATAAATTCATGATATTAAATGTCAATGGGGTTTTATATGAGCCTCACGAATGAATATAGGTTCATAATAAAACATATGTGTCATTGATGGAAAAATGAAACAAAAATCCCATAACTTAAGTCTTAACATCTATAGTACACACTAAAACCTAATATATTATACATATAAGAACCTAACCAATCTATTTAAAATATATATTAATATATCATACCATATACTATTTTATTATATCCTTTTAATACACATTTATTAATAATTCCATTTCAATGTTATTTTTCAAGTAATAACCTCATTGTTTTCCATAAAAGTTTTGATTTTTTATTTATTTTACTATTACATTGATAATGATTTCATAACCACAAGAAGACTAACCAGGATATTAATATAATATCGATTCATTATATATGTATTTTAATTAATCCATAAAAAATAGTGATAGAAATTGAAATACACCATTCATGGAGACGGTGGGTCATGCCTATACATGAAGACTGCTTACATTTTATTATCAAAGTAAAAGAAAAAAATTTAAATTATATACTATTATTATAGATTTATCTTTACATAATATATCTCACACATGACCATTTAACCCATCCTTATTAACTTCTATTTAAAAAATGAATAAATCACATTGCTTCGTGAGGTGGTAGGTCACTGTACAAACGAGGAACATTATCGTATTGCCAAAAAAAAGAGATTATGATTGTATGTGTGATATAATAAGCTAATATTATAATAATATCATAAATATATCTTATAATTAATAAATATATCATTAGTTTTAACTTTGATAGTTTGTAATTGAGAAATAAATGACATCGGTTTCCGATGTTGTAGTCCACAGTAAACATAAATAATGATTTTGTAACCCATTTGATAGAAATGGAGATGATTTCTGGTCTTTAAATTATCAAAACAAAATATTAGTATATTTAATATACTGAGGTTATTATATCTTAATGGTGTAATAATAATCTAAGCAGTTGTAGAATGTAATAAAAAACACACTTTGATGAACGTTACCTCTTATTCGAGTATACTCCTTTGGTCTTCAATAAAATCATTCCTACGATGGATTTTTTTTCAAATATAAGGTAACTAGAATTAGATGACTGATTTTGGGAATTTATTTTTTAGGTATTTTATGCACTAAAGTTGTTTTAATTTTTCAATATTAGTGGATTAGGGGAAACTTTATATAATTCAGGTGAGTTCCACATTTGTAATTATTTTGAGAGAATTAACTCCACCAATGTATTTTTTATGTTAAGAGGAATAAATAATGGATAAATATCGATAATATAAGAAATATCATTTAAATATAGGAATAAAACCGGTTTTGGAAATGATTTTCATTATTTTTATCCTTTATCTTTTTATTTTATCCTACTGTAAACTCAATTTTACCATAACCAGAGTAAAATTTTTTTATTATTTGTACATTAATATTTGGCCTGAATTTTAATTTCCATTATAAGATTATATAAATTATTCTTATTAAAAATATGGAATATATTTTTCAAATTAAATTAACATTATTAAAAAATTAAATTTAATATTAATCTCACGTACATGATGAGAAGCATGGTTTTAATGATAAAATGTTTGGATGTTTATAATGCTTTAATAAGAAATTTCAATATAAAATTTATTAAAATTAAATAAATTGGATTAATAGATGTGTATATGTAATAATATATCTTTAAAACTAATTGAAAATATAATTTAACTTTATAAATAAAATAAAATAAACACAATTTTCAATTAAAAATTAGTATTTTTAGCAATTCTTGAAAAAATGAAATTTCTAGATAAATAAAAACAATTAACCTTAATCCAATTTTTATATGATGATTTTATAAATTATGTTTATTTCATAAAATTATTTTTTTAATAGTGTCAAAAATTAATTTTATAATTTTTTAGAAAAACAGAAAATAAAAAAACATTTTATTATGAGAAAATAGTATTTTCATGACATATAATGTTTTTAAAGAAAATAATTTACTTTTTTATAAATATATTTATTTTATATGAAACCATTATAAATAATAATTAAAAATTATTTATTGGTTTTCATCTTTCTATGTTTAAGGACTTAGATATAACAATTGCATTTGAATAAAAATCATAACAGTATATCATGGTATAATTAATACTCTGTTTCATATGTAAATAAAGATAACCAATTATTTCATATAGTGGAAGCATAAATTTGTGGTGCGTTATACAAATGTTTCCAATCAAATCAAACAAATTCGGAAAAAATAGTTCATAAAAATTGAGGTGTGATAGGGAAGTTGTTGATATTGTAAGGATGTATTGGGTGGATGAGTATTGTGGTGTAAAAGTTGTGGAAACAATTTTTTTTTTGTGGTGAATGGTTTTATGTGGTAGTTTAATGCACATGATGTGTCGTGATTTGACCCATTGGTTGGAATTTTATGTGACTAATATACTTAATGTATTTTTCTATTTTTTTATTTGATGAAATAATTTTTTTTGGTGAACATAATGATTCAAACATGGTTTTTGGCTCTAAGTGTTTTCCCCAAGATCTTGGTTATAGTGGGAAAAGAGGTAAATATTACCTCTTTATTGTTATTCTTTTAGATATAGTGTATGGTGTAATGGTCTAAGGTTATATTTCATGGTGTGTAATGGATTTTGGATAAAGTACGTTTTATGTGATGATGATGAGAATTGTATATGGTAGGGGATGTTTGGGGAAGGTGGGAATTAGGTGGATATCATATATAATCATATTACCATATTATGATGTGATATATGGTCTGATGTTGTTATATAGTGATGATGATGTTGATATGTTTGTGATATTGATGTGTTACGCTGTTATAAAGAGATGTACTCTTATTGATGTGGAAGGGATAATAGTACTAGGACATATCCCATGGGGGAATTAATGTTACTAGATTAGTGAGGATGTAGTTTTGGGTTACCCTCTTCAGGTATTTTTTGAAATTATTTTGTAATACATATTTTCATTATTATATGAGCGAGGCTAGGTGGTGATGGGTGTTAGTGGTCCAGTTGTATATTTGAGTGGGTTCTATTTTTCACTCACTAATGAATTAGTATTTCTATTCCATAATTGAATCAAAGGTTCTGAGAATTATTCTACTGAGTATTCTAGTTTTCCCATTCCATTATATATATAAATTCATTTAAAAAATTTCAAGATGTAATTGGTGATTGATCTAGACCATACTAGCTTTTGGATTTAGTGGATTGCGTTTATGAGTCACTATTATAATAGTTCATTTTTGTTATTTAATTTTTAGGTTTTATCATGTAGGATATTAAAAGAATTTTCGGGATATTTATTTTTGTTTATATGTTATGTACTTAGGTGATGATTTACATTAAATGTTCCTGATATTATGTAGGTAATTCCTCCCATTTATATTTGGTTATAAACAGAGTTCTATTCATCAAACTGTTTCATATTAAATTTTGTTTTAGGGGCCACTCATATCTTCCTTATTGGTTCAAGAGGGGTTCTTAATAGGGGTAGGTCATGAAATCATCACTCTTGGATGATTAGAAGAATATGAGACCGTTTGAACTCACGTCCAACATTCATGACATATTTTCCCACACAACATTGTTAAAAATGAATCATTGACTTTAAAGCATATATAAATATCATGAATTATATTTCATAATCCCTAAAAATAATTTTAAAATTCTTGATGGTCTATCTGACAACTCCCTATATTAATAATAGCCTTCATGAATGTCATGTTTCCTCACACATATAGAGTTATTGTACAACCCATTGTTTATGAGATATCATGTTCTGCATGACCATATGAGTCCCCATTAATGGTGCAATTATTTCCTAATAATGATGTAATGTATGAACCCCAATTTTATTACTTCATGTTATTAACATAAACAGTTTCTACATGACCAACATAAATACCTACCCTCATTCGACCCTTTGTATAAAACAAGTGTCGGGAAGCCTATGCATAAACCCCATAAATACAATATTTCATTCAGGAATCCCAAAACTATGCCCCAAAATGTAAAATTTTTCATCCCAAATTCAATGAATGAATTTATTACCGCATGTTTCTATGACACATGTACTAGTCTAATCACATAACTATAAACTGTGAAATTTAATCAACATGGGTTTTGACTCCTATGGAAAAACAGGATTTATAGGATACATATTTAATCATTAATCCCTAAATTGATCTCAATATCATCATATTTCTTTTTATGTCTTGATAATGAGAGAACCTACTCATGAGGCTCTATCAAATAGAGTGTTCTCATTTGAATTTAATCTATGGGTGACCCACAGTACTTTAAAACATGATTGCAACCATTTTTATTTAAAACATGACTACACCCATTTGACATTAATCTATGAGTGTCACCTTAAAAATTAAAACTCTGAGCATCTCTAAGAGAATTTAAACATTAATTTCCACCATATATGGTTTTAAGTAACATATATCCATGATTTATGGATTTAAATCATAGTTTCAGCCACCTTTGTTGAAAATTTAATATTCCCTAGTACTCCAATGTATGGATAAAATAGTAGCATCAAATTTGGGTAGTCCGTATAGCACTATGACTGATGGTCTTCAACCCACTAAGGTAGAAAGTGATGTAATTATCTAATTTCCAATGGATTGTTTTTGGGAAGGGAATAATGGATATGCATAAATCTACGAGGGAGTCCCACTCTCAGAAACATTATCCTTTGTGGGATAATCTAACCTCTCATCCTTCTATTAGATAAAATGAGTCATCACCATCATCCAAATAGTGAGTGTGTCACAACCTAAACCACTCGGGTCCGACCCATGACTACACCATGCTTTCCACCAATATTCAAGGGGATAGTAGCCAATGTCGAGTTGGCATATCCCAAAAATCGGAGTTGTAAACCTAAATTACCTATACACATGCACACATCTCTAAGATTAAACAATCATGATATGTAAAACATCTAAAAGAATTCATGTAAACATTTAAGAACAATATCATAGTAGGAATGTGAATGTACTGAAAACAAAAAATTGGAAAGAACAATCCATACCAAAATTCCAAAGTGTCCAAACTGATCCAAGGTTGATGACTAAGTCAAAAGTATTCTCTCAGTAAACACCTCAGATTGTTAGCATCCAACTATGCTCCACCCACTCCATATCCTCCTAGGATACCATCAAAAGGGATGCTTTTTTTCACAAGTCATGACACATTCAAGAGATTCATTTGTAGGTGTGAGTATAAAGATACATAGTATGACACCCTGAAACACTAAACATGAAGTACCAAGTATAGTAAGATCAATTCAAGTTGTAACAATGTATAACACGTACAATAAAGAACCCATATATACTCAGGGGAGACACCAACCATAAGATTCTGTTCAATGTAATGCTCATTCTAGGAAAACCCACTCAACAAGCCATGCTACAATCCAAAAAACTCGAAGAAGAGGTCGGGGTTATTGGGCCCTACCAAAGTAATCTCACTCGTATAAGGGGACCATGATACACATACAAGGGGTCACACCCAAAAACATTTGGGGACACCACATAACCAATCTGGATCAACCCACTATGTTGAATATCATATGCCAACAATTCCACCAACCCTATCGATACAACCATCTCTAAAGATTATCAAATCACTGCATAGGGAGGGCACATTGATTCCAAAAACTCCAAATTGGGATGATAGGGGATCACACTCTAGTCTCGCATAGGGAAACCAAAACTCTATCTAAGACTAATCATGTAAAGGGGATTACAATCCAATGATGTGGATGAAATTCTGCACTGCACCCTTTATGAAATTGACCAAGGGAATGCACTCAACCTATGCTAGCCCAAACTATGAAAATGAAGAGCCTAAATCACTCTTGATGGGATTACATGGTGTGTCCCAAGGGGTAAATGGTGTTTCCAACTATCCGATGACCTTACTATGTGTAAGAGCCTCACATGAACATTAGTCACAGTATACATGATGTGTAAGATGATTAAGTAGAGTTTAGAGACATACAGTTCCCTAGCTGCATCCCCAGACCGTGTCTGTGTACCGAAGTCATGTATGTGTACTATTCCATGTATTCTAAGCCATGTCTGTGTGGGAGTATATAGTGTTTCTATGGCTATTTAATTCAACCGTTATCTGTGTACTTCCGAAATACATGTCGAGTCAACCAGGGAGGGTCACATAACCTATGTTAGGTTTCAGATTCCATGTGATCCTTTTCATCAGGCCAAAACACTAGCTAATACTAAAGGGGACCCACATAGCGTTCAAGCTTGAGTTACATGACATGCTGCTCTAGATTCTCTTGATCTATATATCTTCCTCGATTCATCCTCATGCACTGCTTCTACCTCTATTTCTTCTTAAAATTGCCCTATATATCCTGGATCTACGTTGAATGAGCCTTGTTTCAGGTCTCTTATTAGAATCTAAACGTAAAACACACCTTGAAACTCAATTCTGGAGTCCGTTCTCTGTGCGTCACTTGAGAAGGATGTAGAAACCTAGATCCAATCTCTTTCTTCCTCGATCGACCCATCTTCAATGTTTTTTCTTGATCTGAAACCACCGTCATATTCCGTACACATGGTTTCAATCTGTTGTTCTAAAGAATGGTTGCAAAATGATCACAAACTGGGTATTTATCAAACCATTGTCCATGGTTTTACTAACTATGATCATAGGATGAAATTTGAGGACGAACACATAAACCATAGAAGTGAGGAATGAACCACAGTCGATGTTCAATTTCCCTTAATTAATTATTGTAGAAAGGATGAATTAAAAGGGATAACCAACGAATGAAGATAACATATATAATATAGAAATCTAATAATGATGAACATGTCAATCCATGTTCTTTGAATCGATCCAAATTCATCAATGACTAAGAATACGATGAAATTCAAAAAACAAAAAAAACCTACCTCATGTAGGATTGATCATTGATGAAAAACTAAGATTTGTGGCATTCATTGGCGAGATCCTTCAAAATCAATGTTCATGGATCTGCGATATGTCATCGTTCATCAAGAAGGATTATCCATATATATCACCAATGAATCTCTAGAGGATTATCAGGTTATAAAGCTATCCTTGGGATTATAACATAATAACATATTAAATTATTTTTAATACCCCACATCAATAAAAATGAATTAAAATAATTTATTCAAATTATTTATTCCATTTACAGCAATGAAAATATTTTCACAAAAAACCCATGATGACTGATGTTAAGTCACTCCTAGGGTAAAAAAAACATTGTAATCTCAACAGTGCCCTCTAATTTTTGAAATGGGAACCTATTAAAAAGGTATTACTCTTTTTTAGGAAAACCATTTGTGCTTGCCATTAAATATTTTATTATATTTTAAAAAATAATTTAGGGAACACCATCTCTCGAAATCGCATGCAGTATCCACTCCTAGTCTTGTAAATAATCCATATAATATATAAAAATAATATGAGGAAAATTTGAGATGATTAATTCTCACCACCTTGAAAATTTACATCCCCCAGAAGCTAAAACAAGGGTAATAAAAAGAGATGTGGGTACTGAGAAGAAATCTGAGCCTCCTTCTCACATGTGGTCTCTTGAAGATTCCCATGCTACCACCAAACATGAGACAAAGGAAACAGTCTCATATAAAGGATCATATCTTACTGATCCTTGGTCTCCACTAGTTATATTGAAAAATTTTATCTATCTTTGATGTCCTGCTCTACTTAGTCGATAATGTGTGATGGGTCATGCACATATCTCCTCAGCTATGAGACATGGGAGACACTGTTTTCCCATTATAACATTACAGGTATAGATAAGTTGTACCCAAACTCTCCAACTCTACATAGTATCTTGAATGGGCTGATGAACCATAGATAAAACTTCCTCCATTGGTCAATCTTCATAATCCCTGTCGAGTTGAAACCCAAAGGAAAAATGGTATTTTTCCTTGAAATCCAAAGGCCTCAATCATCTTCCCTCATAAGACTTCAGAAAAATATGTGTAGTTTTCATTCCCTCCTAGATTATCTGTACCTTCGCTATTTTATCTCTCACCATCATCAGGCCCATGACTGTCAACTCCCCTAGGTTAGTCCATAAAAGTGGTGACCTATAAGGTTTTCAATACAAATCCTTGAATGGTGACATAACAGTGGTAGAATGGTAGTTGTTTTTGTATGAAAAATCCACCAGTGGTAGGTGATTTCCCCAAAAATGTTCAATGTTTAACATGCAATCTCAAAACATTTTCTCAAGAAATTGAATTTCTTACTCTTTTTTTCCATCAGTTTAGGGGTAAATGTTGTGCTCATGCATAAAGAAGTCCCTATTATCTCATATAATCCATTTCAAAACTGGGATACAAAGAGAGAATCATGATTATAAATAATCATATGTGGAACTCAATGGAGTCAAATTATCTCATGAATATAGAGTCGCCCCAATCTATATACTTAACTATATTATTTGATAACTAAGAATTGGTTGGGCATGGTGAGTTGGTCAATGATTACCCAGATGAAATTATTTCCCCTGGTTATACCTGGTAAGCTAGTCACAAATCCCATAAATATCCCTTCCTACTCTATTTCATCACCTCAAGGGGATGAGCTAAATCCATTTGAACACGATGATCAACATTCTATTACTAAGAAGGCATCAAGAAACAAACTCAACAACTATTTTCTTCATCCTTATTGACCAAAAATAATGTCAGAAGTTCTGGTACATCTTTTCCACGCCTAGATGTACCTAATATAAGGTTGTATGCAACTCTCTTAAAACCCCCTCCCTCAACATCATTGGTACCATCATGCATCCTTTGAGAAGAACTACGTTCTCTCTAACATTAGAAAATCCCTCAAGAGCCTACCATATGGAAATATATGAACATATGGCCTTATAGTTGGTATCCCCAATCTATGCCTCCCTAACTTATAGTAAGAGTGGATCAGTGACAACAATACACTGAAGGTAATCTGATCAATATCCATCCAAAAAGGATAACAACAATGAGGCCAACTACTTCAACGGTTCATTTTACAATTGTAAACTAGATCTATTCTGAGAACATCTTCAACCACTCCCCCCTTCTCGGGAGTATATACAGTTTCAATGTGATAGTACTAAAGTTAATATATCAACACCACTATCTCATGTTAAGATCCTTCTAAGAGAATATATGTGCGAGACTCTTATGGTCTAAGAATATGATGAATCTCTTACGTATCAGGTAGTGTCACCACTTCTTCAATGTGAAAACTACTTTTGATAACCCAAAGTCATGGGTTACGTAGTAATTATCATGTGTTCTCAACTTGTATGAACTGTAGGAAATAACATATTGCATCTGCATAAAAACACAACCATGTCCAGTCCTTAATGCACCATAGAACAATACGTTCTCAACACATTCCTCATATAAAAGAAATATGGTAGTATTGGTCAACCTATGCCCTAGATCATAAATGAAATATTGTAAATTTTCCATCCACATGAATGGATTCCCTTTCATCAACAATGTAGTCAAGGGATATTCCACTATAGAGAAGTCAGGTAGAAACCTCCTATAGTACCCATAAAATCCAAGGACACTCAATGCCTCAATAATATTCATGGGAGGCACCCTAGAACGAACTACTACAACATTCCATGGATACACTACAATTTCAGTCTCTAAGATAATGTTTCCTAGAAAATGGACCTCTTGAATCCAAACCTGACACTTCATGAGATTCTTAAAAATATGGTACTCTTAGAGTATGTCAAGGACCATCTTCAAGTGACTCATGTGCTCATCCTATTATGCTAAGAACACTATAATGTCATCGAAAGAGAATACCATGCACTAATCTAAAAAAGGTTAATAGGTATTTTTCATGAGTCCCATAAACATTGTATGGAAACTTTTCATGTAAAACCCATCACCATTTACTCGTAGTGATAATAACGACATCTAAATTTTGTCTTCATTATATCTTGATCCTATACATTCACCTAGTGACTGCATGATCTGAGATCACTAATTTAGAACCTTTGATCCCCTTTTAAATGATCAAATAGTTCATCGATCGTCGGTATTGGATACTTGTTCTTCATGGTCACTTGGTTATAGTGTTGATAATCCCAAAATAACCTCAATCTCCCATCTAAATTCCTAAAAAAAACTAGGGCTACCAAAGTTGAAACAAAAGGTTTCATAAAGCCCTTCCCCTGAAATTCTTCCAACTTCGCCTTCAACTCATAAATATTTATGGAAGGCATATTATATGAATTTTTAGATATCAGTGCCATAATAGGGTGTAGATCACAAAAGAATCCAATCAATATATAGGGAGGTAAATATAGATCATATTTAGGAAATACATCGTCATACTCAAACACTATAGTAGAAAACTAAGGACTCATAACATCCACTGCAATGAGGATCAAGATATCCAATTGATGAGTAATCAGTTGTAACCTCCTATGTGTGAGTCCATCCTATACAACATCTATTTAATTTTCACCAAAAATGAGAACATGGTTCCATCACTACAGAAATACCACACTCTTCTCAAAAAATAGTCATTATATGAATGAACTATGGAAACCAAGTCAAAAATAAGAATGAATACATAAGGCCTCGACATCGCTATGAAGAGATCCCGGCCAAAAATATTTCCTCCTAGATTCATGTCAAACTGTAGGTAGTAGTGTGTGATCATTGAGTCTCCTTAAGTGTGAGTATTCAAATATAAGGGTCTAGTCAATGGTTCAAATAGAATCTCTGACTCTCGAACAAGATTCATGAAAAGAAAGGAATGATTAGAACCTTTTTCTATAAAGAATAAAACTAAGGTATAATAAACATAAATCTTACCTTGTATCATACCAAGAGTCATGGGGTCATAAGACTCCATAGCCTACAACTTGCCTAATCAATACCCACCATCTCTCTAAGTCTGGTGTGGACCACCTGGGGCTGGTGGCCATAATAGGTCAAACCTATGACCACATACTACTACTCTGTCACCCCCTCCTCTATTTCATTTGGCCTATGGACCACCATAGTCATTCCAATGTATTTGTATTAGCAGTCCCCCAACTATATCCTGATCATCTATACAATGGACCAGTAAAACTCACTCTAAATTTCCCCAACCATTGCAAGAGAAATATTGTCTATCACTTGACTGATTCGAGCCACCCTAAGAGACCTACACTGCTAAATATGAGTCATGCAATCACCTCCTGAAGGGATTGATCCCCTTGAATCATTGTGACTGTTGTTATCTACCTAATACTGATGTATGAGGTACTAGGTTCCAACTAATATCTCCAACTATTAGGGTTTTTTCTTCCACAAAACAATCTAGAAACAAGGCTAACTCAAGCAGTCAAATATAGGTGGAAATGATAAGTGATACCATGGATTCCTTGATGTCCTAGCACAAGACCTACTCAAATAATTGAGCATTAAAGAGCTGGTCCCATACCATATCCAAGGACTAACTTTAGAGATCAGTAATCCTCGCTGAATACACTATCATAGTTATATTTCCCAACTATAGATGAAGAAGTTGTTGTATGAATACTAATCAAAATGTGGCTAGATATAACTCTTAGATGTAGCGATTCTTGATGTCTGTATAGGAGAGCGATATCTCATAGTGTGATTGAATTACCATGTTCCATGATTTCTTAGCAGATCCATGATGAAAAATCACTATGTGGACTTCCATTTGGTCTGTAGGCATCCTCAGAAGGCCGAAAACATGACTAACTACCTCTAGAACATCCTCAACTACCTAGGGGATTGGATAACCCCAAAACCTAGGAGGTCTCTACCTTTGAAACTAACACAATGCACTTAGTCCTTATGCATCCATAGCTGGGAAACCACCCAGATGTTCTATCTCTGGTACAAGGCCTTGTATTGGTGCATCATCACTATGAGGATTGGTCTCAGAAAAATGTAGTGGAATTATGGTAGGATACCTACATGGAGGCATCCTATAATAAAACAATGTGCACCATGGTCAAATGAGTATATCCGGGGATCTTACTTAAAAAGGACATGGAAAAAACAACCATTACTATATTATTCATGTATAATTATTTCCTTGCATTATGTCTTTTCATGTATTGAGTTGAAATGTTGGTGATCAGAGTCATATGGTATGGATATCTTAACTGCTACACTAACACTACAGTCTCTCACTGGAAAGATGAACATGAAACACTTAACAATATTTCCACAAACAAATCTCACCAACGTAGGTCCTAAGGTATAACTGACCACCTTTGATAGAATAGTGCCATGACCCGACATGTTAGCGGCCGACCCATGATTACCCCATGCCCACCTATAATAGGCCAGGGGCTGCTAACCTGGTTTGAGTAGGTATATCCCAGAAATTGGAGGAATAATCCTAAATTAATTGTACAAATGCACACATATCTATAATCACACAATGAAAAAAAATTTGAAACAATGAAAATAATTCATGGATACATCTATGATCCAACAATAGAGTGTGGCAGTGAATATAAAAAAAATCAAAAAATGGTACAAACCCAAGCCGAACCAAAATTTCAAAGAGTCTAAACTACTCCAAGGGATATGACTAAGAAATAATTATGCCCCAGATAAACAAATCTGTTTTTCAAGATCCAGCTATGATCCACCTACTCCATGTCCTGCTAGGACACCATCAATAGGGTAATTGTCTTCATAATACATGACATGTACAGGAAAAGTTCGTGCATGGGTGAGTATAACAATACTCAATAAGAGACCCCAAAAACACTAAACACAAATCCAAAGTATATTCAGAACAATAGAAGATGAAACAATGTATAACAAATACACGAATGAACCGAGATATACTCAAGAGAGACAACACACCCTCAAGGGGTCATAACCAACTATCAACCAAATTATTTTGTTTGAAGAAACTCTTATTCTAGGATAATCAACTCTACAAGCCATGATACCATCAGAGACACTCAATGAAGAGTTCTATGTCATTGGTCCATGCAAAGGGATAGTAACTATTCTAAGTGGACCATGATACATAGAGAAGGGGTCACACCCAGAACCCTTGGGGGATACCACGAACCCATTCTGGATCAACTCGGTATGTATGGGATCATATTCCAATGATTCTACTAACCATATTGATTTTATCTAATAGATGGAGGACCAAATCCCCTCTTAAGGATGTCATGATGATTCCACAATCTCCAAAAAAGGATGATACGGGATCAAACTCTAGTCTCAAGGGGGGACACTACAACTCTATCTGAGACTTGACATCTAGAGAGGATCACAATCCAGTGATTTTGATGTAATTACACACAGTACACTTGAAGAAAAAAACAATAGAATTCACTGAAGCCATACTGGCTCAATGTATGAAAATGATGATCCTCAAGAACTCTTGAAGGGAGTACACGACATGTACTAAGTGTTTCACGGCGTGTCTAACTATCATACATCTGTCCCATATGGAAGAGCCTCACATGCTGTAACACCCCGAGATTTTATGAAAAATATTATTTTAATTTCATTAATGTCTTATGTTGTATTCTACACCAAGATTACCTTGCGCTATACGCAACGCCGTATTAGCTTGCAGTATACGCAACCCTATTCTTGGACCGTGTTACACACAATTTTGATAATATTTATTCTACGCAACATTGAGTATATATATATATATATATATTAAATGTATAAATGAAATATGGTTGGATTCTATTATACGAAACAACGAAGGATTCTTTCACAACACGCAACCCTGACTTGGCTTGCATTACACGCAATCACGACCTTCTTCGATAGCGTGTGTTGTACGCAATACCGGGTTTTAATAAAAAATGTTATATTATTATAATATTGTCATGAACTAGACGTTATGAATAGTATTAACTAAATTATTAATTTTATAACATTATTATTCATCTTACAAATTTCTAGAACATGGTATAAGAACAAAATAAATTTTTCGGGTAAAATAAGTATTTTTCAAAAAATGCAGTTTTGCCGCCTTTTGAGGGCGCACCTACTTTAAATCTGGTTTTTGACATGTTTATAAGTTAAATTTGACAAAATAAAATTCTTCTTTGGAATCAAGAAATAAAAATTTACTTTGGATAAATTTTTCATATTATTCTGGTAACTTTCACATTTTAATGAATAGTAAAAACACGCTATATTTTAATTAAAAACAACTTTTTTCATCATAATATCTTATGTGGTTAAATTATAATATTGAATGGTTTTAAAGTATAAATAGAATATATTTTTACCATTTAATATAATGTATGTCATTATCATTGATTTTACCTTGAATTCGTAGGTTAAATCAATTCAATCTTTTGCAATGTTTTAAACAAAAACCCGTTTTTATTCTACAACGGGATTAATTTAAATTTAATTTCTGAAACTTCTGTGTATTGAATTTTAAAAAATGGATTCCATATTTGGAATCAGTGGGTCCAAATTATGCTAATAGACTACTTTTTATTTTTGGGAATTATGAATAGTAACTACGGTAAATTTTATTTACCATAGTTAAAGGTAAATCGTGTAATTAAGAGTAAATATAATATTTTAAAATTACCCTAACAAATGTCAAAATCTTATTGGATGACTAAAAGTCGACCCATATCACCTAAGGGTCGGATTAGAATCATTTAATGGACATTTGTCCATGAAAATAACTTAATTATTATTAAAACCAAAGAAAGTGACAACATGTCACTCTCTTAAATTTTATAAGTATATTAATTTTAATTTAGTGATAAACTTCATGAAACTTCGAACATGAATAGTCTCCAGAAAGCTAATGAAATTATCTACATCATATATGTTTATTTATAATTTTTAGGGATTAAATAATTATCATCAATTATGACACAATAGTGATGCAGAAATTGTTTATCTAGTGAAAAATCGATAATATTGTTTTTATTAAACTAATAGTGACCATAAAATGCACAAATACCTAACCAAAACTTATTTTCCATGTAAATGTAAACCATAAGCATCCAATGGTCGAATATTTGACCATTTGGAGCCTTATAAAAGTGATTATGACACTTATATTATTTTATTTTAAATGATTCCAAAGTTGTCACCTTCATAATTTAATAAATATAACAATTTAAATATTGTGATTTTAAGATGATAAATTAGAGTAAAAGCATTATTGTGAAAGGTAATAGATTTATTTTCATCATAGGATTTTATTTGAAATTTTTATACAACAAATATGTATATTAAATAATTATACAAAAATGATGTAGTAATTATTTTATTAAGAGATAAACCAAATAAATGGTTTTAAAAATAATAAAATAAATATTATATGAACTATTTAATGTGATACACTAATTTATAGATACATATGACCTTTTATTAATATATTAAAGCTTTAAGTTCGAACATATCTTCTGTATATATTTTATTTAAATTCAAATAAATGAATAGTGTCAAAATTGACACTATTGTTATTTTACAAAAATAACATATTATAAAATTGTTTAAAAATCAAAAAAAATATTTAAAAATTATAAATTTATATTTATATGGTCTATAATGTTATAAATTAAACAATTATTGAAAATTCACAACAAATAAGTAATTATTTGTTATAATTTAAAAATTAGAATGTTATTACCACAAATAAAATTAAATTTATTAAATAAGGATAAATCATGTTGATAATGTTTAAAATAAATTCCTAACATGTCTAAATTCTATTGGTTGATGATATTACAACCTTATCTTATCTAATATTCGAATATGAGTCATTTTTGGAGGTTTTTATGTGGGGTTAGATTTATTATAAATTAATATTTTTAAGAATTCCAAAGGTGCCCCTCTCCTCCCTTATAAAAGGGCACCTCTTTTCCCTCCTCCTCACACCAATTTGAGCACTCAAGCTCGGCCAACCCCTGCCAAAATCGCTTCTCCACTTCCCTAGAATAATCCTAGAGGTCCTGGTCTTCTTCAAAGACCAATCTTAGTTCCCTAAGTGGAGGATTCAAAGAGACGTTCCAAAGAAGAGGTAATATCCATTACCGATCTTTTCAATTTCTTTCTTCTTCAACTTCTTCTTCTTTAGTTGTTTCATGATAAAGTAATAACATAAGTATTACTTACATACTGATATGTTATTATAAATATGAAACAACCCTAATTCACCTTCTATCCATCCTACGGAAAAATGAAATCACCGCGCGTGCGTACGTACGGAATACCGTCTCCACGCCGTGGTGTAATCTATTTTCCACCACCACCTTACAAGGATGGGTATAATGGTGTAATGAGTAACTATATATTATTATTATAAAGTTATATTGATACTGAAATAGTATACATACACTTCAACACAATTCCACGACCATGGGAACGATATCATCGCACGTGCGTACGTACGGACTACCGTCTCCACGACGCGATGAGATTCATTCTCCATGTTAACCATTTAAGAATGATTATAAAGTATATATAAGAAATAATAATGAAATATATGACATTATAAAGCTACTGGATTTATGTATATATATATATATATGTATGTCATCTACTTACTTCCATTCAAGACAATAAGGAAAGGAAAACAGCGTTCATGCGTACGTACGGACTACCGTCTCCATGAACGGTGTTTTTCATTTCATTTATCTATCTATTATATATATATATACTGAATATATATGATATATATATATCATATTTTATATTCTGGAAGTAAGTAAATCATGATATAAGTAATAATAATGTCAAGAACAACAAGTCAAAACACCTACGATAATTGAGACGATTTTACCCAAAACGCTACTTTAACATGAATTTACAAAAGAACGGGTAATATAATGTCATAAGTGAACCATATATGATATCATAACAATTAATATGATTCTGTAATAAGTCAATGACATTATTTAAATCATTATACAGGAGGTTCGGACACTTACGAAGCAAATCAGACCTACGGTAAGGGAAATATCACAATCTCATTTTTATCCGAGATTGTTTATTCGTAAGTATTTACTGGGGTGTATTTTATCATCCACATCCATGTTTCATCAATATGTAATATTATTTCCATCCACCTACAAATGTTTAAATCCTATTTTACCGTTTGGTAAGTTTTTTGTAAAAGATATGAAAGGAATCTTTTTTTATTTTTCGTACAAGGTACATTTTGACTTTTCTGACAAAAGTACGAGAAGAATGTTTTTTTTAACTTATACAGCAAGAATGTATTTTTAAAACATTATTTCCAAAAATATTACTTTATAAGTTTTCATGTTTATTTTTAATCAACTTCTTTTATTTTATAATTTTATGACATGTTAAGAAAAGAAAAGTGTTTTTGAAGTAGAAAGGATATTTTCCTCAAGAATGGAGTTCAAATGTTTTATCAAAATTATTTTCCATCTAAGATAATATAGGGATCTGTTTTTATCCCTAGTATTACATTGATTTGATTATGTTTTGAGGAAATTATTTTTATGAAGTCATTTACCTTATATGATTTGTTTTATGATGTCATGATGTTTCAAGAATCCCATTTTTGTTACATGTGTTATGCGATGATGTATGATTTATGATTATGTGGCACACATAAGAAAGGATTCATTATAAGATGGGTGGGACCTATACCTCCCTCTAATGCATTGGGTAATGATTTTATATCTCATGAGATAGACATGGCTGAAATGGTAGGTTATACCGGTTCAGTGAAACAGGACTGAAACGAGGGCTACTCGATTCAGAAAGGGACTTTGTCCACTAAGATAGTCTTGGCAATGAGTCTTGACTAACAAGAAATGATTATCTATGATTATGTGTGTATGCCACAAAGTTTCATGTTTTAAGTTATGATTATTGGGATTACATTTTCACTTCTATGATTTATTCCATGTTAAGTTATTATGATCTCTTTTGCAGGATATGATTTTCAAAAAGATGTGATATGATTTTTATTTCCTTTATTTACCCTTACTTAGCATTTGACCTCACCCTTTTATGTTTTCTTTTCCCCAGGATATAAAGAAAGGTTTTAGGTAAAAAAAGGGGGAAGATCTTTATGGGAGATATTGAAGATCTTTCACCACGATTAGAAGATTACGTTCCGAGTTTCCAAAGACACTAAACTATTACGATCCTTGTGTGTGTGTTTTTGTTATGTACTAAGTATTCCGCAAAAGTAATGTAATGTCCATGTACGTCAGGCTTCGGGTCTCTACAGTTGGTATCAGAGGAAAGGTTTAGTCAACCTTTGGAAACTAGGATGCGAAAACGTTAGTGAGATCCCTAGAGATATTTCTAAGGTATGTCTAGGGATGCCCCTAAGGATAAGTATACGTATAGGATATAGTCCTAGAACTATGGTAACGATATTAGATTAAACCAAAGATGTTAGATATTTAAGTTACTCCCCCTTTATTATGATTTTTTCCTCTCACACTATTCTTTTTGGGTTTTAGAAAATGGCTGGAAACAAGGTGATTCACGATAATGGAGGATATGATGGACAATGGAATGATATTCTTCATGAGCAACCAAATGAAATGGGATTTGGAAGTCCAAACATCATCATTATGCCGAATCAGCAATCTCATAATATGATCAATAAAGTAAAATTTGGTAAGTTTCCTAACTCAGCTAATAAGAGAAAGATGGAGTTTCATGATGATCATAGAGGAAAGAAAGTTCAATTTCCCCTATGTAAATTATGTGGGAAGAGGCATCAAGGAGAATGTTTCAAAGGAACTGGAAGATGCTTTGGGTGTGGAAAAGAAGGACACAAAGCCAGTAAGTGCAAAGGAAAAGGTTCAGTTAACACCAGGGATGAGGATAATGGTATTGCTACGACATCAACAATGGTTAAATGTTTTAAATGTGGAATGTACGGGCATTATGCAAACCAATGCCCTAAGGGAAAGTCTCATGAAGAGAATCAGTATGGTCGTATGGGTAGTATTTCTGTTGATGATGATGATGAGACTACAAATGATATGTGAGATGAAATAATTGTTGAAGCTCGGTCAATGGTTTATGAATGTAGAGGAATGATTACATGTTTATCAAGTATAATGTTGTATAAGTAATCTCATGGTACTATGGGATAAAGAGACATCTAAGGATTGTTACATTGTTGTCTTTCCTTAAGTTTTGAATGTATGTGATGAATGGTACCAGTATTTTTGGAAAGTAGATGATATGCGCATAATGAAGGGACAAGACGATAATGAGATGTTTGATTGTATGCATGAGCTCATGATTGATATAAGGACTAAGTGATATCATGGTTTGAGTATATAGAATTTTGAGGATTTTGGTATATGGAAGGGGTTATGTTTTAACTGCATTCATGTTTTCACTAAGGTATTCAAGAGAATACATGATTAAGGACTTTGAATGTTTGGAATGTGACCAACAAAACATATCTTATGATATATGGGGATCGACGATGGTGTTAAATCTCTGGTAATCATTTTCACTATGTTATGAGAGTGGACTGCAGTATTATGGATAAGCCTAAAGATTGGAATGGATTATGTTGGACATAAGTTAGTATTGTTTAAGGATAGAAGTTTTTTCTATATTATTGATGGGATGTTATCGTAATATAGTTTTAAAAAAAGGACAACCTGCAGGACGGGCGACAGCCCATCGCGTCGGACAAGGCCGTGGGAATCGAACTCACAACCGAAGTGCGACTGGCCTTTATCGACTACCACTGGCCTACAGAAAGTCCCTGTTTAGTAGAAACTAGTTTTATTATATTAATCTGTATGATATATGATGTATAAGTCCATTTTAGGAACCATATATGATTAATAACTTTTTGTTTGAGACAGATGGAATGACCCGTCATTCTATGATCTGCTAACACTTCACGAATAACAAATTCAACTTCATTTATTTAAGAGATGAAGTGGAAATTGTTCAAGGCACGAACAACAGTGAGATTGTACCAAAATAAAGTAAGTATTTATTCTAATTCAAATTTTCAACTTTAGGGAAATGATCTTGAAAACCAAAAATGTTTTCCTAGTGCCCTTATACCTGATGAATCAGATGGTACCCTAGATCATCACAAATTTATGGCTTTGTGATTGCTAGCTTTTTCATAGCCATGTTCTCTACCACTCTCCATCAGAACATGATGGTTAGATTTCTCTTCCATATCCATATTTTCACCTATGTGGAAACCCAGTGATTAGTTTATTTGGGTAACCGTTATGTTTCATACTTTTGTTTTTAAAGATAAGTTTTTGTATTCCTTTTTACGATGTGGGTTTCTATCAAAGAAACTTTCAAATAGTAAACCATTTATAACCCCGACGAATTTCGAGGGCGAAATTCATTTTAAGGGGGGTAGAATGTAACACCCCGAGATTTTATGAAAAATATTATTTTAATTTCATTAATGTCTTATGTTGTATTCTACACTAAGATTACCTTGCGCTATATGCAACGCCGTATTAGCTTGCAGTATACGCAACCCTATTCTTGGACCGTGTTACACACAATTTTGATAATAGTTATTCTACGCAACATTGAGTATATATATATATATATATTAAATGTATAAATGAAATATGGTTGGATTCTATTATACGAAACAACGAAGGATTCTTTCACAACACGCAACCCTGACTTGGCTTGCATTACACGCAATCACGACCTTCCTCGTTAGCGTGTGTTGTACGCAATACCGGGTTTTAATAAACAATGTTATATTATTATAATATTGTCATGAACTAGACGTTATGAATAGTATTAACTAAATTTTGAATTTTATAACATTATTATTCATCTTACAAATTTCTAGAACATGGTATAAGAACAAAATAAATTTTTTGGGTAAACTAAGTATTTTTCAAAAAATGCAGTTTTGCCGCCTTTTGAGGGCGCACCCACTTTAAATCTGGTTTTTGACATGTTTATAAGTTAAATTTGACAAAATAAAATTCTTCTTTGGAATCAAGAAATAAAAATTTACTTTGGATAAATTTTTCATATTATTCTGGTAACTTTCACATTTTAATGAATAGTAAAAACACGCTATATTTTAATTAAAAACAACTTTTTTCATCATAATATCTTATGTGGTTAAATTATAATATTGAATGGTTTTAAAGTATAAATAGAATATATTTTTACCATTTAATATAATGTATGTCATTATCATTGATTTTACCTTGAATTCGTAGGTTAAATCAATTCAATCTTTTGCAATGTTTTAAACAAAAACCCGTTTTTATTCGACAACGGGATTAATTTTAATTTAATTTCTGAAATTTCTGTGTATTGAATTTTAAAAAATTGATTCCATATTTGGAATCAGTGGGTCCAAATTATGCTAATAGACTACTTTTTATTTTTGGGAATTATGAATAGTAACTAAGGTAAATTTTATTTACCATAGTTAAAGGTAAATCGAGTAATTAAGAGTAAATATAATATTTTAAAATTACCCTAACAAATGTCAAAATCCTATTGGATGACTAAAGGTCGACCCATATCACCTAAGGGTCGGATTAGAATCATTTAATGGACATTTGTCCATGAAAATAACTTAATTTTTATTAAAACTAAAGAAAGTGACAACATGTCACTCTCTTAAATTTTATAAGTATATTAATTTTAATTTAGTGATAAACTTCATGAAACTTCGAACATGAATAGTCTCCAGAAAGCTAATGAAATTATCTACATCATATAAATTTATTTATAATTTTTAGGGATTAAATAATTATCATCAATTATGACACAATAGTGATGCAGAAATTGTTTATCTAGTGAAAAATCGATAATATTGTTTTTATTAAACTAATAGTGACCATAAAATGCACAAATACCTAACCAAAACTTATTGGCCATGTAAATGTAAACCATAAGCATCCAATGGACGAATATTTGACCATTTGGAGCCTTATAAAAGCGATTATGACACTTATATTATTTTATTTTAAATGATTCCAAAGTTGTCACCTTCAAAATTTAATAAATATAACAATTTAAATATTGTGATTTTAAGATGATAAATTAGAGTAAAAGTATTATTTTAAAAGTTAATAGATTTATTTTCATCATAGGATTTTATTTTAAATTTTTATACAACAAATATGTATATTAAATAATTATACAAAAATGATGTAGTAATTATTTTATTAAGTGACAAACCAAATAAATGGTTTTAAAAATAATAAAATAAATATTATATGAACTATTTAATGTGATACACTAATTTTATAGATACATATGACCTTTTATTAATATATTAAAGCTTTATGTTCGAACATATCTTCTGTATATATTTTATTTAAATTCAAATAAATGAATAGTGTCAAAATTGACACTATTGTTATTTTACAAAAATAACATATTATAAAATTGTTTAAAAATCACAAAAATATTTAAAAATTTTAAATTTATATTTATATGGTTTATAATGTTATAAATTAAACAATTATGGAAAATTCACAACATATAAGTAATTATTTGTCATAATTTAAAAATTAGAATGTTATTACCACAAATAAAATTAAATTGATTAAATAAGGATAAATCATGTTGATAATGTTTAAAATAAATTCCTAACATGTCTAAATTCTATTGGTTGATGATATTACAACCTTATCTTATCTAATATTCGAATATGAGTCATTTTTGGAGGTTTTTATGTGGGGTTAGATTTATTATAAATTAATATTTTTAAGAATTCCAAAGGTGCCCCTCTCCTCCCTTATAAAAGGGCACCTCTTTTCCCTCCTCCTTACACCAATTTGAGCACTCAAGCTCGGCCAACCCCTGCCAAAATCTCTTCTCCACTTCCCTAGAATAATCCTAGAGGTCCTGGTCTTCTTCCAAGACCAATCTTAGTTCCCTAAGTGGATGATTCAAAGAGACGTTCCAAAGAAGAGGTAATATCCATTACCGATCTTTTCAATTTCTTTCTTCTTCAACTTCTTCTTCTTTAGTTGTTTCATGATAAAGTAATAACATCAGTATTACTTACATACTGATATGTTATTATAAATATAAAACAACCCTAATTCACCTTCTATCCATCCTACGGAAAAATGAAATCACCGCGCGTGCGTACGTACGGAATACCGTCTCCACGCCGTGGTGTAATCTATTTTCCACCACCACCTTACAAGGATGGGTATAATGGTGTAATGAGTAACTATATTTTATTATTATAAAGTTATATTGATACTGAAATAGTATACATACACTTCAACACAATTCCACGACCATGGGAACGATATCATCGCACGTGCGTACGTACGGACTACCGTCTCCACGACGCGATGAGATTCATTCTCCATGTTAACCATTTAAGAATGATTATAAAGTATATATAAGAAATAATAATGAAATATATGACATTATAAAGCTACTGGATTTATGTATATATATATATATATATGTATGTCATCTACTTACTTCCATTCAAGACAATAAGAAAAGGAAAACAGCGTTCATGCGTACGTACGGACTACCGTCTCCATGAACTGTGTTTTTCATTTCATTTATCTATCTATTATATATATATATATACTGAATATATATGATATATATATATCATATTTTATATTCTGGAAGTAAGTAAATCATGATATAAGTAATAATAATGTCAAGAACAACAAGTCAAAACACCTACGATAATTGAGACGATTTTACCCAAAACGCTACTTTAACATGAATTTACAAAAGAACGGGTAATATAATGTCATAAGTGAACCATATATGATATCATAACAATGAATATGATTCTGTAATAAGTCAATGACATTATTTAAATCATTATACAGGAGGTTCGGACACTTACGAAGCAAATCAGACCTAAGGTAAGGGAAATATCACAATCTCATTTTTATCCGAGATTGTTTATTCGTAAGTATTTACTGGGGTGTATTTTATCATCCACATCCATGTTTCATCAATATGTAATATTATTTCCATCCACCTACAAATGTTTAAATCCTATTTTACCGTTTGGTAAGTTTTTTTGTAAAAGATATGAAAGGAATCTTTTTTTATTTTTCGTACAAGGTACTTTTTGACTTTTCTGACAAAAGTACGAGAAGAATGCTTTTTTTAACTTATACGGCAAGAATGTATTTTTAAAACATTATTTCCAAAAATCTTACTTTATAAGTTTTCAAGTTTATTTTTAATCAACTTCTTTTATTTTATAATTTTATGACATGTTAAGAAAAGAAAAGTGTTTTTGAAGTAGAAAGGATATTTTCCTCAAGAATGGAGTTCAAATGTTTTATCAAAATTATTTTCCATCTAAGATAATATAGGGTTCTGTTTTTATCCCTAGTATTACATTGATTTGATTATGTTTTGAGGAAATTATTTTTATGAATTCATTTACCTTATATGATTTGTTTTATGATGTCATGATGTTTCAAGAATCCCATTTTTGTTACATGTGTTATGCGATGATGTGTGATTTATGATTATGTGGCACACATAAGAAAGGATTCATTATAAGATGGGTGGGACCTATATCTCCCTCTAATGCATTGGGTAAAGATTTTATATCTCATGAGATAGACATGGCTGAAATGGTAGGTTATACCGGTTCAGTGAAACAGGACTGAAACGAGGGCTACTCGATTCAGAAAGGGACTTTGTCCACTAAGATAGTCTTGTCAATGAGTCTTGACTAACAAGAAATGATTCTCTATGATTATGTGTGTATGCCACAAAGTTTCATGTTTTATGTTATTATTATTGGGATTACATTTTCACTTCTATGATTTATTCCATGTTAAGTTATTATGATCTCTTTTGCAGGTTATGATTTTCAAAAAGATGTGATATGATTTTTATTTCCTTTATTTACCCTTACTTAGCATTTGACCTCACCCTTTTATGTTTTCTTTTCCCCAGGATATAAAGAAAGGTTTTAGGTAAATAAAAAGGGGAAGATCTTTATGGGAGATATTGAAGATCTTTCACCACGATTAGAAGATTACGTTCCGAGTTTCCAAAGACACTAAACTATTACGATCCTTGTGTGTGTGTTTTTGTTATGTACTAAGTATTCCGCAAAAGTAATGTAATGTCCATGTACGTCAGGCTTCGGGTCTCTACAGTTGGTATCAGAGGAAAGGTTTAGTCAAGCTTTGGAAACTAGGATGCGAAAACGTTAGTGAGATCCCTAGAGATATTTCTAAGGTATGTCTAGGGATGCCCCTAAGGATAAGTATACGTATAGGATATAGTCCTAGAACTATGGTAACGATATTAGATTAAACCAAAGATGTTAGATATTTAAGTTACTCCCCCTTTATTATGATTTTTGCCTCTCACACTATTCTTTTTGGGTTTTAGAAAATGGCTGGAAACAAGGTGATTCACGATAATGGAGGATATGATGGACAATGGAATGATATTCTTCAGGAGCAACCAAATGAAATGGGATTTGGAAGTCCAAACATCATCATTATGCCGAATCAGCAATCTCATAATATGATCAATAAAGTAAAATTTGGTAAGTTTCCTGACTCGGCTAATAAGAGAAAGATGGAGTTTCATGATGATCATAGAGGAAAGAAAGTTAAATTTCCCCTATGTAAATCATGTGGGAAGAGGCATCAAGGAGAATGTTTCAAAGGAACTGGAAGATGCTTTGGGTGTGGAAAAGAAGGACACAAAGCCAGTAAGTGCAAAGGAAAAGGTTCAGTTAACACCAGGGATGAGGATAATGGTATTGCTACGACATCAACAATGGTTAAATGTTTTAAATGTGGAATGTACGGGCATTATGCAAACCAATGACCTAAGGGAAAGTCTAATGAAGAGAATCAGTATGGTCGTATGGGTAGTATTTATGTTGATGATGATGATGAGACTACAAATGATATGTGAGATGAAAGAATTGTTGAAGCTCGGTCAATGGTTTAAGAATGTAGTGGAATGATTACATGTTTATCAAGTATAATGTTGTATAAGTAATCTCATGGTACTATGGGATAAAGAGACATCTAAGGATTGTTACATTGTTGTCTTTCCTTAAGTTTTGAATGTATGTGATGAATGGTACCAGTATTTTTGGAAAGTAGATGATATGCGCATAATGAAGGGACAAGACGATAATGAGATGTTTGATTGTATGCATGAGCTCATGATTGATATAAGGACTAAGTGATATCATGGTTTGAGTATATAGAATTTTGAGGATTTTGGTATATGGAAGGGGTTATGTTTTAAATGCATTCATGTTTTCACTAAGGTATTCAAGAGAATACATGATTAAGGACTTTGAATGTTTGGAATGTGACCAACAAAACATATCTTATGATATATGGGGATCGACGATGGTGTTAAATCTCTGGTAATCATTTTCACTATGTTATGAGAGTGGACTGCAGTATTATGGATAAGCCTAAAGATTGGAATGGATTATGTTGGACATAAGTTAGTATTGTTTAAGGATAGAAGTTTTTTCTATATTATTGATGGGATGTTATCGTAATATAGTTTTAAAAAAAGGACAACCTGCAGGACGGGCGACAGCCCATCGCGTCGGACAAGGCCGTGGGAATCGAACTCACAACCGAAGTGCGACTGGCCTTTATCGACTACCACTGGCCTACAGAAAGTCTCTGTTTAGTAGAAACTAGTTTTATTATATTAATCTGTATGATATATGATGTATAAGTCCATTTTAGGAACCATATATGATTAATAACTTTTTGTTTGAGACAGATGGAATGACCCGTCATTCTATGATCTGCTAACACTTCACGAATAACAAATTCAACTTCATTTATTTAAGTGATGAAGTGGAAATTGTTCAAGGCACGAACAACAGTGAGATTGTACCAAAATAAAGTAAGTATTTATTCTAATTCAAATTTTCAACTTTAGGGAAATGATCTTGAAAACCAAAAATGTTTTCCTAGTGCCCTTATACCTGATGAATCAGATGGTACCCTAGATCATCACAAATTTATGGCTTTGTGATTGCTAGCTTTTTCATAGCCATGTTCTCTACCACTCTCCATCAGAACATGATGGTTAGATTTCTCTTCCATATCCATATTTTCACCTATGTGGAAACCCAGTGATTAGTTTATTTGGGTAACCGTTACGTTTCATACTTTTGTTTTTAAAGATAAGTTTTGGTATTCCTTTTTACGATGTGGGTTTCTATCAAAGAAACTTTAAAATAGTAAACCATTTATAACCCCGACGAATTTCGAGGGCGAAATTCATTTTAAGGGGGGTAGAATGTAACACCCCGAGATTTTATGAAAAATATTATTTTAATTTCATTAATGTCTTATGTTGTATTCTACACCAAGATTACCTTGGGCTATATGCAACGCCGTATTAGCTTGCAGTATACGCAACCCTATTCTTGGACCGTGTTACACACAATTTTGATAATAGTTATTCTACGCAACATTGAGTATATATATATATATATATATATATATATATTAAATGTATAAATGAAATATGGTTGGATTCTATTATACGAAACAACGAAGGATTCTTTCACAACACGCAACCCTGACTTGGCTTGCATTACACGCAATCAAGACATTCCTCGTTAGCGTGTGTTGTATGCAATACCGGGTTTTAATAAACAATGTTATATTATTATAATATTGTCATGAACTAGACGTTATGAATAGTATTAACTAAATTTTGAATTTTATAACATTATTATTCATCTTACAAATTTCTAGAACATGGTATAAGAACAAAATAAATTTTTCGGGTAAAATAAGTATTTTTAAAAAAAATGCAGTTTTGCCGCCTTTTGAGGGCGCACCCACTTTAAATCTAGTTTTTGACATGTTTATAAGTTAAATTTGACAAAATAAAATTCTTCTTTGGAATCAAGAAATAAAAATTTACTTTGGATAAATTTTTCATATTATTCTGGTAACTTTCACATTTTAATGAATAGTAAAAACACGCTATATTTTAATTAAAAACAACTTTTTTCATCATAATATCTTATGTGGTTAAATTATAATATTGAATTGTTTTAAAGTATAAATAGAATATATTTTTACCATTTAATATAATTTATGTCATTATCATTGATTTTACCTTGAATTCGTAGGTTAAATCAATTCAATCTTTTGCAATGTTTTAAACAAAAACCCATTTTTATTCGACAACGGGATTAATTTTAATTTAATTTCTGAAATTTCTGTGTATTGAATTTTAAAAAATGGATTCCATATTTGGAATCAGTGGGTCCAAATTATGCTAATAGACTACTTTTTATTTTTGGGAATTATGAATAGTAACTACGGTAAATTTTATTTACCATAGTTAAAGGTAAATCGAGTAATTAAGAGTAAATATAATATTTTAAAATTACCCTAACAAATGTCAAAATCCTATTGGATGACTAAAGGTCGACCCATATCACCTAAGGGTCGGATTAGAATCATTTAATGGACATTTGTCCATGAAAATAACTTAATTATTATTAAAACTAAAGAAAGTGACAACATGTCACTCTCTTAAATTTTATAAGTATATTAGTTTTAATTTAGTGATAAACTTCATGAAACTTCGAACATGAATAGTCTCCAGAAAGCTAATGAAATTATCTACATCATATAAATTTATTTATAATTTTTAGGGATTAAATAATTATCATCAATTATGGCACAATAGTGATGCAGAAATTGTTTATCTAGTGAAAAATCGATAATATTGTTTTTATTAAACTAATAGTGACCATAAAATGCACAAATACCTAACCAAAACTTATTGGCCATGTAAATGTAAACCATAAGCATCCAATGGTCGAATATTGGACCATTTGGAGCCTTATAAAAGCGATTATCACACTTATATTATTTTATTTTAAATGATTCCAAAGTTGTCACCTTCATAATTTAATAAATATAACAATTTAAATATTGTGATTTTAAGATGATAAATTAGAGTAAAAGTATTATTGTAAAAGGTAATAGATTTATTTTCATCATAGGATTTTATTTCAAATTTTTATACAACAAATATGTATATTAAATAATTATACAAAAATGATGTAGTAATTATTTTATTAAGTGACAAACCAAATAAATGGTTTTAAAAATAATAAAATAAATATTATATGAACTATTTAATGTGATACACTAATTTTATAGATATATATGACCTTTTATTAATATATTAAAGCTTTAAGTTCGAACATATCTTCTGTATATATTTTATTTAAATTCAAATAAATGAATAGTGTCAAAATTGACACTATTGTTATTTTACAAAAATAACATATTATAAAATTGTTTAAAAATCACAAAAATATTTAAAAATTATAAATTTATATTTATATGGTCTATAATGTTATAAATTAAACAATTATGGAAAATTCACAACATATAAGTAATTATTTGTTATAATTTAAAAATTAGAATGTTATTACCACAAATAAAATTAAATTGATTAAATAAGGATAAATCATGTTGATAATGTTTAAAATAAATTCTTAACATGTCTAAATTCTATTGGTTGATGATATTACAACCTTATCTTATCTAATATTCGAATATGAGTCATTTTTGGAGGTTTTTATGTGGGGTTAGATTTATTATAAATTAATATTTTTAAGAATTCCAAAGGTGCCCCTCTCCTCCCTTATAAAAGGGCACCTCTTTTCCCTCCTCCTCACACCAATTTGAGCACTCAAGCTCGGCCAACCCCTGCCAAAATCTCTTCTCCACTTCCCTAGAATAATCCTAGAGGTCCTGGTCTTCTTCAAAGACCAATCTCAGTTCCCTAAGTGGAGTATTCAAAGAGACGTTCCAAAGAAGAGGTAATATCCATTACCGATCTTTTCAATTTCTTTCTTCTTCAACTTCTTCTTCTTTAGTTGTTTCATGATAAAGTAATAACATCAGTATTACTTACATACTGATATGTTATTATAAATATGAAACAACCCTAATTCACCTTCTATCCATCCTACGGAAAAATGAAATCACCGCGCGTGCGTACGTACGGAATACCGTCTCCACGCCGTGGTGTAATCTATTTTCCACCACCACCTTACAAGGATGGGTATAATGGTGTAATGAGTAACTATATATTATTATTATAAAGTTATATTGATACTGAAATAGTATACATACACTTCAACACAATTCCACGACCATGGGAACGATATCATCGCACGTGCTTACGTACGGACTACCGTCTCCACGACGCGATGAGATTCATTCTCCATGTTAACCATTTAAGAATGATTATAAAGTATATATAAGAAATAATAATGAAATATATGACATTATAAAGCTACTGGATTTATGTATATATATATATATATGTATGTCATCTACTTACTTCCATTCAAGACAATAAGGAAAGGAAAACAGCGTTCATGCGTACGTACGGACTACCGTCTCCATGAACTGTGTTTTTCATTTCATTTATCTATCTATTATATATATATATATACTGAATATATATGATATATATATATCATATTTTATATTCTAGAAGTAAGTAAATCATGATATAAGTAATAATAATGTCAAGAACAACAAGTCAAAACACCTACGATAATTGAGACGATTTTACCCAAAACGCTACTTTAACATGAATTTACAAAAGAACGGGTAATATAATGTCATAAGTGAACCATATATGATATCATAACAATGAATATGATTCTGTAATAAGTCAATGACATTATTTAAATCATTATACAGGAGGTTCGGACACTTACGAAGCAAATCAGACCTAAGGTAAGGGAAATATCACAATCTCTTTTTTATCCGAGATTGTTTATTCGTAAGTATTTACTGGGGTGTATTTTATCATCCACATCCATGTTTCATCAATATGTAATATTATTTCCATCCACCTACAAATGTTTAAATCCTATTTTACCGTTTGGTAAGTTTTTTGTAAAAGATATGAAAGGAATCTTTTTTTATTTTTCGTACAAGGTACTTTTTGACTTTTCTGACAAAAGTACGAGAAGAATGTTTTTTTAACTTATACGGCAAGAATGTATTTTTAAAACATTATTTCCAAAGATCTTACTTTATAAGTTTTCAAGTTTATTTTTAATCAACTTCTTTTATTTTATAATTTTATGACATGTTAAGAAAAGAAAAGTGTTTTTGAAGTAGAAAGGATATTTTCCTCAAGAATGGAGTTCAAATGTTTTATCAAAATTATTTTCCATCTAAGATAATATAGGGTTCTGTTTTTATCCCTAGTATTACATTGATTTGATTATGTTTTGAGGAAATTATTTTTATGAAGTCATTTACCTTATATGATTTGTTTTATGATGTCATGATGTTTCAAGAATCCCATTTTTGTTACATGTGTTATGCGATGATGTATGATTTATGATTATGTGGCACACATAAGAAAGGATTCATTATAAGATGGGTGGGACCTATATCTCCCTCTAATGCATTGGGTAAAAATTTTATATCTCATGAGATAGACATAGCTGAAATGGTAGGTTATACCGGTTCAGTGAAACAGGACTGAAACGAGGGCTACTCGATTCAGAAAGGGACTTTTTCCACTAAGATAGTCTTGGCAATGAGTCTTGACTAACAAGAAATGATTCTCTATGATTATGTGTGTATGCCACAAAGTTTCATGTTTTAAGTTATGATTATTGGGATTACATTTTCACTTCTATGATTTATTCCATGTTAAGTTATTATGATCTCTTTTGCAGGTTATGATTTTCAAAAAGATGTGATATGATTTTTATTTCCTTTATTTACCCTTACTTAGCATTTGACCTCACCCTTTTATGTTTTCTTTTCCCCAGGATATAAAGAAAGGTTTTAGGTAAAAAAAAGGGGAAGATCTTTATGGGAGATATTGAAGATCTTTCACCACGATTAGAAGATTACGTTCCGAGTTTCCAAAGACACTAAACTATTACGATCCTTGTGTGTGTGTTTTTGTTATGTACTAAGTATTCCGCAAAAGTAATGTAATGTCCATGTACGTCAGGCTTCGTGTCTCTACACATGCCATGTGGAATCCAAATACACGGTGTGTATAATGAATACACGGTGTGAAATGACACACGGTTCCCTACCCATGTATCATGGACATGTCCATATACCGATGTCCTATCAGTGTACCAGTTCGTGTACACCAATCCATTTCTCTATGGGAGTACACAACGTGTCCATGCTCATATACATCAACCCATGTCTGTGTAATTCCAATTTACACGTTGAGTCAACCATGAAGGGTCACACACTGTGTGATAGGGGCCACACTCTGTGTGATCCTTATCCTCATCTTGAAACCCTATACATTTCTAAAGGTTCCCCACAAAGTGTGTAAGACTAAGTTTCACACCGTGCTTCTAAGGACATTCTATATCCAGAGTTCTTCCCCCATTCCTCCTCATGAAATGCTTCTTCTTCGATTTCCTCCTGAATTCACTCCATAGATCCCAGATACACATTGGTTGAGCCTTACCACTAGTATCTCATATCCACAATGTTGGTGGTATACAACATCACTCATACAGTCACTATGGATGGAGAATAGACTAATATCAGGTTCAACAATATTTTTTCATTATATTTTCTATAAATCTTTCACATAAAGGATAACGATGCATATTTAATAATCCAAGACACAAATTATACATATAACATTAACAAATATTTATAAATTTAATATGTTCTATCATGTTGTACAATGTTTTTTATCATATCCTCTATAGAAACATCAATTTGTATCCACTCTTCCTCTTCACTAGAGGTAGAGTAACCATAGAGGGTTTAGTTAACACCATCATATAAGAAACATTATATATATGGGGCACATTCTCCCACCATGGAACCCCAATAAAAAGATGCATGGTTTTCCTCCTATAAGTAGGGAATAAAATTGGTGATTTTAAAGATAAATTCGTCAAAATGGATACCCTCCTTCATAAAAATTGGGTTAAATAATTTTTCAAATATTTTACTCAGGGATGCATAATGAAAGATAATTTTTCAATCGTGGGCATAAATACACACACGTGGGGGGGGGGGGATAAATTAGGTTGTAAATATTTCTTCATCTCTAATTGGACCTTATTATTAATATAGAATGAAATCATCAAATTTAACATGAATTTTATCATAAAATGCCAAGACTTGAACATAAATATAGTTACATGAATATTTTACTTGGATCATTAATAAGGGCTAATCCAAAGATTATATATTGATGTTGTGTCAATGTACCATGGGTTATCACTAGACACTAGATATGATTACAATGTTTAGGAATTATGCATTATGGATCATAGGAAAACACCCTCATTATATATATCAATTCCTTACTTTAATGGATTGTTTTAAAAAAATATGCAACTCAATGGTTACTCATATGAAATATTCTCCAATATTAACCCCAAAACAACATGAGTGCTTTAATTGTTCATTTATTAATATCATCAGCATGATATATTCAATGAAATTCAACAAAAACTAAGCACTCCAAAAAATCTCTAGAGTCAATCTCTTATAGTCATTTCTCATTTTACCTTGATCACCATAATATAATGGGGTAAAAATTCCAAAAAATTTATCCATCAAATTTACCCATGTCACCCATTAATTGTGTCATCAACACACTCCTTACAATTCCATTATGTTTTCTAATGTCAAGATAGATCCGTTGAAATATATGATGGATTTGATTTCAAAAACATTTCTAAAATTACTCACTTCAAAGAGTGCATTACGTTATTATGGTGTTTTACATGTAAAAATTCCAAATTATGGTGTTATTATAATGAAATAGTTCAATCCTTACACAATAACTAGATTTTTAAAATCCCTATTTAATATTTTATTTAAATCCTTAAAACATCATTTCTATATATTTTGAAATACCATAAATAAGTGAAAATGTTTCAACATGGTCATACAATTATGGAAAGCTTTCATAATAATAAAATCTCATAGTTTTCAATATATTCTCAAAAAAACTCTCCTTCATGTCACAACCTCCTTGATCATGGTTTGATCTAGTCATTCATCATTTCTAGCACTATACAAACTACTCAGGGGATATTCAATTTAGAATGACCTCTATATTCATGCCACAATCTATTCCATTCTGGAATTATTTTTCATTATCTAAAAAAATCATCTCCATCATTTTCATGTTGATAATCATATGTATAACTAATTTATTTTTCAATCGAATTAATTATGTAATATTCTCCTTCTTTATAATACAACCTTCTTCCAAAATTAAATTAATTTAATTATTTATATCCACCTTCTTGACATGGATTATAGTATTTCATCATGTTATACACTTATATATACTTAATTCGATATAGCAAACTATTTTGAAAACCATGTAAATGCTATTTATTAGCTTAATAATCTCACACACATTTTCCTCATTACCAGAACATGAATATTGCACCATGATATACCTCTTGTAGAAAAAATAAAACATTGATAGCCTTTAAGAGATTCTATGTGTTCTCCAAGTATCTCTGGGTATTTTGTAATGGGAAATATCAACCATAATATTTCAAACAATCCAAAAATCATGGTTACATAATTCTTACTTATGATACAAAAAAAGATTCTAATGACTTCCCCAGTTCCAATATTCTCCCCATTTGGGTTTCTTGGAAACTCGTATTATTTTTAATGTAGATTCCACTCCAAAACAAGTAAATCAATATAATAACCCACTTATCAATATAAGTCTATGTGATCCACTCTCACTATAGGAAACCATATATTAAGAGATAATTTTATGCCTAACTCTAATCCTTAACGTACACCACTTATTAAAAAATCTAAAAATTTATAGGAAGATCCCCCATGAGTTAAAAAATATTTGGATCCTTTAATCTATATTAATCTCCCCACCACATGGATATTATATCCTCATCTATTAATTAAAAAATACCCCTTTTATTCATTCCAATGTAATCCCCATAAAAGGTACATTTCCCTTGAAGAGTATAATGCCTTACCGTTTTTCAATCTTCTCATTTAATCAACATTTATAACATTCCCAAAGGGCAATGTCTGGCAAAAAAAACAACCTAGATAGACATTATTTTCATATAGAAGATGGGTAATCATAAAAGACACATCATGGTGATGAATTTGGATGGACAACTTGGTTCAATAGATGATTTATAAAATATTTATGTGCCCAAAGGATTAGTGAAAATGACCACCAATTATTGATTAATATCAATATGATCGAGCATAATGATTCTTTAATACAATTTTAATTAAAAAATAATACCAAATCACAATATTATTTACACATGTTTATTGTTATAGATTCCTTGTTCGCTTAATTTCACTCTTATTATAACAATCAACTACCATGGGAAGCTTCACTTCTTCTCTAAAATCCTTTAGTTTCTAATTCAACAATAATATTCGGGCAAAAAATTAGTTACTAAGTTGTATTTTCTCTTTTTTTACTAATATTTGTCTTTAGTTGATTTTTTTCTAATCCACATAATATAGTTTAACCCGATAAGTAAATTCCCCTACTCAGTTATTTTCTATCAAAAATCTCTCCAGCCTAATTCAAATATAAGTATTATTTAAATCTCAATAATTCCCTAAAAAATATATAAATCATAACCATGTGTTGTTTTAATATAAATCAGGATATTTTTTACAATAGATAGATTTTATTTCTCTATAGATACGTAAAATTGAGTTACCAAGAATGTTGTATAAACTATATCAATCCTTGTCACTGTAAGGCACAACAAGATTCCAATCAATCTCTAGTAAAGGTCAGGATAAATAAATCACCCTTATTTATGGTTTATATGTTTGGTTCTAATTGAAAAAAATGTTGAGACTATTTTTATGTTATTTATTTAAAAGTATTTTTGTATGTATCTAATATATTTATCTTGGGAAATAAATTTAGCTATTATTTTGATTCACATAGAGCCATACAATGTTTTTAATTTTATTGATAAAGGAAATTGAAATATATAAAAACATAAATAATGTCAATAATTCAACAAATTTATGTTTACTTTCTCTGAATATATTTTCATCAATATAAATAACCCCTATAAAATTCACTTACTAGGTTGATTGCACATCGAGATTTTGAACAACCACCCTCCTTTAAATTTTATCTTCTTCCAAAATGTGTCATGTAGAGCATACCAAGCCCATAAAACTATTTTTAGTCCATAAAAATCTCTTTCAATTGATAAAATGTTTTCTCATCATCCCCAATAAAAACCCCAGTAATTGTTTAAAATATACATCCTTTTCATATAATTCAATCAAAAATGTTTTCTTAACAATCCATTAGTAAATTTTAAAATTACATTGTATTTCCAAAGCTAAAAAATGTACTATTAATTCATGTCTTTCCATCAGTGTAAAGGTTTTTTTATATCAATATATTATACATGTCTATATACGTTACACACCAATCCCACATTATTTAAAAACACATTTTGATGATTATTATATTTTTTTGAATAAAAAATTTTATATAAAGACATTTTGATCTATTTCCCTACTCACAAACTCCTAAATTTCATTGTTTCCTATTTGATCGAGCCTTACATTCAATGAATTTACATTGGACTCATATTTCTAGGCTTCTAAAAATAATAATAAATCGAATCATGATAACACAAAAGTGTTATCCACATTTATAATCCTTATATTTCTTATTGAAGAATATTATTCACTAATTATGTAACATTAATTAAATTAAAAACCTCAATTAATCCATTTTGATTCTGAATGTTCCTCTTTACCTGCTTCCTCACCCACTAAATCAATCTTAGAATGTGCTTCAAAAACTGGATTAATTGAGAATACATAATTTTTAAATATTTTATTCCCTTTTTTAAAATAGTCATTAAAATATTGATTTATTGTTTTATTTATAGTTTATTTTATATTGACATTGAAATTTATCGCTTCTAATTTTTTTCACCATATTAGTAAAGAACATATTGGCATTGATCATGAATGAGTATCTTAAGAATATACTTCCATCCACAAAATCTCCATATCTTCCTTTATTTACCACTTTTTTAATGATGTATAACTTCATCCCAAAATATATTGAAATGACTTAGTGAAGTCTTACTTGCATACTATTTTTAGGGTGACAACTTCTTATATCGTAGTTCTATAAAATACAGGCTATATGTGTATACCTCCACATGAACTGTATCCTTTTAGTTGTGTTGAGAGATACCGCTATTAATGGAAAAGTTTTTTCCATGTTATTCCCCACATGTTTTTTGGCTTTAAACAACAATATATTGTTGTGGTGTCCTTATCGATTACACTTTGCAATTGAGACCATGTTTTTGAAGATAACCTTACACCTCAGGAGGGTAATATTTTTTACAATTTTTTATCACAAAATATAAATTTTTTATGAGATTATTTTTAACTCTCCATTCAAACTACGTAATAAAATTAATTAATTTCATTTATTACAAAATAAACCTGAAACAACCCATTATAATATACTTTCCCAGAAAAGATAAAGTATTTATAATTGTATGTTCTAAGAACATTTAGGGGGACATACATATTAGTGTTACTAAGGTTGAATAGGTTTTAATCTCTTTTCATCTTTAGATGTAATGGATTTCACTTTATTTACCTCTTACACAAGTGTAAATAAATTCTATTCAAATATATATTAGATTTGAAATATCAACCATAACTTTAAAACATTGAAAATTAATTTATTCTATGCTAATAAATATGCCAAAACATAGTTTTTTGAGGCTTTTTTCTTCTCCCTTCATAAGGCAACAAGTGTTCCCCATGATATCACCATTAAAATTTCACCCTATATCCTTTGAAATAATTTCACACTTCTATAACCTTGAAAATAAAGTATATTATTATTATTTCCTTAGACCAAAACAATACAATTGAATATAGTTATAGTTTTGTTAAAAAATGGATAGAGGGGTTCCCACACCACTTTGGGAAATTTATATTCCATAAAAAGGGCATGGGAAGGCCCTATAACTTTGGAACGGTCATGGATCTGACTACAGTTCCATATATTTCCACTCTTTCCCAACACCATGGATATAGGTTCTCTAATAACCTCAATCTCCGAAAAAATCGCTATAGGGTGGTATGAGATTACTAATGTCAGTATTAATTATTAAATTCAAAACAATAATGATATATACATAATTTATTGAGTTATATATTTTTATATAAAAATGTCAAACGTATGTTTAAAACTTCGGTATTAGTGTAATGGTAAAGTGTATATATTCGTATAAGGGTGATATGTGGTTCAAATCTTGTGGAGGATTATTTATTCAGCCCACTGCAACATTCATTCGACTGTGCCACTATGTTATCCACCTAGAATACCTATACTAGAGGGACACATCCCGTTAATATAGGTGGACCCACGTGGGACGTAAAAAGCTATAGTTATAATGTTATTATCTATACATTATAGAAAAAACTCCATTTAGTTGTTGTTTAAACAACCGTTAAGTGATTTCCAATGGTTTTTATAAACTGCCACTTATTCTGGTGTAGTGAAATATTTTAAAGTGCTTTTTAAAACAACTGCATATCATCTAATGATGGATTTTAAAGGTTGGTATATTATGATTTATTATTATTTATTTATTATTATTTTTACTATATATGTACAGTTTTAATTAATATATTTATTATTTATTACCTATTATTTTTCATCTCATGCAGAAATTGTGCCTATATATGTCTATGGTGAGACTTAAACCTCTTATCTCTGGGTTATTCTACAAATACCTTACCACTCCAACATCCTCATCATGTAGTGAATAAATAAAAATAATTATATATATATATATATGATAGTTTATAATAAATGATAAATAAATTATAACAAAATAATAAATAACAAATAAATAATAAATAATAAATAATAAATAATAAAAAATGAATAAAAAATAAAGATTAATAAAATAAGTAAATAAAATTTTTAGTAAACAGTAAATGATAAATAAATAATAAATAATAAATAATTAGTGAATAATTACTAAATAATAAATAATAAATAATAATAAATTATATGTAAATAATAATAAATGATAAGTAAATAATAATAAATCAGTATTGAATGATAAATAATATATAAATAATAAATAATAAATAATAAACAATAATTATTAATTAATAAGTAATAAGTAATAAGTAATAAATAATAATATTAATGATAATTAATAATTAATAAATAATAAATTAATATATAAATAAGAAATTCCTAAATAATAAATTGATAATAAATAATACAAGACAATTCAACAGATAATAAATAAGTAGTAAGTAATAAATAATAATTAAATAATTAAATAAATATGATTACATATAAAATTATTGAAATAGAGTTACATATAGACATGTATTTTAAAAACATAAAAATATAAATAAACGTTTATAAATGTAAATAAACACAAACATATGGATAAATACACAACATTGAATTTTCAAAAATGAAGATATCTTAATTAAAAAATTAGATTTAGATGCCTTATGAGATTTTTTTACTAAAAAAATATAAAAAATGATTTCATCAGTGTGAAAACGATATAGAGATGGTTATAATTATTTATTTGACATCTCATGGAGCAAAAATGAAGACATGGAACACATGTTATAGTTTTTTTATGTTTTCATTTGATTTTAAACTTCTCTTAGAGAAATAATGAATTTTGAATTATTTTTTAATGTTACTCGATAAGTTCAAAAGGCACTTCCCATTTATTAAAAATAATAAATTAAAACATAATAGGGATGTGGTAAAACAATACAATGGTTTACCTCGTCAAGAATAAAAGGAAATGATGACTGATAAGAAGAAAGAAAACTGGGATTAAATGTGTGAACACCTTCTACCATAAATATGATGATTAACCCTACTATGGGGTTTTCAACCACACCTCCACATATTTACTCTTAACAAGGGTTCATTGAAATCTATTGTTGCTGATGTGGATGAACCATATCCTGTATATTTTCACATGGTCCATGATCCCCTTTTCCATGAATGGTCTTAAATGTATATGTAATGGTTAGTTGAATTTTATCGATGATTTTAATGGAAAATAATTCAAATAAATAGAAATAAACACTTACACTGTTAACACCATGCTCTTTTTTTATAAAAAACAACTTCGAATTGCAAGTCAATAAACTATATTATAGAATTTCCTTATCCATATAGTGATATTTCACACTCAAGATCCTATGGAAGGTGAATTTTTTTTATTTGATATCTTTTCACTAAGAACATTCTTCAACGTTGGCCTTGAAAAAATTATCACAGATAGTTTTCCTTACTTTAGAGAAATTTGAGCTAAATCTTATCTCTTGGTACTAATATGTGGAAATTGATAGGTTGAAATATGAGGCCCTTTAAAAAAATGGATTAACCTTCATTGAAGAAGAATTAATTGTTTATAATATTAAGATTTTTCAAACTAATCATAAAAATAATCAGTGTAAAATATATATTCAGATATATCATTAGCAAAAAGAAAGAAATATGATCTAAAAATTACAGCGAAATGATGATAAAATATCAGTAGTTAGGTCTATTTTTGAGGTAACCAAAAAAAATTCATGCGTTCATTTGGTGGAATGAAATTTAGAAACAAATATCATCTTTTTAACCCAATATACATCGTTCGATTACAATGTCAATTAAATGAGATATACATTATATTAAAATGTATGTTGAAATCTAGAAATTCTATAATTCCCAAATTATTTCATGACCTTCGAACATTTATTCAATAGATAAAAAACCAGACTTCAATTTATAATAATGAAATATAGATAAATGTGTTGCATCTATAATAGATTATTATTCATAATTACCTGAGATATTTCTACAAAATTATAAATGAATAACTAAATATACCTTAACAACACAATAAACGTGAATTTTTTGTTCATACCGAATACATGTATCATTTTTGAACCCAAATGAGAAAATGATAGAGATTTAATTATACATCATTTTAGTTTAATAAAAGATATATTAAAATTTTATATTTCAAATGAAATAGTAATTACATAAATATGATCACAATAAATAATTCTATAATAAAACTATAGAGAGTTCTGTAAAAAACAGTATTTCAAATGAAAAGATAAGTGGGTTTTGAATACTCAAAATATATAACTAACATGTAATCATAAAAAAGAAAAAATACATCCATGCACATTAAAAAACTGTCCCATTTTTTTGATTAAAAAAATTATATATTTAAAAAAACCCCTTATTTTAAATAAAAAAAATATAAAACAAAAAATTCCCCATACATATGAAAAGATAAAATAATTAAGCTTCCAACATCCCAAGATCAAATTTAATTTTTTTCAAATTGAGAAGAGTCTAAATACTTAACCGAGATAGAAACTGGATGATTTTCTGTAGGGATATGTTCTAAAACAATGTAACCATTATTCAAAAGATCTTTCATAAAAATAAATATAATATTGTTATTATTTATCATCAAATTATATAAGGGTTTGTTTAGAAATATTAATTGTAGAATTATTATCATAATAAATAAGAAATTTATCCTGATAAAAAAATCACATAAATATTCCTCAATCATAATATTTGATAAATATTACAAGATTGCGACATATATTCATATTCTAAAGAATATATAGTAACATATTTTTATTTATTAGAATAATTTTTATTTAAAATATTTCTATTAAAATGACATGTCCTTGATTTGATTTTTTTTCAATTATACAACCACCAAAATCAGACTCAAAATAAGACATTAAATCAAACTAAATCTCTATAAGATAAAAAATATGAGATTTAACACTTCCCTTAAAATATGTAATTATTATATTTATATATTTAATGTGACTCCCTTTAGGATCATATTGAAATCTAGGTCATAAAAAAACAGTAAACCTGATATCATGACTAGATTAAATTAAATTAAGAAATCTACCTATCACGATTCATTAAAATTCAATGGAAATATATTTAATTGATTCATCATTATATAATTAAAAATCCTATATTTATAGGCGTTTTTATAGATTTAGAGGAATCAAGACCAAAAATTCTAATAAAATCTTTTGATAATGTAGAATTCATAAGAAATATCCCATAGTTATTTTGAGAACTTTTATGTCCAATAAAGGACATTAACTATACAATTACACTAATGTCAAACTCAGATGATATCAAATTATAAAAATCATTAAAAAATTTCACAAGAATAAAAAAAACTATATTATCAATATAAATTTTTACAATAAAATATCATTAGAAATTCATTTAATAAAATGGGTAGGTTAAACATTACATTTATTGAAACCATTATTCAATAGAAATAAATAAATACTTTGATACCAGAAATTTGGTTCTTGTTTGAGACCATACAAATATTCAATAAATTGAAAGACATGATTATGAAATTTTTAATTTTCATAACTAGGGGGTTGAGAAACATAATCTTCTTGAGTTATAAAACCATTTAAGAAGTCACTTTTTATATCCTTGTGATATAATTTAAGACCCTAAAAACAAGAAAAATCCAACACGATTCTGATAGCCTCTACCCTAGGAACATGTTCGAATGAATATTCAAAATATTTACCTACTTCTAGAGAGTATCATTGAGCAAAAATTATGGATTTTATTTTACTTTTTTCATAAATTCATCCAACATGTTTATAAAAATCCATTTAGCTTCTATTACCTGATTATCCTCAAAATATTCTACTAAATACCAAACATTATTTGTAATGAACTGATTTAGTTCATATGGAATAATGAAATCCAGTTTACGTAATTTAAATATTCATTATCATTATTAATAATAAAATATGAAATAAAAGATTAAATAACACAAAAAATTAAAATAACATTAATTGATTTAATACTAGAATCCACATTACCAATAACATTTTCAACGTGATTATATTTATGAATTATCCATAACATTATTTCAGGTTTAGAAGGAGTATTCTACCCCTAATTAATTTATCTTTATCCTGTGGATTTTCATCACAAAAATTGAAATCCCAAAAATAATATTTAATATTTTATAACATAGATTTGTGAACATCAGAAGATTCATCAAACATCATATGTACAGATTCTACAACAATCATGGTATTCTTATTATAAATTCTATAAGTGTTACTGTTAGAAGAATACACATGATATATACCTTCAACACTTTAATCCTAACACTTATCTGAATAATATTTTTTATTTTAGATAAAAAAATTACAACTGAAAACATTAAAATAACCATCCTTGGGTTTTATTCCATTAAACAAATCAAAGGGGGTTTTATTCAATAATGGTCTAACATATAATCTATTCAAAATATTAAAATCCATATTAACATATTTATTGAAAAAATATTTCGGTGAATTATATTAATTAAGAATGGTTCAATCCATCTCTTAAATTGTTCTATTTTCCCATTCTATAATAATATTTTGATGTGGTGTTCATGGAAAAGAAAAAAATTTAGCAATAAAATTTTATTTAAAAATTAAAATTAAAAAATTAAACTCAATTATCTCTTATAATATAAACAATTAAACATCCATTCATATTTTGAACTATCAAACAAAATAATATATTTATCGAGGGTTTCATTCTTACAAGACAAGAAGTAAACCAATGTAAAAACACTGAAATAATAAACAAAAACAAAAACCTATTTTTTCCACTCAAATTAGAATTTTTTAGTGGAAAAAATAAAATAAGATTCAATAATTTAAGGGTTCTATAGGTAGAAACGTTTTTGGGGGATTAAAAATATTCCTTATGCTACTTACCATTTAAACATGAATCGCACAAAATATCATTACAAAACATGAACTTGGGTAAATCTATATTACATCCATACATGGAAAAATTTGTACAATTTGGAAATGAGAATATCAAAGAATAATATTCCAAAAAACATCACCAATTTCTATATCATTAATGAACGTAAATTTTTTATATGAGGGACCATATAAATTAATAGAATAAATATTAACTTTTCAATTAGAATAAATTAAAAAAAATTCTATTCAAAAAATAATAAATTATTGTTATTCAAGTTTAACATATTTACCATCATCTCATAGTTGTGATATACTAATTATGTTATGTTTTAAACATTCAGTCTATACAATTTAATAATTAAAAATAACATTATAAGATCCCACTTCTCTAAAACCATTAACGTTACATTTTTAAGTTAACTCCAAATGTTATAGATCCATGATCACATTTGGTGTAAGGGATAAAATTCAATAGGTTACTAGCCATGTTCTCAAAATAGCCATTATCCATGTACTATGTGTTGTTTTTGAGACATCCAAGGCATTTCCCATACGAAAATCAATTACTTGATAGTTTTGGTAACTATGTTATTTTGGCGCCAACTAGGCTTGCAATAGAATTCACAGGTATGAAAATATATTTAATGAATTTATTATAAGGTACTATAGTTGATAAATTATTTGATGTAAAACTAATAGTATTACAAAGAGATTAATGAAATTTAAGAGAACATTTATTCGAATAATGTCCATTGATATTACTTTTAAAGGATTTAACTACGAAACTTTTTTTGTAGGAATTTTAATAAATACTATCATGTATAATTTACGAACCCACGGATTATACCCAAAGCCATTTTAAATTTTTTTAATTTCATCATGGAAATCATCTTTTCGTATTTTTCCTATCGTTGAATTTTTTAACATGTCTTTTAAACATACAACACCCTTTTTAAGATTATACATTTGTTTTTTAATAGACTCAAAATAATTATAGATCTTAATTTTAAAACATGATTCATAATTTATTATTACATCTTTGAGAGAATCATTCTCCTTAATTAGATTATAAATTATGTGTTAATCATTTTATTTTATTCTTTTAATTCTGTATAAAATTGAATACCTCTTACAAAATATTTTTTCATTTTTTATATTCTTCATATAACTCATCAAAACTATAACAATCAATGTCAGATTAATAAATATAATAATAAATATTACTAAACTCATATTTATTAATCTATATTATGTAGATGTTAAAGTATCTTTTTCAATTTTAGATTCATCACATGAGTTTTATACTTTTTTTCCACTCCATCCAACATGATACACATGTTTCAATTCATTATAGTATTATTTATATCTATATTCTTCATTCAGTTTAGGATAGTTGTGTTAAATGTGACTGTCATTTCTACATTCATATCATGTTATAGATGGTCCATATTTATTACCCTTATTTTCTTTTGATCATTCATTTGATCATTACATGGTCTACTTTTGATCTTTTTATTTCTCTTAATCAAATTATAAATTCCTCTTCTTATATATGAACTCTCTCAATTTTCAATTTCATGTGCCCCAGATTTTGAAGAGTTAGAATAAAAATTTATATCATATTTGAAAGAAATACCTTTTCTCTTGTATTATCTTCTATTATAATATTATTCAAAATCCATTTCATATTGATGAAGTTTTCTGATGTATAGATTCAATGTGTATTCATTGAAATTATTATTACAACGAGCAAAACCTTATTTTCATGAAATGTCTTTGGTCGAGCTCTTATAAATATTACTATAAGTATATATTTTTACAAATATTATTTAAGGGAATTATTTAAAATTCCAATGCTTGTGCATTAGTGGATAATTTTATATAAAATTTCTTTTTTACCGATAATTTTGTCCTGATAGTTAGCAAGAATCATTCCAAGCATAGTTCGAATCAATTTTTCTAAGACAAGGTGTTCAACTTGAAGAATATTCCATATCTTATGAGCTATCATATAATACGATACATGACTAAAAATTATTTTATTAATATAATAGTATAAGATATTAAAATCATTTTTATTTACAATAATATAGTCATATCATTTCAATCAGAGTGTCTGGGTTAACATCTGTTAGAGTGTATGATTTTTACATAATCTACCAGTTCTCAATGATAATTTATTTAAGGTATGCATCTATTTAGGATACTAGTTGCCATAATCATTTACATGTATTTGATATATCTTTTGTGTAATTCAAGCATCATTTTAATTCAGTAATTCCATCATAAATATATTGTCCTTAGACTACAAGTTCTGGGAATAGGTGAACACAATCAAATATAAATAATATAATATTTCAAATTATTAGCTTATTAGAAAAGGAACGACATATGATACAAATTATTTAGTATCATGAAAATGATTAATAGATCAAAACTATCATTAAATAAGTTCTTCCATTACTACCAATTATTAGTAAATAATTTTTATATCTTTAAATAAATGAATTTGACATTCATAAAAAATAATTAAATTATAATAATCACAAGATTTGTAAATATAATCAAAAAAATAATCAAAATGGAATTAATATTAAGATATATAATCAAAATATATGGGAAAACAATATCCAAAAACTATAAGAAACAATGATGATAAAATTGTTGTACTTCGGCCTAATTTCTAGGTATCTAAAAAATATTTTTATATATTTAGGATTCTTAATAAAATTTTGGAAAAAATTATATTTATAACCCGAAAAACAATTTTTGATTCTTATGTGAATAAAATTATATATAATTTAAATAAAAAAAACAGAAATCTACAAATTCCAAAATTTTATAACTATTAAACGATCTTTATAAATTTATATAACCAATTAAGAAAAAAAATTAATAATATCATTTATACACATTGAATTTAGATAAATATGTTTTATTTTCAATTAAACAAGTTTCATAAATATATGAGCTACATCTCCAGTGTCAAAAAAGAATATCCGTAGAAAACATAACAACACAATATGTAGAAAAATATATTCATACCAAAAGAAGGTATCATGTTTGGACCAAAATGAGACCTTTCTGGAGATATAATTCTACACCATCATAGTTTAATAAAAGTTTGATAAAATTTATATCTTTCATATTAGAAAATAATTACATAAATATGATCACTACAACTCATGATATAATAGAATTACCTAGATGTTGTTAAATCTAGTGTATTATAAAAAATTATTATAAGTATTTCATTATTTAAAAACATATAACTATAATGTAATAAAAAAAACAAAAAATTAATGCATGAACATTATCAAATAATGAATATAATCACTAAAAATATAGAAACATTAATCCTACTATCCATGTGTATCCCTTTCATAGAATCACATATCTAGTAGCTTGATATATTCATTTCAAGAATAACGTCAACCTAGAATCTCTTCCCATGAACTAATAACTAACATGAAGAAGCGCATCAGTATATGTTCTATGTTTCCAACTTTCGGTAAAGATCTTCTATATTGTTTGGAGTTGGGTTTCCTCCTTACCACATGGGAAAATTCACCTTAGTGTATGTGATAATCAAATTAACACATGAACACTAAACTTACCGTAAGAGGTATCCAACTGACCTACATGGTCAATAGACATAAAACAAGATATGTGATTGCAAATTTTTTTCACAATAATCATACTGACTACCTTCATACATTAATAAACCACACCTCATGGTATGCAACCTAGTTGTATGAACATTGGGTTCATGATTAGTTGTTTCTTTTTTTCTAAAATCAACACTTTTATGAATTCTCTATTTTTGGTTATTTTGATTAGGTAGTTAATTAAATGATTATTTTAAGTGTTTTTATTATATAATTAATTCCTAAAACTAATATAATATATATAATCTATGAGAAGTGTTGTCATAATATTTTAATCAGTCAAAAAATGTTATTAACACCGTTCATTATTTTTACATAATATATACAACATGTATTTATTAATTTTATAATTTCTACTCTCATGGTCCCTAAGACGTCTCCGACTAATATGATGATTATGATGATTCCTGTCATTTTTATTAGGAAATTTTATTTTTTCCAATATATTTTGGCATGAGGTCATCATTCTTGTATAGACCCTTTCATCACATTCGTGTACATTTTTTTATTTTTATTAAGAGGGATATTCCCAAATCTTCTCTATATATTTAAAATTTCTATATTTTGAATTAATTTTTAGGTATTAATATTTTTTAAATTCATATTTTGTGATGACAAGTTTATTAAAATTGATTTGGTGGTATTTAATGTAGTATAGTTAGTTTTAAAATTATATACAATTAATTAAATGATAATGTATTTAAAATTTTAATACAAACATTCTAATTAAATTTTGTTTTTATGTTATTTATTTTACTTATTAATATTATCCTTCAATATTTTATTGACAATGGTTTGAATCAGGCTTTAGTTTTTAATTCAATAATTTATTTGTTATGATTATTTTGTATGATATGTTTTTCTCTCATTGATTTAAATTTATTTTACCCAAATTGATATATGAATGTTAGTCCTCACAGATTCTATTTAATGTCCTCATTATGATTTCAAAGTATAGCTAATGATATCAATATCAACTACAAGTATATGATATGTTTTGAACCCAAACACAATTCGGAACATTGAAATCCTGTGTGGCACTTTGTTTCATCATCATCATGATCTATCAAGGACTCTACCAAATATATTAAGACAACTACTAACTTGATAATAAATCTATATTACTTGAGAACCAGTTCCATCACGTTCATTTTCCATCTTCTACATCGTTCTAGTTCCTGCGTATGTAATACAAATTCCCATCTCTCACACACACTCCCTAATATATGATTTTTATTTTAAATTCAACAGAAATATTCTTAGTATCTATCTTTTGGGAGTGACTCCGAAATTCAATGCCAATATTGTTCAAGTTGTAAATCCCAGTACCTAAATTCAGGTTATAATGTGGTTGTGACTCCCTATGAGAAAAATAATATATCATGGTAACCCCTCTACTAGAAATTAATTTTTTAATTGAGTCATGATTCCCCCTCAAAAATAAACTTAGTATGCCCATATTATTGGATATGTAGAGAGGTATAATATTAGGGTATCCCACATTGGAATGAACTATTAAAGAAACCATTATTGTGTTTTTATTCATTTTACTTCTAATTGACTCTAATACTTTACATCATTATTTGATTTAAATAACAATATTATTTTATTAATTTTTTATTCAATTATATTCAACCCCGCAAGAAATTATTCTACTACCAATTATGACCTAACTGTAGCGTTATTCAATAGGGGTGGTAGATCTAAGACCTTCCTAGTTATCAGTGAGTTAATTCACATTTACCTCATCTAAAAATCGAAAATAATTAGATATCAACCATGGGGTGTTGGATGAATTTATATAATTATACACCCTTGAACTGGGATGATAGCAGTATTCAATGTAATATATTGTTCAACTTCATTATAATATGGGGAAATAATTAATATAGGGATTTTCATTGTATTTAAATATATTATTTTGGTGCATTTGTTCTATTCCAGAGATGGAGAATCATGATCAGTAGGTTCATCCTAGAAGTTAGAGATAAAATACCCATGCTACTATATGGAAACTAGATCCCCTGAATATACCTTATTAAACAACCTAGAATCACCCTTATATGTGATCATTGTGTCGTTTAAAATAAGATGAATTGTCGACCTTATTCATTCCTTCTCAGTGTATAGAGGATATTGGATGTATCTTATTAATTAGGCATCAGTTGACATTAAATTTTATAGAATGTTCAATGTTTGATTATCTATGGGAATCCTCACTAATCATCACTAAAACATAATCAGTATTATCAGAATATGAATGTGTTTTCACTTGGTTGGTTGGAGAACTCATCTGCTCTTGGGGGTTCTCTTCTAGTCCTTGAACTCTAGGATCCATCACATGAGAGACCTAACCACTAGGGACCAAACCTATATGTGTTTTAGTATGTGAGGTGTGACAGTAGAATAAGTCTTCATGTTCAATCATTTCTTAATGTCTACATCATATGACCCGGATTTATCTAAAGTAATATCCTTTTCTAGTGGAGAAGATGTCTCAGGAACGTCAACACTTCCAGATTCATTCCAAGACACACTGGGAATAAAATTCCCTTCATTTTCTTTTATAAGATTACTATAATAATTTTAAAATTTCCCTCCCAGTCCATATATAAAATATTTAGTAATAATTTGAAAATTTTCTTTCATATGACCAACTGAATTACACACCTCACAAAGGTGGAGAAAATTTTCATACACATCCCTACAACTGATATCGTTATATTTAGTTAATAGTATGACCTTGTCAATAAAAGTTGCACATATATCAATATCAATCATAATTCTAAAACAATGATAAAATCATAACATTTCTGTAATGGTGATTCACGATACTTATTGATGCTGTAATTTCATGAATATTTTTTCAGTTTTAACAGAATCTATTTTAGACCCTAGATCAAAATCTAGTCCTGTGAAAATATTTTCTTAAAAATTTCTAGATTAAAATATAGTGACTATTCATGAAGATGAAAAATAGTTGGTGTCAATTAAACAATTAAGGTATCTACTCCTTTTATTTGAGATCATTAAATTGAAAAATATAGTTTAAGAATCTATGTCCAAGAGTGACACAAATACTATTTGAAAACCCCATAAGGTATATACTCTACTTACTATATCATCTTCAAGACATGGTTGTTCACCAATAGAATGAACAATCTATTTTACAATAGAATTAGTGCACAACACTAATATTGTAGAGACCACATTATAGTTCTTCTCAATATAAATCATCATGTCATTTATGACATTCCTTCCGTTTATTGAATCTCTATGGATTGAAAATGTTCGAGAACTCGGCTCATCTTCATTAAAATGGTTTGCAACTAAATAACCATTATCCAGAATCGGATGATTATGCAAGAATCTACCAATTTTACTATTTTCATTTCACTATAGAGCATCTTGTTCCAGGGTGACTTCAATTCCTACCTTTAAATCGACAATTCCTTTTAGATGCTATTCTTACCCATTTTCATGTTTTTTTTATCAACTATTTCCACCATAACTTCATCATTACCAGAGATAATTTTGACCTCATCATATTTAACTATAATTTATTATTATAATAATTTATAATAATAATAACAATATTATTATTATTAGTATTATTATTATCATTACCCCACTATTGTTGGGGGTTGTAATGGTATGAGGGTGTGAGGGTCAAGTCATGGGGTCATGTCCCTGGGCGTACATGATTACTTTGATTTCATTCCACGCATTGAGTTCCACAATGAAAAATTTAAGTCACTTTTATTATTATTATTATTATTATTATTGTATACTCAAATTTTTTTACCCTAAAATATTTTTTTAGTTTTATTTACTTGTTTAATGCTTTTTGACAAAGGAAAATTTCTCTATTATATTGGGGAAAAATTCTCCTCAAATATTCTATCAGACTTCCTAGGACATATCTTTATGAAATGATTTAATTTTCCTTAATTAAAACAATATATAAGTAACTTCTATTCAAATACTACTTTATCCATCTTTAATCTAATTATTATAAGTGATAATAATTCCCCACTCACATATTTCTCTTTGTTTCTGGCATAATTATTTTCTTTTTTTATGTATGGATTCATATGTAATCTCCTTCAACAAAAGAATTGACGTTGTATTCAATATTTCTTGCATATTATAACAAAATGGATTTATATATTGGACATCAATAGATAAATGTTAATGTTTTTTATTCATTAAGTATCCATAATTTTAGTCTTTATAATGGTGGAATATTTGTTAACATATATTTCCCAATTTCTAAATCATTAATTTTATCACATATATTATTAATTAAGACATTAAATATGAAGATATGGTTGAAGAAACCATAATTTTTTTGGGTCTCATATTCAAATCAATGATCCTATTATAAAATAGTTATATCTTTTATTCAATTATAATTATATATTATTCATTATATATTTGATATTTTATACCAAATTTATTTCATTTTTGTGAAAATAATTACATTAAAAAACTATTTGGTAAATATTTTCAGAAGGTATTTTTTCCTTTGCATTAAAATTTTGAAACCTTCAATTGGACTTATATATTAACAATTTCGTTACATCAATTATGTGAAACCCATGTACTACTATTGAGTAAATGCAACATCCAATATATTATAGATGAGATATCATAAAATTATTAAATATTTTTTTGTTCCATCAATCAAATAATGGAACCAATTTTTTATTGATAGAGTTTTATATATTTGAAATTCTATATTGATATATTCTTTAGCTGGAAAATTGTGAATCTGATACCACTTATTGAAATAAAATACATAATTAAACTATAAGAGGGGAGGTGAATAAGGGTGTAAATATTTCCAAATCATTAGAAGGATCATGTTCTTGAATTAGAACTAACTCTCCAAACCTATAAAACTTTTACACATACATTATTTATATATGAAAAGAAAAATAGCGATGTTATGGTTTTACTTGGTTCTCCTGTAAGGGATAATCCATAGAATGTATACTAAATTTTTTCAATATTCCAGGGGATATAACTACATATTATAGATAATTAAAATGTTTAGTAATAATGCACTTTCAATCCTAGAGTCACTCCCTCTTTTAAAATACCAACTCATAGATTACAAGGTGAGTAAAAAAATAATATGAAACTCAAATATTTCTAAAAAATCTTTTCAGATTATTAACAAAAAACATGGGTTTTTTTATTATCACATTTTTTCCCATCAACTCAAAATATTCAATGATATTCATTTTTTCAATAGTTCTCTGGGAAATTTAGAGATGTGTAATTCGCTCTTTGAAAATTATCTATCATTTATTCCCCAATATTATATATATTATTGTGTAAACAATATGAATTTGCCTCCATAATGTTTCCCCTTGTAAATAATTAATTTGTTCTATAAACTAGTAATTAATCAACCATTATTTTTTCCAAGGATATGATATATCCCATGAAATCTGAGATGGATTTGGATTCTAATATATTTCCCATACAACATAATTCATTGAATATATTCTTTTATCATAGATTTTGGATCATTAAAAACATACATATTTTATAGTGTTTATCTTTCAATAGAGTTACATTTAGTCAATATACCAATGTAGAAATAATATAGTATCTCTTATTCATATCCCTGAAATATAATGTCCTGATATTTTATAAATTCCATCAATAAATGGACTTGTTGTGATGTGGTCATCCAATTGTAGGTCACTTTCATATTTCTCAAATATAAATGTGTAAAATAAATAATAGTGAAATCACTCCTCCTCATCACAACCTTCTTGATCATGGCATGATCCAGGAAAAAATTATTTCCAACACTTATCTAACTACTCATAATATTCTCATTACAGTGAAACCTATATCTTCACAATGTAATATATTCCATTTCATTTTGGTAATTACTTTCTCCAGGAATCTAAAGTAGTTTCTCTTATATAAAATTAATTTATTCTTCCATTAAATCATTTATAAAAAGTTCTCCTTCCCCACAACACAAACCTCTTCAAACACTATATTTCTCTAATGATTCTAAGACTACTTTGTGACACATCAGCATACTATACTCTTTTTGTCCTTGAATTGATATAACACAACCATCAGAAACCTATGTAAATATTACATACAGGCATAAATACCACTATTTCTCCATCATTTTCCTCATATCGACAAAATTATTTTTAAAGAATCTTCATGAACATCCAAGTATTCTATAAGTATCTCCATGTCACATGCTATTAAAATTATTTACCTCAATATTTCTACAAATCCAAACGCCATGGTTCATTTATTTTAATATTTGATCCAAAAAAAATCATGCAATAAAAAAATTGGTTCCAAAAAAATACTCATCATTCCCTCATATGATTTCCCACTATATAGGCATAGAAGTATAGGGTGATGTTTCCCTTATTTTGAAGTAAATTTGAAATCAACCAAGTGTCTCAAATAAAGTGTTCTCTTATAAATAAGATGATGAGGTGTGTGGTAAAATGTGATAGGGTTTTGAATTAAATTAAATGTTGGTCATGTTTTTCCCCTATGCACCATTCTATATACAATCCCATTGATTCCTAATGAATGGTACTCAAAATAACTTCGAAAACAATTATTGTTGACACTAAACCACCATAACAACTTACATTTTGTGTATCCCATTTGTTCTTATAACCCAAGGCACTTGATAAAAAATCATTAATGTTGGAACTTATCACACTCATGATTTCAAAGTATCCAAACTTTTGTAAGTTCCATCAGGTCTTATATAATTTCTATATAGAAATCCTCAAGGTACTCCATCAAGTTATAGAAGAGGAATTATGATTCTTTATAATCCATCCCTTCTGAAAACCAATAAAAATCATCATTATTCCCCTCTTGGTTGAGGGATGTGAGGCCCAATATTTTTTTATTCATCTACGATTTATTTTTAATGCTCACCCCATCTCAAAATCTCCAAGGATACATGATTAATGAAGGACTTAAAATATAATGATACTCCATGAATCAATTTAATAAATTATGAACATTCAATTTCCATGATTTTTATTTGTTTTTAACCCCTATAAATATTAGGGGTTTGTGCCTCCCAAACCCAATCCACTGAACTAGGGGAATTTTCATATATGGATGGACCTCCTATAATGGAATATGGACACCAATAACACCAATCACTATACACCAACCATTTAGGTAGTCTATATTTGTGTGAATATGTGTGGTTCCTCCAATATCCTCTATTCAATAACCCCCATTCAGATTCCACATGGTGGTTATTATAGACGAATCAATCAAAGTTACACATTATATATAATTATACCATGTGTCTATATGAGGTTGAATAGGAAATAAGGGGAAAACCTAGGGGGATTTTGAGGATTATCATTTGGATTATATTGCTATAACATTTAGAGATAGAGATGATATCATAAATGAAACTGATTAACTACATTGCTTCTATGATGACATTGATGTGTTTGAATTATTTATCACCACCACATTGAATGTTTATATAGTTTCCCCCTTTTTATCCAAGTGAATGACTTATACACTGAAAAAATAAGGGAATAATTTCCTATAGAAAAGCGCATGTAGTAGGGAAATCCCAAAATTGGTGTTTATATGTGAATTTAAATGTTGAAAATAGGCCCTGTGGATCCTCCTATCATAAAACACCCATCTTCCTTACAAAACCTTGACATTGGTAAATATTTTTTCACCTGAATTTACATTTTTTATATCTAATAAGAAACCTATATAGATAAAAAATCATTAAATTCATAGAATACCATTACAAAAATCAATAACTCAATACTAAGCTACTAACATGGAATTGAACTAACCACGGAAACACTAAATTTGATATAGTATCACCTACTATGGACATTATTCACTATACGAATAATTTTTGATTAGTTTGTACCAAAGGGGATTTCTCATCAACCAATGGTAGGATATAACTATCCCAATATTACACCCACTAACATATAAATATGATTTTTCATCCCTAGAATATTATATCTACATGTCACATGTAATATATCCATCTATGATTTAGGTGCATGAATAAATTTCATATATTGAGATGAATGACACCCTTATTGTAGCTCAAGATTCTATTTATACTCAATTTCCACTAGTATAGACTTTTATGAAGCCCTATATAGAATGGGTTTATCACAACCCCCCATCATAGATTGTATGAAATCCAAGTTATGTACCATTCAATGGTACATGTGATGTAGATAAAAAATTTATTAATTATACCTCCTAATGTGACCCATTTTTTGGGAACCTTGAGAAATAAGACGTTTATAAAGTTTTCTACCTTTTTTAACCATTATAGGTACCCTCATTTATCTAGTATAACAATATTCTAGTAGAATCCATCGAAATATATAAGGGTATTTTTAAGAAGTTCCTACATCAGTTCAACCCCACTTTATGAAGGATAATATTTCATGACCTATCCAATTTAAAATCGTAGGTGAAAATTGTTTTGATAATTTCATCACCCAATGGAAAGTACTAATGTACTCCTTCAATTATTAACTCCCATATTTGAAATTGTTAAATATGTTCCTAGAAAACATTTGGCATATATTATCCCCAACACCGATCTCTGTAAAATAACATGTTTGATCTTTAGAGTTTTTAGAGACCGGAAGATGTCTAGAGGTGGTATTATGATGAACCTAACAAAAATCACATCCAAAAAATCCCCCTCCAATGAAGAAATTAGGAAAAATAAATAAAACATCTTCTTTCTAGAGTTTAACATCTCAATGGATCCATTTCTAGGAGGCTCCATAGATCAATTTTTAGTAAGCACATAACCACTGTGAGATTGATTCACATGATTCTCACTTGGGATAGAAGGTGATATCCTTTGAATATAGGAAGAACATAGTATATTCATTCAGGAATGAGTAGATTCACAACTACTTCACATATTCTAAAGAATTTTTTATCAAATATCATGAAATTTAGATTCCACAAGATGATTATAATGTTGATTACGGTATCATATGAGTGATTAGAAATCAAACCTTATACCAAAACTAGTCAATTGTATTTCATGCCCCCTATATTGGGGGAATTTTTTTCCACATCAAAAATTATATTATCCATTTTATAAGTGGTGGATGTTTAGCTCTTTCAACATTATTAGACTATTGGTGAATGATGATATGTGTAGGGATAAGTAGTGTCCATAAAATCAACTGGAGGTCCCTTATCGACACATTTTATCTAGGGATAATCATCCTCCAAGGGGATATTGTAAATGGGATTCCATCCATTAAATCAACATATTAATGGGTTTAGGGAGATCATCTAAAATCTTTACAAGAGTAAGAAACCCTATATATTCTTTATCTATCTTTAATAGATGCAGCATGGAATGAAATGAATACCATAATACCCATGTAATGGAATTAAACCACACTCCATCTCATATTATTTATGTTTTATGTTTGATGGGATATATAAAGTGACAAAGGGGGTATCACATCCACTAGTGGTACACCAAAAAATGGATCCATGATTATATTCTATGGATCCTCAATCACAAAAAGGTTTTTAACAAATTATTTTTAATAAAAAAAGTGATTCAAGATTGAAGAATTTGTTTTCATCTACGTATGTGTAGAGTGTATAATAGTATGAAGAATGAAATCCCCTCTTGTTACCACTCTTCTTTTAGTGATGAGTTTTTTTTTCAATAAACATATCAGTGGTAATTTCATGGAACACATATGTTACTCCTCCTTGGTATATTATTCATTGAACTCTTCAATTAATATGAATGTCCATAAATAAATCATCTTATAAATTATTTCTGATATAATTTTTTCATAAGGAATAATGGATTTACATAGATCAAAACTCATAAACACTTATCATAATATATGATCTAGGTGAATATAAGTGTCTCATGACACTATGATATAGATGTATCATAGCCTCTTATATTCATTACATGAATATCATATCATACAACTTGGGTATAATATAAAATATGATATAACCTTATTTTAGTGCATATCCAATAATCTCCCGCTAGCAGTAAAATCACTAAAATAATTTATGAAAAACTACACATGTCATTTTGAATCCTGTACAATGCTATTTTGGATATAGTTTATCATCTTTCCTTTCAATTTAGAACAAACAATTTTTCTATAATGTAAAACATATCCAAATTTGTATCTATGTAACCATATGGGTCATAGTATGATTTATAACAAAAATAAAATCATTATTTCAAATATGTAAGAATAAAGAAACCACTAACAAATAATCAATTCAACTCAAGATTCTAGGCGGTTTGATGTGATCTCCATAAAAAACTATCATATATCCATATAAAAACATCCACTAAAAGATGTATTGTATACGTGGGGCTAAGTTTATCAGACACCAAACATAATATGCATACATAGAAACCCACCCAAATCTTTATAATGGAAATATTGGGATGTTTTTGAATCAGTACCACATATTGTGTATTTATGAAGATCTTAGATGGAACAACGTTAAGTAACAATGTAGAAATCACTAGAGCATAACCATGTAATGAAATATGAATCACACAATAACTCATCACTAATCAAACCACGTCTACAAAGGTATGAGTATTTATATTACACACACAATTCCACTATGGTCTTCTAGGTGGAATTATTTAGGGAATATTTCAACAATATCAATGAAACCTCATCATTTTTTGGTCATGTATTGTAACACTCCATGATTTTTCTAGATATTTTTCCAATAAAAAAATTTATTGTTTTCAATACCCTATTTCACACACATTCCTAAACCAGAAAAGGAAATATTAGATTAATATTATTAAGAAAATTTTGAAATAATAAAACCAATAGTAAATTATAAAACTTAAATCAATTTGAAATGCATACAAAATAGAATTACGAACAAATAAAATTTTAAAATTGAATTTTTTAATAAAAGACAATTTTCCTTATATATTGTATTTTCCTTTGAAAAATTTAATTTTAAATTTAATAATTTTAACTTTATAAAATAAATTTCATTTTTCAACGAATCATGTAAATATTATATTATGATATTTTCTTATATTTTTCTAAACTAATATATGTTTTGGTGAATGGTAATTTTTTTACTAATAATGTAACGTTTATAAAATAATAATGAATTATTACTTTAAAACATATAAAAAGGTTTATTTTAATAGAAATATATTTATGATATAAAATAAATCTTGTAAAAATTTTGTGTTGAATTTATAAAACATGTGTTAAATGATTTAGAATCTAAATTAATATTTTACTCTAAAAATTGTTTTTATTCTCATATATAAAAAATCAATTTTAATAACATGTAGTAATTTAATATAACAAAATGGATTTCATATTTTCTATGGAAATGATCATATTATGTAATAATGTGAATTTAATTTGTTGGCATGAAATTATGATTACTGATATTAATGTTAATAACGATAATAATAGTGAAGCAGTTATTTTCCATGAATTGCTTTATTAACATTATGTAATACTTATCTAGTAAAATGAATTAATATATTCCAAAATATTACATTAAAATAATTTTTATTTATATATATAAATATATTAACCCACATTCACATGGTAATAAATAAAACATAAGATTAAGAACACTTAATGGTGAAAACAACATTTCTTCTAAAAACGAATTTTTCTATATGTTAAACATTTTAATTAAAAAGATAAATTTCCATTGTATAGAATATAAATTAGATTATAGGGGGAACAGGTTTAGGTTAATAGAACCCATATTTAGTAATATTTTTTACATTATTCTTTTCAGAAAACAAAAAATAATTATTTAAGAACTAGTTATCAATGTTAAAACCAAAATTGTAATGTGTAAAAATATAATAATAAATGACTCAAAACATGTTAAAAAATATTAAAAAATATTTTTTGAGGTTTTTTTTAACCATTATCTGCCAAAAATACATTATTTGAAATATTTTTAGCATTTGACCCCTGATTAGTGACATACAACTATATAAATGAAATGTGCACTTTCAAAATTACACTTCGATTATCCAATAACATGGGAACACATACAACAATTAATGAAACACCTATTAATTAAAATTTACTCATAAAACTAGTATAATTTAATACTCATACAATCCCATCCAATATTCATAAATCGATGGACTCAATTAGATAGAATATGGTCTCCATTTCAAAGAGAAATCACAAGTTCTGAATTTGACTATTTATGACTCCTTAGTCAAAAAATCTTTATATCTCTCTTAAAAAAATTATATCCACCCTAATATAATCATATAATTATTATTAATATAATTAAATTTTATTCTATTAGTGGTTAAACTATATTTCAATCTTTTTATATCCACTAATAAAACCAAAACCAAATCTATCATGTTGAATAATGTCTCTATGAAGTGATGTGGTTTATCTTTCATCATTTACTTTAATGGATTTAAAAATGATGGTTTAGATGAGTGAATATTTTTACCATGTAATATTTATTATTCTAAAATTATAATTTATCAAATACAATCAACCAACCCATTAGATGAAAAATGGAAATAGTAATCATTAATATGTGCAGACTATAGAATCCATGATTGGAGATTTCTATTTTTTATCCCCACGCTTAATATATGGTTCAAAGAAACAATTTGATAAAGTTATATGATTTTCTTAAAAAATACGAATTTTATTTCAATAATATATTATACATTATATAAGTGATGTTAACTATAAAAATTAATAATAAACATAATATCCTAAAACATGGATATCAAGGAACCATTATTAATTTGATCCCAATTTGTAAAAAAAACTACGTAAATTTATTTGTTTTTTGTTTTTGGAAGAGTGAAATACATAATAATATAAAATTATAGAAATTATAAACCTATATTATGAACCTCTTTATCACAGTCAATATACGAAAAAGTTTTATAGAAATCGACTACCCACCTCAAGTAACGGTCATAAGAGAAAACTATTTAGTAATTAAATAACATATGATAATAAATATACCTTATAAAATTATGTATATAGATATGGATAATGTTATTAATAATGTTAATAATTGACAAATATTGATTATCAGCGATTTTAGAAACACATGAAAAATAAATTAGGACCTAAGGAAAGCATTATTTGTCTATATTTTTAACTCCACATGAAATAGTTTATATTGTGAACTATAATTTGTATTATTTATTGTATTGAATAAATTATTTAAATAAATTATATTTAATATATTTCATTTCATAATTTTTTTACTTTCTATTTCATACTGACCCTCTCGTGATCATTTGATTCTTACATCTTCATTACCCTAAGGTGGTTTGCCTCTTAATTTTGGTTTATTGAGATGTGAAATGTATTCAACACTTATACTATATTTTTTATGTATATATTTTCAATTAATTTATTTTATTATACTTTCTCAATAAATCCATGGAATTTAAAACTCCATCACATGTTCTACCTTTAATTTTTATGAGTTCAAAAGATAATGATGATTTAAGGGTTTTTGTAATCTCAAAGCCCTTTCATTGAGTTGTTATGATTCATCTTGAAATTATTACTGTTATTATTGGTTTCTTCTGCCTTAATTCTTTATATTTTATTTTATCCTTCTATCGATGAAAAAATGTCACTTTTAATTTAAATCTTCCTCCTTGATAAATTTTTTTCTGATAAAAGTTTCACATTGTTAAGAATAATTTTCATCATTACCAAATAAGATCTCTATCTTACATATCCTTGTTTTATTATAAGACCTTTGAATTTATGAAATATATTTCCCTTGAAATTATTTTATTTCCCCTATATCTGGTATTATATGTAACATTAAGTTTATACAAACCAAGATATACATCTAAAATATTATTATTGGACAGTTATCTCCATGCTATGGGATTGAATAGTATGAATAGTATGAAATAAATTATGTAAAATATATTGTGTAAATATTTATAAACTTAATTAATAGGTAAAAAATGAATAAAATTGATAATAAATATTATTTGTTAATACAAGTGATGTTTCTATTCATAAAAATTGTTTTTTAATGTGAGAAATGTATTTTTAAAGTTATTAATTAAATTAATTACTATTGGTTAATGATTTTAATAAAATTTATATACTACATATTCAATAAAAATTTGTGACATTCATTTAATATTTTTCATGGAATATGATACGAATAATCCAAATTTCATGCTTAAAAATAGTTTTTTTCTAAAAATATGTATTTATTGAGTTTTGCGAACATATTTTCAAATTAATATTATACTCTTATAGGAAATGAATTTGATAAAATGGTTTATATATTTAGTATCAGTAGGTTATAAATATCTAAATATGCCCCTACATTGATTTTTCATTATTTATAGTAATTACAGAAAACTTTATCAACTCAGTAAATAGTAACTTGGGTTTATCTAGGTTGAAACTAAGGTAAAAGGCTATAATTATTCATAGTAATAATTATTTGATGGACTTAATTTCCCTATTATCAAATTTGGATTTAATTTTCTTAAATTTACACTTTTCCATGAAAATGAAAAATATATTATTTAAATCAAATAAAGTTAAAAATTTCACTCTCTTAGTTTTAAATATATGTTATGTGTACACACAAGGACAAAAGGTTACTATGAATGAATAAAAACATATATTTTATAAATAAAACATTTATTTAAATTAAGGTATTTTATTTATTGAATTTACCAATTAAATAATTACCTTAAATATTTACACAATCCCAAACAATATTTATCCAATTAATGGAAAAATAAAATAAATGATATTAAAAATATTAAAAGTAATTTATTTTATAGAATTTATGTATACCATAAGATTTATAAATGAATATGATTTTTTTCTTTTTAAGGATTATATTGTAATTAAATTTTTTTATTTATAACTTTTATGTAAAGACCTAGAATTCCCATGGAATTTTTTTTAATACATGGGAATTTTATGAGTACACAAACATTTACGGTGCTTGATTCCGAGGACTGGTGTTCCATGAATCAATTTATGATGTTTTTTTTGGATACATTCAGTAAACATATGAGCGGGTTTTTATAACTTTTAAACAGGTGCTCGGAATTGAAATCTGAGAGCTCCATTGAGCTCACAGTGCCAGTATTCGCTTAAGAATACTTTCACCTTGATGGCAGTTTGTCGAGAATAAAAGTTAGTTTTTTGTTTTCATAAAAAAATAATAAAATAAAGTGAGCTGCACTTTATTTTATTTGAGCCTCCATATATGTATTTAGAGTTGTGTCCCACTGGTAGATAAAACCTTCTCATGGAAGTTAGAGGTGGTTCCGCCACACCTAAACCTCCCATGAGAGGTTATGGCGGTTGGGTCCACCCAAACATAACCTCCTGCGAAAGGTAACGATGTCGGGACCACCTGAACAAAACCTCCCTCGAGAGGTAATGACGTGGGGACCACCCAAACATAACCTCCTGTGAGAGGATACATTGTGGGGACCACATGGGGATTAATCCCCTATTGATGGATGAGAGTTTAAATATCTCAACTCTCCTTCGTTAATGAGGGAGAGCCTGTTCACCTCCCCTAGTTAATCCTTTGTGCCAACTCTCGTGGTTTAATTAAGGGTATCCATGTAATTAATTATCCATTTTTGAGTTTGTTCCATCATCTAAAATAATAGGCAACCTACTATTATTGGCAAGGTTCATTTGGTGGAAACCCAGGGAATTTTTGAAGGAGGGTTATTGGGAGAAGAGGGAAAAGATCCCAACGAAGAATGAAGAACACTCCACCGATGAAGAACGCTAGTGAAGACACTTCTTTGACTTCTTCCTCGGACACCTACTGACATGGAACCACTTCCACAACCATCGTGCGAATTCATTAGTGGAAGTGTATGGTGGACGCGGTGAATGACAACTCCATCTTCTTCCGGTGACTTCCCCATCGACGATTGATGATCAAAAGTTGGGGGGATTAAATTCAGTTGAGTGACTTGTACTTTCCTTTTTTTTGGATAATGAAGGTTTTTGAGCTTCGTTCTTATAAACCATTCACTATCACCATAAACACAGAGGATACAGGCGAACCTAACATGGCCACACATCCTCCATCGATTTTCCTTCTTGTAGAGTTCTTCGGCATGGCGACGTAACACAAATGAGGCGACGAAGCCGGCGATGACCAATGTTGCGCTACTGGGGCCTCTACGAATCGCGCCGCCCTCGAGGTGCTCCGATGCTCCCGGCTGAACACTGTCAGCCCGTGCGGGCCTGCGCCGACCGGAGCTGCACCGAACTGCCCTACCTGGCCACCACCCGGCCACCGGACCGCCTGCCCGCAGCCAACCCACACCCCACAAGGCCTACCCGGCGCCTTGCCCGGCACCCTGCCGGCCTGCACACGGCCTAACTGCGACCCGCACGCCCGGCCTGGTGCCCTGCGGCCTACCCGCGCCCCACGCGCCCTGCCCGGTGCCCTTATGGCCTACCCATGCCATGCCCACAGCCTACCAACCCCAGGTCTGCCCTGCCCGCGGCCTGCTCGCGCCTCGCGCGCCCTGCCCGCAGTCTGCCAGGTGCCCCACCAGCCTGCCTGGCGCCCTCCAAGGCGACCTATCGGCCTTCCTAGTGCCCTGCCCGGCCATGCCGGCCTCTGGGACTGAGCTGTTTGAACCGATCCCCTCGCGGCGCTGGACTAACCGAACCGGTCGCACCCTCTAGGCTGAGCTACACCCCTTGCGGCGACCTCCGAGCCGAACTGCCCATAGGGCTAACTGGGCCGGGCCAAACCCAATGGTCTGGCCCGACCAACGGGCCGGTTTGGACCCATCAGGTTAGCACAGGTTGACCCAAACTGGGTCAGCCCTGTCTAAGTCGGGTCAGGTCGTTCCGACTGAGTCAGACCGGACCCGTGCCCACTACCGACCCTTTTCATTTTTTGGCCATATCTTTGGCACCAGATGACCAATTGAAGAACTGTCAGCAGCGCTGGTTTTTTTGGAGCACGACGGTCCCTTTGAGTATAACCCATTGGAGTTCGGGGTAATGTTGAGATACATTCAGGTTGGATCGTACACGAATCCAACTAGGCCACCAGGACTAAAAATAATATAACTCATAGACGATGCATTCAATTGATGTGTCGTCTATTGCATTTAGACCCCTATGAAGAGGAGGATCATTGAGATATTTCTACGTGGGACTTCATGACAGTTGGAGTATCTAACTATAGATCTTGGAGCAGACCCTCCCGGAAATGAGCGAGCGGAGTACGAAGACCTAGTATGTGGCTGAGACCTAACAACTGCTTTACCGATTCGACTCACATTTATTCGACTAGCCTAGTGGGGAGAACCTATTAGTTGCTGGCAGACCCATGGTTGAGGAGATCCTGGTAGTTGGCGACAGACCTGAGGTACTCGACAGGAGGAGTACCTCTGTAGGCTATGAGGGGGAGCTCCTAGTAGTTGGCGGTAGACCCACAGTGGGGAGCACCGCTGTATGAGCGTGGAAGACCCACAATACTCGACAGGAGGAGAAACTCAGAATTTCTAGGTCAGCGGGAAGCACCTTGGTGTTGTGGTAGGCCCAATGTACTCTATAGAGGAGGAGTTCTCCAACAGTGATGGTTTTGAAAATAAAAATCATGGTTGAGCTGAGTTAGTAAATTTTCCGATTACCTCATGATTGAGATGGATTACTTGATAACTTAGGTATATATAAGGAAATATACATAAGTGTGGTTATCTTTTGATTTATTACCATGTGGATTATCCTTCTTGGATTTCGTGAGACCTTGAGGGTCTTGGGGTCCCTACTAAGTATCTTTATACTTACCCCTTCACAGGCTATGCCCGCACCTTGTTGTGTTGGATACAAACGACAGACAACACTAACCGAGGCTGGGTTTATGAGGACTGGACGGTTCCCGGAGGTAGACCTCAAGATGAGTTGGTACCCGGAGGAGACTAATAGACGTGGAATGCTAAGGAGGCTATATGTACCTACCCTTCAGGTAGGATCTGTGGTGGATGATCCATGAGATTCTATTCACCTTTCGGCTATTTTTCCTTTTCAGTTGTACTTGTTTTCAGTTTTCCTCGTACATTACAGTTGGTCTTGTATCTCCGGCCTCTTTTACTTTTCAGCATACCTTTTGTATACAGTTTTACATAGTGTTTTGCTTCCAGCTTGTACTCTGTTGTGTACGTTTTCGAGTTTTAATGGAAATAACCTCCCAATTTATGAATTTATGCCTTTGGTGCTAGTTTCCAGCCCCTGGCCTATGGAAGGCTGGCTTGGGGTTCGTCATGGCATGGGCCCCGGGGACGGGTGAAGAAAAATTGGTATTAGAGGAGTCGGTTCTATCACAGAACATATGACTCTTATCTTTTTTGCAAAGTAATAGTGTTAAGTGTACTGAGAGTGGTATTTAGTTCAGGGAGTCCAGTGTTGGTGCGGCGGCAAACTTATCCATACACCAGTACCCGGACTTCTGATTTTCCGACTCAGTGCACGAAAACACTGATTCCTCATGTGTTTTCAAAAGTTTTATTTAATTCATCTCAACTAGGTTAGCTCACCAGGTATTAATCTTTGACAATGTCACATCTGTTTCATTTTGGGTGCCTCCCCGTGGACGTCCAACTAGTGTCCTGAGACTAGTACGTGCAGATAGCCCACCGAGTGACAAGGCCCAGATGCAAGGCCCTTTTCTAGCAGAGGCACTAGCGGTACCACCCCACGTTGGGCCACTGATGCTACCAACCCCAACAGCATATGATGCATGCCGCTTGACTGTGTTTCAAGAGTTCTAGTTCCAGAGGCCACCTAGGTTCGTGGGAGAGACGGACCCGTAGGCAGCTGAGGATTGGCGGGAGACAGTGGTGAGAGTCTACAAACTGGTAGGGACACCATCTGACTTCATGGTGATCCTTGTCGCGAGTCTCCTTCAAAAAGGACCAGGAAGATGGTGGAGTTTGATGCTTCAGGTCCATGACGAGATGACGCTACTCTGGGCAGACTTTGAGAGCCTGTTTCAGGCGGACATTGTCCTAGCCACAATCCGTGCAGTGCATATACAGGAGCTACATCATATGTTGTAGAGAATCATGACTGTAGATCAGTACATAACGAGGTTCATAGACCTCTCGCACTACACCACTGATATGGTAGGTGACACATTCTTTAGGGCCCGTACCATCAAGCAGGGAATCAGATGAGAGATCTGGGCTTTGATGATCTCCCTCAGCATCCCAACGTAGGCATGGGAGTTTGAGCGAGCCATCTTAGTGGAGAGTTTCCTTACTGAGAAGTCTCCAGCAGCGAGACCCAACACTAGTCAACATGGAGTGGAGTCTTCTGCAGCTAGCAGTAGACAGATGACGTAGAGGTCAAATAAGACCAGACCCACAGGTGGACGACCGCATGACTCAGGATCAGTTGTGAGAGGCACCTGGGGCAGAGAAACATGTGCTAGGAGTGGGCAAAGTTACTCATGCAGTGGGCATGGTCACATGGATCATGACTATCTGACCCACCATTCGGATAATCAACAGACAGTCGAAGGACCACCCATACAGAAGCAGAGATTCGATCGAGGTGGTATGCAGGGAGCAGGAAAACATGGAAGAGGAGCTGTTCGAGTAGCTGGCAGTGGGAGATGTTTCGAGGTGTTACCTACACCACAATGAGGAGGTCCACCCTGACCGTAGGGAGCAGGTGGACATTTGAGAACTCAACTTTAGGCAGCTAAAGCATACAACCATGGCGCTTTGGAGATGATTCGAGGTATTATCTATGTCTACTCCACCATAGCTGCGGTACTTACAGACACAGGTGCCAGTCACAATTTCATTAACACTACCCTCGTTCAGAGCTCGTAGATTCTGATGGAGATGTTGGCTCTATACTTACGACTAGAGACTCCTATGGCTGCAGACTCAATGATTACACACTGGTGATGGAAATGTGAGCTTACTCTCGGAGGCGAGAGCTTTGGATGGGATCTCATCATATCGGCATCGAGGCCTTACAACGTCATCTTGGGTATGGAAAGGTTATCTATAGTCCATGCTCAGATTGATTGTATTAGTCACAAAGTGCGGTGTATCCACACAGATGGGACCAGGTTTACCTTCAGCGGTGAGAAGGGAGACTTTGAGCGCATGCCGGACTTACTTGGTGAAGGGTGAAGCCGATCACTCATCAGATGGATTGCCTTACCCTTGGAGTAGTTGATGTGGAGAGTTCAACATATCCTGTAGTGGTGGAAAAGTATGCGGATTGTTTCCCTGAAGATGTCCCAGCTCTACCTCCTCACATAGAGGTGGACTTCTACATTGACCTATGCCCCAGGATGGCACCAATATCTTCACCAGCGTATCGGATGGCTCCTGTAGAACTTCACGAGCTGCATGTATAGCTAGAGGACTTGCAAGGGAAGGGATTCATCTGACCCAGTGTTTCTCCCTAGGCAGCCCAGATACTATTCGCCAAGAAGGTGGATGGAATATTGAGGCTTTGTGTTGACTACCCTCACCTGAACCAGGTGACAGTGAAAAAAAAGTACCCACTCCTGAAGATTTACGACCTCTTGGATCAACTGAAGGGAGCACAATGGTTCTTGAAGATAGACCTCAGATCAGGCTATCACCAGCACAGAGTTCGAGATGAGGATGTGTAGAAGATGACCTTTGGGTTTCGGTACAACCATTATGAGTTATTGGTTATTCCATTTGGTGTAACAAATGCTCCAGTAGTGTTCATGGGACTCATGAATAGGATCTTCATGCCATACATCGATCGCTTTGTCGTATTCTTCATCGACAACATTCTGATTTACTCAACTACTGAGGAGGGGCATGCCTACCATTTTCGAGTAGTACTGGGCACACTCAGAGAGAACCATCTTTATGGTAAGCTCTCAAAGTGACAGTTCTGGATTTGAGAGGTTCAATTTTTGGGTCATGTCATCTCGGAGGCTGGATTTGTCGTGGATCCAGTGAATATTGAGGCGGTACTTTCTTGGGAGCCACCCAAGTGTGTGACCGAGGTACATAGTTTCCTAGGTTTTGCTGATTACTACTAGAGGTTCATCCCAGACTTCTCCAGAGTTTTAGCACCACTATCAACCTTGACAAAGAAGGGGAAACCCTTTCTGTGGTCGAAGAGATGCCAGCAGAGCCTTCAAGAGCTGAGACAGAGGCTGACTAGTGCCCCAATCTTGAGGCTTCCAGAGGAAGGTGTAGGGTACGTAGTCTACTATGATGCATCAGGTACCGGAGTCGGGTGTGTCCTGATGTAGAAGCGAGCAGTGATCACTTATGGTTATCATCAGCTGAGACAGCAAGAGGGGAACTATGCTACCCATGACCTGGAGTTAGCATAAGTGTTCTTTACCTTGATGATGTGGAGACGCTATCTGATGGGTGATCATTTTACCATGTACTCTGATCACAATATTCTCATGTATATCTTCTCTCAGAAGGACATGAACCTGAGACAACGACGTTGGCTGGAGTTCGTGTAGGACTATTACATCAAGATAGTATATAATCCTAGGAATGGAAACGTTGTTGCAGATGCACTCAGTAAGAAAACTGGTATACAGCTAACAGGAGAGGCGATAGAGCAGCTGGATTCTTTATAGATATCCTTTGTGGATAGAGATGGAGCAGCCTTCCTTTAGTCTCTTACAGTCACTGCCCCACTTCTTCATAGAGTCTGATAGGCCCAACATGGGGATGATGACTGTGAGACACGATGTGCTCAGATATCCACAGGGCATGCACCTGATGGATTTTCTGAAGGTGGGAAGCATGTCACCCTCTTCAGAGGACGTACTATTATGCCAGTGACACTCCAAGAGGAAGTATTGAGGGAGTTCCACACATTCCCTCTAGTGGTACATCCAGGAGTTTTGAAGATGTACCAGGACCATCGACGACAGCATTGGTGGCCAGGTATGAAGAAGGCAGTAGCGTAGTTTGTCTCTCGATCCCTCACTTTACAACAAGTGAAGTTTGAGAACTAGGTACCAGTAGCATAAGTTCAACCTTTATAGGTCCTAAAGTGGATGTGGGATGGGATATCCATGGACATCATGAGGTGTCTGCCACGTACATCTAGGGGTCACGACTCGATTTGAGTGATCGTCGACTAACTCACCAAGTCGACCCACTTCCTAGGGATTAGAGAATAGGGTTCAGTAGAGAGATTGTAACACCTCTATGTGCAAGAGATTGTGTGGCTACATGGAGTAACTTATTCTATTATCACCTATCGTGATTCATGGTTTACTTCCCGGCTATGGAAGGGGTTGTAGGAGGCTTTCGGGATGCAGCTTCGTCTGAGTACCTCCTTTCATCCTCAGACGGATGGTCAGACTGACCAGACCATTCTGAATCTCGAAGACATGCTCTGTGCATGTGTCCTTTACTTTGGTCACAGTTGGGAGGATCAATTTCCATTGGTGGAGTTTGCGTACAACAACAGCTGTCACTCCACCATCGAGATGGCCCCTTTTGAGGCGTTGTATGGGTGACCTTGCAGATCACCCATGTGCTGGACAGTCCCAGGGGAGTCAGTACCGGTGGGGCCAGAGATAGTATGGGCTATGATAGATAAGTTTCAGATCATCTAGGAAAGGATAAAGACTGCACAAAGTAGGTAGAAGTTGTATGCTCACAGGAGACGGCGACCTCTGGAGTTCGAGTATCGGGACCACATCTTTCTACGGGTCTCACCTCGAAGAGGTCTACAGAGATTTGGCCGAGGTGGAAAGTTATCTCCGAGATTCATAAGACCTTTTTAGGTCCTCAGTAGATCTAGCGAGGTGGTTTACCGCTTATAACTTCCACCACATTTTCACTTGGTGTATGAAGTCTTCCATGTAACCTAGCTGAAGAGATATGTGCATGACCATTCTCACATCATCGACCATGGAGTGATGGACATCGTTGACAGGGAGACTTTCATAGAGGTTCCATTGGAGATTGAGAATAGAAAGAAGTGGGACCTACGTGGATGGTCGATACCTCTGGTGTGTGTTCGTTGGGATTATGAGAACCACCAGGAGAGAACATGTGAGTGGGAGGCTCAGATGCGTGCTTAGTACCCCATTTTGTTCATGTAGTTTGAGTTTTAGCTTATGGGGATGTAAAGCCCTGAGCTGGGGAGAATTTAAAGACACATAATTTCTGTGGAATTTTTTTAATTCATGGGAATTTTACGAGTCCGCGAAAATTTACGGCGCTTAATTCTGAGGCCCGGTGTTCCCGGAATCAATTTATAAATTTTTGTTTGGGTACGTTCAGTAAACGTACGAGCGAGTTATTATAACTTTTGAAACGGATCTCAGAATTGAAATCTGAGGGCACCGTTGAACTCGCAATGCTAGTATTCTTTTAGAAAGACTTTCACCTCGATGGTAGTTGGTCAAATATAAAAGTTAGTTTTTGAGTTTTCATAAAAAAATAATAAAATAAAGTGAGCTGCACTTTATTTTATTTGAGCCACCATGTAAGTATTTGGAGGTGGGTCCCACGTGTAGTTAAAACCTTCTCATGGATGTTGGATGTGGTACCACCACACCTTAACCTCCCATGAGAGGTTATGGTGGTGAGGACCACTAGATTATAACCTCTTATGCAAGGTTACGATGTGGGGACCACCCGAACATAACCTCCTGTGAGAGGTTACGACGTGGGGACCACCCGAACATAACCTCCATTGAGAGATTACATCACGAGGACCACACAGGGATTAACCCCTATTGATGGAGGATAGTTAAAATATCTCAACTCCCCCTCCTTAATGAGGGAGAGCCTCTTCACCTCCCCAAATTAATCTTTGTGCCTACTATCGTGGATTAATTAAGGGGAGCCATGTAATTAATTCTCCATTTTTGAATTTTTTCCATAATCTAAAATAATATACAACCTATTATTATTGGCATGATTCATTTAGTGGAAACCATGGTAATATTAGAAGGAGGATTATTGGGAGAAGAGGGAAAATCTCCCAACGAAGAATAAAGAATGCTCCACCGATGGAGAACGCCGGTGAAAAACCTTCTTCGACTTCTTCCTCGGACACCTACCATCGTGAAAACACTTCCACAACAATCGTGCAAATTTTGGAATGGAACTGGGTGGTGGACGCAGTGAATGAAAACTTCGTCTTCTTCCCTCAAATTCACCATCGACGATTGACCATCAAAAGGTAGGGGGATTAAATATAATTGAGTGCTTTATTCTATCCATTTTTTTGGATAATGAAGTTTGTTGAGCTTCGTTCTTATGAATTGTTCACTATCACCATAAACGCAGAGGATATGGGCCAACCTAACATGGCCCAACATAATCCACTGATTTTCCTTCTTGTGGTGTTCTTCAACATGGAGACGTAACAATGATGAGGCGATGAAGGCGACAATGACAAAGGCTGTACTACCCGCGACCACCACGAATCGCGCCGCCCTCACGGCGCTCCGGTGCTCCCGATCGAACCCCACCGGCCCGAGTTGCACCAGACCAGCCTGGCCGGCCACCGGCTCGCCTGCCCGCGGTCTACCCACGCCCCGTGCGCCCTACCCAGTTCCTTGCACGGTGCCCTACTGGCCTGTCGGCAGCCGACATAGCCTGCCCGCGGCCTACCCGTGCCCCGCGCGCCTTGCTCGGCACCGTGCTGGCCTGCCCGCGCATCTCGCGCCCTCCCCTGTGCCCTTCCGGCCTGCCCTCGCCCCGCATGGCCTGCCCGCGGCCTACCCGCACCCCGCATGCCCTGCCCACGACCTACCCCCGCCCCGCGCACCCTGCCCGGTGCCCTACCAGCCTGCTCGTGCCCTACACGGTGCCTTGCCAGACTGCCCCCACCCCGCCCAGCCTGCACGTGGTCTACCCACACCCCGCGCACCTTCCTTGCAGCTTACCCATGCCCGACGTGCCCTGCTGACGTCCTACTCGGCGCCCCACCGGCCTGCCCTGGCCACCACCCGGCCTGCCCAGCCACCTTCCGGCCTACCCAGCGCCCTTTCGGGCGACCTTCTAGACTCCCCGACGCCCTGCCCGGCTGCCACCCGGCCTCCCTGTCCGTGCCCTGGTTCCCGGTCGAACCGGCCGAGCCACACTGGCCTCCTAAGATGTGCCCCCCAAACTGCGCCCCTCACGGCACTAGTCGAACCAAATTGGCTGCTCTCTATGGGCCGAACCAAACCACTCACGACGAAATCTGGGACAAACTGCCCACGCGGCCAACTGGGCGGGGCCGAGCGGGCCAGGAAAAACCCATCGGGCCGGCCCACCCAACAGGCCAGGCTGGACCCCTCGGGTCAGCACAGGTCGACCCGAACTGGTTCAGCCCAGACAAAGTCGGGTTCGGTCGGTCCGACCGGGTCAGACCAGACCCGAGCCCACTACAGACCCTTTACATTATTTAGCCATATCATTGGTACCAGATGACCATTTAACAAACTATCAGTAGCACTGGTTTTCCTGGAGCACGACGGTCCCTTTATGTTTACCCCACTAGAATTCATTGTAATGTTGAGATTTGGTCTGGTTGGAATGTGCATGAATCCAACCGAGCCCCTGGGACTAAAAAGCTTATAATTCACAGACCGTGCATCCTATTGAGGCACCGTATATTACATTGAGACCCCTATGAAGAGGCGGACATTTGAGATGCTTATATGTTGGACTTTGTGAAATTTGGAGTATTGACATGTTGCTCATGGAGCAAACCCTCCAGGAGACGAGCGAGCGGTGTAAGGAGACCTAGTAGCTAGCTGAGACCTGACGACTGCTAGACCGATTCAACTATAAGTGATTCAAATAGCCTAATTGGGAGCGCCTGGTAGTTGGACATAGACCCACGGTGGAGGAGCACCTGGTAGTTGGTGGTAGACATGTGGTACTCGATATGAGAAGTACCTCTGAAGGCTATTAGGGGGAGCGCCTAGAAGTTGTCAACTGACCCACCATGGGGATCGCCTCTATGAGAGCGCAGTAGACCCACGATACTCGACAGGAGGAGTACCTCATATGTACAAGGTTAACGGGAAGCGCCTTGGTGTCGTGGCAGGCCCACTGTACTCGACAGTGGAGGAGTTCTCCAGTAGCCGTTGTTTCGATATTAAAAATCCTGGTTGAGCTGAGTCAGTAACTTTTGTGTTTACCTCATGATTGAGATGAATTACATGATAACATAGGTATATGTATGGAAAAATACCTAAGTGGGGATATATTTTGATTTATTACATTGTGGTTTAACCTTGTTGGATTTTGTGAGACCTTGAGGGTCCCGGGGTCCCTATTAAGTATCGTTGTACTCACCCCAGCACGGGCTACGCCCGCACCTCATTTTGTTGGATGTAGACGACAGACAGTGCTGACCAAGGCTGGGTGTATGAGGACTAGACAGTACCCGGAGGTGGACCTCACAAAGAGTCGGTACCCGGTGGAGACTAAAAAACGTGGAGTGCTGAGGAGGCTATCTATACCTACCCTTCAGGTAGGATCCATGGTGGATGATTCAATAACTTCTCTTCACCTTTCTTCTATTTTGTCCTTTTAATTTGTACTTGATCTCATTTTTCCTTATACATTACAGTTGGGATTTTATTTCAGGCCCCTTTTACTTTTCATCACTCCTTTTGTATATAGTTTTACATAGTGTTTTCCTTCCATCCTGTACTCTGTTGTGGGGGTTTTCGAGTTTTAATGGGAATGCCTTCCCAGTTTAGGGATTTATATCTTTGGTGCTAGTCTCCAGCCCCTGGCCTATAGAATTCAGGCTTGGGCTTAGTCACGAAACGGGCCCCGAGGGACGGTTCGAGACATTTTATGTCAAATTTAGTGAATAATATCAAAATGAACACTAATATAGATGTTTTTTCAAAGGAGAGGTAATCACATAAACTAATCACAATTTTTTTTAATTATTATATAACTCCTATAGATACATAGAATTTATCGAAAATTAATAGATTTAGTATCATAAATATACTAACATTTTACTATGATTAGGGATTCACTGTTATCCACCCTCTTTCCTTTAAAATGGGATACAACTGTCTAGCTCGTTCATACAAACACTTTCCTATCTACACGTAATTATACGACTCCTTTTCCATCACAATATTACATGGATTGTTATTAGGATGGGTTTAATTTTTATATATGATTTAATAATAATTTTGGAATCATAATATCACTTCTACCTTCTTACATTCTAAACTCTTCAAAAATGATAATATTACTCATGAGTACAAGTGGACTACCACCTCAACAATGAACTGTGATTTGTTTTTTATTTAATTATTACATGGATGCTAATAAGAATAAATTTAATGAATATATATGATATAAAAATGCTACTAAAAATTAGAATTATTATTATACATTAGTTAATTTTATCAGTTGAAAAATGAAAACTATTCTAATGTGTATGTACAACCTACAATCTCTATGAATGGTTTAATTAATTTCTTATCTCCAATTTTTATTAATTGTTATAAATATGTATATAATTAATATATATTATTTTTGTAAAAAAATTAATATGTTGGAAATAATGGATCCATGATCAAAGTATAAAGACCAAGGCTAGTGAATCGAAACATTATTCGAAAAAACAAACTAGTTATCACCCATAATAATTTTTTAAATAACAAATTATTAATAAAAATGTGATAAGATGTCATAAATAAATAATTAATGGTTTTATAATTTTTAATTTGGTTATTTAGTACTTGTATAATTAATCTATATTTATCAAATAATAGGTTTAGACATAAATGAGGGTAGGCGAGACTCGATGTAAGAAATTTATATTTGAATCCTAATTTAATTGGGACTTTTTGTACTTGAATATACATTTTGGGAACTGTATTATACATATCAAATGAATACCATTTATTTTATTTTCCTATTTTATTTATTGATAAATTATTTTTTCCATTCACTTTCATCAAATTGATTATTTAATAGATCAATTGTCTATTTAAGGAGAACCAACTTAATTTTTCTCCTCAGTCTAAAATACTTTTTATTCTATATCCATATTTTCTAAAAATGGTTTGATGACTTATTTTAAGAGTATCCAATGATTTCTAAATACATTTTTACCCTTTCTCTACTTTTTACAAAAAAGTTACAAATAATGATATCTTTATTTTCTGAATGTAGTACTTTTTTACAATAATATTAATGGAATATTGAATCTTTACTTACACGGTATGAATGTATTTTAACACCATCATTGTAGGTGAAGATCCATTTATAATTCTACAATAATATTTTTCAAGAAAACATTCTATAATATTTTTGATATTTATATTTTTTGAAAAGTGATTTTTAAAAAAATGTGTTTTCCCTCATGAATGTTTTTAATGATATTTTTAAAGTGTTTATATTAATCGTTGAAAAAACATTTGTTGTTTCTTTTATATATTGGGGATGTCATCCCATAATACACTCTATTTTATATCTATGTATGGTATATTTAAATGATGATGAGGTCTTTATGAAACCCATTTTATTGCGTTATGATATGATTTGATGAAACATGAACCTCTTTTCTTCTCATGGGTTATGATATGATTATATGATGGATGTTTTATGATATTGTGGAAAAATAGTTAGGTTTTTAATTATATGATGGGTGGGACCTATATATCACACAAATTCATTGGGTAAAGTATTATATATCATGAGGGAATTATAGGAAACAAGTCAAAGCTCATGATCTATTACGGGAAACAAGTCCATGTGCTTGATCCACTAGGGGAAAAATGTTTTTATTCTGAATCGTATGGTCATGGTAGTTAACAAAGATCTATAAAATGGTTTCTATAAAAATTATGGGGTCACAAAAATTTATGACATGAAATTATGGTTTGTTATTGAGTTATGATGATTTATCATTATTATGATTTGTGTTTTTTAAATGATAATGTTTTATTACATAACTCATGTTTATGATCTATGACATACTGGGTATGAACATCATAAGTTATGTTCATGATCATATGCCATTATTGTTATCTAATGTTTTTATATGATCTTCGATTGATATCTAGAAATCTTACCCTTTCTGAGAATCTGATCTCTCCCGTTATTACGTTTCCTTTCCCTAGGTTGTGAAGAAAATTTTATGTAGGTCATGCCTATGAAGAGTAATATGTGAAAGATATTTATAAGAGATATTGTGGATATTTCCTAAAATTATGAGGATTTACATCTTGTATCCAAAAAATATAAACCATTATGGTTATGGAATGTATTGAAATGTTATAAATTGAATATTCATCTTAAATGATATAATATTTATCTATGAAAATTATGGGTCACTATAGTTGGTATTAGAGTGTGGTTTAGTAAATCATTGGAGATTGTGGTTAAAAAACTCTTATATAAACCCTAGGTATAGGTCTATGTATAGGATTAAATCTTAAGGTTTTAGTAATAATCATGAATGACATAGGTGAAAACTAATGTTTCATAGAATAAGGTTTCACTATTTAAACAATTAATAAACAATATTTTAATAATTATTTGGTTTTACACAATGATTATTGTTTATCATACTATGATTTATTGTTTTTTCCATTGATGGAACTGAAAGGTATTGTCTTAATGTATAATTTTTATATAAATTGATTGATTTTAGACATGATCAACCAAATTTAATGGGAGATTTAAGAGATAATTTTATCACCATGATCACACAACATTTCCAGCCAATGAATTATGCATATTATCCAAATTATCAATCGAGGGAACAATATACTATTTAATATTTCATGAAGTTGCATCCATATTATTTTTTTAGATCCAATGATCCACTAGTGGTTGAGGGGTGGATCTACACCATTGAGATAATATTTTTTGTTCTTCAATTCTCAAAACATGAAAATTTTTTCTTAGCAGATTATCATCTAGAAGAAGAATAAGAGAAATCGATGAACCTTATAACTAATACAAGTAAGGATGAAGAAATATGATCTATAGAATTGGATTATTTTAAGGGTGTATTCATCAGTAATAAATTTCCTTTTATTCTATATGAAAATATAGAGAATAAATTCCTTGAGTTTGTGAAAAAAGGATGATGAATCCATTGTTACCTTATAATTAATACTTTACAAGACATGTTTGGTATGACAGTAGTTTAATTATAATCATTGAAAGGAAGATTGACCGATTATATAGTGTCTTCAAACCATGTCTTTAAAAGGAATTAGTTTTATGATACTTCAACATCAATTATTAAATCATTCTATTAACAGTGAATGTTGAAATGAAGTTTAGATATTCCCACCATTCCCATGGTTTTGATAAGAAAAGAAAGATTCAATCCCATTCAAAACTCAATTAAATCACACGTTGGAACGAAATTTCATCCATTTATATTCCATAAATGTTGGAAAAAACAATCAAGGGAAATACTTGAATGAAATAGGGAGGTTATTTAAATATGGAAATGTGGGTCATAACATCCATGAATGTAGAATGGTGATGAATATTATGGATAATGAAATGCGAGAAAAGACGATTCCAAATAATATAGAACCAATTATTCAATGATTAAAATGAACGGTAAATAGAAATTATTCTAACTAGTGCATGAATTTGATGGGTTTTTATAATCATTATTAACAACTTCTTGTGACCAATGAAATGTAAAATATAATGTGATCACAATTGTAGATTTGGGTCATAAGAATGATGTGGAGAAATATACACCTATCATATATTATATAGAAACTAATATCTTATTTGATTTGGGATCTACCCACTATTTTATATCTAAAGAAACATCTAGGGGTATAATTTTATCACTTCAATTGTTTGATATTGTTATAGCTATGAAAACTATTACTTGTATGATGGTAGTATATCATGTCTATAGTTTCTTTTTGATTGATGTCTGAGAAAAAATGATTTCTTAAAATCTTGTAATTTCATATTGAGTTAAATTTTATGTGAACCTAGGCAGGGATTAACTTTTTTTATATTGAGAATATAATAATTTTTTTGGAAGGGAAGTCACATTTCATATTTTAAATTAAACGGTGGTCATTTGTTGATGAGAGAATGAATATAAACTTTAATTGGAAATTGTTTCCATTTTACAAGTCTTAATTACTATCTACGAAGGTTATCTATCTTAGAAACTTAGAAGAGAGAATCAAAATTAATGATACAATTATTTTATTTGAGTTTTTTGATGTCTTTCAATAAGAATTACTGAGTATACCTCAGAATATTTATGTTGAGAGTTTTTAGTGGAACTTATACCTACTGATATTCGTATATCAAATAATCCTTATAGAATTCACATAATTGGGTTTTAGATGTAAATGATGAAACTGCATGAGAATCTTTATATGGTATTCATATAACCCATTTCATGACCATCAGCCGAACCTATTGTTCTTTTCCACTCACCATGTTGACTAAAAATGGGTTATGTTTATATGTATATTGGAAAGTGAGAAGAGATTCAAAAATCTAAAATTATTGTTTTCTAGTGAACCTATTATTTAACTACCCTACATTGGTGAATGTTTTATTATAATGAGTGATGTATAGAGGAAGTGAATGGGATGTGTTCTAATGATTTTTTTTGGTGATAATGTATGCCTAACACCAATGGAAGTATCATTAGTAAAATTACCCAACTCATGACTTGGAGTTATGCATTGTAATTTTTGTATTTAATATATGGGTTCGTTATCCTTATAGAGAATGGGTTTTTATATATACATATAAAAAAAGTAAAGTATTTATTCACTCAGAAAGAGCTTAATATCCACCATAGAATATGGTTAGAGCTAAATAGATATTATGACTACCCAATATGATACCACCCATGGAAGACAAAAAAGTTGGTAGATTCTTGGAGTTGAAAGGACCAGTATTGTAACACCCCGAGATTTTATGAAAAATATTATTTTAATTTCATTAATGTCTTATGCTGTATTCTACACCAAGATTACCTTGCGCTATACGCAACACCGTATTAGCTTGCAGTATACGCAACCCTATTCTTGGACCGTGTTACACACAATTTTGATAATAGTTATTCTACGCAACATTGAATATATATATATATATTAAATGTATAAATGAAATATGGTTGGATTCTGTTATACGAAACAACGAAGGATTCTTTCACAACACGCAACCCTGACTTGGCTTGCATTACACACAATCACGACCTTCCTCGATAGCGTTTGTTGTACGCAATACCGGGTTTTAATAAACAATGTTATATTATTATAATATTGTCATGAACTAGCCGTTATGAATAGTATTAACTAAATTTTGAATTTTATAACATTATTATTCATCTTACACATTTCTAGAACATGGTATAAGAACAAAATAAATTTTGAAGGTAAAATAAGTATTTTTCAAAAAATGCAGTTTTACCGCCTTTTGATGGCGCAACCACTTGAAATATAGTTTTTGACATGTTTATATGTTCAATTTGACAAAATAATATTCTTCTTTTGAATCAGGATATAAAAATTTACATTAGATAAAGTTTTGATATTTTTTCGATAACTTTCATATTTTAATGAATAGTAAAAACACGATATATTTTAATTAAAAACAACTTTTTTCATCGTAATATCTTATGTGGTTAAATTATAATATTGAATGGTTTTAAAGTATAAATAGAATATATTTTTACCATTTAATATAATGTATGTCATTAGCATTGATTTTACCTTGAATTCGTAGGTTAAATCAATTCAATCTTTTGCAATGTTTTAAAGAAAAACCCGTTTTCTTTCGACAACGGGATTAATTTTAATTTAATTTCTGCATCTTTTGTGTATTGAATTTCGAAAAATGGATTCCATATTTGGAATCAGTGGTTCCAAATTATGTTAATAAGCTACTTTTTATTTTTGGGAATTATGAATAGTAACTACGGTAAATTTTATTTACCATAGTTAAAGGTAAATCGGGTAATTAAGGGTAAATATAATATTTTAAAATTAAGCTAACAAATGTCAAAATCCTATTGTATGACTACAAGTCGACCCATATCACCTAAGGGTCAGATTAGAATCATTTAATGGACATTTTTCCATGAAAATAACTTAATTATTATTAAAACCAAAGAAAGTGACAACATGTCACTCTCTTAAATTTTATAAGTATATTAATTTTAATTTAGTGATAAACTTCATGAAACTTCGAACATGAATAGTCTCCAAAAAGCTAATGAAATTATATACATCATATAAATTTATTTATAATTTTTAGGGATTAAATAATTAGCATTAATTATGACACAATAGTGATGCAGAAATTGTTTATCTAGTGAAAAATCAAGAATATTGTTTTTATTAAACTAATAGTGACCATAAAATGCACAAATACCTAACCAAAACTTATTTTCCATGTACATGTAAACCATAAGCATCCAATGGTCGAATATTCGACCATTTTGAGCCTTATAGAAGCGATTGTGACACTTATATTATTTTATTTTAAATGATGCCAAAGTTGTCACCTTCATAATTTAATAAATATAGAAATTTAAATATTGTGATTTTAAGATGATAAATTCGAGTAAAAGTATTATTTTGAAAGGTAATATATTTATCTTCATCATAGAAGTTTATTTTAAATTTTTATAAAACAAATAAGTATATTAAATAATTATACAAAAATGATGTAGTAATTATTTTATTAAGAGATAAACCAAATAAATGGTTTTAAAAATAATAAATTAAATATTATATGAACTATTTAATGTGATACAGTAATTTTATAGATACATATGACCTTTTATTAATATATTAAAGCTTTTAGTTCGAACATATCTTCTGTATATATTTTATTTAAATTCAAATAAATGAATAGTGTCAAAATTGACACTATTGTTATTTTACAAAAATAACATATTATAAAATTGTTTAAAAATCACAAAAATACTTAAAAATTATAAATTTATATTTATATGGTCTATAATGTTATAAAGTAAACAATTATGGAAAATTCACAACAAATAAGTAATTATTTGTTATAATTTAAAATTTAGAATTTTATTACCACAAATAAACTTAAATAGATTAAATAAGGATAAATCAAAATGATATGGTTTAAAATAAGATCAAAACATGTCTAAATTTAATTGGTTGATGAGATTACAACCCTATCTCATCTAATCTTTGAATATGAGTCATTTTTGGAGGTTTTTAAGTGGGGTTAGATTTATTATAAATTAATATTTTTAAGAATTCCTAAGGTGCCCCTCTCCTCCCTTATAAAAGGGTACCTCCTCCCCCTTCTCCTCACACCAATTTGAGCACTCAAGCTCGGCCAACCTCTGCCAAAATCCCTTCTCCACTTTCCTAGAATAATACTAGAGGTTCTGGTCTTCCTCAAAGACCAATTTTAGTGCCCTAAGAGGAGGTCTCAAAGAGGCGCTTCAAAGAAGAAGTAATTACCGTTACCAATTCTTTCATCTTTATTTCATCTTCCACTTCTTCTTCTTAGGTTGTTTCATTATGAAGTAATAACATCAGTATCACTCATATACTGATATGTTATTATAAGTATGAAACAACCCTATTTCACCATCTATCCATCCTACGGAAAAAAGGAAATCACCGCGCGTGCGTACGTACGGAATACCGTCTCCACGCCGTGGTGTAATCTATTTTCTGCCACCACATTAATTGGATGGGTATAATGGTTTAATGAGTAACTATATATGATTATTATAAAGTGATATTGATACTGAAATAGTATACATACACTTCAACACAATTCCATGACCATGGGAACGATATCATCGCTCGTGCGTACGTACGGACTACCGTCTCCACGACGCGATGAGATTCATTCTCAATGATTAACCATTCATGAATGATTATAAAGTATATATAATAAGTTCTAATGAAATATATGACATAATAATGATACTGGAATTATTTATATTTATATGTATGTCATCTACTTAATTCCATTCAATTCAATAAGGAAACGAAAACAGCGTTCATGCGTACGTACGGACTACCGTCTCCATGAACGGTGTATTTCATTCCATTTACTGATTTATTATATATGTATATTCTTAATATATATATATATAAATCATGTTTTATATTCTGTAATTAATTAATCATGATCTAAGTAATCATATGAAAAATTACAAGTTAAAAACACGAACGACAAATGAGACGATTTTACCCAAAACGCTTCTTTAACATAAATTTACAAAAGAACGGGTAATATAAAGTCATAAGTGGACCATATATGATATAATAACAATAAATATGATTCTGGAATAAGTCAATAACATGATTTAAATCATTATACAGGAGGTTCGGACACTTACAAAGCAAATCGGACCTAAGGTAAGGGAAATATCACAATCTCATTTTTATCCGAGATTGTTTATACTTTGGTATTTACTGGGGCGTATTTTATCATCCATGTCCATGTTTCCTCAATATTTAATATTATTTCCATCCACCTACAATTTTTTAAATCCAATTTTACCCTTCGGTGAGTTTTTAGTAAAGGATATGAAAGGAATCTTTTGTCGTTTTTCGTACGAGGTACTTTTTGACTTTTCCGACAAAAGTACGAGAAGAATGTTTTTTTTAACTTATACGGCATGAATGGATTTCTAAAACATTATTTCCAAGAAGCTTCCTTTACAAGTATTCAAGTTTATTTTTAATCAACATCTTTTAGTTTAAAATTGTATGACATGTTAAGAAAGGAAAAGTGTTTTTGAAGAAAAAAGGATATTTTCCTCAAGAATTCATTTCAAGTGTTTTATCAAAATTATTTTCCATCTAAGATAATATAGGGTTCTGTTTTTATCCCTATTATTACATTGATTTGATTATGTTATGTTGGAATTATTTTTATGAATTCCTTTATCTTATATGAATTGTTTTATGATGTCATGTTGTTTAAGAATCCCATTTTTATTACATGGGTTATGAAATGATGTATGGTTTATGATTTTGTGGCACACATAAGAATGGTATCATTATGAGATGGGTGGGACCTATATCTCCCTCCAATTCATTGGGTAAAGATTTTATATCTCATGAGATAGACAGGGCTGGAACGGTAGGTTATACCGGTTCAGTGAAACAGGACTGAAACGAGGGTTACTCGATTCAGAAAGGGACTTTGTCCACTAAGATAGTCTTGGAAATGAGTCTTGACTAACAAGAAATGATTCTCTATGATTATGTGTGAATTCCACAAAGGTTCATGTTTTAAGTTATGATTATTGTGATTTCATTTCACTACTATGATTTATCCCATGCTATGAAATTATGCTCTCTTTTGCAGGTTAAGATTTCCAAAAGATATGTTCTTATGAATATGATGTGATTGATTTTTCTTTTGTATACCCTTACTGAGCATTTGAGCTCACCCTTTTATGTTTTCTTTTCCCCAGGATATAAACAAAGGTTTTAGGTAAAAAAAAAGGGGAAGATCTTTATGGGAGATATTGAAGATCTTTCACCACAATTAGAAGATTACGTTCCGAGTTTCCAAAGACACTAAACTATTACGATCCTTGTGTGTGTATTTTTGTTATGTACTAAGTATTCCGCAAAAGTAATGTAATGTCCATGTATGTCAGGCTCCGGGTCTCTACAGTTGGTATCAGAGGAAAGGTTTAGTCAACCTTTGGAAACTAGGATGCGAGAACTTTAGTGAGATCCCTAGAGATATTTCTAAGGTATGTCTAGGGATGTCCCTAAGGATAAGTATACGTATAGGATACAGTCTTAGAACTATGGTAACGATATTAGATTAAACCAAAGATGTTAGATATTTATGTTACTCCCCCTTCATTATGATTTTTGCCTCTCACACTATTCTTTTTGGGTTTTAGAAAATGGCTGGAAACAAGGTGATTCACGATAATGGAAGATATGATGGACAATGGACTGATATTCTTCATGAGCAACCAAATGAAATGGGATTTGGAAGTCCAAACATCATCATTATGCCGAATCAGTAATCTCATAATATGATCAATAATGTAAAATTTGGTAAGTTTCCTGACTCGGCTAATAAGAGAAAGATGGAGTTTCATGATGATCATAGAGGAAAGAAAGTTCAATGTCCCCTATGTAAATCATGTGGGAAGAGGCATCAAGGGGAATGTTTCAAGGGAACTGGAAGATGCTTTGGGTGTGGAAAAGAAGGACACAAAGCAAGTAAATGCAAAGGAAAAGGTTCAGTTAACAACATGGATGAGGATAATGGTATTGCTACGACATCAACAATGGTTAAATGTTTTAAATGTGGAATGTACGGGCATTATGCAAACCAATGCCCTAAGGGAAAGTCTCATGAAGAGAATTAGTATGGTCGTATGGGTAGTATTTATGTTGATGATGATGATGAGACTACAAATGATATGTGAGATGAAATAATTGTTGAAGCTCGGTCAATGGTTAATGAATGTAGTGGAATGATTACATGTTTTATAAGTGTAATGTTGTATAAGTAATCTCATGGTACTATGGGATAAATAGACATCTAAGGATTGTTACATTGTTGTCTTTCCTTATGTTTTGAAAGTATGTGATGAATGGTACAAGTATTTTTGGAAAGTAGATGATATGTGCTTAATGAAGGGATAAGACGATAATGATATGTTTGATTGTATGCATGAGCTCATGATTGATATAAGGACTAAGTGATATCATGGTTTGAGTATATAGAATTTTGAGGATTTTGGTATGTGGGAAGTGTTAACTTTTAACTGCATTCATGTTTTCACTAAGGTTCAATGGGTATTCAAAAGAATACATGATTAAGGACTTTGAATGTTTGGAATGTGACCAACAAAACATATCTTATGATATATGGGGATCAACGATGGTATTAAATCTCTGGTAATCGTTTTCACTATGTTATGAGAGTGGACTGCAGTATTATGGATAAGCCTAAAGATTGGAATGGATTATGTTGGACATAAGTTAGTATTGTTTAAGGATAGAAGATTTTCGATATTATTGATGGGATGTTATAGTAATATAGCTTTAGAAAAAGGACAACCTGCAGGACGGGCGACAGCCCATCGCTTCGGACAAGGCTGTGGGAATCGAACCCACAACCGAAGTGCGACTGGCCTTTATCGCCTACCACTGGCCTACAGGAAGTCCCTGTTTAGTAGAAACTAGTTTTATTATATTAAGCTATATGACATATGATGTATAAGTCCATTTTAGGAACCATATATGATTAACCTCACTATAGATCGACTTATGTATATAATCTTTTTTGCTAACCTTTTGTTTGAGACAGATGGAATGACCCGTCATTCTATCACATGATCTGCTAACACTTCACGAATAAAAAATTCAACTTCATTTATTTAAGAGATGAAGTGGAAATTGTTAAAGGCACGAACAACAGCGAGATTGTACCAAAATAAAGTAAGTATTTATTCTAATTTAAATTCTTTAACTTTAGGGAAACGATCTTGAAAACCAAAAATGTTGTCCTAGTGATCTTATATCTGATGAATCAGATGGTACCTTAGATCGTCACAAATTTATGGCTTTGTGATTACTGGCTTTTCCATAGCCATGTCCTCTACCACTCTCCATCAGAACATGATGGTTAGATTTCTCTTCCATATCCATATTTTCACCTATGTGGAAACCCAGTGATTAGTTTATTTGGGTAACCGTTACGTTTCATACTTTTGTTTTTAAAGATTGGTTTTGGTATTCCTTTTTACGATGTGGGTTTCGATTAAAGAAACTTTCGAATAGTAAACCATTTATAACCCCGACGAATTTCGAGGGCGAAATTCATTTTAAGGGGGTAGAATGTAACACCCCGAGATTTTATGAAAAATATTATTTTAATTTCATTAATGTCTTATGTTGTATTCTACACCAAGATTACCTTGCGCTATACGCAACACCGTATTAGCTTGTAGTATACGCAACCCTATTCTTGGACCGTGTTACACACAATTTTGATAATAGTTATTCTACGCAACATTGAGTATATATATATATATATATATATATTAAATGTATAAATGAAATATGGTTGGATTCTGTTATACGAAACAACGAAGGATTCTTTCACAACACGCAACCCTGACTTGGCTTGCATTACACGCAATCACGACCTTCCTCGATAGAGTGTGTTATACGCAATACCGGGTTTTAATAAACAATGTTATATTATTATAATATTGTCATGAACTAGCCGTTATGAATAGTATTAACTAAATTTTGAATTTTATAACATTATTATTCATCTTACACATTTCTAGAACATGGTATAAGAACAAAATAAATTTTTCAGGTAAAATAAGTATTTTTAAAAAAATGCAGTTTTACCGCCTTTTGATGGCGCAACCACTTGAAATATAGTTTTTGACATGTTTATATGTTCAATTTGACAAAATAATATTCTTCTTTTGAATCAAGATATAAAAATTTACATTAGATAAAGTTTTGATATTTTTCCGATAACTTTCATATTTTAATGAATAGTAAAAACACGCTATATTTTAATTAAAAACAACTTTTTTCATCGTAATATCTTATGTGGTAAAATTATAATATTGAATGGTTTTAAAGTATAAATAGAATATATTTTTACCATTTAATATAATGTATGTCATTAGCATTGATTTTACCTTGAATTCGTAGGTTAAATCAATTCAATCTTTTGCAATGTTTTAAAGAAAAACTCGTTTTCTTTCGACAACGGGATTAATTTTAATTTAATTTCTGCATCTTTTGTGTATTGAATTTGGAAAAATGGATTCCATATTTGGAATCAGTGGGTCCAAATTATGTTAATAAGCTACTTTTTATTTTTGGGAATTATGAATAGTAACTACGGTAAATTTTATTTACCATAGTTAAAGGTAAATCGGGTAATTAAGGGTAAATATAATATTTTAAAATTACCCTAACAAATGTCAAAATCCTATTGGATGACTAAAAGTCGACCCATATCACCTAAGGGTCGTATTAGAATCATTTAATGGACATTTGTCCATGAAAATAACTTAATTATTATTAAAACCAAAGAAAGTGACAACATGTCACTCTCTTAAATTTTATAAGTATATTAATTTTAATTTAGTGATAAACTTCATGAAAATTCGAACATGAATAGTCTCCAAAAAGCTAATGAAATTATCTACATCATATAAATTTATTTATAATTTTTAGGGATTAAATAATTAGCATTAATTATGACACAATAGTGATGCAGAAATTGTTTATCTAGTGAAAAATCAAGAATATTGTTTTTATTAAACTAATAGTGACCATAAAATGCACAAATACCTAACCTAAACTTATTTTCCATGTACATGTAAACCATAAGCATCCAATGGTCCAATATTTGTCCATTTTGAGCCTTATAGAAGCGATTGTGACACTTATATTATTTTATTTTAAATGATGCCAAAGTTGTCACCTTCATAATTTAATAAATATAACAATTTAAATATTGTGATTTTAAGATGATAAATTCGAGTAAAAGAATTATTTTGAAAGGTAATAGATTTATCTTCATCATAGAATTTTATTTTAAATTTTTATAAAACAAATAAGTATATTAAATAATTATACAAAAATGATGTAGTAATTATTTTATTAAGAGATAAACCAAATAAATGGTTTTAAAAATAATAAAATAAATATTATATGAACTATTTAATGTGATACAGTAATTTTATAGATACATATGACCTTTTATTAATATATTAAAGCTTTTAGTTCGAACATATCTTCTGTATATATTTTATTTAAATTCAAATAAATGAATAGTGTCAAAATTGACACTATTGTTATTTTACAAAAATAACATATTATATAATTGTTTAAAAATCACAAAATTATTTAAAAATTATAAATTTATATTTATATGGTCTATAATGTTATAAAGTAAACAATTATGGAAAATTCACAACAAATAAGTAATTATTTGTTATAATTTAAAATTTAGAATTTTATTACCACAAATAAACTTAAATAGATTAAATAAGGATAAATCAAAATGATAAGGTTTAAAATAAGATCAAAAAATGTCTAAATTTGATTGGTTGATGAGATTACAACCCTATCTCATCTAAACTTCGAATATGAGTCATTTTTGGTGGTTTTTAAGTGGGGTTAGATTTATTATAAATTAATATTTTTAAGAATTCCTAAGGTGCCCCTCTCCTCCCTTATAAAAGGGTACCTCCTCCCCCTTCTCCTCACACCAATTTGAGCACTCAAGCTCGGCCAACCTCTGCCAAAATCCCTTCTCCACTTCCCTAGAATAATACTAGAGGTTCTGGTCTTCCTCAAAGACCAATTTTAGTGCCCTAAGAGAAGGTCTCAAAGAGGCGCTTCAAAGAAGAGGTAATTACCGTTACCAATTCTTTCATCTTTATTTCTTCTTCCACTTCTTCTTCTTAGGTTGTTTCATTATGAAGTAATAACATCAGTATCACTCATATACTGATATGTTATTATAAGTATGAAACAACCCTATTTCACCATCTATCCATCCTACGGAAAAAAGGAAATCACCGCGCGTGCGTACGTACGGAATACCGTCTCCACGCCGTGGTGTAATCTATTTTCCACCACCACATTAATTGGATGGGTATAATGGTTTAATGAGTAACTATATATGATTATTATAAAGTGATATTGATACTGAAATAGTATACATACACTTTAACACAATTCCACGACCATGGGAACGATATCATCGCTCGTGCGTACGTACGGACTACCGTCTCCACGACGCGATGAGATTCATTCTCAATGATTAACCATTCATGAATGATTATAAAGTATATATAATAAGTTCTAATGAAATATATGGCATAATAATGAAACTGGAATTATTTATATTTATATATATGTCATCTACTTAATTCCATTCAATTCAATAAGGAAACGAAAACAGCGTTCATGCGTACGTACGGACTACCGTCTCCATGAACGGTGTATTTCTTTCCATTTACTGATTTATTATATATGTATATTCTGAATATATATATATATATATATCATTTTTTATATTCTGTAATTAATTAATCATGATCTAAGTAATCATATGAAAAATTACAAGTTAAAAACACGAACGACAAATGAGACGATTTTACCCAAAACGCTTCTTTAACATAAATTTACAAAAGAACGGGTAATATAAATTCATAAGTGGACCATATATGATATAATAACAATAAATATGATTCCGGAATAAGTCAATAACATGATTTAAATCATTATACAGGAGGTTCAGACACTTACAAAGCAAGTCGGACCTAAGGTAAGGGAAATATCACAATCTCATTTTTATCCGAGATTGTTTATACTTTGGTATTTACTGGGGCGTATTTTATCATCCATGTCCATGTTTCCTCAATATTTAATATTATTTCCATCCACCTACAATTTTTTAAATCCAATTTTACCCTTTGGTGAGTTTTTAGTAAAGGATATGAAAGGAATCTTTTGTCGTTTTTCGTACGAGGTACTTTTTGACTTTTCCGACAAAAGTACGAGAAGAATGTTTTTTTAACTTATACGGCATGAATGGATTTCTAAAACATTATTTCCAAGAATATTTCTTTACAAGTATTCATGTTTATTTTTAATCAACTTCTTTTAGTTTAAAATTGTATGACATGTTAAGAAAGGAAAAGTGTTTTTGAAGAAGAAAGGATATTTTCCTCAAGAATTCATTTCAAGTGTTTTATCAAAATTATTTTCCATCTAAGATAATATAGGGTTCTGTTTTTATCCCTATTATTACATTGATTTGATTATGTTATGTTGGAATTATTTTTATGAATTCCTTTATCTTATATGAATTGTTTTATGATTTCATGTTGTTTAAGAATCCCATTTTTATTACATGGGTTATGAAATGATGTATGGTTTATGATTTTGTGGCACACATAAGAATGGTATCATTATGAGATGGGTGTGACCTATATCTCCCTCCAATGCATTGGTTAAAGATTTTATATCTCATGAGATAGACAGGGCTGGAACGGTAGGTTATACCGGTTCAGTGAAACAGGACTGAAACGAGGGTTACTCGATTCAGAAAGGGACTTTGTCCACTAAGATAGTCTTGGCAATGAGTCTTGACTAACAAGAAATGATTCTCTATGATTATGTGTGAATGCCACAAAGGTTCATGTTTTAAGTTATGATTATTGTGATTTCATTTCACTACTATGATTTATCCAATGCTATGAAATTATGCTCTCTTTTGCAGGTTAAGATTTCCAAAAGATATGTTCTTATGAATATGATGTGATTGATTTTTCTTTTGTATACCCTTACTGAGCATTTGAGCTCACCCTTTTATGTTTTCTTTTCCCCAGGATATAAAGAAAGGTTTTAGGTAAAAAAAAAGGGAAGATCTTTATGGGAGATATTGAAGATCTTTCACCACGATTAGAAGATTACATTCCGAGTTTCCAAAGACACTAAACTATTACGATCCTTGTGTGTGTATTTTTGTTATGTACTAAGTATTCGGCAAAAGTAATTTAATGTCCATGTACGCTAGGCTCTGGGTCTCTACAAGTATCCAAGATATTATGAGGATATAAAAATACACAACATTTTTGGATTTTCAAAGGATGAATATGGAAATATTTATGGAAGGGGATAAATCGTATCTTTATCAAATAAAATTTCATCCATATATCTTTTTATGGATTAAATAGGGACAATAGTAAGATGTGGAGATGAAGAAGAATGTATGAAATATTCTTGAGTTCAACCATTTTATGGAGGGAATGATAAAGTTTAATATCCAGGTATATATTATTCTAGTACTAGATTTGAAAAAAGGAGTTGTTGGATTAGGATCATAGTTAATCGTTTTATATTAATCTTGAGATTATAAAGATGTATAGAGATCTGAATTAGTGTTTCTAGAGGGATAAAATGAAGAGAGGTGTTGAAAAAATTATTTCTCAGTGGGTGGTTTATCCTAAATTTAAGGATGAGTTAAAAAATTAGAATGGGATATTATACCCATTACCTATACTAGAAGAGAAATAGGAAAAAATAACTATGTATTTTTTCATCAGACTCCCAAAAACATCTAAAGTTTAAAATTCTATATTGAATATCATTGATTTGATTATGAAGTTGGAACACTATATTTCTCTTAGTGAATACATATGGCTTGATAAGATTTATATAATCTACATTATGAATGTAGTATGATTTCATAGATTTCCCCTTTCTATCATATCATATGAGGATCCGAGGTTTACATCAAAATAATGGATATATTTTTATTAGTCTCTAGATCCTCTATTATGTTTCATTAAGGTGTGTCATTCTCAAACATAGAGTTATTCTGAGATGACCATTCAAACCCTATATGACATTATTAGATCTTATTATATGGATTTCAATGATGGTTGGGATTAATAACTTCCTCTAGTCTATTTTTCATACAATAATAAACATCACTCAAGAATTCAGATGGGTCCATATGAATACATATATGGAATGAATTGTAGAACTCCAAAGAACTGGGTTGATGTTGTAGAATGGAATATATTGGGAAATGAGGTAGTTTAGAAAATTTCAAATATAGTTAAAACTATTCAGCAACACATTAATGTAACTCATATTCTATAGAAGAGTTATAGTGAATACATCGACGTGATTTGGAATTTGAAGTCAATGAGAGGGATTTATAAATACTTTATCTGTGGAATTAGGTTATGAGATACCATAATAAAATAATGCTCAGACCATGAAAAATTTCCCCCTTTTATGTTTTTTATGTAATAGGTATGGTAGCATAGCGCATAACAGTTCCACCGAACCTATCTCTTGTTCATGACATGTTCCATGTATATCCAATGAGGAAGTAAAAACCTGGCCCATCAAATATAATGGACATAGAGTTCATAACCCAAGATCATGATCATTCTTATGAGGAACAACATGTATTCATATTGTATAATATATGTAAGGAGATATGGAATAAGTCTACTCATCCAACTAATGTTCTTAGGAGAAACCAGATCTTCAATGAAGCTACTTGGGAACCTGAAGATGTTATGAAAAATAGATATAAAACCATTTTGTATTAGAGTAATGAATTTGAAGTAATAAATTCATTTTAAGGGTGTTATAATGTAACATCCCATTTTTTTTAAAAAAATATTTCCCTTTAAATAATTTTATTTCCTCGATAGCTTGTGTTATACACAACACAGAGTTTAAAGGGACCGCGCTATACTATTAAAATATTATTATGTGATGGTTACCACCTATATAATATATTGGTGAGTATTAATAGTACTAAATAATTTATGGAAAATATATGGTCTACACATCTATGAAATGAATCCATTGGTTATTAAATTATTATAATTAAAAAGAATTTTTTTGAAAATAAAAGTGATGTTTTTCTGAAAGAATGTTTCTTAATGCAAACCATTTATTTTTATATTAATAAATTAAATTTATAACTATTAATAAATTATTATAATGAAATTTATATAATATATATTCAATAATTTTGTTAATATTCCTTTAATATTTTTATACGAATGGTATTTGAATAAACTGAGTTTATTGTCAAAAATTGTATTTTTTTTTAAAAAAATAGTCTTCATTTTATTTTGTGAAATAATTAAAAAATTAATCTCTTCAAATTGTTGTAATTGAATTTAATAAACATTGTTCTATTTTTATATTCATGATGTTCAAAATTGGTATATAGGGCAGTTTTATTTTTGGTCAATTTGAATAGTAATCGTGGAAAAATTTATCACCTCTGTAAAGGTTAAATTAGGTTACGATGTTAAAACCAAATTTATAAGGATATAAGTAATCATAAAATTTCTTAAAAGATGAATTTAATTCGTCCCTTATCACCTTATTATCTAATTTAATTTGTTTAATGGATACTTTTCAACAAAAATTATGAAAATATTATTTAGATCAAAGAACATTACAAAATGCCACTCTCTTAGTTTTAAATATATACTATGTGTCCACATATGTAAAAAAATTTGATATTAATGAATAAACATATCTATTTGGATAAATATAAGATTATTTTATTTATTTTAATATATTTTAAATTTATAGGTATTATATAATTTCCTTAAATTATTACAGAATAACGATATAATATTTATTCAATTAATAGGGAATTAAAAGAACAATATTATTATTATTAAAAGTGACATAATTTTACTGATATAATGTGTTTCATGAATTTTATAGATTAATAAGACATATTATACTTTTTATAAGAATTATATTTGTATTAAAACTCAATATAGATATCATTTTTTTCAAATTAAATGAGTAATGTCAAAATAGACATTAACAATATTTTTTCAAAATAATATATAGTTAAAATATTTTAAAATAATTAGATTCATTAAATATGATAAGTAGGATAATATAGAGTCTAAAATTTCATTAAATTTCCATTTATGAGAAAATATTTCCCTTATAAGTAAAATTATAAAACATTAAGGGTTGAATGGACGTTACTCAAGTTGTGGTTCATATTGGGTAACCGAGTGGTTAATAAAAATTATAATGTTTAAAATGAAATGAAAAACATACAAAATTATATTTTTATGGTACTAAAACCCTATCCAATATTATATTTGAATACCTTTCCTTTTTGGAATATTATCAAGATAATGAAATTATTTTGATTTCAAATTTTAAGAAATTCTGAATTTATCCCTAGCCTAAATTATAAAATGGTACCTACTCTCTCACATCTGTACACCACATTGATCATTATATGTCGACCATCCACTAAACAGAAACCTTATAAAATTTATTATTCAAATTCTATAGGTTTATTGGTTCAAAAAATCCAAACCTAGGATCCTAAAAAAGAGATCAAAATGATTTTTCAAAGAATATATAATCGACAAAACATGTCAATTTGTTTTTTACATGTTATTTAACAGTTATAAATCAATGGTATTTATGATATAATAATAAATTAGGTAACATAAATATAGTTACATTTTATTTTTATTATTAATTCACTATTTTCAACTCAGTTTCCCATCAAATGTAATATGAAAGTATTGCTCATGTGTATGTATGATTTAATGTCTCCACATAAAGATACAATTCATTTTCCATCACCATTTTTTATGATAATTTTTTTACTTTTATATAATAAATAATTATACATATTAAATCACATATACCTTCTTACCTTCCAAACTGTTGGAAAATTATAAGGTTACTCATTTGTATGTACGGACAACCACCTCCATAAAGTAATGTGATATTTTCTCTTCTATGTTATAATTGGATTGAAATTAGGGTATATTTAATGAAATATAATTATATATATGATATAATAGTGATCATATAAATTTTAATTATTATTTATCTTTCTTTTACCCCTTCCGTCGAAAAATAAAAACAATGTTCATTCGTACGTACAACCTACCATCTCCATGAATGGTGTAATTCATTTGTCTACAACTAATTTTTATGAGTATATATATATATATTTTTAAATTATATATATTATTATAAAACATTATTAATATTACAGAAATCATGTAACCATGATCAAAGTATAAAGACTGAGGCCGCTGAACTCAAACATGCTTGAAAAAATGATGGAGTTTTCACCGAGAGTAGTGATTTTGATAATAAATTATTAATGAACATAGGCTAATACATCATAAATAAATAATAAATGGTATGATTGATTTCAATAGTGTTTTTAAAAAAATTTATAATATATCTATATTTATTATAACAGAGATTTGAATGCGAATGAGGAAAAGTGACACATGAGGTAAGAGATTTATGTTTCAATCCTATTTTAATAGGGATTTTTTAAACAAGAAATTCAATTGAGGAAATTATATGATAAATAACTTATGAATCCCTTTCCATTTATTATAAACTATTAATTCATTGATAATAAAATTTGTCCCTTTAATTTTCCCCACATGAATTATTTAATAGATCAAATGATTGTTTCTAAGGAAACTCAACTATATTTCACTCTTTAGTATAAAATATAATTTCTTTCATATCAATATTTTCTACTAATATTTTTGAAGAATGAATTTAATATTATCATATGATTTTTAATGAAATTTTTACCCTTGGATGAAATTTTTAATTTTTTTTAAAAAAATATTCTTGTAATTTTCCAAATGAGGATGTTTTTGATTAAAATATAAATGGACTATTTTATTTTAACTTAAAAAATCCTGAATAGAACATTCACCATTATTACCACTCAATAAATTAATGCTTACTTTAAAATATTCCATGACTATTTTAAATGAAAACATTTTCTATAATAGTTTGGAAATATTTAGTTTTTGAAAAGTGATTTTTAACTGAAAACATGAACTTCCTAAAGAATGTTTTTAAGATTCTTTTAATTGAATTTATATGAGTCTAAATAAATATTCTTTGGTATTATATTTTTTTTAATGTCGATGACTTTAAATTAAAAAATCATTATTCATTCTCTGGATCGTCTATGTTTATGATGATGAGATGTTTAAGAAACCCATTTTCACAGGTTATGCTATAAATTGATGAAATGTGAAACCCATTTTCTTTTCTCTAGTTATGATATGATTATATGATCATATGATGGTTATTTCATGAACTTGTGTTAGAAACACATATATAACTCATTATATGATTGCTGGAATGGTATCTCCCTCCCATGAATTGGGTAAAATTTTATATGTCAATAGATAGTTACGGGGAAAATGTTAATGTTCTTCATCTATTATGGAAAAAAATATGATGTTCTTGATCCGTTATGGGAAACAAGTGTTTATTACTAATATGACGGTCTTGGTAGTAAAATGTGACCAATTAAATGGATTCTATAATTATAATGGTGTTAAACAAATTTATAACATGATATTATGGTTCATAATGATGTTATATTGATTTGTTGTTCATATGATTTATGCATTTCAAAATGAAAAATATTAATTCCATAAATAATATTTATGATATTATTTAGATAATATACAGACATTATAAGATATAATCATGATATTATACCGTGATGATTATCTTATTCAATCATATGATTATAGATTGATATGTACCATGTGTACCCTTATAGTGTATCTGAGATAACCCTTTATTATGTATCCTTTTACTAGGTTATGTTGAAATTATTACATAGGGTATGCCTGTAAAGATTACTATGTGGGAATATATTTATGGGAGATGTTAAATATTATTCCAGAAATAATAATATTGTATATTTAGACCCCAAATACTCTAAACATATATAATTTTATCATGAATTTGAATGTTACAAATTGGATATTCATCTAAAAATTTGTATTAATTATGTATGAAAACTATAGGCCACTATATTTATATTCCCAGTAATATTACCATTTATATTTTGGAACCAAATTATGTTCTATATTTTACGATCTTTAATTTTCCCATTCTCTATTTTCAAAAGGATGTTTTATTAGACATTTAGATCGTAGGGAGGTATTTCACCACTAATAATGATTGGGGTTGAATCTGTAGTGATTTCTACAATTCTTATTTCATCAGAAATTTACCTCAATTTAAATATTTGTATCTGATCCACTCTCATGATTACTCAACCTTCCCTAAACATAGTAATAATAAATAACATTGGATGGAAAATGTTTTTGTATTTTACTCCTCAATTAGAGCTTCCTCCTTGATGTCATTAGGTGGACACCCTAATCACAGATTCTACACTATAATCCCAAATGGTCACATAGTTAAATTATTTATTAACATCGAGTCACACTATGATTTATAGAGCCCCACTATGATTTCTAGATTTCTCTTGGAATAATAGTTTAAAACTACATGAAATTAAATGATTATAAAAACCTAATAAAGACAACATTGGAATGATTATTGGTCCTGAAACATTTGAAAAAAATATTTATTTTGATCCTTAAATATAATTTTAATTTAATATGATTAGTTATTCAAGATTCCGTACAAAAAAATAAATTCAATTTTGGTCACTTTATTCTTACTCAATATCTCATTAAAGGCGTATGAATTTTCTAAAATTACACAATATATCTAGTGGATTCCTCATGATGGGGATTCACATAAATTAATATGTGAACCTTTAGTATTCTTTTTGATATACATTTTTGGATCAAAAATAATTCCTCCTCAATCTCATGAACAAATATCATCATTGGTTCCTCTTTAATGTAAATTTATAACATAGTTTTCCATCTTTATTTCTCAAGTGGATCATGCAAGCATTCTTTATCCGTTGAGATATATCTCTACCTCTCTCTAATATTTCAATCGAAAACAACCATTTCTATTCAAAAATTGATCTTTATATATATTGTTTATCATATCTTCTTATCTACTATAAAAAATCACTCATTGATTACCTATGATCGTAGGATATCATTGAATACAGAAACCCTTAGTATCTTCACCCCTTGGAGTGTATACCAAATTCTCATGATCACTATACACAATCACTTATTTTCATGGCTTCAACTTAATGTGAAATTCTAAAATTACATGATTCTTGCAAATGTCATATCTCATTGTGACAAAAATAAAAAGTGAATTGAAATAATTAATTCGTTTGGAAATGTATAATATTTATTTACATAGTAAATCGGTCGTGTGGATCACTTTTAACAAATAAATTATTATATTCTCCAGAAAATATGTGTGCAAAAATAGATTCATTTTTTCTACTCCAAACAACTACATTGGACTAGAATATAAATCGATTTGTTGTTCCATTTTCAAAATTTCTAATAGATTCCCTAATAAACAAGTAGATATAGATAAAATGAATCTGTAAGGAGATTTTATAGATGAATAATTAATTCAATAACAGTATAGAAAAATCATTCACCTTCATCTTACTTTCATGAAAGTGAAACTAAATGAAATTTACATTTCAATCTCACATTTAAATTAAATATATAATCCACTTCATATGAGATTTTAGTCTAAGTTTCTATAACACATCAAAATAGATACACATATTCATGAATACCATATATGGCTCAATTTATTAATGGAACACATAATGATATCATCCATCATAAAAACATGGTAGTATACAAAATATGATGATATGTGCATATTAGTTCAAAACTCATGGAAATTTTTTGTCTTCATGAATGTTAAAGAGTGGATTGAACAAACACTAAATAACCCACGAGTGATTGTTGAAGATTTTCCCTATCAGATAGATCATATAAAATACATCATATAGTACTGATATATCCATAAAATTTTTATTGGAGGAACAATTATATCATCATCTACCATCTTATATAAAATATTTTCTTAGGAAGACTCTCCCTTATATGATAATATATGTCACTACTTCTTCGATCCATGACATCTATTTTATCAACCAAACACTCACACACACATAAATGGGGTGAAATTGACATGATCTCTCCCATGCACACAAATGGTATGCACCTTGGGGGTAATTTATGACAATACACTCTTATGTTACTATAACGGCACTCATCTCCACCCTACTACCATTCTGGATACATGGGATGGATCTCTGATGTGGTTGACCCTCAAGTCCCATAAGTGTGGTTATGTGCTAGCCCTTATGTGGATTGTAATGTTTGGAATCTTTAAGAAAAATATACTCCATTAAAAATCAATTATCCAATATCTCACATAATGTTCGAGACAAAACACACTGATAATGATTCATGTACCTTGACTTCTTACAGTCAAAAATGTATAATGAACCCTTTTCATCTAGTCTAGAGAATCAGAAAACCTTATATGTTAGCAAACTATATATAATTCATGACATTCTTTAAATTGTCTTCACCCAATCATGGGATGTCTTCCCATCTTATAAACTTGGTTGACATCATAAAATTGCTTTTACACATGACATTATCATTTAAGATTAGTCCAAAAAATGTCATATTTAAATGGACAATTGTTCATTCATGGAATCCTATTCCATTAAAATAATCCTTAGCTATTCTCCAAGAATAACCACTTAAAAAAACTCAACAAAAACATATTTAAAAACCATTAAAATGAAATTAAACACTTTGGAATAGTAATCACCACATTTCATTTTTTAAATATTTTTTAGATAAAAAAGCCAATATGTATGCATAACATTTCTCTATATTTTGAAAATTAAATTAAAAGGTTCATTGAGGACTTCTCTTCTCACCTTTCTTATCAAATACATATTCTCAATTTTTTTAAAATATGGACTGATATCACATGAAACATGGAAAGTATCATTTTGTTAATAAACTATAAGTCTACTGGGGATAACATAGTATAGAAAACAAGAGATATAAACCCATGGTTTTTTATGTTTTCTATAAAAAAACATTGAATGTGAAATCTTGCTAAAAATTTATTAAATTATTGGTTAAAAAAATAAAATATATGATCCAACACATAGATTGAAAAACTCATCAGAAATTTTTAGTGCACAATAATAGACTCCCTTTGTCTCATATTTTCATCAACCAAGAACAACCCATTAAAAGATAAAATTTAGAAATAGTAATGAAATTTTGATTAAGAAACCTCAAAACCCATGTAATCTCCCTCTAAAAAGATTCAATGACATTAATCGTTACAGAAGTTTATGAGATAAATGATGAACAATAATTCTCCTATAATTCCCTAAATATTTTCTCATAACACATAAAATATTATAGAATAAAGAAATACCTATGCATAGTCTTCAAGTGAGAGGTGAAGTATAAACATTAGGTTTCATACTAATTTTTAAAAACCTCTATTTTGGTATACACTTGGTAAATATATCTACAATATTTTTTTATAGAAATTTATTCTTTATTGATGTATCTATTTTCCACATTTTCATTGATAAATCAATATCTGATATTAATATGTTTTGATTATGAATTTTTTACTGGATTTTTAGAGAACCCTATTAAACATTAATTATTATAGGAAATATTATATAGTATTGAATTCTCTATTTCCCAATGTGATAATTATATTTTCATCTAAATCATTTTTTGTACAAGAATTTGTAGCTACTAATCATTTTCCCTCACCCATTATTAAATCCATTAAATTATTCTTCTTTAGAAAAAACCCAAACCTCAGCTAGAATGAAATCCAACATGAAGATGATAACTTGTGTCTATAATAACTTTACTAATTTGTATGGATAATTCCTAGAAGATTCAAATCTATATTGTGTCTATATAGAATAACATAATTCATTTTTCTACTCACATATCTCATAATCCTCTTAGCATCCAATAAGTAATACTATTTAGGATCGCTCTAAAATATGGAACATAGGTTCAATGCATATGATATATATTTCAATGATGATATTGGATAAATATGACTTATAATGATTCTTTTGAATTATTTCTAATTAACACTACCTCTATATTCATCCTTGAACAATATGGTTGTAGCTAAAATGTTAGTTGAAACTTATTTTTCATTTTTTATTTCAAACCATTTTATCAATCCCCTCTTATATATTTATTGATATAGAAATATGTATTTTAGTTTATTCTCAATATGATGTCATTGAAATTATTTCAACTAAAAAATTATAGACACCAAATAATTAATTCTCATATACTCAGAAAAAGAATAATAAATAACTCCTTGATTCCAAAAAATTTAATTTCATCCACATACACAATGACCATGAAATTACCATTGGAAGTATCTATCAAATAAAGGTTACAATCAAATTTATCCTCTATTAACTTTTTATCCCTTCAAATATCATCCAATTTAGAAAACAAATCTCTACGGGCCTATTTCATACCATAAAAATATATCTCTAATATGTATACCATGATTCAGTAATTGTCTAATAAAAAACCCTTAGGTTATTAAATATGGCCTTCTTCCTAAATATTTCCATTTAGAGTAGAATATTTAACATTAATTTGATCAAATTTTAAATTTTTGTGTTCTTCCACTTCCATGAACATTGTAATAGTTTCTTGTATTTCTATAAGGGTAAAACTTTCTCCAACGTAAATACCTTCTATTTGAGTATATAATTTTCCCACCAGCTATGATTTTTTTCTTAATACCTTGGTATTATCATTAAAAATATTTTTGAACTACCACTTAATGCCAATAGAATATTTATTTTTTTGTCTTTGAACATGATCTCATGTAGAGTTCTGCTCAATATGATCAAGTAACAAATTCACATCTTTATTCCATTACTCCTGTACAACAACTTCTAACACTGTATGAAGTTCCATTTTAGAAATTTGTGTAGTTTGATCATCAAAGATAAATATTATTTTTGTATAAACTAGAGAATATTGATTGATAATGAGAGTTAAAGTTTAAAATGGTTTATTTAATTTATTGAATATTTTTCAATTATTTCCATAATCTTCATCTTTATCGATTGTTTATGAGGAATCTATATAAGAAGTGATTATATATTTCCCAGTAACTTCATAATTCTTCTTTTCTAAAATATATATTCTATATTAATATGAATCTTCTATATCTGAATGAAATGGGATATTTTTTTATTGTCTTAAATAAATATTACCTCACTATAGTTAATTGGATTATGTGGCACTTTTTCCAACATCTATGGCCGCTAAAATTTGAAAGCACCATACGAAAATAACACCCTTGCCTATTTATTAATATTTTAATAGACTGTTGTTGTTTAGATTTATAATAAGAGGAATTATAAAAACATTAAAATATTTTACATTTTTATTTTTCTTATATCAAATTTATATAGTTTATTTTCCATCTCTGATATCAAAAAATACTTGTTTTATATATGTATAATAGTATAAAAAATTCATGTTATAAATACTTTTAGTTGTTTTATTCAACTTTCATTATCCTACCCATCTCAACCATGATTCTATTATTCCATTCAGATAAACTATTTTATTATTCATTATACAGTGTTCAATATTGATTCATGATTCCATGTTTTGAAATACAGCTTTCAAAATCATCACATTTAAATGCCCTTCCATTATATGATCTGAATTTCTTGATATTGATACAAAATTCCCTATATCCATTTCATCTAAAAACATTTATAATCATGACTACTTATAACTTTTTTTATTAAACATGAAATATTAATCCATGTATAATTATAAATAAATTTAATTTAATACATATAACCTATGGTATAATTTTGTCTCATAAGACTACATAAGTAAGCATGAATAATATCAAGCCTTATGGAATATATAATGATAACTTATTTATGTAAATCTTGATCTATTTTACCTTTTTCTAGGTTTCATAGAATTCATCCCTATTTCCTTTTATCCTAGGAAGATAACTCACAGTACCATGTTTTAAAATTATACTCATACTTCTTTTACTAAGATGGAAATGTCTTCTATGACACATGTTACTTTCAAATTTGGTAATTAGATAAAAGGAACTGGAAAAATAAATAATTTTAATATATATTATATTTGGTTCTTTTCCATGGATTCCTTCCATCCTTTTTTCTTTTTATGGGACAAAAATACTTTTTGAATACCACATGATGTCAATCATAATATATTTAGAGGTTACTATGAAAAGTTTTCTGTATCCCCTCAAAAAAATAAAACATCATTAGAATTCTGATTTTGGGATTGAATACACAATAAGAATACTCTTTAAATTTTCCTGGAACATTCATTTCAAAAATTACTATCCATCATTGTTGATTCTATATCGTTCATAGAATTTTAGAGTCACTAGTATTGCATGAAAAACATCCAATATCATGTATCCATGAGTTTGTGCTTCTACTATCATTCAAATATAATTATGAGAAATTTTTTTTGTTAATTTGTTTTAATTCCCTTTACTTTACCATCACTAGATATTTTTACTTTAGATATACTCATTTACATTTTACCAATATGCCATTATTTTTCACATATGCAACATATTTCTTCTAATAAGTAAATTTTTTTCTATATTTGAAGATAAGATGAATTTATGGTCACTGATTTATTTCTATGAAAATATTTATTCCATTTAACATAATATCTCCCCATTGGTTCATATATCTTCTTTGGTAGTGAATGGTTAACCCAGAATGAATAGTATTTACTCCCAAACATTCTATAACACTAGAAGTATACTCTAAACCTTAACCATCCAAACCCATAATATATCATTTATAATGATTGTTGATGTTTTCTATATTATGGTAAAAAATATATTCTTAGAGAATAAATTTATGATTTCATGTCAGAGGAAAATATCTCACTAGTCTTCATGCTCCAGACATGTCTGAAAATGATCTTAGGACTTAATTTTTAAAGATAACATTTTTTTAAAATTTATAGGAAGGTGGAATTACCAAATTCTTTAAACCCCTATAATCACTATCTTTTTATGATTATTCATTTAACTCATCATAATTGTTGATGTAGTTTCTAATCCAGTGAATATATTAGATGATTAAATACATTTTGACTCAGTCAGGGATTGTTCCTCCTTATTAAGGGAGTGTTTATCTTCATGATCTTTTACCATCATCTATATTTTAACCACTTTTAGTTTATATATATCGATTTATTAACTGTAAAGAACCATTTTATTTTCATATTATTCTTTTTCCTAAACTATATTATCATTTTCATTAAAAATTACCTCATATCCTTCTTGATATTGGTGATTTTATCAAGAAAATATTATAATTCATTCTTCAAAAACTACTCTATCTCAATACATTCACTCTCATCATCATCACTACCATAGGTTTCAACACTTTTTCTATAAGGGAAATTAAATTAGAATTATATTTTGATTAGTTTCTTTATTTTGAGTCATATTATACTTATTTTATCATCAATATTATTCTATTAATTTTAAAAAACTCTTCTTACTAAAGTCAAATTTGATTTATCCTTGTAAAATTTTCCACAATTTATTTTTCTATGGTTCCGCAACATATATCTCTAGTTCAGAAGATTTATTCATAGAAATGTATAGAAAATTTTCTAATCTCATTAAAATTCGATCAACATTGTAGTAATTAACTTTTACACTTATAATTTCCCTTCTTCAATATAGTTGACATAATATCATTGATTTTGTTACAATATTCATCTTCATCTTCATCGTCATATTCAAATTATTCTGAAACTTCATCATCTTTGATTCATATCATTCTCATGTCATTAAAATTTATCTCTTCAAAGATCTTTTTCATAAAGGTTTAGATATTTACAATTTCATAAGCAATGATAATGGTATGTAATTTACTAAGAGTGAAATTTCTTATATCTTAAATGTGTGACAATTTTGGATCAAACCTAGCAATAAAATATATTGATGTTTCATTATTAATTAGTGAATCATCTAGATATTTTAGAAAACCTTGAATATTTCTGAAAATTGCATTGACTCATATAAAGTTTTCATCATTGTTTTCTTCTTAGTCCATTGTGATATCATTAGATTTAATTCTATAAATTTTCAGTGTGACCTCCATAGAATTCACCTTATCTTTATAACTTGTCTGTTATTTATCATAAATTTTTTGACCGTATTTGAGTGCCATGAAAATCGTATAAATTTTTTATAAAAGAGACATAAAAATATCATTTTGATCCTTGTCATCAAATTCCATATTTATCTTATTAGATAACATCATAATATTATCTTTTATAATAGGTTGGAATCCTACTATTATTGAATCTATAACTTCAATATCAAGAGACATGATAAATAGAAATATACCATTCTTCCATCTATGATACTTATTTCCATTAACTAATTGAACACCCATATTATTGGCATAATTAAGATGATAAACTCTCAAAATTTAATAGATCTTGTCATAGAGAATCTATCTTTGATACCACATATAGATCCAAGGGATGTGTTTCTCCACAAGGGGGAGGGGGTTGAATCAGTGGTGTTTTTAAAATTTTTCTTTCTTTAGAAATTATCATTGGTTGAACTCTTAGAACATGATCCACTATTATGATTACTCAGACTTTTCAGAAAACAATAAAAATAATGAACACAAGAATACTATATTTTTACATGGTTTGGTCTCAATGTGAGCCTACTCCTTATTATTATTGGTTATACACCCCAACGAAATATTAATTATAATAATAATATGAGGTTACACATTATAAATATTCAATATCATAGAGGAAAACTATTCATTCTTCCATTATACTAGAAGAATAATTTTACACTTCATGGTACAAAATGATTACCAAAACCAACATCAGGATCAATTAAAAATGTTGCCTACTCCTATAATGTTTTATGATGATACTTATTTAGAGACATAATTATAATTTAAATAATATATACATAGTTCTTCAAGATTATTAACAAGAACTAAAGTTTGTCTTGTTCACTATATTCTTTCCCAATATCTAATACAAAGTAAATGATTTTTCTAAGATTAAAAAATTGAAATAATGAGTTGTTTTCATAAGTTATTTTCTTGAATTAATACACAAACCATATTCCTTATTTAATAATCCAATTATGGCTCTCAGATACGTTTTCCACATTCATGTGAAGAAATATCATATGTGGTTCTCTCTTTCATATATGTGGAACACACGAGATGGCTTGTACTTTATATAAGTAGATCACTGTAATGTTATTTACACCTAGATCTCTCTCTATCTTCAATATATCTATTAGTATAATCTCTTGTTAATATAAAAAATTCAATGTGTATATCTTCAATTTATCACAAAATCTTCTACATTATTAAAGATGATCCAAGGCTTCATCAAAATATCTAGATATCTTTGAATAGTGAAGCTCTATGTATCTTTATTTTTAGGAGTAGATACACAATTCGTGCGTTCACTCTACACCATCACCGATTTACTCACCTAACACTTCATGAAGAAATTTTAGCCACCATGTTTCCTGTAAATATGATATCTTATATCATTAACAATAAAATAAAATTTGAAATTCATAATTCATTTGTATATATAAAATACTTGATTATATAGAAATGTAGCTTTGTGATACCCCTTGAAAAAGTTAAAAAGATTTTATTTTAAAAATTGGTACGTTGCAAAATAGCTATGTGGTTTCAATATCACATGACCACTAAATCTAGTATTTTCTCAATTAGAGATCTTGGTCCATGATTCTATAAATCATCATGATATATTTCCATGTACGTGGATCTAAAATAGGCATTTTTTCATGAAACCGACAAATGATTATTGTATCCATCGTAAAAACATGTAAGTAAACTCAACATGATTTGAAGTGAAACTTCGTTCGAGCCTCATGTCTTGATTTTATATTTATAGCTTAGAAACGGTGGATTAAATGCATGGTGAATAACCCTCATGTGATGGGTGCTGAAAAAATTGATCAAATGTCTGAGAATAAATCCATTATGTGTTGATGATATTTCCATAACCTTTTTCAGCTAAGGAACATTACCCCCAACAAATGTTTTCCACATCAAACATTCACCTAGGTGGATTCCCTAATATATGATACGTTATTCTACAACCACTTAGATCCACATCACTGGTTTGGACACCTATAACACTTGAACACAAATTTATGGGGCATGAAAAACATGATCACCACCATCAATGGCATAAGTGATCACCCTATGGGTGAGTTACATATACTCACTTTTTCCACCCTTTTTTGGGACATTTCTCCCATAACTCTATATTAGATCCTTGGGCTAGATCTCCCCTATGGTGGAACTTTTTCTCCCACTTGTGTGGCTGATGCGTTCACCCTTGTATGTCTTGTAACAGTTGAACCCTTTTTTAAAAAAATAATTTACAAAAAAACATAAAAAATTTCAAATATAATGTAAAAAAAAACAAAAATAAAGATAGGAGTCCATGGAATTCTTGTAGTCAATTACTCATAAGGTATCCTCCTCCATTAGTATAGAGCATTGGGAAACATTCTCTATCATGGAAGAACTCTGTACATTTTTCATAAACATCATTAAACATCACTCACCTAATAAAGGGGCGAATTCACTTCTTAAAACAATTTTGAACTTCATAAAATTTATTTTTCACACATCTGTGGAATTTAAAATCATTCAAAACAATCATCACATTAATATGGAAAATTGTTAATGGATGTCATCAAATGCCATTAAAAGAATCCATAAAAATTATCCAACCATCACCAATTAATCACAACTCACCCAACACATATCCAAACACCATTAAAAAAATTCAAGACTAAGGCACACCACACCATTTTTATGATATTGGTTTCAGTAAATATAATTTGGAATATGAAAATGGTTTTACTTCAATGTGCTTATTTTTCAACTTCCATAACACATTTTCTTCAGATAGTGTTATGGTATTTTTCAAGAAACCACTATTGAGTGTTCCTTTTAAAATTAAATGATTTCATAATGCTTTTACTAAATCCTTTTAAAAGCAACTTCTCAATGTGATAGTAACATCATCTTTTATTCTAATATTAAAATAATTTATAAAAACCATATTACATTTTAACTTATATTTTTCTCATAATCTCTATATGATTTATTTATTGGAAATTATTTTTCATGAATCATCATTAAAATGTAATTCTAAAATCTTCTTATAGGTTGAATAAATTTATGGTATCAACCATTTACATTCTTGAGATTGATTTTTATGATACTACCAATAATTGTTATGAACCGTATTTTTTATTCCATCATTTTGTTATAATTTTTTAAAGGATTATACTAAATTAGCACACATATGTATAGATGAACGCTGTAAGGGTTCATATATCACACTCCAATTCATTGTATATGGTTTTATATCTCATGATAGAGTGATTTATAGACACACAGGGATTTTTTCATAATATAAAGCTTGGAAATTTTTGGATGTATTCATAGTCGAAATGGTTGTAATAGTTGTATATCTTTGGCACACAATATGTGGAAATGTTTGGATTTGTTCAAAACATATTGGGTTGATATGCATGGAAATTTTCACAATATAAAGAGTATGAATTCGGGAATTTGTAAACAATATAATTTATTTTTATGATTATTCTTTTTTAATATTTCTTCACTATACTAGTATATGACTTATTTTATTCTAGTATAGTTTATTTAGGACATTTTCCAAGATCATCAAATCAACACCAGGATGATTTGATTGTAGAATAAAACCTCAGATTGTTTTGTATCCCATTTTTATGTTTATAGGAACATGCCTTGTGAAAACATTATTATCCTTCATAAAGTAGAATTTAATGTGATTTTGGAAATTGATTGTTTCTCTTTATATATGGAAATAAATTATTTAGTTTGAGGAAATCAAATTTAAAATCAAACTATGGTAGTCTATAGAGGATGTATGATTATGAAAACCAATTAAAAGTAAATTATATTATATGGATCTGGATAATGAATCACTATAGATCTTTGTCTTAAACGGTCTGATAAAACTCAATTTTTAGGGCAATCTAATTCTGAGAAAAAAGAATTCTTACTTAATTTTAAGGATAATATATCTCTAGAATATTAATATTCAGTCCTATATGTATTTTAGATATACTTAGATATTTTCATTAGTAAATGATAATTAAATTTTTTATGACATAATTTATTTAATGGTGGGAAATGTAATACGACAAGATTTTACTATATATCTTTCCTTTAAATAAATGGAATGCATTCAATATCTTATTTCACATACAACAGCGAACTAAAATGATCCAAAAAATATTATAATAATATTAAAAAATATAATATTAGAATAATAAAACCTCTCATAAAGTAAATATTTTAATTAATTATAAAATCATAAAAAATATGATTTAGAACACTTATAATTTTAAAAGGGAAATTTTAAATAAAATGATATTTTTTATATATTGTATTTTCAATTAAAATATAAATTTATGAATTTTAAAACTCTAAATTGGTAAAATTTACTTTATTTTAGAATTTATCATGTCAAAATATAATTTGGATAAATTATTTTTATTTTTTGAAAATAATTTATTTTTTATTTAATAGTAAAAGATGTTGTATTTACTAATACAATAATATTTATAACATTATTATGAAGTAATTCTTACATAAAAACATATAATTTCTTTTTAACTCAATAAATATATAATTAAACATTTATTCATTCTAAAATACTATTTTGAACTTATAGAACCCATTTTTAACATTTTAGAAACATCAGTAATATTTTACTCTATTAATTGATTTTATACACTTATATTAAAAATTAGTTTTCATCACTGGTAAAAAATAAAAATAAAAGATTTATTTTATATTTTTGTTCTATATACATATATTATTTATTATTTTAAATATAATTTTTTCCAAAAATTTATTATTACTAATATAATGTTATTGGTTATGATAATGGTGAAAGTGTTGTCTTCAATGAATTGTTTTGTTGACATTATGAAATTTTATTTAATAATATAAATTCAAGTATTCTCAAGAAATAATTTAATATAATTTTCAAACATATATATAAATATATTAACACTCATTAAAATTTTAGAAAATAGTAATGAATATTAATAATGCTTAATGGTGAAAACAACTAATATAGTTTGACAAAACATTTTATATTTATATAATAAATTTTTCTATTTAAAATTTAATTTCATATTATTCTTAAATAAAATAAAATTATATGGGGATTAAATTTAGGACCACCACAACAATATTTATTAAGATGGGTAACGTTTTATTTTTAATTAAACATAAATTACTTAGTTAAACACTTGTTACCAAGGTAAATGACCAAACATGGTAAAGTGTAATAATATAATGGTACATGAATTATAAAATATTTAAAACATGTGTTAATATAATTTTTTGGTATTTATAAACCCAATATTACCCCATTATCCATTATTTAAATAATTAGGATTCATTGGCCCTGGAATAGGGACATAAAATTATTTAAATTTAATGAGTAATTATGACATTACCCCTCTCTTCATATATAAACGGAGAATACATCCACCACACCATGTTACTCCTATTTTATTCAATTACATGTTTAAATTAATAACTTATTCTAAAATGATAACCCATAAAACATTAATAAGATTATTTTTTCAATTATATAGACTAATGCCTCCTTTTCTAAGGAGATTTCTAGGATAAGTGTCATGTTCTCATTGTGAGTGATTCTTACTCCATAGTCTTTTTTTCAAAGTCTTCCTCTTCCAAAATTGTTCTATACGTAATCATATAATGACATAGTTATTATTAATATATATATATATATATTAGATAAAAAAATAGTATTCAATCATTTCCATCAACTAAGAGAAGAAAAACAACATCAATCATTCTGATGCACAAACTACTGCCTCCATGATGTGATGTGGTTCATCTTTCATCACTTCCTATCATGGATGTGAAAAATGCTTTATTTTAGGAATGAATATATTAAATATGTAAACTTTATTATTATTAAATTATAAATTATAATATACCATAATTTCATCAAAATTTTTGAGAAATGGAAATTTTAACTGTACGTACGGGGGGATTACGGCCTCCACAAATGACGCATTTCATTTTTCATTAGTAACCTAATTTTATGGTTTAAATATTTAATTAATGAATATATATTATTATTAGTAAACTAATAATTTACTATAAATATAAAATTTTTCATTTTCTAAGTGATATTAATTATAAATGGCCATAGTAAACATCACCACCTAAAACAAACATATCAAAAAATCTTTCGTAATTTGATACCATCATGAGAATATAAATTGAAAATTGAAAATTTCGTGTTAATGGAATAATAAAATTCAATGATCTCTATAATTCTATACATTATTAAGATATTTTACAACACATTTGATAATGATCAATATACTAAGGACGTTTTAGATAAATCCAAAAAACCACTAATGTAACTACAAGAAGAAACAAATTATAAAAAATAAATAATCTATTATAATAAATAGTATATAGAAAAAGAAATATTTCATTTAATGATTATTAATAAATTTTTACTAAAAAATTTCATATTCAAGATGTTGGGTGCACATGCAAAAAGAATCATGACTCGAGGGGATAGTTATTTGTAACTATTTAAATTCAATGAGTCATGTTTGATATTTTGAACCATAATTTATTTCATATGGTGTAATAAATTCCATATTTCCTTAAATTATAATTAATATACTTAATTTCATGGTATTTTAATGTCTATTTGATGGTATTCTTATTGTGTTTCTTTTTTTATTATGTTATCATTACCATAATGGGTTTTCTTCTCAATTTTTATTGATTGAGATAAGATGTGTATTGACCATTTTTGTAACTTTTTTGGTATATAATCTAGACATATATTTATTTAATAATCATTTTTCAATAAATATATGGATTTCAAAATCAATCTCATTTCATAACTTACAGGGGATTTTAATTCAAAATATAATGATAATGTATGGGTATTCATTTACTCAAACACCCTTTGTTTGAGTTATAATGTTTCATCATTAAATTCTTACTTAAATGATTGATTTTTTTTCACCCTATTCTATTATATTTTTATTTTTATTTTTATCTAGGTAAAAATGATATTGTTAAATAAAATATTCTTTCTTAATGAATTTAATCCCCATAAAAGAATGACATTGTTAGTAATAATTCAAATCCTTATAATATTAGCTCTTTCTCTTCCAAATACATGATTCTTATTATTGATAATGTTAAACATTATAATTGGAAACCCAATTATGTTTTATCTCCTATGATATTCACATTTACCTTTTACTCAATCAAAAATAAGTTTTATTAACCATTTTTATGATGTGGGTCTCAAAAAATGTATTTTCAAATATGAGTATGGTTTTCCATACATGTCCCTAAATTTTATCATCCACTCCACATTTCCTTAATACCAACATTTTTTATTGGTTGAGGATACACTGTTGAATGTTTTTATTAAAAGTATTTTATTTTTTTATAAAAGAAAAACAAACCTTTTCAAAAATATCTTTTCAAAATGAATGGAACTTAGTCTTTTACACATATGATAAAAGATATTTCAAAAAATTCTTATTATTTCACATCCATTCTTCTATTTATCATTAATGTTATATTTCCATGAATTTTTTTTCATGAATGAACCTCTAAATATTCTTATAAATTACTCTTCTGGGGTGACTGAGTTTTGGGTATCCACCATTTATATTCTTTAGGACAATTTTGGTGATACCATTTAGAAATTTCTTGAAACCCATTTTTATTTTCATGGGTTTATTATGATGTGATAAATGATTTCTTTTAATTAGAATACATTTGTATGGTTGATTGATTTTGGGGTCCTATATTCCCTCCACTTCAATTCTTATCATTTTATGTCTTATGATATAATGAAATGTGGATCTGCCAAGATTTTTTCACAACATAAACTATGAACATGATTTAATTTTTAAAAACATAAAACATGTAAATTCTTTTATTTATTCACCAAATAAATTATATTAATGGTTGGATTTGTTAACAACTTAAATTGTGGAAATTAGTGGATTTTTTCACATCACATTGGGTGGTAAAAGATGGATTTATTCAAAATATGATGTTTTTCTACAGTTTTGTCTGTTCCATAATTCCTTGTTTTGTTATGACTCAATGACATGTCGTGAATCTATGTTAGCTGACTAATATTATGATCAATGACTCTTTTTTATTATCTTATACTCTTATTCAATCATATTTTTTTCATTTGATATTACATTTCCTTCAATAATAACTTAAGGATTACTATTAATTCTATTTCTTACTTTTAAGAATATATTTCTCACATACTCATGTTTTCTCATATTCGTATAATTTAACTATTTATGGAATATTCTTACATTTTTTCCTTACTAATCATTTTATCTCACCCTTTATTATATTTACATTCCATAGGTAAATAATATGAGTATAAACAATAACGATTCAATAATAGAATACAGTTTGGGTTTATTATTGAGTAATGTTCACATATATTTTAAAATAATTTCCTTATATAATTAACCATAAAATACACTAAACATTAAGTTCTATGGACTATGTGATTGTTATGAGATGAAATGTTTTTCTTATAGAAATTATATCAGATGAATTTATGTTAATCATAGATATTTATAATTGGTATCAATGCCTTTGTGTTATTTATGCATTATGAGCACCACATTTGGGTGTGTGTGTGTAAGGAACATTAAGTGTTCACTACCTAAATTTGATCTAAGAGTCTCAATAATTTTTTCTAATAGATTTTAAATGATTCAGTATAAAATGGTTTATTTTTTTTCAAATTTTCTTACTTTTGTCTCATCAAAAATAGGTAATTATACCAACTAAAATCCTAAATAACATTATTGAATTACCTGAAACCACAAAATTTTTTATTATACATTGCTCCACATACATCACTATGTATGAAATCTAATAATTTACTAACCCTTTATACTTCTACTCTAAATGGTTATTTTGTAAATTTTTATAATAAAAAACATTCATACCTATCAAATGAGTCAAAAAATTCATATATACGGAATGTTTGGATAAATATCATATTTTTATATCCAAGGTGACAATTTGAATGGCTAGTAGTATTATAAACCTTCTTAATATAAATTTTATAGATATTATTGTCTATATATATAGTGTATAAACCAGTAAACATACTCTCAGTTATATAAAACAATTCATTCATAAGTAAAGAACATATTTTGTTCTTAATAATGAGTGAAAGCCCATTCTGGTCAAAATAAGATACATAAATCATATATCTATTTATGGTGTTAAGATGATAAATTTTATTTAATTCTAGAACTAATTTACATTATAATGTCAAATCCAAAGTGTTGGATTTCAATGAAGAAAATATTACTCCATTTATAACATTATGATATAATTCCCCATTTTAAGTTTCCATCTTATCTCTATGTTTATGTTTATTAGTAAAAACGTGTGTTACACAACCGAAATCTGATACAGATGAGTAAATATTGGTGAAATTGACCTCATTAACAATCCCATTCAGATGCTAAAGTTGGTTTACATTTGGAACACTTATCAACATTAAATAATATTATATGACATTTTATAGGTCATACCTATATGGGATCTCAAAATTATTAACATAAATTATACTATAATATATAAAAAGTACATATCAATGAGTGAGTACCATGATTTTATATCTTTTTGTTAATAAATTTAAATGAATGTATTCCTAATAAAAATTATAACCTCATAAATAATATATATTCCATGATCCAAGATCAATATTTTAATAAGCAATTATTCCCCGTCAATATTCCTCTAAAAAATTGTTAATTTTCATTGGGAATTATTATAATCATAATTATAATGATGAATGAATATTTTAGTAGTCAACTTTTCATCAAAATTCATCATATGGATAAACTCAAATATATTCATATGATATTGTAACTCATAGGTCTTCTCAGATATCCGTCACTCAAGTATCATAATAGGATTCAGTTGCCTAACATTTAGGGTTATCCATTTCCACTATGTAATACAAAAGATAATCCAAGGTTACCCTTCTTTTGCAGAAACTACCCAGATGAATATTCAAGATCATAAAATGTGCATTCACTGTAAGGGATCACCAAATTAGTACTTAGGGGGGGGGGGTTATTTTAAATTTATCAATAACTTAATATACATGAATGTCATATTAATATAATAACTATTTCATCACATGTAACATACATTTTCTAATGTTTTATACCTTTGCATATGGATTATTCTAATGATTTTGTATTGGTATCAATCTTATATGCACCCAAGTAATACTTACATAATAAATTAATGTATAACTCTTCACACAACCCAGAATATAGTTTTACTAACCCAAATATATAAGGAAAAATATTAATAAATATCCAAATTTTTCTCATGCATAATGTATATAAAACCTCAATGTGAGGTTTTAGTTTTATATGTGATTACCATTATCCACATGAGTAATCGTGGATCCATAGACAGATAACATAACCTTTTCAGAAAAGGAATAAGACTCTATGATAGTGGGAATTCTGACCCAAGTACTTGTATCTGAAGATGCTTTATTTAAGGAATAATCTTTCTCATGATAACATTAAAAACTAATATAAAAAAACAGTATTCAACAAATAAATTAATGATTTTAAATTTAATTATTAACCAAGGTCAACGTAAATGAAAACTAAATCTCATGTTTTCATTCCTAGCATATAATTTTAGGATTGAAAATTAATATCACGAAATTTATCACATTAAGTAATGAATATATTTTATTTTATAATTCATAAACATGATATAAACATGAATATTCTAAATGAATTGTTAAAAATAAAATCTTTTTTTATTTTACAAAACATGATATTTGAGTAAAAAAATTTCATATTTAATTTATGTAAGAAAAATCTCATTTTACAATTCCTAAAATATATTATTTGAAAAAATTTATAAACCATAAGAATATATATATATATATATATATTATTTTTTACAACTGTTTCTTGTCTGAATGGACCTAAGGCCTTTATTTTTATTGATTTTTGATAACCCCCCTTTCAAGGGATAAGGGGGAACCCTTACAAGGCCTGTAGGATCAGAGATTTCATGGACCATAGGCTTATGAGATTACATTACCCGAAGGTCTTAGGGAATTAAACTAGACTATCTACAAGGAATTGCCCCTCCCTAGCATCTGCATCTTGATAGTAGCTATTTAACAATGGTTTCTATTTTATAATTTATGACTGATAATGGGAAGTAGAAGTTGTGAACTAAAATTGATACCATTAATATTATAATATATCAATTGTATATTACCATATAGATACACAATAATAATATAAGATTGATATAAATTCATATGATTGGTGTAGTAACATTTCATCGATCATCTATAATTATATTACATATATCACTGAAATGAACTAATACAATACTTCTTAGAAAGTCAAGATTGAATTCTATTTTATGATATCATTAATCATATTTTACAGTGTACATTAAATCATTATGTTTTCTATATATTTAGATTATGATATCCGGTTTTCATATGTGATGACTGGCCAAAACAATATATTTTATCCATATCATAAATTATGGTATTAGATTAAAAATAATATAAAAACCATATTCATTAATAGAATAGGTAGAATCTCATGTTGATCAAATAAGGAATAAAGAACTTATACCACTAGAGAGTTTAGGGAAATCAACTAATGATATTTAGAAGTATTAGTAACCCATGATATGTTGGATCTATCTTTAAAATATAAAACATACAATGAAATGAACAATATAAAACCCATGTACAAATATTAAATTAGCCTCTAACTATTTATCTTTATGTAGTAAACGTGATGGTGTCATTAAAGTGACAAAAAAATATTTCCTCCATATATGGTACACTGACCAATGGGTCCATGATCATATCATAAGGATTCCCAATCACTTAAGGTGTGATAAATCCTTTCTCTCATGAAAAAAGATGATGCAAGATTAAATATATTTTTAGATATACTTTTATATATTAATGGAATAACAATGGGAGTGATCATATCCATTTTATAACCACTCTACATTCAATGAAGTTTTCTTTGATATTTGTCCATATCAAGTGTCATCTCAAGGAACCCATACATTTTTTGTTCATTGTTATATTATTTTTCAAACTCTTCAAATAATATGAATATTTAAAAATGAATCTAATTATGGTTCATATAAAATATATGACATATAAGTGGAATTTTTCATGAAAAAATGTCTCGTATCATATAACCTTATTTTACTCTATGACTGAGTTAAATAAAAGAATTGCATGCCTCTTTATGATGTTGGAATATCATATCCTTTGGAATTCATTACATGAATGTCATAGAATAAAACCTTAGTTTATCATAAAATATTATATTAACGTATTTTAATTCAAATACATCACAAGAACAATACAAAAACAAGATGGTATAAATTTCACTATGCTTACAAAGAATTGAAATTTCATTCAGGGACCACCAGGGTTACTCTACCTCCCAGTCATTTGATCGACTGATTATATAAACTATAAATTTCCAGCCATCCTCATAACTCTGAGATATTTTCAATGAACCCACAACTTATCATTCTAGATTTTATACACATCCTCACAGGGAATGATCCACTAGGAAAAATAGCAACACATTGGTAGGGAAATATGTTTTATCGAGAACCATTATAGAATCATTTATTTCCTTTTAATAGTTCATGAACCTAACTTGTCTAAATCACTCCACAATGATCTCATCGATACCCAAAAATACCCTCTACATTACATAATAGCGTTGTTATCTACTTAAGGATATCATTAAAAGGTGGAATATCTGGATAATTTTTCTTCGTTATCCCATTATCAGGGATAGATGTGGGTGTGGTCATATAGGGCCATGTATATGCCATTTATGACTCAAGAAAACTCAATGGAATTGATGTGACCTAATTCTTTGTGGAAATGTGTTTGTGGATAAATATTATCCTAACCTAAACAATCCATCGTCTTGGATACATGGAAGTAGATCTCTCCCCATACAACTTGAAAATTCTTGGTCATAATTGATTGAGAAGAAGAAACACAATATAATATAGCTGAAGAACAAATTTTGAAATTTTGTATTGAACTGGAAGTACATTGTAGTATCTTAAAACACTACATTCGTTGCATTTCTACCTCAGTTTATGAAAATAATTCCACTATGTATCCATCCATTCTCAAAGAGTTGAGATAATGCCCCAAACTTCACATTCATGGTAAGGAAAAATTAATATAAATCCTTTCAGTCTCTTAAAAAATATGCGTCCACCCCCATCAATGAGTTGAAACTAGTGAGACATGGTACAAAGAAGGACCTATGTCCATCATTTATTTGCATAGTCATTTCATATGATGAATAACACAAATACACAATGTTCATCAAACAATACCAATATGTATTTTCATAGAACTACATTGAGATATAGTGGCTTCATCCTTAGGCATCGATCCATTTATTTCATCTCGCTACTTCCCATTATAGATAAATTAGTGACCAAAAAGAATATAACCATCGTATAGGGACATTTATAAGGCTGAATGTGTTATGATAATCAAATATAACTTAATTATGGTGGTCTAATACCCTAATTAGCTGGCCTAAAATATAATAGATTGGAAATAATATATAGATCAAGGTCTACATAGAATTTTAGGATCCTAACCACTGTTTCTCAATGAATAATTTCCCAATCATAACCAGAGAAGTATTGATCGATGAAACAATTAGTTGCCATGAAATATTCTTTATAAATTGATATTCTAAATATAAAAAATTCATATGGACCATGACGATTAAGATTATACCGCAACTAGTATACCCTAGGGAACATACTGCTATCATTTTATTCCCTTTGAATTAAATAATTCTAAAAAAAACATCTGCTTGGGCAATGTATCAACCTTTAATATGCTTCTAGGAAATATGATGGAATGTTTTGTGGATGATATAGTGTAAAAAACCCATATGTTTTATGATGATATTAGTGGTTTCGAAAAGGTTTTCATTTTATTTCACATTCATAACCTAAATATTATTCAATTCAAGTGTGTGGTTGGTTGAATGTCAAGTAATTTTCTCAATTCCATTATCTTATATAGGGGAATCGAGATTGAACCTATGAATATTAAAGAAAATATCCAAATCCCCCATTCTTGAAACATGGATTATTTTAGAGGTTTTAATAGGAATTGAGATCAGTAGTGAAATTATATCACATATTTGGATGGTAAACATGGATCCATATTAATACTCACAAATAAAAGTTTCACTTTAATGTGGACTGAAAAATTTTCAAAACATATTCAATAGCATTAATCAATATATTCTGCATCCTATAGTCTTGATGGAACTAGTCTAACAAAAACAATTAATTCCCTATATGGTAGCTCTAGAGAGATATCATGGCGTCCTTATGGAAAAAATGAACAGTGGGGTAAATAAAATTTTCTATTCTACCATAGTGAGATGATAGTAGATATTTTGGTAATATATTCTATTGATTAAAATACTTTCTTTGTATTGGTATATTCGATTCAGGAGAAATTTCATTAGCTTCAGTATCATGAGGTTCATATGTTTTCCTACAATGAACAACTAAAGTACATCCACTGTCATCCAATATTGACTAGATTATAGGAAAGTTGGGCATTGATCTTGTAAAATTCAATATCATGTAAATCCATCAAAATTATAATAATGGATTGGAATTAATGCAGTAACTAGTTTCACACATATGATCATATGAACTATCACTTCTAATTAAATTCCTACGTGATGAAATTATCTAAATTAGCTCTATGTAGATGGAATTGACAACCAAGGAAATAAATATGGATGGACCCACCAAAATCCCAACTAGAAAGATAATGGATAATGTTAATCTCAATAGGGTTAATATTAGAGTAATCCACATTTATCGTTTAATGTCAATAAACAAATTCTCATTCCTTCTTTCAAATTTATTAACCAATAAAAAGGAAGGAAATAAATCCATCATTACTAGACTCATGTTAGATATTGAAATCCATGTTTTCTGCCTAAAAAAGGATTTCTTTCAGTTCTTCTTCAATAAGATCAAAATTGATTTTTTTATTGAAAGGGAGGAAGTTATCCCCTTTCATAAACAGACCTATGAGTTTATGTAGACATGATTCGTTAAACCAAAGTTATCCCTTGTCATATGTTGTAAATACACTCAATCAAACAATCTAATAAATCGGGATACAAATCATTCTAACCCATACAAGGATAACATGGTAATCTGTGTGGAAAAACAAATAATTATAAAACCCATTTCCATAAGTGATTGAACTCAATTTAGTATATTTACTTGTAGGGACCTAAATATCCCTTATTATATAAGTATAGTCAAGTTTGATTATTCTGATTATATAGTACCTCTAACAAGGAAAACTCCCACTAGGTTGAGGTAATAGAGACTATGTTTGTAGGAACATAATAAATTTTATCCTATGTGATGGCCTCGATTAAGAGGAATTATTCTATTAACATATCTCTAAGATCTCCTTATTTAGTTTATCAAGGGAGTGGAGATTCCTTGGTTTATTTTGGAGCTTTAATATAGTGTATGTGGGAGTCATAAAAAAGGGGTGAAGATTTCCCACCAAATCTAAATGATGGGATACTTTTATCCCTACATAATTGAAGATTTTATATAGTAAAATAAATAATTTCACATATTCTAGTTTCATATCAAATTCATCCATCTCCAGCAAGTGTCTCTCCATAAAACCAAATAATCATGACCATTTTGGTCTAGGAAATATACATAATTGGTCCACAACCTTTGATGATAGTGTGATAGTTTATGTTTATACTCTCCACCAAAAACATTTTCTCTAGGTGACTAAATTTTATTCCCTGGATGGTGGTCACTACCTAGTCTATGATTGAATTTTTAAAATCTAACATCATTCATAAGTTTTGAATTCCACCCAAAATTCTATTGGATAATGAAACCAATATTTCGGCCTTAAAGCCAAAGAAATGTTATAATTTGTATCATATTTAATCTAAACATATATCCCACTAACATGTTTCTATATGTTGATAGATTGAGGGATTCAAAAAAGTCTTCTATAATATTTTTTAGATGATAGTGTGTTAGAATAAGATGACTTGTCCAAAAATTCTAAACAATACATTATGTGATATCATGATATAACGTGAACTTTCACCCAAGGGACCCCTTACTCTATAGTATATAGAACATATATAGTATTCACATTATGGTTTATTAACCTTTACCCTGGAAAACAATCTATGAACAATTGGAATAAGATGGGTAGTCATAAATCAAGTTAGTAGAGTTACAGTCCCTTGGTGAAAATATGATACAATCATTAAAATCCCATAATGTGCATCAAAATTTTATGGCTGAATCATTTAACAATAATTTTCTCATTATTTCATTTCTCAAAAGTGATTAGGTATGGTATTAATATCACCAATTACACCTGGAATAATCCCAAAAAAATAGAAACTAAGTCGTAAGGACCCATAATTGTTCACAAGGATTAATCTAATGGTTCATATTTATTGGTAACCATTGATGGGATACATTTCTTCCCACCCACCAATACACACTTTATCAAAAGTAACCTTGTATAGACTATATTTTAGCATCCAAACCACAATATTATAAATAGTATCTGTTTGGACATATCATGTCATGGTAAACCGTGTGATGTTTTTGCCATTTATTTAGGACCTTAAAAAATATAGATGATGTATTTTTTATATAAAACAAAAAATATATAATTGTATGATATTACTCACATAAGAGGAAAACCTTTTATTTTGGAATCGGGCACTAACCATTACTATTATATAAAAGTGTTGGTCACCTATAGTTCCCCCTCTATTTGGCCCCTGGTCCCTTATTACATGGCCACAATAGATATTTGTGTGGTTTTATTTCCATTATAATGATATATTTATTGATTTCTATATATTTTAATTTTTTATATGCCTCAAATATCTCCATGACCCCATTTAATTTTGGAGTATTGTGTTTATATACTAAAATTGGGTTACTATTAATTTTTAATGTCTTTGGATTGATGGATTTCCATTTGAATATTTCAATCTATGTGACTAGATTTATCCTTAATGTTTTCATGGTATTTGAGTGTCTCAAGACCACAAAATTAATATATGAATAATAATAATATATATTAATTCATTCATCCACATCATTTTAGTATAAATGATTTACCATTTTTAGAAAAAATTTATGGGAAATCCTAGTCCATGTTTGACTTTTGAATATGGGATTTCCCTTTATCCCGACCATTGGTCGGTGTTGGAAATGTTGTGGGAGGTGATCGTTGGCGGGTGTGTTTAATAAAATAAATAAATTATTTATTTATTTATATTAATTGACCTAACCTATCATAATACTCTATAAAAAACATTGTTATGTTTAATTTGGGTTAGATACATAACCTATTTAGATTAGAGGATAGTGTTCTATGATGGAATTGGAAAACTCAACGATATATATCGATGATCGGATCGCGGTTGATCTAGAGGACAGAAGAAAATATAATCGATGTTCTTCATCACTGGAAAACATTTTCTTCGTCGATGATTGATCCTTAATTGAGGAGAGAAAATTATTTAATTTTTTTTATCATATTTCATTTTCTCCAAATGGATTTAATTATTTACATGATTTTAAATTTATTTATTTTGAAAGAGCCCTAATGTATTATTTTTTATTAATATAATAAAACTCCATTATTACACTTTATATCACACATGGACACCCTGTTTACATGATCATTGTCCAATTATTCATGGAAAATATGTATTTTCCCTATATATGTGAATTAATTTTGACTATTCATTTTTTTATTCATTATTAGACCAAGGGGTAAGAATTCCACATTTATTTGGTATGTTTAAGTGATATTGAACCCCTTAATTCATGGTTGTTTTGTGAACGATAGGTTGGATTGTGACTTATTGATGGATTGAGATGGATTTATGGGTTGAGGGTGATGTTTATAGTGACAATAGGCCGATTTAGGAATTCTTCATCCATGGGGGATGAACAATATTGCAAGATGAGCCATGTAGAGTTATGGATACTAGATAATGGTCATCATTAATAGATAAAGTAAGGTCATACCTAGATATGCGGCCCCCAATAATTCAAGGTATAAGATGATCCAGTGGAAGCATAAATAAATGTTTAAATTCATCCTTGGGTTCCCAGGAAGAAACTGGGAATATAGTGTGTAGTTTGGGAACACATTCAGTGTAGTCCCATGGAAATTGTGTCTAAGTTATTGGTATGATTTAAATATCACATGTCATGTATGACCCTATACACTCCATGTGACCCAATACTATAGAATTAGTGTTTACTTCGAGTGTACTCGAGAACAGTCATGACTAGGAACACAGATTTGTCCAAGAGTGCATGGTATTATCCCAGTACTCATTCATCATCAGGTACATGAGTAAATCCTAGAGTACACATTCATGATATGATGTATATAGGCATAATCATAAGTACAAGGGCCGAGCCAGGAGCACACAAGAAAGCCGCAGGTGGATGAGATAGATCCTTTAGTACTCATACATGTAATGTAGTTTTACATGCCCATCCAATAAATTTTCATGTGAGCACATGACCATGTGTATAGGAAAGGTCCCATAACATGTGACACTAGGTACGCACCATATACTACTCTCAGGGACATACGGCTTGTATATATCCTGATTTTGGACTTGTATTTTGGACTTTGAGTAGCCTATCTATAGTAGTTTTCTATTTAGAATGTTAGGGTTTCCTTTATAAATGATTTTGATATATAACATGAGGTGTTCTGAAAGTGACACTTCATTAAGAAAAACATGACCAATAATAGTTTTTAGGTAGCATCACTATAAGGATATTGTGTTTTAAAACCCTCCTATAAGACTAGGGCATGTGTCCTCATTCTATTGAGTAGAACCCCCTATTGTAAAATGTTATTGTTCATATGTTGGAGATTTTTTCCCATTGACTATAGAGTACATGGTTAGTTGAAGGTCCTCCACATGGCTTCCATTTATTGATACATGAGATGTTGGAAATCAGATATGGACCCTTAGAGCTGCAGGAAGAGTCATCATCCTTGGATATGTTTTAGAGATTGTGATACCCTTTATATATATTATGTTATTCATTTTGATAATATATATCATGGGTTCTTATTTTCCTATTTCTTTGGGCTGAGATGATTTCTTCTGTTGTAACTATTAATTTCTACCTTCATGGATTTTGTGGTATCCTACTAGGTATGTTTATACACACCCCTACAAGGGATTTTCCTACATGTGTAATGTATTATGAATATTTCAAGCATACCATCATTAACATCAATGGAACAAATTGATAATTGGGTTCACTAACTACTCACGGTGGTCATACAGGGAGATCAGAAGTCAGGAATACTTCAGTATTACTTTATTATAGTTATTGTTAGGTTGGGGGTTCATTTCTAGTTGTGAATGTATTTTAACCTTTAAACTTTGTATTTACACTATTTTACTCTGATTTAATCCCTATAGGTTATTTCATGCATGGTTATACTCTAAATATTGACACATTTTATTATTCCTATACACTTTTTCAGGGAGATGGTTGGTTGGATGTGTACATGTACATTTGGTAAAGGCCACCCATTTTAGTTATTCCATATTAGTAATTTTCACCATCCCCTAGAATATTGTAGGTGGTATTGGTATTTTCACCCCCGACATTCCATTATCCTGATATGCCCTAATTTTTTGGGACATAATGGAGTGGTATCATATATTATTTTCCTCAGGACATTATTGGAGTGGGATCCATGGTGTTGATTTGTCTGGAACATGTGGAAATAGTTTTGGAGTTCCTCAAGTATGAATTTCAAGATAGGGAATCCAATGTTGGTGCGAAGGCCTATGGATCACCTCACCAAGACATTAACTATCAATTTATTGACTTAGCGGACATATATATCAGTTAAAGGGAACCATTGGTACATAGATCATATAGGGGTGAGTCCATTGGTTTTCCTTCTTATGCCAGCTCCCCTTATATATATTCTTATCTAACCATGGTACATATTGATAACTTTTAGGATGTTTTCATTAAGGAATCCTACCCAGCTACCGATGTAAGATCATAATGAAAATCCATTGAGTGATGAGGGCTAATATCAAAGGCCATCTTACAAGGTGTTTCCTTCAGGTGGGTAGGGAGTAGTGCCCCAAAATATTAAATAGTATATATCACAGGAAATGAAGGATGATGATCTTCATAATCATAGCATGCTATACGAGTTACAACTTCAAAGTCCACTGTGGTTCTTTTGTTTGCTAAATCTGTAGGATGCAGTGTATTTTCTTGAGTCAATAATATAAATATTCGGGATAGTTTTGTCCGAAAATGATTATATGGTTTCATTGGAATCTATATATTTACACTTAGTTGTATGGATATTGTTGAGTTTGATGATGGTGACCCCTGGTGAGACGATTATCTCAGGGTAAGACTTATATTAAATGTTTTCTTAAGAGTACTACCCTTAATTCTTGTACTCCATATAGATTTAGGAGAGTATTGAGTGGAATCAATGTGGTATGACATTTTATGAGTATTCTAGAAGGTTTAATAACCTCAGGAGTAACTCCCTTGATATTTTTTGATACGGTTTATTCTAGGCAAAAAATATTTAGAATGGTCTCTGAAGGTACATATATTTTACTATGGTTTCCCTATGAATACCTACTTATGCTGGAGTACTACACAGGGCTCTATTTTTAAAGAGATTCCATGCAGAGGGATTTAAAGTATATGATGAAGACTATGGTCATCATGGGGATGGGTGAACTATAGTCGATTGTAGGTACCATCCATCAAGGTCTCAAAATAGAAGACCACCCCAAAATAGGAATTGTGCATGTGGATCTTCAGTGCAAGGTCTGTGTAGAGGATATAATCATCCGGGATAGGGGTTGTTATATTCTTATGATGTGGGAGGTCACATAGAATGTGATTTTCTAAAAACTAAAATTTATAAAGAGGGTATACGGGTGTAGGATGGAAATCAATGGAAGGCAACACATTGTGATCAGAGATCTCTCATGCATAACTAGGGTGGTCCACAGGGAGGTAGTGTTGGAAAATGAGAAGGTGGAAATCTGGAGGGAGGAGGATCAGGAGTATGGAGATAATAGAACCTATTTCCACCACCACCATCAGGTGGACAAAACTAGGATTATGGGGGATGGAGGTAAGGGTCATGGGTAGCTTCATTATATGGAGGGTTATGATAAGGATGGGCATGGGATGATTCAAGCTACCATCTATGAATTTTTTACCTTATCTCCTGTACTAATAAAAATGGGAATGATTTATACCATTATCAACTTATCCATCACATGAGAGATGAATCACCTAGTTGAGAATTAATATGAACAGCTATTTTTAAATGTTCTTATTGGGATACAATCTTTGATGTCTCATATACTTTTGTTGTGTGAGCTAGCCCTCTGTACAGAGATTTTCTCATGGGACCTATTTGTCATCTGGATGACACATTATGAGTTTATCTTGGGTCCAGAATAATTTTCAATGTTTTAGGATAAAATTGAATATAATCACATGTGATTTATATTCCTAAATAAAAAAGGGGAAATATTTTCCTTTGTGAGTGTGATATATCTCATGGCCGAGTGACTGGGTCTTCCAGGTAGGAGGATATAACCCATCACCCATCATTTGGTGAGTTTATCCATACGCATATGGGACTAATCATGTATTTTAATCCCTCTAATAGTTTTGGACAATATGGAATACTTACTCAAGGATGTTCAATGGCTACCTTATTGGTGGTAGATGGACTTTTTCATATCATATGGCCCCTATGAATCTCCAGGGATGAGGTTGAAGTGGGAGGAACTTCAAAATAAGGGTTTTAACTGATGCAGTGTGCCCCCTTAGAAGCATTAGTTTTGTCATAAAAAATGTGGACATGGTATTGGAGCTATGTAGTGATTATGGTTGAGTAAATTATAAAACTATAACGAAAAAATTCTACTTATCGAGGATATGTGGACTCATTGTTTAGTTAAGAGTCCCATGTTTTTTCTTGAATATTGATCTTAGAACTGGATACTGCATGTTAAGGGTTTATGATTATGATATTCCAAAGGAAACATTCAGATATCAATATGAAACTATGCATTCATGGTGGTTCTTTTTAGTGTGACAGTTTGTTCATTATGTTTATAAATATTATAAACTAGATCATCTATCCATACATAGTCTGATTTTTGGTAGTCTTAATCTACAACATACTCTATTACTATATATCATAAGAATATCATTTAGATTATATTATGATGGTCTAAGACTTACTCTAGGAGGACTACATTTATGGTAATATCAAGAAGATATATTTTTTGATATGTGAGGCTCAATTTATCGGTTGTTTCATCTACGAGAATGGTTTATCTATGAACCATGCGATAATTGTTCTGGTGATTTAATGGGATACAACCTTGAATGTTTCATAAGCATAGTGTTTTCTTACCTTTTAGGGGTACTATAAGGGGTTTATGATATACTTATCTAGTATTGGAGACTCTTTGATTTCCCTGACATGAAAAGGGAATGCATTTATATAGAATGATTATTTTCAATAACATTTTAAGGATTTTAGGATGAGGTTTACCAGTGCTCATGGGTTGAGACAATCTGATAATGACATAGAGTATGTATTGATTATAAATTCTCCTTTAGCTAGGTCTAGTTTCATGTTGATGTAGATGAAGGAAGTGATCACATATGGTTCATGGATACATAGACCTCATGAGATAAAATTCACGATTCATTACAAAGAGTTATTCGTGATAGACTTCACATTAAATTTGTGGAGGTTCCATATTTTGGGTGAGCATTTGATTGTTTACTAAGACCACCAAAGACTCAGGTACATCTTCAATGAGAGAGATATTAACATAAGATAGTGGTTTTGGTTAGAGTTACTATATGAATATGACTTGGAGAAGTTATATACTCATATGAAGGGAAATGTGTTGGAAGATACCTTTGGGAGGAAGTCTCATTCTCACTTGGTTTGGGAGGAGTTTGGGCAGTTTCATTTGTTTCAGTAGACCTTGATATAGGATAGGGGTTCATTTATTCTTAAATTTATAGAAGTGTCTCTACATATCCTTCAGGGTGTGATATAGACCTATTTTGGATACATAATCTAAGTGTTTAAGTATGACCATATATTCTCAAGAGATTCACGTGATGAATTTTATAAAGGAGGGGATACAGTAATCATTTTTTGTGGATGAACTGTGGTTCCAATCATGTTGTGTGAGGATTTGATGATAGAGATTCACACTCCCCTTTGGATGTACATATCAGGGTGCAAATGATATACAAGGACCTTAATCAGTAGTTTTGGTGGGATGGTATGATGTGGAGTGTTGTCGATCTCATCTCTCGATGTCTCACATTTAAGCAGGTGAAGGATGAATGCTTGGTTTTGGTAGGTTTGAAACAACCTCTTGAGAACTAAGAGTGAAATCAGATGACATATCCATGGAACATGTGAAGGGGATTCCAAAGATAGGGGTAGACCAGGATTATATGTGGGTGTTTTTTGACTGACATACAAATTTTAAGAACTTCCTTGTTACATGAGAGTATAGCTTAGATTAGATTTTAGGGAAGCGGTACATGCAAGAGATTGTCTACCTTTAAAGGGTACCCTTGTGACTGTGATGTTTACATCACATAATGGTTGTGGAGTCATGAAAAATCTTTTAGGACCATATTATTGATGATTAAAACATTTCACCCCTAGACAGATGGCCCGACAATTTATACTATATTATTGTTTTAGGATATACTAAGGGCTTGTGTGTTGGACTTTGGCTAGATCTAGGAGGATAAAATTACATTGGGAGATCTTTCTTATAATAATATCTATCAATATACTATTGGTATGGATCCTTTTGAGGCCCTGTATGGATGATCATTCTGGTCACACTTATATTGGAAGAACATTGAAATGGAATAAATTTTTATGCTCGAGATGGTGAATGCGATGATGGAGAAGGTTCCGGAGATCTATGAGCATATTAGGACAACTCATCTAAAAATAAATCTTAGAAAAGTCGATGGTGTAGTCCCTTATAGTTTGAGTAGGGATACCAAATTTTTGTAAGTGTCTCCTCACATTGAGGATTACAAGGATTTGGCCAGGGTATCATGCTATCACTAAGATTCGTCAACCCATTTAGTTCCAATGGAGGGTTGGGTGAGATCTTTTCCTCTTATATGTTTCCCAAGAGATATACAAGGTTTTCAAAATAGTTTACATTTTACAACTGAGGATATATGTGTATGACATGATGTACAGTATGAAAATGGGAATGCTAAACATTGAGGATAGAGCCCCCTTCGTTGAGTAACCAATGGAGATTGAGGATTGATAGGAGAGGATCTTGTGTGGATGGGCCATCCCTTCAGTTTTCGTTCTTTGGTTTCATGTGAGCATGTAGGAGAGCACCCTAGTGTATGAGATCCAATTGAAAGAAGAGTACCCCTACATTATTTTTCTTGTGATTTTTTGTATTAAAATACATAAAGGAGGGTATAATGTAATGAATTATGTTTTGATAGAAAATTATTTTGAATATTTCAATCTATATATCTTGATTTATCCTCAGAGTCGGTGCAATTTTTGGGTGTCTCAAGACATGAAAATTAATATACATAAAATATGAATATATTTAATTCACATGAACACTTCATTTTGACTTAAATGGTTTCCCCATTACTATACACCTTTAATGGTAAATTAAAGGCCATTGTTGATTCAAAATACAGGCTATACCCTAGGCACAACCTATGTTAGGCTGGCTTCAAATGTTTAGTGGGATGTTACCATTGGCGAGTGCATTTAATAAAATAAATAAATTAATTATCTTTTTATTTAAATAACATAACCGATCCTAATCCTCTATTTATAAATAATTATGAAGATTTTTTTCTGGGGTTAGATTCATAACAATGATTTTATTATAGGATATAAATCTTCATTGACATTGGAAAACCCTAGGATTTAGATCAATGATTAGATTGGGGTGGATTGTGAAGTAGTCAAAAATCATGGTGGATCATCTTCATCACTAGAGAATATTATAATCACTAATGATAAATTTATAGTCATGGAATATTAAATATGTATTTCTAATAAATTTTATTTTCCAACAATGGATTTATTTATCAACTTATGGGATCTATGTTTTGTTTATATTCTCATTAACCCTACCACATTGTAGTTTCAATAATATGATAAAACATCGTTGTTTCACTTTCTATCACCCTTGGATATCCCATTTATGTTATTTTTTGATGTTAATGTTTGCAAATCTATGTAATTACCTTGTTTAAGTGAATTTGTAATAATCCACTCGAGTCAACAAAGCACGTCACCTAATATGGCCCAAAAATAGTAATGTAAAAAAGTGGAAGTAACATGTATCACAATAAACCTGAACTAGGAAAACCACCATTTTATAATTCTTTATCATGAGAAGATATTTCTGAGACATAAAATTTTTAGCCAATGATTCCATACTAGAAATATAAAACATTAAAATTTAAAACAAGTCCTATGTGACCATATATCGCCAAAAACAATCCCGATATGAAGATGATGAAAAGAAATAGAAACCTAAATGATACACAATCCCCTTCTCTTTACCTAAGTCCTACAAAATAACATCCACAACCAACCAATGGAAAAATCATGGTGTGAGTAAAAATCACAATATGATACCACCAAATAATCTATACAAGCTCTAATATCATTAATGAATTAACGCTAGATTTATATCAAATTCATTTTAAAAATCATTTAGATAATGTTAAAATATTATATAAAAAATTCATTTCGTTTTTATAAAATCAAAAAATATTCAAAAAATACCAAAATATATACAGTAAGAATGAAAAAAAGTAACATACCATGGATACACCATATGAAATGAATGTGAGAAAATGGCCACGAAAAATACCATCATGTGATAAAAAAATGTGTAGTTGAGAAAGGATTGAAATTGGGCTCTAAACATTGGGTATACCACTAGTGAAATAACACATGATAATGTCACATAAAACCTCTTATTTAATTACATATACAAAGAGTGAATATTCTATTTCAGAAATATCCTCGTTTACTGATTGAGCATAGTTTAAAAAACCATATAGTGAAATTATGACATTATATTAAATAGATTTACATCAAAACCATTCCACTTTCTTTATTGAATACTTCTTTCAAAACCAAAATCATACTTTAATGAATTTTATCAAATACTATGTTTGAGAAAAACTACTATTATTGAATACCCCTTAAAACAAGTTTCTTTTCAAAAAAACATTCCAATGTAATAGAAAACAATTTCAATGAAAAATCTAAAGGAATTTATAGTAACATAAAGAAAATCCTGAATCTACCCTTTGTATAGAGACACCTACCTCAAGAATCATGTAAACATAATCACCATCAACAATAATGATTGGAAATAAGAATACTGACCTCCAAAATATATGTCATGATGGAAAACTAAAAAGGATCAATAGAAAACCAAAAAGGGTCACAAATCAATACACAAACATAGCCAAATCCTCTACCATGTTCTAAGGTCGAGAGGAAATATGATGACTACTTACTAGGGAGATGCAATGAAATATCCACGTGGATCAAATGAAGAATGGAGTGATTCAAAAGGGGAGGAGATCACTCAAAATCAACTAAAATTACCCTATGGATCGAGAGGAAGGACATAATTTCTAATGGATAAGTGGTCAGGTATAAGATTAATAAAGACCATTGGAAATGAATAATTAATGTTATGAATCCCTTTCACGATGTGAATTCCTTGATATTACAAATATTCCAAAAAAGGATTCTCCTCAGAATGAATTAATCATGATCAACTCATTCATGATCTGATTTTTTTACACATATTATAATTTTCCATACTCTTAATCCGACTCACTATATCTTCCTTACATTGGATTCACATCATGTAACTATTTATTTACATTAATATTTATAGCATACTATCAGCAGTCTAGATTCTAAATCATATCTAAACATTTTTGAACCAAAGAAACCCTCATATACCATGGAAACATTTATACCTAGAATCAATTAATCGAAAAAAATATATCCTTAAAATTTCAATCAATGAGGTAAAATAAATACTTGAATGAACAAGATGTTTAACTTTTTGGCCCACTATTCTTAGAGTTCTACACCATTTACGCATGAGGTCGTAGTTTAAGATTTTTGGGATGAGTTCAAGTGTGGATGATCCACTAAATTCATGGTGGTTTCAGTAATGATGTGTGGTATATTTATTTTAAGATGGACTAGGATGGATTTATTGTTTGAAGTTGATGGAAACACAGATTGGAGGTCATATTCATCATCCTTTGGCCATGGGAGATGTTCTTTATGATGAGATGAGTCTTGTTGGGGTTAGATGGCCAGAATTGAGCCAACAGAGATAGATCCAGAGCTTTTGGACCAATATATAAGACCCCCAGAGTGATATAATGTGAAAGTGGAGGTAGTAGAGGCATGTAAAGATGAATAAAGACTTCCCAGGGTTTTTCTGAAAAAACCAACTACACACCATGTAGTCTACGAAAACATGATGTGGAGTCCCCTAGTTGTGGATGTGAAGGTATCAGTCAAAGATAAATATCACACACCATGTATATCATATACAAGCCATAATACCCTATGTTGGTGGATGAGTGTGTACTATGGGATTAAATGAGAACAAGAATTACAATGCACATAGGCATAGATAAGAGTACATGGGAACATAACGACAATCAGACATAGCCAAATACACGGGTAGAGACCAAAGTACATGATCAAAACCTAATATACATTGGAACAGACATATGTACATGAGAATATCCTAGAAAACATGTTAATATCCTGGTTGGTCGGGACACACTGTGTATGACCCATACACACTATATAGTGATACATGTCTATCCAAGATATTTACAGTTTAGTTCATGGACATGTTTCATGGCGAGGTTAAACACCATGTAAACCTTGGTACATGCATTTTACTTTTGTCAAGAACTTCCCACTTTCATAACTCCATCTTATAGACTAAGATGTTGTCACAAAAGTTTCCTATCAAGATAAATTTTATACATATAATGGGACTAATGCATTAGTAGGGGATTTCAAGATATGAAATTAGGTACATCGAGCATGAATCCTATTTAAGAGATTCTTGATCGATAGAGGTGATCATGAAAGATCATAAGATATATTTTATGATTCGAAAACTATATATTGCACCAAGTCATGGGTCCACCACAATCCTCTATCAACAACATGGAATTCCCTTGATGCACAAGGGCGTGGTTCCTTTATTGACTGAGTAGAACCCCTATAAAACCATGGTTTGGTTCCCCTCTCTATTAGGCAGAACACCCTATTATAATATTATAGGGGTCTCTATTAGAGATTGTACCACCTTTAATGTGTAGTGTATGAGAAAGCCATGAGTCCTCCCATGGCTTCCTTATACAAACAGGTTTGATTCTAGGCATCAGAGATGGACCCTTGGATCTATATCCAAACTCTTCATCCATGGATGGGAGATGGAGATGGAGATCCCATTTCTCTCATGTTTGGGTTTCAATATGATCATATATGTCTTGGATTTTTATTTAATTCATTATTTGGGATGATTTGAATTATTCTATTGTATCGACCTATTTCTCCTTTTGTGTTTTTGGGGAATCATAGTTGGTATGTATTTACTCATCCCTACATGGTATTTTCCTATACAAATTGTTTTTATAACATCTTTTTCTTCATATAAACCTATTAAATATATTTATTATTGTTTTTTGGAGCTACTTTCTAAGAAGACGTATCATTATGAGTCTTGGTGTGACCAAAATTGATATTTGACAATTAATAATTATATTAATATCAAGATCGACCATAATTCCTTAAAAATTGGAATTAATTCTAAATAGGGTATTGGATAAGAAATCTAAGACCTCTATTAAGTTTTGAATGCGGTCTTTACCCTTAGCGTGATATGATCTTTATTGGTGTCAGGTTTTTATGAAAACGTTATTGTGAAAAAAATAATGAATTAATGAACTAATATTATTTATAGTGAAAAAATTCTTACTATTACTATATTTATGTATGGTTATGATCAATTCTCAGGGTTAGCCACATAAATCTAGTAATTGATATAGATTGTTCGAGTATGGTTTGGTAAATGACAACCAAAAATCAAGGATCTTCCACGCCAACAAAGATTGAGGATATCACCAACAAAAATGACATGTATTCATGCATCATTTGCATTAAATCTCTATTTAGGTTGGATATTTTTTATGTGCATTTATCATTATTTTATTATCCAACAATGAACATGAATCAATAAAATGGTAGATTTAATCATGGATTGATAATATTGTGGGTATGAGAATATTTGTTTTAGAATTTGGGGATTTATTTTATTGTTTGACTTGAATCTCATTATTTTTCATTCTAAGGGAAATGAATCAAGACCCAAAAGAATTCCAAGGTCTATTCCTTGTTTTTTTTCTCCATTTATTTTCCCATTCTTCATGAATTAACCACCAACATTTATTGTTTCCAATATATTTATAAATACATTATGATCAATCATATCACACCAATATATTAGCACAATAGGTTGATACCATATATTTGGGTTTTTTTTGAAGATGGAATCGATCTATGATGAATTATTTGGAGTATATTATTGTACTTCATGTGGTATTAATGTGAAATAATGGGGAGATATGAAAATTTATTCCCATACAAATCGAATGGCTGGATTCCGAGGTGAAATAATAGAAGGTATTGGCTGGACTTGTTCCTTTATAACTAGTGTAATTCATGGTCGAATGTAATGTAGGAGGATTTGAAGATGACGCATGAAGAAAAACTGTTGTTTTTGGAAAATCCTAATGCATACACTGTGTAATCCTATAATATATACAACATGCTGACCTAGCTATGGTGCTAGGTTTTCCATGGGGAAGGAATGTATCACACACCTTGTTACATGTCTCACATGCCATGTGACCCTTACTTACATGCTCTTTGTGCATCTTGGAGGATACATAGCGATGGAAATGTACATTTACCTGACACAACTAGAGCACATGGGATGATCCAAACACTCAGACATGGCCCGCTATATTGACATGGCTAGGTACATGGACACTACAAGGATTACCATGGCATAGACATGTGAACAGTCCATAATACACTGTTAGACCTGGTGCCTATGTGACACAACATGTACATCAAGTATATTATTTTTTTATCCATCAAATATGACTTAGAGACCTTAATACACTCAGTTTATATTAGTTTATAGAAGGGAGAGCCACATCAATCCATCTCTATGACTGTGTAGTATGTTATTACATCCTAAGAAAAGGATTGTGATCCTCTCTAAAGTATTAGTTTCAGATAAAGTTGTAGTAATATTTCATAGAGTCTATGAAGAGATCCAGTATTATCGTATGAACTAGTTTTGGTTATAAGAATAAGTGTGAAAAACTCTACATGGGAGTGAATCCCCGACATATTGTTTTTAACCAAATTATGTTAGTTAGTATTACATTATAGCCCTAGGTGTGATCCTTATATGTGTATCGATCTATTCACACTTCCAGCATGTAGTTCCTTATAGTGATACCCAATGAGAACAACTTCCCAGATGGAATCCATTAGGAATATCAAACTCATGGAGTGAGTTCTCTTGGTCTAGTTTGGTTATAAACTCTCAAGCAGGATCATAGGATAACAATGTGTTGGCGATCTTTAATTTAGACTTTATGAAAACAATGATTATAACTTGTATTTTTTTTATTAATTTCTCATATTATGATTGACATATAATTTTATGTATAGGTTATTATTGATGCTTTATGTATTTTGTTGTGTCCTACTAGTTACTTGTTTACTCATCCCTGCATGGGGTCTACCTTCCCACATCATGTCATATGCAAATAACTATCCATTTTATAGGGTTATCGATGGTCCTGGATTAGACTTAGAATATATATGGGATAGATAGACTATGGTTCATTTCAGGAGTTACATTTGATTTTATTCCCCTATTACTATCTGGTTGGACTTATTTACAGCTTTTGGAGGGTTTGTATTCGGACCTTATTGTATGCCAGTATTTTTTTGTACTCTGATTGTGAGACTTTGATGTACGAATGCATTTGTTATTAGTTTTACTTTGCATTTCATCATTTTATGGGATTATATATATATATATATATTTTTGTGTGTGTGTGTACCATTTTCTAAGGCCTCCCATATGATTTGTATTCCTACTTAGTGGTAGTTACTATCCCCTAGCCTATTGGGTGTAGGATTTAGTTAGGCAAACATGGCTTATCATCAAATAGGTGGGCCTTGGTGGTTCGGGATATAACAGTGTATTATGATGGAGATAGTAATATTATTGGTGAAATTGATTGGAAATAGTGAGAGTTGTGTCCATTAACCGAGTATGGTGGTTGGGCTAGGAGATCTAGAGTCATGATCTTTTCAGTATACATTATTCTAGTTATATTATATTTGGGACTTAATTTCATGTTGAGTGTTTATTTTCCGCATTAAACGTTGTATTTATATATTTTTTACTCTAATGTATTAAAATGAAGTTATTACATGCATAATTATAATCTAGATTTTGCATTATTTTATTATTGATCTTCACTTTTTCGTGGAGTCTGTTGGGTGTGTCCTCAAATGTACGTTAATAATGGGAATCCAATTTATTTCATTCCTTCTCGACACTTTTTACTATCCCCTAACATATTGGAGATAGGTTTAGGTCATTCACACTCAACCTTCCTCTATGTAGGTGGTCCTCGGTGAGTCGGGATTTCAAAAATTTCCTAAAAAAATTACATTATCCCCAATATAGATTTTTTGATCTCGATGAACATAAACCTAAATCTAGAAACTTGGTAAAAGTTTTATGAACAAAAAGTAAATTCATAATAATAATTTTTTGAGATCTATGATCCTGAACCAGGAGCTACCCATTCTGTATGAGCAGTGTGACCAAAAAAATACAACCTCATTGATCACACCAATACCCTCCAAATTCATTATCGAGTAATTTTTATCTCATTTTCGATTTTTTATGTGAGGAATACTCATCAATAGCTATGAAGTTGATTCCATGGTATGTGAGTACAAATTATAGGTATTTTAGAATAAGTATGATGATCTAAGGATTCACTTGAATGGCTCGATCGATACACTCATTAATAAATTTAACATCATTGTTGGAGACATGCCTAGAATTGGAGAGAACCTCGATGATTTCAAAATCATGAATAGGGTCCTGAGAATATTTTTACCGCATTTCAATTTTACTGTCATTGTACTTGAATAAAAACACCCAATGGAGGGGATATTTGATAGTAATTAAAGAATAATAATTCTATACGAGATGAAGAATAACAAAAATTATTCATTTATGAAGGATAGTCATAAAGATGTGACATTTATGTCGGCAAAGAAACTATGGTTGCAATATGATCCTTAAGAAGTGTTAATCTTGAGAATCTCAAAATAATGTTCCCAATGAAACTCCATTTCAATGATGAAGTTGAAGAAAAAGTGACTAATTTATTTAAGGGATTGAATTATAATAATGTTCCATGTGACATCAAGATATATATTCTATAACAATAAGAAAAATATATATGATGACTATTGATATTGAATGACTCAAATATGGAAATTTTATGAACTCAGTGAGGTAATTTGAGTTAGACTCAAAATTTAATACCATTCCAAATTAATTTATTGATTGACTAACATGATTAATGGTCATTTCTAAATAATTTAGGAAATTGAAAGGGAAGTCATGTTGGTGTGATGAAATTTCAATGATTATGAAATAATTCTGTCATATGGTATGAAATTGGGGATTTCAATTATACAGAATTCTAATTTTAATAATTCAGTTTGTAGGTAATTTCCAAAGAAGGTGGAAAACCATACATTAGTGTAGATATTTAATGAAAAAGGTAAATCTATTGAGGGAAGTGATCATAAAAAATAGTGGTGGTTGATTATAATCCATAAAAACCCACACCCATGATAAAGACAAATCTAGGTAATATAAAAAAGACCCCAATAGAATGGATAGGATAAGTGAATAAATGAAATCATACACTAATAAGCTACTTTTATTATTTTAGAGAGATATGATATACCTAATATGCGTGTTTCATAGAAAAGAAGAAGTAAATGGATTAATAAAATAATTAAAAGTGAGTCTATATTTCTATGCTCGATATGTTTTTAGAGGATAATGTTTTTGGTTTGAATGTTATAGACATAAATTCATAAATTTATAATCATGGTCATGAAAGAGTGTTCCCACAAAGAAATAAAAAAAATCAACTATTATAAGCTTTAAAAATTAGGCTGACAACTCAAAATCAGTTGGAAATTTTAAAAATTATGATAATTTAATAGATATGAAGGTGGATCAATATAATATACTACCAGAGGAAGGACATAATTGAACAAGGATTACAAAGGTAATATTTGATGAGGATAAGAACACATAAATTTCTATTTAGTTGATGGATCATGATAGAGTATGGAATTTGGATAGTAGTTGTACTTCCCACAGGATGGAAAATTAGAATCATGTCATTAAAATTATGTTTAAAATAATAGGTTTCAAAAATTTTGGAAATGATGATGGATTGAATATTTTTTCCTATAGAAAAACCAATATCAATGTAAAATATTTTGGTGCGTGAATTTGTTGCAGTTTAATGTCCTTGGTCATAATTTAATAATAATATGTAATTTGTATGGTTATGGACATCTCATAAACTTCAATTAAAATGTTATCATCATAAAAGGAATACATAGTTTAGATGTGATATAGGAAAATCACATAAAGTGGATATCTATCATATTTTAGGAAAATACGAAAGGTTATTTCTATCCAAAAAAAATAAGAGAACATGATATAGAATAAGAGGATTAGAAACTTGGGCCAAAATACTTCGAAGACATAGTAATGAATGAAGGTTCCTATGAAATCCCTAATACTTTTTTTGATAAAACCCATATGTCTGATAAATTTAAAAGAGGCAATATCATTAATAAGACATATTTGATTTAGGAGAATAAATCAATGAGATTTCATGAGTTATTACACATGGATGTTTGTGGAACCAAATCATCATAATGTTTTACTACTCACTCTCCTGGTGTTCAAATGATCCCAAACAATATTTTATGATCTGAAAATATCATTTTATATACATAAATAATTTATGCTTGATTATCGTAATAGGTTATTGATTTACTAAAATAAAGATGCAATTGGGGTATGGAAGGCCATTACGGAAGGGCATGTTGGCTATTTCTAGCATAAATAAAAAAGGAAGACCACCTAGAAACCAGTGGTATTTCCAAAATCACCTCATCTCTTTTTAGACCAATAGTTAGATGGTTTTTCCTCAATAGCTATTTGGTGTCGTTGATATATACCTTGATAAGTCTGAAAATCTCACCAACTAGCTGATGGACCCTACCAACTTCTTGGTGGGTATATTCCATATTTTCAACATAATTGTTGTAGGTTATCTCCTCTTTGCTATCTTAACTCTCAGAAGCTGAATTGAAGTTCCAAGTCATCCAAACACACCATGGGACCTATAACTAATATAAATACTCCCCTAAAAATTCTTGGACACTATAAATTTTCTTAGAAACTTCTCTTGGGCTAAATTTTTCATTATTGTAGTGATTATATATCTCTATTAAATTTTTCCCTATTTATATCATACATTCTTATTCAATTATTCTTGGGAAATTTGAGAGTGGATTTAAATATTTTTGTGAAAATAAACCATCTTCTTATTCCAGTTCTTTGATTCTCGCTACCACTAAAGTGGGGTAGTGTGGGTTTTTTGATTAATCTAATTAAAATAAAGTGTTGTATTGGGTTTAATTATTACGCCATTTAAAAGAATGCCACTTCTTCCTTTTTCGGTTCCTTGGATACCTATAAATACAAGGTATGAATGAAACCCTCTAGAGACCCTTGAGTGGAGGAGAAATAGGAAATCATGTATTGAGATTTGTCAAATGATTTTATAAATTTTTTTTTCTTGGTCTTTTTTTATAAAAATTTTCCACTGCTTTTAATCTTTTAATTTAATTAATTAGTTAATTGAATAAAAATATCACTTTATTTTGTTTTAATTTTTCAATGGTGATTCACCAACACTGTTTCCATCATACATTGATCAACACAATGTTCAAGGATACTAAGAGGTATTGTATTTTTTATCAATCTTTATAATAGTATGGAATAACCTATCACCACCCTCTCTATATAAATATTCCACAATTATGTGAGAGAGATAGTGACTTTTAAAATCCTGCATACTATTTTCCCAATTTTGGTGAATAGAGAACAGGGTATAATTAAAATGAATATGGGAGGAGTTACCGTCTAAGGGAAACATGCAGAAGAGAGAGAGAAAGGGATAAGAAATATATAAGAATAAACTCCTGTTCAGACATATATATAATGAAACCCCAAGTGAATACATAAAATTCCATATATTACTAAACAAATGAAAGGGAAATAATTGTACCAAATTTTTAAAGATAATAGATTCCATGATGATCGATCTGATCATGAAAAACCACATGCTTTTTATTTCCAGCCAGATCTCTGACCTTCTTCACCTCACCTGAAATTCATTTTATATATATGTTGGGTGACAATAATAGTTTACTTGGAATTAACCTTCACGTATCATCTAATTTAAATGATAAATAATGAATTCTAAATAATACTAATCAACATATAAGCTAACTCATAACCTAAAATATTCTATTATATTCTTAGACTCACAATGTATAACTCCTTCCACATATCAAAAACAAGAGAGATTATACCATAATAATAAATCATTTGGGGTAGGCCACTCCTTATTTCCCACTAGTTTGTCACTATACCCAAATGTCATACATCCAAGTCATTCACCTTCCAAAATAATCAAGCCTGAAGACACATGGAAAAGGAATCACAAAATGCAACTCCTGAATCACATAATCACATAATCACATCTCCCAATCCATATATAGTAACCAATTAATTTTTTAGGATCTTCCACATCTCATATGATATGTATCAAAGATCAGGTTTTATACCTCAAACCATTACATCCCTGAAAAAAAGTAAGCACCTAAAGCCCTCAAATCCTATAAACATTATGCCTATAATAATCCATTTGATACTATATCTGGTAATACAAGAGTGTGAAATAACCAAAATCCATAAAATCTGTCTACATACATATATAGGAAAATTAATCACCATGCATACCAGAACAAGTAACTACCTAGATAAAAGAGTGGGTCTAGAGGGGGTAGTTATCCATCCATCCTCCCACTAAGATGTTGGGAAAATTACCCTTAAAGAGTCCAATGAATGTCATTCACCCTAACTGACATGGGTGGGGAAGTGTATGAAATCCTAGAATATATGTCATATAATATATCTCAAAACCACAGCATGTGAATAACCTAGTCTTATACTCAACTGTATCTAATGTCGATTGTACTCCCAACATCCAATACATGGACTAAATATCCTATAATAACCCAAAAAATTTAAAGAGCTACATTAATTACTTCCTTACATTTTTTTAATTTCATTTTGTAAGTTAATTCATTAGACATTAATTAACAGTTAACATTATTTGACATTTTATTAAATTAATCATCCGTGTAATTTCCATGCCCTCGAGTCCTAATCCAAACCAAGTCCGTGGTTTCACAAGATTAATATTTTTTCATCATTTCAATCCAGCCTCAACCAACCCCATTGGTTAAACCTTATTTAATTCATTATTAATATCACTCCATAATCTGGGTACTCTAGAAAAATAATCATAGAATACCTCGAAGAGTAAGCATGAAACAAAGAGAATTTAGCTTCTTCAATATCTGGGGAATAGAAAGTGTATAAAAAATAATCCCAACCATTTACCAGTAAACAAATTCCTAAGTGAGCATCCCATATCATAGAATCTCATAAATAACTAATAATCATATATTCAACCAGTTCCATCATCTCCAGATCCATCCCCAACACCATCATGCTTATCCCGATGAATGTCTCCATCATAAGCGTTAACTACTAACACATCCTATGGGCCTCCTTCCCCCACATATCCCATTAGATATCCTAGGATAAAATATCATAGGGTCACATCAAATCCATGCTACCCCACCCCATATAACATCAGTCATACCAGGATGATCCATATCAAGATCATGTCACAAGGATTTTATCTAGATCAGATCACAAAAATAGAAATACAAAACAAGTATAAACAATAAGTAAATCTAGGACATAAAAAATGGCATTTAGTCTTCATATATAAATGAAGATTCACTGCTCCAAACATAAAAAACTCAAACTTCTCAAGGAGATGGAAAACATATGACCTTAAAATTATCATCACCACAAAACAGGTTCTTATTGCATCTTGAATTAACTAATCCATTATTCAAAAGTTCTTACTATGATAAACCTAAGGCATTAGGCTATAACAAGCTATCAATACCTAAAAATTATCTAGGAATTAAAACTAGTTTCAAAACAAAATGAGAAGTACCATTATAATTTAACTATCCTTTTTTATTTTAACACTATCCACATGAATTATCATGCTTCACCTCATTATCAATTTCATTATCATAGAAGATCAAATTTAATGAAACATACATATTATCAACAATTTGATTGTCATCAATTAACAACATCCCCAGATTGAAACTAAATTCATCTTCATTAAAACATAAGACAATCAATTTCAAATTAATTCTAGATTTATGTTATTTACCAATTTGAACATGCTAAAAAGCATGGAAAATATATTACACTCTATTTAAAAATAAGAGGAAACATTCATCAGAGTATAAAAAACCAACATGCAATTTCTCACCAATTCCATATTAATCATATTGAATAATTATTAAGGTAATTTAATTTCAATACAAATGGATAAACAATTCTCATGTAATGATTTCACATAAATTAAATGGGAGATGCAATTATTCTCCTACCTAAAAGGAGTCCATATGATTTACATGAGAATAAACTACAATTACGGATATCTAATCACCTCTCCAACAAGAACTACATCCCTCTAAGGATTATACACCACAACCGTAATAACCAAAACCCAGTAAAACCCCACTAGAATAGACTAGATCAAAAACTATAGAATATTGAGAATATAAGGGATTAAACAAGATTGATTAGTGAGTGAAAATAGAAAAACAAAGAAGGAAGACACAATGGATTACCAAGGAAGGAAGGAAAAACCCTGGGAATAAATCCCCAATGAACAAACCCTGAAAATGCTAAAGGGAGGGTCGCTGTATTTCCTAGAAAATAAAGATGACCATTGGATTTAACAAAATAATATAAACGTGAATCCTTTATATGCAAGATAAATAGAAAATTTACATGGCATGTAACCCTTACAGATTTTGTAAATGCCAGATTTCAATTCTCACCAAAAAAAATAACCTCTAATAATTAAATACCCATTACATACACACCATGAAGAACCCCATGAACCTACCTAGAGAGGTTTTGAAAATGACATACACATCGTGAAACCCATTTAAATTTTGTGTATTCCTCTTGTTTCTAGCATTTTCAATCAAACAATAGTAGTCCAAATATAGACCTCATATGAGGACCATAGGGTTCAAGAACACACAATTAGTAAAAATAAGTTGATCTAGGACATTACATTATATAGCTCTGAAACAATTATTGTCATCACGAATGAAATCCAAATTTGGGAGAAAAAATGGTTTATTTCATATAATATACTTATGAGAATCCCCTCAAGGATCTCACCATATTAGGATCCCAACAACCATATCTGATGAACAAGTGAAAAACCAAACAAAAAACAACTAATTCCAAAACAGATTCTCAGGGGAGATACCTCTCAAAAGAGAGTCATTCCAAAAATAGAAATAAGAGGAAAATATCTCATAAAAGAAAATGTCAACATCCACTAGATAGAAAAATTACAATAGAAGATATAATCATCAAATAGATCTAGGTAATGAATGCACATTTGTGACTCACGTTAGCATATAATCTTCTGCAAGCCACCACTCCACCACATGAAAGGATCCAAAGGAATATAATTCCTATGATAAAAATTTTCATGGTGGTCCTAAATCACCAAAGGCCACTCCTTGAAGCCCATAACATCATAATAATCGATCTCTCCCAAATCGATGAGATGGGAGTTTTCATTAACATAATGAAGATGTGACAGGTGAAAAAAAATTTATATCAACCTCATACATAAGGGAAGTGATATTTGATATTCTATAACTCCAAAATTATCCATCACATCCATCATCCTAAAAAACAAGGGAGAAGTATTACTCCTACGATTAATCCTTCACAACCCATGAAAAGGAGCCATCTTATTGAATATATGATCTTTAATGTTGAACTCTAGAGGTCCCATACTATGATCAATATAAGATTTATGATGATCTTGAACTTCCTCCATCTGCTCAATGATTACATGAACAATATTTGTTGAATTATATAGTAGATATTTCTTGAGAATTTATACCTCTTTGACCCTAGTCTTGGACAAATAGAGCATGAAATGTTTATCTGTAAAAATCATCAAATGATGCCATACTAACGGTGGAGTGGGAAGTACTATTGAAAGAAAACATGACCAAGAGAAGTTTACTCATCCATGAACCACAAAAAACTAGGACATAAGTGAATAACATGACTATAAGAGTCTGGAGGGTCTTATTTGTCTACCTATCCATCTTCGGGTGCAAAGAATAGCTACATAATAACTGAGTGCTAAAAGTATAATGGATACTTTTCCACACCAGTGAGGTAAAAATTGGATCTATATTCGATACAATCATCCGTAGGAATCTATAGTGTCGCACCACCTCTTCCAAATACAACCTAAAAAATAACAATAATAATCTTGAATCTCTGATCAAAATAAAATGGGTTGATTTCATCCAACAATCCACTACCACCCATATAGAATCATATTCTGCCTGATCATGAGGTAAACCAGCAATGAGAACCCTAGATATATCTGCCCCCTTCTACTATGGGATATCTTATGGTTAGATAAAACAATCAGGAACTTGATGCTCAACCTTCACCTTCTGGAAAACCAAACATAATAAAACACTACAACTATTCCAATCAACCCAGGAAACAAAATATGACCTCTCAAAGATGTCTACATCATGGTCATGTATGGATATACCAACAAATGGGAACTATGAGTCTCTCGAAAAACCATCTTATGCATCAATTAAGGAAGATATAACCTTTCATGAAATAATACCGAGTGTTATCCATCCTCAGAACAACCATCAGGGGTATCAAAACATAAAACATGGTATCTCCAGACCTCTACCTCAAAATCTCCAAATAATGACACATCCAACATATGAAGAAAATAAAACTATACTATCATATGTAAAATACAAAATCTACCTCCAACCCTTCCCATATCAATATGTATTGGTAGGAGTTACTCCATCACTCAAGGAATCCCCAAACACATGAATGATATCACAACATAACTTCTTTCTGAGTGATTTAAAAAAAATCATTTCATGAAGAATATGAATTTTTAATGTAATAATCTACAAATAATTATACCTACCTATACTAATTCAAGTTCAATTAATTCTCGGAGAAGACACTCCTCATGGTCTTTTGATTGTTAAAAACAATATAATGCTCACTAGTGAGGTAATGTCGGCACAACATCTAATAAAACAAAACATACACTAACTAATGATCATCACTTGAAAAGTTATTAATACAAGGACCTGACTATTGAGACCCATAATAAATACTATATCTTTGTTACATCACAAAACAAACCAATACAAGACATGGATTATCATAGAATCTCACAAAATGAACTCCCTCTTCTAGAAAATAATGTACTAGAGAACTGAACAACTTCCCCTTGATGTACTAAAAATATGATTGAAACTGGTAAGTCCACAAGAAAAATTAATACTTCAAAGTCAAGGATATTATTGGAGTCTCAAATTGATAGAAATTGTATATAATCCTCATGTAATAGCCTAAAATACCAAGAAAACTCAGCACCTCTATCACTAACTTGGGGGATAACCATGACACAACCCACTCTATCTTCAATGGATACACTACTACATCCTATGGGTACCAGAAAATTCCCATGAATGATACTTCACGGGCCTAGAACTCACACTAATATAAAATCATGGATAACTTCCCAAGAAGAAGAACTCCCAACATAAAATGAAGATGCTATACATCCTTCTCCTCATACATAAAGTATACGAGGATGAAATCATTGAAAACCAACATGAACATATCTATGAAATATATAAGCACTATGTTCATCAACCACCTGAACATTTATGGAGAATTCAACACACCAAATCAAATAACCAAAAAAACTCATATTTCCCATGAAGACAACAGAAAGCAGTATTTAGGATATCATCACCCCTCACCTGCATATGATGATATGTTGAACACAAATGATCTTCATGTACCAAATAACCCCCTTTATCTTATTAAATAAATAATTAACAAACTGAAGAGGGTAACAATTCATCAATTTCAATTGGTCCAAGAAATTATAATCGATACAATTCAACGAATCACCATCGTCCTTCTTTATCACCAAACTCGGTTCACCCCTCGGTGGCACACATGGATGAATAAAACCACACAACAACAGGTCATCATGTTCTACTCATAGCTATCAGAACTCATAAGGTTTCATCCCATATGAAGGAATTGAGTGAATGATACAAGACTGGAAGTGTCTCGATCCCAAACTCAATCTCCCATTGAGGGGGTAATTCTATAACCACCTATAAAATAAAATTAGGATAGTCTTCCAAAACCATCGGAAACAATGATTTATAATATTCTTATGAACTCAACGTTAGCATGGAAATCATATATTCCTTGGATGGAACATTCCTTCCACCCATTTATGGGTATCAAGTTCTTATAAATACCACTTATTCTCCATCAGTTTCATAAAATGCAGTAAACATTTTATATAAATACATGATATCCTCCATCAAATACAATCAATGAAATCTATGAATGATACCATATGGATGTATCTGTAAACATAAGAAATCTCCCCTAGAGTGGTGTTGGTCCAAATATATCTCATAGTATCTTCAAAAATCATACAAATCATATTGAACTTTAACTCTCTTCATCAATTCCAAGGGAACCAGAAGCCTCTCTACCTCATGTCCCAAAGCATGGATGAGTGTAGGAGACATAATGGATTGCATCGTTTTTTAAACAAAGAAACATTATATCATGTATAAATAAGAAAATGGAACCTCAACCGATTTCTGGATCCCCCCCCCCATATTGGAAACATTAATGCATGAAGCTGACCATGACCTTATCCAAGTCCTCTCAAACCCCATTGATTGGCCTTGATATTCTATTTTATGAAAATAATAATGTTATGGATGTACTCTGACTACCTCATCTCCTATATGAAGTGCCCAAAATAGAGACCCATACTGCGGCTAACTCAGTTGAAACTGCCTCAATAGTGGAACCTATGGAAGAACACCTAGCGCACACTGACTGCTTAGAAATTCTAGGCACTCATGCCACATATGACCCTGACCTCGATAGGGAAAATACACAATTTTTCCGATGGAATTGGTTGGTGGGACACTGCCCCAAAGAAACATGATTATGAGGACTAAGACCTACTCCTAGATACACGAAAACTCTTTTATTTTTAAAACTATGACAACTGGACCTCTACTATACTTCTTGATGAATCCTAATGACTCCCCTCTAATGATGATCCAGTTCTAGAAAATGTACTCTATATAAACTCTTTTCTCTCTAGATACTTAGGATACATCTTCAACATAAAAAAAGTGAACTAGAGAAAGATATATAGATGGATAGCCTCCCCAAAATTCATCTCCCTAGCCTCCTCATTTGACAATAGTTCACAAGAATATTACTGATGTGTTCTAAACTGGATCCTAAACTATCGCATGTTGGGAATCCCCTATTAATGGTTATAATGTTCCTACTAAATATCTGCAATTTTTTTAAAAAAAGAAACTATACTTGTAAATATTCTTTTATATTCTTCTAAAAGAATATAAACTCCTATTTCCCCTTGAGGAAAGAAAACCATCTCTATCTTGCTTCTCCTTGTAGAATCATCACAACCAATAAATCTCAGTGCTAATTCTGAGCATGGATTAAACTAAAATATATCTCAACCTCCTCCAAATAGATATATATGAATGAATATGATAGGTATCCTTCATAAAACATCAATCTGTAATGTTGAAACAGTTATGGTGTACTATCAAAGGTCTCATCATTGTCAAAATCTTATATGTAGTGATCCACTGGAACATCATGTTGAATATCTTCTTTGTGAACCAGATGATGACATTGTCCTGGAGCCATTTCTATAAAGATTACAAAATGTCAATGCTCCTAAACCTAGAATATAGAATATAAAAAATTAATTAATTATTTATTATCTTATTTAAGGTTTTAACCATTCGAAAGGTCAACCCATTTCAAACACCAAGGAAAAGAAGAATGTTGCAAGGTCCTTTCCATGGCCTCTACCATGGAAATATTACCAATTCATTAAGATATATTAGTTAAATTAATGGTATATGCATCAGATTATAGGGGGTCCTAAGTACATGTTTATTATCAAGACCCCTCATTATTATATTTTCACTAAATTTAGCTAAAAAAATTTCCATACCAGCCAATATAATCTCATATATTCCAAGATTTAAACATTATCATATCCCACAGACCAAAACATCTAATACCAGTCTATCATAACCACCTCCCCACTGATATACCGTAATGTGGGGAGAATGATAGTGACTTCCACATACCTTTCTCTAGTAGACCCTATGTTGGTGACTAGAACTATGGATATTAAAACATGCATATGGGAGGCACTGCCATCTAAGAGAAACATGTTGAAGATAGAGGGAGAGAGAAGATAGAAACAAATAATCAACACCTACTCAGATATATATATATCCCATTTGTTTACATGAAATCCTATACAGTACTATAAAACTAAATGAATACTACAAGTACCAAAAGGGTTTAGAAAGTAGTGACAATGAATCACAAACTGCTCCTACAAAACCATGAATGAGTTATATTTATCCTAATATTAAACCTGTTTTGTTGGCCAAAGAAATCTATATAAACAGTGGGTTATAATAACAGTATACTCAGTTTCAACCTACTCAAACACTATCATGAAAAAGATAAAAAATAATGTTAAAACAAAGTGAACAACAATGAAACTAACTATCCACCTATATAGGTATAATATGTTTTTGGCCTCACAATGTCTAACTCTCACCATGTATACCATAAAAGAGAACATTTAATATAATATTTTAACATCATGGGTACCCCACTCTTTTTTCCGCACTATTCTATCAGTATTTACCATCTTCACACATCGTGAGCCATATCTTACCAAAATAGTCAATCCCAAAGACACCTGGGTAGGGCATCACAAAATCCACATCACACATCAGATCATCACACCATCCTATAAACATGTCTATATCTAGTAAAAAAGTTACTTTTGGAGCCACCAAATCCCATATGACAAGTATCATATATTGGGTATTATACCTCAAGCCATTAAAACCCATAGAATGAGTAAATACCTAAATCCATCAAAATATATGTACCCAATACCTATAATAATTCATTAGATACTATATTTAGTAATTCATGTGTGTGAAATAACCACAATTCTCCACATCCCTATACACAAATATATGGGAAAACTAACCAGAATATATATAATTCCATATAACTATCAAGAGGAGAGAATGAGGCCAGAGGGTGTAGTCATCCATCAATCCTACTACAGGGTTGTTGGGGAAAAGAACACCCCCCAAATTCCACTAGATGTTAGTTTTCCAAACCTAAATGAGTGGGGGCATTTTATTAATACAAAAAATATACATGATATGATATAGCTCAAAATAACACTATGGGCATAACCCAGACTTTGACTAAACTATAGATGATGTCCCTTGGGATCTGGAATTCCACTGCTAAGACCATATATCTAATAAGAACACAATAATATTGAAGATATACATTAATTAATTATTTCATTTTTATCATTTCATTTTGTTGATAAATTAATTAGCCATAACTTAACAATTACCATGATTCCGAATTATGTGAAATTAATCATCAGCGTAATGTCCATGCCCTCTATGAATAACTTAAAATGAGTCTATGGTTTATCAAGATTCAAATTTTCATCATTTCTTTCCTGTATTAACTGAACCCATGGGATTATTATTATTTAATTCATTATTAGCATCATTTCATATTCTTGGTACACTGGGTAAAACGTCTCAAGATAACACCAAGAGGAATCATGCAACCATGGACATACAACTAACTTATGTAATGGGGAAAAGAATGTAGATAAATAAGTAACCTAACCATCAACAAATAAAAAATGACAAGATAGCATCCCATATCTTAACAATAAATCAAATAGTTGTAAAACCAAATTCAACCAGTTCCAACTTGTCTAGTTCCATCCACAACACCCACATGTATACCTTGATGTATATCTCCATCATAAGCGTCAAATATTACCATATCATCAACATCTCCCTTACCCATATATCACATCAACCATGCCATTCTCATATCACATCATGAACTCCCATCCACATATCTCATCAGACATATTAGGATCCGCAGCATCAAGCTTATGTCACAAGGATCATATCTAGAGGACATAAAAAATCAGCATGAAATAAAATAGCATTAAAAATAGGACAATATATTCCCTAAAACAAGGAATCCAACCTTCACACATAAATGATACCTCACAGTTCCCAACACAAGGCACTCATCCTTATATAGAAAATGGTAAATTCATTCATTAGAAATTATCTTTATCATAAAACCATTTCTTATTCCATATTAAATTAAATAAATCATTATTCACAGTTTCCATCTTTAGGAAACCTAAGGCATCAAGCTATAAAAAACTATCAATACATAAGAATGATCATAGCCTTAAAAATAGTTCCATAAAATAGTGATACGTACAAATATTATTTAACATTCCATTTTATTTGAAAAATATCTGTAAGAATTATCATGGTTCATATATTTATCAATTTCATTTCCATGGAAGGACACACCTAATTGAACATGCATACATGAATCAATTACATTATAATAAAATGAAAACATCACTAAATTCAAAAAACATGCCTCTTATTTAATTATTTCACCAATTAATTATCAGCGAATTCAGAATTTAGGATCTCTTCTGACATGAATATGCTAAAATTCATAGCATTTATATCACACAATCTAGAAAAACAAGAGGCAACCCATTATCGTGGTCCAAATCATCAACATGTGATCTCTAACAAATTATTTATTAATATAGTTGAACCATTATTATGTTTATTTAATTATAATACAAAGTGATAATACATGCTCACAATATGATATCACATAAATAAAATAGGGGAAGCAATGAATCAGATGCCTCAAAGGCATCAATGTTCTATTAATGAGAATTAACCAGTGTCAAATGTCCCCAATTACCTAAAGTGAAATAACTGCATACCTCCATGGTCTTATCACCACAAAAACAATAATAAATATCCACGAGAACACCATTATTATAACAGAGAATGAGAGCCATAGTATAGAGAGAAGAAAGGTTAGGAAACATGACCAATCAAGGAGAAACTACTAGAAAAAAATGAATGAACACACCTTATATCATCACATATCAGTGATGAAGGCTTACGAATCAATCCCTGATGATGTACTCAAAATTATATAGGGGGTGTATTTACTAGAATCAATAGATAGTGTTAGGATTCATGGAAAACCTAAGCCACATCATACTTTTTAGGTGAAATGCATAAAACATTTACCCAAATTGTAACCATTACATTTCATTTAAATATCATGGTTTATATATCACCAAAAAACAAGTACTCTATGTTAATTAAATCTTGATTATTTATATTCCTTTAGGTACCCCATGAACCTACCTCAACAAGCCATGAACTACACATACATGACATGAAACCCCTCTACACTTCATGCACTACCAATCTTGCAGCCTTTGAATCCTAACACCTCTATCCCAAACTAAGCCTCCACTGAGGACCATGGGCTTAGAAAACACACAAAAATTCATATTAAGTTGATCTAGTACCTTACACTAGATACCCCTCAATCGATCCTCATCATTGAGAATCCAAAACCAATCTAGAGAGAAAACAGAATGATTTTTCTCAATAGAAACACCATAGGATACCTCCTAAGGATCTAACCATCTCAAGACTGAGACCGCCAAATCATTACAGCACGAAAAAACCACAAAAAAATTAACCATCCCCAAAAAACTCATGGGATAGACACCTCACAAGTGTGATTCAAGTCACAACACAGAAAAAGAGGAAAAAATATCATAAACTAAAAGGTCAACATAAAAAGAAGAATAATGTTAGAAGAGAAAAGATAATAAGAAAATAGCTCTCGGTACTATGTGTGCATATGTGAGTCAAGTTGAATGGTATTCTTCTCTATATCACAAAACACCACAAGAAACAAATCAAAGGAATAATATTATTACATAACACATTCTCATGGCCATCCTGAATCTCCCTATGCTACTCTCCAAAGGCACATGCACCATCAAAATTGTCTCACCCCAATCAATGACATGAGTGATGTCATGAAGATAACAATGGAGTAGTGAAAAGTGAAAAACATTGTGTATCTTGCTAATTAGGTGATGAAGTGGTACCTGACATGTAATATATCCAACAAAATACAACACATCTAAAGTCCCATAAAAACTGGGGAGAAATCTTACTCCCATGACCAATCTTTCACTTCCCATGAAGAAAAGTTGCCTTTAACAAAAAAAGATTTATAATTCCAAACTCCAGATGTCCCATTCTATGGACATCATAAGATTTAGGACAATCATGAGATACCTTTATCCTCTCTTTAATAACATGAACCATCTTTATTTTATTCTTCACTAGATTTTTCCCAAGGAGTGATGCCTCACTTACCCTTATCTAGAACAATACAGAATGGAATTGTTAGATATAAAATTATTCAAACAACACAATTCCATTGGTGGAGTGAAGACTATTAATATAAGAAAATAAACTAATAGAAGATGAATCATCCACAAACCTCCAAAATCAAGGGAAATCAGCGCAACATGGGTTAAAGAGAAATGATGATCCACATTTTCGGAATATCCATATATAAGTGAGAATAATTTCTATGTAATAACTATGATACAAAAGCATACAAGATACCTACACACTCCCAGGAGGTAAATTTGGATATGGATTAGGGATGATCATCCCTAGGACTCTATGGAGTTGCACCACCTCGTCCAAATACTTCCTATAATAAATGTACACTGAGATCTACTCTAGGATAACTATAATGTAGGTTAATTTTATAAAAATATCCTTCATCAACCAAATCTAATCATAAGCACCATGATATTGAGGTAAAATAGTTAATAACTCCATTAGTATTTCCTAATGATTCCACAAGGGTACAACTAATGGATAGATGAAACCACTGAGAACATTATGCCAAACCCTCACCTTATGGATGACCAAAAATCAAGAGAAAATCCCTAAAACTACATGGTTCATCCTAGGAAACCATAACTAACCTCTCAAATCATTATACATCATGGAAATCGTGGGTTGTACCCCCAATGGGAAACTATTTAAATCATAAAAAACCATCCAACTCATCACTGAAAGAATGAAATCCTTTCCCAAAACAACACAAGATGTTGTCCATCCTCAAACCAACCATTAGGGAAATTTAAAAAATCAACATGGTCTATCCATAACTACACCTCAGAACCACCCAACCTTAGAATCCTCCAACTACTGCCAAAAATATGACTTCACTATCATTTTTGAAAGACAGACTCTACCTAAAAATGCTCACATATCACGATAAAACACTCAATGATATTAAACCACTATCCTTGATCCAAAAAAACATGCATAACATCACTATAAAACATCATACTTTTTGAATCACATACAAAATTTCCATTTCCTAGAATATATGAAATTTATGTCATAATCTTGTAATAATTACATCCACTATTTATGATGCAAGTTCATGTCTCACAAGGATAAGATATACCTCATGATCTTATGATTGGTAAAACCCACAAAATTCACACTGATTATGTAATGTACCAACAACCACAAATAAAACACAAATACATATAAATAAATATCATGGGAGAAAATGTTTAGATCATGAGTTCATAATTACTGAGACCCAGAAGAAGAAACTGATATCTACAACAACATAACACAACCCAATCCTAGATGCCATGAATCATTGAAAACCTAAAACTAAACTCCCTCTATTGAAAAAAAATAATAGGAGTTCTGACCAACATCTCCTTCATGTACTCAAAATATTCCTAACGCTGATATTATATAGGTTATTATAACACATCCTAGTCAAGGAATTCATAGGATTCATATCCTATGAATGATCAGTTACTAACCTTCTATAATTCCCAATAGGACCAAGGAAACTCCGCACCTCTACCAAATGTTTTTGGGGATACCCAAGACACAAACACCTATATCACTGAAGGATACACATGATTGGACATGACATGCCCCAAAACCCAATTTCACAATCATAAAACTCACCCTTTTCTAACATTCCAAATAGCTACTCAAGATAATGAACTCCCCAATCGGCACACAGATTCTCCCTAAGATTCACCTCAGACTTGAAGTAAATAAGGTTTCTATTAATGAAATTGTCCAGGAAATTGCTCAATACATCATTCATAAACCCCAAAAAAAGGGCTGAATCGTTCATCTCACTAAAATACATAAAAACTAACTAATAGTTCCCATAAGGACCACTAAATGTAGTATTTAGGATACCCTCATCCTTCACCAGCATCTACTGATATGATGATCACAAATTGATCTTCAAGAAACAACTCCCACCCCTTAGGTGATAAAATAAATCATAAATCCATAGAAGAGGGTTCTAGTTCTATACTTTCACATGGTTCTTGTTTTTATTGTTGATTAAAATATGAAAAATATAAGTGTCATTCATTAAAAAAATGGTTCACCCTAATGTGAAACACTCGGCCAAATAAAACAAAATTAAAACAAATCGTCATGCTATACTCATAGATTTCACCAATCAAAAGGCACCATCCTAAAAGGGGAAATCAAGATAGCATACATAGATGGATGTAGATCAATCTCAGACTCACATTTCATCACGGGGTAACACTATATCCTCTATGGGAAAGACAACAAACTAACCTTCATCAATGCCTATAAAACAATATTTTATAAACTTATGATGAACTCAACCTCAGCTAGGACATCAAATATGTCAAGTATGAAACATTCAACTAACCCTTATATGGGTTTATCATGCCAAAACACACTTATGGATCTCCATCAGATAAATAAAGCACATACTTCCTATTGAATAAATCCAAGATATCCTGCACATAATACCACTAATCCCAGATTAAGATTATGTCAATGGAAATATCTAAAAAAATTAAATTCTTCTTGGAGTGGTGCTTCCCAAGTACTACATAAAAGTATCTACATACATTATTCAATTCTTCTCAACCTCAAACATGTGTTGTCAATGGCAACAGAATTAGAAGCATATATAACTTATTTACTAAATCACTGAATATGGTTGGTGATATAAATGACTGTGTCACTCATGAATCAAAAAAAGTATATTATCATGTAAAGAACAACCAATGGGTACCTCGAATGATGTTTGGATTTCCTGGTGTTGGTAACACTAAATAATGAATGTGACCAATACCTTCGACACACTACAACATTATTCACCTTTCGCAGCGGGTTTTTAGCAGAAGTTTATTAATGACCACAGCTAAATTTTTTTTTAGTCACAACCCTTTTATCCACCCCCCCAGACTCTCCCGACTCCCCCCCCCACCCCGACCCCCCCCCCCAACACCCATAACCTTGACGACCGTCGTGACCCCATGCGACCCCCATGACCCCCACAAACCTAGTGACCCCTACGACCCCTGGGGACCTTCGTGACCCCAAAAACCTCGTGACCCCATCGCGAACCCAGTGACCCCTGAAAGACCTAGGAGCCCTCGATCCGAGTGTACACTGCAACCCCAGTGAACCACATGACCCTGGTAAACATAGAGACCCCAGAGACCTCCATGACCCCCCACCACTGAAGCCCTCAATGCGTATCGTCCCCTCTCACCGTTCCTTGCCACCCATCAATTTTGGTTAGTACCTTCACCTCCCCTCTAAATAGGTATTTATACCTTTGTGGTGTGTTTGTGGTATGATTTTGGGTTGGTTTGGTTGAATATTAGATCAATCCCAATGTGTAATGTTAAATTGTAGTATCCATTACTCTAAAATTGCACATCAATTTGGTGGAGCTCCAACTAGCGCCATATTTTGTGCTAATTCTTGAAAAGTAGATAGCGCGTGAATAGGGGTGAGTCAAATATAGAGTGTTAATTTGGTTTCACTTCAAAATAGTGTTGGAAATGGTGCCTGGTTAGAGCCAAATCACTATTCCATTTTAGTGTTTTCACACTAAAATGGTGTGGGTTGGAGATGGTCTTCATTCATTATTTACAATATTGAAGTGCGTGGTATGATCTGGTATTTATATGTTCCCTTTGTGGTGTCATTTTGGGTTTCAACTAGATTCTCGAAGTTTCCATGCTTGTGGTATCTGATTCCATAATTTAACATTATTAAATGGATTTAGTATGTTTTATGTGCTTCAAAATTGTGTCCTATGAAGTGTTTAAAAGGATATTAATACGTTTTCAAAGGTTTTTGAGGTGTGTATTGGTTGAAATATGATTTTGAAAATTAAATTAGTTAGGTTTCATGTGTGCCATATTTTTTATGCTTTCTTAATGTGTTCCATGAATTGTTTAAATATGAGTAATTATAGTTTGATTCCCATGTATTGAATAAATGATATTGGGTTATATCATGATATTAGGTAATGATTTCTTCTCCACTATGTTATGAGAATAAAGTGTTAATGCATACTCCACTATATTAGAGGAAACATGTAGTGATATCTGATCCGCTATGTTATGATTTACTATGATTATTTCTATGTTAAAATTTTATGTCACACACTTTAATGCCTAAGTTATGATCAATGGATCAAATTTTTTATAGTATGTTTCCGTAATCTTCAACTATGGTATATGTTTGGTCATTTGAGGTTATATGTCCTTCTATCATGACATGTGATCAAATCTCATGAATCAATGACATTTTTAAAAAGTTTTTTATTCCATAATCATGTTTACCATATAATTATGATCTAACCATTAATGGTATATTCAAAAGTTTTGGGGATAGAATATTTTATTTTAAATTCCATAAAACTATGGATTTAATAGTTTATCCCACTTTCTATAATTGAAAACAAATTAAATGGAAATTGAGAAGGTATATTGACAACAATAATTTTCAGTGTAATTATAGGATCTATTTTGGAAAAATTAAAATACATGATTTCATTTCTCTTAAGAATTTCATGTTTCTGTTTACTCTAGAAAAAAATACCTTACTAATAAGCCTTGGATTCATCTACCCTAGATGTCAATCCATTCACCTGATGATTCCAGGCATGTTCTATATCTTGGTTCCCCATGTATTTTCTAATGTAGTGAGAGATGTTTCCAGTTGGAGTTTGTTTCCATTACTTATTCCAAAATTATATTCAATTATTATATGATTCATCAAGCCATTACCTTAGTGATATCAAATTTATGTCATCATCAGTTTGTACATCTGTTTTTCTATAGCATGACATACAAAAAACTATAGGGATGTGATCCTTGTTCTCAACTTCTTTTATGGATCTTTTTAATTTACATGCTTTGGTTTTCTAGTGGGTTGGTTCATTATTTACCATATATATTTATATAGAAAAACTTAATTTAACATCAATTTATTTTTTTCAACAAGTATATCTGAATATCTATCCCAAAATGGTAATTATTATGTGTTTTAATTTTTTTAATATTGTGTAGGCACTTTGTGATATACATTGATAAAAGCTAGATCACATTACCAAGGACAAACCTCAGTATGCTAAGGGTTTGGAAGAGTTTTTAGATTTTTCAATTTCTAGACGATCTGCTGAAAGGAGAATAAGATGTATATATCGTAATAGTAAATTTAGATGATGGTTGAAAATATATAATGTTTATGAACATTTAATATTGAAGCAATTACTGGATCAATATTTTTGTTGGATTTGGAATAGAGAATTGAACATTACAAAAAAGTTGAGCACTGATGTCAATCCATAGAAATAGCTCCCAACATCATCGACAAAAGAAAATGAAATGAAGAACCATATAAATGATGCATTCGGAATTTCAAGACACCAAAATTTTCATCAATATATATCAGAACAACCAGATGATGGAGCTAAAAGTTCTAGTGTGAAAAGTGATGTTTTTAGACTATAGGACAACCAGAACAAGATTTTTATCATATCATTAGATCCTCCTCTTGATTCTGTGTAGACTAATGTAAGAGAAAAATCACTGGAGAAAATACGTTTTTTTGGTTTAGTGGATGATGGAGATCAAGATTTGTATAGTGAGTGTTTTAAATATTCAAAACATTATTTTTTGTTGATTCTGTACCATATCAAATGCCTATATGGAATTACAAATAAGGTAATGTCCATGATATTGGAATTTTTTCTTTATGGATTTTCTGAAGCAAACCACCTAGAGTTATTTTCTGATATGAAAAAAGTTTTTAACTATCTTGGCCTAAATTATAAAAAATTACAAGCATGTCCCAATGATTATATGCATTATTGGCGAGAGGATTCAAGTATACAGGATTGTAAAAAATGTTCATCTTCGAAATGGTAGTCAATGGGTGATGTTGGAAGTCTGAATCAATATAATATCATGAAGAAGAAAAAAATGAGCCCACCTGTAAAGGTTTTGGATAACATTAATTTAAATCCATGATTGCAATGATTATTCATGAAATCAAAAACTTGGAACACATGAAGTTCTATTCTGTAGATAATAATAATGATTAGTTAATGCCATATCCAAGAGATTCACTATCATGGAAGACATTTGATTTATTGAAGCCGGTTTTCTCAGCTAATCCTGGAAATTTTCGATTGGGATTTTATGGTAATGGATTCAACCAATTTGGGACTTTGAGTTCCAGTTATAGCATTTGGCCAGTTGTTATGATCCCTTACAATCTCCCTCCATGGATGTGTATGCAACAATTGAATTTTATCATTTCAATGATTATTCCTGAAAAATAATTCCTATAAATGATATTGATTTATAATTTCAAACATTAATTGAAGAATTATATTAGTTATGGAGAAAATGTATGGAGAAATATGATTCTTATTCTAAAACAATGTTCAAAACGACTGATTCTCTAATGTGGACCATTATTGACTTCCTTAGACATGGGAATTTATCTGGTTAGAACACTTACTTGGGTTTTGATTGTCCTATTTACAACTTTTATTTTGATCCCAAATGGATACCTCACCGTAGAAAATGGTGCTTCTTGTTCCATCAATGATTTCTTGATGAATCTATTAGATTTAGGCAAAACAGATCAAAATTCAACAGTTTATTGATTTTACACCACCTCCAAAGTTGTTAATCGGTTCTGAAATATTGGAACAACTTGGAAATGTTGAATCATAATTTGGGAAGGTTCATAATTTGAATTATAGTGGGAAACGAGTTCGAAGTGCATCGTCAAGCGAAATAAGAACGCAACAATGGAAGGCAAAAGGTATATTCATCAATCTTATGTATTGGGAATTTAATTTGTTGCATTATATTCTTGATGTGATTTATATTAAGATGAATGTTTGTGACAATTTGATCTGAACATTGCATACTGTGCATGGAAATTTGAAGGATCATCTCAATGCTTGGAAAAAATTGCAAGTAATGAACATAAATCTTGATCTCGGGCTGTATGAGAATAAAAAGTATGCTCCAGAAATTTTTTCAATGAAAAATAGGGATAAAGATATATTCCTTCTAATTTTAAAGCATGTGAAGGTATCTGATGTGTATTCAAGTAACATCTCAAGTTGTGTTGAATTAAATCATCAAAGGTCACATGTATTGAAAAGTCACAATTCACATATTTTGTTACAATAGTTACTATCATTGTCATTGTGTATATTATTACCTGAAAAATTTATTGATGTTGTACTCCAATTCAGCACATTTTTTAGATAAATATGTGAGAAATCTCTACATACACTATAGATTGACAACCATAAAGAGCGGTTTGTTTTCAGACTTCGTGCAATGGAGTTGACCATTCCTCCATTTTTTACTATCATGATGCATTTAACATTGAATTTTGTTGAGGAAGCAAAATTAGTGCACCCGTACACTCTCGATCGATATATCCAATTGAGAGGTACTATATTTATATGTTTTTCAGTTATTTAAGGAATTCATGACACTTAATTAAATGCATAATTATGTTTTTCAATTTTATTTCATATATATCTTGGGCATTTGATGTCATACGTGAGAAATAAAGCTCAACCTAAGGGCTCTATTGCTGAAGGCAATTTGGAAGAGGAATATCTTACCATTTTTTATAGATAACTAGATGATATTGAGATAAGATTTATTTGATTTTGATGTCTTGATGAAACATCGACTAAATCTCAAATACATGGGAAATAAAAAATATTTCCTTCTAATGGTCGATTTGTTTTGAGGACCTCAAATGTTACACTGATAGAAATGGAATTATTACAGGCACATAGATATGTACTGCTAAATAGTGAAATTGAAAATCCATTTATTGGAGAGTTGAAGATGCAAACAAAGAGATGAATGAGAGGACGAACATGAAATGAGAAAGATACAACGAATGTTGTTAATAAAGGGCTTTTATAATGGTTTTTACGACGTGTAATTTCATAAATATTGTAATATATATGGATATTAGATTGAAACATATATTTTTAAAATCTAATAATGTTTTTAATTTTTTTAGATCATGAATACTGATACTCGAATAGAGTTGTTATAATATTTGATGTTTCTTGTTCGAGGTATTCTAAAAAAGTTATAATGTTTGACGCTTAGAATGTGAATGGCTTTAGATTTCATACAGTCAATCGATAAGAGGTTTTGAAAACTTAGAATAGTGTTATATTTACATTTTCTAATGTGTACTACTATGTAAAGCTAAATAATATTATTTAATTAAACTACCATTGTTAGTTTTTAGTTGTTTTATTCAAAATTATATTGAGTCGATATTGTCAGAGGTGTTAAAATAGATTCCTTGTAATTTACATCTATGAACATCTCTCTCTGGATGGATGTTGGTGATCATGAACTTCATGTTTCATATATCTTATCATCATAATAAAAAATGATATATTATTTGAATGATTTTGTGGATGAAGGGTGGAGTATATTTACTCATGCAAAACAAAGAGATTTGTATGATCTGGGTGATGAAGTGAAATATTTGATATCTGACATTGAATCTCATCACCAAAAATTGGAGGACTTATTTGTCCATCATGATATTAAAAATATAGTCTAGAAAGTATTAATGAAGTGGATGATGTATTGGAGTAAGAAGCTGACATGATTGAAGGGGGAAATGATTTTATGTACAATTATGCATTCATTTAGAAACCAGTTATTTCATTTGTGCAATCATTCATTTTCATTGTTATGTATATTGTTTTGTTAGTACTGTTCATTTTTTATTATTTTAAAATTTATTCCCGGTATATATTTTTCAGAAATATATGTTCTAAACATAATTTTATTTCATTAAATGATTGGAATACCATGGAGGAAGCGTCATACTTGTTCATCGACCACATCAATAGATGAAGATCCATTTGTATCCCTCCCAACAACATCTAAGACGCCATCTGCTTTCCCCTCTACACTATACCACCTACACCAACTCTTACACACTATCTGAGTGTCCCTTTAGCATCCCAGTCATTGCCTCCCCCTTCAGAAGCCTCAACAGTGAGGGAATAGTGCGCCAATTCTAGTTCTTCTTGAAGATACTAGAGGGTGACTTCCAAAAGTACAAATTTTATTATGAATATATTTATTGAAAATAATTTTATACTAACTATTTTTACATTAAATAGAGAAAAAATGAAACTAAGGAGAAAAATATAACATGTTCAGATGTATGGAATGTGACCGGAGCGAAGATCGTTGTCATATTTGATTCATATGGGGTCCCAACAGATGACGCCACAGGATTACTTCGCTAGACTCTTGGCCAGCTATCCGTGGAGCAAGATTCCCATCCTATTTCATATGATTATTGGAGACATGTGACTTAATATTTGAAAATTATTTATTTTGATTCCCAAAGAAATGTATTTTTAATATAGTATGGTATAATTGAATGTCATTATGTTATTAAATTTTAATATTATCAAAATGAATTTCTGTGTACAATTGTTTTCCCACATTAAGGTTATTAATGTGCTAGCACAAAAGTTGACATTTAAAAATATGGGAAAGAAATTGAAAGGCATTAAATGGAGATTGTAGAGTGATGTCAATGATACTTCTTTGACTGCCCAACAGATGTGTGACAGGCTACCCGATGGGGTACCCAAAGAGAAATGGAACGTTTTTGTTCACAAACATCATGAAGAGAATAAGATGGTATTTAAAAATGTATTATTATATTAATATCATTTACATTTATTCATGTATATTAAGATGAAATGACATATAATACATTTCTATTAAATTTCATTTTCTTTATTTCAGGATCTTTGAATGAAGAATGCATCATGCCGGGCTAAGAAAGTCATCCCTCACACTGCGGGGTCAAAGAGTTTTTCTAGAAGCCTATCAGCTCTGGTAATATTTTCCATAGTTTAAATATTTATAAAAAAATATTATATATTTAATATATTTAATCTTTTATTTATCTTTTTTTAATTTAGTCATAGTGTTTAGGACACCCAGTATCCCAAACAGTTGTGTGGTTGAATGTTCACAAACAATATGATGGAATATTTTTTAATGGGCATGCCAAATAAGTTGAGGTATGTACTCATTTTTCATTATAATAACATTTTATCATTTGTCACTATGATAATATATATTTCTTATAATCTGACTTATATTTTATTTATAGGTAAAAATTAATGAAAAAATGGGATACCAATCCTGCACAGTCCTACTATGTCTCCCAGGATGACCCAGTTGTTAATGTTATTGGGAAAGAGCATCCTGGTCGAGTGCAAATGATGTGTTTCGGACCCATACCATATAAGGTATTTGGAAGAACAATGGGGATTTCATAATCATCTACTACAGATTGTATTCACTCCATACCCCGAGATAATCAGTGTTATATTTTTTCTCTAAGAAACACAGTTCAGGAATAAGGGACTCAAATATCTAATTTGTAGAAATTGATGATTGATTTATATTAAAAGATGACCAGGTCATCCCCTGGATGTATTGCATCGACTGCTAGTGAGAAGGTAAATCACAAAAATTCAAAATCATTTAGTTTTTATATATTTCATGGTTTTATGTTTAAATATAAATATACAATAATATTTAATTTTCAATTTAATGTTCTTACTGGTGGTAGCAAGAAGTTGATATGGAGGTGGAGAGGGTGATGAGCTGTGTTCATAATCGAAAGGTGATTAGTGGTATTGTTGATATGTTGTACAAATATTTTAACAGTCGGTTAGTATATATATCTTTTGTGGCACATATTTTCAACTTAACATTTTCATGACCTTTCATTTTCTTGATTTCTAATGTTTCCTTTTTTGTATTATGAACCCAGTCCTCCAATGACACTAGAAACTTACAATCCTAATATTGTATTAATGAATATTTATATTTATGAATCATATATTGATCAAAACAGGATAGTTATTAGAAACTTCAATACTATCATGAGAGTATATGGAAAGATTGGACCACCTCTTTAAGATTTCAGATAGATATGTGTTGTGGCAAACCACTTTTGGATCAACTGTAGCTTTTCCATCATCTATTGAATGAGGCTTATCCCTAATAAAGACCACTCTCCAAACTCTACCAATCAAAAAAGGATATCTATAAGGATTTATATATAATGATTCAAAGGGGACCATATTTATCAAAAGCTAATAACTATTATTTTAAGAACGTCTTACCAGTGGAAAATGTTTTTCCCAAGATCCACCAAAATCAAGCACACAACCTTGAATCATATCATCAAGAACCATGATAACTCTCTATGTCGATCTATCCAACAATGGATGATAATCCATACTCAATTTTATCTAGGAACCCATCATCTCGTACAATCCAATACAAAACCAGGATGCGAACTTTGTTTCCCTATTAAAAAAATCATAAAGGGGAACCCATGAAGTCTCATAATCTCTCAGACATACTTGTCTCCGAGGTTCCCCATATGTATCCTTTTCTTGATAGGTAAGAAAAGCATCAATTTTTTTAGTTGATCAATTATCACCAAAATTTCAACCTCCCCACTAGGATTCAGTGGAATGAAATATGGAGTTCTATTGAAATATCATCCCACTTACATATTGGAATGGGTAATGGTTGAAAGAAACCAGTGGGTCTTTAGTGTTTGGCCATGATTTTTTGAAAACAAAGACACCATGAGAAAAAATCTACAATTGGCCACCTCATCCACACCCACCAATGATTACATCTCATGTTGTGACACATCTAGGTAACTCCAGGGTGTATGTACAAACAAGATCAATGTTTATTTTACATCAACTATTACCTAAAATAAAATGTAACACCTAAAATATTATGGAAGAATAAATATCCATTGGGAGACCAACACCACTCACTTGAGGTCTCCCCACCCTAAATGATTTTACTAAATCATATGAACTCAGTGTTTTTCACATATTATTGCTAAAACGACTCCTTAATGGACGACTCAGAATTCATCAATTCCAAGAACACCATTCCACTAATTTATTCCACTCCTAATATCATCTTAGAAAAATAAATCATAAGAGACCCCACCATAAATGATTTCTCCATGGATTTTGTTTGTAATTTTATGATCAATGCATCGAAAACCACATTCCCTTTCCTAATAGACTGTGAAATATTAAAAAAAAAATTATGAAGATACACCACTCTGCATTTCTATCACATGTTCATATCCCTCTATGAAAAAATCTATTTCATGTTATTTTGATCCGAATACACCAACACATTAGGTGTCATTTGATAAGATGTAAAAGAAATGGACATCATACTAGGGAGAAGATCAATATTATAGTTTACCACTCTCAATGGGGGTAGACAAAAAAATCCTAAAATACATTGGTGTATTCACACACCATGGCCGAAAGTTAACATCTCAGACAAGGTTCATTGACATCATGAAAAATATTAGAGAACTAGCATGATATTACCCAATTATTGATAACAACATGCCCCACCCTTCCTGATCTAGAATCCAACTTACACTAAAAATCATGATTGATCCCATTAAAAGATAAAAACTATACTTAATGTAGATAAAAGTCTATGTGGGCCTTAATTCTGATCATTTAATATATTTGAAGTATCATTTTAAAGATTTCAACATCAAGAACTAAAAAATGACACACCACCTTGATTCATTTATCCTCACCTGACATGTGGGACAATTGAAACCATGTTTGGACCTCTTTTCAAATGTTGTGTAAAGATAAAATAAAAATGACATAAGTTCTAAAATTATTTCCAACATGTCAACTAACTTTGAAAATATAAGGAAATGATTATCCCATGTATAAAAAAATCCAGAACCATAACAGATTAAATAATTTTTTTACCTATAATAGTAGTTAGACCATATTCAAATTTATATATCTCATACTCTTCTATGTATATCCAACTAGTATTAACCAAATAATAACCTCCTTTGGCCTCAGGATAAGACCCACCACCCTTGGAATCATCATTATGTACCTTTGAACTCTGGGTGAAAGTGAATCCTTCCATAATTCCCTGGAACATCCATTCACATAAACATTATAGATGACAAAAATGATCACAATGATGACATGTATTAGGATCCTCCACACAATTAGGATTTGTATGAACACACCTTCCAGACTGTTATAATAAAATGTGGTGTTACCCTGATGAATCCCCTAAAACAAATCCTAAATAAAACTGACACCCCTTGAATATTCTTTTCAGGCCAAAAAATACACCATGGGTAATAACCCCAACGACTGATGCTCCACCCAAACTTGTATTTCTATATATATCTAACTAATCTAGAACATTTTTTATACTACCTCTATGAAGGTTAGAATACACATGATAGTCAAAATTTATTGAATATCTGGACTCAATCTGACTCAAACCATTTAGCCATTAGCTACTTATTGGTTACTAGATCCAGTGATAGATGAACCAACTCAGAAAAATTGGGTGAATTCTCTATAATGATACACTTACCCTTCTCTATGGTTAGAAACTATGGATGATTTTCAAACATAATTCTTCAGGGAGAATCTATTGGTTGAATATTTTCTTGAAGGAGGTCCAGGTAATTTCCACATGAAATATAGCTTACATGATGTAGTCCCACCATCTCTTATATAGTCTTTCGAGCATATATATGGAGAAACCCACCTAGAGGTCCTTATGAGAATTCAAGAAATTGAGAACCCTCTCAATATGATAAAGATATTCATCAGCTTCCTAGGTTTTTTGAACACCTTGGAAGATGTGTGGATTATTCTTTTTGAATTTTGATCCATGATACACTGCTTGCCTCGATTTACTGACACCCACTTGACCTAGATGTTGAATTGTATGGATTACATCATCATCTAGAGAAGGCTCAACTATAAGATTCACCTACAGATTCTATATCAAATTTTACATTATCTTCATCCAACATCCCTATTGGGAGGGGGAATGTGTGGAACATGATTCATTCTCTTGACCTAACTAATTTAAGAAAATCCATAGGGTCCGACATGAGCAAGAATCATTGGGTGATGTTATGAATTGTTGGGTGGAAATTGGTTGAGGGTAGAGAGATGTGGTCTCAACAATCTTATCCCTCCATGAGTGAGACTACATAGAAATATTACACGTGAAGGTTCCTTCATACATTGATCAGAGTCTTCCCTTGGCTGATCTAATATATCACATTATATAACTCCTCCAAAATAAGAAAATCTAGATTTATAGGATACCCCATGTCAAACATCACCACCTTAATGATGGTACTTGACCATAACCCCAAGTGTGAATCCCTCACAGGAAGAATTCATCTATATATCAGAATAGAAATTAACCTAGTAAGCCAGAAACTGGTAGAATTAGACATTATTCTATATCCCCGCATCATCCACTATCTCTTAAATAGAATATTTATGTAATTTTTCTCCTTCCCCATTCGAATTCAAAAGGAAATGTGTTCTACCACCCTAACCGATTTTTATCTAGCTCGTTCAGGAAGTAGTTCATCTACTTATGGAATGGGATGTCCTTTATTCATAGCTTGATGCATTGGTCCCTTTAACTAAATAAGGAAATGGCCAAAAAAGAGTTGTAATTTTCTCATTGTCCTCCCACAAATTCTTTATAGGGAAGAACTCATCATATATCACACATTGAATAAGGATCAAAACAAATTTGTAAATATCACATAGGAAGAAATAGAATGAGTTATGTCTGGATTATTACACGTCCCTTATGACTTTATAATTGAAATGGAATGGAAACTCCCTCCATGGAATGAGATTCTTCTTTTATAACTCTTAAAGTGAAAAATTTATACCACAATGTGGTTTCCTATAATATCATATTCCTTCAACCTACTATATTATTTATCTCTATTATGTGTTTCCAAATTGAATAAGTTTGTGGATATGAAAGTTCTTTTTCTTATGAAAATGTTGGTTTCATTGTAATCTATTGGATGTAGGATGTATGTGCATGTGAAATTGGAATATTTTTTCAGGGCACTGGTACTCGGGCTGCAAAATTAGCTCATTTTTTTTATAAATATACCTTTTGTATTGGTTTTTAGCGCCACTATAATTTGTTATATTACAACCATTTGTAGTTAAACCCACTGCTACATACAATAATTTAGCAGTGATTAAAACTGATGCAAGATAGTTTGTATTTTTTGTAACCATTTAACGGCAGTTGGCCGTGGAATTAGCAATAGTTATCATAGAAAAAAGGATTTTTTCACAGTGGGTTAAATTTTTGTGAAAAAAATAGTTCGGGAAAAGAACCACTAAACTAACGACCAACCACCGCGAAATGAATTATCTATGATAGTTACCTGAAAATACCACCAAATTGAAGAAACTACTATGTATTGTATGACGACAAAAAATTTAACAAAAATTTTTGGAAACCACTATAGAATTATATGGTGGAGGTTTAAAATGCCCCCATATCCAAATAAACGTTACTATGCGATGATTTGCTTGTCATGTTATGTCCTCTCCGACCCAACTGACGACCACCACCATGGAAGTTCTCCACTCTTTGATGAAGATAATCCCCTTGGGGATATACTACACCAACCCCATATCCTCCAAATTGATCCATGAATGGATCATCCTTCTACTATCACCTAATATGAAATCGCCTCATGGGTGGTACCAGAAGCTGAACACCTGGAACACTCTGACTACTCAGAATGGTTAGGGGCACTAACCACCGATGACCTCAGAATCCGTAATACAATCACCCATCTGATCCTATAGCATAGGGCCAAGAACCAATGCCTCTAGAGAAATAAGAAAACAAGGGATGGGACCTAACCCCAGCTGAATGAAAAATGTTAACTCTATAAAACTGAGAATCCTAGAACATATCTCTACTTCCCAAGGAATCTTGATGACTCCCCTCTCATGAATATCCATTTTTGGCTATCATCTTCTCAGCTTCCTCTTATCTTGATATTGTGTTGAGGTACATCATCAACATAAACTGGGTGGCCTAGAACTGGATATCTGGATGAAAATACAACTCAATGTGCCTCAGTCTAGTATACTCATCATGAAATATGTATGAGGAATATCACTGAAGAGTCCTAAAATAGATCCCAAACTCTCACATTCTTTAACTCCCCTACCCAAGGGAAAGCATCTCTGGGCGACTGTCCAACATCACGATTGAAGAAAGAAAATCTACAAATAACTAGTCTCAAAACATATATAATGACACTGTAGACTCCTCAAGATCCCCAAGGAAGAACAAACACTACGGTCTTACTGCTCAGTGACACATCATCACTACAAATGAAAATCATTTCTTCTTTAGAGAACCGATCTAACTAAAATCTATCTCAACCTTCTCTGACTATTCTTATATGAATGAATATGAAATAGATCCCTCATACTTCTAAATGTTCATGCACTAAAAACCAAAATGTGTTATCCTACAAATGTCATCATCGTCTACCTATTATCTGTGGAGATCATCGAGTAGATACTACTAAACATATTTAGTGAAAACATGATGAAAACAACGACCAGGATCCATTCCTACAAAAACTATAAAATATTAAATCCCCTAAACCATGAATATGGAATATTTAACATTAATTAATAAATTAATTATTTTTTGGTTTAAGGATTTAACCTATACTAAGGTCTACACATTTCAAATACCGGTGAAAAGAATAATGATTCATTATAATTTCCTATGTATCTACCCTATAAATAGTATCAATTCATTTAGAAGGGTCATTAAACAAAATGATCAATGAATTATATTAGAATGGGCCATAAATACTCACTTAATAGCCAATATTCTATGTTTACATTTCTTACCAATCATAGATGACACCATTTCCTTACAAACCCATTCATTTTTGCCTGTTCATAACTCAAAACTCCATCATATCCCAAAAACCTGAATCATTAATCCAACTATTTCATTATCCCCTACACAAAAAGATACCACAGTGAGGGAGGGAGATCGTGACTACCCAAATCTTGTTTCTAGCATGCACCGGGTTGGTGACTTGCACCGAGGGTATAATAAAAATGCATATGAAAGGAATTACCCTCTAAGAGAAACATAAAAAAGAGAGATATAAGAAAGATACAAGAATAAACACTTTCTCATCGATTTATATAAAAAATACCAAGTGCATAAATGAAATTATATACATTACTAAACAATTAGTGGGAATATACATTTACGAAGAAGGTAAATATGGAAATTAATATGCGACCCAAATTGCTCCTATAATACCATGAGTTATTAATGTAAATGAAATATCAATCTGTATCCAGCTAACCTGAAAATTTTATTATATGTACATCGGGATAGCATAATAGTAATGTTAGTGGGGTCCTCCCTAAATCCTCTTATAAAAAATATAAAGAAATCATTCTACAGAACATTGAACAAAATTGAAAATGACTTGTCACCTAAAACGGTATATTATGTTTCGAGCCTCACCATGGAAAACTCCCAAAAAATTTCATATAAAAGATATATTATAACATAATAATGAAACATCAAGGGCACCCCAATCACTCTTGAACAATATTTTTCTACTTTCCCCCAGTGTTGTAGGTTGTAAGACATCTGTCACCAAAATAATACATCCTAAAAAAACATATGAAAGGGATCAAAACATTCCCCTTAAGCATTACATCATCACATAAACCCATAAACATATCCATATATTTTAAAAAATTAGACTTTAGGATACACCAAAACCCATATGGGATGCATCATATATAAGGTATTATAACATAATCCAATACGACCCATACATCGTGTAAGTTCCTCTAGAAATAATGGCCTATATATCTCACACATACAATAATTCCTTGCATATTGTATCTATTAATACATTTTTGTGAAATAGCTATATGAAGTTATATACATCTACCTACATATTTTTAAATAATAACTGCCTTGCATACCTTCATAATTAACTAATATGATAATAGAGTGGGCCCAAAGGGGATAGTTATCCATCCCTTCTCCCACTAGGATGTTGGGTAAAACACCTTCCTAGACTCCACTGGGTGTCAGTCACACTAATTGAAATGGGTGGGGTAGCATATGAAATTAAGTAATATAAATGATATAATATATTTCACAACCACAATATGAAAATATCTTATTCATAGAATCAGTTTTGGAAAATTTTACTCTGATATCCGACTACCACTAGTTGGACTAGATATCCTACAAACACATAATTTCATTAAAGAGCTACATTAATTACTCATTTCATTTTTTATCATTTACTTTTTTGAAAATGGTCATTATGTATTAATTAACCATCAATATTATTCCATATTACATTACATGAATTATTAAATTAACATCCATACTCTCCAGGCATAATCAAAACTGAGTCCACAATTTCACAAGATTGACATATTTTCACCATTACATTTAAGAATCAATCAAAATCATGGGCTAAAAATTATTTAATTAATTATTAGAACCATTACATAATCTAGGTACCATTGTAAAACCATCCCCAACTACCTCCGAGAAGTAAAATTAAACCATAAACATCCACATGCCTTATGCTTTGGGGAACGAAATGCAGATAAACAAGAAACCTGACCATAAACCATTAAAACAATTCATAGGAGAACATCCCATCTATTAGTGACAATACAATAATGGGTATAACAAGCTTCATCATATTACATAACCTCCAGTTCCATCAAAAATACCCACATACATATCCTGATGCATCTCCCCATCAGATGCATAAACTGCTTCCATATCATCTAGGCCTCCTAGAACGACATATCACATTATCCATCCAAGACCCATCAATCCCAGGCTCACATCACATCCAAACCTCCCCAACTCATATCACATCATCTATCAACGTCTCATTCATATCATGCCCAGATGACAAGGTTCATATTAAAAGCACATCATAAATACACTAGGAAACATAAAGCCATAAACAATAGGGAAATCTAGGCCCTAAAACAAGGTATCCAGCCTTTACATATAAATGATATCTCTTGTATCAAAACACATGTAACATAGACTTATCAGGATAAAATGTAACTCAGGATCTAGAAATTATCATTATCACAAATCTAGTTTTTATTCCATCTGGAGGAAACTGATTCATTATTCACAGGTTCTAACTATGCGAAAACTAAGGTGTCAAGATATAATAAGTTATCAACAACTAAAAATGATCTTAGAATTAAAAGAAATTTTATAAAATTGTAATATGTACCGTTCTCATTTAACATTAAATTACTTTTATTCATTATCCACAAGAATTTTCATGCTTCATATAATTATCAACTCAATTATCATAGATGAACACATTTAATAACCCTTAATTCTTGTATTAATTTGATTATCATCCATCTACAACATCACTAGATTCAAAAAACTAGCATCTTATTTAATTATTAAGACAAATATTTTTCAATATATTTTTTCTTTTCATTTTTTTAAAATTTCAACTTTATTTAGAGAATATCATAGATACCACAGTATCTAGAAAAACATGATACAACTCATTATCATAGTATAAAGAAGAAACATGTGATCTCTAAAAAAATATTTATTAATGTAGTTAAATAAATAATATGTAAATTTCCTTTCCATCCTAAGGGATATAACATGGTCATTTTATTATTTCATGTAAATAAAATTGGAGAAGCAATTAATCCCCTATCTCAAATGAATCAATATATTTTTCATCATAATAATCCAATTTTTTTAATTTCAATAACCTATCCCATAAGAACATCATCTCTTAAAGGATGTCACACCAAAACCAAACTAAGAAATAACCCAAAAAAATATCATTAGAATAGTGGAGATTAAGAACTATATAACGAAGAGAAGAAAAAGGTGGAAATAAGACTGATCAGGGAGATCCCGCGATATAAATGAATAGGGAACACACCTCGGGTTAATATGGATCGAAGATCAAATCCAAGGACTCAGTACATAATAAATTAATCCCAAAACATAGAGGGGATAGTCGCTGTATTTTCTAGAATTGGTATATGACAATAGGTTTTAGGGGAAACTCGAGCCACTATAGACTTTATAGGAATGATGCATAAGAAATTTATATGCAATGTAACCTTACACATCATGTATGTTTTTGGCTTCATATCAATCTAAAAATTCTCGTAAATCTAATAATTAGATCTTGATCATTTACACTCCACGAATCACACATGAAACCAACATCGGCAATCCATGAACTTCCCATATATGAGGTGAAACCTATTTACATGTATTTTATTCCCCCAAATTCTATAATTTTTATTGGAACACCTACAGCCCTAATCTTGGCCTCCCCTTAGCACTTTGGGCTCTATAAATATAAAAATTGTAAGATTAAGAAGATTTGTTCATTTACATATCTAATGGTTATCTCTAAAAATTCTAAATTATTAATATTTGTTACATGGTAATGGATATTGGTGGGGAAAATTCTTGGATTAAAGATTTATAAATTCAAAACAAATATTGGTATGAAAATCACTAATAATCAAGTAGGGGAATATCTCAAATCGTTTTGGATATGACATATTTTTTTAGTGGTGATAAATCCTAAACAAAATGGGGTTATTGAGTAGAGGAATTACATTGAGAACAATAAGGACCAAATAATTCTCATACAGAAGGGTCTACCAGAGAAGTAATATGAAGATGAATTATATATATATATATATATCAGTTTATAATCCCAAAAAGGAATTTTTTACTAAAATGAATAGAATACCCCTATAAGATGTGGTAAAAGAAGAAGGAAGTGTTGGTCAGAGTGGAAACTCAAGAGGGGGGTTAATTGAGTTCTAATTAAAAATTTCTGTTTAAAAGATATGTATCAAAATCCCCCAATTCATAATACAAGTAAAACTGTATTGAATTTATAAAATTGTAAGTGTTCAATAAGGTTCTCCAAGATTAATTACTTCTCAGTTAACCTAATCTGAAGATTAAGTTAGCTTTTGAAACAAACTTACCGGCTCACAATAATTAAAAACACTTGTTATTTTAACTATAAGAGTTACTCTAAAACATATTTATATTAAAAGTAATTAACAGATGAATGGAAAATATAGTTTTAACATAAATAAGATGCACAACAGATTTAACCCAGTGGTTCAGTCTCAAGATGAGACATTTTCCTCTCAAACAGTTTATATAAACATTGATCTACACCCTGGATCGGGTAAACAACATTACAAAGACTATCTAGGTAGTAAGACCTCTACCACAGTTCTCCATGGGAAAACCAAAATAGTACCACACTGACTATCCAGGTCACACTTGTCCTCTACCACAATTCACAGTGGGAACTAAATGAATTCAGATTGTTTGAGTGAGGATTTTAGATATCCTCCAGTTATGCTTAGGAGTCAGTGTGTGTCTATATTGAAAAAAATCACACAGAGTACTCTAAATGTAAATGAGAAAATCACAACAGAGATAAAATGATATGATATGGGTTTAGAAGTCTCTGTGTGAGGGAAATATAGCTCTGGACTCCTTTTTAATTGAGAATATGTTTTATTAAGTCCTTCTATGCATTTTTTTGAGAAACAAAGTGTCGATGTTATGTTCCTTGAATTATTGGTATTGGTGTTTTTCTTGATATTGCAGTAGGATTTGTAGCACAACAATGTTCTTCAGCTTCTCAGAAAAGTTCTTCACACTTTTAGCTCTCATTCATATATTCATTTTTAAAGCATGTGGGTCTCTTTATGAGTCATCCTCATAATTTTTTTATGCATGGATTCGATCGTCCTTTTATAGCTCATCTGGTCTGACATAAATCATGATTGCTTTTACTTGTATGAGTTACGATTTCCTGACACCCTATAAGGCCCCAGCCTTAAACCTTACTTAATCATGAGTTATTACAAGATTACACGTTGAGGATCTTTTCAGGTTTAAAGTTTTAGAGAATTAAATCATAAAACTTGCATTATATTCCACATTTAAACAAAGTGGTTACAAAAAAGATAGTATTCATTTTTTCCATCAACGAAAACATATTTAAAAATAAAGCATGGATTCTTTCTTGAAACAACCTTGACACTATCATTATATCATGTACCTTTCCCTTGACCTGTGAAAAACATTTCAAAAAAAACTTGGGATGAGCATAAAAAGATCATTAAGGGTTATAAAAATATGGAAAGGAAACATGAGTTTATATATACATAAGAATTAAATAATACTTTACCCATAAAACATAGGCATATCAAAACATGAATAAATCATAGAAATCATAATACATAAAAAGTAACTTGAGGCATTCATAACATTCTTACGTAGGGAGTAACCCTCCGGGTTACATTTTGAATACCCACCACAGTATATTCCCTAAATCTCTTCAGAGAAACCTTAATGTTTCACTGCTTCGCGTTACCCAATGCATAGAAGAGCTATATCGGGCTCACCCACCCTTAGTTTTTCACGGAACCACCCATCATCATAATAATGCCCAAGAACCATAACATAATCGTATCACATAAAACATGCATAAAGAAAACATAACATTTCCACATTTCAATAACACAGTGATATGATAAAAACATTATCAAAACCATTTTAAAAACCAAAATAAAATAAAAGTAAAACATGGTATTTATTTTTCTTTTAAAAATGTATTGCTTGTAGAGGAAGCCGATACTCAAATAATGGTCACGGCGGCGGAGAAGTTGTTGTCGCCGCATACGTATCAAAAAAACATTCCCTTCAGTCATTTTTTAAAACGCTTCATATAAAAATATTCTTTTTGGATAAATGTAAAAGTGAAATGGGTTTATACACCGTATAAAAGTAGGCTGTGTATAAAATAAAATATGCCTCAATGAAATGAGATTGAGATGAAGTCCCATACAAAGACGGTATCTTTGGATTAAGGATAAATCAGTTACATAATTATGTGTGACAAACAGATACACGAAATATAAGTGGGTATTAAGTGTAAAAAAATCAAAGTACATTCACACATAATCATAGAACGACATATTCAAGGTGTACAAGATTATCCCAAAGAATCAAAATTGGGTTAAGAAGTTCCCTTGCAAAAATTCGACAGCCTAACGGCGTCACTTCAAAATTCAGAAAAAGAGTAAATTAGAGATAAAAAGGGTATCTCATCCCATGGACATAAAATTTAAATAAATAAGTATATAGAAGAACATATCCCAACATAATAGTATGTGAATTAAAAGACATAACAAAATAAGTCTTTTAAAAAGTAAAGGGTGAAAGGTTCCCTTGCCGATATGGGTATCTTTCGAAACATACACCCCGTGAAAGAAGGACAATACAACATTGATGTAAATACTGATCAATGAAAGTATATTACACAATGAGTAAAATAATGGGCAGTACATACACCACTCAAATTAAATTGTGGCCAATGTATCATAAATATCACGGGAATAAAATTGAGATGAAAAATCCCTTACGAAAACTCGGCAGCCTAATGGTGCCACTTAAAACTTCAAAAAATGGATTGATGAGATCAAATAGGGTCTCTCGCCATATTAACATAAAATGTAAATAAATATGAATATAAAATAAAATCTCCCAACATAACAAAGAGGATCTTGAATGAAGTGACATAAAGGAGAGTACATAAAAAGAAAGAGAGAGGTTGGATCTCTTACGAAAATTCGGCAGCCTAACGGCACCACTCAAAACATCCAAAATGGATTGATGAGAGAGAATAGGGTCTCTCATCATATGAACATAAAAATTACAGTAATATTAATATAAAATAACACCCAATCACTAGAAAGATGGGCTTAAAAGAAATGACATAAAAGAGTGTACTTAAAAAGAAAGAGAGGAGTAGGATCTCTTACCTCAGGTCTGACTTGACTCAATCGTTCTTTAATCTCCTGAATAATAAACATGAGATAATTTATTCTTCCTTAAGAACCTTTTTAATGTTCATTATTCCTTTTATATCACTTATTACCATGTCATGAACACTATGTTATTATTTAAGCTAATAATGGTCGTTTTAACGATCATGGGTACTTGAGTCAAAAATAAACTCTCTATAATTACAAGTTGTTCATGTGGAAAAATATCCATTATATCCAGAATTTTATTCATGATGTAGATTTCATAGATATCATATATATCCATTATATTTATCCATTTATAATATTACATAACATTTAGAGTTAAGAAATGAAATGCACCGTTCATGGAGACGGTAAGCCGTACATACACATGAACGCTACTTCCATTTCTATTTCATATTTAATGGAATTAAAACCTAATGATAAATAATATTATTTTAATTCCAGTATGGTATCATATATAATATCATTAAATATATCCTTTATACGTACCACATATGGTATTAATGAATCAAATCACTTTGAGGGGGCAGTAGTCCGCACTTCCTAAAATGAAGATATTGCGTATACCCATAATGGAAGCCATAAGGGTATGCCATAAATGAAAAATACAGAAGCATAAGGAAAAAATAAACATATTATATAATATATATAAATTTAGTGACATCATAATGTCCACCATGAAAGATGTTAAGAAAATATTGAACCATCATCGTTTCGTGAGGCTGTAATTCGCCATCCACAAAAATAGTATGTTCTTTAACCATTATATGAAGGTGTGTGTAAGTTTAGCTCGAATACATAACATAAAAACATCCTAGTATATTTAAGATACAGTTTTTGTTACAAAATAATGGAATAAAAATAGTTTTGGGGGGTGTAGAAGCAAAATAAAACCAAATGACTCAAGTGAAGACAATACCTTAAAATCGGGTAACTCCCTTTGGTTTGAGCTCAAAGGCTTCCTTGGGAAGACTTATGACCAAAGTGAGGCTTATAAGAGTTAGTTAAAGATTTGGAGAGACAAAATGGGCACAGGTTGTCCAAGCCAAAGGCTTTGGATGTGTGGGTAAGGAGGTAGAGGTGGGGGCCTTTTATAAGAGGAGAGGAGGGGCTATAACGACCCATACTTTACATACATTGTTAATACTTCAAAATTGAAGCACACTTATTACAACATATGATAAAACCACAAAGGACCGTATAGGTATAGTGTCTTTAGAAACTGGGAAACATAAACAACTGGTTCATAAATCTTCTACAGTGCCTCCCATTTATTTCATCATATCTAGCGTCCCTTTTATCATATTCTACTTAATATCCATCTTCCTGACCTGGGGAAAAGAAAACATAAAAGGGTGAGCTCAAATGCTCAGCAAGGGCAATAAAGGAAATAAAAATCATATCATATCTTCTTTTGAAAATCATAACCTGCAAAAGAGATCATAAAATCTTAATAAATCATAGAAGTGAAAATGAGATCCCCATAATCATAACATAAAACTTGAAACTTTGTGGCATGCACACATAATCATGGAAAATCATTTCTTGTTAGTCTTGACTCATTGCCAAGACCATCTTAGTGGACAAAGTCCCTTTCTGAACCGAGTTCACTCCTCGTTTCAGTCCTGTATCACTGAACCGAAATAACCTTCCGTTCCAGCCATGTCTATCTCATGAGATATATAATCTTTACCCAATGCATTGGAGGGAGATATAGGTCCCACCCATCTTATAATGAATCCTTTCTTATGTGTGCCACATAATCATAAAACATACATCATTGCATAACACATGTAACAAAAATGGGATTCGTGAAACATCATGACATCATAAATCAATTCATATAAGATAAAGGAATTCATAAACATAATTCCATCACAACATAGTCAAAACAATGTAAAAATATGGATAGAAACAGAACCCTTTATTATCTTAGATGGAAAATAATTTTGATAAAACACTTGAATTGAATTCTTGAGGAAAATATCCTTTCTTCTTCAAAATCAATTTCTTTTCACAAAACATCATTCAATTTTAAATGAAAGAGATTTTATTGAAAATAGTCATGAAATCTTTTATAGGAAGCTTCATGAAAATAATGCTTTATAAAACAGTAGAAATCCGTTCGTGCCGTATAAGTTAAAAAAAACATTCTTCGTACTTTTGTCGGAAAAGTCAAAAAGTACCTCGTACGGCAAAACGACAAAAGATTCCTTTCATATTCTTTACTAAAAACTCACCAAAGGGTAAAATTGGATTTAAACCATTGAAAGTGGATGGAAACAATATTACATATTGAGGGAACATGGATGTGGATGATAAAATACACCCCAGTAAATACTTACGAATAAACAATCTCGGATAAAAATGAGATTGTGATATTTCCCTTACCTTAGGTCCAATTTGCCTTGTATGTGTCCGAAGCTCCTGTATAATGGTTTAAATAATGTTATTGACTTATTCCAGAATCATACATGTTGATATGATATCATATATGGTCATATTATTAGCTTTTTGTTAGTAATATTTCATTGTTACTTGTTACTCGGGTCTTTATAACTTTTTGTTCTTATGCGTGTTTTGTCGAATAAATTCTTATTCTTATCTTTAGGTTATAGATAATTCATTTACAGAATGTTATTAGTGTAGTATATACCATATTCATTCATTCAATTCATTTATATAATCATTATGAAATGAAGATCATGTAGAATGAGTCGCATCACATCGTGGAGACGGTATTCCGTACGTACGCACGAGTGATGATATCATTCCTATGATCATGGAATTGTATTGGAGTATATGTATATTATTTCAGTATCAATATTACTTTATAATAATCATAAATAGTTACTCATTACACCATTATACCCATCCTTGTAAGGTGATGGTGGAAAAATAGATTACACCACGGCGTGGAGACGGTATTCCGTACGTACGCACGCGCGGTGATTTCATTTTTCCGTAGGATGGATAGAAGGTGAATTAGGGTTGTTTCATATTTATAATAACATATCAGTATGTAAGTAATACTGATGTTATTACTTTGTCATGAAACAACTAAAGAAGAAGAAGTTGAAGACGAAAGAAATTGAAAAGATCGGTAATCGATATTACCTCTTCTTTGGAACGCCTCTTTGAATCCTCCACTTAAGGAACTAAGATTGGTCTTTGGAGAAGACCAGGACCTCTAGGATTATTCTAGGGAAGTGGGGAGGAGAAAATGGCAGGGGTTGGCCGAGCTTGAGTGCTCAATTTGGTGTGAGGAGGAGGGGGAGGAGGTGCCCTTTTATAAGGGAGGAGAGGGGCACCTTAGGAATATCTCAAAATATTATTTTATATTAAAGTCAAAATCGGTTTATAATGGTTCCAAAGGGTCTTATTTCGAAGATAAAGTGGGGAAGGGTCGAAATAATATCAACCAATAGGATTTAGACAAGTTTAGGGTATTATTTTAACCTTATCAATTAAATTTAACTCTAAGTTAAATAATTTAACTTTTACCATGTCTTTTTGTTTTCTTTCACTATATGGTTAATACACTTACTATAACATGCCAAACGAACCCCAAATTGTTTATTATTAATATATATATCCTTATCTAAGTCATTTGGCCGAACCTTAGATTTTTAGGAATAAAATAACAATTAATAATATAATATTTGATTTAAAAACTATTTTGTGTCAATTTTGACACTATTTGATATATGATTTTTTTGAAAGTCATAACAGAATTAAATGTTCGAACCAAGTTGATTATATCAACATTACTATATCATAGTAACCTAGAAAATTAGTGGAATGCATAAAAATTTTCAAATTACATTTATTTTGGTGTTTATAACATCAATTATGTCAATATTTCATTAATAAGATAATTACTGCATCATCGTTGTGTCATAAATAAATTAAATTATTTGATGTCTAAAAATTACAAATAAAATACCATCATGTAGGAAATCTTTTTAGCTTTCTAATGAATATTTACAATCGAATTTATCTTATGTATAACCCCATATTAAAAATTATTAACTTATTAAACATTGATTTTAACTATTTTAACCTTTCTTTAAATAAATTAATAATAAATGTCCTAATCTAATCCAAGTGGGCCTAAATGGTCATATTTTATTCCTAAGTTTGTTTTTGGTCGAATTACACTTGTCCAATAGAATTAGGACATGTGTTAGGGTAATATTGATATCATATTTACCCTTAGTTACCCTATTTACTATTAACCGCGGTAAAAAAAAGTAAAAAGTTACTATTCACCAAAAATTATTTTCGTCTCATTGAACCACATTTTAGTCCTTGATATTAACCGTGTCTCTCGGATTTTCGAAATTCCATTCACAGAAGCGGTAAAATTAAGTTTTATGCAAAATTCGGTTTTTAACCTACCACTTAGTGGTTTCACTATTCATCAAAAATTGAAAGTTTTCAGAAAAATACCAAAATTTCACCCTAGGCTAATTTCGATATTCTGAGTCCAAAAATGAAGTCCATTTTGAAAAATAAAATTTATAAAATTTCAAAAAGTGGTTATTACTATTCATAACGGCTAGTTTTAATAGCATATTGTTGTTTAGTGAAACTCGGTATTGCGTACGACGCAAGCTATCGAGGAAGGTCGCGATTGCGTGTAAAGCAAGCCAAGCAAGTGTTGTGTAGAAAAAGATTCCTTTGATGATTTATATAACATAAAAGTCTCGGGTGTTACATTCTACCCCCCTTAAAAAGAATTTCGCCCTCGAAATTCGTCACTTTGTAACAAACAGATGAGGATACTTCTCCCTCATCATATCCTCAAGCTCCCAAGTAGCTTCTTCAAGTTGGTGGTTCCTCCATAAAACTTTCACCAAGCGAGTGGTCTTGTTTCGTAGGACTTTTTCGCTACGATCCAGAATCTCTATCGGCTGTTCTTCATAAGAAAGATCTTGCTCCAGCGGTACAACTTCTGAGCTGAGTACATGTGAAGGATCTGGTATGTACTTTATCAGGAGAGATACATGGAACACATCGTGAACTTGAGAGAGATTCGGTGGAAGCGCCAATCGGTAAGCTACCTTCCCAACACGATCCAGTATTTCGAAAGGACCGATATATCTAGGGCTCAACTTCCCCTTCTTTCCAAATCTCATAACCCTCTTCCAGGGAGATATTCGTAAGAACACTTTATCGCCCACTTCAAACTCCAGGTCTTTTCTTCGGTTGTCGGCATAACTTTTCTGTCGACTCTGAGCTGCTCTTATGTGTTGTTGAATAGTTCTGACCTTTTCTGCCATTTCATCAACGAGATCAGGTGCTAATAGCTTTCTTTCCCCAACTTCATCCCAGCAAGTTGGAGTCCTGCATTTCTTTCCATAGAGAGCTTCATAAGGAGCCATCTGAATACTGGAGTGAAAGCTATTATTATAAGAAAATTCCACCAAAGGTAGGTGTTGATCCCAACCTCCTTTGAAATCCATAGAGCAAGCTCTCAACATATCTTCTAGGGTTTGAATTGTTCTCTCAGACTGACCGTCTGTCTGGGGATGATAAGCAGTGCTGAAACTCAACTCTGTATCCAGAGTATGCTGAAGACTTCGCCAGAACTTCGAGGTAAATCTCGGATCCCGATCAGATATAATAGAAAGTGGTACTCCATGCAATCTTACCACTTCCTTTACATATATCCTGGAAAGCTGATCTAGAGGGAAATCCTCTCTAATAGCAATGAAGTGTGCGGACTTTGTAAGACGATCAACTATGACCCAGATAGCATTATTGCCTTTGGATGTTTTAGGAAGTCCTGTGACAAAGTCCATAGTGATGTTTTCCCATTTCCATTCGGGTATGGGTAATGGTTGTAACATCCCCTTAGACTTTTGTCTCTCAGCTTTAACTTGTTGACAAACCAAGCATCGAGAGACATATTCAGCAACATCTCTTTTCATGCCATCCCACCAGAAGTACTCTTTCAGGTCCCTATACATCTTCGTGCTTCCAGGATGAATAGAGAATGAAGAACTATGAGCCTCATCCAGCAGCTCCTTCTTTAATTCGGGGATGAAAGGAACACAAACCCGATTCCTGAACTTTATTATCCCATCACAATCAAGGTTGAATTCAGGAACATTTCTCACCTTCTTTTGTAACTCGACATCTTCTTTCTGTGCCTCTTTAATCTTCACATGTATAGATGGTTGAACATTCATTTGAGAAAGATAAGACTTTTCCCCTTCCATTATAATTCCAAGATCCATCCTTTGTAAATCCATAAATATTGGATCTTTTGTGATCCTCATCATGGATAAACTAGCATGGTCTTGTCGACTTAATGCATCTGCCACCTTGTTTGCTTTCCCAGGGTGGTAATGGATTGAGCAGTCATAATCCTTAATCAGCTCCAACCATCTTCTTTGACGCATATTCAGCTCCTTTTGTGTGAAAATATACTTTAAACTTTTATGATCAGTATAAATATCACACCTTTCACCATAAAGGTAATGCCTCCAAATCTTTAATGCAAAGATTACCGCAGCCAACTCCAAATCATGTGTTGGGTAATTTTGCTCATGGATTTTCAACTGTCGTGAGGCATAAGCTATCACCATATCATTTTGCATAAGAACACACCCCAATCCCTTCTTGGATGCATCACTGTAGATCACAAACCTTTCTCCACTACAAGGCAGTGTGAGAACAGGTGCACTGGATAACCTTCTTTTCAACTCCTTGAAATTCTCTTCACATTCCTCTGTCCAAACAAACTTAACTCCTTTCCGAGTCAACTTGGTGAGTGGATTAGATAATCGTGAAAAATCTTTTACAAAACGTCGATAATATCCAGCCAAACCAAGAAAACTTCGGATCTCAGTTACTGTTGTTGGTCTCGACCATCTTTCGATAACCTCTGTTTTTGCTGGATCCACAGATATCCCCTCTTTTGAGATTATGTGACCCAAAAATGCAACTTTTTGAAGCCAAAATTCACACTTGGTAAATTTGGCATAAAGCTTCTCTTTTCTCAGGGTCTTCAATATAATTCTCAAGTGATCTTCATGCTCTTCCTTGCTCTTTGAATAGACAAGAATATCTTCTATAAAGACTACCACAAATTGATCAAGATAGTCTCTAAAGACTCTATTCATTAGATCCATGAAGATAGCAGGGGCATTAGTAAGACCAAATGGCATCACTATAAATTCATAGTGTCCATACCTTGTACGGAAAGCCGTCTTTGGTATATCCTCCCTTTTGACCCTTAATTGATGATACCCTGAACGAAGATCAATCTTGGAAAAGTATTGAGCTCCGCGTAGTTGGTCAAACAAGTCATCAATGCGTGGGAGAGGATATTTGTTCTTGATAGTGATCTTGTTAAGTTCTCGATAATCAATGCAGAGTCTCATTGATCCATCTTTCTTCTTAACAAATAGAACAGGTGCTCCCCAAGGTGACGCACTAGGGCGTATGAATCCCTTATCAAGATTCTCTTGGAGTTGCTTCTTCAATTCCTGCAACTCAATTGGGGCCATTCTATAATGTGTCTTTGAAATAGGCAAAGCACCCGGTACGAGTTCTATTGAAAACTCAACTTCACGATTTGGTGGAAGACCCGGTAATTCCTCCGGAAAGACATCATCAAACTCTCGTACAATGGGCATATTCTTAATCGTAAGTTTCTCTCCAACCATTTGAGATAAATAACCTTCATTTAGTAGAATCATGACCCATAAGATGGAAGGAATTTCCACTGGAAGGTTATGTTCATCTTTGCATTGATAGACAATCATAGATTGATCTGGAATATGAAATGTGACTTCCCTTCTTTGGCAATTGATATGAGCTCCGTATAAAGAAAGCCAATCCATGCCAAGAATCACATCAAATTCAACTATAGGAAGGATCACAAGATTTGCAGGAAGCACTTTCCCACAAACTTCGATCGGAGAAGAATTATAAACTTTTGATGCGATTGATGTGCCATTAGGTGTTGTCACAGCTAACTCAACATCTAATTGTTGAGGTAATACGGTGATACCCTTAGAAAAGTCTTCAGAAATAAAAGAGTGGGTGGATCCAGAATCAAATAAAACATTTGCTACTTTAGAGTGGATGGTAAGTGTACCTTTCACCACATCGTTATCGTACTCCACATCGCTGATAGAAATTGCATGTGACTTTCCTTTGTCTTTAGCCTTAAGATTTTGTTGACGTCGACCATCATCATCAACCCTTGGATTTGGGCATTGATTGGCATAATGCCCCATCTCCTTGCACTTGAAACATTGAAGTGTAGTAGGATCATTCTGTGTATCTCTTCCTTTGTTTGCATCATTAGACATCTTCTTCCCATTATCACGGCATTCAAATGCCCGATGACCTTCTTTTCCACATTTAAAACATTTACTTGTCCCTTTAAGACAACTCCCTCCATGTTTCTTTCCACACTTTGAGCATAAGGGAAAGTTTATCTTCTTTTTAGTGTGCTCTTTAGAGTTTCCTTTGAATTCCATCTTCCTCTTCTTATCAAACCCATGTGACTGATGGGTTACTCCAATCTCCATCTCGACTTTGAGAGCACATCGAACGATTTCCTCGTAGCTATTGAAGTCCCTTATGGCTAACGCCCTTCGAAGACTTGGTTTTAAGCCACTAAAGAATCGATCGATCTTACTCTCAGGTTGGATAATAATACCAGAAGCGTACCTTGCAAGTCTTGTAAAATTTGCTTCATAGGTACTAACAGATTCATCATCCCTTTGCTTCAGTTCAAGGAACTCTTTCTCCATCTTTGTTCGGAGAATACGAGGGAAGTACTTATTGAAAAATAAGTTCTTGAACTCGTCCCATTCCATAGACTCAATTTCATCCCTTTGCCTCGTATTCTTAACAAGATTCCACCATTGATCAGCATCTCCTTCCAAACGATACACTGCTAGGATGACTTTATCATGCTCAGAACATTGAAGAACTGAAAATATCTTTTCAGTAGTACTAATCCATTGTTCAGCAACTAATGGATCAGTAGACCCACTGAAAGAAGGTGGACGCTGCCTCATGAAGGATTCAACAGAATGTTGCTCCCTCCTTTGCTCGTTTGGAAATCCTGCATGATTCATAGCTTGAGAAAGTTGTGTGAGCATGGCTACAAGATTTTGCATTCCATCTCCCATATTGTTTGGTTGCTCAGGGGGACAATCATTGCATTGCCCATCGCATTCCGCATTAACACGGTTCCTTCGGGTTCCAGCCATTGACTAAAACCAAGAAGAATAGTGTGAGAAACACTAATTATAATAGGAAACCACATAATTCAAGAATAAAATTTTCATGCTTATGGTCTTATCCTAGGTTATTCAAGGCCATTTCTAAAACACTAAGATTGTGTTCTATGCTTAGACTTATCCTTAGGGTTCTTACTAAGGCTTTCACATCCTAGTTTCCAAAGGTTGACTATACCTTTCCTCTGATACCAACTATAACGACCCATACTTTACATACATTGTTAATACTTCAAAATTGAAGCACACTTATTACAACATATGATAAAACCACAAAGGACCGTATAGGTATAGTGTCTTTAGAAACTGGGAAACATAAACAACTGGTTCATAAATCTTCTACAGTGCCTCCCATTTATTTCATCATATCTAGCGTCCCTTTTATCATATTCTACTTAATATCCATCTTCCTGACCTGGGGAAAAGAAAACATAAAAGGGTGAGCTCAAATGCTCAGCAAGGGCAATAAAGGAAATAAAAATCATATCATATCTTCTTTTGAAAATCATAACCTGCAAAAGAGATCATAAAATCTTAATAAATCATAGAAGTGAAAATGAGATCCCCATAATCATAACATAAAACTTGAAACTTTGTGGCATGCACACATAATCATGGAAAATCATTTCTTGTTAGTCTTGACTCATTGCCAAGACCATCTTAGTGGACAAAGTCCCTTTCTGAACCGAGTTCACTCCTCGTTTCAGTCCTGTATCACTGAACCGAAATAACCTTCCGTTCCAGCCATGTCTATCTCATGAGATATATAATCTTTACCCAATGCATTGGAGGGAGATATAGGTCCCACCCATCTTATAATGAATCCATTCTTATGTGTGCCACATAATCATAAAACATACATCATTGCATAACACATGTAACAAAAATGGGATTCGTGAAACATCATGACATCATAAATCAATTCATATAAGATAAAGGAATTCATAAACATAATTCCATCACAACATAGTCAAAACAATGTAAAAATATGGATAGAAACAGAACCCTTTATTATCTTAGATGGAAAATAATTTTGATAAAACACTTGAATTGAATTCTTGAGGAAAATATCCTTTCTTCTTCAAAATCAATTTCTTTTCACAAAACATCATTCAATTTTAAAAGAAAGAGATTTTATTGAAAATAGTCATGAAATCTTTTATAGGAAGCTTCATGAAAATAATGCTTTATAAAACAGTAGAAATCCGTTCGTGCCGTATAAGTTAAAAAAAACATTCTTCGTACTTTTGTCGGAAAAGTCAAAAAGTACCTCGTACGGCAAAACGACAAAAGATTCCTTTCATATTCTTTACTAAAAACTCACCGAAGGGTAAAATTGGATTTAAACCATTGAAAGTGGATGGAAACAATATTACATATTGAGGGAACATGGATGTGGATGATAAAATACACCCCAGTAAATACTTACGAATAAACAATCTCGGATAAAAATGAGATTGTGATATTTCCCTTACCTTAGGTCCAATTTGCCTTGTATGTGTCCGAAGCTCCTGTATAATGGTTTAAATAATGTTATTGACTTATTCCAGAATCATACATGTTGATATGATATCATATATGGTCATATTATTAGCTTTTTGTTAGTAATATTTCATTGTTACTTGTTACTCGGGTCTTTATAACTTTTTGTTCTTATGCGTGTTTTGTCGAATAAATTCTTATTCTTATCTTTAGGTTATAGATAATTCATTTACAGAATGTTATTAGTGTAGTATATACCATATTCATTCATTCAATTCATTTATATAATCATTATGAAATGAAGATCATGTAGAATGAGTCGCATCACATCGTGGAGACGGTATTCCGTACGTACGCACGAGTGATGATATCATTCCTATGATCATGGAATTGTATTGGAGTATATGTATATTATTTCAGTATCAATATTACTTTATAATAATCATAAATAGTTACTCATTACACCATTATACCCATCCTTGTAAGGTGATGGTGGAAAAATAGATTACACCACGGCGTGGAGACGGTATTCCGTACGTACGCACGCGCGGTGATTTCATTTTTCCGTAGGATGGATAGAAGGTGAATTAGGGTTGTTTCATATTTATAATAACATATCAGTATGTAAGTAATACTGATGTTATTACTTTGTCATGAAACAACTAAAGAAGAAGAAGTTGAAGACGAAAGAAATTGAAAAGATCGGTAATCGATATTACCTCTTCTTTGGAACGCCTCTTTGAATCCTCCACTTAAGGAACTAAGATTGGTCTTTGGAGAAGACCAGGACCTCTAGTATTATTCTAGGGAAGTGGGGAGGAGAAAATGGCAGGGGTTGGCCGAGCTTGAGTGCTCAATTTGGTGTGAGGAGGAGGGGGAGGAGGTGCCCTTTTATAAGGGAGGAGAGGGGCACCTTAGGAATATCTCAAAATATTATTTTATATTAAAGTCAAAATCGGTTTATAATGGTTCCAAAGGGTCTTATTTCGAAGATAAAGTGGGGAAGGGTCGAAATAATATCAACCAATAGGATTTAGACAAGTTTAGGGTATTATTTTAACCTTATCAATTAAATTTAACTCTAAGTTAAATAATTTAACTTTTACCATGTCTTTTTGTTTTCTTTCACTATATGGTTAATACACTTACTATAACATGCCAAACGAACCCCAAATTGTTTATTATTAATATATATATCCTTATCTAAGTCATTTGGCCGAACCTTAGATTTTTAGGAATAAAATAACAATTAATAATATAATATTTTATTTAAAAACTATTTTGTGTCAATTTTGACACTATTTGATATATGATTTTTTTGAAAGTCATAACAGAATTAAATGTTCGAACCAAGTTGATTAAATCAACATTAATATATCATAGTAACCTAGAAAATTAGTGGAATGCATAAAAATTTTCAAATTACATTTATTTTGGTGTTTATAACATCAATTATGTCAATATTTCATTAATAAGATAATTACTGCATCATCGTTGTGTCATAAATAAATTAAATTATTTGATGTCTAAAAATTACAAATAAAATACCATCATGTAGGAAATCTTTTTAGCTTTCTAATGAATATTTACAATCGAATTTATCTTATGTATAACCCCATATTAAAAATTATTAACTTATTAAACATTGATTTTAACTATTTTAACCTTTCTTTAAATAAATTAATAATAAATGTCCTAATCTAATCCAAGTGGGCCTAAATGGTCATATTTTATTCCTAAGTTTGTTTTTGGTCGAATTACACTTGTCCAATAGAATTAGGACATGTGTTAGGGTAATATTGATATCATATTTACCCTTAGTTACCCTATTTACTATTAACCGCGGTAAAAAAAAGTAAAAAGTTACTATTCACCAAAAATTATTTTCGTCTCATTGAACCACATTTTAGTCCTTGATATTAACCGTGTCTCTCGGATTTTCGAAATTCCATTCACAGAAGCGGTAAAATTATGTTTTATGCAAAATTCGGTTTTTAACCTACCACTTAGTGGTTTCACTATTCATCAAAAATTGAAAGTTTTCAGAAAAATACCAAAATTTCACCCTAGGCTAATTTCGATATTCTGAGTCCAAAAATGAAGTCCATTTTGAAAAATAAAATTTATAAAATTTCAAAAAGTGGTTATTACTATTCATAACGGCTAGTTTTAATAGCATATTGTTGTTTAGTGAAACTCGGTATTGCGTACGACGCAAGCTATCGAGGAAGGTCGCGATTGCGTGTAAAGCAAGCCAAGCAAGTGTTGTGTAGAAAAAGATTCCTTTGATGATTTATATAACATAAAAGTCTCGGGTGTTACAGGGGCACTCTTGGAAAGTAAAGAAAAGTTACTTTATTTTAAAATGAGATTCGGATTTAAGATGTCCCACATTGATATAATTCTAGTATAAGGTGATAAGGGTTCAAAATATACCCATCTAATAGGTTTTTCACATGTGTAGGTCATAGATTTTAAATTATCTTTTCATTTTATTTAAATCCTTTATTAATGAGGTAATCGCTGCATCATCATGATGTCATAATTAATTAAATATATTTAATGTCTAAAAATTATAAAAAAATATCATGATGTAGTAAATCGTTTTATATTTCTAATGAATATTTATAGTAAAAAATATGACTTGTATAACCCTATGTAAATATTTTTTTAGTAAAACCTTTCATGTTTGTGTCATTTTTACTTTAACATTAAATAAAAAGTTATTTATGTCATTTCCCATCCAAAGTGGCTCCATGGGTTCCCCATGTTGACCCATGGATTGTATTGGTCGGCCATGACACATCCAATAAGGGTAGGATATGTGTCAAGCTCATCTCATATTATTAAAACATAATTTTTACCATAAACTACACTAATTACCTCTAATCGCGATTAAGAACATAAAAGTTACTATTCACCAAAAAAATATTTTAATCTCATTAAACCAAATTTTACTTCTTAATGAAAACCATGTATGTCAAATTTTTGAAAATAAAATCACAGAAGTGGAAAAGTTTAATTTAAATGAAAAACCAGTTTCTTTAACTACCACTTAGTGGTTTCATTATTCATCAAAAATTGAAGTTTTTCCGAAAAATACCAAAAATTCACCCTACGCTATATTTGATATTCCGAATTCAAAAATGATGTCTATTTTAAAAAAATCATAACATATATGTTAAATTAATTAATTTAATAATTAATTCCCGCTGTCAGAACAAATAGTGTGTTTTTCGGAAACAATATATATCAAAAGATTGACATTAGTTTAAGTCAAATTTCAAAGTGAAATTAATTCCAATGACCACTACTTGATTAAATGGTAAAAATATATTCTAATTTCACTTTAAAAACAATTCAAAAGATAATTTAATCATATAAATATATTATATTAAAAAAAGTTTTGAATTAAAATACAACATTTTTCACTATTCATTAAAAAATGAACTTTTTCGGAAAAATATCAAAAATTTACACAAATTAAATTTTGATGTCCCGATTCTAAAAAAGTATTTTATTTTGTCAAATATAACACATAAAATTCTCAAAAAGTAAATTTAAAAGTGGTGCACCATTAAAAGGCGGTTAATCGACCTTTTACAGAATATTAGAGTGTTTACGCTTAAAATTGGATTCATTCACATTTTTAATACTCTAACATTTATTGTAAAAAGTAAAAATATTTGAAAACCACATATAATAATTTTGTAGTTAGTTCTATTCATTCCCGCCATCACAATAGCTAGGAACTAACTACCATTTAAAATAATATTATTTTATTATTAGAGTGCAACGTAAGATTCCCAAGAAACTCATTGTTGCGTGTTGGGTACGCCATCGAGCATAACATCCCCTTTAAAGTTATATTAATATTTTATTCACAAATATGGATAAATGTGAAAATTTCATACTCTTTATTTACCTGGGGTGTTACATTCTTCCCCCCTTTTTGGAATTGCGTCCTCGGAATTTTAAAATTGGGCTTCGAAACTTTATTGAAAATCCCACATCAGAACAAGAGTCAGTAAAACAATCACTTTAAAATAAATAAAGATAAGTACAAAGGTCACCCGAGTTAACCCATTCTAGGATTCCAAGTATGAAAATATGGACATGGAGGAAAAACAAAGGGTCATGTTCTGATGGAGAGTGATAGTAAACAAGTCTAGGAGAAAGTTAACCATAGGAAAATCACAAATTTGTGATGGGTTAAACAGTATTCGATTCCCCAGTAGGAAAAGTTAACAAACAACATTTTTGTTTTAAGTTACTTTTCATTGAGGAATTTTATTTGAGCTTAACTAAATCATAATGAAATATATTTACTTGTCACGTAGACTTTCAACGTTTACTAGATTCCTTAATCAAACTCATATTTTCTCCAAAAGACGAGTATTTAGGAAGACTTGTTCACATTATGAGTACTATAATCATATTATTGAGAATCACCTAATTCACAAAAAAGAACTATATATTTCTCATGTCTTTAGACAAAATCCAAAACCAAAATTGTTAGTATGAGATCAGATAATCCACAAAAGTATAATCCTTTATAGAAAGAAAATCTATTCTTAATCTCCAAAATTTGTCCAAAAAAACCCAAAGTTTAACGAAGACAATTTGATAAAAAATTGTCCATAAAATTTATCAAAGTAAACCAAACTAAGACTGAAACCCAAATATTTGAAGGATTTAATCACATAGACTTCCAAGGTACAATTTACCTCTTATATCCAAATAAAATCAGTTGCTCTTAAATTCTCATATAGAAAAGTAATTAACCTAATCACATATCCTCCATGATAGGTTAATCATTTCCATAGATAACCCAAAATAAACTTACTCTTGATTCCTAAAATCATCTAACTAAAAATAATTAGTCAAACTATCAAGGGACTTCACGTAGTCCAGTGGTAGGCGATAAATACCAGTCGCACTTTGGTTGTGGGTTCGATTCCCGCAGCTTTGTCTGACGCGACGGGTTGTCACACGGTCTGTGTATTGTCCTTTTTCCAAAACTATATAATTCTTTAAACATTCCCCAAAAGGAGATAAAATATTCAAAAATAATCATAACATATTTTAACCTCATGTTTATCTCATGCCTTTCATTTTCCAACATAACATATAATAACCCATAATTACCTCAAAAGTACGGATCATATAAACACTAATTGTTACCTTTATAATTATTACCTAAACTTCCACATCGATTGGTAATCTCGTAAATGATGCATTACAAAACATACCAAGGTTCAAGTGGTTGATCATGACTCCTTGATTGTTGGTTTAGAACAACCATGAGTTTCTACATTGAATCCCCCATTTCATCCAGTCTCTTAATCAGAAAACCACCACAGTTTCCTTCAAACCTATTGTCACTTTGGTGCCGGATAGATCCATCCATTCTAAAAACAGAAATATCAGTGTGTGTATATCACGAAAACCATCATGTACTAATGAGTAAGATAAACACTAAGATATACTTACTCATTAACTTTATCTAAAACTAGGACTCTTTCTGAAATCCTAACCATTATGGTAATGTCACTTATGCTTAGAGAATACCCTAACCTCTAATGTTATCTAAACCGACCTTTAATACCAACTATAAGGCCCCGACCTTAAACCTTAATTAATCTTGAGTTATTACAAGATTACACATTGAGGATATTTTCAGGTTTAGAGTTTTAGAGAATTAGATCATAAAAATTTCATTACATTCCACATTTAAACAAAGTGGTTACATAAAAGATAGTATTAATTTCTTCCATCAATAGAATCATATTTAAAAATAAAGCATGGATTCTTTCTTGACACTTCCTTGAAACTATCATCATATCATGTACCTTTCCCTTGACCAGTGAAAAACATTTCAAAAAATAACTTCGGATGAGCATAAAAAGCTCAGTAAGGGTTATAAAAATATGGAAAGGAAACATGATTTCACATATATATAGGAATGAAATCATACTTTACCCATAAAAAATAGGCATATCAAAACATGAATAAATCATAGAAATCATAATACATAAAAGGTAACTTGATGCATTCATAACATTCTTACGCAGGGAGTAACCCTCTTGGTTACTTTTGGAATACCCACCACAGTATATTCCCTAAATCTCTTTGGACAAACCATAACGTTTCACTCCTTCACGATACCCAATGCATTGGAGATCTATATCGGGCTCACCCGCCCTTAGTTTTTCAAAGAACCACCTGTCTTGATAATAATTCCCAAGAACCATAACATAATCGTATCACATAAAACATGTATAAAGGAAACATAACATTTCCACATTTCAATAACACAATGATATATTAAAAACATTATCAAAACCATTTTAAATATTAAAATAAAAGAAAAGTAAAACATGGTAATTATTTTTCTTTTTAAAAAAAGTATGTCTTATAGAGGAAACCAAAACTCAAATAATGGTCATGGCGGCGGAGAAGTCATTGTCGCCGCATACGTATGACAAAAAAATTCCCTTTTGTCATTTGGTAAAACGCTTCATATAAAAAGATTCCTTTTGGATAAATGTAAAATTCAAAGGGGCTTATACACCATATAAAAGAAGGATTTGTATAAAATAAAATATGACGCAATGAAAGGAGATTGAGACGAAGTCCCATACAAAGACAATATCTTTGGATTAAGGATAAATCAGTGACATAATTATGTGTGACAAACAAATACACGAAATATAAGTGGGTATTAAGTGTAAAAAAATCAGAGGAAATTCACACATAATCATTTAATGACATATTCAAGGTGTACAAGTTTATCCCAAAGAATCAAAATTGGGTTAAGAAGTTCCCTTGCAAAAATTCGACAGCCTAACGGCGTCACTTCAAAATTCAGAAAAAGAGTTGATGAGAGATAAAAAAGGGTATCTCATCACATAGACATAAAATTTAAATCAATAATGATATATAAGAACATATCCCTACATAATAGTATATGAATTAAAAGACATAACAAAATAAGTCTTTTAAAAAGAGGAGGGTGAAAGGTTCCCTTTCCGACATGGGTATCTTTCGAAACATACACCCTGTGAAAGAACCACAATACTACATTGATGTAAATACTCATAAATGAAAGTATATTACACAATCAGTAAAATAATGGTCAGTACATACACCACTCAAAGGAAATTGTGGCAAATGTAGCATAAATCTCACGGGAATAAAAGTGAGATGAAAAATCTCTTACGAAAACTCGGCAGCCTAATAGCGCCACTTAAAACTTCAAAAAATTGATTGATGGGATCAAATAGGGTCTCTTGACATATTAACATAAAATTTAAAGAAAGAGGAATATAAAATAATATCTCCCAACATAACAAAGAGGATCTTGAATGAAGTGACATAAAGGAGAGTACATAAAAAGAAAGAGAGAGGTTGGATCTCTTACGAAAATTCGGCAGCCTAACGGCACCAGTCAAAACTTCTAAAATGGATTGATGAGAGAGAATAGGGTCTCTCATCATTTTAACATAAAAATTACAGTAATATTAATATAAAATAACATCCCAATCACAATAAATTTTGGCTTAAAATAAAAAGCATAAAAGAGTGTACTTAAAAAGAAAGAGCGGAGTAGGATCCCTTACCTCGGGTCCGACTTGACTCGATCATTCTTTAATCACCTAAATAATAAACTTGAGATAATTTCTAATTCCTTAAGAACCTTTTTCAAGTTAATTATTCCTTTTATATCACTTATTACAATGTCATGAACAATATGTTATTATTTAAGTTAATAACGGTCGTTTTAACGATCATTGGTACTTGAGTCAAAAATAAACTCTTTATAATTACAAGTTGTTCATGTGGAAAAATATCCATTATATCCAGAATTGTATTAATGATGTAGATATCATATATATCAGATATATCCATTATATTCATTCATTTATAATATTACATAACATTTAGAGTTAAGAAATGAAATGCACCGTTCATGGAGACGATAAGCCGTACGTACGCATGAACGCTACTTCCATTTCTATATCATATTTAATGGAATTAAAACATAATGATACATAATAGTATTTTAATTCTAGTATGGTATCATATATAATATAAATAAATATATCCTTTATACATACCATATATGGTATTAACGAATCAAGTCACTTTGAGGGGGCGGTAGTCCATACTTCCTAAAATGAAGATATTGCGTATACAAATAATGGAAGCCATAAAGGTATGCCATAAATGAAAAATACAGAAGCTTAAGGAAAAAATAATCATATTATATATTCTATATAAATGTAGTGAAATCATAATGGCCACTATGAAAGGTGTTAAGAGAAGATTGAACCATCATCGTTTCCTGAGGATGTAATTCACCATCCAGAGAAATAGTATGTTCATTAACCATTAGATGGAGGTGTGTGTAAGTTTATCTCAAATACATAACATAAAATCATCCTAGTATATTGAAAATACTGTTGTTGTTACAACAGAAAGTAATAAAAATAGTTTAGGGGGGTGGAGAAGCAAAATAAAACAAAAGGACTTAATTGAAGACATTACCTTAAAATCGGGTAACTCCCTTTGGTTTGAGCTCAAAGGCTTCCTTGGGAAGACTTCTGAACAATGTGAGGCTTCTAAGAGTTAGAGACAGATGTGGAGAGACAAAATGCGTAGGTTTTGGCCGAGACAAAGGCTTTGGAAGTGTGGGTAAGGAGGTAGATATGGGGGCTTTTTATAAGAGGAGAGGAGGGGCACTCTTGGAAAGTAAAGAAAAGTTACTTTATTTTAAAATGAGATTCAGATATAAGAGATACCACATTGATATAATTCGAGGATAAGGTGATAAAGGTTCTAAATATACCCATCCAATAGGTTTTGGACATGTTTAGGTCATAGAGTTTACATTATCTTTTCATTTTATTTAAATCCTTTATTAATGAGGTAATCACTGCATCATCATGATGTCATAAATAACTTAATATATTAAATGTCTAAAAATTATATAAAAAACATCATGATGTAGGAAATAATTTGATATTTCTAATGAATATTTATAGTCAAAAATCTGACTTGTATAACCCCATGTAAAAATTGTTTTATTAAAACTTTCATGTTTGTATCATTTTTACTTTAACATAAAATAAAAAGTTATTTATGTCATTTCCCAACCAAAGTGGCTCTATGGGGTCCCCAAGTTGACCCATGGATTTTCTTGGTCTGCCATGACACATCCATTGAGGGTAGGACATGTGTCAATCTCATCTCATATAATTAAAACATTATTTTTATCTTAAACTACACTAATTACCTCTAATCGCGATTAAGAACATAAAAGTTACTATTCACCAAAAAAATTATTTTAATCTCATTAAACCACATTTTAGTTCTTAATGACAACCATGTATTTCATATTTTTGAAAATCCAATCACATAAGTGGCAATGTTTCATTTAAACAAAAAAATCATTTTCTTTAACTACCACTTAGTGGTTTCACTATTCATCAATAATTGAAGTTTTTCAGAAAAATACCAAAAATTCATCCTATGCTATATTTGATATTATGAATTCATAAATGATGTCTACCTTAGAAAATTCATAACATATATGCTAAATAAATTAATTTAATAATTAATTCCTGCTGTCAGAACAAATAGCATGTTTTTAGAAAACAATATATTTCAAAAGATTGACACTAGTTTAAGTCAAATTTCAAAGTGAAATTAATTACAATGACCACTATTTTGTTAAATGGTAAAAATATATTCTATTTTCACTTTAAAACCAATTCAAAAGATAATCTAATCATATAAATAAATTAGATTAAAAAGAGGTTTTGAATTAAAATACAACATTTTTCACTATTCATTAAAAATGAACTTTATCAGAAAAATACCAAAAATTTACACAAAGTAAATTTTGATGCCCCGATTCTAAAAACATATTTTATTCTGTCAAATATAACCCATAAAATTGTCAAAAAGTGGATTTAAAAGAGGTTTTCCATCAAATGGCGGTTAATCGACCTTTTAAAGAATATTAGAGTGTTTACGCTTAAAACTGGATTAATTTGCATTTTTAATCCTCTAACATTTATTGTAAAAAGGAAAAAAATTTGAAAACCATATATAATAATTTTGTAGTTAGTTCTATTCATTCCCGCCATCACAACAGCTAGGCTTTAACTACCATTTAAAATAATATTATTTTATTATTAGAGTGCAATGTATGATTCCCAAGAAACTCATTGTTGCGTGTTGGGTACGCCATCGAGCATAGCGTCCCCTTTAAAGTTATATTAATATTTTAGTCACAAATATGGATAAATGTGAAAATGTCGTACTCTTTATTTACCTGGGGTGTTACATCCTTCCCCCCTTTTGGGAATTGTGTCCTCGCAATTTTAAAATTGGGCTTGGAAACTTCATTGAAAATCCCACATCGGAACAAGAGTCTGTAAAACAATCACTTTAAAATAAAGAAAGATAAGTACAAAGGTCACCCGAGTTAACCCACACTAGGATTACTAGTATGAAAATATGGACATGGAGGAAAAACAAAGGGTCATGTTCTTGATGGAGAGTGATAGTAAACATGTCTAGGAGAAAGTTAACCATTGGAATATCACAAACTTGTGATGGGTTAAACAGTATTCGATTCCCGAGTAGGAAAAGTTAACAGACAACATTTTTGTTTTAAGATACTTTTCATTGAGGAATTTATTTTTAAGCTTAACTAAATCATAATGAAACATACTTACTTGTCACGTAGAATTCCAACTTTTACTAGATTCCTTAATCAAACTCATATTTTCTCCAAAAGACGAGTATTTAGGAAGACTAGTTCGCATTATTAGTACTATAATAAAATTCTTGAGAATCACCTAATCCACAAAAGAGAACTATATATTTCCCATGTCTTTAGACAAAATCCAAAACCAAAATTATTATTATGAGATCAGATAATCCACAAAAGTATAATCCTTTATAAAAATAAATTCTATTCTTAATCTCCAATATTTGTCCAAAAAAACACAAAGTTCAACGAAGACAATTTGATAAACAATTGTATATAAAATTCTTCAAAGTAACCCAAACTAAGATTGAAACCCAAATATTTGAAGGATTTAATCACATAGTCTTCCAAGGTACAAATTATCTTTTATATCCAAATAACATCAGTTGATCTTAAATTCTCATATTGAAAAGTAATTATCCTAATCACATATCCTCCATGATAGGTTAATAATTTCCATAAATAACCCAAAATAAACGTACTCTTGATTCCTAAAATCATCTAACTAAAAATAATTAGTCAAACTATCCAGGGACTTCACGTAGTCCAGTGGTAGGCGATAAATACCAGTCGCACTTTGGTTGTGGGTTCGATTCCCGCAGCTTTGTCCGATGCGACGGGTTGTCACACGGTCTGTGTATTGTCCTTTTTCCAAGACTATATAATTCTTACAACATTCCCCAAAACGAGCTAAAATCTTCAAAAATAATCATAACATATTTTAACCTCAAGTTTATCTCATGCCTTTCATTTTCCATCATAACATATAATAACCGATAATTACCTCAAAAGTAAGGATCATATAAACCCTAATGGTTACCTATATAATTATTACCTGAACTTCCACATCGATTGGTCATCTCGTAAATGATGCATTACAGAACATACCAAGGTTCAAGTGGTTGATCATGACTCCTTGATTGTTGGTTTAGAACAACCACGAGTTTCCACATTGAATCTCCCATTTCATCCAGTCTCTTAATCAGAGAACCACCACAGTTTCCTTTAAACCTATTGTTACTTTGGTGTTGGCTAGATCCATCCATTCTAAAAACAGAAATGTCAGTGTGATTATTTCAACAAAACCATCATGTACTAATTAGGAAGATAAACACTAATATATACTTACTCATTCACTTTATCTAAAACTAGGACTCTTTCTGAAATCCTAACCATTATGGTAATGTCACTTATTCCTTAGAGAATACCCTAACCTCTAAAGTTATCTAAACCAACCTTTGATACCAACTATAAGGCCCCAACCTTAAACCTTACTTAATCTTGAGTTATTACAAGATTACACGTTTAGGATCTTTTCAGGTTTAGAGTTTTAGAAAATTAGATCATAAAAATTTTATTACATTCCACATTTAAACAAAGTGGTTACATAAAATATAGTATTCATTTTTTCCATCAATGGAAACATATTTAAAAACAAAGTATGGATTCTTTCTTGACACATCCTTGACACTATCATCATATCATGTACTTTTCCTTGACCTGTGAAAAACATTTAAAAAAAACTTGGGATGAGCATAAAAAGCTCAGTAAGGGTTATAAAAATATGATAAGGAAATATGATTTCATATATATATAAGAATGAAATCATACTTTACCCATGAAAAATAGGCATATCAAAACATGAATAAATCATAGAAATCATAATACATAAAAGGCAACTTGAGGCATTCATAACATTCTTACACAGGGAGTAACCCTCTTGGTTACGTTTGGAATACCCACCACAGTATATTCCCTAAATCTCTTCAGAGAAACCTTAACATTTCACTTCTTCGCATTACCCAATGCATTGGGGAGCTATATCGGGCTCACCCGCCCTTAGTTTTTCATGGGACCACCTGTCTTCATAATAATTCCCAAGAACCATAACATAATCGTATCACATAAAACATGCATAAAGGAAACATAACATTTCCACATTTCAATAACACAGTGATATAATAAAAACATTATCAAAACCATTTTAAATACCAAAATAAAAGAAAAGTAAAACTTGGTATTTATTTTTCTTTTTAAAAAAAGTATGTCTTGTAGAGGAAGCCGAAACTCAAATAATGGTCACGACGGTGGAGAAGTCGTTGTCACCGCATACGTATGACAAAAACATTCCCTTTTGTCGCTTTTTAAAACGCTTTGTATAAAAAAATTCCTTTTGGATAAATGTAAAATTCAAAGGGGTTTATACACCATATAAAAGAAGGTTGTGTATAAAATAAAATATGCCTTAATAAAAGGAGATTGAGACGAAGCCCCATACAAAGACGGTATCTTTGGATTAAGGATAAATCAGTTACATAATTATGTGTGACAAACGAATACTCAAAATATAAGTGGGTATAAAGTGTAAAACAATCAGAGGACATTCACACGTAATCATATAACGACATATTCAAGGTGTACAAGTTTATCCCAAATAATCAAAATTGGGTTAAGAAGTTCCCTTGCAAAAATTTGACAGCCTAACGACGTCACTTCAAAATTCAGAAAAAGAGTTGATGAGAGATAAAAAAGGGTATCTCATCACATGGACATAAAATTTAAATCAATAAGGATATATAAGAACATATCCCTACATAATAGTATATGAATTAAAAGACATAACAAAATAAGTCTTTTAAAAAGAGGAGGGTGAAAGGTTCCCTTTCCGACATGGGTATCTTTCGAAACATACACCCTGTGAAAGAAGCACAATACTACATTGATGTAAATACTCATAAATGAAAGTATATTACACAATCAGTAAAATAATAGTCAGTACATACACCACTCAAAGGAAATTGTGGCAAATGTAGCATAAATCTCACGTGAATAAAAGTGAGATGAAAAATCTCTTACGAAAACTCGGCAGCCTAATAGCACCACTTAAAACTTCAAAAAATTGATTGATGAGATCAAATAGGGTCTCTTGACATATTAACATAAAATGTAAAGAAAGAGGAATATAAAATAATATCTCCCAACATAACAAAGAGGATCTTGAATGAAGTGACATAAAGGAGAGTACATAAAAAGAAAGAGAGAGGTTGGATCTCTTACGAAAATTCGCAAGCCTAACGACACCAGTCAAAACTTCTAAAATGGATTGATGAGAGAGAATAGGGTCTCTCAACATTTTAACATAAAAATTACAGTAAGAGTAATATAAAATAACATCCCAATCACAAGAAATTTTGGCTTAAAATAAATGGCATAAAATAGTGTACTTAAAAAGAAAGAGCGGAGTAGGATCCCTTACCTCGGATCCGACTTGACTCGATCGTTCTTTAATCTCCTGAATAATAAACATGAGTTAATATCTACTTCCTTAAGAACCTTTTTTATGTTCATTATTCCTTTTATATCACTTATTACCATGTCATGAACACTATGTTATTATATAAGCTAATAACGATCGTTTTAACGATCATTGCTACTTGAGTCAAAAATAAACTCTTTATAATTACAAGTTGTTCATGTGGAAAAATATCCATTATATCCAGAATTGTATTCATGATGTAGATATCATATATATCATACATATCCAGTATATTAATACATTATAATATTACATAACATTTAGAGTTAAAAATGAAATGCACCGTTCATGGAGACGGTAAGCCGTACATATGCATGAATGCTACATCAATTTCTATTTCATATTTAATGGAATTAAAACATAATGATACATAATAGTATTTTAATTCCAGTATGGTATCATATATAATATCATTAAATATATCCTTTATACGTACCACATATGGTATTTACGAATCAAATCACTTTGAGGGGGCGGTAGTCCGTACTTCCTAAAATGAAGATATCGCGTATACACATAATAAAAGCCATAAAGGTATGCCATAAATGAAAAATACAGAAGCTTAAGGAAAACATAAACATATTATATATTATATATAAATGTACTGACATCATAATTTCCACCATGAAAGGTGTTAAGAGAAGATTGAACAATCATCATTTCGTGAGGCAGTAATTCGCCATCCACAGAAACAATATGTTCTTTAACCATTAGATGAAGTTGTGTGTAAGTGTAGCTCGAATACATAACATAACAAAATCCTAGTATATTGAAGATACTGTTGTTTTTACTTAAGAAAGTAATAAAAATATTTTAGGAGGGTGGAGAAGCAAAATAAAACAAAAGGACTCAAGTGAAGACATTACCTTAAAATCGGGTAACTCCCTTTGGTTTGAGCTCAAAGGCTTCCTTGGGAAGACTTCTGACCAATGTGAGGCTTCTAAGAGTTATAGAAAGATGTGGAGAGACAAAATGGGTTGGGGTTGGCCGAGCCAAATGCTTTGGAAGTGTGGGTAAGGAGGTAGAGGTGGGGGCCTTTTATAAGAGGAGAGGAGGGGCACTTTTGGAAAGTAAAGAAAAGATACTTTATTTTAAAATGAGATTCGGATTTAAGAGGTCCCACATTGATATAATTCGAGGATAAGGTGATAAGGGTTCTAAATATACCCATCCAATAGGTTTTGGACATGTGTAGGTCATAGATTTTACATTATCTTTTCATTTTATTTAAATCATTTATTAATGAGATAATCACTGCATCATCATGATGTCATAAATAATTTATTATATTTAATGTCTAAAAATTATAAAAAAAATATAATGATGTAGGATATATTTTTATCTTTCCAATAAATATTTATAGTCAAAAATATTACTTGTATAACCCCATGTAAAAAATTGTTTTAGTAAAACATTTCATTTTTGTGTCATTTTTACTTTAACATTAAATAAAAAGTTATTTATGTCATTTCCCAACCAAAGTTGCTCCATGGGGTCCCCAATTTGACCCATGGATTGTATTGGTCGGCCATGAAACATCCAATAAGGGTAGGAGATGTGTCAGTCTCATCTCATATTATTAAAACATTATTTTTACCTTAAACTACACTAATTACCTCTAATCGCGATTAAGAAATTAAAAGTTACTATTCACCAAAAAATTATTTTAATCTCATTAAACCACATTTTACTTCTTAATAACAACCATGTATGTCGGATTTTTGAAAATAAAATCACAGAAGTGGCAAAGTATCATTTAAATGAAAAATCAGTTTCTTTAACTACCACTTAGTGGTTTCACTATTCATCAAAAATTGAAGTTTTTCAAAAAAATACCAAAAATTTACCCTACGCTATATTTGACATTTTGAATTCAAAAATGATGTCTATTTTACAAAATTCATAACATATATGATAAATTAATTAATTTAAAAATTAATTCCTGCTGTCAGAACAAATAGCGTGTTTTTATGAAACAATATATATCAAAAGATTGACACTAGTTTAAGTCATATTTCAAAGTGAAATTAATTCCAATGACCACTATTTGATTAAATGGTAAAAATATATTCTAATTTCACTTTAAAACCAATTCAAAAGATAATCTAATCATATAAACAAATTAGATTAAAAAGAGGTTTTGAATTAAAATACAACATTTTTCACTATTCATTAAAAAATAAACTTTATCGGAAAAATACCAAAAATTTACACAAAGTAAATTTTGATGTCCCGATTCTAAAAATGTATTTTATTTTGTCAAATATAACACATAAAATTATAAAAAAAAGTGTATTTAAAAGAGGTTCGCCATCAAAAGACTGTTAATCAACCGTTAAAAGAATATTAGAGTGTTTACGCACAAAATTGGATTCATTCGCATTTTTAATCCTCTAACAGTTATTGTAAAAATTAAAAATATTTGAAAACCATATATAATAATTTTGAAGTTAGTTCTATTCATTCCTGCCATCACAACATCTAGGCATTAACTACCATTTAAAATAATATTATTTTATTATTAGAGTGAAACTTAAGATTCTCAAGAAACTCATTATTGCGTGTTGGGTACGCCATCGAGCATAGCATCCCCTTTAAAGTTATATTAATATTTTATTCACAAACATTGATAAATTTGAAAATGTCGTACTCTTTATTTACCTGGGGTGTTACACATCCAGTAGACGTTATTTAATTAATATTATTTATCATTAAAATCACCAAATATTTCCATTGTTAATAAACAAACATAAGTATGGTTTAGAGAAATAAAGACTAGTTTCCATCAGTAGCTCCATATAACAGTGATCTTGTAACGGTGGACTTGAGTCAGTATGTCTTGTGTCGGTAGTTGTTACTCTTTATAATAGTATCTCTATGTATTAGTAGCTTTCTCCATTGGTAGCTCCATATATCGGTAGAATGTTTGCATCAGCAGCTAGTTTATATCAGTCACTTGCTTGTATCAGTGGCTCTGCATCGGTATCTGCTTGTATCAGTAACTATTTAGGTTTGTTTGTATCAGTAGATCAACCCTTATCTGTAGAATAGTAGTTGTAGCTATCTGTATGTATCAGCAGACCTGTATCAGTAGCTGTCTGTCGGTATCTGTCTGTATCAATGGAATTCAAATCGGTAGCTGTGTACCAGTGACCATGTGTCATAGGAATTCTGGTCTATCAATGAAGTTTACATATCGGTAGACTAATTATCAGTATGTCGGTATCAGTGACTCAACAAGTAATACTTATTTGTTCTATGGAAATCATATCCAGATTGATTTAGTACCCAAATTAATCATTCCTAGATATTTATAATCCTAGAAAAACATTGAAAAACACATTCCAATGTTCATTTTGATTATTTTATCAACGTAATAATATGATGTCACAGATTGAATGAAAGAATAATTAATATAAATATAAACATTATTTGTTATTATCAAAGCATATTGAAACATAATTGAGATTATCAAAACTGGTGAGGTCAACAATCTCGCCCTTTTTGATAATCACAAATAAGGATATTATAATACAAAATAATCAGTAATGTATTAGTATAAAATACAATGTTTTTTATTTCTCAATGTGATTAATGACATTTTCAAATGTGGGATTTTAAATGGATCAGAGGTAAAACTATAAAACCAATGTACCAGAGGTAAAAGATATTAGGTTTCATATCAATAGAATATATTAGGGAATATATTAGGCTTCATATCATAGTTCTCCCCTGTTGTGATTAGAAAAAAAGTAAGCAGTAGAAATATAGAAAAATAGAATGACATCATGTATATTTCTTGAGTAAAAAAACAGTGAGATACAGAATTGAGGGAAAAATAATACAAGTGATTCCTATCAAATTGCATAGTCATGAATCAATCCACCTCCTTAACATGTGATTTTCCCTTGGGATCAGAAGAGAATTCAGGCTTAGTGGATGCAGGTGGAGGCTTAGAAACACCAAAGATGATCAATAGAGGTTGAGCTACTGATACATTGTCTGGCCTATACTCTGTAGCTCTCTGGGTGATCATAGGAGTGAGACTCCATATTGCATGGGCTGGAGTCATCGGAGGAATGGAGGAAGACTGAGTAGCGGCAAGAAGAGCTAGAGGTACAATGTTAAGGGTACTGTCTACATGCAAAAATGGAAGCAATAGATTCCTAAAGTCTATAATGATTCTTCCTCCTCTTTCTATAGTAGAAATGAAGTCATCCTTGTTGTCCATAATTTTTTTAGAGCAGGAGTAAACTCCTTGAGCTTGCTGACTTGTTCTCTGAAATCATGAGTGACTGGAGGTAGCTTCATGTTTTCTAACATAATCTTGAAATGATTGTTCAATTGGTGCTTAGTGTAGATCCTTTGGAAATAGAAATCCACTTTGCCTTTGACCAATTTTTGAGAATTAGTGGCCTCTCTCATTAAATTCCGAACAATTTTCCCTATATCCCTAGTGGAATTTACCACTTGGCCCAAAGCAGCAGAGTCTATAGATCCACTGGTAGAAGACTGTCCAATTTCATCACTCATCATAGCTCGAATCTGATCAATATGAAAAGAATACCTTGTAGTATTCATCAGTGAAATAGTAAAGGCTGTTGTTTCCTTAAAGGATTTAGTCAGCCCACTTTTAAGATTTTTCACAAGTGAGTCCTTGGTGCTGACTTGATATTCCATGGATGTCTTAAATTCCTCAAAAACTGATACCATCTGGCCAACTACACATTTCACAAAAGCCAAGTCTTTGTCTACTTGAGATTTACATCTCATATAAGTCTCCATAGAGACAACTGATTTCTTTAGAGATTCAACATCCTCGGACAAGATTCTAACTTGATTTTGGAAGGTCTTGACTTCATCCAAAATAATAGAAACAGATTCAGTCATCACAGACTGAATAGAAGATATTAAATAGGTTTTAATTGTTTTCATTTCTTCCACAAAACAGTCATGGTGATCAGAATTCAACTGGTTCAAATCAGATTATCTTACTATATCCTTAGGTAAAAACTCTGAAAGATGATTATAAGAGACATGAGGTCTATTGATGGATTTCTCATCTTCTGAATCAGGATAGTCCAACCCAAACACTACAAAAACTGGGTCTTCAGCCCAGTCTTCAATATCATTAGCTTCTGAAATAGTACCATGTCTGGTAGGATACTCCCCCTTAACTTGTGCATTATCATGTATATGTACATTAATAACAGCCTCAGTTGGTAGGTCTTCCTCAGAAGAATCTTCCATAACCATCTCCAATTCAACAAAAAGAGGCTCCTCAGGAATTGGTCCACGTCTATCTACTTCATCAATTTACTCAGTCGGCATTGAGGATTTCTCAATCAGTGGACTAAGACTCAAGCAGGTAGAAAAAGATGCTTCAGTTTCAGATTTTTGTTCCTCCTCATTCTGTGAAGCAGTCTCCTCATGATCTAAACTAGCTTGGTCTTCCACACCAACATGTGCTTCTTCATTGATTACACACATAACTGTTGCTTTTCTAGGTAGGTTCAAGGAAGGATTTTACTTTTCATGTGATACTACTTCACCAGTTGGGCTAGGTGGAAAATCAGGATACCCTCCATCTACTAAAGAGGTATCATCCTCATTTGTATCATCACTATATTGTGGTTCCTCTTCATCAGGTCCATGAACTAGATCTCTTAGGTCTCTAGGATTATTTGGATGGTCAATAGGGTTAAACTTATCATACACCCTCTCATCATCAATTACCCACTGCGTTTTTCAGGGGTTCCACCCAATCATCATATATTTTCAAACTGTAATTTTGATGCAAACATTTTTCCTTACCACCACTATCTCATCTAGAGACTCAGCTACTCCCTTCACTTTGATCATAACGAAAATTAACTTGGAAATGAATAAAGCATTGGAATTTGATTTGGGCCTGGTCATATCCTCAATATGAATCATTAACAGTCTACACAGATTCACCTTGACACCATGTCTTAACAGATGCAACATATATATATCTTGATACATTAGATTTGCAAAGTCCCCTCTTCTTAGACATAGAACATGTTGGATGAACTTGAAAAGAAATCTATTTTCTCTATCCATTTCTACAGCCACTACTTTCCATTGTTTGCCACTACCGGTGAGCTCTTCCAAGGCAATATCATAATCAAAAATGTCACTGGTATGAGGAATTGTCTTTGAGAAATACCCAAAAATTCATTCATGTTGGACTTTTAAACATTCATCCCATTCAATAGAGGAAAAAGATATTTCCTTTCCTTTCACAACTGAACACATTCTATTCTCCTCTTTAGATTTTTCAAAGTGCACAAACGCAAAGAACTCCTTTACCAGCTTGGGATAATAGGGGCCATTACTGTTTGTGAAGAATTCGAGCCAACCTTGCTCCTCCAATATCCACATAATCAATGACTTACTGGACATAAGCTAGTCTTGAAAAAGTTCCTTCTCTATCACAATTTCCTTATTCTGTAAATGCGGGTTCACTACATTCATTCCTGACCTTAATATACCACCACTACAATTAACATCAGGTCCTATTTTCTTCTTCTTCACACTTGGATCATCAATTTCATCCCTACCTATTAGGAGCTTTGTTATTGCCATCTCTAATCAAAGAACATAGGGTTACATGTAGTGCGGGTGTTCGAGAAGCGAGGATTGAAGAGAGGAGAGTTTACGGAGGATTGAAATATGACTAATGCTTAGTTTTTATCATTTAGTAATTGACATGAAATACGAAGAAATATAATGAAAACTATAAGAGTTACGAAAATCATACAGCGGATGACATATCAGGGACAATTACCTATGAGCACCCTGATGGTGAGGTTTATCTATTTGTGATGTGTGTCTAACGGTGAGGTGTCTCTAGCTATCATGACCTGTACTCGGGGCTCGTGACGTGACTACCCCAAGCCCACCTTCCATAGGCCAGGGGCTGGCGACTAGCATCAAAGATGTAAATCCTGATAAAAAGGGAAGGCATTGCCTTTATAAAAGAAACAACACCACATAGTATAAGCGGAAGCAACACTAATTACAAAAGAAGGTGCTGAAAAGGTAAATGGGCCAGAATACCAACCCAACTGAAAAGTACAACTACAACTGAAAGTAAAGTAAAACTCAAAGAACAATAGCAGAAGGTGACAAGCCTCTCTTGGATCATCCTCCGGTTTCCTACCTGAAGGGTAGGTACAGATCTCCTACTCAACACACCACGTCAGTCCGTTTCCTTCGGGTACCGACTCGTTGGGAATCCACCTCCGAGCACTGACTCAACGTGGTATCCACCTGCGGGAAACGACTCATCGTGAGATCCTCTTCCGGGTACCGTCCAGCTCTACAAGCCTCAACCTCGATCAGAGATGTCCATCGTCTGCAACCAACAAAACGTAGTGTGGGTGAATCTCGTGCAGGGGTGAGTATACGATACTCAGTAGGGACCCTGAGACCCCCTATTGTCTCCCTGAATCCACAAAGGATAAACCACAGAGAAATGATACAAACATGAAGTAACATCCATCTCTACTAGGTATATTCCCATACATATACCTAAGTCATCAATTCCAGTTCGGCTCTAATATCTGATCCCAAGTTCGATCAAGTCCACACAGGATAGTACAACCCAATGCACACAGAAAATCACAACCCAATCCACATAGGAAAGCAAGTCAATCATATCAAAGATAATGATTGAAAGTCAAGAATCATCTCACACAGGTATACTATTTTGTAAGGTGATAGAGATGATCAGATGTAGCCACTAATTCATCTAAGCTGGGACCCACGTAGGATACTAGACCAGCTAAGCTGTCAGACCCACGTAGGATACTACAACCAAGGTCAATACTGTCAGACCCATGTAGGATACAAGTATAGTAGTCGTCACCGCCGAACCCATGGAGTATTCTCATACGATTTTCATTGTCGTCTAACCCACAAAGGATTCCAGTATGAAAGTCTTCACCATCAAACCCACGGGGGATTCCAGTACAAAAGTCTTCACCGTCAAACCCACAGAGGATTCGAATATGGTTTTCATCGTCGTCGAACCCATAGATGCTGGGGAACTCCTCCTATATTGAGTACAGTGGGCCTGCCGCTACAACCAAGCGCTTCCCACTAACCTTGGACTGCTGTAGTACTCCAGCTGTAGAGTGATATGGGACTACAGCTACAACCAAGTGCTTCCCACCATGGGTCTTCCGCTACAACCAAGCGCTCCTCCATAGTGGGTCTGTCGCTACAACCAAGTGCTCCCCACTGGGCTATCAAAATACTCTTATTTGATCGATCAACAGTCGTCAAGTCTCATCCAGCTCTAGAGTTTCCGCAAACTACACGCTTGTTCCAGTAGGGTCCGCTCCACAATCCAAGAGGTCGACACATCAACTATCTTGTAGACCAGAGTTGATGTATCGCAATGTTTTGTCATGTCAATTGGAACACAATGCGAAAGACGGCACGTCAATCGGACGCCTGGCCTGAGAGTTAATGGATTTTTTCGTTCAAGGGGCCCAGTTGGTTTTTAAGTCAAAACCAACCCGACGATACTCAAGCTGCATCCAAACCTTGAGTGGAGTAATCCATAAGGTTCTTCTCACTACGATGAATCCAACCAAGTCGACGGCACGTCAATCGGACGTCCGGAGCTCAAATTATAAGCGTTTCCGCTCAGAGGGCCCGGTTGGTTTCGTGTTTGAACCAACCCGGTCATACCAAAAGTTCTCCAAAACCTTGAGTTTAATATATTGAAATGACCGTCTCGATCCAAGGATCGAATCGCAACTGACGGTGCGTCAATCGGAGGTCCGTAGGCCATGTTATGGGCCTTTGAACGGAACTGTCCGAAATTAGGGGGTTTTGGGCCCGGACCGACCCGGCCCAAGACCCCCTGGGTCAGCCCGAACCAGGTCGACTCGACCCAGGTCTGGGTCTGGCCCATTTGGGCGCGACACGGCCTGGCTGGCATGGCCTGGCCCAGCCAGCGCAGCCCTGCCAAGCGCGTTGGTTCGGCCCCGCGCGGGCGGCCCGGCCCGGCCCGGGTGGTCTGGCCCGGTGCGGGCGGTCCAGCCCGACGCGATAGGTCCGGTTCAGTGGGTGTCATGCTTTTAGTGGAAGTGGGAGGATGTGCTTCCCCCCCCCCATGCTTTTGTAACCACGACCCCCACGTGGGGGACCGCCTGAACACCTTCAGGGGGTTACGAACCCCCGGTCTTCCCGAATCCGGCCGGCCATTATGGTCGGTCGGCTACTGCTGCAGGACATGCTGGTCCTGCCCCCTTGAAGTGCCGTTGGCCAGAGGTTTGGCCACCCTCCATGCTCCGCCGTGGCCCCAGGCCGCTGCCTTGTCTGACCGGCACGGCGTAATGGCACCGCGCCCCTCTGCCACGGCCCCGATCTTGTCGCGGCCTTTACGTGGTTCTCTGGCATGGCGCGACGGTGTCGCGCCCCTTCGCCACGACCCTACTCCGGCCCCGGCCTATTTCGGCCTCAATAGCACGGCGCGATGGCGCCTTGATTCTTCGCTGTGTTCCTTCTTGTTTCCGCGTGGTGCCGTGGTACCGCGCCGCCTTTGTTCGAGCCTCAATGAACACAACATCAAAGGGGGAGGAGGATCAGCCGTGTTCGAGTGGTCCAGCCTCCTCCCGTTAAATTGATAACAGGCAGCCGGAATATTAAACGAAGAACACATGGAATTATTCACATAAAAAACCAAACCCCTACATTTATGAAGTCGTCGAACGAGGGTCGTCGTGGAAAAACCATGTCACGGAAAATGGCGTCGCGGAAGATGGCATCGCGGATCGAGGATCCGTAAGCATCGTCGGTGTTCACCCGATGAAGAAAGTGGCGCATCGTCGTTCTCCAGAAAAGGCATCTCTCACCGGCTGTGGATAGGAGGGAAGACGACATGAAGATCTCCCTTGGCGGTGACAGTGTTCTTCATCAAGGTCTTGACGTTCTTCGTGTTCTTCAACGTGGAAGACGATGTTCTTCGAGACCTTGGCAATTTTCTTCCCAAACTCTACACAACTAACCAACCAAAAACAAATTAAGACTTTTTCTTAATTTATCCTCACATGCCAACATTTTTAAAAATCAAAAACCTCATTTAATTAATTAACGAGATTCAATTAATTGAATGGGGGTGTTGGCATTCAATTAAAGAGAGAGAGAAGGTCATAAACAAATGGGGGGTTTCCAACATTAATGAGGGGGTTTAGGGAATTTGAAGGGTTGGGGGCTCGTGTGGGTCCCACCTCACTATTAACCTCACATGGGTGGTTAGTTCCACCCAACCTTCATCCTTAAGATTTGACCACTTAAAAGAAATAAAATTTGTAGCACAATTTTATTTATCTATAGTCTTAATCCACAAAATTTAAACAACTCTTCCCGAGAAAACGCCACTCTAAAAAATGTATTCTTAAGCAAAAATCGGCGTTGCTGTTTCAATGGTGCCCTCGGATTTCGATTCCAAGCACCGATTAAAAAGTTAGAAAACCCCGCTCGTTCGTTTGCTAAACATACCCTAGCTAAACTTCGGAAATTGATTCCAGGCACACCGGGCCTGAAAATCAGCTGCCGTCAAAAGCCGCATTCTCGTAAAATTCCAAAGAAATTAAAAAAAATCCATGAAATTTCATGGTCTTTAAATTACTCCCACCTCAGGGCTTTATGTCCCCATAAAGCTAAAACACAAACTAGGGAAACAAAAGTGGTGATGAGCATGCAACTGAGCCTCCCGCTCCCAGGTGCTCTCTTGGAGGTTCCCGTGCTACCAGTGAAAGCACACCTGAGGAATTGACTGTCCATGTAGTACCTGCACCTTTTGATCCTCGTTCTCCACTGGAACCTCTGTGAATGTCACCTCATCATCGACATCCAACTCCTTGTGGTCGATGATGTGTGAAGGGTCATGCATGTATATCCTTAGCTGAGATACGTGGATGACATCGTGCACCCGGTGCAACTGAGGTGGAAAGCTCAAGCTGTAAACCACCTCGCCAACCCTGCTGAGGACCTAGAAAGGTATATTGAACCTCGGAGATATCTCTCCGCCTCAGCTATATCTCTGTAAACCTCGTCGAGGTGAGACCCTTATAAGAACATGGTCACCATCATCAAACTCTAGAGGCCTCCATTTTCTGATTAGAACTGAAACTCAAAACACCTAAAACCATGAGGGTAAGGTTGGCGGACACAAGAGTGATCGGCTACACCCTCCTAAGAATGATTTTATCTTGTGCTACCTGGGGTTTCCTTTTCGTCGACCAAGGAAAACCCATCCCGACATTGTAGATATACCACAACCCTTTTTCCTAATACCGTCAATTTGTGTATGAACTGTGATTGCCTAGTCCATACTCAAACTAACGTCGTAAGGCCTCGATGCTTCCACCAAGAGGTTCCAACAGAAACTCACACCTCAAGGACCAGATCACACAGTCGGCGTATGTGTGATTATCGAGTCTCATCTCAAAGGTATCTCCAGACGTGAGGGTCAAGTCAACGGTTTAACCGAAAACTCTAGGTTTGGGACAAAATTCTTAGAAGGAAGGGATGATTCGTATCAATGTTTGTTTCTACAGTAGCTAGCAGAATACACATTCTGTACTTCGAATCATCCTTAGAGCACTTTCGGTTTCACTCCTTGACTGCATGAAGCTACTCTTTCCCCAGCCCTCCAGCTCCATGATCCTAGCGGGGATTACAAAGGCGGGTGGTTGCAACATGTCTAATGTTCAACAGCCCATGCTTCTCTCCTAGCTCCACTTCCACATCTGCTGCCTTGCAGATTCATCTGTCCATTTTACTAAATCTACTTGAAACATTTTACACGCTCAAGTCTTCGAGACTGGCGCCAGTTTCCTGCTTTCACACTGCTAACTTTCACTGACTGCATCCATTCAGCAAAAGAATTCTCAACCAAAAAGGTTCTTTCTAGAAACCTACATAAGTAGGAATGCATAGAGACAGAAGTTCTGGCTCGGATGCCCTTTAGACACACCTCACTCTGAAGTCCGATCCCTGAAGCACTGATTGCATCATAGTCATCAAGTACTAGGAATGGTTTGGTATGCCCTGATGAATTCTCAGCTACCGACACATCGTCCTGATGAAGCTGTATAAGCTATAGGAATATCTCAGGCACCTCCTCAAGAAAGTCCTCAGCCGCCTGTAAGTCGGAATTTCCACGGAACTTGAGGTATATCTGGTGCTGAAACATGTAAGGCACTAAGCTTACAAGTTTCCTCTACTAGTACCGCCGGTAGTGTCTGCTAACCAACAGGTAGTGATGTAGCTGACACACTACCTGATGTTACTATCTCAGGCATCGGTCCACATACCGAAGCCTATTCACTAAACAGACCAAAATCATGGTTACTCAATGGAAAACACTAGTAGCTAAGATCACCATCTTCTCTACTAGTGTCTACACTGGGTGGAAACTCTAACAATCGTCTCCATCAAGTCCTCTACAGCCTGGGAACTGTCTCGCCTCAAAACCTCGGAGGCCTATGCTACCCAACGGGTGGTGGTGCTTCTCAGAAACCACCCAAAGTTTTCAACATAGTAAGATGGCCCTGCACCGGATCCTCGCCTCTCGGTGGGCCGTCATCTCGTACAACACTCGGAACCCTATCTGGCTGCCGTCGTGGGGCTATCTTGAAAAGAGACAGGTGCGCCACGATCAAAAATTTATACCTGGTGAGCTGACACAAATTAATCACAAAGAAATCCTTTGAAACACACATGCAATCAATGTTTTCATGCACTGAGTCGGAAATCTGAAGTCAGGCTCCTGCTGTACGGATACGTCGGCCGCCGCACCAACACTGGACTACCTGGACTGATAAACACACTCAATACCCTTAACATTATTACTTCACATAGAAGAAAGATCAGAGTCCTGAGATCTACGATTGAACCGATCTCCTCTGACACCAATTTGTCATGACCTGTCATAGGGGCCCGTGCCGTGACTACCCCAAGCCTGCCTTCCATAGGCCAGGGGCTGGCGACTAGCACCAAAGGCGTAAATCCTGATAAAAAGGGAAGGCATTGCCTTTATAAAAGTAACAACACCACAGAGTATAAGCGGAAGCAACACAAAGTACAAATGAAGGTTATGAAAAGGTAAATGGGCCAGAATACCAACTGAACTGAAAAGTACAACTACAGCTGAATGTAAAGTACAACTCAAAGAACAACAGGTGAAGGTGAGAAGCCGTTCATTGATCATCTGTCGGTTTCCTACATGAATGGTAGGTACAAGTCTTCTCCTCATCACTCCACGTCCGTCAGTATCCTTCGGGTACCGAATCGTCGTGAATCCACCTATGGGCACCGACTCGACGTGATATCCACCTCCGGGCAATGACTCGTCGTGAGATCCTCCTCCGGGTACCGTCCATCTCTACAAGCCTCAACCTTGATCAGAGATGTCTGTCGTCTACAACCAACACAATGTAGTGTGGGGGAAACCCGTGTAGGGGTGAGTATACGATACTCAGTAGGGACCATGAGACCCCTGAAGGTCTCCCTAAATATACAAAGGATAAACCACAAAGAAAAGATAAAAACACGAAGTAACATCGAACTCTACTTAGGTATATGCCCATACATATACCTAAGTCATCAATTCCAGTTATACTCCAATATCCGAGCCCATGTTTGATCATGTCCACACAGGATAGTACAACCCAATCCACACCGAAAATCACAACCCAATCCACATAGTAAAGCAAGTCAATCATATCGAAGATAATAATTGAAATTCAAGACTCATCTCACACAGGTATACTTTTTCGTATGGTGATAGAGATGATCAGATGTATCCACTGATTCATCTAAGCTAGGACCCACATAGGATACTAGACCAGCTAAGCTGTCGGACCCACATAGGATACTACAACAGAGGTCAATACAGTCAGACCCACGTAGGATACAACTATAGTAGTTTTCAACACCGATCCCATGGTGCATTCGTGTACGATTGTCATCGTCGTCGAACCCATGGAGGATTCCAGTACAAAGTCTTCACTGTCAAACCCACAGAGGATTCCAGTATGAAAGTCTTCACCATCGAACCCACGGAGGATTCCAATACGGTTGTCACCGTCGTCAAAACCATAGCTGCTGGGGAACTCCTCCTCTATCGAGTATAGTGGGCCCGCCGCTACAACCAAGTGCATCCCACTATCCTTGGACTGTTTTAGTACTCCACCTGTCGAGTGTTGTGGGCCAGCTGCTACAACCAAGCACTTCCCACCATGGGTCTGCCGCTACAACCAAGCGCTCCCCCTCATAGTTATAGAGGTACTTCTTCTGTTGAGTACCGCGGGTCTGCCGCAACAACCAAGTGCTCCTCCACCGTGGGTCTGCCGCTACAACCAAGCACTCCCCAATGGGATATCGAAACACTCCAAGTCGATCGATCAGCAGTCGTCAAGTCTCATCCAGCTCTAGGGTTTCCGCATATAGCACGCTCATTCCGGGAGGGTCCGCTCCACGAGCCAATAGGACAATACATCGACTATCACGTAAACTAGAGTTGATGTATTTCAAAGTTCTATCATTTCAATAGGAACACAACGCAATAGACGGAACGTCAATCAGATGTCCGGCCTGAGAGTTAATGGTTTTTTCGTTCAAGGGGCCCGGTTGGTTTTTAAGTCAAACCCAACCCGACTATACTCCAACTGCATCCAAACCTTGAGCGAAGTAAGCCATAAGGTCATTCTCACTAAGATGAATCCAAACAAGTCGACAGCACGTCCATCAGACGTCCGGAGCTCAAGTTATAAGTGTTTCTCCTCTGAGGGCCTGGTTAGTTTTGTGTTCGAACCAACCTGTTCATACCCAAATTTCTCCTAAACCTTGAGTGTAATATTCCAAAACGACCTTCTTGATCGAAGAATCGCATTGCAATTGACGGTGCATCAATCGGAGGTCTGTAGCCCATGTTATGGGCCTTTGAACAGAACTGTCCGAAATTAGGGGGTTTTGGGCCCGGACCGACCCGGCCCGAGACCCCTTACGTCGGCCCGAACCGGGTTGACCCGACCTGGCTCTGGGTTCATCCCATTAGGGCACAGCCCGGCTCGGCTGGCGCAGCCCGGCCCAGCCAGCGCGGCCCGGTCCGGCACGGGGGTCAGGACCAGCACGGGCAGCTCGACCTGACCCGGGCGGTCCGGCCCGGTGCGGGCGGCCCGGCCTGGTGCGGCCGGTCTGGCTCAGTGGGTGCCGCGCGCAGAGCGGACGCGAGGGGGTGCGCTGCCTTCTTGCTTTTGTAACCGCGGCCCCCACATTGGGGACCGCCTGACCACCTACCGAGGGTTACGAACCCCCGGTCTTCCCGAATCCGGCCGACAATAATGGCTGGTCAGTTGCTGCTGTGGGGCCTTCTGGTCCCGGCCCCTTGAAGCTCCGGCGGCCGGAGGTCCGGCCGCCCTCCATGCTCCGCCGCGGCCCCAGGCCATGGCCTTTCCCATCCGGCGCAGCGCGACGGCGCCGCGAGCCTCTGTCACACCCCTCCGCCATGGCCCCTCTCCAGTCGTGGCCTCGACATGGTTCTCCATTGCGGTGCGATGGCACCACACCCCTTCTCTGCGGCCCTACTTCGGCCGCAGCATGTTTCGGCCTCAACGGCACCTCTCTTCTTCACCTCATTCCTTCTTGTTTCCGCGCGGTGCCGTTGCACTGCGCCGCCTTTGTTCGAGCCGCAATGAACACAACATCAAAGGGGGGGGGAGGATCGGCCGTGTTCGGGTTGTCCGACCTCCTCCTGTTAAATTGATAACAGGCCGCCCGAATATTAAACAAAGAACGCAAGGAATTATTCAATTACAAAACCAAACCCCTACATTGATGAAGTCATCGAACGAGGGTCGTCGCCGAAAAAGCACGTCGCAGAAAACGATGTCGCGGAAGAAGGCATCACAGATCGAGACTCTGTAAGCATCGTTGGTGTTCGCCCGATGAAGAAACCGGTGCGTCGTCATTCTCCGGAAAAGGCATCTCTCACCGGCTATGGAGAGCAGAGAATACGGCACGACGGTCTCCCTTTGCGGTGACATCATTCTTCATCGAGGTCTTGACGTTCTTCGCGTTCTTCAATGTGGAAGAAGATGTTCTTCGAGGCCTTGGTTATTTTCTCCCAAGACTCCACACAAGGAACCAACCAAAAACAAATTAAGACTTTGTCTTAATTTATCCACACTTGCCTACATTTTTAAAAATCAAAAAACGCATTTAATTAATTACCAGGATTCAATTAATTGAATGTGTGTGTTGGAATTCCATTAAAGAGAGATAGAAGGTCATAAACTTATGGGGGTTGCGAACATTAAATAGGGGGTTTAGGGAGTTTGAAGGGGTGGGGGCTCGTGTGGGCCCCAACTCACTATTAATATCACATTGGTGGTTAGTTCCACCCAACGTCTATCCTTAGGATTTAACCACTTAAAAAAATAAAATTAGTTGCACAATTTTATTTCTTTGTAGTCTTAATCCACAAAATTTAAACAACTCTTCCCGAGAAAACACAACTCTGAAAAAGGACTTCTTAAGCAAAAATCGGCGTTGTAGTTTCAACGGTTCCCTCATATTTCAATTCTGAGCACTGGTTCAAAAGTTAGAAAAACCTGCTAGTTCGTTCACTAAACGTACCTGAGCTAAACTTCGAAAATTGATTCTGGGCACAACGGGCCTCAGAATCAGGTGCCATCAAAATCCACAGTCTCGTAAAATTCCAAATAAAATAAAAAAAAATCTTTGAAATTTCCCGGTCATTACACTAGCGGTGAGGTTTTTTCTAGCGGTGTGGTTTTCTCTAGCAGTGAGGTTTTCTCTAGCGGTGAGGTTTTCTCTAGAGGTGAGGTTTTCTCTAGCGGTGAGGTTTTCTCATGCAGTGAGGTTTTCTCTAGTGGTGAGTTTTACTCTAGCGGTGAGGTTTTCCCTAGCGGTGAGGTTATCTCTAGCGGTGAGGTTTGGCTAATGGTGAGGTTTGGCTAACTGTGATGTTTGGGAAACTATGAGGTTTAGCTAACGGTGAGGTTTGGCTTCTACAATGTTTATCATTCCTAACTCATGCCTAATGTAACTTAACCTATATGAACTTAAGGGCTTGATGAATATGTCGGCTAATTGATTTACAGTGCATATAAATTCAAGAGTAACATCCCCCTTTTGGTCATTATCAATCAAAAAGTGGTGCATTACATCAATGTGTTTGGTCCTAGAGTGAGATATCAGGTTCTTTGAGATATTGATCACACTAGTGTTTTTACAATGTATAGATATATGAATAAACTGATATCTGTAGTCTAATAATGTATGTTTCTTCCACAAAATATGTGCACAACAACTACCAGTAGCAATATAATTTTCTTCAGCAGTAGACAATGCAATAAAATTCTTCTTTTTACTACACCAAGATATCAGGGGCTTACCTAGAATATGAAAAGTTCCAGAAGTGCTCTTTCTATCTAACTTGCAACTGTCAAAGTCAGTATCTGACTAACTTATCAAATCAAATGATTGTTCTTTTTGATAAAATAATTCTAAGTTAGTAGTTTGAATAAGACATTTGAAAATCCTTTTAACATCAATAAAGTGTGACTCTTTTGGATTATCTTGAAATATTTCACACATAAATACACTAAACATAATATCTTGTCGACTAGCGGTAAGATAGGGTAGACTTCCTATCATACCTTTGTAGTTGGTTTGATCCACTGGTTTTCAAGTTTCATCAGCATCCAACTAACAAGTGATTCCCATGGGTGTTTCATTACCCTTACTACTATCCAATGCAATGTTTTTTAAAAGATCCATTGTACATTAACATTGATTTAAAATAATACCATTTTCATTTCGAAAAACAAGAAATCCAAGAAAATATCTGAGTTCTACCATTAAAATCATTTCAAATTCATTTTTCATACACTTTGAAAAATCATTACACAAAGAATTATTAGAAGATCCAAAAATAATATCATCAACATATATTTTCACTATTAAAACATCTTTAAAAATTATTTTGATAAAGAGATTTGGATCAGCATTCCATTTTGAAAAACCTTTTGAAATAAGAAAATTACTAAGTCTATCAAACAATGCTCGTGGAACTTATTTTAAACCATATAATGCTTTAGAGTGTTGAAAAACTCGATTTGGAAAATGAGGATTAGTAAATCCAGGTGGTTGTTATAAAATAAAATCTTCAATTATAAAACCATTTAGAAAATAAATTTTAACATCCATTTGATATAACTTGAAATTCAGATTAGCAGCATAGTCAAGTAGAATCCTAATAGCTCTTAATCTAGCTACAAGTGCAAAGGTTTCCTCATAGTTTATTCCTTCCTCTTGACTATACCCTTTTGCAACTATCCTTGCTCTGTTTCTAATGATATTTCATGATTCATCTACTTTATTATAAAGACCCATTTAGTGCCTATGGTCATAGTGTCCTTAGGTTTCTAAACTAATTCTTAGACATTGTTTCATTCAAATTGATTTAATTCTTCTTGCATACCCATTACCCAAAATTCATCATTGATTTCATCACTGATATTTTTAGGTTCTAACTTTGAATGAAAGGCTTGATGTTCAACCTGATTTCTTAGAGAAGATCTTTTCTCTGTCCCTCTATCAATATTACCTACAACATCATCTAATGGATGGTTCTTTAGAATCCTATTTTATTAGTTAAAGGTACGACTAAAAATTTCAGTTTCTTCTCTAGGTTTGGGTTCACAAGAAGCAGATTCTGGAATATTGTCAGAAATAGTTTTCTTGAAAATAGGGCCACTATTTTTGTCATTATGATTTAGAATTGATAAATCTTCTTCAAGACTATCAAGAGGGGTTTTAGGTTCATGTGGATCAGTTTCATCAAATTTGATGTGAACAGATTCTTCCATACATTTCGTTCTTTTATTAAAAACTCTATTGGCTTTTCTAGATAAGGAATAACCACGAAAAATTCATTCAGCACTTTTAGATGAAAATTTATCCAGATTATCTTTAGTATTGATAATAAATACTTTGCAACAAAAAACACTGAAGTAACTCACATTAGGATTCCTACTGTTCTACAGTTCAAAAGGGGTCTTTTTTAGAGCAGGTCTAATCAAGAATCTATTTATAATATAACAAGATGTATTCAAAGCTTCATCCCAAAAACAGACAGGTAAATCATATTAATTAATCATATTCCTTGAAATTTCCAAAAGGGTTCTATTTCTTATTTCTACTAAACAAATATTTTAAGGTGTCCTAGGGGCAGAAAAGTTGTGACTATAGCCATTGTGTGAGAAGTAAGATTCAAACTCATGATTTTCAAACTCACGACCATGGTCACTTCTCAAGGTCTTAATTTTAGGTCCACTTAGGATTTTTACCGACTTGGAATATTTCATAATGTAAGAACAAGCTTCACTTTTGTAAGAAAGAAATTATACGCAAGTATATCTAGAAAAGTCATCTACTAAGACATAAACATAGTGCTTCCCATTCAGACTATATATTCTATAAGGTCCAAACAAATCCATATGAACAGACTCGAGAGGTTGAGAAGTTGAAACTTCTTTCTTTAATTTGAATGAAACTTTATGTTTCTTTCCCTTTTGAGAGGGAGTACAAACTTTGTCTTTAGGGAATTTTAGTTGAGGTAGGTCTCTAACTAAAATTTTCTTAGTCAGTTTCTTAAGTGAATGAACATTTCAATGTCCCAATCTTCTATTCCATAGCCAATACTGTTTGTGAAAACCATTTAAACAAGTAACATTTTGTTTGGCTAAAGAATTTAAATCTATAGCATAGAAATTTTCATTTCTGAAGGCAGTAAATACCAAAGAATTTTTAGAAAAAAATAAATTGTAGGCCTCATTTTCAAATTTAACATTGAAACCATCATCACACAATAGAAGAATTCTTAACAGATTGTATCTAAATCCATCAACAAATAATACATTTGAAATTAAAATTGAATCTGTGTTACCAATCTGGCCTAAGATGATGATTTTTCCTTCTAAATTATCACTAAAGGTGACATGTCCTCCATCAACCTTGATTAAAATTTTGAAACATGAGTAATCTGTAGTCATATTCCTTGAAAATAAATTATCCAAGTACCATATATTTTTATGGGAATTCTTCAAACAGGTCTCCTACAAAATAGGATTAAACAGAAAATGATTTTGGTACCCATATTTTCTTGGGTCCAGACAGGTTAGAAAGCAAAACTTTTGGTACATAGATTTGTCTAATGGGTTTCATATAATCAATAGATTCATAATATTTTGAAAGATAAACTTTATTTTATTTATAACTATGTGAATAGCTGGTTGTGACCAAGAAATTTCCAGAGCTGGAACTAGCAACATACTGTCTAGATTTTTGAATAAATCTAATTTTTGTTATCTTTCTCTGCCCATGCTAATAGCCTAATCCAGTAATATATTTTGGTGATACTTGTTTGCCTAGAATTTGTGTAATAGTGTTCTTTCTGTTAGCGAGTTTTTATAAGTCTATTCTAAGTTTCTCATTGGGCAATTTAAGTTGAGTATTCTCCTTTAACAGATGAGCATTCTTTTCCTTTTCTATATTAAGATCAGATTTAATAGTACCTGTCAAGGCATACTATTTATTTAATGACTTGTACTTATCTTTCAGCTCATTGCATGTATCCTTTAGCATATTACAATATTGAAATAATTATTCTCAAGTAATGTTTTCAGCATCAAAATCATATCCAAAATATTATGAATTTAAATCAGGAGTTTCCAATGGTACCTCAATTGTGTTTATCATGAAACACATATTAGCATTGTGATATTTTTCATTCCCAGTAGAATCAAAATCACTGAAGCAATCTTTTGAAGCACTCCAAGTTTCTTTCATAGCTCTCTTATATTTGTTTTCAATGTTCTCATATTTCTTCTTGTACTTTAATTTTGGACAATAAGTGTTCACATGATCTTTTATCTTGCATTCGTAGAAGACTATGTCATCACATTTATTAGTACTTTTCCAATCCTTATTCCAATGAACATTACTATCATACTTTCGCTTATAATTGTATTTTCTGTAGAACATCTTTTTCCTAAAAAATTTCTTAAATAATCTGGCTATATGAGCCATTTTAGCATCACTGTCAGATGCACTTTCTTCACTAATTGAACTATCACATGTAACTTGAATTTTCTCCTTGTCCTTGGTTTTTGAAGTAGAGGTCTTGAGGGCTACTGATTTCATTCTTGGTTCATCATCTTCCACCTTGTTTACCTTTAGCTCCTCTTCATAAATCATTAATTTACCAATGAGTTCATTGACAGGAAAATCACTAATGTCACAAGATTCTATAATTGAAACTGAGGTGTCTCTCCATCTCTCTGGCAGATATCTTAGTATCCTCATGATCTGATCTTTTGCCGGAACAGCTTTTCCAAGTGACCGCATTGTATTTACAATTTTGTTGAACCTGAGATACATGTCAAAAATAGGTTCATCAAGATTAATTTTAAAATTATCATACTTAATAGTGTAGATATTAAATCTTATGTCCTTAACATTGGTTGTTCGGTCATGGGAAATAGCCAAAGTATCCCAGATTTCATAAGTAGTCTTACAACTAGATATTGGATTAAATTCTTCATCTACTAAAGCACAATACAGAGCATTCATTGCTTTACAATTATTATTGTAAATAGTTTTTGAATGTTCTTCCCAAGTAGTTCTTTTAGTTTCGGGAATCTTATACAGAGTCTCTATAGAAGTCCAGATATCAAATCCCATACTTTTTAAATGAAATTTCATTTTTAGTTTCTATTAGGCATAATTTGCACCATTAATGAAAGGTGGACTGTTGGTAGAAGCACCTTCTAGTATATTCTCCATAATTAGATATTTGAAAATATATTTAAAGAGATAAAACTTATAACTAACATAAATTTAAGATCATTAAGATACAACTTAAATAATATTTGAAAAGCTGAGTATTTGGAAATGCTTTATTAACAAACAAACACGTGATAACAAATGTTGGTCAGAGTGGACACACAAGAGGGGGGTGAATTGAGTTCCAATTAAAAGTTTCTATTTAAAAGATATGTATGAAAATCCCCCAATTCATAAAAAAAGTTAAAATGTAGTCAATTTTTAAAGATTGTATGTGTTCAATCAGGGTTCTCCAAGATTGATTACTTCTCAGTTAACAAAATCTGAAGATTATATTAGCTTTTGAAACTAACATACTGGATCACAATAATTACAAACACTTTCTTGTTTTACTATCAGAGTTACTATGAAATAGATTTATATTTAAAGTACATAGAATTTGAATAGAAAATATACTTTAATCTTAAATAAGATGCACAACAGATTTAACCAAGAGGTTAAGTCTCGAGGTGTGACATAGTCCTCTCAAACAGTTTCCATAAACATTGATCCACACCTTAGATCGGGGTAAATAGCAGTACAAAGATTGTCTAGGTACTAAGACCTATACCATAGTTCTACGTGGGAAAACAAAAACAACAACACATAGACTATCCAGGTCACAATTGACCTCTACCACAATTCATAGCGGGAACTAAAAGAGTTCAGAAGGTTTGAGTGAGGATTTTAGATATCCTCTAGTTATTCTCAGGTTTAAGTGTGTGTCTATGATGAACAGAATCACACAAAGTACTTGAAAAGTAAATGAGTAAATCACAATAGAGCTAAAAAGATATGAGATGGGGTTAGAAGGCTATGTGTGATGGAAATGAAGCTATGGACTCCATTAGAATTGAGAAGATGTTGTTTGAGTCCTTCTCTGAATTTTTCAAAGAAAAAGAGTGTTGATGTTCTGTTCGTTGACTTCAGGTATTTGTGTTTTTCTTGAGATTGCAGTAGGCTTTGTAGCACAACAATGTTCTTCATCTTCTCAGCAAAGTTCATAACACTTTTAGATATCGTGCATATATTAATTTTTATAGCTTGTGTGTCTCTTCATGAGTCATCATCATATTTTTTTTATGCGCGGATTTGATCTTCCTTTTATAGCTCATCTGATATGACATAAAGCATGATTGCTTTTGCCGGTACGAGGTACGATTTTCTGATATCCAGCAGACATTATGTAATTAATAGTAGTTAGCATTAAAAGCACCAAATATGACCACTGTTAATAAACAAACATAATTATGGTTTAGATAAATAAATACTAGTTTCCTTCGGTAACTCCTTGTAACAGTGAGCTTGTAATGGTAGACTTGAGTCAGTATGTCTTATGTCGGTAGCTGTTATTCCTTATAATAGTAGCTCTATGTATTAGTAGCTTTCTCCATTGGTAGCTCTGTGTATCGGTAGACTATTTTTATTGACAGCTTGTTTATAGCAGTCGCTTTCTTGTATCGGTGGCTCTGCATCGATAGCTGCTTGTATGGTAGCTCTGTTTGTTTGTTCGTATCGGTAGATCTGCCCATATCGGTAGACTTGAAGCGGTAGCCGTCTGTCTGTATCAGCAGACTTGTATCAGTAGCTGTCTGTCAGTATCTGTCTATATCGGTGGACTTCATATCTATAGTTGTGTACCAGTGACATTGTGTGAGAGGGAGCTTGGTCTATTAGTGTCCTTTACCTATAGGTAGAATAAGTACTGGTAGGTCGGTATTAGTGACTCAACACCTAGTACTTATCGGTTCTATTCAAATCATATCCAGATTGAGTGAGAACCATAATTAATCATTTCTAAATATTTATAAACATAGATAAACATTGAATAACACATTACAAAGATAATTTTGATTATTTTATCAACTAAATAATATGATGTCATAGATTGAAAGAATAATTAATATAAATATAAACATTATTTGGGATTATCAATGCATATTGAAACATAATTGAGATTATCAACACAGGTGAGGTCAACAGCAAGTATTAATGTACTTCTTAATTTTTGGAAGTCAGTATATTATCTTATGTGGAGAGAAGAACTGGAAGCTTGATTGTGATGGGGATGAAGGTATTTTTGTTATATATTAATTTAAAATAATGGTATAAAAATTCTATAATAATTGGCATTGGAAAATCATTAAAATCAATGATGTAATTGTTATGGAAGATAATAATATTTAAAAATATAGTGAGCATGTGTCATAATAGATTAATGAGTAACCCTCATAATATATTTATGCAAAGATGAGTATCCTATAGGTTTCACAATGGAATATATAAGACATATATGAATATACTTATGATGAAGAAAATTTTGCAGAATCAATAACTAAAAATAAATCAAAAATGATGGCAGAAAACACATAGTATAATTTCATTGATGTTAAAAAAAATATGCTGAAAACACAGAGAATAAAGGTTTTAAAATATATATATTTTATTATTCAAAGTATATAGAATGTTTTTTTGAGAGACTTCCAAGGTTGATAATTGGGTCAAGGAGATGCCTGAGGAATTTGACCAAATCAAGATGACTGAAATGTGGGAAATCATTCCAATGCTTAAGGACATGAAGATAATCAAAATTAAATATATATTTTTGAATAGGAATACTTAAAATAAAAATTATAATAAGGAAAATTTTCAATTAGTGTGTAACAAGTATTCCCAAATAAAATACATTGATGCGGATTAACATTTTCCCCCATTTATTGGTTGGAAACCATTCTAATGTTATTGGAAATTTTGGTGAAAATGGGATTAAAAGTATATTAAATGTATGTCATCTAATCATTACTCATTGGATTCTTTGAGGAGGAGGCATAAATTTATCAACCAGATGGGTTTCATGGTGATGATGATGATATTAAGGTGTTTTTTATGAAGTATTTATACATACAAAAGCAAGAACCTAGTGTATGGTATTCTAGGATTGACTACTAGTTGATAAATACTTCATTAGAATGATTTGGACTAGATAAAAACCTATATATAAATATTTAAAGACAACAGAGAATGTTTATACCCATTTATGTAGATGACAAAATTTTTGGAGTCTTGAATGTTTCACAATATAGGTTGTTTTCATATTATGTGAGGTGGGAACTCGTGATATCAATATTAGGGAGTTGACATTATTCCATGGTATATAGGAAACACATGGAAAGTTTGTAACTTTTATTTATTGATAAAACTATTCTAAATAGGAGAACATGATATATGGCATGAAAAATCCTAGACACATGAAAACACCTTTAATGATCCAACCTAGGTGAACATAACATGTCACCCATGAAGGCTCGGTACAATACCTAAACTGTGTTCTTGATCCACATGGATTAGAGAAAAGAATCTGGGTATCCACATATAGAATCTTGGGAATTGTTTCAGCCTTATAGATAACACCACATGTCTTTTGAATTAAAAAATTATGATAAAATATCATAGTACAATGTTGAAGAAAAGTACACATCCATGAGACATACACTGAAAATACAGAAAGAAAAAACCTAAATGTAAAACCAAGAAAGAAAAAAACCAAGTACACTTATGAATAATTTTTACCACCTTCCCTATAGACAAGGAAAGCAATATCCACCAAGAGAATACACCATACTGTATGACACCCTTACCTTTACCAGAGTCCTTTAAAACACTGATAAAAACTCTTAAATGAAAAAAATTATGGTGTGAGCAGTAAATATCTATAGGATACCATAAATGAATATATTTAATGTCTAATATAATTTAATCATTAGATCAATATTGAAAATATAACCCATTTAGAAATGAATTTCTACATGAAAACCATTTTATAAAAATTCTTCTAATTTCCTTCCAAAAATTTCAAAATTAAAAACCATAATAATGGGAATATAAAAAAGAAATATAAAAAATGGAGCTAAACAAAATAACCAAATCTATAATTGTATCATGGTGAGCTTATAATGCATTGTACATAGAGGTATCCAACATAATACAATACAGTCCGATATCACACTGTCCATTGGCCAAGATACATAAGAATAACATATGAGAATATAAATCATTATACATAAGTGAAACAAAATTTAATTAAAAAAATGGGATCTATCCTATAGAATACTTACTAAGATAATTAAAACAGACACTAATCAAGATATTGAATTCTATAACATTGAGACTATCAATATTCTATCAATATAAACATTATGATAATGCCAAAGTTTCCCCAATGATTAAATGTCCCTCATTTTCATGAAAAAACCTAAAATATACTCTCAATTTTATTATTAATTTCTATAATTAATGTATCAATAATCATGTTCTTTTAAAATACATTAATAAAAATAACTCACTTTTGAATTTCATCAAATAAAATTTTACCTAAACATTGTTTAATGAAAAACCACTTCAAAACCCTATTTTCTTCTAAGGACTGATAAATAAATAAATTTTGTAAAGAAAACCAAAGAAATTATCAAAAACATTCATAATTTCATGGGTTATAACCAATGTACAGAGGAACCTACCTTAGAAATTGTAATTGGAGAGTTGAGTATTGAATGTTCAATGAAATACCAAATCAATCACATTACGTTGATTCTGCAATAGGGAATAATGAAAATAAATTCATGGAATTGGATATTATTCTACAATAGCTAAATTCACAACACTATTCTCTAGTGGATTATGAAAATCATTTCCATCAAGGATTGAGTAATTTTATTAAATACCCTAGGTGTAGCAACATAAAAATCTCAGATTATGAATTCTAAATAATTTTCTATTTTACTCTAATATTGAATAAATTAGGATAAAATTATTTAAAAATAGTAGTTACAAATATTAGAGAGATAAAAGGATCAAATTACCATGGTTTCCTTCGATTAAAATAGATGAAATGTCTGACAAAGACTTTTGGAGAATAATAAATCGTTTTTTCATTGTTTTTAACCCAAAAATAGTGTTTTGTAAGGGTGTCTTTGTTTTACCCTAATGCAGCACTTAGGTTTCATGTTAGTGTTTTGAGTTAACCTTACATAAACATTAAAGGAAAAAACTTAACCTTATGTAGATCTATGTTACCATTACATAGCTCAAGATTACCCCTACACAACATTGATGTTGAGGGCTTACCATGACACATCTAACCATCCTTTTACGTTGTTCCTTAGGTACCCTTATGAAAAATTTGATAACATAAGGCTACCATTACATATCATATAATAGTTACCCATATTCATTGTTTAAAAATGGGACATTACCCTTACATAATGTTTAGAAGTTACCCTCACACAATGCATGGAATAAAAAACATACCATTACAAAGATATGGGAAAACTCGCCATACCTTTATGAAACTCATATAAATAGGAACACACCCTTATAAAACAAAATACTCTCAATACTAACCATAAAAATCTCATGAAAATAATATTTTTACATTATAAAACAGCTAAAAACTACATTGTGTAAAGGTGGGAGGAATTTTCCCATACATATACTCTATAACATGTGTATGGGTAAAAATTAAATAAAAATTATTTGGATTCTCACTTAAATGAATTGAAAATTAAAACAAAAATAATTTTCATATTATTATAAAAAAATTAAGGTGTTATAATTCTACCCACCATAATGCTTTATTTCCCCAGAAGGTGTTCATGATATTAAACCTGTAAAAATATAAGGTCAATACTTGATAATATATGATTTCCATTCAAACTTCATATGGACATATCATATGAAATACCACATTATAGTGATTAAAGTGATTGTTTTACCATTTAGTACCTTATCATAGAGATCCATAAGTTGAACATGTTCTAAAATCACTAATGTGTCAAGTTTGAGGTCAATATATTCCCATTTAAAAACAACAAGATCACTCATTTGATACCTCATTAGATTAAAAACATGAAACACATCCTAAATAGATGTTTATGGAGCTAATAAGCCTAACAGATTAGCCTTCTTTCCAAGAAATTCAACAATCATGAAAGGGAACAACAAAACCTGGTGATGGCTTACCCTTATTACTCATGAATGATATCCCAAATGAATTGAGAATTAGTGAGAGGTACCCAATCAATCACCATAGACACAAAAGGAAAATAAGGCTAGTTTTCATTACATCATAGTTGGCTCAGAATTTTAGCCAACTATTGTCGAGATAAACACATAGTCCCTTGCTACCCCAAAACAAGACTTAATACCACCATCCACTATTCACCAACCATTTAGAAACATCAAGAAGATTAAAGGGGATTATAATAAGAAAAATTAGTGAGTGTATACTTAATCTTATATAAATTAATATAGAAGACCTGAAATAGAAAAAAAACAAGCATGCATGTATGAGACATATCCTCCCTAATTGAATTATTTTACTAGTCCATATATACATCCAAATAAAGAATTAAATTATAAATCCAATCAAGAACCCATTAAATATATAAATCTATTTAAATTATGATAAGAAATAATTGAGTATTAATTAGAAATATAATCCAAAATCCCAACATGGATCTATAAAACACCTCGAACATAACATTCAATATTTTATACGAAAACTGTCACCTCTGAAGAAAAGTATATATCTGATTTCATGAATCAAATTGGGATTACTTAGATCTTACCTTCCTCACCAATATGAGACTTATAATTAAAAATTCCACAGATTATGTATCCAACATCCCAAATGCAATTGATAAGGAAATACCAAACTAATAGGAATGTGATTATATTGTCTACATTTATAATAGTCAGGGCATCAGAACATAATGTTTGTAAATGACCTGCTTACTTTGACCACTAATAATGACATCTCAAATTATGAACCACCATGTTAATCACAATGTACAAAAAACAAATAGAATTTCATGATTTGAAAAATTCATTCTCAGATAAATCGGAACAACCAAGTACCTCCATTGACAAATAATACCATTAGGGGATTGAATCAAAAAGCCCGGGGTCTCCCAGCCATTAAAGGTTACATTACAAAATAATGAACTGGTATCTGGTATATGCTTGAGTAGAATCTGAATATAAAATAATGAAACATCATGCTTATAGGATGAGTAGACCAACATTCCATAGCCTCAAACACAATTATGTGCATTTAAAAAAATGATACACATGGATCTCTCCACCTTTGATTTATCACATCTCACATTGGTAAAACCGTACATTGATTGTTTGTGACAATTCCTCCTTTCATGATTGTATAGAACATCATAAAATCAAAGATATAAAATAACATAACCCAATATTTATATATTATAATTAGATTCTTTTGGGTAAAATTTCAATAAAATATTATATGATTCTAATAGATCTTAAAATTCACTCTATGTTAGCAGTTTCAGTAGGTTTTGAGGACATATATGGCTACTATAAAATCAAGGTCTTGGGTTGATATATTAGTCTTCTAAAGAAATTATTGGTTAAATCCTTAAAAAATCACCCATTTTATGACATCAAGAAATACATCAACTGCATACCAGAGGCTTTATAGTGACAGATGAAAAAAAGCTATGCGTGTCATGAACCATCACCAGAGCTACATATAACCTCAATTAAATCTCTTAATAAAATTATTAGGTTTCAAATTATATAACATGGGGATATAAGTAGAATATATACAAAACATAGTCCCCCCAAACATTTATAGTCTTTCTAAAATGGTGAAATAATAAGTGATGATAATAACACAAGCGATTATCATTATGAAAAATAAGGTGTCACATTTCAAAAAAGGAAACCCCAAGGTCTCCACTCATAATCCACAGAATGAAACCTTCCCTCATAAGGTGCAATAAAATAAGGTAAAAATAGTTCAATATTAAATAAGTCATTATTCCAAAGAAATTATGAATAGTTCAACCTCAAATATCAGCACAATCTATAACACTATATCAACCACGTCTCATATATCTAATAGATAGTTCAAGAAAATACATGTCTCAATAATAAATTACATGACACTAGACTTTTATTAATAAAATGAATCTATGGTAACTCTTTTTTATAAATATAAAACTTATGGCCCCCACTATCAAACTGATAATAATATATTCCCAATGGATCTCTCGACACAACCAACCATGAAAAAAATCCTATTAAACATGTACATACCAAAGGTTCACCATGTCTGAGGAACTAATCCAAAGATAACAAAGTGAATAGAACAAGGACACATAACAAAACACAATATGAACACATATCTCAATAAAGAATCCTAAGGAAGATATCAATGTTTATAGCCATACATGGACATCCCCAAATTTCAACTACACTAAAAACATTGACTAAAAACTCATCGGGATATGTATAAAAATCACAAGATACACCCAAGATTCCAATCTTCCCAAAGAACATAAGAAAATGAGAAATAATTGGTCTTTAAAGACCCATCAACCCAATTGAACATATAATTTTTTCCAATTATTCCAAAAAAGGACACCATATTTATTTAATTCAAGACATTCCATTATTTGATAATCACAAGAAAGAAAAATCAAACCACTCCATTTGAATTCTAGGAAATAATAAATAGGTGAGGAAAAATGAATAGACTCGATGAAATCATCACACTCCAAGTCATGACCTCACTCACTCAAAACAAAAAAGGTAAAATAGGTCAGGTTATATTCTTTAGATATCATTAATCACCCCTACACATAATAAATGGTTATCCCAAACATAAAAGTCAACAATGTAAGTAATAAACATTATAGAGGATTAAAAAACCCATTCAAGGAGTAGAAACATCATTCAAAATCTATTTTTTTGAAAACCTCCCAACATCACTTAAAAATGTGTTTTATGAATAATCAATTTCATGAGTAAACATAATTCATTATATTATAAAATAATTTAAAAAGAGAAACATTTCACAATTCCAAAAAATAGAAGATAAAACCTAATAAGATTTTCACTTCAAAGCATTATACATGATTTATTTTCATCTTGAATTATATTATTTGAGAGTTATGTTTATTTAAAAAAATCCATCATCCTATTAATAAGACTGGAGTTTCCTTAAAATATGGAATATTATTTAAATTTATCATTCTCATTTCAAAACCCATATAGCCTTATAGATTTCAATTTGATACAATAATGTGTTTCTAAAAAAACAAAAAAACATCCCTTTAAAAATTTATTATAAATTGGAATTTCATTAAAAACATTTGAATCTTATTGAAATAATTCTTCAAGGGTATTAATTTATTTCTGAAAAAAATCATCATTTGGTTTGTAATCATAATCATTTACATGTTTTCATGAATAAAAAACCATTTCATTAAACATGATCTAAAATACAAGAATCACATCAAGGGAATTAAATAATTATTCACATTTTGAACAAAATGTATCTTCATGAAATCCATTTTCACACAACACACCAGTTGTACCATCCCAATAAAACAAAAGCATACCGTAACTGTTAGTCAAAATGATTCTTTATGTCAATATATAGTTTGAAGAAACTTGATATTTTTCCCATCAATGAGAATCCTTCAATGAATGAATGAATCATGGGTTATAGATAAAAATATTGAAGGTATGTCGACTCATTCATGACCTATCCATGTGGTTGATGACCATGTGTTCAGAATTCCACAAACACTCAAATACTTCAAGAACTATGACTATAGTCACTGAATGGGTTTTTATCCATCACAACCATCTTCATAACTTCAATCCTCTTCTTTTTTACACCACAACTACAGGATAACCCCTAAGGTAACCAAAATATACAAATGAGGTTTTAAATTCATCAAAGAAAAACATAACTCATGGAAACCATCAAATGAAAAATAAATATTGATATCCCATGGTAACTCAAGTTGTTTAATAAAAGGTGGTGATCAAGAACCAAATCACCATGTATACTTTGTGCTATAAAAAAATTATTATAGATAATTTATCATATACCCTTAAACCCAACCCATGTAGCGCAATAACACTTCTTGTTGGGAATTTTTCTAATATTATTTTTTAAGAACCAACTTGGGTCAGCCTAACCCATAATAAAGATGGTTTGTTACACGAGTCAATGAAAATTCATGATCACTTTATACTAGTGACAATCACCTAGGTATCAATTTATTGAATCTTCTGAATGATATTACATAAATAGATAACAAAACATGTCTTCAAAATACCATTTATAAGATAAAAAATCAGAGTACAATATGAATGAAAAGTACACATTCATGATACCTACAAAAACAATACAATAATGAAAAACCTAAAAGAAAACCCATGAAATAGAAAAACAAAATTTCCTTGTGCCTTTCTGTTGCAACAATCAATAGTCACTACAATGGTTATATCCACCGAGAGAACCCTCCATACCACTTGATTATCTCCACTTTACTTAATTTATAAAAAAGACATGGTTTCTAATTCCCAAACGAAAAACTAGATTGTGAGAACTAGTCCTCTGTAGGATACTACCTAGGAATCAATACAATCTATAACAACATGTAATTGTAATTACATTTTTTAAAACATAAAAATTTTAAAAAGAAATTTATATATTAAAACCATTTTATAAAACTTATTGTTGGTTTACTTGCAAAATATTGAAAATTCAAAGAAATAAGAATGTGAATATAAATAAAAATGATAAACATAGATTATTAACCACACCAATTATATCCCAAATTTAAACATGGAGAGTTTATAAACAACGGTAAACAAAGGTAACCAAGATATCACAACCTAGTCTGGGATCTACGTGTCTACAAGAAAAAATTTGTACGAATAACATGTGAGCATATAAATCATGATACATAAGTAAAACCATCATACATGAAATATAAAAGGGATCTAACATATTGAATATATTCTAGGATGATGAAAATAACACTAATATGAAAAGTGAATCCAAGGATATTTATTCCTTCCATAGTATGTTGAAATCACCCTTATGTTCATGGCCATGGTTCCCAAATGATCCAATTTTCTTGTTTTATTTTAAAAATATAAAATATATTCACAATTATTATAAAAATGTTTATAGGAAAAGTATCACTAGTACCATGCTTTGAAAATGTATTTTTGAAAACAAAACCTTAATTTCAGATTTTCATCAAACAAAGAACGTTCATAAACTATTTTTTTAAGAAAAACACCTTTACTCATCTATTCTATTGTGAAGATAAATAAATGAATTAATTTATTTAACTATTGTAATAAATTATCAATAAAATCCATCATATTAGGTTAGAACCAATGTATAGAGACACATACCTTAGAGAAGGTTGATAGATAGTCAATGGTTGAATTGTAATGGAAAAAACCTTTATTTCATCCTATTGACTCCCTAGTAGATAAGAATGACAAACAATACAGGGAACTAGATATTATTATATAGTATATGATTTCGATGAACTATTATTACGATGATCAGGAAAATAGGGATGTAAAGACTCATATAATTTTTTAATGAAATACCCAAGGTATAGAAATATTAAAAACCCAAATTAATAACACCAATTAATTTTCCATTTTGCTGGAATATTTCTTATGGATTGTTTGGATTCATTTAAAGTTTTATTTATAACTTTTAGAGATACAATAAGAATAAATTCCTAGATTTTACATCATTTAAAATAGATAAAAGTCATAGTAGGTTTATTCTAGAATAGTAGTTACAAAAAACCAAGATTTTTATTAATTTTCACCAAAAATGAGAACTACGTAAGGGTAACATGGATTGACTATCACATAGCTCTTATGGGCTATGTAAGGGTAATATGTTACCTATACATAATAATTAATAGAAATAACATACCCTTACATAGCTATCAGTTACCCCTATATAGATTTATATTACCCTTATGAAACCTTTTAAAAAGAGATGCTACTATTACACAGCTCACCAAAACATTATGTTTCACCTTATATACCCTTATCTGGCCTACGAAAACATGAGGCTATTTGTGAAATCCCATATCATTCACAAACCATAATTAACGATTTATTACAATAATATCCACTTAACAAAATTAAAAAATATTACAAAGACAAGTTTATTTGGGTAATTAGGTATATAAAATAACATATTGAAACATAAATACAAAGACGTAAACTAAAACTCTTTAACATTCCCATATATTTTATTGATCTTCTAAAATAACTCATTATAACCTTGGGATGTACTTAATAAATAATAAAACTATAAATCCCAATAAGGGAATAATAAAATCATAACATGGGAACTTTAATAGGTTTGATTAAAAAGGAATACCAATGTATCCTATGAGGGGTGATAATAATAAACATGAACATTCATGCATGATAGAAGATGGTAAGATAAAGGCAGCATTGGAATGTGACAACAACAGAAAACTAGAAACCATAAACATGTGTTAAGGATGAACACCTAGAAATCAAAACACAGTGTTCTTAGGATAACCACATATTCACCATATATGGTATATCATGATATAAAAACATTACCCAATGCATTGTTGGGATATATAATTTTGGGCCCACCCATCACATTAATATCATGTACATGGATATGTGTGCCACATAAATCCTACTACATAATGATTTATTTATTAAATTTTAATTCCATTATTAAGGAGTATGGGTTACATAAATGTCTGTAAAAAATTAATGAGTTATAAGTACTTATTGGCAAATAACCTTGAATGTAAATGTGGATGGTTATTCACTACATAAATGTTTCATATGGGAAAATGATATGTAAATTTTGAAAAAATAATGAGGGTTCATAAAGATTCATGGAAGGGTTAAATGAGAGTTACACGGGTCCCTCATCACTTAGAAATCATAATGATAGTAAAAGGGATGTATAAAATAATATCCTAACATAATAAATTATAAATAAAAAGGAATAATATAATGAGGGTTCTTCAATACTGTGAACCAAAAGAGGATCCATTACCTTGATATGGTGCTTCTAAAATCCTGATAAGGGATTATTAAGTGCTTGAGGTCCCATTGGGAGGGATATAGAGAGGCGAGGGGAGAGTAAATTAATTTTATAATAGTTTTTAGAGAAGAGTAATTCAATTTCAGTTGGGACATTATAGAAAAAGAGAGGGAAAATCTTTATTAAAATCTAAACATATTTTTTGAATCATTATTATTAATTAATCGAAATGAAAAACAATCCCATGGTTTTTTAAAATGGTTTCGGAAGAATATGTGTTTAGTCAAGATTTATGTAATGGAATGGTTTTTGCTCATCACATTTCCATTGTCACCATTCCTTGAAACTCAAAGTGGATCCCCCATCCATAGCAAGGTATAGAACTTCTTTCCAAATGTTTGCAGTCATCTGGGTTTTTGGGCCCATCAACTCTTAGGGAATCACATTGGTCGAGAGGATGGAAGGTCAGGCTCATGAAACCATTTTGTTGGGGAATTGTTGCCTACTCCAGGAATATCATATATATTTAAGATATGTTCATGAATATATTCATTATCCCTATAAGAGACTATTTACAATGGAAAAAATGACTTTAGCAAAGTTCTATTTTATACAAAAAATACCATGATATCTCTTGTTAGTCCATATGCATGTGTCTGAAGTTCTTCATAATTCCCTAGTAACAGTCAGATTCTTATATACTGAAACAATATCACCAAGTGATTCAGAAAATACACCCATATATGAAGGCAATTAATATTAGGAGGATGGGATTTCATCATTATGAGCCATCCTTCATATCTTGGTCATTGTAGGAATTAAAACCCATATAGTTCGTTTAACCTGTGCAGTTTTACATCATGCTAAATGTTTTATTTGGATTCTCAAGAAAACATTCAAGCTAGAGTCCCAGAAGGACGCACTATTTATCCTGAATATAGAAAGATTTGGAGTTATCATAGTTCATTCCTTTAGGATATATATACTGGGGTTTCCAATGTCATTATAGAGACTTTTGGTGAAGATGACCGGATCATTGAAACTCCCTAATCTTAAGTGATCCATTCTTGGTGTGAGAAACAAGGGATATAAAGTAACCAATGTTATTACTTTGAGTAAGGTACTTAGATACTGGGATCAGCCTGAATGATCAATATATAACTCAAACCTTAGAGAGAGGTAGAATACAATTCCTGAGTATGTAACGAATCAGATTCATCAAATTTACCTTTATTTTGGGGCATACACATTGAGCATTACCTAGATGGAGAATATTTATGATGGTAGCGAGGTGTTCATTGCATTCCCCAAATCCCATGTGAGGCATTTTTAGGGTGAGAAACAAGGGGGAGTAGATGATTAGCCTCGTAGCGTATGGGTATGGGACCAGTATATTAGAATAGTCCTTGGGGTATTTGGTATAGATCTCAGACCTTAGGGAGGCATCCTACATATCTTGATTATGGATGGAATCATTGTTATTGTAGTTTATTCTATGATAGGTGTTACACATTGAGGTTTCCCTTTACCATTTTAGGTGTTTATAAGGCAGATGATATGGCAATGTTTTAAGAAACAAGGGATAATGAGTAATCAGAATCATTTCCTTAGAAATATGACTCATATGATTGTCTGTTCATGGATGATAAATAGAGAGCTCGGACCTCTGAGTGAGGATTCCTACATATCCTGGATATGATAGCAATCAGAGTCTTTATAGTCCCCTTTATGTGGGGGCTTGCACACAAAGGTTTACCTTCCGATCGGGGCTTACACATCCAGGATAGAAAGTATTGTCTTGTCCACGGATGCCCTGTTTCTCTAGAAATACTGTCAAAAAGAAATTGAAAGTACCAGTTGGAACATCCTAGGGGTTATCGTAAGACCTGGCATGGCACATATGGATGGTGTCATGAGATCTGGTGGGGAAAGCCCATATGGCATTATGTGTCTTAGATGACACCTCTAGGAAACACCATGAGATTTGGCCGAAATTTCACAAGGGAATCACAAGTCTTAGATAATTTTAAATTAGGGTGTCATAGGATCCTAGTTTTCATACACATATGCCTTCACGATACTTGGATGAAATGAACATTTTTTGATAAGTGAGTCAACCAATTTTCCCAGAGTATGTCGTAAGACTAGGGAGTTAGACCCAGAGGGTTCACAATATGATAGTGGTGCCCATGGAGGAAGTGTGTGGCTTTCTATGAAATTCCTAGAGAATCTTGTGTATCCTTGATGACATGCTGATGGAGTGTATCAATATTCATATTGATGTTGATACATGTCTTTGGATGACACATGTGAAGAGAACGAAGGTCCGCAGACATGTATTTCACTCAAGCCTTCTACCTTTGGTCTTGGTTCTAACCCATGCTTTTTGAATGTCTTATTTTGTTCATTTTTAGTCCGTATTCAGTCTCACGTGATCTAGTGGTCTCACAGGATACTCTGTCCATAACCAAATAGAGTCCCTTCATGTGATATATGGAATATAATGTCAAGTACATTCTACCTAGGACATGAATACTTCATTTTCTCATTAGTATATTACCTAATGTAAAGATGGTTGGTCATGTGATGTTTGCAAGAGTTGATATTTGAATCCTATAGATCATAGGAATCTGTTCGATCAAATATCCAACCTGAGTAGTGGTCCTAAAAAGTAATACAACCCCTTATTCATGTTCGTATGTGTGATTTGTAGGAATATCCACCCCTGATACTCTCTAGTTCGTGAGGCATATCTGGTGTTAGTCCAGTCTGGAGTCAGCGAAGGGGCTTGGCGCCACACAGTTTTTCAAATATCTATCATTGTCATTTTCAAGCATGTAACCTTTTTTTCAGTGATCATGAGTCTCCATATTCAACTCATAGTTTATGGGATTGTTTCCAACAATATAAGACTTATTCAATCATGCGGATGTGTCCAAGGGACTCTCTGTTATTATGATGACATATATGAGGGTCTTCACATGATTCAAATGCTTATGGGAAGACACTCACGGGACCATGGGATAATTTTCCAAGGGTCTCGTAGTATAGTGTTGCAGGTGTGTTGGGTGTGTCTCATGCCTTTTAAAGATAAAGAGTGCATCTCTCTTCCTCCATTTTAAATACATTTACTTGATGTTTCAAAGGTTGGGAGTCATGAAAGATTTCATGTATGTTGCCCATGGTATTTCTTCAATTTTTTGGAGATGCTTTGCATGAACAATATGGGTCACATGGGGTGAATGGGAATATAATGGAAAAATCTATATATTTGTCATTACAGAACCTCAGGGTTTCTTGGTCATGTCTGAGGATTTTGGTGTAACAAGGCTAACAAGCCATGTGGATTTCATGAGGTGACACAGACATGTCTCCAAGGACTCTCTATGTCTCATTGGTCATTTGGGGGGTGCAATTCATGCATTCAAATGATTGTGAAACCCTATCATCCTCCCCGTTTATCTCGATCATTTAATGAGGAAATGGCTCAAAGGTCATGTGAGATATCCTAAATATCACCATTGGATTTTCTTCTACCTAATGATTATTTGGCGCATGAGCTTCATCCCCACTGAGGGTATCATAATATTAATGTCATCCTTCATTATTTACAATGGATTTGGGATAGTATGTCAACAACTTTACAGTAAAAAACCACACATTCTGGGGGATCTCATTCATTTGTCTTGGGGGGAGGCCTCGCGATAGAAATCAGGTTTTTTAATGAAGTAATTATGGGACATGCTGTAGGAGATATTCCAAACATGGGGCATTCGTGTGACGTTTAAATGGTCACATAATCATGAGTATCTCATAAGATTTACTAATATTTGAATATCCTATTCTTATTTTCATTCATGGGGAATATTATACCCATATTCGGATATTTCTTCCATTGTGATTTTTCCTATGCTTATTTGGTGGGAATCAACAAATGCCCCCCTAGAGAAATGCTCAAGGGGACAAGCACTCAGATCTAAGGAAAACAAATCCTTACCAGAGTCTTTGACAGTATTGTAAACTGGTACCTTAGGTGACATTTGATCTACCAGGTGATGTTTGGTATTCCACAAAATGACCTATATATAAGGTGGGGGAGATATTTTCATTCCACTAGTCACCTCATTCTATTATTTTAGTTTGGGGTATTTAATCTCGAAACGAATATTTCTTTAGTTTGAGGGCTTCTATGATAGACCTATTATTTCTTTCAGTTTAAAGACTTTTATCTCAAAGAAAATATTTCTTTAGTTTATGGTATTTTAGGTCAGACCTTTTATTTCTTTTTTTGATGTTACTTTTGATCGGACATAATAATTATTTAGCATATGGACTTTTAGATCAGACATCATATATCTTTAGTTTAGGGTATTTTATATCAGAAATCATATTATTTTTCTTAGGTTATTTTATCTCAGACCTTTTATATGATAAAAGGACATGGAATAGACATGCCAGAAATAACTTAAAGCACTCCTAGGTGCTAGGTTCTACGGTGGTGTTGTGAAGGCATGCGATGATTAGAATTCCCTTTTGTAGATCGATGCATTTGTTTGATGGCCATAGGCACAAATCGAGGAGCCATATGCATGTATGCATAGTTAGGAAAACGTTTCTTGATGTTAGGTATCTTTTCCAAGGGGTTTGGATGATTCATGTAAGTAACATTATTGGGATGTTTCCCTATACCAATTGTTTCAAACCATGGGTATAGCCCATCCAACCATGGGTATCGACTATGCCCATGTTTTGATAAAGTGTGGGCTCTCATGGTGTTGTTAATTCCCTATACCCACAGTTTTGTAGAAATAGTGGGTATAGACCACTGAAATTTCATCTTACCCCAGGTTCTAGTAAAACATGTGTATTCATCTATAAATATGGTTTACAAAACCATAGGTATAAATTTTCATAGAATAAATTTTATACCCATGATTAAGTAAACCGTGGTTAGAGAAATGTTTCTTTAAAACACCCATGGTTCAACAAACCGTGGCTATAGATTGTTTCCAGAAGCATATATACTAATAGTTCTTCAAACCTTGGGTATAGATGGTTTTCCTAGAAATTGAAGATGCCCACATTAGTTTCACATTGCTGCTGCAAACCAGAATTCAAACTAAAACCACAATGACATCCCCCGTTGCACACCCGTACTCTCCCCTTGGACACCCCGACAACCCCAACCTCCCCCCTAGACAGACCCCCATCACACCCCTCCCCCTTGAACATGCCCCACTCACCCCCTAGACACCCCTTGGAGCCCCTCCCTCTCCCCTAGACAGACCCCCCAACACACCCCCTCCCCCTTTCACACAGCCACTATCCCCTGCACATAACCCCCATTGCACCCCCCCTCCTTGGTCAGAAATGCCTTGAACACCCTCTGGACACCTCCTGGACACTGCAACTTGTACACCCCCTGGGCACCCCCCCCCCACTAGACCCCCTTGGACACCCCCTGGAAACCCCCCTATACCCCCCTATACCCCCATGGACACTCCCCAATGGACATCCCCAATGGTAACCCCCCCCCCCCCCCCTCGAACACCCCCTGGACACCCCCCATGGACACACCCTAGACACCCCCACTAGACCCCTCTGAACAACCACCTAGACACCCTTCGGGACACCCGCCACTGGACACCCCCAGGGTACCCACCCTTGGTCACCACCTAGACACCCCGTCCCCCCTAGATACTCCCTGGACCCCCTAGACACCCCCACTAGACCCCCCCCCCCCCCAATAGTTCCCCCACTAGACCCCCAGGACACCCCCACTCGACACCCCCCACTGGTCCTCCGTAGAGACACTATGGATACCCCCTCTTCCCTAGACACCCCCTGCAAACCCCCATGGACACCCCATGCATGAATATACGTGAAAACATGCATATTGAGAAAAATACAAGAAGAAAAATGGAAAATTAAAACTATAAAGTAAGAGAATGTAAAAAATATTTTTTCTAAAAAAATATAAAGGCACAAGATTGAAAATTTCATACATGGGGATCAACTGTCCTACCAAGCTACATAGTAATGTCCATAAGATCGAATATTTCACAATTAGGAGTATACTCGAAGTCATCAATTCTGCAAGCATGGGGTATTCCCAGTCAATTTGACTAAAAACACAACAAATGGTTACTACTGTCTTGTAAAAAATGGTATAAAATAACCGTTAACTGTTGAATTTTAAATTCACATAAATCTTGGATTTATGTTGTGGAAGAAAATAAACTACATCATCTATGTGTAGTAGTTGTTTCTTTGAATAGCATACATCCCTATCATGAATAACAATACAAATAATCAAAATCCTCAAATGATCAAAAATGAAAAGAAACCAGGAATCCAAATACAGGAAGCCAAACTCTCTTTTGATCTCTTTCACCTACATATTTTCACACCCCCCCCCCCTTCTTGACAACCCATACATTCTTCCCCCTCCCTGCACACTCATGGAATGCCCCCTCCCTACCCCCAACCCACTCCTGGACAACCAACCTCTCTACCACCAGTACACTCCTTGAAATCACCATCCCCCTACACCCCCTACCCCCTTCACCCCCACACCCCCTGCACACTATCCCCAGCCCCCAACCCCCTTCACCCCCAGCACCCTTCACCTATATATATTCACAACCCCCCCCCAACTACCCCTCCCTGCCCAGTAGATACTGCCCCCCTAGAACCCCCTCCTAAACATCCCCCTCACCATTCACCCTCTGCACACACCCCTACCCTCTTCCCCAGCACGACACCCCTCTTCCCCAGAACCCCCTGAATATTTGTAACCCCCCTCATCCCCCCATAACACTACACACCCCCACTACCCTCTTTCCACTTTACCCCACCTCCCCCCTCACCCCCTCACCTGCACACACCCCTGCCCTCTTCCCTAGCCTCGTCCCCTCCCCCACCCTCCCCTGCACACCCCTTCCCTCTTCCCCATCACTAGCCCCCCTCCCCAAAATACTTGTAAAAACACCCCCACATCCCCCTTCCCACTACACACCCCTCCCCCTCACCCTACACACCCCTCCCATACACAAACCCTTTCCCACATCCCCTTCACCAGCCCATCTCCCATGCACAACCCCTTCCCTCTTACCCAACACTAGAACCCCCTGAATAATAGTAGAAACACCCCCCCCCCCCACCCTGCACACCCCCATTTACCCTTTCCCACTCCACACCCCCTCCCCACTCACCCTGCACACACCCCTTACCCTACACCCCTGATAGCCCCTCTCTCTTCAGAGTTCATTCTGGTTGTTCATATCTATAAATCATTTCAATTATAATGGAAACTAACATTCAATCCCCCCATCTCTGCAATAATTTTAATTTTTTATATCATTGAAGCATTTTCATAATAATAATAACCTTAAGGTAATTGATTTGAATCATATACCAACAAATAACATTTATTGGGTAATAAAACCTAGGACATGTTTGTAATATCCTTGAGTTAGATCATTTGAATCATATATCAACAAATAACATTGAATGAGTAATATAACCAAGCAGACATGTTTCAAACAGAGCTTTAAAAAGATGCAAGTCAAGGATAAACATCAACCTCATTCTATATACTTTAAATGAGACCAAATTTTGGGAATATATTCAACAAAATCAATAACATAGACATGATTTTAAGGATGTATTTCAGGCATTTTAATTACACAATTAAAATACCATCTCTAGTAGATTTTAATGTTATTTAAAAAAATCACCATCTGTAAAACAAAAAAGTTCCTAATCGGAATACTTACATGTAAAGAATTAGAAAATTATCTACAACAAGGTCAAGACCTTTATCCACGTTAATATCCATACCATATAGCATCTTCCAACTTCTAAGGCCATATAAAAAAGGCATCTATGAGTCACAATTGAAAATATATACGACCATAACTCCTGATGGTCAGTTAAGATGTTATCACAAAAAATATAATGAATTGAATGTTTCTAATAAGTCACACACACAAAATGACCCATTGGAAAAAACTACCTGCCATCCATTGGGGTTACGGTCCAAGAAATATTTCGCTATTCCAGTTTCCATGTCAGTGCAACAAACAATTCTATCTATTGTTGCACTATATACCGATGAATCATTCTTCCAATTAAACCAATCACAAATTTATGGAACTAATTTTTAAGAATCATATACATAGTTGAGGTCAGGGGAATATCATTAAGGCTCTGTTTGACAGCACTGCTTATATCACTTATCAATGATCACTTTTGATATGGTCTGAACAAATAAGTGATGTTTGTTCTGCTATATGCAATGTGGTGTTAATGTGTGTGTGTGGTCACGTGCATGATTCTTCTTAGGCAGAAAATAAATATTATTCTTATAAAAATAAATATAGGTGGACCATTTATCCCAATAAACATATAACTCACCTCATATTTCTGAGTATGCAGCTGTGTATGTTTCTGTACACCATATTTTTATAATCCTTATCGTAATCCCAAACCCAAGGTGGCCTTTATTTTTAAAGGAACCAAGAAAACAAAAAATATATAAATGAACAACATGTAACACATACTTCTGAGAATATATAAATCAGGAGAACAATTAAAGATCCAACATTATACCCAGACAGAAGAATGGTGTTATTTGTGGGGTGGAATTCCAAGCATGTCACCTACCTACTGTGATACCGTAGGACTCCACAACAGTTATAATCAGGGATCAAAATTGAATGTTTAATCTAAACCGAAATATCAATACATATTACCCTTTAAATCAATTGTCAATTTCAATTCCAAACCTCAAACTACCGAAGCCAATTCTTTTTAGCTTTTATATTTTTCTTGCTAAATGCAAGCTCAATTGCATTGCAATATTCATTGTTGACCCACAAAAATTCCTTCTTATGATTTGGATCTCACTGAAGTAATATTTTCCTTCCTTTAATGTGCTTTGTACCCAACCCCTAGTACACATAAAATAAATTTCAGAAAAAAAATTAAAAAACGAGGCTTAATTGTGTTATTATAGAAGTGAATATCGATTATATAACATTTATGTGAATTTAATTCAAAGCACATAATTCCTAAAACATTCAAACTATTTCAAAAACTCTTCAGTCCCTTTTTTATGGCCTCAAATTTTTACTCAATCCGATATTTTTATCGCCCTATTATAATAATCTTTTAAGGAAAAAGATCATATTAGCATAAAAATTGCAGTTAGAAATTAGCAATTAATTTTATTTATGATAGATAATATATTTTAAAATATATCTATGACACCAAAGTTTCATGATTTAAAAAACAAACCGTAAGAGGTACGTCGGAATGGGTTCACCTACAAAAAAATTTAAAAGATAGACAAATGAGGGGGAGAAACTAATAGTTGAAAGAGAAAATAATTTGTTAAAAATGGAAAATTGAACTACATATCATCAGTGATGTGCCATAGAAGATAGTGGGGTCACTCCCACTGCCCCCACCTGCACCCCTACTGCCCCCACCCCCCTGTACCCCCTTTCCCCCTTCACCCCCACTACCCCTACCACCTTCACCCAACCACCCCTGCACACTTCCCCATGCCCCCTTCACCCCAACTAACCCACCCCCCCCCCCCACTACCCCCCAACCATCACCACCACTGCCCCCACCCTTGCACCCCCACTACCCCCTGCCCCTCCCCCCCTGCACCCAGCCCCACCCCCTGCACCCAGCCCCCCTTCCCCCTGCACCCATCCCCACCCCTGGTGATGGTTTGGATGACTATTGAATTTTACCTTATTACATGTTACCCCACATAGACATATCAAGGGGTGTATTAGTTCATGCAGTAACTTTCCCATTATCCTAAACCAATGATGTATGACTCTTTGGAAATGTCACACCCTTCTTACAAAGCTACCTATAAACCCAAAAATATATATAGAATTTTCCATATTATTCAGGTACTTGGAATCTCAAAACACTCAACCAGTTCAATCAATAGAACTTAAAATTTCACAAAATGAAAATTTTAGATATAACAAATAAGGAATATATTGCCTTTTCACCTTAATTAATTTAGACTTTTTAATTCAATAATTTATGAAAAATAAAGAGACAATAAATGGAATCCAATTTCATTATATGGCTTATCATTTAAAGCTATGATTCTATGGTAGTAATGGAATCACTAACCCATATGAATGATTATGGATTGTAATGTTTTCATTATGTAAATGAATGTGAAAATTTATAAAGAACATTTCAAAATAAAAAAATTTCCATTCTCATCCATAAAAAAATTTAATTGATGTTCTTAAAGTACATACATAAGTCTCCCTACTAAATCAAAAATAGAGGGGGTTAATATCCCCCTCATTCCAAGAATCACCATCCTCATGTCCATGTCCATCATCATGAATATCATCATCATCATCAACAACATTGTCACCACCCTCATCACTAACACCAGTATCTGCAACATCCTCACCACCAATAGCTCTATCGCCACCACCATAATCGCCACTATGACACTCATTGGCATCACCCGATCCATCATTTAAAGAGCACATTGATGCCATATATTATTCAAAAGTTTCAATAGCATATTATGGAAGTGACTGACTCAAAACGACAATAGATTTCCTAAAACGTTCGCTCATCAACTTACTTCTTTAATGCTCCTCTAAAACTATTTTGTTTTCCTTAGATGATTCAGCACCAGAGAATTCTAGCTCAGTGGTTTGGGAGGCTTGGGAGGAGCTCGAGGGTGATCAATACATAGAGGGGATGATTTTTTTCCATAAATGACATTATACTCTCCTCGAGTGATCCTCACCTAATACCTGACATAAATGATCATGTGGCCCGAATTTTTCATCTTCCTTACCATTGAGGGGATCCAATGCAGACTATTGAAATTATAAACATATTAAATAATGAATTTCGTTTAAATATTTAAAATATAAATAGAAAACCTTAAAATGTTGTGTTTTGTCTGTTAATTTACAGAACTTACATCCTTTTTCTTTCTACAGGAGGAAAATAATTTAGCATGAGGTATATGACCTTCGATGGCCACTGTAGCTTGCTGCAAATGAGAAATTTACAAATCTATATTTGACCCATATATGAGAAATGCACAAATATATCCTATATATTTTAAATAATATATTCATTATAATATCATGTATAACTTCACAATACCCCGTTAAAGTACCTAGTGCTTTTCATGATCAGGCATTGTAGTGGACCCCAATGTTTGCAAATATGTCATTGAATCCTAATTGTTCATTTTCGGCTTTGAAAACACCAAAAAAATTCTAATACAAGTAATAAGAATTAATTTTTATATTCCAACCATTAATGATTGAGATTACCTTAAACATAGAAGTATTCCAATGTGCAATCATACTTTCATATTAACTTTTTGGATAGTTGGGGAAAATGGGTACCCCCTCTAAGTCAGTAACAAAACTGCACTTCCAACCAACATACAACTCATGCTTTTATGGGCACCAGAACTCCCCAAAATCCATCTACCTTGTAGTCTTAGAATCCTCTCTGTTGGGAAAGTAAAACTGGAACTGCAATGAGTATTTTATTTCATTTAAATACACCAATAATATAGATACGAATTTATAAAATTTTCTTACCCATTTTCTCCCACACTTTTTCCTTAATCTATTTATAGATATGTCTCCATGAAACTGGTTCCACTGGAATGATATCATGATACTTCGCCAAAGTGGCCTTGAAACTTCTACACTACATTGCAGTTAGACCTACCATCTGATTTTGTCGATTTTAAAACATCATTAGACGTGTCTGGCGATTCCAAACATCCTTGATCCATGTGTGCTCACATCTCCTAGCAGAAGATCCCACTGAATAAGAAAAAGAGGGGGAGTCGGAAGAAGAATTAAGTCACAATACAACACAAAAAAAAATATTTATATAATTTGAAACAATTATAATAAAAATACCATATACAGGTTGATCAACAGACTTTAATGGATCTGTGGGCTGACATGACTCAGCAGCCTATGCAAGAAGTGTCTATTCTAGTGCATTCTCTAGGTGACCTTCATGCACTGGAGTGGAAGCTAATGGAACAGACTCATCAGATGCTTGCTGGATGGTAGTAATTGGAGGCAGTGTAGACATGGATTCATATGGGTAGTAGGATGGGGATACATCATCAGATATGGATATGGTAATGGTGGAAACATTTGTAGAGGCAATGTTGTCATTATATGGGAAGAAGAGGAAAATTGAGATAATTGAGGAATCAATCGGATCATCCCTGAAGGTATGACTACCCTGCTTTTTAATACAAACTTAAACATGATTGATTACATAAAATTTCACTTGATAACACAAAGAAGATCGAGATGTTTATTGTCTTTGGGGTTTATTATCATTACATAAAATCTTGAAACATGAAATACAACATCTTTGTCGAAAAAATCTTTTACATGACCACTACATTCCCTCGTACATAACATTGCATGGGATAACCTGAGGATATGCTTAAGAAAAGGGTGAGCTATAAAGCCCAGTAAGGGAGTACACATGGAATAACATGAGGAGTAAAATACATGTTAGGAAATAGGAATATCAATAGAGAATTAGATAAAAATGAATATAAAGGCATGATAAAGCGTGATAATCATAACATGGAAATTTGGAAACAACACTTAACATTGAATTAGCATGAGCCAAGGCTCGTTGCACATGGAGCATGAGTAAATCTTATTTGCACATGACGCACGAGTAAACCCTCATTTCAATTGAATTATCATGAGTAAAAACTCATTTCACATGAAGTATCATGATACTATACTTTACCCAATGCATTGGAGTTCTATAAGGGCGCACCCTTCTTAAACATTTCATTTCATGCATAAGTGTAGCACATGGATCATAAAACATGGATTCATAAAACATAATAATTTATTCCAAGATAAAGGAATGTGGAATTCTTACATGAAACATTATAATCAATAATAAAATGTGCATAAAGGTGAATACCCTTGATGGATAAATGGGCACAGTATTCACTACACAATGACATTGGATTAGAAAATTAGTGCGATTTCGGCAGCGTAACGGCGTGACATAAGAATTCATAAAAATGTTTTATGAGAGAGAAAGGGGTTACTCAACATATTTAAAAGTAATGGACAGTAAGTAGGTCATATAGATACATTTCCCAACAATTGTAATGGAATTTAGATTCATGATACAAACGTATTGCTTAAATGTAAAAGAGGAGAGGGAAGTTCCTTTCGGAATTTCTGCATAGTAACAGGTGTACATGGGTGGCATTTAATGAGAGAGAAAGGGTCTCCCATAATTCAAACATAAAGAGGAAATTATGAGGGAGGTGCGAAACCATACCCCCGACATTCATAATTGAAATTAAAAGGGCAGAACAACTTAAAGAAAATTGGAAAAAATGAGAAAGGAAGAAAAAACTCTTACTTGAAAGTGTTCTTCCAAAGGCCAGAGAGAGGGTTGTGAGAGGCTTCTTGGGATCTTGGGGAACCTTGGGAGGATTATAGAGAGAGTAGGGCAGAGGTTTGACGAACTCAAAAGGCTTTGAGTGAAGAGGAAGTGGGAGCTTGGGTGGGTTTATATAGGAAAGGTGAGGAAATTCTTTATTATTTAGTTTTGGGACCCCTTATATTAAATTAATACATAACACAAACCATCCCATGGTTTTTGCCCATGGTTTTTTAGAAAAGGTAAGAGAAAAACAATATTTTATAAGGCTATAGTCCTACCTTATTAAAATAATAGGGTTTCTTATGTGGAGGTGAGTCACACTCCCATGAAAATTTATTTAAAAAGACAAGGTGTTTAATAAGTCTTGAGGGGTCCAATAATGCAATGAAAAGTAAGCCAAACAAATCCAAAATCACATTATTTTAATTGTAAAACATATATGGGCCGAAAATAAAGATTATAGTATTTTATTACATCACTATTGGGTCATTATTATGTCATAAAACACATTATATATTTAAACAGTATTTACTTCTTACTCAAAAATTTGACTATCTCAGAAAATTATGAAAAATTCACCATTGGATAATTTTGACGTCCTTATTACAAAAACATCATTTAATTTTTCTAAATATTTTTCTAAATATGTTAATTTTCACTTTTAAAATAAAAACTGACATTTATAAAAAATTCACGGGTTTTGACATAAATGGCTTTCAAACCTTAATAAAAATTACAATTTCATTCATAAAATTATAAGATCATTTATATTAAATAAAAATAAATTTAATAATTATAAAATATTATTAAAATATTATTTATTTCAAATATCCTATAATTTAATAAAGTAGATTTCTTAATTAAATAATAACTAAAAACACAATTTGTACTTTAAAAACTATTTACAATGTATCAAGAAATTATATACATTATTATATACAAAAAAACAATGTACATGAACATAGTACTATCGATTAGTTAAAAAAACCCTTAAAACAACCACATAAGACCTAAGGGTAAGGTTTGTGATGGTGATAGACTCTTGGGGTGGCTCGGATAACATTGCTCAAGTGGTAATTCCTATCGACTTCCACTTTTCCCGCAGACGGTCCTATTCGTGCTTGACATGATGAAGCTCAGCTTGGGATTGGTCAAGAGTGAAGCCCAAGGATGCCACCTCTTTTCCGAGATCTGACAAATGGGCTTCGTACGGAGCAATTCTACTGGATGAGGCCATCGATTCATTTGTCTGAGTAAATTTGGATTTGTTAAGGCCCTATATTTATATTAATCATGTTATCACTGTTCAACAACTATATTAACAACAGTCAAAATTCATAACATAAAACCAATGAAGTTGACATTATTTATAAACATAAAGATACATTTAATTAGATGAAGAGGTATTTCCATTAATGAATATTTGGGTCGTTACAGAAGGCAGTAAATACATGGAATGTGAATAAGAGGGTAGCTGAGTTGATGATGGGGGCATAGATAAAAACAGACCTGAAGTCTCAATAAGAGGATGGAAATGTGTGGTGGAAGGGGTTTTTCATGGTAGGTTAGTGTGGAAACGGGTGTGAAGGGTGCTCCGTCTACGTCTAGGAGCATCCCCACTCAGACCCATGCTAACCATATTATGAGTCAAATCCAGTGGAACTGAATGTCCCTAAAAATTTGATAAAGAATATTAACATGAAATTACATGTGATGAAGAATAAAAACATTATAGTTATAATAATCACTGATGGAAGCAAAGGCAGTGAATGCTCATGCCCTGGTCGATTGGGATCGAATAGTTGCTTCTTTCAGCCTTGTAAAGTATTTTTAACAATTTACAAAATAATGAAATGCAATATTTTTTGAAATAGTTTTTAAAAATCTTGCATACAACTTACATCTATCAAAAACTCATGAGAGGAACCAATTTTACTTCTTTTAATTACTAATTTTACAAATTATTAAGTGTAAATGACTAACAATGTTTTTTAAATTACATTACCAAGTTGTAAATTTCTTAAAAATAAGATTTAATCCAAGTTTTGTACATTGAAATAAATATGATTTAATTAAATGACACCAGAAAATAGAAAAAATATCATTCCAAATTGAAAAATAATTAATGTAATATTGCTAAGGTTGGAATAGTAGGGATAGTAGGGCTGCTAGGATATTTGAGGTATGGTGGTGTAAATAGTAACGTAAAAGTTTGAGTCCTTGAATATGAGATGACACATACAAGCCAGTTATGTCCCATGATATTTTGGAATATAAAATTCTAACATATTGTTTCTACGGCTCATATGGAGTGAATATCCTTTTGGAAAGGAGAAGATTTCTTTAGTGGGTGGTTCAAGACCCTTATTTGTCGTTATAATGAAAAATGAATGAAAATATCCACTTTTTTCCATGGGATATAAAAGATTTGTGAGGACTCAAATATCAAAATGATCAAGTTGGGTATGGGAGGAAAGATTTATAGGAATGGTTATGGAATCCTAGGATAGTTAACTCTTAAAATGAAGCTCGAGCTCTAAGGCTTGTGGTTTTGATTCATAAGACGTGGGCCACCAAAGGCTCACAAATTAAGCGTGATAGTCTGTCCTTGAGGATGGGTATGAAATATAGTGACTTAATGTTGAGGATATTGAATCCACATAGATAGTTTGGTATGTGAAAGGTAAATCATAATCTAGAGCACTTGAATATGAAAGAAGGTTATGGGATAGTCATATAGGGCGTAGTTCAAACACATTAGGTTATTGAGTGATTCTGTGATTATGTCAGGGATCACAATAATTGGAATGTACCCTTTTAGGGCGACACATTTAGTTGATGTATATAGGGTAATATATAGGAGCCATGGGCATGCTTGCATATTCATGAAAAGGGTCCTTGAAGCTAGATATCCTTTCCAAGGGACATGGAAGGTTATGATGATTCAAGGCACCCCAACTGATGATGTTTGGTTCATGGAATATGTGAAATACAAGGAGGGTTCAAATTACCTAAAGGTTATGTCACAACCAAATAATATATTCCCATGGTGAGGAGGTGTGACAAAAATTTCACTAACTTTTTCTTGTACCAGTGGGTCTAGTGAGCATATCCCGACTTTTACTAGGGTTATGGGCCCAATGAGCTTTGTTCCTTTTATTTTTTAACCATAATTTCTTCCTAATCTCTTAGGAAGATGAGTTTAGTGGTTGGAGACATGACTTTTTATTATATTTCCCTTTATAGGTTTTCAACTTGACAAGTTATGAGTCTATTTGCAAGAATTTTAAGATATTGAGATTTCGACCATTTTAGGAAAGATTTTAAGGTCATACATCATTGGAAAATTTACATACAGTTTATGTTCATGAATCACTTTTTACCTAATACGGGAGATGTCACATTATAGGAAAATTAGGATACCTAAGGTCAAGAATACTCCAATATCCTTTTTGGTTGGAGGTGGATGTGTTATAAACCATGACTCGAGTTCCTCATATCATGAGATATGATATGGGAAAATCATTATGGGGAAAGCCTAAAACAAAATGGGGTTCTAGGTTCAACCATGATGATTTCATGTTCACAAGAATTGAGAGGACCTTTATATTGGATCATGACATTGTCAGTCGGTGGGTCTAAAGCCCCTTTGTGTCGGTAGCATGGCCAACTGGGAAATCTCTTTTTTCCTTTTCATAGGAAATGAAAGCCTTAGTATAATCAGAGTTATACATGATGTGAAGTATAGCACATGGATGGAGGTTCTTTTAAAAGATGGTAGAAGCATCCTATACTCTGGTTTATTAGGTAAAGTCTCTTGTGGTCCTTATTTAATGAATGAAAAATGGTTGTTGGTCTGCATTGTTAATCATCATTTTTTGAGGAAAATTGTCATGTAGTTTTAATGTCTTTCAACCAAAGATGCTTTCCATTAAGTTTAACATCATGTGGTAAGAATGAATTCCTATATAGTTTAATGTAATGTGGGGAGGACGTAGGTTGCAATGCAGTTTATTTCCTTGTGACTAGGATTATGTGGCATAGTTTTATGTTATGTTGAAGAAATGTATATAGACTGTTTGGGGTTATTTTTTCCAGACTGTAAGATGGAGTTGATAATGAAGAGATGTGAAATGGGGTTTAATGAAGCAACCCAGTGTGAATGGGGACCAAATAGGTATCAACTACACCATGTACCTTTCTTGGAAAAGTCAGTTCAAAAGGCCGGAAAAGGGTTATACTGATAGCTGAGCCTGAAGACGAAATTTATGAGCATCCATACATATCTCATGAGGATGAGAATCAATCCAGCCATAGTTCTAGGAAAGGAAATACTCTTTGAAGGCCTACCCCATATGTAGAGGTGGGAATTATCTCCACTGAAAGTTTCTGTTGTGCCTAGGATTGCAGATCCATGTGTGAGTAAGTATATTGTATGGTCGTGAATTAAACTACAAATTGTCCTTGGAGTTCAATGATATTTAACATCATGTGGTGAGGAAGAATCTTAATCGACCTGAATTAGTTGGGAAATCACTATTGGGCCCAAGGATAGAATCTTGGGAATCACTATATAGATCATGGGGATGAGAATCAGACCAAATGTAGTTCTTAGAGGACCGTGTAGTTTAATATCATGCTAAAGGGACATAGATCATTCAATTTAATGTCACGAAATTAGAACTCATGGAATGACTTTTATGGTATTTTACTGAAGACCATAATGGATTCATGGGGTTACTCTATGAATTTCTTGTGAAGGTAAGTCCCCACTATGATTCTGAAGCTCACAAGAGTTATGCTTGCTGTAAACAATTGGAGCGGCATAGAATTCCCTAGGGTGAAAATACATGAGAGGGGTATAATACATGAATTTTATATGGTGAAATAGCTGGACCAAGAAGTATAATCAAGGTTCCCTTGAATCCCATGGGTATGGGAATCAATCCCTATATTGTTCTTAGAGATCCATTTAGTTTAAGGTCGTGTGAAAATGATGTTGGATTACCCGATATAAAGGGGAAGGGGAGTTGTGGAGCCCTGAAGTTAAAAATCATGTGTTAAGGGTATTGGTTATGCAGTTTAATATCCTGTGGTATGGAAAAATTCCACATATTTTAACACAATGTGGTTAGGAAAAAATCCTTACAGTTTAACATCATGTGGTCAAGATTAAATCCATAATGTTTAACATTATGTGGTTAGGCCAAACTCTATACATTTTAATGTCATGTGGTCAGGATGAGTAAAGAAGATTACTTTGAAGTGGATTCAATGTGCATGAAGCTATGCAAAGTATTTCTTGATAAATATTTCATTAGTGGGTAGTGTGACACACTCCCCATCTGTGGTGGCCAGAAAATAGGTTCCTTTATGATAAACCTTATGTATAAAGTAAGGTCCTTCCAAATTGGGCTCTAGTTTTGGGGGCTAATTTCATGATATTATCTGGGGTTTTAGAGAAAACCCCAATTCTCCTAGAAGGGATTAATAGATGAAAAACGTTTTTCTAAAATATCATGCAATCCGATTTAGGTGAACGTCAATGTTATGGAGCATGTGTAACCTCTTATCATCTAACTGTTCCAACTCATGGAGCCTTTTTTGCGACCTTTCATAAAATGAGATTTGTCCATAAATGGATATTCATGGTGAGGGATGTTGAACATCTATGGTTAATACTACCATGGTCTCCTACACTATTTAGTATGGTGTTTCTTATGTAGAAATACCCATGGTGGGATCATAGGAGTATAATGATTTGAGGAGTATATCTGGCCAAAACTTCTTATCCCGATTCTCCATAATCAAGAGTAAGTTTGAAAAATTATTATTGAAGGCCTCTATCTATCCTTTTTCCACTACATTATAGTGTGATGATTGATTTGAAACAAAGTTGTACACCCTGTACAACTTTCTCAACTCTGTGGAACAAATGTTGGTGTCGTTTTTGGTCAATATTGTGTGAGGGGCTTAGAACATGGTAATGATATGTTACCTCATGAAGCTGATGATATTCTTCATCCAGAATTCCTTGAGGTGTATCACCTTAGTCCATTTGAAAAATAATTTGTTAGTATTAAGTATATACATGAACTACTTAGAGATTATCGGTGCATATGGTCAGACGACATCCATTCCCCGAATGGAAATCAATCAGGAGTATTTTGCAGTATGCGTGAACTCCAAGGGCTAATAGAAGATGTTTTCATGGATTTGGAATGACCTATATTTCATGATGAATTCCACATAGTCCCAATTCATGGGTTTCCATTAACTTCCAAAACTACTAATTTTTTGGTAGAGCCTGGAAATAGATTTATGGGTTTCGTAAGAACCTACGTGGACTTCATCCATAATCGCAGGAATATACTATTATATTATGAACCTGAGGTGAATTATATCAAATCCATGGTAATAGTGTATTTATTTCTTTTGGTATATAATTCATAATGAATTTTTCTTCTCAGAACCGAATTTATCCCATTTTGTAATGATCTAATAGGAGAGTCCCATCTCAAAGTTAGGAAAATATGGCTTGTAACGACCCAAACGTTCATTAATGAAAATTCTTATTCATTTAATTAAATGCATAATTATTTAAAATATTTATATAAAATGTGAACTTCATTGGTTTTATGTTTTTTGATTTTAAAATACCGTTAGTAATTGTGACTATTTCTAATATAGCCACTACATAGTGATCACATGATTAGTATAAATATAGGGCTTTAACAAATCCAATTTACCAAAAAAAAAGAACCAATAAACTAAACTAATAGACTTTCCCCGAATGAATCCCATTTTTATGAGCATGTAATGGTAGTGTAATCATTGGTATTTTTTCTTGACTAAGCCCAAGCTGAGCTTGAATACGTTATCCTTGAGTGGAACTACCTACGAGAGAAGTGGAAGTTGATAGAGATTACCACTTTAGCAATGTTATCTGAGCCACCCAAGAGTATGTCGCCATCACACACCTTACCCTATGTTCTTATGTGGGTATTTTAAGGGTTTATGTAACAATACCCTATAACATTGAATATGTACATTATTTTTGTATAATGAATACACATTAATTTAATTATTGTTATTTTGTATATAGTTTTTTAAAGAAAAATATTACTTTTAGTTAATATTCAGTTGAGAAATCTATTTTGATGAATTACTGTAATTTTTACAATAATATTTTAAATATTATTACTAAATTAACTTTTATTTAATATTAATGATTGTATAATTTTTATGAATGCAAATGTAATTTTTATTAAGGTTTGAAAGCTATTTTTATCAAAACCCAAGAATTTTAGATAAATGATGGTTTTTATTTTAAATGTAAAAAGAAACATATTTGTAAAATTATTTAGATAAAATCAATATTATTTTTGTAATCAAGGCACCGATATTATCCAACAGTGAATTTTTCATAATTTTCTAAGATAGTCAAATTTTTGGGTAAAAATTAAGTATTGTTTAAATATATAATGTGTTTTATTACATCATAATGACCCAATAGTGATGTAATAAAATAATATAAAGATTATGATCAGCCAATATATGTTTCAAAAGTAATATATTGTGATTTTAGTTTTGTTTAATTTATTTTACTAAACATTAGTGGACCATCCAAGAGTTATAAAACATGTTCACTTTTTAAATGAATTCTCTTGAGAGTGTGACTCACCTCCATATATGATACCCTATTATTTTTTGAATTTAGGACATTGGCCATATAAAATATTTTTTTCCACTCCTTTTAAAAAAACCATGGGCTAGTTTATGGTTTTGATTAGTTTAATCTGTGGTGTCCCAAATCTAAATAATAAATAAATCCCTCTCATTTATTATATAAAACCACCTAGGATACCAATTCATATTCACTCAATTATTTTTGGTTTTGTCCAACATATTCCTTCCTCTCTCTATAATCCTCCTTAAGCACCCCAAGATCTCAAGAAGCCTCTCCAAAGCCTTTGGTATCACACTTCCAAGTAAAGGATTCCTTCCTTTCTCACATTATGAAAGTTTCTTAATATTGTTATTCCCTTTTTAAATTACAAATGTTGGGGTTTGATTTCGCACATCCCCAATACTTCCCTCTTTATTTTTGAAATGATGATATACTACTTTAAATCTCATTAATTCCATCCATGTACACCAATTAACATACCGAAATTCTGTAAGAAATTATGTATTCTCATTCACATTCAATATTTTTTTTGTATTATGAATCTAATTTACATTAAATTTGTTGGGAAATTAATCTATATTACCCCATTAATATCAATTTTAAATACATATTTTGAGACATCCCTCTCCCTCTCATCAATCATTTTTATGAATTCTTATGTCACGCTATTATGCTGCGGAAATTGCACCGCAATTTTCCAAACCAAAGTCATTGTGTAGTGAATACCATGGTCATTTATCTATCAATGGTATTCAGATTTTTTCACATATACTTCTTTATTTATGAGATTTATTTATTAATTCCACATTCCTTTATCATGCAATAAATGATGATGTTTCATAAATCAGTATTTTATGATCCATGTGGAACACTTATGCGTGTAATGAAATGATTAAGAAGGTTGCGCCCAAATAGTGCTCAAATACAATGGGTAAAGATTAGTATCATGACATGTCATGTGCAATGGGGGTTTACTCATTCTAATTCAATTTCAATGAAGGTTTACTCATGCTCCATGTGCAATGATCCTTGGATCATGCTAAAATCATGTTAAATGTTGTTACCACATTTTCATGCTATGTTAATCATGCTATATCATGTCCTTATGTTTTTGTTTACCTTATGATCCATTGATATGACTATTTCCTAACATTTATTGTATATTTCATGTTATGTAGTTTTCAATCCCTTAATGTGTTTTATAGCTTACCCTTTTCTTATGCTTGTCCTCAGGTTATCCCATGTAATGCTAAGTACAAGGGAATGTAATGTTCATGTAATGGAATTTTTCAATAAAGATATTGTTTTTTTATATCTAAGTTTTTATGTAATGATCCTAAGCTCCAAAGACACTAAACCTCATGATCATTTATTTTTTATCAAGTGAATTTTTCTATGTATGAAATTCTGTTTAAGTGTGTAATAATGTGCATCGTTTTTATAGTTGGTATCAGGGGATAAGTTTAGTCAATTTTGGTATTATGATTAGAAAAACATAGTGAAGCCTTAGATATAATAATAAGTATAATAAAATCATCCCTAAATTTTGGTGATTATTGAGTATGTGGTTTATAAAAAAATACATCCCTGTCTGGATAAGATCAGGTAGAGGCGGCTCGGGCACAGATATACCTATGAGTGTAAACTCTATCAAGGAGTTTCGGGCTTGACCCGAGGTATACTCGTACACAACAACGGGCCCTTCTGCACTCCTAGTTATGACACTAATTGGGGATATTCTTTCATAATGTTACAATATTAGTATGAACAAATTTTATGGGAATAAAAAAATTTCCCTAAGAATATATGTTGGGAAGTAGATCTTGGAAAACAATGATTGAATCCTATACATTCATATGTTAAGTAATTTATAAGTCATCCATTTTTGTCTTTGGATTACCCATAATGTGTTACCAATAACATTCATTTTATTCGAGTCAATGGATGGTAATATTATGACTCGTTCTAACAACTGATGCGAAGATCAATGTTACGACTTTTATAATGATATGCCCAATCCGATGGGAGTGGGAATCACAAACTTTTTCATGATACTCTCTCAGTTAACTCATGTTTTGAATTGAAGTGTGGGTTAAGAGGAATGATAACCCCCCCCCCCCCCCAAGAACAAGTCAATATTGAGTGTTTCATGAGACAAAGGCCTTCTACTTTTAATGGATCATCTGATACCTCAATCACTGAACAATGGATCAAATCCATTGAAACGATTTTCTCCATCGTTCAATGTTCTAAAAAAGAGATGGTTCTTCTGGCTGCTTATCATATGGAGAGTGATTCCGATCAATGGTGGGAAATTGATCAAAGAAACAATGTCTAAAGAGCAGATCAATGTGTTACTATGGAAGGATTTTCGGAAGATGATTTTTGATAAATATTTTCTACGCACCCTTCAATTTAAGATGGAATGCGACTTCCTTGGCCTCAAGGAAAAAAGACGAAAAATATGTCATAGAGTATAAGGAAATATTTACATGGCTTGCACGATAAACATCCGACATTGTCTTTACCCATGAATTCAAGGTTGACCGATTCATTGGTGTGCTGAAACCTAGCCTGCAGAAAGCCCTGGTGATCCGTGACTTCGACAGCTATGAGGAAATTTTCTGATGTTCCCTCAAAGTCGAAATAGAGATTTGGGAATCTTAAGGGTATCAATGGGATAAGAAGCATAAGGTGGACTTCAATTCTTGTGGTCCGAAGAATAAATCCCATAGTGCTAAGAAAACCCAGCACCCCACTTGACAAAATATCATAAAAAAGAACCCCATAAATTGCCTAAAGGGGACATTGAAATGCATTAGGTGTGGATAAGAAGGGAACCTGGCTATTAACAGTCAGCAAGAAAAACACGCAGCTGTGACAGAGGAGAGGAATGCTCCGCTCAACCGTCAATGTGTTGTTCCTTGCTTCAAATGTAATGAACCAGGGTACTTTGCAAATCAGAGCCCTAATACAATGGTTTTTGGAGGCCACCGACAACCTCCAAGGAAAAAAGGGTGATCTTTTTCCATCACTACCACCAAAGTGAACCTCGAACATTATATGGTTATAGGTATGCTAGTTATTCATTCATAAAAAGTGAAATTACTTTTTGATTCTAGTTCTACGCATTGTTTTATATCCTGAAAGTTTAGTATAATAATCCCAACACCACCAAAAATAAATGGAAGTAAAGATGTCAGTGATTATGGAAAATGGGGAAATCATTGAATCCCATAAATATAACTCCAACCCTATCATAATCTATGAACTAAACGTTCCACAAAACCTCATCATACTCCCTCTGGTGTAATTTGATGCAATTCTTGGCATGTATTGTGTTTCCTTATATAGAGACAATATAAACTTCCATGAGAGGGAAATCACTCTCTATATAGAGAATCAACCCCTGATTCTGTACAAGTGTAAGGTGGAGGATGAATATTCTTTAGCACCATAATCTCCAGTGTGGATATTACTTCCCTATGGGAACACATATCTGGCTCAAGTGATTGAGTTTAATGAGGAAACCATCCTTGAAGACATCCCTATTGTGATGGAATTCGCTGATGTGTTTCCAAAGGAATTTTTTAGTCATCCTCCTAGAAGAGATGTTGAATTCTCAATTGACCATATACCTGGGGCATTGCCAATATCCAAGATCCCATATAGAATGGATGTTGTGGAGCATGAGGAGCTAAAGAAACAACTACAAAAGAATTTAAATAAAGGATTTATATTACCAAGTGCTTCGCCATTGGATGCATCAGTTCTTTTCATCAAGAAGAAGGATGGGTCAATGCGCCTTTACATCGATTAGTTATAGCTTAACAAAATCTCGATAAAGAAAAGTATCATCTGCCCCTGAATTGATGACATGTTTGATTAACTACGTGGAGCACAATACTTCTCGAAGGTGGATATGCAGTCTGGATATTATTCAGTAAGGTTGAAGAAGGAATATATCCCCATGAATGATTTTCACAGAAGGTATGGGAACAATGAATTCATAGTAATTCCTTTCAGACTCACCAATTATCTAGCAATCTTCATAGACTTTATGAATAGTGTCTTTATATATTAACTTGAAAATTATTTGGTAGTCTTTATAGATGAAACGTTAATATGGTCTGAAACCAAGGGGGGCATGATAAGAATCTAATAATTTTACTAGAGACCTTGTAGATGGATAATATCTATGTATTGTACAACAAGTGTGATTTCTGGATGAAGGAGGTATCATTCTTGGGTCTCATCATCACAAGAAATGAAATATCTGTTGATCCTTACAAGACATCAAAAATTGAGGGATGTCTAAGGCCAACATTAGAAACAAATATTCATAGCTTCCTAGGGTTAGCTAGAAAGTATCACCGATTTGGGAGGAGCTTCTCATGACTGTCAAACACTCATACCAATATTACTCGGAATGGAGTAAAGTTTTATTGGAGTGATAAATGCGAAGAGAGCATTATGGAGTCAAAAAAGAGGCTTATCATTGTGCCCATGCTCACACTACCCACAAGTGGAGATCTTTTTGTGGTATTTAGTGTTGCATCGAAGAAGGTACTAGGTTTTTTGTTGATGTATAATGATAATGTGATAGCCTACGCCTCAAGGTAGCTAAAAATCAATGAGAAAAACTGTACCATGCATGATCCAGAGTTGGCGACTGTGATCTTTGTATTGCAGTTTTGGTGTCATTATCTATATGGGGAGAAGTGTGAGATATTTACAGATCACAAGAGCCTAAAATATATATTAAAATAAATATAGATTAATATGCACCAATGAATATTGATAGATCTCATCATGGATTATGACTGCTCATTCCACTACCATCCCGGTAAGGAAAATAAGGTGGCAGATGCTCTATGTAGAAAGGATCCTGCATCTTTATCAAGGATGAGAATTTAAAAGGATCCAATATTCATTGATGTGTAGATAATGGAAATGGGAATTATTATGGGAGGATCATCTTAAATCCTTTCTCATATTATTTCTCAACCATCCCTCATGGAGAAAATAAAGGATGCTCAAAGAAAGGATGTGGAAATTCTGAAAAGGGTGGAAGCTATCAGAAATGGGAAATCCTCAGAGTTCGTGGTTGAAAAGGATGGAATTGTGTTATTTGGGTAACAATTATGTGTACCAACAAATCCAAAGATAAATAAGGAGCTTCTGGATGACTCACATAGCTCATCCTTCTCTATTCACCAGGGGAGCACAAAGATGTATCGAGATCTCTGAGAGAACTTTTGGTGGAACAATATGAAAAGCGAGATTGCAGAATATACATCAATGTTCTGAGTATGTTAGTAAGTGAAGGATGGGAGGAAATGTCTAAGGTGATGATGAAACAACTACCCATACCAACATGGAAGTGGGAAAACATTACCATGGACTTTATCACTGTACTTCCAAGGACATCTAGAGGAAACAATACTGTATGGGTCATTTTGGATCATCTTACGAAGTCAACTCACTTTATCGCGATTCGAGAGGACTTATCATCAGATAAAATTGCACAGATATACATCAAAGAAGTGGTAAGGATGCATGGAGTACCACTATCTATTTTATCTAATCGTGATCCAAGATTTACCTCAATGTTCTGGAAAAGTCTCTAATGTTCTCAAAGAGTTGAACTGAACATCAGTATGGCCTATCATCCTTAAACTGATGACCAATTCGTGTGAACTATCCAAAAACAGAAGAACATGTTGAGATCTTGATCAATGGAATTCAAAGGAGTATGGGACCAATATCCTCCACTGGTTGAATTTGCATGCAATAACAGTTTCCACTCGAGCATCCGAATGGTACCATATGAAGCCCTTTATAGGGAAAGTTGTAGAACACTAGCGCTTTGGGATGATGTCAGTGAGAATAAGCTACTAGGACCAGAAATGGTAAAACAAATAGTAGATAAGGTTAAAACTATTCAGCAACATATCAAGGAATCCCAGAGCTGAAAAAATAGTTATACAGATAACTATAGACAATACCTTCTGTTTAATGTTGGAGACATTGTATTTCTATGCATATCTCTATGGAAGAAGGTCATGAGGTTTGTAAAGAAAGGGATGTTAAGTCTTAAGTACATCACCCCCTTTGTTATTCTTGATCATGTCGGGGTTGTGGCCAATCGACTAGCACTTCCACCTACAAAGGACAAAGTATATGATGTCTTTCATGTATCCCTCTTAAGGAAGTACATTCTAGACCCTTCACATGTACTCTCTTCATAGGTAGTACAGTTAAAGGATGATCTTTCTTAAGAGGAGAAAATAGTGAATATCATAGATCTTAGAGAAACAGTTCTATGAAATAATATAATGCCCCACATCTAGGAGTTGTGGAGAAACCACATGTTTGAAGAAGCGACATGGGAATTGGAGAAAATGATGAAGTAGAGTTACCCACATATGTTTTATTGTGGGAAAATTAAATTTTGAGGGTGAAATTTTTTAATGGGGGAAGATTGTAAATACACAAACTTTCATTAATGAAAATTTCACTTAATATAATTAAATGTCTCATTATGTAATATTTTTATATAAAATGTGAACTTAATTGGTATTATGTTTTTGGATTTTGAAATACTGTTAGGAATTGTGATCGATGATAATATAGTTGTTGAATAGTGATCACATGATTAGTATAAATATAGGGATTTAACAAATCCAATTTACTTAGAAAAAGGAAGTAATGGCCTCATCCAGTTGACTTTCCCCATATGAAGCCCATTTGTTGGAGCTCGTAAAGGAGGTGGCATTATTGGGATTCCCTCTTGACAATTCCCTAGCTGAGCTTGAATACGTTATGTTTGAGAGGAACTGACTATGGGAGAATTGAAATTTTATAGAGATTACCACATGATTGATGTTATTTGAGGCACCCCAAGAGTCTGTCACCATCGTGCACCGTACCCTAAGGTCTTATGCGGGTGTTTTAAGGGGTTACGTTATAAGTCCCTAGCACTATGAATATGTAAATTATTTTTGTATAAATATTAAACATTCATTTTAATATTGTTACTTTGTATATAGTTTTTTAACGCCCAAATAGTAATTTTAGTTAATGTTGAATTAAGAAATCTATTTTGAATAATTAATTGAATTTTGAAATAATATTTTTAATATTTTTTAATAGATTATTTTTTGTTATATATAAATGATCGTATAATTTAAATGAACAAAATTGTAATTTTTTATGGTTTGAAAGCTATTTTTATCAAAACCCATTAATTTTAAATAAATGTTGGTTTTTATTTTAAAAGTAAAAATTAACTTATTTATAAATTGTTTTAGTTAAAATGAATATTTTTTTTGGAATCTGGACGTTGAAATTATCCAACAGTGAATTTTTCATAATTATCTGAGAAAAATGTATTTTTTGGTAAAAATTAAGTACTTTTTAAATATATAATGTGTTTTATGACATCATAAAAACCCAATATGGATGTAATAAGATACTATAAACTTTATGTTTGGCCAATATATGTTTTACCATTAAAACAATGTGATTTTAGGATTGTTTGATCTATTTTAAAAATCATTAGTGGACCCTCCAAGAGTTATAAAACATTTTAACTTTTTTAATGAATTTTCTTGAGAGTGTGACTCACCTCCACATAAGAAACCGTATTATTTTATAAATTCTGGCCATTGTCCTTATAAAATATTATTTTACACCCCCTTTGGAAAAAACAATGTGCAAAAACCTAGTTCTAGCTTATGGTTTTTATTAGTTTAATGTGTGGTGTCATAGACCTATGTAACAAAGAATTTCCTCTCCATTCTTATATAAACCTACCAAATATCCCACTTCATCTTCACTAAATGCCTTTGTAGTTCATTCAACCTCTTCCCTTCTCTATCTATAATCCTCCCAAGACATCCCAATATCTCTTGAAGCCTCTCCCAAGCCTTTGGGATCACACTTCCAAGTAAGGGATTCTTTCCTTTCATTCATTATCCAAATATCTTGATATTGTTATTCTATTTTGATTACAATTAAAAATGTTTGGGTATTATTTCACACATCCCCCCATACTAGCCTCTTTATGATTGAAATGATTAGAGACCACTTTCTCTCTCATTATTTCCATCCGTGTACCCCCGTAACCATGCCGAAATTCTGTATGGAAATTCTCTCTTCTCATTCACATTCATGCAACTGTTTTGTATTATGAATCTAATTTCCATTACATTTGTTTGGACATGTATCTATTTGACCTGCATATTGTCCATTTCATGTACATATGACGAGACACTCCTTTCTCTCTCATCAACCATTTTTATGAATTCTTTTGTTACATCGTTATGCTGCTGAAATTACGCCGCGATTCTCCAAGCCAAAGTCATTGTGTAGTGAATATAATGCCCATTTATCTATCATGGGAATTCACCTTTATGAACATTAATGATGTTTTATGAATCCTTGTTGTATGATCAATGTGGAACACTTATGCATGAAATGAAATGATTAATAAGGGTGATCCCTGATAGAGATCCAATGTATTGGGTAAATATTAGTATAATGATACTTCATGTGTAATGTGGGTTTACTCATTCTCCATGTTCAATGATACATGTCTCAAACCAAAATCATGTTAAATTTTGTTTACACATTTTCATATTATGTTAATCATGCTATATCATTCCTTTATGTTCATGTTTCTTCTACGCTCCATTGATATGCCTTTTTCCTAACATGTATTGTATCTTTCATGTTATGCCTTATTCACTCCCGTACTGGGCTTTATAGCTCACCCTTTTCTGATGGATCTCCTCAGGATATCCCATGCAATGCTGAGTATGACAGAATGTAGTGGTCATGTAAAAATGGTTTCCAATAAAGATGTTGTGTTTTATGTCTAAGTTGTTATGTAATGTTCCTAATGTCCAAAGACACTAGACCTCTAGATCGTATATGTTGTATCAAGTGATGTTTTCTATGTAATAAATAATGTTAATGTGTGTAATAATGAGCATGGTTGTTATATGGCTCCATCCATCAATTGGTGGTAATTTGTTCATCATGCTCTAGGGAGGTGATCAACTGGTCTATTTCATTTATATCATATAGAGTGACTAAGTACACCATTTATCGATGTGTAATACAGAATGTTCTATCCTCCAAACTATGGTTTCCTTGGATAGAAGCTTCATTGTCCAATGAGTTGGTATGAGCATTCTGAGATCATGGAAGACAATACAAGGTGGGATTAAAGGGGAATTCTTCCATTAATCCCCAATCATAGCCATTGTGGGGGCAATATCCTCCATTTTATGGAATATTATTCATTGATCATCTTTATCTCTAGCTATGAATTCCCTTTCATGTTCAGGTAGTCTATGTGGAGCTATATGGTTAATTCCAAACTAGCTAAGAGGGCTTTCTATTCTGCCTCATTATTGGTTCAGCCATCAGATATATTGAATGAATAGGAAAAACTTTTATTTCAAGGTAAGACAAATAAAATCCCTAGCCCAACCCAATTGAGCATTGGGTTCTCTATTATGGTGATGACAAGACTCCAAGAGGCACTATCAAAGTACACAACCTATGTTCAAAGAGTGTCATTAGAATAAAATACCTCTTCATTAGGGAGATCACTACCTTATAGAATATTTTTTTGGGGTAGGGTGTGTTATCATGAAATCAGCCAGGGCTTTCCCAATTACTGACTTCTGCAACACAAAACAAATGTCATTATGCTGAAGAATGACCACCCATCGATCTAAGCCCCCAATCAACATGGGGATGCCAACGATATACTTGAGTGGACCAATACGAGATACCAAGTGGAACACGTGGTGATACAAGTAGTCAATCATATTTTTCACTGCAATTATGAGTGTGGGGCAATTATTATCACCATTACAATATTGAGTCTTAGTAACTAGCATGGTCTAATTGAGGTAGTGGAGACTATTCTCTCTTACTTCATCGTTATTCGGTGTAAGAAGGTCACCACATGAGCATTTCATAATGGATATATATAATATGATTGGATTCCATTCAACTTGAGTCATCAAAACCAGTGGATTAAGTAAGTACTATTTGAGACTTTTGATGGCTTTCTAACAATAATCGTCCCATTGGTAGGTGACCCCCTTATTCATTAACCAGTTGAAGGGGGGATACTTGCATTATAGGTATTCTGTGAATCACTAAATGTAGGTGAGTTTCCCTTGGTGTCCCCATAGTTATTTCACATTCCTAGGGGCTACACTACCAATATAGAACTATTCTTCTATGGATCAACCTCTATGCCATTGGGGCATACCACAGAGCTAAGGAAATTTCCTGACATTACTGTAAAGTCACATTTCTAAATATTCATATTTAGACTATGATATAATAGCATGTTGAATATTGATTGGAGATCTATGAAGTGATCACATCATTTTTAGGATTTAATGACCAGGTCAACGACATAACACTCGATAATACTTCCCAAGAATGGAATAAAGATGAAATATATGGAGCGATGATATGTGGCACCCACATTCGTTAATCTAATTTGCATGACCCCATAACCGAATATACATTGAGGTGTTCTCAAGGTTGTGGCATATTCATCCTTTGGTGACATCTTGATATTATTGTACTCAATGTATCCATCCATGATGGAAAGGGCCTATAGTTCAATATATACATTCGTCAAGAGTTTATTATCGTTAATATAAATGATTCCTTTGGGAAATGTTGATTAAGGTCTCTGAATTCCAAATAGACCATAATCATCATGTTCTTATTGATTATGGGGATGATGTTAGAAATCCATCTTGGGTATTTAAATTCTCAGACAAAGTTGTATTTGATCAACATGTCGACTCTTATCTCTACATTGGTGGAATGAGAGGGTTGAATCCTCCTGGATGCTTTCTTGAAGCACCGAGGCTCATTCGGTAGTCTGAGATGACGAGTAACCACATTTGGATTCAATCTTATATTTTATGCATAGTTCCAATCAAACATGTTACTGTACTGATTCAGAAATACAGTGTACATACCTAACTCTTTGAATGACATGGTTGAACAAATCATAGTTGGTCGCGAGTCTTATTTTGTCCCCAAATACATCTATCTAAGATTATATATGGTAGTAGAGAAACATTCCTTGAATATTAGAGGGTTTTTCTTGAGATCATCCTTATCTTCTTCCATTTCTAATTATATAGAAACATCTTCGGGTGAGTATAGAAACATGGGGGACTCCCCTTCACAATCAGGGTGAGGGAAGTCATGAAAAGAAACATCATCATCCACATCCATCTGAATTTATATAGATATATATAAGAATAGATTGTTGTTTTTGAAAAGATAGGTCTTGGTCTCTGAAACTGGATCCACTATTTTGACCATGTTTATGGGGAGAACATAGTCATCATAAATCAAATTACTGAGATTCAAAGGGGTGGTCACTAATCCACTTAGGTCTGCAACCTGTATATCATCATATTACAGGGGTTACTTACCTTCCTTATTATATAAATCTTCTTCGACATATATGGATCTCCTTGTCTTAGTGGTTGATCTCTCATTATGTAGTATTACAAGCATTCATTTAATGGGGTAATTCAAACATTTATGGAATTTTTATAGTTCTTCAAGATGGATATAGAGCCAGGTCATCCCAAGAAGGACAATATATACGGTATCCTACTGGATAACCATGAACTCTGCATTAGATTTCACCCTGCTAAGTGGACTTTGAGTTTGATTTTTCACAGGGGCCTCTACTCATTATTTTCATATCTCTAGATGGTCAAATTTTTAAGGGATATGTCCCCTTCTCTATATCCAAATCGTTAGAGGGTCTTCACTCAGATAAAATTAATCCCTTATCCATTATCATTCAATTCCTATTCTAAATTGAAAATATTATGTCTCCAGATATGTATAAGGGTCTAATGGGACTCTAGATGAAATCATCCCAATCTAGATCAATGAAACAGATATCAACATGGAAAGATAAGGGAATAGTATCAACTTGATATACTTCAGTGGTAGTGGCTTTTGTATCAAATTACAATGGGATCTAGAGTGCTTCAGTTAGTTCCCCCTAAGTTATTTTGATAGACGAAGTCATTTTTGGATTGAGAGCTTTTCTAAGACCATTGCAAGCTGTTTTAAAATGTCATCATTTTCTGCCAGGGGTCTATGCTTCCGGATATAGGGCTACGCCTAGGAATGTGTTTCAGGAACTGGAGAATCTGAGGTAGATTGACCTGGTGATTATGGTGAGGATGAGGTGGTATCTAATGCTAGTGTTGTAAATTATGCCGACCTACCCTATTTCCTGGGTTTATTAGATTGATACTATTCTAAGTGGTAATTCAAAAAAATTATATGCATGTGACTTATAGAGGGCTCTGATCACCTCTTTACCCCCATAGAGCTTGTTAGAGTGTCTACCCTCAAGTATCAGGTCCATATATGACCTCCATGGTGACATTAACAGAATATTTAGATTGACTACATATACAATGCCCCTATATCTTTGGGTCTAGTTCATGTATCCTCCCACTCATTGATTATATTTGGGAAGACCATATTCAGGGGAATACACATCATTAGAGAATGGATTTTCGAAGTTTATTGGGTTGAGATAACCAAATATGAGATCCTTGTCTGAAGAGGGTTATGTTTGTTGGGGAGATTCCCATACTAGTGATGTTGCTGGGAAGAAAATAGTAAGGGCTCATGCATACTTTGTAAGAGGATATGACACTTCCTCACTTTCTTCAATCCACTACTGGCAGTTACAGCCACCTTTAGGTGTTGCATATCATGCCTCTTTCTTTGGTAGTGGTTCTCTAACTGGCCAATGTAATTGTGATCTTAGAGTGGTGTGGGATCCATCAATTATCTTCCAAACCATCTAGTTGTCAAATTTTCAAGCATGTTTGATCGGGACATCATTACAATCATCCTATTATTATGGTTGGACCATGTTTATGAAAGCCAATTGCTATGTGGAATTATACATAACAACTTGTCTATAATCAATCATGAATTAAAGGATGTCTTTGAAGTCAAATCAGTTCAGGATATTATGACCCAACCGTCTATGGAAAGGGTAATAATCAAGACGAATGGTGAGGTTGACCTATTTGGTCTTCCTCAGTTTTAGAAGTGTGACTAGTTTATTTTCCATGATAACCAAGAAATAACCAGGGACTTGTTTATTACAGATGTATTTCACCTTATTCATCTATTCATAAAATCTTTTACCACCTTGATTTGTCTGTGATTTTTGTTGAGCGATATTCTATGGTTAGTGTCACTCAATATGAGGTGATGGGTAGTTTGGGGTCTATTATGTCATTTTTATAGGTTGTGTTTCTATCTTGAGAGTGATAGTTGTTCCTTACATTATGGATAGCATTTTTAACTGTGTTCTGATCATGATTTGAGCATTAGACCTTCTATACTAAATGACATATTCAATTATTTATTATATTTTGAAAATTAGTAGAAACTTTATGAAAATTAATTGGAATCAATGGTGTTTGTAACCCATAACTTATATTTTCATCACAGAGTTCCAGTAGTTTCTCTTGTATGAGAGGGATACTGAGTGAATAGGTAAAAACCTTACACCGTGATATGAAATCAGACACATTATCATTTTCATGTTGTCTGGATCATTTAAGGTCAGCAATCATTATCTTCATCAGTGTAGAATTGAATTAGTAATGGAATCAATGATTGAGGTCTTCGCATCCTCATACAGATCCTGATAAAAGACTGTTCTTCCAAACGAAGGCTTGTCCTCTCAGAGACTGTACAAAAAACCATATCTTGCTTGCCTCATGCAGATCTCAAGGGCCTATCATCATCCCAAATCAGTCCACTAATTGTGTGGGATTCTTCTCGAGGTCTCAAAAAATGCCAATGTTGGAGAAGGATGGATTTACAATGTTTTTTGGAGGTGGGGTATGATTGACCTATTCTAGATATAACTTCTTTTTTGGATTCACAGGCTCATTCCATCTTCCCATGGCTTCCATTCGAGTAGTCAGGGACTAAATGATGTTGTGGAGAGCAAGGGGAACTGCATCTTGGACCATCTTTGACCCATGAGGGGCCAGTGGGGGTTGATGAGTTAGCCCAATTTTTATCTCCATATAATTTTCAACTCATCCAGGGACTGAATATGTGTCCAAATATGGGGGAGGTTGTGGCCACAATGAAGGGAAGCCATGATCATCTTAGAATTCCTCATGCACGGGGGATGGCTTCTCTAAGAACCAGGGTCTTATTTTCACATATGTTTTTTCCTGGTTGTTTTGTGGGAAAGTGGAGTTTCTGAAAAATTTCAGGAGTACACACCGTGTACTCTATTGCCACAGGTGACTGTGTGCTGGCTGTGTAATGGTTGAGTACACGACCGTGTGTGGTGACCTATAGACCACCTAAAGAGGAGGCCAGTTAAGGAAAGTACATGCCATGTACTTCAAAATTTCACACTAATTATTTTATTTTTAATTCATTAAATGCACTGGGGTCACGTCTAATGGACAAAACCATCTTCTTCTCGACCTAACACGTCAGAGAAAAACAAGACCGTGAGATCTTTTATGATCCCCCGACTCGATGTCCATCATCTGATTCAAACTCCGTCAGTTGTGTTGGAATCACCTCAGTGAGTTTTTACTTCTTTTTAAATGTAATATCTTAATTTATCCTCTTTCATGAGTTATCCTCGGTTGAAAGTTTTATAATTTTTGTAGATCTATGGTGTTCTAGGGAAATTCAAGGCTGGGGGTTCATGTATATCATCTATACAATGCCGATGTAGGTGGTTTGTGCATTTTTGTAGATATTCTTTGAGTTATATGTGTAAATGTTCCCAATACCCTTGAATGGGGTCTTGTAGGTTTATTGTTTATAGACCTCTTATTGCCTGTTATGACTTTTTTATCTGGATAGAGGATAATTGTTTGTAAATAGAGTTAACTTTTCCATGATTTGGATGTTTCCCCCATATATGCTTGTTTTGACCGTTTGGTCTGTTAGAGTTGGTGGTCAAGAACCAACTACTTTGTACATTATTCATTAATTAAATCCTTATCACATCTTGATTATTCTTCTCTGTGAAAATGCATGTGATAATGTCCTAAAGATAGTTGTTGCGTTGAAGGGTCATAGTGGATCCCAGCTATGATGAGAACCCAGAAGTGCCATAACACTGTTCTTGAAAATATTTTATGTGGTCTGATGATGTTATTTGAGGGACACAAATAATACAGGACATTAGGGGTGAGTACTCATAAAACTTTTAGGAACTTTCTCATGGTGTGCGCCCTTGGTAATATCCAGGAGGATATTATAAGAACGAGACATGCCAGTAGGAAATGCATATTTCATAGTGTCATTGGATGTTACTATCTGTGGTTGTGTGTATTGGTCCTTAGAATTTAAGAATATTATTAATGGGTATTACAACTTTCACACTTAGATGTATTGATGAAAAATGTGATGACACACTGTTCGCAGCAAGGTAGGATACGTTGGGTACGTCATGAGTAATACTGCATTAATAGATAATGCGAGAAAGGATTTGTCCCTTCTATTATATAACAGAAGTATATATCTCAGGCCCTTTGATGGAATTGATATAGCCTATATAAATCCATGGCCACGGTAAGTTATGGGTGAGTTCAATTCCAAAAAAGTTAAATAAATAGTAATCGAGCACATGGGTTGATGGCACTAGCATGCAACCCGATTGATTAGTGATATCAAGACAAAGGGATTATATTACAGAGTAAGCATTCGTTGGAGGTGTCATGTCATTGCGGTGTCAACATATTTCTCTAGGGGTGACTTGGTGTGTTTCTAGATGCTAACCTTGGACTTTAGGCAGGTTCCACCTAATCCCACTGAAAAAGAGTCCTAGAGGGTCACACACTAAGTGTGCCCATGTATCTCAATAAAATATTAATTTAACAAGTTGAATAACAATTATTCCCGACTATGGTTTAACAATTAATCAAGGATTCCTGATCGCATTTATTTCGAAACTAGTTATTCGATAGAATATATTGTGGGTGAAATAATATATATGTCTATTAGCAAGTAACACAGTTAAATTTATTTGATAAATAAATAGCCATTACTCAAGGTTTAGTAAATATGGTGGAGGAAATAAATAAAATGGAAAAATAAAAGTACACACCATGTATATTTATATACACGCAGTGTAGTTTGTTTTTTCAGGATTCATGAGAAAAATATTGTTTATTTAATTAAATGATATAAAATGTAATACATTGGGTGCATGTCAAGTAATTATGATGTTCAACTATTATTATTACGACATAGAGTATTACTAAGAATTAAATGAAATGATTAAATGCTTTCGGGTAATTAATTCATTTTATTATTCAAAGTATTATAAATCCCTATTACATTATTCTCATGAGTTTTAGCCATTATTGTGCACAACGGATTTGGAAACACTCTCAAGTCAAGAGACAATTCCGTTTCCACCAAGAACACTCTCAAGTTACGAGAGCGAGATCAGCCACCGGATCAAGGCGATCGAAGGCGGACATCGCAAGTGAAGGTTCTTTCGTGATAGCTCCCGGAGATCCCTTCAGCAACGTCAATTAATATGTGGAGCACGTGTGGATCACCGCTAGAGGAATCCTACCCTTGGATTCTACGACACAATGACGGATCATATAATCATGACTAGAGACATAAACGAGTAAAGAATTCCATCTAGGTAATCTTTATGATTAATTCAATTCATTATAACCAACATATAATGATCCTATCTTAAGGGTTCTGGGACTCTTCTTTTTTTTCGTTCATTGTTATATTCCAAAGATCCTGTGTTTTATATAGTGACAGACATCGGATTGAACATAGTTTAATGTTAAAATTAATGTTGGTCAAACCCACCAACGTTCTTCTACTACGCCCGGTACCTAAAAGTGGTATCAGAGCCAGTCATATCGTTGATTATAATTATTTATTTTTTCATTGATGTTTTACGCATTTAATAATTTAGTTGTTTCAATTCAAGTTTAATCATTCTGGAAATATGAATCTTGAGATCTGTTCCTCCTCCCTTATTTATCATTCACCTCATAGAAACGAATTTGTGTTTCTATTTTGATTAAAATAAAATAGAGGAACCCATCCGGAGGAGCCAAACGTTTCTGGCTATACAACACCAGAATACATGGCGTGTATTTGAAAGTACATGACATGCAGTATAGGTTCATTCATCGGATTGGTCTGCCAAATCAGGTTGTGTATTGGATCCATTCGAAGAATTTAAGACACCGTCTATTGACCAGAAACAGGTGGCACATGGTTTCCAGATTACACTCCATGTGGTCCAACTGAACACAGCGTGTAGTCCCTTCGGGTTAGGGTTGGACCATGTACCCCGTACACGGCTAGCCTGGCTGGAAACTGTGTAACATGGAAACTACAAGGCGTGTGTCCAACTGAACATGCCATGTACTCCGAAAATTACAGATGTACATTAACACGCTATGTCCCCGGGCATGTACTTCAGATGGACAGTGAAGAAAAGTACACATCCTGTAGTCAGAACTACACATCGTGTAGTCATCCAAATAATACAGATTTATTAAAATTTATTATTATATTATACAAACCCTTGAGATGTGTACCATAGTGCAGGCGTAAAGCTGAGGCACAACACGTGATAGGTTTATATATATATATATATATGTGTTTAATTTAAACAATCTTCATAATGAATGGGATTCACCAGGTTTCCTCCAAGGTACAAGTTACGTACAAGGATAATTTTAAATGAGATTATTTGTTTAAAATTACAATGGATGAGAATCTCAATGAAATGCAGAAAAATGGTTTAAGATAAAAGGATTGATTAATTAAAGATAATTAATTGATTTGAGTGTGATTTATCTTAAACTAGATTGATTAAAGAATTGAATGCTAGTTTTATTTATGCATAAGTGTCGTTGCATGTATATATGATCATGAGCTAGACTAAGACCTTTGTATGTGAATGGTTTCTTTTAATTTATTTATTTAAATTAAAGAATTTTGGCATGTGAGCCATCTCCTCATTAATATGTAGGGCCTTCGTTCCCAAGGATTCTTTTATGTAAAAACCCTTTTTAACCCTCACCTACATGTGAGATAAATGCATATGTAATGGATGGAGCTCCCATTCTAGTGGAGGCAGCTCACGCCAGGATCTGAGGTGAAACCAATCCAAGGGGATACAAAGGTGGAAAGGTGGAAAGCTGTAAACACGAACCCTCAAGGTTCAAGGTGTTTCTCCCCTAGGTCTTGGGTTAGTTTATCAACTACTAGAAAAACTAACCAATAGAAAATCTCATGATCATACCATTTATTTTATTTCTATCAGTTGCATGGTTTATTTATTAGGGGTGTGTTGTCACGATACCACAATTAATTAATTAAAAAAACATGTAAGAAGGAACTAAAATAAAATCAGCTTATGCGTATATATTATATTAAACATGGTTAATCAATTAAGTATATCCCACTTAATATTAACTATAATTTAATAAAAGATCATAAATTGGCTATTTACGTATAAGGATAAAATCCCTCAAAGAAATATTAAGTCAGTATAGCCTTCCATAATATTGGTTAGAATCGAGCCATAGTTCAAAGTGCTTGACAAACCCTAGTTGGGGTGAGTTCAATTATTGGGGAATTATAATTTAAGGTATTGGGTTGACTTAACTTGGTTTGCATCAAGGGTTGACTTCCACACTAATACTTGGTGTGACCAAGAGGAAAAGGTTGAGGAAATCCAAATTAAAAGGATTTCAGGATTGGGGAGTCCACTCAACGGATCAAGGAGCTATGAGTTAATGCAGTTGGCATTTGGAATGCCTACCTAAAGACCTTCAAGTTTCTTGAACAACCCTATTTGGGGTAGTGCAAAGGGAAATATGGATCCTTGCCACTAAAATATTCAGGCAACAGAATATTCCGAAGCCAATGGTGAGGGATAATGGATTTCGATAAAATAGTGCGAGACTAATAAGTATTAATTTATTTATTTGTCTCATTTTTTAATAAAGTAAAAAACCTTTTCCCATCTTAATTTGTAGAAACGGCAAGAAAATGACTTCAAACATATCATAGAGAACCATACTTGACAAGTAAAACCTTCTCATAAGCAACAATTTCCAAGAGTGGAAGAGGCGTTTACGCGTCATCCTTCGCCATGAAAGGAAATTTTATGTGCTGGAAGAGGCTCTTCCTGTTGGGCCTGGGAAAGAGGGATGTGATGAGGAACTATCTCTATACATGAAACATATGGACAATGCCACATATGTTCAATGTTTCATGCTATCAGCCATGTCTAATGAGCTTCTAAAGCAACATGAAAACATGGACGTGTATATAATGATGTCTCACCATAAGGATCTCTACCACGAAAAGGCGAGAAAGAGAGATAAGAGATCATCAATGCTTTGTCTACAACTATTCTTGGAGAGTCTGCGCCAGCTGGGCCCCATGTAGTCAAGCTTATTGGCTACATTGAATGCCTGTACATCTTAGGGATTGTGTTCCCGGATGAGTTGCGTACAGATCTCATCCTATCATCACTGCCCAAGACCTTCTCTAGCTTCATTGTCAACTATAACATGAGCGGAAATGAGAAGAGTCTATTTGAGATTCTGACATTGATTTTCCAGGTAGATAAGGACATGGGGCATGAAAAATCTGTAGTCCTTATGGTGAACAAGAAAAGGAAGGACCAGACAAAGGGGACAAAGACTTATAAATGATCTGAAGCCCCTGATCACTATCTCTCCAAGAAGGGGAAGATCCAGAGGCAGGGCAAGGAATGGGAGGCGGTGTGTTTTTCATGTGGCAAGAAGGGCCACTGGAAGAGGAACTGCACCCAAAAGCGTGGGGATTCCAAAGGTTTGTTCATTATTAAGTGTAATATTTCTATTTCTACACATTGGGTATTAGATACAGCTTGTGGGTATAACATCTGTATTCAAATGTAGGAACCAAGTAAGTTTAGAGAGATGGACAAAGGAGAGGTGGATCTTCGAGCTGCCAATGGCGCAAGGCTGGCTGCATTGGCTATTGGTGACTACCATCTTTCATTGTCATCTAGCATGATTTTGGATTGAAAAAACTGTTATTATGGGCCTAGTTTTACCAAGAACATAATTTCTTTATCTTGTTTGGATATGCATGGATTTATATTCAAATTTAGAAATAATGGTTGTATCTTTTATAAGAACAATGTATGTTATGGTATGGCACATTTATATAATAGTTTGTATGCATTAAATTACAAAAACCAAGTGTTTTCAATTGATAAAGAAAAAACCTCTCATGACTCATACATCACCAAGTTGTGGCATCACCATCTCGGTCATGTAAATGAGAAGTGATTGAAAAAGCTTTTCCAATATGGCTATTTAGACTCTACTGAGCTAAAACCACTCGATATATGTCATGCTTGTTTACAAGGTAAATTTTCTAAGCTTACTTTCGGTGGACAAGGTGAAAGGGCCATAGAGATTCTAGGATTGGTACACATGGATGTATGTGGACCATTTCCAGTAGAAGCTAGAGATGGATATTCTTACATCATTACATTTACTACTGATTTGAGTAGATACAGATTTGTCTACTTAATGAGGTATAAGTCAGAAGCCTTAGAGATATTTAAGGAATTCAAGAATAAATTAGAGAATCAGCTTGGTAATAATAAAAAGAAACTTAGATCGGATAGAGGTGAGAATATCTGAACCAATAGTTCATCGATCTTCTACGAAAGTCAGGGACTCTAACTCAGCTCACTCCTCCTTATACACCATAGTAGAACGGTGTGAGTGAAAGGAGGAACCACACCTTGTTTGACATGGTGAGGTAGATGAAGAGTCATGTAGATATTCCATTATCCTTTTGGGGATATGCATTACAAAATGCAGCAGAGACATTAAACCGAGTACCGAGGCGGAAAATGAAATTCCAACCATGTTATGGAATGGAATGAAACCCATTTTGTCGCATACATGTGTATGGGGATGCGAGGAATTTTTTAAGGCCTTCTCAGGCAACAAACTAGCACCCTAGGGCACAAGTTGTATATTTATTGGATATTCCTAGGAAACGAAAGGATGTTACCTTTATAACCCTCAAGACAAGAAAGTGACTGTCGCCAGACAAGCTGTCTTTCTTGAGAGGGATCACGTCCTCAAGAAGGATAGTGGGGGAAAGATTTACTTCGAAGAAGTTGATGCTCTCGATACACAGGAGTTGGTACAGGAACAAGTTCCACAGGTCCCTGTGGAAGAGGTTCCAGAAACACTAGTGTTGCGTAGGATCTCAAGAGAGGTAAGGGAACCAAAGAGATTTGGTTTTCTAGTCACCAAGGATGGTGAATCATTATTGTTGGAAAATGATGAACCTATCTCCTATATGGAAGTAGTAGGAAGCTCATAAGATACAAGATGCCTAGAAGCTATGAATTCTAAGATGGATTCCATGTATCTGAACCAAGTATGGGTTCTGTTTGATGAGCCAGTTGATGTAAAGCCTATTGGATGGAAATGGGTATTCCAGAGAAAACATGACATGGAAGGTCCAGTTAGCACCTATAAAGAAAGGTTAGTGGCTAAAGGATTCAAACAACATCAAGGAATTGACTATGATGAATCTTTCTTGCCAGTTTCCATGTTTAAATCCATAAGAATCATACTTGCCACAGCAGCCTACCATGACTACGAGATTAAGAAGACGGATGTCCAAAAAATATTCCTTAATGGGAAATTTCAGGATGATGTCTATATGACACAACAAAAAGGGTTTATGACACCAGGTGAAGCCAAAAGGGTTTTTATGTTGCAGAAATCCATTTATGTATTAAGGCAAGCATCCAGGTCATGGAACATTCGATTTGATGAAGCCATAAAGGAATTTGGTTTCATTAAGAACGGATGTGAGCCATGTGTTTTCAAGGGGTTTAATGGGAATGCAATCATTATCCTATTAGTGTATGTTGACAACATATTACATATTGGAAACGATGTACTAGTCTTACAGTCAGTTAAGGACTCGATGAAAAAGTGTTTCTCCATGAAGGACTTGGGTGAAGCAGCCTACATTCTAGGGATCAAGATCATTCGTTATAGATCCAAGAGGTTTCGTAGACTAAGTTAGGGTACATACATTGACCAGATACTAAAGATATTTAGTATAGAACAATCCAAGAGGGGATTGGTTACAATGTCACATGGCATACATCTTTCTAAGAAAATGTGTCCCCAGACACAACTTGAGAAAGATAGAATGAGTAAGATCCCACAAGCTTCGGCTATATGATCCATCATGTATGCCATGTTATGTACCAGGCTTGATGCTGCCTATGCACTGAGCATGGTAGGAATATATCAAGCAGATCCATGAGAACAACATTGGACTACAGTTAAGACTATCCTTAAGTATCTGAGAAGAACTAAGGATATGTTCCTGGTGTATGGAGGAGACGAGGAGCTTTTCATCAGAGGGTATGATGATCCTGGTTTTCAGACAGATCAAAATGATCTGAATTCGCAATCTGGATATGTTTTCTGTCTCAATGGAGGATTTGTGAGTTGAAAGAGTTCAAAGTAGATAGTTGTCGCCGATTATACAACAGATTCCAAATATATAGCGGCTTCTGATGCATCCAAGGAAGTCGTATGGATTCGAAACTTTTTCTAGAAACTTGATGTGGTTCCTATAAGTAAAGATCCCATTACATTGTATTGTGATCATACTAAAATGGTGGCTCTTGCAAAAGAACCAAGGTCACATCAACAGACAACGCTCATACTAGGGAAGTATCACCTCTTGAGGGATTTCTATCAGCAGGGTGAAGTTACAGTGAGAAGAGTGTCCATGGAAGAGAATGTCGTAGACCCAATGACTAAAGGCCTATCTCTACTGAAGCATGGATATCATGTGAGAGCTAGCTGGGTAAAGGTGGTTAGCAGTTTTCTCTAGTCCAAGTGGGAGTCTGTTGGATTTGGTGGTCTAGAACCTACTACTTTGTACATTATTCACTAATAAAAGCCTTATCACATCTTGATTGTTCTTCATCGTGACAATGCATGTGATAATGTTCAAAGGATAGTTGTTGCATTAAAGGGTCATAGTGGATCCCTGCTATAATGAGAACCCGGATGTTCCATAAAAATGTTCTTGAAAATATGTTCTATGGCCGGATGATGTTATTTATGGGACACAAATAATACAATCCATTAGGGGTGATAACTCATAAAACGTTGAGGAATCTTCTCATGGTGTGCTCTCTTGGTAATATTCAAGAGGATATTATGAGAACGAGACCTGCTAGTAAGAAATCCACATTTCATAGTGTCATTGGATGTTCCAATCTGCAGACGTGTGTATTGGTCCTTAGACTTTATGGTTATTATTAATGGGTATTACAACTCGTGTACTTAGATGTATTGATGAGAACTGTGACGACACACTGTTCGCAGCGAGGTAGGATACGTTGGGTGAGTCACGAGTAATACTGCATTAATAGATAATGCGAGAAAGGATTTTTCCCTTCTATTCCATAACATAAGTAGATATCTCATGCCCATTGATGAAAATGATATAGCCTAAATAAATCCATGGCCATGGTAAGGTATGGGTGAGTTCAATTCCAGAATGTCAAATAAAGAGTAATCGAGCACATGGTTTGATGGCACTATCATGCAACCCACTTGATTAGAGAAATTGAGACAAAGGGATTATATTACACAGTAAGCATTCGTAGGAGGTGACATGTCATTGTGGTGTTAACTTTTTTCTCTATGGGTGCCTTGGCATGTTTCTAGACGCTAACCATGGAATTTAGGTAGGCTCCACCTAATGCCACTATGAAAGATTCCTAGAGGGTCACACAGTAAGTGTGTTCATGTATATCAGTTAAATATTAATTTAACAAGTTGAATAAAGATTATTCCTGACTGTGGTTTAATAATTATTCAAGGATGCATGATCTCATTTATTTCGACACTAGTTATTCAAGGTAATATATTGTGGGTGAAATAATATATATATTTATTATAGAGTAATGTAGTTACCTTTATTTGTGAAATAAATAGCCATTACTCATGGTTTAATAAATATGGTTGAGGAAATAAATAAAATGGAAAAATAAAAGTACACACTACGTCTATTTATATACATGCAGTGTAGTGTGTTTTTTTTTGGGATTCATGAGGAAAATATTTTTTATTTAATTAAATGATATTAAATGTAATACGTTGGGTGAATTTCAAGTAATACTTATAGTAAACAGTTTTTATTAAGACATGGGGTATTACTAAGAATTAAATGAAATGATTAAATTATTTCAGTTAATTAATTAATTTTATTATTCTAAGTATTATAAATCCCTATTACATTATTCTCATTAGGGTTATCCATTTTTATGTACAACAGATTTGGAAACACTCTCAAGCCAAGAGATAATTCCCTTTCCACCAAGAACGCTCTCAAGTTACGAGAGCGATATCCTCCACCAGATCAAGGCGATCGAAGGCAGACATCGCAAGCGAAGGTTCTTCCACGCTAGCACCTGGAGATCCCTTCGGCGATGTCCCAAGATACGTGGAGCACGTGTGGATCACCGTATGTGTAATGATACACTTGCATTCTACGACGCAATGACGGATCACAGAATCATGACCGGAGACATAAATGAAGAAAGAATTCCATCGAGGTAATTCTTTTGATTAATTAAATTAATTATAACCAACAAATGATGATCCTATCATAATGGTTCTGGGACTCTTCTTTTCTTGTTCGTTAATTGTTCTATTCGGAATATCCAGCGTTTTATATCGTGATGGACCACAGATTGAACGTTGTTTAACATTAAAATTAATGTTGGGAAAACCCACCAACGTGCTTCCGCTGCACCCGGAACCTACAAGGTCAGGCATGCCTTTTATACTACTTGTTTTCCATGACTCATGTTGTTAGGATGGAGTGATTATTATCCTACATGATGTGATATGTTGTATACTATTTATCCTAGTAGTTCTCAAGGTTACTTTGGCAGCAATATATCATTGCGCACGATTGAATTACATAGGGCTGTGATAAACAAGTGTAGTAGACCATAGGGATAATGGACATTGTGGGCTTCTCTAAATAGTTTTTTACTTTTACATTGTGAGACCATAGGGGGGATGAGAATTTTCTCCCTAAGAGTGTCAATAGTTTCCTCATTCTAGGACATTGGTGGAATTGGACATTTAGTGCTTCCTCACGGTGCCTATTAGTTTCTTATACGAGACAACATGGGGAATTGATGGAGAGAGCTTCCTCAGAGAGTTTTTTCTATAGCTAAACAATATGGGATAGACTATGTGTACTTTCTAGAGATTTGTTTGTGTTTGTTTGGTTGAACCAGAGCAGTTAGGCAGTGAGTACTTATCAATGGGTTACCTGTTTGTGATTATCTGCTTACTTGATTTATGAAATTGAATGCTATTAAACTGTAGGATTGTTTGCTGAAGATTACTTCATTGTTTAATAATTCTTTTGTGTATTTCTGTCCGTATATATTCATGGACTGTTAGGAAAAAAATCATTGGGTGTTTGCCTATTGGTATTGGTATCACGCCCTATTTGGGTCATTATTTTGGTCCCAAACAGATTATATTGCTACAGGAATAGATAAGGGCAAACACCCTTCTACTTCAGGTACTTGATTGCTGAGAATCTCGAGAGCCTGGGACCATGCGGAGGATTATTTTGATGTGGAGCTGTTTACTTGATTTTCATCATACATTGGTTTAGTACTATATTACATCATTGTGACTTGTTCAGATTCTTTTCTAGACAAGTCTATCATGCATCATTTATGTATGTGCTCCAATTGTTTTTTCTTCAGTGTTTCTCTGTATACTTTTGTGTTGTATTAGATCTGATTCTGCTATTATAATCTGTTTTACATCTACTATGTTACTCTGCCAATAAGGGAATAGTTTTCCCACAATCACACCCAAAGACCTCACTGCTAGTCAGTAGCCTATGACATTCGGGGAAATGTGCTTGAGCCAATGTGACCCACCGGGTTCGGGAGACTCTTGGTGGCTTCTGGATCCAGAACGTTACAAATTGTTATCTGAGGAATTGTTTCTTATTGACTTACTGTTTGGAGCCTATATCTAGAGATAGGAATGAATAGGTATTTGGTAATATGTTGTGCCCGTGATTAGGTACCCCGTGTACAGGGAAAATCCAATTTACCTCATATATTGGAATTTTTCTATTTATGAAATTTTTTCAGTTGATTTGATTTCACCGTTGGGTGATTCACATGCTTTGTGTTATTAGCATTGATATTATTGAGGTTCTATTTCTATTGCAACCTGATGAGATGAGGGTATGTCATCTCATGCATCATATAATAACTTCCTATAGATCACATGTCATGCATTCTTTCCATGCCATTTTGGGTGCATTAGTGATTGCATGTTGTTATAATATATTTTCTACGAGTTATGAATGTTTTTGCGATATCTGACTTGATAAAATATCTAATGTTTTATAGGGTATTAAATTGTGTAAGGTTTTTTTTAATGTATGAAAAACATTGGTTATTGGGGTGTTATGGGCCCTCGTGGATCGGAATTTGGTAGATCATTAATCTGTTATACTAGTATATAACATGTAAAAGATGCCTAGCTTTGATTTGAGGAGAGTATGGGCCCTAAAAGATCATAATTTGGCACATTAATGTGTGTTTTTTTGGGATCTGGAGTAGTTTCTAAGGCTTAAAGTCCAGAAAACCCAGAATACACGGCGTGTAATGATGAATACATGCACTATTCCCTTCTGTTTGGGAAGAAACTGTTTTTCATAAGTACACTCCATGTACTTTTTTACACACCATGTAGTCTCTAACCGTGTCGCTTGCTGTGTGGGAAGAGACACAGGGTTGGAAAAATCATGGTAGGACACGGCTTGTATCAGATGTACACAACGTGTTGTAGAGATCATGTGTCCGTCTGTGTGATTAATGACACAAATGGATAAAGCTTAGTTTATATACACTATGTCAAAGTTGAAATTCCATGTAGTGTAACCCTTGAATCCGGACATGTACAAAAAAACACGGGTTGGTGAAATACATTAATTACATTTCACGTCTATCTGGAACATGCCGTGAAATGAGAGCTGTGTAATCAGCCGTGTGACTAACAACACGGGTCGGTGAAGTTCGTCTAGCACATGCTGTTCAGGGCACTAACATGTCGTGCAGTCTTATCTTAGGAGAACTGTGTGGCTTAGCCGTGTAAGGGAACTCAGGTAGGGGAAGATGATTCATGTACATGCCATGTGTTATGAAAATACGCCATATGTGTGGGCTGTTACACGACCTATGTTGGAAAATGTACACACCAATTTGAAGGATTAAGGGAACTTGCCATGTGGTGTTCATACACACCGTGTATCCACATTTTGAAAAAAAAATAGAATGATTTCATTCCCTTGTTACCTTCATAAACATATAGTGTTCACTCCTTGATAATCATTATCTAAGGTGTGTTCATGAACTTATAGAGTCATGACACCAAGATGACCTCCGTTTGTACACAAGTTACATATAAGTGATCAGACACCAGATATGACAGATCAGGGACAACCAGCAGATCCTCCAACTGTACCGGTCTTGGATCCAGCCATCATTCAAGACACAGGTGCTGACGAATAGTTCCGAGAGGGATTTATATGGTTTATACAAACCTTCCACGGAGTACTACATCCTTCCCCTTCTATGGAAGTGCTGACGCGGGTCTTTCAGTAGTAGCATCCTCCCACATTCCTTGTGAAAGTATGACCTTAAGATGCCGAGTCATGGTTAGAATCCATGCTATCTATCCTTGATCATATGTAGATGAATCCAGAGAGGAGGGTCAAGATCATTACATATATGCTTCGTGATTCCACCAAGTGATGGTCGGATGTCATCTCTCTGGCAGGACACCAATAGGTTATGGATTGTGATGTGTTACAGCATTCCTTTTACAATTACTTCTACCTGTAGATTTAGAGGGCCAATCGAGCCTGAGAGTTCATGAGTTTAGAGCAGGGTACTCTTTCAGTCATGGAGTATTATTCTTGATTCACAGAGTTGTAGTGCTTCACACCCATACCAGGAGATGACAAGTTATTCATGGCTAGGAAGATTGAGGATGGTCTCAGGCATGACATCCAATCATTGATAAACATCTTCAGGGTGACTTCCATAACTTCTATTATCATCCAAAAGCTAATCATGGAGCGTAATATGAGCGATTATGGAGTTGTGAGCCAGGGAGGCTCGACATTCAGAGTTGTTATCCATCCTAATGACAGTATGTAGCACTAAAGAGAGTCTACATGTGGAGATCTGAGTAGGCCGGATGAACCTTCAGGTTGCCAGGTGGTATGCTACCAATGTGGGAAGGTTGGACATACGAGACATCATTGCTAGAAAGACCCAGTGGAGTGTTGATCTTGTGGCAATATGAGTCACCTTTATCATTTCTGTCAGTTCTTCTCACTAGAAGATGGTGATAGGGGTTCTTCTATGACTTCGCATTCTAGAGCAGCACCACCAGTTTCTCATCAGTCAGGGAACTGGAGTTCTTCTGTCCGTTCAGGCTGAGGTGGAGGTCGCATTCGTAGTAGCCAGACTCCATTTGTTTAGCGAAAAAAGAGTGATTCAGCTTAGGTTGGTCTGTCAGGGTCACAAGTCCCTTGTATAGGCCATAATTTTGTAGTGGAGCAGACCCAGCATGAGCAGGATCCTGGACCTTCAACAGTTCTAGTCACAATCCTAGTCTCCTCTGTTTTCGCTTTTGTGCTTTTCGATATAGGGGCTTCCCATAACGTTATATTTGATGCTGTTATGGACAAAATTGGGCTCTAAATCTTTAAATTTAATGTTGTGTTTAAAATAGACACTCTATTTGGAATAAAAACGACTAGTGTATAACAGTGCAAGGAGTGCCCTCTTGAAATTGGTGTGTGTCATTTATTTTGGGACCTCAATGTCTTAGAGATGATAGTATATGATGTTATTATCTGAATGGACTGGTTAGTTCCTTTCCAAGCTATTTTCTACTTTTATCATCATAGGGTTAGTTTTACATCACTATAGAGAATATTCTTTCATCATAAGGGTGAATGGGATGTCTAGGCGTGCAGAGCAGGACCCGAAAATCATGGATATAGAGGAGTTACAGCCGAGATTGTCAGTCTATATCTGGATGACTAGGGGACTTCATAAATAGAATTTCCTCCAGTGGTGGATTGATTCAGGGATGTATTTACAGATGAATATTTAGGTTTTCCTGCAGAGTGAGAGGTAGACTTTTCTTTTGAGCTCATGCCAGGAATGGCACCGGTGTCCATTCCACCTTATAGGATGGCTACACCAGAGTTACATGAGCTCAAGAAGTAGTTGGAGGAGTTTTAGGCTAAGGGTTTCATCTGACCCAATACACCTCCTTTGGGTTCCCCGATCCTATTTGTGAAAAAGGCGGATAGTTTCCTCAGACTTCTGTGGATTAACAAAAGCTTAACAAGTTGATTGTCAAAAACCGATATCCATTCTCGAGGATCGATGATCTATTTGATCAGCTTCGAGGATCCCTGATGTTATCGAAGATTTACTTGAGATACAGTTATAATCAGTTGTTTGTTATACATTATGATATACCTCTTACATCCTTCCAAAGTTGTTATGGCCTATATGATTATGTGGTTATGTTGTTCGTTCTCACGAACGTGCCTGCAGTTTTCATGGAACTAATGAACCGAGTGTTCCATCCATACTTGGATTCATTCATGGTGGTCTTCGTGGACAATATCCTGGTGTAATATAACACTCGACATGACCAAGACACACATCTAAAGATCATTTTGAGTACACTGAGAGATCATCAGTTTTATGCTAATCTCTCAAAATGCCAGTTTTGGAAAGACTAGCATCACTTCTTTGGTCAGGTCATCTCATAGATAGGTGTATTAGTAGATGCATATAAAGTGAGATCAGTAGTTTCATGGGAGTAGTGGAATAATGTATTTGAGGTATGATGTTTTCTAGGGCTGGCTAGATACTACAGATGTTTCATAAAAGACTTTTCACACTTAGAAACACCACTGACGGTCCTGACTAAGAAAGGTGAGAAGTACTTGTGGTCAGATTCTTGTGATTCATACATTCAGAAGTGGAAAGGGAGGCTGACTTCATCACCGATACTAGTTTTTACTGATATGGGAAAGAGCTATACTTTTTACTATGATGGTTCAGGTTTCGAACTGGGAGATGTGCTTATATAGGGTGGAAGGAGTCGTTGTGTACGGGTCTCGACATTTAATGCCACACGAGAGGAATTACCCGATGCATGATTTCATGTTGGATCTTGTTTTTCATTCTTTATGATGTTGGAGACATTATCTTCTAGGAGTGGATTTTGTTGTTTTCACAAAACCCAAAATTCTTAGGTCTATCTTCACTCAATGTGACCTGAATTTGAGATAGCAATGGTGGGTTGAGTACCTTTAGTATTTTGATTTTGAGCTTCCCTATATACCTGGGAAAGGAAATGCAGTGGAGGATACACTGAGCAGAATAACTCATATATGTGTGGTTGAGGAGGCCTTTAGTGAGTGGTATCTAATGTCTATGTTCCTTGAGATACTTTGGAGGTTCACGACAGACAGGGTATAACATTTCTTTCTTATGTGGACCTTACCTCTACTCTTTTTGATCGAGTACAAATGAGGTAGATATTTGATTTTGAAGGCCTAGTCCTAAGAGAGAGCATGTCCGGAGAGGACCATATTCCTAGTTGGACCATAGGAGAGGATGAGATCTTGCGTTTTCAAGGGCGCGTATGGGTGTCAGCAGACATACGCGAGGAGCAGATGCAGGACATTCACTCCTCAGTTTGGGCAGTTCATCCTACTGTGACAAAGATATATAATGATGCACACCATTAGTATTGGAGGCTAGGTATGATGAGAGAGATGTTTCTGGTTTCATCAGGAGGTGTTCCACCTGTCAGCAGGTGGAGGCAGAGCATCAGTGACCAATAGCGATTTTGCAGTAGTTACCCATTACCGAGTGGAAATGGAATGATGTTGCGATAGATTTCGTGACCAGTTTCCGAGGTCTCCTTGAAGAAATGATGCAGTTTGGGTTTTCATTGAAAGACTCATGAAGGTTTCTCATTTATTTTCGATCAAATAGACCTTCAGTTTGGATGAGTTGGGACGGATGTACATTCAAGATATTGTATGATTACATGGAGATTTTCACTCCATTATTTCAGACAGAGATTCACAATTTACTTCTTGGGTCGGATAGGGATTATAGATAGATTTGGGTATACAAGTAATTTTGAGTACATATTACCATCCCCAGATAGGTAGTCAGTCTGAGCGTAAGATTCAGGTGCTTGAGGACATGCTTCGAGCATGCATCCTAGATTTCAGAGGTTCATGGGAGGAGTACATACCTTTTTTGTAGTTTTCTTATAATAATAGTTTTAATGAAACTATTCTGATGGAACATTATGAGTCTTTGTATGGTAGGCCATGCCGATCACCCTTATGCTGGCTAGAGGCAGGATTGACAGCTATACTGGGACCTCGTCTTGTCTAGGAGACACATAACAGATAGTGTTTATTCAAAAGAGGATGAATACTGCACATTATCAACAGAAGTCTTATGCTTATCAATGTAGACTTCATCTGGAGTTCTAGGTCCGAGATCAGGTTTTTCTACGTGACACACCATGGTTTTGAAACAAGAGAATTAGGATATAGGGTAAGTTTTTACTAAGATACTACAAGCCATATGAGGTTTTGGAGAGAGTCGGGACGATTGCCTATCGGATGCAGTTACCCCAGAGGTATTGGTATTTTTCATGACTTCATCCAAGTTTCTAACCTTATACATTACTTCTTAGACTCGTCTCATGTTTTTCAACCCGAAGAGGTAGAGTTAGAGGTGGACGCCTCGTTCAAGGAGCATCCTATTTGGATTGTTGATCTCAGTGTGAAGGTTCACCATGGTCAGTTTGTTCCTCCGGAACGAGTGCTATGGCAGCACGGGAGAGTACATGATGAGACTTGGGAGAGGGAGGCCGATGTACGATCGGAGTGGATGAAGCTATTTGAGGATTCTTATTCTACGCCACCTTGATAGAGAAATTTGGGGACAAATTTCTATAAGTGGGGAAGATTGTAAGAACCCAGATTTTCATTCCAGGTATATTTTTCTTTCCTAGTTGTTTGAGGAAAAAGGAGTTTCTGAAAATTTTAGGAGGACACTCCGTGTACTTATAAGTACATGTTGTGTACTTAGTTGTCGCGACTGACCGTGTAATGGACATGTAATGTCTGAGTACATGGCCGTGTGTGGTGACCTGGAGACCACCTAAATTGGAGGCTGGGTAAGGAATGTACACGCCGTGTATTTCAAAAGTACACACCGTGCACTTTATATTTACTTCATTATGGGTCACATATGATGCACAGAACCATCTTCTTCTTGACCTAACTCATCCGAGAGTGAACAAGACCACCGGATCATTGCTGAGACCCTGAATCTCCATCTTTCATCCTATTCGAACTCTATAGGTAGCGTTGGAATCCCATCGGTGAGTTCTTTTATCTTCTTGAACATCATATATTGATTTCTCTTCTTTCACGAGTTATCCTTGGTTGGAAATTTTTATTGTTTTGTAGATCTACATAATTACAGGGTGATTAAAGACATGAGGTTTACATATATCATCCATACAACGTCGAGGTAGGTGTTTTGTGCCTTTTCGTAGATAGTCTTTGAGTTATATGTGCAAACGTGCCCAATACCCTGGAACAGGGTGTTGCAGTTTTATGGATTATAGCCATTTTATTGCTTGCTATGCATTTTTTGTTTGGATAAAGTTGAATTGTTTGTGAATAGGGTTTTCTTTTCAATTATTTTTATATTTTCCTATGCATACTTGTTTTGACCATTTGGTATAGCTGGACTATTAGGTTGCTTGTTTTCCATACCTAGTGTTGTTAGGATGGAGTGATTATTATCTGACATGCTGGGATATGATGTAGATTGTTTATCCAAGTAGTTATTAATGATTACTTTGGATTCCATATATCGTTGTGCACGATTGACATACACAGGGCCCTGAGAACCTAGTGTTGTAGAATATAGGGAGAATGGATGTTGAGGGTTTCTCCAGAGCATCTGTTTACTTTTACGTTGCGAGACCATCGGGGGGGGGGGATTTTTTCTCCCTCAGAATGTATGTAGTCTCCTCGTCCCGAGACATAGGGGGAATTCTACATTGAGTGCTTCCTCAGAGTGCCTATTAGTTTTTGATATGAGACTACATGGATAATTGATGGTGATTACTTTCTTGGAGAGTCTTTACTAAAGCTGAACCAGTGGGGTTAGACTATGTGTACTTCTCAAAGGGTTTCTTGTGTTTTTTTGGATGAACCAGAGGGGTTAGGCTGTGAGTACTTCCCATAGTGTTACTTATTTCTGATTATCATCTTACATGATATGTGAAATTGAATTCAATTGAATTGTTGGATTGTTTATTGCTGATTACTTCCTTGTTCACTGCTTCTATTGCTTATTGTTTCCCATATATATTTACTGACTGTTAGGCCCAAATCATTGGGTGGATGCATACTGAGATTAGACTCACACCCTATTTCGGTCATGATTTTGGTCCAAAAAAGATTATATTGCTTCAGGTATAGATAAGGACATATTCCCTTCTACTTCAGGTACTTGATTGTTGAGGAGCTATGAAGCATGGGACCAAGCTAAGGCTTGTGATGCTGTATAGCTGTTTACTTGATTTTATTTGAACTTTTTGTTAGTACTCTATTCCAGCATTGTGATTTTTTTGGATGTTTTCCTAGACATCTGTATCATGCATCATTTATGTAGTGCTCCAACTGTCTTTACCTTCAGTCTTCCATTTTTTAATTTTGTATTGTATTATTACTGCTTCTGCTATTTCTATATGTTTTACTTACACTGTGTTACTCTATCAATGAGGGAGTATTTTCCCCACTATCATAGCCAAGGCCCTCACTGCTAGTCGGCAGCCTCTGGTGTTCAAGGAAATGCACTTGAGTCCATGTGACCCACCAGGTATGGGGTGCCTTTTGGTGGCTTCTAGAACATGGACGTTATAGGTACATAGTCCTAGATGAAGTCTGATATTCAAATGCTACCCTAGATTATGGATAATCTGTGGGAGGGGGGACATTTGTCTTTTCGTTGAGACGATACCCCGTGGGAATATTTCCATTGAGTAATTCCTCATTATATTTCGGAAGATCTAGTATTTCACTCTCATATTTTGATAATTGGTCCTCTAGGGAATGATCCTCTCTACTCCTAGGAGGTGATCATAATTTTCTTATTCCCTTACCCTTGGAAAAATTTATTCATGGAGGTGGATACTCAATATTTGAAATTTCCATGTTTTAGAGCCATCATTGGTTCCTAGTTCACATATCGCCATTTTGTGCATTCAGGTCACCCTCCCCCCATAATATGTTTTCGAAGTCGAAACCACTTGTATATGATGCTTTATGAGTTTCTTCCATTTGTAAAATGAATACATTCAGAGAGGCATGTTAGGAAAATATGTTTGTGCCATTACTTTGGACGCAACAAGATTATTCCGCACTACTTCCATCAGGGTAATTATTCAATCCCTTAGCCTTATTAGGTCTTTTTGGAATGTGACCCTTGCAGGTCTTAACCATCCTAACTTCATCATCCTACCTCTTTGGTCTATGAATAGTGATCCTATGTGAGTTCCAAGTTGGTGATGCTGAATGGGCCCCAACTAGAAGAGGTGTGACTCATGGTTGGTGGGTTGTCGATAGTTGATTCATTTCTGCCAATCTAGAGAAATCTATATCCATATGCTTTGGTGATGATGATGAAAATTACCAAAGCACTATGAGGTAGAGGTCATTTAGGGATACATTTTGGCACTGATTGGTCAAATTGGTGGGTATCTAATGGATTCAGTTTGGGATTTGAAAACTCCAAAGTTCGACATGATGTTATAAATGTCCCCAGACCAATGGGATGGGGTTTTATGGGATCAATGATGATGTTTATGGGCCCCCCATAAGGGATGATGAACTTTAGGATGGTCATCAAGATATAAATGCCCCAAACCATGTTTGATGGGGTTTACATGCAGCTACTGCAGATGTATCCCAAATCCTCTCAAGAATTGAAGATATGAGAGGTAGAGAGGTGTAAGATATTCCCCCTACCCAGTGGTTCGGGTCTACACCATGATGGTAGATACCAGAACTGAAATAATGACCCTCCTGATGTGGAGTAATTTTTTCCTCATAGTAGGTGGGTGTTATGGTGACTTGTGATGGGTATAATTTCTCACCAGAAGTTGTCTGGGTGATCACAATTTTGGATTCCTTGTTTGAAATTCCTTTTGATTAGTTTGAGTGGCCAATTTTGAAGTCATGTTGGATACCCTTCTTCTTTGTCCATACTTTCTAGGCACTATTGGAATATAGAAATTTTATTGCATTCACCAACTAGCCCAAAGCATTACCTGGTCCCCTGATTTCTCTAGAGGCTATAACATTGTTGGGTGCCGTATCTAAAGTGATATTCTTCTTAGGTAGGAGTGTAATTCCCCATACTATCCCTATCATAGAATTCAGATTCTTGACTTTGCATCATAGATTATATGTCAAAGTGTCATGATAAAATGGTGGCAAGTGTGATGCAGATTATTGCTGTGATTTTTTGATTTCAGATCTTGGGCCATGGAGATAGCAGATAGGTTGAGTAGGAGATAGAGTATTCAGATTATCTGAAGGTGATACTCATGTTCAGGATAAGGGAGAATCGATACATCAGTCCCTGATGAGTAAACAATATTTTATAGAGTATATAAGGACTTCCATTATTTTCTATGTCATCTGGGATCTCATAGAGAGAATTTTCAAGGGGCCAGAACAGGATGGGGAGTTTGTTTCCATATAGATTTCTCTATATACCAATGTTGTTCTTCTTATCATTAGACCTAAATACCTCCACCCAGTTAGACCATTGAAGATTGATCTGATGGTCGCCTACTGACAAGAATAGAGTATTTTTGGAAGTATATTGGATACCATGTACGATTGAACCTGGTGTTTCGAGAACATATTTTTATGAATTTATCAAATTTGGTCACCTCTCTATATGGAGGTGTCTATGAAAAGGAAGGATTTCCTATCTCAATGGAGAGATCACCATGGGGAGGTTCAACACGATAGATGTCAGGAGTATAGGCTCTATGATCTATCACCACACTACCACGAGGAGGACTATCGTGGTAATGAACATCTCCTTCTTCCACTTTGATAGAAGATTCGATGAACCCATGTTACATTGAGAATGTGTCTCGAATGACCTCGAGGACACTATCATTGAGAAAATTAGGGGTATGATCCATGATATGCATCATGGTCAGAATATACTAATAGTTATTTTGTGATTGTGTAGGAATATGAGCCTAATGCGTGAAGGTAGATGAAATTTGTATATAAATGTTTGGTACCATGGGTTAAAAATTTCATTGATGAGATTCTTTTAGAATATCTAAAAAATATGTCTCATTTTTAATTTGGATATTAGACTATCATGTGGAATGTGCCATTATCACATGGTGATCCTAATTTAAGATGAGAATATGATCCTGATTTGGAGCCTTTAGGATATTCCACTAACCTTTTAGGATAGGAATATGTGCATTCCCTGAGGCATGTGCTTCTCTAACCTAGTTATCCCAGGTTGGATTTTTATATTGATTCTATTACAAATATGCCTCCCCCATCAGAATATGCTGGTGGAACTCCAAAATGGGAGAAGAAATATGAACCCCCGGTGTTGCCTTAGAATAATGATGGAAAAGTCATTATTTAGGAAGAAGTATGAATATGCACCTGACATCAATGATCTACTAGAATATTAATGAATGATACATTGATAGGAATATGAGCCTTTCCCATGGCCTATGGCAATATCACATGATATATATTAGCCAAAATAGGAATATGTTCCCGATCTTGAACCTTTAGAGTTTGCTACTGGACTTCTGTGATAGGCATGTTCCCCTATCCTATAGAAAGTGCGGCTCTCACCTACTTGGCCTCAGTTGGAATGGGGATATGAGCCTGATTAGACACCTCTCCCATCATCAGAATATGAGGATAATGCACCTGAGTGGGAGAAAGAGTGTGTTCTTACTCCGGTACAACCACTTGTTCTTGATGGTTAGAGTGTTGTGTTGTCATGGCTATATGGATAAGATAATGATCATTTCCCATCATCTGCAAAAGTGACGGAATATTTTGGCAGAGTTCTTCATCTGTTTCTAAAATATATTGGAATTTTAGAAAAGTGTGTGCAGGGATATGAGCCTATACATTTTATGTCACCAGGATGAACTGGAAGATGTCTTCAATTGAAGTGTAGATATGAGATAACTTTGATCCTGTAGAGACCCGAAGTTTTCCGTACATAGATATTACATTACTTTTGCGGAATACATAATTCATAACAAAAACAGACACAAAAGGACCATAATAGTTTAGTGTCTTTGGAAACTTGGAACGTAATCTCTTAATCGTGGTGAAAGATCTTCAACATCTCCCATAAAGATCATCCACATTTTGTTTCCTTACATAAAACCCTTCTTTTAATCCTAGGGGAAAATAAAACATAAAAAGGGTGAGCTCAAATGCTCAATAAGGGTAAGCATGGATAAAATAAAACATACCATAATCATATTGAACATAAAAACATGAACATACTGTTTAAACATCAAAATATTGAGCAACGACTTAAAACATGGAAGTACATAAGGCATAGATCATAATGGAACATAAATCATGATAACATAGCATGGGAGTAAAACATGTAATTGTGTCATCCATTAATAACATGTAATTATTTCCATAGTATCCAAGGCATTGCTGCCAAGACCATCTTAGTGGACAAAGTCCCTTTCTGAATTGAGTTCACTCCTCGTTCCAGTCCTGTAATACTGAACCGGATTAACTTACTGTTCCATCCATGTCTATCTCATGAGATATAAATCTTTACCCAATTCATTTGAGGGAGATATAGATACCACTCATCTCATAATGAAATCATTCTTACATGTGCCACAAAATAAACATACATCATTCATAATAACAAAATGAATAAAATGGGTTTCATAAACATCATCCCATCATCACATAATCCATATAAAATAAATGGATATCATTTAATAATAAGAAAAGTGAAACCATGTAAATCATAGAGACATTATACTTGAACATAAACATAGTAAATAATGTCATCTTAGTTGAAAAATGGTTTTGATAAAACACTTGAAATGAATTCTTGAGGAAAATATCCTTCCATCTTCAAAATAATTTTCTTTTCACAAAATGTCATGAAATTTTAAAAGAAAAGGATTTTGTTGAAAATAGACATGAAATATTTTGGAATAAGCTTCATGAAAATAAGGCTTTATAAAACCATAAAAATCCGTTCATGCCATATAAGTTAAAAATAACATTCTCCTCATACTTTTGTCGGAAAAGTCAAAAAGTACCTCGTAACGTAAAAAAAATAATGATTCATTACATATAATGTAGTAAAAGTCAGAAATGGGTAAAAAAGGACATTAAACATACATGAAACCATTTTTGGAAAACATGGGCTTGGATGATAAAGATAACCCCAGTAAATACTTACGAATAAACAATCTCGGATAAAAATGAGATTGATAAATTATCCCTTACCTTAGGTCCGATATGCTTCGTATGGATCCGAACCTCCTGTATAATGATTTAAATAATTTCATTGAATTATTGCAGAATCATATTCAATGTTATGATATCATATATGGTTCACTCATGACTTTATATTACCCATTATTTTGTAAATTAATGTTAAAGTAGCGTTTTGGGTAAAATTGTTTCATTTGTCGTTCGTGTATTAACTTGTAATTATTCATATGATTACATAGATCATGGTTACTTACATCCAGAATGTAAAACATGATTTATATATAATATATATTAAGAATATACATATATATAATTTATCGATAAGTGGAAAGAAATACACCGTTCATGGATATGGTAGGCCGTACGTACGCATGAACGTTGTTTTCGTTTCCTTATTGAATTAAATGGAATTAAGTAGATGAAATACATATATATATATACATAAATACAATATCATTATTATTTCATATATTTCATGATTAATTATTATATATACTTTATAATCATTCATGAATGGTTAATCATTGAGAATGAATCTCATCGCGTCGTGGAGACGGTAGTCCGTACGTACGCACGAGCGGTGATATCATTCCCATGATCGTGGAATTGTATTGAATTTTTTGTATAATATTTAAAAATCAATATAACTTTACAATAATCATATATAGTCATTATTTACACCATTATACCCATCCAAGTAAGGTGGTGGTGGAAAATAGATTACACCACGGCGTAGAGATGGTATTCCGTACGTACGCACACGCGGTGATTTAGTTTTCCGTAGGATGGATAAATGGGGAAATAGGGTTTTTTCATACTTATAATAACATATCTGTATTTGAGTGATACTGATTTTATTACTTCATAATGAAACAACTAAAGAATCAGAATTGGAAGAAGAAATAAAGTTGAAAGAATCGGTAACAAACATTACCTTATCTTTGAAGCGCCTCTTTGAGACCTTCTCTTAGGGCATTACAATTTGTCTTTAAAGAATACCAGGACCTCTTGGATGTTTCTAGGGAAGTGGAGATGATAATTTTCCAGGGTTTTTCCGAGATTGAAGGATCAAATTGGTGTGAGTAATAGAGGGAGGAGGTTCCCTTTTATTAGGGAGGGGAGGGGCACCTTTGGAAATCTTAAAAATATTAATTTATAATAAATCTAACCCCATATAAAAACCTCCAAAAATGACTCATATTCGAATATTATACGAGATATATTTGTAATATCTTCAACCAATAAAATTTAGTCATGTTAGGAAATTATCATAAACATTATCAACTTGATTTATCCTTAATCAATTTTATTTTATTTGTGGTAATAAAATTTTAAATTTTAAATTATAACAAATAATTACTTATTTGTTGTGAATTATTCATAATTGGATACATTATAACATTTTAGACCATATAAATTTAAATTTATAATTTTTATATATTTTTGTGATTTTTAAACAATTTTATAATATGTTATTTTTATAAAATAACAATAGTGTCAATTTTGACATTATTCATTTATTTGAATTTAAATAAAATATATACAGAAGATAATTTCGAACTAAAAGATTTAATAGATTCATAAAAGTTCATATGTATCTAGAAAAGTAGTTTAGAACATTAAATAGTTCATATAATATTTATTTTTTTATTTTTAAAACCATTTATTTGGTTTATCTCTCAATAAAATAATTACTACATCATTTTTGTCTAATTAGTTAATATAAATATTTTTTATATAAAAATTAAAAATAAAGTTCTATGATGAAGATAAATCTATTACCTCTCACAATAATACATTTACTCGAATTTATCATCTTAAAATCACAATATTTAAATTGATATATTTGTTAAATTATGAAGGTGACAACATTGGCATCATTTAAAACAATGTAATATAAGTGTCATAATCACTTTTATATGACTCCAAACGGAAATATATTAGGTCTTTGGATGATTAAGGTGAATCTATACACTACCAATTAGTTTTGGTCAGGTTTTTGGGCCTTTTAATCGGTATTATTATTTCAATAAAAACTATATTACTGATTTGTCACTTAATAAATAATTTCTGCATCATTAATGTATCACCATTAATGACAATTATTTAATCCCTAATAATTCTAAATAAATTATCATGATTTAGATAATTTTATTATATTTCTGGATACTATTCATTTTCGAAGTTTTATGATGTTTATCAGTTAATTAAAATTATTATACTTATAAGATTTAAGATAGTGACATGTTGTCACTTTCTTTGGTTTTAATAATAATTAAATTATTTTCATGGTCAAAAGTCCATAAAATGAATCCAATCTGACCCTTAGGTGATATGGGTATACTTTTATCCATCCAATATAATTTATTCATGTGTTAGGGTAATTTTATAATATTATATTTACCCTTAATTACCCGATTTACCTTTAACTATGTTAAATAAAATTTACCGTAGTTACTATTCATAATTCCCAAAACTAAAAAGTAGCCTATTAACATAATTTGGACCCACTGATTCCAAATATGGAATCCATTATTTCAAATTCAATACACAGAAGTTTTAGAAATTAAATTAAAATTAATTCTGTTGTCAAATGAAAAGATGTTTTTGATTAAAACATTGCAAAAGATTGAATTGATTTATCCTACGAATTCAATGTAAAATCAATGATAATGACATAAATTATATTAAATGGTTAAAATATATTTTATTTATACTTTAAACCCATTCAATATTATAATTTAACCACATAAGTTATTACGATGAAAAAAGTTGGGTTTAATTAAAATATACCGTGTTTTTACTATTCATTAAAATATGAAAGTTATCAGAATAATATTAAAAATTTATCCAAGGTAAAATTTTATATCCTGATTCCAAAGAATAATTTTATTTTGTAAAATTGAACTTATAATCATGTCAAAAACTAGATTTAAAGTGGGTGTGCCATCAAAAGGCGGCAAAACTGGATTTTTTTAAAAATACTTTTTTTTCCCGAAAAAATTATTCTGTTCTTATATTATGTTCTAGAAAATGTTTAAGATGAATAATAATGTTATAAAATTCAAAATATAGTTAATAATATTCATAACGGCTAGTTCATAATAATATTATAATAACATATTGTTGTTTAGTAAAACCCCGTATTGCGTACAACCCACGCTATCGAAGAAGGTCGTGATTGCGTGTAATGCAAGCCAAGTCAGGGTTGCGTATAGTGCAAGACTCATTTGTTGTTTCGTTATAACAGAATCCAACCATTTTTTCATTTATACATTGAATATATATATATATATATATATACTCAATGTTGCGTAGAATGACTATTATCAAACGAAATTGAAATTGTGTGTAACACAATCTAAGAATAGTATTGCGTATACTGCAAGCTAATACGGTGTTGCGTATAGCACAAGATAATCTTGGTGTAGCGTACAACAGAAGATATGAAAGAAATTAAAACGAATATATCTTATAAAATCTCAGGTTATTACATATCCTCCTTGTGAAATCAGAGTATATTGATGGGATTTATATACAGGGGTGAGAATTTGTGCCTACACCATGCTTACTATGGGAATATTCTCATAGGCTTATTCAGAGCATGCAAGGATATGAGCATGTCGTCTTGTCCCTTCTCGAGTATGAATGAAATCATTTTTTGTGGTAGTGGGGTTATTAACCCTCTATTGTATATCTACCTCCTTTATCCTCTGATGAGTATTCATTTAAACGTATTCATGGGTGATAGAAGGCGATATTTTTTAGATAGTATCCCTAGAAATTGACTGAGGGGTTCTAGTACGATGGTGTTAGGGATAACAGTTAGCATGAGCCCTCCTTGGTGGATCTTAAACCTAAAAGGAATTGTAGCTGGCTTCCAGAGCCACCTTCCTTAGATATAAAAGGTTTCTGTTATCATTCTCTGAGGATAATCTCTTAATGCTTTTGGTTGTTGCGATGAGAGCCACATGTTCTGCACGACCCTTTCTCAGGAAACATAGACTCACCAACAATCCTGTTTGGAGTACTTATCGATAAGTCTAACTGGTCGGGATAGATACATATCAGTGTAATGCTTGAGCCATCTTATTCACTACCTACCATTGCCGTTGATGTGTTGGTGAGAGTGTTTTACGATATGTGGAAGTCGCAGTGGCTGACAAGTTGTCGGAATGAATTGTAACACCCCAATAATTTACAAATATATTTTATATAGAATCTATGAAACATTGAGTCTCTAAAATCATAAATTTATTATTTCCTAACCAAAAAACATAAATTTTTTACTTCTCTATTTTGAATTTCATTAAACTGAATTACACGGTTGGGTTCAGTAAAATATTTAGACTCTGATTGATTCAAAATACTTTTTTGTTGAATAGTAACACACCCTTATAAATAGTACCATACCCTTATGAATATTACTATTACTCTTAGGAATAGTAATGAAAAGTAAATTGGCCAAAAAAAGATTCATCACCCATGAATGTATAAATACAATTTAAACATCTTATAAGTGAAAAAATGATCATAGTATAAGTATTGGTATTTTTGTATGTAATAAATATTTTAATTAAAATTTTATGATTAATTTAACAATTTAAAATGGAAATTTCTTTTTATAAAATGTAATAATAAATTTTTATTTTAGTGTGTTATGGTTATTATAGTATTTTATGAGAGCTTGATTAATTTTCAAGGTATTTTAAAACACGTTATAGTTTTAAAGTAGTTTTTTGGAATAAATTTTTATTTTAATTAAAAATTAAATTAAAAATATGTAGAAAACTATTTTCAAAAAATTTATTATATTTTGGAAATATATATGTTGAAAAATGGTTGGGGTGAATTTTTGGGATTTTTCTAAAATACTTGAATTTTTCGTAAATAGTAAAAATAATGTTTTGATTTTTCAGTATGTTTAATGACATCATAATGATGTAATAAATATAATAAAATTATGGTCAACTTTTGTACATTAAAACATGATTTGAGGTGTCCCAAAAATCTAACACAATGGAAAAATACAATTGTAAATCCAATGCTATTGCAAAAAGCACTAATGAGGTGTCCTTTGAAATTAATAATAAACGCCCTCTCTTTCATAATATATACCCACTCATTCCTTCATTTTCATTAATTAAAAATTCATAAATCTATAATTATAGAAGTTTTACCACACTAGGAGTCCTAAAATTTTTTCATCAATCCTCGTAGGTCCCAACCTTCATGTTTTAGGAGTTACTCTACAAGGTCAGGGAATGTATAACCATTCTTTTTTTTTCAAGAACTCTTTTAATGTTGTTATCTTTTAATTTCAATTGAATTATGTTGGGATATGTCATTACATATACCCCTTAATTTCCAAATTATGTAATAATTATGAGATACCCATTTTCTATCATCATAATATTATATGAATTTTTATGTGACCTCATCAGACTGTCGAATGATTATATGGGATTTCTTAGCTTTTATTTTATTTCGAGTTTCATTCTTTTATTTTATCTTTCTTCTCCACCATTAATCCATTTTTTATGATAACTATATTTCCTTATATGTACTGAAATTTTATTTTGATAATAGAATAAATCATCATCATGTCTCCTTTCCCCTTCTTTTATACTTGAAATTAAAACACCATCTCAGATCTGTTAATTTATCACAATCAAGGATGATGGGTTTTCAATTTCTATTACAATATTCAATTCTGGTCATCAAATCATTTTTATGGTTGAAAAAGACCATTATATATTTATTATACCTTATTTAAGGTTCTATGATATTTTTTAATCATGATATTAGTTTATAAATCAAAATGGGATCATTGTGATAAAACCTCCCAATTAACACAAACAAATGTCATTAATGTTTTATATAACGATTTATCTTCACTCCCAATAACCAAATTAATTATATAAACCTGAAATATTCGTGATTTTATAATATAAAATAATACATCCATTTTTATAACCATTCTCAAATTACATGTTTATCCTTACAAGTATATAAGTAAATAGGTTATGAATACCAAGGAAGAAAACTCTCCCAAACAATAAAATTTTACATATTAAACCACTAAATAAAGAGATTAATGAACTTAATAATCCTATACTAATTCAATTATAAAATTAAGAGGTTCTAGAAATATTAATTAATTAACTTAATTTGGTTATCCAGGACACTAAGATCATATGAAGAACACCATCGGACTTATGATAAGGATTGTCTCATCTCACTTCCATTTTTGTGAAACATTTCTTATTCACCATTATTTCTTATGCATGATGTATGTATAATTCATACTGATGTATGATATTCTGAATATATATATTCTAATACTATTTAATGCATCATTTTACTATTACTAATTTCGGGGCATATGATTCAATTGATTACAAACCGATAAGGGTTTTTTACACAAACCTCTATTTTCATTTGGCTTACTCTTGTTCTCTAAATATATCGATTAAATTTTTATTTATAATTATTTACTCATAATAAATTTTATTTAAATTTAGATAAATTTTTACCAATCATAATCTAACTTTCATTTATGAGTGTTATATGTTCTAAAAGGATCTTTGAAAATTTATTCCCAATAAACAACGCCATTTTAAGGGAACTTCTCAAATTATTTTTAATTTTCAAGTGCACTATGTACTCTGTTTAAAGATATTTTTTAAAAATCATATATATAATCATGAAACAACATCATGGTTTATTTATAGTTTTTCAAGCAATCATGACATTTTTTTTATAATCTATTAAATGATTTATTAAAACTTAACTAACCTGTTTTACTTCTAAAGCTTCTTTAAAAGATCTTATTACATGAGTTCACTTCATTGGGGCATAATTTATGACTCAAATATAATTTCAATGTTCTTTACTCTTAATTTATAGAATATAAATGTTTATAAATATTATTTCATGGAAAATAGCAGTGATTTTCCAAAAGAACTCTTTTTTCCAAAGTAAACGAGGTTTTTCTCTTCTCACTTTGAATTTTATGAGATATATGCCTTGTTCACCACATATTCCATGCATGTTGTGTATGTACCACACTTAGATATAGATTATCAAGAGTCTCCTTATTATCATAATATTATAATGGATTATGATTTGAATGTTTCATGGTCGTATGAGACACTTTAAATGGTTTAAGCATTATTTCCCCAAAAAATTCTCAATGGTATCATCTAAAAGTATCTTCATTTATGTCAAAGTACTTATTGAATATTGTAATTCATTTATGTGTATCTCTTATGATATCATATACAATATGTTTTTGAATAATTTCTTATTATCTTTTCTATGGATGTGATATCTTGACACCATTCACCACAATACTCAGAATGTTTAGTGTTTATATTTTATGATTGAGGAAAATTATTTAAATTTCATATGATTGTTTCATTATGAATATATATATTTATTATGTTCAATTAAATTAATACAAATAATGAATAAGACTTAGTAAGTGATAGGTGGGTCTCACAATATCCTCTCGATACATCGGTATGTCTAATGAGACAAACTACTGTCTTAACATGAGGCCTTGAAAAAATGGTTATTTATGGTCTTGGCACGAGGCCTTGATGGTATGGTTATGATTTCAATCATTATGCATTCTCTCATTTTGAAACTAGAAATTTAAATTTCACCTGGTTATTGAACTATTAGAATACCCATGATATTTCTTTATTATGGAATATTTACTCATCTCATATTGCAACCATATTATGTTAATGTTTATTTTTAAAGAAATGTGTTTTTTGTTATTTACCATGACTAATGTTTATTTTTATGATATATTATTATATATTTATTTACCTTATAGATCATCAATGATCACCCTTTTATATGTTTCATTTTTACGAGACATTAATAATTTTATAATGAATGACCTGCATGGATACAAATTGAGTTTTGATTGTTCCCAATAAAAAATATATGTTGTATTTCATTTCATGTTGTAATGTTGAACCAATGTATATATCTTGTTTTCCAATACTATTAAACTCTTTGATCCTTCTAGATTTTATTACTTTTAATGATGAAATTGTATTAAAATGTCTCACCAGCTTCGGGAAAATAGGGTCGCGGCATTTCACAGATGATGGATGATGACAACATCATCTAAAATCAGGCTACTAAAGCAGTATCTACAATTATGAAGACCGTAAAGAACAAGTTTACCAATTATTATAGTATCCTAGGAATAATATGCTCCAACATATATTAATTATTAACTCATTTTTTCTTTTATTCATGATTCATTCATTAAACTAGTTTGGGATTATCAAAATGAGGATGTAACCCTTGCTATAGAGGACCATTTGTATGATTATTTTGTTCTAATTCTTTTGTTTGTATAGGGTTTTGAATACAATGTGTCTGGATTAATTATAACCCAATAGTTTTTTGCATTGGAGACTTTCACATTTGGTACTCCATTTTTTCATTGGGATTTATATTGTGGAATGGGTTATGTTCATCGTGTTTCCATTGTCACTTTTCCAAGAAATTCCCATTGGTTTCCCTATCCATAGATGGGTACAAAACTTCATTGCAAAGGCTAGTGGTCATCAAGGTTTTGAGCCCCACCTACTCTTAGAGACTCACATTGGTTAAGGGGACTGGAGATCAGGATCATCCCACCCATGGGGGGGAATTGTTTCCTACTCTAGGGATCGTTTATATATTTAATATAAGTTTGTGAATATATTCCTCATTCCGATAGAAGACCGGTTTCCTGGATGGAACATCTTTAATACAATTATATTTTAAATGAAAAACACTGTGATCTCTTGGGTGTGTCCATATATATCTGTGTCTAATGTTCTTCATCTCTCCTTGGTAATAGAGGGATGCTTATATGATGAAATGATATAACCAAGTACATTTAAACATACTCCCATATTAGGAGGTGATAAATATTCAGAGGATGGGATTCAACCACTATGAGGTACCCTATGTATACTGGTCATTGCAGGAATCGAAACCCTCATATTTCATTTAACCCGTGCAGTTTTATGTCATGCAGAATGACTTATATAGATTATACAGGACACCTTCATGATCGAGTCTGGAAAGAATTTCCTACATATCTCACATATATAGAGAATAATTTTTTTTGTAGGTCATTCCTTCGAGACATATATATTAGGGTTGGTTGTGTCATATAGAGACTCGTGGTGCAGGTGACAAGATTACCACAACTCCCGAAGCTCCCATGATCCATTCTTGGTGGGAGAAACATGGGATAGAAAGTATAAAATGGTGTTTATTTGAGTAAGGGAATAGATACTAGGATTTACCTGATGTATCAATATAGAACTCAAACCTCAGAGAGAGGTAGCCTACCTATCCTAGGATTGGAAGGAATCTGGTTAATCGTTGGTCCCATTATGTCGGGGCATACACACTATGGTTTCTCTAGATAGGGATGATTTATGATTCCACTGAGGCATTCATTTAATTCATATAATTCCATGTTATCTATTCTTGGGATGAGAAACATAGAGGAGTTGATGAATAACCTCATAGAGTACGTGTATGGGACCGGTGTATTAGAATACTCCTTGGGGTGTTTTGTATAGACCTCAGACCTTAGAAAGGCATTCTATATATCCTGGTTATGGTATAAATGATAGTTATTCTAGTTTATTTTATGTTGGGGCCTACACACTGTAGTTCCCCTATACCATTTTAAGGGTTTGTATGGAAGATTATATGGTCATTTTTTAAGAATGAAGGGATAGAATGTAATCAATATAATATCTTTAGGAAAGGGAATCGTATGATTATCCCTTCTTGGATGATCAATATAGAGGCTAGACCTTATAGGTAGGTGGCCTACATATCCATAATATTATAGGAATTAGAGTCTTCATTGTTCCCTTTTTGTGGAGGCTTACACACTGAGGTTTACATATTGATCGGGGTTTATACGTCGAGGATACACAATATTTTATAGTCCTAGGAAGCCTTGGGTTTTTATACTTATCATCTAAAAGACATCAAATATCCCAGTTGAAATGCTATAGGGGTTATCACATGAACTAGCTTGACACATATGGATGGTGTCTCATGAGTTAGTGTGGAAAATTCCCAAAGTCATATCATGTCTTAATTGACACCTCTGAGAGACACCGCAAGATTTGTTCAACATGTATGTCTCATATAACATGAACAAAGGGCATATTAGGTGGCTATTTTTTATACCTAGATTCCATTGTGAGAGTCAGATAACATGAAAGTGCATCATTATATGAGTTAGGTGATTCGTTTGGAGGATTTCACAATAATTGGGTGATAGAAACAGTGGGTTCACAAGATCTGTGTGGTGCTCCTAGGGGAATTGTGCGGATTAATCTGACAAGCCTAGTGTACTCCATGTGTCCCAGCTGACATGCTGAAGGAGTGTCTCATGATGCAGCCTAATGTTGTTTTGTGTATTTTTAGGAAACACGTGAATCATACAAATGGACGCAAGCATATATTTAACTCAAGAAATCATCCTTTAATCTTGTTTATAACCATTTAATTAGGAATGCCTTGCTTTGTTCTATATTATTCCATATTGAGTCTCACATGATCTTGTGGGCTCTTGTGATGTTCTTCTCATAATCCAATGGAGGTCTTTCTCATGATCTACAAATGATCACACGATGCAATTTATACCTAGCTCATGACTACACTAGATTCCCACCGATATATTACCTCAGAGAAAGCTAGATTGTCATGTGATCAGTTTCTATGAGATGTATGTAGATGTGGAGTGTCAAATCAGGTTGAGCATGGGTGTCTGGCTGATCAAAAATCCAACCTGCATAGTGGTCCTCAAAAAAATCCAACCCTTTATTCGTGTTTGGCTAGGGGAATTTATAGGAATCACCACCGCGGATACTTGTCCGTTTGTGCGGCATATCTGGTTCAAGTCCCGGATGGAGTTGGTGAAAGGACATGTTGGCACATGGTTTAATTAATCTCTTCCATGGAATTCTTTAAGTGCGTGACCAGATTTTTTGTGATTGCGAGTCTCCTTTGTCAATGCATCCTTTATTAGAATATTGTCGATTATGAAAGACTTGTTCGATGAAGGGATTGTTTCAAAGGACCTCCATGTTCTTATGATGACTTGTCCAAAGGCCACTACAAGACTTAAATTCCAATGGGATGACACTCACGGGGCCTTGGATGAATTTTCCTAGGGTATCGCGGGACAACGTTGTAGGTGAATTCGGTGCGCTGCATGCCTTTTAGTTACCACAAGTACCTCTCAACTCCTCAATTTTAATTCCATTTTTCTGATGTAACAATTTTTTTTCATCATGTGATATATTATTTATGTTTCCCATGGTATTTTTACAATTTTTTGTAGATTCATAGTGTAACCAATATGTGTCTCATGGTGGTGTGTTATCATTTCATGTACAAATATATCTATTATTCATTAGGGCATGCAGGGTTTCCTGGAGATATTTGAGAATTTATGTATCGTAAGGGTGACAATACATGGTTTTTTTGTGGGTTGAGGTGGGTGTGTCTCTGAAGGTACATGGTATCCCACGGGTCACTCAGGGCATGTGTCTTATACGTCTCAGTAACTGCAAACCCCTCTTGCCTCCTACCCTTTATCTCCTTTGATTCATGTGGCGAAGGATCAGAGGACATGTGAGATTTCCAAAATATCACCATGGGGTTTTATTATTCCCGATGATGATTTGGTGAATGATCATCATGTAAATTGAGGGTATCTTCCTTTTATATTCATTCTTCTTTAATTTTTTAGGATTTTGGATGAGTTTGCTTGCACTTTCCAATGACAAACCATGCTACATGGGGGGTGCTCATTCAATTTTGTGGAGGGCCTTCACAATAGTATGTAGTTTTGTTGAAGATGTATCGATAAGACATGTTAGGAGAAATGTGCCATGAGTGGGGCCTTTCCATGACCTTGAAATTATCATACGATCATGAGTCTCTCAGAAGCATTACAAATCTTCGACCGTCCTTTTTTCCTTGATTTCAGATGGAAATAATAACTATATTCAGGTATTTCATCCCTTGTGATTTTGTTGATTCTTATTTGGAGAATTTCAACATTAGGGGAGGATTTAAATTTCATATAATATTATGAACCTAAATATTTCATATAATACCCTTTTTCATATGGAAGTAAGTCATGTTTATAAATAACAGAATAATATATGATTTGGAGGATTCACTAAGGGTTCTAATATTTTAAAAAAATAACATAAAAGCACATTATTTTAAAGGGAAATATAATTTTGTTCTTGGATACTGTATAATTTATTAAATCAATTTTTTATCTTTTATGATATCAGTGTACATACCTTTTAACTAAATCATATCAAAATTTTACCCAGAAAATCGATTGTCTCCGAAAATTATGGAAAATTTATAATTAAATAATTTTAATGTATTTTTTTAAAAACATAATTCTCCAAATATGAAAATTAATACTTTTAAATTAAAAATCTTTTTTACAGAAATATACTTGTTTTTTTTAAAATAACACTTTCCCAATCCTTATAAAAATTACATTTGACTTCATAAAATTATATTATCTTTTATATATCAATAATTATTATTCAATAACAATATTATATTAAAATAATATTTATTTCAAACATTCTATAATTCATCAAAAATAGTTTTTTGAATGAAATATATATTAACCAAAAATAAAATTTTTGTTCCATCATATCAAAATCTATTTTTAATAAAACTTATTATTTAATCAATATAAAGTAATAATTTATAAATATAATAGTAATTTTATTATAATAAAATAAAATAAATTATACTATTAAGAACTAGATAAGAAACCCTTTATTACAACAGTTAATTTCTTAAGGGTAATGTGTGTGATTGAGGTATTTTTATGGGGTGGTTTGGTGAACATGGTCTAGGTCATTATCATGATGAGCTTTCACCTCTCCCTTAAATGGTTTCCTAGAATCTTTAGTTGATGAATCTTGGATTGGGATTGGTCAAGAGAAAATCCCAGTGATTATACCCCTCTTATAAGCTCTAAGGAATAGGCTTCATAGGGTATGATCATACTGGTTAAGGCAATTACTTCATTTTTTGGTGTCCATGTGGATTTATCAGAAACCAATATATATACTGGTCATAGAATTATTGTATTACAGCTACACTATAAACAATAATGTTGTTTATTTGGATTTTTAATCGTTCAATGAATAACATATAATGGTCCAAAAACAAAATTAATGTATGTGTTTTCAATAATTTAATTACTTTATATATAAAATATACTCATTAAAATAGATAATTTCATTAATAAATGTTTGGCTCGTCACATTATTCTCCTCTTAAAAAATTTCACCCTCCAAATATCATTTGTACACTAAAATAGTTGAGGGTAATTCTATTTCATCAACTCTTCTAGTTCCCAAGTCACTTCCTCAGACATGTGGTTCCTCCACAACACATTGAGCGAATGAGTTGTCTTGTTTGTTTAAACATTGTATCTACGATCTAAGATCACTACTAGTTACTCGTCATATTAAATATAACAATCCAATGGTACCACCTCTTGATTCCGTACATGTGAGGGGTATGGTTTTCAATTCCTTAATAGGGACACATGAAAAACATCATGTATTTCAGGTATTTTAGGTGTTAGTTCTATTTGATAGGCCACCACTATGATACAACAAAGGATCTCAAAGGGTATGATGTATCTTTCACTATGCCATCACTTAATCTTAAATATCATTACTTTATTCCATGGAGATATATGAAGGGAAAACTTATCTCCAACCTTAGACTCTAGGTCTCATTGAAATTGTCTACATAGCTGTAATGATGAAACTATGTCTATTTAATATGACACTTAATGGGTTGGACAGTCTCTTTCATCCCATAGATAGGATTAGGCCCTATCTATCTCCACTCCCAGACATCATGCCATCATGTTAGAGTCCAATAATTATTCCCATACAAATCCTAATAAGGTTCCATTTTAATGAAATAATGTGTGTTTTTGTAATATGAGAAATGCAATTGGGTATGGGGTTTATCCAAATATCCTAGAGAATCCATTGAACATGATATTAATATTTCCTCCAGAGGTTGAATGGTCCTTATATATTAATCATCCACATGAGGGTTATAAGTAGTAATAAAACCCATCTCTGTATCCAATACATGCTGAAGGAGTCTCTATAAATTTGAGGTAAACTTATGATCTCTATTATATGTAACAAAGAGTGGTATTACATGTAGTCGTACCCCCTTCCTTATTTATATCATAGTGATTTGGTCAAGTGATAAATATTCCTGGATAGAAATGAAATGCATTGAATTTATATGGAAATTGAATACCAACAAGATGGAATTATTTACATTATATTTATTGGAGATTCCTGTGAATAAATACCTTTTTATGTTTTTCTGTTTCCATACTGGTATGATCAATGGATTCATCATACATTAAAAATAGTTTCATTCAGCCTTAACTTGTTTGGATAATGTGTATTAGGATAGAAATTCTGTAATATCACTTTTCATGTAATTCCACCATAATTTTTTCTTTAAATCTATATAAATCTTATTTCTTCTTGGATGAATAGATAAGGATGATCTATTCACATCATCCATAAGATACATCTTTAGTTATGGTTTTGACGAGACACATATCGAGGTTCCAAACCATATAGATCAATATTTAACAAAGGTAGACATAGGTAAATTCTCTACTATTTTATAGAACCTCACCATCCTTTGGAGCCTCCTTGATCCTCTCATGATGATATGGTTGAGTAGTTATTTGATCATGGTAGGGTTTATACCCTTTTATTATTCCCATGTCCATCCTTTATATATTCAAGAAGATCTAATCCCTTTCAATATTCAATTTGGATAGGGATTCATGATCATTTCTACAATGAGTATCCTACACATTATTTTCTTCATAGGATTTAAATGGATTGAACAATCAATTTTTATTATTATCTCTAAGCACCTTAATTCGAACCTATTGATCACCTTCTATGTGAATATATAATTAATGATTTTATGATCTGTATATATATATAAATTTTCCCACTAGAGGTATTGTCAACAAATTTTAAATAAGTAGATCACTAAAGTCAATTCTACATCATGTTTATATTAGTTATTCTCATGTATATTTGGTGGGAGTTATTGGTTATGTAATGTTTTCATTTTACATGTGTATAAAAACAAATATTTTTTGGAATCATCATTGAAGATCATAAATACTTCCTCATTAGTTGTAAATATGAGAACAAGTGTAGTGAATAAACACTTCTTCAACTCATTAAATATCTCATCACATTCATAATTTATAAAAACATGATCTCTTTTGAGTTATCTTGATTATTAAGCATGAAAATCATGAAATGTTTCTCACAAATTGATGATATTAAAAAATTGAACCAATGAAATTATTTATTTTTGTCATATATATTGCTCTAGGACATCCTCAAATTAGTTATGTTTTTTGTGTATCCAAATATATCCCTTTTTTGTGATAAATTTCTCAATAATGATACATGGTCTAGATATATGTTTTATAACAAAATTAACCAGATGGCATGAAATAAGTCCATTATATTTTTTAAGAAACACATTTTTGTATTCACTCACAATGGGAATATCATCTAGGATAAAAATTTTCAATAATATCAATAATTTTATAAAGATACACTTAATAAAATAAAATTATATACATGATTGAGATGATGATTACAAATTATAGTGAATCTATACAGGGAAATAAAGTCTATACAGTCTATTTTTTGTAAATGGAGAACAATTATATTATTGTCATGAATAATCCCAATAAACATTAAAAAGTGATACAGTAATCAAATAATTCATCCCTGATTATGTGACATCATTTGGGGTGTCAACTAGGTGTTCTTTGAAAAAAGACTAGATATTCTAGTGTGTCATGAATTGAAATGAAAAAATTTCACAACTCCAGTGTAAGGATTAAGTGTACTTCAATCATCATGATACATAATAGTGATAGAATATGAAATTTATTATTCCATTTTTGTTGGAGAATGTTAGTTATCATCATCTTTGATATCATGTGGAAAATAAAATTGTATTTGAAAATTACAATGTTACATATATTTATGACATAGAAATGTTAATAGTACAATAGATTTAACTTGTTTTACCTCCATGAAGTTAAGAGGATTATTTATTTTTTTCATGTAAATGAGATACATTATTACCTATTTTTCAACACGTAAGACATATTCTAGTTCCTTTGTGGAATTTCCCATCGTTCATCTTTTCACATTCTTAACATGTAGGAGATTGGATATTCTTTCCTTTATCAACATTATAATAGGAACTTCCATGATATTGTATCCTCTTATTATTTTATGCATTTATATATTCAACTATGTTATGGTTTATAATCGTTATTTTTGAATATTTCTTTTTTATAATCACAAGTCATCTTACATTAGATCTCAACATGTTAGAAATATCACTTTGGTAGTCAACACATTACTCATCACACCAGTTGTTGAATGGGTTCCCTATATTTCTAAATAATAAATAAAATAAAATGAAAATTAGGGATGATAATTTTAAAACATCAATGAACATAAATGGAATCAATAATGGGATAAATCAACAATGACATATATTTATTAGCATATAAAATTATAGGTTTCTATATAAGTTTTCTATGATCTACTTCCCAACATGAAATATCATCAAATTTTTTATTCCCTTCTTAATGGTTAGAAATGAAATTATGACTTTATCAAATAATATATCTCAATAGTTTAAACCATGGTGTGTTGAAACCTATTTTTTTTCATGCACCAGGTGCAGATTGAGTGCATCTCAATGTTCCCTTTTGTGTGATTATTACCCCTAGGAATTTTTTTGTTAGATCTATATGCACTTATAATAGTTAGACATGAATTTATATTGTTGGAAACTAAATAATATATATTTGAACCAAATTTATGGATTTCCCTATATTTAATCTTATCTATAAGGCATTCACTTCATTTTTTTAATCCCAATCCCCAAAATAACTGGACATTTCCCTTTCACAATCTATAACAATATATATCATTAGTACACTTTTTTTCTTGATTTATTGCTTAAAGGTTAACATAATTTAACCCTCAAAATATTGTGATTCACCATTTATTTGGGTTATTAGGAACAAAAAATAACAATATGAACCATATATACAAATATATAAACTAAAACTACAGAACACACCCTTAAATTTTATGGATCTTCTAAAACTGCATGAGAGAACATAGGGAAGTACATAAGAAAGCGGTGATCTATAAATTCCAGTGATGGAATAATCAAATAATAACTTGGTGAAATTAGTAAATGTGAGTAAATATGAGTATAAAGATAACATAATAAGGTTGAGAAATATCAAATTTAACATCATGTCATTATAAAATATGATAACATTATGGAAACATTAGAATGTGGAAACAACACAAAACATTACATCATAAAAATAATTCAAAGATAAAACAATAGAAATAAAAACATATCTTGTTTATAATGGATTCTATTATATAAAACATGGTGTCTCATGAGACAAAATCATTACCTAATTCATTAAAGGGTTATATAATTTTAATCCCACCTGTTACATTCATATCATGTACGTGCAAAAATGTTATACATAGATCATGCCAGATAAGGATTTATTTAATCACTTTTAATCCCCAAATTAATGATTTTAGGTTGAATACAAGGTATTTACCAATAAATTCTATATAGAAACCCCTTTTTGAATAACCTTGTGTGGAAATGAGGAAGGATATTCACTAAACAAATGTTTTGGTCTGGAAAATGAAAGGAGAATTTCAGCAACATAACGAGGGTACATAAAGATTTATTGAAGGGTTTAATTGGAGTTAAAGGAGTTTATGGTCACATATAAATCGAAATATGAGTAATAGGGATGTATAAAATCACATCATAAAATAAAACATTGAAAACATAATGGTGTTATATAAATAATTCATCTTAAAAAATGAGAAAGAGAGAATCTATTACATGCATAGAGTGCTTATAAAATCTAGTAAAGGGATTTTTAAAATATTAAAGGAACTTACAGGGGTATATATTGAGTTAAGGAAAAATTAAATTCATTCTAAATGGTTTTTAATGATTATTAATTGTATTTTGGATGTCTTTCTATATAATTATAAATTGGAATTGTATATTAATTTCTAAAAATATGTTTTAGACTCTATATGATAAATTAATCCAAACCATAAGCCACACAAATAGTTTTCCCTTTGTTTATTATAAAGGGAAGGGAATTTAATTATTATATAAGGATATGAATCAAAATACTAAAAATAGTACCCTTGGTGTGGTATAAGTGAGTCATGTTTATAAGGAATTTATTTTAAAACCATTATATAAAATATAGGTTTTTGAGGATTTTTAAGGGTTTATAAAATTTATCCAACGAATTAAATAAAACATTTTTAAATAGAAAGCCTAATTTTGGTTTTTTATATTATTTATAATATTTATTATATAACTTTTGGGATTTTATAATATTATAATATATAGCATAAAACTATATCATATTTATTTTTTACCAAAAAATTTGAAGGTATAATAAAATTATAAAAAATTCACCATTTGATAATTTTCATGCAGTGATATAAAAAATAACATATATTTTAACAAAATGATTCTCTAAATATAATAATATACACTTTTAATTCAGTAATATATATTTATTGAAGCATGTTTCTTTTTTTGAAAATTATAGTTTTCCAACCCTCATGAAAATTAAACTTTTCTTCATAAAATTATATTACCATTTTATTTTAAAAAAAAATATTCAATAATAACCTTTTTTAGAAATAATATTGATTCCAACACATTTTTCATGGTGATCTTCTTGAATGTTAATGTGCACTGGTGTGCTTGTTACTTCACATTTCCACTTTCCAATGATGGGTGACTTTCATCACATTCCAATGTTAAGTATGCTCCTTTGTTGAAGCAGGATGATGGGATGTTGGTTCCCCCTTCTATGGATTCCCCCTTGGAAGTTTTCTTCTTGTTCAGGTCTCCCTCATTGGGTTAATTAATGTTTGTGGAACTATTTCTTGGTGTCATATCTTTGTGGATGCTAGTAAATTACACTACTTATACAAGAAATTCTAGTTGGTCTTTATAGGGAAGTAATTTTTTGTCTGGGGAGTTATCATGGTGGGAATTATGGGCATGTCGAGAGTCTGTGAAAATTGATCTCTTGTATTCTTCCTCTTTGTATTAAATATCAGAGAGGCATCTTAGGAACAAAACCTATGTCATCATGTGTTGATCATGTGGTATCTAGTGCTCAAGGTGTATATAATCCAAGGTTTTATCCTCAATAATAACATATTTTCATTATGTAGATGATTATATGGGTTCATATCATTAAATGATTTCACCTTAGTCTTCTCGTGCTTATGAATATATTATTTATTTGGGGTCACTTGTTTAATTTCTTGTGTAAACAAATCAGAATGTCCAATAGTGGTGGATTGGGGAACAATTTTAACGCCTTGTGGATATGGAGCTGATTGATTCTGAAACCCCGTGGTGGTAGACCAAGTCGGAATGTCCCTAAGTAGAAAGATTTCACATTTACAAGTTTACTAGTGGATGGATCATAATTAATTATGAAGATAGATCTGGGAGGTGTGTCTCATAAAGGGATGAAGTCACATCATGAGGACTAGTGAGAATTCCCCACAGAGGTGAACCTCGAATGGATGTTTTATAATTCCCTATGGGGGTGGATCCTTTAAGTTTTTCTCATAAAGGGAATATGTCACATCATGAAATTGGTGAGAAAAACATGGATAAAAACCATATATGGATGCATCAGTACCACATAGGGATGGGGATCTAGGTGTTGTTTCCAGTAAAGCGATGGTGTCACACAATATAGATTGGAGAGAAGGACCCATGGAGGTGAAACCTAGATGGATGTATTAGAACACCATTTTGTGGATGATCAGGGAGGTACCCATAAATGGAAATTTTAATAATTTGAATATTTTTTAGATGACTCATGATGGAAAACCCCAGATGGATGGATATTAATTCCCTATGGTGGTGGATCAAAGGTCTTTCCCATAAGAGGAATATTTCACATCCTGAAGATTGCACTAAAACCCCCAAGAGGTGGATAATGAGTTTCATCCCTAGCAGGGAGCATCATGGTTTACCATTGGTCGATAATGAACCTCATGGAGGTGTTTTACATACCATATTTTGATAATATGTATTAAAAATCACATAGTTCAATGTCGTAGTTTAAGGTCGTTTGATTGGATTAGTACATGAATTTTACAACCATGTAGTAAGGATGACCACATTATTATGGGATCATTGATGAGGTATGTTGTGGATATTACACATAGAATCTACCCTTCACAAGGGGATTTCAATTGGTTAGTGGTTGTGGGGATTATGCGTTGCACTACCAGTAGGGCTTGGAGGAGATGCGGTCTCCCATGTGAGGGTCATGATCATACCAGGTATGTGACCTTGAGAAGGTTAGGGTTGATGTGATTGATGGTTTTTGATGTTAGGAATATTTACTATATATCCCGATTAGTTAGAAATCAAATCTCATGTTGTTTGGAATGGGATGGGGATTATACCAAAGTATGAGGCCCATAGGAGCATGCGGTTTGGGTATACCTGTGGAAGCGTTCCATATAGTGAGTATGGTTTTTTGGGTTTACACTCAAGGGGTTGCTTAGTGGAGTATAGGTTGGGGTTATATCTATAGATAAGGTCCACAAAAAGGTTTAGAATGGGTATCATACCATATATGTGTCCCAAAAGATCATTTGGGAATATTTTAGGACACTATTAACCTCTAAACCCATAAGAATCATGATCGGGTTGATAAATAAAAAGGAAACAATATAGAAGTTATTTATTTTATGAAAGAAGCTAACAATTGATTTGATGTGGGGCTTATACATTGAATTTTCCTATAGGATTATATTTTATGTGAGGTGGATCTCATTTCATGTGAGGAGGATATCATTCCCTATGAGGGAAGGTGGTGTGGAGACTATCCCATGTTTCTCAGACAAGGAGCATACTTTTCATATTTCACATGGTAAAGACACTGATTAATGTCACATGTCGAGGACATTTAGACTTGGTAGTTTTATGCCATGCATCTTGGATGTGGAGGGGATCACTCCCAACCCCATGAGATTATGTAACCATAGCTCATGCACATCTTGTAGGGGCATGGATTTATCACTACTAGGTTATATTTAGGTGACGAGTGGCTAGTGATGAGGTCCACATTAGCATGTATATAGTGAGAAGAAAAAATAATTAGCAAACCTATTATGAGAAGAAAAAGTTAAGTGGGTGTGTTGGGCTGCATATTATGTGGAGTGAGATACAAGAATAGGTGAAAAGAACACACGTGGACTCGAGGTGCGGCTTAACTATTCCAGGATGGGTGTTGGGACTTTGGGAACTCCACCTTCATGAAGATGTATTAATTAAAGGGAGGCAACATGGAGAGTCTCATGAGGGAGATTTCACAATTCATACGGCCTTAGAGAGATGTTCTTTGCGAAGCTATGTTGGTTTTCAGAGTTTAGGGGATTCACGAAGGAATAGGCTTCACAATGCATCCTGACCCTACCATAGGATGAATTCTAGGCTTAGGAATGGAGTGATTCGTGAAGGTTTGATGCTTCACGAAAACTTAAGTGACTCTGAGGGACTTCTTCTTTCACTAAATGCATTGAACATTGTGAAAGTAATCACCACATATGGGAGAGGTATTCAATAACACATTAAAATAGGTTTTATTATTCCCAAGTACATTGCATGAGCTATTTTGGTCAGGCTCATGATGCTTAGGTTGATTGAGTATTGGGAGAAACCTAGATGTTGAAATGTTAAAATAGAGGACTAAAGAGTTATTTATATGAATGGGATTCCATGATGATTGAAAGTGGTTTGTGATAAGTTTTTTTGGTTCAATAAAGGGTGTGACTATGTTGGGATCACAAAAGAACACCATTGATTGTTCACATAGTTATAAATCCACATCAGAATCATGGAGGAACATTTTCATGGATTCACATGTTTGAGAAGAGGAATGTCCATTTGGGTAGTTTCATAAACTATAATCATTCATAATGTGGAAGGTCTTCATGAAATAGATTCTTTTAAAGGGGTTTTATGCCATTTTGGATTATATTTTTTCCACACTAGCCATGTCTTCCTTGGATATTACTAAATCATGTATTTAAAAAATGAACCCAATCATAAAGGGAGAAGACATGAAAATGATGGTCAAATTTCTAGGGAGAATCTGAAAAAATCTGAAATCAAATCCCGAAAATGAATCTCAATCAAGACGGTGTCAAGAAAGGCCTGTGCGTGGTTAGTGTATGGAGTCGACACCATCATGAATCCCAACCACAGTGTATTCCTATTAATAATGATGTGGGGAATCAGGATCGAACATTCACATGATGAAAAAATCTTCATCTATTTTCTTGAATATTTTCCTCTCAATGATCATGCTCCATGAACGATACATTTAGAAAACTTGAATTCTAGATTTTTGCTATGTGAATGCTTCTTAGCGAACCAAACATCACATACCGATTCTTTATGAAGAGATATCTGTGACTCAATGATCCATGAACCAATCACCAAGAATAGTCTTCCCAAACTCCCTTCATGAATGATACTCAGAAATATATTATGTATTGAATCCAATTGATGCTATATAAGTCAATGCATTTGCTATTTGGAGGGAAGCTATGTTGTACAACATTATGATCGAGGAGTACTACCAAAGTTCCTTGGACCATGAAACAGATTTGGAGCTAGTTTCAGAGGCTTAGAATGAATTTCAATTTTGAATGTGGCTATCAGATTATGTGTTTGGATATAGGGAGGATTTATTCATCCTAAAGGTTATTAGAGATGAACTAACATACTGGTTTAGAGGAATAATGGGTCAATTCTAATTAAAATGGGTTGATGGAGGCCATATCTAAAAAGACCACGAAATATGAACAACATGCCTTCTCTAAAAACATATAAATAATGTTTATGGGGAGAAGTATGTGGATAATGAATCCTCACCACATCATTAAATGATCATCATGGTGGTTTTGTGGGATCCTTTCAATGGATGGAATGATGATTGTGATCTACACTAGGGCAGAAAAATCCGAGATCAGTGGTCATGGGATTACTAAGTGTGTGCATCGTAAACTGAATTACAAGCATATCTAAATCGAATAGGACATTATGAAGCATTATGGTTTTAAAAGATCATTTTTTACCATATTCATGAAATCATTCTTAAGATTCAGAGAAGATGGTCATCGGGGACCAATACATTCTACTTGCATCATGGAGAGGATTTTGTTACCTTCATTGAACTTCACTAAATCTCAATGATCAAGATCTTAGGGAAAATATATAATGAATTAAGCACCATGGAGAATGTATTGGAAGATAAAGAGTAGTTTTAAGATCTAGCAAAGGCCCTATTAGATCTTGTATAGGGTACCAGTGAATGAAAATTGGGGAGAAGTGACATTCCCTTCAATTAGTTGTTTTAATATTTTATTGAATGAATAATGAATAGAACTAATTGAGGGAGGTAATTTAATAGAGTATTTTACAACTAGCCCATATACATGTCCTAGTGGATACTAATGGGGTAAAGAGGTATCCTTCTATCTTATTCTATAGGCAATCCATTGGATGTTATGGGGATATAGTGTCAAGTTGGAGGCTTAACCCATTTTTAGTACGATAAGATTCATCCAGGTGTTCATTTATGGAGGGATTATCCTAGTGAAGTATTCAAACATGGGGGGTGTAACTAAGCCACATAATATTTCTGGAGAAGCTAGATATGGCGTAACACATGAATTTTTCCATCCTAAAGTTGGTGAAGTAGTAAAAGGTACATCACCACAATAGTGAGGGGATGAAATTGCTGAAATTGTTTGGTCCATTCCTCATTCTGTAAAGTTGGGTGGCCATACACATGACAAGATATGAGTACACTAAACCAATTTCACCACATTCAAAAAACACCTTCTTATTATTTTAAATATTCTTGGAAGTCACCAAATTAAATAGGGTTCGGTGGAAGTGCTGAAGAATGCCAGGTTGGCAGAGCACATCATATTTTATCTATTATTATTTCTTACATGGGTGGTGACTGATGATGGAGCAGGGTCCATAGAGAAAATATTGTACCTTATGGACTTTTTAGGTGGGGTAAATGTATCATTGGTTGACTATGAGCTTATTTATTAGTAGTAAAATCCACACTGATTCACAATAAAATTCAGGTGTTTGCCGAGATTGACTCCGAAGGTTACTTATAGGTGCATCCTAAGGGCCACCCTTCAAGTATATGGATGCTATGGTGAATTTTCACATGTGAATATAGAATGATTTAGAATGATTTTCTCCATCAACTTCTACAAATTTTCTTACTCATGATTACATGTAGAGATGGGAGAGCTTGTATCCTGGGGGGTATGCTGAGGAAGTGGTCTTCCCGAGCCAATGAGGGGGTGCTCCCTCTTCCATCTACCCAAGGATGACTGATGGTTGAAAGGAAACATGGAGGTAGATTTGGTGTAGTGGATAGGACATCAGTAGGGGGTATCGTTGTAACACCCCGAGATTTTATGGAAAATATTATTTTACTTTCATTGATGTCTTCTATTATACAGCACACTAAGTTTAGCTTGTACTATACGCTACACCGTATTAGCTTGCAGTATACGCAACGCTATTCTTGGATCGTGTTACACACAATTTAATGTTCGTTTTATAATATTCATTCTACACAATGTTGAGTGTGTGTGTGTATATATATATATATTCAATGTATAAATTAAATATGGTTGGATTCTGCTATACAAAACAATGAAGGATTCTTTCACAACACGCAACCCTGACTTGGCTTGCATTACACGCAATCGCGACCTTCCCTAACAGCATGTGTTGTACGCAATACCAGGTTTTACTAAACAACAATATATTATTATAATATTGTTATGAACTAGCCGTTATGAATAGTATTAACTAAATTTTGAATTTTATAACATTATTATTCATCTTACACATTTTTTTGAACATGGTATAAGAACAAAATAAATTTTTTGGGTAAAATAAGTATTTTTCATAAAAATACAGTTTTGCCGCCATTTGATGGTGCACCCACATTAAATCTAGTTTTTGAAATGTTTATAAGTTCCATTTGAAAAAATAAAATTATTATTTGGAATCAATAAATAAAAATTTACTTTGGATAAATTTGTCATTTTATTCTGATAAATTTCATATTTAAATGAATAGTAAAAACACGCTATATTTTAATTAAAAACAACTTTTTTCATCATAATATCTTATGTGGTTAAATTATAATATTGAATGGTTTTAAAGTATAAATATAAAATATTTTTACAATTTAATATAATGTATGTCATTAGCATTGATTTTACCTTGAATTCGTAGGTTAAATCAATTCAATCTTTTGCAATGTTTTAAAGAAAAACCCATTTTCTTTCGACAATGGGATTAATTTTAATTTAATTTCTGAAACTTCTGTGTATTGAATTTGGTAAAATGGATTCCATATTTGGAATCAATGGGTCCAAATTATATTAATATACTACTTTTTATTTTTCGGCTTTATGAATAGTAACAACAGTAAATTTTATTTACCATAGTTAAAGGTAAATCGGGTAATTAAGGGTAAATTTAATATTATAAAATTACCTTAACACATGCCAAAATTCTATTGGATGGCTAAAAGTCGACCCATATCACCTAAGGGTTGGATTATATTCATTTTATAGACTTTTTACCATGAAAATAATTTAATTATCATTAAAATCAAAGAATGTGACAACATGTCACTCTCTTAAATCTTATAAGTATAATAATTTCAATTTTGTGATAAACATCATACAACATAGAAAGTTAATAGTCTCCAGAAAGCTAATAAACTTATCTACATCATGATAATTTATTTAGAATTTTTAGGGATTAAATAATTGTCATTAATGGTGATACATTAATGATGCAGAAATTATCTATTTAGTGAAAAATCAATAATATAGTTTTTGTTGAAATATTAATACATATTAGAAGGCCCAAAAATCTACTAAAAACCTATTATTAGTGTATATATAAACCCTAATAATCCAATGGCCGAATTTTGACCATTTGGATCTTTATTAAGATGATTATGACACTTATATTATTTTATTTTAAATAATGCCAAAGTTTTCAATTTCAAAATTTAATAAATATAACAATTTAAATATTCTTATTTTAAGATGATAAATTCGAGTAGAAGTATTATTGTGTAAGTTAATAGATTAAAATTCATCATAGGATTTTATTTTTAATTTTTATGCAGCATATAAGTATATTAAATAATTATACAAAAATGTTGTAGTAATTATTTTATTAAGAGATAAACCAAATAAATGATTTTAAAAATAATAAAATAAATATTATATGAACTATTTAATGTGATCCACTAATTTTATAGATACTTATAACCTTTTATAAATCTATTAAAGCTTTTATTTCGAACATATCTTTTGTATATAATTTATTTAAATTCAAATAAATGAATAGTGTCAAATTTGACACTATTGTTATTTTATAAAAAATAACATATTATAATATTGTTTAAAAATCACAAATATATTTAAAAATTATAAATTTAAATTTATATGGTATAAACCGTTATAAATTATCCAATTATGGAAAATTCACAACAAATAATTAATTATTTGTTTTAATTTAAAATGTATAATCTTATTACCACAAATAAACTTATATAGATTAAATAAGGATAAATCAAAATGATAAAGTTTAAAATAAGATACAAACATGTATAAATTTTATTGGTTGGTTATATTACAACCCTATCTCATCTAATCGTAGAATATGAGTCATTTTTGGAGGTTTTTAAGTGGGGTTATATTTATTATAAATTAATATTTTTAAGAATTCCAAAGGTGCCCCTCTCCTCCCTTATAAAAGGGCACCTCCTCCCTCTCTTCCTCACACCACTTTGAGCCTTCATTCTCGGCCAAACCCTGCCAAATTATCTTCTCCACTTCCCTATAAACATCTTAGAGGTTCTGGTCTACTTCAAAGACCAATCTTAGTGCCCTAAGAGGAGGTTTCAAAGAGGCGTATCGAAGAAGAGGTAATTTCTTCTACCGACTCTTTCAAACTTCTTTCTTCTTAAACTTCTTCTTCTTTAGTTGTTTCATTATAAAGTAATAACATCAACATCACTAATATACTGATATGTTATTATAAATATGAGACAACCCCATTTCACCTTCTATCCATCCTATGGAAAACAAAATCACCGCACGTGCGTACGTACGGAATACCGTCTCCACGCCGTGGTGTAATCGGTTTTTCCACCAACACCTTACATGGATGAGTATTATGGTGTAAAGAATAACTATAAATAGTTATTATAAAATCATAATTATTCTTATATATTGTATCATCCACTCCAATTAATTTCAATAATTATTGAAACTATATCATCGCTCGTGCGTACGTACGGACTACCGTCTCCACGACACGATGATATTCATTCTCCATGTTAACCATTTAAGAATGATGATAAAGTATATATAAGCAATAATAATTAAATATATGACATTATAAAGCTACTGGATTTATGTGTATATATATATTTATTTCATCTACTTAATTCCATTCAACTCAATAAGGAAACGAAAACAGCGTTCATGCTTACGTACGACCTACCATCTGCATGAACGGTGTATTTCTTTCCATTTATCGATCTATTATATATATGTATATTCTGAATATATATTATATATAAATCATGTTTTATATTCTGCAATTAGGTAATCATGATCTAAGTAATCATATGAATAATTACAGGTCAAAACACAGATGGCAAATGAAACGATTTTACCCAAAACACTCTTTAACATGGAATTTACAAAAGAACAGGTAATATAAAGTCATAAGTGAACCATATATGATATAATAACAATGAATATGATTCTTTAATAAGTCAATGAAATTATTTAAATCATTATACAGGAGGTTTGGATACGTATGAACCATATCAGACCTAAGGTAAGGGATAATTTTGCAAATCTCATTTTTATCCGAGATTTCTTATTCGTAAGTATTTACTGGGGGTATTTCTATCATCCATGTCCATGTTTTATAAAAGTTTTTTAATGTATGTTTAAAGTCCTTTTTACCTATTTTTTACTTTTACTACATGGTATTTAAAGAATCTTTCTTTTGTTTACGTTACGAGGTACTTTTTTGACATTTCCGGCAAAAGTACAAGAAGAATGTTTTTTTAACTTATACGGAACGAATGGGTTTTTTAACTGTTTTATAAAGCCTTATTTTCATAAAGCTTCCTCAACAGGATTTCATGACTATTTTAAACAAAATATTTTTTTAAAAAAAATTCATGATGTTTTGTGAAAGGAAATTGATTTTGAAGAAGAAAGGATATTTCCCACAAGAATTCATTTCAAGTGTTTTATAAAAACCATTTTCCATATAAGATGACATTATTTCATATGTGTATGGTTCAAGTATAAAGTCTCTACGATTTACATGGTTTCACTTTCCTTATTATAAAAATGATATCCATTTCTTTTATATGGATTATGTGATAATGGGATGATGTTTATGAAACCCATTTTATTTATTGGGTTATTATGAATGACGTATGTTTATTTTGTGGCACAAGTAAGAATGATTTCATTATGAGATGGGTGTGACCTATATCTCCCTCCAATGCATTGGGTAAATATTTATATCTCATTAGATAGATATGGATGGAATGGTAAGTTAATCCGTTTCAGTGTTACAGGACTGAAACGGGGAGTGAACTCAATTTAGAAAGGGACTTTGTCCACCAAGATGGTCTTGGCAGCAATGCCTTGGCTACTATGGAAATCATGACATGTGCTGAATAGTTGCCACAATTACATGTTTTATTCCCATTCTATTTTATCATTCTTAATGTTTCTTTATGATCTATGCCTTACGTACTTCCATGTTTTATGTCATTGCTCAAGCTTTTGATGTTAAAACATTATGTTCATATTTTTAAGTTCAAATGTATATGGCATGTTTCACTTTATCCATGCTTACCCTTACTGAGCATTTGAGCTCACCCTTTTTATGTTTTCTTTTCCCCAAGATATAAAGAAAGGTTTTAGGTAAGAAAAAAAGGGGGAAGATCTTTATGGGAGATGTTGAAGATCATTCACCACGATTAGAAGATTACATTCCAAGTTTCCAAAGACACTAAACTATTACGGTCATTGTGTGTCTGTTTTTGTTATGTATTAAGTATTCCGGAAATGTAATGTAATGTCCATGTACGTCAAGCTTCGGGTCTCTACATTTGGTATCAGAGGAATGGTTTAGTCAACCTTTGGAAACTAGAATGCGAAAACATTAGTGAGATCCCTAGAGATATTTCTAAGTTATGTCTAGGGATGTGTCTAAGGTTAAGTATACGTATAGGTTATAGTCCTAGAATTGCGCTAACGATCATAGAATTTAACCTAAGATGTTAGATATTTAGGGTACTCACCCTTCACTATGTTGTTTTCCCTAGCATGATTTTGGACTCTCACACTATTCTTTTTGGGTTTTAGAAAATTGCTGGAAATAGGAAGATTCACGATAAAGGATGATATAACGGACAATGGAATGATATTCTTCATGAGATACCAAATGAAATGGGATTTGGAAGTCCAAACCTCATTATTATGCCGAATCAGCAATCTCATAATATGATCAACAAACTCAAATTTGGTAAGTTTCCTGACTCGGCTAATAAGAGAAAGATGGAGTTTCATGATGATCATAGAGGAAAGAAAGTTCAATTTCCCCAATGTAAATAATGTGGGAAGAGGCATCAAGGAGATTGTTTCAAAGGAACTGGAAGATGCTTTGGGTGTGGAAAATAAGGACATAAATCCAGTAAGTGTAAAGGAAAAGTTTCAGTTGACACCATGGATGAGGATAATGGTATTGCTACGACATCAACAATAGATAAATTTTTTTAATGTGGAATGTACGGCCATTATGCAAACCAATTCCCTAAGGGAAAGTCTCATGAAGAGAATCAGTATGGTCATATGGGTAATATTTATATTGAAGATGATGAAGAGACTACAAATGATATGTGAGATGAAAGAATTGTTGAAGCTCCGTCAATGGTTTAAGAATGTAGTGGAATGATTATATGTTTATTAAGTGTAATGTTGTATAAGTAATCTCAATGTACTATGGAATAAAGAGACATCTAAGGATCGTTACACTGTTGTCTTTCCTTAAGTTTTGAAAGTATGTGATGAATGGTACCAGTATTTTTGGAAAGTAGATGATATGTGCATAATGAAGGGATAAGAAGATAATGAGATTGTATTCATGAGATCATGACTGATATAAGGACTAAGTGATATTATGGTTTGATTATATAGAAATATTGGGATTTTGGTATGGGGAAAGAATTAACTTTTGACAGCATTCATTTTTTTCACTAAGGTTAAATGGGTATTCATTTTTCAATAGAATACATGATTAAGTTATTCACATGTTTGTAATTTGACCAACATGATATATCTTATGATATATGGGGGATAAATTATGGCATTCACGTGGTTGTTATGTGACATTTCAAGTAATCATTTACTTTATACTATGAGCTTGAACCGAAGTATTTTAGATAAGCCTAAACATTGAAATGGATTATGTTGGGCATAAGTTAGTATTGTTAAAGGATAAAACTTTTTTCGATATTATTGACGAGATGTTATAGTAGTGTATTTTTAGAAAAAGGAAAACCTGCAGGACGGGCGACAGCCCATCGCGTCGGACAAGGCTGTGCGAATCGCACCCACAACCGAAGTGAAACTAGCCTTTATCGCATACCACTGGCCTACAGGAAGTCCATGGTTAGTAGAAACTAGTCTTATTATATTAAGCAGTATGATATATGAAGTATAAGTCCATTTTAGGAAACATATATGATTAATCTCACTATAGACTGACTTATGTATATTTAATAACTTTTAATAACCTTTTGATTGAGATAGATGGAATGACCTGTCATTCTATCACATGATCTGCTAACACTTCACGAATAACAAATTCAACTTCATTTCTTTAAGAGATGAAGTGGAAATTGTTCAAGGCACGAACAATAGTGAGATTGTAGAAAAATAAAGTAAGTATTTATTCTAATTCAAATTCATCAACTTTAGGGAAATGATCTTGAAAAACAAAAATGTTGTCCTAGTGCCCTTATATCTGATGAATCAGATGGTACCCTAGATCATCACAAATTTATGGCTTTGTGATTGTTGGCTTTTTCATATCCATGTCCTCTACCACTCTCCATTAGAACTTGATGGTTAGATTTTTCTTCCATATCCATAATTTCACCTATGTTCTCCTGTATGGAAACCCAATGATGAGTTACTTTGGGTAATCATTGAATTTCATACTTTAGTTTTTAAATTAAGTTTTAGTATTCCTTTTTACGATGTGGGTTTCTATGAATAGTAAATGATTTATAACCCCGACGAATTTCGAGGGCGAAATTCATTTTAAGGGGGGTAGAATGTAACACCCCAAGATTTTATGAAAAATATTATTTTACATTCATTGATGTCTTCTATTATATAGCACAATAAGTTTAGCTTCTTCTATACATTACACCGTATTATCTTGCAGTATACGCAACACTATTCTTGGATCATGTTACACACAATTTAATGTTCGTTTTATAATATTCATTCTACGCACTGTTGAGTGTGTGTGTGTGTATATATATATATATATATTCAATGTATAAATGAAATATGGTTGGATTGTTTTATATGAAACAATGAAGGATTCTTTCCCAACACGTAACCCTGACTTGGCTTGCATTACACGCAATCACGACCTTCCCTGATAGCGTGTGTTGTACGCAATACCGGGTTTTACTAAACAACAATATATTATTATAATATTGTTATGAACTAGCCGTTATGAATAGTATTAACTAAATTTTGAATTTTATAACATTATTATTAATCTTACAAATTTTCTAGAACATGGTATAAGAACAAAATAAATTTTTCGGGTAAAATAATTATTTTTCATAAGAATACAGTTTTGCCGCCTTTTGATGGCGCACCCACTTTAAATATAGTTTTTGAAATGTTTATAAGTTCCATTTGACAAAATAAAATTATTCTTTGGAATCAATAAATAAAAATATTCTTTGGATAAATTTTTCATTTTATTATCATAACTTTCATATTTTAATGAATAGTAAAAACAAGCTATATTTTAATTAAAAACAACTTTTTTCTCGTAATATCTTATGTGGATAAATTATAATATTTAATGGTTTTAAAGTATGAATAGAAAATATTTTTACCATTTAATATAATGTATGTCATTAGCATAGATTTTACCTTGATTTCATAGGTTAAATTAATTCAATCTTTTGCAATGTTTTAAAGAAAAACTCGTTTTCTTTCGACAACGGGATTAATTTTAATTTAATTTCTGAAACTTCGGTGTATTGATTTTGGAAAAAAGGATTCCATATTTCGAATCAGTGGGTCCAAATTATATTAATAGACTACTTTTTATTTTTGGGCTTTATGAATAGTAACAACGGTAAATTTTATTTACCATAGTTAAAGATAAATCATGTAATTAAGGGTAAATATAATTTTATAAAATTAACCTAACACATGATAAAATTCTATTGGATGGCTAAAAGTCGACAAATATCACCTAAGGGTCGGATTAGATTCATTTTATGCACTTTTGACGATGAAAATAATTTAATTATCATTAAAACCAAAGAAAGTGACAACAAGTCACTCTCTTAAATCTTATAAGTATAATAATTTCAATTTAGTGATAAGCATCATAAAAAATCGAAAATTAATAGTATCCAGAAATCTAGTAAAATTATCTACATCATGATAATTTATTTAGAATTTTCAAGGATTAAATAATTGTCATTAATGGTGATACATTAATGATGCAGAAATTATTTATTTAGTGAAAAATCAACAATATAGATTTTGTTGAAATATTAATACATATCAAAAGGCCCAAAAATCTTCTAAAAACTTATTATTAGTGTATATATAAACCCTAATAATCCACTGGCCGAATTTTTGACCATTTGGATCTGTATTAAGATGATTATGACACTTATATTATTTTATTTTAAATGATGCCAATGTTGTCACCTTCATAATTTAGTAAATCTAAAAATTTAAATATTCTGATTTTAAGATGATAAATTCAAGTAAAAGTATTATTGTGAAATTTAATAGATTTAGATTCAACATAGGATTTTAGTTATAATTTTTATGCAACATATATGTATATTAAATAATTATACGAAAATGTTGTAGTAATTCTTTTATTAAGAGATAAACCAAATAAATCGTTTTAAATATAATAAAATAAATATTATATGATCTATTTAATGTGATCCACTAATTTTCTAGATAACTATGACCTTTTATGAATCTATTAAAGCATTTAGTTCGAACATATCTTTTGTATATAATTTATTTAAATTCAAAAAATTGAATAGTGTCAAATTTGACACTATTGTTATTTTATAAAAATAACATATTATAATATTGTTTAAAAATCACAAAAATATTTAAAAATTATAAATTTCAATTTTTATGGTATAAAATGTTATAAATTATCCAATTATTGGAAATTCACAAAATATAAGTAATTATTTGTTTTTAATTTATTATTTATAATTTTATTACCACAAATAAACTAAAATAGATTAAATAAGGATAAATCAAAATGATAAGGTTTAAAATAAGATACAAACATGTATAAATTTGATTGGTTGATTAGATTACAACCATATATCATCTAATCTTTGAATATGAGTTATTTTTGTAGGTTTTTAGGTGGGGTTAGATTTATTATAAATTAATATTTTTAAAAATTCCAAAGGTGCCCCTCTCCTCCCTTATAAAAGGGCACCTCCTCCCTCTCTTCCTCACAGCACATTGAGCCTTCAAGATCGGCCAACCCCTGCCAAATTATCTTTTACATTACCCTATAGAAATCCTAGAGGTCATGGTCTACTTCAAAGACCAATCTTAGTTCCCTAAGAGGAGGTTTCAAAGAGGCGTATCGAAGAAGAGGTACTTTCTTCTACCGATTCTTTCAAACTTCTTTCTTCTTCAACTTATTCTTATTTAGTTGTTTCATTATAAAGTAATAACACCAGTATCACTAATATACTGATATGTTATTATAAATATGAAATAACCCCATTTCACCTTCTATCCATCCTACGGAAAACAAAATCACTACGCGTGCGTACGTACGGAATACCGTCTCCACGCCGTGGTGTAATCGGTTTTTCCACCAACACCTTACATGGATGGGTATTATGGTGTAAAGAATAACTATTAATAGTTATTATAAAATCATAATGATTCTGATATATTGTATCATCCACTCCAATTCAATTCAATAATTATGGAAACGATATCATCGCTCGTGCATACATACAGACTACCGTCTCCACGAAGCGATGAGATTCATTCTCCATGTTAACCATTTAAAAATGACTATAAAGTATATATAGGCAACAATAATTAAATATATGACATTATAAAGCTACTGAATATATGTATATATATATATATATATGTATGTCATTTACTTAATTCCATTCAACTCAATAAGGAAACGAAAACAGCGTTCATGCATATGTACGGCCTACCGTCTCCATGAACGGTGTATTTCTTTCCATTTATCGATCTATTATATATATGTATATTCTAAATATATATTATATATAAATCATGTTTTATATTCTGTAATTAAGTAATCATGATCTAAGTAATCATATGAATAATTATAACTCAAAACACGGACATCAAATGAAACGATTTTACCCAAAACACTCTTTAACATGGAATTTACAAAAGAACGGGTAATATACAGTCATAAGTGAACCATATATTATATAATAACAATTAATATGATTCTGTAATAAGTCAATGACATTATTTAAATCATTATACAGGAGGTTTGGATACGTAAGAACCATATCAGACCGAAGGTAAGGGATAATTTTGCAAATCTCATTTTTATCCGAGATTGCTTATTCGTAAGTATTTACAGGGGGTATTTCTATCATCCATGTCCATGATTTATAAAAGTATTTTCATGTATGAATAAAGTCCTTTTTACCTATTTTATACTTTTACTACATGGTATGTAAGGAATCTTTCTTTTGTTTACATTACGAGGTACTTTTTTGACTATGCCTGCAAAAGTACGAGAAGAATGTTTTTTTAACTTATACGGCACGAACGGGTTTTTTTTTACGGTTTTATAAAGCAATATTTTCATGAAGCTTACTCAAAAATATTTCATGACTATTTTAAAAAATATATTTTTCTTTTAAAATTTCATGACGTTTTGTGAAAAGAAATTGATTTTGAAGAAGAAAGGATATTTTCCTCAAGAATTCATTTCAAGTGTTTTTATCAAAACCATTTTCCATCTAAGATGACATTATTTCATATGTGTATGGTTCAAGTATAAATTCTCTATGATTTACATGTTTTTACTTTCCTTATTATGAAAATGATATCCATTTCTTTTATATGGATTATGTGATGATGGGATGATGTTTATGAAACCCATTTTATTTATTGGGTTATTATGAATGATGTATGTTTATTTTTTGGCACAAGTAAGAAAGATTTAATTATGAGATGGGAGGGACCTATATCTCACTCCAATTCATTCGGTAAAGATTTATATCTCATGAGATAGACATGGCTGGAACGGTAAGTTAATCTGGTTCACTGTTACAGGACTGAAACGAGGAGTGAACTCGATTCAGAAAGGGACTTTTCCCACCAAGATGGTCTTGGCAGCAATGCCTTGGATACTATGGAAATCCTAACATGTGATGAATGGTTGCCACAATTTCATGTTTTATTCCCATGCTATTTTATCATTCTTAATGTTTCTTTATGATCTATGCCTTACGTACTTCCATGTTTTATGTCATTGCTCAAGCTTTTGATGTTTAAACATTATGTTCATATTTTTAAGTTCAAATGTATATGGTATGTTACATTTTATCCATGATTAACCTTACTGAGCATTTGAGCTCACCCTTTTTATGTTTTATTTTCCCCAGGATATAAAGAAAGGTTTTAGGTAAGAAAAAAAGGGGGAAGATCTTTATGGGAGATGTTAAAGATCTTTCACCACAATTAGAAGATTACATTCCAAGTTTCCAAAGACACTAAACTATTATGGTCCTTGTGTGTCTATTTTTGTTATGTATTAAGTATTCTGCAAATGTAATGTAATTTCCATGTACATCAAGCTTCGGGTCTCTACAATCATAGTTTGTGATCCCATACATGAAAGTGGGTATGGGACAAGAGAAGTAGTACCAGGTCCAACATCCTTGGTCAAGCGAACATGGATTGAAGGGAGGACATCTGGGGTGGTCCCAATGAAATTTTTATAGGATCATGTTAAGTAGGAATGAAACATTGAAATTTCCATTGATATCGTCTTTCTTAATGTGTGTGAAAACTAGGAATCTTACATGTACTTGAACAATTCACATGGAATGTGACCGAATCACAATTGGTATGGGTTGTACGTCACCAAGATTGTTCATTCCAAATCTGGATTCCTCATGACATAGGATGATGTGAATCATAACATGGAAGATATAGGGTAAATGGTGCTTTCATGGGTCATTGTGCATCCACATACTATATAGGTGAATGTGTTCCTAGAGAAAACCCCTCCATCACATCTATCGGAAAATGTACTGACTATGAATTCACCATTTCATATGTAGTTTGGTGAGTCCTGGGGAATTGAAACTTATCAAGGCATTACTATGGGTAAAATCCTTACTACTCATCAAGTAAGTATCTATATCTTAAGTACATTGAATAAAATAAAATATATAGAACTATTGTAAAATGATTTTTTCCACTTGCGTAGGAATAAAGAAAGGGGGGAGAGGTCCATGCTAGACCTGAAAAATATGGATAGGAGACCACAACCAATGATTGTATGGATGTGGGGTCCCTTCGTGATGTTAAAGCTATATGATGTCAACCATCAGAACCTGCTACTAGGGCATCAGGTATGGAAGGATCCCTTCCCATGGAGATACCAAGGAACCTTTAGGAATACCTCACTGGAGTATACAACTCGCTTGAGTCCCCTTCCTAATCCAACTCATTAAATACATACTTCTCCTTCATATGTTTGGATGAAATATTTTGGAATGGATGTTTGAACTACAATTAAGAGCCAACCATAATTGACAACACTCACATTAGCTGCACTTGATGCTGAGGTGATGTTAGCTAAAGCTACTCTCCCAACAGAGATAGCTGGAAATATCATGTAGGTTAGGCCAAATGTAGAGTTTCTATTAGAGGGGATTGGTGAGAATATGACTTCAGTGGAGGGGGTCTAGTCATGGCCTAAAATAAGTCTTGATGAAGTAAATGTGGTGGATAATCTTCTCATAGTGCTACCACTAATTGGGAAATCTGGAGATGAAATCCTGATAGGGAAAGAATCAATGATGTTAGCATCTGAGTCGACTAGGTTGGATACATTAAGTGTCCCTTTCAAGAATTCCCATTAATAACGGCCACGGGAGTGAACGAAATGGTTTAACCACCAGTAGGGGTAGCCTAGGAAGAATGTATGGCCACACCCACATATAATATAGCATACGATGTAGGAAAGGCTTCAACCACATATGGACAAGATGATGGGAAGTTGCTTCCAGGTATAGTTCTAGAATTACTCAAACCTGAGGAGCTACACCTTGATGATATGTCCAATACCATTCTGGTAGTCTTCCCTCATTATGGGCCCAAAATACTAGAATATTATAAATATTCCTTCATTGAGATCAGTATGGATAACTGTTATTTCCATTGAAAGGTGTTGAGGAACATGCATAACATTATGACTTGAATCAGATAGGTGAACTTCCAAAACTGGTGGGATATCTCTTATATTGTTTAGTTAGTCTAAGGACCAATAGGGTGAACTCCAAAAACCTTTATAGGCTATCCTGATATTTCATCAATGAGCAGGAACATTCAAAATCATTGGAGATTGATCTGACATGGAAGAAGAGCAATGTCAATAGCTCCCAATCACAATAGAAATATAAAGAAAGAATTTTCAATCTATAGGGGTGGGAATAGGGTAATTCCATGATTTATGCAACTCTTGATGAGATCTTTTCCAGTCCAAGGATACAAATATCATCTATAAAGGTTGAAGAGGTAGAGGCTATGTGCCAGGATGTGTAGGACTGACATTTGATCATGATTGAAGGTTTCCACTCTAAGGACAGAACGGAGAGAGAAGACCTAATGTAGTAGAAGATAATCATATAGGCCACATTGAAAATGTTGTAAATTATTGAGCGCTAAATTAAAATTTTAGATATGTAAATGAAACTTTTTTGGGGAGAGGCTCTAATATGTGGTCGAAACATGAAAACTTTGGTTTGGTGTATTTTCCTTCCTGAATATATTTCACTGTTTTACTAGCTTACGTCTATAATATTAATGATACAAATAACAAACAATCAATAAGATCAAGTGGGTCATTACCACTATGATAAATAATGAATTTCTATGTGATTTCTCTTCACATGAGAGTGATAGACAATCATTGAGGACTTGGGGTAGGCAATTATTGACTGACAATCAATGGTTTTCGGGATGAGAAGGGTTATGACTAGAGGAAAATTCCCACAAATAATACAAAATTATTATCCAGTATACTCTAGTGCCCAATTGGGATAAATATAGGGTTGATAAAATCTACCCGAATAATGGGTAATGAGAAGTGTAAATCACAATTCCCAAGATTTGGAACACAAGGAGAGTGTCATCGTGATACAAAATAACTTATGTCCATGTTCGTAACACACAATTCATACTGTTAGCCAATAATGGGGATAAAAAAATGAGGTATGACCACTAACCATATTCGAAACAAAAAACCTACATTAGATTATGGTCCAAATTCAACTGGAGAATTTTCCTAGGATGGAAGTTGAGCCAGTAATTTTTGATGCTATTCTTTAATGGGGACCCTTATATCATGGAAGAGAATCAGGATCCAAATAAATGGAACATGAAGCATAGAAACAGAGTTGTGGAAAGTTCTAATGGATTCAGAAACTAATGTAATTACACAACTGTGTCTTAGAGAACATTTTTGTAGGTGTGTTGGAATGAAAAAGGGCCAAACTTATCTCTTGGGGAGCATCATCCTGAATTCCAAATAGTATCTAAAATTGTAGATGATATATTAGATGTTCATAACTAGAAGGGAGGACCTCTCTGGTTAGGGATTAGGATTTTATGAAGTTTTACATCATGAAAATATGAATGATAAGAATGTAGTGTAAAGTCATAAGGAATGAATTTTGGGTAGCCTTTTTAATGTCATACAGTAAGGATGGTGCATTCCACAGTTTAATATCTTATGATTAGGACATATCTCATGGTTTAATGTTAGATGACTGGAAGAATTCACACAATTTAAGGTCATATGTCTTGGACCACAAAAATGTTTTCTCCAAGGGTACTTGCATGCCACATAGGAAACAAAAATTACGTGAAAGATCTAGAAGAGGATTTTATACCACACAAGAATCATGGAAAAATGGAGTGTATTGTTAGTTCATTTAGCATTGAGTGGAAAATAGTTTAATGCCATGCATCTAGTACTGTTATAGATGAGAGTAGTTTAAGGCCATAATATTTGGGCCATGGGATATTAGTTTATGTTTATAGATTTTAGAAACCTATAAAATATTTTTACACTCATAATTATTGGATGATGGGAAATATCAAAATGGGGAGATTTGTAGAGTGATAGAGTAACAAACACAATGTGAATGAGGGAATAGGAGGGCTAGTACAACACCACACAATATTGGGAGGATTCAAATACAACTTACATTCTTGATTATTGGACATGGACTCCTAGTTTAAGGTGGTAGGGACTGGACCTTGGGATATTATGTGCAACTTGACCCCAATGGTACACAACCTACCAGAACGCCTATTCCAATGTAAGTCATGATCAGTGTGGGAAATAAGAAATGATAGTGGGGTTTCATTAAATGGGGATGTGCACATTAGGGATGAGGAGATACCGGGTTGAGAATTTCCCAACAACATTGACCTGCCAACTCGACACATGAAAATACACGGAGGGGTGGCACCAAGGGTGTTGGAATTCCACTAAGACACATGGAAGAAGAAAAGAGGTATGTTAAGGCTTCTAAGATTTGAATAAGTGATGACTGATTGGTAGGGATCACTTTTTTACCATTTTTATTGAAGCACATCAACCAAACAAATTATGAATGAGAACTGGTGAAAAAGTTTTATTTAACATCAGTTTTTTTCTTTTTTGATGTGGGTATTAACTGTATTCTATAAAGGAGATGTAAAATATATTATTTTTATTGTCGGTTATTATACAAACTGATCCCAAAAACAGAGTACATGCATATTTTTTTGTCTCTTTCATATAAACAGAGGTACAAAACAAATTTTGGAATCTGTTTTGATGAAAACTGACACTGAAAACTATGTATTTTTTACAATTTTTTCAGCGTCAGTTTTCATAAAAACTGACCCCTAAAGTAATATATATTTTTCAAAATAAAAAATACTTCACTACCAAAATAATGAAAACTCATATATTAAAATAATGTATAATAAATCAACTAATATTCATAATTGACTAAAATTATATAAAAACAATCATGTTTTTTTCAATTAAATCAAAAATCAATCTATGCATTTTTATTATAATGTAGAATTAAAATACACATACCTGAAATTGATGACATGATAATTGTTGGTTATTGTTGAATAATTCATTTGATATAATTCTGTTCTAACAGGAATTATAAAAAAATAATCAGTTTTTTGAACATAAGTTTTTATGAAAATGTACTATTATTCAAAAACATTACAATATACATACCTCAAATCATAATCAGTCTTAACTAATAGTTCGAAAATAATTATTGAAAATGGGTAAGTTTAGCTTGGGTGTAAGACTCATTATCGTTGAATGTATACAATAACATTAGATAATATGATATTAAAAAATACAATACTACAAAAAAATTTAAAAATAATAATATAACTAAGCTTATCAAACTCAGTAGTTACCCCAGTTGTGATTATCTCATACTTGAATCATAGAATATAATAACCACATTCGACAACATCGTATTGATGATGACACATCAATTAGAAAATATTTAACAATAATAAAAAACATTATATATATATATATCAATAATTTAGAACAATATATAATAAAACAATTAATTACCTTTACTTTCACATAATTGATTGCATTTGGTTTCTTATTCTCCATATATTCTTTTTTAAATTAGTTCCATGAGCTACATTTTCATATATATATGAACTAAAATTACATGTATAAACAATGGGAAATATACATAATGAGCTTATGAAATACCAAAAAAATATTCCTATCTAATATAGAGGAAACACATTTACAAACACTCCCTAATAATGAGAAACCCCAATATAAGGTTCATTCACCTCGGAAAGATACCGTTAATATCCAATACCACCTACAATATGAAAAATTTCCCAATTAATGACATTATAATGATCATTAGTGAATAATTATGTTTCTCTTCATAGTTATAATGAAATGTAAAAAACCAATAGCCAATCTCTGTATATGATAATCTCTCACATATATATGCAAATCTACTAAGATTCATCACATGTTTCTCTTCCATGGAAATTTATTCTTGATTTATAAAACCGTAAATGGATGTGCTATCATTTTTTACAAGAAGTGTATGTAGTTACCTAATTTAAAAATTAAATATAGTTAGTCAATTTAAGGCAACTTTTATTGTAAAAAATAAAAAATAAAACATCAATTTACTTACATGATAAACAACTACAACACGTTCAGTCTGAGCTCTTAAAAATCAACTAGATGTATGATATCTTCTTTGAGTAATCTCAATGGATAATCTCTTACACATATATCAATAATTATATAATACTCATTGATATTATTTATATAAGAAGAAAACTATAATAATATTTGTTTCCCATAAGAAATATCAGGAGTATATGTAGTCGATTGTTCCTAAACATTTTGTTTCAATTATGCGATTTAATTTTCTTTAAGATAATCCAATATAAGTTAAATTTTTAAAAATATCATAAGTATTTTTAAATAATATATAATTATTATTTTAAAAAAAATTAATACCTAATATGAAATACAAAAAAAAAGACCAGTTGGCCAAAATAAAAATTGAACAAGACAATCCACAACTCTAGTAATCTCCTCAGTATGAAATGGGAGTTGAGAATTATGATTAAAAATATCATGTAAAGATAATCTATCCTGACCCATGTACATAGGCTTTTGATGTACAGAATCCCCCAAAAAATGTAGGAGTCCTAATGCGACAATATATATATGAGAATCCCTATAAAAAAACTCATAGTATATTGTTTGGTCTGAGTGAGGAGTTGGAGAATCAAAGTAGGTAGGTTGGGTAGGGTTGTCCGGATGGGATGGAGGTGGAGGATTGAAGTATGAAAGATGGGTAGGATGGGATGGAAATTCATATTGTGATTGTCTTTACAATTCTAACAAATCATGTTTCACAACTAATCGAATTTAATCACCCACAGACTATTTCATCTCCTTCAGCTTGGCTTTTATGGATCCAATTTTTGGGTCTTTTTATTGCTTACTCTGACCAAAAAAGTTCAGAATACTAACACATTTCTCCTATCCTCAAACATGTCCTGGGTGTTCTACCTTTCCAAATGCAGTGGATAGGATGTCTATCCTTCCCTTAGTGATAAAAGATCCATGTGTCTCTTTCTCCTAATGTTCATCCTAAAATGAAAAATGGAAAAGTTGTATTAGTGTTTATAATTTATAAAATAGAAAAATTAATGAAAAATAAATAATATTTATGTACAATTTTTTCAGTTACATGGTTAGCTTCCTCCATATAATACTTTTAATTATTCATTTTTCTTGGTCATTTCTATTTTTAATGGTGAGTGGTAGGAGATGGAGGGCCAAACTAGACCTCTTCAGAACCACTACTAGATTGAGCTCTTAATGCTTCAAATTTTTCTTCAATCATTTTCCACTCGAATAATGGATACCCTCCATGTGATAAAATATGAGGGTATACAATTTTCAATTGGATCTCTTGATTAGATCTCCTATAGGACAATTACATAAAAATAAACTAATAAGTAATTAGATATATATATACTATAAATTTTACAATATAAAATAATTATCATACCTAAAATTATTCATCATGGTGGATACCAACAAAATTTTTCCATGTATCTTAATATATATATATGGATACTTAAGGCATTGTATTTTAAACTTTTACTTTCCAAGAACTTGTTTCTTTATATTTTGTTTTAAAGTATCACCATCAAACTACTACAAAAGAGAGATATGTTTTCGAAATTTTTTTGTTTTCTCAATATTGAATGTAAACTATAATTGGATAATTGTAATATATCATTCAAAAAATGTAATATTCAAAAAATTAGATAAAATAAATTAATTGATATATTTTACCATTACGGCCTCCCAATACCGGTGTTTCTCGATCCTGTACATAGATATCCAATCAAGATACAAAATAATAATCCTAAGGTGGATAAGAATTTCTATATATATATATATATAATAAAATTAACTACATTTGGACCAGTTGAATTATTATAATCTTAAAGAAAATATGTAATCTCTCTTCTCCATGAGAAAGTGATAGTTTTCTTTAATGTGTAATACTACGTTTACCAATATGAGGACTTGATTTCTTTTTAACAACTAAGGAAGTATCATCTACATAGAATGAATCAGTTGTCCTTCAAAAAAATTATAAATTAAATGTTTTCTTTCATTAAATAAGTATATTACAGATTATTTAACAATATGAAAAAATATATATACCTTGGTAACTCTTCTTCTCTGTCTCTAACTGACACTGCCACAAGAAAGTGTAATGAAATTATGTTTACCTATATATCATTATAAAACTGAATATTTAGAAACCAAGATGAAAAAATAAGTACAAAAATCGGCACACATTTTTATGTTTCAAAAAAAGAAACTAAATATAAATAATTATAAAAAACATTATGAGACTAATATTCTGTTTTCCCATTTTCCATCATCATGATCATTATTTATTGCATGCACTATGTCTACCTTGAAGTCATTTTAATTTTCCAAAAATTTTATAATAGATGAATAAGACTTAGGTAAATAAATAACATCATCATCAACATTATCATCACCCAAATGGTATATTTTTCCTTCAAAAATGATGGACCACTGATCATTCAATGGATCAATGACATAAAATATCTTCTTTTCATGTGTCTCAATGATAAATGGATCCTCACTATAACTAAATATTTTCAAATAAACTAGTGTAAATCCAAAATCATCATGTTTCAAACCACTATTTCTATCATCCCAATAACATTTAAACAAAAAGACTCAAAATTTTGTATAATCAATTTCCCATAAATACGAAAGAACACCAAAATCTGTTGAAGGAGCATGAATTGGGTTTTTACCTTTTTTCAGTTGAAAAATGAATTTCTTTAGTGATAACCATCAAACCACTATTTTGAACAGTACCCTTGTCATCCATCTTTTTAGTGTGAAATGTGTACCCATTAATATAAATGTTCCTGCATCACTTCTTCACATGGAATGAACATTACCTATAAGCATCAAATCACTCTACCTTCACTACCAACTATCAAATGTCGAGATATATATGGACAAATATTCTTTACTTCATAGAAATAATTAGTACATAACTCAATCACTTCTTCCAAAACATATTTTTGAACAATAGTGGCCTCCAGTCGCCAAGGATTTGAAACCAATCCCATTAAAATTTTCTTATACCTTTCAAAATGATACATCCAACAAAAATAAACAGGCCCACATGTCCTTATCCCACAAATCAAATGAATCACTAGATGAGAAATTATATAAAACATGTAGGTGGAAAATAAATATCTAGTTGTAAAATTAAAAAGAGAAGCTTTATTCTCAAACTCACATTACAAATTTGGATAAATAACTTTGATAAAAATGGATTTGAAAAAATTACATAACCTAATTATATTCTTTAGGATAGCTAACAAAAATATACCACACATTGATTCTGGTAGCAGTTGTTGCATCAATACATGACATTCATGAGATTTTATACAAATTAGTTATAAATAATTCAATAACAAAAAATTCTTCACATTTGAATAATATCCACTATGTATATTTATACCATACATACACTCACTAAAAATCAAATTCTTGACATTTCTTAATGTGTAACAAGCCATAGGTAAATATGTTCTAATTCCTTTCATACTGGGAGCTAACTTAACATATTCTAATTATTATCAAGTCCAATCTATAATTCAATCCAACTTTTGTCATTCATATTATGTATAATAATGTTACAATAAAACTGTCACATATGTTTTTCCCAACATGAATAACATAAATGTTATGTTTTATCTCCATAAAAATTCAATAATGTAGTTTAAAAAATAGATTGTTTCTTCTAGGTTTTTTTTGAAAACAATAACTATATTTCATTCCAAATGTCGAATCAATATTTTCACCCTGGTGTAATATTCATCATGTGACAATGGTTTTGGGGGAATATTGTATTCCTATAAACCATTAAATTCCTTTTCAATCTATGACAAGAATGATCAATTGTCAAAAATCATTGGGGTCCCATGTAGACTAGATTTCATCCATTCTGTAAATGATAATATGAAGTCTCTTCTTTATAAATTGGTCATCCTTTATGTCCAATAACATTGTATCAAGATATGATTCCATATGAAAGAAATTCATTTATACAGAACATTATGATAGCACAAAAAAGAGAATACTTTTTCTTGTATTCTTAAAAAATATAAACACCTCCCTCCCATAGATGTTTCAAATCATCAATAAATGGTGATATATATATATCAATATCATTTACTAGATGTTTTGGTCCAGAAATGATCATGATCCTCATGAAATATTTTTTCTCCATACATATATATGGGGATGAGTTGAAAATTACCAAAAAAACTGTCCACTAACTATTTTGGCTGCTTAGGCTGTGATATGGATTCTTTCTATCTCTACACTCTCCCATTCAATGATTTCTAACTTCACTTCCGAAATTAGGAAATTGTTTATCAAATCTCTTCCATTTTGATGAGTCAGCATGGTGATGTAAATTACCATCAAAGATTCCTTTATCAGAATTCCATCTTAACCATTTTTCACCAATTGAATTTGAAAATAGACTCATCAAACGGGGCATTCTTTGATGGTACACAATTTATTTACCAGGATCTTTTATTTCAGTACTTAATAATGAATTAAAGTTTATTTATTGGAATTATATGAAGGGATTAATTGGAAAAATAATTTATTTTTCATGAGGTTAGATTTCAGTACTTGAGAATGAGTCTAAAATGATTTTTTCATTAACATTATAGTGTGATGTTCCACATGTAGAGTTGTTTGATAAAAATTCTTATTCCTTCATATACAACACACAACCTTTGGAGAAATCATCTATTTTTTATACCCCAATCCCATTGTGCATAAGATTTTATTCACCTCATAGTTAGATTCTAGAATCTCATTACCTTCTAGAAGTAATTCTTTTAAAAGTGAATTAAAGAGAGAGACACTTTTATCACTACAACAATTACGTTCAATCAAGTTAACCAATCTCAAAATGGATAATAACATTGTATATTTACTACAATATGGGAATGATGTTTTTTCAGAGTCTCTATACAATCAATCAAAACATGATTTTTTTTCAATAGTATCAACACCTAAATAATGAATTAAATCTTCAATATGATCCTCTATCACATTATGAATATTTTCCTCAACATTATCTACTGAATTTATAGTTCTTTCACCCTATCATATCAAACATGTATAATAATGGCTAAAACCATAGAAAATTAGATCATCCTTTATTTCACTAGAATTTAGCTTTATTATATTCAAACGCTTCCCACATGGGATGAAAATAAATATATGCTTTGAATATTTCGTTTAGAAAGTTCCAAGAAATCATCAACACCTCTATCATATTCAATACTTCTTCTTCATAAATTTATCCAATTATGATCCATTTAGCACCAAAAATCGTAATATAATCGGAGATATATTAAAACATATAAAAAATTATATATATATATATAGATGTGTTTTAAACATAAAAAAATACAATAAACTGATACTACCTTTATGTTACATCAAGTTTATTTTTTTACTATAATTTTATTTTTCAGAAAAAATATGAAAAAGAGTAATTGAATCAACATTAATTTATCATTAAAATTTATTGTTAGAATCACACATAACTTGCATATTAATTTCACAATTGAATTAAGTTAAATAACAGTTCAATTATAAAAATTGGTTTCATAATCACACATAACAAAAATATTACTCATATTAAAGAATTAAAATAATATTAATGTGTATGATTGACATCATCGTCCATTCAAAAAATTATAAATCAATGATAGGATTGGTCATCAATTAACACGTAAATTAATAAAAATAAATAATTTAAACAAAATAAAATGATAAGAATTAATTATATAATTATATAAAAAAATGTTAAATAATTGAGAATAACAAGTTTACATGAATGAATTAGATAATAAGTAATTCAATTCTAAAATGTTTAAAGAAATATAATATTCATATTTAAAGATTATAAATTGAGAAGCAATCTCAACTTTCTCCTTCTAATTATTTTGAATAGTAATCACTATAATATATAATAAAATAAGTATTATGTATGATAGATAATCATGAATGAATTCAAATATCAATCCCATATAGGTGCTTCCGTATAGATGATTCAGATTGAGAAATACAAATGTAAACGAAAACCCAAAGATAAAGGATGAATGAATGAGAACCGATGACCGTGAAATGAAGATTAAAATGCTAGAAACCTACCAATATGAGATATGGGTGGTGGTTTGAAATCCGTCAGCACTATCATGTGTCAGGAGAGATGAGATAATGAAAGAGGTTTAGGTTTTCTAATGGTAGAACATGCATTAAAAAATTATAAGACTTTTTGGTGTCAGTTTATCTAGAAAAGGACACCGAAACATTTGTATTTATATTTTTGTAATCCATTATTACATAATAAAACACTAAAAGATATTTTTATTGTTTTTAGGAATCTTTTTACAGTAAATCCAATACTGAAATAATATTTTTGGAGGATTTTTGTACTCGGTTTACTGAAAACTGATGCTGAAAATATATATTTTTTATTTTTCTGGCATCGGTTTTTGGGATAACAAATTCCTAAAATATATTTTTTTATATTTTTTGGAGAAGATTTTTTTTACAACCGTTGGAAAAAACCATACAGTTTTATATTTTGGCATCAATTTCGATTAAAACCGACACCAAACACTTTTTTATTCACTTTTTTTCATAAGTTACATAGAACCGACAAAAAAACTCGATGTTAAATATATCATTTCTGCTAGTGGGGGAATGAAAAGGAATTATGGACTATTGACCATATTCCAAAAATAAGATCTTCTGTTTGTTACTAGAAATCATTCAGGGTATTTTATGGGGAATGGGATGTGAGCCTTAGATAGACACCATCCTCATTTGATGGATTATCTAGATTTCAAATATAATGGAAATACAGACCAATAATGAGTTGATGTGAAGAGATGGATTAAGAAAGTGTATATGTAGGATTCAATAGCCTTGGTTCCATAGAACAATTATTTTGAACATGTTGAATGGGAGTATCAGAATGTGGGGTCAAATATTATAAGATGGCGAGTATCACATCATCTCACCTTAGGAGACATATGAGATTTGTACGTTGTGACATGTTCATCTCTCACTAGTCAACAGGCATCCTGACTTGATCCAAGGAAAGGATACAATTTTAAATCATTTGATAAGGATTACTCTTCCTTATATCGAGCTACTAGGGCACCCAGACCATTAATGGGTCATGTTAATCAAATTGGACTTATATTTATAGGAAGCCATGTAGAACAATTTGGGGTGATTATACGCTAGAAAGTTGATGGTCATATAGTAATCCTATATTTGCAACCGAGGAAAAATGGTTTAGGCATCACTATGTATCCAATGTGGATGGGAATCAATCACCATGTAGTTTTGGGATTATATAAACGTAGTTTATGATCATTCGTTCTAGACTACTGACAAAGGGAAATACGAGGATGTTCAGGCGACATGATAGTTGTAACATGACATGAATGTTCCAAGTAAGCCTTGCTACACATGATGGGATCCTAAAGTCGTTTGCACATAGTTTAAGGTCATATGGACTTTTATATAAAAAATGATTTAAAATAATGATTGATGGATTGTAAATATTTTTTTATTCAAGGATTCGTATGTGACAGAAAGAGGTAATGCCAGATCTAAATGAGGACCATAGAGTACCGACCCCACAAAAGTACCAATGAGAAAGAAGCACATAGTTTTCGGTCATGAGTGTTAGACCAAAAATGAGGCCAAGGTGATAAAGGGTTGATAAAATTTCAGCTGGGACCAAAGAAGAAACTTAATGGGAATTTCTATGTATCCCATTAGGATGGGAATGAATCCATTGTTTGTTTTGAGAACTTGGTGTAGTAACAGACCAAAATCAGTGTGGGAAATCCTCTATAGTGAGGGAACTGAGACAAACCTGAAAATCGTGGGGAATCCAATGTTTTAGTGATGGGGTAAGCCTTGTTGACAATATTTTATTGTCATATGAGTCATCTCAATATAAAATGGGGTAAATATCATCTCTTAATTAAAAGGAATCACATTTTTTGAATGGAGTAGAATCACTATTTATTGTATTGTGTTGAGGAAATCAGGATATGAAATTTAAATTCACAAAACAATTATTATATGGGATGAAAATAGATTAAGGGCATAATTACTAGATCTACTAAAAATGTTTATGTCCTTGTTTCGTAGACCATTTTTTCTTAGTTTAAGGTCATATAGTTGAGACGGATGAATGGGGTCTTCTCAAAATAGTATGTGTAGTGTTATGGAGTGAAACAAACATTGTGAATGAGATCCCATGAGGCCTTGTTCCATACTACATATTCTAGAAAAAAAATGAATACAATTTAGAGTTATAATTCATATATTATTGTCTCTCAGTTTATGATCATGTAGGTTATAACAAGCAGGGGACTTGATTCGAAGGTATACACATAGGGTGTGGATTAACAAGACCAACATGAATGAGGGCTTAGGAGTCCCACCACTATAGGAATAAACCGAATGAAAACCCAGATATAGTTTGAATCCATGTTTCTCGGACATGATTCCTAGTTTAAAGTTATAGAGCATAGATATTTTAAAAACTATTTAGGGTCATGTTGTATGGACTATAGGATCTTAGTTTATGGTCATAGAGTTTGGACCTAGAAAACCATCTAACATAACATTATTAGGAGATAGACACATATTTTATCATCAAACAGTAAACATTCTTGCTGTTATATAGTTTAACATCATGCAAATAGGATGATAGTTATATACAGTTTATCATTGATTTATTAGGATGATGGTATCATGTAGATTATCATCATGCAACTAGGGAACCAGTGCTATGTAATTTTCTTCATATGACTTGGATCATGTTTCTATGTAGTTTATTATTATTTGGCTAGGACATTGGTGCTACATTGTTTATTTTCATGATACTAGGATGTTGGAAGGATGTATTTTATTTTAGGAACCTGGTTTTTTACATAGATATGGATCCTTTCTTGGAACTAACATGGATTCCTAGTGAGTTAGAGAAGGTCCAATGTTTTTCCATGGATTATTTCGAGCCTAGAACCCCTATTTTGGGAAAATATGGTTATGTCTCATGGTTAGAGTAAACCATGAGGGTAGGGCACGTAGTTAGATCTAACTGTGTAGTTGGTTTTCTTTTTAGTGTAGAGCCATCTCACATGGTCGGTGCATGGTTTCCCTAGCAGTGTGGCCTAACTATGTGAGTGGAAATTTTCCCCAGGTACCCATCCATATTTTTTTAAACCTTACAAAACAACCATATAGATGCTTATTTTTGACTAAAATGACCATTTTTCACTTAATTATCTAATTAAATCATCCTTCTTCCCTAATCTTAATTCTCATAATATTATCCTACTTTCTTATAATTATGGATCAATTTGAAGGCCTAATCATGGGAACCAGAGTTCTCCTTTATTAGAGATTCATTTGAGGTTCTGTTTATCACATTGGATGCAAAATGGTAAGTACTTGATTCTGTTTGAGCCGTTATTCTTCTATCTTTCCCCCAACCTAGTTATCAAGGTGTGAGCATTTTAACGTTTTTATCAGATCTACAATGATACAAACTAAATCATTTGAAAAATACTAGAGTAGGAGAGTCATACATTCTGAATATGGGTGATTTATAAGAAGTCTCATTGCCCTAATGTCATTCAACCTTTTTTATCCACTTGGATAAGATCAGGACATTTATTATATTTTATTTAAAGAAGAGTTAAAAGTATTAAATTAAAATTTTTATAACTAAAATATTTTTAATATAGGGTTATACATAAGATAAATTCGACTATAAATATTCATTAGAAATATAAGATTATTTCCTATATCATTGTATTTTATTTATAATTTTTAAACATTAAATAAATAAATTTATATATGACACAATGATGATGCAGTAATTACATTATTAATGAGAGATTAAACTAATTGATATTATAAATATTAATATAAATGTAAATTGAATATTTTTATGCCATCGAATAATTTTCTAGGTTAATATGATATGTTAAGATTTATTCAATGTATTTTTTTCTAAGTAATCAAGTTATTATGAATTTAACAAAAAAATACTAAATAGTGTCAAAATTAACATAAATGAGTTTTTAAAACAAATAAAATTTTATTAAATGATATAATATTCCTATAAATATAATATTAGTCAAAAGGACATATATAAATATTTAAATGTCATTAGTGAACGAGTTCAGGTTCTCTTTACATTTTATTGTATGTTTATTAACCATGTATTAGTGAAATACAATAAGACTTGCTAAAAGTTAAACAATTTAACTAAGAGTTAAATCGAAAAGATAAGGTTAATATGGTGACCTAAAATTGCCTAAAACATAACGGTAGAGAGTTTTTAGACCTATAACCACCTTATCCTTGAAATAAATCATTTTGAGCCATCTAAAACCAAAAATGATTTTATAATAAAACAATATTTCAAGTTTTTCCTAAAGTTCCCCTCACCTCTCTTATAAAAGGGTACATACCCCTTCCTAAAATTCTAACATCCAACGACATTTTTCTCAGCCAAACCCTGCTCACATATTCTCCCATATACCTTCACCTCATCCAAGAGGCCATAAGTTGATCATAAAGCCATCTTAAGTATCCCTTTTGTTCAAATCCAAAGGAAGAACCTGAATAAGAGGTAATTACTTCATCACCTCCATCAAAGTTCTTTTCTTCTTCCACATCCTATTTTATTGTTGTTTCCAAACCAAAATAATATATACAGTACCTTATACATACTGAGATGTTATTATAAATATTTTACCACCATATTCATTATTTTATCAATCATATGAATGACAAAGTCACCATACATGTGTACATATGGCTTACCGTCTCCATGTCATGGTGTGGTTTGTTATTCACCACTTCATTATTAGTAGGGGTATAATAATGAGTATAATTGATCTAAATAATAAATATAACATGTTAATGATTCTGTATATATTATATACCATCCAATTACATACAATTTCACCATTAATAGGATGATATTTTCACTCGTGGATATGTATGGATTACCATCTCCACAACGCAATGAGATTTCATTCCCCATCGTATCCATTCACGAATAATTTTCATTTTATGAATAAAAATAATTTTTAAGAACTTAATATCATTCTAGAAATGAATCAAATAAATCCTATCCAAAATAAACATGACATAGGTAACAAAACATATAAAGGAAAACAAAGCAGTTAACGCCTGAAATAACGATACTACTAATATATTATTAACAAAGAAATAGTAGAGGATCCTATATGATATCATATTTATGTATGTGGATCTTGTATAGTTTAATAAAAATTATTTAACTATTATAAAATATTTTAACATACCCTCAACTAAGGAAATTTAAATGGTAAGGGTTAATTTTACAATCTCTTTATTATTTGAGGATTTTTATATATAAGTATCTATTCAAACTTCTTATCATCTACATATGTGTTTCATAAAAATGTATCTGAAACATTTTTACTATTTCCTAGAATATGGGTTAAAGTAATTTATACTCTCATTTTACTTTTTATTAATTGTTTTTAATGGAATATTTTCATCATTTTCCAAAAAAGGTACTTTATGACCTTTTCGACAAATTAAGGAAAAAACTTTTTTAACTTATATGGAAGGTGACACTATTTTCAACCATTATAACACCTTCGAAGCTTCCATTATAATTTTTTAAGAATAATTTAAAAATAATTTTTTTATAATTAAATGAATTTTGAATGATTTAAAATTAAAAAGGGATATTTCTCTCAAATAGTTTTGATTTTATCTTTGTCAACATCTTTGGATGGATTTTACGATTGTTTGAAGTTAATTTATTATGATAAAATCCTCCATAATATATTTAAGGTTTTGTAATATGTTTTACTATGGATGTTTTATTTTTATACAATTCATTATTTATGGAAATGTATTAGCATTTAGTATTGATGTTTTAATTCAAATTTTTATGTTATGTTTCAACATTTTCATATGAGGAATGCATTGGACTTAGTAAATGACAGGCGGGGCCTACTATAGCCCCTCGATGCATCGATTGGTCTCATGAGACAATCTAGTGTCTTGGAACAAGGCCTTGACAAAAATATTTATTTGTAGTCTTGGCACGAGTCCTTGACTATATGGTTATGATCTCCGACATTATGCATTCCATCATTATGAAATTATATATTGATATTAGATGTGATTATTAGACTAGTAAAATATCCATGTGAATAATTAAATGGTATTATTTGATTTATGATTTCCATATTATGTTGAAGATTATGTTTAAAAGTCATGTGTTTTAGTTTTATACATTTCCAAAAAAAATTATGCATATTTATTATAGTTTTTTCTATATTGTTTTCATTATTGAGAATCCGAGCTCGCCCCTTTATTATGGTTTATTTTTTCCAGAATTTGATGAAGTATATTATGATTGACCTGCTAGAATTGGCTGTGGGATATGAGTGTGTTCAATGGAGACACAATGTTATTTATTTTTCATTTTATAATGTATTTTAAATAATATGTATGTATCTAATACTTCCAAGAATACAAAACTAATCGATCTATCGAGACATGAAATCTTGTGATCATGCCAATTTTATGTAATAATTCACTGACTTTGGGTATATAGGGTTGGGGAGTTAAAATTGGTATCATAGGATGTTTAGTTAAAACCATGGAAACTAGATTTATAAAAAAATGATTAGAGAACATTACCCTAAGATATATTTTGAGGATTAGTATAGAAGAACATCCAAAAATATTGGAAATATAAATATTATGTTGGTTTTCCAAGAAATACCTCCATGTCCGGATAATACCTGTAGACATGGTTCTGGAACATATTTTCCTCGGAGGGAAACTCTGAAAAGGAGTTTTGGGTTTAACATGGGGTATCCTGGTATAGAAAAACGAGCCTTATAGGAGACCCGAATGACAATCCCAGGGGATATGCTTAGAATAATTCACAATTTCATTACAAACCATTATAAATGATTTATGAGTAAATAATTTCACCAGGAAAACATTTTTATGATTATAGAGTTTATGAATAAACTTTTCAAATTACTTTGGGTATATTACAAGTTTTTAAATACGCATAATGATTCATTAACTAACATAGTGTATTCCATTGTTTAGAAATGGAACCCAGTAGAAGGAATGAAAACTCTTGTAATACACATGATCTATAGAGTAAGAAGGTTTGTATCATTCAAGGTTATAAGAAAATATTTAGAAGGGAAATAACATCCCATGCATTCTCATCATATGAAAAAATAGTATCATGTGTTAATAAGGCAAGTAATGAATTCTCTGAGTCATATGGCTTTTAAGGGAAGCAAGAGATTAAATGGATGGTAGAGAGAAATATGGATAAAGGAAATAAGAGAAAGAATGATTTTCTCCTATTGTAACTGTGGAAAGACTCACCTTGATAAATTCTTGAAGGGAATGGGAGTTTTTTATATGTGTGGAGAAAAAGGACACCAAGTACATTATTGGAAGGGTATGAATATGTTTTCAAATGTACAATGCTTAATTTTCAAGGAGTTGGGACACTACGCGAGTCAATGCCCCAAAAATCAAAGCATACCACAAATGCTTTTATTGATAACAATCAAGTTATGATACTACAACATATGAAGAGGAATAATTAGTGTTCTTGTGTTTTTTATGAATTATGTCATTTGGTTGTTTTATCAATAATGCAATGGTTATATTAATTATGGAAATAAATAGGGATTGTACTGCAGTACTATTTCATTGAGGATTTGAGAATATATTGTACTAGGAAATGTGAATCAACAGCATGTTATAATTTTGGGAATATACATGGTTGAAGGAAAGATAAACCATAATACGGTCTTGATACTGAGGTATTGATTTTGGAATAAGATATGGTTGATTTAGATAAATTATATTTGATATTTTTGACTACCTTGAAACTGATTAATGGTTTGTTTAGTCCATCATTGTTGTAGTATTCAAATTTCTTTTGGATACAAGGAATATATCTAGTATCTATAAAGAATAAGGGAGCATGAATGTAATAAATAATGTTTTATGGTAATTCAAGGTGTTACCATGTTTTAAGAGAATATATGATGAAGGTATTTACATGTTATTATGTTGCAAATAGAGGTCTTTAATATGTTATGTTGACCTTACTTAAAAAAGTTTGGACTATGAGTTTGGCCACAAGTATTTTGGATTAGTCTAAAGGTTGTAATAGATTGAGTTGGACATTGGATACTATTGTTTAAGGTTAAAACATTTCTTATGATTTTTTTGGATTGTTATAAAATGTAGTACCTAGAGGTTGGGCGACAACCCATCACATCCAGAAAGGTCATGAGACTTTAACCCACAACTGAAGGGAGACAAGGGTGCACCACCTACAACTATCCTACATGATTTCCTGGTTTGAATAATGTAGTTTTTCAAATGATTTTATATAAGTATTATAAATTCATATTTTCTAAACCCTATATTATTAGGATAAATATATTATTTTTTAGTTCTACTATATTTTAGAGTTAAAGATGAGTTTGTCATATAAATTAGATAAAGAATGAAATTATACTTGTTGAGAATTTTTTTTCTTATTCTATAAATAAATTAATTCTTAAACTTTAAGGAAAATATATTAAAGAAATGTGTTATCTTAATACTTTATGTTTTGATTAACCAATGATATTTTAAGTCATCATTGATTTTTGTCTTTGATGCCCTCAATTTTCAATTTATTGGTCACTTGTTTTTTATTGATGACCTCAATCACTCCCTATAAATATTTATGTTTTCCCTCCAATTATGTGTCTCAAATTTCCACTAATGTTAAATTAGTTGAAATCCAAATTTGTGGGTGACTTTTTCAATTCCCAGTCCCTCTTATTAAGACAAACTTTTAGTAACCCTATTTCTCATGTGGGTTATCCACAAAGGTATTCTCTATTTTCAACCTTTTATTTTCGAAGAACAAATTAAAATTGTGAGGAAACAATTTATTGAAGGATGGGAGAATGTAATACCCCTATATTTCATAGTATGTTATCTTTTTAATGAAATTAAATAGTTTGTTCTACACTCCACAACGAGTTTGAGTGCACCACGACTTACCTAACTAGCTATTCAAAAAGTGGTTATAAACAGTGTTAACATTATTTTGAATTTTTTAGGTCCATTAGGTCGAATAACCTAAGTGGGGGGTGGGGTTGAATTTGGGTATGGAAGAATAGAAACATTCTCTCATTCAGATCTTGTATCATTGTTAGAGAAAAAACAATTCTATCTTCCTCCCATAGAAATATATGAACATATATGAAATCACGAAAATGAAATAACGATTTTTACTTGGTTTACCCACACTAGGCTATGTCGAAAGAGTATACAATGTCAATGTGTCGATGTACCAAATTCACTAAGGATTATTGCCAATAATGAGTACAATATTTGGGATAGATCGTCTATTCCCACGATCACTACCTTTAGAGGGATCAGTGTATGCCCACTTCATTCCTATGGGTCACTATATATGCCTCTTTCTCTGGCTCACTACCGGTGGAATGGTTCCCAATCTTTCTCTTCCTTTTCTCATTAATCTTGGAAAATAATCCACTAACAGTTTATCAACATGTAGGTCAAACACAGTTTATAGGCATCTTGCTCCCATCATTTTCATGAATTCATGCATCCTCAACTATAAATATATGCTCTGTTGAAGTCATGTTTTCACCCAAAGATGAAATCCTCCTTCCAGGGTACTTCTACGTACCAGAAATACACTTGAAAACTAATTTAAATCTTTCACAAGCTTCTATGTGAAAATCACGAACCAATTTATTCCTATGTGTACTTTGTAGTGGGTTTGGTACATGGGACACCTTCTTTAAATACCACTACCGCTACCATGAAACACCCTTCGTCGGTGGACTACCTTCACCTTTGTAATCGCATACTAATACTGCGTATCGATTCTGCGAACCTCGTCTACGAAACCCCTCATGTCCGTGTACTATTCTCTATTCGTAGAGTATTTTCACTTCCGCATAACAATGCTCCCCTCTGCGAAACACTAGCAGAATTCTCCCTCTCACCTACCAGAGATTCTTCCTCTGTGAACCAAAAAAACTCCTTCTATGAACTGGACTTCCTCCTATGCATACCAGATTTCCATTACGGGTTAAGAATCCATACAAACACCTTCAACACGAACCACTTTCGGCATTTGTTGAATTCTTGGAGAAAAATATTTTTTCTAATGAAGTTCAATCTCTACAGTAATCAGTGGGGTTTGCGATTCTTACATAGGAAAAGATATCTGCTTAATCTGGTAAGTCAAGACTTACTGAATCTCCAATCCAAGGCTCCATCGTGTACTAATTCTTTTGCCACTGCGAACCACAGGCTGAAACAAAATCCATTTTTCATATGGTCTATGCGTATTTCCTTTGTTATTATGTGGTTGTTCTTTTCAGTCAATAGCACTCCAACTGTGTACCACACATTTCTCTGCTACAAACTATTTTCAGTTTCGCGAATCACTACCACATACCCTTTCTCCCACTCCGTGTACCATTACAAAAACATGGTATGTGGCCCATGAATTATGATATGAGGTTCTCATCCTTTTCCACCATTCTTCAAAATTCTACATACCACTCACTCCTAAGAAGAAATCATTCCTTTTCTAACATCAAACTCTTGATTTTGAGGGCATAAAATTTGGCAAACATTGGGAAACTGAGCCACCTTAAAAACCTTTCTTTGGTAAACACCAACCATTATCATTTTAGGTCTTCTAGATTCGTTAAAAAACAAAACCACACCCAAAGAATACCAAGAGGACGCCCTGAGGGCTTTTTTCCCCAACAATCTCCCCCTTTGGGTTTGATGAAAACTCATATCATACCAATTCTGCACATTTTGATACATTATTTATAATCCTTCCATCTTCAACCCCCATTCACTTATTGCGATTAAGATAATGATCAAGGATTTACATAACACAAACTCTAAGCCCACATTATCCATGCCCATCATGAAAAACAAGAGTATAATGAAACTTTCATAAAATAATTCACTATATATTCTTATCACTAATTTCTGATACCATACTGGTATACTGATACCAATGGACGTCTTTCATCACGAACCTCTTCTATCGAGTTATCAAATCATTGATCGATCATTTCTGGCATCATCAGATTTAATACTCCCTATATGTTAAAGCACCACCAAATAGCTTCTTCTGAAATTAAACTCCCCATATTAGGCTACTCAACTTAGCATTTACCCCCTATCTTTTCTCCCCCATGAAAAGTCACAGTTTCTCCACCTTTTTCAACAAACCCAAAGTGCACATTATCTTTGACTCCAATTGGGTAAAGAAAACATATCATCACATAAGAAAAAAAAAGTGATACCTCAAAGAGAAGGGGTCTCACATCCACACCTTTTAAAGTGCAGGAAGTTTCTTAGACTCCCAAAGCAAGTTAATGCCTTTCAAATGCTTCTTTAGGTAACACCTTTGTTAGAATTTCTGTAACCTATTGTTCGCTGGGGAAATAATCTAACTTCACAAGCCCTTTCTACACCTTCTCCTTGATAGAATGATATTTGATTTCAATTTTCATTTTCGGTTAGTGATGGGATGGATTTTTTCTCATATTTATAGCACTTGAATTATCATAATGGATTCTGATTAGAGATTTCACTTCAATTACCATATCGTCAAGTTGATGCTTCATCCACAACTGATTCGGGCAAGCTTGAGTAGCTAAAATGTATTTAGATTCGGTGGTGCTCAATGAAATGAAATATTGTTTCATGCTTAGGAAATAAATACACAATACTCGAAGATAAAAGGCACCTCCTGATGTTGATTTCCTATAACCTGTTGAACCAAACCAATCCACATATTATATATCCAAATAACTCTATTTGAGATTTTTCATTATTCATTATGCCAATATCCAATTTTCCCTTGACATACTGAAGAAATATTTTTATTGTAATCATGTGGCTCTCCTTAATATTTCTTTTATACTTTATTTCTTGCCATGTGGAAAATAAAATATTAGTCCTTGTCACTATCAGGTACATAAATCGTCCAATGATTTGCCTATATTTTGTGATATTAACTGTCATGCCTTCATCATCCTGTGATAGTTTCAGTCGAGTAGATACCAGAGTATTAATCTCTTTGGTGTTATCCATTTTAGATCTTAAAAAAAATCCTTTTCATTTTTATATTAAGATATTAATGTGTCATTACTTCTTTATGTCACCAGTAAACCAAGGAAAAATTTTATGTCACCAATCATCGAAATTTCTAACTCTATTTTCATGAATTCAGAAAATCGTTTGCACTATACATCATATGATCCAACAAAGATTATGTCATGGAAATTAACCAGCATCATCATCCTTTGACTATTTCCATTGTTGAAATACAGATTGCAATCAACTCCACCTTATTGGAATCCAAGATTCTTTAGAAACTAATCAAGCCCTCAATACCATGCTCTTGGTGCAGACATCAATCCACATAAATCCTTCTTCAGCCAAAAAACTTTGTTCACATCATCATGAATGAGAAAACAATCTGGCTGACCAATGTAAACATATTCTTTCAGATCACCATTTAGAAATGTTGACTTCACATCCATCTAGAAAGAATAAAATTTCGTTACAAAACTATGGAAAAAATAATCTGATTGTCTCCAGCCTTGAAACTGGTGAAAACGTTACGTCAACATTAATACCCACTATTTGAGAGTACCCTTTTCACACCATGTGTGCTTTTTTCGAATCACGAAACCATATTCATTAATTTTGTTGATAAAGAACCATTTTTTCCTTATGTGATTCTTGTATTTTGGCCCCAAGAAAAATTTTCATGTTGGATTCTTCTCACTTTTTTCAAGCTCTTCATTCATTTCTTGAAGAAAATTATCATCTGCAACTACTTCATCAAATCATTTTTGCTCAAATTTTGATAAGTACGATGCATGCTATAGAGACTGCAACCTTCACATTTTCACTAGTGCTGTCTGATTACCAAATATGTTATACCTATCAATTTCATCTGTTCTTTTTAGTCTTTTTGAAGTCACTAATTTGTTATCATCATCCGAGTCTTCTTCTGAATCATCATTTGGAGCTAGAGAATCTTCGGACCTGTTCATCTCTTCATCACTGTCCTCCTGAGTCTGATCTTATATTTATTGATGATTCTATTTATTATCCACTATTTCAACATCATTACATTGAACTATCATTCATAGCCAATTATTTAATCATTTATATACTTTTCTACTCTTTGAATAGCCAATAAATATTACTTCATCCCCATAGGATTCAAATTTCTTAAGTATCTCTTCATTTTGAATGAAACATTTACTTTCGAATATTCAATAGTACATCAAAGAAGACATCTTTTAAAACCATAACTCATATGGAGTCTTCTCTTATTTGGAAAAATTAATGCTCTTATTTAATAGCATACTGATGTCATTACTTCTTCTTTGTAAAAATTCTCTAGAAGATATTTCTCATTGAGCATTGTTATGGCCATATTGTTGAGAATCTGATTTCTTATCTCAAATACTCCATTATATTGTTGAGTTATTACTGCTAAAACTTGATGCCTTATCAAAAGTTTTTTGAGATAATCCTTTACATGGTTATCTATAAACTCTGTTCCGTTATTCGTTCAAATCGTCCTAATTTTTTGACCAAACATCTTTTCACATTCCAATCAATACCTTTTAATACAACTAAACCCTTCAGATTTGTGGTTGATTAATGAAATCCATTTCATTCTTCTGTATTCATCAGTTAATAGAACCTAATATCTCCTCCCATCAATATCCCTTGTCGAAATCGGTACACAAACATTAATATGTACTAACTCAAGAAATCATGATGACATGTGCTTCTTTTTCTAGTATGTCTTTCGAATGATCTTCCCCTGTTGGTAGGCATCACATGTATGAGTATGATGACATAAAAAACTAGAGAGATTTTGAGATGCATCATATTTCACTGGATCTTATAAGTAACCTTGGCTTTTGTGGCCAAGACGCTTATTCCATAACTTGTTTTAATCACCATTAGACAAAAAGTGCATATCTCTATCTCCAATCACAAGGTAGATATTCCCTTTCATAAGCCTTCCTTGTAACACAATAACACTATACTTTGCCTTGATGATACATAATTTCTTAGAGAAACTTATGGAAGGCCCTGATTCACATAATTGACAAACACAAAGCAAGTTTTGACAAATCCCTTCAATAACCAATACATCTTCTTGTCTCATGTCTTCTCCTAAAAACATGGATTTTCTTAAACCTATAATTTGTGATCTCTCATCATTACCAAATCTTACGATAACATCTTTATCATACATGAATCTGGTCATTAGATCCTTGTATCCCGTCATATGGGAACTGCATCCACTATCAATGATCCATATCAAAGTGTGATCCAATGCCTTGAATGCAATTTCTGGAACCACTGCTTTCTTGATCCTATTCTTTTGGACCCAATACTTTTAATTCATTCCTATCATGGAATGATAATCTTGATCTTCCTCACCATGTGATGGACTAGCTTTATCTTCCAGGGATGCAAATAGATTTTTTATTTTCACCTTTCCGGATGATATATTTGACTGCTTCTTATAGACAAATTTAGAGTGCCTTGGAACCATCCTCTGCATTATTGATGTGCAATATCTTTCCATATATATGAGTCCTTTACATGTGAAAAAAATAACATCCAATGATGACCTAGAATTATGAGCTATGTACAACCACCTCTATTGGTCTTGTTCCCTTTGGTAACTCTATACTATGGAACATAAATTTTGGGAGTGTCCCATCTTACCACAATAATAGAATCTTATGTGAGATACATTCTTAGGTTGTAATGATGCACCACTAGTTGTGCCTTGGGTTCTCTAAATCTTATGATTATTCTTTATACCCAACTCAATATTCAATATTGGAGTGGGTGATTGTGGTTTGACTTGAGCCATAATTTTTTTTGTTTTAGATCATGCCCCATACCAGCCTTATCATTCAGAATTGGTTGTTTCTTCTGTTCCGATGGACCGCTCTGCTCAAATATCATCTTCTATGTTGATTGTATGACCTCGTTCCTAGTAGTTTTTCATGATCACTAATTGTTCATCACAGATTGATGACTTCCTCTTCTAGTTGTTTGATACATCTGATTTGATCTTTTCTAGTTTCAGTCGAAATATCAATTTCTATATTCTGTTCTTCAATTTTGCATTTTCTTTCTCAACAACCTTTTTTGGGATTTCTGGAATTGAAGAATTTTGATTTTCAATTTCCGGATTCAAATCAGAATTCTTTTCTTCCTAATACATCATAATGTGTTTAGAATTACGAAAAATGTTGTTTGATATCATTGTTTTGGATCTCAAAAGGTCTACCTCTTCATGAAAAGATTCTAATTCATCTAGAAGATCAACCCATCCTTAGATTTCTCCTTCTTCACTATCACATTCTTCTCATGTTACTGGATTTATTATAACTGCCACTAAAGCATCTATTTTATGATCCCTGCAGTCCTCCAACTCTTCTGCCTCAAATTCTTCTGAACATTCATCCTATTTTGAAAGAATATTCCTATTTTTGAATAACATTATCCTAGTACTTATCCTTCCATTCTCATTTCATGAATTCTTTTTTTGGAGTATTTAATTTTTATATTCATTTTCATGACAAAATTCTTTGGATATTTTGTTGAAAAATGCCCAAAATTTCCACATAGAAATCACACAATCCATAGTTTACCTTTGAACATTCCTTTTCCCCTTTGTATATAGGAGGATAGAAATGACATGACATCAACCATATTGTCCTCTTCAGGACAATTTTCAACAGATATATTCTTCATGGCCTGGAATGAAACAACCTTAGACTTACCCTTTTCCATTGCGTTTTTATCATCATTTTTCATTTCATATGCTATAAGGGTACTGTGAAGGTTATCTAGTGTAATCCCTTTTTGGTCTTTCTCTTCCAATATGGAATCATTCAGACTGAACAGTGGGGAAGTTTCATCAAGATGTATTTCAAAATTATTATATCTTCAATGGCTTCTCCAAGACCCCGCAAATGTTTGGAAATAATATTTATCCTATCAAAGAATGCATCAACAGTCTAATTGGGATTCATTATGAGATCCTCATACTTGTTCCATATAACCTAAAGAATTACTTCTTGGACTTTGTTTCCCTAATTAATGTTCAACAATTTATCCCACATTTCTGGGGATGTTTTAGAGGACATCACCTTCATATAAATTTTATTTGATTGGGATCTCCCAAATGCATTGATCCATTTAGAATCAGCATCCAATTCTATTATTTCTGATTTTGATAAATCAACGCTATATATTCCAGATGATATTCTATAGATAGATGCTATGAAGACATATGTACCTATTAATCGGAAGTAGTTCTGCATCTGATTATTCCATAGTCGAATATCATTTCCCTCAAATATCTGAATTCCATTATGATTGACTACCTACATTTCTTCTTCATAAGAGCCACTAACTTTCAAAAATTTTCCCTAATACCATTTGTTAGGTCCACTAGGACGAATACCCTTAGATAGGTGGTTAATTAGGGTATGAAAGAATAGAAACGTTCTCCCATTCAAATTTTGTTTCATTGTTAGACAGAACAGAATTCTCTCATCCTTCTGTAGAAATATAAGAATAGATATTAAATCAAGCACAAGACACAATAAATTTTAATTGGTTCACCCTCACTGGGCTACATCCAAGGAGCATACAATGGAAATGTGCCAATGTACCAAATTCACAATGGCTTACTTCCAATAATGTGTATAATGTCTGAGCTAGATCTTCTTTGTCAAGGCTCACTACCTTTACAAGGTTTAGGGTCTTCTCAATAAATTCCAACGTGTCACTAACTATGCCTCTATCTCTGGATCAATGTTTGTGGAAATGGTCATCGTCTTCCTCTTCACTCACTCACCACTCCTGGAAAAGAATCCACTCACAGTTTATCGACTTGTAGGTCCAACACAGCTTTTGAACATATAGGTCCCTTCATTTACATGAATTCTTGAATCCTCAACTATTGGTAGATACTCTTTTTCCGTTATATTTTCACTCGTAGAGTAAGTTCACCTTCCCAGGTACTGCTAGGTACGGGAAAATACTATCACAAACTGATTTGAATCTTTCTCATGATTCCTTGTGCAAATCACAAACCATTATCATCCTTAGTGTATTTTTTATTGGGTTTGGTATACCGACACCTTCATCACATACCGCTAGGGCTATCGTGAACCACCCTTCATCCATAGACTACCTCCGCCTTCACGATTACGTGATACTATGATGTACTGACTCTCCGAACCTCCTCTTTGAAACCCTTCATGTCCACAAACTATTCTCTGTTCACAGAATATTTTCAATTCCGTGTACCGAAGCTCCCACTCCGCGAAAGACATGCAGAATTATCCCTCTCATGTACTGGAGATTCCTCCACCATTTACCGAGACAACTCCTTCCGCATACCATACTTCCTCTTCCACGTAGATGGTTTCTTGTGCGAGTTAAGAATCACCGCAAACACCTTCAACATGAACCACTTTCATCTTTGCCGAATTCCTGTTGAAAAATATGTTTTCAAATGACGTTCAATGTCTATAGTAATCGGTCATATTAGCGATAATTATATAGGCAATGATATCTACATAATCCGCTAAGTCAATATTTAACGAATCTTCAATCCAAGCCTCCATCGCGTACTGATTCTTCTACCGCCATGAACCACAGGTCGACCCGCGAACCATTTTTCATATGTGCTCTGCATACCGCCTTTGATATTAAGTGGTCATTCAATTTTGTTGAAGATACTCAAACCATGTACCATTCCTTTCTCTACCACAAACTATTTTCAGTTTCACAAACTCCTACAGTGTACCATTTCTCCCTCTCAGCGTACCGTTCCCAGAACATGGTATGTGACCCTTGAGTTATGGTACGCGGTTCTCATACCTTTCCACCATTCTTAATAGTTCTTCATTCCACTCACTCCTATGAAGAAATAATTTATTTTAAAAAATCATACTCTTCATTTTAAGGCCCTAAAATTTGGAAAACACTAAAAAACTACAACAAGTTAAAACCATTTCTTCAGAAAACACCAACCATTCTCATTTGTAGTCAACTGGATTAGTCAAAAAACAAAAACAAACCAAAAAAATTCTGAGAGGATGCCTGGAAGGATTTTTTCCCAACAAATTTTATATATTCCATATAATTTTAACATCGATATTATGTGTATCTTAGACATAATATAATAACAAATTAACTTTTTCAGTTAAAAGAAGTATTTTACAAAAAATGCAATTTTATCGCCTTTTAATAGTCAAACATTTTTAAATCTAATATATGACACATTTATAAAATCAATTAGTCAAAATAAACTTATTCTTTTAAAGCAGGAAAGAAAAATTTGGATTTTTTTTGTTTTATGATAACTATCACAATTTGATGAATAGTGAAAAATACTAAATTTTTATTTAAAACATAGTTTTTAATCAAAATAAATTATAATGTTAAATTATAAATTATAATTTATTTTTAATCTTAATATATTATATATTTATCATTTAATCTGATGTTGGTCATTGGATGTAATTTTACATTTAAATTGTACAAGAAACATATCAATATTTTGATAGTTTTTATTTCTCAAAAACCTACTTTCTGGTTTTGACAACGGGAATTAATTTCAAATAAATTCATGAAACTTATATTTTTTGAATTTGGTAAAATAGAATTAATTTTTGGATTTTTAATATCAAAATTATCTTAGGGGGAATTTTTTGTATTTTTCTGAAAACATTATATTTTTTGATGAATAGTGAAAAATACTGCATAGAACATAAAACCCGACTTTTTCATTTAAATAATTATTTTTAATTAAAATTTATCTTAATGTACAAATTGATACATAATACATATATTTGTCCAATATAAGTTATTTGAATCATTTTAAAATTTAAATTAGTTATATAAAATTTTATTGAACTTTTTAACTTCTTTTACACATATTCTAGACACATTTGAAAATTTTCATAAAACGTAATTTTACCGCTTCTCTGAATGAAATTTCAAAAATATGAGAGACATGGTTGACATTAGAAAGTAAAATGTGGTTCAATAGGATGCCATTAATTTTTGGTAAATAGTAACCTTTGATTTTTATTTGCCACAATTAAAAGGGAAAAGGGTAACTAAATATAAAAATGATATTATAATTACCCCAACGCATGTCCTAATTCAATTGGATAAGTGAATTTCGACCAAAATAATCATTAGGAATAAAATAATAACCATTTTTATCCACTTGGATAAGATTATGACAATTATTATATTTTATTTAAAGAATATTTAAAAGTGTTAAATTCAAATTTTAATAAATAAAACATTTTTAATATAGGGTTATACATAATAGAATTTTGACTATAAATATTTATTAGAATGATAGACAGATTTTATATATCATGTTTTTTATTAATAAATTTTTGACATTAAATAATAAAACTTATGTATGACACAATGATGATGTAGTAATTACCTTATTAATGAAATATTATAATAATTGATATTATAAATATTAAAATAAATTTAAATTGAAGAATTTTATACCATCCACGAATTTATTAGGTTGATATGACATGTCATAACTGATTTAATGTATTTAGTTATAAGTATTAAATTTGGTATGACTTTAAAAAAACAAATACTAAATAGTTTCAAAATTGACATAAATGATCTTTTAAAACAAATACTATTTTATTAAAAGATATAATATTCCTAAATATCTAAAATTTGCTTAAAGGACCTATATAATGATAGATATGCCGTTAATGAACCTCTTCAGGTTGTCCTAGAATTTTATAGTATGTTTATTAACCATGTAATATAAAATTACAAGAATACTCCGTAAAAGTTACACTATTTAACTAAGAGTTAAGTCTATAAGATAAGGTTAATATAGTGACCAAAACATGCCTAAAACATTTGTTTTGAGATTTCATAGACCCATCCCCACCTTATAATCAAAATAAATACATTTGGAGACCTTATAAACTAGAAATGATTTTATAATAACATAATATTTCAAGCATTTCCTAAAGTGCCCCTCACCTCTCTTATAAAAGGTTACTTTCCCTTCTCTCAAATTAACACCTCCAAAGCCATTTGGATTATCCAATACCTAGTCAAATCTTCTCCCATCTACACTCACCTCAACCTAGAGTCCTTAATTTTATTAGAGAGATATCCTAATGATCTATTTTGTTCAAATCAAATGGATGAACCCAAATAATAGGTAATTACATAATCAGTACATTCAATGTTCTTTTCTTTTTCCACATCCTATTTATTTTTTGTTTCCATACCAAAATAAATAATATATTACCTTATACATAATTAGATTTTATTATAAATATGGTACAAACATATTATTTATTCTACCCATCATATGAATGATAATGTCACCATACGTGCGTACGTACGGCTTACTGTCTCCACATCATGGTGAAGTTTGTCATTAAACACTTCATTATTTGGATGGGTATAATAATGAGTAATTGATATAAATAATAAATATAACATGTCAATGATTATTTATATGTAATATACCATCCAATTACATACGAGTTTACCATCAATAGAATGATATTGTTGCTCATGCATACGTATGACTTACCGTCTCCACGACGCGATGAGATTTAATTCTACATCATAACCATTCAAGAATAATTTTAAGGTGATGATTAAAAAGAATTTTTAAGAACATAATATCATTATGGATATGAATAAAATAAATCCTATCCATAAGAAACTTGACTTAAATAAAAAAACATATAAATGAAAATGAGTCACTTATCACCCAAAACAATGATACTACTAAAATATTATTAACAAAAAAATAGTATGAGATCATATATGATATCATATTTTTGTACATTATTCTAGTATAATTTAATAAAAATTATTTAACCATTATATAGGAGTTCAAATTTCCTTTTACTAAGGAAATGTAAAAGGTATGAGTTAATTTTACAATTTCTTTATTATCTGAAGTTGTTTATACATATGTATCTATTGGGACTTCTTATAATCTAAATATGTGTTTCTTAAAAATGTCTTACAAATAATTTTCCCCATTTCCTAGACCATGAATTAATGTATTTTATACATCTATTTTACTTTTTATAAATTTTTTTAAAGGAACGTTTCTGTCGTTTTCCAAAAAAGGTACATTATGACCTTTTTGACAGAATAAGTAAAGAATGTTTTTTTCACTTAAACGGCGGGTGCAGATATTTTCCCCCATTATGAAACCTTCTAATATTCACATAAAATCTTATTAGAATATTTTCAAAATAAATGTTTTCATTTATAATTACATGACTCTAAATAATTTCAAAATATAAAAATATATTTCTCTCAAATAGTTTTGATTTCATCTATGTCCACATCCTTTATTGGATTTTACACTAGTTTGATGTTGATTTATTATGATAAAATCTTTCATATTATATTGAAGGTTTTGTGATATGTTTTATTATGGATTTTATATTTTTATACCATTAATAGTTTATGGTTAATGTATTAACATTTACTATGCAAGTTTTAATAAAAATGTTTATGTTTTGTTTCTACATTTTAATATGAGGAATGCATTGGACTTAGTAAGGGATGGGTGGGGCCCACTATAGTGCCTCGATGCATCGGTAGGTCTAATGAGAGAAACTAGTGTCTTTGAACAAGGCCTTTAAAAAATCATTATTTATAGTCCCTGCATGAGGCCTTAAATATGTGGTTATGATGCTCGACATTATGCATTCCATCATTATGAAATTACCTATTGATATTACATGTGATTATTTGACTAGTATAATATACATGTGAATATGTAATGGAATTATTTTATTTTCTTTTCCATATTATACTATTGTTTATATTTAAAAGTCTTGTTTTTTAGATTTATACATTGCCATAAATGTTTGTGCTTATTTATGATAGTTTCTACTCTATTGTTATCCTTACGGAGAATCTGAGCTCACCCCCTCCTTATGATTTATTTTTTCAAGGATGTGAAGAAATATTTTATGAGTGACATTCAAGAATAGTCTATGAGATGTGAGTGTGTTCAAGGGAGAAACAATGTTTTTTATTTTTCATTTCATAATGTAATTTAAAACCTATGTTTTTATCTAGTACATCCAATGCTACTAAAATAATCGTTCTTTCAAGACACGATCTCCTGTGATCATGTCTATGTTATGTAAAAATGTATTGACTATGGGTATCTAGGGTCAGAGTGTTAGAGTTGGTATAAGTGGAAGTTTAGTAAAAACTATGGAAATTAGATTTACAAAAAATCTGATTAGAGAAACTTACCCTAAGATAGAATTTGAGGATTAGTATAGAAGAACATCAAAAAAAATTGGAAATGTAAATATTATGTGGTTTTCCACGAAATACATCCATGTTTGGATACTGAAAGTAGATGTGGTTCTGCCACTGATATGCCTAAGAGTGAAAACCCCGACAAGGTGTTTTGGGGTTGACCCAGGGTATCCTGGTAGATGAAAACGGGCCTTACAGTGCACCTGGTTTAACACTCCTGGGGGATATGTTTAGGATAATTCACATTTTCTTTAAAAACCATTATGAAGGATTTATAAGTAAATAATTACTCAACAAATTGTTTTTGTTATTATGGGTTATATGCATAAAAAATTCAATTTACATTATGTATTATAGAAGTATAGAATTATGAATTTTGATTCATATACTAATTTAGTGTATTCCATTGTTTAGAAATGGAACCTAATAGAAGGAATGAGAACTCTAGCAAGACACATGATCCATAGAGTAAGAGTGTTCATATCTTTCATGGTCTTATGACAAAATTTATAAGGGAAATAGTCTCGCATGTATTATAATCATATGAACAAATAGTATCATTTGGTAATAAGACAACTAAATTATCCTCTGAGTCCTATGGACATGGAGGGAAGCAAGAGAGGAAAATGATGGTAGAGAGAAAGATGGATAATGGGAAGAACAGAAAGAAGGGTTTTTCCATATGTGAAAACTATTGAAAGAATCACCACGGTAAAATTTTTTTGACGGGAATGAGAGTTTGTAATTAGTGTGGAGAAAAAGGACACCAAGTATGTGATTTCAATGGTATGAAAAAGGATTCAAATGTACAATGCTTCATACATAAAGAGTTGGGACAGTATGCGAATCAATGTCCCAATCATCATGTATACCATAAATAATTCTATTGGATAATACTAAAGTTATGATACTACCATATATGAAGAGGAATAATTATTGTTTTTATATTTTAATTAATAAACTATGTCATTTGAGTGTTTTATCAACAATGTACTGGTTATATTAATTATGGAAATAAATAAGGATTATACTATAGTACTATTTAATTGAGGATTTGAGATTATATGGTACTATGAAAAGTTATTCAACAAAAAGTTAATTTTTTTTTGAAATTACATTGTTCAATGAAATATAAACCTTAATGTGGTCCTTATAATGAGGTAGTGATTTGGAATAAGATATAGCTTATTTGGATAAATTATATATGATATTATTGACTACATTGGAACTTATTAATGGATTTTTTATTCCATCATTGATGGAGTGTTCGAATTTTTTGAATATATGGAGTATATCTAGTATTTTATAAGGAATAAGGGATCATTAATGTAATCAGTAAGGTTTTATGGTAATTCATGGTGTCACCATGTTTTATGAGAATGCACGATGAAGGTATTAACATGATATTATGTGGAAAAAAGAGATATTCATTATGTTATGTTGGCCTTCCATATAAAAATTTGAACTATGATTATGGACACAAGTATTTTGAATAAGTCTAATGGTTGGAATGGATTGATTTGAACATTGGATATTATTTTTTAAGGTTATAACATTTTTCAATATTATTTTTGGATTGTTATAAAAATGACAACTCGGAGGTCGGGCGACAACCCATCGTGTCCGACAAGGTTGCGAGACATGAACCCACGATCGAAGGGCGACAAGGGTGCATCACCTACAACTGGACTACGTGATGTCCTAGTTTTTATAATGTTGTTTTTTAAATGATCTGATAGTTTAATTATAAATTCATTTTCTTTGAATACCTTTACGATTAGGATAAATAGAATATTTTTTAGTTCTATTTTCATTTGGAGTAAAAGATGAGTTTGTGGTAGAAATTTGTAATTGGATGGATATCTATGTGTCATGTATTTTTTTCCTCATCCAATGGCCCGAAGGCCTTCATTGTTTATAGATTTTTGATAATACACCTTGAAAGGGGTGAGGTAGAACCCTTTCAAGGCCCGTAGGTGTAAGTATTACATGGCTCGTAGGCCTTAGAGGAATTCATTTCCCGTAGTATTAAAACATTACATACTACCCAGACTATCAACTTGGAACTGCTCCTCCCAATAATCTACATCGTGAAATAAGCTCTCCACCTTCTCATGGCTGTTCGGCTAAGAATTCTCATGCATGGATAGGCTTGTCCCGATGGCAGGTTCCATACACTCTCATTCATTCAATCTGTTTAGCTTTTATTGTGGTGAATGCTCCTTTCCCATCATCCTTATATAGCTTGTTCCTTGTAGGTTGTCTGGTTTGAATCTGCACTTAAGGTGGCCCAAATGCCTTGAGGTGGCCCGAAGGCCTTACTGACAAGTAGTCCTAGGTGGCTCGAAGGCCTTAATCGACTCAGGGACCAAATTGGTGGCCTGAAGGCCCAAATGGGAGCATATTCTTCGATTCTATAGTTCAAAACAGTGCATGCTACAGGTCCCGCTACAGTACCCCTATCTCCGATTTGGGTTTCCCACAAAGGTGTTTTATTTTTTAAACTTTTTCCTTTCTAAAAAGAATCTAAAATTTAAAGGACACAATTTATTGATGTAGGGGAGAATGTAACACCCCATGATTTCATTGTATGTTATCTATTTAATGTAATTCAATAGTTTGCACTACACGCAACACCGAGTTTGAACGCACCACGACTTACTAAACTAGCCGTTCAAATAGCGGTTATGAATAGTATTGACTTCATTTTTAATTTTATATACTACATATAATTTTAAAATCCATATTATGTGTTTCTTAAACACAATATAAGAACAAATTCAACTTTTTAGATAAAAGAAGTATTTTAAAAAAAATGCAATTTTACCACCATTTAATGGAGAACGTTTTATTAAATATAATATTTAAATCATTTATATATTCAGTTTGAAAAAAAACTTCTTATATAGAAGTAGGACATAAAAATTTAGTTTGGATAATTTTTTGTTCTGATGACTTTCATATTTTGATGAATAGTGAAAAATACTAAATTTTATTTTTAATCAACTTTTTTAATAAAAAAATTTATAGTGTTAAATTATACATTCTAGTGGTTTTGGAGTATAATTAGATTTTATTTTCATCATTTAATCCTTTTTTTTTCATTTGAAGTAATTTTACATTTTAATTGGACATAAACACATATCAATCTTTTGATCATTTTCACTTTTCAAAAACCCACTTTCTGCGTTTGACAATGGGAATTAATTATAAATTAATTTATGAAACTTATATGTTTTAATATGAAAAAAATATACATTATTTTTGGATTAATAATATCAAAATTAGCTTATGGTGAATCTTTTTTATTTTTCTAAAAACATTCAATTTTTGATGTATACTGAAAAATATTGTACATTACATAAAACCCGACTTTTTATTCAAATAAATATTTTTAATTAAAATTTATTGAATTTTAAAATATATACATAATACATATATGAGTCTAATATAATTAATTTGAGTCATTTTATAAATAAGATTAGATATATAAATTTTTATTGAAATTTGTAACGACTTTTACCCACCTTCTTAGCACATTTGCAAATTTGCATAAAACATAACTTTACCACTTCTGTGGATAAAATTTCAAAAATCCTAAATAAATTATTGACACCAAAAAGTAAAATGTGGTTTAATAAGATGAATATATTTTTTTTGAATAATAACTTTTGATTTTCATTTTCCACAAATAAAAGTAAATTGGGTATTTAAAGGTAAAAATGATATTATAATTTCCCCAAAACATGTCTTAATTCTATTGGATAAGTGTATTTCGACAAAAATCAACCTTATGAATAATATATGAACCTTTTTGGCCCACTAGGATAAGATTAGGACATTTATTATATTTTATTTAAATAACACTTAAAAGTGTTAAATTGAACTTTTAATAACTAAAACATTTTTAATATATGAGTATACATTAGATAAATTCTAATATAAATATTCATTAGAAATCTCAATATATTTCATATATCATGGTATTTTATTTACAATTTTTATACATTAAATAATTATATTTATGTATGACACAATGATGATACAATAATTATCTTATTAATGAGAAATTAAAATAATTGATATTATAAATATTTAAATAAATGTAAATTGAAACATTTTATTCAATCCACGAATTTTATAAGTGGATCTTTCATGTTATGATTTATTTATGTAATTTGTTTGAATTTGTCTACATGTGATGACTTTGACAATAAATAAATACAAAATTGTGTCAAAATTGACATAAATTTGTTTTTAAAACATATACTATTTTATTATATGATATAATATTAATAAAAAATTTTGATTCAAAAAAATGGATGTATATAATGATATATATTTCATTAATGAACCACTTTCAGGTGTCTTGGCATTTTATATTTTGTTTATTAACCATGTAATATAAAAATACACGAAGAATGGGTAAAAGTTAAACAATTTAACTAAGAGTTAAATCTAAAAGATAAGGTTAATATGGTGACCTAAACTTGTCTTAAACGTATTGGTTAAAAGTTTTTCGGCCCATACCCACCTTATCATTTAAATAAATCGTTTTTTAGCCAGTAGATACTGAAAATTATTTAATAATAAAATAATATTGCATTCTTTCCCTAATGTTCCCCTCACCTCTCTTATAAAAGCGTCCTTAACCTTATGTTAAATTAACACCTCCCAATCCATTTGAATCAGCCAAACTCAACTCTAATATTATTCCACCTACCTTTAACTCGTCCTAAAAGTATTACATTGATCATAAATCCAACCTTTGTATTTCTTTTGTTCATATCAAAATGAAGAACCCGAAGAAGAGGTTATTACTTCATCAACCTTTTCAATGCTCTTTTCTTCTTCCACTTCCTCTTTCTTCACTGTTTCCTTAAAAAAAATAACTATGGTACCTTATACTGGATGAGATGTTATTATAAATATTTTAGAACCATATTATATATTATATCAATCCTGTGAAAGATAAATTCACCATACGTTCGTACGTACGGCTTACCGTCTCCACGTCGTAGTGTAGTTTGTTATTCAACAATTCATTATTTGGATGGGTATAACAATGAGTATAATTGATTTAAATAATAAATATAACATTTTAATGATTCTTTATATATAATATACCATTCAATTACTTATGATTTCACCATCAATAAAATGATATTGTCATTCTTGCGTACGTATGGCTTACCGTCTCCACAACGCGATGAGATTTCATTCTCCATCGTAACCATTCAAGAATAATTTTCAATTAATGATTAATAATATAGTTTATGAACTTATTGTAATTATTGATATGAATCAAATACATACTATCCAAAACTAACCAAACTTATGTAACAAAACATATAATGTAAAATGAATCAATTAACACCCAAAACAAGGATACCACTAAAATATTATTAATAAAGCAATAATAGAGGATCATATATGATATCATATTTATTTATGTGGTTTTTTTATAATTTAATAAAAATTATTTATCTATTATACACAAGGTTAACGTACCCTCGACTAAGGAAAAGTAAAATTCAATGGTTAATTTTACAATATCTTTATTATCTGAGGATTTTTATACCTAAGTATCTACTGGGAATTCTTATCATATACATATGTGTTTCTAAAAAATGTATTTCAAAAAATATTTAATATTTTTTAGACTATGGGTTATTGTAATTTATACCATTTTTTACTAATTATAAATTTTTTTGATAGAAATATTTCCCTCATTTTCCAAAAAAAGTTACTTTATGACCTTATCGACAAATTAAGGAAAGAATGTTTTTTATCATATACGGTGGGTGAAAATATTTTCTGCCATTATAACACCTTCGAAGATTCCCTTATTGGCTTATAATAATATATTCAAAATAAAATTTTTCTTTCATAATTACATGACTTTAAAATTATTTCAAAATAGAAAAATATATTTCTCTCAAATAGTTTTGATTTCATCTATGTCAACATTCTTTATTGGATTATATGATTTTTTGTAGTTTATTTATTATCATACAATCTTTTATATTGTATTGAATTTTTTCTGATATGTTTGACTATGGATGTACTATTTTTATTTCATTCATAGTTTATGGTTAAAGTATTAACATTTGGTATGCAAGTATTAACACAAATGTTTATATCATGTTTCAACATTTTGATATGAGGAATGCATTGGACTTTTTAAGTTACAGGCAGGGCCCACTATAACTCCTCAATGCATCGGTAGGTCTCATGAGACAAACCGTCATCTTAGCAGAAGGACTTGACAAAATAATTATTATTATTATTGGAACGAGGCCTTGACTATGTGGTTATGATGATTAGCATTATGAATACAATCATTATGAAATTATTTATTGATATTATATGTTACTATTTGACTGGTAGTATGTCTATGTGAATAAGAAAATTGAATTATTTTATTTATCATTTCCATATTATTCTATAGTTTTAGTTTAAAAGTCTTGTGTTTTATTTTTATACATTTCCAAAAATGTTTATTCTTATTTATGATAGTTTCTTCTATATTGTTATCATTAATGAGCATCTAAGATCACCCCTATCTTATGTTTAATTTTTCTAGGAACTTAAGAAGTATATAATGATTGACCATAAAGAATAGGGTATGGAACATGAGTGTGTTCAATAAAGACACAATGTTGTTTATTTTTCATTTCATTATGTAATGTAAATCCTCTGTATGTATCTAGTACATCCAAGGCTACTAAATTAATCGGTATTTCAAGACATCATCTCTTGTGCTCGTGCCAATGTAATCTAATAATACACCACCTCTGGGTATCTAGGGTCGGGACTTTAAAACACCATTATGAGAAGAACTGACCAGCCCCAAAGAACCTTCCTGTTCCTATAAATAATAAAAATCAGATGCTTATCAAAGGATGCATCAACATGAAGCTTAACCTCCTCATGTTAAAAAAACATTTGATGAGTCCTAGTGATAGAGGCAGAGCTGAGATACATGGAAGACGTCGTGCATGGCTCAGTACCCCGGAGGTAATTTTAACTGATAGGAAACTGACCTGACTCATTCTAGAATCTCAAATGGTCAGACATATTATGGTGAAAACATACCCTATCCCTCGGTCCTCTTGTGTCCCAACCTCGGTGAAACACATAGGAAAACCTAATCCCCGACCACAAACACTACAGGTCATCATTGACGATTAGCAAGAATATTTATGATGAGACTGTGCTATAGCCATTTGTCTCTGAATCAAGTGAGCCTTCTTAGTTTTCTCTTGGACTAGATGAGGACCAAGCATAGCTGCCTCTCCTACTTCTAGACAACATAGGGGTGGTTGGCATGGCCTACTGTACAAAGCCTCATATGGTTCCATCTGAATAATATGACGGAAGATATTATTATAGGCGTAGTCAACCAAAGGTATATGATTCTCCCATGACCCCCACCCCCCCCCCCAATTATAGAAAAAAGACACGCAACATGCCCTCTAGAACCTGTATTGTACACTCTAACTTTCCATCAATCTGGGGGTGGTATGCTATGCTTAGAAGAACCTATGTACCCAGCACCCTCTGAAATCTCTTCTAGAAACGAGATTTAAAATAGGTGCCCCTATCTGAAAAGATAGAACGGGGAACCACATGAATTCATACCACATATCGAGTATAATGTTTTCCATGCTCATCAACACCAAAGGTCTCCTTAAATGGAAATAAGTTAGCGAACTTTGTATGCCTGTCAACTGAAAACCCCACAACATCATTACATATAAGTGTCCTCGGTAACCTCGTCACAAAATACATCATGATGTCATCCAATTTCCCCTCAGGAATGTATAGGTGATGTAAATATCTATCTGTCCACTAATTTTCCACCTTCACTTGCTGATAGGTGGAATACCTCATGATAAAAACAGCTACTTCTTGCTTCATTTTTTCAAAAAAATTCTGACGATGCAAGTCACGGTACAACTTAGTGACTCTAGGATGCACTTCCAAAGATGAAGGATGAAACTACCACCCCATATCCTCATTTATATCCCCTAGAACCCACACATTTCCATGGAAACAAAGGACATAATCCTTGACTATCATCCATCCAAGAGGAGGGTCCTCACGTGCCACACTCTACTGTAGAACTAGGACTTCGGAATCTGATAGCTGCTTCATCCTTACTCTATTCAGTAGGGTATAGGTAACAACCAAAGATGAAATACAAGTCATCCCCTGACTATTGTGCACCTTTAAATGCATATCATAGAACAAATCCACTAGCTCCCACTCACCAATATCCTCCTTCACTGCATGTATTTGTGTCCTCCTACTTAATGCATTATCCCCTATTGCATTACATTTGTCAAGTATGTAGACAAGCTCAAAGTCAACAACTGAAGGTGACCCTCCTTCACTATCTCAAATTTATTTCACATTGAGTTATGATTTATTTGTGAATTTTGTTGTCCATTTACACAATAAAATTCTCTCCCAATAAATAATGTTTTTAGCTGTGAAAATCATGAACAAGTGTTGCCAACTTGATATCAGGCATCGGGTAATTTCCCTTATGTGGCTTCAACTGTTGAGATTTATACGCAACCACTTAATATCACTGCATAAGCACTACTCCCATCCCAATACCTAATGAATCATAGTAGAAAGTGTGACTCCCTCCCAACTCAGGAAATATTAGTAGTGGTGCTGAATTCAAATGTCCTATCAACTTATGAAAGGATACAACACAACTGTATGAACATTCAAACATCACACCTTTCATAGTCAAGCCCTTCATCGATGATGTTAAGCGTGAGAAGTCATGTATAAAATGAAGTTAGTAAATAGTTATCCCCAAGAAACTCTTCACATAAAAAAACGTTTTTGGGTTGCACCTAGGTAAGTACTGCTCTTACCAACTATGGGTCCACTAATACTCCAGTCTCTGAGATGACATGACCCATGAAGTGAATCTGATCCATCGAGAAGTGTAAATTTTTAAGATTATCATATAACTGATGTTCTCTCAGTGTATTCAAAATGATCTCAAGGTGTTTCACATGGTAGTGTTGGTTGTGAGAATACAAAAATATATATTCCATGAAAACCACCACAAAGGAATCTAGGTTAGGATGAAACACTCAGTTCAGCAGCGCTATGAAATCTTTTGGCACATTTTTGAGACCAAAATTCATAACCAAATACTCATAGATACTCTACCTTCCATGAAAGGATATTCGAGGTATGTATTTAGGTCGAGCACGTACATTGTGATATCCTGACCTTAAGTAATTCTTCATGAAAACTCGATCTACTCGTAGATAATCAAAAAGGTCATCAATCCATGGTAAGGGATATTAATTCATTACCATCAACTAGTTCTATTTTTGATAGTGCAAACATATCAAAAGTGTTCCGTCTACCTTTTTTGTCAAGACGATAGGTGAACCCCAAAGAGAAGTACTAGGTCGGATAAAAACCATATCATTGAGAACATCCAACTGTCTCGTGAGCTCTTGAAACTCCATCGCAGCCATCATGTAATGTGGAATGGATACCTGTGAAGCTTCTTGAACTTGGTCGATAGAGAACTCCACCTCTCTGACTGAAGGTAAGACTGATAAGTCATCCTATAAAATGACCCTGAAACGATCAACCACTAGAGGAAAATCTGCCAGACATGTTCCCTGATCATCTAGATATCAACTCACAATCTGAGCTGTCAACCCGCCCATACCACGATGGTCGGGTCCATCTTAGGTTTCCTAGACATCACATTCACCCTTTTATAGAAAATACCCAACCTCTTGTGACGTAAAACTCACCATGTGGTGATATATTTCAACGAAAGCCTGATAGGATAGAAACCAATCTATTTTAAGGATGACATCCAACCCCATCATCTATAAGCCGTAGAGATTCCACAAGAAGTGACATCCACCAATCTCAAGGGGAACCCCTTGCATAGACACACACATGTTGTTCTGATCCTTAAAATAGTGTCTAGAATCATAAGGTTCTCATAAGTATAAAAATAATTCTCAAGGTTGTCCACTACAGGAAAAGATATAAAACAATGTGTTGCACCAGTATCAAAAAGTGCAGAAGATAAAAAGGAGGAAACTCGAATAGTACCTATAACATTAGAAGGTCATAGATCCTACACCTATTGGGATTGTTTCACTACATATTTATAGCTTTTATTTTTTACCTATGACATATCCTGGCTACCCTAAGATGACACTCCCTTCTATCTATAAGATCCTAGGGTCTGGTTACCATGGACACACCCACCTCCTTGTCCTGCATGCATTGACGTATTCCAGTTTCTTGACATGTGAGATGCTACTAACATTTCTCATGCATGTGGAGTCTTTACAACACCTCTCTCACAAGACACAAGTGGAAACTTCCTTCAAAAATGATTTAGATGGGCCATCTTTTCAAAATCTCGACACTCAACTAGGTCCTTCGGGCTATGGGGCCTAAGATGTCCAAATCTACCACAATGATAACACCTTATCTAGATACAAGAAGATACAACTTCGCTGCTCGTATTTCCATGAGAAAATCACATGTGACACTTCTTGCTTCTAGTTGAAGACAGTTCCAGATCTCAGTGCCGAACCACGCTAGCTCGCACGGCTAGATTTTCATAGATTGTGCATAGTGATCAATTCCTCATTCACAATGGAATTCATAGAAGGCACCCTGAAAATTTTCACCTAAGCTCTGTTGTTGTATCTAAGAAAATACTCAAAACTCCTAGCTCTCAACATCTCATCGCCCATTAGAACATGAGAGAATCATTGAATCTATGTAAAGAGGGAACAATAGTCCAACACTAACATAGTACCCTTCTCCAGATTAATGAACTCCCAGGATCAATCGACCCTAAGGGTCGTATGAAAGATGTAGTCATAGAAGTCTATCTAGAATTCTCCACATGCCACGTACCAATGGCGCTCTTTATGCGTGATAACATCCCCCCATTTTTTGGAGGAATCTCATAGCATATAAGTTGCGATCTTTACCCTACTATTAGAAAGCATATTAAGATTCTCAATGATAGTCACCACTAATTCCAGCAACGATTCTACATCATGTGGTATCCCTTCCCCTAAAAAAGTAGGCGGATGTTGTTACTGGAATATACATGTCAGCTCTACCATAGATGTGGAAACCTGTGGTTCCCTCTAGAAGGTCATCATGAACCTCACAAAACCTTCTCTGAACTATGCATCTTTACCAGTGTCTGGTATAAATGGAACAACTGGAGGTTCCATTAGTAGTCCATGGCCTACCACTTCCAATGTATGCTCCCTATCACTCTCCTAGCGCACTGCACGAGGTCTTCATGGTGTCATTGCTCTGTAATGTCCAGCACAGGAGCCTCGTACAAGATTTATGAATAGAAAACTGCGACTGAGAAGTGAAAAAGGAGATAGAGATGGAAAAACACTCATGTTTTTCAAAATAAGAGTACACAGTGTGTATAAATCCTTACACGACGTGTTGTGCATACCCTTTTAATGGGTGTGTACTTTTTCCCAACATGGTCGTGTAGCACCCAAGGTACACAACATTTTCCTCATGTGACATGGGGTGTACATGAGTTTCCTTTCTGTCTAGGTACTTTTACACATCCATAACTACATAGATCTACCAGTATAATGCCATACAGTGTGTTTACCCTAGACATAGCATGAACTTCAAATTTTTTCAACCACCTGTGTCCTTAGTCCCATGGTCGAATACATGGTCAACATATACATGGTGTGTACTACCAAATTAATTGCGTGTACTACTAATGGTATGACAACCCGTGTTCCCTCTCACAAGGTATGTTCACACTGCTAACTACTACACGACGTGTACATATGTTACACAATGTGTTGTTCTTAAAATATTGAACACATTCTTCCCCAGATTGGAAGAACACACATTGTCTTAGGTGAGGCTACACATCATGTATACTGGGGTTTTCAGGGAACACTCTCCATATTTCCAAGAAAACCCATGTTCTATTGAAAACCCAACCAGCAGGATTCCAAATTCCGACTCGTGAGGTCCCATACACCCCACAAGTCAAAGTTTGGCACCCAAGAAGAAAATATCATAGCACTAATATAGATAAAATCTTAATCGTGATCTACAAAATTCCGGTCCAAGAGGGACCATACACTTCAAGAACCAATGTTTTGTGTCCATTCATTCCGAACTATAGCATGTACCAATACACCTATCACAATAGTAGGCATAGCTATCACATAATCTATCACAACTGCATGTGATAACTAATTCATTCTTGATGGCATGGCATAATGCATGGAATGTGCTTCTATTAAGTGCCTATATGATTCATGAAATGGATTACCCTCATCTCATTGGGTTGAAACTATAATAGAACCCAATATTGCTTCATCAGTAATAGAATAACTCAACTGCATTAGCCAACGATGAAATTGAATCAACTGTAAAACAAGAAAATCCCAATTCATTTGAGGAAATTTAGTTTTTCCCCTTGTACACAGGTAAGCTGATCCCTGGCTTAGTTTTATTACCAAATCCCCATTTCCTTCCTACCCTGTCTATTGGATCTAAATTGTACGCCAAATAAATAAGATCTAAAATACCACTTTGTAACGTCCAAATCTGGCTTACCACTAAACTGATAATAGGACCGGTTGGCCACATGGCCTCAAGAGAATTTCCCCAAACAGAAGAGGTTTCTGACTAGCGGCATGGGCCTCATGTGTGATAGTGGGGAAACAATTCCCTCCTTGGTAGAGTGTAACACAATGGAATAAATATCAATAAATAAAGGAATCAATAAAAATCATTCTACTGAAACAAAACATCCTAAGTATGATAGACAAACATCCAATTCTAAAACCATACAAATGATAATGCAGCAAGTTATATATTTCCAGAAAGCATCCAAAATAGAATACACTAAAATCAGATAACAATACAATACGTGCACAAAAACATAAATAAAACTCTGAAACCTCACAACCCTCGACTTGGTACCATGCTATTTTGCTCCAAAGAAGCAGTCAAGTACCTATATTAGGGAACTTTTTTTTATCTACACCTGGAATCATATAATCTTCTTAGGCGCAAATGCATGAACCAAATAGGGTGTGAGACTAATCCTAGTAGTCATCCACCAAAGATCCATGTCCAAAACTTAGGGAATATATGAAATAGAAGTAGAATAAAAAAGAAACTATGAAGTGCTCAAATAGAATATCCATTTAATCTATTTTTGTTCTTTAGCAGTTCAATTTCATTTAAGTGAAAAATTTTCAAGATTCGTTCTTAGCTTGCAAATACCCTATATAGAAGTAAACATGGACAATATCCTAGAAGATCAACTAGATAAATAAGTGAAGAATGAATATAAGCTAGTGATTTGTCTTAGCATACACATAATAAACCATTCCATTTCATTTAACATGTTCCCTGAACATTACAAAGGTCTCAAAGTCCGGCATATGCATGTCAACTCCTTGTACCAAAGTAACAGTCAACTCGTGACATCACCATTTCTCATTTAATCATATCAGCATTTCAACATTTTATCATTTGTATAGTTTCCAATAGACCCTGACCTAGGTATCCCTCAATGGACCCGAGGTTCCCATGGCATGGGTAAAGAATAATTTTTTATCCAAAACCCCAAAACTGCGGCACTCTTACTACCATTATGTAATTAACCTCTGGAGTCCATCCATCACCTTTTAACCGATATAATGGTTCACTTAATGTAAATAAGATGTAATTAGTCACACGAGCATGAACATGTCTTTTAACTGAGACTATGGCTCACCCATTAATAATTACATCTTTTAATCATTTAATATTTCATTTCTAAAGAGGCACATGTGAATTAAAATGTCACAGAGATTTAAACATTTCAACTAATGTGGGAAATTTACATAACGGAAAATACAAGAAAATTGAAATATTGTGTGATCCATAACAACTCACGTGGGTATTTTAGATAACAATATATAATTCTAATCAACCTCATAAATGGAAAACAGTAACATGCCTCAAAGGTGTTCCTTCCAAATGACTAAAAATGATAAACACACCAATGGGGTGTCCCTAAATCAAATGATTCAATAACCACATGCTTCAATTCCATATAATCGTAAACCTATGAATAATTAGGATTCATAAGGTATCAATTATAGAGAATGAAAACAACCAAATATGGTCTCGTACCATTTTTGAACATATAATCTACTCAACTTTTAACAAATGGCACAAAAAAACCTACCTTGATGTCATACAAGAGATATAAACCGATGTCGGCCCTTGAATCAGCCTAAAATGGTGTAGATCTACGAAAAGGGGTAAACTATTCAACCTTGAATAACTTTATCAATAAGATAAATCATAAATAACAAATCAAGGAGAATAGATCTATTTGTTAAAGGAATCCAATGAGACAGAAAACACTTGAATCAGGTTCCAGAAGATGAAACTAAAGGAGGAAATGTTCTTATGACTCCTTCTTCTTCACCCAACAGCTCTCCTATCTAGAAGAAGTGAAAACAAGGATACTAATAGTTTTATTATTATTTTTCAAAGTACACATCATGTAAATCCATATACACAGTGTGTATATCCTTATATTATTCATCAATTTCATGGAACTACTTTACGCGTCCTCCACCGACCTGCTGACATGAATACATGCTGTGTACATATGAGTACATTGCATATAGTGGATTTTTCTTCTCTCCCAGTCCAACATAGGTACACCTTGTGTATCCCCATCCTACATGTCTAGACCACACATCATCCACAAAAGATTACATGATGTGTTCTACTAAAAACTTAACATTTTCCAGTTTTCATTGTTTTCTCAAAAACAACTCAAAGGGAAAAAGGAATGATAGAAACATTACCTTATAAGAATAACTGGGTTCTTATAGCTTTGATACCACTGATGGGTTTATAAGGGACTAAAATTTTTTCCCACTTAGTGGAAGATAATAAGAAAACAAATTTTGATGCTTTACCATTATGTGACACTATTATGAATCAATCCCATTCTTTCTTTCCAAAGGAGGGAGATCTATCTCTATTGGGGTGACAGTGATGGATCCCTTCATCATTTGCAAAGTTGGGAGGTCAAATAATTCCACTAAGGTGTTTATTACCTATTATATGACACCATTAAATATTTTAACATTTACATAAATACAATAACAATGTTATTATTAAAGACATCAATTAATTTCATCCCCTCCCGCCTTTGTAGGGAGAATATTTTTTCTCATAGAGATAAATATCTACTCACATCATATAATGTTATTTCATCCCCATGTGTGAGTTTGAAGGAATATTATATTTATCACCTAGGGTCTTAGATCTATGATTATAGTCTTGGCTAGTTAGAACTTATTTATTTAAATCTGTATGTGGTGGAACACATAGTTTAAAGATGTTTTAATATTCTTACAATTTAAATCCTCATATATATTCTCATAATTTAATGCTTCTGAGGAAAATAATTGTTTAATTTTTAGTGGGGACACTATTAGTTTAATTTATGATGGGGAAACTCATAGTTTACATCACAATTGTGGTAAAAATGGATTATTTTCCAAGGGTAACACAAATAGTTTAATGTCCAATTGTGAAAGTATTTTTTATGATTCCTTATAAGTATGCATTCTTGTGTTTGATACATTCTAGAAACTATAGAGGTATCGATCTATGTTTTTGGATCAGTCATCATAGAGGAATCCCATATATCAGGTTGGACTATGGAATCATAACCCTTATATATCATGCTTTATAGTTTTAATTCATGTGGTAGGAATGATCCATGGTGATTAACATCACACTGGAAGGACATTTGTTTCATTGATGGTGAAACAATAAGGCTATGTGTATGGATAATTCAAGGGATGTTTGAAAGAGAGTAACTATGTAGAGGGTTACACATTGGATTGTCGACCCATGTCAAAGGTAATGGGTTGATAGAGGTGAGGTCACCATTTAGGATTTATAAAAATGTTTTTTTATAAATGGACTAAAATTAGAAGAATAGTGTTCCCAAAATATATCAATCTTGCATACGTTTTTCACCTAAAATATGCATTAATAAGGTCATGTCAAATATTGTCTCATATAAAGGACTAGTTTTTTGAGAAATCTAGATGCATGAGTCAATAATATTTATATGAATGGTGTTTTTAAAAACGGGGGGATGAGTGAGCTACACTAATGTTTTTCCAATTTTTTTAAGGGTTATGAAATATAATTCACCGATATAATCTCTAATATTTAAATTCATGTTTATTTACTTATAATTTTTAACAATAAAAGAGGTCACAAAACTCTATGTTTTACTCAGAAGGTCATCCATGTTTCCAATATTCAAATATTCCCCCACCCAAATATAAAATGAATGATGATGGGTATTTATATACCATTGGTGTAAAATAAACTCTATGGATTTTTTTTCAATAAAAACTAGGAAGTGTAATAACTGAACTAATAGTTTTCATTGAATCATTGGTTATGGTCTTATGGAAATGGTATTTTTTAAAATGGAATATCACGTTATCTAAATTTTTTGATATTTATCACTATATGTAATTGATTCAGGATTGTTATTTTTTTCTGGTTAAAAAATTATCCCCTCAAAATTTGATCAATTAGGGAAATATGATCAAATAATGAAGAATAGAAAACCAAAAGAACACTTCTCTCCCCCTATAAAATCAGGGAAGATGAAAGGACACATCTACCCCAAGATATAATGGAATGCACACTCAGTGGGACAGTGTCTTTTCTCATGAATTCACATGATCATCACTTTTCATGGTTATAAAGATTTTTTATGAGATATACCGTTTAGAATACACTTTAGTACTCTATGAAAATATCTTTTTCATAAGACACAACCCTTTAATGAGATAGTACCATTGTGAGAGTGATCCTTTGAATAATCTTTAATCCTCAGGAAACCCAATCATTTCATGAATTATATGATATTTTGCGAACTCCACACAAACTCTATATAATTACCTGATAATTGTTACTAACTATTGTCAATTAGCCACACCTAACACCACTAAAGGGAAGAAGGCTATGATTAAGAACCATAATGTGGGTCATAATTTCCATGTTCAACCAAGACATTGATCCCCTGTTTATTTTCGTATACAATACATGATGGACTACCCATATTTAGGGTGGCTCCTACTATACATAGTTTTTAAGAAAATTGATTTGATGAACCCACTAATTTAAATTTATTCTCTATAATGGTAGTTCAAAATCTCTCCCATATACATGAAATCCAATGTTCACATCAGCATTTTTGTTTTGTGTAGATACCCATGAATTTAGTTAATACATTTCATAAAATCATATTTAGTAGACCATGATACATTAATATAATAATATTAATAAAAACATATAATAATTTGTCCTTAAAATTTTTGTTTTTTGAAAAAATATATCCATTTTATGGATGTTATGTAAAATATATGACAAATAAATGTCATATTATGCTTGAAAATACTAATTTTCTTAAAAATGGTTTTTATTCAAAATGAGTTCAAATATGAAAACATAATTTTTTCAGACCCATATAATTTTTTTAAAAAATTAATTTTTATTTTTAAATCTGTAGGTCTAAATTATAAAAAATTCCATTTTAATTTTTTATTATTTAAATATGACTACTCTAATTAAAGTTAATTAACTTGATAATGTTAAAACCGTAATTTTCCAAGATTATTTATTAACATTGGGTAAATTATATCTAATAAAATAATTTAATAAATTCTAAAAAAAAATATATTAAAATGTTTAAACCATTATATAATTATATAATCACTCGTTCAACTGGTAATAAATATTAATGAAGATTAAGAACACTTAGTGAAAAAAATTGTACAAATGTTTTTTCTAAATATTTAATCATTTAATTTAAAATATTATTTTATATTATTTAAAAAAGTAATTAGAATAAATAGAGGTAAGATTTTGGTTATAAAAAAATAAATTTATTATGATATTTTTTTATATTATTAGTAAAACATATATTACAGAGTTAAAAAATAGATACCTTGGTAAAAAAGAAATTTTGATAAAATGTAAAAACCTAATGATTAATTACATCCAACATGACTAAAAAATGTTTTAAAATGAGTTTTGAGGGATTTATAAAACTTCCATCACTCCATAATTCATTATTTTACACTTTTTTGAGTCATTGATTCTTGAATAGCATCACAAAATTGTTGAGATGTAATAAGTATTTACTAAATTTGAATCTTAATTCAGTTACAAAAAGTTATTACTTTCTAAATTTTTCTCCACTATTTAAAATGATTTAGTTCTACCAAAAATCAAATCTATTCTCACTCAAAAATTATCCCCAGATTCTAGAATCCATGGTCTTTCCAAAAGAACAATCCATGGAGCCCTATGGTGTTACAAAAGGGAGAACATTCAAATGAGGAAGGTAATTATGTTAACCAAGCTCTCATTGTTTGTTTATAATACAACCCTTTAAATCTATTTATATCATTGAATGGATGGTAAAATTAGTTTTATAAATATTTTTAATGATATTATACTAATGTAATATAACATTTTTATCTCCATTTAGAACTATTAAAAAAAGAGAATTTCATCATCTGTTTGTGTGGACAACCACCTCCTTGAATGATGTGTTCTATTTATCATAAAATCATTACATGTATGGTCCAGAATACTGATTTAATAAAAATATAAAAAATTTAACAGGATAAATATTCCTAAATTAGAATTATTTTATTTTTATACCACATCCAAATCTTTAAAAAATTACAGCGTTGTCCATGGGTGTGCAGACCACTCCCTCCATGGAATAATGTTTCTTTTTTTCCCTCAGCTCGTAATAAAAATTATTTAAAAAATATATATAATGAATGAAAAATATTTTTTCTAAAATATTAATATTTTTTATTTATAATTTTATGAAAAATATAAGTAATATAAATAATAAATCAATATAAAATTTCAATGTCATTAAATGAACATATGAAAGAACCCTTATTAATTTGAGTCTACTTTAGAGAGATATAAAATAGTATATATATATATATATATTCTGATAATAGAATTATAAATTAAATACACATATATAAATCTATAGATCAATAATTTTTTTTATAAATCCTTTTAACTTGTTTAACAAAATAACTGGGTTAGAATGAAATTAACAGAACAATCCCAAGTAACCCACATAAATGGAAATTATATTAACAATAAATAACTAATAATAATAAATAGACCATATAAAATTTAATATAGATGAATAATTTTATTTTTATGTTATTAAATAAACATAATTTTTTTAACTAGGATGGTATGTCAATGTGTAGAATTAATTAATAACTACGGTATGGGTTTTCCATTACACAACTTATTTTCTTGAGCCATAATGATCCTTTTTTTACTACAGTTTTAGAAGCCAACATTATTATATTTTAAAATAATATAATAATTCCTTTTATATTTGTGGATATTGAAAATTATAAATTATGTATTTACCTTGATTAATGTATTTCTCAAATGTATATCATTTTTGAAATAATTATGTTCCTCTTTAATGACTATTTTCAATCCATGCCATTAATTCCAATTCCCTCTAAAGTTCTCATTTTCTGTAGAAACCAAATTATATTATATATATATGGTTACCCCATACTCTTCTTCTATTATTGTAAAAAATAATTACATTACACTTTTTATGATGTGGTTTTTCAAAAAAGGTATTTTAAAATATTAAAATAGTTTTCCATATTTTCATAATCTAATATTTTATCTTCCACTTCCAATTCATTTTGATAACCATTAGATAGTTTCAAGGAACTATTATCGATGATTCATTTTAAATAATTATTTCCAAATGTTTTCACTTCCCAATTTCTAAATTTGTTTTTGAATTTGATCTGAAACTTCTTTTTTTATAATAATGTTAAAAAAATTATCAAAACCTTATTATGGTTTCACTAAAATTTCCACATATATCTAATAAATATTTATTTCCATGAAATTATTTTTCTTGAGTAACCATAGAAATTGTTTATTCAATAATTTTCTAGTGTGACTTAATATTTGGTATCATTCATTTTTTGTTATTTAAGACAATTTTGGTGATACCATTTTGAAAATTTGTGAGGCCTGTTTTTCTTTTTATTGGTTTTTCATTATACAATGAATGAAACCCACTTTCTTCCCAATGATTTTTATTATTATTGAAATAATTTATATCATTCGTCACAAATATGTATGAATGATTGTTTTGTGTGGTTATTCATTTACCATAAATGAATTGATTAATGATTTAAATCTTGTATAATAATTCAATGTGATCCTTATTTGATATAGTAATAAATTAAAGCATATTAATTCTTGGTTATAATTAAAAACTAAATGGAGAGTCTTATTAGATATGATCCCAAACTAAAGAGTAGGACTTATTTGATATTATCATAATATAATGATACCTTATAATTAATGTTGTTCCAACAATCATTGTTATTTTATGTCCTAAGAGAACGTTACATTCCTATGACTATTATACATGGGTTGTGTTTATTATCTCATGGTACCATAATTGTTTTCCATATAATATATTTTATTATACATGTTTCATTATCAAGACATAGGGGCTACTCTCATGGTTTCATGGTCATTTTATAACATATTTCTTATATTATCTACTTTTATCTTATTATTATAATGTAATCCTTGATAAAATATTGAAATGTTCTCACTTATCTAGAGTCCAATATCAAAAATATATTAAAATTCTAGTCCCCATGTTATAAAGATTATATTAGCTTATGAGAATTTTATAAGAGATTATATTGTGACTCAATAATGTTGGAATGTTCACAACTATTATAAGATATGTTTCTTATATATCCAGTACTCATTTACACCAAACATTCAATTCAAGTGATTGTGATGATATTTTTTAGATTTAATATTAATCTTACGGAAACTATGAATAATTGAAATGTGTTTGTATTGGGTTCTATAAATGGAATCAGGTCAAAATTAATTTATTTCATATGATTAGTTTTGGTATTTTGGGGATTGGGATGAGAGAAAATCAGTGAAAACCCAAGGGTAAGATAAATGGATATGTTTAATAACAAGATAACTTATTGAAGTTTTGATAAAGTATATATTGTGTGGTTTATTATCAATAAAATCTATGTTTGGATACTGTCATGTTGATGTACCAATGGAACATATGCACTACGGGTAAAACATCCTGAAAATGTTTGGTTGAGTATCAACTAAATATTTACTCTACTGCAAGATGAGTGGTCCTAAGACTACCCATATTGCTTGATAATCCTTTGGGATTTGATTTTAGAGTTATATTACTATTTATGAACCATTATGAATGATTAGAAAAAATTTATATTATGGTTAGATGGGTGAATTGGATATGAAAAATGAATAACCTACATTGAAACAAAATGATTTATCTCATTTAAGATTAATTTTATTTATGTTATATTTTATCCGTTTAATATTAAGAAATATAATATTCAAATTATATTTATTTATTAATTTTTTTATAGAAATGAAAATTTTAATTAATAAAGGGTCTGATGGGAAATACAATGATTGTACCAATGATCATCCAAACAATACAAAAGCAGAATTAAAAAACGTTGTAATGATTCTCATGCAAATTCAGCAAATTGTGAATATTAATTAAAACCATACTAAGCTCTAAAATTCAATAAGAAATAATATCTTTTAATTGAGTCATTCATGTGATGATTTCTACAATATTTTAGTGTCTCTAATAATCTTATTATTACTATGTAGTGGAGCAATGTGAGGGAAAATAAACTACCATTCTCAAGTGCTAAGAACTTGAGAAGGTTTTCCTGACTATTTATCATTGGGATAGTGAGGATGACCAATGGTAAAATCTCATTAAAAATAAAATAAAACAATATCTAGACTATATAAAATGTGAGGAGTTCAATAATTTTTTCTTGAAAGTATTTTTCCCTTGAACTCTTCACACAATAATGGAGAGAGAATTATTGGAATTAAAAAATGTAAGGATGAATCCATTGGCACATATGAATAAAAAATCACGGGTAAAAGAAGTTTGGGCTATATCTTTAGGCCTAAGACTAAATGTATAACTGTTCATTTAATTAATGGATTAAAGTTATGTGATCTATAGAAATTAATCATTAGATAATTTAGAATATATGACAATATAGTTCAATGCATACTAAAAGAAGATATAGAAATAGAAGACTCTCATTATTATAGAGAGAGAGAAAGGAAAGTAGTGTATGATGGAATCAATGATGATAATTCATCTAGGGAAATCAATGTTAAACTAACTATATGTAAAAAATATGTGATAAATCACTCAATTAACTACCTCCACGGATCAAAGAACTGTTTCATGTGTGGGAAGACTGTCTACAAAGTTAATGATTTTCATAAGGGGAAGAGGATTGTAGGCAGTGAGACAGAGGGAACAAATGTCCATACTAATATATTTCTTACAATTCATTTTTTAAAATTCAATGAGTTGGGTAATTATTAAAATCATTTCCCTAAAACCATAGCTAATAAATGGAATATGTTGAAATAAACACCTAAAATGGGATTATGGATGGTGTATGTTGTTATTACCACTAAGGTGGATCAAGATAATAAAGTGACACAATGTATCCACATTTCCCACTATATATATCTGAATTTCATATTTTATTCTCATTATTTTCAATCCATTATAACATGAATTTTTTCTAAGAATATTTATTCACTTCCCCATATGTTGAATATTGAACTATCTTAGAAATCAACTGGTGAAAAAATTATTGAGCATAAGATATGTAACTATTCTACAAATAAATTTGGTCGACTAATACATCCTATGAATCTAGTTCTTATTCCCTTAGTTGAATATTGTATAATATTGGTTATGCAGTATTATAACCTATATAAATCACATATAAATTATCGGGATAATGAAATATTATTTGATATCCTGAATCATCCTACAATCAATTGTCTATGTACGGTGATCATGAAATCCCATTGGAATAAAATTCATTAATATGGGTCCTGGTACCCAATAATGAGGCGGTTATAGCTCATATAATTGGGTAGTAATTCATCATTTTCCACATGTATATTTTAAAAGCATATACTAATATATATCAAGATAATTTGTATTTTTATCCCCTATATATTGCAATTGATTTTTTATTGAATTCATACAGCGATCCAAGAATACATCAAATATTTCATATAGGAAGGCCCTAATTTCGTTTGAGTAATTAAATAAATAGTTAAAATAGAATCTATACATGGGTTTTATATACCCTAGTGCTTCTATATAGTGTGAACCAGACATATATTTCAAAAAAGAAGGATCATTCAAGGTGGACTTTCCTTGATTTTCTTGATCTTAATTGTATCAAGATCAACAAAATGTATCATATATCTCATATTATTGATCTATTGAATCAAATTATAGGATCTCATTACTAATTAAAAATTAAAATTAGATATCTATATCATTAGTTAAGGTCTAGAGGAGACAATATTTCCAAGACACTATTCTATATAAGGTATGAACACTATGAGGTTACAACAATGCAATTTGGACAAATTAATGCAATGGTATCTTAATAAATATAATCAATATAGTGTTTAGAGACAACCATGATCAATATTTGGTTGTCTTTATAGATTATATTATTATATATTCAAATAACAAGTACGAATATAAAGATTATTTGTGGATGATTTTTAGGATCATAATAAAGGAGAAATGATATTCCATGTTTAAAAATTGTGAGTTATTATAGCACAATGTGTAACTCTTCATTCATGTAACAAAAAGTGAGCACATATTTGTATATCCTTAAAATATAAATGTTTTGGAGAAATTTCAATGATAGACTATAGTAACCATGTTTAGTAGGGTTATTTGGATATCTATGTATTATCGATTCTTTTTTATACATATCTCAATGTAATAAAATCCAATAACCCAGTTCACATGGAAGGGAGTAAAAATTATTTTGATAGTGGAATGAGAAGAATGATTCATGGAATTGAAAAGTTGTTGATCACTACAATTTTATATATATTACCTTTTTATTGGTAAGGTTATGTAGTATACAGTGATTACTAATTAAAGGGATTGAGATTCACCCTCCTAAAAAATGATAAATTAGTATATTATTACTCCTAGGAATTAATGAATCATGAGGAAAATTATTTGATATGTGCTTTAGAGATGGAATTAGTGATCTTTACATTAAATAATTAGATACATTATCTCTATAGTGAACATTGTTAAATATATACTAACCAAAACATCATGAAATATATAAACACATAAAATGAGTTAAATATGTCTTAAAGAATATAGTTTTAATTTGTAAAATATTATGATTTCTCAAAAAAATTTCACCAATGGATGGAAACAAATGTGGTTGATTCATTGAAAATAAAAGATAATTATACCTTATCTATAATGAGGATGGATAAATACCCAACTCATATGGATTTGAAAAATATGAATCTATACTTCATAAGGGATAGTATAAAACCTATATTTTCCAAATAACATCTCAACAAACCATTCAAGTGAAGATTAAATAAGCTCATAAGGACAATGTTACGATACCAAAAACTTTATTTGGTATTTTCCTATTTAACAGAGATAAATATAGAGTTATGAGGTTTGATACATGGATATATATTAACAAAATATATAATGGATATAGAAATAGTTAGTTAATGCCCATAAATCATCTTTCATTAATCATCTATAAATCAATATGATGTATAGATATCTATAATAGAACTTTTGGAGGTATAATATATATATGTAGATCATAGAATATTTGTCTTTATGTTTAATATGCACTCAATTTAAGGAAAAATGATAATAGTACATAGTTATTATGAAACTACAACCTATAGCGTTATTGAAATGAGAAACATTAACAATAGATTTCATTATAGAACTCTTAGGGAAATTCAGATTCCTTAATATGATTTTGGTTGTAGTTGATGACCTTACAATGTAAGCACATTTCATTTCCATCAATAAATATTTTTCAATAGACCAGGGCACCATGATATACATATGGTAGGTGATATTATTTCATAAATTTTCACAATATATTTTATCTTATAAATATTTGTGGTTTACTATGAGGTTCTAGAGAAATAGTCATCAAGATTTGAGGATAAAGCTATCTTTCATCACTACATATCACCCATAGATAGATGGTATGTTTGAAATAACGATTAAAACATTGGGCTATATATATAGTTTTTGTTTAATATATTTCCATGGATATGAAGATCAATACCTTCGATGGTAGAGTTTTTATATAAAAAAAGTTTCGCTTCGGTAACTTAGATGGAACAAAATAAGTATTTATATGAGAAGAGAAATAGTTATCAAGAATGTTGGGATAAAGTTATAGAGAGTAAGATTTTTGTACATGACCTTATCTAACAAATTATAATGAATGTTTGAACCATTCAATAAAATATTAAAGCTACACAAATTCGAGTTAGTTGTTATGCAGATAATCTTCGATGAGATCTGTTGTTTACTATTAGTAACATGGTGTTCTTCTAGATATCCCAGTGGATTTAAGTCATGATATTTTTAAAGAAAGGGAAGATGGTACTCAGGTATATTGGTCCCTTAGAGATCAATGATCATGAGAAGGATGTATCTTATCACTTATCACTCCCTCAAGATCTCTCCCAAATACATGGTGTGTTTCATGTATCACTTTTGTGGAAGTAGATCCCAAACACTTCACATGTACTGAACTAAAAAGACATGAAACTATAACATGCTATCTCATACTAGGAATAATCAATATAAATTATAGATCTAAGAGATAAAGTAATATATAAAAATATGACTCATATGGTAAAATTTCTATTGAGGAATCATACATTTGAAAATGCTTTGTGGGAACCCAAGAATATAATGAGATAAAAGTATCATCACTTGTTTTCATTCCAATAATAAAACTTTGACGAATAAATTCTTTTTTAGGGGGGGGGGGGAATGTAACAACCCATTATTTAATAAAATACATTTCCTTAAAAATCTTTACTATATTATCTTATGTGCAACACCAAACTAAAATAAAAACCATGATACATTAATAAAATAGAATTATTAAATATGATTGTTATGTTTTGGGCATAAATTTATTGGGTATTAATTGTAATTATCAACCTTAAAAAATGACACAAAAGGTATCATAAAATAATAAACATTTTACACTTGAAAATGTACATATTAAAAAGAAGGGTTTTTACACATTATATCTAATAATATAAAAATTTAATTTTAATTTCACTCTTGAAATTTTTTTCTATAAAATGAATTTATATTTTGAATCATTATGTAAAAATTATATAAAAATATCCATTTCATTTTTTTTCATAAATATAATATTACTTGGATTGGAGTTAATTTCTAATATAATGTTAAAACTGTTATTTTCAATTTAATGTTTTATTAACATTGTTTAATTTTTATCTAAAAAAAGATATTAATAAAATATAAAAAATGAATCAAATATAATTTTCAAATAGTCATATAAATATATTATGTTTCGTTCAATTGTTAATGAATTCTGAATATGACTAAGACCACAAAATAGTAAAAACAATAATTTTTTACAAAATAGTATTTCTATATATTAAAAGTTTCAATTTAAATGTTATTTTTATAGTATTTAGTTCAATTAGTTTAAAAAATTATTATAAATAAGGTTAATCCATCCCAAATTTGTTAAGTGGTGTCAATTTATACTTTTACTAAAAAATATATTACTTTGCTAAAAACTACATACCTTGGTAAAACAATGATGGTAAAATGTAAAAATCTAATTCTAAATGACCTGAAAAATGTGGGAAAATGTTTAATAATGTGTGTTATATGATTTATGGAACATAAATCACTCCAAAATTATATATTTACCACTTTTGTAGTCTTTTACCCTTGGATAGTGCCATTGAATCTTAGGATGTAATGGGAATTTTCAAAAATTAAAATTTCCCCCACTTGTGAATGGTGATCACTTATACCAAAATGAACCTACCATTTAAAAAAATTATCCCTTCCAAAAAATTATCCCAATATCTATCAAACCCCCACATAAATTCCCTGATTATATTTTTTTTACAAAATACCACACAAATGAAAGTTAATGTGTTTCAAAATGGGGAACGTCTAAAGGGGTAAGGTAACTCTATAAACCGATCTCTCGTAGATTCTTTCTACTTATACCCTATAAACCCATTTATCTCTATGAAATCATGATAAAATTAGTATTACTAAATTATTATTTTTATTATATTAGTGCAATATAAATTTTCTACCTCCCAACAAAACAAATCATACAATGAACTTGTCATTATGTGTTTGTGCAATCAAAGGCATAAATGAATGAAGAGTTCTATTTTTCATAAAATATTAACATGGAATTTCACAGAGAGTATTTTTATTATAAATATAATGATTATAACATTATTATTTTTATAAAATGATAATTAATATTTTTTATACCACCTCATATTCTATGAAAAATTAGATCATCATCCATGTACGTGCGAACTACCTCATCCACAGGATGACATATCTTTTTTTCCATTACTTAGTAACATAGATAATTCAAATAATGAATCTAAAATATAGAAATAATAATTATGAAACTAATAATATTATTTATTAATAACATTTAGGAATAAATTAGTAAACTTATCAATAAATTATTATAATAAATGTAATCTTATAAAATGAACATGTCAAACCACCTTCTTGATTTCAATCCATTTTGGAAACCGAAGGAACTGTATATATTTTTTGATCATCTAATTATAAAGTAAATAAACATATAAAATTAAAGATATCATGAATTTATTTTACAAAACCATTTATTGTGGTCAAAAACCCAAATCACTTTCATATTAATTAACTCTAAAACCCCCAGTAACTGATGTAATCAGAAATTCTATATTAAATAAATATAAAAAAATAATGAATGAATCGTATAAAATTAAAAATATTCGGATATGTTCCTTTTAATTTATTTAAAAACATTATTTTTATTATCTATGACATTAGGTTCTTGAGAAAAATGAATCAATAACTAAGTTAAGTCTTTTTTATTTACATAACTTACTTAATGGTGTCATTCAGATTCATTTTTTACTATGGGTTTAAAAGATGAATTTTATTTGTTAAATGATGATAGTATAATACCTCTTATAATTATTAAAACTTAAAATTTTAATTCAAATATTAACATTGGTGAATTTTTAACTGAAGTGTATATCATTGCTGAGAATAATTCTTATTCACTTAAATGACAGTTTCCCCTCATTTTTCATAATTCCTTTTCCACCCAAAGTTCTTATTTTATATGAAAACCCAATTATGTTTGATATTAGATGGACCTCATATTTTCCATATCCTATTTTGGAAAATATATATCCTTGCTCTTTATGATATGGGTTTTCAAAAATTGTATTTTATAATACTAAAAAGGGTTTTGATACTTTCATACTCAAATTTTTTATCTTCCACTCTAAATTACTTTTTATAACCATTATATTTTTTAAAGGAATAATTATTGATTATTATTTTTTTAAAAAAATTTCCAATGCTTTCAATTCTACATTTCAAAAACGAATTTTAATTTTGATCAAAAAATAATTCATTTACGACAATTTTTAAAATGTTTCTAAAAAATCTTCTATAGTTTCAAAAAAAAATTTATATATATAAATTATTTGCCAAAAAGTATATAAATTAGCCTGAATCACCTTATAAATGTTGTTTTGAAACAATCTGTTTGGGTGATTTAATTTTGGTATTAAAATTTTTAAATATTAATGTCAATTTTTCTGATATAATTTTTAAACCTTTTGAAGCAAATTTTAATTTCCATGGGTTATTTTATATTGTGATGCATAAAACCAATTTTATTCCCAATGTTTTTCAATATATTTTAAAATTATTAATATCTTATGGGACACATAAGAATATATTATTGATAATTGGTGTCATAAATTTCCCTCCAATGCATGGGTAATGTTTCATATCTCATTATATAATGTAGTTTGAGCCTTATTTGATATGATCACAAATAAAACTGTCAGACTTCTTAGTTATTCTCACAATCTAAAGGGTAAGACTTCTTGGATATGACCACAAACAAAATCATGGTCCTTCATTGATATTCTCAAGATATAATTATTCCATATGCATATTTTGGTGCCAAATATCATTTTCACATTATTTATCATGGAAATATATATTTCCATGCAAAATTCATAGGGTTATTCTACATGGATTGTAACACCCCAAGATTTCATAGTGTGTTATTTCTTCAAAATAATTCAATAACTTGCACTACACGCAACACCGAGTTCAATCACACCATGACTTACCAAAAAAAAGGCCATTAAAAAGAGGTTATGAGTAGTATTAACTAAATATTAAACTTTATATAATCCTTATAATTTTAGAATCCATATTATGAGATTCATAGACATAATGCAAGAACAGATTCATTTTCAGTATTGCATTATTACCAACTTTTAATAGTGAGACATTTTTAAATACAATATTTTAAACTTTTTGACTAAATGAGGACATCAAAAAATTTAAAATGAAACATCCCAAGCTTCCACGGTACGCTTTCCTTTGAATAATACAGTAGCGTGTGTTGTACGCAACTTCGAGTTCTAACACACACCACAACCAATCAAACTAGCCGTTATGAATAGTAATACCTACTTTTTAAAATTATATATATTTTATATTTCAAAATGGACTTCATTTTTGGATTTGGAATATCTAATTTATCCTAAGGTGACATTTTTGTACTTTTCGGATAACTTTCATATTTTGATGAATAGTGAAAATTACTAAATTTTAATTAAAAGCAACTTTTTTTAATCAAAATAATTAATATTGATAAATTATGAATTTTAGTAGTTTTAAAGTATATTTAGAATATATTTTTACCATTTAATATAATGTTGGTCATTGGACATAATTTTACAATTAAACCGAACATAAACAAGGGGCAATATTTTGATAGTTATTATCTCTTAAAAACACACTTTTTGTTTTGACAGCGGGAATTAATTTTAAATTAATTTCTGCCACTTCTGTGTTTTGAATTTAGGAAAATGGATTCCATATTAGTAATCAGGAAGTTCAAATTGTGTAAATAGGTAACTTTTATTTTTAGACATTTTGAATAATTACTGCGGTAAATATTTTATTTACCATGGTTAAGGGTAAATCCGGTAAATAAGGGTTAAAAAATAATATTATAATAATACTAAATTACCCTAAAACGTGTCTTAAACCTATTGGTTGATACATGGTCGACCATGGCCATCTTTGGGTCGATTTTGGGACCCCATGGATCCACTTGTAAGTGATAATGACACTTTATTTTAATTAAGTTAAAATGAATACAAAAATGACACAAGCATATATCTTTTAGCAAAACAATTGTTACATAGGGTTATATATGTTGGATTTTAGATTATAAATATTCATTAGAAAGATAAAACGATTTCCTACATAATAATATTTTCTTTATAATTTTTAGACATTAAATAATTTATTTTATTTATGACACAATGATGATACAGTAATTACTATAATAGTGAAAAATTAAAATAATTGATATTATAAATACCCAAATAAATATAATATGAACCTTTTAATGAATTAAACTAATTTTATAGGATAATATGATATATTATTATTGATTTAATTGACTTTTTTCGAAGTAATCAATCTGTTATGAGTTTCACAAAAATCAACTATTGAATAGTGTCAAAATTGACATAAAAGAGTTCTTAAAACAAATATTATATTATTAATTGATATTAAATTTCTAAAAATCTAATGTTCGGCCAAGAGACTTATATCATGATAGGTTAATCATTAATGGACCACTTGGGGTTCTCTTGGATGTATATAGTAAGTTTATTAACCATATTATATAAAAATACAAAGAGACATTGTGAAAGTGAAACTAATTAACTTAGAGTTAACACTTAAAGATAAGGTTAATATAAGTACCCAAACCGGTCTAAATTATATTGGTTGAGTGGTTTTAGACCTATACCCACCTTAACCTTTGAATAATCAACTTTGTAGCCATTAGAAACCGAATATGAATTTATTATAAATTAATATTTCTAGCTTTTCCAAAGGTGCCCATCACCCCTCTAATAAAAGGGCACTCCTCCTTCTCATTTCTTCACACCTTCAAAGCCTTTCGTTTTGGCCAAAATCTGCCCAAATACTTCCCAAACATCCCTCAATACAACCTAGAGGCCTTAGTTTGATCAGAAAGCCAACCTAAGGAGCCCTTTTGATCAAATCAAAAGGAAGAACCCGAAGAAGAGGTAATGTTTTCACCACCCCTTTTCAAGTTCCTTTCTTCTTCCACTTCTTCTTTCATTGTTCTTACCATTCTAAAATAATAACTCCAGTATCTCACATATACTGTGATGTTATTATAAATATGGTACAACCATATTAAGTATTCTATCCACCCTTTGAATAACATGTCACCATACGTGCGTACGTACGGCTTACCGTCTCCACGTCGTGGTGTAATTGTTATTCAATATAATATTATTTGGATGGGTATAATAATGATGTGTAACTCAGGTAAATAATAAATATAACATGTTAATGATTCTGTATATATGATATATCATCCATTTATATATTATTTTAATATCAAAAGAATGATATTGTCGCTCGTGCGTACGTACGGACTACCGTCTCCACGAACGCGATGAGATTCATTCTCCATCGTATCCATTCAAGTATAATTATCATTTGATGATTTAAAAAATAATGTTTAAGGACTTGATATCATTCTGGATATTAATAATATAAAACCTATCCTTTACAAACATGTCTTACGTAACAAAACATATAAAAGAAAACAAGTAAGATAACACCCGAAACAACGATAATACTAAGATATTATTATCAAATCAATATTAAAAGATCATATATGATATCATATTAATATATATGATTCTTGTATAATTTAATAAGAATTTTTTCAATATTATACAGGAGGTTAACCTACCCCAACCAAGTAATAGTACAAGGTAAGGGATTTTCTTATCTCACTTTCAATTCTGTGAAATTTCCTTTGTTCGCCACTAAATTATTGAAAGTGGTGTATTGTGTACTGCCATTTGATATATATTATCATGATTCTCTTTATATTCATGTTAGGAAGTGGGATGGAATATCAATGGACTTTGTGACAGGATAACCATGGACATCCAAGGGGCATGATTCCATCTGGGTGATCATTTACCCACTCAACAAGTCATCCCACTTCCAAGCTATCAGGGAGCATAGTTCCATAGAGATTTTGGGAATCCTCTACGTGCATGAGATAGATCTACTTCATGGAGTTCCTTTGACAATAGTCTTAGATAGAGATGCACGCTTCACATGCCAGTTGTGGAAGGGACTGTAGAAGGCCTTTGGGACTCAGCTATGTTTGAGCACGACATTCCATACCCAGACTAACGGTCAGATATAGAGAACCATTTAAGTTTTTGAGGATATTTTGTGGGCATGTATATTTGACTTTGGTTGCATTTGGGAGGACCACCTACCACTGGTGGAGTTTTCATATAATAACAGCTACCACTCCACCATTGTTATGGAACTGTTTGAGGCTTTTTATGGGAGACCCTACTGGTCACCACTTTGCTAGACTGACCCTAGGGATTCAACGCTCATGGTTCCAGAGTTTGTGCGAGCTACCACCGAGATGGTGCAGATCATCTAGGAGTGGATGAAGACTACCCAGAGATGGAATAATTCATATGCTGATAGATGAAGGAAACCTCTGGAATTTGAGGAGGTAGACCACATCTTTCTTCAGGTCTCACCTCGACAGGGGTTGGAGAGATTTGGCTGAGGCGGCAAGCTGTCTCGGATGTTCATTGGACCTTTTTAGATACTACGCAGATTTGGAGAGGCGACGTACCACCTATCTCTACTGCCACAGTTGTACCAGGTACAATATGTCTTCCTCGTGTCGTAGCTGAGGAGGTACGTGCATGACTCATCGCACGTCACCGACTGTGGAGAGCTGGACATTGAGGATGGAGAGAAATTTGGTGAGTACCTAGTAGAGATCGAGTATCAGCAAGAGATGATCCTTCATGGGTGATCAATTTCCTTGGTGCACGTTCGATGGTTGCACAGGAATCTTCAGGAGAGCACGTGGAAGAGGGAGGCTCAGATATGTGCCTATTACCCACATCTTTTTGAGTTGTATTTTTTTTTGTATTTTCGAGGACACAAAGCCCCAAGGTGGGGAGAATGTAATGTCTCATATTTTCCAGGTATTATTTTTAAATATTATATAGAATAATTTTGAGACCATACAATTCGACAGCGTGCGATTCTGAGGTCGAGAATTCCTAGAATATATCTTTGAAATCAATTAAAATTTTAAACAGGGTGGGTGAGAGGTTTTACTGAAAAAGTATAATATCATTTAAACGGGTCCCCGGATCAAGAATCTGACGAAACCATTGCATTTAGAGGAACATTATTACCTTTGGTGAGGTCTAATATCAATTGGCGCGGGTCGGCTGCAAAATTTAGTCTTTGGACGTCGAATGGAAATAAAATAAAAAATTATTTTATTTTATTTAAAGGCTTCTTTTTTTCTTCGGTGACCAAATTTCCTCTCTTTTAAATACCTACATATGGTGAGTTCATAGGGTTATCCTCATAACCCTATGAATTGAGTGGGAGCCTCTTGGAGCTCTGGAAGACAACTCGCCGATGAACGAAGACGCATCTCGGATCTGAAAAACCTTGCCAATGACGCGACACAACGATCATTCTTCAACCAGATCTAGGTAGGGTTTTTATTTAAATTATTCTTCCACCTTTTTGGATCCAACGACGAATTTGGATCAACCGCGAACATGTTGATCCACGAAATCATATGTTTTTGCGTGAGGGTTTTGATTGGGTTGATATCGGGTAATTAATCCACGATTATGGTTTATTGTTTGATTCTGATCCGTTTGATCCTACTAAAGGGAGTAGATCAACGCCACGATGAATGACCTAGGAGGTTCATTCTTCGATTTTCTATTGGATTTCTTCCCCCTTTTCTCGTGCGTTCTTTTTGGGGCGACGAACAATGGATTTTTGCCCACCCATATTGTGACACAACGATCCCAAACTGGATATTCGACATCGAGACGACCTAGAGGAGGTGCAACGGAAATGGTGGCGGATGAATTGAAACGGTTCAAAAATTACCGTTTTTCAACCGTTCTTTGTACGGGCAGATCAAAACGTGTTTTTGGGGTTGATCAGAGGCCCAAAAACAACGGAGATGACTTTGGGACGTTGAGATGACCTTGGATTGGGAGTTTCATGCAGATCGTATGGAGGAATCGAAGAACGGGCTGCACGAGAGGCGCGACATAGTGGCTCGTGATTCTGGAAAACTTGGTAATACATGGTGTGTACTTCAAAAAAACTCGTCATGTAGTACTGGTGGCAGCAGCTAGGGTTTTGGGGTCATATATGTATCGCATGGCATATGAACCTTGTCACACATCTTGTTGGACTTTCCCCAAGGCTTGGCATGTATTTTTGAATATAAACGGATATGGGAAGAACATCGTGGATTTGGGACACGTCATGTAGTCCACCACATTGTCAGGCGTGGCCAGTTGCACGGGTAACCCCATGTATCAATTACACAGGTTGGCGTACATGGGTTGAGACCGTGTATGGGCACATGGACAACGTACATGGGACTGACCCCAGATACCTTGACACTGCATGTAAACATATTTACATGCCGTGTAGTTTTGTTTTACTTGACCAGCCTTGCGACACAGGCCATTGTACACAGGTAGTACCCGGGGTCAGAAGACACGGTGTGTGACACTTCTACATGCCGTGTACTTTTATGTTCATGGCTTGATCTTCTTTTCCACCATATCTTGAATAGGTTTCGTTGGGGTTAGTGACCCATTTTACCATTCCCCTGATGTTCATTCATAGTTTCCTTCTTTATAAGATTGATCCCTTTAGTAATACATTTGGAGATAGAGTCATTCATCCCTCCGAGAGGCCCGTAGAAAGATTCCTTATGCATTCTTGACCCTAGATAGAGTTAGGTATCAACATGACCAACTCCACTGGGGGTTGATCCTATACCTATCAGATAAATCCTAATGAGTCAAGGTATCCACCAAGGCCCTAGAAGTGATCCTCATCTATGTATCATGATTTTTCCCCACTCAGAAGTGTGTTCCCGCATAATGAGTGTATCTATCTATCGTGATCATTTTCCACTCAGGAGTGTGTTCTCTTGTAATGAGTGAATATATCTCTCGTGACCTTTCCTGACAGATATTACTTCTCAGACGGATGTCACCAGAGCTATTAAACTCATTGAGTGAGTTCTCTAGGAAGATTTCTTCATGGAATCATCGAACTAAATCCCAAGCAGGGGTATGCGGTTGTGTGACTTGACTCTAGACTGCAGGTCTGGGTTGTGAGTATATTTGGATTATTTCTGTTATACTTGTTATATATTCAGTAAACATATATTTTGTAATATCTGATTGTACCTTTCCTTTGTGTACTATTGTGGGGTTTTCAGGGTCCTCTACTGAGTATTGTTATACTCGCCCCTGCACTGGCCTTGCCCGCATGTGTCATGTCTTGTGCAGATGAGGATCCTTTTGACAGAGTCTAGGGTGAACCAGGACAGGACTATGATTTCTGAGTTCCCCACAGGCAGAGGTTCTCCTAAGGCTATGAGAAGCAGTCCCAATATTTTTAGTGTTTACTAGTTCGACTTTTTAGTTTTCATACTCTTGTTTCGGTGGGTTGGTATTTTGGCACAGTTTACTTTCAACACTTTACTTTCTATCGTACTCTGTCGGTTGGGTTTAGTGGTATGCATGCATTTTGTTCCTTAGTGTTGTTTACTTTTCAGAATTTGTGGTCTTCAAGATGTGTGTGTGTGTACTTGTATATGGGGAATGCCTCTCGTGATAGTTTTATGCCTATCCAGTGCTAGTCACCAACCCCTGGCCTATTGGAGGTAGGCTTGGGGAGTCGCGGCATGGTCCCCACGAGGATGTGTCATGACATCAGTTCTATATAAAATTATCTATACTCAAGGATAAATAACCAAAGGATCTTACATTTGATATCTCACATAGTACTCTGGTAGCATATGAGATCATAAATGTTGATAATGAGGTTTTGGAAAAAGGGATGCCAAAATATGTGGCATTCAAGGCTTGGAAAAATCTCATTATAGAAGATGGCCAAGTAGAAGAAAAATAGTATGACATTATATCATTCCATTCCACAAATCTATAATATAGAAGTGGAATTTTTAAAGTTAAACTTCCTCTTTCATGATTTCATTATAAAAATGTTGTGAATCCTACTGAAAAATGACTCAAGATTTTTAAAGATGACGATTAGGATGATGATGAAATATCTTGAAAGAAGTCTTTAGTCGATGTGAAGGTTAAGAAAAATATTATCTAAAATTTATTTAAAAAGAATAATATACTTTAATAAGAAAATGAATAATCAAAAGAAAATAAGATATAAGGGATGAGATACTACAAGGATCATGATGAAAATAATATGTTGGATGTTATTGGTAATTCCTATTCAAGGGAAGAAATTGAAAATGATGAAGTGGAAGTTTAAGGAAGGTTGAACCTTCATGTTTAATTATAAGTTGCACTTGAACCTATATATGTTTAGAGAGACAAAAAAATAAATACAATATGGTGGTTCATGATGAAAAACTCTATATGAAACAATATGAATAAGAAAATTATAAGTTGAAGGATGAAATTTAAATGACTAAATTTAAAGATACATAGAACTCTGAGAAAGTAATTTGGCACAAGATTAGGATAGGGGAAAAACTAGGATTATAGATAGTTTACTAACATGGTAAAAGATGAAGTAAAATTCCTCAAAGAAGGTGAGGAATAAGTTGTCTTCCTAGAAACAAAGGCTGAAAATATTTTAATGTTTTGACTTCTAATATAATATTAGGAAATAAACCAACATAGGGATCAGAAAAATTTATAATAGAGTATGGGGTCCATAAAATAGTTAAATGGATTTAAGGAGAACAAAATGACATCATAATGACATAGCTATTATGGGGATTGATCTAAAACATAAAGAATATATTGTTGGAGTTGGACCAAAAGAACCCACTCTAAGGTTGAAGATAGATTTTTTTATAAATTATAATCAAATGATTTAATGAATCTAAGCTAAAATTGTTGTTACAATTTTAACACAAAGGAATTAATCTTTAATCAGGTGTTATTATTTGAAACATATGTAAAATTCTCAAAATTATTGTTTCATAGATTAGAGGTATCAAAGAGAACATGATTAATAGAGGAATCTTGATAGAATTTAGGTTTCTAGGTATTTTGTTCATAGTCACAGTTTTGGGTTTAGAGGATTCAGGAACATGCCCTAATATTTCTCATTGATAACATAGAGTAATGTTAAAAAACAGAACCAAAGTGTTTTTACACAACATATCAATGGATCATTTAACTAATGGAGAATTTATCATTGATTTTATTATTTTCAAGATAAATATTGTCAATTATACCCCCAAAAAATTTCATGAATATCAATCAACATCAAGTATAATTTCAATGCCATGTATTGAAAACTAAATAACTGAGCAGGAAGTGTTAATAGAAATTTCATTGAAAGCATCAGATCCCACTGGAATATGAATCATTTACAGTTGATTCACCTCTTATGTGATGATATATAAGGATATGGTGATATAAATTATATAAGACAAATAAAGTGTAATAATATTTCGAAATGGTGAAGGATTAGTGATCATCATCTTGGGAAAATCCATGTTTGCTGAGAAATAAATTAGAAGTGCATATGTCTTGGTTATTGAAGGTCTTAGTCAAAAATTTACAAGTGTTATTCAAATATATAATATAGTACATGTTATGATATACAAAAATATTTGTTTATCGAAAATGGAAAAGATAGAGATTTTTTTCAAGAAAGAAACATAAAGTGGAATCATTACCTTATATGTGGAAAAGAATATATATTTTTCTATCCCCAGAATAAGAAAATATTTTTTGGTATAGGTTTCTTCATTATCTAATCCAATCATAGTTGGAATATTTGTGAAATTTTTTGTTTCTCATGTTCTTCGTGAGTTATCACATGTTTATACTCATATGTGGAATTCTTTAAAAAAGTGAATATTACTGGAAATATTTATAAGGAAAATGACCTGAGGTTAAAGATAGTTCTTGAACTGGTACATTTTAATGTGGGTGGAACTAATTTACATAGAGAAATTTATTGTAAGATATATCGTTTTATTTTCATTAATGATTTTAGAATAGTAGCATAGGTTTCAATTATTATCCATAAGTTCGCAGTGTTGAGTTTCATAACACATTATCAGGGGTAAGTTGAAAAGATGCTCGGTCAAAAAATATAAGTTATAAACTAATAATAAAATATAATTCACAAAAAACAAAGTATAATATCATCTTGAGAAACATGGGATAAGGCATTATATTTTAATAGTAATAATTCCAAAAAAATAGTGTTTTTGAGAGAAGAAACCAGATTATCAACAACATGTGCAAAATGCTGTTTATTGAGAAATAACATTCAAATAAGTTTTATAGAAAAGTTGTGTTGACATCAATCTATGTTTCTAAAATATCCTTTTTATGTAAAAATGATGATAATTATCTATATGAGATGTGTTATGGAATGAATCCAACATTGAATTTATTTTGAGTCATTGGAAGAAAGTGTCTCATTCAAAATAATGTGGAACATATGAAGTTTGAATGTCAAGGGGGTGAAAGTATATTCCTTGGATAATCCAGAAAAAGAAAATCCTATAAATACATTAATAAGTAGCTGAGAATGTTTATTGGGAGTATCAATTTTTTTATATAAGAAATGAGTATAATATTCAATGACATGGTGAACAATATCCTCATAATAGTGATGATGAAATGGGAATCTCAGGGGGTGTACAAGTACATGAGGAATATTTAAAATGGTATTTAGATATTGAGAGGAATAAACCTAGACCTTTACATATATAGAAACCAAATAGTTGATATGAAATTGACAGCAATATATCACCGATAGTCATGCAACACTAGAATGGATAAAAAGAATAAATAATATAAAACAAGAATATTTATCATCATAGATAGAGCCAAATTGTTTTGTAGAAGATATTAGTGATAAAAATTGGGTTCAGGAAATCAATGAAGAGCTTCACTATATCAAAAAGATTCAGACATTGGATATTTTTTTGAGGTCATAAGGTAATAATGTCATCAGGTCTAAATGGTTCTTCCCAAATAAGATGAATAATGGAAACATAATAATTTCAAACTAATAATAAATTTTGTGCAATGGATACTCCTAGATTGGGGGTATTTATATTGATAAAACATTCCCACCTTTTTCAAGACTAGATACAATTTAATTATTCTTCATCATAGTAGTGTAATAGAAATTAAATGTTTTTTAGATGGACATCAAGTCAATATTTTTGAATGGGGTTATGGAAGAATTTTATATTGAACATATATATGGTTCTCTCATTCATGAATATGAGAACAAATTTTTATGGTTAAAGAGGGAACAATATTGGTTGAAACAGGAACCAAGAGAATGGTATTCATGACTTCCTTAGTTTTTTAAGAAGATTGGTTTCCATTATAGTGGATTTGATTAAATATCCAGTAAATAATGAAAGAATTCAATGGATGATAGTGGTTATATATATTGATGACAAAATATTTGGTGTATTGAATTAATCACAATGAAAATATTTCACTTAATTCATAAAATGTGAGTTTTAAATGTCAATGAACGGTAAGAAAACATTTTTCCTTGGTTTATAGGTAACATAGGGAACACATGGAATATTTATATTTCAATAAAAATATGCCAAGTAGTTTTTGGAAAATTTATAATGAGAAATTAAAAATTAATGAAAACTAATGTATTTATATTAATAAAAATATCAATGTATTATGTAGTCACAGAATTCAATATCACAAAATACAGAGAGATCATTTGGAGTCTATTGTAATTAATAGTGATGTGACTCGATATTGTTTTTTCAACATGCCAGGAAGTACAGTATCAAAGTAGTCCCCAATAAATCCACATTACTATATTGAAAAAGAATAGATTTTTTATATCAAATTCATGATGGATTTACGATTACTATTCTATGAAATATCTCTTAAAGGGTTATTGGGTTTTACATCTACATATTGGGCTGGTTTAGCAGATGATCGAAAGTCAACATCAGGTGGTGCTTTTTATTTTGGTAGACTGTGTATTTATTGGCTAAGTAATAAACAAGATTTCATTTATTGTAGAACCATAGAATATTAAAACATAATAGATACTAAATATTCCATGAATTTAACAAGGATAAAGTAACAACATTAAGATATGGGAGTGGAAGTGAACTCATTGATGTTAATATATTGTTATAATTAAGGTGTTATAAATCATTGAAAAAATTCAGTCTATCACTCAAGGAAAGGAACATAGAAATAAAATATCACTTTATCTAGGATAAATTGGTATATAGCCTTATGAATATGGATTTCGTGCTGATTGAACAAAAATTTAGATACATTCTAATGAATTCCTTACATAAATAAGAATTTGAATGAAATAAAATTGATCTTGGAGTTCAATCAACTCCCCACACTTGAAGAGTGTGTATGTGGGCCCCCCTTTCCCCTAGGGTATGGTTTGTTTTTCCTATATGATGATATGTGTTATTTACAATGTTTCATCAATAATGGAGTTACCTTTGGGTTCATTACCAATGGGGGAGAAAATATCTTGATCAATATAGTGGGGTGAAATTGATAGTGGGATTAGTGGAACAAGGATAGTTTCTAAATACAAAAACACAAGAGTTGGTATGTAAATAAAGAATTATCGTGAATAAAAGTATAGATTTCATGATTCTAGCAGCTTACATGTGTAGATTGAGGAGTGATCTTCTAGTATGTGCATGTTTTATTATTTAGCATCAAGAAGGTTAATGAAGGTGGGATCAAGAATGAAGTGATTCATCAATGAGATTTACATGAAACTCTTATTTATCACCCTAATATTGACTCATGTTGTATTATATTACGTGTTGAGGATTTATTTGATACCAATATATGGTTATAGAAGCCAAATTGTTTTGAATGTGTATGACATGTGGTGTTTTAAGAATGACTGAAAATATGTTATTTTATTTTTGTGTTTAAAAATAAATAAACCATACAAAATAGATTAATTGATCATATATTGTCAAAAAATTATAGTACAACGATCCTAGAATAATTTTTCTTATACAAGGTTAAACGATAAATCAACCCAACTTTCATTATAGGTTAGAGTGATCAAAATTGCATTTAACCTTTAAATTAAAAACATGTTTCAAAAATTTAAAATGGAAAAAATTATTTAAGATTATCCTAAAAACATAAAACAATGATTATTAATTTATTTGTGACATATATAAATTAATATCACATAAATTGGATGTGTGGTGTGGTTAAAATAATCAAATAAATGTTTTAATTTTTCTTAACATAATCCACCTATATATAGTTTTAAATAAAACGGGTTGTGATTATAGTAATAATATATTTTTTGTCTATTTTTTATTATTTTAAATTAAATTTTAAATTAAATTTTAAATTAAATTATCTTATAAAATATTATATCATATCTATATATGGATGAATAATATGTTTGAGATTTTTTTTTTATATTTGTTAAATTTTTATAATATATTTTGAATATTCCTAATCTATAAATTTTAAAAGTTGGGAAATTCTGAATAAATTAATGTATTTTTTTATCTTTTTCTATATTTAGAGTAGTAGATATGTAAAGTATTAAAAAATATTTGTTTTATCATTAGACAACACCATATAAAAAATTCTAAATTCTATAATGACCAACCAAAAGTTTCCACCATTTTATGATTCATAAAACATATTTTTTGTGGTAATGATATTTATATATTTATGGTAATATGAATATATAAAAATAATTTTCATGTAAACATTTATTCTGGATTTTTAAATGTTCAAACGTTTGTTGAACAATTATATGTGTGTGTGTGAGATAAAACAGTTATACATTCTAGTGTTTTAGGAATATTCAAATATCAACATAATTAAACACTATAGTATTATATATCTAATAAAATATCAATTTTATATGAATATTCAAATTATATCATAAAAAATGAATTTATATATATATATATATATTATAAATATTTTATGAGAATCAAGTGAGAGATATTTTTATCAGTGAATAAAAAAATTTTCCTTTCATGTTTTATCTCTATTAAAATCATACAATTTTGTTCTAATGGAAAATTGATTCTATAAAAGGATTTTCGATAGATTTTTTAAAAAATTATTAATTATTTTTTTATAAAATAAAATTAAAATGAAAAGAAAGTATAGATAGAAATTAATAGTGGAGACAATGATTATAATGGATGGGATGGTCCAAATAACTTATATGAGCTTTTTAAAAATTTTAAAAAAAATTTGGGTCTATGGTTAATATATTTAGAAATATGTGTCTCAAAATCAAGAATAAATTTGATGATTTTTACCAAATATAGGGATCTATATGTGTGAAATGGTTTCAATATTTTAGTGTTCCTGAACTCAAATCCCGAAACCATTTCACTGTATTTTTATTTAAAATTTTATGTTGAATTATATATATATATATTGTTATTGTATTCAAAATACTATTTTTTAATCGAATTTACTTAAAATAAATTATTCTTTAAATATTATGGAAAACCTAACATGTTGAACCATTTTATAAGGGGAGGGTCCTTAATATATTTAAATGTTTTTTGATATAGGATTTAGCTTCTACTTTTGAGTATAAAAATAATCATAATAATAATAACATAATAATAATACATATTTAATAGTATATAATTAATAATGTTTTAACCTGAGACATAACGATATATTTATTTTTAAATAAAGTAAATCACTTCAATAGATTCCATTATGTAAGACTGAGTTTTACTGAACAATAATATACTATTAATATTAATATTACATATGACATTTATCTTTTATCCATTAGAATGGATTGTATTATTAGGATTAACTAAATTTTGAAAATATATCGTTTACACATGGTTATTAGTTATACATTTATTATAAATCAAATAAATATCATTTAAAATAAAATGAAATGATTTCTGAAAAAATATATTTTTCTAAAAGACAACTTCATCTCACCTTTCAGATGTGATTTAAAATTAATTTTTACTACTTTTCAAAAGTTTATTTCATAAATTAAACATGATTTTTGATATCATCATAAAAAAATTATATTAGAGTGTATTTTCGGTATTTTCCAAAAATATTATATTTTTGTTGAATAGTGAAAGATACTAAATTTTAAATGAAAACTACCTTTTATTTAAATAATTACATAAGTTAAGTTATATTTTTAATTGGATTAAAATTAAATTTAATTCAATTATAAATTAATCAATCCAATTTAGGTAATTAGAATAATTTTCAATGGACATTAGTTTTAAAAACTTAGTAAACCTTTGAACATTTTCTCTTTAGAAAACTTTTTTATCGTTGTGTTTGTGGGACTAATTTTAAATACAATTTTTCCTATTATATGAATTGAATATGGAAATATGGATTCAAAATTTTGAATCAACATAAATTATAATTAATAATAATTTAAATTTTTTTTTATCAAAATGAATAGTGAAAACAGAAAAAATTATTCACTATGGTTACGGTAAAAACTAATTTACTGGGGGTAAACAAAGACGATAGTGTTAAAATGACATAAGAACTTGTCCATGTCATTAACCAACCCCAGATGGTGATCTAAATGAAACTACCCCAAGCCCATATCTATAGGCTAGAGGTGGTGGCCAGTGCCAATGGTATAACTAACTCAGTGAGGCCTTTCTCTAATTACATTTATACACACCCATAGCCACCTCTATTTAAGATTGAAGAGGGAGAGAGTAAGAGATGAAATAGTACTATAAAGTATACCAAAAATGAATGAACCACTATAATGTTTAAAATTATGGTATTGTAACTAAAACGTAAAGGGGAAGGATACATACCCAACCAAAAATATGTCCCAACCTAACCAAATTGTAAAAGTAAAGAACTAAAAGAGGGACCAGCTCCTAATTCCCAAGATACAGCCACTATACAAGTTCTAAGCAACCAGTATCCCTAAATCCTCTGATTTCACCACCAAAATTCCCTTCATCTTCATAAGATGCAACATTTGAAGGAAAATCCCATTCCAGGTTGAGTATATACGTACCCATTAGGACACCCCGAAAGCTAAAGTGGGGTAGTAAGAGATATAATAGGGATGGAAATATTGTAGATGCATGATACAAACAAAGAGAATAGCTCAAACCAACTAATAATAACCATATGATAATAAAATCAAAAGATTCTAAACACATAGAGAGGTTGAACTAACCACCAAGGCTTCACCGCCTACAGTACGAGAGAAGACACATCCAACCATGAGAAGCTAAACATGAATGTCATGTTGCTTACCATGTGTGTATTTTCCACTCATTTAAGGAGAGAAACCAAATCCTAAGAATGGATATAGAATAATGTATATATATATATATGTTCTCAGTCAAAAGAATCCTAGATGAGAGAGTAATGGGATCTCCATCTCAAAGCTAATCTTGTGAAGAAGAGTATCCAACATATACAAAAGTCTATCAATGAGTCATGTCATCTCACTCATCTTCTCGAAAGTAACCTTCCAGGTCAATTCACCCCTCATCACTATGTGACACTGTCTAGTTGGCACAGACTCGATGTAGAGGACCCATGCCCTAGTACGTTTGGGGTGTTCCACAATGTAAGTATCTACAGAGGACCCGTATAGATGCAGATGGTGGGTTCTACTCTAGTTTCATAAGGACCCTTCTCCTATTCAATAACGGGTTCCACTCCATAGGTATAGGACCCATTCCCACAATGATGGGGGGTTACACTATATTGGTTTGGTACATGCACCCTTTTGTGATAGGGGGTTCCACTCTGATCATTTAAGACTCACGCCTTATCCGATATGGGGGGTTTCACTCAGTAATAAGCTTTAGAGGAACATCTCCCATAATGATGGGGGGATCCACTCTAAAAGAAGCATCTTGTGGTCTCACCCAATCACTACTATCATCGAGTTTCAAATTAGTAATAATCATACCTAGAACACTCCACATTGTATCTCTAAATCCAAAACTGAGGTAACTGTCACATACGTGAAAAACCCTTCATGATATGCTAATAATCTTCCAAAATCCGAGTTCAAACGATAGAGATATAGAACCTGGAAGTTTCCTAAAATGAACCAAGGGATACACGGCATGTGAGGGGACCCACACAGTGTGTGCTCCTGCTCCACCACATGGTCGTGTCCTTAACCGACACATGGATACATCCCATGTAGTAGTATACACTATCTTTTTGGACTGCCTAATGTATCCAGGATAATTGAGACCGAGTTGTTTCATACTAGTTGTGTATGTGTACTAGACCCCATGTACTCTATACATGGCATGTTTCCTCACACTGGTCACTGCCTATTTTAGTGGGCTATGTTTGTATAAAGTACATCGGCTTATACATAGTCGTTTACTTACAAATGGATTCCCTCCCTTGTGATCCATCATGTAGGTAATCTAATCGAGGAAGGGATACACGGCATGTAGGAGGACTACATGATGGTTCATCCTTAAGTTTTATGATTCCCATGCTAATGCTGCTGAGGGGGATACATGTTGTGTCTTCATCCCACTACACGTCATGTATTAAAGTTTTCTCTAGAATCATCGATCTCTTATTTGTATGCCAAATCTGTCCATTTCACTTCATTCTGTAATATATCTCACCTTGAATCCATCTCATATGAATGGATTTTCCCAAAAATCACAGTTTTTGGTCGATGTTCACTGGAAATAGGCCTTTGTTGATCCACAGGGGTTCATTACATGAACTACATGCCACCTCACCCACAACGTTCGATTCGTTGATCTCAAATCACTAAAACAAACATCCACAACTCGAAAAAACTCTAGATCTTTGCTAACATAATCAATATGCTCCACATTAATGAAATATATTTGAATATGGGGGGTGTGATGGGGCTCAGTACCACTAGAAAATTGTCATTCAGTGCCCTGGGTGTCCAAACAAGGATTAATTCAACAAAAAAAGGGATAAAAGTTCAATAACAATTGTTTAAAAAACATTGACCAAGAATTCTTGGAAAAAAATCATAAATGTGAAACCAGGTAGATAACTATTGAAAATAAATAATTTTCTACACCTGGGACCATGCAATCGGCCAACAATTAGCATAAATTCTATATTAAGGATGGATCTGCTCAAAAAATTAATCAAAGGGAGTAAATCACCTTATGAATAGTCCTAAATAGATTATGTATTTTACATTGATTAAGAACATGTCTTCTAATTATTGATAGAATCTATTTCATTTTTTGTGTATTGATCTGATCTGATCCAACATTTCATCATCGTCCGATGATATCTTCCAATGGAAGGAGGAAGGATAGGGTCATTGGAGATTCCATGATTTTGAGGAAAATAATGGTAATTTTTTCATGATAATATATTTATAAAAAAATTTCTTCAGTAAATTATTAAATTATTTAATAATTTAATAATTAATTAACTCACTAAATGTACTACCAATGAGTGATGAGTGTAAATACCCCATGCCAACCAATTTTATGTCCCACCTATGGAAAACTGCATTTCCCGAACATAACCATGGTCTTGGATTTATAATCTATGAAACCATTTAAGAGTTTTCTTAATTTAATTAAGATGATGTGCACATGCAATATAAGATATATTTAATATTTCTATAAAATTAATTCCATGCACACCAGGTCTCGGAATCGCATACCATCTATGAGCCTATATCATGAAATTTATATAGAACTATTTCAAATTATAAAAAGGAAAAAACATGGCCCTTATATATTTCCTTCATTTAATATCTTCATCCAAAAAAATCAAAACTAATCAAACAACTCAGGATACTAATTTTCCACTTGTCTCTCTTGCTCCGAGGAACTCTCATACAGATTTCCATAGTTCCACAGTATGAGAACCAAGGGGATAGAACATCCATGCATGGTCTTATCTTGTTGATCCTTTATGTCCTTGGGTTCTCTGTAAAGGTGGTTCCATACTCTATGTACAACCATCTTGAGTTGATGGTTCTTTGGAATCAGGCATGTATCTTCTCATTTGTGACTCGTGGAAGACATTGTACACCCACTCTAGCTACGGGGATAGACTGAGGCGATATGCAACCTGGCCAAAACTATGGATGATCTCCAACGGCCAAATGAAAATCAAGGATATATTACCACCCCCACCAAACCTCTACAATCCCCTTCATGAGGAGACTCTGAAGAAAATGTATTCTCTATACTAAAACTCCTAAGGACTTTTGTCACAACTCGTCCCCTAAGGCCCATGTTGTGACTACCCCACACCCTCCTCCCATAGGCTTGGGTATGGGGACTATCACTGAGTAGCCATATCCCAAACAAATGGGAGGAATTTTCCTAAGTACCAATACACAGACACAACTCCCAGACACATATTCTAGAAGGTGAAAACACTACGTAAATGGACACAAGGTACGATAGTAGAAAACTAAATGTTAAAAGGGCCAGAATTTAATTCCATCTAAAACCGAAAAGTAAAATTACATTTCTCTTGAACTCCTCTGCAGAAAACCCTACCTAAAGTGTAGGTACAGAAATAGTTTTCTAAATACATAGAATCACATCTTGTCTGTCATGTCACTCTAATAACCACTTGGCCCCAGTCCACCAAGGAATCTGTCAAAGCATCGATCCACTGCACAAGACATGACTTGTGTGGGTGAAGCCCGTGCGGTGGTTAGTGAAAAAAATACTCAGTAGGGACCCCAAACTACAAGGGTATACCACAATGCAATACAAAAATCAGACTACTAAATTGTTACATGACGTGTGGACTCTAAGAAGTATATTAAAGACATTCACTAGAGTCAGTTCACATAGGTAATAACTAATGTCTGAAAACAAACACTATCTGTTATAAACACCGAACACCCTGTACTATTAAGGCACTCATCCCTGATGATTCACTTAAGGGTGTTGTGTCACCTAGACCCACTCATCACTTACGCCTATTGGGTCACCTAGACCGGATCCTCACTTAGGCTAATTGGGTCACCTATACCCACTCATCACTTAGTCTTACTTGGTCACATAGACCCTAGAGTATTCTGGTTAGAACCAACCATAGGATTCCCGCTCGTAGCATGCTTGACTCTTAGATAATATATTCATGAAGCCATCAGTTGTATCTCACCTTCCCTGAAAACCCAATGAGAGTATATCAAAAGTACTTCCTCGTCTTGAGGGTCCCAATTCCACAAACTACTCATCAATTGGATGTATGGTTTGGAATTTATGATCCTTTTTGTGAAAAGTGCCATGTTGGGTCTTGGTCTGGTCCGACCTGGTCGGACCAACCCGAACCGACCCGCTAAATCCGGAGTGTTTGTTCCACCTAGGATGTGGCACTCTCGGTGTCTCCAAACCAACCCTAAGGTCACCCTAGGGTCCTGCAGCCACGGTATAGCTAGACCGCGGCTCTCCAGCCCCGTGACGTGGCTCACTATCACGTCTGTCGAAGCCTTCCACGACCTACCTTACTGCTTCCCTCCACCACCGCCAGCTCCCATTACGATGGTTGCTATCTTGGCACCTCCCTCTCTTGTGAACTCTTATTGTGGGTTTATCTTTTGCTATGTTCCTACCTAGACTACAGTTTTCCATCGTTATCAGCCATCGAGCCAGTGAATTGGATCATCACGCCACAAAGAACAGGAGAACACAGAACACCCAAACCATATAGATCTGGTCCTTGTATGTATCAGGACCAATCCAACCGTGTGAGAAAATATATTTAGGTGGGGTGAGAGAATATCATATCTAATCATGGATCACATAAAGCATGGATAACCCTGATTCAGAACCCCAAAATCAAAACCATCCCACATACGCGATCAATCCAGGGTTCAACCAGTTCATGGGTTGATCTATGATTGTTTCTCAAATAAAATAACAGGTAAAGAAGTAATTCACATAAAATTAAACCAATAACTTAAGAACTGGATTAGTCTTTGGTAAAGAATAGAGTTTCACCACTGTCATTCATCGATCCTTGATCCTCGGGATATGATCTGAAATCCTTCAACATTCATCTCCGTTTGTCACTCACCACCAAGAAGCTTCAACAACTACTTTTCTTTTCCAGAGCTTCTAGTGAGTTTCTCCATGATTTTCAATCGGATTTCATATCTGTGTCAAGCTATTAAATGTTGAAACACGTTTAACAATGACATTTTTATGTGTTACAGCATCGATACACAGTTTCCTATATGAAAGGAAACTACTACATTCTCGTGGAATTGTAGTTTTGCTACATCGCAGTGAAACATTTAAATAAATAAAATAGAATTTTTCATAATTTTATTTTATTATCTTTTAAAATGTACCTATATTAATTTTTACCCTTGACCCATGCTCATTGAGGTTAGGCCTCGTATAAGGAAAGAACACCCTCATGAGAACAACAGTACTCTCAGATTTCCAATCTGAGTTACTATTTATGAATTATATGATTTGAAAATAAAATAATATTTATTTAATTATTTTATTTACAGTCACGTCCAAAAAAACTAATTTCCATAGTTGACCTATGCCGACCATTGTTAGGCAATTCCTAAGGAAAACACCCCACTACAAACTCAACCATGGTACCAGATTTTCAATTTGAGTCTCCATTTGTGAGTTAAATGGATTTGAAAAATAAAATAATATTCTTAATTATTTTATTTAGAGTTGAACCATTTACAGGTTTTCTCACTGGAGGCCATCACCGACTAATGTTAATTCATGCCTAGGGTAAACCCACCCTCCCAAATTCAACAGTGACTTAGATTTATCATACGGACACCCTTTTAAGAGTTATTCCTCATTTCCATGAAAATCTCTTGCACGTGATATTTAAAAACATAACATTTTTTGATGGACCATTCTCGAAACAACAGGGCTCATAATCACACGTTGTTTCAGTACCTTTCCTTGTAATTTATCTAGAATTTTTTTAAAAATAACATACGGATAATATGATTCATTTCAACTATGATAATGATCTACCTAAGATTTATATCTTCTCTAGGCCATCCTCATCTTCACACAGATGACATGGACCTTCTCCATCTTCACCTACACTATATATGGGCCCACAAGAGCTGTATCCCTGATACCTATCTGGAAAAATGTTTACCTATAGGGTCTCTCATACAGGGCCTCAAAAGGTTTCATTCTAATAGTACAGTTGTAGTTGTTTTTGTACACAATCTCTACCAAGGGTAGATGGTCATCCTATGTTTAGTTGAAGTCTAACACACAATCTATCAGCATATCATCCTACACCTAGATTGTTCCCTTAGTTTTCCCATTATTCTAGTGGTGAAAGGTTTTACTCATCCTCATATAGGATCCAAATTCCTCATATAGGACTCACCAAAATCATGGCATAAACAGTACTTCATGATTGGATATAATCTTTGTGGGAATAGCAAAAAAGGTGAACACTCTCATGTACGTACAACATCCCTAAACTCTCCACCGAAAAATAATACCTGATACCAAGGAATTGTGATGCCTTCATGTGTTGGTCAACAATCACCTAGATGGTGTCATATACCTTCGTTTTGTGTGGTAGCACTGTCAAAAATCCCATGGATATATCATCTGACTTCCACTCCTAGATCTCAAGGGGCTACAAAAAAACTATCAGAACATGGTCTTTAGCCTTCACTTGCAGATAGGTGAGGCATAGATGTACATACTAAGATGTTATTCATCTCATTATAAACCACAAAAACTACAACAAATATTCTTTGTACATTTTCCCCAAATTGGGATTTACAGCTAGAGGAGATGTGTGGAACTGTCGAATCACATCCTCTCACATCGTGACTGGAATCACTATCTAAACCCAAAAAAAATTAAATGATTACCTCCTTAAAAGTAATCATATCATGAGTATACTAAATATATTTGACCACATAATACTTGAAAGACGATGTCTCCCATCATGGATTATCTCACATGCTCAATAAGTAGAGGAGTCAACACCATAGACTACACCAGGGTTGTACCCTCCTGCTCCACCAAGGTCACCTGCAAGGAGGCCAACTTATCTAAAGCCTCATGCACTATGAGATCCTAGGAATTACTACAAAGGTAATCTGGTATTTTTTCCCTTATTTTAGTATATTCTATTTTAATGTCAAAGTCTGGTAAGAACTCCAACCTCCAACACTGTCTCATGTTTAGGTCTCTCTTTGTGAAAATGTATCTGAGACTCTTGTGGCATGAGTAAACCATGAAGTTCTTCGCAAGAAGGTACTTCCTTCGAACCCTCAAGGAAAATATTACCTCTTCCAACTCTAGTTCAAGAGTCACCTATTTTGGATCATGGGGTCTAAAATACCTTGACTCATATACAATAATTGTCTACTAATTCAATAACATGAAACTGATCCTAACTCCTTAGTTATCGCACTACTATCCATAATACATGCCCCCCTCTAGTAGTCTTGACATTGGATCACTCATCATCCTCTGCCTAAACTCCATATAAAGGCTCTCTGGAACTTCTCAAATCTGGTAAATGGATTACCTATATGTGTCAGGGTGGTCAAAGGGGATTCTATTCTGGGTACGTCTTCCACAAACCACTTGTAGTACACTACCAAAAAAAAGAACCAAAACCATTGGCATACACTTGGGTGTCTCCTAAGAGATAATTGAATCAACATTTGTTGGGTTTATGGATAAACCATGCTCAAAAAATGAAATTCCCTAGATTCTAAACCTCATGAATCTAGAACTAGAACTTAGAGTGCTTTCCATAATGCTGGTGCTCTTAAAGAAAATATTATACCATCTTTAGTTTCTCTTCATGTTCATCCTCTGATGTAGAGTAGATGAGTATGATGCCGATGAATAGAAAAAAAATTGAACCATGTATTTTTTTTAAACATGGTTCTTAAAATCCATAAACAAGATAGTGGAATTTTTCAAACCAAAGATAATCACTAAGAACTCACAGTTTCCATAGTGACATCAGAATACAAAATTTGGAATATTATCCGCCTAAACACTCAATTATAGGTAAATGGTCCAGGGATTGACCTTTGAGAACCATATTGCACCTTAAAACTAGTCAAATAGGTCATCAATCCTTGTTAAGGAGCACTTATTCTGTATCATGGCCTGGTTCAAGAAATGAAAATCTATACAAATCCCCAGACTCATGTTTGCCTTTTTCATGAACAACATTGTACCTTCCCAGGAGGAAACATTGGGTCTTATGAAACCCCTCTCTAGAAGGTCCTCTATCTTCAAAAATATCTCCTAGATCTTGGTAGGTGTCATCTGATGTGCTACATAAGATTTCTGAGTGGTTTCAGGATTCAAGTCAATGAAAAACTCTATCTCATTCCTCATAGGTAGTCCTAGAATGTCCATGGGGAAGATATCCATAAAATCGTCCATAAAAGAAGGAACCCAAATGCCGGATGATCCTTCTACACCAAGGGATGAACTCACTAATAGATGGGTTATGTTTTGTAGCCTCCAGATTTTAGAACTCACTTGTCTCCATGAGATCTCTCACTCTATAATAGTATAATCTCATCCCGTCAGTGTGTATGCATCTGAATTTTCTATAGTGACGGTCAATCTGGTCTCGATCAATGTGTATTAAATACATACCCAAGATAAAATAATAAGGTTCCCTCATGATATCTAAAAGATTCCACGTGGACATATCCCCTCAAATAGTAGCTTTCATTTCCAGAAGATAAAAGACAAAGAAGAAGAATTCACATTGGGAACATCAAGATGGAGCTACTGGGCTAGAACCTCAACTGGGTGTTAAATATTTCGCACAAGTAGTATAGATGTAAAGGAATGACTAGATAATATGTTTACTAACACTTAAAAATAGTATAATAAACCCAGATCATACGTCTTATCATCACATTCACAGTACGATCATAAACAACTAAAGACAACGGTTGTCCACGACCTAGACTGCCAGCTCCATGTGTCTGATGCAGGCCTTCTTGTTATATTGGTATAAGGATATCATATTTTAGTCCACCCCCAATATCTCCTCCTACAAATATAATGGATTATCATGCCTGGGGAACACCTTTTTCTTGCCTAGGATAACCCTGATCACGATGTTGCCTCTACTATGGAGGTCAATCAGCTGTCTGCCTATGTTGCTCAACACGTCTGGTTGGTTAGTCTCATGCCTTGTGACCTCACCCATCTTAGTAATGCGCCACCCCTCTCTAGGATTCCCTATCACTCTTTGTTACCCCTAACCTTGTTCCTAAGTTTAATCAATCAGATGTTTCTCGCTTTGAGATCTAGGTGCTTGGAGTTTACTAGCTACAATAGATGACTTTTCTCAGTGAAAGCCACTACCACCTCCATCTATATGGAGTCCCTCTAATAGAAATCTCTCTATAAAAATTTCTCATTATAGAACATTGATTTAAGTGGGGATGTATACTATAACAACATTAGCCTAGATCTCTCAGTGGAGCCCCTAATCAAACTTATGTTCTTGGAAGTAGTCATACAATATCATGTTAAGAGAATATTGCATAAGGTCTCTCAACCTCGATGCATACTCATCAACCATCATCCCTCCATGTTTTAGCTCAATAATATCATGGGTCCATACTAATCATAATTAGTAGGGTTAGTTATCCCCATGGAACATCTTCTAGAATTCATTTCATGAGTGTGTGGACTCATCATGCATCTGCATGACAAGGATCGTATGAATACTAGCGCATTTAATGAAAATTATAGTTTTAAGTTTAATCACATAATATATAGAGGTTCATACAATCCTGAAGATGTAGAAAACCAACTTTATAAAATTATCTACTTCCAGAGTATTAGGCTTTCCATAGAACCTCAACGGCCTCTAGAACTGGAACTTATGGTGCATTCTAATCCCACATGTATACATAGCTTGTTCTACCAGGATGATATGTTTCTCAATAGTTGCAGGTATTGTTACCTACAAACCTAGAGGAAGGGGTCATAATATGGACCCTCAACTGAGGCCTCATCGCTCATTAGATCTTCATCATGAAACAGAGCTCGTATCCTGGCTGGCTGGCATCACCGAGGCATCCTAATATTTATCAATATGTACAGTGGTAAGATGAGAATATATATATATATATATAAACAAAAATAGGGAGATTAATCAAGAAGGATATTAAAAGGAACAATCCTATATTATTCATGTTCAATTAAACCCTACAACCCATGTCTCGACATGCTTAGTGGAAAATTAGGTAGTCATGGTCTATGTGAATTGATACAGAAGTCTCCACACCATCACTGGATTCCTTAGAATGAGATTCTTACTTGAGACACTATTACATACTTGAACTATACCCAACCAAATCTTCTTAATAGGAGTAGCCGAAACAATGTAAAAAGGAATGAAATTTAATTGATACCAATCTATAATGACCCGACCCAAGATGGGGGTTCAGCTGCAACTACCCCAAGACTACATCCACTGGCCCAGGGGAAAAGGCTAGTGTTGAAGGCATAAATAACTCAAGGAGGAATTTTCTTAAGTACATTTACACACACATATATACATATCAATTTAAAAGTGGAGAGGGAAAGAGTAAAAGATTCAACACTTCTATAAAGTAAACAAAGCATTCACGAACCTCTATACAATAAAAAAGATAGGTAGTGAAACTAAAATGTAAATGGGAAATATGAATTACCAACCATAAATATATCCCAACCTGAAAAAACTCAAAAATTAAACAGTAAAAAGAGATATGAGCTCCTGAATACCAATTTAGGACCACCATTCGTGGTCCAAGCACTCAGTATCCCTAAGGTCCTCGGAAGTCATCACTGACTTTTGCATTGTATACATAAGACATGATATTTTCAGGAAAATCCCATGTAGAGGTGAGTATAAACATACCTTGTAGGACACCCCGAAAGATTAAGGCGGAGTAGTAAGATATACAATAGGAATTTAAAGATTTTATATGCAATATAAAGTCAAAGAGAACAGCTCCACCCAACTAAGACTGAAATTTAGCTCATCCAAACATAATAAGCTAAACATGGTGAGTGGATGAACGGCCCATTGAGTCTTCACCACCTATAGTAGGATAATATACTCATCCAACCATGATAAGAAAAACAAGGAAATCATGTGTCATACCACACAAGTCTTCACCTATCCTAGAAGAAGATTAACCAAATCCAAGGTTTTGAAAAGAATGTGTGTATATATATATATATGCTTAGTAAAAAGAAACTAAAATGAGAGAGTAATGGGATATCAATAATAAAAATCATCTCATGAATAAGAGTATCCAAAAGTACCCAATTTCCATAAAATCTTCTTAGCATCTCTTGTGTCTTCCCATAAGTAATGGTCCAAGTCCAGCCATGCCTCATCATTGTGTCTCATATTCAAGTGGGAACAAACTCTAAGTAGATGATCCATGCCCTAGTGAATTAGGGGTCTTCAAATCTATAATAATCCTTAGATTAATTATGCCCATGTTAATGGGGGTTCTACTCTAGTGTCATGAGGACCCACTCCCTATCTAATAGGGGGTTTCACTTAGTAGGTATTGGACCTGCACCCACACTGATGGGGAATTCCACTCTATTGCTCATGGACCCACTCCCTAGTGTGATAGGGAGTTCCACTCTCTTTATCCAAGAACCAAGAAGAATTTGATAGGGGGTTCCACTCCGTAATAAGATTTAGAGGCCCAACGGAAATGATGATGTGGGGGTTCCACTCTAAAAGAATATTTTACTGAACACACCCCTTTTTCCTTCGAGCATCACTTCAGTTAGATTCACACTTTTTAAATTCCACATAATTTATAAAAATCCAAAAATATGGTAATCATCACATTCTATATGAAAAAACACTAATGATAGGCTACTCATCGGCCAAAATTTGAGTTCAAATGAAGGAGATACGGAACCTGGATGTTTATTAAAAAGGATCCATGTGATACATGGAATATGTGGGGACCTAAATAAAATTTGGTCCTTCTCTAATGCCTTTTCATACCCTAGAGGAAACATTGATCCATCCCATGTAGCAGTACACACCGTGTAGGTGGAATAAATTACATGTACAGGATAATTGGGACCGAGTCATGTCCTTTAGTTCGTGTCTATGTACAAAAACTGAGGTAATCTATACACAGTGTGTTTCTTCACACAAGGTTCTACCTATGTTATTGGGTCATGTTTGTGTAATAGGTTACATGTCCATGTACCTTATCATTTACTTCTGTACAGGTTCCCACCTATATGATCCATCACACAATTTTTCCAATCGAAGAAGTGGTACATAGTGTGTAGGACGACCACACATCGTGTCATCAATATGTTTTCTAAAACCCTATATGTCCCTACTAGGGGGTTATAAGTTGTGTTTTTATTCCACTACATGTTTTGTATTCAGGTTTACACCAGAATCTTATATCCACAATATGCATTCTAGATTAGGTTGTTTCAGTTCTTTATGTTATACATCCCACCTCAAATCTATCCTGGATGGGTGGATCTCACCACAAATTATGGTTTTCAATAGTCATTCACCAGAAATCAGCCTTTTTTCATCCACGGGGGTTTGTTACACGAACCTCACTCTACCAAACCTTTTGATTCATGGATCTTAAATCTCTGAAAGAACATCCAAAACTCAGAAACACTCTAGATCTATGCTATGATAGTTGATAAACTCATCATTTTCAAAACCGCTATGAATCTAGGGGTACAATTGTGCTCAGTACACCCAAAAATTATCAACTTGGGGCCTCAGGGTCCAACCAATGATGAACACGGATAAAAAATGCGGGGAAATAACAATAAAAATGTTTTAAATATCACTGACTATTTTTTATTGGCCAATAATCAAGAACGAGAAACGTGGATTAGTAAACTATTAAAAATAAATAAGTTTTTGTACCCGGACGTATGCAATCAGACAATAATTGTCCCAAATATAAGAACAAGGATAGATCATGACAAAACATTTAATCAAATAGTGTAAATAACCAATTTATTATCTATAAGTATTTTATAGATAATTTTTTGATGAAGAACATGTCCACAAATGATCGAGATTAGCTATTGTGTTTGTTGCATCTAGATCTGATCTGATCCATCATTTCATCGTCATCTGATAAGATCCACCAATGGAAGGAAGAAGGACTACATCATTGGTGATTATAGGGTTATGAGTCTAACCCTAGATGTTTTTTAATGATGATATATTTATGAAAAGATCATTTAGTTAAAAAAATTAATTAATTAATTTAATAATTAATTAACTCACTCAATGTACCACCGATGAGAGAGGAGTCTGAATTCCCCATGCTGACCCATTTTATGTCACACCAAGGGTAAACACTGGGCTTTGGACTCAATTATGGACTCAGATTTTTTATTCAAGAAAATATTTAAGTGTTATCTCATTTTCATTATGAATATATGAATTCATAGTATAAAATATATTTAATATTTTAATAAAATTAATTCTGAGAACACCAACCCTCGGAATCACACGTTTTCTCAGCGCTTAGCTCAAGAAAATATATATATAATTATTTCAATGTATTACCAAGAAAAAATTATATATTGCCCAGAACCCATTATACGTCTATATATAGACTTTTCCTCTTCTAAGATCAATAATTTACCATTTGGGATTCTTTTTTCATGATAAAAATGTGGTTATCATTGAATCTTTTCAAAATTTACAAGTGTGTCCCTCACCTCACTTATAAAAGGTCTCCCCTTATATTATCTTCTTCACACCTTCAAAACACTTTGTATTAGCCAATACCTACATAAATAACTTTCTAAATTTTGTACTCTTATCCTAGAAGCCTTATTTTGGTTAGAAAGACACCCTATTATGGCATTCATTCAAACATGAGAAAGATACCAGAAGAATTAGTAACATTCTTCATCAAATGTTTTTATTTTATTTCTTCCTCCACCTACTCAAATTATAATTAAACCATGATAATATGACATAATAAATATATTTGATATACTTATATGTTTTTATTTTAATTTCATGACATAAACCTACCTCCACATGCATCAAATAGGTAACGAAATAACCATTTATGTGTACGGAGGACTACTTCCTTTCAAACTGATGTCATTATTCTTTCCATTACCACCTATCACGATTGAGTATGATTACGGATAAATATATATATATATATATGATATTTATAAAATAATTTTAACTATTGATTTAATATATCATATAAATCCTTTTAATTTATATCCTGTTTGGGATATGATAACGTCACTCGTGCCTGCGATGGACTACTACCTTGTGAAACGATGTGATTCATCTTTTACTAATGCTTTTCATGAAATGATTAAGGTTAAATTTAATGATTATATGTTATGTAAATTACATAATTATTATATTCATTAAATATTTATCATTATTTACATTTAATATATATCTCTTTTTATTTATTACCTTTTCACTTCATGAAATATGATAATGTCATTCGTGTTTTTCTATACTACCACCTTCGTGAAATAATGGGACTCTACTTTCATCACCACAACACATAGATATATAATTATATTTAAATAAATAATCTGGTATTTTTGATATTTTGATAATTCAGTAAAGATAAAATATTACTTACCTCCTTTCCATGATGATTGTTGAAAAATGAAAATGTTACTCATCTATACAAACGACCAATCATATAAATGATCGTAACATAATTAATTTCTCAAAACCAACTTTAATGATTTGTTTCCAAAGAGTAATAGATGTAAAAATATTATTATTATGTAATTATTATTATTCTATAAATGATATACCAAAATAATATTCACAAGAACTGGATCTTTCATTATGAAACATGCATGTGAAAACATGGAAATTAACACCTGAAACAATGAAAATATTGAATGATTATTAAAAAACAAGTGATAATATATTAGAAAAAGATAATATATTATATTATAAATATTAATATCTTTTTTTAATAAGTTTATAATATTTTTAAAACAATTATTCAAGAGTTTAAATCATGTTCAGCCAAAAGGAAGTTTGAGGTACAGAAATTCATCTTAATCTCATTTCATTAAGGCATATAATAATTTTATGAACATAGTTTATTTTATATGGTGTATATACTAGAACGTTTTCATGTAATATCATAAATAGGTTAACCTTCATGGTATTTTTTGTTTTAATAAGAATTATTTCACCCAATGGTATTTGACTTAAAAGTTACCAGGTGGTAAATAATTTCATAACATAATTTCTTTTCATTAGGTTATATTAATTCTTCATTTTATTTGATATTATAAGATTATTTATGTAGTTAATTTTTATCAAATTAAGATTTATTTAAATTTTTTTGTTGATTTATATATGATTCACATAATTAATTCATTATTTAATTCTCACTTCAAAGTTACGATATTTGTGAGTTTTTATTTAACAATCTAATTCAAACTGAGATTCTTTATACTTATTTGACCATTGAATAATAAACCAAATTAATTTTCTATTCCTATGGTTATTAATTATATTTTCAAGTTATATTTCTATTTTTCACTCTTTGGTACTTAAAGTTATTGAGAAAAATATTTTCACAAAACCCAACATTATTTCTCTCTTCATTCAGAATACATTTTTCACCAGAAACGAAGTTTTCTAAAAAAATAACCTTTTAAAAATCACTTTTCAAACAAATTTGTTCCCATGTTTTTGTTTTAAAAAATATTTTGAAAGGAATTTTATTTTCAATTTATGAATGATGATTTTTTCTTGCATTTTTTGGTGAAAAAAGAATTGTTTTTTCAACTTTTATGGCATCTATGGAATTACCAAATGTTATGACCATCATTTTTTTGAATCTTTACTTTTAATTTTACAAGGTTAATTTCGAAGAAATTTTTTCCCTAATATTCTCAAAATCCATAATTTTTAAAATCTATTTTCAATTAAATGAGTTTTCTAATTTTTTTATTTTTAAAAAAATAATTTTCAAAATGAAAATGTGATTTTATCTAAGAATGTTTCTAATGATATATTTATGGAATTTCTATTCATCAACAACTATAACCTTTTATTGTTACTCTAATTAGTATATTTTAGATTGATATAATCTTAATTCTTCCTCTAGATGGTTTATGATTACTTGTACCAAGGATAGTGTTAACATTAACTTCCTTGATTTATTTTTGTATTCATTCCCTCCCCCTTGAAATATTCACTTTCATGTGATCATTAGAAATTAAATTTAGACTAAATACCATTATTATTTATCATGGATTTGTCAATTTCTTAAATTGTATATCATTTTTACAAATATTGTTCTATATTTGGTTATTTTTTTATCTGGTGAAATATTGATAAATCTGTATTCTTTACTCAATACAGATATTTGATGATATGACACATCGTTAATTAATTTAATTGATTATTTGATATATGAAGAATTATTTAGACCTATAGTGATTGGTGGGGACTAGTGTTATGTAACCCCTAGATGCATCAGTAGGTCTCATGAGAAAAATTAGCAATCTAGCATTAAACATGTTTATATATATAGTTTAAGACATCTTGGGAAAGGTCTTGATAGTAGTGGTATCATGTGATTGAGACATGACTTCAATAACTGATCGTTGTCATCATTAAAAATTCAGTTAATATTATACATGATATTTTCACAAGGATATTATCTTTGGATATATTTCATTCTAAATTTATTGATTAAAAGCCATGATTTTTCATTTATTTACCTTTACATATTGATTATGACTTATCAAGTTATGATAGACATGTTATTGATTAAATGGCACATGACTTTAGTTATTTACCTTTCCATATTTATTATGTCTTTCCTTATTATCCATGAGATTTTCTCAATAATATTATCTATAGATTCATTTATTATTATCTTATTCTTTAAATATCATGTTTCTTTATTTATTTACCTTTCCATGTTTATTATGCTTATTTATTCATGATAGCTTCAACTGCACTTAACCCTTTCAAATAATTTGATATCACCTTTATTTTCTTTCTTTTACCAGGAATCCAAGAAGTATAATATGAATGATATTCAAGGATATTCTTGATATAATTATGATATTGATAAAAATTTTATGTTTTAATTTTTGTTTCAAAATTTATTAAAAAAGTCATGTATGCATCTGGTTTACCAAGACCACTAATCATTTTGGTTCTTTTGGGATGTGATTCCTTGAATTTTATGCCAATATAATAATGTGGGAACCAGCTCTATGCTAATGGGTATAGAATCGCTACAGTTAGTGTCATAGGATATTTAATAGAAACCTTATGAACTAGATTTAAAAAACATATATTATGGAACATAACCCTATGATTTGCATTATGGTAAGTATACAAACATCCAAAATTTTTTAAGGAAGAGACTATGTGGATTTTCCTAGAAATACATCCTTATACGGATAAATGAAGTAGATTTGGTACTACAATAAAAGTAAATAGGGGTAATTAATTCGAAAAGGGTGTATTGTTCTTATTTCTATCATCACTCGGTGAATGATAGTGGCTCGTACTGCACTCTTAGTTTGACACTCCAAGGGGATATGCTTAGGATAATGGATATTTTCTTTACAAACCATTATGAATTTATTTGAATAGATGATGACATTAAATAATGTTTTATTATATTGAAAAAAGTGTATCATAATTTTTACATCTTATAAATGTTTATATATTTTTTCTACAATGGTTATTGTATCTCGCTGTATGGTTTTTGGTTTTAGTTAGTGGATGGAACCTAAAGGAATCGGGTTCACATTGAACATGAAGCAGAATTTAGTGACTATAAGCATATAAATGGGATGGTGATGGGAGTGGAATATTTCATGATTATTCCTAATTATTTATCTAGAAATATTATTAATAACCTATACATTTACAAAATCTTAAACTCACCAAGGAAGATAAGTATAGAGTTTGATAAGAGATTGAGTAATCGAGACCATAGAGGAAGGAAGGAAGGATTTTTTTTAATATCTGAAATATGGATAGAGACACCCAATAAAGTGTCTCAATGAAACATTAAAAGGATTTATATTTGTAAAGGAAAGACATAAATCAAATAATGTTGAGGGAAATGAATAGTACGATAAAAGGAAAAAAATAGCATCTAAGTGATCCATTTAATGTTTGATTCCTTAAATATGAGGAACCTAGGCATTGATAGGATCAATTACATCTTTTAAATGGTAACCCTTTAACCAAGAAATGGACAATGTTGAAATAAAATAGATAAAGTATTTATATATTTGGATTCATTAATCAAACTATGAATTTATTTTACCTAACAGTGTTTTTTTAATGTATCATGAAAAAAATTAGGATTGTGTTACATTTAAGAATCTTATATATATTCATTAACATAAATGTTATTAATACCATGATGGGATAATGGTTATAATAGCGATCATAATTTCACATTATTAAATTCTCTATTTCAAAATATTTTTTTTGTAGTAATATAATATGATTAATGATATTTTTGGAAAATTTTATTTCAATATGACCCATTGGATTGATATTTGTTATAGTGGAAAATTTATCCTAGGAATAATTCCTTTACATTTTATAGAAATAATATTAAAGGTATTTATAACATTTAGGGCAGATATTATCATTAATGACATTAAAATAATAATCAAATAAGATTATTATAATTTGTGTAAAAAAATAATATGTATTGAAAACCTTAGTAGAAATATTGTTTAATATTAATTAAATTTAAAGGTTTACCATCATATTTTTTTGGGAGAATTATAATAATTATATTAATATAGTTTATAAAAATTAAAACCCATATTTTTTGTGACAATATATCACATCCGAAAAGACTTCGGGGCTTGTACCCATGACCGAAGGACGATAAGGTTTAAATTCCAGCCACTTTTCTACATGATGTCTTGGTTAACATGTCATTTTTGAGTTAAAAAGATTTAAAAATAAAAATTACTGATGAACCATTGGTATTACTTTTTAGGTTTAGAGATTAATTTGTTATATTGGATAACTTGTGCTAACCATATAGATTTTGATAAATATTTAGAGATATACAGAAATACTTTTCACTCTTTTATAGATTTTATGATCCATTAGATTTGAATTTGATTACTTCAGGAATAAAGATTTCATTTTTTTGTTTTCATTTATTAGAGTAAGTGGTCAATTGGGAATTTATCAAATCACAACCAAAGGATAAAATTTTTCTCAAGAAATAAAAAGGTATCGCGTAACTATATTTCCATATATTCTTATACAGTAAAAGAATTACACAAATTTTGAAAATTATATTGGAACAAAAATATTATCCAATTAAATTCATATTCAATAAATTAGGTTCCCTTTTAAATCATCACATATTTATACTTCTTAAGGCCTTAACTTTCCATTTATCATCCACTTCCTTGTGATGAATCACCTCATTCACTCTTTATAATTATTAATGCTTTTCTTTGATGTCCATATCATCACATACAACCAATGTTCTCCAATGAAAAAACATAGTTATATGTTATTTCATATGTACATTATACCTACATATATATCATATTAAGAGGATCTTTTATTAACCCTTTTTATAATGTTGGTTCTTTTCAATAAATTTATTTTCAAAGGTAAACCCTCTGATTAGTGAGTTCAGGATTAAATTGATATGATTACATTTATTTAATATGGGGAGAATGTAACACCCCATTACTTAAATATATATTTATTTTTAGAAAAATTCTATATCTTCAATGTAATTCTTTATATGCAATAATGGGTTCCTTCAATATCTTATGTTACACGCAAGGCCATGTTTTACCGACCAACAATATTAAAATCAAATTATTATTTAATATGACAGTTATCGCCTAGCCATTTTAAAGGAGGGTATGAATTTTATTAGCTAAGTTTTAAAAATATATAGTTTACACATGTTTAATTTTTATTGAATTTTATAAATAAAATAAGGATCATATAAAATAAAAATAAATGTTTACTAAAAACTATATTTCTCTAAAATTGTGCATAGTCACACATTGAGGAAAAAATTAAAAATTAATTTTTACCAATTTTAGAAATTTTATTCGAAAAAATAAGCTATGTTTTTAAATAAAAATATCAAAATTATTTTAGGTTTTATTTTTAGTATTTTTCTAAATTGTTGCATTTTTTAGGAATAGCGAAAAATACTGAATTTTAATTGAAAAATTTCTTTCGATTTAAATAATTTATAATATTAAATAAAATTGTGAATCTTTATAAAATAAAATTATTTAAATAATAAATCAATTAATTCAATTTAGGTTATTTTAATCATTCTCCAATTTAATTTAGATACAAAAAAATTGTAAACTATTTAATAGTTTATCTTTAAAAACCCACTTTCTCATCGTGTCTATGGGACTAATTTTAAATTTAATTTTCCCATTTCTATAATGTAATATGGATAATGGATTCAATATTTGTAATCATAATAAATTATTAATTTTTAAGAGTTTAAACATAATTTTTTATCAAAATAAAAAGTGAAAACAATATAAATTATTTAATGTGGTTAAGGTAAAAACTGATTTACCCATGTTTAAACTAAGAGGGTATGGGTTAAAAATAACATTAAAAAATTTAGAACACCCATTTTATATCTATATTTCTACCTTAAATCATCTATTTCATATAATTATCCCTTATTTGGGATTTGTTTCCATGATAAAAACATGTTAATGATTGAATCTTTTCAAAAATTGCAAGTATGCCACTCACCTCACTTATAAAAGGCCACCCCTCTCTGTTCTTATTCATACCCTCAAATATAATTTTTGTGGCCAATAACATCATAAATAACTTATAAAATTACATCATATTATCATAAAATCCTTATTTTTCGCATAAATCCATCCTATGAAGGCTTTTGTGAAAAACTAAGGATGATTCCCAAAGAATAGGAATCATTTTTCAAAAAGCTTTTATATTTTATTTCATCCTCTAACTCCTTAAATTGTTAATAAATCATGATGATATGTTACCATAAATATATTACATATACTAAGATATTTTTATTTCAAATTTTTGGCCTAAAACCACCAACACTTCCATCAAATTGGTTATTAAATCATTATTCGTGTGTACTATGGACTGCCGCCTCACAAACCAATTTCATTCATTTTTCCATCACCACCTCTCATGGTTGGGTAATATGATGGATATAAATTATATACAAGATATTTATAACATGATTATACTTATTTATTCATTATTTCATATATACCCTATTACTTTTCATTCTATAGGGGATATGATAAAGTCGAAGATGTGTCGGGTGGACTACCGCCTTGCAAAGCGATTTGATTCATCTTTCTCTAACACTTTACATGGAATGTGACTATGATAAGGTTAGTTATTATATGTGATATAAATTAAATAATTTTAATATTTGTGACATATTTATCATTTTCAAAATATAATATATATCATTTTATTTCTTACCTTTTCACTAAAGGAAAGATGATAACATCATTTGTGTACATGTTGACTACTGCCTTCCCTAAATGATGTGACACTCTTTTCATCACCACACCACATGGATATATATTTATTTAAATAAAAAAAATTTATTTATGTTATTATGATCACATTATACAGATAAAATATTACATATTGTCTTACTATAATGATCATTGAGGACTATAAATGTTACTCATGTGTCTTTATGGCCTACCATCCCAATGATCGTTGCATAATTCATTTATCAAAAACAACTTAAAGGATTGGTTTTAGAGGTATTATTATTTTTATAAAACGATAATTATTTCATAATTATTATTATGGAAATGATATAACTATATAGTATTCATATTAACCTGACCTTTCATTACGAAACACGCATGAGAAAAAAAGGCAATTAACACCCAAATTATTGAAAAAAATGAAAGGTTGTCAACAAATGGGTGATAAGATGAAATAAAAGGTTCATATATGATATTATAAACATTAATATGATTATATAATAAATTTTTCACATGTTTTAAAACACAATAAAAGAGTTTAAATCACATTCAAACAAAATGAAGTGTGGGGTAAGGGATTTCTTCTAAATTTCATTTCATTGAGTCATATTGTAATGTTATGCACCTAGTTTTATTTACAGTGTATATACTACCCCTTGTACATGTAATATCATGAATAATTAATTATTTATGGTATTTTATGTTTTAATTTGAATAATTTTATATAAAGGTATTTTAATTAAATTTTACCAATTGAGAAAGAATTTCATAACTCAATTTCTTTTCATTAGGTTATATTACCTCTTTAATGAATTTTGTATTCTATGATTATCTATGTAATGAATTTTTATAATATTGTTTTTCATTTTAAAAAATTATTTTTATTTATAGTTGATACACATAATTATTTTATTTATTAACTAAAAATTCAATGTTATGGTCAATGTGATGGTTTATTTAACAATCTCATTATAATCAAGAATCATTATTCTTGTATTGCCATTGAAGTAAATTTAATTACACTTCTTTAATAAACCAATTTAATTATATCCCCATATGTTTGTCCATCACAGTTTAATGTAATAGTCCCATTTTTAATCTTTTGATACTTAAAATTATGGATAAAATATTTTTATGAAATCCCACTTTATTTATCTTTTCGGTGGAAAGTCCTTTTTCATCAAAACCCACATTTTCAAAAACATTCAAAATTATTTTTATCATTTAAAATGGTTTATTAATGAAATTTTACCCATGTTTTAATTTTTAAAAATGGTTTAAATTCAATATTCCTGTTTTTTTCGATGGAGGAATGTTTATAACCTTTTTATAGTGCAATTGGAATGTTCTTTTTAACTTATATGATATGTATATAATGACCTATAATCATGACCATTGTTTCATTGAAGATTACTTTATAAGTTTACAATATTATTTCTAATTAATTTTTTTTGCCTAATATTATATAAATTTATATTTTTTTAAAAGTTATTTTCAAAGAAAAGATTTTCAAAATGTTTTTTTCATAACAAGTTATTTTTAAATTGAAAAGGGTATTTTCCTCAAGAATGTTTTTAGATTTATTTTTATTATATTCATATTCATCGAGGATAAAAATAGTTTATTCTTACTCCAATGGGTATATGGTGGATTTGTACCATTATTATTTATACTTTTTATGGTTTATGTTTATTTTGACCATGGATATTCCTTATATTCACTTCCTTGATTCACTTTTGTGGTTATTAACTTTTCCTTGAAATATTCACATTCTCGGGATCATAAGTCATTAAATTTCCTACATATATCCATATTATTTATCATTGATTTGTTAATTTTATAATATTTATATCATTGTCACATATGGTGTTCTACATTAAAGGATATTTTTGTATCAAGGGAAATATGGATAAATATTTATTCCTTATTCAACAATGATATTTGATGATAAGGAACATTGTTCGCAAAATTAATCGATTAGTTAATTTATAAGTAATTCCTTTGACCTATAGTGATGGTTGGGCCCAGTATTATATATCCTCTATATGCATTGGTAGTTATCATTAGAAAAATCAGTAATCTATAATTAAACTGGTTTCTATTTTTAATTTAAACTTTCTTTTTAAATATCTTGGCGATAAAGGTATCATGTACCTGAGACATGACATCAATTAATTAAGTATTTCCTTCATTATGAATTCAGTTAATATTATCCATGAGATGTTCATAATGATATTATTTCTTGATGAATTTGATTCTCAATTTATTGATTAAATGGAGTGTTTTTTCAATTATTTTCTTTCCTATGTTTTTTATTCCTTATCCAGTTATGATAGTCATTTTACTGATTAAATGACATGTATTTTTAGTTATTTACATTTCCATATTTATTATGCCTTATCTAATTTTCCATTATATTTTCACCATGTTATTATCTCTGGATGCATCTCATTATCATCATATTGTTTAGATGACATGTGAGTTAATTTATTTAACTTTCCATGTTCATTATGCTTCTTGACTAATGATTTCTTCTATTTTATAAAACACATACTAAGAATTTGAGATCATTGTTATTTTACTTCCATTAACAGGGATCCATGAATTTTACTATGAGTTATATGTAGGGATATACATGAGGTAATAAAGATATGATTAAAAAAATATGTTGTAATTTGTGTTTTCAAATGTAATTTAAGACTCAAGTATGTATCTTATTTACAAACACTACTAAATTACTCGGTCCTTCAGGATGGAATTAGATGAATCTTATGACAATATAATAATGTAGGAACCTAAATTTGGGATAATGGGGTCAAGGACTTTTAAAATAATATAACTAACAAATAAAAATATGATTAATATAATTCATAATAAAAAAAATAATCTTCCAAATACCTCTCAAAACATGATTTTTAAAACCAATTCAAGTTCCTCGTTAAATTTATTAAGTAAAAAATGTTCTAGTGATTATATTATGTGAAATATACTTGAACCAATAAAAAATAAATGATAATAAAAATGAAGAATAAATATTTCATATAGAAATGCATTATTCTATTTGTAGTTTCATCCTTAGTATCAAGGATATAAGAACATCAAGCTTCAAAGGATCACTAACCATTTGTAGTTTATAAAAAGAGTAGTATAAAGAAACTTTCTTCAAAGGTATTCTCACCCCCATCTGAAAACTAGAAAAACTCTAGGTATCACCTCTATGCTGCTATAATAAGCTTCTAATTTAGATACATTACATATCATCATCTCCTCATATCATAAGTATTAGTAACCTATATATTAACACATCTCAAACACCTACAATAAAATATAAAAAATTATTTTATAGATAACACTAAGAGTATCATATTTATCCTTTCCCTCTTTGGAAAAATCAAAAAAGGTAAGGTGACAATCAATATAGTTTTATTGTTGGGAGAAAAAACAATCCTGAATATGTTTCAAAAATGGGCGATGGATGACATATGAGATTGGTTGGGTTTGTGCAAATGTATGGTCTTTGGTTTGAGAGTATGATAATGAGGTAAAAAATCAATCCCACATTGGTTTCTTCAAAATGTGGTGGATGAAATATAATCTGGGATGGGATGCTCCCCTGGTCACCAATAGTTTTTATGATGGAACCCCGAAATTTATTATGTGTTGGTCTTGAAAGGTATGGGCTAGGGGAATGATCCTGCCATTCATCTATTTAAACCCACTAATACTTAAAACTATTTGAACTAGATCTGGGATCAGAACAAACTTAAATTTTTTATTTTACATCTATATGTTACACCAGTTATCCAAAAAATAAATTTGTTAAAATATCAAGGAAATTATATACATTCTTGAAAAAATCCAATTGACCCATCCCCATTGACCATCCAAATAATTTAAAAAGTGAAATAGTGGAAACCTCAATTAATTAAAAAATGTCATATAACATGATGATGAAAAAACAACATGCAATTAGTGAGACAATTATAATCATCTAAGGATTAATTTTATAGAATGAAACCACACACAATGTGAACCTACAAGAAACCAACGTCATTGTAAATTTTATTACAAGAATCAAAAGTCATTGGGAACAAAACTATGAAAAATCAACATGGATACACATTAGATACCTTTATCTAAACATTGAGTTACAAAGAAATCCAATAAAGATAAAATAGTAAATCTTTATAGTTGAATATGTTTTTGAACCTGATCTTAAATGTAAAAATATCTTCAATTTTGTTCCTTTTTCCAAACAAGCATGTCTTCCAAAATTGAAGGCAATGTACAAATTCAAAACATCTACATTTTTTACATCACTTAAAGTGAGGATATCCCTCTACTATGAAAATCAATAATCCCCGACTATATTCATAAACCATAATAGAAATCAAAATAAACATTATCAAATCACTCCTTGAAAAAAATGAACAAAACACACTATATTATCTAGAGGAGATTCAGTGCCAAGAAATGTTTATGAAATCTGTGTTAAGGCTATAATGAAAATCTTAAACAGTTTTGGATATCACCACTTCCAATATTCGGATGTATTCATCCAAAGATATAATTAATAAATAATTAACTAGATAATTAAAAATTATCTTCATAGGTGTATCATAGTGGTTGTGTCTCTATGGGGTCTTGGGGATGTCTCCGAATCAACTCTCCCCAAGTATCAATATTATAGATGCTTTTTTCATCATTTTTTATTTAATTTTAATGTCATTTAAAAACCGGTGTTGACAAAGACAACATTTTAAATTGATTTTTCAGTGTCAGTTTTCAAACAACTAACGTCCAATACCTCTCAAAAATGGGTCTTTAACTTCGGTTTCACAAAAAACTAACACTGAAATCCTCTGGAAAATGGTTATTTGATGTCAGTTTTTGAAAAAACCGATGCTGAAAACCTCTATAAAATTAGTATTTAGTGTCATTTTTAGTTGAAATCGATGTCGAAGGACTTAGAAAAACTATCTTCATCGTCAGTTTATAAAAAACCCACACCAAAATCTTTCAGTGTCAGTTTTTTTAAAACCATCACTAAAGGTAAAAAAATTATTAAAATTAAAAATATTACTACCCCAAAAAATATTATACCTATAATACAAAACGAAATATAATGAAATTCATAGTTTGGATTATAAATCTGTAAGAAAATAAAATGTTAAAACATAATTGAAAAAACATTTACATAATGATATTTTAACCCTTAATTAAAAAAAACATACCTAATAAATTATAACATAATCATTAATATTTTTTTATAGCTTTCCTTTGAGATTATTAACTTCAAAAACCTATTTTAAAAAACTATTAGTTTTTTAACACCTTCTTTTAAAACAATAAAATTAAAAATAAGCATTAAAATAATTATACCTGATAATTTAAATGACAATAAAACTTAAAAATTAGTTCACAAAGAAGGATCAAATATGAGTAATTTAATCATCCATATATAACTTAGTTTCATTGAATTTATACAATAAAATTAAACTATATAAAATTAAAAATAGAATATTATAAAATACAACATAAAATAGTTAATAAAATTAAAAAACTGTTTGAAAATCAGTCACTACTCCAGTTCTAATTATATAATACATGAATCATTAAACATAATAAAAACATTCTATGATTCCTTATTTAAAACAACACTGAGATTATAAAACATTAAATAGATATTAAAACCAACATATGGATATATATCAAAAATAAAAATATTATGTAATATGAAAATATTTAACCATACTTTCACGTATTAGATTAGATTTGGATTCTTTACCGACAAGTGGTCTTTGTTAAAAATTTCCCATGACGTATGGTTTCATATATATCAACTAATAAAATATGTATAAATAATAAAATTAAAAGTAATGAATTTATAAAAAAGAAGAAAACTTACATGTCTAACAAGGTGCTAAATGTTGTATGTATAGGGCCTAAAAAAGAGAAAATATAGTATAAAGTGCATTAACATGGAAAAAATTAACCTAACATCTAATTCCATCTATAATAAAAAACAGTTCTTAATTAATGAAATCATAATGAAAATTAGTTCATAATTATATTAGTTTTATTACCCATCATGTAATGGTAAAAACCAATATCCAATCTCTATGTTTGATAATCTCTCATACATATGTTTAACTCTATTAACAGTCTTCACCTATTTCATAGCCATTGAAAAGAATTCTAAATCCATAAAACCATAAACATTATGGTATCATTTTACATTAAAAGAATTAATAGATACCTAATTAAATAAATAAAATAGTAAGGCACATAAAATCATATTTATTTAAAGAAAATTTTAAACTCAAACATAAATTTACTTGCAAGGAAAGTAATTTAAACATAGGAATGTTGAGCTATTTAAACTCCATCAGATCCATGATATCATTTTTTAATATTCACAATGGACCGTCTCTTCCACATGTTTTATAAATCTTTAAAAACTCATATAATTATCCATTGAAGAATAATTGTGGTATAATCTATTTATACCATCATAAATTGAATTATATACAATTGTTGGTTCTTGAATATTTTGTTTCCATTTAATCATTTATTTGGATTGTTGATAATCCTAAAAAAATTAATTACTGGAAAACATTATAAGTAATTTTATATCAAATTTATTTAATATTTAGAAGAACCACGTACCTCGTATGATAGAAAAAAGAAGAATTATAGCCGATGAAATTAAAAAATGATACCTATAATCTCCTACTCTAGTATCCTCATCAGTAGAAGTTGCTAGTGGAAAATTATTATCAATAATATCATGAAATTATACTCTAACATAACCCAACTAAAAAAAATGGTGGTTTATAGAATCCCCAAATATATTTATGACTTGGTATGCCATAATACATATATGAGGATTTCCATCATGCAACTCTCAATATTATATCAGGTTTGAACGAGGAGTTGGAGGATCTGTGTAGGAAGGACGGGTGGTCTGGGCTAGATGTGTAGTCTATACATGTTGTGCATCTAACTTGGAAGGATAGGAAGATTGGTTAGGCTATGAAGGCTAGGCGGGTTGATCAGGTTGTGATTATATCATCAATTGTTCATACATAACATGCACAAATGATTGAATTTAATCACCGATGGACTATTGGATTTCTTTCATCTCATCTTTTAAGGAATAAATTTTTGGATCTCTTCACTACATACATTGATTACAATAATGGTTTCTAACACTAACACTGCTTGATATCATCTTACTCGGTCTGGGTATTCTTGGTTTCCTAAATCCATATCTAGGATAACAATCCAACCCTGTCATTATCCTCGTTTTCATCCCTAAATATAAAATAAAATTTTTAAATCAATGTATATAATTTAAAAAATACAAACATCCATAAAAGATAAAAAAATATTCACATTCATTTATTTCAGTTACTTTATTAGCTTGATCTGTAAGATACATTTCAATTTTCCTTCTTCTTACTCATTTCCATTTTGCATGGAGAGTGGGAGGAGTTGGAGTACCAAACTAGTCCTCTTCGAAATCACTACTAGATCAAGATATTAATGATTAAAACTTTTATTGAATCATTTTCTACTCTATTAACTGATACACTCCATGTGATAATGTAGGAGGGTATACATTTTTAAACTATATCTCTTGATAAGATCTCATGGAGGAATGTTATATAAAAATAATCTAATAAGTATTCAGATAGATATATAATGAATTTTACAATATAAAATATTTTTCATACATGAAATTTTTCTTCCAGTTGGTTTTCAAAAAATTTCTTCAACTTATCAACATCTATAAAGTCATACTTGAGGCATGGGTATTCATAATTTCTTTTTCAAAAAATAATTTTTTTTTCCATTTTGTTTTGAATTATCCCCATCTAACTGCCTCTAAAGAGATATATCTTTTCCTAATAACTTTCATTTCCCAAAAATTCAATTCCATCTGTAATTATCTCATGGCGTCCCTCGAAAGTACTAAGCAATCATCTGCAAAGAAAATTTAAGAAATAGGTGCCTGATGTTGACGCACCTTCGCACCATGGACAAGGTTACTATTAGCTTCCAAATAGATAAGATTTTAGAAAACATAAAAATACCAAATAAAATATCATTCACAAGTGAGCTGTTCATTTCATTTGTGACCACAAGTATAGTACAATCCTCAACCTCCGGAGATATTGTAGTCTCCCCTGTTGAATAGATCTCATGGAAAAAATTAAAAATTATATCACATATATCTTTATATTCAAAACATACATACCATTAGGATTATTTAGGTAAGAAATAAGATTCTTGGGTTGTTTCTCAAATACCTTTGGGTGGAGGTATATAGTCTTAGTATCCCCTTCCTTAATATGAGCATCGTGTACATGTATAAAACAAAAGATTTCTTGACGACAGGGGATGTATTTAGCATAGCTTCTATTTTTCATATTCTAGAAATTACAACATCTACGAGGAAATACTAAAAGCACATTTAGAATCCTTTTAATAATCTGACATTGGATATCATAATAGAAAAATTTATTATGGATCCAATCTTCAATAATGGGGCAACCTAGGTTAAATTATTCTTAACATCAGAACCCCCCCCCCATCCAACATGAATGAAAAACCTCATAATTACATTCCTCCATTGATTAGAAACTTTCGAATCTAAATGTTCTAGATTTTATAGTTCTTCTGCAATATCAAGAGGTGTTGATGTGGATAGTAGAGTGGTCTGACATTACGAGGGTGAGGTGGGACACCTGAAAAGAATTAAAAAGACTAACCCATTGAGTCGAACCTAGGAACCTCTATTCAATGTGGAAATTTTCATATTTCCCATTAAAATAAGTCAAACGGTTTTCAATGTATCCCATATAAAATTGATCTATATTCTATTTTTCCTACAAGAAATCCTAAGTTTTATTAAATAGTCTTCTATCTTCCAATCTATTCCTTTAAAAAACATGATTTCATTAAAGTACCCACTAATGAGGAGAGTCCTAGGCATGCTCACTAAAAAATAATAGAGGATCACCTCGGATCTCTATTTTTTATTATAAAAAAGTGAACTATATAATCCCAAAAACACCCACACAAAGGAATCTAGCTGATGGATAATAGTTTAAATGTGATTAAAAGGGAAACTCTTAACTATGAAATATAAATACTCATTTTAGAAAAGGAAACCCCCCTATTGACCTTGTTGGACAAATGGAAAACTGCCCCAAAATCTAACTTTTTTCAAGACACCACACATGTCCTTGATATAAATTTGTTTTGTTGTATTTGAAAACTATATCAAGGACACTTTTAGAACTCTTCTAATAAGGCCTATGAACTATTCATTGGTTTCTAAGCCCACAACAATTTTATTGTAATATTTTCATTAGGGTGTGTGGGGATGGTCCATTCTAGTCTATGCCTTTGAGATTTTAAATAAATAAAAATATCATGACACATTCCACCTTTTTGTAAAATGATCTATTGCCTATATGGCTTCATAACATCATTTAGAACAAAGAAATGATATGTTGTAGTGATGTTTGTACCTAGGTCCCATTTAATTGTCCTCCTTCATGGATAGAATTTTTTAGATTCTGATAATACAATCCCTTCCGTGTCTTCATCTACCTAATAGGATGGGACATAAAGATCACTAGATGGATAAAGATATTGGTATAGAGGATTGGAAAAGATTCTTTTTAAACTGGTGTGTGGTTTAGAGTTATCCTCTAAATCTAAATATGGTATTATAGTCAAGCTTATCATCATCATAAGGGTTTTATCCATATCAACACAATCACACACCAGATAACTAGATACAACTTGGGTGGGATGACATCTCCCTCTCCTTTGATAGCATATGAGTACTATCATCTTTATGAAATTTTAAAAGCTCGATCTTGATAATATTTTCTTGATCAATAATGGTTTATAGGCATAGGGTCTTGGAAAGAATCCCCCTATTCATGTGCATTTCTAACTCTAACAGAAAGGATATCTCAGGGTTTTTAGTGAGGAATAATGGGCTATATTGGATTAAAATATTGCCCTTACCATCTACTAACTTTGAGACACAGTCCTTCACTATATGAACAATACATCAATATAAGAAGCAGAAGATTTTAATTTTTTCAAATTCAAACAAGATCTATATATTCGAGTTTTACATGGATAGATACATACCCCTTATAAGTACTTGAACCAATCATCCAGGACCTTGATCTACACAAAGAGATAATATAGGGTAGGTTATGATCTATCCAATTATAAAATCTCTCCAATGTGGATATGAATCTCCTTCAGAATGTATTCTGATCTCCCCTAAAAACGGATTTCCATAAGTTGAATGCAAAAGATATATTTAGATAAGGTAATATTCATCATATCTCTATCATTTTTCATATATTATAATAGGATACTATTGTTGAAAAATGAAAAAGGTCTCCTAATATGAACTTTCAATTTATCTTTTTCATTAATGAATCTAAAGACAAGATGACCATATCTAATTTCACATATGGATACACCATCCTCCAGTCACCATATATAATGCAACATATTATTCCAGGTATAAAAATTGGATGGTTGTTCGGTGATATATTTTCCCTTAGTGAGGAGGTTCATTCGACACACTAAGAACGTATCTTCATCCTTTGTTGCAATAATTGGTGATTTTTTCTTCTCAATAAGAGAGAGACATATCCACTACTTCACCATGTTGTTCGTCATCTCACCACTTATAAGGATGAGTTACATTGAGGGACAAAAATGAAACCATAGATGATTCACATGAAAGAATCTCCACCCCAGTATATCGATCAGACCTAGGAGGATCATAGGTAAACCCAATCCATATGAAAACTGAGAAGAAATGCTCTTAACGATGGGAGATAATTGTTTTCTAATATGTGTACATATATATTAAATCATTAAATATTTTAAATAGCAATACAACTATTAATCCCTCATTTTATTGTTTACATCTCTCAGGGTGGTGGAGGAGTAAGAGCAAGGTACTTCTGATGAGGGATGGAGAAGAAGAAGATAAAGGTACCAGTGGTGGGGGTACTTGGGTTGGAGACTGGTGGTGGCTAGTTTAAATCATATTCATGTTGTAGGGTCAAAAAAATAGGTGGAAATTGACAAATTCCATATTATTTCTTCCAAGAAGCAGCATGGTGCATGCCTCATCATTGGATCCCTCCATAACTACAACCTTGATACCACCATGGAAGTCTATGACATCATTATATATGAAATTCTTGGACTCTACATATGTATCCATCATATCCACCCCTTTTTTTTTTGGATCCATCAAAGAAACCAGAAATATTATTGGGGAAGAAAATTTGAAAAATAAAATAGTTCACATGATCAAAATTTAAATCCAATTAGAACTAAACGATTATACATAGTTCATTTATATCCCAACTCAATTGGGAAAAGGGCCCCATAATTTTATTGCCATTCTTATACTAAATAAATTTAAGATCATAATATTCATTTTATAGGATAGGGTTGAGATATTTGAAGATTAGAAATCACAGTACTCAATGGTGGGTTCCTCGAATCCATCCACCATCATTATTGGAAAATTAAAAATTCATTATTGATAGATGAATTACCATTGTCAAAATATTAACTACTCCCATTATGGGATACCAAAAATTTGGGAGTGACCCCCACAAATATCACCATCATGACTAATTTGGTGTAAAATATAAACTTATAGTCACTTTTTAGGTTTCTAGTTTCTCTTTTGGTAGTTTCTTTTTCATCATATATTTCCCATTATCATTGGTGTTAATTTTTAAAATATTTAAAAAATATTCCAATGCATTATAGAACCATTGATATCACATGTTGATATATTTGGAACAAAAAATGAAATTTTGGGATATTTTTGAGATTAATCACCCGGTAATTATCACAATATTGGATATAATTTTCCTAAAATTGACTCTTCTCTTATAAAATCTTCTACATCCATAGTATCTACTTGTTACATTTAGTGATTGTGATATACTCTACTTTTATGATAGAAAATGAAATACACTTTTGAATTATTTAATTATATGAGACTTCTCTCATGCAAGTGATATTAGGTATCAGGATATGGATTTCATTATATCAATATCTCAATCCATAACTAAATATATGTTTCCCTTTAAAGTGAGTTTATCCTTTCAAAACATGAACAATTACTATATGTACCACAATGATAGATTAATATACATTTAAGTATTTTACAATGCTTCCCTATTATATTTGATAATAATAAGGTCGAAACACAAATTTTGTTATCCATATATACTCTGATATACATTATATCATATATGAAACTGCTAACTATTGAATGATAAGGAACCCTTTGTATTCAAGATTGACCCTCTTCAGTAAACGGATTCTGGATTTCTATGATCTAGAAATTAATCTCAAGTGGAGTACTATCTAATTTATACTTGTCCATACGGAATATTTTGATATCCTTTTCAGTGTATCATTCATGAGATAGACAAATCTTGTAATTTCTATTTTTCATAACAATCGCCATACCGGGAATCATACTATCCTCTCCTAAGTATATCATTTCAATATAATTGTTCAAATCCTTCTTCAACCTATCAATATTGGAGATATCAGTACAAATAATAAAAATTTAATCAATATGATTTAAAATAATGTTGAAAGCATCATCCGAAAGAAATTTTTTGAAATCGTAGTGATTATATTTCATTTTCCTATATTCATTTTTTTCCATAAATGATTCAAAATTCTTATACCATTTTCCCAGTGCCTATTTTAGACCATATAAACTTTTCACAAGTTTATATACCCTGTTTTATATTCCTTTCACCTAAAACACATCTATCTTCTCCATGTAATTCACCTTGTCTAGATCTCCATGAAATAATTCATATTTTCATCTATTTTTTAAACCTCTAGGTTGAGACTAGCCGCTGATCCCAGAACAAATATAATGGTATACTTTTTACCACATGATAAAAAAATCATTGTAGTTAATACCTTTATTCTAACTGAATCCCTTCCTCACCATCATGTATTTTTATAATTGTTGTGAGCTACCAACTTCTTCTTTAAATTTTTATCCCATTTATTTTTTAGTGCCTTTTTCTATATTCTAACTCCAATAATTAAAATATTTGGTTATTGTGAAAAGATATCATATCCTATTCTAAGGAATTTTTCCATTCCATCTTCTTTTATGTACTTATTTCATCATTATAACTATATATCTCTCCCCCATCAGTGATCATCATAGAGTCATGTGGTGAGTATCTACAGCTTGGTTGTCGTTTTCTAGTGGATCTCCTAAAAAATTCTTTGGGTGATATCTATTCTGAAATATAATATGATGTAGAAATGTCAATAGATAGAGACATATTACCTAGTGTAGATTTATAACAATTTCTATAAATCTCTCTCACACTGTCTTAAATACGATGTGATGATATTGGTTCCAGATTGGCTTTAATTTTTCCAAGATGCAACTTCATATAATTTCTTAGCTTCTCAAAATATTCAATCATCTTATCTTAAAAAAAATACTATATATGTTCTTCTAATGAAGCTCCTTCTAATATGATTCCCGATTTAGTAGACAGACTCTTCATAAGAATATCCCAAAAATATACATTTCATTCTCTTTCTATCTAGCTTCACCTTCTCATCTTTTGGGATATGAAAAATACCCTACAACCAAATACTCTCATGTTTTTATATGAAAAATATTTATGTATCCAAATCCTATATGGTATGTTATAGTTTAGTGTAATTTATGGATAAAGGTTGGTAAGTTCAACCATGGTCCTCCTTGCCTTCCCTAAAATGGAGTTTGGAAGATTTTAATTTGAGAGAATACACTTAACACTCCCACATATGGTTTATTTTTCCTCTAAAGAACACTATTTTATTGAAGTATATTTTATACAAATTTTTATAGTCGGATGTTTAGAGACCTATAATATTCCCCAAATGGACCATAATACTCTCCTCCATTGTCTACAAACAGACACTTAAATTTTCTATCTTTTTTTCTTTTACATTCATATGAAATTCCTAAAAGCATATTGTGATTGATATTTATTTTTAAAAGAAGACCCCCAAACATTTTTAGAATGATCATAAATAAATTTAACAAAATAATTTTCACCTATCATCAATATTTTACTCATTATTCCAACATCAGTTTTTACCAAATCTAAATCATTTTCTTTTATGGATGGTAAATAACCAGGAAATGATACTCGATGTTATTTTAATATTATAGTTTTAACACAAGTATCTGAATTTTTACCTTTGATTTTTGGGTATGATTTATCTATATGAGAGTATTGTTATTCATATCTCACTCGTATGTCCAATCCATCTATGCCACAAATTTTTAGTGACCACTTTATGAGTAGGATTGGATTTTCCTCCACACGGTCTAGCATCTATAAGGTATAGAGAAGTATTTTTGGTGTCGTTAGTTATTACCATGTTACCTTTGGTAAGCTTCCATTTTAAAACACTAAATAACTAACATATTTGTTATCACCTAAAATTACAATAAATATCATATTGGGGTGAATATCTTGATCATGCCTCATATCCTCCAATTATAACATGCACCCCATATTAGTCTCCCGAAAATCATTAATTCTACCAATAATTTTGAATGCACTCTTAATTCCTATATTCACAAGACCTGAACACCCTATTGTGTAAGGTGAGTAGAAACCTCTTCTAGTTTTGACCTGGTAGGGGGCACCTTAATTAATCACCAATATCGAAAATTGACTGGTACGGTTTGCATTCCCTTCTTGAATAAACAGGTTCTCGTCATTTATAATTATCGAATCATTATATGTGGGTTTTCCTTGCAAGTTCCATTAATCTACATTTAACATCCTACACTCCCAGATTATGTGTTTAGGGTTTTTGTAATGTTTGAACTTCATGTCACATATCCATCATGATTTTGATCAGTTCCTCCTTTTTTGATTTTGATCATAAGGTTTTTTTCTTCTACTTCTCCCACACCATTTATGCTTCCCTTATCATTCAGTGAAAAAATCCTTAGATTATGTAGTGTATTCCTCATCCTTTCCTTTAAAACATTCATCCATTATTCTTTATTTCACCATTTCCATGGTTATAATTCCATCAAGATAATAGTTAATCCCTAACACAATAAATATATATGATATCATTGGTAAGGATCTCAAAATCACCAGTTCTTCAAAATCATCCTCAACCATCATTTCCATATGACTCAATCCATTCAAAACCATCCTAAATTTTTATCATGGACGTGAGCTATAATTTTATCTTATAATTCTACACACCCAATAATTCTTGAGTTTCTTATTTCTATGTGGTGACTTTACCAAATCAAATTCATGGTTCTTATGAAAATATCTCATCACCTATTTCCAAGTCTTTTTCCATTTCATCATTTTCTAGATTTTAACCACATAATCATAACTATTTTACTCCCCCCATGAGTGAGTATGACATACTCATATGGTGAGTATCCACAACTTGGATAACGTTCTCTGGTGGATATCACAAACTCTTCTCCAGGTGGGATATATTTTGGAAAATAAGATGATGGAGAAATATCATTAGATAGATTCATATTACCTAGTGGTGATGTATCACCAATTTCAAAAATATATCATACACTAGCATGAACTGATGGCGGTGAGAAGGTTCATAGATTGAATATAATTTCTTCTAATTGTAGATTCTTAGGATTTCATTGTTCCAAATAATCATTAATAATTTGATCTATCTGGAAAACTAAATCTATGAATCTGAAGATCATTCTACTGATAGGATCCTGGAGTGGGTGTTTAAACTCTTCATGAGCATATCTCAAAAATATAACTACTTTACAATTTCATATATCTTCTAAATATTGAAAATATAACCACATAGACGTTTCCAAAATAGTCAAAATGGTTGGAATCTACTCCTGTATTGAAAAAAATGGACATTGATTGTCTAGGATATTGTCGCAACAATATCAATGGTTTAAGTTGATTAAAGATGTGGTATATACATGGATTGTCAAATATGGTTCAATAAAATTCATTTTAAAGCCACTATTTGAAGTAAAATCACAATATTCTCTTAAAATCGGTACTGTAGCACCCCAGTTTGACCAAAATTTTTACTTGTCCTAGAGAGATTTTTTTTAACTCCATTTATGATGTTGGTTGTTTCATGGGAATCTTCTTGAAAAAAAAAATCAGAATCTTCCTTAAGAAGTTTATTCTATCAACATTTAATTTTTTCACCGACCAGAAAATGATCACTCCTTGTCTTAGTTTTCACAGCCTCTCCATGATACCACTTATTTGGGGAAGTGGAACTGACAAACAACAAATCACACATGAAAAATAATTTAATGTAAGATGAACATAAGGGAATTATATGGAACAGTGATGTGATAAATCCATAAGAGAATGTGTAGAGACCCAGGATTGATGTACATGGACATTAAATTAATTTTTATAAATACATAATACATATAAAAAACACATACCTAAGGACCATAATAGTTTTGTGTCTTTGGAAAGTCAGAACATAATCTTCTAACAATGGTGAAAGATCTTCAAGTCTCCCTTAAAGATCTTCCCCTTTTGTTTTCTTACCTAAAACCTTTATTTATGTCCTGGGGAAAATACAACATTTAAAGGGTGAGATCAAATGATCATTAAGGGTAAACATGGATAACATAAAACAATCCATAAACACTTGAATGTAAAAACAAGAACATAAAATTTAAACATCAAAATCTTGAGTAATGACATAAAACATGGAAGTAAGTAAGGCATGGATCATGAAGGAACATTAACCATAAAATAATAGCATTGTAATAAAACATGTAATAGTGGAAAACTAATAATCACATATTATTATTTCCATAATATCCAAGGCATTTATTCTATGACCATCATAATGGACAAAGTCCATTACTGAACTGGGTTTACATGTCATTCTAGCCCTGTATTACTGAACCAGATTTAACTGTCATTCCATCCATGTTTATCTCATGAGATACAAATCATTACCCAACTCATTGGAGGGAGATATGTGTCCCACTCATCTCATAATGAAATCATTCTTTCATGTGACACATAATATACATAAATCATTCATCATAACCTAATGAATAAAATGGGTGTCATAAACATCATCCCATCATAACATAATCCATATAGTATAAATGGATATCATTTATCCTTAAGAAAAATAAAACCATGTAAATAATAGAGACATTATAAATTAAACATAATCATATTAAACAATTTCACCTTAGATGGAAAATAGTTTGGATAAAACACTTGAAATGAATTCTTCAGGAAAATATCCTTTCTTCTTCAAAATCATTTTCTTTTCTCAAAATTCCATGAAATTTAAAAAAAAGGATTTTATTGAAAATAATCAAGAAATTTTTTAGAGGAAGCATCATGGAAAAAAGGTGTTATGAAACCGTAAAAATTTGTTCATTACCTATAAGTTAAAAAAACATTTTTCTCATACTTTTCCCGGAAAAGTCAAAAAGTACCTCGTATGGTAAACAAAAGAAAGATTCATTATAAACAACATATTAAAAGTCAAAAAGAGGTAAAGAAGACTTTAAACATACATGGAATAATAGTAAACTCTTTATGAAAACATTTTTTATAATACATGGATAGGAATGATAAATATAACCCCAGAAAATACTTATGAATAAACAATCTCTAATAAAAACGAGATAGGAATAATTATCCATTACCTTAGGTCCAATTTCTTCCATACGTGTTCAAACCTCCTATATAATGATTTAAATAATGTAGTTGACTTATTCAAGAATCATAGTCATTTTTATGATATCATATATGATTCACTTATGACTTTATATTACCCGTTCATTTGTAAATTCCATGTTGAAGCAACGTTTTGGGTAATAATCGTTTCATTTATCGTATGTGTTTGGACTTATTGTTCTTGATAGTATTACTTATATCATGATTTACGTACTTCCAGAATGTAAAAAAATATTTATATATCATATATATATATATATTCAGTGTATATATACCCATAATGGATAGATAAATGAAATTAAATAAATTGTTCATGGAGACGGTAGACCGTACGTACGCATGAACATTGTTTTCCGTTCCTTATTAACTCTAATGTAAGTTAGTAGATGAGATATATATATATATATATATATATATATATATATATATAAGAGCATTATTATGTCATATATCTATGTATTATTCATTATATATACTTTATAATCATTCTTTAATGGTTAACATGGATAATGAATCTCATCGCGTCGTGGAGATGGTAATCCATACGTACGCACAAGCGATGATGTCATTTCCGTAATTATTGAATGGAATTAGAGTGGATGATATAATATATAATAATTAGTATCATGTTTAATTTACCATATATATAGTTATTATTTATACCATTATACCCATCCAATTAAGGAGGTGGTTGAAAAACAGATTACACCACAGCGTGGAGACGGTATTCCGTAAGTACACACACGCTGTGTCTTCATTTTTTGTAGGATGGATAGGAGGTGAAATAGGGTTGTTTCATATTTATAATAACATATCAGTATATTAGTTATATTTTATGTTATTACTTTATAATTAAACAACTAAATAATAGAAAGTAGAATAAGAAATAAATTTGAAATAATTGGTAGAAGATATTACCACTTCCTCGAAGTGCCTCCTTTAAAAATCCTCTTAGGGAAATAGAGTTAGTATTTTGAGAATACAAGAACATCTATAATGTAAATAGATAGGTTGAGAAGAAAAATCTGTAGTTTTTTTCCAAGCTTTAAGGCTGAAAATTATGTGATGAGGAGATGGATGAGGTTCTCTTTTATAAGAGAAGATAGGGGCACTTTTGGAAACCTCAAAAATATTAATTTATAATATACTCAAACCCCTCCTAAAAACCTCCAAAATGACTCAAATGCGAATTTTAGATATGATATGGTTGTAATATCATCAATTAATAAGATTTAGACATGTTTTGATTTTATTTTAAACCTTATCATTTTTATTTATACTTATTTAATCTATTTTATTTTATTTGTGGTTATAAAATTCTAAATTTTTAATTGTTATAAATACTTACTTATGTGTTAATAATTGTCCATAATTAGAGACATTATGACATTTTCGAACATATAATTTTCAATTTGTAATTTTTAAATATTTTTGTGATTTTTAAAACAATTTAATAATATGTTATTTTTATAAAATATCAATAGTTTCAATTTTGTCACTATTTAATTATTTTAATTTAAATTAAATTCAAACAGAATATGTATTCAATCCAAATTTTTTACTAGTTTCCTAACATGTCATAGTCATCTAAAAAATTCTTGGAAAACATTAATTAGTTCATATATTATTTATTTTAATATTTTTAAAACCATTTATTTGATGTTTCTCTTAATAAAATAATTACTACATAATTTTTGTATAATTATTTAATATACATATTTTTTGCATAAAAATAAAAAAATAAATATTATGATGAAGATAAATCCAATATCGTTCATAAGAATACTTTTACCCGAATTTATCATCTAAAAAAATACATCATTTAAATTTTTATAGTTAGTAAATTATGAAGTGGACAACTTTGACATTATTAAAAATAATATAATATAAATGTCATCATCTATTTTATACAGCTCAAAAAGGTCCCCAAGTAGACCCTTGGATTCTTATGTTATATATATACCCCACAAATAAGTTTTGGTCATGTTTTTTGGCTTTCTGATGGGTATTATAACTTTAATAAAAACAATATTATTGATTTTTCCCTAAATAAATAATTTTTGCATCATTAATGTATAAGATATTAAGGTAATTATATATTTCATAAAAATTAAAAATTAATTACCATGATAAATAACAACATTTTATATTTTAAATGAGTATTTATAATCGAATTTATATTCGGTATAACCTTATATTAAAATTTTTTAATTATAAGAGTTTGATTGTGACATATTTCACTTTCCTTTAAATAAAATAAATTAAAGGTCTTAATCTCATCCATGTGGGTTCCAAAAGATAACATTTCAACCCAAGTATATTTTATGACGAAATATAGTCATCCAATTATATTAATACAACTGTTAGGGTAATTTTAAAATAATATTTTTAACCTTAATTACCTGATTTACCTTTAACGGTGGTAAATAAAATTTACCATTATTACTATTCATAATGCCAAAAAATAAAAGTATCCTATTAACATAATTTGAACCTACTTATTCCAAATATGGAATCCATTTTTCTAAATTCAAGACACATAAGTTGCTGAAATTTAATTAAAATTAATCTCATTGTCAAAAAAATGGGTTTTTGTTTAAACATTGTAAAAGATTGAAATGATTTTACCTATGAATTCATTTTAAAATTAATTATAATAAAATAAATTATTGTAAATGGTAAAGATATAATCTATTTATACTTTAAAACCATTCAATATTATAATTTAACCATATAAATTATCTCAATGAAAAAAGTTTTTTTTTAAGTAAAATTTATCGTGATTTTACTATTCATCAAAATATGAAAGTTATCATAAAAATATGAAAAATTTATCTGAAGTAAATTTTTATATCCTAATTCAAAAAAAGAAGCTTAATTTTTCAAATTGAACGTATAAACATGTCAAAACTAGATTTAAAATGGGTGAACCATCAAAAGGAGGCAAAACTGCTTTTTTTTAAAATACCTCCTTTATATAAAAATTTGAATCTGTTCTTAAACCATGTTATAGAAAATGTGTAAGATGAATTTTATTGTTATAAAATTAAAAATGTAGTTAATACTATTCATAATTTCTAGTTCATAATAATATTATAATATATCATTGTTTAATGAAACTCGGTATTGTGTACCACGCAAGCTGTTGAGGAAGGTCGCTCTTGTGTGTAACATAATCCAAGTATATTGTTGGGTATAATGCAAGATAATATTGGTGTAGTTTATAACAGAAGATATCAAAGGAATTAAAAATAATATATCTCATAAAATCTTTGGGTGTTACATTCTACCCCCCTTAAAATTAATTTCTCCCTCAAAATTTGTATGGGTTACAAATTCATTACTACTTGAATGTTTCTTTCATAGAATCCCATATCTTAAAAAGGAATACTAAAACATTATTTTAAAAAGTAAAGTATGAAACGTAATGGTTACCCAAATTAAGTCATCATTGGGTTTCCAAAAAGGAGAACATAGGTGGAAAAATGGATATGTAAGAGAAATCTAACCATCATGTTTTGATGGAGAGTGGTAGAGAACATGGCTATGAAAATGCCAACAATGACAAAGCCATAAATTTGTGATGATCTAAGGTACCATATGATTCATCGGATTTGAGTGTACTAGGAAAAAGTTTTTGGTTTTCAATATCATTTCCCTAAAGTTGATTAATTTTTGCATAAGGAGAAATACTTACTTGTTTTAGTGTAATATCATCATTGGTCATTCCATAAACAATTTCCACTTTATCTCTTATTTAAAGAAATGAAGATGAATTTTTCATTCTTGAAGTGTTATAAGATCATGCGATAGAATGATAGGTCATTACATCTGTCTATATCACAAAAAGGTTAGCACAAATTATTAAATATACATATGTCCATCTATGGAGAGACTAACCATATATGATTCCAAAAATGGACTTATACTTCATATATCATACCACCTGATAAATTAAAACTAATTTCTACGAACCAGGGACTTCCTTTAGGCCAGTGGTAGGTGATAAAGGCCTGTCACACTTGGATTGTGTGTTCAATTCCCATAACCTTGTCTGATGTGATGGGTTGTTGCTCCACCTGAATGATGTACTTTTTACAAAACAATACTATTATAACATTCTAGAAAATTGTTTTAGCCTTAAACAATACTATCTGATGTCCAAATTAATCTATTCCAACCTTTAGGATTATCAAAAATACTTCTTTCCAGTCTCATAGTATAAACAAAACGATTACTAAAAAGGTCATCTACCAAGCATGTGAATACCATCATCCCCCCTATATATCATAAGATATATTTTTTTGGTCGCATTCAAACCATGTTTGTTCCTTAATCATGTATTATCTTGAAACATGATTTACTATAGAACCTTAGTGAATACATGAATTCTATCAAAAGTTTACTCTTTCCACATACCAAAATCACAAGAAAAATCTATAGAATAAAACCATGATATCACTTTGTCTTTATAAATTTCATGAGCTCATTAATACTATCAAACATATCATTATCTCTTTATCCCTTCATTATGTTCATATCATCTAATTTCAAAAAATATCTGAATAACCTTCCATGGTTACTGGTGCCATTCAACATATACTTTCAAATACTTTACGAAAAACAATAGTGTAACAATCCATAGATATTTCTTTATTCCATAGTACCATTAAATTGCCTATAGAACATTACTCTTGATAAACATACCATCATTCCACTACCTTCCTAAACCATTGACTGATCTTTATCATTTTATTCCTCAACACTTTTTTCTTATCATATATCATTTGTAGTCTCTTCATTGTCATGAACATAAATACTACCCATACGACCATTCTAATTCTTTTAATGATAATTTCCCTTACGGAATTGGTTTGTATAGTTCCCATACATTCCACATTTAAAACATTTGACCATTTTTGATGTCTTAGCAATACCATTATCATTGTCTTTTGTGTTAACTGATCCTTTTCTTTTGCAATTACTTGCTTTGTGTCCTTCTTTTTCTCACCCAAAAAATCTTCCAATTCCTTTAAAACATTCTCCTTGATTCCTCTTCCCACATGATTTAAATTAGGGAAATTGAACTTTTTTCCACTATGATCATCATGAAACTCCATCTTTCTCGTATTATCCAAGTCAGGAAACTTACCAAAGTTGATATTATTGATCATATTTTGAGATTGATGATTAGGCATAATAAAGATGTTTTTTCCCAATCCCATTTAATTTGGTTGATCGTGAAGAATATCATTCCATTGTCCATCATATTCTCTATTAACATGAATCTTCATTTTTCTATCCATTTTCTAAAACCCAAAATGAATATTGTGAGAGGCAAAAATCATACTAGGAAAACAACAAAATCAATGGGGAGTACGTTCAATCTATAACATATTAGGTTTATTCATAGGTTATTCATGATCATTAACTAAATTTAGGACCGTATCCTATACTAATACTTATCTGTAGGGACATACCTAGACATACCTTAGAAATATCTCTAGGGATCTCACTAAAGATTTCACATCCTATCTTCCAATGGTTGACTAAACCTTTTCTCTGATACCGACTATAGAGACCCAAGATTGATGTACATGGAAAATAAATTACTTTTGCAGAATACTTAATAAATAACAAAAATAGATACCCAAGGACAGTAATAGTTTAGTGTATTTGGAAACTCAGAACATAATCTTCTAATCATGGTGAATGATCTTCAACATCTCCTATAAAGATCATTCCCATTTGTTTTCTTACCTATAACCTTTATTTATGTATTTGGGAAAAACATTGAAAGGGTGAGCTTGAATGCTCAGTAAGGGTAAACATGGGGAACATAAAACAATCCATAATCATTTGAATGTAAAAACATGAGCATAAAATTTAAACATAACAATCCTGAGCAATGACATACAACATGAAAGTACGTAAGGCATGGATAGTAAAGGAAAATTAACCATAGAATAATAGTATTGGAATAAAACATGTAATTGTAGAAAACTAATAAGCACGTATTATTATTTCCATAGTATCCAAGGCATTTCTGCCACGACCATCATAATGGAAGAAGTCCATTACTGAAATGGGTTTACTTGTCATTCCAGCCTTGTATTACTAAACCAGATTTACTTTGTTTTATAGCCATGTTTATCTCATGAGATATAAATATTTAACCAATTAATTGGAGAGAGAGATAGGTCCTACCCATCTCATAATGAAATCATTATTTTGTGTGCCACAAAATAAACAGAAATCATTTATCATAACCCGATGAATAAAATGGGGTTCATAAAAATCATCCCATCATAATATAATCCATATAGAATAAATGGATATCATTTCATCATAAGAAAATTGAAACCATGTAAATAATAGAGACATTATACTTGAAACATAAACATATTAAACAATGACATCATAGATGGAAAATAGTTTTGATAAAACACTAGAAATGAATTCTTGAGGAAAATATCCTTCATTCTTCAAAATAATTTTCTTTTCTCAAAATGACAATAAATTTTAAAAGAAAAAGATTTTGTTGAAAATAATGATGAAATTTTCTAGAGGAAGATTCATGGAAATAAGGCATTATTAAACCATAAAAATATTTTCATGCCCTATAATTTAAAAAAACATTCTTCTCGTACTTTTCCAGAAAAGTCAAAAAGTACCTCATATGGTAAACAAAAGCAAGATTCATTCCATACCACATAGTAAAATTCAAAAAGAGGTAAACACGGATTTAAACATACATGGAAGAATAGTAAAAACTTTATGAAAACTTGTTTTTATTAAACATGGACATGGATGAATAATATAACCCCAGTAAATACTTATGAATAAACAATCTTAGATAAGAACGAGATTGGAATAATTATCCCTTACTTTAGGTCCAATTTCTTCTGTACGTGTACGAACCTGCTATATAATGATTTAAATAATTTCATTGACTTATCCAAGAAATATATTCATTTTTTATATCATATATAATTCACTTACAACATTATATTACCCATTCATTTGTCAATTCCATGTTGAAGCAACATTTTGGGTAATAATAATTTCATTTATCGTATGTGTTTGGACATGTTGTTCTTGATATTATTAATTATATAATGATTTACTTACTTCCTAAATTTAAAACAAGATTTTTTTTTCATATATATATTCATTTTATATATATACATAATAAATAGATAAATGAAATTAAATACATCATTTGTGGAGATAGTAGACTATACGTACGCTTGAACGTTGTTTTCCATTCCTTATTAACTTGAATGGAAGTAAGTTGATGACATATATATATATATATACATAAATAAAATAGAATTATTATGTCATATATCTTATTATTATTCATTATATATACTTTATAATCATTCTTGGATGGTTATCATGGAGAATGAATCTCATCGCTTCATGGAGACGGTAATCCGTATGTACGTACAAGCAATGATATCAGTCCCATAATTATTGAATGGAATTGGAGTGGATGATATAATATCTCATAATTATTAACCTTTTATAATAATCAAATATAGATATTATTTACATAATTATACCCATCCAAGTAATGTGGTGCTGGAAAAACATATTACACCACAGTGGGGAGACCGTATTACGTACATACACACGCGCGGTGATTTCTTTTTTTGTCGGATGGATAGAAGGTGAAATAGAGTTGTTTAATATTTATAATAGAATATAAGTATATTATTGATACTGATTTTATTACTTTATAATGAAACAACTAAATAAGGGTAAGTAGAAGAAGAAATTAATATGAAAGAATCGGTAGAATATATTACCTCTTCATCGAAGTGCCTCCTTTAAACTTCCTCTTAGGGCACTATAGTTGTTATTTTGAGAAGACAAGAACCCCTATAATGTAACTAGAGAGGTTTAGAACAGTAATTGGAAGGGTTTGGTTGTGAATGAAGGCTCAAAATTATGGAATTAGGGGAGGGATGAGGGACCCTTTTATAAGAGAAGATAGGGGCACTTTTGGAAACTTCCAATATATTAATTTATAATAAACTCAAACACCACCTAAGAACCTCCAAAATGACTCAAATTCGAAGAATAGATAATATGGGGTTGTAATTTCACCAATAAATATAATTTATACATGTTTTTATTTTATTTTAATTCTCATCATTTTGATTTATCCTTATATATTCTATATAATTTTATTTATGGTAATAATATTATAAATTTTAAATTGTTATAAATACATACTTATGTGTTGCAAAATGTCCATAATTAGATACATTATGATATTTTAGAACATATAAATTTCAATTTGTAATTTTTAAATATTTATGTGATTTTTAAACTATTTAGTAATGTGTTATTTTTATAAAATATTAATAGTGTCAATTTTGACACTATTTAATTATTTGAATTTTGACAGAATAAAAACATATTATATATTCGAACCAAAATATTTAATAGTTTTCTAACATGACATATTCATCTAAAAAATTCTTGGAGAACATTAATTAGTTCATATATTATTTATTTTAATATTTTTAAAACCATTTATTTTATGTCTCTCTTTAAAAAATAATTACTACATAATTTTTGTATAATTATTTAATATACTTATTTTTACAAAAAAATTAAAAATAAAATTCTATGATAAAAAAACTAATATATTTCATAAAAATACTTTTAACTGAAATTACAATCTAAAAAAATACAACATTTAAGTTGTTATTTTTATTAAATTATAAAGGTGACAAATTTGACATTATTAAAAATAAAATAATATAAATGTCATAATCTATTTTATACATCCCAAAATGGTCCCCACGTCGACCCATGGATTCTTATCGTATAGATATAACTGAAAAATAAGTTTTGGTCATTTTTTTTTGTCCTTTTCATTGGTTTTATTTCTTTAGTAAAAACTATATTATTGATTTTTCAAAAAATAAATAATTTTTGCATCATTAATGTATAAGATATTAAGGTAATTATATATTTCTTAAAAATTAAAAATAAATTACCTCAATAAATAAAAGAATTTTAGATTTAAAATGAGTATTTATAATCGAATTTATATTCTATATAACCTTATATTAAAAATAATTTAATTATTAGAGTTTGAGTGAGACATATTTCACTTTCCTTTAAATAAAATAAATAAAAGGTCTTAATCTCATCCAAGTGGGTTCCAAAAGATAAATTTTCAACCCAAGTATATTTTTGGACGAAATATAATCATCAAATTATTTTAAGACAAGTGTTAGGTTAATTTTATAATAATAGTTTTACCCTTAATTACCTGATTTACCATTAACTGTGGTAAATAAAATTTACCGTAGTTACTATTCAAAATGCCCAAAAAAAGTATCCTATTAACATAATTTGAACCTAATGATTCCAAATATGCAATCTATTTTTCAAAATTCAAGACACATAAGTTTCATAAATTTAATTAAAATTAATCTCGTTGTCGAAAAAAATGGGTTTTTGTTTAAAACATTGCAAAAGATTGAAATGATTTTACTTATAAATTCATTGTAAAATTAATGATAATGAAATAAATTATCTTAAATGGTAAAAATATATTCTATTTACACATTAAAACCATTAAATATTATTATTAAACCATATAAATTATCTCAACGAAAAATGTTTCTTTTATGTAAAATTTTGCATATTTTTACTATTCAACAAAATATGAAAGTTATCATAAAAATATGAAATAATTATCCAAAGTAAATTTTTATATCCTGATTCAGAAAAATAAGTTTAATTTTTCAAATTGAACTTATAAACATGTCAAAAACTAGATTTTAAAAAGGTGTTCCCTCAAAAGGTGGCAAAATTGCATTTTTTTAAAAATACTTTCTTTAGAGTAAAAATTGATTTTGTTTTTATACCATGTTCTAGAAAATGTGTGAGATTAATTATAATGTTATAAAAAAAATATTTGGTTAATAATATTCATAACTGCTAGTTCATAATTATATTATAATATATCATTGTTTGGTGAAACTTGATGTTGTGTGCCACACAAGCTATTGAGGAAGGTCGCCCTGGCGTGTAACACAAGCCAAGTATATTGTTGCCTATAATGAAAGATAATATTGGTGTAGCATACAACATAAGATATCAAAGGAACTAAAAATAATATATCTCATAAAGTCTTAGGGTGTTACAGAATGAGGCCATATATTTACTTATATTCTTTCAATAATTCATTATTGGATTAAATGTATCATTTTTTCATAGGGGAAGTAATATTTAAAGATGAAAAAATCATAGTAGTTAAAGGTCGGTTCTTTGAATCTATCCACCATCATTATTTGAAGCATATTAATTCATTATTGTTAGATTAATTTCCATTTAAAATAAATTAGTTATTCCCTTAAATGACTCTCCAAAATTTTGGAGTGCCCCCTCAAATATCAAGGTTGATAATAACTATAAATCATCATTAGGATAATCAAAGATAATCAATGAAATAATAAGATCTATTTGATACCAATTAGTATTATATATATTTTTTCAACTATTTTTGGAGTAGACCCTGCAACGATGAACCATTCCATAGAGTCAATAGGAATCACATTTGATGATAAGTTGATTGTGAGGAAGGTGATTTAAAAGGATAACATTCCTTTTTCATAGGCTTATATCGACTATTTATTTGTTTACTTACGTGGAAGTTCTAGTGAACCAGGAAAAAAAATTCATCAAAAACCAATGTCACACTATGGTGATAAAGTAAATGATTTTTTTAAAAAAATAAGCAAGTTAGTTTTTTTCTTTTTTTTGGGAAAATGTTGTTTTCTTTTTGTAAATTGGATTTTTAAATTATTTCCCATTTTAAATTGATTGATACTAGCCAATCCTAATCAAGAGTTTCAATTAATTTGATTCTCTCAACCCATGTAAATAATAATAATTTATCTTTTTTCATTATATAAAAAATAAAAAAAATAAAACTGTATTTAAAAAGATATTTTTTATTTTAATTTATTTTATTATTATATATAAATATATCTGTAATATTATTTAAAAAACTTCTTTTTAATTTTAAATTAACAAAATTTAATTACTTCTAAAATATAATTGAAGAGCCCACCCAAGATTCCCTTTTATAGGGGGATGGGCCCTGGAATCCCTTGTATCTTCCATATGGGACTAAGTTTCACTATTATATCATTACAATAATAATATTTTGATAATTATAATACAAAAATAATTTCATATAATTAAAAATACAACTAATAATAATAAAATATCAATAATATAAACAATAAGTAATTTTATAAATAATAGAAACAAATATTTTATTTTTTTAATTTTTTTAGGTATTGGGGTTACAAGAAAATAAAACCCAAAAACACACCCACACAGTGGGATAGTAAGCCTCAAATTTTACTCCCCCCCCCCCACAACAAGGATTGGCCCACAACATAGAAAACCAAATAAAATTTTTTGATCGAAGGCCCAGTGGGCTTGAAATCCCATTACCTTGGCTAAAGACCCAATTTTAATCCCAAAGGCCATGTGTTGAATTAGTGTGAAACTAGGTCTACACCCTCAGGCCTTCGGTCCATGCTAATTATAAGGGGTATAATAAAAAGTCATTTGACAATACTATTGGGGATAGATATATGAAAGACCCACTAAATCAATGGTGTGTGTGTGTTTGTGGCATGTAATCCCCTCCACCTTTAGTAAAGAGATAAAAAATAATATAATATAATTAATTATTGATAATAAATGGATAACAATTATATTATTAACAAATAAAAAAATAAAAAATATTAACTTAATTAACCAAAAATGATATGAGAAAAAACCAAGATGAACTGAACTCTACCACTTTATTTTGAAAGAAAAATTACATAATAGAGAAATCTATGGGGCCAGATAGAGGGACCTTCCCTCATCTAAGGGAAAATAAAAAAACATGATTCACCAAAAATAATACAAAAAGTCATTACCAAAATCATTTTAATCACTTTTTATCTCTCATTAAAATTTTGAGTACCCTTGGTGGATGAAAATTAATTAAAATTGTAATTTGTAATTAATAATTAAAAATATTATTAATATAAAAAATAATATAGATAATAATTAATAATATGATTAATAAGGTAACTAATAGTTAATAACTTATTTAAATATAAGAAAACAATATATAATTTAAAAATCAAAGGGGTTATCATTTAACAACATAATAAATGACATAATTAATACATTAATTAATAATATAATTAATGATATATTTAATAAATAAGAAAATTAATAATTAATAATTCAAATATTTTACAACATTATTAATAAGATAACTGTTAATTAATAATATAATTAATAATATGATTAATAATAATTAAATTTTAAATTAATAATGCCTCGTAATATAATTACTAATGATTAATAATATATTATTAAAAAATAATTCATGAATAATATATCATTAATCCTTACACATATCTAAGAATTTATAATATATTTAAAAATAATGATAAAATTATTGATAATTACTATAGTTATTTGCAAAAATATTTATTTTAATTATTTTTAATTATATTATTATTAATGTAGTTTATTTTTTTATTATTGATAAACATCCCAAAGTCCTTCATGAAATCCTCGGGTTCATATTTAGGTAAATGATGGATGTTTTAGTTACTCGAGGAGTGTGGTAACAGTACTATAAGAGAGGCATTATTCACTATATATGGGCTTTCAAGCCATGTTCGTGGACCTTTGGGCCATAGAGCATCTGGTCCATCAAAGGCAATGAGGCCATTGGTAATCCAATCCATCATTAGTGGGTAGAATTTTACATAGTGAGAAAAGGTAAATTACTCGGCACAACAGGAAAGTAGTGAAACATGGTGACACACAAGAACCAATGTTTGGGAGACCATAAAGGATGGATGAACGCACTGACACCTATAAACCAATCATCCATCCCCATGTATTTATAATATGAGATAAATTAGTGACCTACCATATGATTACTAATGCAATGTGACCATTGGGATGGTGTAGAGTGCCACATAGGTACTACCAGGTGGGTAGCTCGAAAGGTAGGTGTGATGGCACATATCATTTGACCCTCTTCACAGATGGATCTTTATTTTGATACGAAGGGTTGGTATTCCATGGTACACTAGAGGACAACATGATACAGTGATTCATGGCGGGGGTGATGTAATGTTCATATTTGTGATATAGTTTAATGACTATTGACAGAGGTGAAAATGTGAAGATGGTGAAACAACATGTTGAAGATGACTCATGAGTCCTTCTGGCCATCTCCTTCATAGGCCTTTGGTCCACATTCACCTGATTCATTGTATAATTGGGCCTTTGAGCCACTTAAATTTAATAAAATATGTTTGATGGGTTCTTCTCATTCCTTATGGGTAGGGATGATGCTTGACTCATTAGAGGTCCTAATTATGTGTGTATTTTTTTGGTTTATAATCCTATCTACCTAATATATTCATGATAAAGAAATATTTTGTTAAGAATTAGTCGATAATTATATAATTCTTAATTATTAACTAGTAGATTATATTATTATTTATTATTTATTATTTCTCATATTAATCACATTAAATTTATTAATTCTATTATTAGTTTGTATTGTATTATAAATTTTTGATATTATTTTAAATAAATAATTGTGTTATTAATTATTATTATTTAGGTAAATTATTAATTATATTAATTATAATATTACTTTATATTATTTATAATATTATTTATTATTTACATTAATGATATTTAATTTCAATTAGTTTTATTTTTAATTATATGTCATTTTTTATGTTTATTTTTTTATGTTTTCCATTGAAGCCTCATTTTTTATTGAAACAATGGACATCTTTTTCCTTGGTAGAGGAGACCCATTACATGGCTCGTTGGCCGAGTGGGAATGACACCCCTTCTCTAAATTATTCACACCGCATTGATCTATATATATTGACCAATCAATGTAAAACTATGTTATAAATATTAAAATCTAAGTTCTATAGGAGTTGTTTTTTCAAAAATACAAACCCGAGGTCCTTTAATAAGATCTCCAATTGAGGTTTCTCTAAGAGAATTACACCTTTTTATAACTCTTTAAAATTTATTTATTCTTCCAATTCTAATAAATAATTTTTCCATAGTAAAATAATAAATCAAATATCATAAATATAATGGTATTTTATTAATATTATGTAATTACCAATTTCCATCTCTTTCCCATCCTATGAAAAGTGAAAACATCACTCGTGCGTACGTATGTCTTATTGTCTCTGCATAGCTGTGTGATTTGTTTTTTCATTATTACTTGAATTGGATAGTTATAGATATGAAAATTATATATATATATATAACCTTTATTAAATAAAAATTATTTCTAATCTATAATATCATACCCACCTTATTACCTCACAATCCGTTGGAAAATGATAACATCGTTCGTACGAATGTGTGAAATATGACCACCACAAAGCACTGTTGTTTATTTTTTATTTCCTCGTTGAATGGTTTCTAAAAAGAATATATTTAGTTAATCTATATGATATATTTTATATATAAATTATTTTTTAAAGTTTTATTATTATTTACCTTTCATTCCTAGAATCCATCAAAAAGTGAAAACTGTATTCATCCGTACATACCGCCTACCATCTCCATGAATAGTATAATTCATTTTTATACTTATATATTTTGTGGATTATTATAAATATATATATATATATTGAATATGTTTTATATTCATCTCATTATTATAATTTTTAAGATGGTGGAACCATGATCAAAGTAAAAGGATCATAACTACCAAACCAAAACATACATGAAAAAAGAAGCAGTTATCACCTAAAATAGTGATTTTAATAATTAATTTTTAATAAATGGGTATAAAATTTTATAAATAATATATTATATGATATATATGATTATTTTAATGGAATATATTTATAAAATATCTATATTTATAATATAGGATGTTCGAACATGTATGATGGAAGTCATACCTGATGTATGGGTTTCACGTCTTACATTTACTTTTGTGAGACTTATATCATACTCACCACTTATCACTATTTTTTGGTAAATATATATTAAATTTTATATTTTATATAATTATTTTTTTCAATTCATGGTATTTAATTTTTCATTTTATGTTATTAAGTCATGTGTGTTATGATTCAAAAGTTACCAAAGTAGTACGTGTTTATTTTATAATCTCATCATTGTTTGGGATTGTTTATGTTTTAGTATATTTTGGGGGAAATATTTGATCTTTATATATTATACCTACTATATTTTATAATTATTTGGTTATTTATATAAATTAAAAGTTTTCCTTTCATTTTCCCTAAATTATGTACTCAATATATGAAAATAATGTTTTTAAGGAAAACTGGATTCTTTTCTAAACTATTAGGAATCTTTTTATTCCATATCCATATTTTCTAAAAAAATACTACAAATAATAGTTTTAATATTCTAAAATTATATATAAAGGAATTTTTAAGCATTTTTTAATTTTATAAAAACGTTTAAAAGGAATCATCCATTATGTTTTTTGAATGAGGTAGTATTTCTCTTTTCATAAAAAAGTGAGAAAGGAATGTTTTTATAGCTTATATATCATGAAAAAAAATTTCTTCCATTATGATTGCTAAATTATTTTAAGCCTCCTCAAATAGTTTAAAATTTTATTTTTAAAGAAAATGTTTCCATAATTTTTTATGAATTTTTTATTTTTAAAATTGGATTTCAAAATGAGAAGGGTATTTTCCTCAATAATGTTTTAATATTATTTTTAAGGTATTTATTCTCATCAAGGAAAGTAAGCCTAATAATACTTATAATCCACTGAGTATATATTATAATAATTCCAAATTTATTCTTTCTCTATATGTTTTATGATTAGTTTTACTGGGTAAATATTAACATTTAATATGCTATTTTTTCAATACAAGTGTTTGTCTGGATTACATATTTAATTTTTATTATCCCCTTATAAATGATGAATTCCTTGGAATTAATAAGTTATAAGAAGGTCCCACTATAGTCCCAAAAAGCAATAGTAGGTCTGATGAGACAAAGTTGTTTGAGAAATTAGCTAAGGCCTTACCCATTTATATAAAATTTCTTGGTATGATGCCTTGATAGTAAGTTTATGATGTTCGAAATTATGTCTTCCATCATTAAAAAATTAGTTATAAATTTATGTGCAATTTTTGAAAAGTTATGATATACATAGATAAGTTTCAAGATCATCTATTTAGTTATATGGAATTATTTCATCATCATTTATTCCTACCCTATTAATCATTATGCTCAACTTATTGATTAAATGGAATGTTTTTTCAGTTATACACTTTTCCATATTGATTATTCCTTCTTTAATAATGATATTATCCACTTTACATAACCCTTACTGAGCATTTGATCTTACCCTCATTTTGTTTCCTTTCACATGGATATGAAGAAGCAAAGTTTGAGTGAATTCAAGGATGTATAATGATTACTCTCACTATGTTTGATATTTTACATCCAATGTAAAATGGGAATAATTTATGTATTTATTGTACGAAGGCTACTAAACTATTTAATTCTTTGGGATGTGATAACTTGTATCATGTGCCAATTTAATAATGTAACCATATGCCCTATGCTACATGAGTCAGGGTTTTTCCCCAAAATCACCAACCCAAAATATCTAAACGTAATCCTCAACCCAACCTAATTTTTATAAATCTAAAAATTACTATTATCCTTCAATTAATAAAACACAAATAATTTTCACACTATTTAAATTTTTACAAGATATAATCCTTAATCACTAACAAAAAATAATTTCTTATTAATTTCATTCCCCTTCTACAACTTTTAAACCCATTTAATTTATAAATAAATCTTTATATTTTATTGAAAATATTTTACAGGATGTAATTATATATAATTTTTACATTATTTTTTTTAAAAATCCTACATATAATCATTATTTATTTATCAACATTGTTGTTATAATATATATGCATATTAAATCCATATTTAAATACATAAAAACCTACCCTGGTACTATTTAGTGTAATTGAGAAGTCAATAGGTTTCGATATACATGAAACTTGGTTCGATTTAAATTTTTGAATTTGGTTCAAGAATGTCTGTTTTAAGAAATTTAAATGTTTTAATGGATTTTTTTGTAGTCGGATCTTGGCTGGTGGTGCCCAAAAATTAGTTTCAAGGGTTATTAGGTCTGAAAAATATGGGTCATTGGCTATAGTTTACCACTGGTTACTTGATAGGGTGTTATTGAGTACCTTGTTGATGTTCCAAGGGAGTTTCTACTAGTTGCGTCCACTGGGAATTCAATATTGGTGGACAACGTACTTGGTACCTCCTAGGATCATTTTTAAAATATAGGTAAATATGGGTATTTTCCCTTTTAAATTTAGGATCAAACTTAGGTTTCGCTATTCAGTGGTAATTGAATGGATGGGAGCCCATTTCCCTTTCCCACTTTCTTTCTCCCCTTGTTCACCCTTGATCTACATAGGTTGGAATTGTTTCTCTATTGATTAAGGTGAATTTTCTACCTATATTTTTATCCTCATTTTCACAATCTATTCCTCTAACTTAGTATGTATAAGATTATGGATTTGATTTTGATTCCACTAGGTTATGGTAGAATTTCGTGAATTTGAGTTCTCTTCCAATGGTTTATAAAAGAGTAAGATAAACAAACATGGTTCTATATCATTTCATCTAAGGTAATTCAATTACCTAATTAATTTTGAATTTTAATCAAATTAGGATAGATTAAATTTATGTACTGATGATGTATGTTAGTTATTTAATCCATAATGGATTGTAGAGTGAGTTGGGAGTGATTAAATAACCACATTTCTTCCAATTCAAAATTAACCATTACAGAATATTCACTTTACAAGCTATTATGGTGATTCTATATCTACTGCAACATTATTTTTTATTTTACCCAACATTGAATTGAAAAGAAGACAAAAAAATATCGTAATATAAAATAATTTTATTGATCAAATACAGTAATTTCCAAATTTCACTGTACCCAAAACCGTATATATTATCATCACCCATCAAAATTGAAAAATCACAAAACTGAAATTCCCCAAACCAATAGATAACCTATGACAATAATAGATTCATAATAATAGAATATTAAGGAGAAAAAAAATTTCATATTTGATCCACAATAAATGTATAAACACATAATCACTTACCCAAATATCTAAGAATAATCAGCAATATCAACTGTGTTTACTAAATCCTGAAATAATGATCCTCCTTCCAATAGTAAAACCTAATTACTCTTCATACTATTAGAATTATAAATAGACAAAATTCATAATCACCCACCTAAAATATTAACCCAATAAAATCATCTCGTTTCTCTAACCATTAAATTCATTTCAACTGTAACCAAATATTTAAATTTTATTCAAAATATCTTACATAGCCCAATTCTATATATTTATAACCATTAAATACAGTCAAATTCATATATATATATATATATATATATATATATTATTTATTTATTAATCAATATTATTTTTATAATATATACATATATACATATTTATATTTATAGGGTCCACCACCACATTCTTACATCGCATGACCAGTTTAATATTGGCTAGCTGAAAACAATTTAAATAAGAAACATTTTGGTTATAAGAGCGGAAATCACCCCCTTTGACAACAAATTATATAACCAATTTATAAATATATATACCTTATAAATTCCTAATTATTTTAAAAATAACAATAATTATTAATTATATCAAAATATTACTTATATAATCATTATAAAATTATAATTCTATAAAAAAATAATTTCAATAATTAAGTATATCAACATATTACATCCATGTAGAAATTATAAATCTATAAAATATTGTACATTTAATTTATTTCTAAGAAAATGGTTTAAATAAAAATTATTAAATAATATATATTTTCATTATTTCAAGGATTATATGAAATACTAAAAAATATAAGGGGTGTAATGCTTTTGCGCCATGACCCATTATTCTTATGAAATACTAATAAATTTTGTACTCATCCATAAAATACTCAAAAATTACTATTTCATTAACTATGTTTTTTAAAATGTTAAAAATTAATTAATTTCAACAAAAATCAACCACTTTAAATGTTTATATATTATATTTATTATAAACATGAAAAATAATTAGGTAAATATCAATATAAATAAAAAATTATCCAAAACCAAAATATGATAAAAATCATTAAATACAACATTAAAACAATCACATTGCTTCCCTTCAACATTAACCATCACAATGTCAAAAATTCCAAACCAATAAAATAATTTTATATTGGCATCCAAATTATTTATTATTTTATCTTACATTAAGGAAATATGAAAACCATAAATAAAATAATTTAAAATAATATAAAAAATAAACACACTAATATATAAATTTAACACTACCCAAAACAACATATATAATCATCAACCAATCAAAAGTCACTAACCACATAATTTAAATCACCCAAACTAATATACCACCAAGGATTATAATGTAAGATCATTAATAGAATAAAAAAGAGATAAAATTTGGCATATTAAATTCACAATGAATGGATAATCATAGAATCACAAACTTAAAATATCTAAAAAAGAAGTAACACAACATTAATTTTATAAATTCCAAAAGTATGGTCCTCCTAATTATATAACCAAACTAATCATTACACTATTATAATTTTAATAATATTAAATCCTTAATCAAACAAAAAATTAACTTTTTTAGTAAAATCATCCCCCTTCTATAACTTTTAAAATCACTTCATTTAAAAATAGATATTTAAATTCTATTCCAAATATTTGGCATGAAGAAATTTTATATATTTATATCCATTAAAATGGTCAAATTATTTTATATGATACTAATCTATTTATCATAAATATTGGTATAATATATATATATATTAAACATATATTTATATTTTTGACAACGCTCCCTGGTATAATTAGTGTAATAGGGATGTCATTTAGTTTTAGTGGATGTGGAACTAGGGTTGACATTAATTTTAGAATTCAAATTGATAATTGGTGTTTGTAGTTGTTTTTTATATTTTTGAAATTAAATATTCATGATGGTAACTTGGGTGTAGGAGCCAATAATGAGTTTTGGGAGTTGGAGAGTTTGAATAATGAAGGTTTGTGTCTATAGTGAGCCATTATAAACCTGATTGTAAGGCTTCAGGCACTTAGTGGTGGTTCTAGAGGAGGTGACACTTGGGTGGAGCCATAGAGTTTGAAGTACTAGTGTAATGGATAAATATTGCACCTAGTCTCATTTTTTAAATTAGATATAAACTGGGGATTTACTCTTCTAAATTGAGGAACCCACTTGAGGTTCCATATTTAATGTTAATTGAATAGAGAGGAGAATCAACCCCTATACTCTTCATCTGAGTATATTGATGCATGTTTTTCCATAAATTAATATGATTCCCCTTCCCCTATCTCCCTCATATTATCCTCCTCCTTCTATTACTCTGATTTGGTGTTATAACGAACTAGTATGGGATAACCTATCACATCACCTGGGCTAGTCCACAAAAGGCCTAAGGTTCATTCTAAATAACCTCAGGATGGGAAAAGGCCTGGGGGTATCACAAGAGAACACATGGGAATAATTTAATCCTCATTAAGACCAATATCAATAATGGTTCTTGTTTACCTCACCTGTTTGGAGAATCCAACTATGCTTTTACATACTTTGAAAATCCTAATTAATGTTTATCTATATTCTAATTCGCTCAATATTTGATATTATACAATCAAGATGATAATAATATTAAAATAATCCTTGAAATATGTTAATCAATGTTTATCCATGTTTGTATGAGTTTTTAAGTAATTTTAATCCAATTGGATATGTTTTGCATAAAACAGATAAGTGTTAGTCACTAATCAGCTTATAGCTACTGATACAGAGCTACCGGTACTTAGTCTACTAATAGACTTAGTCTACCGATATACAGAGTTACCGATAAGCTAAAGATAACAATATGCATAAGTCTACCGATACACATAATGACTGGAACTAAGCATGCTACTGATACAGACAGTCATCAATACATAGAGCTACCAACAAACCTAGAGCTACCGATATACAGAGTCACAGATACAGAATGAAGCTACTGATACAATGCAGAGCTACCGATAGATCAAGAGATACTGATAGATCGAGAGCTACCGATATAATGAAGTCACTGGTATATAGAGCTACTGGTACCAAATGTTATTGATACAGAGTAAGGAGTTACTGATGCAAAGATCTACCGATACAAGTTCAAAGAGCTACCGATGGAAGGTCACTGTTGCACAAAGTCCATCGTACACATCTACCAAAAGAAGGCTACTAATGATTGACCAACTAGTCAAAATCTATATTCTCAATACTATTTATTTATTAAGCGAACGGTTACATTTGATTTTTTTAATGCAGTTAATGTTATTTAATGATTTATGTTTCCCTGTCAGGGAACCGTACCTAGTACCCATGCAAAAATTAATCATTCCATTTTTCCGGAGTTGAAAGCTATAAAAGGGAAGATAAAGAACTAGCTATAAGTGAGAACACGAACATCGAATAAAAGAGAAATAATCAAGGAACTAAGAAGGCACACGAAGGGTAAAAAAGATAAATTCTCAACAGTATTCAAACATGGTGCATTCACACAAAACTACATTCATACACCAAGAACACTAGACATACATGGAGCAATTCTTTTCTAGAGAACACAAGCTGCATCTTGAGTGAAGAACTACAACAAACACTTCATGTTCTCGGGCTGATAAGATGAACCTAGAAGCAAGGAAGAAAACGATAATCTGTTTTTTAGAAAAAAAACCAGAGAATGAGTCAGAAGAATTTCTGACCAATCAAATGAGTCCAGAGCTGTACTTCCAATCAGTAAAGCTTTTCTAAACTCATTCACACTTTCTTTAGTTATTCTTTCATTTATATTTCAAGCAGTGTGTGAACCCTGTTTATTTTACACACACACTGTCTCCTGAGCTAAGCTGCAGGATTCTAAAATCCCCATTCAAACTCTATTAACTCCCTTGTATCCCACTATGGATAGTGATAGAGGTCGAGTACGACCTAGACAACTATAAGTTATTGTCTTCGTTTTCCCAAGTAGAACTATGGTAGAGGTCTTTGGACCTGGAAAGTATTGTACTATTGTTTACCCTAATCCAGGGTGTGGATCAATTTATATAAATTATTTGAGAGGACTTTATCTCGGCTTGAGGATGAACCTCTTGGTTACATCTTCTGTGCATTTTGGTTTAAGTCATAAGTATACTATATATTTCATATTCCGCTGCTAACTACTTTGAAATATAATTTGTTTTTAAGTTACATTAATAGTTAAATTATCAAGTGTTTATACTTATTGTAAACAAATAATTTAGTTTCAAAAGTCAATTTAATCTTCAGATTAAATTAATTGAGACATAATCAATCTTTGAGAAACTAATTGAACATTTACACTATGTATAAATTCACTACAGTTAAACTTTGTTTTTAAATAGGGGGATTTTAAAAGAAATATTTTTAACAGAAATTTTAATTGGAACTCAATTCACTGCCCTCTTGAGTGTCCACTCCAACCAAAATTTGGTATCAAAGGTTGTTTTTATTAATACAAGTTTTCAAAACATTCTATTTTTCAACTGTGATTTTAGTTGCACCTTTAAAGATCTTAAATTTCTGTTAGTTCAAAATTTTATCTATATAAAATTATTTGCTAAAATCTAGATATGGATAATAGACTAGAGGGTACGGCTACCATCAAGCCACCTTTCTTTAATGGTACAAAATATGCCCAGTGAAAACATAAGATGAAAATTCACTTAGAAAGTATGGGTTTTGATATCTGGACTGCTATAGAGTCACAATATAAAATTCCAAAAACTGATAGAACTACTTGGGATGAACCTACAAAGACTGCTTACAATAATAATTGTAAAGCTATGATTTCCCTGTATTGTGCTTTAGGAGATGAATAGTTTAATAGAATTTCTGCTTTTAAAACGGCTTATGAAATATGGGACACTATGGCTATTTCCAATTAGGGAACAACCAATGTTAAAGAAATGAGGTTGAATACCTATACTATTGAATATGATAATTTTAAAATGAAATCTGATGAACCCATTTCTGACATGTATCTCAGGTTCAAAGAGATTGTAAATACAATGATCTTCTTGGAAAAGCTATTCCAGCAAAGGAACAAATTATGAGGATATTAAGATGTCTACCAGAAATATGGAGAGGCACATCTGTTTCCATTAGAGAATCATGTGACATCTGCACACTCCCTATTAAGGAATTAATAGGTAAGATTATGTTGTATGAGGAAGAACTTAAAGTAAATAAGGAAGAAGATGATGAACCCAAGAGAAAATCAGTGGCTTTCAAGTCTACTGCTTCTTAGAGAAAAGAAAAAGAAAAAATACATGTCCCTACTGAAAGTTCAACCAGTAAAGATTCAGATTCAGACAGTGATGTTGAGATGGCTCAAATAGCCAGGAGATTTAAGAAGTTCTATAGGAATAAGAAATTCTTTAGAAAATAAAATTACAAAGGAAAGTATGAAAACAAGGGTTACTAGAAGAAGGATTGGAAGAAGTCTGATAAGAAAGATGATATAGTCTGTTATGAATGCAAGAGGAAAGGACACATCAACGCTAACTTTCCAAAATTAAAATTCAAAAAGAAATATGATTATAAGGACAAGAAGTACAAGAAAGCTATGAAAGCTACTTGGAGTACTTCAGAAGACAGCACAAGTGAATCTGAAGTTTCTGATTCTGAAAATAAACGTGCCAACATGTGTTTCATCACCAACACATCTAAGGTAACCTTAGATACTCCTGCTTTAAATTCTTATTATTCTGGAGATGATGCAGAATCTGATTCTGATTCTGAAGACATGTCTAAGGCTTGATTGTTTGAATATTGTAACATGCTGGAAGAAACATGTAATGAACTTAATGACAAATATAAGTCACTAAAGAAACAGCATGCTCTCACTACTACTATAAAATATTCCCTTGATGTAGAAAAGGAATAGAATGCTCAACTATTGAAGAAAAAACTGAACTGAAAATGTCTAATGAGAAACTTAGAAAGGACTTAGAAAATTTCACAAGTGGAAAAGATACACTTACTCAAATGTTAGGTAAACAAGTGGCACCAAAGTACACTACTAGTTTCGGATATCAACCTGGACAATGAGAGTTTACAAAAAATTTATTTATTCCTAAATTTGGAAAAAATTCTGCTTGTTCAAGTTCTAGAAATTCGAATGCTTCAACTATTTATTCATACGGTTATAGATCAAATAATGTATATCTTTCAAAATCTATTAACTCTATAAATTATATGATACCCATAAAACAAATATGGGTACCTAAAGCTTTGATTTCTAACCTGTCTGGGCCCATGAAGATCTGGGTACCAAAATCATTTTATGTTTAAATCTGTGTTGTAGGAAACCTTCTTAAATAGTTCTCACAAAAAGGAATAGTACATGGACAGTGGATGTTCAAGGCACATGTCTGTAGAGTACTCATGCTTCAAGATTTTAATCAAATTTGATGGAGTCCTTGTCAACTTTGGTGATAATTCTAAAGGAAAAATCATCGGCCTAGGCCAGATTGGCAATAGTAATTCATTTTTGATTTCTAAAGTTTTATTTATTGATGGACTTAAGTATAACCTGTTAAGTATTTATTAATTATGTGATGATTGATTTAATGTGAAATTTTAAAATGATTCCTATAATTTTTTTAACTCTAAAAATGTTTTCGTATTTTCTACTTTAAGAAATGAAAATGTTTATGTTTTTGGTCTGGATTCTTTAGCTAAGCAAAATGTTACTTGTTTAAATGCTTTTCATAAAGAGTCTTGGCTTTGGAACAGAAGATTAGGACACTGCAACATCTATTCACTTAGAAAATTGACTATGAAGAACTTATTTAGAGACCTACACAAACATGAATTCCCAAATGACAAAGTTTGTAATCCCTGTCAAAAGGGAAAGCAACATAATGTTTTATTTAAATCAAATAAAGAAGTTTCAACTTCTCAACCTCTCGAGTTGGTTCACATGGACTTGTTTAGACTTTGTAGAGTTTCTAGTTTAATTGGGAAGCACTGTGTCTATGTCATAGAAGATGTCTTTTCTAGATATACTTGGGTATACTTTTTAGCTCACAAAAGTGAAGCTTGTTCTTACATTGTTAAATACTTCAAGTCTGTAGAAAAACTTAGTGGACATAAGATTAAAACCCTGAGAAGTGATCATGGCCATGAGTATGAAAATCCTGAGTTTGAAACTTATTGCTTACACAATGGATATAGTCACAACTATTCTTCTCCTAGGACACCTCAGTATAATGGTGTAGTAGAAAGAAGAAATAGAACCCTTCAAGAAATAGCAAGAACTATGCTTAATGAGTATGAACTGCCTATTTTTTTTTGGGACGAAGCTTTGAATACATCTTTTTATATTATTAATAGATTCTTGATTAGACCTGTTCTCAAGAAGACCCCATATGAACTATGGAATACTAGAAAACCCAAAGTTAGTTACTTTAGAGTCTTGGGCTGCAATGTTTTTATTCTCAATACAAAGGATTATCTGCACAAGTTTGCTTCTAAGAGTGATGAATGAATTTTTCTTGGTTATTCATTAACTAGAAAATCCTATAGAGTCTTTAGCAACAGAACCAAATGTGTGGAAGAATCTGTTAAAATCAGGTTTGATGAAACCGATCCACATGAGCCTAAAACAACTCTTGAAAATCATGAAGAATATTTGACTGTTCTGGACCTTAATGATAAAACTAATGAACCTGCTGTAAAAATATCCAATTCTGGACATATTCCAAAATCTGCTTCTGTTGAACCCGAACCTATAAATGAACCTGAAATTTCTAGTCCTACCTTTACTAGATCAACTAGTATTCTAAATAATCATCCTTTAGATGTTGTTGTTGGTAATCTTGATAGAGGGACACAGACTAAAGCTTCTCTAAGAAACTAGGTTGAACATCAATATTTTATTTTATAGTTAGAACCTAAAAATTTCAATGATGCAATCAATGATGAATTTTGGGTAATGGATATGCAAGAAGAGTTAAATCAATTTTAAAGAAACAATGTCTGTGAATTAGTTGACAGACCCAAGGACACTTTGACAATAGGAACTAAATGGGATTTTAGAAACAAAGTTGATGAAACTGGAAACATAGTTAGAAACAATGATAGGCTAGTTGCACAAGGATATAGTCAAGAGGAAGGTATAGACTATGAGAAAACCTTTGAACCTATAGCAAGATTATAAGCCACTAGGATCTTACTTGCCTATGTTGCTCATCTAAATTTCATGGTATATCAAATGGATTTCAAAAGTTCTTTTCTAAATGCTTATATAACTGAAGATGTATTTTTTGAACAACCACCTGGATTTACTAATCCTCGTTTTCCAAATCAATTTTTTAAACTTTCTAAAGCTTTATATGTTTTAAAACAAGATCCAAGAGCTTGGCATGATAGACTTAGTAATTTTTTTACTTCAAAAGTTTTACTAAAGGGATTGCTGATCCAACTCTTTTTATTTAAATAATTTCCAAAGATGTTTTAATAGTACAAATCTATATTGATGATTTTATTTTTGGATCTTCTAAACATTCTTTATGTGCTGATTTTTCAAAGAGAATGCAAATTGAATTTGAAATGAGTTTAATGGGAGCACTTAAATATTTTCTTGGATTTCAAGTTTTTCAAAATGAAAATGGTATTATTTTGAATCAAAGTAAATATACAAAGGATCTTTTAAAATGGTTAGGTTTGGATAGTATTAAGGAAAGTGATACTCCTATGAGTACAATCTGTAAATTGGATGCAGATGATGCTGGGAAACCATTGGATCAAACCATTTACAGAGGTATGATTGGAATCTTACATAACCTTACTGCTAGTCGACCAGATATTATGTTTAGTGTGTGTATATGTGCAAGATTTCAATCTAATCCAAAAGAATCTAATTTACTTGTTGTTAAAATAATTTTTAAGTATCTTAAACACACTGTAAACTTAGGTTTGTTTTACCCAAAAGGAAAATCCTTTGAGTTAATGAGTTATTCAGATGCTGACTTTGCGGGTTGCAAGTTGGATAGAAAAAGAACATCTGGAACATGTAATTTATTGGGAAAATCCTTAGTATCTTGGTGTAGTAAAAAACATAATTCTGTAGCTTTTTCCACAGCCAAAGTAGATTATATAGCTTCTAGTAGTTGTTGTGCACAAATTATGCGGATGAAACACACTCTTTTGGACTATAGATATGATTTTAAGCATGTTTCTATCAACTGTGAAAACACTAGTGCAATAAACATTTCAAAGAATCTTGTGTCTCACTCTAGGACCAAACACATTGATGTAAGACACCATTTCTTGAGATATCATTACCAAAATGGTGATATTATTCTTGAATTTATAGGTACTGAACATCAATTAGCTGACATTTTCCCCAAACCATTGAGTTAGGATAGGTTAAGCTACATTAGACATGAGTTGGGAATGATTAACTTTGATCGGTAGCTACCTCACCGATGTGATACCTCACTAATGTGATACCTCAACGATGTGATACCTCACTAATGTGATACCTCACCGATGTGATACCTCACTGATGTGATACCTCACTACTGTGATACCTCCCTGATGTGATACCTCACTGATGTGATACCTCACTAATTTGATACCTCCCTGATGTGATACCTCACCGATGTAACCTCACCGATCTAACCTCACCGATGGACCACACTAATGTGAACTCTCTCTGATAAACCCTACCGATGAGTTTGCTGTTTTAAACTTCTGTCTACTTCCAGAATCTGAATCATTTTTACTTTATTTCATTTCATTTATTTATTTTATGATTCCTAAATGATAAAAACAAAGTCCTAGATACTTCTCAATCCACCAACCCTCAAACCCTTACCCTCAAACCTTAGCTCTCGAATCTCTCAAAAACCCTAAATCCCTCGAACCAGAGATGGAAAAAACCAAACTTCCTACCATCAGAGATGACACTGATGAGCCGAAAGCAAAGAAGCAGAAGTCTATGCCAGAAGAAAGTGGTAGTGTTGGTAGAACTAGGTCGGGTAGGTGACCACTGAATCCTCATTTTCAGAATATAGTTATTTTTATTGAAAAATAGTTGTGCATGGAATGGTTGTTTCCTAGCAAGTCTTTAGTGCTCGATGTTCTAGAAGATCAAAAGTAGGCAGATTGCCTTTCGAACATAAATTTCCCCTACTATTTGAATCTAGTGAATCAATTTTATGAGTTTGTAAGCTTTGAGAAATCAGAAGATTGGAACCGAGTGGCTTCGTTTGTGAATGGAAAGGATATGTCCTTTTCATCCGTTGAGTGGGATGAATGCCTGAAGGTTACACACAAAGAGGTATCTGGATATGTCTCGAAAGCTATGCCACCTACAAGTGAAATATTCTATTATGAGACTGCCTTTGGGGAGCTCACCGATGATGGAAATCAAAGATAGGTAGTGGCTGCTGAAATGGATGGAGAGAATAGATTTCCATTCAAATTTGTTCAGCATGTCTTAATACTAATGAAAGGAGACTTTGCGAATTTAAGATATCAAGATATCTATCTCCTGCTTCTCTTAAGACATTGTGTAAAAGTAAATCTGTGCATATTGTTGATGATCCAAATGGAAGACATGACAAATCCAAAATCAAAGACTAATTCCCTATTCTTTTCCAAGTTGATCTCAGTGATGATCAATGTGAAAGGAGTAGCTAAGTCTCAAGATGAGACAATGGTATTAAGGAATAACTTTTGTATCACAACAACTATTTTCAAATACATTAGGATAAATTGGAACCCATAGAGAGGAGAGTGGGTTAATGATGACCAAAAGGTATATGATAAATTCAATCCTGTGAATCATACTTCAAGACCTAAGGATGTGAGGGATCCAGGTCAAGGACCTGATGAAGAAGAACTTGAGTATAGTGAAGAGACACATGCTGATAAGAAACACCAGCTAGCCCCAGAGCATAAAGAAGAAAAGGAGAATGAATTTGAAGCCTCTGTTTCTATCTGCTTAAGTCTGAGTCCATTAATTGGAAGCTCAGTTGTGCCTATTAAGGATGTAGTAGGAGAAATGGAAGAATTTTTACCTAATCCAGAGGACCCACCCTGCTGTTGCAGAAAAAAGAATTGATAGTTGAAGATTCATATGAGGAAGAAAGACTTACTAAGAATTCTATTGTTGTACATGGTGATCCACCCATTGAAGGGGAGCAACAAATCATGTTTGGAAGTGTGTCAGTGGCTGTTGAGATTGAGGAATGGGTAGAAGACCTAGGATTTGTGGTTTATGGATTAGGCTATCCTGATTCTGATAATGAGGCATCCCTCAATAGATCAAAGATTATTTATGATGTTGATATTGAGTTGTTACCTAAAAATGTGGTCAGAATGCATGACCTGGATATTTTGATGAAAAATCTTAAGGACAGTTTTTGTGGAAGAGACAAAAAAAGATGGATGCTTCACTGGTGTCATCAATCCAATCGATTATTACTGACTTAGTGGACAGCATATCAATTGAAAGAGCACCTGTTGTAATTGCTCCTACTGACATGATCACCAGGGATGACCTTGAATCCTTAAAGGATGAGCTAAAGGATTAATTTAGTGCTTCTATTGCTGAGTTTAATCACTAATGTGTTGAAGAGATAAGTAATTTGGAATAATATTTTGAACTCTCTCTTTCTTGAAATTTGTCATCCTTTGTGGCTGAAATAGTGGAAGATGTTACAGACTACCAGACTCAAGTATCTTGATAGGAAGCTGATTTTGAAGCTCTAATGAAATATGTTATCTCTTTAGACTCTTACATGAACTCAAAATCCCAAGGATACAAGGACTTAGCCTATTTCAAAAGTGTTGTAAACCAGATGGTTTCAGTGTTGGAAGGTTTTAAAACCTCCATGAAAGATCATGTTAAAACCCAGGATTCCCAAGTCCATAATCTTATCAGTGGGTTGACCAAAAACATCAAGGAAATAGTGACCTTCTTTATTGGTTCTATTGCTTCTAGAACGTCAGTGGATGTGGATCATATTGGAGCTGTGATGAAGGAGGAGCTTGGTTCAGCATCAACCAGTGGCCCGGTGGACTCATCTGACATGAGAAAAGTTGTGATTTCTACTAGATATTCATCTAGAGAAATAATGAAGATAGTCCAAGACTATATGAGAGAAGATTCTACCTCTCAAAAAGAAGTTAAAGACAAGGTGGAATCCTATTTTCAAAAGTTTTACACCAAGAATCAACTCAACAATCATTTCAAACTTCTGTTAGAAAACCTAATGGTACCTCCTTTCAATCAAGCCTTCAGAGAGAAAGTCAGAAAACTAAGGGAATTGACTCCAGCCTTGGACAAATTCCTGGAGAACAAGTATGATTTCATGTCTGTTATGGAGAGTGGATGAGGAATAATTATGGACTTCAGAAATCGTTTGCTTCTTTTCCTGCATGTTGAAGCTATGCTAGTGGTTGTACCTCCAGCCTTACATGCCTCTATTTCTACTGCTTCTCCTATTTAGATGACTCCAGCCCAAGGCATTCGAATCCTTACTCCAATGATCACTCAAAGATCTCCTCAGTACTGGCCCAACACAGTTTATGTGGCTCGGCCTCCTGTGATAATATTTTTATTTCCTAAGCCTTCACCCGCATCCACATAGTTCGAATCCTCTTCTCATCTAAAGGGAGAATCTCACATTGAGGATGTGGATTGAACAAGTGGCTAAGATGTTTGATAGTAATCCCTTGTATTTTTTTCTTTCTATGTACCTTTTTTGCAACATATAATACAATTTGCTTTCTTTTCCATCTCATTTTTTTCTCCTTGTTGTTTCCCACATCATTCTTATCAGAAAGGGGGAGAAATATTATCTATCTATGTATCAAAGAGGGAGAAATATTCTCAAACAGGGACCCATATTATCTAAGGAAGAGCTACCATGCTTTTCCACTCTGATATCATTGCATTTAATTCTACCTCTAATACATTATGTTCTATAACATACTGTTTTCTCTGAGATAATTGCATTTAATGATATATCATCTGATACAACTACTCATTGTTTTAAACCTATAATATCATTAGTTGTGATTATCAAAAAGGGGGATATTGTTGACCTCACCTGTTTTGATCATCCAACTATGCTTTTACATACTTTGATATTACCAATTAATGTTTATCTATATTATAATTTACTCAATATATGATATTCTACTATAAAGATGATAATAATACTAAAATAATCCTTTAAATAAGTTAATCAATGTTTATCCATGTTTGTATGAGTTTTGAAGTAATTCTAATCCAATCTGATATGTTTTTCATAAAACAGATAAGTGTTAGTCACTGATCTGCATATAGATACTGATACAGAGCTACCAGTACTTAGTGTAACGATAGACTTAGTCTACCGATATAAATAGTCACCGATAATCTAAAGCTATAGATATGCATAAGTCTACCGATACACATAATCACTGGAACTAAGCAAGCTACAGATACAGATAGGCATCAATACATAGAGCTACCGACAGACCACGATCTTCCGATATACAGAGTCACCGATACAGAATGAGGATACTGATTCAAAGTAGAGCTACCGATATATCAAGAGCTACCGATAGAATGAAGTCACCGGTATATAGAGATACAGGTACCAAAAGTTACCGATACAGAGTAAGGAGTTACCAATGCAAAGAGCTACCGATACAAGTTCAAAGAGCTACCGATAGAATGTCACTATTACAAAAAGTCCACCATACACATCTACCAACAAGAGGTTACTAATGATTGACCAACCAGTCAAACTCTATATTCTTAATACTATTAATTTATTAAGCTAACGGTTACATTTGATGTTTTTAATGCAGTTAATGTTATATAATGATTTTTTTCCATGTCAGGGAACCGTACCTAGTAACCATGAAAAAATTAATCATTCATTTTTTCTGGAGGTGAAAGCTATAAAAGGGGAGATAAAGACATAGTTGGAAGTGAGGACATGAACATCGAATGAAAGAGAAAGAATCAAGGAACAAAGAAGGCACACAAAGGGTGAAAAATAAAAAGGATCAACAGCATTCAAATGTGGTGCATTCACACAAGACTACATCCATACACCAGGAATAGTGGACATACACGGAGGAATTCTTTTCTAGAGAACACAAGGTACATATTGAGTGAAGAACTACAACAAACACTTCATGCACTCAGCTTGATAAGCTGAACCTGGAACCAAGGAAGAAAAAAATACTCTATTTTTCAGAACAAAAACCAAAGAAGGGCTCAGAAGATTTTCTGACCAATCAAACGAGTCCAGAGCTGCACTGCCAATCACTAAAGCTTTTCTAAACTCATTCGCAGTTTCTTTAGTGATTCTTTCATTTACATTTCGACCAGTGTGTGTACCCTGTTTATTTTACACACACACTGTCTCCTGAGCTAAGATGGAGGATTCTAAAATCCCCATTCATACTCTATTAACTCCCTTATATCCCAATATGGATAGTGGTAGAGGTCGAGTACGACCTGGACAGCTGTGAGTTGTTTTCTTTTTTTTCCCACGTAGAATTGTGGTAGAGGTCTTTGGACCTAGACAGTATTGTACTGTTGTTTACACCGATCCAGGGTGTGGATCCATTTATATAAATTGTTTGAGAGGACTAAGTCTCGGCTTGAGACTGAACCTCTTGGTTACATCTGATGTGAATTTTGGTTTAAGTCATAAGTATAATATATATTTCATATTCCACTGCTAACTACTTTGAAATATAATTTTTTTAAAGTTACTTTGATAGTTAAATTAGCTTGTGTTTATACTTATTATAAACTAGTAAGTTAGTTTCAAAAGTAAATTTAATCTTCAGATTTATTTAACTGATACCTAATCAAACATTAAGAAACTAATTGAACATTTACACTCTATATAAATTCACTGCAGTTTAACTTTGTTTTTAAATAGGGGGTTTTAAGAGAAATATTTTTAACAGAAATTTTATTTGGAACTCAATTCACCCCCTCTTGAGTGTCCACTCCGACCAAAAGTTCCAACTAGTAAACCAGCATAAGGTCTCCTTATATTGTATTACCAAGCCAAAAATAATTAAAAAGATATAAAACATGATTCAATAAAATAAGGAATATAAATAAGCATAATAAAATACAAAATATTCTTCAAAAAATACATTAATGAAACTAATTTACAAATAATTTAAAATTTATAAAAATATTTCAATATTAACACAAAAGTAGGAGGCCAAAGTGGTCGATACACCACATGCCACAATCTTTTCCTAGGAATCAAGGCTATAAAACCCACCTAAACCATATGACTCGCAAGTCATAACTATAACCAAATGATCATCTAATTCAAATTATAGAATGGTAGCAACCCAGCCTCTAGTCCATAATAAGGTAACCTCAAGGAAAACATGAAGATTACATACCCACCAATATCAGTATGTAGGGTGTAATACAAAATTCAGTAGGATACCACCATGAGTCCATTATATTCCTTTTATATAAATAAACCAATTCCACTAGTCAAAAAGTAATCACAAAATAGGTTTTCATGTCATTTATATAGAAGTAAAATAAATATACCAGACCATATATCACTTCTCAAAGAATCCCATTTATAAAACATTCCCCAAAGAGGACCTTACATGGAATTGGTACTACAAAAACTAACCATTTACTTTTTAAAACAAAACAAAATTCATTTAAAAGTAAACAATATAAACTTTCTCTTTTATTTAAATTATCCCTTTTAACACAAACAAACACATGGTTTAAAATACATTTCAAATGAAAAATTTTCATATATATTTTACATAATACTACCATCTCCTTTTCCTTTTTAAAAATCTACACACACACATTATAAATGAGTTTAATAAAGGTATAACATAATAAAATTAAAATTCATGAAAAATCATAATAAATGATAATAGTGATATAAGACAGTTCTTATAAGATTATTGATGATCAATAATAAATAAAAAAACATCAAAACATTTCAAAACAATATGTAAGAATATCACATGGCAATACCCAATAAATAGGCATAACATAGGATACATAACCAGAGGTAACAACATAGAGACTACTGGTGCAAGTAATTGATTTGAAAACGTGGAATCAACTACTGGAGGGTTAACAGTCATGTAAATTGTCCATCAATCCTATCTCATCGGTGATAAACTCATTGGCTAGGTCATAATATTCAAATAGGGTCTAATATCCAATGTGTAAATATAAAATATCAATACATACATCCATTGACTCCTAAATTAGTATTCAAGGGTTCCTCATATCATAGATAATTGTGGTGGACCACTGTAAAACCAATTTCAATCACATGACAATGTTATTTCCCAAAGAAAATAAAACACAACAATCAAATACTTTCCACCTTCAGTACACCCCATCCAACAATGGGACCCTTTACAAACTGTAGAACAATGAAAAAAATTCATATAACAATAAAAAATGAATGCAAGAATTAAAAAAATGAAAACAATGGGTCTCAACTAGGTTGTAAATAGCTGATTAATTAAATTATATCATATAAGGTACAAACTAGGCCTTCTCTTTATGCATAGGAATGAGATTCAATATAAATAATATTTTAAAACCATTTAAAACCCAAACACAATTCTATGTCAAATTACACATAACAAAAAATCACAATCAATGATTTTTTTTTTGAAATCCCCTTTAAAAATCAACATTAAAACTAAGGTAAATTCTAAAAAACACAAAATCAATATCAAATCATCAACATCACAAATCAAAAAAATATTTATCCAAAATAACCAACTCAAGGAGACACACCCCCTTTCAAAACTTGAAAATCCCTTTTAGTACATGTTCAACCCAAATTAGAAATTTTAATTGGACGCATCACCATAAAACCACAATTTTGTCATAATGAAAACCATCAATGGAATTTATTTGAACACTAATAATGCATGAAACATCATTTGAGAAAAAAAATCTATTAAACTAAGTAGATTAACCATTTTGACATTATGAAAATCAACAAAGAATGGACATCCTTTGATAACACAAAACTATGAACATATACATCATTATATTATTTTCAAAACACTTTTAAATGACTAGAATCCAAGTAAATCTTTAATAAAATACAATGGAATAGAAAAACCTACCATAAGTGGTGGAATCATGTTAGATTCAATGAAAACTACTATAATCAAGATCAATAGGAATCTTACATCCATTTGAAACATTAATACCTAATTAAGAAACCTTTGGAACAAAATAATCCACCCATAACCACTAGGGTTTGAGTGGATCAGAGAAAATGATAGATTATAGAGAGATAAATAAGGTGGAGTCCTAATACTTTGATTTGGAGAAGAAACTGCCAAGAAATCACCTAGAACCCACCATAGAGGGGCATGGAAGATGAAGAGATCCTACTGGGAGGAACCTAGGTTAGGGAAAATGAAATTGGGAGTCTTAATAAGAAATCCTTAATTAAAAATAAGTCAAAATTATAAAAATACCTAAACCTAATAAATTTTCATGGTTTCCTCACACAATTTAACAAAACATGAAGAAACCATGTGATCACCAATGTATTGAAACCACCTAGTCAAATGGTTTCCACTAAAAGGTTTCACAAACCATGTGCCTGACCGTTAAACCCTATAAAGGTTCCAAAAAATATATAAAATGTCACCCTAAGACGCCCTTAACTCAATCGAGAAAATAACCTCTATAACAAAAATATGATAATGATATTTCTAGGTGTAATAATTCTCCCCAACATTCTATTTTCTACCCTAATAATGTCATAAAAAATAAGATTCAATGAAAGGCCATGATAAACTCATAGAATGAAATGACCCAGGTGTTGGGAGGCTTCTAAACCCTGCGATACGCTCCTCCACTTGGTGCGATGATGGTTTCAGCACTGACCCCCCCCCCCCAGTGGGGGGGGGGCGTCATTGCCCATCGGGAGAGTAGGGTCTTTATTCCACCCCTTCTCCAATACATATTTCCTTCCACCATTACAGAAAGATTTGTACTACCCTAAAGTATTGGACCTCATTGATGGCATCCCTAATCTCTAGATCTCGACTTCTGAATTCACGGAAAACTATATGTTCTTGAATCTCATGTTTACTGTTCAGTTTAAGAAAAGGAGGCCTTCGATTGATTCATATGATAAGTTTTTCTTTGGCTCAAGGGATATTCAAGAGAGGGAGGCAACTTTCTTGCTCGACAGTCACCATATCATGATTCAATTTGAATCGGTGGTGGACCTCATCAAATTCTGGTCGAGTTCCCTATGTATCTTCAACAGTTTTAGACTCTTCCTCTTTTGATGGTCCTTATAATTTCATATTAATCGCGACTATACTTACATTTTGGTTTGGGTAAGTTTCATGGACCTCCCTTTTCCTTTTTAGAATCCCTCTATTATTATATTTCTAGGTAATCTCGTATGTAGGTTTTTATGCTTAAATAGTCTCATTAAGTCAGTTTGTCACCCGTTTAATCCACGGGTTTGTGTGTAATTGGATTCATATCGACCACCTTTAGATTATGTTTGGATTATGATTGGAAAGGAATATACGTCCATGCAACGGGTGATCTATGAGAACTGGACAGACTTCTGTTCTTCATGAAATCATTTGGGACACTCTTCAGAGGTTTTCCGAAGGGGACCCTCAACCCATTCGAAGGAGGTTTGTCATTGTTAAACTCAGACTATGGAAATGAGGGAGGATAAAGATAGTGGTAAAGCTCCAGAGGATTGTGGGGAGGTTGGTTTGGAAGAGATGGAATCTGGTGTAGAAGGTAGAGGTTGGGAACATCATTCACCATGTCCTGTAGAAGAGGAACAACCTGATGGTGTTCGTAATATGTCAGTTGAGGTTGTTTATGGTTCTTAGTCGGTGAAGAAGGCTATGGTGCACCATGCTAACCCAAAGGTTTTTGAACTGTTTATAAGGTTTCAGAAGAATTTGGAGGGTCCAAATAATTTTAGTGTGTAGAAGGGTGTCAATTATTCCAGTATAAGGATGATCGGGTGACCGCTACATGAATTGAGGTAAGGTTGTTTTGGAACAGATGGTGGGGGATATAGAGATGTTCATAAAATGGATTTGGCAGAATCATCTAGAGTTTGGGAAGCTGGGTGTCCAGAATCTCTGGTTAGGCCCTTGCTGCAATTTTGTAATAGATTTGAAGATCTTCTTAAGGAGGATCTAAATTATGACACCGTGAAACCATATTATACGGATGGGGTCTAGGTTAAGGATCCCAATAGAAGTGAACCAATTTTCTTGGATAATGAAGCTGCTATCCTGAAGAGTAATAACTGTCTTAAGAGGAGTAAATGGAGTAAGGACTGCTCATCTTTACCGCCTCCATTAGGGACCTGGTCCTTAAAAAAGATAAATGACAAAAAGATTTCCACTGAGACTTTGATCCATCATAACAGAGGTATCTGGATGATCAAAACATGGAGTTTCTTTTAATTTCCAAAGACAAGGGGGATGAGAATTCATTGTGGATTAATGAAACTGAAGAGGAGGTAGCTAAAATGATGGGGAGGTCTCTAAGGGTGGTTCTCACTAAGGAGTAATATGCCGGGATTGACAAACAAGATTTAATTCTGGTGTTGGCATTAAATAAATGGAAGGTCCAAATTGAGGAGTATATATAATCCTAGGATCAGCTGGATTCTATGTTTGAAAGGATGATGATGGAGGTTCCAAATACCCAGGTTTTATCTTTATCCTGGAAATTGGTTAGGGAAAAAAACTATGGTAGGTGCAAGTTAATCATTAATGATCCAGTTAAATTTGGTGGCATTGGTTGGTTAGTTGGATTGGGAGGAATGTTAAAATGAGTGGTAAACTTTTGCTTCTATCTTCTATGTGGTTATGATGTGTGTTTAAATTCTTATCAACCATAATGCTACTGGTATTTTCTTCAGATGGGGTTTAGAGCATGAATTATTCACTAGTTCTTATTATTTGGAATTGGATGATTGAGAGCATATGGCTATGCCATCAGTTTTGGATCCATGAAAACTTTCATGGTACATCATACCAAATGGTCATGCAATGGTGGAGTCTTGTTGACATGGTGCAATTTCTGTGTAGGGTCAGATCCTGTAGATTGTTTTGGGTTAGACTCTGTTATTTTTGTTTCAGGGTGGTAATGTTGGACTCCATGGTTACTTTATTTTTCCTAAAAAGTGTTTCATATTAAAAAAAGATAATTTTTGGTCAGAATGAAATGACCCAACCATGGGGACAAATTTTGATACTTGAAACCAAGAACACAAGCATCCTACTCATATGAAAAAATTCTTAAACAGTCTAATATTTATCAGCCATCGAGGCAATATGGATCCTAAAGCAATATTCCACCTACAGAAAAACATTAGGAAGACCGCTCCAATTCTCTAACTTGATTTTATGAACTCTAATAAATGCACATATCAAAACTCATAAGTTATTTTTGAGTCCCTAACTAGACCAAAGGAAATAAATAACACTAAAACTTGTAGAATATCTGAGGTAATAAGAGGTAAAGGAAATGGAATTTCCGAAATCAATCAGCCTAGAATAATACTCCCACGAATGAGGGGGACCACATAGTGTCTGATTAAATGTCTCCAAACCATTTATAATTTATATAAAATTGTGAAACTCTAGATATCTACCCCAAAAAGAACAATCATCACCAAGAATACACCCCTCTACCGCTTGTTAGAGGAAGAAACAAGATCCCTCTAACCACGAACAACCAACTCGAAACACCACAAGACATAAAATCCTCATGAGTCACCCAAAAAGGTCACTAGAACTGATCAACATGAAAACACACTCCAAAAAATTAGAGGAACACCCCAAACATGAACATTACTCAATATGTAATGATATTGTTCTATCTTTGAGTCACGAAACTAGACATAGGGTAACTTAGGGAAAAATCACGGAACACCCACCCTCGATGATCTCGAAAGAAAAAAATGTACATGGTAGCTCTCATAATTTACTAAACACCAAAAATTATCTCTGCTACCCTAGACCAAACCAATATAATTCCCATGTCATCTATTAACCAAACCTCAAAAAATGTTATACACCATGCACCAACAAGGATTGCAAATAAAAAAGGCATGATGATCCCAAAGGAATAAGAACATAAGATGAAATCTATACCATTAATTATCATAAAAAAATTATATGTGTATAAATAAGGTGGAACAAATTCCAATAAAACATAAGCTATAAAATATATTTCTCCCCGTAACACAAAAAAAATATTTTTAATCCCCTCATGAATCAATTTTGAAAACCAATTCTTGGATCAAAGTTATCTCTGAGACTTCTTATTATAAATTTAATTCATCTTATAAGACCTCTAATTTTTATTTGGATGATCATGATAAAGATAGGTAAAAAGAGCTATATTCCAAGAGGTTATGACATTCCTAGACTTCTAATACTAGAAATAAAAACTGGATTCTACTTCACACTAGCCAAATAACTTTTATTGACACCCAATAGGGTCAAAGAACCACTTATCAAAGGTTTCCTATGTAAAAATTCCTCGGTGATGATGGATTTATACAATACCTCAATGAAGTTAATAATGAGAGACTACAAAAACATTGAGATGTGATTTGGTTGAAGGCCCTTAGAAAAGATTCAAGCCTTTAGCGAATGATCATCATCTAAATCAGGAGAGTAAGGAACTTGTCTCATAAAATGTTTGACATAATCCTTCACCAACTGATCTCCCTAATGGATACTTAATAATTCAATCTCCTTTGAAATAATAACCTCTATGTAATAAAAACGTAGGATGAAGGGAGCCTTGAGATATCACCAATAAAATTCCTCCAAAGGTTTAGTGTGGATAGTGATCTTCCATCAATCCAAACCCAATCCTTTGAACAAAGAGGTGGTGCACCTCACCCTAGTGTTTTATAGAGTTCCTAATGACTCTACGATCTCAGAAACACTAGTTATCCACTATATCACCTCCCAAGATCATCGACCACCACTAAATATAGGTTTATACATATTCAAAAACTCCCACACATGATCCATGAGCTTGGAAGAACAAGGCATTTCTACTCTATAAAGAGTCTATGAAAATCCAATAATGTTTAAAGCCACAACTGGGTCACTAGAAAAAATACCCAATATATTAAATTATTGAATTTATTATTCCTTTTAGTGGTTCATATTCTAAGACATCAAAAAAATACAACATTCAATTAAACTATCCCGAGATAAAAACAAGGGATATAAAAGCATAGTCCAAAAAACATGATTACAAAAAAATCGCTGAAAGCTCAATTAAAAACACCCAACAAGAACATACTTACCTTTTTAAAATATCACATGGGTTCAAAAAAATCTTGAAGAGAATTAAATATCAGTAATAAAAAGTAATACATCTCTTGAAAATCAATTTCCCTTAAAAAATTCCAAAATCATTCAATTGTTTATAATGAAACTCATTCATTGGAAATTAACAAATTTCCAAAATCATTTCAATAATTCAATCATAATTAATACCCATGAAATTATTCCATTGAAAACCATTATAACCCAAAGGACATTTCATCCACATAAATAAAGTATTCTACAGTTCTAAAACTTTTCAAAATTTCCTTTCCAGCACCAAAAAAACATTATTTACAAAAACTCTACTACCAAAGCACAAAACACTAATTTAAACGTTTACCAAAAAAAATTTACAATCCCTAAAATATTAACTTTATTATTACAAAACATCCCACATGAAATATAAGTGGGGATAAAATCAATAAATAATGGGAAAATATTCCAAAATTTCCCTATTGTTCATGATTTGGCCAAATAGTTTATTAGGAGATGCTCCATCCATGTGATTTCCATTGCAGGTTATCCAGAATGGTCTATATAGCCTATAAATAGTTTGAAAACCATGATACTTACCCATAAACCCCTTGTATTTCCACAAATTTCATTCTAAAACATGTATTTTCCAAAGATGTAACTTTTGGTCTTCCTAGAACCAAGAGTAGTAGTAAGAAACCTCAAAATATCTCAATAATAAAATCCCATCAATCCATCATTCAAAATAAAACACCCAACCACCCATGGAAACTCTTGATCTAGCATTTGGAAGAGTCGTTCAATCACTCCTATGTACCCACCACTAGAGCTTCGGTTGTCCTAACTTATTTAATAATTTTACACCTAATAGAAATAGGCATGTGATACTTGACTTGAAAATTATTTTTTATTAAAGAAAACACTTTTGTGGGAAAAGTGAGAAACCATAGGGTCCAGCAAAACACCCAAACAACCCCGAACAAAAAATAGAAAAAAACATGATCTACCTCATTCAAGAAACAACAACAACCACCATCCCTATGCTGGACACTCGGTGATCCCATGCAAGCATGGTCCCTCCCGATGTTGCCATCCCTCCAAATCAGCCATATACCAAATGGCCTGCAAAGGAGATGGTAGAGTGATCTATCCCAACGAAGGTGTCCAGACTGCACTTAACAAATCAGTCTGGGGGCAAGGCATCATAAGAAAAGGAAAAGATACCAAAACATAGCCTTAGCCTATTATTTCTTTCCTCCCTGTAAAGATCCAAATTCATTAGCCATACCTTAGCATCAAGATCTTCCCCAATAACATCTTCCAAATGGTCCGCCATTTTGTCCCATGTTCGGATATATTCTTCTTTGCTGGTTTTTCGATCGTTGAAGCCTCTCATGAAGATCAAATCTTGTTTGTCAAATTACTTAGCCTGCTCATTGTTGACCTCCACTCTTACAACTCTTCCCCTCATATCATCCTCTTCCTGTGGAATGTCAAAATATAGAAATTCTTCTACCATGTCCTCCTCGGAAAAAAGGATAGGTTCCTTTATGTTCTTTACCTTTTCAGTAGATCTTCCCATTTCATTGATTTTTTCCTTGATTAAAACCTGAGAATCCTCCTTCACCACGTTGATCAATAACACCGGAAACTTCTTCGCAGAGCGGGTATCCAAAGGTGGGGGAAGCGAGGAGTAATCCTTCCTCCCCTTCTTCTTTTTAAGACTCATGTTGTTCTTTGTAATTGCTACCTCTTCATCCTAATGATCTAGTTCACCTAGTTTGGCTTCTTCCAAGCCAACCTCACCACCACCCAGTTACCTAACAATCAGTTCAGGAACAGAATCACTGTGTGGCAGAATAGAAAGATTATTTTCATTGTTTTGATGGAAAGGGGTTTGTTCCTCTTCCACCTCATGAGCCTCTCTAATATCTGTACTTTCCAATACAGTAAACCAATTTGGGGAACATGGTAATTAACCATACTACATCAACCTAAAACATCACCCATGTCATTCATCTATAGGGCAGAAGTATTGTTCCTGATAACCCCAATCAGTTTAGAGGCACTAAGGTATTATAAGAGAACATGTGGGAATGATTTTACCCTAATTATAACCAATATAAAAAAGATTCAAAGTGACAACCCAGGATAAGTTCTCCTTACATTGGATGACCATGAGAAATTAAATAAACATATATAAAACAGTGTCCAACAAAACATGGAATAATAATTAGAATAAATAGAACCAAAAAAATTATAAAAATAGTTTTCTATAAATTAAAACATTAAAAAAATATTTTACAATTCATAAAAATAAAACAAAGATAAAATAAATATAGAAATTTAGAGATACTTATACACCATACTACTCAAACTGATCCCAAGAACTTATGTTACAAAACCCACCATCACCATGTAACTGTCAATTATAAATCATAATATTAAGATCATCTACTTTAAATTAAAGAGAACTAGAAACCTGATAAAAAATATATATCCTAAGAACCAATATAAAAACATGAAGACTATTTACCCTACAATGTGAGTGTGTTGGGTGTGAGCCAAAGGTCAGTATGATACCACTATGAGTCCATTACATTCCTTTTCTACAAATAAACGAAGCCCAATAATTTTAGAGTAAAAACAAAATAGGTTTTCATTTCGATTATACAAAATGGAAATAAATATATGATACAATATATCACTTCTCAAAATGCACAATATATAAAAAATAATATGAAAGAGGAATTTCAAAGGCATTTTAAGTTTAAAAACAAACCATTTCATTTTTAAAACAAAAAAATTTCAATTAAAGAGTTTAAACCTTTTCATTTCACTTAAATAGTCCCTTTTTAAAATAAACCAATACATGGTATAAACTGAATTTCAATAAAAACATTTCAAAATGCTTGAACAAAAAACATTGCCTTTTCCATTTCAAAACATGACACATACAAAACAACACACCTAAAACATGATTATAAGAAAGGGAAACATAATAAAATACAAATTTCTGAAGATTAATAAATAAATGATAATAACAAAACAATATAATCCTTACAGTAATAATAATTCTCAATCATAAATAACTAATACATCAAATCTTGCTCAGAATATTTGGTATGCAACTCACGTGAAAATAAATTATAAATAATCATAACATATGATATATAGAATGAGTTAACAACTGATGGAATAATAGTACAAGTACTAATTGTGAAAAACTATAACCAACTATCAGAAAGTTAACGATCGTATAACTCACCCTATGAATCACTCTCAACAATTCTAATTAGTAAAAAAACCCTAGAAAAGTTGTAAAATTAAACTAGGGGTAACTAGATAGTGTGTAACTCTCATGTATAATAGTTGATGTCCCATTAATCCCTAATTAATATCCAAGTGTTCCTCATATCATATATAATTGAGGTGGACTACTCTAAAACAAATGTTGAACACATGAAAATCATGTATCCCAAAGGAAATAAAACACATTAAACAAATACTTTACACCTCCAAAACACCCCCTATAATAAAAACCCTATAACAACATCACATAACCATGAATTAAAATTCATATAACTATAAAACTTTCACAAAATCAAAAATAAAGTATAATATATGGGCTTCACCAGGGTATAAACAGTCAATAAATTAAACGATATCACACATGGTTCAAACCAGTACTTATCTTTATACATAGAAATGATATTCTTTGGAAATCCATATTTAAAACCATTTACAAACAGAGCACAATTCCAAGACAACTCACACATAATACTAAATCACAATAAAAGTAACAACTTTGGAAATCCACTTTCAAAATCAAAATTAGAAATTACATAAATTTTATAAAACACAAAAATTATATAAAAGCATCAACATGAATAATAAAACAAAGGATTGATCAAAAATCCAACTCAAGAGGAAAAAAACACCCCATTTAAGAACATGGAAAACCACATTAAACCACAAACAACCCCACTTCAAAATTATAAATTGATTCAAATCACCATGAAGCATTCATTTTTCTTGAACAAAATCATCAATGGGATATTATAAAACCCCAAGAATTCATAAAACACAAATTTAATATAATGTGTCATTAAACTAAGTAAATTTACGATTTTTCAAAATGAACCCAAAGAAATTATGTAAAACCATTGATTATATTAAACCACACATCATATATATCATTTTCTTGTTCAAAAGAATTTTTAAATACAAAGCATCCAAGTATCTATTTAATAAAAGGAAATGGAATAAAATCATTGTCCTTAAGTGGTGGATTCATGTTTTGTTCGATAAAATAAACCACAATTGGACTCATGAACTGTCTCATAACCCTTAGAATCCAAAAACCTTAATTAGAAAAAAAAATAGGCAACACTATTGTCCACCCATGGCCACATGGTTTTAAAAGTATTATAGAAAATGAAACAAACCTGAATGATATATAAATAGGATACCAAAGATTTAAATTTGGGGAAGAAACCACCCAAAAATCACTAGGATCAGATCATGTTGGGGATTAGAAGGGGAAGATAGTGCCTTAGGATATGAATATGTTTGGTTAAATAAAATTGGGATCTTTAGGTAGGAATCCTCGATTAAAAAGAAATAATAATGAAAAATATAGATACCTGAGTAGGTTGCACAGTCATCTCACAAAGTTTACCAAACCATGCATATACCATTCAATCACCACTATCCTAAAACTCCTTGTGTGGAATTCTTTTCAATTAATCGTTTCCCAAACCATTTTCATATTTGTGTATCCCTTGAAAAGTTCTAAAAACTCTAATATTTAACCCTATGACATCCCAATCTCAAAGGAGAAATGAACTACATAAACATAAATAAGAAAATGAAATTTTAACTTTCATAGGTGTATTTAGTATTATAGATTTTATAATGACTATATATGGTAATAGAGGAATTACATTAATTTTAGTGGGGTTTCATTGTTGTAAGTTATATGTGGCCCATAGAGGTTGAATGCATGTGGGTGTATATCATTCCTCTCATGGTAAGTCACTTCCCTAATTTGTTTTTAATTATCGTCAAATTGGAATTTTTTTAATTAATTGATTGAGGTCGAGTGTTAGGTATTTTTTCAGTGATGGACTTGAGGGTGTGTTAATAGTGATAAGATAACCACATTTTTATTTTATTTCAAAATATACCATTACAACATAATCACATTCCAAAAAACTGCCACAATTATGTTTCAAGAACAAAAGTATTCACTATTTTCCCAAATAATTAATATATAATAAAAGGTTAAATTTAGTAATATAAAATAATGCTACAACTCCAATACAGCAATTTCAAAATTTACCATTACTTGGAGCCCCATTTATAATTATCATTATATAAAACGTCACCAATCAAAAAACTAAAATTACCCAAACATATATAACACCAAGTATACTGGTAGATTCATGAAAATATAATAAAAGAAGATAAAATGTTTAATATTAAGTTTAAAATGAATAGATAAATACAAAATAAACTAAAAGAAATATATAAGAATAATTAGAAACATTTCCAAAGTTTTCCAAAATATGAAATAATGAACCTCCATCCATCTGTAGAATAAAACTAATCTTTAGATAGTTAGGATTATGAAATTTCAAAATCGTTAATCACCCAATGAAAATACTATCCCAGAAAAATCATGCATCTCCCTCACTTTTAAATTTATATTTATATTTACATTCATATTTATGGGGGTGATTTCCCACCTCTTATTCTATATGACTAGTCTAACTTTTTCTGGAGAAAAGAATTAAAATATAATCATGTTGGTTATAAGCACCCAACTCACCCTATTTAACAATGACCTCTGCAACCAATAAATATATATATATTTCTTATAAAAGTATAATTCTATTAAAAATTTCTATAATCATTAAATATATCAAAATATTTATTATATGTACCTTATAAAAGAATAATACTAAAAAATTTACCATAATCATTAATAATAACTGAATATTATTTCCACTAAGTTATTTTAAATCTATAAGATATTCTGAATTTTAATTATTTTTAAGAAAACGTCATAAATATTAATATAAAATAACCCATATTTATATTATTTAAATGATTTATTAAATACTAAGGTAATATGAACTCACCCTTAAAGTATATATATTATATATATAAAATGAAATATAAATGTAAATATAAATATAAATATAAATAACAAAGGATTGAAAACAAAAAATGAAATCATAAATGACTGGCTCCCTCCAAACTCAATTCACAAGTCTCCACCCTGTCTTCCTTTAAACCAAATATAAATTTCATGTTAACCCCTATATCACTCTAAAATCACTATCTCTTATAGAAATTTCATCATCTCTTCATTGTCTAGCTGAGCCAACAACCCCCCCCCCCCTCCTCCACCACCACCACCACCATGTCACTTATGCTTTTAATTTAATTTTATTCCATTAGTTATTTTAATTTATTTTCCAATTTTAAATATATAATTTATATTTTTAATATTGACATTGTAAGTTTTTTTATAACATTTCTATTTGTATTATATTTATTAATTTTCAATATTTATGAATGTTGGGTTGCATGTGGGCCTACCCACATCCTTTATGAGGTGGTGTAAGATTTATAAATTTACTAAATTAACATATAGTATTTTCTGGGATAAGTTTGTATGGGAGTGAACCCACATAGTCAGATATTTCCCTACCCAAATGAATCCATTTCTCATCTCAAGTTAACTCCAGTGGTTTTGTGGATAGTAAAATAATAAAATAACCACATTTCATCCAATTTAACATTAATCATCACAACATCAACAGTTTCCAAAACATTTACACAATTTCATATCAAACATGAAATTATTCATTATTTTATCCTATATTTAATATATAATAAAACCATTAATACAACTAAATAAAAAACAATACAAATAAAGCACACCAATTTACAAATTTATGTCCACCCAAAATCACATGTATAATCATTAACCCCTCAAAAGTCATGAACCACAGAATCAAAATCACCCAAATTAATATAACACCAAGGATACTAAAAAAAGTGTAAAACAAATATATAAAGGTGATAAAATTTATCATGTGTGTTTTATAATAAATGGATAATCAAAAAAATAAACTACCTAAAGTATATAAAAATAATCAGTAACTCCCCTAATACATTATAAATCCCAAAATGACAATACTTCTTCCAGCTAAAAAACCCAACTAATCATTACACTGTTGAAATTTTGATAAGATAAAATCTATAAAATACAACCAATAATACATTTTTCAATAAAACCCTTCCTTTTATCGATATTTTTTTCTCATTTCACCTATAACAAAATATTTTTTTATTTTTAAGAAAAAATGGTGTGATGAAAGTTTATATATTTATAACCATTAAAATTGTTTAAATTATTACATGTAATAATTATTTATTTGTAAATATAATTTTCCTAATATATGTATACACATATATATATGTTAAATATATATTTATATTTGCAACAAACCACCCTGATACATGTTGATGGAATCAAGAATTCACTAAATTTCAATTAACATGGAACTAGGTTCGATTTCATTTTTTAAAATTTTAAAAAAGAAATAGTCTTTTAAATGTACTTTTTAAATGTTTAAAAGGAATCATATGGGGTGTTATCTTGGGTGGAAGAACCCTAAAATGTGTTGGGGATTCAGGATACTAAAAAATGTAGATCAATGGCTCTAATGTGATATCAGGTACCCAATTGGGTGGAAACAATTACATGTTAATGGTTTTAGAGGAGTTTCCCCATGTTAGGGGCCATTGATTGGCTGGTATTGGTGGACTGGCTACCTAATACAACCCAAAATAGATTTTTTAATCAAGCGATAAAATGAATTTTCCCTTTTAAAATGAGAATCCCACAAAAGTTACCCCATTTGGTTGTTATTTAAAAAGGGTGGTGGTCTCCCCATATCCTTCTATCCATGTTCTCTCACAATATAAGGAGGTTAAAACATGTTTCTACATCAATTAAGGTAAGTTTTCTCACCCCATATTCCTATTCTTGTATCCATACCTTTATTCCATTGACTTTAGGAGCATAATATTTTGGATTTGATGTTGATTACACCAATTCATGGTGGAATTTCATTAATTTGAGTGGGCTTCCATTGGGGATGTTAGAGAAGGATATAAGTAGATCAACACAAATGGTTTTGCATCATTTTTCTCATGATTATTTGATTCCCTAATTTATTTTAGATTTTAAACAAATTGGTATGGGTTTAATTGATGGATTGATGTTGGGTGTTGAGGATTTGGTCCGGAGCAGACTCAAGGGTGTGGCAAGTGTGATTAAATAACCACATTTCTTCTAATAAAATATTTACCATTACAATTTCATCTCTTTCTAAACAATTTCCATAATTCTATATCAATACCCATATTGTTTATTATTTCCACCCAAAATTGAATAGATAAGAAAACCACAAATAGAATAATACAAAATAATAATAGAAAACCAACACATCAATTTCCAAATTTATCTCTACTCAAAACCTTATATATAATCATCAACCCATAAAAAGTCCCTAGCAACCAAATTAAATTTTCCAAAAATATAAAATATATTGAATACTAATAGATACATAAAAATAAAATTTTAATGATATAATAATTAAAATTTTAAATTCAAAAAGAAAGGATAAACAAAAATTCACTCACCAAAAAGATAGAATAATAATCAACAAAATTACCTAAATATTCTAAATCATAAATTGGTGACCATCATTCTAACATTTAAACCCAACTAATATTCAGAATGTTGGAATTCAAAAAATTTACAATCCTTAATCACCCATTGAAAATACTAGCCTAATAATATCATACCCCTTCTCTGACTTTTAAACTCATTTAATCTACAAACAAATATTTAAATTCTGTTTAAAATATTTAACATGAACCAATTATATATATATATATATATATATATATATATATATATATATCAGCATTAAAAATTGTAAAGTTCATGAATATAATAATTATTTACTTATCAATGCTATTTTTATAATACCTACATATTATATATATTTATATTTATATTTATATTTATATTTATATTTATATTTACTTTTATATTTATATTTATATTTATATTTATATTTATATTTATATTTATATTTAAAGTTATATTTTTTTATATTTGTTTATATTTATATTTATATTTATTTTTATTTTATTTTTTTATATTTATTTTTATATTTATATTTATTTTTATTTTTATTTTTATTTTTTTTACATTTATATTTATATTTATATTTATATTTATATTTATATTTATATTTATATTTATATTTATATTCATATTTATATTTATATTTATATTTATATTTATATTTATATTTATATTTATATTTATATTTATATTTACATTTACATTTTTATTTATGGGTGTCGTCACTCACTTCTCGCATCACATGACCAATCCAACACTGGCTTGAAAAAATATTAAGTAAGAAATATATTGCACAAAAGTACCCAACTTACTCCCATTTACAAAATCCTCCATGATCAATTAATAATTATATATACATTATAAAATTATAATTATATTGAAAAATAACCATAATCACTAAATATAACAAAAAATTACTTATATATATTTTATAAAATTATAATTCTATAAAATATAACCATATTTATTAAGTATATAATAATATTATTCACATATAGGTACTAGAAATCTTTTAATAAATCTATATTTCAATTATTTATAATAAAATGAGTTATATAAAAAATATAAAATCTTTTATATTTTTATTATTTCAATGATTATAAAAAAATTAAGACAGTATTCAGTCATCAAAAATATTATCCACTACCATTATTTCATAAAAATAGTTTTTAAAAACATAAAAATAAATTAATTATATCAGAAATATTCCTCTTTAAAATTATGTATATTATATATATATATATATATATTAGAACTTGTAAATAACAAGATAACTAAAAAAGGTCCCAAGATCAAAATACCATTCAAAATCATTAACTCCAACGGATGTTAAGGATGATACAATAATAAAATAACAACATTTCTACCAATTCAACATTAACTGTTACAAAATCATTACATTACAAACCTATACCAAAATTTTATATAAAACACTGAATTCTTCATCAGTTTCCCATAAATTTAATAAATAATAAAACATGAAAATACAATACTAAAAAATAATCATATAAATTATACACACTAATTTCAAAACATGACTATACCCAAAACAACATATAAAATATTAAACCCATCAAAAGTCTCCAACAACATAATAAAAATATCCTAATATAGTTGAACATCAATGATAATGATAAAAGAGTAATAATATAATATGGAGGCGATAAAATTTAGAATATTTGATTCACAATGAAAGGATAATCTAAATATCTCCTACCTTAAATATCTAAAAATAATGAGAAACACCCCTAAAATTTTTAAATCCCATAATGATGATCCTCCTTCCAACAGTAAAACCCAACTAAAATTTACATTTTTGTAATTTTAAAAGGTAAAATTATTAATCACCCACTAATAATAGTTGTTTAGTAAATTATTTCCCCTTCTCTAACTTTTACACTCATTTTATCTATAACCGAATATTTAAATTGCATTCAAAATATTTGACATGACATAAAAATATATATATTATACATTAAAAATAATTAAATAATTAAATTTAATAATAATTTGTTTATCAATACAATTATTATAGTATATATATATATATATATATTAAATATACATTTATATTTGTAACTACTTTCCTTTGTATGTGTCATTGGAATTAAGAAGTCTCCAAGTTTCAATGGATGTGAAAGTGGGGTCAATTTGAATTTTTGAAATTTAATATTTAATTAGTGTTTGTAGATGAATTTTAAATGATCAAAATGATTTTTATAAGGTGTTAAATCAGGTTTAGGAGGCCCATAATAAGTTTTGGGCATTTTTTGTTTTAAAAAATATATGTTAGTGAGTATAGTGATCCACTGAGTACAAAATTTGTGACATTGGGCACCTGGTGTAGGTCCCATGTGATGTTTCCCTTGTTACAAAAACTTGTTGGATGATATTGGTTGATCAGTTAGCCTATACCAACAAGACTAATTTTATTAAATGAGCGGTAAACTGTAAATTTCCCCCTTTAAAATGAGTTACCAGCTCAAGGTCCCCCATTTGGTGGTCATTAGAAGATGGAAAGATCAACACCCTATATCATTCTATCATCCTTATTCTCCCTCAATCTAGGGATTTTGGTGCCTATTTATCCCACAATTGAGGTTTTTATCCCTTTTAATTTCTACTCTTTTCCTCCTCCCACAATTCCTATGATTTTATATGTGTGGGATTATAACACCCAGAAATTATAATGTACAATTGTCTATTCAATAGTGTTTATGAAACACAACACCAAGTGTAAAAGGATATTATATTAACCTAATACATTAAAATATTAAATAAATATAATTTTTTGATAGCTTTTAATTCATGAAACACTAAGTTATATTGCATCGCACGCAAGATAGATCTTCCTCGATAGATTGCATTGCACGCAAGATAGAGTTCACAAAATAGAAAGGTATTAATAAAATATTATTATTCAATATAACATGATATAACCTAGCCATTATGTCAGTTATTATGAATAGTATTAAATAACATATGATCATTTATGGTTTATATAAATATAAAATTAATTCTTTTGTTACCAATTTATGAAAAACGAAAATAAGAACCAATTTGTTATAAAAAGAAATATTAATATTTTTTGGCTTGAAGAGGAATATTTTATTAATAAAAAAATTATTTAATATTTTTAAAAAATATTAATGAAATATATATGTTATATATTCAATGAAATATTTTATTGTTCATCCATTAGGTTTTATAGGAATAGGATAAAAAGAAACCAAATTTCACACATAAAAACCTATATTTTTATAAAGGCAATTTTTTTGCCTTTTAATGGATAGCCCATTTTAAATACGAATTTTTAATATTAAATTGATTTAATATGTAAAAAACTAAATTTGTAAGAGAAACATAAAAATTATGTTATGGTTAATTTTTTATATTTTCATAAACAAATCATTTTTAAATGAATAGTTAAAAATACTAAATTTCAGTTCAAAACTACATTTTCATGTTATTTATTTATAATGTAAAATCATTTTTTAAATTTGTTTTAAATTTAAATAGATATTATTTTTATCAATTAGTCCAATTTATGTCATTAGAATCAATTTCACTTTGAAATTGACTATAAAAAACATAGAAAACATTCGAACATTCTTACTTGAAAAGCCTGCATTGTCGTCCCGCCTGTGGGATTAAATTAAAATAAGTTTCTACCACTCCTATGATTGGAATTTGGAAAAAATGATTCCATGTTTTCAATAAAAATAATTTTTATTTTTTAATGAGACATAATATATTTTGAAAAAATATTACTGAAATTGATTAAAATTAATTACAACGATTAAGTTTAAATTAAAATTTATATGGGACTAAAACTTAACCTTAAAGCCCAAAATAACCTATAAACATGTCCAAGAGATATTTTATGGATATATTTAAACTATATCCTATATTTTATCTAAATTTTACCATTATTGGAGCCACTTTTAGTTTTTAAATGATGGGAATAATTCTTTTGTCCAAATATTTCATGAATTCCACTCATCCTCCACTATAAAAATCTAGCACTTCTTTCCCTTACTCACACCTCTCAAATCACTTAGGATAGGAAAATATATTACAAAGTAGCTTCCAAAAATTCCACAAATAAAAATTTAATACTCTTTTTTGGAGGAAATCCTTTCAATTAAGCCATTTGGTATAAACCAAAAGGAGTTTCTCGATATTTAAGGTAACACTTTCCAACGATCTCTTTTATTTTATTTACTTTTCCACCACCTCAAATATTCATATTAAATGTTCTTATAATAACAATAGTATATTAGATATACTTAAATGTTTTAATATGAAGGTTTCAACTTATAATTACACACACCTCAATATAATGGGTAAAGAAAATTTTGTTTCTCTATACGAAAAACTACTACATCAGGAAACGATGATTGTTCATTTTTCCTTTACCCCTATCATGGTGGAAATTATGATGGAAACAATATTTATATATGTGATATATGATATTTATTATTTCTTTATTAATATTTTATTATTTTATTATACCTACCCTTATACATCCCATTTTGCAAAAATACAATAATAATGCCTGTGGAAGTGTGGACTACCACCCCCTTAATGTTATGCGATTTGTTCACATTATACATGGAATGTATTAGAAATTATATTAATAAAAATATATGACACATATTACATATATATGATACTATAATTATAATATACATGTTTATACATATGATTTACTTTTCATTCTATTAAAATGCTACAATGAAATGAAAGCAGTGTTAATGTATACATATGACCTACTATCTCCATGAACTATGCCTTCTATTTCCTATATCCAATTATTATAGATTATTATATATACATATATAATGATTATATATGATAATTAATTCATGTTTTATATTCTTTGGATGATTAAACCATGATTTAATAATTGGGAACAATAAGAAACAAGTTAAAACTTATTCGATAAAACTGGGAAATTAACACAAAAAATAGTAAAATTAATGAATGTTTGTTAACAAAAAGGTAATGGTATGTTATAGGAAGTTAATATATGATATTATAAAAATTATTAGGGCCATTATATTAGTCATTAAAAGTTTTTCAACCACTATAGATTAGGACGAATACCACACAACCAAAAAAAGAAGGATAATATAAGGGATTCCTGACTTACTTTTTACATCCATGAGATAAATGTCATGTTAACCACTTACTTATTTTGTGTGGTGTATCTACTACCCATTTTTTTATATTCTATCTTTAATCCTTTTATATTCATGGAATTTTAAATTTTAATTCAATGTTATTTCTTCATAATTATTGTGATTTAAAATGATTCAAAGTTGTGTGGGACACTTTCAAATGTTTAAAGATTATTTTCCTCAACAATAACATTAATGATATTTCAATGGTTTTTTCATTCAAGTAATTTATATGACCATTATTAAATATAACTTTTAATTTTCCTATCTTATAATTATTCATAAACTCTTTAAATTATTTGTGCTATTTTTCAAATCTTTCGTACTTAATGTGTTTTAGAAAATGTTTTTATGACAACCCAACTTCATTTCTCTCTTCAGTAAAAGAACATGTTGTCTTCTAAAAACCAATTTTTATTAAAATGTTTTCAAAAATATTTTCAGAATAATTTTGTAAATATATTTCATCATTTTTTTCTTTTACCAATTTTTTAGAAGGAATATTCTTGTCTCTTTCTGAAAAATACATTCTTTTAATATTTTATTGTGCAAAAGGAATATTCTTTTTACCTCATACTGATTGTATGAATTTACCCATCATAATTTAATTTAATATTCCATTTCATTTTTAAAATGTTCCTTTTTAAATAAAATATTTTAAAATTTTACTTTCAAATAACTGGTTTTTACAAAGGTTTTTCAGAACAAAATGATACTTTCCTCAAAAAAAATTAATAGATATTTATATATTATTTCTATTCGTCATTGAAAACAACCATTTATTTTAATCCACTTGGGAAATGTTTTATTGATATAATCCTTATTATTCCTATGGAATTTTTATGATTTATTTTTCCAAGGATAGAATTCACATTCACATCCTTGATTTATCTGTTAGTTCTATTAAAATATTCAATCTCTTATGATCATTGAACATTGAATTTCCCCTAAATTATCCATTTTATTTATCATTTATATTAATATTACCTAACTATATACAATTTTACATATGGTGTCTACTTCGAAAATTATTTTATTATTTGGAGAGGTATTGATAATTTTGTACTCTTTATTCAATACGTATATTTGATAAGGCATATTATTTATTTTGATTATTCGATATGAGGAATTCTTTGGATAGGAAATGATGGGTAGAGACTAGACTTTATATAGCTGTTTGATGCATAAACATGTTATCATGAGACAAATTGGCTTCACAAATTAGAATTATTTGAACCACCTTTTAAAATTTATTTAATGTATAGGTTTTCAAGTTCCATTAACATAATTTCCATCAAGAAATAATTTCCCTCATTTAGGTTCAATTATTATTCATCCATGATATTTTGTATCAATGTATCATTAGAAACATTTCATTTTTAGTACATTGATTAAATAAAATCTGTTTTAGGTTTCTACCTTGTAATATTTATTTTTCCTTATATAGTTATTGGGATGGCGTGTGTTTCCATTTATTACCTTTCCATAATGATTAAGCACATCCTTCTTAGCTTTTTTATTTCATGGTATGTGTGTTTATCTATTTACCATTCTATAATTATTATTCTCATTTATTTATTATTTCCTTTTCTATATATTTCCCTAACTGAAAATTTGAGCTCACCCTTATTTTTTTTTCTTTCCCCATGAATCCAAGAAGTTTACTATGAATGAGATGAAGAGATATACTATATGGAATAAAGTTATTCTCAAAGTTATTTATTTCTAGAAAAAAGAAAACAAAATTTTTGTAATTAGTTTCTTCTTTTGTAATAAAATCCAGTTATATATATATGGTTTTCCAATACTATTAAACTCTTTTTTCCTTTATTATTTCATTCCTTTTAATCATGACAATGTACTTGATAGCAGACACTAGCTACGGGCTATCTGAGGTCGGGTGACTATAGTTGGTATTATAGGAAATTTAATAGCAACCCTATGAACTAGATTTAGGAAAACGTAGATTAGAGAACATAGACTTATGGTAAAATTTTAGGATAAGTATATAATAATGTCCTAAACATTTGGTTAGATATATATTATGTAGTTTTACTAAAAATAATTCTATGTTTGGATACTAGAAGTGGAAATGGTTCCGTAACACATGTACTTAGGAGTAACAACTTTGACAAGATTTGTTGAGCCTGACTCGGCGTAACCTGTTAGACGACAACGGGCCTTGTTGCACACCTAATTTGACACTCCTGACGGATATTCATTGGAAAATTCTCATTTTCTTTACAAACCACTATGAAGGATCTTGACAATGAATATCTTAGGTTAAACCTAGTTTGTTTTTATTGAAGATAAGGTGTCATGGTTTCTAAATCCTCGAAATGATATTATGGGTAAACATTTGACAAAGGAATGTCCTATGTTAAAATAGAATGGATAAAGTATTTATGTTTTGAGGTTGTATTGAAAACCACGGTTAAAAGGATATTTAGTCATTAACCTAATTTCATGGATGTCTATCATAGATATTTTGGAAATTATATTAATATGGTTTTATTAATGGAAAAGTTTTATGCTAATTTAAAACCAATAAAACTTGCTATGTCTTAGGTCATGAACCCATGACCGAAGGAGGAGACGGTGTTTGTGCCAACCACTAAACTACGCATTGTCCTGATTAAAATTTCATTGTTTTTAGTTAAATAAATTGATGAATAAATGTTAATGATAAAACAGTAATATCACTTTTTATAAATATAGATTAATCTATTTACTCTATTGGTTTTGTATGATAGTCAGAGACAAATAGTTTGACATGTCACTCTTTTAGAGGCCTTATGATCCCATAAAAGTTTCTTTTTAGTGCTTTAGGGATATTAAATTCATTATTAGTAATAAATTTATAGGAGTAAAGGGTTGGATTATAATTTTATCGATGCCTAAAAAAATTTTGAATTGATCATAAGAAATTGAAACCTGTAAAGTAATATTATTTTCTTATAATCTTGGTTAGAAAATTAATTACCCAACATTAGGTAAATGACTATAAAATAAAATTGTGTCTTAATACCATAATTTCTATTCAAACTGACAGTCTCTTAACTCATCAATGATTTATTGATTTTAGGACCTCAACATTATATTGATCATTCACTTGTTTGTGCTCGATGACCTCATTCACTTTCTATAAATAATTACACTTTTTTCAAGTTTGTATTTTCAATTTCCACTAATGTTCTCCTACTTAAAGACCTAGTTACATGGTTGTCCATGTGACCCTTGTAGTTCATAATCTCTCTTTTATTGAATATTTTTTACAAACCCTTCTCACAATGTGGGGTTTAAATGTAGTAATTATGAAAAAAGTCTACTTTCATGAGAGTGTTTAAATTGTGGGGATGCAATTTAATTAAGGTTCGGAGAATGTAAAACCCATAAATTCTAAAGTACAACTTTTTATTCAATAGTATTTATGACACACAACACCATGTGAAAAAAGGGAATATAATAACCAGATACATTATAATCTTAAATAAATATAATATATTCTATAAATATTAAGGCATGCAACACTATGTTATCTTGAATCGCATGAAAAAGCGACCTTCCTTGATAGTCTATATTACATGCAAAACTAATTTTTACAAAATAATAATGTATTATTAAAAAATTACTATTCAATATAATATGATATTACCTATCCATTATTTTAGAGGTTATGAATATTATTTACTAAATTATGAAAATATATGTTTTACATAAATATAAAATGAATTAATTGGTTACCAATTGATGTGAAATGAAAATAAGAACCAATTAAATATAAAAAATATTGTTATTATTATTATTCCAAAGGAGTTTTGTCTTTTTAAAAATAATTATTTACAATTAATGAATGATTTTAATGAAATATATATTTTATATATTTAATAAAATATTTCTTATATTCGTCAACTAGCTTTAATGTCCATAAGATACGAAAAGATCCAATTTCACACATAAAATCCTATATTTTTATAAAGGCGGTTTTGTTGCATTTTAATGGTGAATCCATTTTAAATGTCTATTTTGACACATTAATTGATTTAATATTTCAAAAAAACTTCATATTTGAAATCATAACTTAATAATTAGGTAATGATGAATTTTTGATATTTTTCGGAAACATATCATTTTTAATGAATAATTAAAAATAGAGGATTATAGTTCAAAACTGATTTTTCATCTATCTTATTTATATGGTTAAATAATGTTTTAAATTGGTTTTAAAGTTTAGTTAGATCGTATTTTTATAAAATAATCCAATTTATGTCTTGTTAATCATTTTAAAATTTAAATTGATTATAAAAACATTGAAATATTTCTGAGGGTTTTACTTTAAGAACCTCTGTTGTCATCCCCCGTGTGGGAATAAATTTATTTCAATTTCTGCCACTTCTACGATTAAAATTTCAAAAAATGGATTAAATATTTTCAATCATAATAATATAGAATTTATAATAATAAAAACATTATTTTTAATGAAATGATTAGTGAAACTGATTAAAATTATTTAAAACTATTAATGTTAAATTAAGATTAATGAGGGACTAAACCTTAACCTTAAGGCCCAAAACAACCTATACACTATTCCAAGAGCTATTGGACGTCCATATATAGTCCTTGTTCTCTCTTTATGAAAATTGGACATTTATAGTAGCTAATTTCAATATGAAAAATGTGGAAATAATTCCTTTTTCCAAAAATTACAAGAGAGCCACTCCTCCCCTACAAAAGGCCACAACTTCTACCCATTACTCACACATCTCAAACCAATTAGGTTTGAAAAATATTTGACCAAAAATAATCACAAATTAACACCCCTATACCTTTAATCCTCCCTTTTTTCAGATATCCTTCGAAGGAATCCCTTTGGTATAAACTAAAATGAGTTTCCTAATTTTTAAGGTAACGCTTTCCAACAATATTTTTTCTTCCATATAATTTTCCACCACATTAAATAATATTCTTACATGATAATATAATAACAAATATATCCTAAATATTCTGATATTTTTTTATATTAAATTTTAAACCTAAACTTACACACACTTCCATCTAATGGGTAATGAACATTTTATTTCTATGTATTGTGATCTACTACTTCACAAAATGATGGTTGCTCATTTTTCCTTTACCACCCCTCATGGTCAGAATTATGATGGAGAATATCTTTGTATATGTTATATATTATATTTATTATTTCTTTATTATTATATAATTTTTTTTATCACATTCTCTAATACATCCCATTTTTCGTAAATACATTAACATTTCTTGTGGAAGTGTGGACTACCGCCCCCTCAATGCGATGTAATTCGTTCACATTATACATGGAAAGTATTAAGGTCGATATTAATAAACGTATATTACATATATTACATATATATGATACTATAATTTTGATATAAATTTTTATAAATATCATTTAGTTTTCATTGTTTTATAATATTATTTTTAAATGATGGTAATGCTCAGGCGTACATATGGCATACCATCTCCATGAATAGTGAATTTTGTTTCCTATATCCAATTATTATAAATTATTATAAATACAGATATACTGATTATATATTATAATTAAGTCATTTTTTACTCTATAAAGATGATGAAATTGTTATCTAATTAATGATAACGACAAATAACAAGTTAAAACTTACTCAAGAAACTGGGCAATTAACACCAAAAATAGTGAAATTAATGAATGTTTGTTAACAAAAGGGTTATGATATGTTTTATGAAGGTAATATAGGGTATCATAAACATGATTATGGTTGTTATATTAGTTTGTAACATATTTTAAACCACTATATATGAGGTTAATGACCCCAAAAAAGGAAGCATAAGGTATGCGATTCTCATCTCAATTTTTTACATCTGTGAGATAAATGTCATGTTCACAACTTACTTCTTTTGTGTAGTGTATCTACTAAACATTTTATTATATTATATAATTAATCCTTTTATCTTATTAGTATTTTAATCTTTCATTTAATTTTATTCCTTCATGAGTATTATGATTTCAAATTTTTCAAATTATTATGGGCCACTTTGAAATGTTTATAGATTAGTTTACTCAACAATAACATTAATGATCTTTCTATATTATTTTTATTTGGTGATAATATATGAAAATTATTTAATAAAACATTTCATGTTATTATCTTATAGTTATTCATGCCCTCTTTCAAGTATTAGTATAATTTTTCAACTCATTAGTACTCAATTGTGTTTTAGAAAATGTATTTAAGAAAACCCGAATTCATTTATCTCTTTACTCTGAGAACATATTTTATTTTAAAAACTGTGTTTTATTAAAAAATCAAAAAGAAAATTATTTGGTAAATAAATTTTTACCATTTTTACTTTTACTAATTTTTCAATGGAATATTCTTATCACTTTCTGAACAAGTAATTTTCCTAACCTTTTAATGTTAAATAGGAATGTTCTTTTTACCTCGTATGACTTTTAGAAATTTTCCCAACATAATTTATTTGAATATTTCTTTACATGTTAAAATGATTATTTTTTAAAGAAAATATTTTAAAAATTGATTCTTATAACAAACAATTTTCAAAACAAAATTTCATAATAATTGATATTTTCCTCAATAATGTTTTTTAAAAATCATTTTCCAATATTTATATTCATGAAAAACAACAAAACTTTATTTTATTCCACTTGGGATATGATATATTGATAGAATTTTTATTATTCCTCTATATGGTGTATGATTTATTTGGGCAAGGATAGTATTCACATTCATTTCCTATATTTATTTGTCATTACCCTTGAAATATTCAGTCTCCTATGATCATTGAACATTGATGTTTTGCTGAATTATCCATTTCATTTATCATGGATATTACAATTGCTTAAACCTTATACCATTTTAAAAATAGTATCCACTTTGAAAATTATTTGATTATTTCGGGAAATAATGGTAATTCTGTATTATTTATTCAAAATGGATATTTGATACGGAATATATTTATTTCAATTTTTTGATATGAGGAATGCTTTGGACTGGCAATGATAGTGGATCCAAGACTCTATATAGCTCCTCGATGCATAGACAGGTTATTATGAGTCAAATTAGTTGTGAAAATAAGAATATTTTAAACCTTGTTATGAATGGTCTACATAGTATAGGATACCAACTACTTTAGACTTTAAGACCATTAGGAATGAATTTCCCTCATTTAGTTTTAGTTTTTATTCATCCAGGATATTTTTCATTGATAGATCTTTGGATACATTTCATTTTCAGTTCATTTAATGAATGAAATGTGTTTTAGTTTTTTACTTTGGAATATTTATTTTTCCTTATCTTGTTATTGGTATAGAATTTGATTCTATTTATTACATTTCAATATAGTTTAATCACTTCCACCTCAGTTTTTATTACATAGTATGTGTGTTCAGTTATTTATACTATTATAATTATTATTATCATTTATTCAATATTTACTACAGTAAACTTTATCCTTACTGAGAATTTCATCTCACCCATATTTTGTTTCCTTTACCAATGAATCCAATAAGCATAAAATGAAAGATATAAAGGAATAAAATAGATAAAATAAAGTTATTCTTGAAGTTATTTATTTAGGGAAAAAATATGTTGTAATTATTATATTCTTTTGTAATAAAAATATCATGTATGTATCTGGTTTAACAAGAATAATAAACTCTAAGGACCTTAGGTATTTGATTCCTTGTAATAATGAAAATTTAATTAATATAAGACACATTCTCTGGGCTATTTTTGGTTATGTTTCTATAGGAATTAGGTATTTGATAGTGATTACATTGGTGCATAGGGAAATTCCATCAATTTGAGTGAGTTTTCATTTGTAGATGTTAATGGTAGGCTAAGAAGATTAATTCACATATATGTATAAAATTTTTATTAAGGTAATTTACTTCCCCAATTTATTTTTGATTTTCCTAAAATTATATTGTGTTCAGTTATTGCATTGTTGTTTGGTGTTGGGGATTTGGTTAATAATAGAATCAGGGGTGTTTCAGGAGTGATAAAATAACAACATTTCTTTCATTTAATAATTAACCCTTATAGTATCATCACCTTAAACATTACTTTAGAAATTATATATCAACAAAAACAACAATTATTATTTTTCCCAATAATTTAACAAATTAAAAAATCATAAGTAAAACTATATAAAATAATAATATAAATCCAGCACACTAATTTTCCACTTTACCACTACCTATGATGGCATATATAATCATCAACCCAATAAAAATACACCTACAAATGATCATAAAAATTATAATTCTATTATAAATTTAACAATAATAATTATATATATCAAAATATTACATATTTATACCATATAAAATTATAATTCAATAAAAAATTACTATAATAATTGTATGTATCAAAATATTATTTCCATTGAGACACTATATATCTATAAAATATTATATATTTCAATTATTTCTAAGAAAGTGACTTAAATACATAATATTATATTCTATATTTCTATTATTTCAAGTATTTTATGAAATATTATTAAATCCTTCCCTCACCAAAAAAATCTATATAGCCATTATTTCATTTATAATTATTTTTAAAAAACATAAAATTTAATTAATTGTAAATGATTTCCAAATCTAACTCGGTATACCCCATCTCAGTACCCGAGAAAGATAGTGACACGACCTGAAGGTCTTCCCTGATCTCCATTAGCTAGAAACTAGTTTCAATACATCAAATAAAAACTAGTGGGAATGATTTCTCCCATTGAATACAAATAAACACACTGAAAAAACATAACAAGAATATGACATGGTGTGACTATACATTATACATCCATAAAAACCAAATAAATAGTTTTAAAATAATATAATAACTAAATATGGGACAACTAAAAATAAACTTCCAATAAACATCGAAAAATTACATAATAAAAATAGATTAATAAACTAAAAAAATATCCCAATAATATTTGGGAAGAAAAAATTTTCGATACATACTGAGACTATGATAAGTAAAAAATAAAAGAAAAAATTCCAAACAAAAAACCTCCATGTGACCTATGGTCACCATCCAACATCAACTAAAAAACATTCTCTAATAGAAATCCATGAGGAGAAGTATATATTGTGAAGATTCCTAGATACTTAAACCTGAACCTATAAATTCCACTTGGTATACAATCACTAAATTTTATAAGTGGGGTGTGATCATAACAACCAAGTGGGATTTCACCAAAGAGTCATGTATTTAATTATTAAAAAATCAATAAATACTAGTTTTAAATATGATACTTAAAAATATAGTCTTAAACACTTTGGGAAATTAACTCATTTACACTTCCTAAATCCATTTTAAAATATGAAAAAACAATTTATAAAAATTATTTAGTTTTTAAATTAGAATACCCATTTGAAAACTTACTTTCCAAAAACACTTTTTTCAAACCACTAAAAATATGAAATACTCTAGAAATAAAGAATATGGGGCATTAAACTAGTGATAAATTCAAGACGAATGTTATTAAAATAGGCATATAAAAATTAAAAGACAATATGAAAAATAGTAGTGCCAAATTAGAGAAAAGGAATTTTAGTCAAACTATAAAGTGACAAGAAAAAGAGGCACATATCATAATAGAATAATAATGTAAAATAATGTTGAATCATAATATAATATAAAAATTAATAAGACCATGTAAATTATACATAATAAAGTTAAAATCATATGGATCTCGAAAGATAATCATAGAATAACTCAAGTGACACCGTCTTCCAGCTTATTGATGAAGTTCGTAGACACTATACTTTTAGCTTAATATTACTAACTTTACCTAGGGAAATCCTTTTATCTATGAAATATCATACAACTAGGTGACACTAATCAGTATATAATATAACTAGTATAGTAAATCTATCTCAACATCCCATATATATTCATGGGGTTACCATGATACTATAGACTATGATTGAGGTAACATTTCATAACACATCAATCAATATCAATATCCTAACACATATATAGGCATCATAATTAACATCACCTCATCCTACCCCCATACACCCTTATAATTAACATCCCTATTTATTTTTCATATAAAATCAAACAATAATTTCAAACCTTTCATATGATTAACAAATTCATAATGAATATTGATTCATTTGGGGCATAGTCCATGGTTGTAGTGCAATTAAGAAAAACCTTTTTATAATATGCCAAATAGTCTTTTGGGTTTTTGTTAATAATCATATATATAAGAAATTATTTGTCATCCTTTTTATAAAGAAATTTTTATTTTAAATTCATTTTGATATAATGTAAAACATCACTTTAAATCCACTGAGTCTACCATATTGTATATCTAAATAAGAACTCCATCACTAAAAAATTTAAAAAACACCATAAACATGAGTCATTTATGAAAAAAAATATACCTTATTAATAAACCACATAAAAGTAAAATATGAATGGAGTTTAAAGCAAAAATGTCTTTAAATCCATAAACAACCCATATAAAATCATTTGGAAATGATTCAGAAGTTTCAAAATCCAATCTAATTACTAAAACCCTTTGAAAATACTCATAAGAATTTTAGTAATAAAATTGAATGAAAAATTGTTTTTAGTTATGTAAACATAAAAATAAGAATCCATGGAAATTAAATTTTATAATAAGAAATAATATGATAAATTCAAAATAAATTTAATTAAATATTATTTTAAAATACTAAAAATTAAATGGTTCTATGATAAAATGAGACCACATGAAAAACCTACCATGTTTAGGCATGAATGGTTTAAAACCTTCAAATATGGAGATATGAAGAAAAATAGAATAATATTCATATCGTAAACATCCAAAGTCACAAAACATATACACAACCCAATTTTTTTGTTCAACAAAAATGACCTATAAAAGAAATAAAAAAGGGAAAACAATAATATGGAGAGAGATATAGAGATACGATAAGATAAAAGAGAATAAAATGTAAGTCTAAAATTATGAAACCAAGGTATAATAATATTAAAGGATTGAATTTTGAAGGAGGTAGGTGACATGAGATCCCCTTAAATAATGGTAACTAAATGGGAATAAATTAATCCCCATGGGATTTTGATTCAATAGGGGAAATAGGGAATTTCATAAATTTTAAGTATTCTAGAAAGTCATATAGTTTGGCTGCATACTTTTTCTAACTATGTTTCAATCGTGCATATCTAATTATTACAATTTATATGAGTCCTATTGTTTGGATGCATGGTTAGAAAAATCATAAAATACACTACACATATTTTTCAGCCTTCTCATGGATGGGTCGCATAGTATCCACTAGTCATGTAGAAATCGTACAATAGATACAGTTCACCTAAAACTCAAAATTTTTAAATAAAATATCCTTAAAATAAAACCAATGAGAAAAATAATTTAATGAATGAATAAATAATTAAAATTGAGGTTGAGGTGTGGAAATATAAATCCATATCTTCAAAACATTGTTAACTATATATATAAAATAATATAAATAAAAATTATATAATAAGATAAATAAAAAACGGCCCCAAATTAAAATTCCAACCAAATTCATTAACTCTGATGGATCTTAGGGACAGTAAAATAATAAAATAACCATATTTATTATAATTAAACTTTTACTAATGAAACATCCTTACATTACAGACCACAATAAAAATTTAATATCAAACACCACGTTATTTATTGTTTTCCCTTTACATTGAATAACAAATAAAACCATAAAAACATAAAAACAATAATATGAAATAATTATATTATTCAAACACACCGATTTTATAATTTACCTCTACCCAAAATAGATTATATATTCATCAACTCGTCAAAATTCACCAACCACATAATCTAAATCACCCAAACAAATAGAACAACAATGATATTGATACAAGAGTAACAATAGAATATGAGGGAGATAAAAGTGAGCATATTGGATTAACAACGAAAGGATAAGAATATAATCACTTACATGAAATATCTAAAAATAATCAATAAAGATAGGTAATTTTTCTAAGTATCGAAATGATGATCTTATTTTCAGTAGTAAAAACCAACTAATCATGACACTGTTGGAATTTTTTCATCAAAATCCTTAATCACAAACTAAAAATAAATATTCAATAAATCATCCCCTAACTCCATCTTTTAAGGTATATTAATTTGTTACCAAATATTTAAGTTCAATTTATAATGTTTGACACATTGAAATTATATATATTTTTAACCATTGAAAATAGAAATATTATTATACGGAATAATGACTTATTTATCAATGTTACTATTATAATATGTACAAAGTAAATCTACATTTATATTTTTAACAACCCACCCTGGTATGTGTTAGTAAAATATAAAAATCATCATGCTTTAATGGATGGGTAACACAGATCAATTTGAATTTTTATTTTGGAATGATAATTGATGTTTTTATATGAATATTAATGTTTTAGAAGGATGTTTCTAATGTGTAATTTTAGGTAGAGGATCCTCAAAATAAGTTCTGTGGATTTGGGTGTTTGGAATATGAAGGTTGGTGGATATAGTGAGAAATAAAGTTCTTGATTGGGTTGAACCATGTACTTTTTGTTGATTACAAGAGAGGCCCCCCCTTGTTAGTACCACCACGTTCTTAATATTTGTGGACTGAGTACCAAATACAACCAAAACACATTTTTTTAAATGGGGTAAAATACTCATTTTCCCATCTAAAATGAGGATCCCACTTGAGGTTTCCCATTTTATATCCATAAGACCTCATATTATCTCTTTCCCCCCTTATTATGTCTCAATATATGGATTTAAAATCCAATTTCTCCATAAATTGAGGTGATTTTTTTCCTATTCCCACCTCTAATTTTCCTCCTCCCACTATTAATCTGACAGGGTGTGTTTGGGATTAGATATTTGAAGGTGATTCCATCAAGGAAATGGTGGAATTACTTCATTTTGAGTGGGATTTCAATGGTGTATATTAGAGGCATCCCCAATAGGATGAACCCATGTGGTATTATTACAATTTTATCAGTGGAATTCACTTCCATAATTTATTTTTTTTCATAAAATTGTGATGGGTTCAATTTATGGATTGATGTTGGGTGCTTAGTATTTAGTTGATTATGGTCTCAGGGGTGTGTTGGGTGTGAAAAAATAATCACATATATTCCAATTCAAAATTAAATATTATAACATGATTAATTTTAATTTAACCAAGAATATGATGTAATACTAGGAATCCGGTTTGAGTTAGTGTTACTCTTTCACAATATCCTATAGAGATTAAACTCTCTGAGTTTTTAGAATTAGTATATGCTGAAACATTAAATCACACAACCACCTATTTGTATAAAAACTAAGGATAATATAAAGATTGTGATATTTTTTCAAGGATCAACCCCAATCTATTTGTTTAATCTATGGTCAATTTTGGGTCAATCAGAGATATAGATTCTCCACTAATATTCAAAGTGGTTACAACAGGGTGGTATTCATCCTGATCCTTGTATATATATTTAAAATCCAAAAAATATATCTTGAAATTTAATTATCTACTAATATTTTTTTATAATATCTCTCACCATTTTACAAAATCATCACAACAGAAAAACAAACAAGGTCACTTTATCTCTATTCCACCACTACAAAAATTTAATCCACCTCTAAGCCTTCTAACTTTTTGAATCAATAATTTGTCCCTTATTTGAGAACAAAAATTTTGATGTTATGTATGATTATAATATTGATATTTCTCACTTTAAATAGTCATTCGACATTTAATCCTTATGTAGGATTAGAAAATTGGTCTTTCTCACTATTTTTATAACTTCTCTTTCAAGAACCTCATGTTCTGGAATTTTTGTGTTTGGTATCTCAATTTTCTAATATTGTAAATTTTCATATAATATTCAACTATAAAAAGATATTCCAAAATCACCACTCTTTATTTATACTAAATAAATATAATAAACCATTGGGTTAGATACTCAGGCTCTAATAAATCCTTTTATCAACACTAATCTTACCCTTTTATACTCAACATTTATTTGAAGTCTTCAGATAAATGTTAAAATTGTCTTAAATATGGGCTCTAATTTTTTAAACCCCTACTAACTAAATTAATTTATATCCACCTTTAATTATTCTTATAATGCTAGAGTTTAAATTTTTCATGGCTTCCTAAAAAATAAGTTTCCACTATATTCAAAGCTTAAAAAAATCTCAATTATAATCAATACATAAAACCCATGATTTTTATATCTTAATGTATATCTCATCATCTTTACACTAACTTTAAATAACTATAAATGTCATTTTAAATGAATTATAGTTTTTTTATCTTCCAATTCCCTATCTTCAAAAAATTTAAGATTATTCTATCATGGAATTCATTTAGGTTCTACTTATGGGTTTTCATTTTCCATTACACTACTTTATCATGAAAATCATAAACCTCCCTCTTCTACCACTACATCCAAACATCCATACTTATCCATATTATTGTTAATACTCTTTGAATCAACCTTCAATATATATTTATTTTTCTCTTATATTCTCAATCTTCTCATTATGTTTATTCTAATTTTGGACTCACATACTAGGAAATGGTTCTCCTGGACTCATATTTTTATATTCTAAAACACCAACACTTTTATTCCTCTTGATCAAGTCTCTGATATTCTTTATTATACCTTAAACATTTAAAAATTAAATCATCCTTATCATTCCTTAAAAAACTCACATATATAGTACTCATTACGAATCAGATTTTACTTTGAGTAACCAATCATTTTTATGAATTTAATATCATCAAAACATCCTTTAACTTTAAACGTCACAAAAAACCTTCTATAATATCTTTAACTTCTCAAACAAACACTCTTTATGTAAGTGTCTATTTACACATTATGCACCCTCAGATAAATTTTTTCAACTCATAAATATATGTTTCTATCATTTAGTAGTTGGTGTATCTTCCAAATTCAAACATCATACCCTTTTCCTCTATCAGAACTCAACTTCTATATACCTCCATCATCCTATCCACTTTTCTTCCTCTAACAATAAATCACAATGTACCCAATTCCATGACATTTAAAACTTTTTAGTGGGATTTTACCTTTATAATTAAATTTTCATTTTTTTTAATTTATTTGAGATAATATCTATGAATCTCTTATATTATTCATCTTCTTCCCCCTCACCCTAAAAATCACTACAATATCCATCTCCATCTTCCTTAGTTTCATGATTTCTCATGGATTTTAATGACACATTCTACTTTATTTTCTTCTTAAATGATATAATTTTCATTATGTTATAGTAAATAAGAGTATTGTATAAATCATAAAGATATTTATCATTCTTTAATTACAAATAATAAATTTTATGATCAAACTGGTCAAAGAAGTTCCTCGTCAGTTTATTCAAAATAGTAACATCTTCTAATGTATCTCTAAAATATATAATATTGATAATAATTTAATTCACTCTAGTGAATTAGTTATATATATTTTCTTAATCATCCATACTCACATCTCCAACCATTCATATCTATATCTATAGCTTAACTTATTTACTTTGACATTCCCTTAAAAAATACTCACTACTTTATTCTAGATCGCGTTGGATGTATAAAGTCTCATCACCTTAGTAGAAACTTTTTCAGATAAGGATATTATAATTGTATTCCACTACATTCCATCGTCATCTTAGTTTATGTAGTCATCGAACATAATTAGAGAATATTTCTCAACTTCCATAAATCCCATAGTATCATTTTCAATAAATTCTAAGCCAAGTAAAAGAAGATAAGGTGTCATCATACTCTTCCATCCATTATAGTTATTTCCATCAAATGTTGGTATACATCTGGTTTTTACGGAATTTAAATTTCCCATCTTCAAATTAATAAAAAGTATTTTTCATAATTCACTTATATTTTCTTCTATACTAATTTATGTGCATAGGAATAAGATTTAACATTATGAATGGGGTTGAATAAATGTCACTATTTTACAATTTCCTCTAAAAATATACTTCATTTATTTTTTAGAGTTAGGGTCCACTAAAAATTTAAATCACACTCTCACCATTATATGGAAAAATTAAATATAACATAGGGGATGCAATATATTTACAAGGCTTGACCTCAATGTGGTAATCTACCCCTTTCGGTATATGTATTATCTCCATGATATATATTTTCTACTTATATAAAAATTTATTACAACATGAAATTAATCATCATTAACCCAAGGTGATCAACCAAAAAAACCTAAAATTATGTCCCGATATTTAACTGCCTATTGAATGGTTCTTTAAACTGGATCCCATTGGTTTACAAAATTATCATAACAACAGAATGAGAAAGATCACTTTATCTATAATATTCTTCAATTATTTTTTTATCTTTCTAGGAACCTTATGTTTTTTAAAAATTAGCACTTTCTCCCTTCTTCAAGAATGGAACTTTTGGACCATGTACGTGATCAAAATGTTACACTTACTCACTTATACATTTTATTTAATATTTATACCTTATGAAGGATTTTAAAAATAGATATTCTCATTATTTATAAAACTTATATGTATAGAATCTCAATTTTTGTAACTTCTATGTTTGATATCCCATATCCCTGGTTTTATATAATTGTATCTCTTCCTTCATTGAAATAATATATTTTGGAATCACAAATTTTCTCTTCATGTAAACAAACCTTCAAAAGTTATGAATAGTCCACTCATACCCTCATTAATCCCATCATTTACACAGATATACACCTTTTATACTCATTATTTTATTTAATGATTCTGATAAATACAAAAACATGGGCTTCAAACACGGGCTCTAGATTTTTAAATTCTTGAAAAAAATCATAATTATTTTCTATCAATGCCTTTCAGAATATTTGAGTCTCAATTCATCATGGATTTCCAAAAATTCATCAAAAACCATATTAAATGCTAACCCAAATATCAGATAGAATCATAATATAAATTTCATGATTTTTATATTTTGAATTATAGCTCAAAATCATCACGCTCGCTTTGACTTTACACAAATTTCATTTGAATCACATATAGGTTTGGAATCTTATGATTCCTTATCATCTATTGAATCTAGATTAATCTAAAATATAAGTTATTCAACTTACATGTTATGTTTTCCTTTTCCTCCACACTAATCCATTATATGGATCATTAATCTCCCTCTTATACGTGTACTTCTATCCATCCACACTTCTATATAATTCATAAAAATACTCTTTGAATAATCCTTTAGAATTATTTTCTTCATTTTTCATGTTCCCCATTTTCTCATTATATTGCTTCATATCCCAAACTCACATGACAAAACATGTTTCCCATAGACTCATATTTTAGTCTTCTATCACACCAACACATTTATTTCTCTAAATCAAGTATCCAAACTTCTTTATTTTATCTTCATCCTTTTCTAGATAATCATCATTATAATTACATAATAGTATCCCGTATATTGGACTTAGCATGAATCACTATTTAATTAATTTACTATGATGTTTATGAGTTGAAGATCAATAAAGAATTATTTGAATTAAAAAATTTGATTCCCCTTCCAAGATATGTTAAACTTATCAAAAAAAAACATATATTTAATTACCTATATACACATTACTCAACCTTTTAAATATTTTTTCAGCTCTTATATAGTTGTCACCATCTTGTGTTAACTTTGGTGGCTTTCAAATTCATACATCATACCCCTTTACTTTTCAAAACATAACTTTTCTGTATTCTTTCAATGATACATGATATAACCTCATAATGCTTCTTAAAGAATTATAGATTCATGAAAAATATTTTTACAAATCTTCCTTTATTAGAGACTCATTAACCAAAGGTGAATCAGCCTCCAAAGATGTATCTTACTATTCTAAAACATGGGTAATTTCTAGATAGGAATTGAAGCCACCTTCAACAATTAAGTATGTATTTTGAATCCATATAAATAATTCACCTTAAATCAAATCATGTGGATTAATTCTTTTAGAATCAATAACTTTATTTCCCATTATTTCTCAAAAACTTTCTCTAATAAAAAATAAACAAATACAACACCTTCCAAATTTTCATGGGTTCGTCATCATTTTTAACTACTAACATAGTTCTATATCAATCACAACACTAATAATTATTCCCCACATCATTGAATATATAATAAAATGATAAATAAATAATAATATAAATCCAATACACTATTTTCTAAATTTACCTCTACCAAAGACATATATATAATCGTAAACCAATCAAAAGGAACCAAACATAAAATTGAAATTTCACAAACAAAAATACATCAAGGATAGTAATATATTTATATAAATAGAATATATAATATAATAAAGTTATCATAAATAATATATAAACATAGAATCACCTATTTGAAATATATTTTGATAATCAACAAAATTTCCTAAATTCTCTAAATCGAAAACCGACAGCCATTCTTCCAATAGTAAAACCTAACTAATATTCAAACCACTGAAATTATAAGAAACTTAATTACATAACCACCCACAAATAATACTATTCAAATAAAATGATCCCATTTCTCTAACTTTTAACCTCATTTAATATATAACTAAATATGTAAATTTTATTTCAAAAAGATAAAATGACCCAACTATAAATATTTCTAAACATTAAAAAATGTCAAATTAATACAAATAAAAATTATTTATTTATCAACATGATTGTAATAATATATAAATATCATATATATATATAATTATATGTAAATTTAAATTTATATTTACATTTATATTCATGTTTTTGGGGACATTTCCCCCTTCTAATATCACACGAACATCAAAACACTAGCTAGCCAAAAACAATTATAAGAAACATACTGATCATAATCTTGCAACTCAATCCCTTTATTAGTGGCCTTAATGAAAAATTTATAAATATATATATCTTATAAATTTATAATTATATTAAAAAAACCATAATCATTAAGAAAATAATAACAATATTTACATTTATGAAATAGAAACCAAAATTTTTTCTATATTATAATTATTTAAAAGAATATGACTTAAATACCTAATAAGATTAAAAAAACATTACCTCATTATAAAAATTTAAATCATGATTTCAAACATGATTCCCTAAAAATAAATGATTAGTTATTAGCACTGATGATTAAGAATAAAAAATGGGAAATATTTCCATCAAAACTAATCGAATAATTTAAAATGTACATTCACATACAGAATCATAAGACATCACTCCCATTTTAAGGGGAACCCTGTGATATGAAATAAAAAACTATCATATATAACAATATATATAAGATTAATATAGAAAATTATATTTTATATGTCTAATATTAAAATCATAACACGTACCAAATTGTGTTATCAATGAAAGTACAAAAATATTACAAACCCAAGAAATTACATGAATTAAATCTTAAAGTGTTTACATGATCAAATAAGTTTTATTATATTTTTTTCAGTTTAAAAAATAATATCTAAAATATAGTAAACATTTTTTTGCAGTGTTTTTTTTGAAGTGGTTTAGAATTTTTCTAGATGTTTTGATAACTTTTCTAGAATATTAAAAATCATGGCAATGTAAATGAGTCATGTTTATCTATATAGAACAAAAAAGTGATTGTGAAGGGTTAAGAGTTAACCATAAAAAAATGGTGTGAACATAAATGTATTAATAGTTGAACATGTGAAAAAATTAAAGGGGTCTTGAATTTCTCATTGTTGACCATGAAAAATAGATAAATGGATTGTGAATGAAATTTTTAAATGACATTGAGAAGAGTTTGTAGTGTACAACTAATGTGGTGACTGAAAATGGGTAGATTCTGTAACACCCCAAGCTTCTACGGTACGTTTCCCTTCGAATAATGCGATAGCGTGTGTTGTACGCAACCTCGAGTTCTAACACACACCACAACTAATTAAACTAGCCGTTGTGAATAGTAATACCTAATTTTTGAAATTATATATATTTTATATTTGAAAATGGACTTCATTTTTGGACTCGGAATATCGAATTTAGCCTAAGGTGAAATTTTGGTACTTTTCGGATAACTTTCATATTTTGATGAATAGTGAAAATTACTAAATTTTAATTAAAAACAACTTTTTTAATCAAAATAGTTAATAGTGATAAATTATGAATTTGAGTGGTTTAAAGTATATTTAGAATATATTTTTACAATTTAATATAATGTTGGTCATTAGACATAATTTTACAATTAAACCGAACATAAACAAGTGTCAATCTTTTTATAGTTATTATCTCTTAAAAACACGCTTTTTGTTTTGACAGCGGGAATTAATTTTAAATTAATTTCTGCCACTTCTGTGTTTTGAATTTAGGAAAATGGATTCCATATTTGGAATCAGGATGTTCAAATTGTGTAAATAGGTAACTTTTATTTTTAGACATTTTGAATAGTTACTGTGGTAAATATTTTATTTACCATGGTTAAAGGGTAAATCCGGTAAATAAGGGTTAAAAAATAATATTATAATAATACAAAATTACCCTAAAACGTGTCCTAACCTTATTGGTGGACACATACCCGACCATGGGCATCCTTGGGTCAATTTGGGGACCCCTTGGAGCCACTTGTATGTGGTAGGGACACATTATATTAATAAAGTTAAAATAAAAATAAAAATGGCATAAGCTTACATCTTTTAGAAAAACAATTTTTACATAAGGTTATACATGTTGGATTTTCGATTATAAATATTCATTAGAAAGCTAAAAAGATTTCCTACATGATGATATTTTATTTATAATTTTTAGACTTCAAATAAGTTAAATTATTAATGACACAATAATGATGCAATGTTTACCTCATTAATAAATCATTGAAATAAATAATATTATAATGATTAAAATATTATCTAAAACCTGTCCAATTCTTATTGGTTGATGTTATTTAGAATATGATTCATCTTATCTTCGACCTCAATGATTTTTGGACCATTATAAACCGAATATAATTATATTATAAAGTAATACTTTCACTCTTTCCTAAAGAGCCCCTCCTCTCCCTTATAAAAGGAGACCACTTCTACTCATTCCTCACACCTCTCAAGCCACTTGGCTCGTCCAAACTCTGCCCAACTAAGCTCCCCACATCCCTCTCCTCCTCCTTGAAGCTTCCCCTTAGGCAGAAAGCATTTCAAGAAGTCCTTTGGTTCCAACCAAAGTGAGTTACCTAAATTAAAGGTAACGATTTCTCTTAAATTATTTTCATTTATTTTGCTTCTCCAACCCCCAAACTCTTTTTATTTCCTTTCTTTTGTAACAACACCAGTATCCTCAATATACTAGGATGTTGTTATAAGAAGGATTCAAACTACACATACACACAACTCCATCTAATGGATGATGAACATAATGTTTCTGTGGATGGCAAACTAACGCCTCACGAAACGATGATTGTTCAAATACATCTTACCGCCTCTCATGGTGGCCATTATGATGGCACTGTAATTAAATATGATATTAATGATATATATTTTATATATAAGCTTCTGTAATTCCATTTTATTTCATACCATTATTCGTTTCATGTTGTATATACATACGATAATTTCATTTGAGGAAGTGCGGACTACCGCCCCCTTAAAATGATATGACTCGTTCATACCACACATGGAACGTATAAAGGATGGTGTTAATGAACATAAGTAACATATATAAAATATTATATTATACTGGAATATTAATATACCTATGTATCATTTGGATTCAATTATTTTAAAATAAAAATTAAATGGAAGTAGCGTTCGTGTGTACGTACGGACTACCGTCTCCACGAACGCGATGAGATTCATCCTCCATCGTATCCATTCAAGTATAATTATCATTTGATGATTTAAAAATGATGTTTAAGGACTTGATACCATTCTGGATTTGAATAATATACAACCTATCCTTTACAAACATGTCTTACGTAACAAAACATACAAAAGAAAACAAGTAAGTTAACACCTGAAACAACGATAATACTAAGATATTATTATCAAATCAATATTAAAAGATCATATATGATATCATATTAATATATATGATTCTTTTATAATTTAATAACAATTATTTCACCATTATACAGGAGGTTAACCTACCCCAACCAAGGAAAAGTACAAGGTAAGGGTTATTTCACAATCTCTTCATTATCCGAGGTTGTATTATACGTAATAATCTACTGGGATCTCTTTATCATCCACATCCATGTTTCTTCGAAATGTATTTCAAAACATTTTTACTATTTACAAGAATATGGGTTAAAGTCATTTATACCCTTGTTTGACTTTTTATAAGAGGTTTATAAAGGAATCTTTCCATCGTTTTCAAAACAAGGTCCTTTTTAACCTTTTCGACAGAATTGAAGTAAGAATGTTTTTTAACTTATACGGCGGGTGCGGTTATTTTCCGCCGTTATAAAATCGTCGAAGCTTTCCATACAAGCTTATAAGAATATTTCCAAAGAAAATGTTTTATTTTATATGGACCTTAAATGATTTCAAAATAAAAGGAGATACTTCTTTAAAAAGAATTTTGATTTCATCTATGTCAACATCCTTTGATGGATTTTAAGATTTTTTGAAGTTGATTTATTATGATACAAAACTTCTATATTGTATTGAAGGTTTTGTGATATGTTTGACTGTGGATGTGCTATTTTTATACCATTCATAGTTTATGGTGAAATTATTGACATTTCGTATGCTAGTTTTAATACGAATGTTTATGTTATGTTTAAACCTTTTCATATGGGAATGCATTGGACTTAATAAGTGACGGGTGGAGCCCGCTATAGCTCCTCGATGCATCGGTAGGTCTCATGAGACAAACTAGTGTCTTGGCACAAGGCCTTGACAAAATCTTATTTGTAGTCTTGGCACGAGGCCTTGGCTATGTGGTTATGATAGTCTGGCATTATGCATTCCAATATTATGAAAGTGGTTATTGATTTTTTGCATGTGATTATTCGATTAGTAGAATATCCATGTGAATAAGTAAATGGAATTATTTCATTTTATTTATGCCATACCATATTGAAAGTTCATGTTTAAAAGGCTTTTGTTATAGTTATACATTGCCTTAAATGTTTATTCTTATTTATGAAAGTTTCCGCTATATTGTTATCCTTACTAGGCATTTGAGCTCACCCCTTTTCTATGTTTTATTTTTCCCAGGATGTGAAGAAGTAAGTTATGAATGACCTGCAGGGATTTTATGAGGGGATTATAGTGTGGACTGTGGAAACATTATGTTGTTGTATTAGTTTTTCATTTTATGATGTAATGTAAAACTTATGAATATATCTAGTGTTTCCAAGGCTACTAAACCAATCGGTCTTTCGAGATTTGATCTTTCTTGTGATCATGCCAATGTTACGAAGTAATGCACCGACTCTGGGTAGCTGGGGTCGGGGCGTTACAGTTGGTATCAGAGGAAGTTTAGTACAAACCTTGGAAGCTAGATTTACATAAACTCTGATTAGAGCACGTAGACCTATGATGAACTTTGAGGATTAGTATAGAAGAACTTCCAAGAATTTTGGTATTGTAGAGATTTTGTGAGTTTTCCGAGCAATACATCCCTGTCTGGATACGAGCAGGTAGAGGCGGCTCTGGCACAGATGTACCTAGGGGTAAAACCCGAAAACACCGCTTTGAGCTAGACTCGAACGGGAACTGGTGCACGACAACGGGCCTTGCTGCACTCTTGGTTACGACACTCCCGGGGGATATGCTTAGGATAACTCTCATTTTCTTTACAAATCATTATGAAGGGTTTATGAGTATATACTTCCTCAAAGAAAACATTTTTATGATTATGGATTATATCCATAAATAGTTCAATTTATGTTAAGTGTTTTATAAGTATGGGATTATGTATTTTGATTCATAAACTGATCTAGTTTATGCCATTGTTTAGAAATGGCGCCTAGTGGAAGAAATGGAAACCGTATCAATGCACGCACTCCATGTAGGGATTTCCCTCCTGCTCAAGATAATTATAGTGGGGCTGGTGATGCAACTGGTGCCGATCAGCTAATCACCATACTGGGACAACTTACTCAGGTTATGAATAATAACCTTACCCGTATGGAGCACCCTGATCCGCAGCGTGGAGGATCAATGTTAGATCGATTCATGAGGCAACAACCACCAACGTTCAATGGGAATACAAATCCCTTAGTAGCTGAGCAATGGATATTTTCCCTAGAGAAAATATTTCAGGCTTTGGGGAGCAGTGAAAGGGAAAAAGTTATCATGGCAGTTTACCGCCTCACTGGAGATGCTGATCAATGGTGGTCATTGATTCAAAATACGAAGGAAGACGATGAAGTATCAAATATGGAATGGAGGGAGTTCAAAGATCTGTTTTTAGAAAAATACTTCCCTCGCGACCATCGAGCAGATATGGAAAGGCAATTTCTGAGTCTGAGACAAAAGGAGGATGAGAATGTCACAAAGTATGAGGCTAACTTTACAAGATTAGCGAGGTACGCTGGTGATTATATTCGTAACCCAAGAAGTAAGATTGATCGTTTCTTTGATGGGTTAAAACCATTTCTCCGTCGAGCATTAGTCTCACAATCCTTTTCATCGTACGAAGACATTGTCTCATGTGCTATCAAGACCGAAAAGGAATTCTCTAAGTCTTATGACTTTAAAGCAAAGCAAGAGAAGAAGAGACCTGCTGATCAATCTGGGAATGGGAATAAGGGGAAGAAGGGAAAGGTTGAATATCCATCTTGTGGTAAATGCGGGAAGAAACACCCCGGTGCTTGCCTGAAGGGAATGGGAGTCTGTTACAAGTGTGGTGAAAAAGGCCACCAAGCTCATGATTGCAAGGGGAAGAAGGAAGCTACCAACGTTCAGTGCTACAATTGCAGGGAGATGGGGCATTATGAAAATGCATGTCCTAAGCGTCAGGAGAACTTACCTCAGAAAAGGCCAAGGGATCAAGGCCAGGCTTATGCTATCACTACTGCTGAGGTAGAAGCTCCGAAAGACGTGGTGGCAGGTAATTTAATGGTTTCCTCAAGTTTAGCAAATGCATTATTTGATTCTGGATCATCGCATTGTTTCATATCTTCCCAGTTTGCTAAGAAAATTAGATATTTCCAATTTGATTTAATAAGGGAGTTGTCAGTTAAAACTCCTAAGGGAAGTATCGTTGCAACAAAGTTTTGTGAATCAGTCCCCATTAGAGCACATAAATTTTCTTTATCTGTTGATCTCATCGTCATACCTATGATTGAGTTTGATATAATCCTCGGTATGGACTGGCTTTCAGACTATGATGCGAAGATTTATTGTAAGAAGAAAGAGGTTACGATTCTTGATGATAATGATAAGGAACACCTTATTTTCAGAGCAGAATCGTCACCACTTAATTCTTATTTAGATCCACCCCCAATAGCTCAAATTAATTCAATTATTGGGGAGGAAGAGAATGAAATAACTATCGGTGAGGAAAGGAATGTTCAAATAGAGGATGTACCTATTGTGAAAGAATTTGTAGATGTATTTCCGGAAGATTTACCTGGACATCCTCCAGAACGAGAAGTTGAGTTTTCTATTGATTTGATTCCTGGATCAAGGCCTATATCGAAGACCCCTTATAGAATGGCCACTGTAGAGTTAGTCGAACTAAAGAAACAACTAGAGGAATTGAGTAATAAGGGATTTATTCGCCCTAATGTTTCTCCATGGGGAGCCCCTGTTCTTTTTGTTAAAAAGAAAGATGGATCTATGAGGTTATGTATCGACTACAGGGAGATCAATGCTATAACGATAAAGAACAAGTATCCCCTACCTCGTATTGATGATTTATTTGACCAACTGCATGGAGCTCAATACTTTTCAAAGATTGACCTTCGATCTGGATACCATCAGTTGTGTGTGAAGAAGGAAGACATTCCGAAAACAGCATTTCGAACCAGGTACGGGCATTACGAGGTTACTGTAATGCCGTTTGGATTGACTAATGCACCCTCTGTATTCATGGATCTAATGAATAGAGTTTTCAAGGAGTATCTCGATGAATTTGTGGTGGTATTTATTGATGATATCTTGGTATACTCCAAAACCTACGAAGATCATGAAAATCACTTGCGCATTATCTTGAAGACTCTGAGGAGGCATGAATTATATGGGAAGTTTAGCAAGTGTGAATTCTGGCTTCAGGAGATTTCTTTTCTTGGCCATATTGTCTCAAAAGATGGAATCTCTGTTGATCCTTCTAAGACCAAGGCAATCCAAGAATGGCCAGCACCTACGAGTATAACTGAGGTACGCAGTTTTATTGGTCTGGCAGGTTATTATCGACGTTTCGTCCAGAATTTTGCCCGATTGGCTAACCCATTAACGAAGCTCACACGTAAAGGGGTTAAATTTGTTTGGACAAAAGAGTGTGAAGAATGTTTCGAAGAACTGAATAGAAGATTAGTCAATGCTCCTATATTGACTCTACCATCGGGGAATGATGGGTTCGTTATTTATAGTGATGCATCGAAGAAAGGACTTGGCTGTGTCCTTATGCAGAATGATAGAGTTATTGCCTATGCATCACGACAGTTGAAAATTCATGAACAAAACTATCCTACTCATGATCTTGAGTTAGCAGCTATGATCTTTGCTTTGAAGATATGGAGGCACTACCTCTATGGTGAAAAATGAGAGATTTATACTGATCACAAGAGTTTGAAGTATATTTTCTCACAAAAAGAACTCAACATGAGGCAAAGGAGATGGCTTGAATTACTAAAGGATTATGATTGCACGATACACTACCACCCGGGGAAAGCAAACAAGGTGGCAGATGATTTGAGCAGAAAAGACCATGGTGTTTTGAACATGATGAGAATTGAAAGGGATCCAATTTTCATGGATCTAGAGAAGATGGACATGGGAATAACCAGGGAAGGTGAAACATCAATGCTTTTTCAAATAGTTGCCAAACCATCTTTACTAGAAAGGATTAAGAGTTCCCAGACCGATGATGAAGAATTTCAAAAGAAGATTAAAGCTGTGAATGATGGGAGATTGAGAGACTTTGTGTATGAAGATGGAATTTTGAAATTCGGGAAGAGACTTTGTGTTCCCAATATACCTGATCTAAAAAGGGAATTGCTGGATGACGCTCATAGTTCCAATTTCTCTATACACCCTGGGAGCACCAAAATGAATAGAGATTTGAAGGAACATTTTTGGTGGGACAACATGAAGAGGGAGATTGATGATTTTGTGTCAAGATGTATGGTTTGTCAACAAGTGAAAGCTGGAAGGCAACAGCCTGGAGGAGTCATGCAACCTCTTCCCATACCAGAGTGGAAATGGGACAATATTACGATGGACTTTGTCATGGGGCTACCAAAGACTCCTAGAAGGAACGATGCAATATGGGTTATTGTTGATCGTCTTACCAAGTCAGCACATTTTCTTGCTATAAGAGAAGATCTACCCCTGGAACGTCTAGCAAGACTATATATTAATGAAGTTGTGAGACTTCATGGAGTACCCCTATCGATTGTTTCTGATCGTGATCCCCGTTTTACTTCAAGATTCTGGAAAAGTCTTCAGAAATCCCTGGATACTGAACTTCATTTGAGCACTGCTTACCACCCTCAGACAGAGGGACAATCAGAATGGACCATTCAGACCTTAGAAGACATGTTGAGATCTTGCTCCCTTGACTTTCAGGGTATGTGGGATCAATATTTACCACTGGTAGAATTTTCCTATAACAATAGCTTCCATTCGAGTATTCAGATGGCACCATATGAAGCGTTATACGAAAAGAGATGTCGTACACCAACCTGTTGGGATGACGTTGGTGAAAGAAAACTTGTAGGCCCAGAACTAGTGGAGGAAACAGTGGAAAAGGTGAAAGTAATCCAAAATCACATCAAAGCAGCTCAAAGTAGGCAGAAGAGCTATGCCGATAATCGAAGGAAGGATTTGGAATTTCAAGTTGGTGATCATGTTTTCCTGAAGGTATCTCCGTGGAAGGGAGTCATACGTTTTTGTAAGAAAGGTAAATTGAGTCCCAGGTACATCGGACCTTTCGAAATTCTAGAACGAATTGGGGTTGTAGCCTACCGATTGGCAATGCCGCCCAGTCTCTCCAAAGTTCACAATGTGTTCCACGTATCTCTGTTGAGGAAATACATGCCTGACCCAACGCATGTACTCACCTATGAGGAATTAGAACTGGAACCCGATCTGTCTTATTGTGAAGAGCCTGTCAGGATTCTTGATACGAGAGAACAAGTGCTGAGAAACCGGACGACGCGTCTGGTAAAAGTTTTGTGGAGAAATCATAAGATGGAAGAGGCAACGTGGGAACCCGAGGAACTTATGATGAAGAACCACCCGAGTCTTTTTATGCAGTAATACCCTAGAAATTGCGAGGACGCAATTATTTGAAGGAGGGGAGAATGTAACACCCCAAGCTTCTACGGTACGTTTCCCTTCGAATAATGCGATAGCGTGTGTTGTACGCAACCTCGAGTTCTAACACACACCACAACTAATTAAACTAGCCGTTGTGAATAGTAATACCTAATTTTTGAAATTATATATATTTTATATTTGAAAATGGACTTCATTTTTGGACTCGGAATATCGAATTTAGCCTAAGGTGAAATTTTGGTACTTTTCGGATAACTTTCATATTTTGATGAATAGTGAAAATTACTAAATTTTAATTAAAAACAACTTTTTTAATCAAAATAGTTAATAGTGATAAATTATGAATTTGAGTGGTTTTAAAATATATTTAGAATATATTTTTACAATTTAATATAATGTTGGTCATTAGACATAATTTTACAATTAAACCGAACATAAACAAGTGTCAATCTTTTTATAGTTATTATCTCTTAAAAACACGCTTTTTGTTTTGACAGCGGGAATTAATTTTAAATTAATTTCTGCCACTTCTGTGTTTTGAATTTAGGAAAATGGATTCCATATTTGGAATCAGGATGTTCAAATTGTGTAAATAGGTAACTTTTATTTTTAGACATTTTGAATAGTTACTGTGGTAAATATTTTATTTACCATGGTTAAAGGGTAAATCCGGTAAATAAGGGTTAAAAAATAATATTATAATAATACAAAATTACCCTAAAACGTGTCCTAACCTTATTGGTGGACACATACCCGACCATGGGCATCCTTGGGTCAATTTGGGGACCCCTTGGAGCCACTTGTATGTGGTAGGGACACATTATATTAATAAAGTTAAAATAAAAATAAAAATGGCATAAGCTTACATCTTTTAGAAGAACAATTTTTACATAGGGTTATACATGTTGGATTTTCGATTATAAATATTAATTAGAAATCTAAAAAGATTTCCTACATGATGATATTTTATTTATAATTTTTAGACATCAAATAAGTTAAATTATTAATGACACAATAATGATGCAATGTTTACCTCATTAATAAATCATTGAAATAAATAATATTATAATGATTAAAATATTATCTAAAACCTGTCCAATTCTTATTGGTTGATGTTATTTAGAATATGAGTCATCTTATCTTCGACCTCAATGATTTTTGGACCATTATAAACCGAATATAATTATATTATAAAGTAATACTTTCACTCTTTCCTAAAGAGCCCCTCCTCTCCCTTATAAAAGGAGACCACTTCTACTCATTCCTCACACCTCTCAAGCCACTTGGCTCGTCCAAACTCTGCCCAACTAAGCTCCCCACATCCCTCTCCTCCTCCTTGAAGCTTCCCCTTAGGCAGAAAGCATTTCAAGAAGTCCTTTGGTTCCAACCAAAGTGAGTTACCTAAATTAAAGGTAACGATTTCTCTTAAATTATTTTCATTTATTTTGCTTCTCCAACCCCCAAACTCTTTTTATTTCCTTTCTTTTGTAACAACACCAGTATCCTCAATATACTAGGATGTTGTTATAAGAAGGATTCAAACTACACATACACACAACTCCATCTAATGGATGATGAACATAATGTTCTGTGGATGGCAAACTAACGCCTCACGAAACGATGATTGTTCAAATACATCTTACCGCCTCTCATGGTGGCCATTATGATGGCACTGTAATTAAATATGATATTAATGATATATATTTTATATATAAGCTTCTGTAATTCCATTTTATTTCATACCATTATTCGTTTCATGTTGTATATACATACGATAATTTCATTTGAGGAAGTGCGGACTACCGCCCCCTTAAAATGATATGACTCGTTCATACCACACATGGAACGTATAAAGGATGGTGTTAATGAACTTAAGTAACATATATAAAATATTATATTATACTGGAATATTAATATACCTATGTATCATTTGGATTCAATTATTTTAAAATAAAAATTAAATGGAAGTAGCGTTCGTGTGTACGTACGGACTACCGTCTCCACGAACGCGATGAGATTCATCCTCCATCGTATCCATTCAAGTATAATTATCATTTGATGATTTAAAAATGATGTTTAAGGACTTGATACCATTCTGGATTTGAATAATATACAACCTATCCTTTACAAACATGTCTTACGTAACAAAACATACAAAAGAAAACAAGTAAGTTAACACCCAAAACAACGATAATACTAAGATATTATTATCAAATCAATATTAAAAGATCATATATGATATCATATTAATATATATGATTCTTTTATAATTTAATAACAATTATTTCACCATTATACAGGAGGTTAACCTACCCCAACCAAGGAAAAGTACAAGGTAAGGGTTATTTCACAATCTCTTCATTATCCGAGGTTGTATTATACGTAATAATCTACTGGGATCTCTTTATCATCCACATCCATGTTTCTTCGAAATGTATTTCAAAACATTTTTACTATTTACAAGAATATGGGTTAAAGTCATTTATACCCTTGTTTGACTTTTTATAAGAGGTTTATAAAGGAATCTTTCCGTCGTTTTCAAAACAAGGTCCTTTTTAACCTTTTCGACAGAATTGAAGTAAGAATGTTTTTTAACTTATACGGCGGGTGCGGTTATTTTCCGCCGTTATAAAATTGTCGAAGCTTTCCATACAAGCTTATAAGAATATTTCCAAAGAAAATGTTTTATTTTATATGGACCTTAAATGATTTCAAAATAAAAGGAGATACTTCTTTAAAAAGAATTTTGATTTCATCTATGTCAACATCCTTTGATGGATTTTAAGATTTTTTGAAGTTGATTTATTATGATACAAAACTTCTATATTGTATTGAAGGTTTTGTGATATGTTTGACTGTGGATGTGCTATTTTTATACCATTCATAGTTTATGGTGAAATTATTGACATTTCGTATGCTAGTTTTAATACGAATGTTTATGTTATGTTTAAACCTTTTCATATGGGAATGCATTGGACTTAATAAGTGACGGGTGGAGCCCGCTATAGCTCCTCGATGCATCGGTAGGTCTCATGAGACAAACTAGTGTCTTGGCACAAGGCCTTGACAAAATCTTATTTGTAGTCTTGGCACAAGGCCTTGGCTATGTGGTTATGATAGTCTGGCATTATGCATTCCAACATTATGAAAGTGGTTATTGATTTTTTGCATGTGATTATTCGATTAGTAGAATATCCATGTGAATAAGTAAATGGAATTATTTCATTTTATTTATTCCATACCATATTGAAAGTTCATGTTTAAAAGGCTTTTGTTTTAGTTATACATTGCCTTAAATGTTTATTCTTATTTATGAAAGTTTCCGCTATATTGTTATCCTTACTGGGCATTTGAGCTCACCCCTTTTCTATGTTTTATTTTTCCCAGGATGTGAAGAAGTAAGTTATGAATGACCTGCAGGGATTTTATGAGGGGATTATAGTGTGGACTGTGGAAACATTATGTTGTTGTATTAGTTTTTCATTTTATGATGTAATGTAAAACTTATGAATATATCTAGTGTTTCCAAGGCTACTAAACCAATCGGTCTTTCGAGATTTGATCTTTCTTGTGATCATGCCAATGTTACGAAGTAATGCACCGACTCTGGGTAGCTGGGGTCGGGGCGTTACAGATTCAAAATTACTATTCAAATAAGTGGCTTCTAGTTTTTATAAATTTCCAAAATTTTGATATATTTCTACTAATGATAATGGTTTTAAAAAAATTATATAATGTTATGTTTTGTATTATTTCATATTCCATAAAGATTTATTAAAATTTTAGATATCATATTTGTAGGTGATAACATGGTTCTAACTAGTGTCAAATTTTTGAATTTTCTAAATATTATTTAACTTAGATTTTATGGATTTAAATTAATATTTATTATTGACCAGCCACATGGGGGTAATTAATATCTAGAAGGAATCATGTTTATAATTTTTTAATAACTCATTCTAAATAACAACTAAATATCATCATATGCGGTCATTCTATGGTCAAATCCAATGATATATGTGACATATTGAGTAGAAAGTTAATTAAAAATTCAGGATATAAGATATAAATGATTAATATAAAACAAAAACTAAGGGAAAGATCTTTAATAAATGATAATGTACTCTAAGATAATGATATGATTAAGTTTTAAATATTTTTTACGAAGGATCTCCTCATTATCAAATTCGAATCTAAATAAAACCTTGGTCTTGAATTCATTATCTATTAATAAAATTATATTTTATTATTAGTGTATAATTTAATATATTTATTACTTAGGTGATTCAAAAGCATGTTTTAAGATAGTGTACTCAAACTCATTCCATGTACAATAATAAATCCATGAAATTAGTTTGCAACTTTTATTGAAATTCCTTAATCGAAGAGCATTAATCATGTTAAGTAAATGAAGAAAAGATATATAAGAATGAATAAATGTATGAACTCAACAAAAACCCATCATTAAAAAAAGAACTAAACCATTTTATCACCCGTCATTATAAATATTAGTATAAGGATGTTTACCCATTTATATTTTCCCAAAAACAATGATATTGATCCATGTTAGACACATAAGATGGAATTAGTATATTACTAAGTATAGAAAATGATATATATTAATTCATTAAACAAATCCATACCAATTTATACTTCAATTAATCAGATATTTCTCCAAGAAGTATCCTCATCTACTTAAAAAAATTATAATTTACTCAACATTATGATTTAATTGATGTGTTATGATATAATTCATATACCTCCTCAGATCTAGATCTTAGTCTCCAAAATTCATGTAGCAATCCCTGAATATTTTATACATGATTAAAATTACAAATCACCGTATCCAAAATATCACATTGTAATAATAATATATCATGTCTTAACTGAAATAAGTCTTATTATGTCCAGTAGTACAAAAAGGTACACTATTTTCATCCCATAATTTCTATGTTACCGATATATCTTTCAAAACATGAAAAATATGATGTCACAATAAATGAATATTTAATTTCACCATATTCAATCCGTAATATCAATCTAATACACTAAAACACTTTCTTATATATTTATTCAACAATCATATATGATAATAACACATTATTATTTTGACATTATTCCTAATTGTATCCATAAATTTCTATACTTCCACTCCTCAAAATGATCATGTCCTAGTTAAAAATCCATTATGATGTGGTTTTTGATTTATTCTACCAAATTATACTAAATTTATCTACATATATATTCAATATAAATTGCTTCATAAATCATTGAAATGATATATAATCAGGTGGTAATAAAATCATAATGCATTAAAAATAATAATGGAAAATTTTCACTTATTTGAACTATTAAAATCCTCCAAAATTAAACTATTTATTTTCCTCAATAACATATCTACTCACCAAAACCAATTCAATCCTCAATATACAAATTTTAGATATCATTATCATAAAAATCAAACAATTTCAGTGAGGGTATGTTTTAAATCATCATGGAAAAAACAACCCAACTCCTTATATTTAAAAAGAACCAATCAATCATCTATTTTAATATCTCTAAATAATTATATACAACTATATTCTCTTCTATTCCCTTCATTTATATAAACTTTTCATTAAAATTAATTCCCACTTGTGATTTACTTTATCATAAATCATTTCACTCTACAAAAAATGATTATTTATTTGTATTTATACACAATAATAATATAAGACCCCGGCCTTAAACCTTACTTAATATTGAATTAAATAAAAATTTTACATTGAGGATCTTTTCAGGTTTAGTGTTTTAGAGAATTAGATCATAAAACATGAATTACATTCCATATTTAAACAAAGTGGTTACATAAAAGATAGTATTCGTTTTTCCCCATCAACGGTAACATATTTAAAATAAAACATTGATTCATTCTTGACACTTCCTTGACACTATCATCATAACATGCACCTTCCCCTTAACCTATAAAAAAACATTTCAAAAACTTGGGATGAGCATAAAAATCTCAGTAAGGGATATAAAAGTATGAAAAGTAAACATTAGTCCATGTATTAAATCATACTTTACTCAAAAAACATAATCATTTTAACATACCTCATCAAATCATGAATAAATCATAGAAATCATAATGCATAAAGGTAACTTGAGGCATTCATAACATTATTATGTAGGGAGTAACCCTCTTGGTTACATTTGGAATACCCATCACAGTATATTCCCTAAATCTCATCGGAGAAACCTTAATGTTTAACTCCTTCGCGTTACCCAATGCATTGGAGAGCTATATCGGGCTCACCGGCCCTTAGTTTATCACGAAACCACATGTCTTCATAATAATGCCCAAGAACCATAACATAATCATATCACATAACATAAGCATAAAGGAAAGATAACATTCCCACATTACAATAACAATATAACATTTTAAGATATGGAAATAATGAATCTATTCTAAAAACCATTTTCAAAACCATTTAAAACATTTAATATAGAGATTTTTAAATCAAAGTGTCCCATACCAAATTGAAGCTTTTAACATTTTAAATAATTAATATCCATATAAATAAATCCTTAAAACCATTTTTAAAACATGGATATTAATGAGAAATATTTATAAGATTAAATCATCAAAACATTTAAAACGATATTTTAGTTAAAGGGTTTTTAACAAAATGAGAGACACTTGAATACAATAATTGAGGAATAACATTTAATCAAAACTTTAAAATATCATGAGAATAAAGGGATTCATGATATAATACTCCACAAGACAGTATATACACCATATAAGAGTGAATTGGTGCATAACAACAATGAAGTATCAATGGAAATGTAAATTGAGATGGAATCCATTATAAAGATGGTATCCTTAAATTAAGGATAAATCAATCTCATAATTATGTGCGAAAAATATAAATACACCCAATATAAGTGGATATTAAGTGTAAAATAATCAAATTTAATTCACACATATTCAAAGGATGACATATTCAATAACTACATGTTGAACCCAAAGAAATTGAAATTGGGTTAAGAAGTTCCCTTGACAGCCTAACGACGTCACATCAAATTTTAGAAAAAGAGTTGATGATAGAGATAAAGGGTATCTCATCTAATGGACATAAAATTTACGGCAATAAGGATTTATAAGAACATATCCCCACATAATAAGATGAAAATTAAAAGACATAACAAAATAAGTCTTTTAAAAAGAAGAGGAGGGTGAAAGGTCCCCTTACCGATTTGGGTAACTTACGAAACGTACACCCCATTAAAGCAGGGTCATAAAATGAATTTGTAAAAACCCATAAATAAAATTATATTACACAAAGAGTATAATAATGGGAATTACATACACCACTCAAAGGAAATGGTGGAAAATGTAGAATAATTCTCACGGGAATGAAAGTGAGATGAAAAATCCCTTACGAAAAGTCGGCAGCCTAACGGCGCCACTTAAAACTTACAAAAATGGATTGATGAGATCAAATAGGGTATCTCATCATATTAAAATAAAATTTACAACAAGAGGAATATAAAATAATATCCTCCAAAATAACCAAGAGTAGCTTAAAATAAGTGACATAAAGGAGAGTACTTAAAATGAAAGAGAGAGGTTGGATCTCTTATGAAAATTCGGCTGCATAACGGCGCCACTCAAAACTTCCAAAATTGATTGATGAGAGAAAATAGGGTCTCTCATAATATGAACATAAAAATTACAGAATGATTAATATAAAATAACATCCCAATCATAAGAAATATGAGCTTAAAAGGAATGACATAAAATAGTGCACTTAAAAAGAAAGAGAGGGGTAGGATCACATACCTCAAGTCTGACTTGTCTTGTTCGTTTGTTTATATTCCTGAATAATAAATATTGGTAAATTTATAATTTCTGAAGTACCACATTTAAATATTATTATTCATTTCATATCACATATTATAATGTTATAATAATTGTTTAATAATGTTAGTTCATATCAGACGTTTTTGCTGATGTTTGGTACATGAGTAAAAAAATGAACTTGTTTGAAAATGATTGCCCATGTAGTTATAAGTAAATCATTTACAGAATATTATTAATGTTTACAATATCATATATATCCAGTACATATTTATTTTATACTATTCCATAACATTTGGAGACAAAAAAATGAAAAGCACCGTTCATGGAGACGGTAGGCCGTACGTACGCATGAACGCTACTTTCATTTTTTTTGTCATATTAATGTAATTAAAAATAAATGAGATATATATATATTATAATTCCAGTATAATATATATTTTATATAGGTCACATATGTTCATTAATTTAATTCTTTATACATTCCATGTATTGCATGAACGAGTCACATCACTTGAGGGGGCGGTAGTCCACACTTCCTCATATGAAATTATCGCATTTGCACAACATGAAAAGAATAAAGGTATGTTTTAAATATAAAATACAAAAGCATATAGTAAACATAAATACCATATATATCATATATAAAATACAGTGACATCATAATATACATCTTTAAAGGTGTTAAAAGAATATTGAACAATCATCGTTTTGTGAGGCAGAAAATTGCCAACCACAGAAACAGTATGTTCTTTAACCATTAGACGAAGGTGTGTGAAAGTGTATCTCGAATACTTCTTATAAAAACATCCTAGTGTATTTAATATACTGGTTTTGTTACAAAAAAAATAATAATAGTATAGGGGTTTGGAGAAGCAAAATAAAACAAAAGAACACAAAGGAATACATTACCTTTAAATCGGGTAACTCTATTTGATTTAAGATCAAAGGCTTACTTGGAAACTATTCATCCCAAATTGAGGTATAAATGATGAATAGAGGGATGTGGAGAGATGAAATGGGCAGGGTTTGGCCGAGAGAAATGCTTGAGAGGTGTGGGTAAGGTGGTAGAGGTTGGGGCCTTTTATAAGAGGAGGGGAGGGGCACTCTTGGAAAGTTAAAAAAATTTTCTTTATTTTCAAATGAGTTTCAGATTTTAAAGGTCCCACATTGATGTATTTTGAGGATAAGTTGGTAAGGGTTATAAATATACTCATCCAATAGGTATTTTAGAATTTTAAGTTATAGTTTTAACATTATCTTTTAATTTTATTTTAATCCTTTATTAATGAGGTAATCGTTGCATCATCATGATGTCATAAATAATTTAATATATTTAATGTCTAAAAATTATAAAAAAATATCATGATGAAGGAAATCTTTTTCTATTTCTATGTAATATTTATTGTAAAAAAAATGACTTCTATAACCCCATTTAAAAATAGTTTTAGTAAAATAACTCATGCTTTTGACATTTTTATTTTATCTTAAAATAAAAAGTTATTTATGTCATATTCCAACCAAAGTGGCTCCATGGGGTCCCCAAGTAGACCCATGGATTTTCATGGTCGTCCATGACACGTACAATGAGGGTATGACACGTTTCTAGGTCATTTCATATTATTAAAACATTATTTTTACCTTAAATTACACTAATTACCTCTAATCGCGATTAAAAACTTAAAAGTTACTATTCACCAAAAAATTATTTTAATACAATTGAACCAAATTTTACATCTTAATGACAACCATGTATGTCAGATTTTTTGAATTTCAAATCACCGAAGTGGTAAAATTTCATTTAAACAAAAAATCAGTTTTTAAACTACCACTTAGTGGTTTAACTATTCATCAACAATTGATGTTTTTCAGAAAAATACCAAAAAATCACCCAAAGCTATATTTAATATTCCGAATTAAAAATGATTTCTATTTTAAAAAATTCAAAACATATATGTTGCATTAATTAATTTAATAATTAATTCTCGTTGTTAAAACAAATAGCGTGTTTTTAAAAAACAATATCTATTAAAAGATTGACACACGTTTAAGTCCAATTTTATAATGAAATTAATTCCAATGAACACTATTGGAATAAATGGTAAAAATATATTCTAATTTCACTTTGAAAACAATTCAAAAGTTAATATAATCATATAAATAAATTAGATTAAAAAGTAGTTTTGAATTAAAATACAAAAATTTTCACTATTCATTAAAAATGAACTTTAACGGAAAAATACCAAAACTTTACACAATGTAAATTTTGATGTCCTGATTCTAATGAAGAATTTTATTTTTGTCAAATATAACACATAAAATTATCAAAAAGTGGATTTAAAAGAGGTTCGATATCAAAAGGCGGTTAATCGGCCTTTTAAAGAATATTAGAATGTTTACACTGAAAATTGGATTCATTCACATTTTTAATCCTCTAAAATTTATTGTAAAAAGTAAAAATATTTTACAAACATATATAATAATTTTGTAGTTAGTTCTGTTCATTCCCGCCATTACAACGTCTAAGCATTAACTACCATTGAAAATAATATTATTTTATTATTAGAGTGCAACGTAAGATTCCCAAGAAACTCGTTGTTGCGTATTGGGTATGCCATCGAGCATAGTGTCCCCTTTAAAGTAATATTAATATTTTATTCACAAATATGGATAAATGTGAAAATTTCATGTTCTTTATTTACCTTGGGTGTTACATCCTTCCTCCCTTTTGGAAATTGCGTCCTCGCAATTTTAAAATTGGGCTTGGAAACTTAATTAAAAATCCCACATCGGAACAAGTGTCAGTAAAACAATAACTTTAAAATAAAGAAAGAGAAGTACAAAGGTCACCTGAGTTAACCCATAATAGGATTCCATGAAGGAAAACATGGATATGGAGGAAAAAACAAAGGTTCATGTTCTGAGGGAGAGTGATAGAAAACATGTTTAGGAGAAAGTTAACCATAGGAAAATCACAAACTTCTGATGGGTTAAACGGTATTCGATTCCCCAGTAGGAAATGTTAACAGACGGAATTTTTGTTTTAAGTTACTCTTCATTGAGGAATTTATTTTTGAGCTTAACTAAATCATAATAAAACATACTTACTTGTAACGTAGACTTTTAACTTTTACTAGATTCCTTAATCAAACTCATATTTTCTCCAAAAGATGAGTATTTAGGAAGACTTGTTCACATTACGAGTACTATAATCAACATCTTGAGAATCACCTAATCCACAAAAGAGAACTATATATTTCCCATGTCTTTAGAAAAAATCCAAAACCAAAATTGTTAGTATGAGATTAGACAATCCACAAAAGTATAATCCTTTATGAAAAGAAAAGCTATTCTTAATCTCCAAAATTTGTCCATAAAAACCTAAAGTTAAACGAAGACCATTAGATAAAAAATTGTCCATAAAATTATTCAAATTAAACCAAACTAAGATTAAAACCCAAATATTTGATAGATTTAATCACAAAGTCTTCCAAGGTACAAATTAACTTTTATCTCCAAATAACATTAGTGGCTCCTAAATTCTCATATTGAAAAGTAATTAACCTAATCACATATCCTTGATGATAGGTTAATAATTTCCATAGATAACCCAAAATAAACATACTCTTGATTCCTAAAATCATCTAACTAAAAAGAATTAGTCAAACTAACCAGGTACTTCACGTAGTCCAGTGGTAGGTGATAAATACCAGTCGCACTTTGGTTGTGGGTTTGATTCCCGCATCTTTGTCCGCCGTGACGAGCTGTCACACAGTCTGTGTGTTGTCCTTTTTCCAAAACTATATAATTCTTAAAACACTCCCCAAAATGATATAAAATCTTCATAAATAAACATAACATATTTTAACATCAAGTTTATCTCATGCCTTTCATTTTCCATCATAATATATAATAACCCATAATTACCTCAAAAGTAGGGATCATATAAACCCTAATAGTTACCTTTATAATATTACCTGAACTTCCACATCAGTTGGTCATCGCGTACATGATGCATTACAGAACATACCAAGGTAAAAGTGGTTGATCTTGACTCCTTGATAGTTGGTTTAGAACAACCACGAGTTTCCTCATTGAATCCCCCATTTCATCCAGTCTCTTAATCAGAGAACCACCACAGTTTCCTTCAAACCTATTGTCACTTTGGTGCCTGCAAGATCCATCCATTCACTAAAAACAGAAATTTCATTTTGAGTATATCAACAAAACCATCATGTACTAATGAGGAAGACAAACACTAAGATATACTTACTCATTCAATTTATCTAAAAACTATGACTCTTTCTGAAATCCTAGACATTATTGTAATGTCACTTATGCCTAGAGAATACCCTAACCTCTAAAGTTATCTAAACAGACCTCTGATACCAACTATAAGGCCCTGGTCTTAAACCTTACTTAATATTGAATTAAATGAATAATTCACATTGAGGATCTTTTCAGGTTTAGAGTTTTAGAGAATTAGATCATAAATCATGAATTACATTCCACATTTAAACAAAGTGGTTACATAAAAGATAGTATTCGTTTTCCCCATCAACGGAAACATATTTAAAATAAAACATTGATTCTTTTTTCACACTTCCTTGACACTATCAACATAACATGAACCTTCCCCTTAACCTACGAAAAACATTTCAAAAACTTGGGATGAGCATAAAAATCTCCGTAATGGATATAAAAGTACGAAAAGTAAAAATTAGTCCATGTATGAAATCATACTTTACCCATAAAACCTAATCATTTTAACATACCTCATCAAATCATGAATAAATCATAGAAATAATAATGCATAAAGGTAACTTGAGGCATTCATAACATTCTTACGTAGGGAGTAACCCTCTTGGTTACGTTTGGAATACCCATCACAGTATATTTCCAAAATCTCTTCGGATAAACCTTAACATTTAACTCCTTCGCATTACCCAATGCATTGGAGAGCTATATCGGGCTCACCCACCCTTAGTTTATCAAGGAACCACCCGTCTTCATAACAATGCCCAAGAACCATAACATAATCATAGCACACAACTTAAGAATAAAAGAAAGATAACATTCCCACATTTTAATAACAATATTACATTTTAAGATATAGAAATAATGAATCTATTCTAAAAACCATTTTCAAAACCATTTAAAAAATTTAATAAAGGGATTTTTAAATCAAAGTGTCCCATACCACATTGAATCTTTTAACATTTTAAACCATTAATATCCATATAAATAAATCCTGAAAACCATTTTGAAAACATGGATATTAATGAGAAATATTTATAAGATTAAATCATCAAAACATTTAAAATGATATTTTAGTTTAAGGGTTTTTAACAAAATGAGAGACTCTTGAATACAATAATTGAGAAATAACATTTAATCAAAACTTTATAATATTATGGGAATAAAGGGATTCATGATATAATATTCCAAAGGACAGTATATACACCATATAAGAGTGAATTGGTGCATAACAACAATGAAGTCTCAATAGAAATGTAAATTTAGATGGAATCCATTATAAAGAAGGTATCCTTAAATTAAAGAAAAATCAATCTCATAATTATGTGCGACAAATATAAATGCACCCAATATAGTTGGATATTAAGTGTAAAATAATCAAAGGTAATTCACACATATTCAAATTATGACATATTCAATAACTATATGTTGAACCCAAAGAAATCGAAATTGGGTTAAGAAGTTCCCTTAACAGCCTAAAGGCGTCACATCAAATTTTAGAAAAAGAGTTGATGAGAGAGATAAAGGGTATCTCATCTCTTGGACATAAAATTTATGGCAATAAGGATTTATAAGAACATATCCCCACATAATAAGATGAAAATTAAAATACATAACAAAATAAGTCTTTTAAAAAGAAGAGGGTGAAAGTTCCCCTTACCGATTTGGGTAACTTTTGAAACGTACCCCCCAATAAAGCATGTTCATAAAATGAATATGTAAATACCCATAAATGAAATTATATTACCCAAAGAGTATAATAATGGGAATTACATACACCACTCAAATTAAATGGTGGCAAATGTATCATAAATCTCATGGGGATGAAAGTGAGATGAAAAATTCCTTACGAAAACTCTGTAGCCTAACGACGCCACTTAAAACTTCCCAAAATGGATTTATGAGATCAAATAGGGTATCTCATCATATTAAAATAAAATGTACAACCAGAGTAACATAAAAGAACATCCCCCAACATAACAAAGAGGAGCTTAAAAGAAGTTACATAAAGGATAGTACTTAAAAAGAAAGAGAGAAGTTGGATCTCTAACGAAAATTCGGCAGCCTAACGGTGCCACTGAAAACTTCCAAAATGGATTGATGAGAGAAAATAGGGTCTCTAATCATATGAAAATATAAAGTAAAGAATTAATAATATAAAATTACATCCCAATCGTAAGAAATATGAGCTTAAAAGCAATGACATAAAAGAGTGCACTTAGAAAGAGAGGGGTAGGATCCCTTACCTCAAGTCTGACTTGTCTTGTTCGTTTGTTTATATTGCTGAATAATAATCATTGGTCAATTCATAATTGCTTAAGGACCTCCTTTAATGATTATTATTCAGTTCATATCACATATTATAATCTTATAATAATTGTTTAATAATGTTAGTTCATATCAGACGTTTTTGCCAATGTTTGGTACATGAGTAAAAAAAATGAACTTTTTTGAAAATGATTGCCCATGTATTTATAAGTAAATCATTTACAGAATAGTATTAAGGACTAAAATATCATATATATCCAGTGAATATTCATTTTATACTATTCCATAACATTTTTAGATAAAAAAATGAAAAGCACCGTTCATGGAGACGCTAGGCCGTACGTATGCATGAACGCTACTTTCATTTGTTTTTTCATATTAATGTAATTAAAAATAAATGACATATATATATATTATAATCCCAGTATAATATATATGTTATATATGTCACATATGTTCATTAATTTCATTCTTTATACAATCCATGTATTGCATGAATAAGTCACATCACTTGAGGGGGATGTAGTCCACACTTCCTCATATGTAATTATCGCATTTGCACAACATGAAAAGAATAAATTTATGTTTTAAATATAAAATGCAGAAGAATATAGTAAAACATAAATACCATATATATCATATATAAAATACAGTGACATCATAATGGCCACCTTTAAAGGTGTTAAAAGAATATTGAACAATCATCGTTTCGTGAGGCCGAAAATCGCCAACCACAGAAAAAGTATGTTCCTTAACCATTAGACAAAGGTGTGTGAAAGTGTAGCTCGAATCCATCTTATAAAAACATCCTAGTATATTTAATATACTGGTTTTGTTACAAAAAAACTAATAAAATGATTTTAGTGGTTCGGAGAAGCAAAATAAAATAAAAGAACACAAAGGAAGTCATTACCTTTAAATCAGGTAACTCTCTTTGATTTTAGCTCAAAGGCTTCCTTGGAAAAGATTCTTCCCAAAGTGATGCTTAAATAATGAATAGAGGTATTTGGAGAGATGAAATGGGTAGGGGTTGGCCAAGCCAAAGTCTTGAGAGGTGTGGGTAAGGTGGTAGAGGTGGGGGCCTTTTATAAGAGGAGAGGAGGGGCACTCTTGGAAAGTTAAAAAATGTTACTTTATTTTCAAATGCCTTTCGGATTTTAAAGGTCCCAAATTGATGTATTTCGAGTATAAGGTCGTAAGGGTTTGAAATATACTCATCCAATAGGTCTTTTAGAAGTGTATTTTATAGTTTGAACATTATCTTTTCATTTTATTTAAATCCTTTATTAATGAGAAAATCGCTGCATCATCATGATGTCATAAATAATTTAATTTATTTAATGTCTAAAAATTATAAAAAACTATCATGATGTAGGAAACATTTTTATCTTTATAATTAATATTTATAGTCAAACATATGACTTGTATAACCCCATTTAAATTTTTTTTTAGTAAAACAAATCATGCTTGTGACATTTTTATTTTAACTTAAAATAAAAAGTTATTTATGTCATATTCCAAAAAAAGTGGCTCCATGGGGTCCCCAAGTTGAACCATTGATTGTCTCGATCGGCCATGACACATAAAATGAGGTTAGGACACGTGTATCGGTAATTTCATATTATTAAAACATTATTTTTACCTTAAGTTACACTAATTACCTCTAATCGCGATTAAAAACTAAAAAGTTACTATTCACCAAAAAATTATTTTGATCCAATTGAACCACATTTTACATCCTAATGACAACAATGTATGTCGGATTTTTTTAAATTCATATCACAGAAGTGGTAAAGTTTCATTGAAACAAAAAAATCAGTTTTTAAACTACGACTTAGTGGTTTCACTATTCATCAAAAATTGAAGTTTTTTAGAAAAATACCAAAAAATCACCCTAAGCTATATTTGATATTCCGAATTAAAAAATGATGTCTATTTTAAAAAATTCAAAACATATATGTTGCATCAATTAATTTAATAATTAATTCCCACTGTCAAAACAAATAGCGTGTTTTTAAAAAACAATATCTATTAAATGATTGACAAAAGTTTAAGTCCAATTTCAAAGTGAAATTAATTCCAATGACCACTATTCGATTAAATGGTAAAAATATATTCTAATTTCACTTTAAAAAAAATTCAAAAGATAATATAATCATATAAATAAATTATATTAAAAAGTGGTTTTGAATTAAAATACAATATTTTTCACTATTCATTAAAAATGAACTTTATCGGAAAAATACCAAAAATTTAAACAAAGTAAATTTTGATGTCCCGATTCTAAAGAAGAATTTTATTTTGTCAAATATACCACATAAAATTGTCAAAAAGTGGATTTAAAAGAGGTTCTCCATCAAAAGGCGGTTAATCGACCTTTTAAAGAATATTAGAACGATTACGCTTAAAATTGGATTCATTAGCATTTGTAATCCTCAAACATTTATTGTAAAATGTAAAAATATTTGACAAACATATATAATAATTTTGTAGTTAGTTCTGTTCATTCCCTCCATTACAACGGCTAGGCGTTAACTACCATCGAAAATAATATTATTTTATTATTATAGTGCAACGTAAAATTTCCAAGAAACTCGTTGTTGCGTATTGGGTAAGCCATCGAGCATAGCATCCCCTTTAAAGTAATATTAATATTTTATTCAAAAATATGGATAAATGTGAAAATTTCATGTTCTTTATTTGCCTGGGGTGTTACATCCTTCCTCCCTTTTGGGAATTGCGTACAAGAAATTTTAAAATTGGGCATGGAATCTTCATTGAAAATCCCACATCGGAACAAGAGTGAGTGAAACAATCACTTTAAAATAAAGAAAGGGAAGTACAAAGGTCACCCGAGATAACCCATACTTGGATTCCATGAAGGAAAACATGGATATAGAGAAAAAAAGGGTTATGTTCTGAGGGAGAGTGATAAAAAACATGTTTAGGAGAAAGTTAACCATAAGAAAATCACAATCTTGTGATGGGTTAAACGGTATTCGATTCCCCAGTAAGAAAAGTTAACAGACATAATTTTCGTTTTAAGTTACTCTTTATTGAGGAATTTATTTTTGAGCTTAACTAAATCATAATAAAACACACTTACTTGTCACGTAGACTTTCAACTTTTACTAGATTCCTTAATCGAACTCATATTTTCTCCAAAAGAGGAGTATTTAGGAAGACTTGTTCGCATTAAGAGTACAATAATCAACTTCTTGAGAGTCACCTAATCCACAAAAGAGAACTATATATTTCCCATGTCATTAGACAAAATCCAAAACCATAATTGTTAGTATGAGATCAGATAATCCACAAAAGTATAATCCTTTATGAAAAGAAAATATATTCTTAATCTCCAAAATTTTTTTCAAAAAAAACCCAAAGTTCAACGAAGACCAATCGATAAAAAATTGTCCATAAAATTCTTCAAAGTAAACCAAACTAACATTGAAACCCAATATTTGATAGCTTTAATCAAATAGTCTTCCAAGGTAAAAATTAAATTTTATCTCCAAATAACATCAGTTGCTCTTAAATTCTCATATTGAAAAGTAATTAACCTAATCACATATCCTCGGTGATAAGTTAATAATTTCCATAGATAACCCAAAATAAACTTACTCTTGATTCCTAAAATAATATAACTAAAAATAATTAGTCAAACTAACCAGGGACTTCACGTAGTCCAGTGGTAGGCGATAAATACCAGTCACACTTTGGTTGTGGGTTCGATTCCTGCAGCTTTGTCCAACGTGACAGGGTGTCACAAGGTCTCCGTGTTTTCCATTTTCCAAAACTATATAATTCTTAAAACATTCCCCAAAATGAGATAAAATCTTCAAAAATAAACATAACATATTTTAACATCAAGTTCATCTCATTCCTTTCATTTTCCATCATAATATATAGAAACCCATGATTACCTCAAAAGTAAGGATCATATAAACCCTAATAGTTACCTTTATAATTATTACCTGAACTTCCACATAGATTGGTCATCTCGTACATGATTCATTACAGATCATACCAAGGTACAAGTGGTTGATCATGACTCCATGATAGTTGGTTTTGAACAACCACGAGTTTCCTCATTGAATCCCCCATTTCATCCAGTCTCTTAATCAGAGAACCACCACAGTTTCCTTCAAACCTATTGTCACTTTGGTTCCTTCTAGATCCATCCATTCACTAAAAATAGAAATTTCATTGTGAGTATATCAACAAAACCATCATGTACTAATGAGGAATACAAACACTAAGATATACTTACTCATTCACTTTATCTAAAAACTATGACTCTTTCTGAAATCCTAGCCATTATGGTAATGTAACTTACGCCTAGAGAATACCCTAACCTCTAAAGTTATCTAAACCGACCTCTGATACAATCTATAAGGCCCCAGCCTTAAACCTTACTTAATATTGAATTAAATGGATAATTCACATTGAGGATATTTTTAGGTTTAGAGTTTTAGAGAATTAGATCATAAATCATGAATTACATTCCATATTTAAACAAATCGGTTACATAAAAGATAGTATTCGTAACGGAAACATATTTAAAATAGAACATTGATTCTTTCTTGACACTTCCTTGACACTATCATCATAACAAGAACCTTCCCCTTAACCTGTGAAAAAAATTTCAAAAACTTGGGATGAGCATAAAAATCTCAGTAAGGGATATAAAAGTACGAAAAGTAAACATTAGTACATGTATGAAATCATACTTTACTCATAAAACATAAGCATTTTAACATACCTCATCAAATGATGAATAAATCATAGAAATCATAATGCATAATGGTAACTTGAGGCATTAATAACATTCTTACATAGGGAGTAACCCTCTTGGTTACATTTGGAATACCCATCATAGTATATTCCCTAAATCTCTTCGGAGAAACCTTAACGTTTAACTCCTTTGTGTTACCCAATGCATTGGAGAGCTATATTTGGCTCACCCACCCTTAGTTTATCACGGAACCACCCGTCTTCATAACAATTCCCAAGAACCATAACATAATCATAGCACATAACTTAATCATAAAGGAAAGATAACATTCCCACATTGAAATTACAATATAACATTTTAAGATATTGAAATAATGAATCAATTCTAAAAACCATTTTCAAAACCATTACAACATTTAATAAAGAGATTTTTAAATTAATGTTTCCCATAACACATTGAAGCTTTTAACATTTTAAACCATTAATATCCATATAAATAAATCCTCAAAACCATTTTGAAAACATGGATATTAATGAGAAATATTTATAAGATTAAATCATCAAAACATTTAAAATGATATTTTAGTTAAATGGTTTTTAACAAAATGAGAGTCACTTGAATACAATAATTGATGAATAACATTTAATAAAAACATTATAATATCATGAGAATAAAGGGATTCATGATATAATATTCCAAAGGACAGTATATACACCATATAAGAGTGAATTGGTGCATAACAACAATGAAGTCTCAATGGAAATGTAAATTGAGATGGAATCCATTATAAAGATGGTATCCTTAACTTAAGGATAAATAAATCTCATAATTATGTACGAAAAATATAAATAAACCCAATATAAGTGGATATTAAGTGTAAAATAATCAAAGTTAATTCACCCATATTCATAGGATGACATATTCAATAACTACATGTTGAACCCAAAGAAATCGAAATTGGGTTAAGAAGTTCCCTTGATAGCCTAACGGCGTCACATCAAATTTTAGAAAAAGAGTTGATGAGAGAGATAAAGGGTATCTCATCTCTTGGACATAGAATTTATGGCAATAAGGATTTATAATAACATATTCCCAAATAATAAGATGAAAATTAAAAGACATAACAAAATAAGTCTTTTAAAAAGAAGAGGAGGGTGAAAGGTCCCCTTCCCGATTTGGGTAACTTTTGAAACGTACACCCCAATAAAGCAGGGTCATAAAATGAATATTTAAATACCCATAAATGAAATTATATTACACAAATATTATAATAATTGTAATTACAAACACCACTCAAAGGAAATGGTGGCAAATGTAGCATAAATCTCATGGGAATGAAAGTGAGATAAAAAATCCCTTACGAAAACTCGGCAGCCTAACAGCGCCACTTAAAACATCCAAATATGGATTGATGAGATCAAATAGGGTATCTCATCATATTAAAATAAAATTTACAATAAGAGGAATATAAAATAACATCCCCCAACATAATAAAGAGGAGCTTAAAAGAAGTGACATAAAGGATAGTACTTAAAAAGAAAGAGAGAGGTTGGATCTCTTACGAAAATTCGGCAGCCTAACGGCGCCACTCAAAACTTCCAAAATGGATTGATGAGAGAAAATTGGGTCTCTCATCATATGAACATAAAAATTAAAGAATGTTTAATATAAAAGAACATCCTAATCATAAGAAATACGAGCTTAAAAGGAATTACATAAAAGAGTGCACATAAAAAGAAAGAGAGGGGTAGGATCCCTTTCCTCAAGTCCGACTTGTCTTGATCGTTTGTTTATATTACTGAATAATAAACTTTGGTCAATTTATAATTTATTAAGGACCTCCTTTAAATATTATTATTCAGTTCATATCACATATTATAATGTTATAATAATTGTTTAACAATGTTAGTTCATATAAGGCGTTTTTGCCGATGTTTGGTACATGAGTAAAAAACTGAACTTGTTCGAAAATGATTGCCGATGTAGTTATAAGTAAATCATTTAAAGAATTTTATTAATGATTAAAATATCATATAAATCCATTACATATTAATTTTATACTATTCCATAACACTTGGAGAGAAAAAAATGAAAAGCACCGTTCATGTAGACGGTAGGCCGTACGTACGAATGAACGCTACTTTCATTTTTTTGTCGTATTAATGTAATTAAAAGTAAATAAGACCTATATATATTTTATAATTAAATTATAATATATATGTTATATAGGTCACATATGTTCATTAATTTCATTCTTTATACATTACATGTATTGCATGAACGAGTCACATCACTTGAGGGGGCGGTAGTTCACACTTCCTCATATGAAATTATCGCATTTGCACAACATGAAAAGATTAAAGGTATGTTTTAAATATAAAATACAGAAGCATATAGTAAACATAAATATCGTATATATAATATATAAAATACAGTGACATCATAATGTCCACCTTTAAAGGTGTTAAAAGAATATTGAACAATCATCGTTTCGTGAGGTTGAAAATCGCCAACCACAGAAACAGTATGTTCTTTAACCATTAGATGAAGGTGTGTGAAAGTGTAGCTCTAATCCTTCTTATAAAAAGATCATAGTATATTTAATATACTGTTTTTGTTACAAAAATGGTAATAAAAAGAGTTTAGGGGTTTGGAGAAGCAAAATAAAACAAAAGAACACAAGGGAAGACATTACCTTTAAATCGGGTAACTCTCTTTGATTTAAGCTCAAAGGCTTCCTTGGAAAAGATTCTTCCCAAAGTGAGGCTACAATGATGAATATAGGGATTTGGAGAGATGAAATGGGTAGGGGTTGGCCGAGCCAAAGTCTTTAGAGTTGTGGGTAAGGTGGTAGAGGTGGGGGCCTTTTATAAGAGGAGAGGAGGGGCACTCTTGGAAAGTTAAAAAATGTTACTTTATTTTCAAATGAGTTTCGGATTTTAAAGGTCCCAAATTGATGTATTTCGAGGATAAAGAGCTAAGGGTTCGAAATATACTCATCCAATAGGCATCTTACAAGTTTATTTTATATATTTAACATTATCTTTTCATTTTATTTAAATCCTTTAATAATGAGTAAATCGTTGTATCATCATGATGTCATAAATAATTTAATTTATTTAATGTCTAAAAATTATAAAAAAATCTTGATGTAGGAAATCTTTGTGAGATTTCTAATGAATATTTATAGTCAAAAATATGACTTGTATAACCCCATTTAAATATTGTTCTAGTAAAACAACTCATGCTTATGACATTTTTATTTTAACTTAAAATAAAAATTTATTTATTTCATATTCCAACCAAAGTGGCTCCATGGGGTCCCCAAGTTGACCCATGGATTTTCTTGGTCGACCATGACACATCCAATTTTGGTAGCACACGTTTCTATGTCATTTAATATTATTAAAAAATTATTTTTACCTTAAATTACAAAAATTACCTCTAATCACGAATAAAAACTTAACAGTTACTATTCACAAAAAAATTTATTTTAATCCCATTGAACCAGATTTTACATCCTAATGACAACCATGTATGTTGTATTTTTGAAATTCAAATCATATAAGTGGTAATGTTTCATTTAAACAAAAAATAAATTTTTAAACTACCACTTAGTGGTTTCACTATTCATCAAAAATTGAAGTTTTTCAGAAAAATACAAAAAATTCACCCTGATCTATATTTGATATTCTGAATTCAAAAATGATGTCTATTTTACAAAATTCAATACATATATGTTGCATTAATTAATTTAATAATTAATTCCCGCTGTCAAAACAAATAGCGTGTTTTTGAAAAACAATATCTATTAAAACATTGACACTAGTTTAAGTCCAATTTCAAAGTGAAATTAATTACAATAACTACTATTGGATTAAATGGAAAAAATATATTCTAATTTCACTTTAAAAACAATTCAAAAGATAATCTAATCATATAAAAAACTTAGATTAAAAAGTGGTTTTGAATTAAAATACAACATTTTTCACTATTCATTAAAAATGAACTTTATCATAAAAATACCAAAAATTTACACAAAGTAAATTTTGATGTCCTGATTCTAAAGAAGAATTTTATTTTGTCAAATATAACACATAAAATTTTCAAAAAGTGGATTTAAAAGAGGTTCGCCATCAAAAGGCGGTTAATCGACCTTTTAAAGAATATTAGAATGTTTATGCTTAAAATTGGATTCATTAGCATTTTTAATCAGCTATCATTTACTGTAAAAAGTAAAAATATTTCAAAAACATATATAATCATTTTGTAGTTAGTTCTGTTTATTCCCACCATTACAACGGCTGGGCGTTAACTATCATTTAAAATAATATTATTTTATTATTAGATTGCAACGTAAGATTCCCAAGAAACTCGTTGTTGCGTATTGGGTACGCCATCGAGCAAAGTGTCCCCTTTAAAGTAATATTAATATTTTATTCAAAAATATGGATAAATGTGAAAATGTCATATTCTTTATTTACCTAGGATGTTACAAATAATGTATATGAAGTATATATAGGCCTATAATGCATATAAATATCTACTATAAAAGATAAAATATTCACTAAACATGAGGAATTTCAAAATATTACTTTTGAGGATAAGGTTTGGTGGGTATTTATTTGAAATTTCAAAGTTCTCAATGCAGATTTTTAACTCTATATAAAAATGAATTATTTATAGTTAAAATTCAATGGAAATTACTCACTAATTCCCATTTATATAATTTATAACCTATCTCAACTCAATTTTCTGTTCAATTCATAGGATTATAAATTCAAATATCGAGAACAGTGAAAGATTCTTTATATATTATACATTTTTCAACTATTTAATTTCTTTTTTCCTTTTTTCCTCTTTTATATTTACTCGTTTTTTTAGAAGAATGAGATGAACAATGAAATTAATGTTTTTAATAACATGTGATACTTTATCCTATAACTAAAAGTAAATACTCACACACTCTACATAAAATCATACTATTTCCCGATGAAATACCATGAAATTACCTATTCATATACTATTGTATAGAATATAATCATGCAAAATGTTAAGATTTAAGTAAGTATGGGAAAATTATATTATAATATAGCTCACATAAAATGTTTTATATGTTTTCTGAGGAATTAAATAAGGATAATATATAATTGTGTTCTTAAGATTTTTGGGATAACAATTAAGGAAGGACTCAACCACATTAATGTGATTTTACTTCAATATATTTAAATAAGAAATAAGAAAATTCCTTAGAGTCTATATGTCACATGAATCTATCAAGAAAGTGGGTACTAGAAATAATTTATTATAGGGTTTTAAAATACCTCTTTAAAGTGATAAATAAAAAATAATTAAACAAATACTTATGTAATGAATAAAAATGAAGGTATTATTAAGAAATTATTTGTATCATTGATAAAGTATACAAAAATATTAATGTCTGAAATTATATTCATACTTCTAAAATTTAAATATTATTTCTGAATGTATAGGAAATATAATATAAAATAAAGTAAAATAACACTTCCCTGTCAATTTAAACTCATATTCATCACCTTTTTACTTCCATCATGGTCATAAACATATAAAATCCAAATAAATAAGTGAGATTGTATAATTTGTTTCATTAAATATAAAAAGATACTGTGAATGAATTTATACATTCTAAAATATTCCTAAAAAATATTAGAACTAAATTTTTAAAGAAGAAAAATCAAGTTTCCTCTCACAATTAATTTTTAAAAAATCAATTTATGTAGACATGACCTCACCATGTCAACTAACAACATAATGGGATGAAGTCACATACTCTAGATTAATGAATAGTATAATTTTATTTTTATCCACATATATAGGACTTCTTAATTTCTCTGAAATCAACCTTACTCTTCCTTGAGTATTCACTTTCTCTACTTCTATAGGGAAAATCAATTATCTTTTAGTGAATCTTAAAAAATTAAATGTCATTTCATGAATTGACACATCTTTTTTTCCCTCTTTTACTTTTGTTTACACAATATATTTTTAAGAATATTAAATCCTATAAATTTGAACTAGTATATCATTATTATCCTATATTTATCCATTTTATTTCTTTTATACAATATAACTATCTTTTCTCTTATAAATAGCATCCAAATATTAAATTTTTCATCTTTCTCTACTCACTCAAAACTTCCTATTTATCAAATTTTTTCATCACTCAATAAATGATGAGCTTTATAATCTCATCACCATCTCTTCATGATAAATCCACCAATTTGATAATCAATTGAGGCCTTACCTACTAATAAAAAATTAACTTTCAGTATAAATTTGTTTTCTTCTCTTCCATGTCATGAATAAGAAAATTTTTCAAAAAGTAAAATTTTCTTACATTAGCTATACCATCCTCAAGAAAACCTCATTGATATATCACCATTATATCTATTAATTAAATATAATCACTGGTGGGTTACATATCCCCTATTCCAAAACTTTTAAATAATGAGTTTTAACTTATGTTCATTCTCAAAACTAAATTAAAAATATATTTTAAAAATTAATACAATTAAATGTGAATTAGATTGAAAAAGAACCCAAATATTATTGATTCTTTTGGTAGATTCTTCAACGCCATATTAGAAAATTATCTAGTAAGATTTATTATTCCCATTTCATCAAGATTCAGCTTTTTTGAAAACAAAATCTTTAAAAATTTATCATATTTTGGAATGTTAACTAAATATACTATAAATAGAATGTTAATATAAGTTTGTTAAAAATTTCTAGATAATTACTCCATGTTTTCCCTAATTCTACCATGCATCATCCTTTCTAGAAATGGATATGGTGGTTTAAATAATTTAAAAAACTTTTATGACATTATTTTTGACCCAATTTTCTTTTCAATTTATCCTTCCACCATATTTCTCATTTTTGTTGTTTTTATTAATGTATAATCTATGTTTTTGTAGTCTCAAACATGTTTTTTCCACTCCATAGGATGAGACCATTCAACTCTCTACATGGGTTGATCTCGTATTACCCAATATAATTTTGGTTTCCCTCTCTATTTGTTCATATTCTATTTATTCATCATAAAATTCGTTATTACATATTCAAACATACTATTTTTTATAATTATAAACTAATTCCTTAATATAAACCATGGTAGTTTTAATTAATATTGCTACGTTATCCTCTAATAATTTTTTTTTATTTTGAAATATTTGTACTTTTATTTGTTGTTCTTGAAACCCCAAAACTTCTCATAATTATTTAAATACATTATTTCGTTATGGACACTATCCAAAAAAATATTTTTCCTATTAAAATTAACATAATATAAATTTTCTATAGGCATCACTTTTTATTTTGACATGATCAATATAACCATAATAGCAATTTTTCAAAGGTTATTGATGGGTTTGTTAAAATACATCATGTGAACTCTTTATATTTAATTAACTTCTCCAATTTTCTATTAAAACTATTATTTTTATTCTATTCCAAAATTCATATGATTCTTCTATTTTTTTTAAAATGATCCTCTCACAGAAGCAACAACAATTGGACTATTACATTTACATGGACATCATTTAAAATTTTAATTAGCTACCACACCTCTAAGACATGATGAGGATACATCCCCAAAATTTCCTCAATCCTTTTCAATTTTATATAAAGTAACTCTACATATAATTGATTAAATTTTAAAATATCAATGTTGATGCTCATTATTTTTTTGGGGGTAACTAATCTTGGTAAGAATCATCTTGTTATTTCTTCCAATATATTAATGTAATATAATAAAAAACAATTAATCTATTGTTTTACCTTTTATATTAATTGTAATTTAAATAAGAACATCCTTACTGAATCATTAAAACACCATTTAATTAGAAATATACTATCTATACTAAATTAGGCTTCTTTCCTGCTAATGTATCACCCATTCCTACCTTCACATCACCCCATTTTCCTATTCTCCATTTCGTTTATCTACCCAGCTCCCACTCATGATCGGGATTCTCCTCCACCCATTTTCACCGCCCGCTCGTGCTATTGCTCGCCCCGCCTAGGGTCCCACTGTCGCTTCGTCCCGCAGCTTCCTTATCCCGCAGCTTCCTCCCCGTTCTCTCACAGGCTCCTTCTCCTACTCCTCTGTATCCTCTGTATCCTCTGCCCACGCATTCGCAACTGGTCTCCCACAACACTCCAGCTAGAGATTTTGGGACTACTCATAGATTCGGTTTTCAAAGCCTTGCTTGGCCTCCAATGCCTCTGGCACCTACACATCTGTCTGCTCCGCTTCCACATAATTCACCTCCGCCTCCTCCCTGATTCTGATAAAAACCATAGGTTATATTAATCTCTGAAAAATCATCTCTTTTATCTATTGAACTTTATCAGAAGATAGTCTTTGTCTCAGCTCCTAGGTTATATAGAATGATTTAAGGTCTCCCTTCTTCCCTACCTTCCGCCATCTACTCTGAAGTAAACCACTAGCCTGTATGAATCTTCTTTTGTAGTGATTTTGATTAAGTGGTTCTAGATACATGCTTGTATTTCATTTTCTGGAGAATTTATACGATCCTAATCAGCTCATTATTATTATTTTCTTGCACTGTAAAGTATTAAATATTATTGCCTTAAGTTATTTCACTGGTTTTTTATGATCAATTTTGTTGGTTGAAGCTACTATTTTTTAATCTTATTCTTGGGAATATTTACAGTAACTTCATGTTCATAGAAAGTGTTTTCATGTTTAAATTTTTTGAGCTATAAGTCTAATGAAAATATTTAGTGATATGCAGAGATCGATTCAAGATGAGGAAGTTGCATTGACCTAAAAAACTCTTACAACTATAGATTCAGTGTAGGTACGCCAATGGCAAGGACTAGAAACATATCTTCAATTTTTAATTGGATTAGTTTCTCAATGCAGGCCCACTTATATAAAATTAATGGTATTGTTTTCTTTTTACGGATTTTAATGTGTGGATTCTTTTGATTTCAGGAGTTGGTTTTTCATCGAAAAACATGTATTTATATAGGAAGGTATCAGTTCAATAATCATGTTCTTCCGGAGTTTTACTTGACAGTACTTGAATTTGGATTTAATGGGAAGGATGTTTTGGTTGTTTTTTTCTATACAGTAATGTTCAATTTCTATTGCTTTTTTCAACAAGAAAGGTTTTGATTTTTCGTCTTCAATGTCAATATCTTAGTTTCAACTTATATAAATCAAGATCTGTTAAGAAGGTTTTCTATCCTTATTTAGTGAATTTTTTTTCTTTATATTCGTGATTAAATATTTAAAGTTTTATTTAATTGTTTTCTAATTGTTTTCTCAGTGCATGTGAATACAGGAAATAGGAATTCGAAATGAAGGCTGGTAATTTGTCCTAATATCATGAATTTATTCCCCCTTCCATCCAACATATGAATTCATGTGATTTGTTTTCACTATTGACTCCACTATATATAATTTTTTATTCAATAAAACCCTTCTTTAGATATCCTACATGTCCAGATCTCTGCAACAGCTGTGTTTTCCTAAAATTGTGGAATTAACCTCCCTTCCGTCCGTTATTTTTTATTTGCATTTACACACTATATGAATGCAGGTAGTTTTTCCAAAAATTGTGGAGTTAACCTCCCTCCCTTTCATTATACATATGAATGTAGGTAATTTTTTCATTATTGACTCCACTGTGTATTGTTTTTTATGCACTAAAAACATATGAAATATATTTTTATAATGAATTCATCCTTGACTACCAAAACATTTCATCCAAGCCTTTGAATACGTTTAGAACTTCAAAACATATATGAAAGGAAATGCCTTAGTTTCAACCTATTGAAATCATGATCTGTGAAAAAGGTGTTTTATCATCATTTAATGAAAAAAAAACCTTATATAAATGAATAAGTATAAGCAGTTTTATTTGACTGTTTTATAATTTTTTGTCTCATCAATGCATGTGAACACAGAAACATGAATTGGAAATGAATGCATTTATGCACTAAAAACATATGAAACAGATGATTATAAATCTTTCATCCTTGACTACAAAAATATTTCATCTAGGCCTATGAATACGTTTAGATCTTCAAAACATATATCAATGTCAATGCCTTAGTTTCAACCTATAAAAATCAAGATCTGCCAAAAAGGTGTTCTATCCTCATTTCATGAATTGTTTTGTCCTTACATTCATTATTAAATATTACCAGTTTTATTTCACTATTTTCTAATTATTTCCTCAGTGTGAATGTGAATTTTTTTCCTTATATTCATTATTAAAACCGGGCAGCCCCTATTCTTACCCATTATTGGTATCTACTCAGGTGATCTTTAAAACCAACAACACAGAACTGTTGTGTATTTACGATATATCCTTATTTTAGAGTAGTGGATCATTTTTTAATTGACAAAATTTTGTTATGTGTCTTGATTCAGTGACTTACTTGCACCATCATGGTCATGAAGAATGACATGGTACCACGACAAGGTATGTAATTCAAATCACTACAAAACATTCTATCATAAACAAATCCTTCTTACACGACACCACCAAATCCTGCTTACATGAGAAATGAATACTTATTACCGTGGACTGAACTTTACAGAATTTCTTACAAGTGGAAGCATAAGAGATTCAAGATTATTTATATGTATGTGTTTCCCGATTAGTTATACATTGATATTTATGGATTTCTTATTGAACTGTATCACTATTGTGAAAAAGGTGTTTTATAGATATGTTATACATATTTTTGTATTTCTTATTAAATTTATCCATTTTAGTCACACATAATATGTTTTATTAAACATTAATGTATGTGCCAGTAAATATATTGGATGAATGTGTACGTCCTCAGCTCCTAGCTTATTACATGTTCTTTGACCACTATAACTCCTCATAACTAAAAAACCAGGTCCAACACTATGATTTTTTTCTAGAAATGTTTTCTTATTGGTCACAAAAAATTTAACATCCAAATTTTAATAGTTACAGCTACTTTTACTATATCTGAATTGTCATGTATTAGAGTAGTAAATATGTTTACACAACATAGAGTCTTCTATTTTCTTTTATTAGTGGGTCATGTATTTTATTTCATTAATGGATAATTTTTTAGAGTAGTGGAACCAGTTTGTGCATGTGAATCATGAATTGTTTTCAGTACTGGATCATGTTATTTTTTTAGGCAGTGGATCAAGTCCATCATTAGATCAATGAATCATTTTAAGAGCAACAATTCATGACATTTAGAGCTGTGTATGTGTTAAGTAACCAATAGATAATTCTTCCAATTTTTGATAGCTGTATTAATGATCTGTTTGACATCATTTTTTGATAAGTTAATTTCCCATAATGATTCTACTAAATGTTTCTTAGATTATGATGTGCCTGCAATTTCTGAGCCTGTATTGAATATTACAATAATGTGGTGTTTGTTTTCTAAAATTTCATATAAATGGAAAAGTATAAGCAGTTTTATTTTACTGTTTTCAAAAAAAAATTCTCAGTAGTGCATGTGAATACAAAAACTTGAATTGGAAATGAATACAGGTAATTTTTCCTAAAATCGTGGAGTTAAATTCTCTTCTGTCCAACATATTAAGGAATTTAATTTGTTTTCACTATTAAATCCACTATATATTGTTTTTTATGCACTAAAAACATATGAAATAGATGAATATAAAGCTTTCATCTTTGACTACAAAAATATTTCATCCAGGCCTATGAATACGTTCGGATCATCAAAACATATATCAATGTTAATGCCTTAGATTCAACCTATAGAAATCAAGATCTGCGAAAAAGGTTTTCTATCCTCATTTCATGAATTTTTCTTTCCTTACATTCATTATTAAATATTACCAATTTTATTTAAGTATTTTATAATTTTTTCCTCGGTGTGAATTTGAATTTGTTTTTCCTTATATTCTTTATTAAAATTGGGTAGACCCTACGCTTACCCATTATTTTTCTCTACTCAGGTGATCCTTAAAACCAACATGACAACACTCTTGTGTATTTATGATATATCCTTAATTTAGAGCAGTGGAAAATTTCTTCCTTGATAGAATTTTGTTATGTGGCATGATTCAGTGACTTACTTGCACCATTATGGTCATGAAGAAAGACTTGGTACAACGAAAAGGTATGTAATTCAAATCACAACAAAACATTATATCATAAACAAATCCTAGTTACATGACACAACAAAATCCTGCTTACATGAGAAATGCATCCTTATTACCTAGTACTGAACATTACAGAATTTCTTACAGGTGGAAGCATAAAAGATTCAAGGTTATTTATATGTATGTGTTTCCTTATTAGTTATACATTGATATTTATGGATTTCTTATTGAACTGTATCCCTGTTGCAAAAAAAGGTGTTTTTAAAGATATGCTATACATATTTGTGGATTTCTTATTGAATTGCTCCATTTTAGTCACACATATTATGTTTTCTAAAATATTAATGTATTTGCAGGTAAATATATTGGATGAATGTGTGTGTCCTCATCTCCTAGCTTATTACATGTTCTTTGACCACTATAACTCCTCACAACTAAAAAACCAGGTACAACACCATATTGTTTTTCTAGAAATGTTTTTGTTATTGGTCATCAATCATTTAACATCCAATTATTAATAGTTGCAGTTATTTTTACTAAATCTGAATTTTCTTGTATTAAAGTATTAAATATTTTTACACAACATAGATGCTCTTATTTTCATTGATTAGTGGATCATGTATTTTATTTCATTAATGGGTAATTTTTTAGAGTAGCGGAACAAGTTTGAGCATGTGAATCGTGAATTTTTTTCAGTACTGGATAATGTTATTTGTTCAAGCAGTGGATCATGTGCTTAATTATATCAAGGAATCATTTTAAGAGATACAAATCAGGACTTTTAGAGTAGTGTATGTGTTATGTAACCAATAGAGAATTCTGCTTATTGTTGGCAGGTGTATTAATGATCTGTTTGACATTATTTTTTGATAAGTGCATTTCCCATATTGATTCTACTAAATGTTTCTTAGATTATGATGTGCCTATAATTTCTCAACCTATATTAAAGATTTGTAGTATAATTGAACATAACCAGTTACTACTACAATTATTTTCTCCGTTTTAATTTTTTAGAAAACAAACACCACATTATTGTAATATTCATTTTTTCCCTGTATGACATGAAAATCAAAACAGTGGATCATTAGGAGTGTGTTGCAACAGTGAGAATGGATTTGATACAACATGTATAACTTTTTACTGTACTCAGGTATATTTTATTTATTTTCATTGAGTGTTACATTCATGACATCATTGGAACTAATAAAACATCATTATTTTCATTCCATTTTTCATTTTTTCTATGATTAATACATACAATGCATTTCTTCTCAATTTTATATTGTTATCCATTAGGTTTCTGGTTATATGATTTTAATTTTCAATAATATTCGGTACTTATTCTTTGATGTCAATTCTTTTTGTATAAATATATTTTCATTGAGTTTGATGATAGTGATTCGGTCCAAATAAATGTTCCAACATCTCGAGACTCCGCAGAATAAACAATCAATGCCAATGAACTACAACTTTTATGGTTCAGTGGAAAGGTAGTAATCACAAGTTAATTCTTATGTTCTTTTCAAATTATCAATTAATTTTTTATTTACAACATGAAATATTTATTCCAGTTTAAGAAATATTATCTGAAAAGGTTTTATTCCACAGGTTTTTAGTTTCTGATTACTATTCCCTGTACACAAAACAGATTACATTGTTTCATTTGTCACCATTTTTCACTACTGAAAGGATTGACAATGGATATAGGATGTCTACTTGTGCTAGCAGGTCCCTGTGGGATTTTAAGGCTTTTTTGTGAACTGGATTTCTTCATGTTTGTTAATACTTTTGGGGTATTACCTCCATGATGTTGTGTTTCATGAATTTGTTGTTTTTGATGCTTTGATGACTTAGCTTACTTGTGATGGAGAGTGCCTTTTGCACCCAGTTCAATGATCTGATTTAGGTCTTGATGCTATCCTAGAGTTTCTACCCTATTTTTCTTCCTGACAGGATTGGAGAAGTCCATATGGATTGTACATGCATTTTTGGAGATCATGGAAATAGCAGGTTGTTTTGATCAATATTTTCTTCTTCATATTTTGTTGGCTTTTCCTTTTTCGGTTTGTAATTTTCTCAATCCATACTGGTGTAAATCCAAGATACACTATCTATTCTTATTGCAATAGTATGAAAAAATCAAATGTGTTTTGACAAACATGCCTTATGACATCACCCATGATTGGGTAAACAAACATACCATCAAGGAAGAAAGATTGTATGTTTTCTGTTATAATCTGTTTTGATGAAAGAAATGATGGTTCTAACAGAGAAACAGAGGTGTATAGTTGTTCTTAGGAACCCTGGATATCTATAGACTAGATAAAAAATCTAGTTTTTTGGATCTGTAACATCTTAGAATAGTAAAAACTGTTGAATATGAAACATTAAATGCTCAATTTCTTAACTTCTGTTCCAGTTATTCAGTATTTCTGTTACATATTTGTCTTCATTATATACTTGATGATGGTCCTGGTGGAGGAAGAGAAGCATAATTTTGTTCATAGGCACCCTATATTTTTGTATACTTGATACACATTCCAGTTTTGGGATCTGCAACATCTTATTACAATAGAAACTGCCCAATATGTAAATTTCTACTCAATTTCTAAACTTTTGTTTCCAGTATTCAGGATTTCTGTAACATTTATTTCTTCATTAGGTAATTTATATATATTTCTAATCATTATGTAATTTTTTTCTTCAACATCTGTTACTAATACTCTTGCATTATAGGTTATTCTCTTTTTTCCACCTGTATGGGCACACCAACTTAGTCCACTAAGGTACTAATTATTTCCCTTCATTCTCTCTTATTTTCATTAAATCATCTGCGTAGGCATTTATTTTTTTTGGCAACTGTATGTTGAATTATTTTAGAGTTTCATCATGTTATATGTCTAACAAGTGTATTGTATTCCAGGTGTACATAATTGAAGGTTCTATAGGTAGAGAGGAGCTTCTGTGATTTTTGTGGAATTATAATTTTAGATCTGTAACATTTTCTATGTTATAGGAAATATTTTTCTATGAGTTCATTATGTTTCAACTATTAACATATATAAAATTAGGATCGGTCTAAAAGATGCAGTTATTGGGATCCCCAACAACATCGACAAAGATATTCTGGTACACTATGACATCATGTTTTACCATTTCTTATTGCATTAGCTTACTTCCTTTTCAATCCATTTCATATATAATTTATGTTACATGTTATTATTTTTCTCTTATTTTCATAATTATCAATCAGTGAAGCTATTTTTTTAAAATATTTTAGGTTTGATACACGAATGATTGTCATGGGTTTTGGGATAATGTCACTCCATAACAACTATCACATTTCCGGTCATGGAATAATTCTCTATCCTATACATATTCCTAGAATGGGGTTGGTTGATGCAGAATTCTGGTGACTTTTGTGTTTTTTTTCTAGAAAAATTTTGAGTTTCTTTAATCACGTGTTGTTTATTACATTAATATTTCTATCCCAATAAATGAGTTCCTATTTTTCCTTTTTTCCCTCATATGTACCACTCATTTATTATTTTAAACATTTCCAATTTTAATATGATTTATTATGTTTCAGAATTGGTATTCTATTATTGATAATATGACTTTTTTATAGTGTCGTTCGAATGCACGGGCGGAGTACTAGTTATGATAAAATTTAAGAAAACATCCCAAATATGCATTCAAATCCACAAGTTATTATCTAGAAAATTAAATTTAATTAGATATTATCTAGATTATATCCATATTTATCTTAATGTTATTCCCAATAAATAGAGGAATGATAATACTTGGTTTTTCCCTTAAACGTGATGGTAAAAAATCCCCCATTAATGTTATTTTCTTCATTTTACCTTTTTTACAGTGTTTTATGCTACATGAACTTAAAAACTATATCCATGATTTCTTATTTCATTTACTTCCTCAATCCCTTCTCAATCATTGGATTATGTAAAAAAGATTTATAATTTAGTACCCTTTTCCCAAATTGAGTATTCTTATGAGAAAAGTCATTTCATGATCACACTAATCTTAATAAAAAATATTAAAAGTAAAGAAATCAAAAGATAAATGAAAAGAATTATACTAGTCTATATAATATAAGATTCCAAAAAGTTTTCATATCCATAGAATTGATGATAGTGACTTTGACTACCCCTAAAGAATCATTAAATTCAATATGGAATCACTCTTATAAATTTATAATAACACTTTCAAATCATTAACTATAAATTATTAGTATATGTTTATTCTGAGGTTGAACCCATAGAGACATTTAATCCATTGAGTAAAACATTAATTTAAATGTTAGTACCAAATAAATAAATTTAAAAACTAATAAAATGAATGAACATAGAAAAAAATATGATATGGAGAAATTATAAATACATATTCACTAAATGATTATGTTTCTAATATTCTTGATGAATTATATCCCCAATATTTTAATTTAACCTGAATAAATAATGGGTCTTGAATTCAGTATCTACCTATTCAAATACTCTTTTATTGTTAGTAATTAATTCAATTTATTTAGTATTCAAGTGATCTGAAACAATTTTTTAAAATATCATACTCAAAATCATTCTATTTCCAAGAATAAATCAAAACCTACTTTATGAATTCAATATAAATTCATTAATTAGTACACACTGATCACTTTTTTTAAAATAAGAAATGATAAAGAAGAATGAATCAGTTATATATCCTAACAAATACCCTCATAAAAAATAAACAAATAAATTCGTCCAATCCCCCTTCAAATGTAAATGTCAAAAAATAATTTACCCTTATATTTTCATAAAAACCAAGAAGTTTGTAACACCCGAGACTTTTATGTTATATAAATCATCAAAGGAATCTTTTTCTACACAACACTTGCTTGGCTTGCTTTACACGCAATCGCGACCTTCCTCGATAGCTTGCGTCGTACGCAATACCGAGTTTCACTAAACAACAATATGCTATTAAAACTAGCCGTTATGAATAGTAATAACCACTTTTTGAAATTTTATAAATTTTATTTTTCAAAATGGACTTCATTTTTGGACTCAGAATATCGAAATTAGCCTAGGGTGAAATTTTGGTATTTTTCTGAAAACTTTCAATTTTTGATGAATAGTGAAACCACTAAGTGGTAGGTTAAAAACCGAATTTTGCATAAAACTTAATTTTACCGCTTCTGTGAATGGAATTTCGAAAATCCGAGAGACACGGTTAATATCAAGGACTAAAATGTGGTTCAATGAGACGAAAATAATTTTTGGTGAATAGTAACTTTTTACTTTTTTTTTACCGCGGTTAATAGTAAATAGGGTAACTAAGGGTAAATATGATATCAATATTACCCTAACACATGTCCTAATTCTATTGGACAAGTGTAATTCGACCAAAAACAAACTTAGGAATAAAATATGACCATTTAGGCCCACTTGGATTAGATTAGGACATTTATTATTAATTTATTTAAAGAAAGGTTAAAATAGTTAAAATCAATGTTTAATAAGTTAATAATTTTTAATATGGGGTTATACATAAGATAAATTCGATTGTAAATATTCATTAGAAAGCTAAAAAGATTTCCTACATGATGGTATTTTATTTGTAATTTTTAGACATCAAATAATTTAATTTATTTATGACACAACGATGATGCAGTAATTATCTTATTAATGAAATATTGACATAATTGATGTTATAAACACCAAAATAAATGTAATTTGAAAATTTTTATGCATTCCACTAATTTTCTAGGTTACTATGATATATTAATGTTGATTTAATCAACTTGGTTCGAACATTTAATTCTGTTATGACTTTCAAAAAAATCATATATCAAATAGTGTCAAAATTGACACAAAATAGTTTTTAAATCAAATATTATATTATTAATTGTTATTTTATTCCTAAAAATCTAAGGTTCGGCCAAATGACTTAGATAAGGATATATATATTAATAATAAACAATTTGGGGTTCGTTTGGCATGTTATAGTAAGTGTATTAACCATATAGTGAAAGAAAACAAAAAGACATGGTAAAAGTTAAATTATTTAACTTAGAGTTAAATTTAATTGATAAGGTTAAAATAATACCCTAAACTTGTCTAAATCCTATTGGTTGATATTATTTCGACCCTTCCCCACTTTATCTTCGAAATAAGACCCTTTGGAACCATTATAAACCGATTTTGACTTTAATATAAAATAATATTTTGAGATATTCCTAAGGTGCCCCTCTCCTCCCTTATAAAAGGGCACCTCCTCCCCCTCCTCCTCACACCAAATTGAGCACTCAAGCTCGGCCAACCCCTGCCATTTTCTCCTCCCCACTTCCCTAGAATAATCCTAGAGGTCCTGGTCTTCTCCAAAGACCAATCTTAGTTCCTTAAGTGGAGGATTCAAAGAGGCGTTCCAAAGAAGAGGTAATATCGATTACCGATCTTTTCAATTTCTTTCGTCTTCAACTTCTTCTTCTTTAGTTGTTTCATGACAAAGTAATAACATCAGTATTACTTACATACTGATATGTTATTATAAATATGAAACAACCCTAATTCACCTTCTATCCATCCTACGGAAAAATGAAATCACCGCGCGTGCGTACGTACGGAATACCGTCTCCACGCCGTGGTGTAATCTATTTTTCCACCATCACCTTACAAGGATGGGTATAATGGTGTAATGAGTAACTATTTATGATTATTATAAAGTAATATTGATACTTAAATAATATACATATACTCCAATACAATTCCATGATCATAGGAATGATATCATCACTCGTGCGTACGTACGGAATACCGTCTCCACGATGTGATGCGACTCATTCTACATGATCTTCATTTCATAATGATTATATAAATGAATTGAATGAATGAATATGGTATATACTACACTAATAACATTCTGTAAATGAATTATCTATAACCTAAAGATAAGAATAAGAATTTATTCGACAAAACACGCATAAGAACAAAAAGTTATAAAGACCCGAGTAACAAGTAACAATGAAATATTACTAACAAAAAGCTAATAATATGACCATATATGATATCATATCAACATGTATGATTCTGGAATAAGTCAATAACATTATTTAAACCATTATACAGGAGCTTCGGACACATACAAGGCAAATTGGACCTAAGGTAAGGGAAATATCACAATCTCATTTTTATCCGAGATTGTTTATTCGTAAGTATTTACTGGGGTGTATTTTATCATCCACATCCATGTTCCCTCAATATGTAATATTGTTTCCATCCACTTTCAATGGTTTAAATCCAATTTTACCCTTCGGTGAGTTTTTAGTAAAGAATATGAAAGGAATCTTTTGTCGTTTTGCCGTACGAGGTACTTTTTGACTTTTCCGACAAAAGTACGAAGAATGTTTTTTTTAACTTATACGGCACGAACGGATTTCTACTGTTTTATAAAGCATTATTTTCATGAAGCTTCCTATAAAAGATTTCATGACTATTTTCAATAAAATCTCTTTCTTTTAAAATTGAATGATGTTTTGTGAAAAGAAATTGATTTTGAAGAAGAAAGGATATTTTCCTCAAGAATTCAATTCAAGTGTTTTATCAAAATTATTTTCCATCTAAGATAATAAAGGGTTCTGTTTCTATCCATATTTTTACATTGTTTTGACTATGTTGTGATGGAATTATGTTTATGAATTCCTTTATCTTATATGAATTGATTTATGATGTCATGATGTTTCACGAATCCCATTTTTGTTACATGTGTTATGCAATGATGTATGTTTTATGATTATGTGGCACACATAAGAAAGGATTCATTATAAGATGGGTGGGACCTATATCTCCCTCCAATGCATTGGGTAAAGATTATATATCTCATGAGATAGACATGGCTGGAACGGAAGGTTATTTCGGTTCAGTGATACAGGACTGAAACGAGGAGTGAACTCGGTTCAGAAAGGGACTTTGTCCACTAAGATGGTCTTGGCAATGAGTCAAGACTAACAAGAAATGATTTTCCATGATTATGTGTGCATGCCACAAAGTTTCAAGTTTTATGTTATGATTATGGGGATCTCATTTTCACTTCTATGATTTATTAAGATTTTATGATCTCTTTTGCAGGTTATGATTTTCAAAAGAAGATATGATATGATTTTTATTTCCTTTATTGCCCTTGCTGAGCATTTGAGCTCACCCTTTTATGTTTTCTTTTCCCCAGGTCAGGAAGATGGATATTAAGTAGAATATGATAAAAGGGACGCTAGATATGATGAAATAAATGGGAGGCACTGTAGAAGATTTATGAACCAGTTGTTTATGTTTCCCAGTTTCTAAAGACACTATACCTATACGGTCCTTTGTGGTTTTATCATATGTTGTAATAAGTGTGCTTCAATTTTGAAGTATTAACAATGTATGTAAAGTATGGTTCGTTATAGTTGGTATCAGAGGAAAGGTATAGTCAACCTTTGGAAACTAGGATGTGAAAGCCTTAGTAAGAACCCTAAGGATAAGTCTAAGCATAGAACACAATCTTAGTGTTTTAGAAATGGCCTTGAATAACCTAGGATAAGACCATAAGCATGAAAATTTTATTCTTGAATTATGTGGTTTCCTATTATAATTAGTGTTTCTCACACTATTCTTCTTGGTTTTAGTCAATGGCTGGAACCCGAAGGAACCGTGTTAATGCGGAATGCGATGGGCAATGCAATGATTGTCCCCCTGAGCAACCAAACAATATGGGAGATGGAATGCAAAATCTTGTAGCCATGCTCACACAACTTTCTCAAGCTATGAATCATGCAGGATTTCCAAACGAGCAAAGGAGGGAGCAACATTCTGTTGAATCCTTCATGAGGCAGCGTCCACCTTCTTTCAGTGGGTCTACTGATCCATTAGTTGCTGAACAATGGATTAGTACTACTGAAAAGATATTTTCAGTTCTTCAATGTTCTGAGCATGATAAAGTCATCCTAGCAGTGTATCGTTTGGAAGGAGATGCTGATCAATGGTGGAATCTTGTTAAGAATACGAGGCAAAGGGATGAAATTGAGTCTATGGAATGGGACGAGTTCAAGAACTTATTTTTCAATAAGTACTTCCCTCGTATTCTCCGAACAAAGATGGAGAAAGAGTTCCTTGAACTGAAGCAAAGGGATGATGAATCTGTTAGTACCTATGAAGCAAATTTTACAAGACTTGCAAGGTACGCTTCTGGTATTATTATCCAACCTGAGAGTAAGATCGATCGATTCTTTAGTGGCTTAAAACCAAGTCTTCGAAGGGCGTTAGCCATAAGGGACTTCAATAGCTACGAGGAAATCGTTCGATGTGCTCTCAAAGTCGAGATGGAGATTGGAGTAACCCATCAGTCACATGGGTTTGATAAGAAGAGGAAGATGGAATTCAAAGGAAACTCTAAAGAGCACACTGAAAAGAAGATAAACTTTCCCTTATGCTCAAAGTGTGGAAAGAAACATGGAGGGAGTTGTCTTAAAGGGACAAGTAAATGTTTTAAATGTGGAAAAGAAGGTCATCGGGCATTTGAATGCCGTGATAATGGGAAGAAGATGTCTAATGATGCAAACAAAGGAAGAGATACACAGAATGATCCTACTACACTTCAATGTTTCAAGTGCAAGGAGATGGGGCATTATGCCAATCAATGCCCAAATCCAAGGGTTGATGATGATGGTCGACGTCAACAAAATCTTAAGGCTAAAGACAAAGGAAATTCACATGCAATTTCTATCAGCGATGTGGAGTACGATAACGATGTGGTGAAAGGTACACTTACCATCCACTCTAAAGTAGCAAATGTTTTATTTGATTCTGGATCCACCCACTCTTTTATTTCTGAAGACTTTTCTAAGGGTATCACCGTATTACCTCAACAATTAGATGTTGAGTTAGCTGTGACAACACCTAATGGCACATCAATCGCATCAAAAGTTTATAATTCTTCTCCGATCGAAGTTTGTGGGAAAGTGCTTCCTGCAAATCTTGTGATCCTTCCTATAGTTGAATTTGATGTGATTCTTGGCATGGATTGGCTTTCTTTATACGGAGCTCATATCAATTGCCAAAGAAGGGAAGTCACATTTCATATTCCAGATCAATCTATGATTGTCTATCAATGCAAAGATGAACATAACCTTCCAGTGGAAATTCCTTCCATCTTATGGGTCATGATTCCACTAAATGAAGGTTATTTATCTCAAATGGTTGGAGAGAAACTTACGATTAAGAATATGCCCATTGTACGAGAGTTTGATGATGTCTTTCTGGAGGAATTACCGGGTCTTCCACCAAATCGTGAAGTTGAGTTTTCAATAGAACTCATACCGGGTGCTTTGCCTATTTCAAAGACACCTTATAGAATGGCCCCAATTGAGTTGCAGGAATTGAAGAAGCAACTCCAAGAGAATCTTGATAAGGGATTCATACGCCCTAGTGCGTCACCTTGGGGAGCACCTGTTCTATTTGTTAAGAAGAAAGATGGATCAATGAGACTCTGCATTGATTATCGAGAACTTAACAAGATCACTATCAAGAACAAATATCCTCTCCCACGCATTGATGACTTGTTTGACCAACTACGCGGAGCTCAATACTTTTCCAAGATTGATCTTCGTTCAGGGTATCATCAATTAAGGGTCAAAAGGGAGGATATACCAAAGACGGCTTTCCGTACAAGGTATGGACACTATGAATTTATAGTGATGCCATTTGGTCTTACTAATGCCCCTGCTATCTTCATGGATCTAATGAATAGAGTCTTTAGAGACTATCTTGATCAATTTGTGGTAGTCTTTATAGACGATATTCTTGTCTATTCAAAGAGCAAGGAAGAGCATGAAGATCACTTGAGAATTATATTGAAGACCCTGAGAAAAGAGAAGCTTTATGCCAAATTTACCAAGTGTGAATTTTGGCTTCAAAAAGTTGCATTTTTGGGTCACATAATCTCAAAAGAGGGGATATCTGTGGATCCAGCAAAAACAGAGGTTATCGAAAGATGGTCGAGACCAACAACAGTAACTGAGATCCGAAGTTTTCTTGGTTTGGCTGGATATTATCGACGTTTTGTAAAAGATTTTTCACGATTATCTAATCCACTCACCAAGTTGACTCGGAAAGGAGTTAAGTTTGTTTGGACAGAGGAATGTGAAGAGAATTTCAAGGAGTTGAAAAGAAGGTTATCCAGTGCACCTGTTCTCACACTGCCTTGTAGTGGAGAAAGGTTTGTGATCTACAGTGATGCATCCAAGAAGGGATTGGGGTGTGTTCTTATGCAAAATGATATGGTGATAGCTTATGCCTCACGACAGTTGAAAATCCATGAGCAAAATTACCCAACACATGATTTGGAGTTGGCTGCGGTAATCTTTGCATTAAAGATTTGGAGGCATTACCTTTATGGTGAAAGGTGTGATATTTATACTGATCATAAAAGTTTAAAGTATATTTTCACACAAAAGGAGCTGAATATGCGTCAAAGAAGATGGTTGGAGCTGATTAAGGATTATGACTGCTCAATCCATTACCACCCTGGGAAAGCAAACAAGGTGGCAGATGCATTAAGTCGACAAGACCATGCTAGTTTATCCATGATGAGGATCACAAAAGATCCAATATTTATGGATTTACAAAGGATGGATCTTGGAATTATAATGGAAGGGGAAAAATCTTATCTTTCTCAAATGAATGTTCAACCATCTATACATGTGAAGATTAAAGAGGCACAGAAAGAAGATGTCGAGTTACAAAAGAAGGTGAGAAATGTTCCTGAATTCAACCTTGATTGTGATGGGATAATAAAGTTCAGGAATCGGGTTTGTGTTCCTTTCATCCCCGAATTAAAGAAGGAGCTGCTGGATGAGGCTCATAGTTCTTCATTCTCTATTCATCCTGGAAGCACGAAGATGTATAGGGACCTGAAAGAGTACTTCTGGTGGGATGGCATGAAAAGAGATGTTGCTGAATATGTCTCTCGATGCTTGGTTTGTCAACAAGTTAAAGCTGAGAGACAAAAGTCTAAGGGGATGTTACAACCATTACCCATACCCGAATGGAAATGGGAAAACATCACTATGGACTTTGTCACAGGACTTCCTAAAACATCCAAAGGCAATAATGCTATCTGGGTCATAGTTGATCGTCTTACAAAGTCCGCACACTTCATTGCTATTAGAGAGGATTTCCCTCTAGATCAGCTTGCCAGGATATATGTAAAGGAAGTGGTAAGATTGCATGGAGTACCACTTTCTATTATATCTGATCGGGATCCGAGATTTACCTCGAAGTTCTGGCGAAGTCTTCAGCATACTCTGGATACAGAGTTGAGTTTCAGCACTGCTTATCATCCCCAGACAGACGGTCAGTCTGAGAGAACAATTCAAACCCTAGAAGATATGTTGAGAGCTTGCTCTATGGATTTCAAAGGAGGTTGGGATCAACACCTACCTTTGGTGGAATTTTCTTATAATAATAGCTTTCACTCCAGTATTCAGATGGCTCCTTATGAAGCTCTCTATGGAAAGAAATGCAGGACTCCAACTTGCTGGGATGAAGTTGGGGAAAGAAAGCTATTAGGACCTGATCTCGTTGATGAAATGGCAGAAAAGGTCAGAACTATTCAACAACACATAAGAGCAGCTCAGAGTCGACAGAAAAGTTATGCCGACAACCGAAGAAAAGACCTGGAGTTTGAAGTGGGCGATAAAGTGTTCTTACGAATATCTCCCTGGAAGAGGGTTATGAGATTTGGAAAGAAGGGGAAGTTGAGCCCTAGATATATCGGTCCTTTCGAAATACTGGATCGTGTTGGGAAGGTAGCTTACCGATTGGCGCTTCCACCGAATCTCTCTCAAGTTCACGATGTGTTCCATGTATCTCTCCTGAGAAAGTACATACCAGATCCTTCACATGTACTCAGCTCAGAAGTTGTACCGCTGGAGCAAGATCTTTCTTATGAAGAACAGCCGATAGAGATTCTGGATCGTAGCGAAAAAGTCCTACGAAACAAGACCACTCGCCTGGTGAAAGTTTTATGGAGGAACCACCAACTTGAAGAAGCTACTTGTGAGCTTGAGGATATGATGAGGGAGAAGTATCCTCATCTGTTTGTTACAAAGTGACGAATTTCGAGGGCGAAATTCTTTTTAAGGGGGGTAGAATGTAACACCCGAGACTTTTATGTTATATAAATCATCAAAGGAATCTTTTTCTACACAACACTTGCTTGGCTTGCTTTACACGCAATCGCGACCTTCCTCGATAGCTTGCGTCGTACGCAATACCGAGTTTCACTAAACAACAATATGCTATTAAAACTAGCCGTTATGAATAGTAATAACCACTTTTTGAAATTTTATAAATTTTATTTTTCAAAATGGACTTCATTTTTGGACTCAGAATATCGAAATTAGCCTAGGGTGAAATTTTGGTATTTTTCTGAAAACTTTCAATTTTTGATGAATAGTGAAACCACTAAGTGGTAGGTTAAAAACCGAATTTTGCATAAAACTTAATTTTACCGCTTCTGTGAATGGAATTTCGAAAATCCGAGAGACACGGTTAATATCAAGGACTAAAATGTGGTTCAATGAGACGAAAATAATTTTTGGTGAATAGTAACTTTTTACTTTTTTTTACCGCGGTTAATAGTAAATAGGGTAACTAAGGGTAAATATGATATCAATATTACCCTAACACATGTCCTAATTCTATTGGACAAGTGTAATTCGACCAAAAACAAACTTAGGAATAAAATATGACCATTTAGGCCCACTTGGATTAGATTAGGACATTTATTATTAATTTATTTAAAGAAAGGTTAAAATAGTTAAAATCAATGTTTAATAAGTTAATAATTTTTAATATGGGGTTATACATAAGATAAATTCGATTGTAAATATTCATTAGAAAGCTAAAAAGATTTCCTACATGATGGTATTTTATTTGTAATTTTTAGACATCAAATAATTTAATTTATTTATGACACAACGATGATGCAGTAATTATCTTATTAATGAAATATTGACATAATTGATGTTATAAACACCAAAATAAATGTAATTTGAAAATTTTTATGCATTCCACTAATTTTCTAGGTTACTATGATATATTAATGTTGATTTAATCAACTTGGTTCGAACATTTAATTCTGTTATGACTTTCAAAAAAATCATATATCAAATAGTGTCAAAATTGACACAAAATAGTTTTTAAATCAAATATTATATTATTAATTGTTATTTTATTCCTAAAAATCTAAGGTTCGGCCAAATGACTTAGATAAGGATATATATATTAATAATAAACAATTTGGGGTTCGTTTGGCATGTTATAGTAAGTGTATTAACCATATAGTGAAAGAAAACAAAAAGACATGGTAAAAGTTAAATTATTTAACTTAGAGTTAAATTTAATTGATAAGGTTAAAATAATACCCTAAACTTGTCTAAATCCTATTGGTTGATATTATTTCGACCCTTCCCCACTTTATCTTCGAAATAAGACCCTTTGGAACCATTATAAACCGATTTTGACTTTAATATAAAATAATATTTTGAGATATTCCTAAGGTGCCCCTCTCCTCCCTTATAAAAGGGCACCTCCTCCCCCTCCTCCTCACACCAAATTGAGCACTCAAGCTCGGCCAACCCCTGCCATTTTCTCCTCCCCACTTCCCTAGAATAATCCTAGAGGTCCTGGTCTTCTCCAAAGACCAATCTTAGTTCCTTAAGTGGAGGATTCAAAGAGGCGTTCCAAAGAAGAGGTAATATCGATTAACGATCTTTTCAATTTCTTTCGTCTTCAACTTCTTCTTCTTTAGTTGTTTCATGACAAAGTAATAACATCAGTATTACTTACATACTGATATGTTATTATAAATATGAATCAACCCTAATTCACCTTCTATCCATCCTACGGAAAAATGAAATCACCGCGCGTGCGTACGTACGGAATACCGTCTCCACGCCGTGGTGTAATCTATTTTTCCACCATCACCTTACAAGGATGGGTATAATGGTGTAATGAGTAACTATTTATGATTATTATAAAGTAATATTTATACTGAAATAATATACATATACTCCAATACAATTCCATGATCATAGGAATGATATCATCACTCGTGCGTACGTACGGAATACCGTCTCCACGATGTGATGCGACTCATTCTACATGATCTTCATTTCATAATGATTATATAAATGAATTGAATGAATGAATATGGTATATACTACACTAATAACATTCTGTAAATGAATTATCTATAACCTAAAGATAAGAATAAGAATTTATTCGACAAAACACGCATAAGAACAAAAAGTTATAAAGACCCGAGTAACAAGTAACAATGAAATATTACTAACAAAAAGCTAATAATATGACCATATATGATATCATATCAACATGTATGATTCTGGAATAAGTCAATAACATTATTTAAACCATTATACAGGAGCTTCGGACACATACAAGGCAAATTGGACCTAAGGTAAGGGAAATATCACAATCTCATTTTTATCCGAGATTGTTTATTCGTAAGTATTTACTGGGGTGTATTTTATCATCCACATCCATGTTCCCTCAATATGTAATATTGTTTCCATCCACTTTCAATGGTTTAAATCCAATTTTACCCTTCGGTGAGTTTTTAGTAAAGAATATGAAAGGAATCTTTTGTCGTTTTGCCGTACGAGGTACTTTTTGACTTTTCCGACAAAAGTACGAAGAATGTTTTTTTTAACTTATACGGCACGAACGGATTTCTACTGTTTTATAAAGCATTATTTTCATGAAGCTTCCTATAAAAGATTTCATGACTATTTTCAATAAAATCTCTTTCTTTTAAAATTGAATGATGTTTTGTGAAAAGAAATTGATTTTGAAGAAGAAAGGATATTTTCCTCAAGAATTCAATTCAAGTGTTTTATCAAAATTATTTTCCATCTAAGATAATAAAGGGTTCTGTTTCTATCCATATTTTTACATTGTTTTGACTATGTTGTGATGGAATTATGTTTATGAATTCCTTTATCTTATATGAATTGATTTATGATGTCATGATGTTTCACGAATCCCATTTTTGTTACATGTGTTATGCAATGATGTATGTTTTATGATTATGTGGCACACATAAGAAAGGATTCATTATAAGATGGGTGGGACCTATATCTCCCTCCAATGCATTGGGTAAAGATTATATATCTCATGAGATAGACATGGCTGGAACGGAAGGTTATTTCGGTTCAGTGATACAGGACTGAAACGAGGAGTGAACTCGGTTCAGAAAGGGACTTTGTCCACTAAGATGGTCTTGGCAATGAGTCAAGACTAACAAGAAATGATTTTCCATGATTATGTGTGCATGCCACAAAGTTTCAAGTTTTATGTTATGATTATGGGGATCTCATTTTCACTTCTATGATTTATTAAGATTTTATGATCTCTTTTGCAGGTTATGATTTTCAAAAGAAGATATGATATGATTTTTATTTCCTTTATTGCCCTTGCTGAGCATTTGAGCTCACCCTTTTATGTTTTCTTTTCCCCAGGTCAGGAAGATGGATATTAAGTAGAATATGATAAAAGGGACGCTAGATATGATGAAATAAATGGGAGGCACTGTAGAAGATTTATGAACCAGTTGTTTATGTTTCCCAGTTTCTAAAGACACTATACCTATACGGTCCTTTGTGGTTTTATCATATGTTGTAATAAGTGTGCTTCAATTTTGAAGTATTAACAATGTATGTAAAGTATGGGTCGTTATAAAGTTGATTTATATTATACATGAAATAAGGTATGAATTCAAACATAACTATGTAAATACATGGAAATTTAACCTTCTGATACATCTAACCAAACCCCTCCTTAAAATGACCGATTATTTCTTCATGAAATAACCACTACTATTTATAAAGTTTTCATTATTTCTCTAAATAAATGTATAATTTATATATTATTGTAAATTAATTTATCTCCTTAGAACTACCTCCAAAAATTAAAAGTCCCTAGAAAAATCCCCAAATATTTTCTCTATGATGAAAATTAAAAATCTCCATATCTAAAGTTTTATATCATAATAATAACATGTTACATTGAAATTTAAATGTAGTATCCCATATTAACCAAACCAAAACCATTACACCAGAGTGTCTAGCCCTGAAACCCTCTATTGTAGCTCTATCATTTAATCATGAATATTATGAAATAATCCCAATATGTAATTTAATTTATCTACAGTTGATCATTTCTATCTATCTACTATGTCACGCAATTGTCATGAATTTTCATTCTTCAATCATATATGATAATAAATATATTGTATTTTGACAATGAAATATAATTTTATCCATGAATTTCAAAGAATCCACTCCTCAGAATTACCACAATGTAATGGAAAACCCACTATGACATGGTTTTTGAATTATCCCATCAATGACTTTCAAAACTCTCTAAATATGTCGTTAAGCACAATTCCACCATATATAATTGACAACATATGGTATTAGGCAGTAAAAAAATTATAAAATATTAAAATTTATATTAAAAAATATATATATATTTATAAGAACAATTATTTTCATATTTTTGATAATAATATGGTTATTCATTTTTGATTAATAAGGGGATGATTCTTGTAAAATCTATAATAAATTCAAGCTATATTTTAAAAGGATTTTTGGTTGATAATTTTAAAATATGATATATAAATACTTTTTAAAATTTTTAGAAAGATATTATATTTTAATTTGATTAGATTTAATACTATATAAAATAAAAGTCAAGAGATATTTTTTTAGATAACGATGAAAACAAAAATAGAGATTTGAAGACATGTTTTTATGGGAATTGAAATAATTAAAATTATGTAATATATATAAAAGATGAAATTGTTTATTCAAGGATAAAATAATGATCAGTTAATTTTGTTAAATTTATACCTTATTGGAAAGAGAAAAATATAAGTGAGAGAGTGTGTATATTCAAATTTCTGAGTAAATGACGGATCATAGAGTTATAGTGACTAAGAGAATAATTCACCAAGGAAAATTTATGTACATAATTTATATTACTGAAATATCATTATGTGATTAGTATATTTTTCATTGATTTCATTTTATTCGAAATTTATAAAGATATTTTTTATTCCATAAAAAACAATCATTTGAAACATGTGTACATTTCCTATCAGGATGGAAAGACATTTATTTCATCAAGGATGATAACATATTATTCATATAATCAATTAATTATATTATTTATAAACTTCATAATTTTTTATCACCAATAATAGTAAAGTTGTAGGTACTCACCTTGTGAGTCAACCTTATAAAAATCATATATTCTCATTGTATTTATTTTTATTGCATAAAGGTGAGGAAATTTTTTTTTTAATTATGAGATGACTGATACTCTATCAAGTATCATATGTTGATTTTAAAGATAAAGGTTTAAAGGTTATTAAAAATGATTGCACCTCTTATTAGAGTTAGATTTATTTCTATTCTTAGGAAGTTAATGTTTTATCATAGCTTCCAATTTTTCGTTGAAGGATCCAAAAATGTTTATTCATGATTATATCAAAGTGTTTTGTCTAATTTTTCTATTGATTAGTTCAGATAAAGGGAGATAAATCATAATAATGTTAACGATAGAGGTATACCTACTTTTTATAGAAAGAATTATCCTGGTTGGAAAACTGGAATGGAAACCTACATTTCATCTCTTGTCTTGAAGGTCGTTGATTCTGAAACTATTATATTTACGCCTATTGAGAAAGGATCACCCATGTCACTTGTTTAAAATAATTACATAATAGATTATAAGAATACTAGGAATGATATTTTTTTATCCTTCTCTACAAATGTATTCAAAAATCTATGATATTAAATACTACTAAACAAATATAATATTATATTAAAATCATTTATGAAAGGAACACTAATGTAATAGTTGTAAAATTTTGAAATTAGTTATGACATGTTTAAAGATATAAAGATAACCAATAATGAAATTGTTGATGAGTTTTTCACCAGGGCCAATGATATTTTATGTAACATTAGAGGATTTAAAGAAAAAATTGAATGCTCTATTTTGTTTAAGAAAATTTTAAGGATTCTTTCCAAAATATTAAATTTCATGGTATATTTATTAGAAGATATGAATTCAAATCCTCTATCTCTTAATTAATTACACAATACACTTGATGATTATAAAATTAGAACTAAACTTATTTAAAAAATATTAAATAGGAGAAGGAGATTGTTTTCAAAGAATTTGAAAATCTTACACTCAATGATAAGATAGAAGAGTCACTTAATTGATCTAGGGAAGATACATACCATTTGACAGATATCGAATAGAACATATATTTTATATCTGAAAACATTATATTATGAAAAGGACTAATGAAATGAAAATTAATGATAAAATTATTTAACTATAGTGTTATAGTTCATTTTTCTCTTGACTACCCAATAATATTAAAGTTTTGAAGTAAATATTGATGAATAAGGATATATTACATCAAATATGATATTAAATAAAAATCTAAACTAAAAAATTGTTAATAAATATTATGAGTGAATAAAATGTTTTCAAGAAACATAAGAATAAATATTTTGATTATTAATGAATAATATGTTTTCTCAACTCAAGGAAGCGATTCAAATGAGGAAGAAAATAATTAAAACCATGTAACCTTCCAGGATCATGTTATGTGACATGGAAAATATTCAAGTAGTGGTGAATAAGATAAATAAATTTATACACATTATATGTTAACTCCTAAATTAGAGGCATATATTGATAAAATATTAATCCAAAAAAGGGGATCAATATGTTGAAAAAATACTATGATTCTTAAGGTTATTAATATTTGGTTATATTAAATTAAATATTAATATATTGAAAAGACCATGGTTAATAAAGTTTAAGCTATTGTGTTAGTCCTTGCATACCAGTAAAAACACCAAAAAACCTATTTTAAAATTCCATTAGTTAAAATTCACCCAATTTAATTTGAGATACCACATTTAAATTTTGATGTAAATCTCTATGAAACAAAAAATTAAAACATAAATCATACATGGACAAAATTAAAACCCAAATCAATGCTCAAATTCCACAAAACAAAATCATAACACAAAACAGAATCGAATTCCTCCTATTTTTAAAATCAATAAAAAATCACTAACTTTAATTTTTTAAACAACCAGATAACATGTAATAACTATTTTAAAATTCCACAAGTTTCATTAAAAAATCACTCACCCCCTTTTAAACATAAAACCCATTCTATATTTGGCCATTTAAATTTCAAATAACAAATTTCATTTCAAAACCTCTTTCAAAGTTTCAAATCCACCCTCAACCTTTTACATCTTAAAATCACACTTTAATTTTTAAAACCAAACATTCGTCATTTAAATATATTTTAAAATCCAATTAGTTCCTTTAATATTACTATTAACCACTCTTTAATATTAAAAATATTTTAATCTATCTTAGAAAACCCCTTCTCGTATCGCAAATTTTCATTTGAAAATTAATTTCTCACTTCAAAATCCCACTTCGATTTTCAAAACCCCAAATAATTATTATTTTTAAAACAAAGCTCTATTACACCATATACGAACAAAAATCTAATTCAATGACATCCTAAGTCCCCACAATTTATTTTGTAGTGGCTAGTGGTTGTACTTTTCTTGGCCACATGGTTTATCAGACTATGATCCCATGATGAAACTACCACTAGAACTCATAAAGAACCGTGAACTGAAGCTTCACATAGTTTTATATATCACATGATCTCACCAAGTGGAATTAGTTCAAATCACAATATCATTACTCAAAATATAAATAGTTTATGAAAAAAAGTCAAAAATAAACTATAAATCTAAATTTAAGGCTCAAAACATAACTTCCCACGATAACTGGTGGTTTTATAAGTGTAAGAGTGGGACAGAATCTTCCTGTACCACCTGCTAAAGCCCTATAAATACTAATCCAATCTACTTGACACCCCAAAAAATTAAGGGTGCTCAAGAGACTAGGCCTACTTATAAATTGAAGATCAAATTCCATTTTAAATGAACCCAATTTGAGCCACCCCTTGACGGGGCACACTGGCCCACCCTTGATAACCCAAAATAAATTATCAATTCCCATGTGATAGAACATGTTTATAGGAATATAGGAAAACCCATTTGGTAATGGTTGTTTCAAACGAGTATGATCAATCAAGTAAAAATATTTCTCTAGAAATTCTAGTATCACACATCCATAAATTGGATGTCCATGATGATAATTCAATAGATACTTTGATACATAAAATTTTAATAAAGAAAATATATATAAATAAATATCCATAATTTAAGAAAATATATCCCTCACTCACCATCCCACTCCCTTAAATGATGACATCTCCATGTCCCACTGTGATCTCCATAGATATAATGTAATCCACCAATAACCATAAATGAAAGTAGTAAAGGCCAACTTGTCTAGAGTGATAAAATAAACTAAGATAAAACTCAAATGCCTGATAAAACAATCACATGCCACCAGGGTCACACTACATCCAAATATTAACTTGCTACTAAATCAACCAAATATTGTATGTGAATTTGAAAAAGTACACACCATTTAAAAACACCGAGTGTTGAGACTAGGTTGTGAGAAAAACATCCCACTAGATTAGCACCAAATATTCCATGGGATTACCCTTATTATAATAAATAATAATTACTATATTTAAATATCGAATAAAAAAATAAGTTTCCAAAAAATCCCATTTATTTATCATAAAATAATAAAATAACTTAAACATTATTTTTTGTGCCTCTACCACTTTTTAGCCAAAATATACGACTTGAAAGCTACTTTATAAATAATTTTTTTTAAACTCTTAGAATAATTTTTATAAAATAAGAAAAATTCATGAACCATACTACATAAAATTCATAAATTATACATATTAATAGAAAATATTGAATAAAAAAGAGCAAGAGATAATCTATACATTCATTAATTTAAAATAAATATCATGAGAGAAACGTCATAGGGTCACTAAGGGATAGTGGAAAACATAGAGTTAATTTCATTAATTAGGGATACCTTCAATTAGTGGAAAGGTTATCATTTCATTATCTAATGGTAGAATTTAATTTAATTTACTTGGAATAGTTAGTGGAAGGGAACTCATCCCAAACTAGGCTCTCCTATCCAAGAACATAGGGTTCTCTTGAGGTTTGAAAATCATTTAAAGAACTGTTAGTGTAATAAATTTTATTAGGAAACCAATAAACACTTCCTTTTATAAAATCATACTCAAAAAATTTCCATCATACTTCTCAGATATTCCCAAAGAAAAAAATTCCTTTTATTAATCCATTTTTAGAAATATATTTTGAAAATCCATTTATACCCCATTTATAATTCAATGCCATTTGAAAACTACCTTTAGGTTCCAAATAGTCCTTTGATTTGTAAACCAATGAACATATAAATATATATATATATATAATGTATATTAAATAATTAAATTATTGTGTGTGATTGTGTGTATATATGTATATATAATTAGGAAAATACAAGTACATGTGTGTATATGAATATATCTTTATATGTATATACACATAATCATATGAGGATTTCAATATATATAAACTATTCAAAACTCACTTGAAATCAGGAAACATTTGAAATAACATTTGAAACCAAAGAGGAACCATTAATTAAAATTGAAATAAATAGAGAAACCAAAATTAGTATAGAAGAAAACCACTAAATTACCAAATAATCACCGTGTATAATTAAATCCCTGATTCACTTGGGAAAATACAAAACACAAAACTAAATCTATTATGAAGTTAATTCCCAAGAAAACAACCCATTTTAAAAAAAATCCCTTAAAAACATTGCATACATTTAATCAAACGTATAAAATGAATAATTACTATAGATAAAATTTTATGAAACCCAAAGAATAAATGGTATCTTAAGAAAAATTTAAATTCACATAAACCCATACTTAAAACATGTACAGATGAAGTGAATCCTTCAAATGAGATATAAAGAATACCCAAGGTGGTTTCCAAAGTTGACCCCAGATTTGAAGCCACCTAGGTTTTGTCCCAGGGTGAAACATAATAAGGGTCACAGTTCCAGTATATTACTAGTGAATCTTCTTGTATGTTACCCTTTCACATTACATTTTTCTTCTTCTTTTATCACTAGTTTTACAATATAGATCATTACAATAAATGATACTCCTTATTATCTCTTATCTTCAACTAGATCTACTTAAGAGAACCATGTCAGATTCCATTTTTTACTTTGACACCCAAATAGTCTTTCTTCTTTATCATAGAGTTTCTTCTTCTTCTTCCATATATCACATGGGTTATATTCTTTGAGAGTTTTATAAGTCATACATTCAATCACATCAACTTAAATTTTTGTACGTTAGTCATAATAAATTTATCTTTTATATATGTAATATGAAAAATCTCTAATGAAATTCAATGTCATGATCCTAAAAATAAATCTCCTCTTATTTTTGTTATGGACTGCATGTGGGTTATTCCCCATGATCTCCTTAATATTATTTTTATTCAACTTCTTATCTTTAGTGAAATCCCAGTAGTTCCCTTTTTATTTTAATTTCACATTTCTCATGAATGAATAAATATTATATACATTTCTCCAGTATAATTTCTGATATATAACCTCAATATATATCCACAACATAAAAATTTATTTAAATATTCAAAAACTATAAGAGAAATCATATAGAAAATCATCATCTATGGCTTGGATCATCTGATTATCAGAATGATAGATTTCATGAACCCTAGAGAAATTCACTTGAATATATAAAATAAAATATCATTTGAACCCAATATTCTTATTCTCATTCCTAAATTTAATCAAAAATTAATTTTATATATTTAAAAAATTTATGAATAATATAAGCATCTCTGTATTTTAATTGATGGATTTAGATTATCTAGAATTTTAGATTCATTAATTTTACTCAAAATCATCTCATACGTGATCATATATTTCTCATAATAACTATTACCTTTCATAATCAACTATCATGAATCATGATTAATGTTTTTATATTTATAACATATAAAATCATCACCACCATTATCTGATTTTAATATCCATTTAAATTAAAAGGATTTATTTTCCAATATTCTAATTTTAAAATCAGAAAAATATTGATTAGTGATCCTCTCATTATCTTCTAATTTAATCTGATCTTGAATATTATCTTAACATAGCATCATGATGTTTTGATCATGAATGAATAGTTTAGAATTATAATACTTTATTTTCCATTTTTGAATTTAATTCAAGAAAATCACTTGTACTTTTATAAAAATCTCATATTTTTACCATGTTTAAATTCTTATATTGATAGTAGATATAATATTTTGTAATCCATTATGAAAAATCTTATGAATTTCTAGAATATATATTATGTGAAAAGTAATATGAAGTATAAATGTTTTATTCTTTAAATAAAATTCTTATTTGGGCATTAAAAGACTTATGCATAAATCATAAAGTTGTATGGTCTTCTTAGATATCTCAAAAAAATCATATTGTTTAGCTAAGTTTAATTTTTAATGAAGTTATTAAAAAGTATTATAAAATAATAATTAGATAAATTTTCAAAATATAGAGAAAAAATATTACATGACAATAGTAAACGTCTTATTCAAGGACTTATAAAGTCTTACACACTCCCTATAAAGTCCTAAAAACATAGCCTTTTCAAAATATTAACTAATTGTGAAGTCTTATAAGTAATAAAAAGTCTAAATATTTTAGATAAGTATTTAAATATATTTGGAAAGTCTTATAAAATCCTTGGAAGTCTTATAAAATTTAAGAGTGTTATGAAATCATCAATACTTATCCAATTTTCATCTTTATCTCTGTAATTACAAAATTATTCAGTTCAGATCATAACTTCTTAAAAAAAATATGAGGTTATCTCAAAAACTTTAAATAACATCAAAATATATTTAATTGATATTAACTAATTTAGAAACCCTTCATATCTATAGTACATTACAACATAAAAATAATCAATTAGAGTATTTTAATTAGCTCATTCCCTTCTCTATTATAGTTTTGAATTCAAACTTTACATGTCTTCATATAATTATTGTTCCTTACTCATTTTAGCAGCCTTCATGTTATGTAAAAACTATAATGGTTTATCCAACATCCATCGATCTTACTCTAAACATTAATCCTACTTTAATATTTAAAAAAAATAGTTATTAAAGTGGTATGGTTCCAGTTCAACATTCAACTATAACCTTATCATCTCCAATCCTTTATAACTACAATATAAATTGATTTTATCAATATTAGATCTTATCTTTTACATTGGTACTAGCTCTTCAATAATCTAATTTACATAGATGTTACCTTGAATATCTCCAACTAGTTATTCAAGGGTAGTATCCTCTTGTGGATTCTTTACCCAAGTACATGGGTAGTAACTTCATGTTCTTTGGGTGGAATCTCACTCCATCCCCCAATTTCTCTATGACATATATATTGATTATATTTTTGAAAAAAATGAAAGAAACAAGATCCTTTGGAAACTTCATACTGATAAATATAAAATCCTGAAGGATCCTGGTAAAATTAATTTATAATGTGCAAATAGTTACACCGAGGTCAATAAAGCTACCTTAATGTATAAAATACCTCAAAGAAAATGAAATAATATTATGATAAATATCATAATGTGAATGTTTAATATTCACAATATTCTTTGAAAATAGTTACTCATAACATTGTAAATCAAGGATTGAGAATATCTAGAAACATACATGTCGATATCTCAAATAAAAAATATTTAAAATTTGTTCCAAAATATCAAAATATGAAAAATCTATTTTTTAAAAAAATATAAGTTTAGTTAGACTTTTTTTAAAAATCTAGGTTATGAACAATTGTGAAAAAAACACCTCTATATCAAGGGAGAGTGTCATCAATTATAGAAAAATTGTCTTCCTAAGAGAAGATAGACAAATTATATAATTTTATCAATGGTAAAATGTAACTAAATTTTAATATAACACATTTTCAAATAGATAAATTTAGGTTTTATAAATATTATTTTTGTTGCAGATTATACAGGCATGAAACTTATTAAGTTTTATATATTATTACTTTTTCAATAAGTTATGGGAGACAAGAGTTGAGGGTCGTCAATTTATAAAGTTAATAAATACTATTTATATGAAGGAAGCTATGAAAAAAACAAAAAATTATAATAAGAATATCAAAAATGGATTTGAATTTGAGAAGAAACATGTGAGTGATGTAATAAATATAATCACTATGATGAATAGTTCATGACTATTATTCTAGAAAAAATAAAAAAATATAGTGAATTAAACCATTCTCAAAGAATAAAAATACACAATAAGTATTATTTTGTTTTACTATCCATAAAAGAGAAAAAGGAAGGATGCTCTATGAATTTTTCAAATGAAAATGCATTTCAGATCAAACGAGTAGGTAAGACTAAGATTAAAGTTCAAAACTATTAGTCTGGAGTACTATTTATTTTTGTTCACAAAAAAAATATGTTGATCATTATATAATTATGTAATGAATGTAATGAAATTTTTAAGAAACTACTTGTATTGTTGAAATCCCAAGAGACATAAAAAAATTTACTTAGGGGGATAGAACTAGAGACAATATATTCCAAATTGGGAGTGCATAAAATTTATGTTATTTTAGCGATAAGGATGAGAATGAACTCTAGTATAGAATTTTTGTCCATCTTACCCATTGGAAAAATATTTTTTTTAAATGAATACTTTGTTAGTGATCATCCCATATTAAAAAGAGAAAATATGTTATTTTTATAAAAGTGGATGTTGTATTTGATTGATTATAATTTATAGATACCTATGATAAATTAGTCAACCAAATGTGATTTTAATTTCCTTAAATTCATTGATGATTTCACACAGATGATTAATATGATGTTTTAAAATTTAAAATTTTATGGAAATTGACAAGTTAAATATAATAATATAATAAGTTGAAATGGATCTTGGTTTGTTATTAAGAAGCTAAATATAATTAATGAGATATAGTATATACATAATTCCTTTCAATATTATCTCACCAAACATGACATAGAGAAATCTAACAAAACTATATATAAACCTCAACAAAATGGAGTTACTAAGAAGGAGAAAATAAGCTCGGTGGATATAGGAAGAACCATTCTTTCTAAATTCATCTTGAAAAATTATTTTGAAAACATATTGTTTATCTATTTTTTGTATTCAAAATCGATTATTGCGTATATTAGAATAAAACATGAAAACTTATGAGATGTAGTAAAAGATAAAAACATCAATGAAAATTTTAAATTATTCATAATCCCATGTTATATCAAAATAAAGAATATTATTCCATGGAATTTTGATAAAGATTATAAATTACTTGTGTTTTGGGTTATTTATCCAATAGAAAAGACTAAAAATGATTGAATACAAATACAATAAAAATTGGTTGATTATTGTAAGGAAAATGTCATATAATGAAAACCCAAATGAGTGATCTTTAGGATAAAGATCATGGAAACTTACAAGAAAATAATGTGAATAATTATAAAATGTTAAAAGAAGAAAAAATATAGATGAAAAAAACATGTAAATTTGACATATAGTTTACTAGTTATGATGAATGTACTACTTAATATTTAAACTAAAAATATAAAAAGGTATAAATTGCATTAATATGGAAAATATATTTAGATATAGTGATACAATAGTTAAAACATAGATAATTCTAACATTAATCAGCAAAAAAACCTTTATATCATAGGTTGGACCATAATCTATTGATGAAGACATTAGACATAAATTTTGGGTAACTTCTTTGAATTAGGATTTGGATCATATCAAAAATAGTGTTTCTCAAGATTTGGTTCCATGACTAAAGGGGAAGAATGTAATTGGAACGAAGTGACTATTCAGAAATAAACTCAATGAAAAAGGATAGTTTGCAACAACAAAAATTTATATTTCTATGAAAAGGGTATTCTCAATTGGAATACATTGATTTTGAATAAATATTTGATCATGTTAAAATACTTGAGGTTATTAAAATTTTTATAGAAGTTATAGTACCTAAACAAAAAAAACATTATATGGATATCAAATTAAAATTATTGAATGATGATCTTGTAGAAATTGTATTCACTAAGAAACATAAAAGATACAAACTATATTATGATTAAAAATGGGTATGTAAAAAAATCTATATACGGGTTGAAGTAGACATCAATAGTTTCCTATATAAAATTTTATAATGACCTAGGGAAAATTAATTTCATTAAATTCATGGTTGAAAAAAATTTCCACATGATAGAGGTGAGTTTAGGAACTCTTAATGTAATTTATTATATTGATGAATTTTTTCTATAGGATACAGATAGTAAATCTATTAATAATTTTCAGAACATATAAAAAGGAAATTTTAAATACCAATATTTGTAGAGATGATATTTTTTCTAATATTATATTATTTATATAAGTAAAAAAATTATATGTCTATCTCAAGAAAAAGATTCCATGTAATTATTGAATACATTTTGAATTTAATATTCAATGGATGTTTCTACAGCTATAATAGTGGGTGTAATGTTGATAAAAGATGTTATAGGCCAACATGTGAATTAAAATAAGTGAAAAATATGTTTAGGATTAAATTGTATCATATAAAATATATACCTATAATAGTTTATAAAGAATCATTATGATCTTGATTTCAGAATAATATCATGAAATTACATATCTATACTACAGAATAAATTTTTAGATATGTGTACGGAACTATGAATTTGGTCTGTTTTACAATAGAAGTCAAAGTATTTATTTTATGGATCTATTAATATATATTGGATATGGAATTTTTATTACTAGAAACCTAAATCATGATAAAAATTATATTTAGGAAACATATGTGTGTGGTGGAATATTATAAATGAAAATGCAATAAACCATTGTATGGTAGAGTATGAGTATCATATCACTATAGATGCATAAACACAAATAATGTGGAAAAAAGAGAAACTTGAAGATATAAATGTAAATTTTGGATTACCCTTGAGAAGTAGTTTTCATAATCAATATAAAATTAATCTATCAAATAATCTGATACAATACTCAAGGTCAAAGAATTTTGATATTGAACATCATTTTATAAAAGAGAATGTTGAACATGGTATACTAAATCTTGGGTTTGTTCCCATAATAGAGAACATTGTAAATATTTTTACAAAATTATTATCAAAATATATATCTGAAGAGTTAAGGATGAAAATGAAAGTATAAACATCCCTTATTACATGATATGTGACGATTTATCCTTAATTTACTCTAGATTACACTTCAAAAGGGGGATAATATTTGTAAATCTTATGTGACATCATATTAAGTAAAATTTCATCATTAGTTGAATATATAGACAGTATAATTGAATGAAATGGTACTAAATAGAAATTTTATAAAAGTATATTAAATGGAAAATAGGGTTAAAACATTTTTTATAAATCAAGAAAATTCTTGTCACAAAGATATCCTAAATTCTCATGAACATTTCTTAATCCAATGGTGTGGTGATGTGTTTTCTATCTTTGATAAAGTCTATTAAAGGGTTTGAGTACATGCCTATCAATCACATAACATGTATACTGACTCGGATTTTCCATGTATTATTTTTTGGATATTGTATAGATTATTTTCTAGACTAGGTGTGGATACATCATCTAATTATGCGGCTTGATGTGCCCAGAAAAAATGTTTAAAATATATTAAATATAATAAATATAATATCCATGAATATTTCTTGAAAATTAGGAATAACATATAAATAGAGGCCTATATCATGATTCTAAGGGAACTATTGAGTTCAGAATGTGATTTTTACCTTAGACGTGATATAACCTTTTTTAGTGCTTGGTGTTTTTGAAAAAACCATCACGGGCATAAAATGAATAAATTAATAAAATATTTTATTTTATTTTACTCGATAATGTAGAGACCTAACACTCTTCTATAAGTATACTATTATGGTGGATTCTTAGGTTTATCCACTAACACCTTGAGATCTAGAGAACCATTGGAGAGCTGTTGGAGGAGATTCTGTGGGAGAATGATAGCCATATCATAAATCAATGATTGTTGTACAACGTGATTCTAGGATCTCACCAATGAAAATGAATCAACTCAGTTTTTCAAAAGGGATGATTCAGAATCAATGTAGGATGTTATTATTTTTTATAATTCCCTATTTTATGATTCCTACGATGAACAAAAATAAATAAATTTCCAAATTAATTCACAGATCTTACGTATTGCGAGTAGAGGTTATATTTTTCATGGAATTGGGGTAATTTATTTGTGATTATTTATTTATCTCTTCATTCATCATTATAATGGAAAAAACTGAGGAAACGATGAACATATTTTGAGGTTAATTCCTCGTGTTTTTTATCTTCTGTCTCTTCCCCATATCTTTTCTCATCATGGGAATATAACTTGTCACGCGGTTCAACATATACTGATAAACTTGACTTTGTAGACCCATTTATTTGCGCAATGGTTCAATATCATATATCTGGGATTAGTACGATGTGAGGATCGTGCAATAGAAAATGATGTAGTGGATTAGATTGATTTGGGATACTCATTTTCATTTTCTTCAACATGCTATTATATATTCAATGTGAGGGTGTTTTTTGAATGGATTCAATGTTCAGTCCTGGTGTTCAATAATGGCAGGGCTCATAGGTCAATTTTCCTTAGTTTCTAGAACACGGTGCAGAGAGATTGATGTAAAAAGGTGAGAATGGTGGTGAGGGATCTAGATCGTGGATTATAGAGAAATACCATTGTACACGGCATGTACAGTAGAGTTAGACACCCGGTGGGACCCTTATATTGGATGATAGGGTTTCCAAATGAAGTTAAGTATCACATGGCGTGTGACACTATCACACAACATGAAATCTATTTTTATTTGGATCCTCGTATACCTTATAGGGTACACAGGCATGTCCAATAGTGCATGGTCACAGACACACCATGTACTCCTACAAGGACATGTTCGTGGTAGGCATACATGGAAAGAGCCATGTACTTCAACGCAAGCATCAATACACAATCATAGGAATACCATTTACTTTGAAACACACATGGACGCAAGTCTTTTACACAAGAATAACACAATGTTGAAGGGGTACACCATGTAATACTAGTGCACATTGTATAATCCTTCAAATAAGTCTTGAAGGACTTGTCCTTTGTATCATGGATATGTTTTTTACGGTATGTTCTATATATCCATTCCTTTAGGGTAAGTATGGAATCACATATAACCCATATGATAGTGATACATTTGGTGGGACTTCTTGGATAGAGTTGATGGAATTTTTCTATGAGTCCTAGAGTGATATCCTATATCATATTCTTTCCCTAGGTGGAGTTATTAGTGTGGTCATAAACAACATTGCATGGGTGTTGATCCTCTACTTAGAGGGTTATTTTATATTGAATTGTCGGTATACCCCATGGCCCTAGGAATCATCCATATCTATGTATCCTATCTATTCAAACTTCCATCATATACTTCATATAACTAGACTCGATGAGCATGACCTCACGGATTGGAATCATCAGTGTCATATGAATCATGGAGTGTGTTCTCCTAAAAAGGTTATATGTGGAACCTTTTAGTAGGAACCCTGGGATGACATTACAATTGTGAATTTACCTTGATACTATGTGTCTTTGTTTAGTATGACTAGATATTCTTTCTATATGTGTTGTAGATAGTTCTTTTGTAGAGATGACTTTTGTTATTATTTTTAAATGCTTAGTGTTTTTAGGGTGTCCTACTAGGTATTGTTATACTCACCCCTACAAGGGGTTTTCATGCACATGTCATGTCTTATGGAGACAATCAGGCTTTTTCTATAGTCATAGAGGGACCAAGACCAGGTGATACGTTGTTATTTGGATAGAACAAGGTGTGTTCCTATGGTTATCCTGATAATATTCCACATCTTTACATTTAGGTTGGACTTATTTTTAGACCCTTTTTTGTGGGATTTTATTTGACAATTTTTACTTTTCATTTATTTTTGACATACTCTAATTGTGGGATTTAGATGTATGCATTCATAGTTTATCATTTGTTTTATATTTCATAATTGTTTGGGCTTGGATATGTGTATTTGTGAACATGTACTTAGGCTAAGGCCTCCCATGTTAGTGATATGGCTACTCAGTTCTAGTCGTTATCCCCTAGAATATTAGAGGCATTCTTGGGGAGTTACAGCATGGGCCCCTTTGGGATGGGTCATGGAAGAGTTATATTAGAGGAATTCGGTTATACCTTAGGACCAGAGTCTATGAGATTTGTTTGGGGAAATAGTGTTAACTGTTTTAAATTTGGATTTCTGGCTATGGACCCTACTGTTGGTGTGGTGGTTTATGTATCCATACACCTAGACTCTGATCACCTGTCTATTGACTCAGTACCTAATGACATTTGTGGTCAAGAAACCATAGTACATGCATTATATAGGAATGAGTTGTGGTGTCCATGTTCTTTTTGAGTCATATCTCTAGATATACTCATTATCCGTGGTATATATTATTTATTTTAGGATGACTTCACGATATATTCTAGATAGTATTCAACATCATGATCATGATGACGATCCCCTCAGTGATGAGGAATCAATATAGTTTCTGGTTCAAGAGGTGGTGCACTGGCTATACCACCACCTGTAGAGAAATAGATGGTTCCCACAGTACCATATAATGACGTGTGAAGGTTGAGCATACTTAAAGAGTTTCAATGATTGTGAACCCTCCAATTACAAGGTGAGATCAACCCACAAGAGGCTAAGGTCTGGATTTAGGTGGTGACATGAGTTTTTTGTCCTGTCAGGATATAGAAAAATCAGATGGTGGTTCTAGAAATGAGCCTTCTCTATGGATCAATAGGGTGATGGGGGGTAGAGACCTAGTATTATGACGAAAAATACACCAGCATGGTCAGAGTTTGGGATCACTTTCATAGAGGAGTTATCTCTAGATATCATGAGGTTTCACCCATACAAAAGCCTCTACACTTTTATACGGGCATCATGACAATAGCTGAGTATTCATCGAGGTTCACAAACCTCTCCAGGTACTCGATGGATATGGTTCATGATCAGTTATTTTAGGATCAAATGTTAAAGATTTTATTTTTGAGAGGCATATAATCCATTATTATACCACTATTAATTCTTACGTGTTGTGGGGTGCTAGAGGGAGCTTTAGTGGCTGAAAGTTTCCTAGCTATGCATACATACATAATGGTTGTAGGCAGTGGGTACACTGCATCAAAGACTTTTGCAGTAGAGAGCTAATGTCTGTCTCAGGGACCCAGATGTTCAATGAATATTTGAAAGAGTTCCCAAGAAAAAGGTTTTGTATTTCAGGGCTCACTGGTTGGGTTTAGTCATCCTATAGAGAGGGGATTTTACACATGTGGTGGAATGAGATATCTTGTGAATGATTATTCAACCATTCGTATGGCTGATAAAGAGACAGTGGATGGACCACTGAGGAAGATTCAGTGGTAGGAGAAGATAGTTCCAAAGGGTTTTGGAAGTGGAATAGAATATTTGAGAGTAGATGTAGTTGATAGATTCATTGGATTGTTACCACCATCGCCCATAGGTGGTTTACCCCCATCTCGGGAAGCTAAAGGATAGCGGTGGGGGCAGCTGCAGGTTGTTGAGATTGTTGACACAGAGGCTCCAAGAATGATATGATGTATGATAATTTCTATTATACCTTATCTACAATACATATAGACATAGTTTCTTGTAATTACATAATTTACATATGTCTGGTTAGAGACATAGAAATTATTATAGGGCCATTGGCTCGACCCTTGTGCTTGGAGACTCCTACTATAGATGAATGAATGATCACCCACTTGTGATGATAGTGTGGCATGACCCTTGGAGGTGAGAGGTTCTATTTGGATCTCAATGTAGAAGTGATGAGGCCTTACCATGTCATCTTATTTATAGAGTGGTTATCTACGGTTTACTCTTAGATGAACTATTTCAGACAAAGGATGGAGTGTGTCTGTAGCAATGGGACTAGGTTTTCTTTTATAGGTGAAAAGGAAGCCCATGCAGTGTAGGATAGAATCATGTATAGGAGGGTGAAGTTGATTACTCGTATTTTGGATAGAATTATCCCTAGTATAATTGATGATATGAGTTTTCAGTTCCCTACAGTGGAAGTGGAGTATGAGTACATCTTTCTTGAGGATGTTTTCGGATTACCTCACCACTGAGAGATAGAATTATGTATTGATCTACACCCTAGGATGACACAGATATCTACTCTAGCATATCATATGGCTCACAAAGAAATTTGTGGTATCAGTGTGTAGTTTGAGGACTTGCAAAGGAACAGATTTGATAGACCCTGGGTTTCACCCTGTGCAGCCCCAGTGTTTCACCCTGGGAAACCCTAGTGTTCTTCTCTAAGATGGTGGGAATGGGGTTGGGGTTTCAAGTGTATTATCATTAGCTAAACCGAGTGAATCTAAAGAACATGTATCCACTAACAAGGATCAGTGAACTCTTTAATTAGTTGAGAGGGTAATGATGGTTCTTGAAGTTCTACATTAGGCTATACTATCACCAGTTTTCAGTACGGGATGAGGATATACCAAAGAAGTTATTCATATGTCATTATGGTCACTATGAGTAATTGGTGATTCTCTTTTTCCTAAAGAATGCCACATAAATGTCTATGGTACTCATGAAAGATATATTTTATCCCTTAATATACCGGTTTGTAGTATTAGTCATCGATGATATCCTAGTGTAATCAACATCTAAGGAGGATCATATGAGACACTTCAGGATGGTTCACCAGTTTTATGGGAATCTCTCAAAGTTCCAAAACATGATTCAAGAGGTCCAATTTCTAGGACATGTTATCTTAACTGATGGTGTAGTAGTGGAGTCGTTTATGGTTGAGGCATAATTATCTTGGGAGCCACCCAAGAGCATGACGAAGGTTTGGAGCTTCCTTGGTTTGGAAGGATATTACCAAATATTCATACCTGACTTATTCAGGATGTCAGCTCCCATGACATCTTTTACCCAACAAGGGAAAATTTTCTTGTGGATGGAGAGGTTCTACTATGATTTTCATGATTTTAGGTTGATATAGATGAGTTCTCCCATATTGAAATTTCGTAAGTAGTTTGTTTAGTACATAGTGTTTTGTGATGCATTATAAACCAGACTTGGTTGTGTTCTGATTCAGAGGTAGGTGGTGATTTCCTATGTCTCACATCCATTGAGACCACATTAGTAGAACTACATGACTCATGATCTTTAGTTAGTAGTCGTAGTCTCTACACTAAATTTGTAGCAAAACTACCTAATCGGTGAGTAGTTTATCATCTATTCTAACCACAATATCCTAAAGTATATATTCTATTAAAAATATCGTAACTTTAGATAAAGTCAATGGATAGATTTCCTCCATCATTATAACTTTAATATTGTATATACTACTTGGAATGGCAAGATAGTAGCAGAAGCTATCGATTGGAGATCTTGTTTTAGTTAGTTAAATAAGGAATCAATGAAGTTGGCCTCACTGCAGTAGTCCTTTGAGGATTGATATGGAGAAGATTACCTACATTATATGGTTTCCAAACCTCTACTTTTGTAGTGATTCATGGAGGAAAAGCTTGGGGATACTAACTACGAGACCCTACATACTCATATATCCACTTGACATGACCCTGAAAGATTTTATGAAAGTGGAGACCATGTTGTTCTTTTTAAAGGATTCATGATGGTACCCATGACATTGTGGGATGAGGTTTGGAGATATTTTCATACATCTCCTTTGGCAGTATATCTAGTTGTGGAAATTATATACTAAGACTTATGACATTAGTATTGGTGGTTAAGGATGAAAAATGGAGTCATAACTTTTGTCTATCGATTACTTACTTATCTTAAAGTGATGGTCGAGCACCAATTTGTAGTAAGATCAACCCCTTGAGGTGATAGAATGGATGTGGAATTGAATATCTAGGGACTTCATTGGGGGGTTACCATGTACATCTAGGGAGACAAGATTCTATCTGGGTGATTTTAGACCAACTCAAAAAGTCGTCCCACTTCCTAGATACTCACGATCATAGTTCAATAGATATATTGGGATGTTTCTACATGTATGAGATAGCGTGACTCCATGTATTTCCCTCGATGATCATTTTTTACCATTATTCTCTCTTCAAATGTCAATTATGGAAGGGATTTCATGAGGCGTCTGGGACTTAGTTGTGTTTGAGAATGGATTTTCACACCTAGAATGATGGCCATACTGAGTGGACCATTCATGTTTTGGAGGATGTTTTGTGAGCTTTAATGTGGAACATTGGTTTTAGTTGGTAGGATAATATACCCTTACTGGAGTTTCCATTCAAAAAAAGCTACCATTCCACCATTTGTATGGCACCATTCGAGGCCTTCTATTGGGGACCCACTAGGTCACCACTTTGTTGGACTGACCAAGGAGAGTTGGAACTTATGGATCCATAGTAGGTGAGATAAACTATAGAAAAGGTTCATATCATCTAGAAGTTGAAGAGGAACACATAGAGCCATCAAATTCCTATACATATAGACGATAGGGGATTTTGAATTTTGAGGATGGCGACCATGTGTTCCTATAGGTTTCACCTTGATGTAGATTATGGAGGTTTGGTTAGGGAGAAAATATACCATTGAGATTTATTGTACCTTTACACATATTATGTAGAGTTGGATATATAGAATGTCACTTACCACTGCCACCATAGTTATATCAGGTACCCAAAATCTTCCACATGTTGTAGCTGAGGAGGAATGTGCACGATCCATCGCATATTATTGATTGGGGAGAGTTGGGCATCGACGATGGGGATACCTTTGCTGAGTACCCTAGAGAGATTGAGGATCTACATGAGAGGATCATTTGTGGGTAATTTATTCCTTTAGTACGTGTCCAGTGGAAGCATGGGAATCGTCAAGAGAGCACCTGCGAGTGAGGTACCAAGATGTGAGATCACTACACACATGTTTTTTATTTCCACCTATTTTAGATTTTTTGGATGTAAAAAACCTAGGCGGGAATAATGTAGTGACTCTGATTTTCCATATATTATTTTTGGTTATTTTATGGATTCTTTTAAAGACCAATTTCAAATATGAAATGTGATTTTGAGGCCTGGTATGCACAGAATAAATGTTTGAAATATATTAAATAGCACACACATGCATTTTTCCTAAAAACATCTAAATTAATTTTAAATAGAGGATCATATTATGAGGGCAGCATTAAGTTCAAAACATGGTTTTACCTTAGGCATGACATAACCTTTATCTGTGAAGGGTGTTTTTTGAAAAAATCATTGTTGGAATAAAATAAATAAAATAATAAATTATAATATTTTATTTGATGATGTAGTGAAATAATCCTTTTCTATATATATATATATGTTTATTGCGGATTATTTGGTTTATCTGCTAAAAACTGGAGATTCAGAGAACCATTAGAGTGTTTTTTAGAAGATTCTAGGGGTGAATGATAGTCAGATCATATTATGATGAATGGTGTGAAATAAGATTCAAGGATCTCAAAAATTATAATGATGTCTTTTCATTATTCATAAATATTCAATTTAAATTTATATAGGATGTTATTTTAATTGAATTTATCCTATTATTATGATTCCTAAGATGACTGTGAATCAATCAACTGAAAAATTAATTCACAGATCATGTTTATTGATGGAACGTGTTAGATTTATCTAGGAATTGAAGGAATTGATTTGTGGTTATTTATTTATCTCTTCATTCATCATTATAATGGAAGAAAATTGAGGGCAACTTGAACATTGGCTGAGGTTAATTCATCATGTTTGTGATTTCTCTTTTCATCCCTGTATCTTTTTTCATCATGGTATAATTGCATGACATGAATTTTTAAATATACTAGTAAATAAAACATTGTGTACCATTTTCATGGTGCAACAGGTCTATATTGTTTATCTGGTCATGATACAACATTAGGATCATCCAACGATGGAATTATAAGTAGGTCAAATGGATTTTGGATACCTAGTTATGTTTTATTTAGCACACTAGGGTGGAGGGCATGTGAGGGAGCTTTCTAAATGGATTCCAAGGTCGTGCAATATCATTCCCCAGTGCCACATACTAGTTCCCTGATGCAGTTGGTGACATTGCCTTAGGAGTTCCTTCTTAAATTCCAGAGGTTGATGACTAGAAGTGAGGGTATAATATGCATCATGGGGATACTATACCCTCTTTATCAAAGTGTCTCAAGAATGAAAATAAATAAACAATAGAAAACTAATGATAAACAATAACCTGAATAATACCATAACTAATACAAACCAGTATCACATGATAAAACAAAATAAGAAAACAATATCCAAACTAAGGTAGTAGATATGTCATTCCATATATGTGTCAAGTTTCAAATAGAATACCAAAATAAATACACTAACAACTCCCAAGATGGTATTGACATAATTTCTGATTCCCCTATCAATGCACCAACCCAACATATCCATCTAACATAGGTATCTTTCCCTTATCTCATTCTGCAAACATGAAGTCCATTCGGGTACTGATCAGGTATCCTAAGTAGGGAGTGAGTAAAAATTAGTAGGCCACCACCAATGGTGTTTAAAACAATATACAGTCTATAATAATGTATAAAGTTGTACAAATAATATTGTGAAATATTAAGGTAAATGGTTTCCACATTAAATTCTTCATTATTAACTACATAAAATACCCATGTTCACAATGACACATAACCCATAAATACTTGCTTCAGTTCATGTGGGAGTATGAACCATCACTAAAGGGATATCGTATTTAATTTAATCAGAGGTTCCATTATTAAATTCATTCCAATTATTTCATTCAAAAAATTGTGGACTAGAGAAACATTCTGGCACCCCATGGGTCTTTGAAGTAGTAGTCCCTATCCTACAACTCATTGATCACATGTATACATAAATATATTGGGGTCCTAGAGAAACAGTCTAGAACCGTGTGGGTATTTGGAGTAGCAGTACATATCCCAAAAATCATCCATAGATATCACATCACATGGTTCCATATTTCCAACCATTTATCATCAATTTCCACATTTCATTCTTCACATATTTTACAATTTCATTTATCAAGAAAGCACAAATTACAAATCATCATTTCCATCTTATTGGTACACTCCAAGGGTGGCTACCAGATTCAAAATTTCATTAATAATTAAAATTTCATTAACCCATTATTGATCAATTTCATAATTCCCAATATTCCCCAATTGTGTAATAAAAAATTCCAACAAATTTCATTATTTCATGGGGAAAAAATTAATTAATTAATTCAATTTGGAATGAAATTTCCCAACATGGAAGTTTCAATTTTACAATTATATATATGAATTTAAAATCAAGATATTATTAGTTGAAAATTAGAACCCCTACTTCAAGGTCATAGATGGATGCTCAGCAAACCAAAATCCCCCAAGAGTGAAGCGGAATGATAGGAATCCCAATATCATTGAATATCTCTGAACAAAATATAAGATCCAGATCAAACAGAACAATACCTTAAAAATCATGATCTAAACCCAACACCAACAGAGGGTAAATCATTCCTCTCTATCCATAAATAGAGACGAGTGATATATGAAACCAAGTGAGGAAGAAATCATATAGAGAAGGAGAGACGATCATTTATTCATATCTTTGATTCATCAATAAAGGGGTTCAATGAGCGTTGGAATATCCTGGGAACTTCCCAAAATAGATGGATTTTTTTGACAGTATAAAATTGGGTTTTTTGGGATAATAACTAGGGATTCAAGATTTAAAAATAAATTTTAGTGTAATTAAAAATAAAAGTGTACAGTTTCACAAGAATGGGAATACAGTTTTCAAAATAGTATGCCTCACTTTAGTGGTCACATAATTTCTTGTAATTGGTGCATGGTTTGAAAAAACATGTTCTAATCATGAAAACCCCCCACATTTTGGGGTTCCATAGGTTGGGTAGGGTAGCCACATTATTTTTCCAAACCATGTACCAACCGTGTTCAACCTCATGTGCCTCCAAAAAGGGGAACATTGTTTCCTAGGCCGAACCATATGGTTTTTACTAACAGTTTTCCAACTATGAATAACCCATTTGGATTCCAAAATAATCCAATTTCTCTCAAAAAATCCCCAAATTAAATCCCAACCAAGATATACAAAAATAAGGGTAAAATAGTACTTAAAAATCATGATGCATCTCTATAAAATTATGAGATCTTATAATCTCCCCACCATATAATAGCTCATCCTTGAGTTATACTCCAAGAATCTCTTTGATTATTAGGTAAAAAGATTAGTCCACTAAGTACACATATCTACTTCTCTTCCCATGTTTCCTTCTAAATATGGCTATGTTACCTCAATACACAAACTATCAGCAATTTCCTTCCCCATAACTCTTTCTCACTGTGATCCATAACACATATCTTATTATCCTCAAAGAACACATTGATATCCTGCTCAGCATCATCAACATCGATCACATGAGTAGGGTCAGGGTTATACCAACAATGATTTGACAAATTAAAAGCACTGTGTGTAGTACTAAATCTCTATGGAAGATCCAATTAGTATGCCACTAGCCCAATTCTCCCCAATATCTCAAAAGATTCAACAAACCTAGGTGCCAACTAGCCCAGCCTTTGAATCCTATGGTGACCCAATCTAGGTGACACCAAAATAGATAAGTGATTTACCACTATAAAATCTAGGGATTTTTGATGTTGACCAGTATATGAATTATTCCTACTCCAAGTAGTATCCATACATTGCTGAATTATCTAGACTTACTCTAAAGTCTCCTAGACAAGATTCAACCCCAACAACACTGACTCACCTACCTCTATCTACTGTCTAGGTGATCTGCATTGCCTACCATAAAGAGACTCATATAGTTCCATATGAATAGTATACTAATAAATATTGTTATATAAAAACTAAATGACTTCTAATTACTTCTCCCAAGACCCACAAAATTCACGAACACTCACTTTTAGCATATCATTCAAAACCTGAATAGTATGTTCTAACTACACGTCTGTCTACATGTAGAAAGTCATACTCAACAATAAATGCATACCATGCACCTTGTACAAGAAATTATAGAATCATGATGTCAAATGTGATTCATGATATGAAATAATACTCCATGGTACCTAGTTCAAATGGAATATCTCTCAAATTCACATATCCCACCAACTAATACATAGAGAAGGTCTCCCATATATGTAAGAAATTTGATACTTTCATCATCCAATCCATAATAATCCAAATGTAATCATTATTCCAAGGAATCGTTGGGATAATCACGGAAAAATCCTTAGTAATATTGTCCCAATTAATTTTTGGAATGGGAAATGTCTATAGTAAAGCACCATGTCATTGATGTTTGGCCTTTACCTGATGATGGGTGTAGCATCATGTCATGAACCCTAAAATATAAATTTTTATTCCTATACACCAATACTATCAACATGGGCCATGGTATAATTTAGTAAAACTAGGATGTACCACCCACTTCAAGGCATGAAACTTCCATGTTATCTCCACCAGCATACATGTAGTCACAACTACTTATCCTTAAAAATAGATGATCACATCCTTATTTGTAATCCAATGTTGAGGTGACTCCCCACCATCAAGAATTTCACTTGGGGTCAAACACTCTGGATACTCATAATTCCTTTCCCTAATCTGGCCTAATGTGTACACCCTACTGATATTGATTTGAATTTCATCTACTCCAAACCCTCCTAAACTATAATATGCATCTTATCCAGCAATATCATTATCTTCCACTTAGAAAAATACTTCTTAACATCCTGAGTTTGAGTTTTCCAGCTCATAATTTCAATGAAATTATTTCCTTTCCAAAATTTATATTCCATCTCAAAATCAAATGAATGCATATACTCAACCCATATTCACTAAAAAATATTCAAATCCCAATTTTAAAATTTATATATTAACCTCATGTAGTTGGTATACATGGTAAATTTTTATCCCTATAGATGATGTCCGCAAAAATTCAAAGCATAAACCACTACAGCTAACTCAATATCATGGGTAGGGTAATTAAATTCATTTGGTCTCAACTACCATGAATCATATGCCATGACTCAGTCCCCTGACATCAACATTGTGCCATGTCATATCCCAGATGAATCACAAAACATGGTATACTACTCCCATGGATCAGGTAGGATCAATATGTTTTTGGTCTTAAACTTCTTCTTCAACTCCTATAAATCATTATCACATGATCCATACCATTCAAATGTTATCCCCATATTTTTCAAGATCAAAATTAAAACTTCCAAGAGGGAAAAGTAATGGATGAACCTTTGATAATAGCCCGATAAAATAAAAATGATTCAAATATAAAAAAATTATTGGGGTTTCTCGAGAAAACACTACCTAAAATTTATTTAGATCCACTAACACACCTTCCTCAATGATGATGTGACCCAAGTAATGTACCATTTTAATTCAGAATTAAAACTTAGATAGCTTGTTGTATATTTTATGATCTCTCAGTTTACTCAAGATGATGAAAATATGATGGAAATTCTTGCCATGAGTCTTGGAGTACACAAATATTTCATCCACAAAACAACCCCAAACTGATCCATGTATGGGTGGAAGACTCAGTTCATTAAGGACATAAACACATATGGTGTGTTTGTCAGCCTAAATGACATAAGGAAAGACTCATATAGGCCTTACCTTCTTTTCAAATCTATCTGTGGTATACAAAAGGTAAAACTCTCCACAGATGATACCCATATATCAAGTAATTCTTGGAGAACACACAATCTCTTCTCAATTGGTCAAATAGATCATTGATTTATAGAAGATAATGATTTTTCTTTACTATCATCCAGTTCAACTTCCAATAATCAACAAATAAATATAATTTTTAGTCATCCTTCTTTGAAAACAATCTTGGGGAACCCCAAGGAGTCATACATAGACATATAAATCAATTATCCCACAACTCTTCGATCATATTATTAAGCTCTTGAAGATATTTTGGTTCCATTCTATATGTTTGTATAGTAACTTGATTAGCTGCAAGCATGAGCCAAATTGTAAACTCAACATCCCTCACAGATATACATCTTAAGAATTTTTCTAGAAAAACATCCGAACATTGGTCCACTATCGGTGGAAATCAATATTCTCTACACACCCTTCATCTAACAAAAGACTTATAATTTTTGGAAAAGAGCTCACCCAGCTGCTAACATACTGGCCCCGTATAAACAACCTAGATATCCTACTCTCCAAAATGAACATAATTTCCACCCTCATGATACATAAAAGTCACTCTCCTATGGTCCAATCTATATTGGATCAGTATTCTATTAACCATTCCAAAACCAAAATCAATTTAAATCCAAACATTTAATAGATTTGAATATACTATGGAAAATGACACTCGCCAACCTGGAAAAAACACTAATTACATAAATAGATATATATAGACTGTACACATAACGGTGTGTCAATCACCATAACCCAACTCATGAACTCCACATATAGACTCAAACCATTCACAATTGGTAAATTTATAAAATAATGAGAAGATGTTGTATCAAATAAATCACTAGAAATCATATAAGCTACAAGAATAATACTTCTAACTGATAATGATCCAATCTCATTATCCACAAGTGTAGGTTGAACTCCATTAAATCGTATTATACCTATTCTTTTTGTTATAATATGATTTCCTCAAGCTACTCCACTATTATAAAATGGGTTCTCTTTTCCTAATGTAGCACATACACTCCCTCAACCACCACTAAATGTAGAACTCCAACTATCAAACTAATATGGGGTAGAATACCCCCTCATAGTGTTCTGGATCTACCTGGGTCCTTTGCTAGTACAGATAGGTCGAGGGTTTCTGAAACATCTTTGCAATTCAACCATTCTTCCAAAATCTTGGAACTCCACTAGTGATCATGGACACTCAGTTCAAATGTTTCCTGACCTACCACACTAGTGTAAGTATATTCGATTACTATTATGAGTAACCAATCTATCTCCTTGGAAACACTACATGTCAGGTCCCAGGTTTACCTTATTCTAGGGACACTTCCAAATCATGGAAGATGCACCTTCTGGTCATCCAGTAGAAACCACCTTCATTCGACAAGATTCTTCTTTCAAGTTCTCTTCAGATATGATATCCTAATTCACCAAATCAGAAAACCTTTTCCGCTTAAATATATCGACCTCTGACATAATCTCATATTTAATACCATCATTAAAATTATTTTCTGTAGTTTTATCATCTCCTAAAAACACTGTAAAATCACAAAAAATTAGTGAAGTGACCAGCATAGTCTATCATAGATATACTCCCTTGGGTCAAGCTCATAAACTCAGCTACTCTCTCTTGCCTGAGCTTCTTATGGTAAAAGTGCTCTACAAACTTCTCTAAAAAGTTCTTCCACTCCATACTTTCCATTTCTCTATCCCAATTTGGAATCTACCACCAAAATTGGGCTTGACCACATAACATATAGGCTACCATATTTACTCTTTCTCAATAGGAGTCTCTAAGTGGTCAATGATCCTCTTGATAGTCTCAATCTAAAACTCGTCTACCTTTAGTGTATCCTCTCTACTGAATGTCAGAAGATAGTGAAAATGGAACTACCCTATCATGTTTGACATACTCCTCACAACCCACTCCAAGTATCTTTCAATGAACTTCATAAAGAGGTAAAATTTCCCAAGGAATTTCTCTCTCATCCATTCACCCATAGCTATTTGGGAATCTGGTTTCACTACTAGAGGAAAATTTCATTCCATGTCCTCATGTCATCCTATAAACATGCATCCTCATGGAGAAATATCTATACAACTTAAAACACATGTCTTAATACAGATAACAAATCATTAACACATTTTAACGAGAGGGTTTCACATAAATCTATAACAATTCATCCCCCATACCCCTCCACAAAGTCAAAACTGAGGCACTATCACTACCCTCAACCACCCCTCACTCGGGTCATGGCTAACATAGGGTGATACATTTCATTTAATCATGTTTCTTATCAGTCTCCTATTTATATATTTTAATTTACCAAATTTATCATCATTTATAACTTTCAATTTTTTATTAGGAACCTTTCTCATTTTTTTAACAAAAAAAAGAAAATAATTTCATTTTAAATATTCACCCAAAACATTATTTCATGCATGCCTAACAATGATGCACGTCATAATAAGTTATGGGTTCCTAAATGATTCATGTATATACAAATATCATTCCATACCAATCCATGAATAAAAATCTGAAAAACAATAATATCAAACAATATGTGCAACACTCACAGTAAAATAACATTCAAACATAACATCAAACATCAATAACAAAAATCCCACTTATGGTACTTTGGTTTTCCCCTATACATGTGTTAGTTAATCCCATCCACAGTCTTATGACCAAGGCCTAGATCATTCTAATATCCTATCTTCCATTCAAAAATATTATGATAAAATAAAAGAAAAGAAAACGACTATTGATACCACTTTTTAATGTCCTAACCTAGGTTCCATATAAGGGTTCCCTATGTTGGTCGGTTATATGACCTTAGGCATGCCTTCCCATACTCAAAAGGCATCCAAATAGCTATGATGCTCTAATATTCAATGTGGGTAGACTATACCCTCTTTATCAAAGTGGTGCAGGAATGAAATTAAATAAACAATAGCCAACAAATTTTAATCAATAACTAGAACAATACCATAACCAATACAGACTAGTATCACATGATAAAACCAAAATAGGAAAGAAATATCCAAACCAAAGCAGTAGATATGTCATTCCATATATGTGTCAAGTGTTAAATGAAAAACCAAAACAATGAAATTAACAGCTCCTATGTGCATCCTAATGTCATTTTTTGTTTCCTCATCCATTCTCCAACCCAACAATGTCATATAACATAGGTCTCTTACCCTTATCTTTTCTTGTAAACATTAATTCTATCTAGGTACCAATCAAGAAGACCGAGTAGGGAGTGAGTAAAACTCAGTAGGTCACCACTAATGGCTTTTAAAACAATATTCAGTCTATAAACGTGTATATAGTTGTGTAAACAATAATGTAAAATAATATAGTAAACATTTTCCACTTTAAAGTATTCTTCATTAACCACCAAAAATCCTAAGATTCATAATGACACCTAAACAATCAATACCTACATCGGCCCATGTCAGAGTATGAACTATCCCCATATGGATATCACGTTTTATTTCATCATGGGTTTTATTTATTAAATTCATTTCAATTATATCATTCAAAAAATGGGGGCCTAGATCCTTAGTCTGGAACCCTGTGGTTAGTTGGAGTTGTAGTCCTAGTCCCACAACTCAGTGATCCATGTATACATAAATATATCAGGGGACTCAAGCAGATGTATTACACCTTGTGGGTATTTGGAGTAGCAGTCCCTATCCCACAACTCATTCATATATATCACATCCCATTCTTCCATATTCCCAACCATTTATCATAAATTAACAAAATTCATTATTCTCCAATTTTATAATTTCATTTATGAAGAATGAAAAAATTAAAAATTATTATTTCCATCTTATCGGCACACCCCAAGAGTGGATTATAGTTTCAAAATTTCATTGATCAACCAAATTTCATTAACCCATTATTCATCAATTGCATAATTCCCATTATTGAGCAATTTCATAATCACAAATTCCAACTAATTTCATTATCACATGGGCAAACCAATTAATTAATTCAATTTGGAATTCTAGTGCCCAATGTGGAAACTAAAATTTCACAATTACCTACATGCATTTAGAATCAAGACTATGAAAATTGAATATTAGACCACCAATCTCAAGGTCATTGATGGATGTTCACCAAAATAGAGTCCCTAAAAATTGAAGGGGAATGATAGGAATCACAACAGTGCAGAAGATCTATGAACAAACCTAAGATTAAGATAAAATGAAACACTAACATAAAAACTAGATCAAACACAATGAAAAAATATGATAAATCTACCATCTTAATCTATAAAGATATATGAGAGAGAGAGAGTAAACCAAATAATGAACAAATCACACACTAGGGGAGATATGATCCTATAGTTGGATCTTTTATTCATTATCAAAGGGGTTTGAGGAGCCTTGGAATTCTCCCAAGAGCCTCCAAAATCAAAGGAAATCTTGTTAGGATAAAATAACATGTCTATGGAAAATAACTGAGGGGTTTGGTAATTTAAATTAATTTTTTGGGTAATTAAAAACTCAGGTGTATGATTTCCCGGGTAGGGGCACAAGGTTTTCCAAACTGTGTGTCTCATTTTAGGGGACACATAGTTTCTCATAATTGGCACATGGTTTGAAAAACAATCCAACCATAAAAACCACCATTGTTTCGGGTTTCATGGTTTAGGGAGGGTGGCTAAATGGTTTGGAAAAACCATGCACCAACTGTGTTCCCCCTTATATGCCTCCAAAAGTGGGCACACTATTTCCTGGTCCAAACCTCATAGTTCTCCCTAATCGTGCACCAACTATGCACAACTCCTTTGGTTTCAAAAATTCTCTAATTTCACCTGAAACATCCCCAATGAAAAATCCAACCAAGATATTCCATAACAAGGGTATAATAATACCAAAAAACTAGAATTATTAATCTTTATAAAAGTTTGAGATCATACAACAGGATCCCAGTGTCCGATGATGGTAAGAATCAGCTGACAATTTTCCTTCATTTATAGCATGGGTCTTATCCAAATTAATGGTTGATGGAATGGGATCCATATATATAATTTTGGAAAAATATTTGTTTAAAATTCATCTATAGAGGTGTTACACACCATTTGGGACCCTCACATTGGTAGTCAAGGTTTCTAGATGAAGTTAAGTATCACACAGTGTGAGAACCTATCACACGGCGTGTGATCCCATTTTTTAGTTGTCTCAGAATGTACCTTGTATGATACATGGACATGGAAAAGAGTAAACAACCATGGAAACATCTTTTACTACCAAATAGACATGGTTAGGCCAAGTTTAAATGGTAAAATCTATGAACATAGACTTGGTCAGATGTACACGAGCATGCGAACGTTGTGTACTTTTACACAGACACAAAATTTGTCCATTTAACTAGGCAGAACTTGGTGTCGAATGGTAATTCCATGTACTCATTTGAAGAAGGTTGAATCCCTTGTCATTGGTATCTTTGTGAAAAAAATTTCATGGGTTCTGATCCTCTACATAGTGGGTTATTCTATATTGAGTTGTTAGTATACCCCACTACCATGGGTGTGATTCTCATCTATGTATTGTATCTCTTCAGACTTATAATTTATACTTCCTATGGAGAGACCCAACTAGAAAAAACTCTTGCATAGATGTTTTCAATTTTATCTGACTTTTGGAGTTCATTCTCTTAGATAATTTCTATTTAGAGCCTTCGAATAATAATCCTAGTCTGACATTGTGGTTGTGACTTTACCTTGAGATCATTTGTCTTTTGGGATTATATATGGATATTCTTAATATGTGTTGAATACATATTAGAGTATAGAGATAACTATTATTCTTAATGATATACTCCAATTGTTTTCAGGGTGTCCTACTGGGTAATGTTATACTAACCCCTATATAGGCTTTCCCACATGTGTCGTGTCTTGTGTGGACTGTCAACCATATGAAGGAGTCCTTGAGGGACCAGGACCTGTTGGTTCTTAGTGAGCCAGATAGATCGATGTGTGCTTCAATAGATATCTTGATAGTAGTCCCTATCTTTACTTTCATGTTGGACTTGGTTACAGAATCATTGTGGTGGTCTTGTATTTGGCCATGTTTACTTTCCATTTCTAGTTGTTGTAATCTGGTTGTGGAATTTAGATTATTGCATGCATGGTTTATCAGTTTTTTTACATTTCAGTATTTTTTTGTCATGGATATGTGTTCATGTGTACATGTACTTAGGTTAAGGCCATCCATGTTAGTGATATTCCAACTTCGTACTAGTAACCATCCCCTGACCTGTTGGAGGCTAGCTTGGGGACTCATAGAATAGGCCCTGTTAGGGCAGGTCATGAAATCATGTGTGGCCAAGAACTTTATTTAAAAAAGTTATAAAAGAATTATCCCCATTAGGATCGGTCATTTTTTCCTACTTTAGGTAGAATAAATACTTCAAGAAGAAAGGTCTAAGGCCCTGTGAATAAGAAATTCTACTAATATACCCCAGTGCAATAGCAGCTCGAGTAGGTTGTGAGATATAAATCTTAGTAGGCATACACCACCGGTGTCTAACCCAATCCTGGAAGTCTAATATAATTTAAATAGGGTGTAAGAATGCATAAATAAAGTACACTGTGCAGTGTAATTAAAAACTCAAGTACCTGCTTCAGCCCTCAGCTGGTGTCTGGACATGAAATTTGTTTGTTAATTGATTATTACCAATTTATTCATAAGTCACATCTGAATAGGTCATCTACTGAGTCCAAGGAGTTTCATCCTAGGTAAAATAGGGCTAAACAATGACCTATCCTGATGGACTCTAACCATGGAACCTACTTGTCAATGTTGGACCCCATGAGTGTATCAAAGGCATCCTAAGATTGTATTTAGTAATAAGTTCCCAAGATGTAACAGGGGAACCTCATAAAAATATTCGTTAAGGGAGTTCTAGGGTAATAACCAAGGTAATTTAGATCTCACAGAAACCTAACCTAGTAGTATTTAAGTCTATATGAGGGGTAAGATTTTAATTCATGGAGTGTAATCGAAGGCATTCCATAATGAGGTGCCCACTGATTCCAAGGAGTGAATCCACGAAAAAATGGGTCTAAGCAAGGACTGGGTCCAAGGAGTGTGTCTAAGGCACCTACTTGTCAGTGCTGGATCCAAGGAGTATATCCAAGGGATCTTGTAGTACTACATGGGGACCCAATGTTAGTATACCGGGAATCTAAAGATAAAACAAGTAATGGTATCTAGGAAGGCCTGAACCTTAGAAACCCATCCTTTAATTTGGAATGTGGTAAAGGAGTGATCATGGTATTCTCTAATCAGAAATCATGACAAGCTCAAGTCTAACCATTCATATTTCAAAATTAAGTCTTTGTAAGATTCATTTGGTTCAATTATTACCTTATATTAGTGTGGATAGGTCAAGTAGAGTTGAAACCACTAATATATTGGTTCAAGACCTTCCTTCCATTAGTGTGGAATGGTCAAGTAGAATTGTAACCATTTTTTAAAATCCATTAAGGTATTTTCTAAAGTCAAGGTACACACAATTACCTTCCCATAACATAGTAAGGGTTTCCATAAACAAGGAACCAATTATTCTGTCATGAACCTAGGTTCATCCATGAAATTCCTACATGAGAATCCATGTATCTCCCAAGGTATGAGTATGAAAAACTATTGATCCCATCCATGTCATTCGTACTTGGGAACCCGCATATTACCCAAGGTGTTATTAGCAATTAGAACATTTGAAAACAGTTTTAGAGATTTTCTTTGAGGTCCAATGATTAATGGTCAACCATTCATTTAAATCAACTCATTCTTTTTATCAAAACATGTTAATTTCATTTATAAGACTCAAAGATTCCATGAAAAGGTAAATTAATTCCATGGGTAAGCCCAACCTAAAACTAGACCAAACACTTATACAGTGCATTGGTCATTTAATTAATTAAAAAGGAAAAATCAGTGTTTTTAATTCAATTAGGGCCATGTCCTAAACATTCCATATCACAACATAACAATAATTAATAAGAATTATAAACATGGAAAGTCGGGAATGAAAGGTCTAACCACTAATTTTTATCTTGAATGCAGTGCACCTCTATTTGAGGGGTTTTATAATAAAAACATGATTTATTTATCAACAAATCATTTATCATCTATAGTATTTTAAACAAAACATGTTAAATTCACATTTAAGGAGTATTAAATATAAATACTTCATTTCATGGAATTAAATGCTAACTAAAGTGTACTAAGTAATTAATTAATGAATTTATATAATTAGAGGAATTTGAAAGGGACCATACCTCGGGGTGGAACCAAGTCGTCCACATCAGCGACAAACCAAATCGAAGTGAAACAAGCCGTAAAAACCAAACACCCTACTGATTTAGTAAAAGGGAGTCAAGGAAACAAAAATATCTTAATTAAAGAGATGAAAAACAAGGAAGAAGGTATAAACCTTACACCAAACCAAACTGATGGATCAAAATCACCCAAACTACCTCACCTTTGGCAGCGGTTTCCAGAAAACACAAGAAAAATGCCCGAGATACCATTTTTACAACCTATAGTCCAAGGAAAAATCAGGAAAATGAGTTAACCGTTAGCCTAGGGTTTGGCCGAACCATCCCAGGAAACAAAAAGGCCGAAATCACAGCTAGAAAATAGGAGGACATGTGATGAGAAGATTCCCCTTGAATGGTCAAAGGGGATTCGTGGAGAAATCTGGGCAGAATCAAAGTGAGAGGAGGTCGAGGAGGGTTCATGTGTGTAGATCAAAGGGAATCCCCCCTAGTTTGTTTTGATATTAGGGAGATTGGGAGTTGGGGGTATTTTAGTTTTAGGATTTAATTTTAATTAAATGTTAAAATTATTAAAATCCCAAAATAGGGTGTCGCACACGGTTAATCCCGCACAGTTTTCCAAACTGTGTGCAACCCGTGTGGTGCCTAATTCCACCAAGACACACCATGCACGGCCTAGGCGCACAGTTTAGGAAACCGTGTGCAACACGTGCATAAGGCCACTACCCCTATTAAAAAGGGTTCGCACAGTTACCTATAGTGGGATGCATGGTTTAGCAGGTCGTGCGCAAACTGTGCTCCCTCTACTATCTTTAAATACTTGGATTTTTTCATGTCCGACACTCCTGAAACTTTTCAACCCACTCGAAAGACTTATCAGGCTTTCACCCAAGTCAAAAAACAACACGTATAAGTGTTTTGGAACATGGAATTAAGATCCATAGAATGGTTTTAAAAACAACCGGTTTAGTAAATGGAAGAGTTCAATAATTTCCGTACATTAATACGGTTCAAAACACAGGACACTACAATCAACCCACCTTAAAAACTTATCATCCTCAAGAAGCCTTCGGGAACAGTGTATACATCACCCAACCTACAAGGGTATTGAAGTTCCATTCAAATGGATGAATTGCATTACCAACGCCCAATGCATCATAATAATTTCCAATGCACTCCTCCCTTCATCCTTTACAACACGATCCAACACTCAAAGTTCAACATAAACACAAAAATAGAGCTTACATGAGCCTGTTTGGATAGAGAAACGATCATGTCAAAGTCTTGATAACACTCAACCGATGGTGGTTTCCACCATAGGTCTTAACTTAAGGAAGAGAGTAATTCCATTCCATGGTACCTCTACCATCAGAATTGTTTTACAAGACACAAATATAAGTTTTATTACGACACTCGGCGCACAATGTTTTTCAAAAGAAAATGGTTGAATTCAGATTGACCTAACGGAACTGGTCAAGAAATATATCTTAGAAGATATTTTCGACCTTGATACAACACTTTCTTTCACCTGGAAATGTGCTTTAAAACTGCCCCTTACAATCAACACATCAAACTAAAAGAAAGAGAATGTGTAGAGCCACTTGGCCGACGTATCCCATAGATGTTTGGCTTAGACAGACGGAGAAAAATAAATGAAATGATGTGGTTCATGAGTGCGAACAAGGCATTCCTAATTGGGAACCCATGAATGGATTCGGAGTTTCCAAGACTCGAGGAGAACCATTATTCACATGCAACACAGAAAAATATCATCCAACAGGCTCAAAAGCTTTTAATGATTTAGCAAGGTGTATGACTGATGCTCTCTTAGTGTATTGAGGATGATGTTAAGATAGGGGACATGGTCATCTCTTAAGAAGAGTACACTAAGAGGATTTAAGATATGTTTTCCTGTCAAACACACATAAAAACATGAAGGTAAAATAGTCGAACCAAACAAGGTCATGCTGCTAAGAAAGCACTGACATAAACAACACCAGTCATCCATAAGGGCATTCAAGCAACCTGACCATTTCCTAATAGTCCCATTAGGTTGTGTTTCTTTTACATGGAAGGACACATTTATCAAGTTCAAAAGGACAATACCCACCATAAGAGTGTCCCCTCCATAAAAAATAAGGAAAACCAACTGCTCATAAGCACGAAAGATTATAGAAACAAGATCGGTGGGCCAAAACACCCGAGTCATTTGAATACTAGTCTATGTATTGTAATTGAACTGATTATTTAACGCTCAAGACACTCTACTTAAAGATGACCTGAAACCATACTTAACAGCACAAGAATATTTATTTCAACACTTTATTTCCTCATATGACCATTTTCCTGGACGACGCCGTAACTATTCGTCCATTAGTAAGAAGAAGGATGTGTCAAATGACCAATGAAGCTACCGACCATGCTTGAGGAACGTTTCACCAGGTGAAAAATTGCATTAATCGATGCTCGATCCATAACAAGGTCAAGAAGAACATGAACACCCATCCGAACAAGGGTTTCATTAGAAACTGAAAGTCCTACTATGGACAACGACACCCAAGTTGCACCAAAAGAGAGAAAATTCACAATGTTAGCAAGGAATTTATGTTTTGAGGGCGCTAACTACCATAGGTTATCCCCTTATGAAGAACAAATGTCAACCCTAAAAATGGTTCACACAAAAAAAAAATTCACTAAGCTAAAAATCTAATCATAAATCCATTGCTAAGGAAAAGAATTCATACAGAAAGTACTCACACCTCCATTCCAAGGCCACTCAAAGGGAAGTCTGAACAACCCTTACACGATGGTTTTTAAATAGTGGACAACACAATAGGTTCCATTTCCAAGCCTCTTATATTTAGTCACATTTAGTCATTTAATCATCAATAGATTTAATCAAAACATCAAAGTACCATTTTCAAGACAACACAAGGTACATGATTTTAACCAACACCCCAATGGAAAAATAGGAAAGTTTTATAAAACTCCCTTTTTAAAACATTTTACGTTAGTTGACATCCAGTCATTTTTGGGAAACTTATGAAAATAAAAAAATTTAAGCAGATAATGAAACCTACGAGGGTCTCATTCAAACCAACCTGGGTTTTATATAAATCAACCCAATAGAAAATGCACAATTTTTAAAATTTTAAAAACCCAATCGGGACATCCCATAAAAACTTCCCCAAATGATCTACATGGGTCCAATTTCATTTTAAAAGCTAACAATTTTGATTTTAGATCAACACTAAACATCTTTATCACTTATAAGTATTTTACAAAGCATCATGTTATTTCATTTAATATGGTTTTCCCCTTACCAATTCATGAAGCACCCATACACTCTGTGGATTGAAAATTAGCTCCCATTAATCGGTAGAAATGTCAATTTAGAGTTTAACATGATCAACATAATAGTCCAAATTATGGGGTGTATATACTAATCTGAAAAGAACCCATACACTTTTCAGTTTGGTATTTGGCTCCCTTTAGTTAAAACCAACTTCACTTAACAATTGAATTTAGCATCCTTTTACAATGGTTCAATTACATAGGTTATGTTTGTCTAGTTATAAGGCTCACATACACCTTACAACTGAAAACTAGCTCCCATCATAACAAAAACCAATAACTTATACCATGAAACCATTTACATATATCAAAGTAAGCTATCATGTCACTACAAGAAGCTAACACAGAGAAATGAGATGAAATCACAAAAACATGGAAATTTAATCACATGAGCATGCTATAATGAGTAGAATTATATAAGGAATGCTTATGTGATACCTAAACTAGTATAAATCTATGCATGGAATATTTATAAATCACATAATTATACATAGAAGACAACTTAATAATGAAACTACATGGCATGGCATATATGCATGGAATGTGAATTTCTATGTGCCTAATAAGGTGTATGTAGTACAACATCCTTTACATAATAGGCCAAGGGTAATATTCATGATTCCATAAATAATATATAGAGGAATGTACATCAATCACTCTAGGTGAAAACATATCAATTGTAATAGTGAACAACATAAATAGTAAACCCAGCCCAGGCCAGTTGGTTATTTCCCATACATGGGGTGATCAGTCCCAAGCACGACTATTAGCCAAGCCCCGACACTTTACTAGTCTCCTGTATACCAACCCAAAACTATAATAAAAAAGGAATAACCACATATGATACCACTTTGTAACATCCCGACCCAGCTTACCACTAAGACGGTGGATGAACTGGTCACTACATGACCTCAAGCGCACCTCCCCATACGCCAGAGGCTGCCGACTAGTAGTGAGGGTTTAAGTATAGTTAGTGGGGAGACTATACCCTCTTATTAGAGTTGTGAAGTGGTATAATAGTGTAAATAATGATCAACAATGGAAGAAGTAATACATTATAAAGTAGTGGAAGATGGGTTTTAATATAAATGAACCAAATTGAATAACTCTAGTTTATATAACAAATTAATGCATGGAATTGTATTGATACATGATGGAAAACAGTCAATAGTAGAACATTCTTTTCAATAAAATAAAAAAATAAGGAAAGAACCAAAAATCCTCATAGGCGATCTCATTGAGCATACCAAGCTCTAGTTCAGTCCTTTGCTCTAACTCCAAGTATAAGCAATACAGAAACAAGAAAGGTCCAAGGCCCTATGAAGAAGAAAGCCTACTCAGGTACCCCAGGGTAATGAAAGCCTAAGTATGGTGTGATATATAAATCTTAGTAGGTTGGGACCACCGATGTCTAACACAGTCCCAATAGTTTAATATAATTTTAATATGGTGTAAGCATGCATAAATAATGTAAGCATTACATTGTAATTAAATACTCAAGTATCTTCTTTAGACCTCGGCTGGTGTATAGACATGCAATAAGTTCATTAATTGATTATTATAAATTTATTCATAAGTCACATGTGAATAGGTCGCCTACCGAGTCTAAGGAGTTTCTTCCAATATTGAACGGGGATAAATAATGATTGGGCATGATGGGCTTTAACCTTGGCACCTACTTGTCAATGCTGGACCCAAGGAGTGTATCCAAGGAATCCTATGATGGTATTTAGTAATAAGGTCCCAAAATGTAACAAGGAAACCTGATAAAGATATCTAGTGAGGGATTTCTAGGGTAATAACCAAGGTAACGTAGATCTCATGGAAAGCTATCCCAATAGCATTTGAGTCTAGCTATGGGGTAAGAGGGTAATCCAAGGAGCATAATCCAAGGCATTCCACAATGAGGTGTCTACCAATTCCAACGAGTGCATCTAAGTTAAAACAGGTCTAAGCAAGGACTGGGTCCAAGGAGTGTATCTGAGGCACCTACTTGTCAATGCTGGATCCGAGGAGTGTATCCATGGAATCCTATAGTACTACATGGGGACCCAAACGTAGTATACCGGGAATATAAAGATAATACAATGAATGGGATCTAGGTGGGTATGAACCTTATCAACCCATCCTTGAATTTGGAATGGGGTACACAAGTGCTCATGGTATTCTCCGATCAGAAACCATGACAAGCCCAAGTCTAACCATTCCTATTTCATAAAGAAGTCTGGTAATGATTCATTTGGTTCAGGTCTTGTCTTCCATTAGTGTGGATAGATTATGTATATTTGAAACCATTTATTTATTGGCTCAATCCTTTACTTCCATTAGTGTTGAAAGGTCAAGTAGCATTGAAACCATTTTTTAAAATCCATTAAGGTATTTTCAAAATTCAAGTTCCACGCTGTTACCTTCCCTTAGCATAGTATGGGTTTCAATGGACGTGGAACCAATTACTCTCTCTTGAACCCAGGTCCATCCATGGAATTCCTACATGGGAATCCATGTATCTCCCAAGGTATGAGTATGAAAACCCATTGACCCCATCTATGGGATTCCTACTTGGGAACCCATGTATTACCTAATGTGTTATTAGCATTCAAAACATTTGAAAACATTTTTGGAGATTTTCTTTGAGGGAAAATCTTTAAGCATAATCCATTCATTTAACTAAACTCATTCCTTTTATCAAAACATGTCAAATACATTTATAAGACACCAATTATCCATGAAAAGGGAAATTACTTCCATGGGTAAGTCAAACCTAAAAATGGACCAAACACTTAGAAGGTGCTTCGGTCATTTAATCAATTTTAACGGAAAACATAATTTTTTCTAATTCCATTAGGTCCATGTCCTCAATATGCCATATCACAACATTACATCAATGCATAAGAATTATAAACATGAATAGTCAAGAAATCAAGGTTTAACCACTAATTTTTAGCTTGAAGGAAGCGCCCCTCTGTTGGAGAGGTTTTATTATAAAACATTATATTTTTTATAAAAAAAAATAATTTATCATCTCTATCATTTTAAATAAAACATGCTAAATTCCTATTTAAGCGAAATTCAATATAAATACTTCACTGTATGGAATTAAATTCTTACTAAAGTGCAGTAAGTAATTAATTAATGCATTTACAAAATTAGAGGACTTGGAAAGGGATTTTATCTTAAGGTGGAACCAAGACATCCACATCAGTGATGAACCAAAACAAAGTGAAACCACCCATAAAAACTCAACTCTCTACATATTTAATAAAAGGGAGTAAATGACACATAATGATCTTAATTCAAGAGGTTTTAAACAAGGAAGATGGTATAAAACATACCCCAAACCAAACCAACTAACTAAAATAAGCCGAACCGCCTTGCCTTTGGCAGCAGTTGCTAGAACACACAAGAAAAACGCCTGAGAGACCATTTTCATGACCTAGCACACAAGGGAAAATCAAAAAATTGTTTTAAACCTCGGTCTAGGGTTTGGCTGAACCATCCCGGGTGAAGAAAAGGATGAATAGCAGCTAGAAAACAGAAGGAGATGTGAGGAGAAGACTCACATTGAATGATAGAAAGGGATTCTTAGAGAAATCTTGGAAGAATTTAAGTGAGGAGCAGAGGCCGAGGAGGGGTCACATTCGCGAATCCAAAGGCATTCCCCCTTGGTGTGTTATGATATGAGAGAGAGAGGGAGTTGGGGTATTTTAATTTTAATATTTAATTTTAATTAAGTGTTAAAATTATTAAGATCCCAAAACAGGGTGTCACGCATGGTTAAGACTGCATGGTTTTCCAAATGGTGTACAAACAGTGTGGTTCCTACTGCCTCCAAGACACACCCTTCATGTCCTAGTCTCATGGTTTAGGAAACCGTGCACAGCCCATGCGCATGGCCATTGCCCATCTTAAAAAGGAGTATCACAGTTACTTGTAGTGGGCCGCACGGTTTAGCAGGTCATGCGCAAACCGTGTGCCCTCTACTGTCTTTATAAACATGGAGTTTTTCAGGTCTGAAATTCCTGAAACTTATCAATCCACTTGAAATACTTCTCGGCCCATCACTAAATTCCATAAAAACATGTATAAGTGTTCTGACACTCAGAATTAAGTTTCATAGCTCGGTTTTTAAATTGACTGGTTTAGTAAATGGAAAAGTTAAAAAACTTACATACATTAATCCAGTTCAAAACATGGGACTCTACATCTATAAAGGCTTTATATTTTACCATGTATAATAAATAGAGTGACTATAAGTGAGTTTAGAGCCAAACATCAATAATAATTTGAGTGATTGTGAAGGGATAAAAGATGATCATATATAATAAATTAACAAATCATTAATGAAATATATAAAAGGAATTAATAAAAATTAACCATTTAAAAAAAGACGTGGTCATGAATAGGAGGAGATGACCATGTGGTTCAAATAATTGATTGGTAATTTTTTTACTTTGCTAAAATTTTGAGATATCATTACTTAGGATATTCAATTTTATAAATGATGTTATAATGAGTTATTTATTACATTATTTAATATTCTTTGTAAATTTATTTACATTATGAAGATGGTATTTAAAGTTAATGATTTGGAGTTGACCGGTGGTGACCAATTGAATTTTATGATGACTCTTTGAATAAGACTCTATGTGAAAAGATATTTGTCTGAGTGAAATTATTCTTTTTAGATTTTATTCAACTAATGAATATAAGCATTTGTAGATAGGGTTTGTTTTTTGTTTTGGAGATGGGGTTATTTTTAATATTGGGATTATATCATGAATTTAGATGTTTGAGGATGTATTCTTATATGTTTTTAATATGGTTTGATGGTTTAGGGAAAGTTCATAGATTTGGATATGTTAAGAGGTGGTGGAAGTTATATTGTAGAATGTAGGTGGAACCAGGTACACGATTAGAGGTATGGGGTACCTGAAGAGTCCAAGATATGGAAAAAAGATAGGAGAACCACTAGGTACCCAGTGTCACTGTAATAAGAATCTATTACTCATGATACCTATTTTTCAAATGGATGTCATTTTATCCTTCCACTTCATTATTTTTACCCTACTTAATTGGATCCTTCAAACTACACTTTTCTTTCCCAATTGAGATTTTAAACAATTCCTCCTTTGAGTTTTTATACTCTTTACCTCTTACCACTTGATTCAAGTGTGTTCTAATATAATTTTATTCCTAAATTCAAGGTAACTCTTCACCTCTCATCTCTCATCCTCTTGATCTCCCCCACTCTCTCTCTCCCGCCTTTTCTCAATTTTTATCTATAGTGATTATGGATTTGGAGTTAGGAAGGCATCGTGAAATCACCTCATAGCTCAGAGATTCATTCTATTTTAGTTCAATAAATCTTGTGTAGGTACCTTATGTCCATCACTTTTTTTATATAAGATTATGGAGGTGTAATTTAATCAAGGTATTTTATCATTTCAGGAAGAAATTTAAGGAAATTTAGGATGAGTCAAACAGTGATTTTTTATTATTCTTATATCAGTTCAATTGTTATATTTATTATTATAGGATTTCATTATGTTTATTCTTTCATAAATTAAGGTTATTTTTTAATTAGTTACCCAAGTCTATAGAATATTTTTTAAATCACGTCAAGGGATATTTGGCAGACATTGGGATATTTTTAGTGAATGATAGGACCTTTCTCACAAGTGAAATAATATTTTATTAATAAAAAGGGACAAAATTAAAAGAGTCTAAATACATGAATTTTACACTGGTCCTTTAAGGAAATAGATCATCAGGAACCTGATCAGACCACATAACGTCATTTCCATTAGCACATTTTTTGGCAGACATTTGGATATGCTTTATCGATTAGTAGAATTTATAAATCTCGCCAATGGTTTGGGTAGGTGGTATCAATCCTATAAGTGATTTCAGGTTATGCATGTGATATTCCAACCACATGTTTTTTGAAATATTTAATAATGTTACATATGTATTTTTATAATTATTAGTGAATGGATATCACCAGTTTAATCATCTCCTAATTTCGTCCCTTGGGCTAGGGCTATTCCTCACTAAAGATTTAGAGCATGGAAGTTTGAGTGCTAATTCTCCAGCATAATATCCCCCTTTATTATCTCTATCCTTAATTATTCCCCCTTTTTATGTACTCCCTACTCTCTCTCATTTATTCTTATTTTGTTCCAATATTTTCCTCCTCTCTAGTGTTGTGTTTCATCTATTCATATATTTGTCTTTTATTTTAGGGTTATATTTATTAATATTCATATCTTTTGATACCCGCCTTTAATTTTCCCCAAACATATCCTATTAAACCCTTTATTATTCTATCATGATGGTTTTTGTGGGCGATTAGGATGCTAAGGAGGTTCGAGGGCCAATCATTCTGGTTTTTTGATTGGTTTCCTTCATTGTTTGTGACTATCTGTTGAAGCCATTGATAAATCTACATATACTATTACAATATGAATACCTTATTTCTATCCCATCCTTTTTCTAGTGCATGATTTTTTTCCAGGTTTTTACGGATATGTTAGTAGATATTTCATCAGTGTCTGTTAATATAGACTATGGGTGGTCACATTTCTTCCTTTTGTGTTTGGTGTTCCCCTAGTGGAGAATGTTTGAATGGAATACTTCCATTGATTATAGATTTTAGGCCCACAATGATTCATACATATCTCCCTATCCTAATTGTTTTGTTCTTAATATCATCCATTCTGATATACTCTAAGGGTATCCTCTCCATAGGTTTGAGAAAGGTAGTCTACCAGCAATGGTAACATGTCTACATGGTGGAATCCCTTTGAAGGTTAGGCACAATCCTATGGTGTTGATAGGGTAGGTGGCATCATATTCATTATGGATTCATGTGAACTAGTATATGGATGGTGAGTATGGTTATCCAATTTATTTATATGTAATTTTAGTATGGTTCCATTTTTTGGGTGGTATGGTTCTCAGTGATGGTGAAGATAATGGATTATCTATTTGTTTGTGTGTTTCTTATATGGTTTCTTGTTATTATTTGTCATTTTTATTTAGGATTATAAGGTTTTTTATTTTACATTGAAAGGGATTTTTTTATTTTGTGACCTTAGATAATGAGTATAGTGAAAAACCTAAGAATATTATTCAGGCACCATTCCTAATTTTCTAGTTTTACTGTTGTTGTGTTTACACTTTTAATTTGTTATCATAGGTCACCCAAGTTACCCACCTAGAATTTGAGTGGTGATATTGCACGAAATTATTCCAATATTTTATAAATCAAGATGAATGGTTATCTCAAATACTTTTATATATCAATATGAATCCTAAAATGAGGTTTACATCGAACGATGATATGGTCTTTAATTATTTTTAGTTTTTAAATAAAAATTGAATCCAAAACCATGGTGGATGGTTCGTTCACTTGTAACCCTTTGTATTATCTTGGTCACATATATTACCTTATATGGATCACATCCAGGCCTACCTAGTGTTTCACTGTATTATTTTACTTTTATGTTCATGCCTAACTTGTTTAAATATGAGTTTTTCTATATCCTTTAACTAGAATGTATATGAAACATATTTAATTTCCATGGTTTATGTTTTTTAAAAACATAAAGAATATTCATGTGTCCATCCATTGGGGTTTTTTCCGAAATATTTTTTTTAGGTTGGATCGGCATGTCACATGGTTTTCTAGGTTATAGGAAATATTCTGGGTTAATCTATATTGGGTTATTCCACTTGATTTAATGATAATGGTGTGTTTGGAACATACTTATAAAATAGGATGTGGTTGTTGAATATAACTTCTAAGGAATTAAAATACATCTGACCAAAATATACCTCACTTAAGTTTTTATATTACCTTATAAATTGAAATTACTTCCTCCCACTTAACATTAATGGGTTATATGTCAAAGATACAAACTTATCCTTTGATTAAAAGATTACATCAGTGGTGTGGTGAAAAATGTGTTAGGTCAGTGGGATGGAATGTTTTGGCATGTGAAATTTGTCAGTTTTCAAACTATACATAAGAATTAAAACTATTATACTCTAATTCGGATTTGTTTCATGAGGTATTGGCTATTGACATGGTTGTAAAAAACATTATTTTCATAAACATCTTCTATTATTAAAAATGTTTCTTTGGAAATTATCCTCTCTACTGAAATGAGTTTTCAAAACCACTCTCCCATAATTTAATCTTAAACTCAATAGTTTTGATTAATTTTTTTCCCAATCAAGAATGTATGAATAAAAAATATGTATTAATCTATGCTTTATTTTTTTCCACTCTATTGGTAAATATTTTTTACATGTAATTAGATAACAAGTTAATAGGTATTTATAAACTAAATTTTGGGTAAATAATAACATTTTACACATCATTATTTAGTTCGAAATAAATATAATCTTAAATTAAATTATTTTTTGTTTAGATCAATCAATTTGATGAAACACTATTTTAATTATAACTCGTGTTGGAGATAGTTTTCACCCATATCGCTAGCATACTATGGTTAAAAGCCTTAGGTTTTTCACACTACTTGATAGCCTAATACAAGCATGTCTGAGAACCGTTGTGTTGTTATTTATCCATATAGTAACTTACAAGTTGTTAAGTTTATATAGTATTATGAGTGTTAACATATTGGTATGATAATTTTTCTTTTTATAATTAACTTGAGCATTTTTTATTTGACATAGTTCATATACTCTACTTTTGTATAAATTGTATCTATTAGTTATTAATATATCATGGTTATTTCTTTGATATTGATCATGTCCATAATCTTGATATATAGAATTTTATTTACCTAGATATAGTAAATATCCATGATGATTGGGCCTTTCTCAATCCTCATCATTGAAAGAGTAGCTACTTTTTCTAAGAGTATTAGCTAAATTATTCATTTTTATGGGATATTAATGAATCGATAAATAATAATCCTTGATTAACTCTAAGAATATTCATTCATTAAAGTTCATCTCATTCTATTTGAATTTCTACATTAATCTATATCTATTAATATATACTCCTATATTTTTTCCATATATGTAATACCTCGAAATATTTAATGAAAATATCATATATTCTAACTCAAAATCATGTGTCAAGTATTTTTTCTCAGGGATCATCAATTTTAATAGGTCAGGGTATATTATTTTACTAATGTCAAGAGTATGAAACCAAATACTTTCTTAAAATAATTTTTTTATACCACAGGCCATTCTCCACTTGAGGGGGTGTGAGTAATGGTGCAATGATTATCCTTTTATTATGTTTCTTAAAGTTTAACTCAAATTTACCTATCCATAAATAATTTAACTCTTTACATGATAACATATTTTTAGGCTAGCTAATCATAATATATTTCTCACAAAGAATTAGTGTTACCAATAAACCCTAATATAATTTTGGATCTCTGAGATGCTTGTGGGTTTGTGTCATTCCCAATTTCCTTTTTCATTAATAGATCTATAGAAATTACCTCTCTGGATATCACATTTCCCCATAACGGTACTTTTTACATAAAAATTCGCACTTTTTAAGCTTATCATATAACTTATATATCCCTAAATTATCTTCATCTTCTTCCTTTCTATTAGAGTATATGAGAATATCATCAACAAATACCATGAATTGTTTTTTGAGGTTGTATTAAAAGACTATCCATCAAGTCCACAAAGATTAAAAGGTAATTTTTAAGTCTTAATAACATCACTATGAACTCATATTATCCATATATTCTATGGAAGTATATATTTTTCATATCTTCTATCTTCACCTTTATCTCATAATACCCATAACAAGGATCTAAATATTAGAAGTAGTAATATCCTCAAATTTTATTAAACAAGTCATCAATCCTTTTTAGTGGATACAATTATTAATGGTGATCTTATTTAGCTCCCAATAATTTAGGCATGGCCACATTAACCAATCCTTCTTCTTGAAAAAGAGCATTGGTTCACCCTAATGTGATGCACTAGGGAACATGAACCTATTTTCCAAATATTAATACAGTTCCTTCTTTAAATCTTCTATTTTTATCAAGGTTATCCAATAGGGACTCTTGGATATATGTGCTATTGAGGGTATGAGTTCTATTGAGAAATCTACCTCATTATCTGGTGGAAGGCCCATAAATTCATTAGAAAATAAATATTTATACTCCTTCACAATGGTAATGTACTTAAGGTTGATTATTTCCATTGACTTAACCAATTGAGAAAGATATTCTTCTTTATTTGGTATCAACACTCACTCCATTTATAGATTTTCTAAATGGGGTTCGTATTCTTCATTATATTTTTATTTAAGCATATGATTTTTTTTGGATATGGAAAGATATTTCCTTTTCTACATAGTGGATATATTCTATAGATAATGAGAATTAGTCCATTTATAGTATACTATCAAAATAAATTAGAGGAATCAATATTATATTCATTAAAACAATATTCACAGATACCTTAACTAAGTAAGAATCCAACACATGGGTTTCAATGATATCTCCATTTGGTGTTTTTCTAGATATATATACTTCAAGGTATTATATAGGTGATTTAATAATTCTATAAAATATATATAATATAAAGGTATTATTAGTACCTAAATCAAATAAAACTTTTTCTATTGTTAAGTGAATATAATGTGTACCTTCCCTAACATCACTCTCTTGATCTACCTCTAGGGTGGTGATGGAATAAGAATTCCCTTTTTCCCTCAACATAGGTGGTTTCTAATGTTGATTTCACTCAAAGTCCCTTGGTTTTGTGCATTGGCTCGTATAGTACCCATGATCCTTTTAGTTAAAGTATTAGACCATGAGTGGTACATTAGGAAATTATTTCTTTTCCTATATCATATGGGTTGTATTCTTCAATTCTCTCTAACATTCAAGATATTTATTCCCTTTTCTTCCACACTTGAAATATTTACTAATTCATTTAATTTTATTTTATTGTTTCTTTTTTCCACATATTAGATTCTGGGAATTTGAATATTATTTACTCTTTTATCATTTGATCCTCTAGATTTAAAATTTATCCTTTAATTTTATATCCATGTCCACGATAATATTTTCCAAACTCCATCACTATATTAATATTACACCAAACCACATCTTCATAACTCCTAAATAATGGAATAGCTAGATCTTTTTAGAGATGTGGTTTTAAACCAATAAATAATCTATCTATTTTGTTTTTATTATTGATAAAAAACTTAATACCTACCTTGAATTTTTTTTGAAGTTCACGTAGTAAGTTTTAACATATTCACTCTCCTTTTTCTTAAGCTCTAGAAATTGTCTATCCATCTTTTTAAAAAGAGTTAAAAAGAAATAATTGTGAATAATATCTTCTCAAATTATTCCCACATTATTTATTACACTTCAACACTTTCTTTTTTATCCTTAATCAATGTATTAAAATGATCAAATTCTCTATCTAAATGGTATATAGACAAGTATCTTTATCATTATCGAGTCAATAAAGCACAAAAAGTTCTTTCCATGGATTTTAATCATTGTTCCATAACAAGTGGACCAGAAGATACACTAAATTTCAGTGGTCATTGGAATATAAAGGAATCAATACCTAATTTATTCTTCTTGGTTAATGTGGTATTTTTTATATGCTTCAAGTTATTATTCATAACATAGGACAATATGTTAAATAATAGCATGTTTTTTTAACTCCAACTCTCATTTTATTAGGAAATACATTTGGAAAATTGTTCCATGGTCCATCACATGGGTTTCTAGCCTAGTTTCTCCTAGTTCCCACCATTTTCTAAAGCATAAAAGTTTATAATAAAACATAAGTCAATAAATAATAGATAAAAACATAATCACATGTGTAAATAAATTCTAAAGTATTCAACTATGGGATCCTTAAACCTATATTATCTTTTACAAACCTAATTTCCAAAATTAATGAACCTTAATTTGATTCCAAATATGGTGAATTACATCTTTTATACAATATTACTACATCATTTTAATGATAAACAACATAATAATTATATTATCCAGAATTTAAGGGTTTAGTATCTAAGGAAAATTATGTTCACATAATTTAATCATATATAATAAATTAAACATTATTTAATTCTTACATAAAATTCATATTATTAGATTACATATTCTTCTTAGTTTATGTACACTACTAAGGATATAAATCAAGGAAATGGTGAGTTAAAATCCAGGTAGGGGTGGAATAATAATTAACAGACATAAGACTTGAATCAGCATAGTAAATGGGTGAAAATAATAATCATCATCACATTATAAGAAAAGGAATATAATTATAAGAATAAAGGAATAATTTGAAAGAGTCATGTAATATTGAATATGCATAATAAAAAAGTATTATAAATTTTTTGTCAAATCCCACACATAAAATTTGAACAAATCCATGACATTCTTCATTCATAACATATTTATATAAATCACCACTTCATAAATTTGGAAAAATAAATAACCATGTTCATGCATAATATGTATAATATTATGATATATATTACATTACACAATTAATTATATGGATATATAATTTTGTTACCAACATCACATTGTATTATTCTAATAATCATATATTCTACATGTAATGGAAAATTTGCATAAATCATAATCACTGTATGAACCCATAAGAAAGAATGAGTTTCATAGTGATTCCCTAAATCATATATAACGGATTACACTTTTAGGTTCCTAAAATATAAAGGGAAAAAAATTTCATGAAATTGTATTATTAGAAAATTATATTCCATAATTCTTGGATATAATGATAATAAACATATAATTATGTTAATATAGTTTTTTGAGAAATATTATTGATGACAATTCATGAAGGTGTCATAAAATTAACCTCAATGATGTAAGAACATAAATATATCTAGAATAAAAAGTAAATAAATTAAAAATGGATTCATAAGTTATTTAGACGAATCATTTTGAAAACAATAGGAAAGATACGATAAAACCATATGGAAAGAGTTGGGTTTGTAATTCCCCATACCTTAATTCCTTTGTTTTATCATGTTTATATCTCATGTATAACAAACTAATGATTTTTAAAACACTAATTAGGATGTTTATTATATTATGTTATTATATTATTAATCAACCATACCCATTAAAAATAGTTCATTAGTAATTCATTAGTTAAATATGAAATGGATTTATTGATAAGTTTCTTTAATTTATCTTTTTTCATTACAGTTTTTTTTATTTTGATTCTTTGTAATTTTTTATTTATTGTAAAATTAAAACCAAAATCATAGATTAAATTAAAATAAAATTTTAACTATATTTTATAATTGACACTAACAATCCATATATGTGGTTATAAGTAAATAATTTACAATATCCTCATAAGCAATGAAACTGATCGTTGACTGGGTGTATTAAAAATGGAAAAGTGATAGTATATACACTTTAAATGAATTTAAATATTTATACCATATAATAATATAATAAATATGTGATATAATTATAAATTAAATTATTTATGAAGGTATTAAAAGAAAAATATTGGTAGGTTATAAAGAAGAAGAGAGAAAGGGTAATGGACGGATCATTGGTTACCTCTTCATTAAAGCTTTAACCCTTTTCTACGAAACTAAAGACTTGATGGAATTGGATTGGATAGAAAAATAATATCAATATGATTATAAGGATATATTGGAGGAGGTAATTAGGATGATATTGGGTGTTGAGAAGTTGGTGGGATGTGGTTTCCTCACACAATGGAGTGAGGTTATTTATGCTTGAGGGGGTATTTTTTGTTATAAATTTGAATTGATTATTATTTACTAGGTAAACATTATAGTGGGGATATATCTATCATTATGAATTTAATTTTAATAAAAATATATGTTTTTAGGAATTTAAAATCATTTATACGCAAAATTTATCAGTTTATCAAAAAGGAAAGAAGAAAATTGAAAATTTGTTTTTAATGGAATAAATTATCTTTTTATTTTTTTGAAATTAATTTTTAGGTTTGGAAATGAATTTTGTTAACTTTAAATGACTCATTAATATTTTTAATTAATATTGGGATGATATAATTAATTTAGGATTGTTATGCCATTATTACATTATTACTATGTCATCAAACATGCATTATTTGAAAATTTATATTTATACTATTAACATAATAATTGATGTTTTCATAAAATATCCAAAAAATAACTCTTAGATAATTTTTATGTGATTATTAAAAAAATTAATTTCACTTTATCAAAATAATTTTCTAATATAATTAATTGAAATTATTAAAATAAAAAATATGGATTTTCATAATGCACTTTATCGTATATATACATAGGTTTTCTAGGAGTTTCTAATTTCAATTCTTACTCAATGGAATTATAATATTTATATTTACTAAATATATTTGTGTGAATATCATTTTCAATTCATTTTTCTATTTTACATGTTGAGTTTCTATTTGAATGGTAAAATTACTATTTCAGTGATCAGATTACTATTCCCATTGACCATTTTACTATTCCTAATGGTCATGTTACTATTGAAAAAGATATATAGGTTTTATAATTCCTCTAAATACCCCAATTTCCTTTATTTAACATTTAATTCAAGTCTTTTATGTTTATTATATTCTTATTTTTAAAATGTTGTTTAGATTACTATTGTTTTGTTTCTTTTTATATTATTTTTCATGAGTGTGATTTTTCTATACCAGAATGTCCAAAATTTCCCAGTTCTTTATTTTTTTTATTATCCAATTTTAATAATTTTAGTTTTATTGGATATAGTTATTCTCTAAATTTAATGTTATAAATTAATGAAATAAAGTATTGTTGATTTATTTATTATGCAGTTCATGTGTTTTATAATATAAAATATTTCTAAATAAGAAATTGATTATTATTTTGAAGGATAATTAAATATATATAAAAGTCTGGGTCATTAAAATTTCATTCCACATTTATTTTAAAATTCCCATATTCTCATTATTGTTGATTTCCTTATCATGCCATGTCAGTTGGTTTCTAAGTTACCAGGGGTGTTCATAATTATAGTCTATGTATTATAGGAATGTGTTATTTATTTCCTTGGATAACATAATATGTGATTATGGAAACTCAATAAGAGGTATAGGTCTTGGCTAGGAGCTCGTGCTACCGTATGATCATACATAATATAGTCTCGTGGCACATTAGGGCATGTGTATTTTATTCATATTATTATCTTCATATGTGAATAACCATGATTAATTAAAACAGCTAATAATGTAGTTAGATTTTTCTTAAATTAATTATTATGTTTATTATAATTAATTAAAGATACTCAAATATATACCCATGTTATGATTGATGATCTACTTCCAATTTAACAATGTCATGGAAAAATAGATATACAATTAAAAAATTTATTCCTTCCGTTTTTTATTTTTGATTTCATACTTCTTATAATTATCCATATTGATTTTTAGTGATGTACATGTATATTTTTTTAAATTGGGGTTCTTGGTAACGGTTGTTGTCTTGTATTTAATAACCAACTCTTGAGAATACTATTTTATATGTTCTATAATGTATTTTATGGATTATTTTCATTTTTTATTTTAATTTGTTGAGTATCATATTCATTATTTAGTGAAGTAAGATTTATACAATTTAGAATATTACGCTCAAGAGGGTTAATCTATGTTCTCTTTCTAGTTTTTAATGTTTCCTAAATTATTATATATGAGCTATCAGTGACACCTATGAGTGTTTTCAAATAAAAATAACAATTTTATAAACATATCTTTGAAATGTAGAGTATTATTGAAATTAATTACTATTTGGATATTATTATATTATTGATAAATAAACATGGTAAAAAAATTCTTAAACTGTATTGTGAAATGAGTGATTTTATGAAAACAGATTGAAAATTGATTTTCCAAATTTGTAAATTTTATGTTATTTAAAATTGTTTTGATGGGAATATGTGTTGATAAACATAAAATTTTGTGGCAAGGCAGGGTTAGGTAAATCCTGGATAACACTTATAATGGGTAGTTCCTTAAGAGTCAGAGTCTACTAGTTAATGGTATTTTCAGGATTGTAGATAAGTTATTGTTGTTATCTATATTATAGACTTGTGGTATGCTATAGTGATATTTATTTTGGAAGATATGTGTTGGGAATTTGAGGGATGTTTAGAATATGTATTAGGTATTTTTTGTTTGTTCTCTATTTGTGTGTTGGATCCTTGGTAATTTTTCTGTTTTGTATTTTTTATTTTGGTTTATGCAACAGATGTGTGGTGGATGATTTGTGGAATGTATTATTGTGATGACCACGAGTATATTGTCTTCATAAAAATATATTAGTGTATTTTGAGATTTATGTTAGATTTGGAAGTATTATATTATAAGTACATTATATATTTGGTGATGTGTATTGCAGTTTGGATATAAATGGTTGATTTAGAGATGTATTGAGTCTTTGGATAAGATGTCAATTATGATTTTCAAGGATGAAAGGTTTTATGGTGTGAAGTTTCTAAAGGCTCAGGGATTAGTGAATTTAATTTAATGGGAATGAGATTAAATTATGGAATATATGTTATTAAAAATGGTGATTGTTTAAATTTTTAGTTCTCAAGAGGTTGGTATTTTTCATTTTGGGTTTTTAAAATGAATTTTAAGGTTCGATGATGGAGTATTAGGTGTTTTTGTATACTCTTTAAGGAGTCATGCAAGGTTCAAATTTTTTTATTGGCTTAAAATGGTGGCACCTACAGTTTTTAATAGAAGGTGGTATTGGGTACCTAGTGGGAGGTATCAAGCACCCTATGAGTCCAAGTTGTGAAGGGATGGTTTTGAGGATACCACTGGTTACCAGTGGCCCTATAATAGGTACCAAATAGTCTCATGTCATGTTTTTCCAATGGAGATAATTTTTTAATTCTACTATATTCTTTTTACCCCCTTCAGTGGTTCCTTTAAACCCCAATTCTCTAGCCCAACTAATAAGTCCTCCCCTACCTACTTGGAATTTTATTCCTTCACTCCCCTTTCCAATTGATTCAAATATGTTGTAAGGGGGATTGTTTCATTTATTTAAGGTAAAACCTTACCTTATCATCTCTTCTCCTCACTTTTTTCCATTTTCTATATTTTATTTTTTCTTGATTAGTGATTTTGAGTAGTGATATCACCATGGAAAGGTTAAATCACCTCATAGCCTAAGGATTCCAACTCTTTTAGATACAAGAAGATTGTGTATGTTATTTTCCTTCCATTAATTAATTTTTTTGATATAAACTGATAGAGTAAAGATTTATTCTAGTTATTTCATAATTTTATGATGAAATTTTAGGATGTCTAGGGTATGTTAATTAGGGATTTTGGTTATTCTAATTTTGGAAGATTTTTTGGAGTTATTATACTAGGTTTTCCATTGGGTATATTTTTTATTAAATTATAGTATTTTTCAATTACATATCCTTGTTTGTGGAATATTATTTAATGATGTTAGGGGTTTTTTGGTAGTTATTTGCAAATTATTGGGTGATATATGGAATTGATAAATATCCTTGATGGTTTAGTTAGGTGGTCTCACACCTTATGTGTTTTTTAGATATACTGATGATATACATACAAATTGTTTTTTTAAATTAATAATAATTTTAAAATATTATTTTTAGAAAAAATCAATGAATGTATTGTCCCAGGTACTTTTAAATGTTAATATGAATATTAAAATGAGTTTTACATGGAACAATGTTATAGCTTCTAGTTTTTTTTAGCTTTTCTAATTTCTTTGGATCGCAAAAGTCTGTGGATGGTTTGTGCAATATCAAACCTCTGTAATCTCTGGGCCAAACAAACTAAAGTACTCTTAGTGGAGTGTGTAAAATCCTACTCATTGGTTACATGTCTCAGTAGACTTATATTCCCATGCCTAACTTGTGTACATTGTATTTCATTTCATATATTTTTACAAGAATTTATACAATACTTTTTTAATTTGATTGGATTTAGTTTTTTTGAAAAAATTAAGTATAATTTTTTGTCCTTCATTAGTATTTGTTTCCCTAAATAAATAATTTATTTTTAATGTTAGTTTTGTAAAAAATCTATTATGTTTGGTTTATAAGTTTTACTTTTTGATAATGAAGTGGAAGAAATGTTTTATTCAATCGATTTTAGTGTGAGGAGTTCATTTCATAAATTATTGGAAGAGGTCTGAAAGTATTTTAGATGGGTTCTAAAAATTATTTTCTAAAGTAAACTTTGGAATATTTGTTAAGTCTTTCTATGTATGAGTCATCCAAAATTTTGATTCATTTACATATGAGTCTTTCAATGTGTGTGTATGAGCCATGGAGGCTTCAATATATACGTTTTTTCAAGGTTGTGTATGAGTGAATAGAATCAATGTACAAGTAATTTCTCAATTGATCATGAGTCATCTGTAATGTATTAGTCCTATAGGGGTTGTGTATAGGTAAATAACTCTATTTATGATTGAGTTTTTATTTGATATGAGTTGGTAAGAGTTGAATATGAGTCATCTAGTAATTTGGGAATTTATAGAGGGTATTTTCTAATAGTATTAAGATCCAATACATATTTTTATTAATCATAAAATGATATTACTTAAACATCCTTGAGTGAAGATAATCAATCTGGGTTTCAAGGGATAATCAAGAAATGTTGTTTTGATTATTTAATGGTATATTAAGGATAATCTTGGGAAACAAAAAATAAACAAGTTACACATCATAGAAATTGAAGTAGGTAAAGTTGAGAGTGTTAAACCACTGAGTTTCATGTATTTTTAACATTCATAGTTAAGATGAGATTATGCATACAATTTTAAAGGGTTATTTTCCTAATTTTAAATGAATTTTTTATAGGGAATGGAAAGTAGTAAGTTTACATATTCTATTTTAAAGTGATCTATCATTAAAAAGTAAAGCGATGTGTTTTACAAAAATAATGAGGAAAACATTATGAAGTTATGAATAATATATTTTATAAAATTTGGGATGTTTTTTAGAGAATAAATACAGGAATATAGATGAAAAAAAGATAATAGTGTGTGTTGAGAGTCGTATAAATTCCAGTTCTCATACGGGATAGTAAAATAATAACAGTAAGGCGATCTATGATACTCTTTTTTTTGGATTTTATACAACTTCATTAATTTATTTTTCATCAATTATTCATGGAAGGAGATGATAATTATAGAAATATTAGTGCATTCTATAATGTATTGAGAGCAATGAGCTTTACAGTGTTCATGGTTGTAAATTATGAGGGTTTGTGTGACCATTCAAAAACATGTAACTATAATACATTGATATTTATTTATTTGGGTTAATAGTCCCAATTAAATCCATTATCCTTGGAGTATCCTATTTTGGTGAAAAAGAAAAATTCATGCATCTATATTTTGTTGCTTTCATTAATTAATTTTCATTTTCTAGGGAAAGATAAGAATGAGAGTTGTTTAAAATAACTTTATAACAATATCATCCACAAGGTTAAAATTAAAATTTCACATACCATTATTCCTCCACCCCCCCCCCCCACTCTTAGGGTATAATCCGTGTTTGGGACTAATAAGTGGAATCATAGCTAAGGTTTAGGGTAAAAACTTCTCCCTCAATAATCCATATAAACTATTATTAACTAAAAATTAATACCTATACTTGAAGCTAGTTATTTTTAGATAAAGAAAAATTGAATACAATGTCGTTATATATCATTTGGTATGGGTTTCTATATGGTATAAATACATTGGATCAAATCTATCACGGAGAGTAGAGATCATTCTGGTAAATATCGAAAGGTTATAAATATGAATACCATGGAAATTGAATTCTTATCGGAGATTCATATAAAAATATATAGAAAATGGTGATGGCATTCAGTAACTCCAATGAAATATGGGAGAAGATAGTGAATATTGATGAAGGTGATTCAAATGTTTCAGAAGTGAAGGTGTTAGTGTTGTGAAATAAGTATGAATATTTCATAATAAGCACAAATGAGATGGTTGATGAATTTTTTGAGTAGATAAAAGATTTTTTAGAATATATTCATGGTATAAAGAATATAATAGATGATACAAAAATACACAAAATAATTCTAAGAAGAATTCCACCTTGATTCAATTTGAATGTATCGATGCTTGAAGATAAAGATTCGAAGGAGGTAGTGTTGTATAGCCTACATAGAACTCATTTTTTATATTAAATAAGGATCAAGAATAATAAATATATATTAAAGAAGAATTATCATAAAATAAAATTCAAGTATATGAAGAAAATATCAGTGAAAGACACCCCTAGGGATGAAGAAGTTTATGAAAAGATGTATTTTCATTCCTTTAATCTCAATAGTAGAAAATTAAATTTTGAGGGAAAACAACCTACTATATAACTACCCATATCAGAATCAAACCATGATTACATGAATTATAAAAAGGGTTTCACTTTATTAAATTACCCTGATATTTTAAGATTAGGGTTTTAGATAATTACAAAAACCATTATATTTAAAAGGGAACACTAAAACAAAGTGATTATTTTTCTATAAAAACATAATTCTTGAGTTGAAAATCTTGTTTCATTCATGATACCCTTTCTTGATTGAAGGATAATTTCCTTTATTTAGATATAGGATTTATAATAGTTCTTTATCTTCATTATTCCCCATTAAAAACATTTTATAACATCGGATGGTCTTAAAAAGACCATTAAGGGATGTAAAAAAATGAAAACCTATTAGTCTACTAAAAAAATTAAAATAAATTAAAAAAATTACTCCTTTTACAATGATACATTAAGAATATAAATATAAAATATCCACATGGGAAAATAAATATTTTATCAAATAAAAACTTTGAAACCCATTATCATTATATAAAATTGTTAAGGTGGCATCAAGTATATGATAACTCATGAAAACATTCCTTGAAACCCAATTCATTAACCTTTAAACATTTAAAACATTTATTTCCTCATGAAATAAAAATACTTCCAAGAAAATATTTTTACATGATTAAAATAAATATCTTGGATTATTCTATTCAAAACCCATGTTCACTCATGTTAAACCTATCTCAGAAATAACTAAGGCCCAGTTAATTTTATAAGAGTATACAACATTGTTCTCTCTCATTTTTTTCTTAGAATAATAATCATTACCCAATGCACTAGAGATCTATATCTGGATCAATAATCATCATGAGCTATAGAGATCTCATATATAATCATATATAATGATCAAGTGTTACATCATTAATAAAAATTTTATAATTTTTTACTTTTTCATCAGAAACCCCTTGAAAAACTCATTTGAATAAATAAAAAAAGAAGTTACCATTTTCACATAAAACTAAGGAGAACTATCCATTTATTTTTAAAATTATTTAAAATTGAAAATTCCATAAAACTCTAAAAATGTTATTTATATTATAAAACCATGAAAACATGAAGATTAATTATAATGACCAAAACTTCTCAAAAATAGATATCACATCTTTATAGATGAATATTCAATTAATTCCGAAAATATATGTCCATGGACCATATATGATTAGTGTCTTTAGATAGTAGACACAAAATCTTCTTATTTCATGAAGGATAATAAAATCTCACATAAATATCATCCTACATATTACTCTCTTTATGAATACCCTACCTAAAATTTTATTCATAAGATTATGTCTTGACTTCCTTTATACATATTTTTCCTCCTCCTCTTCAGAATACTTCTTTTGGTTTTCACGAAAATACTTACTACTCTATCTTTACAACCAAAATAATTATTATAAGATGAGAGGAGGTAAGTATGTAATGGATTTATTAATCTCTTTACCAACCAAAATGGTTTTTAAAGTTTGAATAGGAGAGGAGATGTGGTGGCCTTTTATAAGTGAGGTGAGTGGGACACTTGTAATGTTTGAAAAGAAAACGGTGTACCCATGGTTTTCACATGCCACATGCCTAAAAAATGGGACACTATTGATCCAATAAAAAATAAGGTACAAATATGGTCATAAAATGGGTTTTTGATAGGTTTGCATTCATTTTTAAACTTATATTTTTAGTTTAACCCCTAATAAACCCATTTTCATCATAATCACAGTGATTAATTATTACTTATTTTACTATTCATAATGTTAAAAAATTTTGTTAAAATTTTTACATAATAAAAATTTTTATAATTAAAAATATCAAACCCATTTTCCCAAATTACACTCACACAAGTAGAAAATATTAATTTACAATTAATCTCATAGATGTAATGAAAAAGTTGTTTTCTAAAGAGAAAATATTCAAAAGTTTATAAAGTTTTTAAGTTAAAATTCAATATGAAATTTATTCAAATGAACTAAATTGGATTAATATAAATTAAATTAAATTAAATTTACTATTAAGAACATATTAAAAAAAATTATGTTTATAAATTCTATAAAATAAATTAAAATGCATAATAAAACCAGTATTATTCACTGTTCATCAAAAAATTTATATTTTCAAGAAAATTCTCAAAAATAAAATAAAATATGTTTTTTACCTGATGATTTTAAAAATGTATTTTTATTTTTTAAAATAAATTTTCATAAAGTGTAAACATTAATTTTAAAATAAGTTAAAAAAATGGTAACAAAACTATTTTTTAGAAAAAAAATTTAAGCGTAAAATTGGGTTTATTATTATCTATTTTCTAGAAAAAACATGAGATTAATGTTAAAAAATTGATTGAATATATAATATATAAATTTCATTAAAATAATTATCTAAAAGTTGTTAGTTTATTTTATTGACCTAAATCTCTTTTCTATGCATAAAAATAGTTTTTCAGAAAAAAGATTCCATTTATTTTGAAATGGTTTTTATTTAAATTTATAATTAATTTCACACCAAAGAATTCATAATATAAAAGTGAAAACCATATATTTTGATAATTGTTTAATAATATCCACACCTACCCTTCCAATTTCTAGTTAATAATTATTATATTTGATAATAATATTTTAATATTATGACACATTTCTTTTAAACACAGTGTTCTGTGTAACGCAGGAAAAACTCATTGCAGCATGTAATTCAAGCGAAACATAGTGCTTCATGTAATAGAAAATATCTAAAATGCTAAATTTATTTAAAGAAATATATTTCCCCAAATCTCATGGTATTACATTCTACACCCCTTAAATAAATTGTGTCCTCATAATTTGAAATTATTCTTATTAAAAAGTGGGTTAATATTTAAAAATGCACTTATAGGAAACCCAAGTTGTAGAAACGGCTAATAAAAATTCCTCTTCAATAGAGATAAAGGGATGTGTGAAGGTTATCTAAAATAACACGTGACTTGTTTTCCATGTTGTAGAAATTTGGTGGGAAGTAAAAACATGGACATAAAAGAGAAAACTAACATCTAAATACTAATGGAAGGTGATAGATAACTTGGTGATGATAAATTTAATGACCAAAAATCTATAAATTTGTGATAGGTGGAAAGACTGTTCATTCATCAAAAATGAAGTTAAATGATTAACATTTTATTTCAAGATCATTCTACTAATGTTAGAGAATATTAATGAGAAGATACACTTACATGATTTCATTCCATTTCATAAGGACAATATCACCATTTGGTTATTCCTCAGCCAATTTCCACTCCATATCTTTACTCAAAGTGATGATTCAATCATGATTAAATTACTAATGAAAAATAGGATTCATAAAAGACTGATAATTCATTCCGCTTGTCTCAATAGATTATCAAAAAAATAATTTTTAGTATATGTTATTCAATAACATCCAAAGTTCAACATAATCCATTCCAGGAATAGTAAACCATATGGATCCTCTATGTCGAGCCAAAATTGAAATCCAAAAATTTTGAAATAAGATTAGAAATTTTCCAAAATCAAAATTTCACTAATACCCCAAATAATATGGAGTATAAAATAATTTCAAATACAAAATATATTAATACATTAATCATATATTCTCCTAAAACATAGTAATATCTGGAATTTCTATAAAACCTTAATGAAAACACACCTACCTTCAAAAATCAACTCTTTCCTCATTCCTTATAAATAAAATCATAGATTATTGAATATATTACATAAATCAAAAAATGTTTTGAACTCCATTAATGTTAACATAAAACACTTTTTCATCAAATGATTAATATACACTATAGTAATCAATACTATCCAATTTATATTATCCATATCTATCATCACTTTATTCAAATTAAACACCATTTTATCAACATCAGGAATATATTAAGGGTTATCTTCCCATAATAAAAATATCACCTTTTTGTTAAATCACTTATCTAGTACATCAGTACCTTTTAATATGTTCTTTCTACTTCTTAATGAAAAACTACAATGGAATAATCCCTTGATGTTCCATGATTATAATAACCAGAATACCACTGATAAAAATAAAATTCTTTGAATCCAAAAACATAAAAACATTAATCATTCCCCTTTCTCATTACTCCATTAACCAAAATTCATCATCTTATTCCTTAAACCTTATTTCCTTATATATGTCATTTTTAGTCTCTTCATCATCATTAATATAACTATTACTCATACAACCATGTTGATTCTCTTTAAGAGATTTCCCATTAAGAAATTTATTTGTATAATTCCCATACTTTCTACATTTGAAACATTCAAATATCAATGATAACATAGGGTGGACATTATTATTATCCCATGTGTTAACCATATTTTTCATTTTCCATCTGCAATTACTTACTCTGTGTCCTTCCTTTCCATACTCAATACATCTTCTCATTTCACTAATACATACATTTTGGAGATTATTCCCACATTATTGACACATATGAAACTGAATATTCTTTCCTCCATAGTCTCCACCACCCTAACTCTCAACTAACTCGATCCTTCTCTTCTTTGGTGAGTCTAATAGTTAGTTAAGGTGCAATATTTTAATCATATACCGTGATAATGGGTAAGATAAATTTATATACTTATTTTGGAAACATTTATTTATTCATTATTCATGAATTATTCAATAATGCATTGGTTTCTTGTTTTTTCATAGGAATTGGAAATTATAGACTTAAAGGAAGAAATGATGAAAAATTTCCAAAAACATGAATTACATGTCGTGTATTACATGTATGATATATAGGATTCATTCGTAGCATACCTGTGGGAAACAAATAAACTTATGAAGCTTCTACGTGACATAATAAAAATACAAAATTTGTAAATAAATTACACGATATACGGAAATAAAAATTCAGAATCTGAAAAAATGTGAAATTCATACATGACATGTAGATATTGCAAGACGTGAAAGTTTGAAGGATCTCCTGGTCAAAGATACAAAAAAATTCTTCAGCGGGAAAAGTGGATCCAAATTACATAGTGTGCAGCCAACTTACATGATGTTTAGATTTTCGGACCCGAGTCATTTAATCCAATACACAACATGTATGAATTTAACAATTTTTAGTTTTCTTGCATATTTATATTTGTAGCTCTTTTTATACATCAAATATCACCACACTATTTTTTTCTCCTATTTTACATCTACCTTTTTCATTCCTTCTTGTCCTAAACTAGATTGCTTCCATCCCTTAAATATTATTTATCAAATCTTTGAGTTCAGTTAATCATTTTACCCATGTTATTCATTATTTTAATCCCACGTTATTTTCTAATGACCATTTCCATCACCACCTTTCGTTCATCGTCGAATCTTGCATCATTTGTTATACATTCCTCATTCATAGTAAATGTTTTATTGTTTCATTTTCCTTTTATTTTTAGGATTTTGTATTTTTAATTCTTTATTGTTCCATTGTAAAAGTTAGTTACTAGTTGTATTTTCATTTCTCCCAATTGTTTGATATTTATTCTTTCTTATTTAAATCAATTATTGTGTCTTCCGAAACCGGTTTACAGTTTTTCACATCATGCTTAGTATAACATTACTTTTAATCAACAATGTAATGTGTCACCAATCCAATTAGGGTTATGGGTCAAGAGTATGGGTATTTTGAACCCAATTAATTTATAAATATTGAAACTAGGTAAACCTATGTCTAGTAACTAGGTTTAGAATAATTGTCAAATCTAAATTTTTCCATTATCCTTATCCATAAGAGGTGTAAATTGAACAACCATGACCATGTTAGAGAAGATTAGGGTAGAACAAATAGCCTATAAATAATTCTTCCTAGAATTCAATCTTCATATTCTTAGGTTGTCAATTACTCTAGACCAAGGAGAATTTTCCAACATAGTTTGATCGAATTTGATGGACCAAGGTCAATTTTCATTCTTTTCACTATGTTGTATCCTACGACATAGGTCTATCCCAAGTAAGATTTAGGACTGTTATTTTTACCTATATCCATAAATTCACTATAATCCATTCCTTTAAATAACTAAAATAAAACCAAACTACATAGTGTTAGATAAAATCATTCTTAAAGAGTGAAAGTAAGAAATATTTCAAAATGGTTTGGTTTTACTGGTCGCTGACCTACCAGTAGTCCTCATGGGATCAACCTTACACTAAAACTTTGATACACCCTTATAGTAAGTGTGGTTGTGTACAATAGATTCGTATATGACATCATCTTGTGATAATTCAATGACATGTGTGGGTGAGTCAAATTTTGGAATCATTGTTTATAAAAAATATTGCTCCGGCATGGTGACCATTAGATCAAAACCGATATTACCTCACCCTCCCCTTTCTTATATTCCTTTCCCTTTTTATTTTTACATTTTTCCCTTCGATCACACTTGTGTTCTCTCTATCTCCATATCTCTCTCTTTATCTATTTTATTTATGTCTATTCCATGTTATAGGGTCCCTTGACTCTCTCAAGAATTTTAAATGCGCAATAAAAACATCTATTTGATGTTGAAATTGATTGAAGCATCACTACACATCATCACTTTTCAATGGACAAGTTTAATAATATTTTACTTCCACTTCTTCAAGACCCCCAATATGTCCCACCTATAAATTAGGGTGAGTGATTAGCACTACAAGATCACACCAATATGGAATACAATTGAATATCCATTGATGGGGATATGCCTAACTTTGTGGCCTGACTACTAAAGTGCACACCTTTGAAATCAGACCCGTACTCATTCACATGATATATAATATGTGGTAGTTTAGTGGGCTACAATACGAAGACCCCCATGATAACATATCAATATTTCTTGAGATTTTATATATCTTTTGTGGATAAGGTGTATCTTTAGACATAATCCAAGTCATATCATTCACTTTTTTCTTTATGATATAGATCAAGTATTAGCTTAAATGTCAAGATCTCGATTCAATCGTGAATTGCGATGAATTAGAAAAGAATCTCCTAGAAAATTACTTCCTACCAATCTAGGCTTGGAAGATCCATAATGAAGTTCAAAACATCCCCCAGGTGGATTTATAATTAGTGTGAGAAGCATGGGATACATTTAAGGTGTTGGTCTGTAAATTCCCAAATCATGAACTGGATTTTTGGATTTAACTTCATACATTTTATCAAGGACTCCAGCTAGCTGCATGTATGATATTAGGCACCACTACTAATAGAAGCCTCATATTCAAGACATTGTAGGTTGTCCAGGAAATTTTAGCTAATGTTTCCCACAATATATGTCTACGGAGAAGTGACAGAGGGCTTCCCTAATGTAGTATTCATTAGGTAGAAGAAACTACATGCCTCACTTCATAAGTAGTGGTTCTTACAAAGAATATGGAATTATTTCAGTTCCCCGATGACCCCCCCCCCCCCATTCTCCTGTAATGGAAATTCATTCATATGATATTTGTGGAGGCCCATATCCATATCAATATTGCAGGGAAGGGATAGAAGATCCTAAAACTCAAGATTATATTTATATCAATTGCAATAAAAAAGATCAACTATACTATGATCCCTAATAGTATAAAAAAATTACAAGTTGTGGCCATCTCATATGTAGTATAAAAAACAAGGTTATTTTCAATAGAGGTTTAGAAAGGTACTTCAAATAAATTAAATAATATATGGGTTCCCACCACAAGGTATAGCTCCTTGACCACAATTGTAGTTTCAACAACCTTTTCCTAGATCTCATAAACATCTATCGGGACCACAACAATAATTCTAGAAATCTCTACCACGACCACAACCACATGCCCAATCTCTCCAACCCAATCATGAAAACCTGATCATTACCTTCATGTAGAATGAAGACCAAAAGATAAAAATATAAGAAATAGAGATACAAAACCACAAAGTTTCACTATGAAACCTATAGCATCAAATGAGGTAAATTTTAAAGAACGTATCCTAATGGATAATGGGTACTCTTTACAATAATATCGAGGCTCATCCAAGAGAGGAGGATAAATCAATAATGCTTTAAAGTTAAAATTTGATGGATTTTTTGTAACCATGTGGAATTGAGAAAAATATAATGAAACGATTCTAATAAGGCTATTCAAGTGAAAAATAAAAAGGTAGATCCATATGAGGAAGCTCCAATTAAATAATATCCTAAAAATGATGGTGAGTATGTAACACCACCTACATACCAGCCACCTCTCCCATTTTCTAAATGAATGCAATAAGGAAAATATGGGGAAATTTTAAAAATACATGAACAAGGTTAAAAAAAATTCATATGGATTTTCCTTTTACAGAGGAAAATTTCTAATTATATTATTATGAATGATTCTCTAAGGACATTATCTCAACCAAAAAGAAAATTGTAGAAATTGGAATCATATCTTGGAATGATTAATGATTTGAAATTGTCCAAAATAAATTGCCTCAAAAGATGTGAGACCCTGTAATATTTTCAATCACATGCACTCTTGGGATATGTACATTTTAAAAGGAATTGTTCAATATATGTGAAAGCATAAATCTATTTCCCATGAGTGTTTACAAGATATTGGGGATTATAGAACTGAAACTATCTAGGCTTTCAATCCAAAATTTTGACCACTCAATCAAGCTCCCACAGGGACTTCTCAAGGATGTCTTATTTAAAGTTGAAAATTTCATTTTCCCCATTTATTTTCTTATCATGTATATGGAAGAGGAAGGTGATATCCCTATAATTCTTGGAAGACCATTTCTCACCACTAGAAATGAGAAGATTGATGTTAACCTAGAAAATTGATTTTTATAATGGGTGAGGAGAAGGTTTTCTTCAATGTGGATAAGGACATTGAAAAAATAAACTTGTCAAAAAAATCAATCCATTTCTCAAGATAATAAAAAAATAGGATCATTTGGAAGGTGAACATGAAAAAAAGGAAACAACAACCTATTTATAAAGGATCCATTACTCCCATGAATGAAAATTGCACTATACCTTTAATGAGGGAGGTTATCTTGCCTTTTATCCCATCATACTTCAAAAACCATTTTATGAGGAGTATCAATTAAAATCTAATGTCTTCTTATTCTAAAAATTTATATCTCTTGATAATAAATATATCACTTACAATGAGACATCATAAGAAAGTCATAATGGTCTAGGATGGGTTATTCTAATATTTAGGATGGTTTATAGGGATTCTAGAAATATTTTAGAGGACCCAATCTAGAAGGTATCAATTTTCATAATACATTCCATGTAACATGTACATGGTATGAAAGTGTTGAGAGACTAAAAAATGAAAATTTATTATTCACATGTTGTGTATTCAATATATGGTGTGTATTTATCAGGGATTAATTTTTAAAAAACCTTGAACCTAGGGTTCATGGTGAACCCAACCCCTCTCCCATCACTCCTTCTCTTTTACACTTCCTCATATACTTTCCCTCATTTAGAAATGGGCAGCACTAAAACCATGTGCACCCCAGCTACTGAATGTGCACCCAAGCATCAAGACACACCTCTTGCACCGAAGCGGTGGAGGAACTCACCACCTCCACCACTCGAAGATCCATATTCCTCATCATCTAATTCTTTCACTGTATCTACATCCACATAGTGTAACTCCTAGTCATCCTTCAATGGATCGTAGGGCCATTATTGTCCTCACCTTCACCCCAGCTTTCATTTTTTTGACCCCACACACTAGGTCTTTTGGGTTTATCTCTAGTCCAAGATAATGAAAATGAAAAAACCATTGTATCTCTCCATGTTAGAGCACATACATATCCACCATGACTTCCGTCAACCAATGGACTACATTCACCTAAACCCTATCACACGTGTGCGAGAGGTGACTTATAGGAAGATCTTCCTCAAGTTCTTTCCCGCAGTTGATATGGGTATCAACTTCATCCATTTCTGACATCGAGGACGGCCATGGGATCTTATCCAGAGAGACATTTTAGTTGGCCTTGACATTTATTTAGCCAATTTCATCACCTCCCCCATAATTCCTACACTTCATCGTGATCCTATTAAGACAAAGGCTATAATACTTTTCCCCAATATTTGAAAAGACCGCCAAAGTGAGTATGACCCACGTACCAAAAAGAGAAAATTTATCTTAGGTGCATCTATCAATATCAATCATAGGTCCCTCTCCCATTATTGGCTTTCATGTATTGATTCCCAAAGTAGGGTCAACCAGATCTAGGTCCTGATTCTAAATTCATATATGGGTTTCCCTTCCATCTGTAGATGCAAAAAAGTTTTCAAGTGCAAGAGGACGTTTCAAAATGACAAAGTGAAGTCATATTCGAACCTGGAGACCCAGTCCAGAGGGCCCAGAAATGGTGCACAGAAAATAGGAGATTGCACGTGGAAACAAGTGTGTCGTTTGGAAGGTGTCTGAGATGCGCAAAGGGTCCCTGGTGCGGCGCGGAATAATTTCGCGCCCGCACCCCGTGCAGGCATCATTTCATGCCTCCACCTCTATGCATGAAATTTTGTGCACCGCCTTGGATTCTGCACCTCCGGTTGCCTATAAATAGAAGGATACCCCTTCCATTTCGGGGTTTCATAATTCCAACTAGATCTTGTGCGCGGAATCGGACTTCCGCGCATGCAATATGTCCTTCAGGTACTGATCCTTTTCACGCCACCTCACCCCAGGATCCGCCTTTTTGCGCGATCCCTCTAGCTTAAATAGAATTCCTAGCCCTTCAGGGTTCTTCCCTTGCATGAAATTCCTTCCATTGTGAGCAAAACTATACAATTGCGTGCAATTCATATCCCTTTGCACACAATCCTACTAGCCGCGCGCAATCCCTCTGCCCCAATTGCGCGCCATTCCGGTGTTTTGCGTGCCAACCATTTCTGTTGTGTGCAACCTCTGGAAACCCCCACTCGGCACTTCCTGTGTATCGCTAGATTTTGACCCCCTCTATAAGGATGACATTCTTGGGTGCCTCTCATACCCCGGGCATCCATTTCATGCACCGTTTTCCCGTTGGACCCTCCAGGCTCGTACGAAGTAAATTCAAAGTCCCTTGGGTGATTCCTCCTGATGCGTTGCTCTGCCTCATGCTTCTTCGCATAGGTATGCTAATGGCTATTACTTATACGCATATCCATGCTAACGTGGACCCCAAGGGGATACCTCTCGACACCCCCCAGCCACGGCCTTGTCGGTGCCTTCCCTCTACCAAAGAGAAGAGGGTACCGATTATGTAATTCCTAGGCGGTGCAGAGTTAACCCGCCTCGTCCGAGCTATAGGACATTAAACTGCCAAGCATCTTCATCCTCAACACGTGACTTTAAACTGTGACTTCACCCCGCCCACCGTCGTCCCCACTTCGGACTTCCTTCTTGTCTCAACGCGAGTGAGATCTACCCCTCACAAGGGACGATGTCCTCCTTGTGGAGGACGGCGTCTGTCCGCAGGGATGGGCCGCCACCATGGCATATGCCCCTAGACTTCCCCAGAGGGTCGCACCCAAGCACCTCTGTACTTCCCCACATCCATAGCCAAGGAAGGGCATGGTGGGAATGTGTGGTTCTCCTTTCTTCAATGTCAAGCCCCTCTCCCTTTGGGCTTCATCATCCATGGGCCTCCATCCGGAAGTAAGCCCCGACATCATGGGCCGCTAACCACGCGTAAGCCTCATTCCACTTCCCACGAACTCACCTTTCGTGACGTGATCATCGGGTCCCTACTGTCTCTTTTTTCTCACACCGAGCATGACTCCAGTGAGCTTAGAGTATGAAGCGGTCGCGACCCCACCATGGGCCGCCTCAGAGCGTAAGCCTCGAACGCCCTTTCGACACGAACTATGTGGACATTGATCCGTGCTAAGGCATGGTACGTAGGAATCCTCCCTAAGTTTCAAGCCCTACAACCATTGGCCCCAACCACCTCTGTGTCAGTGCGCCGAGCCCCTTTCCACCCGAACTATGTGGAATTTGATCCGTGCTAAGGCATGGTACGTAGGAAGCCTCTTGGAGGATCAAGCCCAACAACCATTGTACCCAACCACCTCTGTGTCAGTGCGCCAAACTCTTTTCTACCCGCACTACGTGGACTTTGATCCGTGCTAAGGCATGGTACGTAGGAGGTCTCCCCTGAGGTTCAATCCCATCATCTATTTGTCATTTTATGCCATTCACATCGGTTCTCCATCCACCATTGTGGGCCGCCTCAAAGCATAATCCCCATCCATCACCATGGGCCACCTCATAGCATAAGCCCCATCCAGCACCATGGGCCACCTCAGAGCATAAGCCCCATCCATCACGATGGGCCGCCTCAGAGCGTAAGCCCCATCCACCACCATGGGCCACCTCAGATCGTAAACCCCATCCACCATCGTGGGCCGCCTCAGAGCGTAAGCCCCATCTATTACTGTGGGCCGCCTTAGAGCGTAAGCCCCATCCACCACTGTGGGCCGCCTCAGAGCGTATTCCCCATCCATCATTGTGGGGCACCTCAGAGCATAAGACCCATCCACCACTATGGGCTGCCTCAGAGCGTAAGCCCCATCCATAACCATGGGCCGCCTCAGAGCGTAAGCCCCATCCATCACCATGGGCCCCCTTAGAGCGTATGCCCCATCCATCACCATGGGCCGCCTCAGAGTGTAAGCCCCATCCATCACTGTGGGCCGCCTCAGAGTGTAAGACCCATTCATCACCCTGGGCCGCCTCAGAGTGTAAGCCCCATCCATCACCATGGTCCGCCTCAGAGTGTAAGCCACATCCATCACTCACATCTCATCCTGACCTCTCCCTCGAGCCCATGTGTCTCGGGAATTTCATGCCCCAACCTGGAAGTTCCACTTCTTCTGGGTCCCCTCCATGCGTTCATTCTCACGGGCTGCCCCATCAGGCATCCCATCATTCCATCGAACTACGAGGACTTTGATTCCCTATCATGGGGATACATAGGAATTCTCTTTGAGGATCAAGACCAAGACCACATCTTTCCATCCTGATTCTTACCCGGGCAGCCACATCCCAGTGAAATCATGCCATCTCATTCCCCATTCCACCAGAAACCATCTGGGAGGCCACCCACATGTCGGCCCCCAATATCGACATTCCCTCCTATGGGTTCCTCTATATGATCCGCTCTAATCAGTGTTCTGATCAGTCCAATCTATCTCTGTTGTACGTTAAACTTGCGGCATACCCTATTCTAAACATGGGAATCTAAAGAAAACCTTGGATACATGCCTATGGCATACCATTCCCCGCGTTCGATGTGGGATGCATCGGGCTTCCGTGCCCTTGAGAAGCCCTATAATAATGGAAAGAAGAAAGGCATGTCAATTCCCAACGTCCAGACATGCCAGTAATGCCTCCAACGTGACCACTCTTCTAACCAAAGGTTTCTATCCTGACCGGACCCCTTGGAACGTCCTGACAGAAGCAGTGTAATTAATCGGCATCCATGAAGATATGGAACCGGGAACGAGATTCATGAACAACGTCTTAATCTATGAGGGAGACCCAGACTAGGTGACGAGCTCCGAGGAGGAATCCACGAAAGGAATAACTGACATCCCATCATCTCGTTTCGATCATGGAGAAGACGCACCTATATAGTGAGCGGATGCTCCCGCCTTTGGAAAGTGGGAATGCGAGGCCACAGGAATCGCGTCCTTCACATGATGGATGCTCACCGCGCGCGCCCCAGCCAAAGCATCGGAAATAGAAATGGTGAACCCGATGTGAATCTCTTCTCTTCAGCCTGAAGACTAATAGCATTCGAGGACTCAGTGGTTTAGCATGTCACCCAATCCCGTTACCCGGTACCAGGCCCCATCAAGTGGGCTTGACGTGAAGCTCTTCATAAGGGGTAGTCTGGATGTTGAGCATTCCGTTCCGCGACATTGTCAGCATGGACCCCTCTTTCCAACCACTGAAGACGGAATGGTATTGGGGCACTAGTTTTCAATTCCTTTTCTTATCATTGCTAATGAGTTGATTCCCCTGTTTTCAGGAACCAGGTTGTTGTCACTGCTGGAATGCAATCACTGCCTGCCCATCAACGTAGGGGCAGAGGCAGTACTGGCGTAGATTCCCTGCACGGTCCCGCCTCTCATAGGATAGCCTCCTCAGATATGACTACTGGGCACCCATGCCCCCTATCACCCTCAGAAATTGTCCAACGATATGTAATCAAAGAACTTGTCTGCAGGTACGAGGAAGAAGGGATCATCCAAACACAGGACATGGCTTTCCTAGACCTCGAGGTAGCTGTGCCCTGATGTCAACACCTCCCCCGAGGGCCGCGCAGGGAGCCACTCCTCCCCACCCCGACATTCAACCGTTTCAGAAGCTTATCTCTGGAACGCCTCAACCACTCCACTCCCTACGCTGATGAGGTAGGGGTCGACCCAATTAGGGTTTCGCTCCAAGGGCACCCGGCCGGGGTCCCCACCAGGCTGGGTCAGTATCACCGTCTGGCTCCCTGAGCCGTAGAACAGGTAAGCTAAGTGCATGCACCACCGGCTCCGATTCTTCTGACTCGACGCCATCGTCGGGCGCAAATGGAAGAGGGTGCTCGCCAAGGGACATCAATGTCAATGACCACCGTGGCCTGAGCCACCGCTGACTCACACCCCCAACTCCCGACACACGGTGAGCAGGGGAAATTCTACACCCGACCCGGATTGAGGCCCCAACAGCCCCATGGGTAGGTTTGGTCGACTCTCCTACCCGCTGGCACAAGCAATGTTTGCAACGGGTCAACTAGCAGTCATGTTATCCAATGCAGAGGCCCGCTCCGCGTTGCCACTATGGAGGGTGAAAGACCTCCCTGCTTCCAATCCTCATTTGAAGGTCTGCTTGTGCCACCTTCAACCCAAACGAGGGTCTTTTCCATGACAGCAACACTCCATATGGAGGCCTCACCCGCGCTCACTATACCGGGTATGGGGTCACATCCCCTACAGTAGACCGCAGGTGTAGAGACGTTGCATGTTCGGTCACTCACCAGTATGGAGGTCATCCCCATGTCCCTTTTGACATCTGCCTCGGTGCTCCCCGCCCCACGGTCCACCCTGTCGGGTGCTCTCCTCACCCTGACACTGATATGGCCAAACAACCTCCTCTTGCCGAAAGCAGGACTCACTCCATAGAGCCACCAAGGGACAGGAGAGAAGGCGGTCATCGCTGCAAGAGGAATTTTGGGAAGACTCGGATGGAGATTAAACCAGTCCGCTTTTCAGATTCTGAAGCAGAATACGACCCAGCACAGGAACCCTCACCTCCCTCATCTGATTCAAGGACTAGGACAGTAACGAGATGCATCATCTTGGTACTCCCAGAGTGTGAGGTCCACAGGATCCCCGCCTCCCTCCATAGGTATATCCAAGAGGACGAGAACCTAGCATATCCAGAGGGACCGATCACGCGATCACCACCATCATCTCCCCCTGCAAGAGACCACACAGAGTTGTTCTGGGGACCAAATGTGAGCGAGAAATGTTGCGGCCTGTCGCCCGCAGCCCCTGCCTTGGAATAGGGAATGGCGACTGTCAGTCCATCTTATCATGACATGGCAGCCAGGCCGCAAGGTAGCCCAAGATTCGGTGGCCGGTCAGCCCGCTCGCTGGATTCTCCGCCAGCCAGCCTACCACCCCAGCGGCCAGCCTCTGCACCACTGCCAGCTCCTCAGCAACCCTCGGTTGGCAAGTGGAGCGATCAGGGGCCAGAATTTGAATCTAAGCCAAGATGTTTCTGGACCATCCTTATAGTAGGCCACTTTCCTATGCAGTTTTGGCCAGCTGTGGGACCAAATTTTTGCACACCAGAATCTCTCACCCTAGAGGAGTTTGAATGTTTCTGTCATACCCTCTGGGCGACTCACTTCCGTCTCTACCATCGGGGAGTGGTCTATCCCAGGATTCAAGGTCACCTTAAGGACGTCATCAAACAATGCCGTTTGGTTGACCTGGCCACACTCCCCGTGGTTCAGCATCCTGAATCACTTGGTGAACACAGAGCCCTTCAACGGAAATGCATTCATATTTTTCAGGTACTTCGTAGAGTTATTGAGGAGGATACCCCCCACGCGCAAGTCTGTGGCTCGGGAATGTATGCTACCCTCCTCTTCAATGCTCTTAACCGGTAGCCCGACTCCTTTGGCAGCGTCAAAGACATTCCCCCAGGAAGGTCCCCGTCAATATGGTTGATATAGTAGGCCAGGAGGGTGAGTTGGAGCTCCTCGATGGGGACTTCCTCCCTGAGGAGGTACCCTCGTTATTGGACCCGTCAGGGAGGATCACCCGCCTGCAGAGGAAACTCCTAGGTCTGCCTCCGCCCACCGAAGCATTGGCACTCGTCCAGAATCCTGTTAAGGGGAAAGAGCATGTCAGAGCTGTCAAGAACTTTGACCCATCCACCTCAGTGCCAAAGACTGAGGAGGACCCCGAGAAGGCCACGTTGTGCCAACGGCTTGCTGATAAGAAGAGGTTGGTGGATTAACTTCTAGCCGAGCATATCACAGAGCAACGACCTGATTACGGTGACCCAAAGCTAGGGCAGCAGGATCAAGAACAACTACTCCTTGGATAACTTCCCCCAGGCAACCCTGATCACGCCTTGTTCACTGACAGGACAGAAGTCGGGGCTTATAGCAAGAGGGCGCGGTATGTCTCGCCAAACCCTCCTAAACGGCGCGACAATCCAAGAAACCCTGCTCGGGCTCCACCAGAAAATCCATGAGCCGCTGAGTTTTCCTATCGCATTGAAGAGACTGGTAACACGCTCGTGGTTAGGGACCCCAGGCAGGATAGGGGCCCCCATCCAGATGATCCAATTGCGGCACTCATTGCCCACCTAGAGGCTTTGGAGACCTGACAGGTGGCCATCCCACCGAATGGAAAGCCATACCCGGCATGGGTAGATGATATGCCAGCACCCCTGAGATTCGAGAACCCGAATTTATCTCCTTTCAATGGCATGGGGGACCCACCTCAGCACCTGGCCCACTTTAACTCAAGCTGTGGTCCTGTTTTAGGAACACAAGCGCATCAGGAGGCTGCAAAGCTCTGTTGCTCTGTTCAGACGCTGGAGGGGCCAGCATTCGTTTGGTACAGCCAACTCCTCGTCAGATCTGTGACCAGTTGGGAGGACATTCACAAGCAATTCTTGTACCAATTCATCTCTACCACTCGGAAAATGAACATCGCAGACCTCTTCAAGTGCAAACAAAGGCCTGATGAGAGAGTCACGGATTTTGTTGCACAGTGGAAGGGGCTCACATACTCCCTTGACATGCCACTGAATCAGAAGAAATTACTGACAATGTGCGTAGGGAATGTCAAGACAAAGCTGGTCCCCTTCCTGATCACTCAAAACTATCCCAGAGGGTTCCGAGATTTCTCAGACAAGGCCCATCACCTCGAGGAAGCCCTGCAATAGGCTGGCCAGACATGTCTGCTACCCCCTGTAGTTCCAGAAAGGAGGAAGGCCATTGCCGAGCCCGTCGCGGTAGCCCAGATAGAGGCCCCCAGGCAGCTAGAATTGTTACTAGTGGAGTCGGCTCCACAGCCCCACATGGGTCCGCCACCGCAGGCGCAGTTTTTAGCCCAGAAGCATCCCTAAAATCGGCCGAAGCCTCCATGCAACGCGCCGTCGCCACCTAGGTGAGATAATCCAGTTCCTCCTCCTCGGCAGGTTCCTCCAACCCCCGTCAGGGTCAGGCTCCCAGATCCCCCATCCTAGATAGAAGAAATCAGACCTACTCATTCGACGAGGCCCAGGTTCCCGGTTACTTCTGCAGCGCCTTGGAGCAGAGGATCGTGTGACTGCCTGAGTGTTGAAAGCCAGAGGAGGCAAATCTCACTGATCACCCCAAATACTTCCCTTATCACTAAATCCTTGGGAACACCATCAAGTGATGATATGTGTTCAAGGACTGTCTCTAAGACCAGATTGACAATAACATCGTTAGATTTGGCCCGCCCCGGCGCAGGTAGCAGGTGTCCTTATGAGGCCAGACGACAGTAGTGGCAGCGAAGGCGAGTGGCAGAAGATTCCTGACCGTGGGTCCTAGAAGTACAATGACTGGATGGCTTGCCAAACGGTCACCCACGCCCATGGCATTATCCACGCTCTCCTGAATAATCCAGAGCTTCCAAAAGTTGTGTCCACCACCTCTGCATCCCTGTCAGCCTCTTCACAGAGGAGTAAGCTTCAGCAACGCAAGAAGAAGAAACGTGCCCCACCAATGTTGTTATCATCCCGCACTCTTGGAGATTTTATGCCCCCTGAGATGGGGATCCCTCCTAGAATCCACCCAGTGGCAGATGAATTTTCAAGTGATAGCCACGGGTACGCTTCGGTTAATACCGTAGAGCTGGTAAATCCCTATATGGCTCCCGATGAGGCGGAGCACCAGGTGAACGTCCCCAACGTCCCTAGCCGACGCCAACATCGACGGAACTATGGCCGTATAGGTCATTAGGGAACTCCCACTGGAACCTCTCGTTAGGCCATGCATGCCACTGAGACCAGACAATAGGCTCAGCGCAGAACCCACCACGTGCAGCCTTTTCACCCAGTGTTGAGAGGCCCACCTCCACCGTCATTTGTTTTACTGGATCAGGTGGAACCACTTCAGTCGCGCTCTGAGCAGTACTGTCCCGCTACAAGATGACCTCCATCAGGACAACCTCATCTGATCGATCCTCGCCCAGTAGTTGCACTCCAGTCTTCGACTAGCGAACAACAGGATGTTCCCAGTACCAGTTAGCCGCCGGTCCGGCCAACCGAGCCTGCCATGCCTCCCATCACGAAGCGGCTTCTTACAAGCAGAGGTTCACATATGGCACAGAAATATGACGTCCTCAAGCACCTTTTTGGCATCCCATCGAGGCTCTCCATCCTTAAATCCCTTCGCATGTAGCCAGATATGCGTGAAGCACTCACCGAGGCTTTGAGGAGCCCCCTCCATTTTGAGAGGGAGATAGCAGCTGCAGAGGCTTTCCACGCTAAAGCGCTTGAAGGTAATGAATGTCAGGCCATCATTTCATTCTCTAGAAAGGATGAAAACTCTCCCATATAGAGGCACATCCACCCATTGTACATCACCGTCCAGTTTAACAGCGTGGAGATTCATTGTTGCCTCATCGACACCGGCTCTGGGATCAACCTTATCCCGACACGGACACTGCGAAATCTAGGTTTGTCTGAGGATGACCTAACTCCCTTCGACCTGAGAATACAAGGGTGTTAAAGAACCGAGCAGACACTGGTTGGAAAGATCCATCTGATGACCCAGTTTGGCGGTCTAATTGCCAGTAACGAGTTCATGTTTGTCTCCAAGGATACCGTGTATAATGCATTGATGGGTAGGCCATGGCTCCACTTGCATGCAATGGTCCCATCCTCGTATCACCAATGACTCAATTACTCCATTAATGGTCGAGTGGGAATAATCCAAGGTGATTAATATCCTTTTGCCTCTTTTGAATCCCGCTACTTAGATGCTGACTATTACAAGAGCAAGGATAAAAAAGTCCAGGCAAGTGGAGTTGAGCCCGTCGCCGCTACAGCCGACCCATGGGCAGACCTGAATGAGGCCTATGTCTTCCCAATCCATCGGTTAGAGGTCACGACCCCGGATATGGGAAAGTGTGTTGTCATTTCTAGGAAAAAGGGGTACCATGCCCTCAAATCCAAGCGGCGTCGGAAGATTACTTCGTATTCTTATACGAATCAGGCCTCAGTGATCCTGGAGCCTCCAACTCCCGTCAAGTATCGAGAGGTCCGGCTCATGGCAACAGCGGTCCGTCATATTTTCCCGTTTCATTGGGCTGGGATAAGTTGGCTCTGGCCAACACACCACTACTGCTTCGGTATCATCATGTGTGGCCCCTTGGGCTGAAGACCAGATGGGATCAGGTCGACAGCCTTTGTTGCTATGATCTCGGTAGCACCGGAATGCCCCGATGCAATGACCATTACTGCCCAAGATGATACCAGCCTCCCCCTAGGGTCTGTTAATTCGGAAGTATCCTCCCCCCCTGTAGAGGATCCCTCCATGAATACAGAAGAGGATCTGGAGGACGCTCCCCCCGCTTTTCAAGATGGCGTTTCCGCCACGGTCAACGAGTTGGTACAAGTGAACCTTGGTAGTGAGGCAGATCTGATACCCACCTTTATCAGTGCCTACATGCCCCTCGAGGAGCAACAACACTACATAGACTTCCTTAAACAGCACCATGATGTGTTGGCCTGGATTTATGATGAGATTTTGGGACTAGATCCTTATGTATCCGCTCACTGCCTTGGTCTCCCAGTAAACCATCGTGGATTCAAGAAGCCTCCCAAAAAGATTCACCCTTCTCATGGTGCCATGGTAGAGGTCGAGGGTGACAAGCTCATTAGGTCCAACTTTGTTAAGGAAGTTCAGTACCCCAAATGGCTAGCCAACATTGTACCAGTCAGGAAGAAGAATAAACAGATCATAGTTTGTGTCAACTTCTAGTATCTCAGTCGCCATTTTCTGAAGGATGATTTTCCCCTTCTACTGACAGAATTGTTGATTGATGCCATGGCTAAATTCTAGGCCCTCTTTTTCATGGATGGTTACATCGGGTATAATCAGATCTGGATGGCCCCTAAGGATGAAGAGTTTACCTCTTTCAAAGAACCCTATGGTACTTTCTATTATTAGGTCATGTCTTTCAGCATAAATAATGCAGGTGCCACTTTTTAGTGGGCCATGCATTGCATCTTCAAGCCAATCCTTAGGATGTTGGTGGAATGCTATGTGGATGATCTGGTGGTTAAGTGCCGCTAGTGCTAGAACCATATCAAGGACCTTGAGAAAGTGTTAGACTTCCTCTGTTCCCTCCATTTGAAGATGAACCCCCTGAAATGTGCCTTCAGTGTCACTTCTGGGAAGTTTATCGGCGTTTTTGTTACATACTGAGGCATATAGATCGACTTGGAAAGAATCAAGTCCATCAGCCAGGATTCCCCCCCCCCCTGAGTAATATTCGGGAGCATCGAGGATTCTAAGGCCACTTAGCCTACATACGTCGATTCATTATGAATATGGCCGGAAAGTGTAAGCCTTTTTCCCAGATCATGAAGAAAGGCTCTGACTACGAATGGGACGAAGAGTGCCAGACCGCATTTGAGGAAATCAAGCAGTATCTGCTCTGGCCTCCGGTCTTGATGCCACCTGTCCCTGAGAAACCATTGGTCCTCTATATCACTGCCCTATAATGATCCCTCGGTGCCCTTCTTGCCCAGAAGAATAGTGAGAGAATAGAGAACAAACTTTATTACCTTAGCTGCATGCTCCTTGATACAGATACTAGGTACTCCACGATCGAGAGGAGCTACCTTGCTCATGTGTTCGCTATACAAAAGTTGAGGCATTACCTGCAGCACCACGAGGTATAGCTAGTGTCTCGATTATACCCGCTGAAGTACATTCTAAGCCATCCCATGATGACTGGCTGACTAGCATGGTGGGTAGTAATCCTCTAGTAGTTTGATATCAGGTTCATGCCTCAGAAGGATATCAAAGGACAAGTGTTGGCAGACTTTTTTGCTGCCCATCCAACTGCCACAAGACAGAACCTAGACTTGGATTTCTCTGATGAAGCAATCCACTCATTGGATCAAGCTATCCCGTGTTGGGAAATGAATTTTGATGGTGCCTCCGAGAGCCCTACCAGTATGAGGCTCAACGATTCCTGGCTCAACAGAGTAGGCATGGGTATCGTCTTTATTACCCCGACACAAGACACTTTTCCGTACTCATTCCTACTGTCAGAAGGCTGCACCAACAAAGAGGCAGAGTATTAGGCCCTCATTACTGGCCTCGAGCTGGCCCTCGAGATCGATGTGTCCCATTTTCATGTGAAAGGGGACTCCAAGCTAGTCATCAATCAGATCAATAGCAACTATGTCGTAAGGAAGCCAAAGCTCGTACCATTGTTGAAACACACTCTCTAGATGATGGCACAATTCCCTTCTCGTCCAGAGGTTATCAATGTCCCTCAGTTGTAGAATGGTCGAGCAGATGCTTTGGCTAGTTTATTTGTGTCACTTGCAAAGCCCAAACAGGATGATTTGATTATTCACATGGCACACTAGAGGGTCATTTCCCCTGTCATCCCCGAAGATAACAATGGCCTACAGGGAACCCACCATACCACCAACGCCTCCATGTCAGGACCCTCAGGCAGCCCGGATGCGGTGATCGAAATGATCGCCAATTGGAGGACACCCTTGGTCGAGTATCTTCAACACAACAATCTCCCATCAGATCAAGCTGATTAAGAATAAATTTGACATCATGCACTATAATTTACTCTTCAGAGTGGTCCCAACCTTGATCCAGTTCTCCAAAAACGTGGGTTTGATGGTATTCTCCTCCGTTTCATTTAGGGAGTTGAGATCCCGCAAGTCATGCTAGAGGTTCATGTCGGCTCCAGCGGTGCCCATCAGGCTGGGCCAAAGCTATCTCACCAAATCTAGAGATTAGGGTATTATTGGCCCTCCATGCTCCACGACTGCATCGAGTTCACTAAAAGGTTCCACGTGTTCCATGTTCAGGCTAAATCTGTGCATCAGCCACCAGAGTTCCTCCACACTACCAAGTACTCTTGAACCTTTTTAGTCTAGGGATTAGATGTTGTGGGACCATACCCACCTGCGACAACTCGCCAGTGTTGGTTCATCCTAACCGCTAAAGATCTCGTTTCTATGTGGGCAGAAGCAATTCCACTCAAGGAGGTCAAGGCTTGTTCTATTATTGACTTCGTGAGCTCCAATATCATCTTCTGATTTGGGGTCCCTCACGCTGTCCTCACTGATAACGGCACCAACTTCTGGGAGGCCAAGAAAAATAAATTGTACGCCAAGTACAACATCCGTTCGAACCATAACTCCCGCTATCATGCACAGACAAATGGATAGATCAAGGCATTTAATAAAACCATCTCTAGTATTTTGTAGAAGATGGTTGGTCAGAACAAGAAAAGTTGGCCATATAAGCTCCCTAACGCTCTCTGGGCTTATCAGACAACGACTCGTAATACCACCCAGATGACCCCATAATCCCTGGTGTATGGAACTGAGGTCATCCTACTTATCGAGATCCAGCTTCCCTCACAACGCATAGTGGTCTACGACCAGCAGATGCCAGATAGAGTGGCAGAAATCCGCCTGGATGAATTAGAAGCGCTGGATGAGAATAGGCTTCGTGCCCCGCACAACCTAGAAAGGCATCAGAGTAGGATGGCTCGAGCCTTCAACAAGAAGGTTCACCTCTGCTTTTTACTGCAAGGGGACTTGTTCTTGGCCCTTAGCGTGCCAATGATCCCCGGCAGGAAACCACCCAAGTTGGATCCCAAATGGGAATGACCTTTCATTGTTCACAAGGTGTACCCCAATAGAGCATACTCATAGGTGACCATGGATGGTGAGCATATTACTCCTCCCACCAATGCCAGGTTCCTCAAGAAATAGTTTGCATAGGATTTTCTCATCCTGCATGACATTAAACTTTATTATGGTTCCGCATGACTCTTAAACTACCTGAAGGTCCTCCATGACCTTAAACTGGATTTGGGTCCTCCACAACCTTAAACTGCTCATCCCATACGACGTTAAACTATATCTTCAAGAACATGTGTGGCTTTATTCCCATCCTCATGGGATATGTAGGACCGTCCAAATGTTTAAAATTTGGGTCCATCCCCTTTCAGGTTGAGCCCCTCGACTCTTTGCAGTGATTTGACGATATGCTCAAGGGTACTCGGGTCTAGGATCTGTAGTGTCGAGTTTAACATGGGTGAGTTTCCATCCACTTTTCAAGATTCATGCTCCCCTTCATTCAGCCCCCATTATCTCTCACACCCAAAGGGACCCCCAAAATGGCATGGATGCTAGGCCTATGGGCTCTCCTACCATTATGGGCCAACGCCCTCGAGGGTTTTCTAACAACAAATTGATACAGGTCCCATGTTGCGAACATGGTCAGTGGTCGATGCTCATTTGTTTGTCCCCATTTCAGGCTAACGCGATAGGGTGCTGTGTTGCGAACATGGTCAACAATAAGCCTTTTTCATCACGTCAGCTCTTTCAGGCCATGCATGTTGGTTGCATGATTCACATTATGACCCACTCCATCATGTCCAGGTGGAATTTTGACACTTTTGGTACTATCCCTCAGTGATCCACTTCACTTAAGGGGACACAAGTTGTGATACGGTGTTCTTTAGGGCTCCCACGGTCTGAGCTCTAAGACCATAAACTAAGATCTTATCTAAGGATTATGTATGGCCTGATTCTAATCTCCTTGGGATAGGTGGAATCACCTGGATGTCATGCTTCCGGGTCTAGTCCAACTAGGGGTTAGTTTTTCCTGCCCCTTGTTCTCTATCTCTCAATGGCCTCTTGGCCCGAGGCTCCTTGCTTGGAGTTGTGCACCATGATGGTATGAACCACATTATCATTTATGTTGGGTATACTTTATCACGTCATGCACACTCCTTTACTTCCAATCCATACGACTTTAAACTGTGATGTCTGGTCCAATCACATGACCCTAAACTGATAGTATCATCCTGGCCGCATGAAGAAAAATGGCACTGCATTGTGATGACCTCACCACACCATGGGGGATCCCACTTCGGGTATTGGTCATTTACCATACCATTTTTCAATTCCTTCATACAGCTTGATTCAATAGGCGACGCCGAGATTTTTATCATAGGCCTGTTGCTTCACAAAAAAAACCATTCACCTTAAAAGACAAACAAGGAACATCAAATGCCGCTTTTTTTAGTGTGAGGGCTAGACCTACATGCCCCTTTCATCTCTTGCACTGGTACCTTACCATGATGCCTTTCTATAACTACATCTGGCTTGATTCTCATCCTTATGGGATACGTAGGAACGCCCGGGCACTTTCCCACAGGCCCAACCAACTGTTGGTGTTTGGTCCCTTGACCTAGACACCTCCCCATGAAATGCATGGTAAGCTGGACTTATATATTTATTCACATCAGGTTTCATGATCACCTTACTGTGTGCTTCCTTCCTTCAATTTGTATCCATGGTCCGAATGCTAAGACGATAAACTAAGCTCCTTTTTAGAACTACATGTAGCTTGATTCCCTTCCTTATGGGATACGTAGGAACACCCAGACATTTTGTCTCATGTCCAGCCTAGGGAATCATGATCCCTATCCTTTCCCCACTATCGTCCCTCTAGACTGACAATCCTATGAGTTTTATAGCTACATTATTTTCCCTGAACAAATTTAGGATTCCCCACGATGATGTGGGAAGCGACGGTTCCTTCACCGGAGAGGTCCTGTCGAGAAGGGATGATCTATGATCAAATTAATGCAATCGCCCAATGCGTTTCCACCACGGTGGAATAATTTTGGGAGTGTTGGATTCTTTTCAGACAAACCATCACACAACTTTCACACTTTGCGTTCCCCCTTTATTCGGATCCCCATGCTCTTTCATGTTTGAAGGGACCCCCTAATAGTATGGACGCTCAACTTATGGTCCACCTGCTGTCCTGGACCAATGTTCCGGAAAGCAGATCACTTTTGAAGGGATCCCCTAATAGTATGGATGCTTGAACTATGGTCTACCTACTATCCTAGTCCAATATTCCGGAAGACTGACAGATGATATTTGACTTAGGTCCCATGTTGCGAACATGGTTTGCGGTCAACCCTCATTTGTCATCCCCATTTTATGAAAACGCAACACGGATGTTGTGTTTCGATCATGGTCAACAGTTATTCCTCATTGTCACACCGCCCCCATTGTGTTCCGAATTTGGGGTAACATGATTCACATTTTCCACCCCCCCTCTGTTCAGACTGATTTCAATGCCCCTGGCATTGCCCTGCTCGTGCGTTAGAGCCCATTGAGAAGACGATATATCAATCGATCTATGTTCCCCTCCCTTCGGCTGGGACTCCCTCTTCTCTTTGGAAATCCAAGCTCGATTTCAATTGCGCGAAGCATGGTTGATGCTCCCATGGTCGAAAGAAATGATAATACGAGCATTCTTTGTTTCTCACATTGGGTATGGCCCATATGAGCTTTGGAGAGAATTGTTGTTTATTTTGGGATTGGGGTTGATCACATTAAACCAAAGGTATAGATAAATAGACTTGTCATTAAATTGGTTCAATATGATGAGTCGTACAGCAAATGGTTCATGAGCTGGCCAAAGCAGGGCCCTTAAGGGTCAGCTACTTGGAGAGATCTTTCCAATGCCACCACCCTTTGGTTGGTGGCCTCCAGGACTACTTCCCTCTTCCTGAAGACTCTCTCCTCGTCAGCAGTCACAGAGCATAGTTCGCCAACCCTAACATGTGCCAGTGCGTGTTCAGTCTGGAGCAATGTCATTTGGTGACTTTCCTCCATCAGTTGTTCTTGGGCATCTTCCAGTTCGGCCATCAGCTGCTCCACAAGATCTGAGCATGTTTCAATAAAGACCTCCTTCTCTTTCGCCGGCTCTTCAAGGCGTAAGTCTTCTTGCACCGCCCTCAAGAACGCTCGGGTGCTCATTGATTATTCCCAACACTGGGTGACATCAGTGCACCGACTTCTCTTATGTATCTTCTTGGACATGTAATCACAGACCGTCATATGAAGGCGTTGAGAGTCAGCCCCTTCGGCACACAGGAAATGCAGCCAAGTCTGAAGCGAACCAATCTGCCTTAGCCAATCTGCCTGAGGCTGCCTGAGAAAATGCTGGATGCACTTCTACCCTTTTCATCATGTCATCTGGCTCTCCTCGGCCGCTTCCAAATCTGAATCATCTATTTCTTCTGGATCAGTGGGCCGATATATAGTGAAGGCAGCCAGCAGGTCATCAGTAGGGTCTGCCTCAGCAATGCCTTCCTGAGGAGTAGGATCCTCAAAATCTGGGCGACCTTCCTCTCTCGCCCCGACAGCAGCAGTGCCTTCGTCATCGAGCCAAAAGCACCCCACCCCTAATGCTACGGAAGTACTCCTTTTGCTCCAGTGAGCCTTGCCCATTCTCCACCATCTGACTGGCTGGGGTGGGGAATGGGTTGAGGGTGATGTTGGCGTGGTTGCCGATCTGGAGCCGTACTCCCTCGTTGTTATGTGTCTCAGCATGACCCCTGCAATATTCAGCAGATAGGGTCACAGTCCATTGTCAGGAGGATGGAAGGAATTTGGGAATGTGTATATGCCACAGTGAGCCGTGACCCAGCCATGGAAAATCTGGAAGGGACCACATACTCTTCTGGGTGATCCCCCCTCGAGATGCGTCCCAGGATGGCATACAGCTGGGCCAGAACTGGGACTCTCAGGTCCAACCTTTTATTGGAACCCAAGATGCCAGCCATCACCAGGGTTGCAGGACAGACGCCCATCCTTGCGTCCCTCACAGGCAAGAGCCACCCTCTTAGGAAGGCGGCAAGAAATCCATCATACCAGACATCCGGGTCTTGGGACTCATTTATGTTGTAGCCCCATGATCAATATTTCCCCACCTCAAGGATCCTCCAATACGATCAACTTTTTCTTCTTTGAACCGTGGTCGGACCCCGCTTTCCCCACCCAGGCATTGTGACTTCCGGATCCCTCACCTGGAACAAGCTGAACCCATCATTGTAGGCGATATCCTTCAGAAATTCCTTGTCCCTCATCTTCTCCTTGGCCAGCTCCATCAGATGTCATATTAGGATTGGGGTCTGTGATCTATCCTCCCAGGTGTTCATCGGTGGAAGGAATTCGTCATACTGATAACCCTTTAGCGGGATCCCCCTGATGCAGTGGACATCCCAGAGACTCATGCTCACTTCCCTGTGGTGCAGATGGAATGTGTTGGTGTCAGGGGACCACTGATTAAACAACTCTGGTCCAAACTTGGGTTGTCGATAGAAGTGAAATTGCGACATACACACCACCTCAAACAGCCCGATGGGCCGCAGCTCAGCCCCAAATTGGTTGCATGTCTGGCGAACCCAGTATGCCCATGCCTACCCACTAGTTAATTTGCCCCAGACCAAAGATACCAGTCCTTTAACTAGCCCTTGGTCTTGTCAGTGATGCTCTGATGGAAGGTGTTGTCATGGAGGGATGGAGAACTCTCTGCAACAGGATCACCCCCAGTGATGGTCCTTGTCATAGGATTCAGAAGGTAGAAATCCATGTGCCATTTCTCTCTAGAAGGATGACTGTTTTTGGTTATATTGTATCGACACAGTTTGTCTTTACGGGTCACCCATGACCGCAGTGTGTCCACCTCAAAACCCGGCAGCGGAACCTCCTCCAGAATGTCGATGTTCCACAGCAGCAGGTTGTCAGACAAGTCATACTCTTTCTGGGCGGGGTCAACATATTGAAGAGGGAATGGTTATTAGAGACAACCCTCTTTTCACCATAAACCTCCTGGTTTGCAGCCATTTCAACTCTCCTAGCATAGGCTCCCTCCTCATCTACTTGATTTGCGGCCATTCTCTTCCTGTCAAGTGCTTAAGAAGTGTTTCATTAAATCTGGAGGCTCGGCGTGAAATCTGAAAGCTTGGGGTGAAAAATCTCGGGTTTGCAAGTAAAATCTAGCCAAAACTCAGAGTGATTACATGCTTCCAAAGCGGGTTTACACGCGGGCATAGATGCAATTTCGCAAACGAGAGCGCAGAGGTTATCGCGCAAGAAAGTTTCGTACGGATCTTGGGACCCATGGCCCCTATTATAGGCGAAGACCGTGTTCTAGGCCACGCGAAAGGTTGATTTTTCGCCCTATGTAATTTTTTGTGCCACGTCCTTTGTTGTGCACAAACTGCCCATGAAGCCCAATACTTTGGCATTTCCTTCGGAATCTGATTGTTGAGGCCCCTCAGCAATCCAATTCCAAGGGGGGCATTTGTAGACGCCAAAAAGTTCACAAGTGCAAGAGGAAGTTTCGAAATGACAAAGCAAATTCATATTCGGACCCAAAGACTCGGTCTGGAGGGCCTGGAAGTGGTGCGCGGAAAAAAGGAGGCTGCACGCGGAAAAAAGTGTGTCGTGCGGAAGGTGTCTAGGATGCACGAAGGGTCCCCGGCACGGTGCAGAATAATTTCGTGCCCTCACCCCTTGCGGGCATCATTTCGTGTCGCCACCTCTGCGCGCGCAATTTTTCACGCCGCCATAGATTTCGTGCCTCTGGTATCCTATAAATAGAAGGAGACCCCTTACATTTCAGGGTTGCGGAATTTGAACCGGCTCTCGTGCATGAAATCGGACTTCTGCGTGCGCAAGATGTCCTTTAGATACTGATCCTTTTCACGCCACCTCACCCAAGGATCCGCCTTTGTGCGTGATCCATCTGGCTTAAATAGAATTCCTAGCCCATCAGGGTTCTTCCCTTGAACGGAATTCCTTTCTTTGCGCGCAAAATGATCCAATTGCGCGCAATTCCTATCCCTTTGCACGGAATCAATCTGCCCCAATTGCGCACCATTTCGGTGTTTTGTGCGCCAACCTTTTTTGTTGCATGCAACCTCTGGGACCCCTCACTCGGCAATTCCTAGGTATCGCTAGAGTCCGACCCCGTCGATACAGATGACATTAGCGGGTGCGTCTGATACCCCGGTCATCCATTTCATGCACTGTTTTCCCGTGCGACCCTCCAGGCTCATACGAAGTAATTTAAAAGTCCCCAGGCATCCTTCAATTTCCTCACCTGTATCCATCTTAGAACCCCACTATGACCTCCATATATGTAATGTAACCCAAAAATAACCATAACGGAAGGAAATAAATACCTATTTGGTTGAAGTGATAAAAGAAACTAGAATAGAACAAAAATACCTAAATAAGCTATCCAATATGGTGAGGTTCACTCTCTATCTAATGATAAGATCACTACATGAGTAACCCAGGACTGGATCCAAATCTATAAAATATCACTTGGTCCAAAAATACCGAGTGGAAATAATAAGGTGTGAGTACAATGACCTAGTAGGCAAGAACCATAGAGTCTATGTGATTCACTTTTTCTAAAAATACCAAAATTAATTGTTTGAAAAATACAATTTCAAAATAGATTTTTTTAAATATAATTGTAAAGAAATACAATCACTTAAAAAATCAATTTTTAATCTCAGGCCCTTTTAAACCAAAATCCCTAACTTAAAAACTACTTTATAAATACATCGTTTTCAAACTCTTAGAATAATTTTTATAAAATAGGATAAATACCTAAACCATAATGCATGAAATTCATAAAGTATATATAATCATGGTAAATATAAAATAAAAAAGTTCAAGTTAGAAACCATACTACTGATGGTTTAAAATAAGAATCATGGAAGAAACACCATAGGGTCACCAAGGGCTAGTGGAAACCTAAAATTATTTTCACTAGTTAGGGATGCCCTCAATTAGTGGAAACACTATCATGAAACTAGCTAGTGATAGTATCACATTTACATCACTAGGGTAAGCTAGTGGAAATTGAACCCATCCTAAGATAGGCTCTCCAACCCAATAATCAAGGGTTCCCATGAGGTCTTTAAAAAATTGAAATAGTTGTTGGCATAATAAATTTCATTATGAAATAAATAAAGAATTACATTTATAAAATCATACTCAATCCATTTCCAAAATCTATCAAAAGGAATTCATAAGAAACGCTTTACTTTTTATAAATCCAAAACTAAAAATATATTTTAAAAATCCATTCAAAAACCATTAATAATTCAATTCCATTTGAAAACCCCCTTTATGGGCTAAATGAGCCTTTGGTTTGTAAAAAACTGAACATAAAAATATGTGTATATATATATAATATTAAATAAGTAAATGAATGTGTTTATTTATATATGTGAGTGTGTCTATAATTAAGAAAATATAAGTACATTCATATATATATATACGTCCTTATATGTATACATAATCATATAAGTATTTATATATATACACAGACAAATATATATATATATATAAACTATTTGAAACTCACTTGAAGTCATGAAATATATGAAACCACCATTGAAACCAAATTGAAACCATTATTTTAAATCAAAATAACATAGGATAACGAAAATCACTATGGAATTATAACATTAAATTATAAGACAATCACCATGTATAATTAAATCCATAACCCACTTGGAAACAATTCAAAACAAAAACCTAATTGCGTTTTAGATGAATTTTCATGAAAAATCCTATTTTAAATATATAAAAAATTTAAACACCTTTTAAACATTTATTTAGACAAATAGAATGCATAATTTATAGATGGGATGCTTTAGGGAAGCCCAAGCATAAATGGTTCCTTTAAAAAATATTAATGCATGGAAACCCCTACCTGGAACATGCAGAGATGAAGAAACCCCTTTAACTGCAACAAAAGGATGACCCAATGAGGATGTGTCAAGCCTTACAGATCAAAGCCACATGAAATCAAGAGTCGAACCCACCTAGGTATCAACCTAGGACACAATAGTAGAAGATGGGGAAGGCAAGTTGAGAATATATTAGAGTAATAATGAGGATGAGGGGTGGAAAACATAACCTAATGAGATCATGTTAGAAAATGGAGGAAGGAATACCTTGAATCCGAGGGAGAATGAGGGAGGTGAGGCATTCATTGGGGAGAACCTTGTCAATGCATGAAATGGGAGAGGCGGGTTAGTCTGATTATGGGGTAAATTTGGGGGGGTATTTTAGTTATTTTACATTTTTACAGTGCTGGTCACATCGTACCATTGACACAAGATTTTCAAAACTATTTCTCATCCTTTCACCCTTCACTAGAGTGTACCTAGAGACTGCATAGTTAGTCTATATGGTTTAGTGAACTATGTGATAAACCTGAAAAATAACACTTTCAATGTTGAAGAACCTATTGCATGGTTTATTCACAATTTCTACTAATTGTTTCAACTAACAATGAACCCTACAGTACATTACCAGAAAATTGAATGTTTTTAGAAACTCATCTAAGAAATCAAGGAGAAAATAATATATTCATAAATAAATATGGGAAATAAAAACTAGGGTGTGATAATTATCCCCAATATAAAACATTATTCCCCTATAAATTTACCATACAGAAAATGACATAATGGATATTAAGACTCTCATCCCAAATTAAAGGAAAACTCTACAAATGATAACCATCAAATAAATCCAAAAATAAATAGAATGACCACCCAAGGTATGAATCTCAACTTTATAGGTAACACCTGAAAAGATCATGGATAGACTAAAAAGTTAAGACCTAAGCGGGTCTCCCCACAATTTAATGATTCCACTGACATGACAGTTTAAGAATACAAGACAATCATGGGGAAATCACTACCAAAACCAATAATGGATATCAACCAAAGGAGCTCCGATGGATCACCTAATTAAGACACAATCTCTAACACCATTAAACATCTAGCTCTCTATACCCAAAAACATACATTGACCTCAAATCTCCCACATGCACAACAATATAAATGAAGATCAATAAAATAGAGACCTGAAATTAGTTTACCCACCATTCAATAATAGGGATAATGGGTAAACAAGGAAAAGTTACACAAAAAGGGTCCCCCAACCAAAACCTGAACACTCAAATGAAGAAACTAAAACAAAGCCTCCAGTCAAAAATATATATGAAATATCTCAAAATAACCATCTTCCCTACAGATTAATATGCAGTATCAAGTAACCTAAAAGAGAACACACCCGTAGATTCGTTCCCAAAGGAAAAACCTCAAGACAAGGAAATCCATGAAACACACTAACACCCCTATAGCCAAGGAACATGAAGGGAATGGAGAATAAACCCTAAATACTCCACACCCAAACATCAGGGGCTCTAACCTTAGTTCAAATAACAAGGGAAGGTGACATATAACCTCATTTTTAGGATACCAACTATATTTACCCCAATAGAATCAAACCAACATTATCCAACGCGTAAACTTATCTATTTTAACATATGTATTAGTCAATTGAGTGACCCACCCAAGGTTTTCTACAAGCCCAAAGAGGCTGAAATAAAACTCACTAGCGCCATAACCATTGTAACACCTTGCCCCTAACTCATTGTCTTGAGGAGGTAGTGAGTGATACTTGGCCTTAAGCGACATTCCCAAGACACCAAAGGCTGGCAATAAATTCCGAGGGCTTTAAGATCAAGTTGGGGAATGATTTTCCCTTAATACAATACCAACCAAACCATCCACTAACAGCCATTATATGATACATATCAAATAAATTACCATACTATGCATTCTCAAAAGACAACCAAGATGTTCCACAAAACAACTCAAAACCAGTACAACCAGACATGTCCACACAACATCAGAGTACACTATGGAAACTAATCAACCAAACACCACAAGCCATAACACCACCACATCTCCACACCAAGCTCCATGATCCAAGATCCACCAAGGAATCACAATGCTTCACTAAAGGAGGGTGATACCTTTCCATTTCCCACGTCACGATACACAACATCGGCAAAGGAACCAACGTGCCAAAGAAGGGGGTGAGTACTAAAACTCAGTAGGTTTTCCCCAAATGACTTCCCTACACATGCCACTAGGATAAGACCATTAGTACATTTATATAAAACAGTTTATATAAAATAGTTCACAAGTGAAACCAATACCATGAGCCAAACATGCTCTTACCAAGCCATCTCACCCAAACCAAAAAACCAATGGAAATACAAACAAACATTCCACAATTTCCAACATTCAAAGCAATGCACAACAAATGACCAAAATAACCAAATGGTGGAGATTCCATCCAACCCGTTCACCCATTCACAACTAGTGGCTCTTCCCATCCACTTATCCTTAGATGGTCGCCCTTACGTCCACTATCCGTCCCCTTTTTATAGTGGTACCTCTCGCCACTTCCACACAACATTGTAAACAAGCCAAACCAAGCATATAACCCACCAAGGTCACAACATCATGCAATCAACTCATTCCATTGCATATCAATCCGCTTCAATAAATCATCCATTTATTGAAAACCATTTTCCATGCCAAACAAAATTTCAATAAAACAACACTTTTATTGAAAACCATTTCCATCAACCATTTTCAGAAATCAATCTCATCAACCCATTTTAAAATCTCCATTTTAAAATTCACTAGAATATCATTTCACCATAAAACCACCTTTTCTTAAAAATCCCCAAAACATCAACCAAGGGATTTCAAAACAATTTCTCATAACAATTCACAATTAATTCAAAGCATAAAAAATTAATTGTATCCAAAACCATTAGCTATATCCAAGTGGAGTCGAGAGAGAAGCCACCTACCTTTAGGGTTCCCGAGAAATCGACCCATGAACAACCGCACCTCAAAACCGGCGAACGCACCACTGAAACCTCTCTAGATTCCTTTCACTAACATCCACAAGCCTTAATATTAAAATCCAAGGCAACAACAAACATATATCTACACACAACAAGAGTAGATCTAGAAAACCACGAAAGAGAGGGATGTAGATCTAGAGGAAACACAAGAGAAACAAAAGGAGAGACTTACCCAGGAGAAGCCACCTTCAATCCACCAAGAAACCTCTTCAAACCTCTTCCAAAATGAGTGGGAAAAGCTTCTCCACCCCCTGAGAACCAAAGAACCCGAGTGAGCCATGAGTGGGAGGATGTTTGGAGTGAAATGAGGCAAGCCTGGACTTAAAAACCCCAATTTTAGGTAGTCGTACGGTTAGCCCGCACGGTTTGAAAAACCATGTGCTAACCGTGCACACGCTACAGCCTCAATAGGGAGGGTCCACACTATTTCCTCACACGGTTTGGAAAACCATGCATAGGTCATGCAAAGCCTGTTGTTTCCCCTGCACAGTTTCCTGGAGAATCTGCACGGTTTCCACTAACCGTTCTCAAATCGTGCACCCCTTTAAAAGCCTCAAAACTCATCCAAAACCCTTCCAAACTCTCCCAACTTCTTCCCAACTCATCTCATGCACTTTAAACACATAAAAAACATAAAAAGGGCCAAATACCTCAAATGGGGGGGGTACTAAATTCTCCCCACCATTGGACATTCTGTCCTCGGAAAGTAGTGAACACGCCATTTGCCGAAAGAGCTCGGGCCACTTCTCGACCATTTCTTCCTCCTCCTCCCATGTCTCCTCTTGAATCTAACCATGTTGCCACAAAAAATGTACTAAACGGATGCTTTTACCATGCAAGACTTTCTCTTTCCTATCCAGAACCTGCACTGGAATGTGCACCAACAAAGCATCCGGTTCTAGCTCCAAATGATCCCATCGAATCACATGCTCACGATCTGGATGATACTTTATAAACTGTGACACATGCAACACATTATGCACCGCACTGAACCTAGTTGTCAAAGACAAACGATAAGCCACCTCACCAAACCACTCAAGAATCTCAAAAGGCCCAATATACCTCGAAGATAACTTTCCCTACTTCCCAAACCGACGATGTCCCAAACTAGGAGAGATCCTCAAGAAAACCTGATCACTCACCTCGAACAACAACGGTTGTTGATGATGATCCGCATATTATTTCTGGCGACTCTGAGCCATCTCAATTCTCTTCCTGATCAACTTGATCTTCTCTGTAGTCTTCTGGACAAGGCTCGGTCCAACCATCGAGGACTCACCCGTTTCCACCCAACATAGTGGAGAACGACACGGCCGCCCATACAACGCTTCAAACGAAGCCATATATATGGATTCATGATAACTGTTATTGTATGAAAACTCAACCAACGACAAGTTATCCTCCCATGATCCACCAAAATCCATGACACAAGCCCACAACATATCCTCTAGAGTCTTTATCTTCCTCTCGGATTGACCATACTTCTGAGGGAGATATGCCATACTCATGGTCAACTTAGTTTGAAGGGATTTTTATAAGGATTTCCAAAAAAATATGCAAACCTCAGATCTCTATCGGATACGATCAAAACTGGAATAGCATGCGTCTTTACAACCTCTCAGATATAGATTTTGGACAGATCCTCCACCGTATGAGATTCATGAATTGGGATGAAATGAGCCAACTTCGTTAGCCGATCCACTATCACCCAAATGGAATCATGATTTCTGACCATTATTGGGAGACCTGTGACAAAATCCACTGCTATTTGATCCCACCTCCAAACAGGGATTGGTAAAGACTGCAACATCCCTACTGGCCGCTGATGCTCTGCCTTGACCTACTGACAAGTCAAGCATCTCGAAACAAACTCAGCCACTCTTCTTTTCATACCTGCCCACCTGAACTGTGTTTTCAATGTGTTATACATTTTTTGAATTATAGGATGAACATCCCACCTTGAATGATGATACGCTCGGAGAAGATCCTCCTGACAATAAACTGTTACAACCATCCAATTCTGAAAACACACAACTGAATCTCCATTCAGTTGCCACCCCTCAATGGTCTCCCCACCATTGAGTCTCGACCCCATGGTAACACACTCAGAATCAGTTATATGTGCCTTTATAAACAGGCCAACCAAGTTATGAATCAACAAAACTGGAAATAAGACCGCTCTATCACCCTGATCTTCACATTCCAACCATATGCAACTATAACCAACATCAACTGCCACTGGTCCGATGCCTTTTTCACTGTCGGAGCATATGAGTTTCTACTTAATGAATCTGCCACCAAATTTACCTTACCTGGTTTGTACATCAAGTCAAAATCAAATATATGGAGATATTCCATTTATCTCCTTTACCTCAAGTTCAAATCCCTTTGTGAGAAAATGTGTTTCAAGCTCTTATGATCTCTATATACTGTGAATTTCTCACTGAAGAGATAATGACGCCACTCTTCTAAGGCATGAACCATTGCTGTAAAATCCAAATCATGAGTTGGGTGGTTCTTCTCATGCAACCTCAACTTCTGTGAGCCATACGCAACCACATGATCCCCTTGAATGATAATTCACTCTAACCCTGATCCCGATGCATTGAAATACACCACGTACCCATTTACTGGATCTAGAAAAACCATGATTGGGGATGATGTAAGGCGACCCATTAGCTCTTCAAAACACTGCTGACACTGTTCATTCCACTGGAATGAAACATTATTTCTTGTCAAATCTATCATCGGCGAAGCCAAACGTGAAAAATCACAAACAAAATGCCGATAATACCCATCTAGACAAAGGAAACTCCATGTTTCCAACACATTCTTTGGCGGTTTCCACGAGATAATGGACTCTATCCTTTCCGGATCCACTGAAACACCCTATTTAGAAATCACATGGCCATGAAAAAGAACTTCCTATATCCAAAATTAAAACTTTGACAATTTGGAATACAACCTATGATCCCTAAATATCCCTAGCACTATCGCCAAGTGCTACTCATGCTCCACCCTTGTCGTTGAATACACCTGATTATCATCTACAAACACCACCACAAATGAATCCACATATCTCTGAAAGATATGATTCATCAATGCCATGAACACTGTTGGTGCATTCGTTAGACCAAAGGGCATAACCACATATTCATAATGGACATATCTACTTCTGAAGGTTTTTTTAGAAATATCCTCCTTCCTCACCCGTAATTGATGATATCCTAACCTCAGTTCAATCTTGAAGAACCACTGGACTCACCTCAACTGGTCGAATAAATCATCAATTCATGGAAGTGGACATCTGTTCATTATTTTAACTTGGTTAAGTCTACAATAATCAACACAGAGCCTCAAAGTTTCATCCGCCTTTTTTACAAAAAACACTGGTTCAGCCAACGGAGACATGCTAGGCTGGATATACCCTTTGTTTTCCAACTCTTCCAATTGGATTTTCAATTCCTGCAATTCAACAGGTGTCATGCGATAAGATGGAAGTGAGATAGGAATGGTCCCCAGAAGGAGATCAATCATAAACTCCACTTCTCTTATAGAAGGTAACCCATAGAATTATTCAGAAAAAACATCCAAGAACTAATCCACCACTGCCGGAAGAACACTTTTCACATCATCCTATACCGATTCCAAGGACAACACCACCAACCGATACAATAACGTACCCATTGCTGGTGCCAACAAACCCGTTTCACCCTTATTTTAATGCCTCTCTTCTCTAAAGAGATTTCTAACACCATCATGTGTCGTAAAAGCCAATATTCGTGCATCAAGTCGATATGGGCCTTAAACACCACCATCCAATCCATTCCCAAGATTAAATCATACCCATCCATCTCAAGAACTGATAAATTCCACGTTATATCAACCTCTCCCACAACAATACAACATCCTCTACACAAGAAGGCTCGACACTCTCTTTTACCCAGAAGGGTTTGATGTTTTAAAACAGAGGGCATCATTTCTACCCTTAAACCCAGCGACTCAACCACACATGCAGCAATAAAAGAGTGTGAGGAACCCGTATCAAAAAACAATTGCATCAAGGTAGAATTTAAAATAATAGTACCTCGCACTGTGGATGGTCCCGACTGATCATCCACCACAACCTGCTCAGCTCCAAACAATGCCTTGGTTGCCACACTCTGCTCTTTATTCCCCTGCTGAGGCGTCATGTTATTCCGAGAATCACCATGACCCACTTTACTCTGCTTCTGAGGGGTGTGTTGCTGTCCCCGTCCCGTCGAAGCATACGATGTCTGCGATCCCTGAGAAGTGTCACGTGCACCTGACCTTGGAGAATTCCGAAAATAACATTGCAGATGACCCATCTGCTTACAATTATGACATGCTCAAGGCTGTGTCGTACTATCCCTCTTGATGAGGCTCTTCGAACTACACTGAAAACATCTCGTCTTGCTCTGGGGCTTCATAGGAAGATTTACCGATCCTGCCGTCAGATTATATTCCATATTCCCACCCTGGGAATAAGTGTCCCTCTTCCGCTTGAGTCCAGCATTAGAGTTCCCACTATTCCCCATGGTTAGCATCATGTTTCCCCTACCCGGAGATCCCAACAGATCCTGCTCAGCCACCGAGGCTCTATTCACCATCTCTGTGTAATCATATATACACAACACCGCTATCTTTGAACGGATTTCTTGCCTTAACCCTGCTTCAAAGATCCTTGCCTTCAATGACGTGCTACCTGCCACCTCGGGTGAAAACTGCTTTATGTTCATAAACATAGCTACATACTCCTTCACAGACATAAGATCTTGCTTTAGACTGAAGAAATCAGTCGTGTTCTGAATTCTAAATGTATGTGGGCAGAATTTTTTGTTAAATAATTCCTCAAATCCTTCCCATATCATACCCTAGTATGTCCAAGTTTGGACTACCAACTCCCACCCCTAAAGGGTAAGATCTTCCAACATATACATGACCAACTTCACTTTCAAATATATCGGTGTTCCCAAGAACTCAAAGATCTTTTTCATTCTATCCAACCATGCTTCTTCCCCCTTTGCCTCTGAATCACCCCTGAAGATGGGTGGATTCTGATTTTGAAAATGAACCGCATGATCCACATCCCTTGGTTCATCCACTTTATTCCCAGTTTCCACAGCTTGGAAAGCTTGCACAATGCTTTTCTCTAACTACTGGTTCACCTAGGGCTTAGGTACAACCACATTCTCATCGGCCACCTCTGGTTGGTCTCAACGATGCCTACCCAGTGCCATTTCTATAAACAGAAAACAAATAACCATGAGTCTCACTTCTGTAGACCTCAAGAATTCCCATTTCAAATCACATTACACAGCACTATCACAACAAGGCTTTCCAAAAATTCACATTTCCCATGATTCACCATTATTGAAAACCAAACCATTTTCAAAATACAAAATTTATTCACATTACAGTTTCACACAAAAACCATTTCTCAATTCAGACCATAAATCATTTTACCCCAATGAAATATGCATCCTAAAGGGAAGTCATTTCTACCGTGCATGTCATGCTCATCTCATTGGATACACCCACGACAATGATATATCCAATGCCTATAAGTGTCTCCAAAACACTTATGTACCCAACACCCTTGTAACTTGAAGTTCAGCATAAAAGGGTCAGCTATGTCCTTTTATGCTATAAATTCCATGTTCTGACATTCCTACACCTTGCTACCATCCCAACTCAAGGAATATACCACAAATAATGTCAACTCCAAAACCTAGGCGCCAAATCAACCGAACAACTTCTCTTATATGAAATCTAAGGACCGAAAAAACTGATACCATTTGTAACACCCCGCCCCTACCTCAATGTCTTGAGGAGGCGGTGTGGGCTACTTGGCCTTAAGCGACATTCCCAAGACACCAAAGGCTGGCAGTAAATATAGAGGGCTTCAAGATCAAGTTGGGGAACGATTTGACCTTAATACAAAACCAACCAAACCATCCACTAACAGCCACTATATGATGCATATCAAATAAATTACCCAACCATGAATTCCCAAAAGACAACCAAGATGTTCCACAACACAACTCAAAACTAGTACAACCAGACATGCCTACACAACATCAGAGTACACTGCAGAAACTAATCAACCAAACACCACAAGCCATGACACCAACATAGCTCCACACCAAGCTCCAAGATCCAAAATCCACTAAGGAATCACAATGCTCCACTAAAGTAGGGTGATACCTTGACTTTTCCCACATCAAGATACACAACATCTGTAAAGACACCAATGTTCCAAAGCAGGGGGTGAGTTCTAAAACTCAGTAGGTTTTCCCCAAATGACTTCCCTACACACACCACTAGAGTAAAACTATTAGTACATTTATATAAAGAAGTTTATATAAAAAAATTCACCAGTGCAACCAATACCATGAGCCCAGAATTCTCTTACCAAGCCATCTCACCCAAACCAAACAACCAAGGGAAATCCAAAAAACATGCCACAATTTCCAACTTGCAAAGCTATGCACAACAAACGACCAAAACAACCAAATGGTGGAGCTTCCGTCCAACCCGTTCACCCATTCACAACTTGTGGCTCTTCCCATCCACATATCCTTCGATGGTGGCCCTTCCATAAACTATCCATCCCCTTTTTATTTTGGTACTTCTCGCCACTTCCACACAACATTCCAAACAAGCCAAACCAAGCATATAACCTACCAAGGTCACAATATCATGCAATCAACCCATTCCATTGCATGTCAATCCACTTCAATAAATCATTCATTTATGTAAAACCATTTTCCATGCCAAACAAGATTTCAATAAAACAACCCTTTTATTAAAAACCATATCCATAAACCATTTTCCCAAATCAATCTCTCCAACCCATTTTAAAATCTCCATTTTAAAATTCAAAAGAATTGTATTTCACCATAAAATGCCCTTTTTCCCAAAAATCCCCAAAACATTAACCAAGGGATTTCCAAACAATTTCACATAAAAATTCACAATTAATTCAAATCACCAAAAATTAATTCTAACCCAAACCATTAGCTCTAATAGGTGGAGTCGAGAGAGAAGTTTCCTACCTTTAGGGTTACCAAGGAATCAACCCATAGACAACTGCGCCTCAAAACCGGTGAACGCACCACTGAATCCTCTCTATATCCCTTTCCCTAACATCCACAAGCCTTAATATTAACATCCAAGGTAACCAAAAACCTAGATCTACACACAACAAGAGTATATCTAAAAAACCATGAAAAGAGGGATGTAGATCTAGAGGAAACATAAGAGAAACAAGAGGATAGACTTACCCGAGAGAAACCACCTTCAATCCACCAAGAAACCTCTTCAAAACCCTTCCAAAATGAGTGGTAATTCTCCTCCACCCCCTGAGAACTGAAAAACCCAAGTGAGACATGAGTGGGAGGAAGTTTGGAGTGAAATGAGGCAAGCCTGAGGGAGCCCGAACTTCAAAACCCCAATTTTATGTAGTCGCATGGTTAGCCCGCAGGGTTTGACAAATCGTGCGCTAACCATGCGCACCCTATTGCCTCAAGAGGGAGGCCCACACGGTTTCATCACACGGTTTGGAAAACCGTGAGTAGGCCTTGCGAAGCCTACTGTTTCCCCTACATGGTTTCCTGGAGCATCCGCCCGGTTTCCAATAACCGTGCTCAAACTGTGCACCCCTTTAAAAGCCTCCAAACTCATCCAAACCCATCCCAAACTTTCCCAACATCTTCCCAACTCATCCCATGCACTTAAAAAACATAAAAAAGGAATAAAAAAAGCCACATACCTCAAAACGGGGGTACTAAAACCACTAAATACATCATCATCTATGATAAAAAACTAAAAAGATCCCTAAGGAAGCACATCCTTCCAAAACCACAAAAAGACCTATAATAGATTCTCCTCTAAACATAATAATGCTTGAAACCATTATGGGATGCATAATAAATATAATAAGGAGGATTTAAACTACCAATAAAGGAAAATTAATACATAAATCATACATGACTAAAATCAAAACACAACTCAATGCTCCAATCCCAAAAAACAAAATCATAACACAAAATAGAATAAAAATACTTCTCTTTTTAAAACCATTCCAAAGTCACTGACTTTAATTTTTAAAACCTCAAGATCCCACTTATCACCTTTTTTGAATTTCCATAAGTTTCTATGTAAAATCACTCACCCACTTTCAAACATCAAACCCATTTTAAATTCTCCCATTTCAATTTCAAATCGCAAATTTTATTTCAAAACAATTAAAAAGTTTAAAATCCCACCCCAACCTTTTATGTCTTGAAATCCTACATTTATTTTAAATACCAATTATTAACCGTTTAAATCCATTTTAAAATACTTTAAGTTCATTTAATAGCACCATTAACCCCATTTTAAATTAAAAAATACATTAATATATCTTCGAAAACCACTTCCCATATCTCAAAATCTCATTGGAAAATTAATTTTCCACCACAAAATATCTTTTACATTTTCCAAACCCCAAATCATTTTTATTATTAAAACCAACTTCTATTACACGAGATACCAAACAAAATATAATTCAATTACAAGATATGACCCAAAAATTTCATTTTTAGTGGGTAGTGGTTGTACTTGTATTGGCCACATGATATAGAAGACTATGATCCAATCCTGAAAATTCCACTAGATGTCATGAATAAATATTCACTCGAGCTCCACAAGGTTTGATAGGATGGGTGAGATCACCGGGTGAATCTAGTTCAACTCTTATTGTCATCACTCAGAACATAAAACCTTTAAGAAAACCAAGATATCATAAATAAAATAGAAATAGAAATTGAAGGCTCAAAACCTAATTCCCAAGACAAATCAAGGTTTAGTTAGTGTAAGAGTTTGAAAGAATTACCATAACTCCCACTCAAGCCCTGAAAATACCACTCCAATCTACTATACACTCCAAATAAGGAAAGGCTCTCAAGAACCTAGGCCCACTTATAAATGATGTTTCAGATACCATTTATCATAAAGTAGCTCCAAGCCACCCCTAGACTAGGCACCCTGACCCACCCATGATAACCCAAAGGGAAATCCCAATTCCCATGGGATATAAAAAATTCATGTGCATCTTGGAAAAAAAATTTGAGAATGTTTTTATCAAATGAATGTTATCAAACAAGCTGCGAAATTTAAATATAAATTCCACCATCAACCATCCAAAAATCAGATGTCCATTCTGATAATAAAATAGAAAATTTGAAAAATAAAAATTAAATATCCAAACTATATATAACGAAATATCAATAATTTAAAAAAAGGTATCCCACACTCAACCTCCGACTCCACCACCTGAATATAGTTCCTAGTCCCACTATGACCTCCATTGATATAATTTAATCCACCAATAATCATAAATGAATGCAGAAAATTACTACTTGTCCATAGTGATAAAATAAACGAAAATAAAACCAAAAAATCCCATCAAGCAATCACATGTGACTAGGGTCACACTCCATCCAAAGATTGACTCGCTACTCAGGCAACCAAAGACTATATGTGAATCTAAAAAAGGACACAAAATCTAAAATCATCAAGTGGTGATAGTAGGGTGTGAGCACAACATCCTAGTAGGTATGAACCATAGATTCCATGAGATACCCCTTATCAAAATAAATAGTATATACTAGTTTGAAATATAGAATAGAAAAATTGTTTTTCACAAAATTCCATTGATTTTTCATAGAAGAATACAATCACTTAAAATCGTTCTTATGGGCCTCAACCCCATTCTAACAACAATACCATATATAAAAGATACTCTATAAATGCAAACGCTTCAAAACTCTTAGAATCATTTTTAAAATATAAGCTAAATTCATGAACCGTAGTACAAAAAAATCATAAATTATACATAATCATGGGAAATATAGAATAAATAAGGGAAAGAGATACCCCCAAGAATCAATAATTTAAAATAAGAATCATGTTAGAAACGCCCTAGGTTTACTAAGGGATAGGGGAAACCTATAAGTAATGTCATTAATTAGGGAGAGCCTTAATTAGTAGAAAGGGTATCATGTCATTTTTTAATGGTAACATCACATTTACTTTACCTAAAATAGTTAGTGGAAAGGGAACACATCCCAAACATTGTTATCCTATCCTGGAACCTAGTGTTCCCATGACATTAGAAAAAAATTTAATGAATTGTTAGCAGAATAAATTTTGTTAGGAAACCAATAAACAATTTATTTTATAAAAACATACTCAATATATCTCCACCATCCATCTCATGGATATTGAACGAAACACATTCCATTTTATTAATCCATTTCTAGAAATATCTTTCCAAAATCAATTTGAAACCCCTTTATAATTCAACTCCATTTTAAAACTACCTTTAATCTTCAAATAGGCCTTTGGTTTGTGAATTAATGCACATAAAAATTTATATATATATATATAATATTAAATAAGTAAATACTTGTGTGTGTATTTATATATATATATATAATTAGGAAAATACAAGTACATTTATCTATATAAATACATATGTATGTATATATACACATAATAATATGATGATTTCCATATATATATATATAAACTATTCGAAACTCACTTCAAATCATGGAATATTTTAAATCTCCCTTGAAACCAAAGAGGAACCTTTCTTTAAAACTAATATAAATAGATAAACCAAAATCAGTATGTCATAAAACCATTAAATTATCAATCCATTAACATGTATAATTAAATCCAAAATGTGCATAGAAAAATTTCAAAACACACACCTAAATCCATTTTAAAGTGGATTTCCAAGAAAAAAATCATTTTAAAAACCAAAATCCCTTAAAACACATTTTATTCATTCAAAAAACATATAGAATGAATAATTACTAGAGATAAAAGTTTAGGAAATCTCAAGAATAAAAGGATTACTAATAAAAATTAAAATGCATAAAAACTTGGACCTAAAACATGAATAGATAAAGAAAACACTTCAAATGTGATAAAAGGAAGACCCAAGTAGGATATTCCATTCCTTATAGATGAAATCCATAAGAAATAAATATTCTATCCCATCTAGGGTTTTTCCTAATGTGCGACCCAATTATAGGGGGAATTAAAATTGAGAAGAGAGGAAGGAAGAATTAGTAGTAGAGGAGGAAAACCTAACTACAATAATCCAGGTCTTTTATTATCGAGAATTTAACTTCTAGTTGAGCTTAATGGATATTTATATAGACATTGTGTAATTTCTATAAATCAAGAATTACTACCTTGACGACTTTATCTAAAAAGAATTCTCACAAATGTATCTTTAAAATTCTCTATCATCTCAATAATATATCTCATTTAAAAGTAAGATAAATACATAATTATATTTCATAAGTTTTTTAAGGATGATTCATATGCTCATGTATTGAACCAATGAATCTTATATTTCATCATTTTCCTACTATAAATAATATTTTTTGTATTGTATCACTTTGATGTAAGTAAATATATATGATAAAAATTCAAAAGATAACTTCTTGAGATAGATCTTGATCTTATAATAAAATACATTGTGTGATTCATTGAACTCATCCAGTTCATAACTTAAGATAAATTCATCACTAAAGGAATCTCCCCTAATATATTTAGTAATATTCATACTACTATAATTATTTTAATCTAGTGGTTGATCCTATTTCACTTTTGATTTCTTTCTCAGCTTCTTATCCTCCTTCTTCTTCATGTTTTCAACGTCTTGGACAAGACCTCCATATAAGTTTTGGCATGTTTGTTATTTGGATTTTTCATATGATTAATTTCTGAAAACATTTTAAATATATATATATTCAATAATCTAATAAGAAAATTATCCATTAAAATATATCAAATCAGAGGGAACATGGTTAGATCTGATCCATTTATTAGTCCTAGTGTACAAGTGCAGACACCTAATAGGGGGAGAATCGAGTATGGAAAAATCTATTTTTAATTCTAAATATACATTTATTGTTTATCCTGATTTTGTATTTAAATCCATTTTAATTGTTAGGATATGAATGGATCAATTTATTTTCACCCAAATCCAAAATACCACATGAAATATTTAATATAAAAGAGAAATTGACCTGAAATTTTTTTAAGGCCCTTCCCTAATGTGGGAAACCAACTCTTTATTATGTTTGGTTATTATTCCTTTCCACATATTTACCACTAATAATAATATGATCAATTTTAGTGGGTTGAAAATTGATTATCCTTCATCTAGGTTTTTCACCTCCAATTCAGAGGGGGTAAGGTATCATCCTGAAACCAAGTTCACCATTTGATATTAGTGAATTAATTCCACTCTTTCAGGTTATTTATATTGGATTCTACCAATTAAAAACTCTTAAAACCTCTTAAAGTATATCAATAGTGGGAATAGGATTCCACAAAATCAATATAAGCTGGTCTTATTCCTCATATAAGAGTCTTTGACAGCATTATGGTCTTCAAGAATAAGCATTTTTATCTTAGTCTTTGTTACATTACCTTACTTTCATAGTTTCTTTTGAATCTAATCAGAGGCTTTATTCACTAAATCTTCAAGGGTCACTGTGAATAGTATATGACCAGTGAAGATTATCGTATTTCACCCTTTATCATTGTCTTTTTATTCTTATTTTATCACTGGTTTTATAGTACAGAGTATCATAAGGACTTCTTCTACTTCTTCTCACTTAACTTCAACTAGATCTACTCAAGTGAACCAAGCCAGCTTCCATTTTTTACTTTGATAACTAGATAGAATTTATTTCTTAGAATATGATAAATTTCTTCTTCTTCTTCCATATATCTCATGGTTTATCTTCTTTGAGAGTTATATAAGGAATACATTATATCACTTTAACTCAACTTCTTATGTGTAGGTCACAATGAATATTTTTTTTATTTGTAATATATAAAATATTTAACATATTTTACTTCCATGATCCTCGAAATCTTTCTCCTAATATTTTTATCAAGGATGACATGAGGGTTTATCCCCTTGATCTCCTATATATTCATTTTATTCAACCGCTTATCTCTAGTAAATTATAGGATTTCCAATATTATATTACTTTTACTTTTATCTCAAATGAAAAAATCCTATTAATATTTTTCCAATGAACTTCAAGACATATCATCTTTATATATCTCCATAACTTATAAACTTAACTAAATATTCCAAAGATATATGAGAAATCATATATAAATTAATCCTCCATAGTTTGTCTCATCTCATTCTCAATATGATAGATTTTATGAATGCTATACATATTCACATTGAATATATAAAATAAAACAAAATTTAAACTCAATATTCTTCTTCTAATTCCTAAACTGAATCAAAAATGAATTTTTTTTAAAGAATTATTAATAATTCAATAATCTCCACATTTTCATTGTTAGATTCGGTTAATCCGGAATTTTAACTTAATTTATTTTACTAAAAAACATCTAAAACTTGATCTTATTTTTCTAAGCATGAAGATAATCTTCACAAATAAACTATTTTGAATCAAAATTAACTTTTTGATATTTATAACATATAAAAATCACCACCATCATCTGATTTTAATCTTCATTTTAATCACCAAATTAATTTTACAATATTCTCATTTGAAAATTAAAAAAGTATTGAATTGTAATCTAATCATTATCTTCTCATTTAATAAAATCTTGAACAATGGATTGAAATAGTTTCATGATGTTTTTATCATGAATGAACATTTTATATTTGTGCCATTTTATTTTCCATTTTTTGAATTTTATTCTAAAAATTAACTTCTCATTCTTTTGAAATCTCATATTTTCACCAAGTAAAAATTCATACGCCGATATTAGATTTACAATTTGGTAATAATATATGATAGTTATTATGAATTTCAAAAATAATTCTTATTAGAAAATAAATATATAGTATAAAAGTTTTATTACTTAAATAAAATTATTTTGTAGACTTCAGAAGTCTTATACATATATCAAAACATTTTACGGTCTGCATGGAGGTCTCACAAACATTGAATTCTTTAGATAAGTTATATATATTATTTATTTCTTCAAATTTATTAAAAAATAAGAATTAGATAAATTTTCAGACTCTAGCGACAACTTTTTATATTACTATAGTACAAGTCTTATGCAGACTTATAAGGTCTTATGAACTTGCTATAAAGTCTTATAAAGCTGTCAATTTCCAAATTTTAAAAAAATATGATGTATTATATATAATAAAAAGTCCCAATATTTCATATAAGTCTTTAAATGTATTTGTAAATACTTATAAAATCATTAGAAGCCTTATAAAATTTAAAAAAATTATGAAATCTTTGATACTTGGCCAATTTTCAGCTTTATCTCCATAATTACAGAATTATTTAGTTCAGATCATAACTTCCTAAAATCAACTTTGGGCCATATAAAAATATTTAAATAACATAATAATAGCTTTAATTAATTTTAGTAATTATAAAAATAATTCAAAACCCCTTCATTCTATTTCTATGGTACTTGGAAACATATAAATACTCAAGTGTAGTATTTTAATTAGCTCATTGCCTTCTCTATTATAGTGTTGCATTCAACCTTCATAGGTCTTCATCAAAGTGTTATTCCTTACTCATTTCAACATCCTTAAATTTATGTAAACACTATATTGGTTTTTCCAACATTCAACCAGTTTACTCTAAACTTTAAACCGATTTAATATTTTAAAAATAGATATAGAACTAGAATGGTTCTAATTAAACATCTAACTACAACCTAAAATTATCCACGTCCTTATAAATATAATACACAACACCTTTATCCATGTAAGATATTATATTTTCCTTGAGGACTAGCTCATAAATAATCTAATTTAAATATATGATACCTTGAATATTTCCAGCTAGGTATTCAAGGATAGTAACCTCGTATCGCTTTTTTACCCATGTAAATGGGCAGTAACATCATGTTCTTTTCATCAAATCTCACTCCATCACCAAATTTCTCTATGACATAAATATTGAAACTATTGTTAAAAATTGAAACCAACATGAAACTTTGGGAACTTCATACTGATAAATATAAAATCATGAAAGATCTTGATAAAATTTCTTCTATAAAGTTTAAATAGTTACAAGAAGTTCAATAAATATGTATTTATATAGACAAGACCATGAAGAAAATGAAATAATATTAAGATAAATATCATAAATTTAAAGTTTAATCTTCACAAGATTCATAGAAAAGAGTCTCTAATAACATTATAAATCCGAGAATAAGAATATCTTGAAACATATTATTTGTAATATCATATAAAAAATATAATTTTTTTTCCAAAATATCAAAATTTATTAAAACTGTTTTTACCAAAAATAAAATTTTAAAGATATTTTTTAGAAAAATCTTGGTTAAGAAAAATATGAAAATCACACCTCTTTATTAAGGAAGAGTGTCATTAACTATAGAAAAATTATCTTCTTAAGAGATGAACAACAATTTATATAATTTTCTCAATGATATAAAGTAACTAAATTTTAATAGAACACATTTTAAAATGTGAAATCTATGTTTTATAGATATAATTAGTGTTGTGTAGTATAAAGGCATAAGAACTATAAATTTTGGTATATTATTAATTTTTAAATTAGATATTGAATGCATGAAATGAAGAGAATTCAATCCATAAAGATAAAAAAAATATTGAGATGAAGGAAGCTATGAAAAACAAGAGAATTTGTAATAATAATATAAAATATGGATTTGAATTTGGGAAGAAAAATGTGGGTGATATAATAAATATGTTCACTATGATGAAAAATTATTGACTATTATTCCAGAAAAAGTGCAACAAGCTAATTAATTAAACCATTAACAAAGAATAATAAGATTTGAGAAGTTATATTTTGTTTTGTAGCCATGAAATAAAGAAGGAAGAAGGTTCTATGAATTTTGTAAATGAAAGTGAATTTAAGATCAAAGGACTAGGCATGACTATGATTGAAGCTCAAAAATATTATTATAAAGAAGTGTTATTTATTAATGGGAATAAAACAATATTTTGGGAATTATATTAGTATGTAATGATGGTAATGAATTAATTTTTAAGAAAATATGTGTATTATCTAAATCCCAAAAGAAGTAAAATTCTGCACTGATGGAGATAAAACTATTGACGATCTCTTCCAAATTGTGAAAACATAAGAATGCGAACAAACTCTAGCATAGAAGGATTTTCCATCTTACCCAATGGAGCTTGATTTTCATTTAATAAATACTTTTTTATATATCATCCCATGTTGAAAATATAACATATGTTGTTTTTATAAAATAATACACTAATGTTGAACAATTGTAATTTACATAGTCCTATGATACATCAGTCAACCAAGGTGATTTTAATTTCATTACATTCATTGATTATTTCACAAAGATGAATAATATGATGTTTTTAAATAGAATATTTGATGCAATTGGCAAGTTAAGGATATTAATATGATAATTTTAAAGGGAACATGGTATTTTGTAAAGAAGCTAAATATATTCATTGTCAGATTGTATATATATATTTATTTTGAGCCTTATCTCACCAAGAATGACATAAATCATGGGGAAAATACTCTATATACACCTAAAAATTCTAGTTACTAAGAATAAAAAATAATTTAGGTGTATATATTAATAACATTTCTTTCAAAATTCAAGAATCAAAAATTATTTTGAAAATATATTGCTTCAAATATTCTTCACACTCAAAATAGGTTGTTACTAAGATTATAATCCAGAATTAAAACTTTTGGGATGTAGTATAAGATAAAAACATCAAAAAACATTTTTAAGTATTCAGAAGAATGTTTCTAGTCAAAATAAAGAATATAAATCAAAGAAAGTTTGATGAAAATTATAAAGTACATGTGTTTTGGATTATCTTACCAGGAAAAGGTTAAAATTTATTGAATAAAAAACATCACAAAATGGGTTACTATTGTAATGAAAATATCATTGAATATAAACCCATAATGAGTAATCTTAATGATGAAGCTCATGGAAATGTATATGAATATAATGTGAATAGTTATAAAATGTTAATGAAGAAAAACTACAGATGAACAAACACTTGTACAGTTGACTTGTAATTTACTAGAGATGAGGAAGCTGCTACTGAATATTTAAATTAAAAAGTTATAAAGGTATAAAATTGAGTTGATATAGAAAATATATTTAGATATAGTGATACACTAGTTAAAACATAGATTATGCTAATATTAATCAAAAAACAACCCTTATATCACAGGTTGAAACATAATCTATTAATGAATATGTTAAACATAAGGACTGGGTAACTTCTATGAATAATGAGTCAGATTAGATAAAAAATAGTGTTTCTTGGGATTTTGTTTCATGACTAAAATGGAGGAAATTAATAAAAACTAAACACTATTTAGAAATAAATTCAATGATAAAGGATAGTTGTTAAGAAATAAAGATATATTAATATGAAAGGGTATTCTCAATTGGAATATGTTTATTTATATGAAATGTTTTATAATGTTAAAAAACATGAGGATATTAAAATTTTTATAGAAGTTAGAATGCATAAAAAATAAAAAATACACCATATGGATATCAAATCAGAATTATATAATGATTATCTAGAAGAAGAGGTATTCATTGAGAAATATAAAATATACATACTATATTATGATTCAAATGGATTAATTATAACAAATAAATCTTGATATAGGTTGAATGGGGGCTCAAGAGCCTGTTACTTGAAATTGGAAAACTACCCGGGGAAAAAGAACTTCATTAAAGTCAGATTTGAAAAAAAAACATGATACAGGTGGATATTGCAACTCTTAATGAAATTTTTTATATTGATGAATTTGTTTTATAGAAGACATATAGTAAATATCTGAATGACTTTTAGAACATATAAAAATGATTTTTGAAATGTTAATGTTGGGAGAGATGAAATGTTTTATAATATTATATGTTCTATAGAATTAAACGCTTCTCTTTATATCTCAAGAAAAATATTATAGGGAGTTACTGAATAAGTTTTGAATGGATATTCAAAGTATGTTTCAACACATATAATATTTGGTGTAATTTTGGTCAAATATGTTATAGGATAAGATGTGAAACAAAAGGATTGAAAAATATGGTTAGGATTTCATTTTATCCTATAATATAAAAACATGACATAGATTATTAAGTAATATTATGAGCTTGATTTCAGATTAATATCATGTAATTCCATATAAATACTTCTAAATAAATTTAATATATGTCAATGGAACTCTGGATTTATTCTATTTCATGATAAAAGTGAGGTTCGGGAGTTTTTTGATCTATTACTGTATATTAGATATGTAATGTTGATTATTGGGAATCTATATCGAGATGAAAATTATATTTAGGAAACATATATGTAGGTTGGCATTGTATAAAGGAAAATTCAAAAACACTTATTATGGTAGAATATGAATATCATGATACTATATATTTGTTCACATAAATGATGTGGATAAAAGAGAAGCTATAATATCTAAAGGAAAATGTTTTTTAAACTTGATAATTAGTTACATAATCAATAAACAATCAATCTATCAAATAATATAATATAATACTAAAGGTAAAAGAATATTGATATCAAATATCACTTTACCAAATAGATATTTTAATATGGTATTTTAAATATTTGGTTTATTACCATAATATAGAATATTGTAAATATTTTTACAAAAGTGGTTTCAAAATATATATTTGAAGAGTTAAGGATTAAAATGAAAGTTTAGTGATGCACTCTTGTGCATAAAGAATTTCTTCTCATTTAATCATATTAAAAATGGTTATTTATTATAAAAGAGTTGTGTGTTTAAAACCTTAACATAATTTGATAGGTATAATTTAGTCATCAAAGGAAGGGAGATGAAGATTTTTCATAATTGGGTGATTTTGATGGGAATCTAAGGCTTGTGGACCCTTTTTCTATGGTTCATGCTACTACTAAGTCACCCAAGTTGAGTACTCCAACCCTAAAGGCCAAATGGAACATAGAGAACAAGGAAGTGACACCCACACGATCTCTGCATGGTCTTTTCATAGTTTGGAAAACCATGTGGGGTTTTTAGGATATGATAGAGGCCTATATAACGGTGTCTGTATGGCCGTGCATACCGGCCTAGGTAACCATTCCCCACCTCCCTTTGTAAACAGAACTGAAGGAACAATTTTCGCACAGTTTACCAAACCATGCACAGTAACTGTACAAGAGTCAGCGGGACCCCACCTGCTTTCTATATACCCTTTCTACCCATCCTTTGACCTTGGATTTGGACCCCTAACCACTTGTTTAATAAGAGGGATTCCCAATTAATAATGGTGGAGACTCTTTTGTAGGGGAATCATCCTCTGGGGGAGGAACATCTCGGTAGAGGAGGGTCTTGAAACACATGATTGTCAATTTTTAAGACATTTCTCTTATGATTGTTGGATGTTCCCTTTTCCATTTCAGACATAATGAATACATCATATATTAAGATCTTTTTTGTCATTTATTTTATGTTTAGCTAATCCCCCTATGTGTTGGGGCTGTGGGAAAATGTTGTTTTGTTATGGATCATTTTCTATGCGTGTTCTTGTTGTTCATCTTCCTCTTATATATTCTCTTGAAACCTCTTGTTAATTCTCACTAGAAACTATGTATCAGACTAATAATAGAGGTTTCAAGGATTTTCAAGGAAGTTACAAAAAAGTAATCCCATAAACATTGGATGTACTTATCATCTAATAAGGGTTAACTTCTATAAAATTAATAGGTATTGATTTCTAGACCATGGAATTGTTCTCTACTAATTTAATTTAAACTAACCCAACCAAAAATAGTTTCATTACATTAAAAACCAAAAGATGTGAGTTATTATTAACAAAACAACACAATACGCAAAACTATTCTTGATGACCCTCACAAACACCCACAACCCCAACACATTTTTATTCTTAATCGTCAAAAAAACCAGTTTACATGGTTTTTATATTTACATTAAGTTAATCATTCTATAATTAGGGGGATTAGTCATTTCATCTTTGGAAACAATTCATCACAAAAAAACTAAAAATGATTTTAAATTTAGAAACCCTTTATTTATTTAATCACAAATAAAGGAGAAGAACACCTTAAATCTCCCTATGGATCAACCTCATACTTTCATTATACTTGTACTAAGAGTGGGTAATTAAATTTATACCATTGAAATAAACACTTCTTTGAGGAAGAAACCGAATTATGGTTCCACTTTTGGGGACCAAAGTTAATAGTGTTTTGTAAAATTAATTTTTTATCAATTAATTGAAAACAGAAATAAAAAATCCTGAAATAAAATTGTTCTTAACCTCGTATCTATTTTTGATTATTTTTTTCCATTTTAATCTCGGTGTGTTGTTTGGTGTTGTGAAGGAGCATAAGTGTATGAGTGGACAGATTCCTTATTCCAAGATCACTGATTCATCAGAAATACTTCTGCTCAATCTATAAATTGAACTAAATTTATCCAAGAAATGTCGGTTATTTATATGAGAGCACAACCAAATCTCCCCCACAAAGAATTTGGAAGAGGAAGAACGAGCCTCTATCCAAGGAGTTTGATAGAATATTGGGCTTGATGGAAACAAGAACTGATAGCTTGCTACTGAGGATGAGAAGAACTAGATTCCACTAGCCAACATAATGGAGTATGTGTCATGGAACAGGGAAAGACCGCCGGTTCAGTTTATTCCAGGTTATGGAACAAAAAATCTATGGAAATAAATTCCACAAGAACTACCACTATACTTACCTCCAATTCAAAAGTGGTATTTCTGAGATCAGCGGCAATTTCTGCCCACAAATCCTCAATAACAAATACCTCTATGTCATAACATTATGGATTATGGGATTCCTTCCATTCATGGAGTTGATACAGGTATGGTTAGGCCACCAGTGAAAGCCTAGAATTTTGAGATCAAGTCATCTATCATGTAGCTCATCCGAAATATAGCTCATTTTGTGGGTTTACTAAGTGAATTTCCCAACGCTCATCTCTCCAATTTTATAGAAATATGGGATACATTCCATTATCCCAGAGTGTCCAAAGATGACATTCATCTTCGCTTGTTCCCTTTGTCATTAAGTGATAAATAAAAGGACTGGATTAAAGGATTTCCTCAATGTTCTATCCTCACCTGGGGGATCTGGCCCATGAATTCTTGTCCATGTATTTTCCTCTCTCCTAGATGGTGATATTACAAAATGAAATTCACAAATTTCATCAACATTATTTGGAGTCACTATATGAGTCTTGGGAGTACTTTAAGGAAATGTTGAGTAAATTCCTTCATCATGGACTTTATTTGTGGATGCATGTCCAAACATTTTATAGGGGTCTTACTAAGAACACCTAATCAGTAGTGGATGTATCTGTTGGATGAACGGTCATGAAAAAATCTCCTGAGTACCTCTTTGACTTACTAGAATAAGTGTCAGTAAATAGTTTCCAATGGAATTCTGAGGAGGGAACTCAAAATAGATCCATGCACAACATTGATGCCAATACGATGATTTCTGCCTAACTTGATGTTTTGTTAAAGAAACTTGATGGGTTGAATTTGAAAACCACATCTCCAGTTCATGTTGTTAATCATCCAACATGCAGTGAATGTGTTTAAAACCATGTTATGGGGGAATTCCCATGATAAAGTGACATTACTTCCACTAGTGAGGTAAATTATGGTTCTCATAACTAAGGGACAAATATTTAAACTCAATACCATAACCCAGGTTTCCAAGATAACAAGAACCTGGGCTAGGGACAGCAGCAAAAAAATCATCAGTCCTGATCATAGAGGTCACCTACCTATGGTCAGTAGTAGTATCAAAATCCTTATCCCAGATAGTAATAGGGAAATCGGTTTTATCATGGATCCTTCCAGCAGCAAGAGTGTCAAAACAATCATCTGACGCAACTGTCAAGACAACCAAAAACTCAAACAGCTGCACAAAAACCTCAGCAGGAACACCCATCAAGGCTAGAAGAAATGATGTCGAAATTCATTAAAACTGTTGAGACAATATTTTGGAATCATGAGGCATCTATTAGAATCCTTTCAAATAAAATTGGATAGATTTCCAATCATCTCTCTTCAAGGAAACCTGATACACTATCAGTTAACACTAAAACTAATCCCCAGGAGGATACTGATGTTGTCACTTTATGAAGTGGAAAGGATATTCCCTAGGAAATGACTTCAAATTAATGAGAGGCTAAAAATCCAGATCAACCCACACCCTCTTCGGATATAGAATCTAAAGTCGAGGAGTCCCCCTCTTTGCAGAAATTATCAAAAGAGAAGGAGGCCCAACATGGTAAATGAAAATAGGTGGTCAAGCCTTTTGAACCCACCTTTCCATTTCCTGAATGAATTAAGTAGAGGAAGTTTGATTAGTAGTTTGGGAAAATTATGGAGGTATTCTAGAAACATCACATTAACATTCTTTTGGCAGAGACATTAACTCATATACCAACATACACTAAGATCATGATGGAAATCATCTCCAACAAAAGTAATATAGAGGATTTGGGAACCATTCCTCTCACTAAGGAATTCTCAGTGGTGGTTCATCACTCTCTCCCTCCATTCTCTATGATCCTAGAAATTTCATTATCCCATGCACAATAGGATCTTTTGACTTTGGAAAGGAACTATGTGATTTAGGGGCTAGTGTAAACCAGATTCCCATTGGAGTCTTTAAGAAGATGGGGATCAATGATATAAAACCAACCTGATTGGAACTAAAACTAGCAGGTCACCCTATTAAATATCCTAAATGATTACTTCAGGATGTTCTAGTTAAATGAGGATAGCTAATTCGTCCTACAAATTTTATCATACTTGACATAGAGGAAGAACAAGAGGTGCCTCTTATTTTGGGAAGACACTTCTTGGCTTTGAGAAAATTATTCATTGATGTTCAATAAGAAGAAATAATCTTCAGAGTATGAGATGAAAATGTATCCTACAACATACACAAAGCAATTAAGCAATTTATATTTGGGGAAAATAATTATTGAAGTTAATTAACTATAGTGGATGATCACTTTGGCTACATAGAAGGTGACATGGTATTTTTTTTCTATGACTGATGAACCATTATTTAAAGAAATTCATTTCGATTATGAACTAGAGAAGATAAAACCCATCTTAGGACAAGGTGGTCAGTAATTGAAGTGAATGATAGTTCTAGATATGTTATATTGGGCTATGGTAGAACCAATTGTTCCCGATATTCTTAAAAACCCACAACTTGAGTTAGAACCTCTCTCATCTTCTTTAAAATATGGGTACTTGGGAAATAAGAACATGCTACTGGTTATACTCAATGCATCGCTCTCAAAAGATCAATAATATTCACTTTTACAAGTTCTAAGGTGAAGAAAATAGGCTATTGGTTGGATAGTTGTTGATCCTAAGGGAATTAGTCCAACTATTTTAACACATAAGGTGTTGTTTGAAGAAGGATCCTAGCCCTCTCGGAAACCACAACAATAGAAAAACCCTCCAATGAAGGTGGTAGTGAAGAAAGAAGTGATCAAGCTATTGGATACAGAAATCATCAACCCAATTTACGACAGCCCATGGGTGATCCCTTTGTAAGTGGGGCCCAAAAATGGGTGTATCCCTGTGATTTCCAAGGACAATAATGAACTCATCCCAACAATAATGGTTATGAGATGGAGGGTTTTTATAGACTAGAAAAATCTCAATGATGCTACAAGGAAGGTTCACTTTCCACTTCTTCTCAAGGATCAGATGTTGGAGAAATTTGCGGGGTACAATTTATACTACTTTCTAGATAGTTATTATAGATATAACCAGATTTATATTGCCCCTAAAGATCAATAGATGAGCACCTTCACATTCCCTTACAGAACTTTATCCTATTGAGAGATGTTTTTTGGAATGTAGCCTCCAACTATGTATGTTGGTGATATTCCATGACATGGTGGATGAGATTCTGGACATTTTCGAGGACGATTTCTCAGTCTAATAAAAATCATTCACCTCCTATTTGAAAAATATAAAATTAGTTCTGGAATACTGTGAGCACACCCATCTGGTCTTGAATTTGGTTAAATTTCACTTTATGGTATAGAATTTGATCATCTTAGGACATTGTATTTCAATGAATGGAATTGAATTTGATCCTATAAGGATTGAAGTAATTTCACAACTACCCATTTCAACTTCTGTCAGAGAAATAAATACTTTTATAAGACATATACGTTTTTATAGATGATTTGTTCATGATTTTTTAAATATATCTCAATGATTGACCAATATCCTTTGAAAGGATGTTATCTTTAAATTTTATGAAACATGCACTACATCCTTTCAGCTCTTGAATAAAAAATTGGTTGACGATCCTATCAGTATTGCCCAAAAATGAGAGGAATAATTTGAAATTATATGTGATGAAAGTGATTATGTTGTGGGATAAGTACCTAGACAGTGGATGAATTCCATCTTCTGGCCAATTTACTATTCAAGACGAGCCATGAATTAATCAAAAATTGACTACAAAAAAACTGAAAAGGAAATGTTAGCGGTGGTTTTATCATTCAATAGATTCTGCTAGTATTTAGTTCTATCAATAGTCAATGTTTATACTGAACATGAAACACTTAAATATTTGGTCAATTAGAAGAATTAAAATCCATGACTCATTCATTGGGTGATTCTTATCTATAAGTTTAACTTGGAAATTTTTGGTAGTTAAGTATGTGAGAAGATATTCATTGAACATCTATCCCTCTTGGAATTACATAATTTGGAAAGATATGATGATAGAGAAATCAAAGAAGACTTCCTGGATGAGCATATTTTCTCATTCGGAGTTACAAATTTCCCATGGTATGTTGACATCATTAATTACTTGGGTATGGGAGTGGTTCATCCTAATCTTACTTTACAACACAAGAAATTATTCTTGTCAGAAGTAAAAATGATTTTTCTTGGATGACTCGTTGCACTTCTGCTCATATGGAGATGGGGTGATTCACTTCTGCATCTCAAAAGTTTAAATTAAAGTAATTCTTGAGTTTTATCATTCCTCACCAGTTGGGGGGATCACAGTCCAGACCGTACAATAGAAAATATCTTTCAATCTTGGTTTTTCTATCCCACCATGCACAAGGATTCCCAATACTTTATAGCACGCAATGATAGGTGTTAGAAGACTGGTAACATGGGGCGCCGAGCTGAAATGCCTTAACACCTCATCCTTGAGATCAATCTCTTCAATGTATGGGGTATTGATTTCATGGAGATGTTTCCCCTATCATATGAAAAATCATACATTTTTTTGGGTGTATTATATATCCAAATTGGTAGAAGCTACTTCCACAGCGCAAAACACAGTGAAGGTCATCATTTCCTTTTTAAAGAAAATTATCTTCATCAGATTCAGAGTTCCCCAAGTTTTGATCAATGATAGTGGGACCCATTTTGACAATGAAATGATGTATAATGTTCTCATGAAATTTAGAGTGAGGTATAACATGGGGACACCTTATCATCCTCAATCCCGTATCCAAGTAGAGGTATCCAATAAAGAACTTATGAAGATTCTAGAGAAGACTGTGGGAGTCTCATGAAAAGACTAGTCCAAGAAGCATTGTGATGCTTTATAGGCATACAGTACCACTTTCAAAACACCATTGGGTATATCCCCATTCCATTCAATCTAAGGAAAACTATGTCGGCTACTGGTGGAACTTGAGAATAAAGCCTATTGGGTTGTGAAGTCCTTGAATTATGATCTAAATGTCACATAAGAGAAATGAAAATTTCAACTGATGGAGATCGATCAAATCTAATAGGATTACTATGAGAGTGATATGCTATAAAAATAAAATAAAAAGGTGTTCCATGACCATATGATTTTCTGGAAGTCATTCTAGAATGGTGATGAGGTATTTTTGTTCAACTCTTGCTTGAGATTATTTCTTGGAAAATTGAAGTACTGGTGGTATGGACCTTTTTGAGTGATCAAAGTATTCCAACATGATGTAGTGGAAGTTGATGGAGAATATGGAAAGTAATTCAAGGTGAATGGATAATTCCTAAAGAACTATTTTCAAATAAAGGATGCAGTGTTCATGGTTTCCACCATGAAATTCGGGTGATAAGAGGCCCAAGTATGTTGATTTTGAGACATTAAATGAAGCACTGACTGGGTGGTAACCTAACTTTTATGAAAATTTCATAATAAAAATTGTTTGTTTTTTTGTTATTAAGAGTTCATGTTAAAGTTTTTTTGAATATTTGTGTGTTTTAGTCATACAATCAATACAATTTGACAGATAAATTATTGAATTTTTATTATTCATAACTTAAATTTCCTATGGAAATTTTATATCATCTTTTAAAATAATGGGGAATAAGATCTTTCATTCAAAAAGGGGTGAATATTATTAAACTTGGGATATTTTCAAAAAAAAAATCCAAAAAGAACCATACACATGGTTTTCTCACTGTTTGTCGGATTGTGCGCATTAACTATGTGCACTATCAAACCATTCCTATGGCCATTCACATAGCTTCCACATGGTTTCAGAAATTGTGTGATGAAACTTTGCATATCATTTAAAAACCTGAAAATTTCTAAAACCTAAAAAGATTTCCCCCTCCCTCAAAACCTAATCACACTTCTCTCCTCCTCCTCACTATGTGTCACAACATCTACCTCCCTCTCCTTCACCTTTAACCTTTCTCTCCATCATTGGTTCCATTAGTAGCTCCTTCAACCACAGGCATGGATACCATTCTTCCTCCCACCGACCCATCATGGGATGCAGCTTCTCACACATTGTTCCATGACCCCTCTTATCCCTTTGTGTGGTGACACTAGTTCTTTTTTGTTTTCTTCTTCTTTTCCCTCCTTTATCTGTTGTGACTATATTTCTGTACTTATCTTCTCTATGCTTATTTTTTTATTTCATTATAAATGGTTTGATTATGTGATTCATTTTTTTTTCAACTACAACTAATTTTCCTTTTATTGTTTCACTTGGTTTAATTCATTGTTACATACACAGGTGGATCCTAAACTACAGCTCAAATTCACTCTTCTTATTGGAGGGCTCTCACACACCAACCACCTGTTGTCCTCTCTTTATCCTTCTTCCAAGGGAGCTTTCTGTTATTAATTCTGCTTTAATTTCTCCTTTGTTTCTCCCTCCCCTTGTATGTCTTCCCCTTTCCCACCCTTCTCCCCTAGACCACTATCACGGTGGACCATACTTGGTTTCAAGTGTGGGGCAGGGTGCCCACATATGGAACCCCATTTGATAGTTTCCTTTACTATTCCTAAGATGAAATTATTTTATTAGGTTCCACCTAAAGGGATGTTATAGGTGTCACCCATGTATATTATTTGGATAAAAAAGGATTTTGGGAACTTATTTATAAAATTCTTCATATGTTCGGATTGATGAACTCATTTGTTTTATTTGAATAAACATTGTAACACTAAAGAAGAAACTTTTGGATATTGATTTAGAAAATGTTTTTTTAAATGAACTTTATGATGGGGTAATTCAAATTGAGGAACCCTTTAAAAGGGAAATCAATTTATTCATAAAGGTAGGTGAAGTATGGGAATTGTTGTTGAATCACATTTAGATATTACATGGTAAAAATTTCATGAACTTTTGACTTTCTCCCTATATTCATCATGATCATAAATGAAAAATTGGCCCAAAATAATTATACTAGTATCTCATCCCATTGGGAAATAATTTCAGATATGCAAATTCATTACCAAAGTTTTCCATAACCTTTCATTTTTTTTCAAATGTTTCATGTCAATTAGGTTTTGTGACCTATAAAATTTATAGTCCTCCATTTGGTGGTGATGAAATAATTTATTAACTTACCTAAGTGTGTGATTAAAAGGAAATGGAGTTTGGAACTTTCTTTCAATGAAGAAGGTCAATTTAATTTTTTTTACCAAATATGATTTCTGAATGAATATTTGGATGTTTTGAATTACACATTATTTGTTTGATTCTTTCAAGAATTGGTGTGACATGATGAATGAATGTAGAAATATAAATTATAATTTATCCAAAAATCCATATTCATTTAAGTGATATAACCTATGAAACTTCTCCCAGTCTCTTTAATATATCATTTGAAATGATTTTCTAGGAATATTTTTGAGGAAAATCAATAAATAAAGTGTGGTAGAATTTGATGAACTCTTGTGTATAAGGCATTTTGGCTCATTTAAGTGTATTGAAAATGGTTGTTTTTGTTTATGTGTTATGATTTTACAACTGTAACATAATTTGAAAGCTATAATTTAGTCATAAAAGGAAGGGAGATGAAGATTTTTTATAATTGGGTGATTTGAATGGGAATCAGAGGATTGATGACCATTTTTTCACGATGCATGCTACTGCTAAGTCACCCATGCTGAGCACTCCAATCCTGAAGGCCAAATGGAATTGGGAGAATAAGGCAATGAATCCTACATGGTCTCTACACGGTTTGGAAAACTGTGTGGGGTCTTCAATATCAGATAGATCCATACATCACGGTGTCTGCACTACCGTGCAGACCAGCCCAATTAATTGTGTTCCACCTCCCTTTGTGTATATAACCAAACTCGCATTTCGTGTAAGGTATACCAAACTATGTGTGGTAGTCGTGTGAGAGTTATCATTCCCCAAACTACTTTCTATCTACCCTTCCTGCCCATCCTTTGACCCAGGATTTGGACCCCTAACCACTTGGGGGATAGGATGGACAACCAATTAAGATTTTTGGACACTCTATTGAAGGGGAATCATCAGGAGAAGGATTATATTGGTAAAGGAGGGTCTTGAAAATCATGCTAGGAAATTTTTGAGATTTTTCTCTTAGGATCAATAGACATTATTTTTTCCATTTCATCCATAATGAACACATTATGTATTAAGATATAATTTGTATTCATTTATTTGAGGTGTAACTAATCCCCCTATGTGTTGGGACTTTGGGAAAATGTAGGTTCGTTGTTGAATAATTTCCTTGTGTGTTTATGTTGTTCATCTTCATCTCATAACTTCTCCTGAATCCTCTTGTTAATTCTCGCTGGAAACCCTGTATCAGACTAAGAATGAAAACTTTTTGGAACTTTGAGTAAGTTACGACAAAGCCCTCTCATGATCATTGGGTGTAATTGTCATCTCAAAAGGGTCAAATTTAATAAAATTAATAGGTATTGATTTCCAGACCAAGGAATTGAACTCTAGTAATTTAATCGAAATGTTCCAGACCAAAGGGAGTTTCATTACATTTGAAACCCAAAGATGTGATTTATTATGAACAACAGAACACAACAGGCAACACGATTCTGGATGACCTTCACAAACACCCACAACACCAACACATTTATATTATCAATCATCAAAACAATCTATTTATTTGGTTTTCCTGTTTTCTTTAAGTTAATAATTTTTGAATTAGAGGGATTAATCATTTCATCCTTTGAAACAAGTCATCACAAACAACCAACAATGATTTTAAATTTAGAAACCCTTTGTTTAATTAATACCAAGGATCGAAACACCTTAATTATCCCTATGGATCAACCCCATATGTATACTATACGAGTAGTAAGAGTGGGTAATTCAATTTGGTCCAGTAAAATAAACACTTCGGCTGGGATGACACGATCCATACTTTCCTTATTAAATAAGGTAAGATTATTTATCCCAAATTTACTATGGATATCATTTCAAAAAGGGGGATAATAGATGTAAATATTATGTGACTCAATATCTAGTGACATGTTGTCACTAGTTGAATATAGATATGGTTTTATTGAATGAAACGGGAGTGAATATAAATTTTAGAAAAGTATATTAAAAGAAATATTGAGACAAAAACTTAATATATAAGTCAAGTTAATTATTATCAATAAGATATTATAAATTCTCAAGAACATTTCTTTATCCACTGATGGGGAGATAAGTGTTTTATCCTTGGGAAATTCTATGAAATGTTTTGAGTATGTGTTGATCAGTCACATCCCCTATGTCACCAAGAACATATTTTAGAACAGTTATAAAATTTACAATAAATCCAAAGGGAAATATTGATATAATGAAGAAATTATAAATTAATAATCAAGAAGTATTTATAAAATATCAGATTTTTTATTGGTTATTAATGTCATAAATGAACTCATAATTTATATAAAAACATGTTGTGGGAGTTTTTTTATAGCTTGGAATTGATTTAGATGAATTTTGGAGGGTTGGATTTTTTTCTTGAATATAATAAAAAAAATTCAAAGGAAATGAGTGATGGTGACCATGTATAATGAAAAAAGTGTTCCTAAAGGGTTTATAGATGACAATTTAGAAAAAATATAGTGACCATAGATGAGTTTAGAGTCAACCATCTAGAATAATTCAAGTGACTATTAAGCGATCAAATTTGATCATATAGAACAAATCAAAAAATCAATAATAAAATTTTTAAAAGAAATAAAGAAAATTTAACCATTTAAATCAAAGTATGTGATCATGAGTGGGAGGAGATAACCAAGTAGTTGAAACAATTCATTGGTAATTTTTTTACTATGCTAAAACTGTGACATATCACTATATAGGATATGGAATTTTATAAATGATTTTATAATTATTTATTTATTGCATTATTTAATATTACATGAATATTTATTAATAATATGAATATAGGATTTAAAGGAGATGATTTGGAGTTGATCGGTGTTGACCAAGTGAATTTTATGAAGATTATTTGATGAAGACTCTATGTGTGAAGACATGTGTCCTAATGAATTTAATTTTTTATGAAGTTATTAAATTGATGAATCTATGTGATTGAAGATTGGGTTTATTCTTTATTTTGGACATGGTTTTATTTTAAATATTGGTATTTAATAATGAATTTTTATGTTTGAGGATGTATTGTTACGAATTTTTTTTAATATGTATTGAGGTTTTATAAAAGATTTAGTGATTTGGGTTTACTAAGAGGTGGTGTGACATATAGTTTAGAATTCTAGAGGAACTAGGTCCCCGGTTAGAGGTACAAGTTACCTAGAGAGTTCAGGTAGTAGGGAATAGTTATGGAGGACCACTAGGTACATGGTACCACTATAATGAAAATGGAGTTGACTCGGGTCCGATTTTTTTAAATGGAGGACATTTTATCCAATCTACTTCATCCTTCTTACCTAACCTAATTGTTCCTTCAAACCCACTTATATTTCCCAATTGAGATTCCCTCCCTTTACACCCTATATTTTTTCTCTTCTCCACCTCTATCCTCTGGATTCAGTTTTTTATTAAGGGAATTATATTCACAAATTCAAGGTAAAACCATCACCTCTCATCTATCATCCACTCCCTCTATTTCCCTCCCACTCTCTTCCCTTTAATCTATTTCTATCTATCTTGATTATGGATTTTGAGTTTTTATTTCACCACGTCATGGTAAAATCACCTCATATTACTTTTATTTTAGATAAATAAAGCCTATGTAGGGTATTTAACTTTGTTTCATCGCTTTTATGATATAAGGTTATGGAGGTGTAATTTAATCTAGGTATTTTATAATTTTTGAATGAAAATTGAGGATATTTTGGTTGAGTTAATTAATGATTTTTATCCTTCTTATATTGGTTAAATTATTTGATAAATCATTATAGGTTTTTATTAGTTTTACTCTTTCTTAAATTATGGGGATTTTTTAATTAGAGATGCATGTTTATACAATATTTTATAAATTATGTCATGGGATATTTGGATGAAGTTGGGATATGTTTTATTGATCAATAAAATTTATTAATCTCACTGATTGTTTTTTTAGGTGGTATCAACCCTATGAGTGATTTTATTATATGATTGTGATATGCCCAACACACGTTTTTTGAAATTTTTAATAAAGTTAGACATCTAGTTTTAGAATTATGATTAAATATCCATCCCCAATTTAAAAAGCATCTCTTTATTCTCTTCCCTGGGATAGAGGTATTCCTCAATGAAGATTTAGAGTATGGATGTCTTAGAGCTGATTCGCTAATATCATATATCCCTCTCCTCTATCTCCCCTTCGTTATTCTCCCTTATGATGTCCCTCTATACTCTCTCTCATTTATTCCTATGTTTTTCCTATATTTCTCCCCCTCTCTAATGTTTTTTCCTTCTATTATGATATGTGTCTCTTATCTTTGGTTATAGTTCTTCAAATTAATATCCCTTGATATCCCCTCTAATTTTTTCCCTTAAAATCATGATAAAACCTTTCTAATTATCTTTTGATGGTTCTTTCAGTGGATTTGGATGGTAAGGATTTTTTTGGGCCTGGTCATTTTCGTTTTTTTGTTGATATCATTTTGTGGTTGTGACTATATATTGAAGCCTTAGATATATCTACATGTAATCTTACTATATGAATCCCATATTATGATCCCATATTGGTTTAGTTCACTAGTTTTTTCAAGGAGGTTATGGATATGTTAGATGATATGTCATCATTGTCCCAATAGTGCATACTATGGGTGGTCTCATTTCTTCCTTTGTATTTCGGTGTTCCCCTAGTGGTGATCATTTGAAAGACCCTTTTACATTGATTCTAGATTCTACAGCCATAATAATTCATCCTTGGCTTCCTCACCTCATGGTTTTGTTCTTGATTTCTTCTATTATGATATACTATAAGGTTACTCTCTCTATGGGTTTGAGAAAGGTAGTCTACCAGAAAAGGTAATGCATCTACATGGTAGAAAACATTTGAAGGGTAGACATAATGTTATGGTAGAGATGGGGTGGGTTGCATTGAATTAATTATTGATTCATGTGAACTAGTATATGAATGGTGAGGATGGTGATCTTATTTAGGTTATTTAATTTTAGTATAGTTCTATTTTTTGGGTGTTGTGGTGCTCAGTGATGTTGAATATGGTGGCATGTCAAGTTGTTCATGTGTGCTTCTATGGCTTCCTATTTTTATTTGTCATTTTTCTTCTTGATTCTATGGTTTAGTGATGTTACTTTTAAATATTTGAAGATATATATATATATGGTGGTTTTTTATGTGATGGAGACTATGATGACTATGGTTGAATAATTCATGTGATATCGATTTCATGTTGGCTGATAATGTAACCATAGATGATGAGTATAGTGGAAAAATAAAGAATATTATTCAGTACCCATGCCAAATTTTCTGATTTCTTTGTTATTGTGTTTTGAATTTTTAGTTTTTTATCATAGGTCAAATGAGTTTCTCATCTTTTATTTGATTGGACATCTTGCATGACCTTATTTCCATATTTGTGTTATTTTGAGGTGTTTCAAGTTCCTCACCATCCTTAAAGTTGTGTTTTTTAAAATGAAAATGTATAATTGGATGGTATGAATTGTTTATCAAAAATACTTTGATCTATCAAGATGAATCCTAAAATTTTGTTTAAATATAACCTTGTTCTGGTTTGTAATTATGTTTATTTTTCATAAAACGTTTATTCAAAAACCAGAGTGGATGGTTTGTGTACTTCTAACCCTTTGTATGCTCTTGGTCACATATATTATTCTATGTAAATAAAATCCAAGCCTATCTTTTTATTGGTTGTATTACTTTACTTTTATGTCCAACAATAACTTTTTTATATATTATTTCCTTATATTTAAACTAGAATGTATGTGGAACATATTTAATTTCCTTGTATTTTGTTTTTAAAAAAAATTAAAAATAACAAGGTGTCCTTCCAATGGGGGTCTTTTCCCAAATAATTTTTTTCAAGGTTGTATTAACACATCACATGGTTTTCTAGGTTTTCATAAAGATTGTGGATTAATACATATTGTGTTATTCCACTTGATTTGATGATAGTGATGTGTTTGGAATATAATTTTAGACTAGGAATTGGTTCATGAACATAATTTTAAGTAATTAAACTATATCATACCAACATATTCTACCATTAAGTTTTTATATTACCTTATAAATTGAAATAACTTCATCCCACTTAAATTGAATAGTTTATAAGTCAAGGATCCAAATTTAACCTTTGGTTAAGATATTACATCAATGGCGAGCTGAAAAATGTGTTAGACTAGTGGGATGGAATGGTTTAGGTTGTGATCCTTCCTATTTTTCAATCTATACATAAGAATTAAAAATTAAATACTCTAATTTGGATTTTTTTCATGAGGTATTGGTCCTTGAAATTGTATTAAAAAATCTTTTTTTTGTAAACATATTCTATTATCAAAAAAACTCTTTGGGAATTATTCTCTATACCAAAATGAGTTATCAAAACCTCTCTAACTTAATTTAATCTAACACTCAAGAATTTTGATTAATTTTTTCTCCAATTAAGAAATTATGAATGAAAAATGTGTATTAATATATATTTTATTTATCTAATTCTATTGGTAAAAATTTTTAACAAGGGATTTTAATAACCAAATAATAGGCATTGATAAACATTAATTTTAGTAAATAATAAAGGTTTAAGATTCAAAATTGAGTAGTGAATAAATATTATCTTGAATTAAAGTATTTTTTGTAGATTAATCAGTGTAATAAAACACTATTTTAATTATAACTCATGTTATGTAAATAGTTTTCACACTTGTTGCTAGTATACTAGGGATAAACGCCTTTAGTTTCTCAGACAACATGATTAACTGAGACAAGCATGTGTGAAAACCATTGTGTTGTGATTTATCTATATATTATCTTACTAGTTGTTATCTTTATAGATTATGATTATTTTTAAAATGCTGGTATGATAATTTAGTTTTTTATAATTAACTCATGCATTGATTATTTGACATAGATCATATCCACAAAATTATTATAGAGCATGTCTATTGGTTATTAAAATGGGTTGGTTATTTATTTGATAATGGGAATTTCCATCATCTTGATATAAATAATTTTATTTAATGTTGTCTAGTAAATATATATGATTATTGGGTCTTTATCAATCTACATCATGGATACAGTAATAGTTTTTTCTAAGATAACCAGCTACCTTATTCTCTTTTTTAGGATTATGGTGAATTGAGAAATCATAATCAAATATTAACTCTAACCATATTCATTGATGCATGTTCATATAATTCTATGTGAATATTCACATTAAAATATTTAGATTAATATATATTCCTCACTTTTATACATAGATTTAATGCCTCAATGTTTTTAATGAAAAGATCATGGATGCTAACTCAAGATCTTCTTCTGGGTACTTATGCTCATGGATATTCAATTTTCATGGGGAATGGGATATCATTTAATCATTTCCATGAGTATGAATCTAAAAACTTTCTTTAAATAATTTTTTCATATCACAAACCCTTCTCTATATGAGGGTATTTTGAGTACTATTTTAGTGATTAGCCACTTCTTATATTCCTTAAATCTTTCCTCACATTCTCCAATCCATAAATACTTTATCACTTTTCCCGATAACTTAGTTATTAGGATATAAAATAATAATATGATTCTCACAAAGAATCAGGGGTAACAAAGCATTTTATAAAAATTATAGACCACTAAGATATTTTTGGGTCTCTGTCATTCAAATTTCAATTTTCATTATGGTATCCATAGAAATTCCCTCTCAAAAAATCACATTCCCTAAAAATGTGACTTGTTACCTATAAAATTAAAACTTTATAAAAATGGAATATAACTTCCCCTTCTTTAAATTATTTTCATGTTCCTACATTATCTTAGCGTATATGAGAATATTATCAAAAAAGACTATGAAATTTTTATTGTGGTGGTATCTAAAGACAATCCATCAATTCAATGAAGATTACAGGGTAATTGTTTTGTTTGAATGACATCACTATGAAGTCATAGTGTCTGTATCTTGTATAGAAATTTGTATTTTGAATATCTTTACTCTTCAACTTTAGATAATAATACCCATAATGAATATTTTCATTTTCAAAGTACTTATCTCTTAAAATTTGAGCGATCAATTCATCAACCCTTGGTAATGGATACATGTTCCTTATAGTGGTATTACTGAGCTCAAAGTAATTGATGAATGGCCCCATTAACCCATCCTTCTTCTTGAAAAATATCATTGGTGCTCCCCAAGGTGATTCACTAGGGAATATAAACCCATTTGCAGAATATTATATAGTATATTCTTTAAATCCTCTGGTTTTATCAAGGTTATCCTATAGGATTCTCTTGGATATAGGGGTTCATGCGGGTATGAATTCTTTTGAGAACTCTACCTCAAGATCCGATGGAATATAGGGAATTTATTTTGAAAATACATCTTTATACCCCAATAAAATGGGAATATCCATAAGTTTTATGATTTCCTTTGACTTAACCATTTTATAAAGATATTTTTCTTTATTTGGTATAAACACCCAAGACATTGATATATTTTCTAAAGGGGATTCATAATTTCCTTGTATTTTTATTGAATCATGTGAATGTTTAGGATATGGAATGAGATTTCTTTTTCCTATTAGTGGATTTTTTATATATATAATGAGATCAATTCCATGCCTAGTATAGCATCAAATTATTTTAAAAGAAGGATTATAAGATTCACTAGAAGAATCTTCACAGAGACCCTAAACGAGGAAGAGTCCAACACATGGGTTTCAAAGATTTCTCCATTATGTTTTTTCATGTATATCTCTAATTTAATGTATTAGGGATGTAATTAAATAGTTATAGAATATTTATATACTGAAATTAATTATTTGAACCTAAACGGAATAAAACTCTTTATGTTATTAAGTGAATATAAACTGTACCATGCACAACTTCATTATATTTCTCTACCTTAGTGGTTGTGATGGAAACTTGAACATTATCCCTCAACTTAGGTGGTTTATAATGTATATTTCCCTTGAATATCCTTGGTTTAGGGTATTTGATTTTATAGAAACCATGACATATTTAATTAAAGTGTTATTCCATGATTGTAGAATTAGGAAATTCCTTCTTTTCCTTCATCATATTTGTTGGATTCTTGAATTCTCTCCAATATTCAGGATCTTGATTCCCATATATTCCTCACCAAAAACAATTCCTTACTCCTTTTTTAGAGATTAACATGGTTATTATTTCCATGTATTTTATTTTGGTTGTTTGGATCTTCTTTCCTCCTTTATCATTTGATCCTTTATCTTGAAACTCCATCCTTTAATTTTATCTCCATTTCCATGGTACTATTTCCTAAACTCAATCACAACTTATAGAGTACACCAAAAAACTTCTTCATAACTCCCAAAGTATATAATATCTAGATATTTTTAGGGATTTGATTTTAAACCACCAAAAAATATATCTACAGTAGTGACCCAACCCCAAAGTTCTCATATATATAGTATTCTATCAATTACCTTGGCATGATTACAAGGAATCAAGTCATGAAGGATCAAAAAAATTAGTAGTCTTTCTAAATTAGATACATAAATTAATCCTGAATTAAAAATGAATACACTAATTACAACATAATTTTTTCTTCTAAATAAATAAATAACTTCTATGATAACATTATTTTGTCTAGTAAATCCATACATATCTTTCATAGTACGCTTATTGGATTCCTGGGGAAGGAAACATAATAATAGTGAGCTCAAATTCTCTATAAGGGTAAAGTATAGAACAAATAATAATTAATTAATGAAATTAATAATTATGTCATGGTAAATAAAGGAAAAAATACCATATAATCAAAAAAAATGAGAAGGGATTTCATAAATAATATGAAATGTAATAAATGGAAACACAAGCCATTCAAATAATTAGATACGGAAAAATCAACATGGAAAGGTAAGAAACTGAAACACATGTCAGTTAATTAATGAACTAAAAATTAAATTTATCTATAGATATGTCGATGTAAGATCTCATGAATGAATAATAATTGAATCTAAATGATAAAAATTCTTATTTTTTGGATTCCATGTTTCCTAGGTACATGGAACCATTACCATCGAGAGATAGTTTACCTATAACAATTTTCACAACAAATTTGTCCCATGATATTACTGATGCATCGATAGGATTTCATTAACCAGTCCCTAATTCATTGGTCTTACCTTAAATGGTCCCCAACCCATGTATTTCATTTCCAAAATATTCCTCATATCTAATAAACAATATTAATTATCAAATATTTGTGTCGAATAAAGTATATGGATTTATAAATATTTCCCCAAATAATAAAATTACTTTAAAAATAAACACCTTACGCAAAATAGTATATGATTTAGGCAATAATAATATCCTTGAAAACTGATATAAATATTTAGGGGAAATTCAATTTCAATTGATCATAGGAAATTGATTAATTTCAAGGGGAATAAATGGAATAAAGAAAGTGAATGTGAATAATATTATTACATAAATCAATCATAATCCATAAATATTAATATTAATTATGGTATCAATACAACATAACCCAAGTGGATCAAAATAAATGGTTATTTTTATTGACGAATGGAAACATTATAAAAATATCTTTTGAAAATATTCTTGAGGAAAATATCCTTTTATTTTGAAAAAAAACCTTTTGAAAAAAAAATCTTTGAAAGTCACTTTTTAAAATATTCTATTTAAATATAATCCTTTTATATAAGTAAAATAAGATTCAAATAAATTCTGGTGGGTAAATCCATACAAGATGTATGAGTTAAAAAAGAATATTCGTTTTTCATGGTTAAAGGTTAGAAAAATTCCTTGTTTAGAAAGAGAAGAGAAGATTCCATTAAAAATTTGGTAAAGGAAAAGAGGATAAAAAATTATTTAGCAAGTCATTTTAAAACATTTTTATAAAACATGGTTTTTAGAATAAAATAGGTTCTCCAACTAAAGAGAGATACTATGTTGGGTTTTCTGAAAAACATTCTCTAAAAAATTTTGAGTACCAAAGAGTGGGAAAATGGTACCAATACATGAAAATGGTTATGAATAACTAGAGGAGATAAAATTTAAGGTTTTATTGAAAAAGTTTCATGTAATTTATACATATATAAATACCATTGAATGATCATTAAAGTTATTATTGAGTAAAATAATATTTAATCATTCCAAAGTGTCACATACCACTTTGGAACATTTTAAAAAATAATCCTCATGGATGAATAACATTAAATAAGTTTAAAATAATATGAAGATAAAATGATTAATTATATAATATAAAAAATTGGAAGTATATACACCACACAAAATACGTAAGTGGTGAACATGTCATTTATCTCACAGATGTAGAAAGTGAGATGGAAATCACTTACCTTAACCTTCTTTTTTTTTGTTTTGTGGTCATTATCCTCATGTATAGTGGTTAAAAATATGTTACCAGATAAAAAAATACTATAATAATATTTATAATATCATATGTCTTCTTATTATAATATCTTATTTCTTGTTTGTTAACAATCATTTATTATTTTCACTATTTTGGGTGTCATTTTCCTAGTTTACTCAAGTATGTTTTGACTTGTTATTTTATTCTCCTATTACTTATATAATGATTTAATAATCTCCAGAATGTAATTCATGACTTATTTATCTTATTTATTTAGTATATATGAATTTATAATAATCTATAATGTTTGGAGATAAGAAATGAAATGCACTGTTCATGGAGACGGCAAGTCCTACGTACTCATGAAGGCTGCTTCCATTTCTTTGTCAAGTTAAAAGAATTAAAAGTATATGATACATATGTATATTATAATTCCATTATCATATATATGTTATATATTGTACATTGTTTTATTATATTGATCCTTAATATATTCCATGTATGGAATGAATGAGTCATATCGCTTTGAGGGGCGATATTCCACACTTCCTCAAATGAAATTATCATATTTACACAAGATGGAAAGCATAAAGGTATGTTTTAAATAAAAATTTAATAAGAATAAAGAAATTAAAGATATTTTATATATCATATATAAATATATATTCCATCATAATCTCTACCATGATATGTGGTAAAGTAAAAATGAACAATCATTGTTTCGTGAGGTAGTAGTTCTCTATATATTGTAACAATATGTTTGTTACCCATTAGATAAAAGTGTGAGTAAGTTTAATTAGAATCCATTGAATAAACAAAATCATAGTATATTTTGGATAATTTTTTTTTTATAAAATAATAGAATAAAAATATTTTTGGGGTTGGAGAATGGAAATAAAACTAAAAAGCTTAAGGAAAGGTGTTACCTCTTAATTGGGTAGCTCCTTTAGGTTTGAACCAAAGAGATTACTTGGATAGATTTCTTCCCAAAAAATGATTCTAGGATGAGGTTAGGGATAAGGATAATGAGATATTTGGGTATATCTTGGTAGAGAAAAAGTTTCTGGATAGGTGTGAGGAAGTGGGAGGAGAGGAGGTCCTTTAATAGTGGAGGAAGAGTTGCACTCTTGTAAAATTTTTAAAAAGGGATTTCATGTAAGTTTTTTATATTGAAAGTGGATCTAATAATAGACCCAATTATGAAAACAGAAATATAGGGTCTAAATAATTCCAAAGGTAGATCTTGGACAATTTTCTAGGTCATTTGGGCCCTTATGATTAAGGTTTAGTCCCTTATTAAGAATAATTTAACCTTGATCGTTGTAATTAATTTTAATCACATTCACAAATAATTTTGGTCAAAAAAATTGTTATTATTAGACAATATAAATTATTTTGATTTCAAATTTGGAATCTAATTTTCTAAATTACAATAATATAAGTGCCAGAAATTAATTTAAAATTCATACCACAAGCAGGATGAAAATGTGGGTTTTTAAAGTAAAAACGTCCCCAGTTTTGCTATATTTTTATAATCAATTTCAAAATGAAATTGATTCCAATGACATACATTATAATAATTGATAATAATATTACCTATTTAAGCTTTATAACCAATTAAATTTATAATTTAACCATATAAATAAATTAGATGAAAAAGAGGTTTTGAACTAAATTTTAGTATTTTTCATTATTCGTTAAAAAATTATATCTTTTTGAAAAATATAAAAAAATAACCCTAACATAATTTTTATGTTTCTCTTTAAAAGATGATTTATCAACCCATCCTAGAGGGGCCCATTCTATTACTACCCCATGACCACCTCCAATAGGCCAGGGGCAGGCAACTAGTGCTGAGTATGCATATCCCACAAATGGGAGACATTAGCCTAAAGTAACTGTACACACACACACATCTCCAAGCCATAAAAATGATGAAATGTAAAAACAACTTAAATGATGAAATTATTCAACTAATATCCCATAACTAGAGTACAATAAGAAGTACATGAAAAGTAAACTGGTCCAAGAATACAACCCCAACCCAAGATTCTGTACACAAGTCCAACTGAAACTGTAAATAGTCCAACATTCTTTATGGGTGAGTAATACATCAAAGATAAGATCCCAAAAAAACACCTTGGTCTGGAAAGCTCCAGTTATGCTCCACCCTCACCCATTCTTCCTAGGAATCCATCAATAGGATCATCATCTGTACAAGACATAACATGTGTGGGAATATCCTATGTAGGGATGAGTATAACAATGCATTGTATGACACCTTGAAAACACTAAACATGAAGCTACAAGTATATTCAGATCAATACAAGTTTTAATAATATATATAAGATACAATAAGTATAGAAAAAACCTACATATACTTATGAGAGACACCACGCCATCAGACAGTTATAACCAACTGCCAGCCATAGGATTTTGCTCGAAGCAAAGATTTTTCTAAGACAAATCACTCCTAGAGCTATGATATAATCAGAGACACTATAGGAAGTGGTATATCTATTTTTGGGAATATCCAAATAGAAATCATTGGTAAAAGAGTACCATGATATGCAGAGATGAGGTCACACCCAGAATCATTAGGGGCACCACAAACCCAATCTGGATCAACTGTGATACACAGATACGGGGTTACACCCAGGACCACTGGGGGAAACCATGAAACAAATATAGATCAACCCATTGGATAGGGGATTGCATGATAATTATTATTTAAACCCTACTGATATGTTCCTCTAGATAGAGGATCCACACCTTGCTCAGGGAGGATTGACCAATTCCGTAAACTCGTCAAGGAATGATAGAGGATCACAATCCAGTCTCATGGATGGTTACCATACTCTATCTGAGACTCAGCCTATATAGGGGATTACAATCCCATGATGTTGATGTAATTTTGTATTGTGGCCTTGCGGAAAGGACCCAGGGAATGAACCAAACCTATAAGGGTACAAACTAGGAAAACTAAGAGCCTCAATCACTCTTTGTGGGAGTACACAACAAGTCCCTTGGGATACACATCATGTAAAGTTATCCCAATATCTTTCCCTTGTGTAAATACTCACATAAAAGTTTGTCTCCATATACATGGAATATATGATGATTACACAGTATGTAGAGACACATGGTTCCCTTCCCATGTCACTTTGCCTTGTCCATGTACCAAAGTAGTTTCCATGTACCAGTCCATGTATAACAAGTCATATCTATGTCTAAGTACATGGTGTGCCATCTGGATGGGTATTATTACCCTTGTCCATGTACCCTTTATAGTATATGTCCATTCGTCCTGGTAGGGTGTCATGTCATGTGTTAGGGGTCACATGTTGTGTTGTCCTTAACTCCAACAAAACCCAAATGCCATAGCTAGGGGGCCCCACACACATTGTAATCCCAGACCACACGTCGTGTTCTTCAGGATTTTTGATAATCCCAGATCTATGATTGTGCACCTCCTCCATTACTCTGGCCTTTGGTTTCTCGACTCACCTCTCCAGAAAATTGGAGATCTGAGGTCATCCAAGCCATGCCATCATTATGTAAAACGTTTCTTCATCGGATCCACTCAAAAAATGAATTGAAATCAACATTCTTGATTTCATGCTGAAGAATGATAAAGAACATGAAATAGGGAATCATCTATCATCTGATTCATTGTGACAACCACCAATGCACCTCTGTTGTGTCATATCGATCCAAGATATATGATACTGGATCATTGCTCCAAGAATTTGGTGAAGAAATATCGATCGATCAGGAGGTTTCTAACCCCAGGACAATGAAGAAAACTTGTGGTGAAATACATAATTGGTGGATATATTCACAATCATTAAAGAGTAATTAACCTCGATTGATTGTTTTTTATGATCTTTTATTGTTTATTTTAGAATGATAAATGAATCCATCACCAAAATTTAATCAAAGAATTTTTCCTGTAAATCCCCAAAATATAATTCTTATCCTAAAATACACACAACTCGTGAATCGATTAATTCATTTATTGATTCATGTTCATTGTAGAAATGAATAAAGGGGAAGAATACACATAAATAGAAATACTACCTGGATTTTTGATCGATCTTTAGTGAAGAAAAATGTTTGTGTCATTGTTCTTGGAGAGATCTACCAATATCAGTTTCCATCGATCTCTAATCTAAGGTTTCATTGTCGCATGCTTGATAGGATCTCCATAGGTTTCTTCCTAGCATCTCCATATAATTATAGGGTTATATGGCTAACCTTATATCTCTAACATAGGGATTCATTTTAGGAGAAACCTATTGTTTCATCACTCCATCAACAAATAAAATAATTTTCAAAATTTATTTTATTCATTTAAAATGCATGTGGTAATGTTTTCCCCACAACCCATGTCGATCAATGTTAGGTCACATCTAGGGTAAAATCGCTATTATGAATTCATCATTTACCTCAAATTTTTGATTTGGTAACCTGTTTAGGAGTTATTTTACTTTTTCTGGAAGACTGTGCATGAGGGATATTAAATATTTTAATATTTTTCCCAAAAAAAATTTCTAGGCACAGTAGGCCTAGTAATCTCACATCGTCTCAGCACCTGGTCTTGAAAATAATCCATATAATATCTAAGAATAGTACACAAAAACATCAGACATTGCATTCTCCCCATATTAGGGATTTATATCCTCAAAATACTAAAATAAGAGCTACTCAAATAGGTGAGGTTACTGAGCATAAATTTGAGTCTCATGCTCCTGTGTGCTCTCCTGGCGATTCATGTCCTACCACAAAACTTGAACTAAAAGAATCAATCACCCCTAAAGGATCCTCTTATACTAATCCTTGATCTTTGCTGGGTACTCAGCAAAGGTCACTCCATCCTTGATGTTTATCTCTCATAAGCGATAATGTGCGATGGGTCACGCACATACCTTCTCAACTACGACACACGGAATAAGTTGTGTACCCGATCTAACTATGGAGGTAGATCTTAGAAGTACACCACCTCTCCAACTATTCATAGTATCTGTAAAGGGTCAATGAACCTTAGAGATAACGTGTCTCCCTAACTAAATATTTGTAATCCCCATCGAGGTGAAACCTGAAGGAATACATAGTCACATTCCTCAAACTCCAAAGGCCTCCATCACCTGTCATCATATGACTTATGAAAACCTTGTCAAATCCTCATCTTCTCCTTGTTGATTTTCACCTTCTCTGTAGTATCTTGCACTAACTTTAGTCCCATGAGTGATGACTCTACTGGGTCAGTCCAGCAAAGTGGTGACCTATAGGGTCACCCGTACAAAGACTTGAATGGTTTCATACCAATGGTAGAATGGTTACTATTTTTGTATGAAAACTTCACCAGTGGTAGGTGATCATCCCAACTACGGATGAAGTTTAACCTGAATGCTCGCAGCATATCCTCTAGAACATAATTTGTTTTCTTAGTCTGGATATCTGTTTGTGGGTGAAATTTTGTGCTCAAGCATAACTGGGTTCCAAACACCTCTTGTAATCCTTTCCATAGCTGGGATGTAATGTTAGAATCACAATATGAATCCATTGCCGATTGAACCCCATGGATTCGAAATATATCCTACACATAGAGGCATCCCAATATCTCTTCTAAACTCTTCTCAAAGATATCTAAGAAGTGGGACAACTTGGTGATTCAGTCAAGAGTCAATCAAATATCACCCAAATGGCATTGTGTCCCCTGGATTTATGTGGTAAACCCATTATGAATTCCATCTATATCCCACAGCACATCCATTTTAGCACCTAAAGGGGTTTACCTAAACCCAGTGGAACCTACTACTCAGTCTTTACTTGATAAAAGTAAGGCATCGAGAAACAAACTCTGCAACTCCTATTTTCATCTGTATCCACAAAAACCATCGTCGAAGGTCCCGGTACATCTTCTCCTTTCCTGGACGTAGCACCAAATGGGATGTATGAAATTCTCTCAAAAACCTCCTCCTATAACGTCACTAGTACTATTTTTCATCCTTTTAAAAGAAATACATGCTCCCCACCTTTTGAATATCTATTAGGGGTATGCCTTATGGACATATGATCATGTAGGGTCTCACAGTAGGTATCCTCATGTTGTGCCTCCCTGACTCACTGTAAGAGTGGAGGGGTGAAAACCATTTTCTAGATGTAAGATTCTTCATATACATCCAAAAATAATAACTCTAATGAGTCCAACTACTCGGATTCCTCGTTCAGAAACTGTGAACAGGATATATGACTGAGAGCATCTTCCACCATGTTTCAATTCCTAGTAGTATTGAAAATATCAAATTCATAGTCCTAGAAGAACTATAGTCATTTCCATTATCTCAATTTTATATCCTTCTCATAGAAGATATACTTGAACTCTTCTAGTTATAGTAGATGATAAACCACTATCTCATCAGGTAGTGTCTCTACATATTCAATGTGAAGACTACTGCTACTAACTCGAGATCATGGGTCATGTAGTTATTCTCGTGTGGTCACAACTAACATTAACCATAGGCAATAATTTATTGCCTTTATATCAGGACAAAACAAAGATCATTTCTTGATTAATCTCATAACACTGCGTACTCAACACCCTCCTCTGGAAATCTCAGTATGGGATTGCTCGTCAACCTCGACCTCACCTCTGGAAAGCACTACAGGCACTTTTCTGTCCACCCAAAATGCTTCCCATCTTGGGTCAAAGATTTAAATGGTGATTCCACTATAGATAAGTCAAGTAGTAACCTAATATATTACCCTTACAATACAAGTAAACTCCACACCTTGGTAACACTCTTGAGTGGATCCCAATAAAGCACTACCCCAACCTACTGTAACTCCAACCTATGAGATGATGTGTATCAGAAAATGGAACTCTCGAATCAAGAACTGAAACATTGAGAGCTTTCTATAAATTCGGTTCTCTTGAAGAGTGTCCAGGACTATACTCAAGTGTCTTGAGTGCCCCTCCTTGGACAACTAATACACTAGGATGTCATCTATAAAGACCCCCACGAACCTGTCTAAGTGAGGCTAAAAGATCTATTTCATGTGTTCCATGAACACTAATTGAGAATTAATCACTACAAATGGCCTCACCAAGTACTCATAGAGACTATAAAAATATATGAAGGTCATATTTAGTATATCCTCATCTTGTACTCTTCGCTGGTTATGGCCATCTCTGAGGTCAATCTTCGAGAACCATCGTGCTCCTTTCAACTGATCAAAGAGGTCATAAATCCTCAGTAGCGAACACTTTTTCTTCACGATCACCCGGTTTAAATGACAAAAATCCACACATAACCTCAATCTCCCATATTCCTTATTAGAAAAAAATACTAGGGCTTCTGAGGGTGAAACATTAGGTCTCATGATGCCTTTCTTCTGTAAGTTCTCCAATTGCACCCTCATCTCATAAAGCTCTACATTATCCATCTGATATGAAGGTGTTGATATCTATGTCATATCGGGGTGTAGATACATGAAAATTTCAATCTCCATATAGGGAGTTAAACCTGGAATATATTTAGGAAAAATTTCCTTATACCCCACCACCACTATAGGAAACTAGGGACTCATATCATCCACTACACCGAGGGTGAGGCTAACAAACTGATGATTAATTAGTTTCACCCTCCTAGGGGTAAGTCCATGATCTGCTTCCATGATTTAATCTTTACTTAAAAAGACAAAATGTGTCTCATCACTACCAACACACCACACTCTTCACCTAAAACAGTCAATCTGAGCATGAACTATGGATGGCTAGTCCATACCAAGAATGATGTTGTAAGGCCTCGATGCCACAACCAAGATATCCCAACCAAAACACTTTCCTCCAAGAGTCAGGTCACACTATAAGCACTATTGTATGATCATCAAGTCTTCTCCAATAAGAGTCTCTGAGCATAAGGGTGAAGACAATTATTCAACCAGAATCTCCAAGGTTTGAACAAGATTCATAGCAAGGAAAGAATGACTACAACCCGTGTCTATCAAACTGAATATAGGATGGAAAAGACACCAATCATAACACAAATCATCCCATGTTCCCCTGGGTCATATGCCCCATAGCTTGTAGCTAGATTTGTTCCTTTTCACTGGCTCTCTGATCCTGGAATGGACCACCTGGTGGTGTTGGGGGTAATAGATCAAGCCTCCAACCACCTCCTAATTCCTTACCTACCCATATACCACATTCTCCACCTTGAAGACCTCCATGACCATGTCTTTCTCTCTATCTAGGTGGCCCCTCGACTGTCTCTCAATAAACATTATGATGGGTCATGAAATATCATGACAGATGTACCTAAACACTAAATGAGAAACACCTCTTATCCCTTTGATGATTCTATCCAACCTGGGAGCCATAAATTGCTGACCCTGATCCCTCGGATCACCTCCTGACGTTCATGACCTTCTTGTATCCTTGTGACTAGCATCGGCTACCTGTTTCTAAGGTCACAGCTATAGGGTGCCTACTACGAGCTCCCACTATTAGTGTCTACTCTTCTAGAAAGATTTACACTAACAGGTATCTCTCAAGTACCCCATAAAATGTATAAAATCAATGGGATAGAACTTATGCTCTGATATCCATGGGTAATCCCTTCTTGAAGGTCCAAACCCTGAATAATCGGTCATGTACCATATCCAAGGATTAGAGTGAAAGATTAGTAAACTTAACTTAATACTCTTTCATGGTCATACTACCCTACTACATATGCATAAACTCTATTATGTGTAGAAATTGCAATGTGGTCAGATAGAACTCTTCTCTGAAGAGAATCTTGAAGTATATTCAGGATAGAGTCATCTCGTTATGTGATTGAGTCTTCAAACTCCACCATAGCCTCATAGATCCATAAAGAAAAATCATGGAAAGGAATTCCATCTAGTCAGAAGGTGCCCTCACAAGTCAAAAAACATAGTTGATCGAATCTATCCAATCCTCAGCCATCTGGGGGTCTGTCTCACTAAGAAACCTGGGAGGTTTCTACCTTTGAAACTCGTTCAATTCCCTCCGCCTTTGTTCATCCTCAACTGGTAGCCCTAGTAGTAGTTTCTACTTGACGGGTGGTGGTATAGCTGGTAACCCACCCTAAGGTTTTTTCTCCATTACAATCCCATATATCGATTCCTTGTCAATAGTAGGATTATCCTCATTATCATGTGGTCGAATCTTGGATGGCTGTCTATGTTGAGGCATCTTGAAATAAAACAATATGTTCCACGATCATTAGAGTGTATCTAGAGAGATGACTCAAGAATGACATGGAAAACAAAACCATTCCTATATGATAAATGAACCATTATTTTTCCCTATAACTAGTGTTTTCATGTACCAAGTTGAAAATTAGGTGCTTAGAGACCTAGTGAATGGATACATCAGTTGTCTCACAAAAATTGGATTCCCTGGTCTGATAGCTAAAGTCGAAACACTTAAAATTGTTTCCCCTAACCTACCTCACAGACTCCCAATCCAAAATTATAACTAACCTCCTCTGATAACACTCCACCATAACCCATCCTAGAGGATACCATATTTTTTCAACCCAATAATACCTTCAACAGGCCAGGGGCGGACGACCAACACTGAGTAGGAATATCCCATAAATAAGAGGAATTATCCTAATGTACTTGTACACATGCACACATCTCCAAGCCATAAAAATGATAAAATATAAAAACAAATGAAAGGATTCTGGTGTACAACTAAGATCCCACATCCAGAGTACAACAGTAAGAATAGGAAAAGTAAATTGGGTCAGAATACAAGCCCACCACATGAGTTTATACACAAGTCCAATTGAAACTGTAAAGATTCCAACCTACTCTATGTGGGAGGATTACATCAAAGATAAGCTCTCAGAAAAACACCTTGGGCTTCCTAGAACCAACTATGCTCCACCTGCTCCTGGTCATCCTAGGAAGCCATAAAAAGGGCATTCATCTACATAAGACACGAAATGTGTAGGAAAATCCCGTACAAGGGTGAGTATAACAATACTCAGTAGGAGACCCCGAAAATACTAAAAATGAATCACCAATTATTCTCATATCAATAAAAGATATATGACAATATAAAATATACAATAAGTACAAAAAAAGAACCTATATGTACTTAAGAGAGACAACATTCCATCCGGCGGTCATAACCAACTTCTAACCACAGAATTCTGCTCGAAGCAATGCTCCTTCTTGAAAATCTCACTCCTCGAGCCATGATATCATTGGATAAACTCTAAGAAGTGGTCTAGATCATTTTTTCCCACCCAAAGAGAGAGCATTGGTCAAGGAAGATTATGATACACATGGAGGGGGTCACTCCTAGAAAAACTGGGGGAACCATGTACCCAATCTGAATCAGGAATCATACATAGATAGGGTCTATGCCCAGGATCGCTGGGGGATATCATGAACCCAATCTGGATCAATCCCCTATATAGGGGATCACATTCCAATGATTATGTGAACCCTATCGATACGATCCACTAGATATAGGATCAACTCCCTACTTAGGGAGGTTATTCCAATTCCTCAAACTTAACTAGGGATGATAGAGGATCATACTCTAATATCATAGAGGGATACCATACTATTTCTAAGACTCAGCCTCTATAGGGAATTATAATCCAATGATGTAGATGTAATGCAATACATTTCCCTCGAGTAAAGGATCAATGGAACACACTAAACCTATACTGGTCCAAACTAGTGTAACGAAGAGCCTCAAGAACACTTTTTGGGAGTACACTACATGTTCGTGGGGGTACACAGCATGTTTAGTTATCCTCATCTCTTAACCATGTGGAAATCCTCACACAAAATGTACTCTCTAAATAAAAATCATGTTGGATGAGTACATAGAATGTAGAGACACACAGTTCCCTACATGTTTCTCTTAGTTGGGTCTTTGTACCGAATTCATGTCCAAGTATTGGTCTGTGTATGCGAAGTTGTGTCCATGTCTAAGTACAAGATGTGACATTTGATCATATACTATTACCCATGTCTTTTTACTCTTTGTACTACATGTTGAGTCATCTGGGGAGGGTCACACACTGTGTTAATGGGGTCACACACCCTGTCATCCTTAACTCTGTCCAAACCCTAGCACTACAGCCAAGGGGACTTACATTCAATGTATTCTTGGATTACACGACGTGCTAAATAGGATTTTCTAGAATTCTATATCCATAGTCACATGCCTGTTATGCTACTCTGACCATCGATTTCCAGCCTCGCGTCATCAGAAAATAGGAGACACGACGTTGTCCAAGTTGTGTCATCACTGAGCAACACATTTAGTCATTGAATCTACACGCAAAACGGGTCAAGGTAAACATTATTGGTTCTGGGGTGAAGAACATGAAATCAAGAAGCATTTATCACCCAATTCTTTTCTACAACCTTCTTTGCAACTTTGTCAAATCATGCTGATCCCATATATGCGTTATCGGATCATTGTGCCAAGAATCTGGTGTGTAATGGTCGATTGGTCTGGATGTATCGAACCATGGGCCAATGAAGAACACCCATTTTTAAACACAGAATTGGGGGAGAAAAGTAAAATCAATCCAGGGGAACAAACCTTGATCGATTGTTCATGTCAATATTTGTTAGTTTCCATTATAATGGTAAATTAATCCATCACTAAAAATTTATCAAATAATTTCTCCGGTAAATTTCCATAATATAATTCTCATCCCTAAATAAGAATGATTCATGAATCAATCCATTTTTCTATTCATTCACATTCATCAAAGAAATAAAAAATAGGGAATAATCTACAAAAACAAATATCCTACCGAGAGTTTGGATTAATTATTGGTGAATAATTATCTTTGTGTCACTGTCATTGGTGGGATCTTCCAAGATCGGTGTTTATCAATCTCGGATTTGAGGTTCCGTTGTCTCCTGCGCGAGAGGATATCCATAGGTTTCTTACTAGAATATCCATAGAATTACAGTGTTTTTAGGCTAACCCTACATCTCTAACATAGAAATTAATTTAAGGAGAAACTTGTTTATATATCACTGCATCAAAAAATAAAATAAGTTTCTAAAATAATTTTATTCATTTAAAACTCTCATGATAATGTTTTCACAAATGACCTGCTACAACCAATGTTAGGTCATGCCTAGGGTAAAACCACTATTTTGAACTCAACAATGCCCTCATATTTCTGATCTAGACACCCTTTAAGGATTTAATCCACTTTTTTAGGAATACTATGTTTGAGTGATACTATATATTTTAATACTTTTTCAAACATTTTTTTTGGGGACACTGGGCCTCATAATCGCACGTCGTCTCAGTGACTAGTCTAGAAAATAATTCATATAATATCTACAAATAGTACACATAAAATCAGATATCTTATAGATGAAATTTATTTGGACATATTAAATCAATTAATGTGTCAAAATTAATAATTAAAATGGGTTCAACATTAAAAGAAGGTAAAATTGCCTTTACATAAATATAGGTTTTTATGTGTAAAATAAGGTTGGTTCTTATCATATGCCTATAAAACCTAATGGATTAATTTAAAAAATATTTGATTGAATATATAATATATAAATTTCATTAATATCATTCACCAATTGTAATTAATTGTGTTTATTAAGATAAAACTCATTTGGAAGCATAAAATTAATAATTTCTCTTTTTTATATCCAATTTGTTCTTATTTTTGTATCTCATTAATTTGTAACCCATGAATTCCTTTTATATTTATATAAAACATATATTTTCCTAAGTTAGTTAAAACTATTAATTAACATGAACATAACATCTATATTATACCATATTATATTAAATAATAATATTTTAATAATACATTTTAATTTGTTGATACTCAGTCTTGCATGCACTGCAACCTATCATGGAAGGAAACTCTTGCGTGTAACACAATCTATTGGGGAAGGTTTATATTTCGTGTAAGTCAATCTAACTCATTGATTCCTTCATTAAAATAAACTGAATATATTATATATATTTAATACAGTAAATATATTATAAATTCTCAGGATATTATATTCCCTTACACACTTGGTTTCACATGTCATACACACTATTGAATACAAGGTTTTTAATAAATAATTTTAGGGTGTTACATATATTTTTTTTTTATTATTGATAAAAAAACTTAATACCTCCCTTGAATTATTTGTGAAATTCTCTTCATAAGTTGAAACATATTCACTCTTCTTTTTCATAAGCTCTAGAAATTCTCTATCCATATTTTTATGAAGAGTTCAAGGGAAATACTTGTGAGGTAATATTTTATTAATTTCTTCCCACTCAATTTCTTCCAATTCTTCCATTGAATTTGTATTCTTGATCAATTTATAACATTGATCATCTCCTCTCTCTAAATGGTAGATATCCAACTAACTTTCTGAATCTTGAGATAATAAATAAAAAATATATTTTCCCATGGATTTGACCCATTGTTCAATAACAATTGGACCAAAAGATCTGTTAAATGTTGGTGTTCATTGGCACTTATGGGACTCAATAGATAATTTCTAATTCTTGGGTAAAGTGTTACATTTCATATGATTTAAGTTATTATTCATTACATGAGAATAGTTGTTAAATACCAGCATGAGGTTTTTAACTCCACATCCCATTGCATTAGGAAAACCATTTGTAAAATTGTTGCATGGTCCATCACATGGGTTATTGGATTGGATTCTCCGAGTTCCCACCATTTTATAAATCATAAAAGGTTATAACTAAAAAAATGTTAAAAAATAATATATTAATGACTTATTAACATATGAAAATAAATTCTAAAGTCTTTACCTATGGAATATTTAATCCTAGATTATATTTTAATAACTTAATTCTACAATTAACTAAACCATACTTTTATACCAGGTATAGTGACCTATGTCATTATGAAGATAAAAAACATAATAATAATACAGTCTATAATTGAATGGTTTAATGTCGAAGGAAAATTAGGTTTATACAATATAATCATATATAAAACAGTAAACTTTATTTAATTCCTTCATCAAAGTCCTCCTATTAGATTTCATACTATCCTTTATACATGTAAATACCTAAGGAAATACATCAAAGAATTTTTTAGTTAAAATCCTAGTTTGGGTGGAATAATAAGAAAGGGACATAATACATGAATCAAAATATTAAATTGATGAGAATAATAATCATCATCACATAATAAGAAATAAATGCTAATAATAAGCATAAAGGAGTCATTTTAAAAGATATGGAATATGGAATATACAAAATAAAAAAAATTATAAATTTGTGATCAAATCCCATAAATAAGTTTTTAATAAAGACATCATATTGTTCATGCATAACATATGTGTATAAATCATCAATTCATAAATTATGAACAAAGCTAGAAGTATGTTCATACATAATATGATTAATCTTATGATATATATAACATTATCCAATTAATTGGAGAGATATATAATTCTGGTTCCACATGTCACATCATAATATGCTTATAATCATGCATTCCACAAGGAATGGAAAATGTTTGTAAATCATAATCATGACATGAACCCATGAGGAAAGAACAGGTTTGATAGTGGTTCCATAAATCATATATAAAGGATTAAACTTGTATGTCCCTATAATATAAATGGAAAAATTATTTTTCTCATGAAATGTTAGCATTAGAAAATAATATACCATAATTATTACATAGAATAAGAATAAACACAATAAGGGTTCAATAGAGTTTATTTTTGAGAAATCGGTTTGATAAAAAATAATGAAGGTGTCATAGAATTCATCTCAATGATGTAATAACATTAATATACCTAGAATAAAAAAATAAATAAATAAAAATTTTATTTAGAAGTTATTTATATGAATCATTTCAAAAACAATGTGAAAGAGGTAATAAACCCAAATGGAAAGAGGTGGGTTTGAGATTTCCCTTACCTTAGGTACTCCTTTTTTCTTCATGTTTATATCTCATGTATAATAAGCATATACATATTAAAACACTAATACAAAATATTATTTAATTAATTCATTATATTGTTAATCAATTATAACCATTAAAATCAGTTTATGGGTATTCTGTTAGTTAAAGATGAAATGGAATGATTGATAAGTTTCTTTAATTTATTTTTTTTTATTTCAGTTTTTTTGTTTTGATAATTTGTAACTTATTTTTTTATAAAATTACTTCTAGAAAAATATAATAAATTAAAATAAATTTGTACCTATATTTTATTATCTACCTTAACATTCCATGGATGTGGTGATTAGTAAAGAATTGATAATGTCCTCATAGACAAATGAAGTTGATCATTAATGGGGTGTGTTAAAAATGGAAAAGAGAGAGTATATATAATTTAAATAATTTTAAATATTTATACCATATAATAATATAAGTAATATGTGATATTCTGGTGAACTAAATTATTTATGAAGGCAGAAAAATAAAAAATATTGGGAGTTAATAAATAATAATAGAGAAAAAATTAAAATAAAGGATCATTGTGTACCTCTTCATTAAAGCTTTAGTCATTTTATATGAAACTAAATCCTTGAAGGCTCGGGATTGGATGGCCCTATAATTCCATTAAGGTTATAAGGAGTCTTTTGAGGAGGAAATTAAGTAGATACTGATTGTTCAGAAGTGGGTGGGAAGTGGTTTACTATGGTAAGAGAGGGGGGGTATTTATACATGAGGGGTAGTTTATGTTAAAATATTGAATAAATTATTATTTCACTAGTAAAACTTATAATAGAGATATTTTTTCATAAAGAATATTGATTAAAAATATATGGTTTTAATAATTGAAAATAATTTATACATAGAATTTATAAGTTTATTAAAAATTAAAGAAGGAAAATGAAATATCGTTTTTAATGGAATACTTTAAATTATTTATATTTTCAAAAATTAATTTTTTGCTTAGAAATGAATTTTATTGTCTTTAAATGAATCATTAATATTATTTAATTAATTTTGGGTCTATATACCCAATTTAGTTTTTTTAGATCATTATTGCACCTTTACTATGTCATGAAATCGGCAGTATATGAAAATGTTTTTTCCTTAAATTCACATAAAAAATTCATGTTTCTTCCCAAAAAAAATCACCCTTATATAGTTTTTATGTGTTAATTCAAAAAATAAAATTCATCTAATCAAAATAATTCTCTAATATAGGAAATTTTAATTATTAAAATAAAAAATTACGTCTTTATTCAAAATACACTTTATAAAAAATGTACTTATGTTATCTATGAATTTATAATTTGAAAGCTTACTCAATAAAATTATAATATTTATATTTACTTAATTTATTCATGGTTAATACTTTTTACATTTCATTTTTCCATTTTAATTGTTAATTTTCTATTCTAATGGTCAAATTACTATTCCAGTGATCATATTATTATTCCCAATTGTCATGTTGCTATTCATAAGGGTCATGTTACTAGTACAAAGGAAATATAAGTTTTAATCTTCCTATAAATACATCATATGTAATTTATTTATCATTCACTTAAATTACAATAAGTTTTTTTTAGTTTATTTTATTTCAAAATATTGATTTCATTACTAGTGTTTTGTTTCTTTGTTATGTTATTGTTCATGAGTGTGATTTTTCTAGGAGATCAAAATGATCCAAATATTCCAATTATAGTAATTTTAGTTATTGTGTTTTCTATCCCATTGTACTACTTTTATTTTTATTAGATATATTTATTATTTAATTTAATTCTCTAAATAAGTTAAATAAAGTATTCTTGGTTTCTTTATTATGTAGTGTATGTGTTTTATATTATACTATATTTATAAATGTGACATATATTATTATTTTGAAGTATAATTCGGTATATATAAGTTTTTTCATCATTAAAATTATATTCCACGTTTATTTTTAAATTTTTATATGCTCATTGTTTACTTTTATCATGTCATGTTGGTTGGATACTATAAAATATTTTATACTATACATACGTAAATGTGTGCACATGTTCATACATACACCAATTATTCACTATGTGAGACATAATTAATGGTTCCTTACTATGTATTTGTGCTTAGACCCCAATTGAACATGTTGTAAAAGTTGTTTCATTTTAGGTACAATAATGAATTATTCTTAATATTGGATATTCATGGATCAATTGATTTTTGAATCGGTAGTTTTTTATTAGTTAGTTATGTTCTTTAGAGCATGGAGGCAACTTATGAATAGGGACCTTATCTTGGAATTCCTCCTTTCCTTTCCTAAGGTGTCTAGTGTATTCTTGTTTTTATATTACCTTAGTGTTTTGTTTATATTTGACTTGGTTTTATGTTTACATCCATACATGTAGTGATAGATTTATTATTTTCCCTAGTTGACTCATAGTTATTACATATTATATGATATTTTTGAGCGGCCCAACATATAGGAGAGATTTGTTATAATTGTGGAATGTTTTGGCCATGACAAATCATTGTTAAGAAAAGTGGGTAAATCAATCCTCAAATAAGAACCTAGCCCATTGGTAATAGTCAGAATCCCCCATAGATTATGGAGTGATTGTGGGGTAGTAGTTTCTTAATTCGGTTATTGTTTTGGTACCCAGTTCATGGTCATTAAAAATGGTATCTGCGTGATGTTTTGGGGTTCATTGGGGTTATAATTTCATAGGAAAGAGATATGATATCGAGTGTTAAAGGGTCTGTTGTGTGCATATTGGGCCAGCATGGTTACAGTGAAAGCCTAAGTTACCAGGGATGTCCAAAAGTTTAGTCGATGAATTATTGGTATGTGTGAGTTATTGACTTGGATACCGTAATATGAGATTATAGATACTCGAGAAGAGAAATGGGGCTTGGATGGGAGTTGGCATTAGTGTCTACTAATACATCATATAGTCTAGTGGAGCATTACATCATGTGAATTTTATTCATATTATTATTTTCATATGTGAATATCCAAGATTATTTAAAACAACTAATAAAGCAATTAGGAATTTATTAATTGACTTATTTGGTTTATTATAATTAATTAAATCCACTCATATATATATACCCATGTTATGACTGATGATATATTTATATTCTTAAAATGCAATGTTAAAATATCTATACAATCTAAATTTATGATCATGCCATTTGTTTTCTGGTTGATTTCATACTTCTTATCAAGATCCATGTTCCTTGTTTTGTGATTTACGTATAGATTTTTTTTTAAATTGGGGTTCATGATCATAATTTTTGTATTCTGTTTAATACCCTACTATTGAGTATGCAGTTTTTTTATGTTCAATAATGTATTGTATGAACTATTTTAATTTTATGTTTTAAGCATATGGTATCTTATTCACTATTGAGTGAAGTAATATTTTTAATACTTATAATATGACACTCAAGAGGGTTAATCAATGATCTAATTCCATATTTTTATGTTCTCTATTTTATTATACATGATTTATCAAGTGAAACCTATGAGGGTTTTAAAATTTAATAAAAAAAATCTAAACATAGGTTTGAAATGGAGAGTATTCTTGAAATTAATGAATTTTTGGATATGATAATATTTTTGATAAATAAACTTGGAAACAAAATTATTAAATTGTATTAAGAAATTATTTATTTTATGAAAATGGTTTGACAAGTTATTTTGAAAATTATAAAATTTTATTTCATTTAAAATTGTTTTTATGGGAAGATAGTTTGATAAACTAAAAAATTTAGTGCTATTGTAGGGTTAGGTGAATCAGGGATCACTCTTATGATGGGGAGTGCCTTAATAGTGGGAGTAGATTAGTTCATGGTCTTTTGATGATTATATATAAGTTATTTTGGTTATCTATATTAGAGACTAGTGGTATGTTATAGTGTTATTGATTTTGGAAGATATGTGTTGGAAATTTGAGGAATGACTAGAATACATATTAGATATTTTTGGTTTGTATGACTATTTGGGTGTTGGATACTTGGTAATTCATGTGTGTTGTATTTTTTTATTTTGGTGTTATGCATAATAAGTGTGTTGGATTATTTGAAGTGTGTAATATAGTGATGGCCATGAGTATACTGTCCCGGTATGGGGATCTTAAAGTATTTATATGTTTGTGTTAGATTTTAAAGTCTTATATTATAAGTATACTATATATTAATTGATGTGTATTGGAGTTTGGATATAACTTGATGATTTCGAGATGTATTGACTCTTTGGATAAGATGCGAATTAATATATTTAGGAATGAAAAGTTTTATAAAGTGGGGAGGCTATAAGGAATCATGTCCCAATAAATTTAATTTATGGGGAATTGGATTTAATTATGGAATATGCATTATTAAATTGGGGTATTGTTTAAATTTTTTGTTCTAAAGAGGGGTTATTTTTCGTTTTTGGGATTCAATAATGTATTTTAAGGTTTGGGGATGGATTTTTATGTGTTTTTGTATATTCTTTGAGGATTCATGTTAGGTTCAAAGGTTTTTATAGGATAAAATATGGTGGCACCTTCATTTTTGTAACGTCTTAGACCCGGATTTCACCCTATGGTGAACGGAGCCTAGTTGACTACATGGATCAAGTGCATCTCCCCAAACGCTAGAGGCTGCCGACTAGTAGTGAGGGCCTATGTGAGTCAGTGGGGAGACTATGTCCTCATTACTAGAGTATCACATAAGAAGTCAATCTTAGAAAAAATAGTGTAAGTGAATAAATAAGAAGTCAATTGAAGTTAAGGCAAGACAGGTATACATCTCAATAACCAAAAGTGTCACATATACAAAATGATGCGGATGGTACAAGTATCTATAAAGTAGCCATAACAGTACATGGAAGTATAATACAATACAAGTATCCCCAAAAGAACAAAATACCAAAAAGGGATCCCTACATCGCAAGCTTCAGCCTGGTCCTATGCTCCCCTGCTCCAAGCCACAATCAACAACCTGTAATAGGGTGCCTTCCCATATCATCACCTATAATCATATAATTTGTTTGGTTCCCCAAGGAGGACCAAATAGGGTATTAGATAAACATACCAGTAGAAAACCACGAAGGTATATACAGTTCTAACAGCAATTCTACAAAGGATCTAGAAAGTGCAAACAACTTGTACCTAAGTGCACATACCCATGGCATAAGTCTACTATAACAAGTAAAACTGAATATCTCTTAATGTTATCTTCAAAAAAAGATTCATATCCTAACAAGGAAGCTATAACAAGTAACAAGTCACATGTCCATGTTGCACATCCACCTCCATTAAGAAACGACAGCCACACTTTATGAAGAAAACAAGTATCCCATGACCACGCCATATACTGAAGTCCAATATCCACTTTCACACTATATATTGAATTGTAGACCATAAGGGTAAGATCAAAGGTGTTAGCAGACCAAGTCATCCAAGTAATTAATGTCTAGACCATGAAGGGTCGGATCTAAGGAGCATGTCCAAGTAATCCCATCATGTCCCACGGGAATCCCTAGTGGAAACTTGGTAAGGCACTGGTTGGGGTCCTAGGAACAAGGCAGTATAAATTCCTATGCGAGCCCAAGCAAGTCGGATCCTGTAGGGTAGAAAGGCCCGAGGCATCCCACAGAATCATGACCCAAGGGGTAGAGTCTACCAAAGGCACCCACTACCGCATTCCAGATCCAAGGAGAGCAGTACAAGGCATCTATCAAACCATTCAATCAAGCATTCAAGCATTAAAAGTAAACATTCATAACCAGTTGATTATACCCACTCATGTCAACAAGCATAATCCATGAGTATACCCACTCATGCAAGCCATTTATCAAATTTATATGGGCCTACCCTACCATATAATCTATTTAACATGAAATTAATCATTTACATATAAGTATACCCACCCATATAAACACATTCCATTTAATTTAAGCTATCAAAACAAACGAGGCATAACATGATATTCAACATGCATGGAGTCTGTGCATCTCTTAAATAAGATACTCAAACAATCAAGGCATCAAAGGGATTCCCCTATCTAGGCAAGCACAAGAACACGACCATTGGGTGGTTTTAAGAGGCATAAAAAATTTAATTTTTTAAGGCATACCCCTCGGGGGACTTTGAAATGAGCAACGGGCTCCAACGCACTGAAACGGAACCCATGGTTTACCTCAATAGGTCCCACTACAGCTACTAGAAGCTACTCGATAAAAAATACCTCGCCAAAAATTCCGATAGATAGAATTTTTGATGAACTCTTGAAAAAAACCAAGAAAATCCAAAATAAAGTATAGACAACCTACCTCATCTCGGTAGTAGACAACTCATCCAGTATCGTGTCCTAATTCATCCCATTTTGGAAGAAATATGAATAACATACAAAGAACGGATAATTAGGGCATGTGAGACTTAATCCAAATAGTGCAGTCATTTTTTTGAACAATAAACAATGGATAAAAAGAAATGTAGGCCTTATCGATGCAGATCCATAGAGACGACTGATGATCAAAATGAATAACAGATGGAGAGTGGGGATTGATTATTACTTTGGGTGTCAAAGCGGGGAGCTCCATGGTCCTCTGTGCAAGGAAGAGATAAAATATGAATGGGTTTAAAAAATAAATTTTTTTATTTTTTTATTTTTTTAATTTAAATTTTTTTTAAAAACACACAGTAGGGGTCACACGGTTTTCTTGTATGGTTTCCCAAACCATGCCGAAATCGTGTGCACCTCTCTGTCTAAAAGGTGTGACTCACACGACTACCCTGCATGGTTTGACTAACCATTCGGTAACCCTGCAGAATGTTCTGCCCAAAACCTGTAGTAATCTTGACCTCTCGCACAGTTTACCTAAACCATGTGCGGACCGAGTGAAAACCATGCACCAGGTCATTTTCATCCTAAAACTTGGTTCTGGCCTCCGAACAAACCCTAAACACCTCCAAAACACCCATGATCAAGATAATCATTCACATAAGGCCATAAAAGAAATTTAAACCGAAATGAAAAGGATCCATACCTTGTATGAAAACTCAGGTTCTTACATTCTTCCCCCCTTATTGCAATTTATCCCCAAATTAATCTCTAAAGGTTCGTCAAGATTTTTCTGAGAACAACTTCGGCCACTAAGCAGGTACGTATGTCCCCCTCTCCCATGTTTTGTCCTGTAAATGGCCATGCTTCCATAGCACTTGTACTAGAGTAACTGACCAGTCTTGAAGAACCTTTGTGCTTCTATTAGCGATACAAATCGGATGCTCCTCAAAGGTGGCATCAACCTAAAGTTCAAACTCCTCAGGTTAAAAAACATGAAACAGGTCTGAGTGATAGAGGTGCTGCTGAGATACATGGAAGACTTAATTCATGGATCAGTACCTCTAAGGTAACTACGACCAATAATCAACTCACCCGACTCTCTCCATAATCTGAAATGACCCAATATATCTTGGTGAAATTTTATGTTGTCTCATGATCCGCATGTGTCCCAGCCTCGGTGAAACACCCAAGAAAACCCGATCCCTAAAATAAAACTCTAGAGGTATTCTGCGGTGATTGGTGTTTGATTTCTAATGAGATTGTGTAGTATCCACCCACTTCTGAATCAACTGGACCTAATTAGAAGTCTCCTACATGAGATGCGGTCCTAGTAATGATGCATCTCCTACCTATAACCAGCATATGGGAGATCGTCATGGCCTACCATATAGAGCCTTATATGGTTCCATCTGTATCATCGCCTGATAACTATTATTGTAGGCGAAATCATCCACGGGAATGTACCTCTCCCACGAGCCCCCAAAATCCCAGACACATGCTTAAATCATGTCCTCTAGAACCTGTATTGTATGCTCAAAATGGCCATCAGTCTTAGGGTGGTTTGTTGGGCTTAGAAGAACCTATGTACCCAGTTCCCTCTGAAAACTCTACCCTAAATGATATTTAAAGTGGGTGTCTCTATCTGAAATGATAGTGCACGGGACCCCATGAAGTTGTACCATCTCTCGGATATAAAAATTTCTAATATCATCAACACTTAAGGTATCCTTGATCAGTAAGAAATATGTGACCTTTGTAAGACTATCAATGTAAAACCACAGAGCATCATTACCTCGAGGTGACCTCAGTAAACCAGTCACGAAATCCATTGTGACATCATCCCATTTCCACTCAGAAATGGGTATCTACTGTAAAAGCCCAGCTGGTCGCTGATGTTCCGCATTCACCTGCTAACAGGTGGAACACCTCGTAACAAAATTGGATAACTCTATCTTCATTAACATCCACCAGTACTGACGTCTCATGTCATGGTACATCTTGGTAACCCTGGGATGAACATACCATGCAGAATCATGGAACTCAGGCGTCAACTCCTCATGTATATCCACAGGAACCCAGACACATCCATGAATGCACAATATCTCATTATGGCCTACCATCTAACCAGGAGGAGGGTCCTCACCTGACACACCTTCCCATAGAACTGGGCCTTTTGAATCTGATAGCAGCCTCATCCTAACACTGTCCATCAAGGTAGAGGTAATAGCTAATGATGAAAGAAAAGTATTCCCCTTCCTATCGTTCACCTCAAGATTCATCTCAGAGAAAAACACCATAAGCTCCCACTCGCAAATGGCCTATTTCACTTCCTGTATCTGATTCCTCCTACTTAGTGCATTGGCTACAGCATTGACCTTACTAGGTGTGTGGGAAATCTCGAAGTCAAAGGACTGTAGGTACTCCTCCCACCTTCACTGCCTCAAATTTAGATTACACTGCGTAAAGATATACTTGAGTCTTTTGTCATCCGTGTTCACCACAAAATGATCTCCCAATAAATAGTGCCTCTAATAGCGCAATGCATGAATGACAGTAGCTAATTAAAGATCGTGCATAGGGTAATTATTCCTATGAGGCCCCATCTGTCAAGACCCATACGCCACTACTCGATCTCCCCATATTAGCACTTCCCCCATCCCAATACATAAAGCTCCACAATACACTATGTAACTCTGGCCCTGCTCTGGCAGTATCAGGACTCGTACTGATTTCAACCTCCCTTTCAGCTTTAAAGGCTATATCACAAGATTTCAACCTCAAAAACTTCACACCCTATTTATTTAATCCTGTCAATGGCTCTTCTAAGAATGAGAAGTCATGTATAAAATGCATGTAGTAACCAGATAGCCCCAATAAACTCCGTATGTCAAAAACATTCTTGGGTTGTTCCCAGGAAACTACAGCTCTCACCATCTCTCGGTCCACTGACACTTCTGTCTCAAAGATAATGTGACCCATGAAGTGAATCAGATCCACCCAAAAGTGGAACTTTTTGATCTTATCATATAACGGATGCTCTCTTAGTGTATTAAAAATGATCTCAAGATGGTTTTCATGGTGGTATCGATTGTGACAATTTACCAAGATATCATCCACAAAAACCACTTCAAAAGAATCCAAGTAAGGATGGAACACTCAGTTCATCAAAACCATGAAAATTGTTGGCATGTTCGTGAGACCAAACGGAATAACCAGATACTCATATAACCAATACCTGCTACGAAAGTCATTACAAGGTATGTTTGCAGGTATAACACACACTTGCTGATATCTTGACCTTAATTAGATCCTTGAGAACACTCAAACTCCTTGATGATTATCAAATAGGTCATCTATTTATGGAAAAGGATATCGGTTTTTAACCATTAGCTGATTCATTTTCCGATAATCCACACATAGCCTAAGGTTACCATTCTCCTTTTTCAGAAAAAGTATCGGAGAAACCCATGAAGATGTATTGGGTCTGATAAACCCCTTTGCCTCCAAATCCTCTTACTGCCTCTTGAGCTACTGCTGCTCCATCGTAGTCATCCTGTACGGAGGAGTGGATACTAACGTAGCTCCTAGCACTAGATCGATGGAGAACTCCACCTCTATCTTAGGAGGTAAACCAGAAAAGTTGTTAGGAAAGATGTCCCTAAACAAATCAACCTTTGGAGGAAAGTCCACCTGATTCACTTCCTGATCATACAGAAACAAACTGGAAATCCGGGTTGTAATGTTCCAACCCAGAAGCCACTAAACCAGTGCTCCGAGCCGATTCACCACAATGCCTCAAGCACACCTCACCGTATGCCAATGGTTTCCAACTAGAAGTGAGGGCCTAGGGTGTGATAGTTAAGAGACTATTCCCTCATACCAAAGTAAGCAAATAGTGGAAATAACTATGTATCAAACACTGTGGAAAGTGAACAATGTGTGAAAGAAATAAACAACTGAAATAGAATAAGTTGTAGTAGTAAAATGCTGTAAAATACAAAACAAATATGAAATACAATACAAAACTAGTCACCCACTAGACCGACCATACAGATACAAGTGAAGAAGAAACATAAAGTAAAAGTATAGGGCTATGCTACTAACTCCGAGCCAATCCACGTACCCGATCTCCAGACACTGCCGAACAACAGCAGCCCAATCAGTTGAACCACTCGAGCAGCTCCGCTCGATCATGCAACATTGGTCCTTGTCCCTATACACCATGAAACTCGTGCTTAACCAGAAAACGAGACATAAGGACTACACGTACACTGAGGTGCACATGCAGGGGTGAGAAATATTCTCAGTAGGGCACCCTAACAAGAAACTTATAACTGTGTTTCTAAAAGTGTATGCAACAACAATGTGCTCAGCCTAGTTGGAACACATCAAAAGGAAGTAAACCAAATTTTCAACCACCATCGAACTCCGGGTATGTAATCCCTATCAACTAGAAAGTTCCACCATGGATGTCCATATCTATATATGTACACATGTATAGTCCCATACCTATACACATATACATAATTATGAATATTCATGATTAGGTGAATCAAATAATAAGAAACCACATCAGTAGCTAAACCTTGGGACCATAATCCCGATCTCTTGGATATCATGTGCAAGGGCATTGAGCTGGATGTCATGCCACTCAAGCTATGTATCATTATGTCTATCGATGGGTCTCTAATCCCATATACATGTACCTTCTTCATCCAACACTGGAAATATATCTCTGAGCAATATAATCAAAATAAAGTAACCCTCTGGGAAGTACTCACACCCTAACCCCTCTGGTTAAAACAAAAAACACAAGAAACCCTCTGGGAAGTACTCACGGTCTAACCCCTCTGGTTCAGCTTTAGTAAAGACTCTCTAAGGATGCACTCACCATCAATTCCCCATGTAGTCTTGTATCGGTAACTATATACACTTTAGAGAAGCACTCAATGTCCAATTCCCCTTATGGTCTCGCATCTTCGAACTACAAACACTCTAAGGGAGCACAAAGTCCATCCCCACTATAGTCTCACAACGTAAAAGTAAACAGACACTCTGGAGAAGCTCTCAACATCCATTCTCCCTATGGTCTACTACACTAGGTTCTCACGGCCCTATGTAAGTCAATCATGCACAACGATATATAAGGCAGCCAAAGTAAACCTCAAGAACTACTTTGATAATAGTCTACATTATATCACATCATGTCAGATAAAATCACTCCATCCTAACTACACTAGGCATGGGAAATAAGAATCCTAACGAGCAAGGCTAGACTAAACGGTCAAATCAAAACAAACATGGGCAACACATCCATAGCATAGAAAATAACCCTATTCCCAATCAAACCACCTCAACTGAGGAACACAAGGCATAGTAGGAATCCCAAAAACAATAAATATTCATCGCATCAGGCTCAATAGCCACCAACCAGGAAGCACCTCCGGTAACCACTACTGCATCAGCAAACCAAGTCATATATAAACAAACGAGTGAGGGTGGCCTGAACGCCCAACCCAACATTAAATCTATAGCCCCCATGGGATTACCATTTTGTAAAGGGTTCAAGGTGACCCCCAAACAACATCTCTACCCAAACCCAATGTACAAACACAAGGTCAGTCAAACAATGGGCACCTAATGGGTCCCTCAAGTCAAACACTGAGGAAGCATCATACTCAGGATCTTCTAGGTAAACACGAGCGAAGGAATCCTACATGGAATCCTTAGCGAAGAGTAAGGGAGGAATCCTACATGAGTTCCTCAAATGAAGGACAATATAGGTATTCTATAAAATGGGTCCTCACAAAGGAAAAATAGGATAGAGATCTTATAGGGACTCCCTAGGTCAGCACATAAGTAAAGGCATCCCTTAGGGGATCCTTGGAAGTGCCCAGTCTCACGACCTCATAGGCCAGAAGGGAATGTCTCACAAGGGGAACGTCCTGTAAATCATATGTTATAAGAGATATATCACAGCTCATCTCATTTTATAGGTCTCAAATAAGTTGGTCTGAACACCAAACCTATCATCCATGCCAAGTCTCACTCTCAGGTGTCAACTGAACTCGATAACTAGAGGAAGAACCTCTCCATTTAGATATAAACCCATAAAAACATTTAGATGACCTATAAATGTAAAAAGGATTCCAAAATTGTGATATACATAGAAAATGGTCAGAATGGACTACTCACATTCCCAATTATGACTTCCAGGGCATAATATATCCCAAAACTACTAAGCTGAAGTAGTACATGGCCAAAACACATTTCCAGACCCATGGGGTCTGCCTGTGTAATAGAACATGGCGTGTAAATTACTGTACATGGCATGTACTGTTCACAAAAATTCATCTTGTGGGTGTTTTTACCCAAACACATGCTCGTGTGCCACTAAACGACGTGTAATTATAGTAAACGACGTGTACTCCTTAAAACCCATTATCTTGTGTCCTTTTTGCACACAGTCGGACACAAATCCACCACTAAACGGTGTGTACTCAAAGTACACAACGTTTACTTTAGAAAAATTTTCCTTCCCTGAATGGGAAGAACACACGGTATGTTCCCATGGAACACATGTCGTGTATTTTGGTTTTTCTGACGGGAAATCCCTCCAAAACACCTGAAACTCCCGTTTTCACCCCTGAAACAATAGATATGGCCTTAATTGGACACAAGAAAGAAATATAACGCTTTAAAGGCTTAAAACAATTTTAAATGGGATCTATGTAAAAAACATAAATGGCCTTACCTTCGGGCGGAAACCGCCGAAGCTTCACTTGATTTCACGGCTCACAGTTGCCGCACGCCGACTCAGCTCATTGACAGCTTCAAATCGGTAACCCTCTTGCCTCCCAAATCTCTTTATTTCTCAATATCCAAAGCCTCCAAAAAGACATGGCCAAGGAGGAGGCATATCAGACATGTTCAAGGAGGAGGAGGAATGAAGAGAAGGAAGAAAATAAAATAAAAGGAAAATAAATGAAGAAAAAGGGGCTCGGGCTGACCCCAGCACCCGACATGCCTTTATGCCTTCCCTAGGCTAAAATCCCCTTTTCAAACTCAATGGAGCAGATGTAATATCAATCCAACACTCTGTTTGGAATTTATCACCAAAAGAACCCACATGAATAATTTAATATTAAATATTTTGGCCAAAATTCGAACAGCTCAGTTTTCCACCAAATGTCTGTCCTAGGGTTAACTCCCTATTCTAGGTCCAACGGAGTTGTCAGAAAAATTATCCGAGATAAGCTGGTAGGGGAAATGACCATTTTACCCCTCACAAGTGTAACATCCCTGGTAAATAAAGAATATTACATTTTTATATTTATCCATATTTGTGAATAAAATGTTAACATTAATTTAAAAGGAACGCTATGCTCAATGGCATGCCCAATATGCAACAACGAGTTTCTTGGAAATATTACATTGCACTCTATAATAAAATAATATTATTTTAAATAGAAGTTAATTCCTAGCCATTGTAATGGTGGGAATGAACAGAACTAACTACAAAATGATTGTATATGTTTGTCAAATATTTTTACTTTTATCCAATAAATGTTACAGGATTAAAATGCGAATGAATCCAATTTTAAGCGTAAATATTCTAATATTCTTTAAAAGGTCGATTAACTGCCTTTTGATGGCGAACCCTTTTCAAATAAACTTTTTGAAAATTTTATATGTTATATTGGACCAAATAAAATCATTCTTTAGAATCAGGATATCAAAATTTACTTTGTGTAGGTTTTTGTTTTTTTTTTATAAAGTCCATTTTTAATGAATAAGTGAAAAATGTTGTATTTTAATTCAAAACCTCATTTTAATATAATATATTTATATGATTAGATCCTCTTTTGAATTGTTTTTAATATGCAATTATAATATATTTTTAAAATTTAATCCAATGGTGGTCATTGGAATTAATTTCAAGTTGAAATTGGACTTAAACTAGTGTCAATCTTTTAATAGATATTGTTTCTTAAAAACACGCTATTTGTTTTGACTGTGGGAATTAATTATTAAATTAATTAATGAAACTTATATGTTTTTAATTTTTTAAAATATACATCATTTTTGAATTCGGAATATCAAATATATCTTAGGGTGAATTTTTGGTATTTTTCTGAAAAACCTCAATTTTCGATGGATAGTGAAACCAATAAGTGGCAGTTAAAAAACAGATTTTTCGTTTAAATGAAACTTTTACCACTTCTTTGAATTGAATTTGGAAAATCCAACATACATGGTTGTCATTAGGATATAAAATGTGGTTCAATTTGATTAAAATAATTTTTTGGTGAATAGTAACTTTTAAGTTTTATTAATCGTGATTAAAGGTAATTAGTGTAATTTAAGGTAAAGATAATGTTATAATAATATGAAATGAACTTGACACATGTCCAACCCTTATTGGATGAGTCATGGACAACCCGGAAAATCCATGGGTCAACTTGGGGACCCCATGGAGCCACTTTGGTAGGAAAATAACATTAATAACTTTTTATTTAAAGTTAAAATAAAAATGTAACAAACATGTATTGTTTTACTAAAACAATTTTTACATGGGGTTATAAAAGTCATATTTTTGACTATAAATATAAATTAGAAAGCTAAAATGATTTCCTACATCATGATATGTTTTTTATAATTTTTAGACATTAAATAAATAAATTTATTTATGACACCATGATGATGTAGTGATTACCTCATTAATGAACAATTTAAATAAAATTAGACGATAAGGTAAATTCTAAGACTTAAAATTGTCAAAAATCTATTTGATGGGTTTATTTCGAACCTTTATCACCTTATCGTCAAACTATATAATATTTGGACCTTTAATATTCGAAAATCATTTTATAATAAAGTAACTTCTCAACACATTCCAAGAGTGCCCCTCCTCCCTCTTATAAAAGGCCTCCACCTCTACCCACTTACCCACACCTCTAAAGACTTTGGATCGACCAAAATCTGCTCATTTTATCTCTCCAAATAACTATATTTATCCTAGAAGCCTTCCCTTAGGAATAAATCTCTTCAATAAACCCTTTGGTTCAAACCAAAGGGAGTTACCCGATTTAAAGGTAATGTCCTCTCTTATGTTCTTTTGTTTTATTTTGCTTCTCCAACCCCCTAAACTATTTTTATTCCTTTATTTTGTAACAACTCCAGTGTCTTCAATATACTAGGTTGTTTTTATGAGAATTTTTCGAGCTACACTTACACACACCTCCGTATGATGGTTAAAGAACATACTGTTTCTATGGATGGAGAATTACTGCCTCCCGAAATGATGATTGTTCAATCTTATCTTAACACCTTTCATGGTGGCCATTATGATGTCACTGTATTTTAAATATGATATATATGGTATTTATGTTTTCTATATGCTTATGTATTTTATATTTAAAACATACCTTTATTCTTTGCATGTTGTGCAAATGCGATAATTTCATATGAGGAAGTGTGGACTACCGCCCCCTCAAGTGATGTGACTCGTTCATGCAATACATGGAATGTATAAAGAATAAAATTAATTAACATATGTGACCTATATAACATATATATTATACTGGAATTATAATATATATATCTCTCATTTATTTTTAATTCCATTAATATGACAAAGAAATGAAAGTAGTGTTCATGCGTACGTGAGGCCTACCGTCTCCATGAACGGTGCATTCCATTTCTTTTTATCTCCAAATGTTATGGATGGTAAAAAATGAATATGTACTGTATATATATGATATTTAAATCATTAATACTATTCTAGAGATGGTTTACTTATAACTACAAGGAAAATCATTTTCAAATAAGTTCATTTTTGAATCATGTACCAAACATTGACAAAAACATCTAATATGAACTCGCATAATTAACTAATTATTATAACATTATAATATGTGATATTAATTGAATAATAGAAATTAAATGATTTCCTTAAGAAATTATAATTTTACCAATGGTTATTATTCAGGAATATAAAGAAACGAACAAGACAAGTCGGACTTGGGGTAAGGGATCCTACCTATCTCTTTCTTTTTAAGTACTCTCTTTTATGTCATTTCTTTTAAGCTCATATTTCATATGTTTGGGGATGTTATTTTATATTCCTAATTCTTTAAATTTTATGTTCATATAATAATAGACCTTATTTGATCTCATAAATACATTTTTGTAAGTTTTAAGTGGCGCCGTTAGGCTGCCAGTTTTCGTAAGGGGTTTTTATTCTCACTTTTATTCCCGTGAGATTTATGCTACATTTGCCACCATTTCCTTTGAGTGGTATATGTACTGCCCATTATTCTACTCTTTGTGTAATATAATTTCTTTTATGAGTAATTACATCAATGTTTTATAGTCCTTCTTTCATGGGCTGCACGTTTCGAAAGTTTCCCAAGTCGGTAAGGGAACCTTTCAACCTCCTATTATTAAAAGACTTCTTTTGTTATGCCTTTTAATTTACATCTTATTGTGTTGGAATATTTTATTATATATCATTATTGATGTAAATTTTATTTCCAAGTGATGAGATACCATTTTTTCTCTCATCAACTCATTTTCTGAATTTTAAAGTGACATCGTTAGGCTGTCGAATTTTTGTAAGGTAACTTCTTAACCCAATTTCAATTATTTGGGTTAAACCTATGCTTCTTGATTATGTCATGATATGGATATTTGTGGATAAAATATGATTATTTTACACTGATTATACACTTATATTTGGGGTATTTATATTTCTCACACATAATTATGTCATTTCTTTATCCGTGCTCTAATGGCATGATCCTTGATTGGGATTACATCTCAATTTCTTCTCATTGAGACAATTCCTAATAATATGCACTTTTATTATTTTATAAAGTTTATATACATCCCCTTTGACATTCCATATCCATATTATGTCTATAATAAAGTAATTTCAATGTTTTTAAAATGGTCTAATTTCTTGTGGCTTATAATTTAAATGTTCAAAATGGAAAAGGACTCTTTTATTAAAACATTGTTTTAAATGGTTTTAAAGATTTACTCTTTTAAACAATTATCATCCATGTCCATGTTTTAAAAATGGTTTTAAGGATTTATTTATAGGGACATGAATGTTTTAAAACCCTTTCAAAAGTTTCGAATTGGTATGGGACACTTTGATTCTAATTCTCTTTTAAAAGTCTTCTTTTAATATTTTCAAAGTATAAAGGGATTTTTCTCTCATAGAGTTTTAATTATTTTATTAGATGTTTTTATTTATGATAATATCATGATGTGATCTCTTGTGATTGAAATGTGGAAATTTTATGTTTCTTTTATGCATGTTTTAAGTGTTATGATTTTGTTATGGTTCTTGGGAAATGTTTATGCAATCGGGTGGTTCCGTGATAAACTAAGGGCAGGTGAGTCTGATATAGCTCTCCAATGCATTGGGTTACATGAAGGGGTTAAACCCTATGGTTTTTCTGAAGAGATTTAGGGAATATACTGTTATGGGTATTCCAAATGTAACCATGAGGGTTACTCCCTACGTAAGAATGTTATGAATGCCTATAGTTACCTTTATGTCTTATGATTTCTATGAGTTATTCATAAATCTTATGATTTCATGAGTTATGTTAATGTGCTTATGTTTTATGAGTAAAGTGTGTTTTCATTGATTCTTATGTATACATGGACTAATGTTTCCTTTCCGTATTTTTATCCCTTACTGAGCTTTTTGTGCTCATCCCATGATTTTGAAATGTTTTCCATAGGACTTAAAGTGGAATACGGTCCAAGATGGGATCAAGTAAATGTCACGATGTCTAAAACATGGAACTTGACATGACTCTTTTTTTCAAGAGTTTATATTTTGTGAAAAAAATGGAAACTCAGTAGATGTGTATAATTTATATTCTTTGAGATGTAATAGTTATGTCCTAATTCTATAAAACTCTAAACCTAAAAATATCCTCAATGTGAATTATTCAATTTAATTCATGAATATGTATTGTACTAAGGCTGGGTCCTTATTGTTTCTATCAAAGGTCAGTTTAAGCAACTTTAGGGAATAAGAGTTTTCGTTAATCACATGATTAGTCCCTATGTTTATTATCTTAGTTAAATCCTTGATTTATAACTTTTTCAGATCAAGGAAATGGAAGGAGGAGGATCTCAAATGACATACTTATCTCTTCCTGATGACTTGATTTCAATAATTATTGCAAAGTCATGTTCGGATGATTGTGAAACTTTTTCTAGCATATAACTCACTTGCAAGAAGCTGTTTGAGATATCAAAAACCACCACTATACCTAGTTATTATCGTGGATAATGGGTTATATATAACCAAATCCTGTTTTCATAATATTCTCATATTTTCAAGAAAGGTAGATATTATCAAGGAATTTTCAAATATTTTACCTTATCACTAGATTTTGAAGCATATTATGATTTTAAATAAGGTGGTAAAGAAGGAGACCCTTGTGCAACCTATTTAGATTTTCTTATAAAATATAGTCTCTGAGCACATACCTATGGTATTTTAAAAGGACCATTAATTGAAAGTTTCAACTCAAATTCGGTCAGACTATTTTATAGAAATCATGTCTTATCAGATGTTTTGAAATTATATGTAATAAATTATTATTTTCCAAAAAAAAATTTCTCTGAACACCCATATGACCCATGTTGTACAAGGTGTATTTGGATGGAGAAAGCAAATGATTTTTAAGGATCTCTAAGTCATTATTGTGATTTATGGACCTTCTAACTTCATGAACAAGATGACGATGAAACCAAATGGACACCATGATCAAGGTATGATGTTCTTATTTTTTGGGGATCATTTTATTTTATCTTATGATGGTGAAATAAGACTTCAAGAATTAAGATGTCGAGATCATAATGAATTTGGATGAAAATAAGAGGTATAAGGAAACCATTGAGGTTAAAACATGTTAGGGTTATTTTTGAGATTTATAAAAAGGACAACCCATAAGATGGGTGACAACCCGTCACGTCCGGCAAGGCCACATGAATCGAACCCACAATCGAAGGGCGACAAGGGTGCATGGCCTACCACTAGCCTACATGAAGTCCCTGGTTAGTATGACTTATACTTTTTAGTTAAATGATTTTATGGAAGAAGAATAAGTTGATTTTGGGAACTTATGTTTTATTAAATGGATATCCTTAACGTAGGAAAATGATTTGGTGACTGAGTAATAAAGGTTATTTTAGAAGATGTTCTCTCTTTCATGGAAACAATATATGCCTATAGAAAATATAATACCTTGGGATTTCAATTGAGGAGAAATGGTGGAATTTTATTTTGGCAGAATCTATGTTTTTATTGTGGACATATAACGTTTTGGTTTATTTATGGAAATGATTAACCTATCATGGAGAATATGGGATTAGGTTAATTACTTTTCAATACAATACTTTAAGAGAAACTGATGTTATTTGGAGATAAATGCTAAGATTTAACTTGGAAGACTATGTGATCAAATCCTTCAGAGATTTGGGTTTCAATCTTAGTTTTGATTACTTTGAATAATTTTATGGATAGAGGTTTATTGAATGGTATTTTTTGATCTTTGGATAATGTTTGAAAAATTTTGGAGATTAAGAGTAGTATTTCTTTTTAAAAAGGATTATCCTTTTGGGGATTATCTGATCTTGCACTAACATTTTTGGTTTTAGTTTTGGTTTTGGTCTAAAGACATGGGAAGTATATAGTTCTCTTTTTAGGATTTGGTGATTCTCTATAAGTTGATTATAGTGCTCTTAATGTGAACAAGTTATCTTAAATACTCATCTTTTGGAGAAAATATGAGTGTGTGTAAGAAATCTAGAAAAAGTTGAAAGTCAACATGACAACTGAGTATGTTCTCTTATGTTTTAGTTAAGCACATAAATAAATTCCTCAATGAAAAGTAATTTAAAACAAAAAATGTTGCCTTTTAATTTTTCCGACTGGGGATTCAAATACCATTTAACCCATCACAAGTTTGTGATTTTCTGGTGGTTAACTTTCTCATAAACATGTTTTCTATCACTCTCTGTAACGACCCAAAGTTTCATTAATGGAAAATCCCTCTTGATCCAATTAAATGTTTCTTTATGAAAAATGTTTTTATAAGATGTCAACTTCTTTAGTTTTATGTTAAGATTTTTGACCGTTACTTTTATAGCCATTGAACAGTGATCACATGAGTAGTATAAATATATGGCTTTAACGAACCCAATTTTACTCAGACAAAGGAAGTGATGGCCTCATCCAGTATAATTGCCCCATAAGAAGCCCATTTGTCAGAGCTCGGAAAAGAAGTGGCATCTTTGGGCTTCACCCTTGACCAAGCCCAAGCTGAGCTTCATTATGTCAAGGTTGAACGGGACTGTCTATGGGAAAAGTGGAAGTTGATAGAGATTACCACTCGAGCGATGTTATCCGAGCCGCCCCAAGAGTCTGTCACCATCGCACACCTTACCCTCAGGTCTTATGAGGCTATTTTAAGGGGTTATGTAACAAATAAGTAGTACTATGTTCATGTGCATTGTTTTTTTATATAATAATGAATATAATTTCTAGTCATTTTTGATACATTGTAAATAGTTTTTAAAGTACAAATGGTGTTTTTGGTTATTATTTAATTAAGAATTATATTTTATTAAATGAAGGGATTTTTTTGAATTAAATAATATTTTAATAAAATATTATTATTAATATTAAATTAATTGTTATTAAATATAAATGACCATATAATTTTATGAATGCAATTAAAATTTTTATTAAGGTTTGAAAGCTATTTCTTTCAAAACCCGTGAATTTTTTATAAATGTCGGTTTTTATTTTAAAAGTGAAAATTCACATATTTAGAAAATTATTTAGATAAAATAAATATTATTTTTGGAATCAGGATGTCGAAATTATCCAATGATGAATTTTTAAAAATTTTCTGAGACAGTCATATTTTTGGGTAAAAATTAAATACCATTTAAATATATAATGTCTTTTATGACATCATAATGACCCAATGGTGATGTAATAAAATACCATAATCCTTATGTTCGGCCAATATGTGTTTTATCATTAAAATAATGTGATTTTGGGTTTGTTTGACTTACTTTTCAAAGCATTAATGGAGCCCTCAAGACTTATTCAACACTTTGCCTTTTTAAATTAATTTCCATGGGAGTGTCACTCACCTCCACATAAGAAACCCTAATTTTTTAATAAGTTCGGACCTTGGCCTTGTAAAATATCTTTTTCCTCTTTCCTTTTCCAGAAACCATGGGCAAATACCATGGGATGGTTTGTGGTTTGGATTATTTTAATATAAGGGGTCCCAAACCTAAATAATAAAGAATTCTCTCACCTTTCCTATATAAGCCCACCCAAGCTCCCACTTCCTCCTCACTCAAAGCCCTCGGAGTTCGTCCAACCTCTGCTCTAATCTCTCTAGAATCCTCTCAAGGTGCCCCAAGCTCCCAACAAGCCTCTCACAGGCCTCTCTCTAGCCTTTGGAAGCACACTTCCAAGTAAGGGATTTTTTCTTCCTTTCTCATTTTTGTCAATTTTCTTTATGTTGAATTGCCCTTTTAATTTCAATTATGAATGTTGGGGTATGGTTTCGCACCTCCCCCATACTTCCCTCTTATTGTTTTAATGATGGGAGACCCCTTTCTCTCTCATTAAATGCCTCCCATGTACACCCGTTACTATGCCGAAATTCCGAAAGGAACTTCTCTCTCTTCTTTTATATTCCATCAATACTTTTGTATCATGAATCTAAATTCCATTTCAATTGTTGGGACATGTATATATATGAACTCATTACTGTCCATTAAATGTAAATATGATGATGAACCCCTTTCTCTCTCATCAACCATTTTTATGAATTCTTATGTCATGCCGTTATGCTGCCGAAATCACACCGATTTTCTAAGCCAATGTCATTGTGTAGTGAATACCATGCCCATTTCTCCATCAAGGGTATTCACCTTTATGCACATTTACTTATTGATTTTAAAGTTTCATGTATGAATTCCACATTCCTTTATCATGGAATAAATTATTTTTCTTTATGAATCCATGTTTTATGATCCATGTGGCACACTTATGCATGAAATGAAATGTTTAAGAAGGGTGCGCCCTTATAGCGCTCCAATGCATTGGGTAAAGTATAGTATCATGATATGTCAAGTGAAATGAGTGTTGACTCATGATAATTCAAGTGGAACGATGGTTTACTCATGCTTCATGTGCAATGAGGGTTTACTCATGCTCCATGTGCAATGAGCCTTGGCTCATGCTAATTCAATGTTAAGTGTTGTTGCCACATTTCCATGTTATGATTATCATGCTTTATCATTCTTTTATGTTCATGTTTCTCTTATGCTCTATTGATATGCCTATTGCCTAACATGTATTGTACTCCTCATTTATTCCATGTGTACTCCCTTACTGGGCTTTATAGCTCACCCTTTTCTTATGCATGTCCTCAGGTTATCCCATGAAATGCTAAGTACGAAGGAATGTAGTGGTCATGTAAAGGAAGTTTTCAATAAAGATGTTGTATTTTCATGTTTTATGTTTTTATGTAATGATCCTAATCCCCAAAGACACTAAAACTCTCGATCTTCTTTGTTGTATCAAGTGAAGTTTTATGTAATAAAGCGTGTTTAAGTTGTAATAAAAAGTAGGGTTTTCATAGTTGGTATCAAAGGATAGGTTTAGTTATTTTTGGGATTCAGAAAACCCTAATAAAGCCTTAGATATAAGACTAAGTATAACAAAAACATCCCTATGTTTTGGTAAGTATTGAGTAAGTGGTTTATCAAGAAAATACATCCCTGTCTGGATACGAGCAGGTAGAGGCGACTCTAGCACAGATGTATCCTAGCGGTAAAAACCAAAAACACCGCTTTGAGCTAGACTCGAACGGGAACTGGTGCACGACAATGGGCCTTGTTGCACTCTTGGTTACGACACTCTTGGGGGATATTCTTTGATAAATTCACAAGCTTAGTATGAACCCTTATTAAGGGAAAAATGCCCCTAAGAATATATGTTAGAAAGTAGATCATGAAAATCCTAGATTGAAGCCTATAGACTCATGAGTTAAGGAAATTAAAGTTTATTTATAAGTCATCAAGTTTTGTATTTGGATTAACCTTTATGTGTTACCCCTAACATTCCTTTTATTCCAGCCAATGGCCGGTAATAGGAGGACTCGAGCTAACAACCGTTGTGAAGATCATTGTGATGATTGTACTAATGAGATGCCCAATCTAATGGGAGTGGGAATCGTGAACTTTGTCACGCTTCTCTCTCAGCTAACTCATGTTTTGAATAGAAACACGGGTCAAGAGGAATGTTCAACCCCCCCTAAGAAAGAACAAGTCGCTATCGAGAGCTTCATGAGACAAAGGCCTCCTACTTTTAGTGGATCATCTGATCCCACGATCGTTGAGCAATGGATCAACTCCATTTAAAAGATCTTCTCTATCCTTCAATGTTCTGAACAAGAGAAGGTTCTCCTAGCGGCCTATCGTATGGAGGGTGAAGCTGATCAATGGTGGACGTTGATCAAAAATACAAATCCTGAGGAGTAGATCGAGGCTTTGGATTGGAAGGAATTCCGGAAGATGTTATTCGATAAATATTTTCCACGCACCCTCCGTCTTAAGATGGAAAGGGACTTACTATCCCTCAAGAAAAAAGATGAAGAATCTGTGGGAGCGTACGAGGAAAACTTCACAAGGCTTGCACCTTACGCTTCCAGCTTTGTCGTTACCCACGAATGCAAAGTTGACCGCTTCTTTGGTGGGCTGAAGCCTAGTTTGCGGAAAGCATTAGCGATCCGTGACTTCGGCAGTTATGAGGAAATTGTCTGATGTGCCCTCAAGGTTGAAATGGAGATCGGAGAATCACAGGGGTATCATGGGGACAAGAAGCGTAAGGTGGACTTCAATGCTGGTGGTCCGATGGATAAATACAACGGCTCTAAGAAGTTCCAGCACCCCACTTGCCAAAAGTGTGGAAAGAAGCACCCTGGAAATTGCCTTAGGGGGACGAGAAAATGCTTTAGGTGTGGAAGAGAAGGGCACTTAGCTATTAACTATCATCAAGAAGGACACGTGGCTGCGATAGAGGAGAGGAACGCTCCGTTTGAACCTCAACGCATTGTTCAATGCTACAAATGTAAATAACCGGGTCATTTTGCAAATCTGTGCCCTAATCCAAGGGTTTTCGGAGGCAACCAACAACCTCCAAGACAGCAAGGAAGAGCTTTTTCCATCACTTCTACCGAAGTGAACCACGAAAACGAAGTGGTGATAGGTATGCTAGTTATTCATTCAAGAATAGCGAACGTACTTTTTGATTCAGTTTCTACGCATTATTTTATATCCCAAAAGTTTAGTAGAACAATCCCATCACCACCACAAATCATGGAAGTAAAGATGTCGGTGAGTACGGAAAATGGGGCAATCATTGCATCCCATGAGTATAAGTCCTCCCCTATTATAATCTGTGGATTGAATTTTCCAGCGAACCTCATCATACTCCCTCTGGTGGAATTTGATGTAATTCTTGGCATGGATTGGCTTTCCTTATATAGAGCCAACATAAATTGTCGGGAGAGGGAAATCACACTCTATATGGAGAATCGACCCCCCATTCTTTACAAGTGTCAGGAGGAAGATGAATCTCTTTTAGCTCCATCATCTCAAGCATGGATATTACTGCCTTATGAGCACGCATATCTGGCTCAGATGATTGAGTCCAAGGAAGAAACCACCATTGAAGAAATGCCTATTGTGAGGGAATTCGCTGAAGTGTTTCCCGAGGAACTTCCTGGTCTTCCTCTAAGAAGAGATGTTGAGTTCTCAATTGAACTTATACCTGGGGCGCTACCAATATCCAAGACTTCATATAGAATGGCTATTGTTGAGCTTGAAGATATGAAGAAACAACTACAGGAGAATCTGGATAAAGGGTTTATACGCCCAAGTGCATCACCATGGGGTGCACCAGTCCTCTTCGTCAAGAAGTAGGATGGGTCAATGCGGCTTTGCATCGATTATCGTGAACTTAACAATATCATGATAAAGAACAAGTATCCTCTCCCAAGAATCGATGACTTGTTTGATCAGCTGCGTGGAGCACAATACTTCTCCAAGGTGGACTTGCGGTCGGGATATTATCAAGTAAGGGTGAAGAAGGAAGATATCCCCAAGACTGCTTTTCGTACAAGGTACGGGCACTATGAATTCATAGTAATGCCTTTTGGACTCACCAATTCTCCAGCAATATTCATGGACTTGATGAATAGAGTCTTTAGAGATTACCTAGAAAAATTTTTGGTAGTCTTTATAGATGATATTCTAATATACTCCGAAACCAAGGAGGACCATGAGGAGCATTTAAGAACTGTACAGGAGACTTTGCGCAAGGAGAAGCTCTATGGAAAGTACAGCAAGTGTGAGTTCTGGTTGAAGGTGGTCTCATTCTTGGGCCATATCATCACAAGCAATGGGATATCTGTGGACCCCTCCAAAACAGATGCAATTGAGGGATGGCTGAGGCCAACATCGGTAATGGATATCCATAGCTTCTTGGGGTTAGCTGGATATTATCGATGATTTGTGAGAAATTTCTCACGATTGTCCAACCCTCTTACCAATCTAACTTGAAAGGGAGTAAAGTTTTCTTGGAGTGATGAATGTGAAGAAAGCTTCAAGGAGTTCAAAAGGAGGCTTATCACTGCACCCGTGCTCACTTTACCCACAAGTGGGGAACTTTTTGTGGTATTCAGTGATTCCTCAAAGAAGGGCTTAGGATGTGTGCTAATGTTGAATGATAAATTGATATCCTATGCCTAAAGGAAGTTGAAAATCCATGAGTGAAACTATCCAATGCATGATCTGGAGTTGGCAGCGGTGATCTTTGCCTTGAAAATCTGGCGGCATTATCTCTATGGAGAGAAATGTGAGATATATACTGACCACAAGAGTCTTAAATATATATTCACACAGAAAGAGCTTAATATGCACTAGAGAAGATGGATAGATCTCATCAAGGATTATGACTGTTCAATACATTACCACCCTAGGAGGGAGAACAAGGTGGCGGATTCCCTAAGTAGAAAGGATCCAGTGATTCTATCAATGATGAGAATTGAGAAGGATCCAATCTTCTTAGACTTGATCAAGATGGACGTGGGAATCATAAAGAAGGGAACATCATCAATCCTTTCACAAATGATTGCTCAAACATCTCTTTTGGAAAGGTTAAAGGATGCTAAAAAGGATGATGTGGGAATTCAAGAAAAAGTGGAAGCTATCACAAAGGGGGAATCCTCGGAGTTTAATGTTAATGAAGAAGGAACTGTGCAGTTTGGGAAAAGACTATGTGTTCCATCACGTTTGGAGCTGAAGAAGGAACTTTTGGATGATGCACATAGTTCAACTTTCTCTATTCACCCAGGGAGCACAAAGATGTATCGAGATCTCTGAGAAAACTTTTGTTGGGATAATATGAAGAAGGAGATCGCTGAATATACATCAAAGTGCCTGGTGTGTCAGCAAGTAAAGGCAGAGAAGCAGAAGTCTAAGGGGATGATGCAACCATTGCCCATACCAGAATGGAAATGGGAGAACATCTCTATGGACTTTGTCAACAGACTTCCAAGGACATCCAAAGGAAACAATGCAATCTGGGTTGTTGTGGATCTTCTTACAAAGACTGCACACTTCATTTCTATTCGAGAGGATTTCTCTTTGGATCAACTAGCACGGATATATATCAGGGATGTGGTACGGTTGCATGGAGTACCACTATCTATTGTGTCTGACCGAGATCCAAGATTCACCTCTATGTTTTGGAAGAGTGTACAACATGCTCTAAATACTGAACTGAACTTCAGTATGGCCTATCATCCTCAAACTGATGGCCAATCCGAGCGGACTATCCAAACACTTGAGGACATGTTGAGAGCATGCTCAATGGACTTTAAAGGAGGATAGGGTCAACATCTTCCTCTGGTTGAGTTCTCTTATAATAATAGTTTCCACTTGAGCATCCAAATGGCACCATATGAAGCCCTGTATGGGAAAATGTGTAGAACACCGGCATGTTGGGATGAGGTCGGTAAACGTAAGCTGCTTGAACTAGAAATGGTCGAAGAAATGGTGGAGAAGTTGAAAACCATTCAGCAGCATATCAAGGCAGCGCAAAGTCGACAGAAGAGTTATGCAGATAATCGTCAACGAGACCTTGAGTTTAAAGTTGGAGACATGGTGTTTTTACGCATATCTCCGTGGAAGAAGGTCACGAGGTTTGGAAAGAAAGGAAAGTTAAGTCCAAGGTACATCAGCCCCTTCGAGATTCTTGATCGTGTTAGGGCTGTGGCCTATCGACTAGCACTTCCACCTACTATGGCCAAGGTGCATGATGTCTTTCAGGGATCCCTCTTAAGAAAGTACATACCGGACCCTTCACATGTACTCTCTTCCTAGGTGGTACAATTGGAAGATGATCTTTCTTATGAGGAGCAACCAGTGAAGATCTTAGATCGTAGAAAAAATTTCTATGAAATAAGACAATGCCCCTCGTCAAGGTGTTGTGGAGAAACCACAAGTTTGAAGAAGCAACTTGGGAGTCGGAGGATATGATGAAGCTGAGTTACCCACATTTGTTTTAGTGTGGGAAAAGGAAAATTTCGAGGGCAAAATTTCTTAAGGGGGGGATATTGTAACAAACCAAAGTTTCATTAATGGAAAATCCCACTTGATCCAGTTAAATGTTTCTTTATGAAAAATGTTTTTATAAGATGTCAACTTATTTAGTTTTATGTTAAGATTTGTGACTGTTACTTTTATAGCCATTGAACAGTGATCACATGAGTAGTATAAATATATGGCTTTAACGAACCCAATTTTACTCAGACAAAGGAAGCGACGGCCTCATCCAGTAGAATTGCCCCATACGAAGCCCATTTGTCGGAGCTCGGAAAAGAGATGGCATCTTTGGGCTTCGCCCTTGACGAAGCCCAAGCTGAGCTTCATTATGTCAAGCTCTAATGGGACCGTCTACTGGAAAAGTGGAAGTTGATAGAGATTACCACTCGAGCGATGTTATCCGAGCCGCCCCAAGAGTCTGTCTCCATCGCACACCTTACCCTTAGGTCTTATGCAGCTATTTTAAGGGGTTATATAACAAATAAGTAGTACTATGTTCATGTGCATTATTTTTGTATATAATAATGAATATAATTTCTAATCATTTTTGATACATTGTAAATAGTTTTTAAAGTACAAATGGTGTTTTTCGTTATTATTTAATTAAGAATTATATTTTATTAAATTAAGGGATTTTTTTGAATTAAATAATATTTTAATAAAATATTTTTATTAATATTAAATTAATTTTTATTAAATATAAATGACCTTATAATTTTATGAATGCAATTAAATTTTTTATTAAGGTTTGAAAGCCATTTCTGTCAAAACCCGTGAATTTTTTATAAATGTCGGTTTTTATTTTAAAAGTGAAAATTCACATATTTAGAAAATTATTTAGATAAAATAAATATTATTTTTGGAATCAAGACGTCAAAATTATCCAACGGTGAATTATTCATAATTTTCTGAGATAGCCAAATATTTGGGTAAAAATTAAATACCATTTAAATATATAATGTGTTTTATGACATCATAATGACCCAATGGTGATGTAATAAAATACCATAATCCTTATGTTCGTCCAATATGTGTTTTATAATTAAAATAATGTGATTTTGGGTTTGTTTGACGTACTTTTCAAAGCATTAATGGATCCCTCAAGACTTATTCAACACTTTGCCTTTTTAAATTAATTTCCATGGGAGTGTGACTCACCTCCACATAAGCAACCCTAATTTTTTTAATAAGTTCGGACCTTGGCCTTGTAAAATATTGTTTTCCTATTTCCTTTTCTAGAAACCATGGGAAAATACCATGGGATGGTTTGTGGTTTGGATTATTTTAATATAAGGGGTCCCAAACCTAAATAATAAAGAATTCTCTCACCTTACCTATATAAGCCCACCCAATCTCCCACTTCCTCCCCACTCAAAGCCCTTGGAGTTCATCTAACCTCTGCCATACTCTCTCTAGAATCCTCTCAAGGTGCCCCAAGCTCCCAATAAGCCTCTCACAAGCCTCTATCTAGCCTTTGGAAGCACACATCCAAGTAAGGGTTTTTTTCTTCCTTTCTCATTTTTGTCAATGTTCTTTCTGTTGAATTGCCCGTTTAATTTAAATTATGAATTTTGGGGTATGGTTTTTAACCTCCCCCATACTCTCCTATTATTTTTTGAATGATGGGAGACCCCTTTCTCTCTTATTAAATTCCTCCCATGTACACCCGTTACTATGCCAAAATTCCGAAAGGAACTTCTGTCCCTTCTTTTATATTCAAGCAATACTTTTGTATCATGAATCTAAATTCGATTTCAATTGTTGGGACATGTATATATATGACCTCCTTACTGTCCATTACATGTAAATATTATGAGTAACCCCTTTCTCTCTCATCAACCATTTTTATGAATTCTTATGTCATGCCGTTACGCTGCCGAAATCACACCGATTTTCTAAGCCAATGTCATTGTGTAGTGAATACCATGCCCATTTCTCCATTAAGGGTATTCACCTTTATGCACATTTACTTATTGATTGTAAAGTTTAATGTATGAATTCCACATTCCTTTATCATGGAATAAATGATTTTGTTTTATGAATCCATGTTTTATGATCCATGTGGCACACTTATGCATGAAATGAAATGCTTAAGAAGGGTGCGCCTTTATAGCGCTCCAATGCATTGGGTAAAGTATAGTATCATGATACATCAAGTGCAATGAGTGTTGACTCATGCTAATTCAAGTTCAATGAGGGTTTACTCGTGCTTCATGTGCAATGAGGGTTTAATCATGCTCCATGTGCAATGAGACTTGGCTCATGCTAATTCAATGTTAAGTGTTGTTGCCACATTTCCATGTTATGATTTTCATGCTTTATCATGCATTTATGTTCATTTTTATCTTATGCTCTATTGATATGCCTATTGACTAACATTTATTTTACTCCTCATGTTATTCCATGTGTACTCCCTTACTAGGCTTTATAGCTCACCCTTTCTTATGCATGTCCTCAGGTTATCCCATGCAATGCTAAGTACGAAGGAATGTAGTGGTCATGTAAAGGATGTTTTCAATAAAGATGTTTTATTTTCATGTTTCATGTTTTTATGTAATGATCCTATGCCCCAAAGACACTAAACCTCTCGATCGTCTTTGTTGTATCAAGTGAAGTTTTATGTAATAAAGCGTGTTTAAGTTGTAATAAAAAGCAGGGTTGTCATACTCTCCCTCAGAACATGACCATTGTTTTCTTCCATATCCATGTCTTCCTACATGGAATCCTAGAGTGGGTTAACTTGGGTGACCCTTGTACTTCTCTTTATTTCTTTTAAAGTGCTAGTTAAATTTACTCTTTTTCCGATGTGGGGATTTCAATGAAGTTTCCATGCCCAATTTTAAAATTGTGAGGACGCAATTCCCAAAAGGGGGGAAGGATGTAACATCCCAAGTAGATAAATAATATTATTTTTTATATTTATCCATATTTTTGAATAAAATGTTAATATTAATTTAAAGGGAATGCTATGCTTGATGGCGTACCCAATACGCAACAACAAGTTTCTTGGAAATCTTACGTTGCACTCTAATAATAAAATAATATTATTTTAAATGGTAGTTAATGCCTAGCCATTGTAATGGTGGGAATGAACAGAACTAACTACAAAATTATTATATACGTTTGTCAAATATTTTTACTTTTATCCAATAAATGTTAGAGGCATAAAATGTGAATGAATCCAATTCTTAAGCGTAAATATTCTAATATTCTTTAAAAGGTCGATTAACCGCCTTTTGATGGTGAACCCTTTTTAAATCCACTTGTTGAAAATTTTATATGTTATATTTGACCAAATAAAATCCTTCTTCAGAATCAGGATATCAAAATTTACTTTGTGTAGGTTTTTGTTATTTTTTTTATAAAGTCCATTTTTAATGCATAAGTGAAAAATGTTGTATTTTAATTCAAACCCACTTTTTAATATAATTTATTTATATTATTAGATCATATTTTTTATTGGTTTTAAAGTGAAATTATAATATATTTTTACCATTTAATCCAATGGTGGTCATTATAATTAATTTCACTTTGAAATTGGACTTAAACTAGTGTCAATCTTTTAATAGATATCGTTTCTTAAAAACACGCTATTTGTTTTGACAGCAGGAATTAATTATTAAATAAATTAATTCAAATTATATGTTTTCAATTTTTTAAAATAAACATCATTTTTGAATTTGGAATATCAAATATAGCTTAGGGTGAATTTTTCATATTTTTCTGAAAAACTTCAATTTTCAATGAATAGTGAAACCATTAAGTGGGAGTTAAAAAAGTGATTTTTCGTTTAAATGAAACTTTACCTCTACTATGATTTGAATTTCAAAAATCTGATATACATGGTTGTCATTGGGATGTAAAATTTGGTTCAATGGGATTAAAATAATTTTTGATGAATAGTAACTGTTAAGTTTTATTAATCATGATTAAAGGTAATTAGTGTAATTTAAGGTAAAGATAATGTTATAATAATATGAAATGACCTTGACACATGTCCTGCCCTTATTGGATGAGTCATGGCCGACCATGAAAATCCATGGGTCAACTTTGGGACCCCATGGAGCCACTTTGGTAGGAAAATGACATTAATAACTTTTTATTTAAAGTTAAAATAAAAATGTCACAAACATATATTGTTTTACTAAAACAATTTTTACATGGGGTTATACAAGTCATATTTTTCACTATAAATATCCATTAGAAAGATAAAAGGATTTCATATATCATTTTTTTTTTTATAATTTTTAGACATTAAATTATAAAATTTATTTATGACACCATGATGATGCGATGATTACATCATTAATGAACGATTTAAATAAAATGAGAAGATAAGGTAAAATCTAAGACATACACTTGTCAAAAACCTTTTGGATGGGTGGATTTCGAATCCTTATCACCTTATCCTCGAAATATATAATTTTGGGACCTTTAATATCCGAAAATCATTTTATAATAATGTAACTTTTCAAGACATTCCAAGAGTGCCCCTCCTCCCTCTTGTAAACGGCACCCACATCTACCCCCTTACCCACACCTATCAAGACTTTTTCTCGACCAAAAACTGCCCATTTTATCTCTCCACATCCCTCTCTTCATCCTAGAATCCTTCACTTAGGCAGAAATCTCTTCAAGAAACCCTTTTGGTTCAAACCAAAGGGAGTTACCCGATTTAAAGGTAATGTCCTCTCTTATGTTCTTTTGTTTTATTTTGCTTCTCCAACCCCCTAATCTATTTTTATTCCTTTTGTAAAAACACCAATATCTTTAATATACTAGTATATTGTTATTATAAAGTTTCTATCTACACTTACACACACCTCTGTCTAATGGTTAAAGAACATACTGTTTCTGTGGATGGCGAATTACTGCCACACGAAATGATGATTGTTCAATCGTCTCTTAACATCTTTCATGGTGTCCATTATGATGTCACTATATTTTATATATGATATATATGGTATTTATGTTTTCTATATGCTTCTGTATTTTATATTTAAAACATACCTTTATGCTTTGCATGTTGTGCAAATGCGATAATATCATACGAGGAAGTGTGGACTACCGCCCCCTCAAGTGATGTGACTCATTCATGCAATACATGGAATGTATAAAGAATAAAATTAATGAACATATGTGACATATATAAAATATATATTATACTGTAATTATAGTATATATATCTATCATTTATTTTTAATTCCATTAATATGACAAAGAAATTAAAGTAGCGTTCATGCGTACGTACGGCCTATCGTCTCCATGAACGGTGCATTTAATTTATTTTTACCTCCAAATGTTATGGAATATTATAAAATGAATATTTACAGGATATATATGATATTTAAATAATTAATACTATTCTGGAGATGATTTACTTATAACTACATTGAAAATCATTTTCAAACAAGTTCATTTTTGACTCATGTACCAAACATCGACAAAAACATCTGATATGAACTCGCCTAATTAACTAATTTTTATAACATTATAATATGTGATATGAATTGAATAATAAACTTTAAATTATGTCTTTGAGCAATTATAAATTTACCAAAGGTTATTATTTAGTAATATAACGAAACGAACAAGACAATTCGGACTTGAGGTAAGGGATCCTACCTATCTTTTTCTTTTTAAGTACTCTCTATTATGTCATTTCTTTTAAGCTCATATTTCTTATGTTTAGGGATGTTCTTTTATATTCATCATTATGTAAATTTTATGTTCATATTATGAGATACCCTATTTGATCTCATAAATCCATTTTTGGATGTTTTAAGTGGCGTCGTTAGGCTGCTGAGTTTTCGTAAGGGGTTTTTCATCTCACTTTTATTCTAGTGAGATTTATGCTACATTTGCCACCATTTCCTTTGAGTGGTATATGTACTTCCCATTATTCTACTCTTTGTGTAATATAATTTCGTTTATTATTAATTACATCAATGTTGTATAGTCCTTCTTTCATGGGGTGTACGTTTCGAAAGTTACCCAAGTCAGTAAGGGAACCTTTCACCTTCCTATTTTTTAAAGACTTCTTTTGTTATGCCTTTTAATTTACATCTTATTATGTTGTGATATGTTCATATATATCCTTATTGATGTAAATTTTATGTCCAAGTGATGAGATACCATTTTCTTTCTCATCAACTAATTCAATGAATTTTAAAGTGACGTCGTTAGGCTGTCGGATTTTTGTAAGGGAACTTATAAACCCAATTTCTATTCTTTGGGTTAAACCTCTACTTCTTGATTATGTCATTATATGAATATGTTTGGATGAAATCTGATTGTTTTACACTGATTATCCACTTATATTTGGTGTATTTATATTTGTCACACATAATTATGTCATTTCTTTATCCTTGCTCTAAAGGCATGATCCTTGATTGGGATTACATCTCCATTTCTTCTCATTGAGACAATTATTAATGATATGCACTTTTATTCTTTTATAAAGTGTATATACATCACCTTTGACGTTCCATATCCATATTATGTATATACTAAAGTCATTTAAATGTTTTTAAAATGGTCTAATTTCTTGTGGCTTATAATTTAAATGTTTAAAATGGAAAAGGACTCGTTTATTAACACATTGTTTTAAATGGTTTTAAAGATTTATTCTTTTAAACATTCATCATCCATGTCCATGTTTTAAAAATGGTTTTAAGGATTTATTTAGAGGTACATGAATGTTTTAAAACCATTTCAAAAGTTTTTAAGTTGTATGGGACACTTTGATTCTAAAATCTCTTTTAAATGTATTCTTTTAATAATTTCAAAGTATAAAGGGGTTTTTCTCTCATAGAGTTTTAATGATTTTATTAGATGTTTTTATTTATGATAATGTCATGATATGATCTATTGTGATTGAAATGTGTAAATTTTATCTTTCTTTTATTCATGTTTTAAGTGTTATGATTATGTTATGGTTCTTGGGCAATTTTTATGCAATCGGGTGGTTCCGTGATAAACTAAGGGCGGGTGAGCCCGATATAGCTCTCCAATGCATTGGGTAACGCAAAGGGGTTAAATGCTATGGTTTCTCCGAAAATATTTAGGCAATATATTTTGATGGGTATTCCAAACGTAACCATGAGGGTTACTCCCTACGTAATAATGTTATGAATGCCTCAAGTTACCTTTTTGTCTTATAATTTCTATGAGTTATTCATAAATCTTATTATTTCATGATTTATGTTAATGTTCTTATGTTTTATGAGTAAAGTGTGTTTTCATTGATTCTTATGTATACATGGAATAATGTTTCCTTTCCATATTTTTATCCCTTAATGAGCTTTTTGTGCTCATCCCAAGTTTTTTAAATGTTTTCCACAGGACTTAAAGTGGAATATAGTCAAGGATGGGATCAAGTAAATGTCACGATGTCTAAAACATGGAACTAGACAAGACTCTTTTGTTCAAGAGTTTATATTTTGTGAAAAAAATGGAAACTGAGTAGATGTGTCTACTTTGTAATCTTTGAGATGTAATAGTTATGTCATAATTCTTTAAAACTCTAATCCTGAAAAGATCCTCAATGTGAATTATTCAATTTAACTCAAGAATATGTATTGTACTAAGGTCGGGTCCTTATAGTTGGTATCAAAGGTCGGTTTAAACAAATTTTGGGATTAGGAGTTTTCGTTAAACACATGATTAGTCCCAATGTTTATTATCTTAGTTAAATCCTTGATTTATAACTTTTTCAGATCAAGGAAATGGAAGGAGGAGGATCTCAAATGACATTCTTATCTCTTCTTGATGACTTTCTTGCAATAATTATTGCAAAGTCATGTTCGGATGATTGTGAAACTTTTTCTATCATACAAATCACTTTCAAGCAGCTGTTTGAGATATCAAACACCTCCATTATACCTCATTATCATCATGGATCAGGGGTTGTATTTAGACAAATCCTATTTTCACAATATTCTCATATTTTTAAGAAAGGTAGATATTATCAAGGAATTTTCAAATATTTTACCTTATCACAAGATTTTGAATCATATTATGATTTTCAAAAATGTTCTGAAGAAGGAGGCCCTTGTGCAACCTATTTATATATTATTTTAAAATATAGTCTCTCAGCACATACCTATGGTATTTTAAAAAGACCATTAATTGAAATTTTTAACTAAAATTTGGTCAGACTATTTTATAGAAATCATGTCTTATCAGATGTTTTGAAATTATATTTCATACACGATTATTTTCCAAAAAAAATTTCTATGAACACCCATATGACCCATGTTGTAAAAGGTGTATTTGGATGGAGGAAGCAAATGATTTTGAAGGATCTCTAAGTCATTTTTGTGATGCGTGGACCTTCTACCTATGTGAACAAGATGACGATGAAACCAAATGGACACCATGATCAAGGTATGATGTTCTTCTTTTTTGCAAATCATTTTATTTTATCTTATGATGGTGAAATAAGACTTTAAGAATTAAGATGTTGAGATCATAATGAATTTGGATGAAAATTAGAGGTATAAGGAAACCATTGAGGTTAAAACATGTTAGGGTTATTTTTGAGATTTATAAAAAGAAAAACCCGTAAGATGGGTGAAAACCCATCGTGTCCGGCAAGGCCACATGAATTGAACCCACAACCGAAGGGCGACAAGGTTTCATGGCCTACCACTAGCCTACGTGAAGTCCCTGGTTAGTATGACTTATACTTTTTAGTTAAATGATTTTATGGATCAAGAATAAGTTGATTTTGGGAACTTATATTTTATAAAATGGATATGCTTAACATAGGAAAATGATTTAGTGACTAAGTAATAAATGTTATTTTGGAATATGTTCTCTCTTTCGTGGAAACAATATATGCCTATAGAAAATAGAATACCTTGGTATTTCAATTGAGGAGAAACGGTGGAATTTTATTTTGGAATAATCTATGTTTTTATTGTGGACATATGATGTTTTTGTTTCTTTATGAAAATGATTAACCTATCATGGAGAATATGGGATTAGGTTGATTACTTTTCAATACGAGACTTTAAGAGCAGCTGATGTTATAGGGAGATAAATGCTAAAATTTAACTTGGAAGACTATGTGATCAAATCCTTCAGAGATTTGGGTTTCAATCTTAGTTTTGATTACTTTGGAGAATTTTATGGATATATGTTTATTGAATGGTCTTTGTGGAACTTTGGATAATGTTTGACAAATTTTGGAGATTAAGAGTAGTATTTCTTTTTATAAAGGATTATCCTTTGGGGGAATTATCTGATCTTGCACTAACCTTTTTGGTTTTGGTTTTGGTTTTGGTCTAAAGACATGGGAAGTATATATTTCTCTTTTCTGGATTAGGTGATTCTCTAGAAGTTGATTATAGTGCACTTAATGTGAACAATTTATCTTAAATACTCATCTTTTGGAGAAAATATGAGTTTGTGTAAGAAATCTAGAAAAAGTTGAAAGTCAACATGACAAGTGAGTATGTTTTCTTATGTTTTAGTTAAGAACATAAAGAAATTCCTCAATGAAAAGTAATTTAAAACAAAAATTTTGTCTGTTAATTTTTTCAACTGGGGAATCAAATACCGTTTAACCCATCACAAGTTTGTGATTTTATGGGGTTTAACTTTCTCCTAAACATGTTTTCTATCACACTCCCTCAGAACATAACCGTTTGTTTTTTTTCTTCCATATCCATGTTTTCCTACATGGAATCCTAGTCTGGGTTAACTTGGGTGACCCTTGTACTTCTCCTTATTTTTTTTAAAGTGCTAGTTAAATTTACTCTTTTTTTATGTGGGGCTTTCAATGAAGTTTCCAAGCCCAATTTTAAAATTGCGAGGACGCAATTCCCAAAAGGGGGGAAGGATGTAACATCCCGGGTAAATAAAGAATATTACTTTTTTATATTTATCAATATTTTTAAATAAAATGTTAATATTAATTTAAAGGGAACGCTATGCTCGATGGCGTACCCAATACGCAACAACGAGTTTCTTGGAAATCTAACGTTGCACTCTAATAATAAAATAATATTATTTTAAATGGTAGTTAACACCTAGCCATTGTAATGGCGGGAATGAACAGAACTAACTAAAAAATGATTATATATTTTTGTCAAATATTTTTACTTTTATCCAATAAATGTTAGAGGCTTAAAATGTGAATGAATCCAATTTTAAGGGTAAATATTCTAATATTCTTTAAAAAGTCGATTAATCGCCTTTTGGTGGAGAACCCTTTTTAAATCCACTTATTGAAAATTTTATATGTTATATTGGACCAAATAAAATCCTTCTTTAGAATTGAGATATCAAAAATTACTTTGTGTAAGTTTTTGTTATTTTTTTTGATAAAGTCCATTTTTAATGAATAAGTGAAAAATGTTTTATTTTAATTCAAAACCTCTTTTTAATATAATTTATTTATATGATTAGATCATTTTTTGAATTGGTTTTAAAGTTCAATTAGTATATATTTTTACCATTTAATCCAATGGTGGTCATTGTAATTAATTTCACTTTGAAATTGGACTTAAACTAGTGTCAATCTTTTAATAGATATTGTTTCTTAAAAACACGCTATTTGTTTTGACTGCGGGAATTAATTATTAAATTAATTAATGCAACTTATATGTTTTGAATTTTGGAAAATAGACATCATTTTTGAATTCTGAATATCAAATATAGTTTAGGGTGATTTTTTGTTATTTTTCTGAAAAACTTCAATTTTCGATGAATAGTGAAACCACTAAGTGGTAGTTAAAAACTGATTTTTTGTTTAAATGAAACTTTACCACTTCTGTGATTTGAATTTCAAAAATATGATATAATTGGTTTTCATTAGGATGTAAAATCTGGTTCAATGAGATTAAAATAATTTTTTGGTAAATAGTAACTTGTAAGTTTTATTAATCGCAATTAAAGGTAATTAGTGTAATTTAAGGTAAAGATAATGTTATAATAATATGAAATGACCTTGAAACATGTCCTACCCTTATTGGATGAGTCTTGGACGACCAATAAAATCAATGGGTCAACTTGGGGACCCCATGGTGCCATTTTGGTAGGAATATGACATTAATAACTTTTTATTTAAAGTTAAAATAAAAATGTCACAAACATGTATTGTTTTACTAAAACAATTTTTACATAGGGTTATACAAATAATATTTTTCACTATAAATATCCATTAAAAATATAAAAGACTTGATACATCATGATATTTTTTTATGATTTTTATACATTAAATAAATAAATTTATTTATGACACCATGATGATGTAGTGATTACCTCATTAATGAACGATTTAAATAAAATGAGAAGATATGGTAAAATCTAAGACATAAACTTGTAAAAAACCTATTGGATGGGTGGATTTAGAACCCTTATCACCTTATCCTAGAAATATATAATATTGGGACCTTTAATATCTGAAAATCATTTTATAATAAGGTAACTTTTCAATACATTCCAAGAGTGCCCCTCCTACCTCTTATAAAAGGCCCCCACCTCTACCCCCTTACCCACACCTCTCAAGACTTTGTATCAACCAAAATCTACTCATTTTATCTCTCCACATCCCTCTATTTATCCTATAAGCCTTATCTTAGGCATAAAGCTCTTTAAGAAACCCCTTTGGTTCAAACCAAAGGGGGTTACCTGATTATAAGGTAATGTCCTCTCTTATGTTCTTTTGTTTTATTTTGCTTCTCCAACCCCCTAAAATATTTTTATTCCTTTATTTTGTAACAGAACCTGTATCTTAAATATAATATGATGTTGTTATGAGAAAGTTCTGAACTACACTTACACATACCTCTGTCTAATGGTTAAAAAACATACTGTTTCTGTGGATGGTGAATTATTGCCTCACGAAACGATGATTGTTCAATATTCTCTTAACACCTTTCATGGTGTCCATTATGATGTAACTGTATCATATATATGATATATATGGTATTTATGTTTTCTATATGATTATGTATTTTATTTTTAAAACATACCTTTATTCTTTTCATGTTGTGAAAATCTGATAATTTCAAACGAGGAAGTTTGGACTATCGCCCCCTCAAGTTATGTGACTCGTTCGTCCAATACATGGAATATAAAGAATAAAATTAATGAACATATGTGACCTATATAACATATATATTATACTGGAATTATAATATATACATATATATCTCTCATTTATTTTTAATTTCATTTTTATGACAAAGAAATGAAAGTAGCGTTCATGCGTACGTATGGCCTACCGTCTCCATGAACGGTGCATTTCATTTCTTTTTATCTCCAAATGTTATGGAATAGTATAAAATGAATATTTAATGGATATATATGATATTTAAATCATTAATACTATTCTGGAAATTATTTACTTATAACTACATGGAAAATCATTTTCAAACAAGTTCATTTTTCACTAATGTACCAAACATCGACAAAAACATCTGATATGAACTCGCATAATTAAATAATTATTATAACATTATAATATGTGATATGAATTGAATAAAAAACTTAAAATGAGGTCCTTAATCAATTATAAATTGACCAAAGGTTATTATTCAGGAATATATAGAAACGAACAAGACAAGTCAGACTTGAGGTAAGGGATCCTACCTATCTCTTTCTTTTTAAGTACTCTCTTTTATGTCATTTCTTTTAATCTCATCTTTCTTAAGTGTGGGGATGTTATTTTATATTACTCATCATTTAAATTTTATGTTCATATTATGAGAGACCCTATTTGATCTCATAAATCTATTTTTGGAAGTTTTAAGTGGCGTCGTTAGGATGTCGAGTTTTCATAAGGGGTTTTTCATCTCACTTTTATTCCCGTGAGATTTATGATACATTTGCCACCATTTCCATTGAGTGGTATATGTACTTACCATTATTCTAATCTTTGTGTAATATACTTTCGTTTATGAGTAATTACATCAATTTTTTATAGCCCTTCCTTCATGGGGTGTACGTTTCGAAAGTTACCCAAGTCGGTAAGGGAACCTTTCACCCTCTTATTTTTTAAAGACTTCTTTTGTTATGCCTTTTCATTTACATCTTATTATGTTGGGATATGTTATTATATATCATTATTGATGTAAATTTTATGTCCAAGTGATGAGTTACCATTTTCCCTCTTATCAACTCATTTTCTGAATTTTAAAGTGACGTCGATAGGCTGTCGAATTTTTGTAAGGGAACTTCTTAACCCAATTTAAATTCTTTGGGAAAAACCTTTACTTCTTGATTATGTCATGATATGAATATGTGTGGATGACATATGATTTTTTTACACTGAGTATCCACTTATATTTTGTGTATTTATATTTTTCACACATAATTATCTCATTTCATTATCCTTGCTCTAATGGCATGATCCTTGATTGGGATTACATCTCAATTTCTTCTCATTTAGAAAATTCTTAATGATATGAACTTTTATTCTTTTATAAAGTGTATATACATCCCCTTTGACATTACATATCCATATTATGTCTATACTAAAGTAATTTAAATGTTTTGAAAATGGTCTAATTTCTTGTGGCCTATAATTTAAGTGTTCAAATGGAAAATGACTCTTTTATTAAAACATTGTTTTAAATGGTTTTAAATATTTATTCTTTTAAATATTTATCATCCATGTCCATGTTTTAAAAGTGGTTCTAAGGATTTATTTATAGGGAAATTAATGTTTTAAAACCCTTTCAAAAGTTTCTAAGTGGTATGGGACACTTTGTTTCTAAAATTTCTTTTAAATGTCTTATTTTATTATTTTTAAAGTATAAATGGATTTTTCTCTCATAGAGTTTTAATGATTTTATTAGATGTTTTTATTTATGATAATATCATGATGTGATCTCTTGTGATTGAAATGTGGAAATTTTATGTTTCTTTTATGCATGTTTTAAGTGTTATGATTATGTTATGGTTCTTGGGAAATGTTTATGCAATCGGGTGGTTCTGTGATAAACTAATGGTGGGTGAGCTTGATATAGCTCTCCAATGCATTGGGCAACACAAAAGGGTTAATCTCTAAGGTTTCTCTGAAGAGATTTAGGGAATATATTGTTATGAGTATTCCAAATGTAACCATGAGGGTTTCTCCCTACGTAATAATGTTATGAATGCCTCAAGATACCTTTATGTCTTATGATTTCTATGAGTTATTCATAAATCTTATGATTTCATGAGTTATGTTAATGTGCTTATGTTTTATGAGTAAAGTGTGTTTTCGTTGATTCTTATGTATACATGGACTAATGTTTCCTTTCAGTATTTTTATCCCTTACTAAGCTTTTTGTACTCATCCTATGTTTTTGAAATGTTTTCCACCAGGCTTAAAAGTGGAATACGATCAAGGATGGGATCAAGGAAATGTCACAATGTCTAAAACATGGAACTAGACATGACTCTTTTGTTCAAGAGTTTATATTTTGTGAAAAAAATGGAAACAAAGTAGATGTTTCTACTTTGTAATCTTTGAGATGTAATAGTTAAGTCCTAATTCTCTAAAACTCTAAACCTGAAAAGATCCTCAATGTGAATTATTCAATTTAATTGAAGAATGTGTATTGTACTAAGGTCGGGTCCTTATAACAAGAATACAACAGAAAAAATTCAAATTTATGCTCAAAATGACAGTCTGAAAAAACACTGGTTCTTACAAACTCCCCACCATAAACCTTCTCGTCCCCGAGAAGCCTGGTAAAAGGAACAATAGCCATGATTCCAACCCGAGCATCTGCACAACCAAGAACCCTAGATTTTCCACCGACTAGTCATAAAATGTTAACAATTGTCTTCTACATAGAAGACAGTCAACTATGACTAATTTGGTGCTCCCCACCATAGGATTACCATTATTATCATCTCAAAAGAATCTATGAGCTCAAAATCCCAGTGGAAAACACCATAGTTTAACCTAAATAAGGAAAACCACCCTCAAAAGGCCAATTGTGCACTCCCCACCATATACCTTTCCTTACACCACTCTGAGAGCACAACCAGAACATGTTCCATCCTCAACAAGGATGAACATTAATAAAGAAAAAAAAGGTGCTTGATGTTGGGTCCTTGCTCTCTCAGTATACTCAAGACGAATCAAGATAGTGCATGATCATCTTTAACAGGAGTACACTAAGATTTCACCTAAGGCATGTCCATATCCCTCTGAGACATGCTAAAATCCTACCAAAACCCGAACATGATTCAATCCTAGGTCAACTATTTCACGTTAACCCAACATTTCACAATTTCACCTCTATAACAAAGGGACATCCAAAAAAAATTCTGGGATCCGAGTCCACCGAAAGTCTTGTAACATCGGTCCTTGCCTCACACCCAGCCACTCACCGATTTAGAATAAAAATATATCACGTGAAAAAAATGTGTATCCTAATCACATGACACGTACACATGGCGTTGTTCCAGTCACGAGTGTCTACCCACACCCTGACTACATTAGCAAAAATAGAAACACTGGCCGACCAGGACAGGCTCCCGAATAGTCCTGGCCATCGAAGCCAGTTTTGAAAAGAAATCACCTAAGGTGCCTCGATCAAAATATGAAGACATCAACACACCTTTAATGAAAAATATAGCACCTACCATAACTCGATCACCAAATGAGTGTAAAACCAAGATCTCTACCAAAAAAGGCATCAGAAAAAATGGGCCAACATCTCTCACACAGGATTCCCAAAAACAGAACAGACATCGACCTACAGGGGTTTGAGTCAAAACCAAGGGTCTCTAGGTCTTCCACCTATCCCTATAGAGAAGGCCTCATGACTGGGTCACAAGGCCTTACCACCTAGCCCAAAAGATCTAAGCCTCTATAAAGAAGGTAATATCACAATGACCAATGAGGGTAAAAGCTGAAAAACATGGCTTGGAAGGGCCCTGATCCTCTCCAAGCATCCTCAGAAGGAACTACTTCTTAGAGGTCACAATCTAAATAGAAGAGACAAGCTGAACTAACACTCATCGAGTATCTGTATATCGCAATACAACAAGGAGGTCCAGTTCACTAGAAAAACCTTAGTATCTATCGATATCATTCTCAATGATTCAACTAGATAACCACATACCCTTGAAACAACACCCAATATGGGGTTAAACAGAAAGGCATCAGGTGCCACATTGACCAACTGGTGTCACTACACCACCTGTGCACGAGGAATGAGTCATCATCCTCACACCAACTCCTCAACGTATTTCCACATAACTTTCCATCAGAGTAAAATGTATGTGTAAGAAGACTGAAAGGTCTCAGTTGTAAGTAAAAACACACACTAGTAGGCCAATATGTTGTGAATCATGCGTGCCTAGTATGATGCATGAGACGCCTCTTGACTTTTCCATCTAAGAGTCAAAATAACTCCATAGAATCATACCAATGGCCAAGATCTAGATATCCATATTAAATCAAAACACCACACAACATGTGTGTCACTCAAGGAGAAAATAATATACAACTGTAACATAACAAATCAGAATAACAATCCCATACCCTAGCAACCAGGACTTCCTATCAGAACAAGTGTTCTCGACGCACCATTCCGATATCCATCACAGGTTTCGACCCATTCTTAATACTCATGTATACCATATCCCAAGTAGTAAAGACTAGGAAAAAACTCCTTTGATACCAATTTGTAACGTCCTGACCCGGAAGCCACTAAACCGGTGCTCCGAGCTGGTTTTCCACAAGGCCTCAAGCACACCGCCTCATATTCCAGATCTTGCCAACTAACAGTGAGGGCCTAGGGTGTCATAGTGGGGAGACTATGCCCTCATAACAGAATAATAAAATAGAGGAAATAACTATGTATCATACAATGAAGAAAGTAAACAGAGTGTGAAATCAATAAACAGCTAAAATAGAATAATTTTTAATATTAAAATGTTATAAAATCCCAAAAAACTATGCAATACAATACAACACTAGGCACCCACTAGACCGACCATACAGATACAAGTGAAAAAGAAACTAAAATTAAAAGTAGAGGGCTCTGCTACTAACTCCGAGCTAGTCCACATAACTGATCTCCAGACACTATCAAACTGCAGTAGCCCGATCAGTAGAACCACTCGAGAAACTCCACTCGATCATGGAACACTGGGAACCATCCCTATACACCATACAACTCATGCTCAACCTAAAAAGTAGACCTAATGTCTACACTTACACCGAGGTGCATGTGTAGGGGTGAGAAATAATCTTAGTAGGGCACCCCGATAAGAAACCTATAATTGTACTGCTAAAAGTGTATGCAACAACAATGTGCTCTGCCTAGCTGGAACACATCAAAAGAAAGTAAACCAAATGTGCATCCACCATCGAACTCTTGGTATGTAATCCCTGTTAACTAGAAATTTCTACCATGTATGTCCATATCTATATTCGTACACATGTATATTCCCATACATATACATATATACATAAATATGAATATTCAAGATTAGGTGTATCAAATAATAAGAAACCACATCAATAGTCGATCCTTGGGACGATAAGCCCGATCTCTTGGACATCCTATGCAAGGGAATTGAGCTGGACGTTGTGCCACTCAATCCAAGTATCATTAAGTCTATCTATGGGTCTGTAATCCCATTGACATGTACCTGCTTCGGCCAGCATCAGATATATATCTCTGAGCAAGATAATCAAAATCAAGTAACCCTATGAGAATTACTCATAGCCTAACCCCTCTGGTTCAACCAAACAAACATAAGCAACCCTCCGGGCAGTACTCACAGTCTAACCCCTCTGGTTCAGCTTTAGCAAAGACTCTCTAAGGAAGCACCCACCATCAATTCCCCTTGTAGTCTTGTATCAGTAACTATAGACACTCTGGGGAAGCACTCAATTTCCAATTCCCCCTGTGGTCTCGCAATGTAAAATTAAACAGACACTCTAGAAAATCCCTCAGCGTCCATTCTCTCTATGGTCTACTACACCAGGTTCTCACAGCCCTATGTAAGTCAATCGTGCACAACGATATATATGGAAGCCAAAGTAAACCTCAATAACTACTTAGATATTAGTCTAAATCAAATCACAACATGTAAGATAAAATCACTCCATCCTAAAAACACTAGGCATGGGAAACAAGTGGCCTTACAAGCAAGGCTAGACCAAACGATCAAATTAAAACAAACATGGGAAACACATCCATATCATGGAAAATAACCTTATTCACAATCAGACCACCTCTACCCAGGAACACAAGGCATAGTAGGCATCCCAAAAAACAAGAAATATTACTCACATTAGGCTCAACATCCACCAACCCGGAAGAACCTCTGGTAACCACTACTGCATCAGCAACCCAAGTGAGATATAAACAAACGAGTGAGGGTGGCACGAATGCACAACCCAACAGTACATTCATAGCCCCATGGGATTACCAGTTTGGACTAGGTTTTAGGTGACCCCCGAACACCATCTCTACCCAAACCTGACGTAAAAACACATGGTCAGCAAACAATAGGCACCCACTGGGTCCCTCAGTCAAACACTGAGGAGGCATCATACTCGGGATCCTCCAGGTAAACACGAGCGAAGGAAACCTACACGGAATCCTTAGCAAAGAGTAAGGGAGGAATCCTACATGGGGTCCTCAAATGAAGGAAAATATAGGAATTCCATAACATGGGTCCTCCCAAAGGAAAAATAGGAGAGATATCCTACAGGGACTCCCTTGGCCAGTACACAAGTAAAGGCATCCCTCAAGGGATCCTTGGAAGTGCCATGTCTCACGGCTTCATAGGCCAGAAGGGAATGTCTCACAAGGGTAACATCCTATAAAACATATGTTATCGGAGATATATCACAACTCATCTCATTTAAATGGTCTCAAATAAGTTGGTCCGAACACCCAACCTATCATCCACGCCAAGTCTAACTCCCATGTGTCAACTGAACTCGATAACTGGAGGAAGAACCTATCCATTTAGATAGAAACCCCCAAAACACCATTGAGATGACTGATTAATGTCAAAAATATTCCACAATTGCGATCTGCATGAAAACATTATTAAAATGGAATACTCACAAGCCCAATTCTAACTCCCAGGGCACAAGATATCCCAAAACAAATAAGCTGAAGTAGTACATGGCCTAAAAACATTGCTAGACACATGGGGTCTACCTGTGTAATAGTACAAGGTGTGTACGTTACTATACACAGAGTGTACTATTCACAAAAATTCATCTCGGGTGCATTTTCACCCAAACACGTGCCTTTGTGCCACTACATGGTGTGAACTTATTGTACACAATGTTTAATCCTTAAAAACCACTATTATGTGCCCTTTTTGCACACGGTCGGACTCACAGCCACCACTACGCGGTGTGTACCCAAATTACATGGATTTTAATTTAGAAAACATCATCTTCCTTGAAAATTAATAACACATGGTGTGTTCCCATGGAACACACACCGTGTATTCTGTGTTTTTCGACGGGAAATCCCTCAAACGCCCGAAACGCCCATTTTCACCCCCGAAATAATAGATTCGGCCTTAAGAGGCCACAAGAAATAAATATAAGGATTTAAAGACTTAAAAACATGTTTAAAGTAGATCTATGGTAAAATCATAAACTTCTTTACCTTTGTGATGAAACCGTTGAAGCTTCGATTGATTTCACGGCTCATGGTTGCCGCATGCCGACTCAGCTCGTCAAGATCTTCTAATCGGTACCCCTCTTGCTTCCCAACTCTCTCTCTCTCTTTATCAGTCTACAATGCCTCCCAAAAGAAACAGCCAAGGAGGAGGCGTATGAGATGTTCTCATGGAGGAGGATGAAAGAAGGGAAGGAATAAAAGAAAAGAAAATGAAAAGAAAAGAAGAAAATGGGGCACAGGCCGGCCCTAGCGCCTGACATGAGTTTACACCTTCCCTAGACTAAACTCCCCATTCCAAACTCAAAAGAACTGATAGAATCTCAATCCGACACTCTGTTTGGAATTTATCACCAAACGAACCCACATGAACAATTTAATATTTAATTTAATAATATTAAATATTTAATATTCAGCCAAAATTAAAACAGCTCAAATTTCCACCAAACTCCTTTCCTAGGGTAAACTCCCTATTTCGGGACCAACAGAGTTTTCAGAAAAATTATCAGAGATCAACTGTTAGGGGAAAAGTCCATTAACCCCTCACAAGCATCCAACAGTAAAAATTAAAATTTCTTCTCCAAATGACAGTCTGGAAAAACACGGGTTCTTACATGGGCTATCATATCACCCAACCAATGATGCTCAGGTCTAGATATACTCGCCTAGACAACCCATTAACCCCTTTGAATAAACACTCCACCCTCTGGTGATGTGAAGGTCACCCTCCGGTGATAGAAATCAATGTACTCTTGATAAGGAATGAGCCAGTCCATTCTAAGAATGATGTCAAACCCTATCATCTCAAAGACATAAATATCCCAAATGAAGTGACTCCCTCCAAACTCAAGGTAACACTCCATACTCTAGCATAAATCACTCATTCTTACTCGCAATAGTGTTTATCGCATCAAAACCCCCTTAGAAATTAAAACCAAGCCCAAGGATTTTTACCACTCGTACAGAGATAAAGTAGTGAGAGGAACCTGTATCAAAAAAAGTAGATGAAATCATAGAAACTACTAAGATTGTACCTCTAACCATAAATAGTCAGGGATCCTAATCATGTTGGGTATGTTTCACTGCATAAGTCTAGCTTATACCACTACCTTGTGACCCTGCCCGGATACCTTGAGTTGATCCATGCTACTGTGTTTGAGAACTCGTTGTTTGGCTACCGCATCCACGACCACCACTACCCTGACTTGACCGGACTACACTAATCCATCTCCCAGCTTGGCACGGAGCTGAAGGCCCTGCTCCTAAACTTAGCGTCAGAGCAAACCCCCTAGCACACGCAGCTAGAGGGATGGTCCTGCAAAACTGATGCATGTGCCCCATCCTGCCACAATCTCGACACTTGAATGGGTTGTGGCTGCATTGATTTTTCATGTGGCCTCACCTACCACACTAATGAAAAAACACCAAGATTCCTACACCCACAGCCTAAATAGCACTCCCGTCATGGGAAGCCTCAAAATGGAAATTCCTGCCTAAAGATGTAGATCCACTAGGGAGGGAAACATAACTCCTCTATTATGTACCCCTAGCTTCCCTTAGGTTTTTCTCTATAATCAGTGCCTAATTCACAATCTCAGGGATAGAAGGAAACATGAATATGTTGACCAGAGATCTGATATCATGTATAAGACCTTCCTCGATGTGCCTCTCCCTCAACATCTCATCTATATGATACATTGGTGAAAAACATTGTAGCTATGTAAAGCTTTTCGAGTATTACATAACTGTCATCGCACCCTACTCCAGATGCATAATCTCACTAGCCTACTCTGTTCATAGATTCTCAGGCTAAAAGTAGTCATAGAAGCGGGTTTGGAAATCATTCCAACCCATATCACGCAGCCCATCATCCTGTTTCAAAACATCTCACCAGCACTTTGCCACTCCACGTAGAATATAAGTAGCGATCTTGACCCTCTACTCCAAAGGTGTCTCCATATGCAAAAAAAATTCTAACGTTGTCTCTAGACACATCCCTATAGCCTTTGGTCTGCCACCCCTTGAGAATGTAGGAGGATGCTTCTACTGGAACACTTGTGTCAGCTTAGCTATAGTCCAGGCTGGCTGCAGTCCTCCCTAGAAAATATACATATAGTGAATGAAACCCCCGCGGAACTGTGCCTCGACACCTATGTCTGGAATAGCCTCTAGTGCTGCAACTAGAACTATAGGAGCATCAAGCAGTAGCCTGTGACCCCCCATCTCTGAAGTATGGTCATCGACTCCACCGCGGCATACAACTGTAGGTCATCATGGTGTCATGTCTCTAGAATGCCAAACACACACCTTAGGAAAGAACAACATCAAGGCACAAAGCTCAAATGTGTAGGACATGTCAAAACTATCCTAGAAACCAACTCAAACCCACATCATAATCCTAAAACTAGGACTGTATTGAAAACATGCAATGGACCATTAAGAACTGTAACTCCTTCCCACTCAAAATTTGGGTCTAGTTCAAGTATATATTCACCATTCAAGTTTCCATTTCAATTTTACATTCAATTATTTAAGAAATTTCACCTATGGTTTACTAATTTCTAAATAAATTGGGGCTCATAACACCTTATTAACCAAAAACTTATCACACATTCAAACCATACATATAAAATGTGCATTTAGCATTTACGTTTCACTGGTGCATCATTTCCCAACTCATAAGGGCCCATACTCCTTATGGATAGAAATATGACGCCACACCTTTACCTACTACACCCAGCTAACAGAAAAACAGGCACAACTATCACATCAATTATCAAAAAAGCATGAAATATCTAATTCATCCTAGATGGAATGTCATAATGCATGGCATGTGATTCTAACAAGTGTCTATATGATGCATGAGATGGCACACCCTAATCTCATTGGTTTGCAACTGAAATAGAACCACAATTTCATTAATAATAATATAATAAATCATGTGTTTCAGCCAAAGGTGAAGTAAAATCAACTATAATAGTAAAAATCTAGAAAATTAGAAGTCATTTGAGGCAATTTGGCTTTTCCATGTACATGGGGTAGCTACTCTCAGGCACATTTTATTACCAAATTCCATTTCATTCATATCCCTGTTTATTTTCGCTAAATATAACGTCAAACTAGAAAAGAAAAATCCTCTCATACCACTTTTTAACACCCCAGACCTGGATGTCACCCTATAGTGCCCTGAGCCCAGTTGGCCACATGGCCTCAAGTGAATCTCCCTAAACGCCAGAGGCTGTCGACTAGCTGCGCGGGCTTAGGTGAGTTAGTGGGGAGACTATGCCCTCATTACTAGAGTATCACAGTGGAAGTCAATCAAATAAAAAATAGAGGAAGCATATAAATAACCAGCCAATTGAAGATAAGGAAAGATAGGTATACATATCAATAACAAAAAGTTTCACATATAAAAAATGATCCTAATGGTACAAGTATTTAGAAAGCATTCAGAACAGTACATGGAAATAAAATACAATACAAGTATCCCCAAAAGAACAAAATACCACAAATGTATCCTAGCATTTCAACCCTCATATTCATCATATGCTCCCCTGCTCCAATCCACAATCAACAAACTGTACTAGGGTGCCCGCCCCTATCATCACCTGCAATCATATAATCTGTTTGGGTCCCCAAGGAGGCCCAAATATGGTGTGAGATAAAAATCCTAGTAGGAAACCACCCAGATCTAAACAGTTCTAATAGAAATTCTATAAAGGTTCTAGGAAGTGTAAGCAACTGGTAAGTAAGTTCATATGCCCATGGAATAAGTCTACTATAAAAGGTAAAACTGAACAACCCTTAAGGATACCTGCAAAAAAAAAAGTCAGCTCCTAACAAGGTAGTTATAATAAGTAACAAGTCACACAACCACATCGTACATCCACCTGCAATAAGAAACCATAGCCGTACTATATAAAGAAAACAAGTATCCCACGACCACGCCATATAGTGAAATCAAATATCCACATCCACGTCGTATAATGAAGTGTAAACTGCAAGGGCCAGATCCAAGTTGTCATCTGACCAAGGAATCCAAGTAATAAATGTCTAGACGAAGAATGGATAGATCCAAGGATAATTTCCAAGGAATCCCATAGAATCCCATGGTAATCCTTGATAGAAACTTGGTTAGGCACTGGTTGGGGTCCTAGAAGCAAGGCAATAGCAAGTCCTACACGAGCCCAAGAAAATCGGATCCTACAGGGTAACAAAGCTCGAGGAATCAAACGGAATCAAGACCCAAGGGGAAGATTCAACCCATGGCGTCCACTACCACATTTCATATCCAAGGAGAGCAGTACAAGGAATCTATCAAACCATTCATACAATCATTCAAGCATTCAAATTAAAAATTCATAACCAGGTGAGTATACCCACTCATGTTAACAAGCACAAGCCATGAGTATACCCATTCATTAAAACCATTTATAAAACTTATATGGGCCTACACTCCCATATAATCCATTTAACATTCCATTAATCATTTACATATAGGTAAACCCACCCATATAAAAACATTCCATTTATGCCAAGCTATCAAAACAGATGAGGCATAACATGATGTTCAACATGAAAGGAGGTAGTAAATCACCTAAACAAGTTATTGAAGCTATAAAGGTTTAACATCCCAATATTTCATGGTACACTCCTCTTTGAATAATACAATAGCTTCTGATGTACGCAACATCAAATTATAGCACACCACAACAAATCAAACTAGCTGTTTTAAAAGCAGATATGAATAGTAGTACCAACTTTTTGAAATTTTATAATTTTTATTTTTCAATTTGGACATCATTTTTTGATTCTTAATATCAATATTAGCTTATGGTAAATATTTGGATCTTTTCTGATAACTTTCATATTTTGATTAATAATGAAAATAGTAAAATTTTCATTAAAATTAACTTTTTTAATCGAAATAATTTATAGTGTTAAATTATACATTTGAGTGGTTTTAAAGTATCATTATATTATATTTTTATCATTTAATGTAATTTATTTCATTGTGTTAAATTTGATATTTAAAATTTACATAAACACATGTCAATCTTTTGATAGTTTTTACTTCTTAAAAACCCGCTTTTTGGTTTTAACAATGATAATTAATTTTAAATTAATTTATTCCACATATGTGTTTTAAATTTGGAAAAATGGATTCCATATTTGGAATCAGGAGGTCCAAATTGTGTAAATATTTAACTTTTATTTTTAGACATTATGAATAGCTACTTCAGTAAATATTTTATTTACCATGGTTAAAGGGTAAATCCGGTAAATAAGTGTAAAAAATAATATTATAATAATATTAAATTACACTAACATGTTTTCTAACCCTATTTGTGGATACATGTCTAACCCTGGTCATTCTTGGGTTGATTTTGATACCCCATGGAGCCACTTGGGAGTGATAATGACATTTTATATTAATTAATTTAAAGTAAAGACAAAAATAAAAAAATCATGTATCTTTTAGTAAAAAAATTATATGAGGTTATATAATTGATCTCTTAAACTATAAATATTCATTAGTAATCTAAAAATATTTCCTACATCATGATATTTTATTTATAATTTTTAGACATAAAATAAATATATTTATTTATGACATAGTAATGATGAAGTATTTTCCTTATTAATGAAAGAATAAAAAAATGATATTATAAATATTAAAATAAATATAATTTGAAATTTTTGATTCCATCCACAAATCTTCTAGGTTAATATGAAAGTTTAGGTTTGATTAAATAAATTTTGTTCTGTGTGATATAGTTGTTATGACTTTCACAAAAATAAAATATCAAATAGTGTCAAAATTGCCATAAACGAGTTTTTAAAACAAATACTATATTATTAAATTATATAATAGTCCTAAAAATATAAGGTTCAGAAAAACGACATATATAATAATATATATTTCATTAATGAATGACTTGCTATTTTATTGTCATTTTTTAGTATGTTTTTTAACCATGTAATATAAAAATACAAGAAGGCATTGTAAAAGTTATACTATTTAACTAAGAGTTAAATCTAAAAGATAAGGTTAAAATGGTGACCTAAACATTTCTAAAACCTATTGGTTGAGAGGATTTCGACCCAGAACCACCTTATCCTAGAAATAAATCCTTTTGGGTCGATTATAAACCGAAAATTATTTTATAATAAAATAATATTTCAGGCTTTTCTTAAAGTGACCCTCACCTCTCATATAAAAGGGTACTTTCCCTTCTCTCAAAATCACACCTCAAAAGACATTTTTCTCAGAAAAACATTGCTAAAATCTCCAAAAAACAACACTAAATTAAACCTAGAGGCCTTAATTTTATTATAAAGGCAACCTAAAGAGCCCTTTTGATCAAATCAAATGGAAGCACCTGAAGAAGATGTAATAATTTCAACACCTCTTTCAAAAGTCTTTTCTTCTTCCACTTCCTCTTTCTTTGTTGTTTCCATACCAAAATAATAACTCCCTTACCTTATATATACTATAACATTATTATTAATATGGTTAAACCATATTCATTATTCTATCCATCCTATGAATGAAAAAGTCATTATACATGTGTATGTGCGGCTTACCGTCTCCACGTTGTGGTGTAGTTTGTTATTCAACGCTTCATTATTTAGATGGGAATAATAATGAGTATAATTGATTTTAATAATAAATATAACATGTTAATGGTTCTGTATATATGATATACCATCCAATTAAATATGATTTTACCATCAAAAGAATGGTATTGTCGCTCGTGCGTACATACGGATTACCGTATCCACGAACGCGATGAGATTCATTCCCCATCATAACCATTTAAGTAAAAAATCATTTTATGATTAAAAAATATGTTTTAAGAACTTAATATAATTCTGGATATGAATCAAATACATCTTATCGGTAAAAAATATGACTTACATAACAATACATATAAAGTAAAACGATTCAGTTAACACCCGAAAAAATGATACTACTAAAATATCATTAATAAAGAAATATTAAAAGATCATATATGATATCATATTTATGTATGTTGTAATTTTAAAATTTAATAACAATGATTTAACTATTATAAATGATTTTAAAGTACCATCGACCAAGGAAAAGTACAAGGTAAGTGTTAATTTTACAATCTCTTTATTATCTGAGGTTGCTAATAAGTAAGTATCTACTAGGACCTCTTTATCATCCACATCCGTATTTTTTTAAATGTATTTCAAAACATTATTTACTAGAATATGTGTTAAATTCATTTATATCCTTGTTTTAATTTTTATAAATTGATTTGAAAGGAATCTTATTGTTGTTTTCCAAATAAGGTACTTTATGACCTTTTTGAAAAATTAAGGTAAGAATGTTTTTTTAAATTATATGGTGGGTGTAGCTATTTTCCGCCATTATAACTCCTTCAAAGATTCCCTTAGAATCATATAATAATATTTTAAAAAGAAATTTTTTCTTTTATAATTATGTGACTTTTAAATGATTTCAAAATAAAAGAGGTATTTCTCCCAAATAGTTTGATTTCATCTATGTCAACATCCATTGATAGATTTTACAACTGTTTGAAGTTGATTTATTATGATACAATATTCCATATTATATTAAAGGTTTTGTGATATGTTTGATTGTGGATGTGTTATTTTTATACCATTCATGGTTTATGGTTAAAGTGTTAACATTTCATATGCTATTTTTAATATGAATATTTATGTTATGTTTCAACCTTTTTATATGAGGAATGCATTGGAATTAGTAAGTGATGGGTGGATCCTGATATAGATCCTTAAATCATCGGTAGGTCTCATGAGAAAAACAAGTGTCTTGGCATAATTTCTTGACAAAATCTTATTTGTAGTCTTAGAACGAGGCCTTGACTATGTGGTTATGATTTCCAGCATTATACATTCCATTATTATGAAATTAGCTATTGATATTACATGTGATTATTCGAGTAGTAGAATATCCATGTAAATAAGTAAATGGAATTATTTAATTTGTCTTTGACATATTATACTGAAGCTTAAGATTAAAAGGATTTTGTTTTATACTGATACATTGCCTTAAATGTTTATTCTTATTTATGATAGTTTCCGCTACAATGTTATCCTTACTGAGCATCTGAGCTCACCCCTTCCTTATGTTTTCTTTTTCCCAGGATGTGAATAATTATATTATTATTAAACTGTAGGGATAGGCCAAGGATATGAGTGTGTTCATATGGGACACAATTTCATTTTTCTTTATCTCATTATGTAATGTAAAACTTTTGTATGTATCTAGTACTTCCAAGGCTACTAAACTGATCAATCTTTCGAGACATGATTCCTTTTATCATGCCAATGTTATGTAATAATGCACCGAATCTAGGTAAATGGGTTCAGGACATTACATTTGGTATCAGAGGAAGTTTAGTACAAACCTTGGAAACTAGATTTAGAAAACATACTGATTATGGAACATTACCCTAAGATAAACTTTGAGGATTAGTATAGAATAACTTTCTAAAATTTTGGTAATGTGGAGATTTAGTGATTTTTCCAGGTAATACATCCTTGTCAGGATGCGAGAAGTTAGAGGCGTCGCTTGCATAGATGTACTTATGAGTGAAAACTCTGACAAGGAGTTTCATGCTTCACCAGGGGTATCCTGTTATATGACAATGGGCCTTGCTGCACTCTTGGTTACGAAACTCCGGTGGGATATGCTTAAGATAATTCAAAATTTATTTACAAGAAATTTTAAAGGATTTATGAGTATATAATTCCTCAAAGAAAACATTTTTATGATTTTGGATTATATCCATAAACTGTTCAATTTATGTTATGTTTTTTACAAGTTTGGAATTATGTATTACGATTCATAAACTAATCTAGTGTATGATATTGTTTAGAAATGGCACCTAGTGGAAGGAATGGAAATCGTATCAATGCACATAATCCATTTAGTGATTACCCTACTATTCAAGATAATTATTGTAGATCTAGTGATGTAAATGGTGCTGATCATCTTATCACCATACCGGGAAAACTCACTCAAGTTATGTATAATAACCTTACCCGTATGGAACACCCTGATCCACAACGTGGAGGATCAATGATAGAATGCTTCATGAGGCAACGACCACAAAAATTAAATGGGACTGTAGATTCACTAGTGGATGAGCAATGGATAAGTTTCATTGAGAAAATATTTTATTCTTTGGGGAGTAGAGAAAGAGAAAACGTTGTCATGGCACTTTATCATCTCACAAGAGATTCAGATCAATGGTGGTAATTGATTTAAAACAAAAAGGATGTTGAAGAAGTTTCAAATATGGAATATAAAGAGCTTAAAGATATTTAATTATAAAAATACTTTCCTCATGACCATCGATCTGATATGGAAAGGAAATTTATGAGTATGAGGAAAAAGGATGATTAGAATGTCACAAAGTATGATGCTAACTTTACAAGGTCAGCAAGGCATGTTGCAGATTATATATGCAACCAAAGGAGTAAGATTGATCAATTATTTGATGGGTTAAAACAATTTATCTATTTAGAATTAGTTTCACAATCCTTCTCGACATATAAAGATATAGTCTCATGTGCTATCAAGACAGAAAAGGAATTCTCTAAGTCTTACAACTTTAAATCAAAGAAAGAGAAGAAGAGGTCTTCTGAACACTCTGGAAATGGAAATAAGGGGAAGAAGGGAAAAGTTGAATTTCCATACTATAGTAAATTTGGGAAGAAACACCCCGATACTTTCCTGAAGGGAATGGGAGTCTGTTACAAGTGTGGAGAAAAAGGCCACCAAGCTCGTGACTACAAAGTTAAGAAAGATGATATCAATGCTGAGTGATAAAATTGTAGAGAAATGGGGCATTATGAAAATGAATTTACTAAGTTCCATGGAAACATACCTCAGAAAAGGCCAAGGGAGAAAATCCAAGCTTATGTGATCACTACTGCAGAGGTTGAATCTCATAATGACATGGTGGTAGGTAATTTAATGGTTTACTCAAATTTATCCAATGCATTATTTGATTTTGGATCAAAAAATTATTTCATATCTTCCCAGTTTTCTACGAAAATTAGATATTTCCAATTTGATTTAACAAGGGAGTTGTCAGTAAAAACTCCTTTGGGAAGTATCATTGGAACAAATTTTTTTCAATTAGTTCCCATTAGGGTATACAAAAATGCTTTATCTACTGATCTCATCATCATGCCCATGATTGAATTTGATATAATCATCGGTATGGATTGACTTTCGGACCATGATGTGAAAATTTATTGTAAGATGAAAGAGGTTACAATTTTCAATGATGATAAAAAGTACCTTATCTTTAGACAAGAAATGTCACCATCTGATTCTTATCTAGATCCACCCCCAGTAGCTCTACTAAATAAAATTATTGGGGAGGAAGAAAATGAAATAATTGTGGGTGAGGAAAGGAATTTTCAAATAGAGGACGTACCTATTGTGAAAGAACATGTTGATCTATTTCCATAGGATTTACTTGGACATCCTCCAAAATGATAAATTGAGTTTTCCATTCATTCAATTCCTGTTTCAAGGCCCATATCAAAGACCCCATATAGAATGACCACTGTAGAATTAGAGGAAATAAAGAAATAAATAGATTAATTGAGTAATAAAGGATTTATTCATGCTATTATTTCTCCATGGGAAGCCCCTGTTCTTTTTGTTAAGAAGAAAGATGGATCTATGAGGTCATGATTGACTATAGGGAGATCAATGCTATAATAATAAAGAACAAGTATCCCCTACCTCTCATTGATGATTTATTTGATCAACTTCATAGACCTCAAAATTTTCCAAAGATTGACCTTCGATCTGGATATCATCAGTTGTGTGTGAAGAAGGAATACCTTCCAAAGACAACATTTCAAAGTATGTATGGGCATTATAAGTTTACAGTAATTCCTTTTGGACTGACTAATGCACCCTATGTTTTCATGGATCTAATGAATAGAGTTTTAAAAAAATATTGATGAATTTGTATTGGTATTTATTGATGGTATCTTAGTATACTCCAAAATCTATGAAAATCATGAAAATCACTTGCATACTATTCTGAAATATCTTAGATGAAATGAATTATTTGGTAAGTTTAGCAAGTGTGAATTCTAGCTTTAGAAGATTTCTTTTCTTGGCCATATTGTCTCTAAGGATGGAATCTCTATTTATCCTTCAAAGAAAAAGTCAATTGATGAATGTCCAGCACCAACGAGTATAACTGAGGTACGTAGTTTTATTATTTTAGCATGTTATTATCGGCGTTTCGTCCAGAATTCTGCCCAATTGGCTAACCCATTAACCAAGATCAGACGTAAATGGGTTAAATTTGTTTGGACAATAGAGTGTAAATAATGTTTTGAAGAACTGAAGAGAATATTGGTCAATGTTCTTATCTTAACTCTACTATCGGGGAATGATGAGATTGTTATTTATAGTGATTCTTTAAAAAAAGGACTTGGTTGTGTCCTTATACAAAATGAAAGATTTATTGCCTATGCATCATGGAAGGTAAAAAAATAATGAACAAAACTATCTCACTCATGATCTTGAGTTAGCAGTTGTAATATTTACTCTGAAGATATGGAGACACTATCTCTATAGTGAAAAATGTGAGATATATACTGATCACAATAGTTTGAAGTATATTTTCTCACAAAAAGAACTTAACATGAGGAAAAGGTGATGGCTCAAACTACTCAAGGATTACGATTTCACAATACACTACCAACCAAGGAAGGGAAATAAGGTGGCATATGCTTTTATGAAAAATGATCATGGAGTCCTGAACAAGATGACAGTTGAAAGGGATCCTATGTTTATGGATCTAGTAAACATGGATATGGGAATAATCATGGAAGGTGAAACATTTATACTTTTTCACATGGTTGTCAAACCATCTTTACTAGAAAGGATAAAAAGTTCTTGAACTGATGAGGAGGAGTTTCAAAAGAAAGTTAATGTTGTGCATGATGGGAGATTGATTGACTTCATATATAAAGATATAATTTTGAAATTTGGGAAGATACTTTGTGTTCCTGACATACCTGATCTAAAAGGGGAATTGTTGGACGATGCTTATAGATCCAATTTCTCTATACACCCTGGTATCACTAATATGTATAGAGATTTAAAGGAACATTTTTTGTGGGACAATATTAAAAGAGAGATTTATTATTATGTGTCAAGATGTATGGTTTTTCAATAGGTTAAGGCTGGAAGACAACATCCTAGAGGAGTCATATAACCTCTTCCCATACTTGAGTCGAAATGGGATGATATTATGATGGACTTTGTCATGGGTTTACCAAAGACTCCTAGAAGGAATGATTCAATATGGGTCATTGTTGATCATCTTACCAAGTCCACACATTTTATTTCTATATGAGAAGATTTACCACTTAAAAATTTAGAAAGACTATATATTAATGAATTTGTAAGAATTCATGGTGTACCCCTATCAATTTTTTCTAATCATGATCCCCATTTTACATCAAGATTCTGGAAAAGTCTTTAGAAATCCCTAGATATTGAACTTTGTTTGAGCACTACCTACCACCCTAAAACTGATGGACAATCAGAACAGACTATTCAAACCATAGAAGACATATTGAGATCTTTCTCACATGACTTTCAAGGTATGTGGGATTAGTATTTACCTCTAGTATAATTTTTCTATAGCAATAGCTTTCATTCAAGTATTCAGATGGCACCATATGAAGCATTATATGGAAAGAGATGTCGCATGCCAACTTTTTGGGATGTTGTTGGTGAAAGAAAACTTGTAGGACCAGAACATGTTAAGGAAACAATGGAGAAGGTAAATATTATCCAAACCCACATCAAAGCAGCTCAAATTAGGAAAAATAGCTATGTCGATAACTGAAGGAAAGGATTTGGAATTTCAAGTAGGAGATCACGTTTTCTTGAAGGTATCTCTATGGAAGGGTGTCATACGATTCAGTAAGAAGGGTAAATTGAGTCTCAGGTGCATAGGACCTTTCTAAATTCTATAACTAATTTTAGTTGTATCTTATCATTTGGAAATGCCTCCAAGTCTCTTCAAAGTTAATGATGTGTTCCATGTATCACTGTCGAGAAAATACATGCCTGACCCAACGCATGTACTCACCTATGAAGGAATAGAACTGGAACATGATCTGTCTTATTGTAAAGATACTATCAAGATTATTGATACTACAGAAAGAGTGATGAGAAATAGGAATACTTGTCTGGTAAAAGTTCTATAGAGAAACCATAATATGAAAGAGGCAACGTGGGAACCCAAGGAACTTATGATGAAGAACCACCCAAATCTTCTTACGCAGTAGTATTCTAGAAATTTTGAGGAAAAAATTATTTGAAAGATGGAAGAATGTGACACCCCAAGCTTCCACAGTATGCTCCACTTTGAATAATACAATAGCTTGTGTTGTACGCAACTTCGAATTCCAGTACACCGGGACAAATCAAACTAGCCGTTTTAAAAGCAGTGATGAATAGTAATAGCCGCTTTTTGAAATTTTTTTAATTTTATTTTTCATTTTGGACTTAATTTTTGGATTTATAATATCAAAATTATCTTAGGGTAAATTTTTGGCACTAATCTGATAACTTTTATATTTTGATGAATAATGAAAAATAGTACATTTTAATTAAAAACAACTTTTTAAATCGAAATAATTTATAGTGTTTAATTATAAATTTGAGTGGTTTTAAAGCATCATTAGATTATACATTAATCATTTAATATAATTTAAGTCATTGAATGTAATTTGACATTTAAATTTTACATAAACACATGTTAATCTTTTGATAGTTTTTACATCTTAAAAACCCCCTTTTTGGTTTTAACAAGGGGAATTAATTTTAAATTAATTTATGCAAATTTTGTGTTTTAAATTTAGGAAAACGGATTCCATATTTTTAATCATGAGGTCCAAATTATGTAAATATGTAACTTTTATTTTTATACATTATGAATAGTTTCTTCAGTAAATATTTTATTTACCATGGTTAAATGGTAAATCCGGTAAATAAGGGTAAAAAATAATATTATAATAATATTAAAATACCATAACACATTTTCTAACCCTATTGGTTAATACATGTCCGACCATAGATATCCTTGAGTCGATTTTGGGACCCCATGGATCCACATGGGAGTGATAATGACATTTTATATTAATTAAATTAAAGTAAAGACAAAATTAACAAAAGAATGTATCTTTTAGTAAAACAATTTGTATATGAGTTAATATAATTTATCTCTTTGACTATAAATATTCATTAGAAATATAAAAATATTTCCTACATCATTATATTTAATTTATAATTTTTAGACAGAAATTAAATATATTTACTTATGACACAATAATGATGTAGTATATTCCTTATTAATGAAAGAATCGAATAAATGATATTATAAATATTAAAATAAATATAATTTGAATTTTTTGATGCTATACACGAATTTTCTTGGTGAATATAACATTTTATGGTTGATTAAATAAAATTGTTTCAAAGTGATAAATTTTTTATGACTTTCACAAAAAACAAAATACCAAATAGTGTCAAAATTGACATAGATAAGTTTTTAAAACAAATACTATATTATTAAATTATATAATAGACCTACAAATCTATGGTTTAGCCAAAGGATATATATAATAATATATATGTAATTAATGAACCACTTAGGGTTCTTTTTTCATTTTATAGTAAGTTTATTAACCATGTAATATAAAAATACAAGAAGACATTGAAAAAATTAAACTATTTAACTAAGAGTTAAATATAAAAGATAAGGTTAAAATGGTGACCTAAACTTTCCAAAAACCTATTGGTTGAGAGGATTTTGACCCTTCCCCACCTTATCCTTGAAATAAATCACTTTAGAGCCATTAGAAACCAAAAATAATTTTATAATAAAATAATATTTCAGGCTTTTCCTAATGTGACCATCACCTCTCTATCTAGGAAAGCACAAGAACACACCCATTGGGTGGTTTTAACAGGCATAAACAAAGTATTTCATTAAGGTTCATCGCTCGGGGGACCTCTAATTGAGCAACAGGTGTCAACCCACTGAAACGGAACTCATCGTCAACCTCACTAGGTTCAACTACAGCTACTCAAAGATACTCTCTCAAAAACGAGACCTCGTCGAAAAGTCCGATGAATGGAATTTTGGCCGAATGATCAAAAAACACCATGAAAAGCCGAAATAAAGTATAGAACACCTACCTCACCTCGGTAGTAGATAGATTGTCCAGTATCGTGTCCTGATTCATCCCTGTTAGGAAGAAATCTAAAGAACGGACGAATAACAGGTTATTAGGGCATATGATCCTAAATCCAAATAGTGCATTCATTGTTTAAAACAATCAATAATAACTAAAAAGGAATATAGGCCTTACCGATGTGAATCTGTATAGATGATTGATGATCAAAACGGGTAACAGAAGGAGAGTAGGGATTGATTCCTACTTTAGGCGCCAAAGGGGGGAGCTCTATGGTCCTATGTGCATGAAAGAGAGAAAACTCAAATGGTTTTAAAATGAAAATTTATTTTATTTTAATTTAATTTAAATTTTTTAAAAAACACACAACAGGGGTCGCACGGTTTACCTACACGGTTTCCCAAACCGTGCAGAAATCATGCGAACCTCGCTATCTAAGAGGACCAACATGCACGGTTACCCCGCACGGTTTGACTAACCATGCGGAAAGTTCTACCCAAAACCTATAGTACTCCATACCTCTCAAATGGTTTACCTATACCATGTGTAGGTCGTGTGCAAACCATGTTCCAGGTCATTTTCAGCCAAAAACTTGGTTTCAACCTCCGAGCAAGACTCGAACACCTCCAAAACACCCATGCTAAAGATAAGCATTCACATAAGGCCATAATAAGGCATTTAAACCAAAAATAAATAGATTCTTACCTCATACAAAAAACTCGAGTTCTTACCATTTTAGTATAATAGGCGGTACTGAGTACCCAGTGGGTGGTATCAAGTACTCATTGAGGCCAAGTAGTGAATTGGTTGTTTTAAAGATACCATTGGATACACAATGTCTCTATAGTGAGTACAAAATAGGACCAGGTCATGTTTTTTAAATGAAGGTATTTTTTTCATTTTACTTCATCCTTTTTACCCCCCTTATGTGGTTCCTTAAAACCCCACTCCTCTACACCAGTCGAGAACTCCTCCCTGCTTACTTGGAATTTTTTTCTTCCACTCCTCTTTCCACTTGATTAAAGAGTGTTATAAGGGTATTTTTTCCCAGATTCATGGTAAAACATTCTCGTCTCATCTATTATACTATCTTTATTACCTTTTATCATTTTTATTTTTTCTAGATTAGTGATTTCGAATTTTTAAATTACCATATAATGCTAAAATCACCTCACAGGTTATGGATTGCTTCTCTTTTAGATACAAGAATCTTTTTAGGTTATTTTCCTTCCATTCATTAATTTTTTTATATAAATTTATAAATGTGTGATTTATTCTATAGATTTCATAATTCTATGATGAAATTTGAGGATTTTTAGGATGAGTTAATTAGGGATTTTGGTTATTCTAATTTTGGATGATTTTATAGAGTTATTATCTTAGGTTTTTCATTAGGTGTAGTTTTTTCTTTAATTATAGAGATCTTTCCATTAGATATCCTTCTTTATGGAATATTATTTAATGATGTTAGGTGTTTTTTTGAATTCATTGGTATATTCTTAGGTGATTGATGGAATTGATAAATCACATTGATGGTTTAAGTTGGTGTTCTCAACCCTTAATTGATTTTATTCTACACTTGTGATATACATACTAATTGATTTTTTAAATTAATAATAAATTTAAACATCTATTTTTTGAATAATGAATTAATGTTTTAACTCAAATACTTTTAAATATTAAGATGAATCTTAAAACGAGTTCTACATGGAATCATGTTCTAGTTTCAAGTTCTTTTTAATTATTCTAAATAATTTTTATTGAATTGGTGGATGGTTTGTTCAAATACAACCCTTTGTAATAACTTGGTCACACATACTAAAGTATTATTAGTGGAGTGTGTACAATCCAACTCATTGGTTGGATGTCTTAGTTGAATGATATTCACATGCCTAACTTTTTTACATATGAGTTCATTGCACATATTTTCACTAGATATTATATAGAATATGTTTAATTTAATTGGATTTAGATTTTTGAAAATATTAAGAATAAGATTGTGTACCTATATTAGTATTTTTTCAAAAAAATAATATATTTTTAATGTTAATGTTGGAAAATCCACTAGTTGTTATTTATAAGTTATCATTGTTGAGAATGAGGTGGAAGGAATCTTAAATTAAATCTATTTCAGTGTGAGGAGTTCATTTTGTTGAAGTATTGGAAGAGGAATAAAAGTGTTTTAGATGGGTTCTAGAAATTATGTTATAAAGTAGTTGTGGAAATTTTTGTTAAGTATTTTTATGTATGGGCCAACCAAAAGTAGGATCCATTTATGTATGGGCCATTATAGGGGTGTATATGTGCCATGGTGGATTCTATATATGAGTTATTTCTAAAAAAATGTATGAGTGAGAAGCATTTATGTACAAGTCAATTATCAATTATTCACAATTCATACCCAATGACTTAGTTTTTGAGGGGTTTTGTATAAGTCAATAACTCTATGTATGAGTGATTGTTATTTCATATGATTCGGCAGGAGTTTCATATTAGTCATCTAGGAATTTGAGAATTTTATAAGGGGATTTCTCTAATTGTAGTTGGTTTGAATATATATTTTTATTAATCCTAAAATATGATTAATTAAACAGCCTTGAGTGGAGATAATCAAGTTGAGTTTCAAGGTTGAATCAAGACATGTTGTTTTGATTATTTTATGGGTGATTAAGGATAATTTTGTGAAATAGAAAATAAACATGTTATACGTCATGTAAATGGATAGAGGTAATGTAGAAAATGCTACAACACCATGTTGTATCTATTTTTTAAATCCATGTTTAACATGATATTATGGATAATATTTAAAAGAATTATTTTTATAATTTAGAAGAAATTTTTTATAAGTAATAGAAAGTTTTAATTTGACCTATTCTATTTTAAAATGATCTATCATTAAAAATGTATGAGATCATTTTTTGAAAAAAAAAGGGGGAAATTATGAAATTAAGAAGAATGTATTTTATATAAAGAGGGTAGTTTATTTATAAAGCATAGATAAATATTGAATTAATAAAAGGAGAATATTTTGTGTCAAGAGTAATAAAAAATCATATTCTCACACTAGATATTAATGAATAAGAAGAGGAAGGTGATCTAGGAGACTCTCTCACAAGATGTTACACACCTTCATTGGTGTGTACTTCATATAATATTCAAGGAAGGATACGATAATTATAGTAATATTAGTTCATTTTATACTATAATGAGATAAATGAGCTTTATTGTATTCATTATTATAAATCAGGAGGGTTAGTGTGAGCACTATGAAACCTATAACGAAAAAACATTTAGATTTATTTCTTTGGGTTTGTGGGCCCATTTCCATTCATTCTCTTTGGATTATTCATTTTAGGTGCACAAATTAAAATGCCTACATCTATCCTTTATTACTTTCATTAATTTATTTTCAATTTAAAGATAAATATATGAGAGAGATATGTTCCAAATAACTATATAAAAAGATCATCCATAAGGTTAAAATTAAAAAAATTCATACCCTGATTCCCCCTGCCACACCCCACTCTCATGGTATAATCCTTTTTTGGGGCCAATAAGTGTAATCAGAGCTAAGTTATGGGGTGTAAAATTGTTTCTAAATAATCCATGTAAACTATACCCAACGAAAAAAATACACATTTTTAAGGTATTCATTTTCAGATATGGAAAAATAAAATGTTGTATTTTTGTGGTCATTGGTTTTGGGTATTTAAATGGGAAAAATGCATAGGATCACAACTAGAATTGAGAGTAGAGATATTTTTCGTAAATATCACATGGTTGTAGATATGGAATACAAGGAAATTAATATCTTATGGGTAGATTTTGATTAAATTATATACAAAATGGTGATGACATGAAATACCTCACATGAAGTGTGAGAGAATGTACTAAATACCTTTAATTGAGATTAAAAAGTTTGAGAAGTGAAGGTGTAATTTTTGTGAAATAAGAATGAAGTTTTCATAATGAGTACAAACAAGATGGTTGGTACATTTTTTGACCATATAAATTCTATTGTGGAAGATATACATGGTCTTAGGAAGATAATTAATGATATAAACATGATAAAAATAATTCTGAGAATACTTCCACATTGATTGAATCTAAATGTATCAGTTCTTGGAGACTATGATTTGATGGAGGTAACTTTGGATAGACTTCATATCACTATTGTTGAAAATTAAATGTGGAAAAATAATAATAAATATATCTTAAAGGATAATTATCTTGATAAAATTCAAGTCTATAAAAAATATCAATCAAATAAAGACTCATGGATGAATATGTTGATGAAATGATGTATTTTCTTTCCTTTAACAAAAAAAGTGGAAAAATGAAATTCAAGGGAAATATACAAACTCTATGAACCCACATTCCAAAATTAAAAAATTATTACCTGAATTATAAAAAGGGTGGAAATTTATTACATTACCAAGATATTTTATGCTTAGAATTTTGGGAAATTAGAAAAACCTTTATATTATATTGGGAACACTAACACCAAGTGTCCATTTTTTCAACAAAAAAAAGGATTCCTGTATTCATAATCATATTTCATTCATGAAACTCTATCTGCTATAAAGGATAATTTCCTTTATTCCAATATACACTTTATAATAATTAATTATCTTCCTTGGGCCATGTGAAAAACATTTTAAAACATGTGATGATCATAAAAATTTTATTAAGGGATGTAAAAATAATAAAAACTCGTTTGTCCATAGAAAAACATGAAAATCCCTGAAAATGTTTTCCCTTTTCACAATAAAATGTTAAGAACATAAATATAAAATATCCACATGAGAAAAAATATATTTTAATAAAGAAACCCTTTGAAACCCATTATCATTATAGAAAATAATTATGGGGTCATAAGGTATATGAGAACTCGTGAAAATATTCCTTGAAAACCCAATCATTCACCATTAAAATTTTATAAAAGTTTATTTCCTCATGAAATAAAAAAAATCATGAAAACCTTTTTAAATGAATAAAATTGGTCTCTTGGTGAATAATATTCATAACCTATGTTCACACATGTTAAAATTATCTCATAAATAACTAAGGACTAGTTAATTTTTATAGAGAAACCTACTTGGTATCTCCCTCATTTTCCACCTTAGAAGACTAATCATTACCCAGTACAATAGAGATATATATCAAGATCAATAATCATCATGATCTATATATAACTCACCTATCATCCTATATAACTATAAAGTACTATATCATGATAAAAAAATTTATAATCTTGAAAATTTTCATTTTAAAACCCTTAAAAACCCATTTGAACACATTAAAAAATCTCTTACCATTTTCACATAAAAAGAGGGAGAAATATCTCTTTCTTTTGAAAACACATTTAAATGAAAAATTCCCCAAAATAATGAAAATTGAATTTATATTTCAAAAACATGAAAAATTGAAGATTAATTATAAATATCCAAACTTCTCATACATAGATATTACATATTTTTAGATTAATATTCAAAACATTTCACAAATACATGATTGTGGACTGCATAAGTTTAATTTCTTTAGAGACTATACACATAATATTCTTATTTATTAAAAGATACTTAAGATATATAATAAATTTCATCCCACATAGTTTTATTCTTAAAAATTCCCTACCTAAAACCTTTATTCATATACATAAGTCTATACTTTCTTTGTACATGTTTGGACCTCCTCTTCTTTGGACTACTTCTTTTGGTTTTCACAAAAAGACTTCCTATGTTGGATTTATAAACAAAATAAGGCTTCTAGGATGATAGGAGGGAAGTAAGTAATGTATTTGGGACTGTAATTTATGAACCAAATTGTTTTTAAAGGGTTAATAGGATAGTATGTTGGTGTCATTTTATAAGTGAGGTGAGTGGAATAGTTGTAAATATTTAAAATAAAAAGGTGTACTCATGTTTTTCACATGACAAAAGGATCCATAATAGTCCATTATTTATCCAAGAAGATATAAAGTCAAAATATGATCAATAAATGGTTTTTGGACATGTTTTGTTTCATTTTTACCCTTATCTTTCTTGTTTAACACCTGATAAACCCATTATCACCCTAACCACAGTAATTAATTTTTACAACTTTTACTATTCATAATGGTCAAAATATAAGTACAAATTATTAGATAAAATTAATTATAATAATTCAAAATATGGAATCAATTGTCCCAAATTCCATTCATATAAGTTGAAAAACATACTTTAAAATTAACCCTCAAGACGTTATGAAATAGTTATTTTCGAAAGAGAAAAGTTTCAAATGTTTAAAAAGGGATTAAATCAAAAATCAAAATGAAATTGATTCAAATGACCTAAATTGGATTAATATAAATTTAATTTAAATAATTTTATATTTAAGATCGTGTTAAAATAATTTTAATGTTTTTAAAATTTTTTAAAAAAAATGAAAATTCCTAATAAAATCTATTATTTTTTACTATTCATCGAAAATTTTATCTTTTCTAAGTAATTATAAAAATTTAAATCCAAGATAATTATAAAATTATGATTTTTGAAATGAATTTGATTTTTTAAAATATATTTTCAAAATTTGGAATAATAATTTTAAAATAAGTGCACAAAAGGTAACAAAACTATATTTCAGAAAAATAAATTTTTAAGCGTAAAATTAGATTGATTCTTGTCTCTTATTTAGAAAACAAATAATGTGAATGTTAAAAATTTTATTAAAAACATAATATATAAATTTCCTTAAAATAATATAACAAATGTTATTTATTTACATTATTTATGTAAAACACATTTTTTGTATAAAAATAGTTTTTTCAAAAAAATATTTCCTTTATTTTGAAATGGTTTTTATTTTCATTTATAATTAATTGGTCACTAAATAATTAATTGTATATACATGTGTAAACCATATATTTCCATAATTTAGTGAATCATTTTTATACATACCACTCCAATGGTTAGGTTATTACTATTATATTAAATAATAATATTTCAATAGTATGTCACATTTCTTTTAAACTATGTGTTGTGTGTAATGTAAGATACACTTAGTGTTGTATGTAACCTGAGATAAAATTCATGTTGTGTATAACATAAGATAAAAATAGTGTTTCATGTAACACTATTTTTCGAAAAGATTAAATTTATGTGAATAAAAATATTTCAAAAAATCTTTGATTGTTACATTTTACCCCTTCAATAAAATATATCCTTATAATTTTACCTTATGCTTTGTAAAAAAGGGATTAACATTTGAAAATCCCTTTGTGGGAAAACAACATTCTAAAAGGGGTTAATAAGAATTCATTTATAGAGGATATAAATGGGTGTGAAGGTTATCTAAAATAATAAATAACTTTTTTCCATGTAGTAGACCATTTGTGTGATGTGAAAACATGGACATAAAAGATAAAAATAACATTCAAATACTGATGGGGAGTGATAGATAACATGGTCAAGAGAAAGTTAATGACTACAAATCCAAAAATATATGGTAGGTGATGTAACTCCCCATGAATTTATAATATTTTCATTTTTGAATAAAAATATTTTTTTACTAGCTTGATTTATACACAACACCACGCTAAGCGTATGCTACAAACAACATTGAGTTGGATTGGGTTACATGCAAGATCATGTTTACCACCTTTTCATGGCACAACTATTTTAAAACTAAATTTTGACACTTTTATAAATGTTATTTTTCAAAATAAACATCATTTTTGAATTCATAGTTTCAAAATTATCTTAGGGTGAATTTTTTGTATTTTTCTAACAAGTTTCATTATTTGACGAATAGTGAAAAATACTCCATTTTAGTTTTAAATGACATTTTATTATATAATTATTAATGATAAGTTATATTTTAAATTGGTTCTTAAAGTCACAATGGATAAATTATACATATATAAATCCAATTTAGGTAATTGTAATAATTTTTATTTGAAATTGGATATAAAGACTTATTGAAAGTTTGATCGTTTTTACTTTAAAAACCCACTTTCTCACCACATCTGCATCATTAGTGTTAAACATAATTTTCCTAGTTTTTTGTTTTGAATTTTGAAAAATGGAAATACATGTTTATAATAATCATAATATTTTTGTTCTAATATGATCAACATAATTGTTTATTAAAAATATTAGTGAAAGTTATTAAAATTAATTACTGTGATTAAGGTAAAATTGGGCTTAACAAGGTACTAAACCGTAATCATAAGGTCCAAATGACCTAGAAACATTTCCAAAAGTAATTATATTCTAATATTTATATCATTTACCCTCTTTCATCTAAATTTATGGTTTATTGGTATAATATTTCATGAAATTTCTCTATTTTATTAGTTAAGTAAGTAAAAAGAAAAAAAGGGAACTTTTATTACCTTTAACATTTATAAAACATTATGATTTGGAAATAACAACATATTTTCATTTATACATATTATTATGAAATATAAAAGGTTTATTTTTATCTAAATAATTTTTAATTAATTTTTGGAGATGATTTAGTTACCTAAAATTCTTATGAAATGCCAAAGCTATAATTATTTAGTTAATACTTAACTAAATAAATGATACTATAAATAATAAAAGTGAATAAAATTATTTGAATTATTGTATTTAATTATTTTTATAGATTAATATATAATTTTAAACATATATTAACTTAATATATTTTAATTACAATATTTTTTTTATATTTATAAATTAAGATTAAATAAATAATGTCAAAATTGACATTAATGTTGGTTTATAATAATTTATTTTATTAAATGATTTAAAATTAATAAAAAATCCTATATTTTTTAAATTTATTTTTAAGTGTCAAAAAATATTAAATATGTTCTATTAATGGACCAATTTATCTTTTATAATTAACCTGTTGACCCATAGTTTGTAAAAGACATTGTTATCATGGTCCAGGTTGAAACATTGCTTTTTCATGTTGCATGCTCTTGTTTTAAAATTAATTTCCAACACAACTGAGTTTTTTATTTTTTAAATTAGATATAATATTTATAATTAATTATATATATATATATTATAATAAATTTCACTTTAATTTAGTAATAATGGTAAAATTAAAGAGGTTATAAAACTAGTTTCTTTAATAAAAATGAAAATGATAAAATTGGGGAAACATATAAGTTAAGGAAAATAATAATTAAAATGAACTTATTTTTGTGTGTTCAATGTTTTTATTGACCATTTTTCCCATTTATTCCATTATTTTTTAATTTTTGAGGCACATTAGGTAAATTATACCTCCCATTAATGTATACCTGTTGGTATTTGCAAGAGTGTCACTCCTCCTCCACTATAAAAAGGCCTCCTCTCCAACCACTTCCTCACACTTATCAAGACACTTTAGATAAAAATATCTGAAAATGTCTTCTAAACACAACTAAACTCAGCCTAGAAGCCTCTCCTTATTTATAAATCCATCCAATGAAGCATTTTTGGTTCAAACCAAAAGGAGTTACCCGATTAAGAGGTAACATCTCTCTTCTAGTTCTTTAGTTTTATTTCCCTTCTCTACTCCCTCAATGTTCCTTATTACATTTTTATATAACAAAAAAGTATCCTCTAAATAATTATATTATTTATTCTATGTTTTTATCCTAAACTTACACACACATCCATCAAATGGGTAACGAACTTACTATTTATGTGTACGGTGAACTACCGCCTCACAAAACGATGATTGTTCATTTTTTCTTTTACCACCTTTCATGGTGAAAATTATGATGTTACCTCTATTTATATATGATATATATGATATTTTTTATTAATTTATTCTCATTTTATTATTTCGTAACACATACCCTTATACCTTCCATTTTTTATAAATATGATAACATTGTTTTTGGAAGTGTTGACTACCACATCCTCAAAGTGATGTGATTCACTCACTATATACTTAGAACGTATAAAATATGGTTTTAATTAAAAATATTTTAAATAAGAAACATATAAATGATATTAGTTTCATAATTATATTTTTGGGGATATTATATATAATTTTTTATTACCCTTTTCACACAAAAAAAGTGACAACATCGATCGTGAATCTGTGGACTACCGCCTAATCGGCACGGTGTGATTCCTTTTACATAACAAGAATTATATATATAAGTATATATGATTAAATAAAATGTTATTTTATATATAAGGATAATTTTTAAAATATATATTTTCTTACCTTCTTTCCATAATGTTCACTAAAAAACTGGAAAATTACTCATGCATACGTACGACCTACCATCTTCATGATTGTAAAGTTAGTTAATTTTTCATAACCATATTTTCATAATTGGTTTAAAAGTATAATTTAGGTATAAATATGATAATTATTTCATTATTATTATTATTATATTTATATAAAGGTCTATTTGACCATATTTGACCTACCATGTTTGTTTTTGTCTCTTTAACCGAATTTGGTCAAAACACTGATTATAAACTTAATTTTTCAAGTAGATGTATACAAAAAAATAATAAGTGAAATAAAATTAATAGTAAACAAGAAAATATTTATAAATAAATTAATTAATTAACATAATTTTATCATTCCATAATATAAATACATTTTATTTAAGTCAGACTCAAGGTAAGGGATTTTCTTCTCAATTTTCATTCCAATAAGACTTGTTTGTTTGTATGCACATTTTTTCTTTTATATGGTAAATTTACTTCCCTTTGACATTTTATATCATGAATATATTTATTCTCATGATATTATAAGTTTTATTTAATGTTTTTCATTCAAGGGGATTATGATTCTAAATGTTTCAAAGTGGTATGGGACACTTTGGGATGTTAAAATTTTATTTTCCTTAAGAAAGTTTTAATGGTCATTAAATGGAATCTTTATTCATTACCTATCCTCAAGTGGGGAAATTTTGATAAATACATATATTTTATTCAATGTGTATATTTTATGATATGGAAGATTTATTATTAACTAAATCGATTATTCAATATATGAGGAATGATCTGGATAAGTACGACAAGGGTTGGGGACAATTTAAGGTAAGCCTTATGAGTTGGGGAAATATTAATGAAATCCCCTCGATGAATTGATAGTCTCATGGGAAAACATTAGGTTGGAAAAACCCTTTGTGTTTGTAACTTTTATGTTATAAATTTTCTTGTGAGAGGTATTTACAGTAGAGTTAAGGTTGTACAAACCAATTTGATTTTTCAACAGTATGTTTCAAACCGTCTTGTGAAAGTCTTGATGGTAATGGTTTCATATACCTAGAAAACATGGAATCTAGTAATTAAGAATTTTCTTTTTTGATAATCATTTATTGTTATTATCCATGAGATTTTGCATCGATAAATATATGGATGCATTCTATTCGAAGTTTTATTGATTTAGATGGAATGTGTTTCAGTTTAATATCTTTCAATATTGATTATTCCTTATATAGGTATTTGAACAGCATGTGTTATCAATTATTTACTATGTGTTGTCGATTTATTATAATTTATTCATTATTTTTTTCAGTTCACTTACCCTTACTAGGAATTTTACCTCACCTTTATTATATTTTGTTTCTTGAGGTTATGAAGAGGAATCCATTGAATGAGTTTCAAGGGTGTAGTTTATTTCATTTTATTATATATCATGTTTGTATTTTATATTTATCAGTGTATTATGGGTATCATGTATGTAATCTGGATTTCTATGACTACTAAACTAATCATTACTTCTAGATTTTATTCCTTATAACCATGCCAGTATAATAAAATAACACACCAGCTCCGAGCTTCTATGGTTGAGGTATTATAGTTGGTATTAGAGGAAGTTTAGCAGCAACCTTAGAAACTATATTTAGAGAAAATATATTAGAAAATATAACACTCAGGTAGAATTTGGGGATAAGTGTAGAATAACATCCAAGAATTTTGGTAAGGAAGTGATTATGTAGGTATTCCTAGTAATACATATCGGTCTAGATACTATAAGTGGACGTGGTTTTGGTACAGATATACCTAGGAGTAACAACTTTGACAAGGTGTGTCGGGTCTGAATTGGCATAACCTAGTACAAGATATCGCTCTACACTATAAACATAGTTTGACACTCTCTTGGGATATGCTTGGGGTAATTAACATTTTATTTGCAAACCATTTTGAAGGGTTTGGAAGTAAAATTTTCCCCAAAAAAACTTATTTTTTATTATGAGATTAGCTATGCATAATTTTTTAATTTATCTTAAGTGTTTCACTAGTTTTGGTATTATACATTATGTTATGATTTAATCAAATATATTCCATCGTTTATAAATGGTACCTTGAAGAAGGCATGTGAACACCACCAATGAACATGATCCAAAGTGTAAGAAAGATCATATGTTTTATGGTCTTAAGACAACATTTCAAGGGGAAATAGTCTTATTAGTATAATCATCATATGAGTCAATAGTATCATGTGATGAAGAGAAAGGTAAATAATTATCCAAGCCATGTGACTTTGATGAGAAGAAAGATAATAAAAGGATGATAGAGAAAAATATGGATAGAGGGAATACAGGAAAGAAGTACTTTCCTAAATGTGATAATTGTGTAAATAAACACCTTGGTACTTGCTTAAAAGTAATGGGAGTTTTCTATAAGTCTATAAAGAAAGGCCACCATGATTGTGATTTTAGGGGTAAGAAAAAGTTTTCCAAATTACAATGCTTCAATTGCAAGGATATAGGACACTATGAAAATCAATTTCTCAAGTGTCAAAGTAATATACCCCAAATGATTCTAATAGATAATGATCAATTTATTATACTACTATAGATGAAGAGGAGTTATTAATATTCCTCTTAAAGAATTATTTCATTTGAATATTTTATCAGTGATGTACTAGTTATAATAATTATGTAATTTATGATGATTTTACTATAGTACTTTTTCGTTAAGGATGCGAGATCATATGTTGAATGTTAGTAAGAAAATTTATTCAGTAGAAATTTAAACTTTTCAGAAAACACATGATTAAAGAAAAGATAACCCTTAATATATTCTTAGTGTTGAGATAATGATGATGAAATGGTTGATTTTGACAAGTGGTGGATACCTTGGAACTGATTAATGACTTGTCGATAAGTGGTCTATGCTATCATTGATGGAGTTTACATCACATTTGGATTTAAGAAATATATCCAATAGAATGTGTCTTACATAAAGAATAAGGAATAATGAATATTTCTAATAAATTGTTATAGTGATTCATGTTATTACTATATTTTAAGAGTATACAAATTGAATTTATTCACATTCTTGGAATGTGAAAAATTAGAGTTGCATCATATTGATTAAAGGATAATGAAAAATTCATTTTGAAAATTTATTGACCTTATTTCTAAATTTATGGATCATAATATTTTAGAAACTTTAACCATTTATGAAATGGTTTAATTTTAACTTTGGATCTATTTTTATATATTTATATATTACACCATTATACGATGAATCTTGTCCAAGTTATGAAGTAGAAATTGTCCAAGGAATGACCAAATGATAAGACTGTATTTATAGAAACATATATTTACATATATTCCTATAGAGTGAAAGAATTCATCAACTATAGAAAAAAGGTTTTTGTGAAAAAATGTTATCTTATTATAATAATTTTTGATGATATCAAAAACCTTTATTTAGACCTCTAGTTTGTGGTCTTGTGGTCAACAACTTTTATTGGAACATATTCACTAAAACTCTCCATCAGAATTTTATTGTTATATTTTTCTTCCATATTCATGTTTCTATTTACAACCTATGTTCACCTACTAGGTAACCTAGTTATGTGAAAATTGTACATTCATTTCTCTCTTTGTAAGAAGATTTATTATTAACCCTATTTTCGATGTGTGTTTTTCAATAATTATTTATTTTCAAATATCAAAATCTTGATTACTGAGATCAAGTTCAAATTGCGATTATGAAATTTAACTAAGGTGGGGATAATAAAATACCCCAAGAAAAAACAATATTTTCATTTTGAAATAAAATAATTTTTTTCAATCTTTATTTATAGGCAACACTATGGAAAGAGTATACTACACACAACACTGAGTTGGCTTGTGGTACACGTAAGATCGAGTTTTACAATCATTTAATGGCGCACCTATTTTAAAACTAAATTTTGTAACTTTTTTAAATTTTATTTTTCAAAATAAACATCATTTTTAAATTTTGAATTTCAAAATTAGGTTAGGGTGAATTTTTTGTATTTTTCTGAGAAGTTACATTTTTTGCTGAATAGTAAAAAACACTCCATATTAGTTAAAAACTGTCTTTTATTTTAAATATTTATTAATGTTAAATTATATTTTAAATTGGTTCATAAAGTAAAAATGTATAAATTATAAATATATTGATCAATTTAAGGTAATTGGAATCATATTCATACAGAAATATGATATAGATACTTATTGAAATTTTGAACGTTTTTACTTTAAGAACATGTTTTCTCATCACATCTGAGGGATTAGTATTAAAATTAATTTTCCCACCTCTATTTTTTGAATTTTGGAAAATACACATAATTGGTTTTGATAAGTGTAATATTTTTGGTCTAATAATATTAACCTAATTTTTGACCCAAAATATTAGTGAAAGTGATTAAAATTAATTATGGTGATTAAGGTAAAATTAATCTTAATAAGGTATTAAACCTTAATATTAATGGCCAAATTACCTAGACACCTATCCAAAAGCCATTGGATACCAAAAGTTATACCATATACCATATTGGATATAATTATTTAGTTCATTAGGATAATATTTCATGAAGTTTCCTTATATGATAAGTGAACTATGGAAAAAATGAAAAGGGGACTTTCCTTAGCTTTAACGCTAATAAAAAATCAAGATATGGAAAAAACAACATATTTTCTTTATAAATAAAATATTTAAATATTAATGGGTTATTTTTATAATAATATTTTGTTATTAATTTTTATAGACGATTTATATACTTAAAATTCCTATAAAACGCCAACCTAATTATTATTTAGTTAATAATTAGCTAGATAAATGATACTACAAATATTAAAAGTGAAGAAAGTTAATTGAATTACTATCTTTAGTTTTTTTATAGGTGAATATATAATTTTACAAAGCTATTAACTTAATATATTTTAATTAAAATATTGTTTTTATATTTTAAAATTAAAATTAAATGAATAGTGTCAAAATTGACTTTAATGTTATTTTATAATAAATTATATTTTACTAAATGATTTAAAATTAATAAAAAATCATATATTCTATCATGTTATTTTTAAGTGTTAAAATATATTAAATATGGTCTATTAAGGGATCAATTTAAATTTTATAAATCATCTATTAACCTATAGTTTCTAAAAATTTTGTTAGCACGGTTTGGGTTAAAATATTGTTTTTACGCATTACATGTTCTTGTTTTAAATTTAGTTTCCAACACAAAATGAGTTTTTATTTTTAAAATTAAATATAATATTTATAATTCATTTTATATATATTTTATAGGAAATATAACTTTATTTTAGTCTTAATGGTTAAATTACATAGGTTATAAAACTAGTTTCTTTAATACAAACCAAAATGATAAAATTGGGTAAACTTAGATGTTAAGGAACCAAATTATATAATTGAAATTATTTTTGTGTGGTGGAGGATTTTATTGACCATTATTCCAATTTTAACCAATATTTTTCCATTTTTTATGCACATTAGATAAATGATATCTGCCATTAATGTATACCTTTTGGTATTCACATGAGTGCCACTCCTCCTCCACTATAAAATGGCCCCCTCTCCAACCACATCCTCACACCTCAAAAGCCACTTTGGATCAACCAATATCTTCCAAAATAGCTCATAAAAATCCATCCCCTAAATATATAATCCTTACCTTGGTCAGAAATCCATCCAAGAAAGCCCTTTGGTTCAAACCCAAAGGAGTTGCCTAATTAAGAGGTAACATCTTTCCTCAAGTTATTTAGTTTTATTTCCATTCTCCACTCTATAAACATTAATTATTACATGTTTTTATCAAAACACCAATATCCTAAATATAATTAATTTTTTTTGTTCTAATTTTTGGGCCTAAACTTACACCCACTTCCATCTAATGGTTAACGAAGAACTGTTTACATGTACAGCGAACTACCTCCTCACGAAATGATGATTGTTCATTTTTCCTTTACCACCTCTCATGGTGGTTATTATTATAGACAAAATATTTGTATCTATTATATAGTATATTTATTATTTATTTATTTTCCTGTAATAATTTTATGACACATACACTTATACTTTCAATTTTATGTGAATATGATAACATCGTTTGTGGAAGTGTGGACTACTACCTTCTCAGAGCGATCTGATTCGTTCACGCTATGTGTGGAAGGTATAGAGGATGTTTTTAATTAAAAATATGTAAAATACAAAAAAAACTAAATTATATTCATTAAATAAATACCTTTATTTAGATATAATATATAATTTTATTTATTACCCTTTTCACACACAAAAAATGATAACGTCAATTGTGGTTGTGTGGACTACTGCCTCCTCAGCATGATGTGATTCCTATTACATCACAATAAATATATATAAAAATATATATGATTAAATAAAATGTTAGTTAGTATATAGTGATCATTATACAAATATATAGAATTTCTAATCTTCTTTCCATAATTATCATTCAAAAATGGGAATGTTACTCATGCGTACGTACGACCTACCGTCTCCATGATTGTAATGTAGGTTAATTTTTCATAGCCATATTTCATAGTTTGTAATAAAAGTATAATTCAGGTATAAATATGATACTTATTTCCTGATTAGTATTATTTATATATTTATATAAAGACCCCTTTGATCAAATTTGACTTACCAATGTCTTTTTTTCACAATGAATCGAATTTGATCAAAACAACCGTTGTAAAGGTAATTGTTTATGTAGTTGTATAGAACATGGTAATAAGTGACATAAAATTAATGATAAAAAAATTATAAATAAAGTAAATAATTAACATAAATTTATCATTCTAGAATATAAAGACACATGAGACAAGTCGTACTCAGGGTAATGGATTTTCATCTCAATTTATATTCCATTGAGACTTATTTGTTGTTTTACACCTAGTTTCTTTTATATGGTTTATATATTTCTGTTTTACATGTTATATCATGAATATAATTATTTTCATGATATTATAAGTTTCATTTAATTTTATTCCTTCAATGGGATTATGATTCTAAATGTTCAAAAGTGGTATGGGACACTTCGGGATATTTAAATATTATTTTCCATAAGAATGTTTTAATGGTATTTCAATAGTATCTCCATTCATTACTTATCCTCCACTGGGAAAATTTTTATAAATCCATATCTTTTATTCAATACATACATTTGATTATAAGGTTAAAATTTTATTTATTAAATTGATTATTCAATATATGAGGAATTCTTTCGACAGGTAAGACATGGGTTTGGGACCATTTAAGGTAAGCCCTACAAGTTGGGGACCTATTAATAAAAGACACTCAATACATTAGTAGTATCATGGGATAAAATTATATTGAAAAAACCCTTTGTTTTGGTAACTAGTATGTTATAAACTATCTTGTGAAAGGTCTTGTAGATAGAGTTAAGGAAGTAAATACCAACTTGGTTTGTAACTAGTATATTTTAAACTCTATTATGAAAGGTCTTGATTGTAATGGTTCCATGTACCCAGGAAACATGGAATCCAGTAATTAAGAATTTCCTTTATTGAGAATAATTTATTATTATTATCCTTGATATCTTGTATCAACATATCTATGCATTCATTCTATTCTAATTTTTGTATATTTCAATGGCATGTGTTTCAGTTTATTACTTTTCTATATTGATCATGCCTTATCTAGTTATTTGAATTCCATGTGTTATTAACTATTTACCATGCCTTATTTATTTATTCTGATTGATTCATTATTTACTCTACTTAACCTAACCTTATTGGGAATTTGATCTTACCCTTATTATGTTTCCTTTCCATAGGTTATGAAGAAAAATCCTTTGAATGAGTTTCAAGGATGTAGTTTATTTCATTTTATTATGTATGATGTCTGTATTTTCTATTTCCCAACGTATTATTTGTGTAATGTATGTTATAGATTTCCATTACTACTAAACTGACCAATCCTTCTAGATTTTATTCCTTGTAATCATTCCAATGTAATAAAAAAATGCACCATCTTTAGGCTTTTGGGGTCAGAGCGTTATAGGTGAAAATACCATTCCTTCGTCAAAAATGATGTTAAATGTTTAAAATTTTATTTTACTATAATTTTCCTAAAGTTGGAGAATTTTCATTATGAGATATGCTTAATTTATTGTATTCCATTTCAAAATAACAATATAATCCTTTATTTATTCCTTGATCAATTTGCACTACATCTATTTACTCTAATAGATGAATTTCTAATGATTGAATAAATAATGGATAAGAAGATCTATAAAATAATGATAATTCATTCCTCATATCTCTATATATTATCAAAAATATAATTTGTATCACAGTTTATCTAAATAAATCAAAATTTTAACTTAATCCATTCCAAGAATAGTAAACTATAAGGATCCTCCAAGTCTCTCCAAAATTGAAATACGAAAATTTAGAAATAATGTCACTAAATTTCAAAAATAAAATTATCATTAATACCCCAAATATCATGAAGTATCACTTTATTTCACATACCAAATATCTGAAAAAATTAATCATATATTCTCTTGAAACATGGTAATATCCTTAATTTCTATAAAACCTTAATGAAAATATATCATCATTAAAAAATTAACTCTTTACTCTTTTATTAAATAAAATCATTGATTATTGAATATATTCTATAAATAAAAAAATACTATAAACTCTGTAAATGTTATCATAAAAAACTATTTCATTAAATCATTAATCTATTTCAAGGTAATCAATAAAATCTGATTTACTTTTTCCATATCAGTCATATCTTTTTTCAAATTAAACCAAATTTTCTAATCATTAGGAACATATCTAGGGTTATGTTACCTTAATCAAAATATCATCTTTCCATTAAGTCGTTGTTCTAGTCCATCAGTTCTATTTGTCATATTATTGAAACTCCTTAATGTAAAAGTAATGTGGAAAAATCCATTGATGTTTCATGATTCTAATAGCTAGAATACCACTAATAAAAATATAATTTTTTGAATCCTAATCGATAAACACATCTATCATTCCAATTTCTTCAAACACCATTTACCTGGATTTGTTATCCTATTATTTAACACTGATTTTATTTTATATATCATTTGGAGTATATTCATCATCAGTAATATAACCATTACTCATACAACCATCTTGATTCTCTTCATGAGCTTTCCCCTTAGAACATAAATTTGTATAATTCCCATATTTTTCACATTTGAAACATTCAACCGATGATTGTTTCTTAGGGTGAAAATTATTCTCATCCATTGTCTTAACTGAACATAACATTTTTGCTCTTTAATTACATTATTTGTTTCCTTCCTTTCCATACTCAAAAAATCTTCCCATTACTCTAATACATCTGCATGGGTGATTCTTCCCACATTATCAACACATAGGAAACTACGTCTTCTTTCCTCCATGGTCTACACCAGTAGGAATCTCAATAAAATCTATCCTTATATTCTTTTTCAAGTTTGAGAGTTGGTTAAGGTGAAATTTGTTAATCATATATCATGATAATTAATTAGGAATACTCAAAATATCTTTTAATCAAGTCATGATCCCATTTGGATTCTCATAAACACATTATCTATCACATTCAATGTTAATCCAGTTCTTTCTGGATCATTCTATTAACTAAAACAAAAAAACATAGTGTGAGAAACAATATCAAAAAACCACATAATCATGGATATCACTTATATTATGTATAAATCATGAAATTGTTTTTATAATCTATGGAACCTTGTGATTAACCTAGTTCATTCATGTTCATTATTCAAATACTTCATGATGGTTCATATAGAGTTTGTGAATTTCCAAATCATATTTCTGAGGATTGTCAAACCATGTAGATAATAAGGCCCATTTTTTGTGATAAAGGTGGCAATTGAGTCAATAAAAACTCACAATTTTTGGATTTATTGCCCCTAGGTACCTCTATTCCAAATACACATCCACTTTTAGTACCCGAACTAGGATTTCATTTCATGGAAACCACTTGCTATACCCTTTACCAAAATTCTAGGATATTTTCTTATACTTTGACTCATCCTTTAACATATCCTTAGATGTATACCTAGACATATTCTTAGACATATACATAGGGATCCTAGTTTCTAATTTTTAATTAAACCATTATTATTTTTAGATGAATATTCAGTACATTTCATAAATACACACCCATGGACCGTATAGGTTTAATGTCATGGGAGAATAGAAAAAATATTATTATTTCTTAAAATATATTCAAAATATCCCAAAAATATCTTCCCACATAGTAATATTATTATAAATTCAATACCTAAAATATTTCTTCATATTTTTAAGTCTCTACATCCTTCATAGATGGTTAAATGTCCTCTTCTTCGGAAAACTTCTTTTGGTTTACACCAAAATACCTCCTAGGATGGTTTTTTTTTACCAAAATAAGGCTTCTAGGATGAGATAAGGGAATTATGGAAGGTATTTAAGAAGTTATTGGATAACCTAATGGTTTATAAATTTTTAATAGGAGATTAAAGGGGGTGTAATTTTATAAGTGAGGTGAGTGGCACACTTGTAATTTTTGAAAATAAATAGGTGTATCCATATTTTTAACATTCCAAAAGGCTCCAAAATGGTCTATTATCAAACGTATAATCCAATAAATGTCTAATTATGGTCATCCAATGGGTTTTGGACATGTTTTGGATAAATTTTAATCCTTATATTTTTAGTTTAACTCTCTAGTAAACCCATTTTCACCTTAACTATTATGATTAATTTTTACTCCTTTTACCATACATAATGGACAAAAATTAAGTTAACATTATTATATAATATAATTTATTATAATTCAAAAAATAGAATTAATTTTCTAAATTCCATTTTCATAAGTAGAAAAAATAAATTTAAAATTAATCTTCTAGACGTGATGAAAAAGCGGTTTTTCCAATAGAAAATTTTCAAAAGTTTAAAACAAATTAAAAAATATTCAATATGAAATTTATTTAAATGAACTAAATTGTATTGATATTCATATAATTGAACTAAAATTACTTTTAAAACTATATATACATAATTTTAAAAAATTCAAAATCTCTAAAATAAATAAAAAATCTTAATAAAAACCAATATTTTTCACTATTCATTGAAAAATTTATATTTTCACAATGATTATCAAAAACCAATCCAAGATAATTTTAGATATTTTGATTTAAAAAATTAAGTTTATTTTTAAATATAAATTTTCAAAATTAGAGAAATTAATTTTAAAATAAGTACGCAATAGGAAGAAAAACTACTTTTTAGAAAAATACATTTTTAAGTCTAAAATTAGATTTATTCTTGTATCGTGTTTATAAAACATATAATTTTAATTTTAAAATTTTGATTAAATATATAATATATAAATTTCATTAAAATCCTTCACCAGAAGTGATTTTTTTAATTTATTAAGGCAAAACATATTTGTGCACATTAAAATAGTTTCCAAAAAAAGATTTCGTTTATTTTCAAATGATTATTATTTGAATTTCAAACTAATTAGTAAAAAGATAATTTATTATATATGTAACATCTTATAATTTCCATGTATTATTTTTATATATAATATGGAATTATTAAGACACTGGGTGCTGAGACAGCGTGTGATTCTATGGCCCGGTGTGCTCAGAACAATTGCTTGAAAAATATTAAAATAATAAATAGTACATACACACAGTTTTCCTAAAAAAATTAAATTACTTCTAAATAGGTTCCAGGATTAGAAATTTGAGGACGCCATTGCATTAAAAGAATAAAATTTATCTTCAGTAGGGCCTAACATCGACCGGTGTGGGTCGATTGTGAAAATTAATTTTTTTTAAAAAAATAAATAAAATAAATAATGTTTTATTTTATTTATCATTACGCGATGACACAATAATGATTTTGTTTTTAACAAACCTTGTCAGAGAATTTATAGTTATTTTCATAAACATATAATTCCATTGAAAGGTGGAGAAGGAACTCTCGACAATGAACATCAGTAGATCGAGGATCGATGACGATGTGGCCTTTGTTCTTCATCAACAAAGGATTCAAACTCTAGGTAGGGTAGTTGTTTCTTTGTGATTTCCTTGTTCTTGATTACTATGATGAATGCAGACTAATCCACGAATAGATTATCCCATGTACCAATCATGTGTTATGGGAGGGATTTTTTGTGGGTTAGTAGGATTTGATTTAATCTTTTTTCTAACCTTATACCAGAGATCTTAATTGTTGGCCAAGAAAAATTGGCTAATGATGTAAAAAACTTTTCTATGTGCATTTCTCCCTCTATTTTATGAATTCTTTGATGTTGGACCCTCATGGCCATAGTTTAAATTCCCATGAAGTTTTAAATGGGATCAGACCCCTCTATTGGAGGAAAACTAATATAAAACTCTAGATCTTTATAGATATGATGCCGAGGAGACTATATCTATGATTAGTTCTATTTCTGGACACTGAAGGTGGACCGGTGGTTTGTGGAAGGGACCACTGGTGCGGGTCTAGCACGGTGGTCTGACAAGGTGCTGCGGTGGAATAGGCAAGTTCAGAAAACACCAGATGAAGCAGTATTTAACAGGAGGCGAGTGGAGCCAGTAGACTATGTGGACAGAGGGGCAGAGCATGTGGAGTTTGAGGAATGTAGAAGCCAAAGTGGAGTAGAGCCTTGGGCGGCAACCGTTGAGAGTGTGGGAGCTGGGGAAAGTGGAGGGGTGAGCGTGAGGGGGTCACGGCCCAGTGGGGTGTGGCACAATGCATGGGGGGACGAGCCCAAGAGGGACACATTCGAGGTGGACCATGTGTGGTAGACTAGACCAGTCTACATGTGTGTGGGCTAGATCAGAGGAGTCGGGCTACTCCAACAGCTTATCAGGCTGGACCAAGAGGTCCAGCGGGCTGTAGTTCATCATTCCCAAAGTATCGGGTAGGTTTGGAGTGGGAAGAACTAGGTTAGGATGGGTTGGATGAACTAGGTCATACAGGGTTGGTCGGACCAGGTAGGGTTGACCAGTGGGTCAGACTGGGTTTGGTGGGTCGGATCGGACCAGGAGCAGACCTGGGTCGGATGTTTTTATAAAAACATCCATTACTTTCAAAATGTGTGTCTATTTGATGTGTTTTTTGTGACATTGGGACCCTTGAGACAAGATAGTCCTTTTGATATAATCTATGTGAGTTTTTGTTAAAGTATGCATATGGCCTAAAGGCTTGAGGTGTAGGTTCTCCTGAAACAAGTATGCTATGAGCATAATCTTGTGGTTAGATATAACTTTGAGACTATGTGACTTATTGAGACTTCATCTCTTACTGATACTATGTGTATTACTGAGACTAAGTGTATCATCGGGACTGAGTGTATCATTGAGACTATGTGTCTTATTTATATTGGGTGTTCTATGGATTACATCTGATAATCCAGTTTTTCTTACTATAGACTTATACCTGTGTGAGTTAACTATGTATCTTCTTTTTGGTATAATTTAGGTACTTCTTTGTGGTATAATTCATGTACTTATTTTTTTTATAATTTGTGTATATCTTTGAGGTATGATTTTTGTATTTATTTTTGGTATACTTCGTGTATTTCATATTGTAATTCATTTGTGGTTTTGGGGTGTCCTACTGAGTATTTTTTTACTCACCCATGCAAAAGCTTTTCTCACATGTCTCATGTCATGTGAAGATGATCAAAACTTTGGTTAAGTCCTAGGTAGACTAGGGCCAGGTGTTTCTTATAGAGACCATACAATTTATGTGTTCTCCTATAGCTTTATACAAGTTTTCCTTCAGGTAGGGTTTTTTACAGATGAGTTTCAGAAACTTAGGCATTCACATTTCTGGACTCCTTCTTGGGTGGGCTTATATTCTATCCCTATTTACTTTTCATTTTTCTATTGTTGTTCTTCACTTTTGGTATCTTAGTGTTATACATTCTTGTTTACAGAGTATTTTTCATTTCATTATTTTGTGCTTAGATATGTGTGCATGTGTATAGGTACTTAAGAAAATGCCTCTCATTTTTGGGATATGCCTAGTCAGTTCTAGTCACCAGCCCCTGGCCTATTGGAGGCATCCTTGGGGTAGTCACGAAATGGGCCCCTTGATGGTTTAGATCATACCCAGACTAGACCTAGGTTTGACATTTTTATGAAAACAGTCATAACGTTCAAACTGTGTTTTCATTTGTTGAGGCATTTTCGATGTTGGGGCCCTTGCGATGAGATGGTACTTTTGAGATACTCTAAGGGCATTTTTTTAAAGATTGAATAATACCTAATGTCTTTAAAAGTAGTTTATTACATAATGAGTGCTCTATAAGAAGAAACGTGTGGCTGGATGTGACTTTGAGACTATGTGACTTACAGAAACTATGTGTCTTACTGATACTATGTGTCCTACTAAGACTACGTGTCTTATCAAAACTGAGTTTCTCATTAGGACTATATTTCTTATCAATACTTCTTGTTTTTGTATTACGTCTGATAATTCTATTTTTCATACTATAGAATTATACCAGTGTGAGCTAACTATGTATCATCTTTGTGTTATACTTCATGTACTTATTTTTGGTATACTTTGTGTACTTCTTTGTGGTATACTTTATGTATTTATTTGTGGTATACTTCATTTATTTATTTTTGGTATAATTTTTGTATTTATTAGTGGTATTTCTTTGTGTTTTTGGGGTGTCCTACTGAATATTTTTTACTCACCCATGCACGAGATTTGCTCGTACGTGTCATGTCTTGTGTTGATAATCGACGCATTGAAGGGGTCCTAGGTGGACTAGAACTAGGTGTTTCTTAGAGAGACCAGATATTCGATGTGTTCTCATATTGATTCAGATAGTTTTCCAATGCCTTTCCCTTCATGTAGTGTTTTGTACAAATGAGTTTCAGGAATATGCGTATTCACTTTTCCGGACTCATTTTTGGGTGGGCTTGTATTCTGGTCGTGTTTACTTTCCAGTTTTCTACTATCATACTTCGTTGTTGGTATATTAGTGGTATGAATTCTTGTTTACTTAGTGTTTTTCATTTCATCATTTTGGTCTTGGATATATGTGTGTGTATAGTACTTATGAAAATGTCTTCCATTTTTAGGATATTCCTAATCTGTGCTAGTCGCCAGCCCCTAGCCTATTAGAGGCGGGTTTTGGGTAGTCCCGAAATGGGACCCTCTGGGATGGTTTGTGAAAGAGTGGTATCAAAGGGGTTCAGTTCTACTTAATGACCAAGAGTCTGTGATATTTGTTTGGGCAAATAGTGTTAAGTGTTTCGAGTTTGGATTTCAGGCCAAGGAATCTAGTGTTGGTGCAGCATCCAACATATCCATACACGAGGACTCTGAAATTTTCTTTTCAACATCGTGCATGAAAATAATGGTTGTTGTCACGACCCGTCCTCGGGGCCCGTGCCGTGACTACCCCAAGCCCGCCTTCCATAGGCCAGGGGCTGGCGACTAGCACCAAAGGCGTAAAATCCCGATAACTGGGAAGGCATTGCCTTTATAAAAGAAAACAAGCACCACAGAGTACAAGCGGAAGTAAAAACACTAAGTACAAAAGAAGAGCTGAAAGTAAAAAGGGGCCGGAAATACAAGCCCAACTGTAAAGTACAACTCGAAAGGGAAAACAGCGACTGAAAAGTAAATCTGCTACGCTGAGATGTCCACTGGAAATCCCACCTGAAGGGTGGGTACAGATAGCTCCTCTGCTCCTCGGGTCCCGCCGTCTGCTCCGAGTATGTCCTGTCCAGTGGTCTGCCTCCGGGTACCGCCTCGTCGTGTAGTCCACCTCCAGGTACTGTCTAGTCCTCGAACATTCGGCTTCTGTCAGCACTGTCCGTCGTCTGCAACCAACACAACGAGGTGCGGGCATAGCCCGTGCAGGGGTGAGTATAACGATACTCAGTAAGGACCCCGAGACCCTCAAGGTCTCACTAAACCAACAAGGATAACCACAAAGAAGATCTCAACAGATAACTTCTACTTAGGTATATGCCCATACATATACCTAAGTTATCGAGTAACCCATCTCAATCATGAGGAACACAAGAATTGTGAAATCAACGGATAACCACTACCCGGGTATATGCCCATACATATACCAAAGTTAGCAAGTGACCCATCTCAATCATGAGGTAAACATAAGGTCAAAAGTCTCAGCTCAAACCAGGATTTTTATTATCGAAACCGTAACTGCTGAAGAGCCCCGTCTCTGAAGTGTGCAGTAGTCCTGTCACGACTCCGAGGTACTGCTCACTAACCTAAGACTGCTGAGGTACTCCTCCTGTCGAGTACTGCGGGTTTGCGGCCAACTGCCTGGCGCTCCGTCCGCTGAGGGTCTGTCGCCAAATACCGGGCGCTACCCAGATAGCCTACTGAGGTACTCCTCCTGTCGAGTACCGCGGGTCTGCTGCCAACTACCAGGCGCTCCGTCCGCCGTGGGTCTGCCGCCAAGTACCGGGCGCTCCGTCCACTGGGCTAGTCGACTCACTCCAAGTCGAGTCGGTCAAGCAGTCGTCAGGTCTCAGCCGGCTACACGGTCTCCGTACTCTGCACGCTCGTCTCCGGGAGGGTCCGCTCCACGAGCTACTGGTCGATACTCCAAGTATCACAAAGTCACACGAAGAAGTGTCTCAAAGGTCCGTCTCGTCACAGGGGTCTCAACGCAACAGACGGCGCGTCGATCGGACGCCCGGTCTGTGAGTTATTAGCCTTTTCGTCCCAGGGGCCCGGTTGGTTTCGAGTGTGAACCAATCCCGGCCGTATCTCAACTGTACCCCGAACTCCCATAGGGTAAACTCAGAGGGACCGTTACTCAACGTAACCACCAACGCCGCTGACGGCTCGTCAAGCGGACGTCCTGTCTGAAAGATATCATCTTTTCCGTTCCAGGGGCCCGGTTGGATTTCGGTGCGATCCAACCCGGCCACTATCCAACTGCAACCAAAACTCGGGCGGAGTATGCCAAAAGTTTCGTATCGTTAACAGGAACTCAACGCAACAGACGGCGCGTCGATCGGACGCCCGGTCTGAGAGTTATTGGCATATTCGTCTCCGGGGCCCGGTTGGTTTTTAAGGAAAAACCAACCCGACCGTACTCCACCTGCGTCCAAACCTCGGGCGGAGTATGCCAAAAGATCCGATTCACTAAGAGGAACACAACGCGACTGACGGTGCGTCAATCGGACGTTCGTGGCTCAAGATATGAGCGTTTCCGCTCCGAAGGCCCGGTTGGTCTCGTGAACGAACCAACCCGGCCGAACTCAAAGTAACCCGAAACCTTGAGTGCGATATACCGAAACGACCGTCTCGATCCGAGGATCGCGTTGCCGCTGACGGTTCGTCGATCGGAGGTCCGAGGCTCAAGTTATGAGCAAAAAACCAAATCTGGTCCGAAACGGGGGGGTCCGGGTCCGGAACGACCCGGCCCGACCCCCCCCCCCTTGGGTGGCGCGGCGGCCGGCGGCGGCGGCCGGCGGCGGCGGACGGCGGCGGCGGGCCACGTGGCGGCGGCGGGCCGCGTGGCGGCGGCGGCCGCGTGGCGCGGCGGCGGCGGGCCACGTGGCGGCGGCGGCTGGCGGACCGCGTGGCGGCGGCGGCTGGCGGACCGCGTGGCGGCGGCGGCTGGCGGACCGCGCTGGCGGCGGGGTGCCGCGGCGCAGCGGGCCGCGTGGCGGCGGCGGCGGCTGGCCACGTGGCGGCGGCGGCTGCCGCACGGGATTTTCACGCGGGGCATAGCCCCGCGTTTTTCCTTCAAGCGGCACGGCTCAAGCCGTGCCTTTGACAAAAACGGCCCCCGCAAATGGGGGCCGGCTTGACAAAACCGGGGGGCTGTTGCCCCCCCTCTTTAAGTGAACCGCCCCCCTCATTAAGAGGGGGGTCTTGAAGGTCCGGCCGGGGGTTTAATCCCCCGGTTTTTATGACGTCCGGCCGGCCCGCTGGCCGGCCGGTTTTTACCAACGGGACCGGAAATTTCCGGTCCCGCCCTTGACTTCCGACGCCGGCGGCCCGGCCGCCGGTCTTTCCTTCCGCCGCGGCCCGGAACCGGCCGCGGTCTCCTCGTCTCACCGCGGCCCGGAACCGGCCGCAGTGTTCGTCGTCCGGCGCGGTGCGACGGCACCGCGCCCCTTTCGCCGTGCCAAGAATCCTCCCAACGCGGCGTGTCGGCGTCGCGGTCTTGAAGTCTCACCTCGGCGAAGCGCGACGGTGTTGCGGAAAACATAAGCATGTTCATCCGCGTGGTGCGACGGCACCACGCCTCTTGCTTCCACCCGCATGAATCAACATGAACGAAGGAGGGGGTTTCGGCCGTGTTCGTGCGGTCCGACTCCCCTCGCGTTAACAAATAACATAACTAAAAAGTCTCACGTTTAGTCATGCTAAAATCCACGATTCAGGAATGGAATAAAATAATTAATAAAAACATCCCCTACCTCGGGTTTGAGATTCAAAGAAATCCTCTACGTTCCGCGGAAGACGGCGTCGCGGAATTCAGGCGTCGCGGTCGTCGTTCGTCAAATCCGTTGACGAAGATTTACGTCCGATGCGACACGTTGTTGGCGGATCTTCGTTTGCCGACGAAGAAGGTCCGAAGAGGAAGCAGAGGTCCGAAGATACTAGGTCTCTGAGTCGATGATCCTTGACGAAGTGTTGTCGTTCTTCGTTGAGGATGAAGACGTTCCTCGCCGGAGAAGATGAAGACGTTCTCCGTTCTTCGTCAGAGCTTGAAGATGAGAAAGCTCTCCAAAGACAAACAAAGAACCCTAAATAAAATAAGACTACCTCTTATTTTATTAACACAACACAAAAGAATTTTCAAAGTCTTGAAATTCAAAAAGACATAACTCCCATAATTAAATAAGAGTTACTTAGGCCAATTTAATTAGGGGTTAAGAACGTTGAGAGAAATTTGAAAGATAGGGGTTCGTGTGGGCCCCACCACACTTAATCCTCCCAAGGGAGGTTAAGTGGGTGTGGGTCCCACTTCCAACCCCCTTGGGTAGGTTTTTAATAAGTTAAAAATAAAATTTGTTTAACACAATTTTATTTAACTTAACTGAAAAACCCCAAAACGGAACTTTCAACCCGCAACAAACGCAACTCCCGGAAAGGTCTCTTTAAGCGAATATCGGCGCTGCGAGTTCATCGGTGCCCTCGGATTTCAATTCCGAGCACCGGATCAAAAGTTAGGAATTCCCGCTCGTTCGTTCACTGAACGTACCCGAGCCAAACTTCGGAAATTAATTCCGGGCACTCCGGGCCTCAGAATCAGGTGCCGTCTGAAACCGCATTCTTGTAAAATTCTAAAGAAAATTAAGAAAAAATTTCCCTTGAATTTTACGGGTCTTTACATTACTCCCACCTCAGGGCTTTACGTCCCCGTAAAGCTACATCAAAAACTAGGGAAGCAAAAAAAAAAGGATACTGAGCACGCATCTGAGCCTCCCGCTCCCATGTGCTCCCCTGGAGATTCCCGTGCCGCCATCTGTTGCGCACAAGAGGAATCGATCGTCCATGTAGGACCCGCTCCTGGATGACATGGACCTCTTTTGACGTGGCCCTGACCATCTCTGGTCCCACAAGAGCTGCAAGATTTCTCCTTTGCCGAAAAGAGAAACCTGGTCTCATCCCCTGGATGAACCACATTCTTTGCCTAAAACAGTCAATCCTAACATGGATGATACTAATCCATACCAAGGATGACGTCGTAAGGCCTCGACGCTACTACTAAGAGATCCAACCGTTACTCTCGCCTCCAAGGGTTGAGTCACACTGTCGGCATCAGTGTGTAGTAACTGGTCTCCTCCAGTAGATGTCTCACAAGTGAGGGTCAAGTCAACAGTCAACTGGAACCTCTTAGTAACATCACAAAAGAGGACAGGAAAGAAACATCACAAAGGTATGCGTCTTTTATTATTGCAGCTCATAATACAAGACGCTACACAAAAGCAACAAAGAACCAGAAGTACTAAGGACGTATCCACTAGTTCTGCTCCTGTCCATCGGCTCCCAGAGCTCCATGATCGAAGGCCTCGGCTGCCTGAAGCTGAGCTCTCCCCTACGGTCGGGGTGGTCCTCCTGGTGGTGGTGGTGGAAGAGCCTCAAAGCGTCGCCCACCACCAGCTGCTCGTCCAGCTCCTCTGCCTCGTCCGCCTCCTCCCTGCGGACCGCCACGGTCGAACCTCTGCCTCTGCCTGGGAGGTTCTTCACTTAACTGCTGATCATCAGCATGGCGGGTCGGACAGTCACGAGCCATGTGACCAATCCCGCCACAGGAGTAACACTGCCCACTCTCGGCACGCCTGGCTCTGACTCCACCCCGGCTTCCCCGTACAACTGAGCCTGAGTCGTGCAGTCGGCCACCGGTAGGTCTGTTCTGCCTGGAACCCTGAGTCATCTGTCGGCTACCTGCTGCAGATGACTCTGCCACGTGCCGCCCTGCGGTGAGTTGCTGTGCTGGTGTAGACTCTGCAAGGAAACTCTCGATCAGAAGTGCCCGCTCCAGTACTCCTGTCTGAGTCGGTATGCTGAGGGAGATCAGCGATGCCCTGATCTCGTGTCTCAAACCCTGCTCGAAGGTCCGGGCCCGGAAGAATGGGTCCCGTACCATGTCGGTCGAGTAGCGCGAGAGATCGGTGAACCTCGCCGCGTACTGAGCGACCGTCATGCTGCCCTGCCGCAGCTGTAGAAGCTCCTGGATGCGCACCGCTCGAAGGGTGGCCGGGACGAACTCAGAGCGGAAGAGGCTCTCGAAGTCCGTCCAGAGTAGAGATGCCTCATCGTGCACCTGGAGCATCAGGCTCCACCATCGTCCTGCTGCTGCGTGTAGTAGGCTCGCAGCGAGGATCACCATGAGGTCTGCTGGTGTCCTCACTAGCCTAAACACTCGAACTACTGCCTCCAGCCAGTCCTCTGCTGCCTGCGGATCCGTCTCCCCGCGAAACCTGGGCGGTCGCTGGCGCTGAAACTCATGCAGTGCGCTGAGGCGACGTGCATCGTCAGCGGCTGCTGCTGGAAGCATCGGGGGCTCGGCGGGTAAAGCTACCGCCGGTGCCACTACTGGGAAAGGGCCCTGCACCGAGGCCTCGTCGCTCGGTGGGCTGTCGTCTCGCTCAACTCTCGGAACCCTAGCTGGCTGTCGTCGCGGGGCCATCCTGAAAGAAACAACGTAACACGATCAAACGATTATACCCGGTGAGCTGACCTGGTTTGAGCTGTTTTAAGGGGAAAAAAAAACCTTTGAAAACACACACGCAATCAGTGTTTTCGTGCACAAAGTCGGAAATCAGTTGTCAGGGTCCTGGTGTATGGATACGTCGGCCGCCCGCACCAACACTGGACTCCCTGAACTGAAAACCACACTCGGTACTCTCAACACTATTGCTCCACAGAAAGAATCATCAGAGTTATAAGTTCTGCGGTAGAACCGAACTCCTCTGATACCAATTTGTCACGACCCGTCCTCGGGGCCCGTGCCGTGACTACCCCAAGCCCGCCTTCCATAGGCCAGGGGCTGGCGACTAGCACCAAAGGCGTAAAATCCCGATAACTGGGAAGGCATTGCCTTTATAAAAGAAAACAAGCACCACAGAGTACAAGCGGAAGTAAAAACACTAAGTACAAAAGAAGAGCTGAAAGTAAAAAGGGGCCGGAAATACAAGCCCAACTGTAAAGTACAACTCGAAAGGGAAAACAGCGACTGAAAAGTAAATCTGCTACGCTGAGATGTCCACTGGAAATCCCACCTGAAGGGTGGGTACAGATAGCTCCTCTGCTCCTCGGGTCCCGCCGTCTGCTCCGAGTATGTCCTGTCCAGTGGTCTGCCTCCGGGTACCGCCTCGTCGTGTAGTCCACCTCCAGGTACTGTCTAGTCCTCGAACATTCGGCTTCTGTCAGCACTGTCCGTCGTCTGCAACCAACACAACGAGGTGCGGGCATAGCCCGTGCAGGGGTGAGTATAACGATACTCAGTAAGGACCCCGAGACCCTCAAGGTCTCACTAAACCAACAAGGATAACCACAAAGAAGATCTCAACAGATAACTTCTACTTAGGTATATGCCCATACATATACCTAAGTTATCGAGTAACCCATCTCAATCATGAGGAACACAAGAATTGTGAAATCAACGGATAACCACTACCCGGGTATATGCCCATACATATACCAAAGTTAGCAAGTGACCCATCTCAATCATGAGGTAAACATAAGGTCAAAAGTCTCAGCTCAAACCAGGATTTTTATTATCGAAACCGTAACTGCTGAAGAGCCCCGTCTCTGAAGTGTGCAGTAGTCCTGTCACGACTCCGAGGTACTGCTCACTAACCTAAGACTGCTGAGGTACTCCTCCTGTCGAGTACTGCGGGTTTGCGGCCAACTGCCTGGCGCTCCGTCCGCTGAGGGTCTGTCGCCAAATACCGGGCGCTACCCAGATAGCCTACTGAGGTACTCCTCCTGTCGAGTACCGCGGGTCTGCTGCCAACTACCAGGCGCTCCGTCCGCCGTGGGTCTGCCGCCAAGTACCGGGCGCTCCGTCCACTGGGCTAGTCGACTCACTCCAAGTCGAGTCGGTCAAGCAGTCGTCAGGTCTCAGCCGGCTACACGGTCTCCGTACTCTGCACGCTCGTCTCCGGGAGGGTCCGCTCCACGAGCTACTGGTCGATACTCCAAGTATCACAAAGTCACACGAAGAAGTGTCTCAAAGGTCCGTCTCGTCACAGGGGTCTCAACGCAACAGACGGCGCGTCGATCGGACGCCCGGTCTGTGAGTTATTAGCCTTTTCGTCCCAGGGGCCCGGTTGGTTTCGAGTGTGAACCAATCCCGGCCGTATCTCAACTGTACCCCGAACTCCCATAGGGTAAACTCAGAGGGACCGTTACTCAACGTAACCACCAACGCCGCTGACGGCTCGTCAAGCGGACGTCCTGTCTGAAAGATATCATCTTTTCCGTTCCAGGGGCCCGGTTGGATTTCGGTGCGATCCAACCCGGCCACTATCCAACTGCAACCAAAACTCGGGCGGAGTATGCCAAAAGTTTCGTATCATTAACAGGAACTCAACGCAACAGACGGCGCGTCGATCGGACGCCCGGTCTGAGAGTTATTGGCATATTCGTCTCCGGGGCCCGGTTGGTTTTTAAGGAAAAACCAACCCGACCGTACTCCACCTGCGTCCAAACCTCGGGCGGAGTATGCCAAAAGATCCGATTCACTAAGAGGAACACAACGCGACTGACGGTGCGTCAATCGGACGTTCGTGGCTCAAGATATGAGCGTTTCCGCTCCGAAGGCCCGGTTGGTCTCGTGAACGAACCAACCCGGCCGAACTCAAAGTAACCCGAAACCTTGAGTGCGATATACCGAAACGACCGTCTCGATCCGAGGATCGCGTTGCCGCTGACGGTTCGTCGATCGGAGGTCCGAGGCTCAAGTTATGAGCAAAAAACCAAATCTGGTCCGAAACGGGGGGGTCCGGGTCCGGAACGACCCGGCCCGACCCCCCCCCCTTGGGTGGCGCGGCGGCCGGCGGCGGCGGCCGGCGGCGGCGGACGGCGGCGGCGGGCCACGTGGCGGCGGCGGGCCGCGTGGCGGCGGCGGCCGCGTGGCGCGGCGGCGGCGGGCCACGTGGCGGCGGCGGCTGGCGGACCGCGTGGCGGCGGCGGCTGGCGGACCGCGTGGCGGCGGCGGCTGGCGGACCGCGCTGGCGGCGGGGTGCCGCGGCGCAGCGGGCCGCGTGGCGGCGGCGGCGGCTGGCCACGTGGCGGCGGCGGCTGCCGCACGGGATTTTCACGCGGGGCATAGCCCCGCGTTTTTCCTTCAAGCGGCACGGCTCAAGCCGTGCCTTTGACAAAAACGGCCCCCGCAAATGGGGGCCGGCTTGACAAAACCGGGGGGCTGTTGCCCCCCCTCTTTAAGTGAACCGCCCCCCTCATTAAGAGGGGGGTCTTGAAGGTCCGGCCGGGGGTTTAATCCCCCGGTTTTTATGACGTCCGGCCGGCCCGCTGGCCGGCCGGTTTTTACCAACGGGACCGGAAATTTCCGGTCCCGCCCTTGACTTCCGACGCCGGCGGCCCGGCCGCCGGTCTTTCCTTCCGCCGCGGCCCGGAACCGGCCGCGGTCTCCTCGTCTCACCGCGGCCCGGAACCGGCCGCAGTGTTCGTCGTCCGGCGCGGTGCGACGGCACCGCGCCCCTTTCGCCGTGCCAAGAATCCTCCCAACGCGGCGTGTCGGCGTCGCGGTCTTGAAGTCTCACCTCGGCGAAGCGCGACGGTGTTGCGGAAAACATAAGCATGTTCATCCGCGTGGTGCGACGGCACCACGCCTCTTGCTTCCACCCGCATGAATCAACATGAACGAAGGAGGGGGTTTCGGCCGTGTTCGTGCGGTCCGACTCCCCTCGCGTTAACAAATAACATAACTAAAAAGTCTCACGTTTAGTCATGCTAAAATCCACGATTCAGGAATGGAATAAAATAATTAATAAAAACATCCCCTACCTCGGGTTTGAGATTCAAAGAAATCCTCTACGTTCCGCGGAAGACGGCGTCGCGGAATTCAGGCGTCGCGGTCGTCGTTCGTCAAATCCGTTGACGAAGATTTACGTCCGATGCGACACGTTGTTGGCGGATCTTCGTTTGCCGACGAAGAAGGTCCGAAGAGGAAGCAGAGGTCCGAAGATACTAGGTCTCTGAGTCGATGATCCTTGACGAAGTGTTGTCGTTCTTCGTTGAGGATGAAGACGTTCCTCGCCGGAGAAGATGAAGACGTTCTCCGTTCTTCGTCAGAGCTTGAAGATGAGAAAGCTCTCCAAAGACAAACAAAGAACCCTAAATAAAATAAGACTACCTCTTATTTTATTAACACAACACAAAAGAATTTTCAAAGTCTTGAAATTCAAAAAGACATAACTCCCATAATTAAATAAGAGTTACTTAGGCCAATTTAATTAGGGGTTAAGAACGTTGAGAGAAATTTGAAAGATAGGGGTTCGTGTGGGCCCCACCACACTTAATCCTCCCAAGGGAGGTTAAGTGGGTGTGGGTCCCACTTCCAACCCCCTTGGGTAGGTTTTTAATAAGTTAAAAATAAAATTTGTTTAACACAATTTTATTTAACTTAACTGAAAAACCCCAAAACGGAACTTTCAACCCGCAACAAACGCAACTCCCGGAAAGGTCTCTTTAAGCGAATATCGGCGCTGCGAGTTCATCGGTGCCCTCGGATTTCAATTCCGAGCACCGGATCAAAAGTTAGGAATTCCCGCTCGTTCGTTCACTGAACGTACCCGAGCCAAACTTCGGAAATTAATTCCGGGCACTCCGGGCCTCAGAATCAGGTGCCGTCTGAAACCGCATTCTTGTAAAATTCTAAAGAAAATTAAGAAAAAATTTCCCTTGAATTTTACGGGTCTTTACAGTTGTAGGGAAAACAATGGTACATGTATCATATAGTATTCTTTTGTGTTCTCATGTCCTTCATGAGTCATCTCAACAAGTATAATCTAATGATCAAGGTACATCTTCTTCTACTTCAGGATGCCTCCATTCAGAAAGCCAGTCAGGATTCTATTTTGTGATCATGAGAATTATCCACTTAGCGATGAAGAATTCGTACAGAGGCTTGTACCAAATATATAACCTTCGGATGTTTTACCAGAGATACCCCCACTCGTCGAGCAATAGTTACTATAAGTGATACTGGTTGAGGATAAACATAGGCTGAGTTCATTTCATGAGTTCCATAGGTAGCGACCTCCTCGGTTTTGGGGTTCGACAAACACCCAATTAGTAGATGATTATTTGGATATAGTTACCCATTTCTTTTTCCTTGTGAGGACAAATTCTGACCAAATTATAGTTCAAGCCACGAGTCTTATTCAGGGCTCAGCGGGGTGATGGTGAATGTTAGTGACCTGGACACACGATGAGACAACTCTCTCTTGGGCAGACTTCAATTATCTCTTAAAAGGAGTTATTTATAGCTACGTTATGCTTAGTGCATATGAAAGAGCTTCTACATTTGTAGCTGGGTAGTCAGACAGTGGCGGAGTACTCAACGAGATTTATTGATCGTTCTCGCTACTCTATGGATATTGTATGAGACCCGTTCTTTGGGGTTCATGCATTAGAGCATGGATTACTCTGAGAGATAAGGTAATCCATGATATCCCTTAGTATTCATAAATATTTTGGGTTACTGGAGCAAGATCTACTAGTAGAGATTTTTTCTAGGTGAGAAAACACCAGTAGTGGGAGCTACCATTGGGAATCAGGTAGATGAGTCCTCAAAAGTTGCTAGACAACAGTAATCATAGGGACCCAAGTGGGTCAGGCACTCTAGGGGATGACCCTAGGACATGGGATCAATAGTGTGGGGCTCCTAGGGTATACCGAGTTAGGTGGATGATGAGCTATGTTACTCATGCAGCAGTCAGGGACATATGGCTGGATATTATCAAAACTATCATATGAATGATCAAGAGATGGTCGAGGGAATTCCAAGATAGAGGTAGAGGAAGAACCGTGGTGGTCTTTAGAGTGTAGTATATGGAAGAGGAGTAGGAAGGGAAGTCGGAGGTGGGTATAGGATTGATGTATTACCACCACCAACCCTAGGTGGTCCATGATAGGCTTAGGGAGCTGGTGGACATGGATGAGGCCATCTTGAGGTGATGGAGGCATATAACCCCAAGTTTCTAGGGATTATTAGAGGTATGATCTATGCCTTTTAGACCTTATTAGTAGTTTTTATGGACACAGGTGCCAATCATCCTTTTCATACAAAACCCTTGTTCAAGACTCATTAATTCTGGTAGAACCATTGACTCGACCCTTATGCTTAGAGACATCTATGGGAGTGGATTTGATGATCACACACTAGTGCTGATAGTGTGACTTTACTCTTGGAGATGAGAGTTTCTATTAGGATATCTTGGTAGTGGTGTCAAGGAATTACGATGTCATTCTCTGTATGGGATGGTTATCCACAGTCCATGCATAGATTGACTATTTTAGGGGAAGAGTGTAGTGTGTGCACACTGATGGGACCATGTTTTCTTTTCTCTATGAAAAGGGAACCCAAACAGTGTAGGATAGACTCACACATAAGAGGATGAAATCAATCACACATCAGTTGACTAGCGTGACCCTCAGTACAGTGGACGAGATGAGTCTCCAGTTTCCTGCAGTAGTGTATCTTCCAGGATTACCTCCATATAGGGATTTAGACTTATAAATTGATCTATACCCTGATACGACACCAATATCTACACCTTCATATCGGATGGAACTCTTATATCTTCGTGAAGTGAGGGTATAATTGGAGTACATTCAAGGGAAGTGATTTGTGAAACCCAGTGTTTCACTATGTGCATCCGCAATTTTTTCCCTAAAAGGTAGAAGGAAGCTTGAGGTTCTGTGTGGAATTATGGAACCTAAACCAAGTCACCATGAAGAACAAGTATCCACTTCTGAGGATCGATGACCTCTTCGATCAGTTGAAAGGGGTTCATGGGTCTCAAAGATAGACCTTAGATCTAGATATCACCAGTTTCGAGTTCGGGATGATGATATATCAAATATGGATTTCAGATTTCATTAAGGCCACAATGAGTACATGGTTATGTCATTCAATGTGATGAATTCCATAGCAGTGTTCATGGGACTCATGAAGAGGATATTCCTTCCTTACTTAAACCGGTTCGTGGTGGTCTTCATTGATGACATCCTAGTCTACTCGGCATCCAAGGGGGAGCACGTGATACACTTGAGATTATCCTGGAAATACTTCGAGAGAACCAACATTATGGGAATATCTTCAAGTGTTAGTTCTAGATTCGAGAGGTCCATTTTCTAGGACATGTCATTTCAGAGGATGGAGTTGTGGTGGATCCAATGAATATTAAGGTGGTGCTTGCTTGGGATCCACCCAAGAAGGTTACCCAAGTGCGGAGTATCCTTTTTTTGTCTAAGTACAATCAGAGGTTTGTACCTGAATTTTCTAGAGCATCAGCACCCTTGAAATCTTTTACACTAAATGGGTATCCTTTCATGTGTACGGAGAAGTTCCATGAGAGTTTTTAGCAGTTTAGGACGAGATAGACGAGTGCTCCCATATTGATATTTTCATAGGAGGGTATCGACTACGTAGTATTATACAATGTATCAGGAACTGGGCTTGGTTGTATCCTCATGTAGGGGAAAGTAGTGATTGCCTATGATTCACAATAGTTGGGACCACAAAATAAAAACTATGTGACCCATGATCTTGAGTTCGCGGCAACAGTATTTTCATTGAGGACGTGGCAACACTACCTGATGGGTGAGCGATTTATCGTCTACTCTGACCACAAGAATCTCAAGTATATATTTTCATAGAAGGATATCAAAATGAGATAGAGGCGATGGATATAGTTCCTCCGGTACTATGAATTTGAGATTTTCTATACTCTTGGGAGGGGGAATGTGGTGGTAGATGATCTTTGTAGGAGATCGAGTTAACAATTACTAAGTGAGGTGTTAGATCAGTTAACCACATTACAGATATCCTTTTGGATGAATATGGAACAACAGACCTCCAGTTAAAGGTTTTCACTCCTACACTCTTACAGTGAGTCATGGAGGCATGTCTTAGAGATAATGATTATGATACTTTATGTGCTCATATTTCTACAGGTTATGCCCCTTGTAGTTATTTGAAAGGTGGGGAGCACGTCGTTATTTCTAAGGGATTCTTAGTGGTACTAGTGGAGTTACAGGAGGAGGTCTTCAGGGAGTTCCATACATCCCCTTTGGCGGTATATCCTGGTGTGGTGGAGATGTACCAGGACCTTTGACATTGGTTTTGGTGGTTGGGGATGAATAAGGTTGTGGAAGAATTTGTTTCTAGATTCCTCACTTGTCATTAAGTGAAGGCTAGGAACTAGGTTCTAGAAGGTTTGAATCAACCCCTTGTGGTTTCATAGTTCAATTGGGATGGTATGTTGATAGAATTTGTGATAGGGTTACCACATACGTCGAGGGGGAACGATATCATCTGGGTGATCGTTGACCAACTCACCAAGTTAGCCCATTTCCTAGCGATTCAAGAGAAACATTCAGTAAATATCTTGGGAAGACTCAACATGTAGGAGATAGTTCGACTCTATAGAGCCCCATCGAAGATAGTCTCAGATCATGATGATCGCTTTACATCGCGATTATGTAAGGGATTTAAGTTGGTGTTTGGGAATCAGCTACACTTTAGTCTATCATTTCACCCACAAATGGATGGCTAGAATGAGTGGACCATTTTACTCCTAGAGGACATGCTATGTTCTAGCATCCAAGATTTTGGTCGCATTTTGGAGGATCACCTACCTCTGGTGGGGTTTGCGTACAAAAACAGCTACCATTCCACCATCGTTATGACAACATTCTAGGCCTTGACAGGTGAACCTAGAGGTCACCACTTTACTGGATCGACCTAGGAGTGGCCCCAGAGTTTGTACAAGAAACTACATATAAGGTTCAAGTCATCCAGGAGAAGATGAAGACTGCACAGATTTTTCATAATTCTTATGATGACTGATGACGGAGGCCTTTGGAGTTCAAGGAGGGAGACCATGTGTTCCTTTAAGTATCTCCTCGGCATGGGATATAGATATTTTTGGGGGTGGAAATCTATCTATGAGGTTCATAATCCCTTTCCAGATACTATACTGAGTAGGGGAGGTGTCATACCACTTGGATCTACCTCTACAGTTAGATCGGGTTCCTGACGTCTTTCATGTGTCACAGCTAAGGAGATATGTGCATGATCCATCACATGTCATTGACTAGGGATATATGTACATTGATTATGTGGAGACTTTTGTAGAGTACCCAGTGGAGATCGTGGATTGACATAAGAGGATCCTTCATGGGTGGTCAATTCCTCTGGTGCACATTCAGTGGCAGCATGGGAATCTCTAGGAGAGCACATGGGAGTGGGAGGCTCAAATTCATGTTGAGTACCCTCATTTGTTTGTATAGCCTTTTATCTTGGGTTTCATGGATGTAAATCCCTAAGGTGGGGGGAATGTAAAATCTCAAAATTTCTTCGTATTATTTTAATATATTATATGGAATTATTCAGAGACTCGGTGCTATGACAGCATGTTATTCTGAGGCCCAATGTGCCAAAAACAATTTCATGTAGAATATTAATGTATTAAATAGAATTTATGCATAGTTTTCTTGATAAAGTGTAATAACATATAAACGAGTTCCTGAATCATAAATTTAAAGGCACCATTATGTTTAGTGCAGTGACTTTACCTTAATCAGGGCCTGACATCGACCGACGCAGGTCGACTGTGAAAATTAATTTATGTTATTTAAAATAAATAAAATCAATGAATTTTTATTTTTATTTAACATTAAATGGTGATGCAGTAATGGTTTTATTTTTAATAAACCTTGTTAGAGAATTTCAGGTTATCTTTATAACCCTGGAATTCCTCTAAAAGGTGGAGAATGATCTCTCTCCAATGAACGTCGGTGGATCAAGGATCAATGATGATGTGACCTTCATTCTTTATCAAAAAAGGATCCAAACTCCAGGTAGGGTGGTTCTTTCTTTTTGATTTCTCTATTATTTATTTCTATGACGAACGCGGACTAATCAATGAAAAGATTATCCTCTTGATCGATCATGTGTTGTGAGAGGCATTTTTTGCAGGTTAGAGAGATTAGATTTAATCTATTTTCAACCTCAATCCCCCAGATCTTGATCATTGACAAAGAATTATTAGCAAACAATGTTAAAACCATTTTTATGTGCATTTCACCCTATTTTCTATGCATTCTTTGTTGATGGACCCTCCAGGCCATGGTTTGACTTACTGAGACGTTCCAAATGTGATCTGACCCCGAAATTGGAGGGAAACAATAGAAAAGGCCGGATCTATGAATATATGGGGCCAAGGAGCCTAGATCTATGACCAATATGATTTTCGGACACTAGAGGTGGGCCAGTGTCTAAGGAAGGGGCCACCGTTGTGGGTCCAGTGTAGCGATCCGACGATGTGCGGTGGCAGGGATCATGATGTGAGGCAATGCCAGATGGAGTAGCATGTGGTAGATGGAGTGGTGGTTCCCAGAGATGATTGGATCTAGTGTACCATTTGGACAGAGGGGTGGAGCACATAGAATCCATTAGATGGGAGGCCAGAGCAGAGTGGATCCATGGGTGGTGGTCGTGAATCGTGTGGGAACCGGGGAAGTGGATATAGTGAGCATGTGGGGGTCTTGGGAAAGTGGGGTGCGATATAATGTAGATGGCTCATAGGACCAGGAGGCATGCGGTCGGGACGGACATCATGCGGCTGACCGGACTATCCCATGTGCTTTCGAGACAGACCAGAGGAGTCGAGCCACTCCAAGATCCCCATAGGCTGGACCAAGATGACTAGTGGTCTGAGACATGTTGGATTAACTAGTATGGTCCAAGTCAGCTAGGCTGGGTTGGGTCGGACTACAGGTCAGGTCGGGTTTGGCAGGTCGGATCGAACCCAGACCAGACCTAGGTCGGACCTTTTTATAAAAACAACCATAAATTTCAAACCATCTGTATGTTTTATGAGTTTTTGTGGTGTTGGGACCCTTGCGATAAGACTTTACTTTTGAGATACTATAAGTTATTTTTTTTAAATTGTGCATACGACCTAATGGATTGAAGAGTAGGTTCTCCTGGAATGAGTGTGCTATAAGTGGAATCTTGTGGCTGGCTGTGACTTTGAGACTATGTAAATTTTCTAGATGACATATCTTACTGAGACTATGTGTATTACCAAGACTACATGTCTTATAATGACTGAGTGTCTCATCCGGACTACATGTCTTATCGATACTGGGTGTTTTGTGGATTACATCTGATAATCCTATTTTAGGTTTTATAGACTTATACATGTGTGAGCTAACTGTGTGTCTTCTTTGTGGAATAATTCATGTACTTATTTGTGATAAACTTCATGTACTTCTTTATGGTATAATTCATTTATTTCTCCATGGTATACTTCATTTATTTCTTTTTGGTATACTTCGTGAATTTCTTAGTGGTATTCCACTGTGGTTTTGGAGTGTCTGACTGAGTATTGTTTTACTCACCCCTACATGTTCTTTTAAATCATGTGTCGTGTCTTTTGCAGACGATCAATGCTTTAATTGAGTCATAGTTTAACCAGGACCAGGTGGTGATTAGAGATACTAGATAGTGAAGGTGTTCTCCTATATCTTCAAATAGATATTCGGTACCTTTCCCTTCAGGTAGGGTTTTCTGCAGATGAGTTTCAGCAACATGTGCATTCACTTTTCTAGACTTATTTTATGGTGGGAATGTATTCTATCTATGTTCACCTTCTATTATTCTATTATTGTACTCTATTGTTGGTATATTAGTGGTATGAATGCTTGTTTACATATTGTTTTACATTTTAGCATTTTGGTCTTGTATATGTGTGTGTGTGTAAAGGTACTTATTCAAATTCTTCACATTTGTGGGATATACCTACTCGGTACTAGTCTCTAGCCCCTGGCCTATTAGAGTTGGGCTTGGGGTATTCATAGTATGGGCCCCTCTGGGATGGGTCGTGAAAATATATACATGTATAAACCATATATTTTTATAATTTAGATAATTATATTTGTATTATTCATTCTAATGGTTATGTGATAATTATCATATAGAATAGTAATATTTTAATAGTATGTCGCATTTCATTTAAAATTGGTGTTCTGTGCAATGCAAGCTACACTCAGTGTTATGTGTGATGCAAGATAATCTCATTATTGTGTGTAACACTAGATTAATGTGGTTTTGTATGTAACACAAAATATCAAAAATATTAATTTTTTTTGAAAACAAATATTACACAAAATCTCAGGGTGTTATAGTAATATTTATACCAAATAAAGTACATGAATTTGGAAAATTCCACTCATGTCGTATTGTAAAAAAACATTATTTTAATACTCTTGTAAAAAAATTAGAATGTTCTATATGGTAAATGTTAAAAACGTTCATTTTTTAAACATAGTTAAGAAATTTAAAATTAGTTGAAAATTAAATTTAAAATATTTTGGAGTATAAATAATAACATTATTGAAACATTTAAAAGGACATAAACATGGAGAAGAAATATTCAAAAGGAATAGTTTAAAAAATGTTTTTAAAGAAAAATCATTTACCTTATGTCCTGTCTAGCATCGTACATTCTCTTAATCCTGAATAGTGAAATTATATTAGTTTTATACATTATTAATATGATTTTTAATTTTCATTTCATTATAATTATTCCATTTATTTCATTGATTATCATGTTTTATTTTGTTACTAAAATGGTTAAGTTCACATTGAATGTTTGGGGGTTGTTGGATTTGTAACCATGAAAAAATATTGATGTGTTGACCATGGTCAAAGGGGTTTTGGTTCCATTAATGCCATAAAATTAGAAATGTTATAATTATAATATTTATAAATTAAATTCACTTTTAAAACTAACCATATAAGTTTATTCTAAAAAATTAATCACATCATTTCATATAGACGGTAGTTCTCCCATACGTAGGACTGATGTTTTGATTTTCTACTAGGTATAAATGAAATAAAGTTGATAATATTTTTATTTTATAGAACCATAAATATATTATTCATTTCATACTAATTCATTAGTTTCATACTTATGACTAAGCTTATAAGGTGTAAATAAGAAATAAATCACATCACTTGGTGTAAGTGTTAGTCCACACATACGCACGAGAGACGTTATTGTTTTCTAACAAAATGTAGGATAAAAAGTTAAGTAATATATTGTCTTTAAATGATCATAATTATTTAATAAATATCATATATATTCATTTTATCCATCTTTCTAACGAACCATATGATCAGGTGATGAAAAATGGAACACATCACTTTGTGGAGGTAGTAGTCCACACGTACACACAAGCGATGTTTTCATTTCCCATAGGACGGAAAGGAAAAAAGAATAAAGGTTATAACATATTAATAATAGAATATAAGTTTTTTTAATATACTAATGTTATTATTTGATCATGGTTAAATAATATTTTAAGTAGGTGGATGAGGAAATAAATATTAAACACTTTGTTAAGAATTATACATCTTCTTTAGAAAACTACCCTTAAATTACACCATAATACTTATTAGGTTGGTATTTTTGTGAGACAATAACCTATAAAACTTTTGGAGGATGTTTTTTAAGTTATTTTGGTATATTTTTTTCAAGATAAATGGTTCAAGAGCTGTGATGAAGGGATGATAGAAGATTCCCTTTTATAACTGAGGTGGGTGTCAAAATTCTGAATATATGAAATATTATTATATAATATGTGTCTAAATAATGTAAAATAGAAAAAATGTTCGATATATTTGAATATAAGGATCATAAGGTATATATATAATAAAAAAATTAAATTTATGCCACTTTTGTGTCATTTTAAACTCGATATTTTTTCTAACCCCCTCATTTACCTTGTTTAACCTTAATCATTATAACAATTATTTTAAATTTTTTAGGGTTATGAAAGTAATTTTAAATTTGGAAAGTGGCAAAAAAATGTACCATTAATTAAATAATAAATATCTTACCATAAAATTGAGTTATGATTGGTTTTTGATTATTTTCTATTTATTTAAAAATGATTTTTAAACATCAAATACTATTAAATGTTTGTTTTTCAAAACAGTTCATGAAATATAAATTTAAAGGCATATGGATAATGAATTAATTAAAATTAAAACACTTAAATCATAACTCATATTTTATAAGTATCTATAAAATTCATTTAATACCATAATTCATCTAAATATTATAACTTTTAATATTTTAAAACTACGTATTTGATTTTTCCAATGCTTTCATATGCCTTATATCAATGTTTCATAAGAATTTAAAATAAATATAATATATTTAAAAATAAAAAATAAATTATAAAATTATAAATCATTATGGTTCTATTTATTAATTCATAATGTATATTTACTCTTATCCCTTTCATGAAAACATATTTAAGATATAAAATGAGGGAAAATGAAATTAATTAAATATAACATTTCCTTCTCTTTGAAGCTAATAAATATTTCAAATTTAGCCACAAAAAATAGTCAAGTAAGGATCCTAGGTCTATAAATCTATCATGTGCACAAATAATTGATAATTTTTAGGTTTTTCCCTTTTCTACTTTATTTCATTTTTGACCTTAATTTATCTTTATCATGAAAACCCATTTTTTGAAACATGAAAACTTATTTTTATGATCAAAAATAAAATTTACCTTTTAAAAAATTTAAATTATGATTCCAAATTTTAAATCCATTTTAAAATATATAATTTTTAAAACTGGTATAAATAAATATTAATATATGTGCATAATGCAAAATAAAAAATAAATTTTAGAAAAATGTGTTTTTTAGAATAAAAATGAACTTACACCAAAATCAAATATCATTTTGATTAATATGGAATTAATTAAATTACTTTAAATAAAATTAAAATTATTTTAATTTTAAACTAAATCTTAAATATAATGGTTCTTTTAAATTACTATATTTAAATAAAAGAAATGAATGTTTTACAAAAATCAGTATTTATCACTATTCTCTCAAAAATCAATTCTTTCAGAAAATTCCAAAAAAAATTAATCATAAGCCTATTATGATATAATTATTTCAAAAATTATTTCACTATTATTAAACACAATTTGTAAAAATCTCATAAATTAATTATAATATCTATATACAAAATTTAATAAAAAATATTTTTGCATAAAATATATTTTTGAAGCATAAAATAATTTTATTCTCATTCCTTTTATAATACAAAAAAAATAAACAGATTTTAATACATTAAATTGGACATATACTATAATTATTTAAATATAATCATTTATTAATAGTAATTAATTTATTCCATTAAGATAAAAAGGCATTGCACCCATAAAAATAGTTTCATGAAATATGTCTCTTTTACCTTCAAAATATTTTATCTTCATTCTCAACAAATTGATAATAAATTTATTATTGATTATTAATTTTATTAACAAAAATATCTATATAGTTCATTCATATTCAAACTCGTAAAACCAACAACTACATCATAACACACATATTTAAAAAATAATATTTTAAAAGTATATCATATGTAATTTTAATCTTGCTATTGTGTGTGGTACATGAAATAAAATATAGTAATAATTTAAAATAATATTACTAAAACATAAGGGTGTTACATTATACCCACCATAAATAAATTATTTCCTAGAAAATTTAATTTGATTCTCTCAAAATAAATTTATCATAACATAGTAATAAAATCAGATATAGATTTTATTAAGAAATTTAACTTTGAGGTCTACACTAGGAAATTTATTATATAATAAATTCATGCACCTCCAAAAGACTCATACTTTCATTTTAGTTTCTAAAATAATTCTTTGATAGTTGAGTGTTACTATACATATCAGACTCAATATATTTGATAAATTATTTTACTATCGAGATAGATATTTTATGGAAATATTTATACATGATTTCTTACCACTTCATATGTGTAATTTCATACTTAATTTGTGATATGATAAATTTACACTTTTATATTCTCTCTCACTCAAATAAATGGATATTCAATATGACTTTTTCATTGATGAAGCACTAAAATATACTAATAATGATTCAAAAGATCCATAAATGGATGTAATCTTATTTCATATGTTTCTATCCATTAATTAAAAAATAGTTAGAACAAGTTAATATAATATCTAATATGAATAATGTAACGCCCCGACCCTAGTTACCCAGAGTCAGTGCATTATTACGTAACATTGGCATGATCACAAGGGATCAAATCCCGAAAGACCGATCAGGTTAGCAGCCTTGAAAATACTAGATACATTCATAAGTTTTACATTACATTATAAAATGAAAAACTACAACAACATTTTTTCAATATACCATACTCATATCCCCTCAGACTATCCCAGAAGTTTAGTCATAAAATACTTCTTCGCAACCTGGGAAAAATAAAACATAGAAATGGGTGAGCTCAGATGCTCAGTAAGGATAACAATATAGCAGAAACTTCCATAAATAATCATAAACATTTAAGGAAATGTATAACTAAAAAAAGCCTTTCAAACTTGAACTTCAGAAATATGGAAAATATAAATCAAAATAATTTCATTTACATACTGACATGGATATTCTACTAGTCGAATAATCACCTGCAATATCAATAGCCACTTTCAAAATGATGGAATGCATAATTCCAGACTATCATAACCACAAAGTCAAGGCCTTGTGCCAAGACTAAAAATAAGATTTTTTCAAGGCCTTATTCCAAGACACTATTTTATCTCATGAGACCTACGAATACATCAAGGTTCTATAACAGGATCCACTCATCACTTACTAGGTCCAATGCATTCCTCATATGAAAAGGTTTAAACATAACATAAACATTTGTATTAAAACTAGTATATAAATTGTCAATACTTTATCCATAGACCATGAATGGTATAAAAACAACACATCTGCAGTCAAACATATCAAAAAACCTTCAATACGATATGGAAGTTGTGTATCCTAATAAATCAACTCCAAATAAGCTTAAAATCCATCAAAGGATGTTGACATAGATGAAATCAAAACCTTTTTAGAAAAATATCTATTTCTATTTTGAAATCATTTAAGGGTCACATAATTATAAAGAAAACATTTATTTTTAAGATATTCTTATAAGCTTGTAATGTAATCTTATATGATGTTATAATGGCGGAAAATATCTGCACCCGTCATATAAGTAAAAAAACATTCTTATCTTAAATTTGTCGAAAAGGTCAAAAAGTACCTTGTTTGAAAAACGACGGAAAGATTTTTTTCAAAAACGTATAAGGTCAAATAAGGGTATAAATGAATTTAACCTATTTTATATTAAATAGTAAAAATGTTTTGAAAGAAATTTTTAAAAACCATGGATGTAGATGATAAAGAGGTCCCAGTAGATAATTACATATAAACAACCTCAGATAATGAAGAGATTGTGAAATTAACCCTTACCTTGTTCTTTTGCTTGGTCGAGGGTAGGTTAACCTCCTGTATAATAGTTAAATCTTTGTTATTAAATTATTCAAGAATCATATACATAAATATGATATCATATATGATCTTCTAATATTGCTTTGTTAATAATATTTTAGTATTATGGTCATTTCAGGTGTTAACTTACTCATTTTCTTTTATATGTTTTGTTACATAAGTTGTGTTTCACTACAACAACTGCAGCCCTTAGCGGCGGGTTTTTACACATTTAGCGGCGGTTTAAACCGCCGCTAAATGGTTTGGCAGCGGTTTACAAAAACCGCCGCTAAACTTGGTGTCGGTAATCTTTTAGCGGCGGTTTTTTCTATTTCGCGGCGGTTTAAAAAATGTGTCGTAGATGCCTCATTTCCCGGCGGTTTCTCTCCATTTAGCGGCGGTTTTATGGGTCTGCCACATTTTTTTATTCACGGAGGTTTTAACCGCCGCAAAATTATGCCATTTGATGCGCCTATTTTGCGGCGGTAAAAACCGCCACTAAATATAAACGTAATATATTTAGCAGCAATTTTAATCGCCGCTAAATGCTGCCCAGCAAGGCATTTAGCGGCGGTTTTAACCACTGCTAAATGCTACCAAGTATGGCATTAGCGGCGATTAAAACTGCCGCTAAATGCTGAACTGGAAAAAAAATAATTTTGGTTCTACTGCACCACTTCCCTGAAAAATAAATCAAACCAGAATATAGAGATCACCTAGGTTTCATGGGGATCTCGACCCCCTTCTTGGTAGTGTAGGATAACGGTATAATAAATAGAGAAACAACAAACAATAATTAAATCAACAATAAATGAAAGACAAAGCATTGGATGAATAATATAAACTAAATATAAATGTCCAATGACAATTTACAACCATGAATTCATGTCCATATGAAGATAAAAAACTAAAAAATAGTATACATATAGAAGGTAGCATGATACACATATCACAACCTGAACCACAATTCCTTCCTCTATGAAATCCCGTGTTTACCACAAGCACATTCACATAAGCCCATACCTGACTTTCAATGAAATTTCTTAGTCATTCCATCACCTAACCATATAATACATTGTTCCCCAGCATGAACAAGGGTGGAACCTAGATCCATCCCACTATAATCATTACCCTTTAAACATCACCTTTGAGTCCAACGATAAGTTTGGGATAAAATAAGATCATCAAGTTAGAGTCCAAGTAACTATCCCTAGGTAGTCCATACTCCAAGTTTACAAGTGAGATATTGGTAAAAGACCAAAACATCCACATAAGATCATTGACTGAGCCTAGAATGACATTCATCTAGTGATCAAGTCAAAGGAAACGGTTGGTGTCCAAAAGTCTGTCCAAGGCATTCCTACACAGGAACTCAGGTATCACACAAGAACTAACCATGCCTCAATAAAAACCATGCATCCTACATGAAACATTGATAAAACCTATTTATTAAAAATGAATAACACTTGATAGCTTTAGCTCGGTATATAAACGATGCTCTCTTAGTGCATCGAGGATGACATAAAGATAGGGGACATGCTTGTTTCTAAGCAAGAGTACACTAAGAGAGTATAAATATTATCAGAAGATTGGAGACACTTCCATCACCTCTAAGACACTTCCATCACTTCTACTTCCTAGAAGGACATTTTTACTATATCTGACACGATGTTCCCCAAATTAGGAGTGTCCAAGTCATGAAAAGAAGAGATAGACCAACTGCTCATAAGATAACTAGGTTAGATTCACCTTAATCGCACATGTGACACTTATCTGATTCACACTCACAAACTCCATAACATTTGTCATAAAAGATGAAACCAACCCGACCAGCGTGTCAGAACACCCAATCCATTTATGAATCGAGCTTACACAATGGGGCTACCCGAATGCTGCTATATAGTAGAAATGGTATTAATATGGGTTACATATATGGAAATGTTTGGTGGCAACTATGTGCCATAAATTTTACATATAAAAACCAACCGTTATCATACATGTTCAACACATCAACAATACTACTACTCATCATCTGATGTTGCATTGTCACCCTCTCCACCTTCATCTCCACCACCTGCTGCCACCTGTAAGAACATTATATTGAAAATTAAATATTGTTGCATATTTATAATAAAACTTAAAACCAATAAAAAGTTTGCAAACTAAATGATTTTGATTTTTTTGTGATTTACCTGCTCACCACTACCCGATTCACTACCACCGGGGGCATATCTACTCATATACTGACGTATTTCAAGCAACTCTTTCTGCAAACCAGATATCTGATCCCCCTGCTGGTGAACTGTGTTTCGTAGAGAAGACATCTCCCTCTGAGCATCTTCTTGTATGAAATGACTATAAGCAGAAGTAGATGTAGCCTAAATCCCTGATGGCATGCAAAAGACCTCAGATGGTACAGGTCCCAAACCCATCCCGCGCACTCTACCAGGATGCTCCTTCCCAAGGACTTTACCAACCGGTTCATCCTGGGAGACTGAGTAGGATTACCCAGGATTGGCATCCCATATTTCTTTAATTTTTACCTATAAATCAAATATCAATATATATTAACATAGTAAAAACTAATAATAAGTTATTATAATAAATAATTGACTTCATACCCCAACTTCTCTGGCAGGTTCATTAACAAAACTTCCATCTGTTTTTTTTTTATGAACATCCAGCCACAGTTCTGTTCGGGATGCGTCATGCCCTAAACTCTGTGACTGCATTAAACAAAGATAAATCAACAATTAAATATGTTAAATAGATAATATTATCTTATAAATATTTAAACTAATTAAAAGATTACCAATGACATTCGGCTTCTTGAAAAACTTTTTGAACCCGCAGTGTGCGGGATGACCTGCTTTGCCCGGTTTGAAGCATTTTGTCTTGAGAGATCCTGAAATAAATAAAATTCAATTTAACAGTATTGTATTCAATGTCTATCTCCTCTTCATGTACGTGTATAAATGTAAAATGAGGATAATATAATAATATATATTTCAATACCATCCGCTCCTCATCACGATGTCTATCGACAAAAACCTTCCACTGTTCTTTCGGTACCCCACTGGGTAGCTTCTCATACATCTGCTGCAAGGTCAACGAAGTATCGTTGACATCACACCACAACCTCCATTTGAAATCTTTCCATTTTTTCCCAAGATTTTTCAATGTCCACTTCCGTGCTATCACATCAGCAACGGTAAAGTAGAAGAACATCTGTATACAGAAATTCATTTTTAATATATTAGTAACATGACATTCAATTAAACCATAAAGTAATAAAATTACCTTTATCTGAGAATTATAAACTTCATTTTTCCAGTTTTGAGGCATATGCCTCCAATCATCATATGAAATAGGCAGGGAAATGGGCTCCGCTGCCAGCTGACCTATAATCTGACCAAGTAAACCTGCAGCGTCATCTGTCGGGACCCCATAAGAATCAAATGGCACCACTATCTTCTCTCCATGCATGTTCCAAACATCAGAACTTTTTATGTGTTTTTCCACAGTTTCATTGTTTTCATCTGCAATGAGCAAACAATTACTATAAACAAAATTTAATAAATTTGTTTAATTAAAATTTGTACCTATGACTGTGACCCTCCAGAATGTCCGTGATGAACTGGAAGGGGCGTGTCGCTGCCCCACTGCTGAGGCTCCTGTAGGGGGAGTCGATGACTCATCCTCTAATAATGCATCCACTGATGGTGTCAGAGATGGTGCAGGGGGAGATGATGCAGGCATGTAGGCAGCTGCTGCCTCAGATGTCGTGGGGACAGACAGATCGTCATCTGTCACAGAAGTAGAAGGAATGGTGTACCACTTCTTCCTTGGCATTCCTGTCATTTAATCAAATAAAATTAAGTTCAGAATATATATTTCAAAAAATTTATGTAGAAAAAAAATTAAAAATGATAATAGATGCCCAGTACTAACAAAAAAATATATATATAACAATGATAATGAATGACTACAGAAATGAAACAAGTGGTTGATGAATGAATAAATAATTGTACATACAATCATTTTCCCCTTAAATCATGTCGGTTTCCTGCTCCATTGCTTCATTCACTTCATTCATCCTTTCTAGACTAATATTTTCAATATCATGATGGACAAATAATTCTGCTTCCTGTTGTTGATGAAATTCAATTGCAGAGGTCAAATCTGCCACTTCGTCACCCATATCATACAAATCTCTTTGTATTACGTGAGTAAATACACTCCACCCTTCATCCACAACATAATTCACATAATATACCATTTTTTCCTGCGATGCTAAGATATATGGATCATGCAGTTCACGATCACCAACATCCATCAAGCGAGAGAAGTTTACAGAAGTAAATTGCAAGGAATCTCTTTTAACACCTCTGATAATATCGACCCATTTGCATTTGAATAAAACAACAGAAAAATGCCCATGGTAGTTTAATTCAATAATATCATGCAGCTTTCCATAGTATTCCACTTCAGCAAATGTAAATATACCACTATTCTGTGTTTTCAAACCCACTTCTCGATCGACTGTACGAAATCTAAAACCATTCACATTATAAGCGCCAAACTTTCTAACTTGTTTTATAGGACCTCTAGCAAGAAACTTCAAATCTTCTGACAAGTCTGCTCGAGTATCAGTATTCATGATCTGAAAAAAAAATTAATAGATTTGCAAATTGTATGTGTCAAACTAATATTCGTATTTATTGCAATATTTATAAACTTACACGTCGTGCAAACCATTCTACCAGCTCTTTATTCACAGCTTTCGTTATATCTTTTTTATTTCGTGTTCGGACTCTCATTCGTCTCTTTGTTTGTATCCTCAACTCTTCAATAAATGGATCTGCAATTTCACTATTCAGCAGCACATATCTATGTGCCTGTAATAATTCCAATTCTGTTAGTGTCGCGTATGAGGTCCTCCCAACTGATCGGCCAATAGCAGGAAATATTTTTGATTTCTGATGCATTTGAGAATGAGTTGATGTGTCATCAACACGTCCAACTCGATTAAATATTGTCTCAATATCATCCAAATATCTGGAACAAAAGGTGAGACACTCCTCGGCCAAATAGCCTTCAGTAATAGAGCCTTCTGGTTGAGCTTTATTTCTCACGTATTCTTTCAAATGCCCAAGATATCTGTGAAAAAAAAATAATATTATGCATTTATTTAAATGCCAAAAATTGTTTACTTAACTGGAAACATATAAATAAAATACCTCTCAATTTGATACATCCATCGATAATGAACGGGGCCTCCTAATTTAGCTTCGTCAACCAAATGCACAGTTAAATGCATCATGACAGTAAAAAACGATGGAGGAAAGATCATCTCCATTGCACAAAGGGTCAATACAAACCTCTCCTGTAGGTTGTCAAGCTGAAATGGATGTAGAGTTTTCTCAGATAATTGCCTGAAAAATGTGCCGAATTGGAGTACAACAGCAGTAACTTTTTCAGGTAATAATGTACGTAATGCCAATGGTAGTAACTGTTGTAACAAAATATGTGAATAGTGACTTTTCAATCCATATAACTTACGATTCTTCAAGTCAACACACATCGAGATGTTACTCGAATACCCATCAGATACCTTCACATTCTTTAAAATTTTAAGGAACGTATCTTTATCCCTATTTTTCATTGAAAAAATGGCCAGAGCATACTTTTCATTCTCATCTGGCAAGAGATCACGTTTTATGTTCATTACTTGTAAGTCTTTGCGAGCATTGAGATGATCCTTCGAATTTCCATTCTCATTAAGTAATGTGAAAATCAAATTATCACATACATTCTTCTCAATATGCATCACATCAAGATTGTGGAACAAAGAATTAAATTCCCAATACGGAAGTTTGAAGAATTTACTTTTTTTCTTCCATTTTTGCGTTCTGATTTCACTTGACGATGCACTTCGCACTCGTTTTCCGCTATCATTCAAATGATGAACCTTCCCAAATTCTGTTTTAACATTTTCAAGTTGTGTCAATATTTCAGAACCGGTTAACAACTTTGTAGGTGGTCTACGATCAATGGAACCATTAAATTTTGATTTGTTCAGCCGAAATCTATGAGATGCATCAAGAAATCTTCGATGGCACAAGAAGCACCATTTTCTACTATGAGGTAGCCATTTGGGCTCGAAATCAAAGTTACAAACGGGACAAGCCAAACTCGTATAAGTGTTCCAACCAGATAAATTCCCAAGCCCAGGGAAGTCACTAATGGTCCACATTAAAGCAGCATGCATTTTGAACATTGTTTTAGAAGAAACATCAAATGTCTCAGCATCGTTGCTCCATAACTCCTGCAATTCTTCAATAAAAGGCTGCAGGTATACATCAATATCATTTCCAGGCATTTGTTTTCCAGGAATAATCATCTAAATGATAAAATATGTTTGTTGCATACACATCCACGGAGGCAGATTATAAGGGATCAAAACAACTGGCCAAATGCTATAACTCGTACTCAAAGTCCCAAATGGGTTGAATCCATCGGCAGCCAATCCCAATCGAACATTCCTAGAATCAGCTGAGAAATCTGGATGTAATGAATCAAATGTCTTCCACGATTGGGAATCTCGTGGATGTCTTATTAACCCATCATTGTTATTATCTACAGCATGCCACTTCATGTGTTCGGCGGTTTTTGATGACATGAATAATCTTTGCAATCAAGGCTTCAAAGGAAAGTAACGCAAAACTTTTGCAGGTGTGTTCCTTTTCTTCTTCTCCATGAAATTATGTTCAGTCATACTTCCAACATTACCCTTTGACTGCCATCTAGAAGAAGAACATTTCTTACAATTCTGTCTACTTGAATCCTCTCCCCAATAAAGCATACAATCATTGGGACACACATGTATTTTTGTATAATTCAGACCAAGCTTGTTTACAACTTTTTTCATCTCATAAAACAATTCTGGGATTTTTGCTTCAGGAAATGCATCACGAATCAATTCCAATAACGTAGACATTGCCTTATTTGTAATTCCACAAAGACATTTGATATGGTACAACTTCAGCAGAAATGAAAGCTTTGAATACTTCAAACACCCACTATACAACTCTTGATTTCCATCATCAACTAAATCATGAAACGCATTTTCCTCAATGAAGTTTTCCCTTAAATTTGGCTCCACAGAATCAAGAGGAGGATCCAATGATATGTTACAATCTTGATCTGCTTGTGTTACAGTCTCAAAAACATCACTTGTCACGTTGCAATTTGTAGCATCATATTCTGGTTGTTCTGATATGTTTTGATGCTCATAGTGGTGTCTTGCAGTGCCGAATGCATCATTTATGAGGTTTTTCATTTCATTTTCCATTGGCGACAAACTTGGGACCTCATTCTGTGGATTAACATCAGTCCTCAATCTTTCTGTATTGTTTGATTCTCCATGAAAAATCCAACACAAATATTGATCAGGGAATTGCTTCAGTATTAAATGTTCATAAACTTTATCCCTCTTCAACCATGTTCTAAATTTACATTTAGGACATGGACATCTTATTCTCCCTTCAACAGATCGATTAGAAATTGCAAAATCTAAAAACTCATTCAAACCCTTAACATATTGAGGTGTGTTCTTCGGTAATGTGATCCAGCTTTTATCCATGTATATCACAATTTGCCTACACAAAAATATACGATAGTGTAAGATTACAGAAACATAATATAATAAAGATGAACCATTGATCATAAAGTATGCATAATATAATAAAGATGATTCATTGATCACATTTACCACTTCAGACCAACAGAACAAGTATGGTCCATAGGAGACAGCGTCAACACCTCATTGAGGAGCAATAAGAATATCGGGCTACACACTTATCATAACACTATCGATCACACATTTATGTTGCCTCAAACAACACCCCATTGATGTGTGATCGAAACTGATCATAATGAATTTTAAACCTGAGACATTATGTGATTGTTTAGGCTTGACCTTAGATGTCCTCCAAGAGGAATGATGTTTCTCAATGGTTTCATACACAACCAACTATAAAGAGGGCCACTATGTTCACTTTATTCATCGAAGTGTCACCTCTCTAGGTTTGAGTATTACAAGTCAGACATTTATATTCATGTCTTCAACCATCGACATATAAAGAACCAGTTTTTTATTCAAGGGTTGTCTTAGACATTGAAACATTATTAATCTCATTTATAAGAATTTTATTTTAAAAAAAAATTAATTTTTTAAAAGGGTTTGATCACTATAGTGGTGAGAATGTAAAACACATACATACATCAAATTCATAAACACATGGGAAATGCAGAAGGACTACTCACATCAATTCTATTTTTTTCAATTTTTAAGAACAACCCTATAACTCTTGTCTATGATTTTTTAAATCTGAAATCATATCTTTAGTACCTATCTCAAGGCACAACACCAAATAGATAATTATATACAATTTATAGTTAATTGTATAATTTTATTATAAAAATTATAATTTATTTCAATTAAAACCAACAAGGAATAATTGCCTAAAAATCACCAGCCCACCTCATCACACCTATATAATAACCAACCACTAATGTATTGTTTGTGGTGAACTCCAACCTTTATCCCAAAAGAATTACCTATGAAGTTGAACCAAGTCAATGAACAAATTAACTTAACTTAATCTAATTTTAATTAAAACTATTTAAAAATTATAAATGGTGATGTACCTCTAACCCAATGACATGTTACAGCATGAGATAATAATGTTGGGACATCTCATATTAGTTTTGAGAAAAATAATTATCAGATTAGATGATTTATACAATGATCCAGTGTAAATAATCTCCAAAATCTAACAAAAAAATCCAAAAATAAATGAAGAACAATGTAAAGGTAACATCAATTGTAGTCATACATAATGGAAATAATACTACATGTTTGACCCAAACCATGGCCATGAATGATGTTGTAGAGGAATTTATCCAAGGTTGATGCTAGTAGTTTATAATCAAATGATGTCCTATTTGACATTAGCATCACCTTTTTGATGTGTTGGTTACATATACTTCTTCCTAACCATATAATTTATTCCCCTTCCCCTTCTCTATCTATCTGCCTCTCCCAAAAACAATGTCTACATCATAGGAATATATGTTGGTATTTTGAAATATTTAAGTCATGTAGTTGTTGATAAGGTGGCATGTATATTTTTCATAATTGAAATAATTTTTTAGATATTTCATAATTTTGATGACCCATGTGTTTTTATTTCCCATTATGGTTTTTTGAGACTCGACGTAGTAATGACCTCCTCACGGTGGAAGACTAGGCCACCAAAACCCAATTCTTTCCACCATAGGCCATTTTTTAAAGATAAGTGACGAGAATGAATAATTATAATGGTAGGCCTCTTCATAATGTACATGTAGGCATGCACCCAACCATATATATGAATATGTTCATAATAATAAAAATAAGAGAAAATAAACTAAATATTTATGATCTATCATGTTATTTACTTTAGAGAATAAAAAATAGTACAATAGGTAATATGAAAACAAATGGAAAAACTATACACCTAATAGGGAAATATTACATATCCTGACAATAATATGAAATGAATGAATTATAGAGAGATCGAATATTGATCTATAATCACCGACCACCATGTAAGGTCAAATTAACCCAATTATCCCTTTTCCCAACATAATACACAACTAATTTGTACATTATCTATATATACATGACATGTGTGGGAATAACTCAATTAGGTTTGAGCACATATATACCCAACCTTCCGCATCCAAACCTGATATAGGAGGAATAGAATACATGTTAATATTAGACATCTAGGCCTAAAGATTGACGAAAAACTAACCCAACAATAAAGAGATATGTTCTTCAATGAAAACTGAAAAGGAGAGAAAGGTTATATCTATCTCAAATACCAGTCCAAAATAATGGTTTCACAACTTCTCTAATGAAATATCATCAATGCCCAGTATCATGCTAATTTGTTCAGGGAATTATTGAGGAGGACCAACACCTCATCAATTTTCTATAATCTACTATATTTTGGAAAGAGTAGATGTAGGCCATATTTTTCCATCTTGAGGCTCCCCTTGAGAGGTGGGTGAATCTTTTTGCTTATAATATTTCACAAAAATGAAGGATTTTTGGATTTTTGGTCTTTGAAGACCAAAATATGGATATTTCCTTTACATAATTAAAAAAACCAGCATCAACCCCCGTGTGATTGCACATGATATAATAACCACCTTAGTCGATGGAACTTCTTAAAAATTGAATAGAATTGAAAAAAATACTAGTAACCCAATTAGATGTCATGAAGTGCTACTAAAAATAACCCTTGATCACACTATAGGTCTTCATAAAGATGCCTCCTTCCTCAATCCTATCTTAAAATTAAACTATAGACGAACAAACAGCCACTCAAGGATAGTAGAAATATTGATATCAAATCCCACCTGATTCACAACATCCACAAAAACATGCGATCATATAAAGTTATAAAAGTTATCAGGCCATTTTTTACAAGAAATTTTTAGACATTTATGAATGAAACCAATTCAATAAAACTACAAAACATTTACTGAAATGTAAAAATATGTATATAAAAGTTCATTAATCTTTGAATGATGTAAATACAATAGAAATTAAAGTGAAATAAAAAGTTCTAGAGAATGAAGAGGAACCACAAGCCTAAGATGTTGTCTATATTGACTCCCTTGTATTTCTCTTTCCAATGCAGTTTTTTGTGAAAGTCGGCCCCACTTAAGACTCCTCTTCAATATTGTCATCAAAGACCATCATTAAATACCTTCATTTCCATAACATAAACAATGTATAATCAAAGTATAAAAATACACATAAAAGTGTTCATAAAAATGTCATATAGGTAAGAAAAATAAAATTGAGAATCATAATAGTAGGACCTAGATTTTCCAAGGGCGTGGGGGGTGCGGGGGGCGTGGGGGTCGCCGGTGGTCAAGGGGGTCGCCGGTGGTTGAGGGGGGCGTCGGGGGGTGCGGGTTTCGTCGGAGAGCGCGGGGGTGAGGAGTCGCCGGCAGTGCGGGGGGTGGGGAGTCGCCGGCAGCGCGGGGGGTGGGGAGTCGCCGGCAGCGCGGGGGGTGGGGAGTCGCCGGTAGCGCGGGGGTGCGGAGTCGCGAGGGTTAGGTCGCGAAGGGGAAGGGGGAAAGGGTCGGCGTCTGTTTAAAATAATTCGGGTTTCGCGGCAGTTTATTAAAAACCGCCGTGAAACCTTCACCGAAAAAGGTTTAGCGGCAGTTTTGTGAACCGCCGCCACAAAACCGCCGCTAAACCATGTTTTTTTGTAGTGTTTCTTATGGGTGGGTTGTATATTATTCATATCCATAATTATATCAATTCCTTAAAAATTATTTTTAATCATCAAATGAAAATTAGTCTTGAATGGATACAATGGGGAATGAATCTCATCGCGTTCGTGGAGACGGCAGCCCGTACGTACGCACGAGCGACAATATCATTCTTTTGATATTAAAATAATATATAATTGGATGGTATATCATATATACAGAATAATTATTATGTTATATTTATTATTTACATCAGTTTTACACATTATTATACTCATCCAAACGATGAAGTGTTTGAATAACAAACTTCACCACGACGTGGAGACGGTAAGCCGTACGTATGCATGTCTGGTACTTTTTTATTCATAGGATGGGTAAAATAACTAACAAGGTTTCACCATATTTATAATAATGTCACAGTTTATAGAAGATACTGGAGTTTTTATTTTATAATGGAAACAACAAGGAAAGAAGATGTGGAAGAATAAAAGAACTTGAAAGAGGGTGGTGAAATATTTACCTCTTATTCGGGTTCTTCCTTTTGATTTGATCAAAAGGGATCATTAGGTTGTATTTATGACTAATGGAAGGCCTCTAGGATGAATTAAGGACATTTGAGAGGGTATTTGGGTAGATTTTGGCTGAGCCAAATGGCTCTGAAGGTGTGAATTATAGAGAAGGGGGAGTACCCTTTTATAAGAGGGGTGAGGGGCACCTTAGGAAAAGATAGAAATATTATTTTATAAAAAAATTATTTGCGGTTTCTAATGGCTCTAAAATATATTATTTAAAGTCTAAGGTGGGTATGGTTCGAAAAATACTCAACCAATATGTTTTAGAAAGGTTTGGGTCACTATATTAACCTTATCTTATAGATTTAACTCTTAGTTAAATAGTTTGACATTTACCATGTCTCTTTGTATTTTTATATTATATGGTTAATTATCAAACTATATACATCCAAAATAACCCCAAGTGATTCATTAATTATATAACTATAATCATATAAGTCTTTCGGCTGAACCTTAGATTTTTAGAAATAGAATATCAATTAATAATATAATATTTGTTTTAAAAACTCTTTTATGTCGATTTTGACACTATTTGGTTTTTTTTCTTAATTCATAACAACATTATTAATTCGAAAAAAATTAATCTAACTAACCCTAATGTGTAATATTAACCTAGAAAATTAGTGGAATTCATAAAAAGTCTCAAATTACATTTATTTGGATATTTATAATATCAATTATTTTAATATTTCATTAATTAGCTAATTATTGCATCATCATTGTGTCATAAATAAATTTAATTATTTAATTTCTAAAAATTATAAATAAAATACCATTATTTAGTAAATATTTTTATCTTTATAATGAATATTTATAGTCTAATTTATATTATGTATAACCCTGTATTAAAAATGTTTGAGTTATTAAACATTGATTTTAACTCTTGTAACTCTTCTTTGAAATAAATAATAATAAATGTACTAATCTAATCCAAGTGGACATAAATGGTCATATTGTATTCCTAAGGTTGTTTTTGGTCGAATTACACTTATCCAATAGAATTAGGACATGTTTTAGGGTAATAATTATATCATTTTTACCATTAATTACCCTATTTAATTTTAACAGTGGTAAATACAAGTATAAAGTTACTATTCACCAAAAAATATTTTTATCTTATTGAACAAAATTTTACTTACTGATATCAACCGTGTCTCTGGTATTTTTGAAATTCCACTCATAGAAGCGGTAAAATTATTTTTTATATAAATTTTCAAATTCTCCTCGGATGTGGGTAAAAGACAGTGAAAAGTTCAATAAAATTTTTATATATCTAAAACTATTATAAACTAAATCCAATGAATTAAATTGAACTTATATAGGTATTATGTATCTATTTTGAATCAATTTAAATTTAAATAAAGTAAATAATTATTTAGATAAAAATTCAGTTTTAATCTATAACTTAGTGTTTTTCACTATTCATCAAAAATTGAAAGTTTTCAGAAAAATACCAAAAATTCACCCTAAGTTAATTTTGATATTCCGAATCCAAAAATGAAGTCCATTTTGAAAAATAAAATTTATACAATTTAATAAATTGGGTATTACTATTTGTAACGGCTATTTTTATTGGTTGTGGTGTGTTAGAATCTCGAACTTGCATACAATGCAAGCTATTGCATTTTTCAAAGGGAAACGTATTGTAGAAGCTTGGGGTGTTACATTCTCCCCTCCTTCAAATAATTTCGTCCTCGAAATTTCTAGAATATTACTGCATGAAAATACATGGGTGGTTATTTATCATAAGTTCCTCAGGTTCCCACGTTGTCTCTTCCATCTTATGGTTTCTCCATAGAACTTTTACGAGATGAGTTGTTCGGTTTCTCAATACTTATTCTCTTTTATCAAGAATCTTGATGGGCTCTTCGCAATAGGACAGGTCGGGTTCCAGTTCTAATTCCTCATAGGTGATTACATGCGTTGGTTCAGGCATGTATTTTCTCAATAGTGATACATGGAACACATCATGACCTTTGGAGAGACTTGGCGGCATTGCCAAACAGTAAGCTACATCCCCAATTCTTTCTAAGATTTCGAAAGGTCTGATGTACCTGGGACTCAATTTACCCTTCTTACCAAAATGTATAACACCCTTCCATAGAGATACCTTCAATAAAACATGATCTCCTACCTGAAATTCCAAATCCTTCCTTCAGTTATCGGCATAGCTCTTCTTCCTACTTTGAGCTGCTTTAATGTGGGTTTGGATTACCTTCACCTTTTCCATCGTTTCCTCAATAAGTTACGGGCCTATGAGTTTTCTTTCACCAACATCATCCCAACAGGTCATTGTGCAACATCTCTTTTCATAAAACGCTTCATATGGTGCCACCTGAATACTTGAATGGAATCTATTGTTATAAGAAATTTATACCAGAGGTAAATATTGATCCCACATACCATGAATGTCAAGTGAGAAAGACCTCAACTTGACTTCTAAGGTTTGAATAGTCCATTCTAATTGTCCATCAGTTTGAGGGTGGTAGGAAGTGCTCAAACGAAGTTCAGTATCCAGGGATTTCTAAGGACTTTTCCAGAATCTTGATGTGAAATGGGGATCATGATCAGAAAAAATTGATAGGGGTACACCATGGAGTCTTAAAACTTCCTTAATATACAGTCTTGCTAAACGTTCAAGTGGTAAATCTTATCCTGTAGTAAAAAAATGTTTTGACTTTGTAAGACGATCAAAAATGACCCGTATTGCATCATTCCTTCTAGGAGTCTTTGGTAGTCCAATGACAAAGTCCATCATTATATTATCCCATTTCCACTCAAGTATGGGAAGAGTTTGCATGACTCCTCCAGGCTGTTGCCTTCCAGCTTTCACTTGTTGACAATCCATACATCTTGACACAAAATCAGCAATTTCTCTCTTCATGTTTTCCACCAAAAATGTTCCTTCAAATCCCTATACATCTTGGTGCTACCATGGTGTATAGAGAAATTGGAACTATGTGCATCATCCAATAATTCCCTTTTTAGATCAGGTATATCGAGAACACAAAGTCTCTTCCCAAATTTCAAAATTCCATCTTCATACAAAAATTCACTCAATCTCCCATCATTCATAGCTTTAATATTATTTTGAAACTCCTCATCACCAACTTGAGAACTTTTTATCCTTTCTAATAAAGATTTTTTGGCAACCATTTGAAAAAGTATTGATGATCCCCCATCCATGGTTATTCCCATATCCATATTTACTATATCCTTGAGAATATGATCCCTTTAAATTCTTATCTTTTTCAAAAATCCATTATCTTTTATTCTCAAAGAATATGCCACCTTATTTTCCTTCCCCGGGTGGTATTGTATTGTGAAATCATAATCCTTTAGTAGTTCAAGCCATCTCCTTTGCCTCACGTTTAGTTCCTTCTGTGAGAAAATATACTTCAAACTCTTATTATCGGTATATATCTCACATTTTTCACCATACAGATAATGTCTCCATATCTTCAACGAAAAGATTATAGATACTAACTGAAGATCGGGAGTAGGATAGTTTTTCTCATGAATTTTAAACTGTCGTGATGCATAGGTAATAACCCTATCATTCTGCATAAGGACACAACCAAGTCCTTTCCTTAAGGAATCACTATAAATAACAAACCCATCATTCCCCGATGGTAGAGTCAATATAGATGTGTTAACTAATCTTCTCTTCAGTTCTTCGAAACATTCTTCACACTCTTTTTTCCAAACAAATTTAACCCCTTTACATGTGAGCTTTGTTAATGGGTTATCCAATCTGGAAAAATTTTGGATGAAACATCGATAATAACCTGCTAAACCAATAAAACTACATACCTCAGTTATACTCATCGGTTATGTCCATTCTTGTATCACTCTTGTCTTAGAAGGATCAATGGATATTTCATCCTTAGAGATATTATGGCCAAGAAATGAAATCTCCTGAATACAGAATTCACACTTTCTAAAATTCCCATATAATTCATTTCTTCTGAGGGTTTTCAGAATAGTGGGCAAGTGATTTTCATGATCTTCATAGCTTTTGGAGTATACCAAGATATCATCAATAAATACCACTACTAAGTAATCAAGATATTCCTTGAAAACTATATTCATTAAATCCATGAAGACATAGGGTGCATTAGTCAATCCAAAAAGGCATTATTGTAAACTCGTATTGCCCGTACCTGGTTGGAAATGTTGTTTTCAGAATGTCATCCTACTTCACACAAAGCTGATGATATACAGATCGAAGGTAAATATTTGAAAAGTATAGAGCTCCATGTATTTGGTCGAATAAATCATCAATGCGAGGTAGGGGATACTTGTTCTTTATTGTTATAGCATTGATCTCCCTATAGTCAATGCACAACCTCCTAGATCCATCTTTCTTCTTAACAAAAAGGATAGGGGCTCCCCATGGAGAAACACTAGGGAGAATAAATCCCTTATTACTAATTCCTATAATTTTTTATTTAGTTCCACTAATTCCACAGTGTCCATTATATAAGGGGTCTTCGATATGGGCCTTGAACGAGGAATTAGGTCAATGTAAAACCCAATTTCTCATTCCGGAGGATGTCTAGGTAAATCCTCTGGAAAAACATCAACATATTATTTCACAATAGGTACATCCTCTATTCGAACAATATTTTCTTCACCCACAGTTATTTTATTCTCTTCCCCCCCAATAATTGAATTTAGTTGAACTAATGGGGGTGGATATAGATAAGAATTAGGTGGTGACGATTCTACTCAAAAGATAAGGTGTTCTTTATCATTGTCATCAAAAGTTGTAACCTCTTTCTTCTTACAATAAATTTTTTCATCATAGTTCGATAGCAAATCCATACTGAGGACTATATCAAATTCTATCATGGGTGTGACGATGAGATCAGAAGATAAATAAAGTTTATATTCCTTAATGGGAACTGATTTACAAAACATTGTTGCAATGATACTTCCCTTAAGAGTTTTGACTGACAACTCCCTTGTTAAATCAAATTGGAAATATCTAATTTTCTTAGCAAACTAGGCAGATATGAAATAATGTGATGATCCAAAATCAAATAAAGCATTGGCTAAACTTGAGGAAACTATTAAATTACCTTCCACCACATCTTTAGGAGTTTCAAACTTAGTAGTAGTGAAAGCATAATCTTGGCCTTGATCCCTTGACCTTTTCTGAGGTGATTTTCCCTGACGCTTAAGACATTCATTTTCATAATGTCCCATCTCCCTACAATTGTAACATTGAACATCGGTATCTTCTTTCTTTCCCTTGCAATCATGAGCTTGGTGGCCTTTTTCACCACACTTGTAACAGACTCTCATTCCCTTCAAGAAAGTACCGGGGTGTTTCTTCCCACATTTACTATAGGTTTAATATTTAACTTTTCCCTTCTTCACCTTATTTCCATTTCCATAGTGATCAGCAGATCTCTTCTTCTCTTTCTTTGCTTTAAAGTCATAAGACTTGGAGAATTACTTTTCCATATTGATAGTACATGAGACAATGTCTTCTTATGAAGAGAAGGATTGTGAGAGCAATGCTCGGTAGAGAAATGGTTTTAACCCATCAAATAAATGATCGATCTTACTTCTTAGGTTACGTATATAATCTGTATCATGCCTTGGTAACCTTGTAAAGTTAGCTTCATACTTTGCGACATTCTCATCCTCCTTTTTCCTTAGACTCAGAAATTGTTTTTCCATATCTGCTCGATGGTCATGAGAAATGTATTTTTCTAAGAAATTTTTTTAAAATCCCTCCATTCCATTTTTGATATTTCATCATCTTCCTTTGTGTTTTGAATTAATGACCACCATTGATCAGCATCTCCATTGAGGCGGTAAACTTACATTACAACATTTTCCCTTTTCACTACTCCCCAAGGCGTGGAATATTTTCTCTAAGGATTTTATCCATTGCTTAGCTACTAATGTATTTTTACCCTCATTTAATGTTGGCGGTTGTTTCCTCATGAAGCGATCTAACATTGATCCTTCGTGCTGTGGATCTGGGTGCTCCATACGGATAAGGTTATTATTCATAACCTGAGTGAGTTGTCCTAGTATGGTGATTAGATGATCAGCACCAGTTGTATCACCAGCTTCACTATAATTATCTTGAGTAGGAGGGAAATCCCTAAATGGAGTGTGTTCATTGATACGGTTTCCATTACTTCCACTAGGTTCCATTTATAAACAATGTCATAAACTAGATTAGTTTATGAATAGAAATAGATAATTCCAAACTTGTAAAACACTTAACATCAATCGAACAGTTTATGGATATAATCCATAATCATAAAAATGTTTTCTTTGAGGAAGTATATACTCATAAACCCTTCATAATGGTTTGTAAAGAAAATGAGAATTATCTTAACCATATCCCCCAGGTGTGTCATAACCAATAGTGCAGCAAGGCCCATTGTCGTGTACCAGGATACCCCAGGTCAAGCCCAAAACTCCTTGTCAGAGTTTTCACTCCTAGGTACATCTGTGCCAGAGCCGCCTCTACCTGCTCATATCAAGACAAAGATGTGTTGCTTGGAAAACTCACAAAATTTCTATAATACCAATATTCTAGGAAGTTCTTCAATACTGATCGTCAAAGTCTATCTTAGGGTAAGGTGCTCTAATCAGAGTTTACCTAAATCTAGATTCCAAGGTTTGTACTAAACATCCTCTGATACCAACTATAATGCCCAGACCCCAGTTACCCAGATTCGGTGCATTATTACGTAACATTGGTATGATCACAAGGGATCAAATCCCGAAAGACGGATCAATTTAGTAGCCTTGGAAATACTAGATACATTCATAAGTTTTACATTACATTATAAAATGAAAAACTACAACAACATTATTTCCATAGATAACACTCATATCCCCATAGAATATCCCTGCAGGTCAGTCATAAAATAATTATTCGCATCCTGGGAAAAATAAAACAAATAATGGGGTGAGCTCAGATGCTCAGTAATGATAACAATAAAGGGGAAACTTTCATAAATAAGCATAAACATTTAAGGCAATGTATAGCTAAAAAATCCTTTTAAACTTGAACATCAGAAATATGGAAAATATAAATCAAAATAATTCCATTTACATAATCACATGGATATCTACTAGTCGAATAATCACATGAAATATCTATAGCCACTTTCAAAATGATGGAATGCATAATGCCAGACTATCATAACCACATATTCAAGGCCTTGTGCCAAGAATACAAATAAGATTTTGCCATGGCCTTGTGCCAAGACACCAGTTTGTCTCATGAGACCTACCGATTCATTGAGGAGCTATAGCGGGCTCCACCCATCACTTAATAAGTCCAATGCATTCCTCATATGAAAAGGTTTAAACATAACATAAAAATTCGTATTAAAACTAGTATACAAAATGTCAATACTTTATCCATAAACCATGAATGGTATAAAAATAACACATCCATAGTCAAATATATCACAAAACCTTCAATACGATATGGAAGTTTTGTATCCTAATAAATCAACTCCAAATAAGATTAAAATATATCCAAGGATGTTGACATAGATGAAATCAAAGCATTTTTGAGAAATATCTATTTCTATTTAGAAATCATTTAAGGGTCACATTATTATAAAGAAAATATTTATTTTGAAGATATTGTTATAATATTTTAAGGTATGCTTCGATGATGTTATAAAGACTTAAAATAGTTTCACCCGCCGTATAAGTAAAAAAACATTCTTATCTTAAATTTGTCGAAAAGGTCAAAAAGTACCTTGTTTGGAAAATGACGGAAAGATTCGTTTCAAAAACATATAAGGTAAAATAAGGGTATAAATGACTTTAACCCATTTTTTATTAAATAGTAAAAGTGTTTTGAAATACATTTTTATGAAACATGGATTTGGATGATAAATAGGTCCCAGTAGATAATTACATATAAACAACCTCGGATAATGAAGAGATTGTGAAATTAACCCTTACCTTGTACTTTTACTTGGTCAAGGGTAGTTTAACCTCCTTTATAATTGTTAAATCATTGTTATTAAATTATAAAATAATCATATACATATTTATGATATCATATATGATCTTATAATATTTCTTTGTTAATAATATTTTAGTATTATCAACGTTTCAGGTGTTAACTTACTCGTTTTCTTTTATATGTTTTGTTACATAAGCCATGTTTGTTATGGGTGGGTTATATATTATTCATATCCAGAATTATATCAATTCCTTAAAAATTATTTTTAATCATCAAATGAAAATTAGTCCTGAATTGACACAATGGGGAATGAATCTCATCACGTTCGTGGAGACGGTAGTCCATACGTACGCAAGGGCGATAATATCATTCTTTTGATATTAAAATAATATATAATTGGAAGTTATATCATATATAAATAATAATTATCATGTTATATTTATTATTTACATCAGTTATACTCATTATTATACCCATCCAAAGGATGAAGTGTTCGAATAACAAACTTCACCACGACGTGGAGACGGTAAGCCGTACGTACGCACGTGTGGTGACTTTTTTATTCATAGGTTGGATAAAATTACTAATATGTTTGTAACATATTTATAATAAAATTACAGTATATAGAAGATACTAGATTTATTATTTTATAATGGAAACAACAAGGAAAGAACAAGTGGAAGAAGAAAAGAAATTGAAAGAGGGTGGTGAAATATTAACCTCTTCTTTGGGTTATTTCTTTTGATTTGATCAAAAGGGCTCCTTAGGTTGGCTTTGTGACTAACTTAAGGCCTCTTGGATGAAGAGAGTATAGTTGAGAGGGTATTTGGGTTGGGGCTGGCCGATACAAATGGCTTTGAAGGTGTGAATTAGAGAGAAGGGTGAGTACCCTTTTGTAAGAGTGGCGAGGGGCACCTTAGAAAAATCAAAACTATTATTTTATTAAAAAAATAATTTTCGGTTTCTAATGCATCAAAAATAAATTATTTAAATTATAAGGTGGGTATGGGTCTAAAAACACTCAACCAATAGGTTTTAGACAGGTTTGGGTCACTATATTAACCTTATCTTTTAGATTTAACTATTAGTTAAATACTTTGACATTTACCACGTCTCTTTGTATTTTTATATTATATGGTTAATAAACTTACTATATACATCCAAGAGAACCCCAAGCGATTAATTAATGATACACCTATCATCATATAAGTATTTTGGCTGAACCATAGATTTTTAGGAATATAATATCAATTAATAATATAATATGTGTTTTAAAAAAATCTTTTATGTCAATTTTATGTTATTTGGTATTTTGTTTTTTTAATTCATAATAGCATTATTAATTCGGAAAAAATTCATCTAAAAAACCCTAATATGTCATATTAACCTATAAAATTAGTTTAATTCAAAAAAATTTGCAAATTACATTTATTTGGATATTTATAATATCAATTGTTTTAATATTTCATTAATTATGTAATTAATGCATCATCATTGTGTCATAAATAAATTTAATTATTTAATGTATAAAAATTATAAATAAAATACCATTATGTAGGAAATATTTTTAGATTTATAATGAATATTTATATTCTAATTTATATTATGTATAACCTAATATTAGAAATGTTTTAGTTATTAAATTTTGATTTTAACTCTTTTAACTATTCTTTGAATTAAATAATAATAAATGTCCTAATCTAATTCAAGTGGACCTAAATGGTCATATTTTATTCCTAATGTTGTTTTGGGTCTAATTACACTTATCCAATAGAATTAGGGCATGTTTTAGGGTAATAATAATATCATTTTTACCCTTAATTACCCAATTTAATTTTAACCGTGGTAAATAAAAGTTAAAAGTAAGCATTCACCAAAAATTATTTTTATCTTATTGAGCCACATTTTACTTATTGATATCAACCATGACTCTTGTATTTTTGAAATTCCACTCACAGAAGTGGTAAAAGTAAGTTTTATGTAAATTTTCAAATTCTCCTAGGAGGTGGGTAAAAGACGGTGGAAAGTTCAATAAACTTTTTATATATCTAATATTATTATAAACTAAATCCAATTAATTACATTGAAATTATATATGTATTATGTATCTATTTTGACTTAATAAAAATTTAAATAAAATACATAATTATTTAAATAAAAATTCAGTTTTAAACTATAACTCAGTGTTTTTCACTATTCATCAAAAATTGAAAGTTTTCAGAAAAATACCATAAATTCACCCTAAGATAATATTGATATTCCGAATCCAAAAATGAATTCCATTTTGAAAAATAAAATTTATAAAATTTTTAAAAGTGGTTATTACTATTCATAATGGCTAGTTTGATTGGTTGTGGTGTGTTAGAATCTTGAGCTTGCGTACAATGCAAGCTATTTCATTATTCAAAGGGAAACATACCGTAAAAGCTTGGGGTGTTACAAATAAACCTTTATATGAATAAATAATACACTAATATCCAAATCATCAATAATAGCACACAAATTTCAACTTAAACCATTCCATAAATATCTAACCTTAAAAATAATCAAAATATTTTGGACTAAGTTCAAAATCCAAAAAATCACAAAGATTTGATCATGTATATCTTCTGAGATAAATTTAACATTTATCTCTCACAAATTTAATCACTCATAAAGGAATATAGCAAAACATTTTATTCCCTGATCATATTATCTCCTTAATTTTATAATTATATCCATAAATAAATATAATCACCCTAAAGTCACAATAAAAGTCATATATGCATCCAAAATATTAATTAACCATTATTTCTCAAATAAAATACCATCATATCCAAAAATTATTCCACTTACCTTAATGTTATTATATCCCAAATTATTCTGATAACATAAAACCAAAAATTAGGTGTTTATGAATTTAAAATAATGATAAACATTAGAATTAGTAATCCATGATGGTATCTAAACCTATTAAATTATCCTAACATGATAAATTCCTAACCACTAAAATTTTCTAAAACATTTATCTACAATCAACTCCAACACCCTATATTATAACTAACCTATTATTTCATGAATTATAATAAGTTTTATGCTTTATAACATTCCCATGATGTTTTAGGATTATAGTTTCATATAATTAGGAATAAAATTCACTATATAGGAAACACTGACATGCATTTCCCATTTTATCCCAAAAAATAGAATTCTTAAGTTTTTAATCATATTTCATTCATGACAAACTTGCTTCATTTAAGGAAATTTTCATTTTTTTAGAGATAGACATTGTAATAGTTTCCACTCTTCCATAGTCCTAATGAAAAAAATTGATAACATGGGATGAGCATAAAAATCTCAATAAGTTATATAAAAATAATGGAAAGTCATTAGTCTAATGAAAAATATGAAAACCCATGAAAATGTTCACCCATTTTCACAATAAAATACTGTTCACATAAATATTACATATGCATATGAGAAAATGAACTTTTTCTCAATGAAAAAATTTATAATACATTATTATAATGTAAAATCATTAACTAATCATGAGTTATATTATAACACATGAAAAAATTAATTGAAAACCAAACTGTTTACCTTTAATGGTTTATAAACTTTTCTTTCCTCGTTAAATCAAAATATTATGATAAAAAACCTTTTCAAAAACATAAAATTGGTATCTTAAATAATAGAATTCATATCCCATGATCACTCTTGTTAAACCCATTTCAGAAATAATTTTGGCCCACTTAATTCTATAAGAGTAACCTACCTGGAATATCCCCCATTTTTGCCTTCAAAGTCCAATCATTACCCAATAAATTAGAGTGCAATATTGGTCTCACCCATTGTGATTATATATATAAAGATCATCCATCAACATATATAATTATCAAGTCTATATCATGAAGAAAAAATTTATAATAATTCACTTTTTCTTCATAAAACCCTTGAAATACTAATTTTAACCCATAAGAAAATCATTTTCAATTTTCGCATAAAAATTTGGAGAAATAACCCTTTCCGTTAAAAATATTTTAAAATAATAAATTCCAAAACAAAATTGGAATTGAATATAATTTTTAAATCTATAAAATCTTGAAACGTAATATTTATAAATAAAAAAAGGCATGGTGGTGGGAAATTTTGCTCATTCTATATATGCAATACCCATTATTTTTCTACTTTGGTAAAAACATCAAAATGACTCATTATGTGAACATTAAAAACCTTCATTTTTAAAAATTTTTAAATAAATTAAAAATTATTTTAAAATTAAATTTAACAAAATTTGAAGTATCAATTAAAACATTCTTGAAAGATTTAAAAGAACATAAATATTGAGGATAAAGATTCGAAATGAATACTTTAAAATAAGGTTTTAAGGAAAATTCCATTTCCTTAAGTCTCATATAGAATTATACATTATCTATCTCATGAATAATAAAATTATATTAGTTTTATACTTTCTTAATAAACTTTTTAAATTTCATTTAATTATCTTTATTTCATTAAGTTGATGTTGAAAGTTATAGGGTTGCTTGATTTGTAACCTTCAAACAACATCAGTTCATTGACTATGGTCAAAGGGTTTATGGTTATATTACCTGAATAATCTTAAAAATGTTATATTTATAATATTAATTCATTAAATACACTTTTAAAACCAACCATATGAGTTATTTATGAAAACTAAATCACATCGTTTCCGGGAGACGGCAGTTTGTACATCCACAAGAACGGCGTTTTCATTTTTCTACTGGGTAGAAAATAAATAAATTAGATAATATTTTAATTTTTAAGAATCATAAATATGTTATAAATTTCATAGTTATGAATTAGTTTGATACTTATTACCAACCTTTTAAGGATAAAATAAATAATTAATCACATCGCTTAGTGGAGGTGGTAGTCCACACATACAAACGAGTGACTTTACTTTCTTCCAACATATGGTTGGGTAAGAAGGTATGTAAGATATTATTTTTAAATATTAATAATTATTTCATTAATAACATATATATTAATTTTATCCATCATTTCGAAGATCCATATTATTTGGTGATAGAAAAAATAAAACACATTACTTCGTGGAGGTGGTAGTCCACACGTATGCATGAGCGATGTTTTCATTTCCCATAGAATGGAAATTGAGATGAAAAAGGGTTGTAACATAATAATAATACAATTTTAGTATATTTAAGATATTTATGTTATTATTAAAACATGGATAAATAATATTTTAATATGTTATTGGAAGAAATAAATATGAAACACTTAATTAGGAACTATACCACTTCTTTGGAAAACCTCATTTGGTTTACACCATAACCCTTCTTAGGTTTGTCTTTTACTAAGAAAATAAATTCTAGAAAATGTGTATGAAGGTTTTGAATAGATTTGGATAGTTAATGGTAAATATAAATGGGTCAGTGGGTATAGGTAATATATAATAGGTGATTTCATTTTATAATTAAGGTGATTTTAAAACATGTAAATACTTAAAATATTAGGAAACAATATGTTTCTAGCTAATGTAAAATAGATCCAAAGTGAAATATTGTATACTATAAAGAGGTTAAGGTAAAATTATAATAAAAAATAAAATTTATACATGTTTTGGTATTATTATAATCCTTGTTATTTTGTTTCACCCCCTCGTTAACCTTGTTTAACCTTAACTTTTGTAACAAATTTTTCAATCTTTATGGGTCAAAAATGTAATTTTAAAAAAATAAGGTGGAACATAAATTGATAATTTAATATATATTAGATAATGTACCATAAAAATTATTTATGATATGATTTTTATTATTTTATAATGATTTAAATTTTATTTTTAAATATTAAATACCATTTAAAGTTAATTTTAGGGACTATTCACAAATTTTGATTTTAAAGGAATAAAGAAAAAAATTTAATTAGAATTAAAATAGTTAAATAGTTATGTATCACTGTAATTTTCTATAAAATTATTGTATTACCATAACTCATATAAATATTACAATTTTAATATTTTTAAAACCATTTATTTGATATTTCCTAATCTTGCATGAGTATTATTTTAACGCCACATAAACATTTTAAATAATTTTAAGATATTTAAAAATTAAAAATAAATTATTAAAATTAAATTAAATTATTATAAATCATTTTATAAATATCATTTCATTAATAATTTATATTTACTCTTATCTTAATCATGAAAAAATAATTAAAATATAAAATGATAGAAAATGAAATTTATTAAATATGATACTTCTGTCTCTTGGAAGATAACCAAGATTTCAAAGGAGGAAAAAAATGATTCAAGAAGGATTATAGGTATATCCACCTCTTATACACACAAATAATTGATATGTTCTGAGGTATTTTGGCCCTTTCTACATGATTTATATTATTACACTAATTTACCTTTACCATGAAAAATATTTTTTTGGCTCGGTTACTTATTTTTTGTGACCAAAAATAAAATTGACCATATATACAAATTTGGAAAATATTATTTAAATTTTTAAATAAATTTTAAATTATTAAAATTTTAAAATAATTAGAAAATAATTTTAATATAAGTTCATAAAATGTGAAGAAACAAATTTAGAATAATGTGTTTCAAGCATAAAAAACTTAAACCAAAATCAAATATAATTTTGTTTTCTATTGAATTAATTAGATTACATTTTATAAAAATGTTTTCTTGTTACATAAAAAATCCAAAATATAATATAGCTTTTAAATTTATTGATTTCATTAAATTAAATGATAATTTAGAAAAACAATATTTTTCACTATTCGTTCAAAAACCAATATTTTAATAAAAATACAAAAAATTAATCCTAAGCCTATTATGACATGATGATTTAAAAAATGAGTTTCATTTTATTAAAAAAAATTCAAGTGTCTAAATTTATTTATAATATCTGCAAAGAAAATGCTTTAAAACCCATTTTGGAAGAAAATGTATTTCCAAAGTATAAAATGGATTTATTCTCATTCATTTCCTAATAGCTATATTTAAATAAATTTTAATTTATTAAATTGTATATATCATATAATTATTTCATTATAATCATTTATTAATAATTATTAATTTAATCTATTTAGATAAAAATATATTTCACATATAAAACCAGTTTTATGAAAAATATCCCTTTTTACATCAAAAGATTTTATCTTCATTTAAAACCAATTAAAAAAATGTATGATTGGTTGTAAATTTTATTAAGAAAATTTTTTCTACATATATTTCATAATATAGTTTATTAATAATTTTATTAATGAAGAACTTTCTAAATATTTTTTATAATTTGGTTATTCATATTCATACCCAACAAACCAACAGCTTGGTCATAATGGTAAAATTTAAATAATAATATTTTAGTAGTATATAATAGTTCATTTTAAGATTAATATTGTGTTTGGTACACCCAATTGGACATAGTAATCATTTAAAATAATAATAATAAAATCTCACGATGTTATAAATTTCTTATTTTTTATGTAGAATATTCATACATCTTATTGTTATGTGTCCTAAGAAATTCCTAAATGATAATGGGGAACAACATTCGATGAAGAAAATAGTAAATGGAATGAGAAGAAAGAAGAAACCATAGTAAAAAAATATTCAATATAAAGAAATTAATTTAATTTAAAATGATATCTATGAGGAATATGAAGTATAGGAGTTCAAGAACTATAGATACATTAATGAATAAGTCCTTGTTGTTGTTGTAGAGAAATAGCAAGTGGAGGATAGTGATAATAAAGATGTTGTAATCGAGAGGAGACATGATCTAAAAGATGAACTAGAGGTAGGAATTGAAGAAATCAACATCTATAAAGATGAAATAAAGAAATATTATGGTTTTGTATGGGATTTTAAGATCTATATCTAGAAAAAATAATTAGATAAGTTCAAACTAAAAAATTAAATGGAAAAAATATAATCTAGAAATTATAGAAATTTTGGGAAAGCAATTGAGCTAAGGATCAAAGATAAAAAAATGTGCAAGGTTTATTAATGGATTGATTGAATATATAAAATATATCATAAAAATAATAGAGGAACCCATGGTTGAGTTCATGAAATTCTTATAGAATTGTGATAATCAAGTGAGACTTCTAACTCCCGACATGGCATCGAGAAATTTCATTACACAAGTTGTGAAAGAACCCAATGAGGTGCATAGGGAATTTATAAAGAATGTGGATAACATTCTACTAGTATTACAGTTCAAAATAAAATAAAATTTAGTTGAGGGACTTGAATAATGGAAAAAAAGTAAATAGTGATTGAATAAAAGTCTCAAAAACCAACACCTTGGAAGAATTTTTTATTGAGAAACTCTTAAAGGACACAAAAATTGAAATTTGAAGCATCAAATACATAGACAAAATTCACCAAATGCTTGTTATTATTGATATGGAAATATTATACACATGATATATATGATTTTTATAGATAAAAATTAAAATTTAAGTCTCAAGATCAATAAAAATATATTGGGATCCTCATGTGTTAATCATGTTTTAATGGTCACAAATCCTATACATCCTATAAAACATATCAATATTGTTTAATCTATCTCAAATCATGTGTACAGATGGTTAGTTACTTTATTCCTTAAATAATTATTGTAAACCATACTTAATTTGTTTTATAATGAATTTATTTAATAATGATTAAGTCTAATTCATTTTGTAGATATTACTGATTAAGTCTATATAACATATATATGGCTAAGTCTAAGAAACCATGAATCTCCCACCGATTCTGTTTTCCTGGAAAAATACACAACACCGTGACCAGACATCGTGACCCAGACACCGTGACCTAGACACCTTGACCAGACACCGTGACCCAGACACCGTGAACAGACATTGTGACCCAGACACCATGACCAGACACGATGACCAGACATCGTGAACCAGACACCGTGACCCAGACATCATGATCCTCACACCGCATCTGTGCTACCGGTTCTAGATATCTATAAAATCATGTCATCTTAACTGTCTCACCACTCAATGTAAAAGAAGGATACACCCCTTCCAAATGGCACCGTCTCCAGACAGACAGTGGCATTGTTACTTGATTTGTTTTTTTGTTTTTTCATTAAATTTCTAATTGTCATATTTGAGTCTTTTAAATGAACTAAAACAATGAATATTTATTTGTAGACATGTCACCTAACAGTATGAGGTATGAGGTGTAGAATACATGCATCATGTTAGCTCCAGTACATGCACTCTAATAATAAAAAGAATAGTGTGGCAAGAAAAAAGAAGAAGTGATAGCTCCGGAATACCCACAATACGAGCATTCTGGAGAAAAGAACTAACACATGCAACTCAACACTTCTGAGGAACACACAAAGAATTCTTAAATCCAAAAAGTTGGGATACCATATATTAGAGTTGAGAACAAATTATCAGTCTCAACTCTAGAGAGAACATGATCCAGATCCAACTCACTTGTGATACTCTGTTTTTCACAAAACGACTCAGTTCCTACATCTGCTTCATCCTAAAAGTATAGAGTTTCATAGACTAACACTTAGAGAAAATATAACCTTATATCATAATTTTTTTTCTGTTGTGTATTCTTTTTAGCTTTTGATCAGTGTGTGTGTCTGTATAAAAACACACATTATATCCTACGTTAAACTGAAGGATACAATATATCCTTCCTATCACATCATTTTACACTTGTTTATTCCCACAGATAAGTGTGTAAGAGGTCCCTATGTGACCTGATAGTTCATACCCCCGAAGAATTGTGGAAGATCTCATGTGACCTGGACAGTCCTGTGTACTATTGTTTTCCCTAATCCAAGGTGTGGATCAAGTTTATTAATATAAACTGCTTAGTGTCAAGTGATCACCAAGTGGAGTGGATTAGCTCTCAGCTTGAGACTGAACCACTTATTTTATATCTGTTTTGTTTTTTAATTTAGTTTTCTCTGTTTAACTATATAATTCATAAATCACTAAACTTTCTTTGATGGTTAGTCTTGGAAAGAAGTTATAATTTATTTTCCTTATTATAATAGCTTCAAAAGTAATCTTAATAACTGATATTAAGATTACTGAGAATTAATTAATCTTCTATAAATTTATTTAAATAGTCAAACTTTCATAACTATATTACGTAGATTAATTGGGATATATTGATTTTATTTGGAAAAATTTTAAAAATACTTTTCAAACTGAAATTTTTATAGATACTCAATTCACCCCCCCCCCCCCCACCCCTCTTGAGTACTCTACTCTGACCAAAATTTGGTATCACATGTTTTTTTATTATTCCTATTAAGACTGTGTTTTTTACCTTATTCAACTGTTATTCTAGTGTACTTTAAAAAGCTGTAAATTTCGTTAACTCTAAATTTTGAGCTCTTTAAAATTATTTTTCTTTATTATGGATAATAGATTGGAAGTTGATGTAAAGAACAAACAACCATTCTTTAATGGAACCAACTATGCCTAGTTGAAAATGAAAAAGAAAATGCATTTAGAAAGTATGAGCTTTAAAATTTGGTCTTCAATTATAGATGAGTATAAGATTCCTGTTACTGATAGAATCACTTGGGATGACCCTAACAAGATTGCCTATAATAACAATTTCAATTCCATGAATGTTTTATATTTCTCTTTAAGAGATAAGGAATTTAACATAATTTCTACATGTAAAACTATGCATGAAATTTGGGATACTTTTGCTGTTTCACATGAAGGAAATTCTAGTGTTAAAGAAATGAGACTTAATACATATACTATTAAATATAATAACTTTAAAATGAAACCTGATGAACCTATTTATGACATGTATCTTTGGTTCAACAAAATTTTAAACACAATTATTTCTCTTGGAAGAGAAGTCACTGCCAAAGAACAGATCATGTGAATTCTCAGATTCCTACCTGATAGATGGAGAGGAACCATTGTCTCTATTAGAGAGTCATGAGAAATTAGAAATTTACCTATAAAAGAACGTATTGGTAAACTAATTATGTATTAAGAGGAGCTAAAAGTCAACAAGGAAAAGGATGATGAACCCAAAAGAAAATCAGTTGCATTTAAATCCACCACCTCTAAACACAAAGAGAAAGGTAAATTGGAAGTCTCTGTAGAAAGTTCCAATAGTGAAAAATAATCACCTGATAGTAAGGAGGAGATGGCTCAATTATCCAAAAGGTTTAAGAGATTTTATAATAAGAAGAAATTTTTCAGAAATCCTAACTTAAAGGGAAGATATGATCAAAAAGGAAGTTGAAAGAAAGATTGGAAAAGAGGTGATAAGTCTGATGAGATAGTCTTTTATGAATGTAAGCTTAAGGGACATATAATGTCTGACTATCCCAAGCTCAAGTACAAAAATAAATATGAGGACAAATATATAAAGTATAAAAAGCCAATGAAAGCAACTTGGAGTGATCCTTAAGATATTTCAAGTGACTCAGAATCATCACATAGTGAACAGGCTAACAAATCCAAAATGCGTTTTATGACAAAAACAATTGAGGAAACACTGGAATCTCCTGTACAAAATTCATACTATTCTAGAGATGAGAGTGACTCTGAAAATATGTCTAATGAAGAAATGTTTGAATATTATAATATGCTTGAATATACATGTGATGAACTAAATGATAAATACAAGTATTTAAAGAAACAACATGCTCTTACCTCAACTGTTAAACCTGAACATACTATAGAAAGGGAGAAAAATGCTCAATTACTCAAGGAAAACAATGAACTAAAGCTATTTAATGATCAATTAAAAAGGATCTTGAAATTTTTAGTAATGGTAAAGATACTATAATACTAATTATAGGTAAAAATGTTGCTCATAAATATACTATTAGCATTGGATTTCAACCTGGTAAAATAAATTTTGGAAGAACTAATTTTGTCTCTAAGTCTAAGACATATAGATTTACTCCCAGTTCTGGAAACAATTCAACTAGTTCAAGTTATGATACACTCTCTACTGTTTCAAGCTTTTCCGGACCAATTAGAGTTTACTTTTCAATCACTTTACATTATTCTTATAGGAAATCTATGATGTAGATATGGGTTCCTAAAGCATTAGTCACTAATATTACTCGACCCAAAAAAATATGGGTACCAAAATCTGTTTTTATTTTACTATTTTGTAGGATACTTTCTTAAAGAGCTCTTGTAAAATCTTATAGTACTTGGATAGTGGGTGTTCAAGACACATGGAAGGGGACTATTCATGCTTCAAGAATTTAATAAAAATGGATGGCGGACAAGTCACCTTTGGTGACAATGCCAAAGGAAAGATCATTGGCCTTGGAAAAATTGGCAACTCTAACTCAGTTTTAATTTCCAAAGTATTTTTTTATGGATTGAAATATAATCTTATTAGTTTTTCACAACGATGTGATGATGGATTTCATGTTAAATTTGAAGATGAATCTTTTAATGTTTTTAATTCTAAAAATGAATTTGTGTTTTCTGCATTAAGAAATGAAAATGTATACTCTATTAACTAAGATTATTTAGTCTCTCACAATGCTTCATGTTTAAGTGTATTTCACAATGAGTCTTGGATTTGGCATAAGAGAATAGGACACTGTAATATTCACTCTCTTAGAAAGTTAACTAGAAAAATCTTAGTCAAAGATCTACCCAAACTTGAGTTTCCAAATGATAAAGTGTGTAATCCTCGTCAAAAGGTAAAGCAACACAAAATTTCCTTCAAAAAAAAGAAATAAGTTTCAACTTCTCAACCTCTCAAACTGGTTTACATGGATTTGTTTAGACCATCTAGAGTTTCTAGTTTAAATAAGAAGAACTATTTTTATGTTCTTGTAGATGACTTTTTTAGATATACATTGACTTTCTTTTTGGAACACAAAAATGAAGCATGCTCTTACTTCACCAAATATGCTAAATCTGTAGAAAAACATAGTGGAATTTGAATTAAATCCTTAAGAAGTGATCATGGCCGTGAGTTTGAAAATCAAGAGTTTGAATCCTTTTTCTCACAAAATGGATATAGTCATAATTTCTCTACCCCTAGAACACCTAAACAAAATGGAGTTGTAGAAAGAATGAATGGAACCTTTCAAAGAGATTGTGAGAACCATGCTTAGTGAATATGACTTACCTATTTCTTTTTGGCATGAATTCATAAATACATCATGAAATATTATCAATATAGTGTTTATTAGACCTATTCTAAAAGGAACTCTATATGAGTTATGGAACAATATAAAACCCAAAGTAAGCTACTTCAAAGTTTTTGGTTGCAAAGTCTATATCCTTAATACTAAGGACAATATTGAAAATTTTTCATCCAAAAGTGATGAAGGAATCTTTTTAGGATATCCAATCTCTAGTAAAGCTTATAAAGTGTTTAATAAAATAACTAAATTTGTGGAAGAATATATTTGTGTAAATTTTGATGAAATAGATTCACATGAGCCTAAGACCACTCTATAAAACCTGGAGTATGATGCATCAAATTTGGAAATTAATTCAAAATCCCCTAACCATCCTGTGAAGGAATCTATGAAAACTTCCAGTTTTATAAATTCTTTAAATTCAAGTCACAATGAACCTGAACCTGTTGAAGAACCGGAAATCACTATTCCTTCTATTTTTAGAGCTGTTAGAACTCTTAAGAATCATCCTTTAGAATCTATTGTAGGAGACTTAGAAAAAGGAACTCAAACTAGCGCTTCTCTTAGAAATCAGGTTTAACATCAAGTCTTCTTTTCACAATTTGAACCTAAAAACATTAATGATGTTATCAATGATGAATTTTAGGTTATTTCTATATAAGAAGAACTTAATCAGTTTTAAAGGAATAATGTTTGGAAACTTGTTGATAGAGCCAAAGACATATTCACCGTAGGAACTAAGTGGGTGTTTAGAAATAAAGTGTATGAAGCTGGTAACATAGTTAGAAATAAGGCTAGATTGGTTGCACAAGGCTATAGTCAGGAAGAATTAATTGACTATGAAGAAACCTATTCACCTGTAGCTATACTTGAAACCATCAGAATTCTTCTTGCTTATGTTGCACATATAAATTTCAAACTATATCAAAAGGATGTTAAAAGTGCATTCCTAAATGGTTATATAGTTGAGGATGTATTTTTTTAGTAACCCCCTGGTTTTAAAAAAACTCATTTTCCAAATAATATTTTTAAATTATTAAAAACTATATATGGTTTAAAACAAGCTCTGAGAGCCCAGTATGATAGATTAAGTACTTTTCTTAATTCCAAAGGTTTTACAAAAGGAATAGTTGATCCTACCCTTTTTTATAAAACTAATTTCTAATGATTTTTTAGTAGTTCAAATTTATGTAGATGACATCATCTTTTGATCTTCAAAGAATTATTTATGTGTTGAATTTTGTAAAATGACACAAAATGAATTTGAAATGAGTTTAATGGGTGAACTAAAATTACTTCTTGGATTTCAAATATTTCAAATATAATTATGGTGTTATTTTAAATCAAATAAAATATACGAAAAAACTTTTAAAACATTTTGGCTTGGATAACACTAAAAGTAGTGACACTCTAATGAGTAGTACTTGCAAGTTGGATCTTGATGAAGATGGAAAAAATGTTGATCAAACCACTTACAGAGGAATGATTGGAAGTCTACTCAACATAACTTCTAGACAACCTGATGTTATGTTTAGAGTTTTTATGTGTGCTCATTTTCAAGAAAACCCTAAAAAATCTGATTTAAATCATGTTAAAAGAATTTTCAAATACCTCAATCATACACCCAATATAGTACTGTTCTATCCCAGAGGAAAATAATTTGAGTTAGTTAGTTACTCTGATGCTGACTTCGGTGGTTGTAAGTTAGATAGAAAAATCACCTCTGGAACATGTCACTTTTTAGGAAAGTCACTGGAATTATGGTGTAGTAAGAAATAAAACTATGTTGGATTATCTACTACTGAAGATGAATACATAGTTTATAGTAGTTGTTGTTCACAAATTTTGTGGATGAAACACATATTACTAGATTGTGGATATCAATTCAGGCATGTACCTATAAATTGTGACAATACAAGTGCTATTAAATTTTAAAAAATATTGTTTCACACTCTAGGACAAAACATATTGATGTAAGGCATCACTTTTTGAGAGATCATTATCAAAATAGTGACATCACTTTGGAATTCATTAGAACTGAATATTAGCTCGCTGATATATTCACCAAACCATTAAATTATAAATGAATAGATTAAATCATAAATGAATTGTGAATGATAAATCTTAAGTAGTAAGATTACTATTTCACAGCTTATTGTTTCACCACTTACTGTTTCACAGTTTATGGTTTCACAAGTCACTGTATTAAGACTATTGTCTAACTCTAACAGTTCTATAGTTCTACTATCTTAAGAGTTTCTATTTCATGTTTACGGTCTCATAGTTACTATTTCTTAGTTACTATCTTGCACTTACTGTCTCGAACAATACGGTCACACAGTTTAGAAATCACATTGTAAACAACTCACCATGAAAACTAGTTACAGTCTCACTGTGAACACTTATTATGGTCTCACTGTGAAATTCTGTTACAGTCTCACATTAAAGACACTTTATCTTTTTATTTACATATTATAACCCACATCGTGGTAATTAAGTATTTTATTCTTTTATTTTCCTGCGCTTTTGTTTTTGCGACGCTTGGTATCCCTAAATGATAAAAACTTATGAAGTTTAACTCTTTATTCACCTAATCTCTCTTATCTCATACCATAATCCCTCTCTCAACCCTTCAATTCTCTCTCTCTCTCTCTCAAACCTTCATTGAATGCCCAGGATAAAACGTATGTCCTCATCAACTCCTGAGAAGCGAAGAACAAAGAATAAGATAAAAATAGAGCCAAAGTTAACTCCCAAAGATCCTCTAAATCCAAACTTGGTGAAAAAAATAGTGGTACATAAAAAGAAAATTTTCCCCATGTGGCTTCTATCATGTGAGTCTTCAATATTGAAAGTATCAAGAGAACAAGGATGACTAGATTGGTTCACGAAGAATGATAGGCTGATTTACCCAAAACTAGTTGCATAGTTTTATCAGTATGTTCAATTCTCTTTTGATAAAGAAGTTGAATTTGTTTTGAGAAGATGGATCAATGGCCAGATATGTACCTTTTCTTCGAGGTTATGGGATACATGCCTACGGATACCTCGTGAGGGTATTTTTGAGGACTATTAGAGAGGTCCTCCACCTCCCAGTGAGATTTTTGTTTTGTAAAAAGCCTTGGGAAGCTTAACTAGAAATGCAAATAAGAGGAGAGCTATAGATACTATTCTATATGGTGAAACCATACTTCATTTTAAATTTGTTCAGAATCTGATTAGCCCCAGAAAAGGTGATTTTTCTATACTCAAGTATCAGGATGTATTTTTGATACATCTCATGAAAAATGGATACAAGATTAACCTCTAAAAATATTTTATACTCTGTATGTGTGAATTGATCAAGAAAACCTCCATATTCAACCTCCATATTATACTCGAGGATTATCTCAGCTTTGCTTTATTAAAAAGTGTTGTTTGGACCAGATGAAGAAGTTATTAAAGACTATGAGTTTTGTCTTTTAAAATTTACAGTCAAGAGAATGAAATCAGTTGGAATCCATAGAGAAAAGCATGAGTGGAAGATAATGATAGGGTTTATGAAAAGTACAACCCAGTTGAGAATTCCTCAAAACCTAAAGACATTTCTTATCCTAGTTTGGAACAGAATGAATTTTTTGATTATTATGATGAGGAAGAAGTAGAAGAGGTTGTTTCACCTACAAGGAAAACTGTTCTAGATGAGAAAAATAGTGAACCTATTCTCCAAGACTTAACTGAGAAAAAAATATATGCTCCTAAAGAAGTTGATGGTTTGGAAAAACAAACTATTTCTAAAGAAGAATATGTTTTTATGTAAAGTGAAAAGGATGTTCTAGAATGGCATATAGAAGAATATCTTTCTCTTGAGAAAGAAGATGCTTATGAGTAACATGTGGAGAAACAAGATGTTCTTGAAATTATTCTTTCTGCTAAAGAGAGAATAGAGAAATCCTTGCAGTTGTCTAGAAAGGAAATGAATGAGGAAATTGGGGATGAAATCTTGGAAATAGATTAAGGATATAAATCATTTATCCCTTAGAATGATTCACCTATTGAGGGGAGTAGCACCCGAGTCTGCAACCTGTTGAAGTCCCTAATCCAGTTGATCCAATTTCAGTGGATACATGGTATAAATTCCCTAGTTATTTTTATGTGAATGATTCTTAATAAGTCTCAATTAAAGGTATAGACCTCTCTAATGTGTTTTAATTGAAATTAGTCTCTATTCTTGTCTCTACTAAGTAACATGAGCCTATCTCAGCTCATATTCTCAAACCTTCACAAGAACCTTTCTCCTTGGTAAGCAAGGATGATTTGAAAGCTTTTGGAGCTACCCTATTGGATAGAGTTGAAAATCTCATGAATACTCAACCATATCCTATAACCCATCGGAGTGAAAAATATTTGTCTTTGTTGTTGGAAAATATCATCTGGAAGATTCAGCCCAAGTTGTTTCGTGAAATTCAAGAGACCAGAATTGAGAACAAACAGTTGAGTGATGAAGTGATGACTCTCAGAAGAATGGTTGAAGATATGCAGTGAGTGCTGAAATCAAGACCAGAAACTATCTCTCATCCTATTGAGGATATTCTTAGTCATATTCCACAAGAATTTTCCTCCCTGATTCAACCTGATCTAATCTCCTTGGCTGAAAAGATAGTTGAAAGAAACAAGAAAATTGTTCAAGAGATGCGTGATCTTGTTATTTGTCTTAACAAGTTAACTGATGAGTGTAAGGGATGTCTCCCAAAAGTTATAAATCAAATGAATTCCCTTACTTCAGCTATAACAAATTCAAATGCTTATGGACAATCATATTAACCCTCTGTGGATAGTGATTTACTCAGAATAGTTGTTAAGGAAGAACTCTAATTTGTGCTTAGTGGATTTAACAAAGAGTCTCCATTTGAGGTTGTCAAGAACAGTGATAGAGTTCTTGATTTGGTGAGAATTCATTCCAAAATTAAAAATTATTATCATTATGATATTACTATGTAGGTGGAATTCTACTTCAATAGGATCTTCTCGAAGCATGACATGACCAACCATTTCAAGTACCTTGTAGAAAATCTGAAAATACCACCTGTCACACAAGCTTTCAAAAATCAAGTCCAAAAGCTTGAAGATTTCACTCCCTTGTAGGATAAGTTTATGAAGAAAAAATATGAATTTTTGAAAGACATGCAGTATGGTGGCGATATTATTACTGACTTCATCAAGATTTTAAGGCCTTATCTTCATGTATAGAGTATTGTTATTGTGGCTTCAACAGCTGCACCTCTAAGACCTGGTTTGACTACCTTCTCATCTTCTACCCTTTCTTTTACTTCTATGTTTGTCTCATAGGCTCTAATTCAGATCAGACCTGTTATCCTTGATCAATAGTTGCCTCAGTCTTCCACTGCTCCTACCTTGACCCATTCTATTTTTAAAGGACTTCCTTTACCTTCTTTGTCTGTTGGCTCCCTTCCTTCTTCAACTTCCACATCTGCTCCTATGGTTTCTAGTGATGTTGCTGCCAAGGGAAAAGAGAAGAAAGCTAGTGCTGAAGAAAAGTGACTACTATCTTTTGATATAGATCTTTTGAATTTTTTTAAATGACCTATTGTTTGTAATGACACTTTTTTTATCCATCTAATGCATTGTCCACTCTCCTTATCTACTCTCTTATTTACTTTTTTACTCTTTTTGATAATCCCAAAAAGGGGAGAGAAATGCTATACATGCAATCTAACTACACACTAAGGGAGAGACACATTCACTAAGATTAGATATCTTACTCACATGATTTTTGATCTTCAAAAGGGGGGATATTGTTTGACTCCTCATGTGTTAATCATGTTTAAATGATCACAAATCCTATACATCCAGTAAAACTTTTTAATCCTATTTAATCTATCTCAAATCATGTGTACAGGTGGTTGGTTTCTTTATGCCTTAAATAATTATTCTAAACCATATTTAATTTGTTTTATAATTAATTTCTTTTATGAATGATTAATTCTAATTCATTATGTGGATATTACTAATTAAGTCGGTATAATAGATAATTAGATAAGTCTGAGAAACCTTGAGTCTTCCACCAGTTATGTTCTTCTGGAAAAGGTCCCAGACACTGTGACCAAACACCGTGACCTAGACACTATTACCCAGACATTGTGACCAGACACCGTGACCCATACACCATAACCAGACACCATGACCCAGACATCGTGACCAAACACTGTGACCAGACATTGTGAACTAGATAACATGATCCTAACATAGCATCTATGATACAGGATTCAGATTTCTATACAACTATGCCATCATAATTGTTTCACCACTCAATGTCAAAGAAGAATACATTGTTTCATGGAGACACCGCTACCAAATGACACCGTTTCTAGACAGACTGTGGCACCGTTCCTTATTCTCTTTTTTTTTTGTTTTTTAATTTAATTTATAATAGTCATATTTGAGTCTTTTAAATGCACTGACATAATTAATGTTTCTTTGTATACATTTCACCTGAAAGAATGAGGTATGAGGTTCATAATACATGCATCTTGTTGGCTCCAATACATGCACTCCAAGAATAAAAAGAACCGTGTGGCCAGAAACAAAGAAGTGATAGCTTTGGAATACGCGTGATACCAGTATTCTTGAGAAAAGAACCGACACATGAAACTCAACACTTATAAAGAAATCACAAAGCATTATAGAATCCAAAAATATTGGATACAATATATCAGAGTCAAGAACATATTCTCACTATCAACTCCACAGAGAATACGATCCAGATCCAACTGACTTGCGATACTGTATTTTCCACCAAAGGAATCATTTCATGCATATGCTTCATCCTATAAGTCTAGAGCTGCATAGACTAACACTCAAATCACTTCTAACCTTATCTCATAATTTTTTCTCTACTGTGTATTGTTTTTATATTTTGAGCAGTGTGTGTGTGTCTGTATAAAAACACACATTGCCTCCTGCATTAAACTGAAGGATATAAGATATCCTTCCTCTCACATCATTTTAAACTTGTTTATTCCCATGGATAAGTGTGGAATAGGTCCCTCTGTGACCTGATAGTTCATACCCATGAGGAACTGTGGAAGACGTCAAGTGACCTGGATAGTCTTGTGTACTATTATTTACCCCGATCTAGGGTGTGGATCAATTTTATTAATATAAACTTCTTTTTGGAAGGCGATCAGCAAGTGGAGTGGATTAGGTCATGTCTTGAGACTGAACCATTTATTTTGTATCCATTGTATTTCTTAATTTATTTTTCTATGTTTTACTGTATAATTCAGAAATCACTAAACTTTCTTTGATAGTTAACCTTGGAAAGAAGTTATAATTGCTTTTCCTTATTAGAATATCTTCAAAAGTAATGTTAATAACTGATATTAAGATTACTGAGAATTAATAAATCTTCTAAAAAGTTATTTAAACAGTCTAACTTTCATAACCATATTAATTTGATTAGCTAGGTTGTATTTATTTTATTAGGGAACCTTTTAAAAAAACTTTTCAAATAGAAATTTTTATAGATACTCATTCCCTCCCCCCTCTTGAGTACTCTACTCCGACCAACAAAATATATATGAGAATAATTTACCAATCACAGTATTTTTTTATGGACTATTTATATTTCTTTTGAGTTTATGTCCACAAAGCCATGTATTTCTCATAGTATGAAGTAATACTCCAAAAGAAACCCCAATGGAAGATCACAATAATTGAATGATTTATCAATCAGGATTAAAACACGTAATCAATATACTACCTTGAAATATTAGGAAGATAATTTGGATACTGAGGTGGATCATACTAATTTACCATCAAAATAAATGAAGTATTAATCATGGATCAACAATGTAAATATTGAAAAATATAATGTTTATGAATTTTATTTAAGGTAAACATAAATAAAATATACCTAGATTCTTGAAAATAGTTGTACATATAGATATGCGGTATTATTATATATAGATATTACATCATTTTTATGAATATTCTTTATATTACAGAGATACACATTGGAGAACTATAATATTTTAGTGTCTTTGGAAAGTTGGAAACACAAACAACTGGTCCATAGGTAAACTAAATCATCTCTTACTATGATCTTAAATACTAACACCCTTCTAAGACATATCATATGTGATAAATATCTTTATGACCTAAGAAAAGGAAACATAAGAAATGGTGAGCTCGGATTCTCAGTAATGACAAACAAGGGAGATACATAATTAAAACATGAGCATAAGGGTATGAGACATGAGAATAAAATTTGAAAACCATAACCTGAATATCAAATATCATAATATTGAATCATAGAATAAATATTGGTAGTTCATAAGACATGACTCAGAATGGAATAAAAGAACATGGTCCATAAGGATATAAAATTGGCATAAGACATAGATTAGTGGAATACATATAAGCATATAAAATCATTTTCATAGTATTAAAGGCTCACTACTAAGGATATCATATTTTAATGGGTTCACTCCCCAAACCATCATATTAGTCACGATTTACTCCTAAGAACATCATAGTGTAAAAAGTCCCTTACCAAATCGGGTTCACTCCTTATCTTGTCTTGTATATCTAATGAGATATAAATATTTACCTAATGCATTTGAGGGAGATAAAGATCCCACTAATCTTATAATGAAAATCATATTTATTTGTGTCATAGGATCATAAAATATTCATCATATCATAAACCATTAAATGATATGGATTTCATAAACATTTCACCATATAATAACCTGTAGAAAATAGATATGTTTCATTATCATTTTTTCATTTCGTCATAGCATAACCCATGAAAAAATAAGGTAGTTTCATACAAATTTTATAATGGTATAACCTGTAGAAGATATAAAGATTTCATAAACATCATTAAATCTTAAATATAAACCATTAGGAGAAAGAATAAAAATGGTATCCATGTATCATATCCCTATTAATTAATAATTAATGTCAATGGATGTCATCTTATATGGAAAATTATTTTGAATGATCATTTAAAACATTTTTTGAGGAAAATGACCTTTCCAATTTAAAAAATAGTTTTTAAAACATAAAAAATTTTGAAAATATTTTTATTGGAAAATAAACCTGAAAAAATATAAATGAAACATTTAATAAAATATTGTCCCTGACTATGGTAAGCATTTTTCAAGTTGTACATGTTAAAACAAATACTTTTTTCACATTTTCAGTAAAATCCAGATAGGCATTATTTGGAAAATGATTAAAAGATTCCATTCATATTTATTTGTAAAAACTAAAACATGGGTAAAATTTTCTTTTAAATATAATATTAAAATATTAAATCATTTTTGGAAAACATTTTTAGAAAACATGGTTTTGGAAGAAAATTGATTTTTTACCCAATAGAGAAATAAAGTCGGATTTTCTTAAAAAAATTCTCAATTTTCCAAGTACCAAAGAGTGAAAAAATTGTAATATTAATTTAAAATATCATGAATAATTAGAGTATAATAAATTTCATGAATATATTAAGAGATTTATCATAATATTATATCATCAGAAACATAATCATAAACAATCCTAGTAAACGATGAGATTGTAGCATAAAATCTTTACCACTATGGTAACTTTGAATCATAATACCCATGAAGTAATAACATAAAATTGTACTTAAAATATAATTAGGATAAATAAATTCATTATATTACATTTCAAAGGTGTTGTAAATACAACTCAAAAAATAAAATAGCTGCATAACATAATATATTCCTTAGAGAAGGAAAATTGAGACAAAAATATCTTACCTTATGTATTGAATTCTGTCATACATGTTAGAACTTATTATATAATAAATATAAGTTTATAATATATATATATTATAGAACCATATTAATATATATCATACCATATATCATTTTCTTATGACCTTTTATTATTTTTTTATTAACAATTTCATGTTAAAGTCACGTTCCGGGCAATAACTGCTTTGTTTTTCGTGTATGTTTTGACATATTATTTTTGGTCCTCTTACTTAGATCATGGTTTTATAATATCTAGAATTTTAACCATGATATAAAAATTATATATATTCATTATATATGTATTTATATTAATTCATAAAATTTAGTTATAAAAAATTAAATACATTGTTCATGGAGATGGTAGGTCGTACGTATGCATGAATGATGTTTCCATTTTCTTGACAAATTGAAATAAATAAAAGTAAATGACAGATATTTTTATTCTATAATAATTTTTATTCCATATATATCACATATTTTTATTAAAATAATCCTTAATACCTTCCATGTAAATTTTGAATGAATCACATCGCTTCGTGAGGTGGTAGTTCACCGTACACACGAGCGCTGTTATCATATTCCTATAAAATAGAGAGTATAAAGGTTTGCATGAAATAATAATTTAATAATCATAAAAAAGTAATATATATAATATATAAATAATAAATCCATCATTATATTAATACTTTATATGTGGTGATGTAAAAATGAATGACATTGGTTGGCGAGGCGGTAGTCCTCCATACACACAAAGAGTGATTTCATAACCCATTTGATGGAAATGGAGATGGTTTTAGGTTACGAAATTAACATAACAATATATAATTATATGTAATATATATTTTATTATATAATATGTAGGATCGAAATATAATATGAGATGCTCAATATACAAGAGGGGGGTGAATTGTATACTTTAAAAAATTCCTTTGGAACCTTTAAAGTTAGTTAAGAATAACTAAGTTTTCCTTAAGCTAAGGAAAAGACTAAGTTTAACAAAGTTAAACTTAAGTAAATTCACAACACCTCTAACACCAAACTGATCTTGGAAAGAGATTCCAAAAGTAGGTTCCGGAAATATGATTCCGGAAATTGAAACTTAACAAAAATTACAATATGAGATTCTACCTTAAAGCGTATAGAATCTAAACTAATCAGAGTAAGGAAGTATAAGAAAGTTATACTTTCCTTAACATACAAATTACAGCGGAATAAAGACAAGTAGTAAAACTACTAGTAACAAGATAATAGTCTTTTAACCCAAAGAGAAGGGTATCCAACAACCTTGGATAAAGGTCCCTTGATTTATACTTTCAAGCAAGTCTGTCTTACCCACACCAGGGTAAGCCCTCGATACGAAGATCGGAGTCTCTGTCTTGCTATCCCCGCAAGCCCTCAACTTCAAGGTAGTTGGCAACCTCTGTCTTTCTCAGCAAGAAAGCCCTCGATCTTTAAGGTAGTCGGCACCTCTGTCTTTCTCAGCAAGAAAGCCCTCGATCTTTAAGGTAGTCGGCACCTCTGTCTTCCTATCCCCGGAAGCCCTTGAATGTAATCACCAACATTCGGAGTCGCACGAAGCTTTGAGAGTTAATAAGAGACTCTCTCTCTAGAAATCACTTCAACAGCATGTATGCACAAAATCCAAATTGTTCATCCATCCATTTTCAGCTCTTTCAAATGAGCTCCTATTTATAGGTAAGGTCGGCTCCTTCTCCAACGGTCATATTTTCCTTAAAGTTCGGAGGGACCTGTACACGTGTCACTTAGACAACGGTTAGTTTATAACAAAATGGACGACATCGTTTTATAACAAAGTAAGTGTAACAGAATGCACGACATCGTTTTAAACTCTAACATAAAAGTTCGGAATAGAAATTTCGGAGTGAAAGTTCGGAGTGAATATATTCAGAGTGTATAAAACAATGATAATCAGATTCTGTTTAAAAGGTGAATTCGGAATGAGAATTCGGAATAGGAATTCGTAATGAGAAATCATAATGAGAATTCGTCATCAGAATTCGTAATGAGAATTCGTCATCAGAAATCGTAATGAGAATTTATCATCAGAATTTGTAATGAGAATTTATCATCAGAATTAGTAATGAGAATTCATCATCAGAATTCGTAATAGGAATTCGGAATGGGATTTCTTCATTAGAATTCGTAATGGGAATTCTTCATTGGAATTCGTAATGAGAATTCTTCTTCAGAATTCGTAATGAGAATTCGGAATGGAATTTCTTCATTAGATTTCGTAATGAGAATTCTTCTTCAGAATTCGTATCCTGAATCTGGAATAGAACTTAGTCAGAGTTCATATCCGGAATTCGGAATGAAACTTACTTATAGTTCTTTGTCCAGAACCGAATCCTAAAACAGAATGCTTTTATATCAAAGTTTTAACGACTCCGAGAAAATGAATCCGAAACTCATACTTAAGAAAAATATGAATGAAAATATGATAAGGATAATTTTTCTTATAAAAGAGATTTTCCTTAAGAAAGCAATTTTCCTTATAAAAGCAATTTTCCTTAAGAAAGCATTTTTCCTTATAAAAGCAATTTTCCTTAAGAAATCATTTTTCCTTATAAAAGCAATTTTCCTTAAAGATAAGGTGTTTGTGATTTTCAAAACAAGAAGGAATGGAAAAGTCATAAGGAAAACCTTATTGACTCAACAATCTCCCCCTTTTTGGAAAGCACAAACATCCTTACGAAAAAGCTATTCTAAGAAGAAAGAAACAAAAATAAAGCTTATCTCCCTTGGTTTAAGAATATAGATGAATACGACTAACTCCCCCTTAGGCTTTGAAACTCTAAGGATCGTATTCATATTTCCGGAGTGATGTTTCTTTTAAGAAAAACTCCCCCTTAAACAAACTCTTATTAGAGTTCTTTTTCCTTGGGTATTTTCCTTTCTCCCCCTTTGATAAGCACTTATTAGATTTCCTCTTTTTCTTACGGATCTTTTCCTTCTCCCCCTTTGTGATTTTCAAAAAGAATTTGGAGGGAATGGAAAAAATAACAAAGTACCTGAAAGATTAGTAATGACAACAATAATAACAACAAACACAATTTTTATTAAATTTGGAATCTCGACAAAAAAGGAAAAAAATGCAACAAAAAGATCGGATTGGTCATTTCGGATCTTTCTCCTTTGACATGAGACCCTTTAGAATCGTCTTGATTTTCTTCAAGTCTTTGTGATCTTCCTCTGCTTGCTTCTCTAATACGAGAATTCTTGCTGACTGAGCTTCAATTATTTCTTGCTGAGCCTTTAACTTTTCTTCCTGAGATTTCATCTTCTCTTCCTGAGACTTCATTCTTTCTTCAAACCCGATCCGATAATCCCTTTCATATTTCCATCTTTGATTAACGGAGTTGAGCTTTCCATTTAGATCTCTTACTTCCTGACTCCGAAGGTTCTTTTCCTCAGTCAATTTCTCTTCGAATGATGCAGTCAGCTCATGGAACTTCTTGTCTTCGGTTTCAAAAGCATCCTTAACATTATCCTGAAATTCATCCAGCAACCTCATCTCTTCCACAGTTTTCTTCGACCAGCTCGTCATCCTCTTGCAAGATCTTTTATGTGCTTCGTAACCAATAAAGAAAGTTTTGAATTGAGCTTCAATATCAACACACTTATCCATAACCATCGATACAGAGTCGGTTTTCTGATTCAGCGCATGTTGGAGCATCTGGCATCTGGAGTCTATACTGGAGAAGGTCGGAATGGTTCCCACCAACTTCTTCAAAGATTGGACAACAAAATCATGCCCCAACGATGATGACTCCGAATCTGAAATCTTGCTAGGAGAATTTTCTTCTTCAACAAGCTCTAACTTCCTCTTTGAAGAACTACCAGCTTCCTTCCTCATCTTCTTTTCTGAACTGGGGGTATCAGCAAGAACTTGTTTCCCCTTATCTTTTTTCGGAATAGAAACCTGTTCCGGAGATTTCTTCTCGCTATCAGAGACTTGAACAATTTTATCTTCCTCATCAGCAACTTCTTCAACTTCTTTCTGAGCAGCATCAAGTAAAATATTTTCTTCTTCTCTCAGACAAGAAACTTCTTCTTCACCTTTCTCTTCTTCCATAGCAGGAGTAGCAAGCTTTGAAGATTGAGCTTCAGAGGTCCGGATAGACAAGTGTTCCGAAGGAGTTCCCTTATATTCATCTACTTGTTTGAGCACATCTCCAGTCTCACCGCTTCCTTCAGAAACTTCTTCAACTTCTTCCACTTGCTCTACTACCTCAGTAGCAACAGCCTCTTCCGGAGTAACAAGATTTCTTCCTGGAGTCTCAGGTAGAGATTCCAGAGAGAAAGATCTTGGAACGGGAATGGTTGCTGAAACCATTTCATTGAACTTTAACAAAGCCTGCACAGCCTCGGCTTCTGACATTTTCTTCTTCAGCTTCTTCTCCTTTGCTTGTTTCTCGAGCTCATCAGCAGCCTTCTCTTTCAGAGCTTTAGCCTCTGCCGGATCCAATCCGAACTGCGGATCCCCTTTTCTCTTCTCCTTGTCAGCTCTCCACTTTGCTGCAACCTCATCAGTATAGGTCTTCTTCTTCTTAGGCTTAGGAGGTGCGGAGTGGACTTCCTTAGACTTAGTTTCCTCATCTTCGACTACCACTTCTTTCAGCTTCCTCTTCCTAACCGGCTTGGATGATTCCGGATCAGCCACTTTCGGAGCCACTTCTTCCTGAGGAGGAAGATCAATGAACTTCCCAGACTTCTTGTCAAAATCTATATTCATCCTTTTAAGAGTGGCATCACTGAGCAACATGATCTTGCAAACTTTCGGCTTAGAACTGCAGGCTACCTTGAAAGATTCCAGGCACCGAACTATGAGCTTTGATAATATTGCCGGGTACATCACAATCTGAGCTCTCAGATTCCCCTTCTTCAAATTCTCAATGTTAAGAAGAATATGCTTCATCAGGTTGAACTTCCTTAGATTTATCAGAAAATCTAAGATATAAATCTCACTTTTCTTTAGACTATCCTTATCACCTTTTCTCGGTACAATAAGCCCTTGCACCCATAACTCCAGAATCCGGAAGTTTGTAGAAAGACTTGCTATTTTCGGAGCCTTGTCATCATCCAATCCGAGAATTATAAAGCTTTCTCCTTGTTGAAACTTCCCAAGGAGTCTGGCAACACGTGAGAAATAAACTCAGCTTCACCTTCATAACTCAATCCTACCAAGCTTGCAGCCTTGGTATAAGAAAGCTTATACGTCTTGCCATACGATTTGAAGGAAAATTTCTCTCTATTATCTTCCTTGAAGAAAGCAACCGACTTATAAAACTCGACAAGCAAGTCAGAGTACACTTCATCTTGGTTGCCGGTTTTTGATACCGCAACATCCTCCCAGCCATTCAGCTTGATATTCTTCGAAATAATAGAATCATAGTTGCTGAAGAATGTCGGATGGACTAGCCTTTCCCTGTAGACTAACCACTGAGAAATGGGATTAGTTGAAGACATTTCTGGAGAAGCTAACTCTACAGACATTCGGATCTGAAAACTCTGATAAGTTCGGAACTGAGAAGTCTGAAGTTCGGAATGGCCTTAAATCAGAGAGTCAGAGCTTCAGCACGCAAAAGCTTGAAATCGATGTGGGATTCGAAAAAAGGGTTTCCTTTATATAGGCAAAGGAATGACGATTCAACTTCCTCGGTTGATCTAACGGTTTAGAAAGATCTGAGATCAAATCTGACGGTTGAGAGCTTGAATCCGATCTTTTTGAGGTTTTTATTAAAGTAAAGAATTAAGAAATCCAAAAACCGAATATAAACTATAAGAAAATGCCAGCAAGTAAAATATGATTACGAAAACTTCAGTAAGGAAAACATACCTTTCGAATTAGCTTAGGAAAGTTATTCGTAATGGGTAATATAAAGACGACTACGAAAAACTCAATACAAAAAACTAAATACGAAAAAGTCATTACGAAAAAGTCATTACGAAAAAGTCATTACGAAAAAGAAAACTTGGTACGAAAATCTGGTTATGAAAATCCCAGTACGAAAGTTGTCCATTCCGGAAATTTTAATACGAATACTTTCATTCCAGAAGTATTCTGTATGAAATTATCCATTCTGGAAAAGTTTCATTCCGGAAGTTTTCATTCCGGAAATTTTCGTTCCGAAAAGTTTGAAAACAAAATTTGAAAAACTTTGTTTAAACAAACAACCAAATGTACTCCCCCTATGAAAAGGAGTTTATTACTGTAAGGAGACTTTTTCACCAGAAAGTTAATTAAGAAAGATTACCTTACGGTTATCATTCCTAACTTCTGTTTAATATATTCAAATCTATCAGAAGGCAAAGATTTTGTGAAAATATCAGCAAGTTGATCTTGCGTTCCGATAAACTGAAGAATAATATCTCCTTTAAGTGTGTGATCCCTAAGAAAGTGATGCCTAATATCTATGTGTTTTGCACGGGAGTGATGTGCAGGGTTCTTACTTAGGGCAATGGCACTTGTGTTATCACACAAAATTTGAGTTTTAGTAAAACTCAAGCCATAGTCTGTGAGTGTGTGTTGCATCCACAACACTTGTGCACAACAACTTCCAGCTGCTACATATTCAGCTTCAGTAGTGGAGAGTGCAACAGAATGTTGCTTCTTGCATGACCAAGAAACTAATGAATCTCCTAAGAAATGACAAGTTCCGGATGTACTCTTTCTATCCATTCTACATCCACCAAAGTCAGCATCAGAAAAGCTTTTTAAAACAAAATCATTTCCAGAAGTATAAAATAATCCTAAATCCATGGTTCCCTTAAGGTAGTGAAAAATTCTTTTTACTGCCTTTAAGTGAGATTCCTTAGGATTTGATTGATATCTTGCACATAAGCATACTGAAAACATTAAGTCTGGTCGACTAGCTGTTAAGTAAAGTAGACTTCCAATCATACCTCTAAAAGATGTTTGATCTACTAGTTTCCCAGCTTCATCAAGATCTAAAGAATTTGAGGTACCTATGGGAGTACTTATACTTTTAGTGTTGTCATAACCATATTTTTTAAGAAGATCTTTAATATACTTATGTTGAGATATGTAAGTTCCTTCTGGTTTTTGAGAAATTTGAAAACCAAGGAAAAATGTTAACTCACCCATCATACTCATTTCAAACTCAGATTTCATTAGACTAGCAAAAGAGTCAGTCAAAGATTGCTGAGTTGAACCAAATATAATGTCATCAACATAAATTTGAACAATCAAAACATTTTTCTTATCTTTCTTTATAAAAAGGGTTGGATCTGCATTTCCCTTAACATAGTTATTTTGAAGCAAAAATCCAGTAAGTCTATCATACCATGCTCGTGGGGCTTGTTTAAGGCCATACAAAGCTTTGGTAAGTCTAAAAACATGATCTGGATGTTTTGTATCTTCAAAGCCAGGAGGTTGTTCAACAAAAACTTCCTCTTGAACATAACCGTTAAGAAAAGCACATTTCACATCCATTTGGAAAAGTTTGGAATTAAAGAATGCTGCAAAGGCAAGTAGAATACGGATAGATTCAAGTCTAGCTACTGGAGCATAGGTTTCTTCATAGTCTATTCCTTCTTGCTGATTATAGCCTTTAGCAACAAGTCTAGCTTTATTTCTAACAATGACTCCATTTTCATCACATTTATTTCTGAAGACCCATTTTACTCCAATAACAGAGGTTTCCTTAGGTCTCTCAACCAAGATCCAGACTTTATTCCTTTCGAATTCATTTAGTTCATCTTGCATTGCTTTGATCCAATCATCATCACCTAAAGCTTCATCAGTGCTTTTAGGCTCTAATTGGGAAAGAAATGCTAGATGTTCTATTTCATTTCTTAAGGAACTTCTAGTCCTTACAGGTTGATTTACATCACCAATGATACTATCACTCGGATGATTCTTAAGAAACACCTGATTTGGGTTTTGTAAAACTTATTCATCAACATAAGGTAGAAAGTATTCTGGGGTAAATGTTTTAGAAGTATCTTCTAGAACAATTTCCTTATCAGAAGGTTCTTCTATCAAAGGTTGATAATCAGTTTTTGAAAACACATCCGAAGATGTAGGTTGGGAGGTTTTAAAAACAAAAGGGTCTGATTCATCAAATTTTACATGTACTGTTTCCTCAACAGTACAAGAATTTTTATTAAAAACTCTATAAGCCTTAGAGGTTGTGGAATAACCTAAGAAAATTCCTTCATCTGATTTTGGTGCGAATTTATGTAAGTTATCTTTAGTATTCAAAATGAATACTTTGCAACCAAAAACCTTGAAGTAGGAAAGTCTAGGTTTTCTACCATTCCATAACTCATAAAGAGTTTTATTAAGAAAAGGCCTAATCAAAACTCGATTTATAGTATAACAAGCAGTACTTACAGCTTCAGCCCAGAAATGTCTAGCAATAGAATATTCACTCAACATGGTTCTAGTTATCTCTTGAAGAATTCTATTTCTTCTTTCAACTACACCATTCTGTTGAGGAGTTCTAGGTGCTGAAAAGTTGTGAGTAATACCTTTCTTACTACAAAAAGTTTCAAAATCTGAATTTTGAAATTCTCCTCCATGATCACTATGAATAGTTTTCAATGGAAGGTTTTTCTCATTTTTAACTTGAGCTCTAAAACTTTTGAAATAAGAAAAAGCTTCAGATTTCCTTGCTAGAAAATAGACCCAAGTAAATCTAGTGTAATCATCAACTAGAACAAACACATAGTATTTGCCTCTAATGCTTCCAGTTTGTGTTGGACCAAAAAGATCCATGTGCACTAACTGTAATGCATCGGTTGTTGAGACTTCACCGATTGACTTAAAACTAGATTTATGTTGCTTGCCATATTGACAAGGATCACAAACTTTAGAAGAATCAAATCTAAGCTCCGGTAGATCCTTAACAAGTTTCTTCTTAGAGAGTTTACATAGGTTCCTAAGATTACAGTGTCCTAATCTTCTATGCCATAACCAAGAATGATCTTCCATTGCACTTAGGCAAGGTAAATCTTGGCTTCTTAGGTCTTCTAAGTTTAAGGTGTAAACATTCTCTTGCCTATTGGCTGAGAGAATAAATTCTTCCTTGGAATTGTGAACTAAGCATTTATCATTCCTAAAATTCACAAGGTAACCTTCATCACATAACTGACTTATGCTAATGAGGTTGTGCTTAAGACCTTTAACAAAAAGAACATTTGAAATCAAAGTTTTACCTAAAAGAACAATATTACCAATACCAACAATCTCTCCCTTAGCATTGTCTCCGAAAGTTACCTTTCCTCCTTTCGTTTTGATAATCTTTTCAAAAAAACTTTTGTTACCAGTCATGTGCCGGGAACAACCACTATCCATGTACCAAATATTGTTGCTGGAACTTTCTTTATTTTCCTGAAATTAAGAACAAAGTTAGATTTTCGGAATCCAAACTTGTTTGGATCCGAGATTTCCAGACAATAAAATTTTTGGAACCCACATTTTCTTAGAAAAATAAGCTTTATGAAAACCTAGAGATTGGGTTTTGTTTAAGGAACAACTTCTTGCCCAGTGACCACCACATTGACACTTAGTGAAAAATGGAGCACTTTGAGGAACAAAATAATTGTTACTGAAAACAGGTTTTGCATGGGTATAACCAAATCCGGATTTATTTCTTAAAGGTCGTATTTGAGAATACATTTTATCAAAATTTTCTTTACCATGGGTAAAGTTTGATAAACACTTCTTTAAGGAAAAAATTTCGGACTTGAGTTTTACAACCAAGTTTTTATCCTCAAGATCATTAGTTTTGGAACTAGAGTTAGGCTCGAAAACATTTTTCTTAGAAATTACTTTTTCTAACTCTTTAGAAAGTTTGTTCTTTTCAGAACTTACTTCCTCAAGATTTTTTGAAATATTTTCAAAATCAGCATTTTTCTTATCAAGATCTTTAGAAAGATCTGATATCTCTTTAGTAAGAATAGAATTCCTAGAATTTGCCTTATCAAGTTTCTTGTTGAGTTTGGAATTCTCAATCTCAAGAAGTTCAGCAAATCTAGAGACTTCTTCAAAAGTAGGTAAAGTATTTTCCTCATCAGAAGATGATTCTTCATCAGAAGAGTTATAATATTTACTATCATTAGGATTTAAAGAAACATTGGTCAATGATTCATCATTTCGTACCTTAGCCATAAGACAATGATTATCAATAGGTAATCTGGCTATAAGACCAAGATTCTTCTGTCCTGAAGATTCATATTCAGAAGATTCATCTGAAGAGTCACCACCACTGGCACTCCAGGTGTCATTAGCTTTCAGAACTTTCTTAGCTTTGGCTTTGTAATACTTCTTCTTGTTCTTGTCTGAATGTCTTTCCTTCCTTTCTTTCTTTCTGAACATAGGGCAATCGGGTCTAATATGTCCAGCTCTTTTACATTCATAACAAGTAACTTCTCCATCTTTCTTGTCTTTCATGTCCTTCTTCTTATACTTGGATTGAAAGTTTCTCTGACCAGCTATCTTGTTCATCCTTCGAGCAAGATTGGCTAATTCATTTTCTGAAACTTCACTCTCACTAGATTCGGATTGGAAAATGACTTTCTTAGACTTGGATCTGGTTACTCTCTCAGGAGTCTTAGCTTTCATCTGATTTGAAGTTGTAGTAAAAGAAACAGTACCATTTCCATTCTTCTTCTTGATGTTGTCAGCATCTCTCTTCATTCTGGTCTCATGTTGTAGAAGAGTTCCAAAAAGCTCATCAAGAGTAATTTGAGTAACCTTCCTGTTCTCATCTATTGCTGTTCTCTTGGATTCCCACTCATTGGGCATAATGTCAATTATCTTGTCCACAAGAGCTTCATCATCTAAACCTTTTTCTCCCATAGATTGTAGACTGTTGACAATAGTCATAAACCTTTGTTGAACTTTACAGATGGGTTCTCCATAAGGAAAATTGAAGCCATGATATTCAGCTCTAAGCATAGCTCTTCTAGTCTCAATCACTTTAGAAGTCCCAAAGTGTGTAACCTCTAACTTCTTCCATATACAGTTAGCTGCTTCACAAGAAGAAATTTGGCTATATATATTTCTGGTCATTGAACATAATAAAGTATTGCGTACCTTATAGTTAAGTTGATATTCTTGCTTTTCCTGGTTAGTAAAGGTTCTGACTTCCTTGTCAGGAATTTTATAGTCACCAGTAAGCATGACAAAGTTATCTACACCAGTATTGATAACAAAAGTCTTCATACGATCTCTCCAGTATTCATAATCATTACCATCAAAGATAGGTGGTCTTGTAGGATTTAGATTGTCAATCGAACCAACATTAATTCCTGCCATACTCAAAAAATAACTTGGATACAAACTTGTTAGTAGCAAAAGATTCGTAATCAAAAAGTTCGGAATGGGAAAAGTTCGGAATGGATAAACCGGAATGACAAAGATCAGAAAGAAAAATTGAGCAAGAAAAACTTGTATGTGAGTACAAGTATTTCAGTAACCTTGGCTCTGATACCAAATGTAAGAATGGTATAGAGTAAGAGGTTTCCAACCTTTGATACCAATTGTAGGATCGAAATATAATATGAGATGCTCAATATACAAGAGGGGGGGTGAATTGTATACTTTAAAAAATTCCTTTGGAACCTTTAAAGTTAGTTAAGAATAACTAAGTTTTCCTTAAGCTAAGGAAAGGACTAAGTTTAACAAAGTTAAACTTAAGTAAATTCACAACACCTCTAACACCAAACTGATCTTGGAAAGAGATTCCAAAAGTAGGTTCCGGAAATATGATTCCGGAAATTGAAACTTAACAAAAATTACAATATGAGATTCTACCTTAAAGCGTATAGAATCTAAACTAATCAGAGTAAGGAAGTATAAGAAAGTTATACTTTCCTTAAGATACAAATTGCAGCGGAATAAAGACAAGTAGTAAAACTACTAGTAACAAGATAATAGTCTTTTAACCCAAAGAGAAGGGTATCCAACAAACTTGGATAAAGGTCCCTTGATTTATACTTTCAAGCAAGTCTGTCTTACCCACACCAGGGTAAGCCCTCGATACGAAGATCGGAGTCTCTGTCTTGATATCCCCGCAAGCCCTCAACTTCAAGGTAGTTGGCAACCTCTGTCTTTCTCAGCAAGAAAGCCCTTGATCTTTAAGGTAGTCGGCACCTCTGTCTTTCTCAGCAAGAAAGCCCTCGATCTTTAAGGTAGTCGGCACCTCTGTCTTCCTATCCCCGGAAGCCCTCGAATGTAATCACCAACATTCGGAGTCGCACGAAGCTTTGAGAGTTAATAAGAGACTCTCTCTCTAGAAATCACTTCAACAGCATGTATGCACAAAATCCAAATTGTTCATCCATCCATTTTCAGCTCTTTCAAATGAGCTCCTATTTATAGGTAAGGTCGGCTCCTTCTCCAACGGTCATATTTTCCTTAAAGTTCGGAGGGACCTGTACACGTGTCACTTAGACAACGGTTAGTTTATAACAAAATGGACGACATCGTTTTATAACAAAGTAAGTGTAACAGAATGCACGACATCGTTTTAAACTCTAACATAAAAGTTCGGAATAGAAATTTTGGAGTGAAAGTTCGGAGTGAATATATTCAGAGTGTATAAAACAATGATAATCAGATTCTGTTTAAAAGGTGAATTCGGAATGAGAATTCGGAATAGGAATTCGTAATGAGAAATCGTAATGAGAATTCGTCATCAGAATTCGTAATGAGAATTCGTCATCAGAAATCGTAATGAGAATTTATCATCAGAATTTGTAATGAGAATTTATCATCAGAATTAGTAATTAGAATTCATCATCAGAATTCGTAATAGGAATTCGGAATGGGATTTCTTCATTAGAATTCGTAATGGGAATTCTTCATTGGAATTCGTAATGAGAATTCTTCTTCAGAATTCGTAATGAGAATTCGGAATGGAATTTCTTCATTAGATTTCGTAATGAGAATTCTTCTTCAGAATTCGTATCCTGAATCTGGAATAGAACTTAGTCAGAGTTCATATCCGGAATTCGGAATGAAACATACTTATAGTTCTTTGTCCAGAACCGAATCCTAAAACAGAATGCTTTTATATCAAAGTTTTAACGACTCCGAGAAAATGAATCAGAAACTCATACTTAAGAAAAATATGAATGAAAATATGATAAGGATAATTTTTCTTATAAAAGCGATTTTCCTTAAGAAAGCAATTTTCCTTATAAAAGCAATTTTCCTTAAGAAAGCATTTTTCCTTATAAAAGCAATTTTCCTTAAGAAAGCATTTTTCCTTATAAAAGCAATTTTCCTTAAAGATAAGGTGTTTGTGATTTTCAAAACAAGAAGGAATGGAAAAGTCATAAGGAAAACCTTATTGACTCAACATAATAATTGTATAATATTAATTTATGGAGGTGGGGGATAAATAAAACAAAAATGATCATTGATGAATGTTGCCTCTTCTTCAGGTATCCTCTTTAGGTTTGCACCAAAAACCTTAATAGGTTGTATTTCTATCCAAAGTAAGGATTATATATTGAGAATATAGAAATTTTAAAGTTATTTATTCATGTATTGGGGGATCCAAATTGGTTTTAATGTGTGAATAGGATAGGATAGGTGGTGACCTTTGATAAGTGAGCTGAATGCCACAATTGTAATTTTTAAAAAATAAATAATTACACTCATTTTTTCATGTAACAATGATAAAAAATATCTCTAATTAGAAAAATATATATGATAAGGTCGAAATATAGACATAAAATATATTTTATAAATGATTATAGTAAAATTTAACCCTATTATTTTAAGTTTTACCCCTAATAAACCAATATTTACCATAAACACGATAAATATTTTCTAATATTTTGAATTTTCATTTTTGTCAAAAAAATAATTTTAATTTATTATATAATTTAATTTATGATTATTCCACATATTAAATCCATTTTTCAAAATTACATTCACTTAATTGGCCAAATTTAATTTAAAATTAATCCCATAGATGAGACGAGAAACTAAGTTTTTAAAGAGTAAATGTTCCAAAATTTACAAATATTTTATATCATAATTCAATATGAAATTGATTATAATGGCCTAAATTAGATTAATGGGTGTGTAATTTAACAAATTTTAATTTAAAACATTTAAAAATATAATTTATATTTAAACATTATTTTTATGAAAAGGTAGTTTTCCATTAAAATTTAGTATTTTTAATTATTCATAAAAAATGAAACTTTTCAGAAAAATCCCAAAAAATAACTCTAAGTTAAATTTTACATGATAATTTAAAAAATAACGTTTATTTTATTAAATTAATTTTATAAATTTTTCAAAAATTAACTTTATTATTGTTCACAAAAAGAAGTAAATTGTTTTTAGAGAATATAATATTTGAAACATATAAAGACTTTACCGAAAATTATGTATGTTATTATCAATATTTTTTCTTTACATAAAACCATTATAATTAATATTTTAAAATTATTTATTACTATTAATGTTTCTAATTAAACTGGATAGGTTATAATGGATGTGTTTGAATAACAATGTTAACAATATATCATGGTTTTTTCAAAACTCAGGGTTGTATGTTACAAAATCTAAACTCGATGTTTTGTATATGGAAAGCATAGATTACTATTTTTGGTAACACAATCTATCAAAGAGATTTAATTTAATTGAAAAAAACTCATTCAAAAAATACCTGGGTGTAACATTCTACCCCCCTTAAAATGAACTTTACCGTTGAAATTCATCACTCCGATATAAAAAATGAGGATACTTATGCCACATCATACCCTCAAGTTCCCACATAGCTACCTCAAACTAGTGGTTTCACCACAATAATTTTACCAGGTGAGTGTTTCTATTTTATAGAAATTTCTCAGTATGATCCATAATCTCCAATGTTTTTTACTCCTAAGAAAGATCTTTCTCTAATGGTATGCCCTCAGAGTTCAGTATATATTAAGGTTTAGGTATGTACTTACTCAGTAGAGACATATAGAACACATCATGGAATTGAGAGAGGTTTGTTGGAAGTTTAAATCTATAAGATACCATCTTGATATGATCAAGGATTTTAAAGGGACTGATATACCAAGGTCTTAATTTCTCTTCCTTTATAAATATCACAACCTTATTCTAAGGAGAAATTATTAGAAACACCTTGTCAACAACTTAAAATTATAGATCATGCCAGTGATTATCATCACAACTTCTCTACCAATTATGTGTTTGTTTAATGTTTATTTTAATTGATCTAACATTCTCTATCATCACTTTAGCTATCTTGGTCCCAATATATTTATTTCTTAAAATTAATTCTATCATGTTAGAGCTCTTAATTTATTCTCATAGAGGGAATTATATGGAGAAATTTTAATGCTTGCTTAAAATTTATTTTTCTAAGAAAATTAGACCATAAGATGTTTCTGATCCTAACCACCTTTGAAATCTAAAGAAAAATATCTCAACATATCTTCTAGGGTTTAATTTTTTTTCATACTGGCCACCTTTTTGGAGATGGTACACAATGCTAAAACTCAACACATTATTAAGATCTTCCATAATACTTCACCAGAACTTTGAGGTAAACCTAAAATCCTAATCATAGAGAATATAATGTGGTGATCCATGTAGCCTTACCACTTCCATAATGTGTATCTTGAGAAGATAATATGGAGAGAAGTCTTATTTTGTAGTGATGAAGTGTTCTAACTTAGTGTTGTGATTGACTACATCCCAAATAGCATTATTTCCTTTATAAATTTTTAGGAGGCCAACGAAAAAATCCATTGTGATATTTTCCTATTTCCATTCTAGTATGGTTAATGGATGAAACATCCCCTTAAAATTTTTTATTTCGGCCTTAACTTGTTGACATTGTAAACACTGATAGATAAAATCTACGATATCTCTCTTCATGACATCCCACCAGAAGTATTATTTCAAATCTCTATACATATTTGTACTTCTAGGATGAATAGAGAATGAAGAACTATGAAATTCCTATAACAAATCATTCTTCAAATCTGGTATGTGTGGAACACATACATGATTCCTAAACCTTATCATCTAATAATGATCAAAGTTAAACATAATAATATTTATGATTTATTTTTCATCTCTACATATTCCTTTTGCGCCTCTTTAATCTTCACATAGATAGCTGGTTGAACATTCAATTGGGAAAGATAAGATTTCCCCCTTAATTTAGAATTTCTAGAACCATAATTTTAAAATTCAAAACTATTGGATCATTGTTAATCCTCATAATGGATAATCTAGCATGATCTTTTCAACTCAAATCAACAACCACCTTGTTCACTTTTGTATGGTGGTAGTGTATAGAGAAGTTGTAAACTTTAATCATATATAACTATATTATTTGGTGCATGTTCAACTACTTTTGTGTGAATGTATACTTGAAAAAATTTATTTGTATATATATCACACTTTTATCTAAAAAGATAAATCCCCCAAATCTTTAATACAAAAATTACCATAGCTAACTCCAAATCATGTGTTAGGTAATTTTGCTTATGAAAATTCAATTTTCACGAGTAATAAGCTTAACCATGTCATTTTTCATAATAAAATATCCCAATACCATCTTTCATTCATGATTATAGATTATAAAACATTATCCACTATAGGATAACCTAATCACAGGTGCGCTAATGAATCTTCTCTTAAGTTCATTGAAATATTTCTCACATTCATCTATCTAGAGGAACTTCACACCCTTCCAAGTTAACTTAGAGAATGGATTAGATATTCATTATAAATTATTTACAAAATATTGATAATATCTATCTAAAATAAGAAAAATATGGCTCTTAGTCACTATTTTTGGTCTGGGCCAACATTCAGTATCCTCCATCTTTGACGGATCTACCGATATACCCTCTCTTGAGATTATAAAACTCAATAATGAAACCTTTTACAGCCAAAATTCACAATTTATAAATTTTTCAAATAGTTTCTCATAATATAAGGTGTTTATTAAAATTTCCAATTTGTTTTTATTCTCTTCATTTCTCTCTGAATAGATAATAATATCTTCTATAAAGACTACCACAAGTTGACTGAGGTAATTTCTAAAGACTCTCTTCATTAAATCCATGAAGATAGTAGGGGAATTTTATGACCAAAAAGAATAATTATATATTAATGGTGTTTATACCTTTTATGGAATACAATCTTGGGTATATATTCCTTATTTTCCCTCAATTGATAATTTCCAAAGTAAAGTAAACTCTAAAAAAAGTATTGTTCTTTGCACAATTGATCAAATAAGTCATCAATACGGGGAATATAATACTTGTTATTAATTTCTATCTTATTCATATCCTTATAAACAGTATGGAGTCACATTTATCCATATTTATTTTTAACAAAAAGAACATGTTTATCCCAAGGTGACCCACTTGGAAGAATGAATCCTTGTTGATGTTTTCTCGGAGTTTCTTCTTTAATTCTTACAACTCAATTAGGGCCATTCTATAAGGAGTTTTTGAAATTTGTATGGTACCAAAAACTATTTTGGGAAGACATAAAAAAATTTCCACACAATATCCATATCATAAATGTTAATATTATCTCTAATAATTTCAGATAAACATCACTTATGAATGGGAATTAAGACCAATATAATGGATGTAATCTCTATCAGAAGTGTGTACTAATCATCACATTGATAAAATATCATAGGTTGGTTTGGAATATCAAATATAAATTTCCATCATTGATTATTTATTTCGGATTTATGTAGAGAAATATAATCCATGCCTAATATATCATTGAATTCTACTAGAGGAAGAATGACAAGATTTTCATGAATCACATTCCCACAAAAATCCACTGGAGAGGAATCAAATACTTGATATTCAATCATCATAAAATTATGTATTTTCACTGCTAATTCCACATCTAGTAATTTGATTGGAATATTGATACCCTTATAAAATTATTTAGATATGAAATAATGGGTATATCCAAAGTCAAATAACACATCAGTAGCTCTATATTAGATGGTGAGTGTACCTTCACCACATCATTATCTCACCGCTCATCAAAAATATTTATTGAATAAGATTTCCACTTTTACCTTTGATTAAGATATTGTTGGCTTTGATCATCATCATTAACCTTTGTATTTGGGAATTGGTTAACATAGTGTCCATACTCCTTACAACTGAAACATTGTAGTGTGGTGGTTCATTATGTGGAGTTTTCTCTCTATTTTCATCGTTATCTAACTTCTTACCATCACTTTGGAAATAAATTGCATAATTACCTTCCCATCAATACTTAAAAAATTTATTATTCCCCTTAAGAAAATTTCCTCCATGTTTCTTACCACACTTTGAGAATAAAGGAAAGATCAGCTTTTTCTCTCCATGGTTTTCAAAATTTCCTTTAAACTCTATCTTCCTTTCCTTTTCAAAACCATGAGATTGATATGAAACTCCAAACTCCATTTCCACCTTAACATCACATAGAATAATATCTTCATATTTACTGAATTATCTTATATATAATTCTCTTAGGAGAGTTATTTTTAACCCACTTAATAATTGATCAACCTTACTTTCAGGTTGGATGATAAAACTAGAATCATACCATGAAAGTCTTGTAAAATTTTCCTTATAGGTACCATTGGATTTATAATCCATTTTATTTAGCACAAGTAACTCTTTATCCATATTCATAATGAAAATATGAGGAAATTAATTATTGAAAAATAAGTTGATGAATTTATCCCAATCCATGGAGCCAATTTCATCTGGTTGCCTCATATTTTTGATAGGATACCTCAATTGATCTACTTAATCTTACAACTAATAAATGGCCAAAATGAATTTTTCATGTACCAAACATTGGAGAATGGAAAATATATTTTCAGTTTCACTTATCCATTGTTCAAAAACTAGTAGATTAGAAAACCCACTGAAATAATTTGGACATTACCTCATGAATGACACAGAAGAATTTTGTTCCCTCTATTTTTTGCTTGGAATTCCAACATGATTCATAGCTTGAGAATGTTATGTGATCATAAGAATGAGAATTTCCATTTCATATCCCATAATTTTTGGATTTTTAGGAGGATAATCATTTAATTTTTCATTATAATCATCTTTAATTTGGTTCCTTTGATTTTTAAAAATTGAATAAAACCAAAAACCATTGTGTAAGAAACAATAGTCATAGTGAAGAACCATGTAATCATGAAAACTCACTTGTAATATATCTATATCATGAAACCTTATTCTTTAATATATGAAACATTAATTTTATCATAGTTTATTTAAAGTCACCTTCTATTTAAATCTATCATGATAGTTTGTAAAGATTTTGTAATTGTTTAAAGAATATCACTCATAAGTATCAAACTAGGTGTTAAGAAATGCATGTTCTAGTGAACTAGGTAATGATTGAGTCTATCTCAATTCCCCCTTTTCAGATCTATTACCCCTAGGTACATCTATACTAAAAACCCATCCACTTATAGTATACAAATATTTATGTGATTATATGGAAAGCACTCACTCTATCCTTTACCAAAATTCCAGGTCATTTTCCTATACTTTGACCCATCCTTAAACTTATCTTTATACATGAATTGAGGGATCTCACTAAGGTTTTTCTCATCCTAGTTTCCAACAGTTAACTAATCTTATCCTTTATACCAAATATAGAGACCCAAGATTATCATACATAGATATTATATCATTTTTTATGAATATTAATCACATCACACAAAACATGCTTGAGGATCATAATGGTTTAGTGTCATTGGAAAATTGGAAACACAAACAACTGTTCTATAGGTAAACTATAACATCTACCACTACAATCTTCATGAATAAAAAAAATTCTTAGAAATACCTAACGTAACACATATCTTCATAAATTGAGAAAGGAAACATGAGAATGGATGATCTTATATTATCAGTAAGGGTAAACAAAGGATATATATAATCATAACATGGGAATAAGGGTATGAGAACATGATCATAACATTTGAAAACCATACCCTGCATATCAAAGATCATAATATTGAATCATGGAAAAATATTGGCAGCTCATAAGACATGAATCATAAGGTAATAAAAGAGCATGATCCATGAGATCACAATATTGTAATAAGATATACATTTTTGGAATACACATAATCATAGAAAATCATTTCAATAGTAGTCAAGGCTCACTATCAAGGATATCATAGTGTAATGGGTTCACTCTCCAAACCATCATAGTAGTAATGTTTCAGTCCCAAGTCCATAATAGTGGACAAATTTCTTTACTTAACTGTGTTTACTCATCATTCTAGTCATGTCCATCTCATGAGATATAAATCAATACCCAATGCATTGGAGGGAGATATAGGTCTCAACCATCTCATAATGAAAATCATATTTATCTGTTCCATAAGATCATAAAACTTTCATCATATCATAAACCGCGAAATGAAATGGGTTTAATAAATATTTCATCATTTCATAACCTATGTAAAACGATAGGTTTTATAATCATTTATTCATTTCATTATAGCATAACCCATAGAAAAATAAGTGGGTTACATAATAATTTTACCTTTTTATAACCTCCGGAAGAGAAATGATTTTCATAATCATTATTCCATCATAAACATAAACTATTTAGATAATGAATAAGAATTTTATCCTAGAATCATATCCCCAGTAATTCATAGGGAACATCATTGAATTTTATCTTAGATAAAAAATGATTTTGAATGACTATTTAAAACATTTCTAAAGGAAATTTTCCTTTCCCATTTGAAAAACACTTTTTAAAACATAAAATATTTATAAAATAATTTTATTTGAAAATAAATTTGAAAACTTATAAAGCAATACTTAATGAAAATAATTTTTTTAATTACAGTAAGTTTTGTTTAATCCTTACATGTTAAAACAAAGATTACTTTCACATTTTGGTAAAATCCAAACAAGAATTATTTGAAAAATATATTAAGATTCCTTTTAAAAAAATTTAAAAGTTAAAAATGGGTAAACGTTTACATTAAAAATAATAGGTGAATAATAAAACTTTTTTGGAATTTTTTTTTAGAAAACATAGTTTTGGAAGAAAACAGATTTCCAACTGAAGATAAAAATAAAGTTGGGTTTTATTAAAAACATTTTATAAATTATTATAAGTACCAAAGAGTGGTAAAATGGTATTATTACATTAAAATATCATGAATAACCAGTGTATAATAAAATTCATGAGTTCATTAATAGTTTTATTATAATATTTTATCCTTATAAACATAATCATAAACAATCCTGATAAATGATGAGATTGTAACATAAAATATTTACCACTTTGGTAACTTTAAATCATAATCACCATGAAATAATAACATAAAATGGAACGTAAAATATCATGAGGGTAAATAAATTCATAATATTACATGTCAAATTTTCTATATATATACCTTGTAAAAGAATATAGGATCATAACAGAACATATGTCTCAAAGAATTAAAATTGAGACAATAATCCCTTACTTTAAGTCTTAGATTGCATAATACACATTAAAACACCATCTATAATAAATAAAATTTTATTATACATATATTAAATAATAATTTTAATATATATCATACCATATATTATTTTATTATGACCTTTTATTACCCTTTTATTAACAATCCCATGTTAAAGTCACATTCCGGGCAATAACTGCTTTGTTTTTTAGGTATGTTTTACCTTGTTATTTTTTGTCCAATTAATTTGATCATGGTTTCCTTATATAAAAAATTTTAACCATGATATAAATATATTATATATTTATTGTATATTTATTTATAGTAATTAATTAAATTTAGTGATAAAAAATGAAATACTTCATTCATAGAGACGATGGGTCGTATGTATGCATGAACATTGCTTCCATTTTCTTGTAGGATTGAAATAAAATAATTAAATGATATATATTATAATTATTTAATAATTTTTATGTAATATATATCACATATTTTTATTAAACCCATCTTTAATACATTCTATGTAAAGTTTTAATGAATTACATCACCTCATTATGCGGTAGTCCCCTGTACACATGAGCAACATTATCGTATTCCCAAAAAAATGGAGAGTATGAAGGAATGCGTGATAAAATAATTACATAATAATAATAAAATAATAAATATAATATATAAATAATAAATCCATCATTATTTATATACTTTATAGGTGGAAATGGAAAGAGGAATAACATCGGTTCGTGAGAGGGTAGTCCGCCGTACACAAGAATGATGATTTCATAAGCCATTTGATGGAAGTGGAGATGGTTTTAGGTTATTACATTAACATAAAAATATATAATTATATGTAATATACTATGTTTGTTACATATCAATGGTATAATAATAATTTAGGGAGGTGGAGGAAGAAATAATACCAAAACTCTTGTTGAGGAATGTTACCTCTTCTTCAGCTATCCTCCCTAGGTTTGCACCAAATGCCTTACCAGGTTTGATTTATGTCAAAAATAAGGATTATATGATGAGATGAAGGAATTATTGAAGTTATTTGTTTATTTATTGGCTTAAAAATGGTATTTAATGTGTGAATAAGATAGGAGAGGGGTGGCCTTTTCAAAGTGAGTTTAGTGGAACAATTGTAATTTTTTGAAAATAAAGAAATTTAGCCATGTTTTTTTCATGTCACAAGGCATGAAAATGGATAAAATTATAACCATGGAAATTATAAATTATAAATTAGACCATTAAATATATTATATACAAGTTCATGGGTAAATTTAACCCATATCTTTTTATTTTAACCCCACTGTAAACCCATTTTTTACCTTAACTGCGGTAAATATTATTATAGTTTTTACTATTAATTTTGGTAAAAAAATGGTTGAAATTATTAGATAATATGAATTATTCTAATTCCAAATATGGAATCCATTTTTCAAAATTCCATTCATATAAGTGAAAAAAATTAATGTAAAATTAACCTCGTAGATGCGATAATAAAGCGAGTTATTTAAGAGAAAATGTTCAAAAGTTTAAATAATATTTATTTTGAAATTAAATATAAAATTGATTCTAATTAACTTAATTGTGTTAATATATGTATAATTGAACTAATTTTAATCTTAAACCAATTAAAAATAAAATTTATCATTATAAATAATTTAAATTAAAATTTAGTCTTCAATTAAAATTCAGTATTTTTCAAAATTCCTCAAAAAATGAAACTTTTCGAAAAACAAATCACCCAAAGACTAATTTTACATGATGATTTTAAAATTTTTGTTTATTTTATCAATTTAATTTTCTAAAATTTTTAAAAATTAAATTTATTATTGTTCACAAAAAAATACATAAAAACTTTTTTTAGAAACTTGTATTTTTAAAACATATAAATATTTTTCTAAAATTTATGTACTTTATTATTAGTATGTTTTATTTATATAAAAATATATAATTAATATTTGAAAATTATTTATTGATATTCATATATATAAGTTCAATGGATAGGATGTAATGGTTGTGTTTGAATAACTATATTGATAATATATCATGGTTTTGTCAAAACACAGAGTGGCATGTAACATAAGGTAAACTTTGTGTTGTAAGTAATGTAAATATAACTTGGTGTTTCGTGTAATGAAATTTATAAAAAATAATAATTTATTTAGGAAAAAATCATAAACACTATGGGTTTTACATTCTACCCCCCCCCCCAAGGAATCTCACCCTAAAAATTCATCACTCTAATACAAACAAATGAGGATACTTCTGTCTCATCATATACTCAAGTTCCCATATAGCTTCCTCAAACTAGTAGTTTTTCCAAAAATACATTGACAAGGTGAGTGGTATTGTTTCTTATAACTTTCTCTGTATGATCTAGATTATCCACCATGTTTTCCTCATAAGAAATATCTTCCTCCATTGGTATGACCTTTGAGTTCAGTATATGTGAATGGTCATTTATATACTTCCTCAGGAGAGATACATGGAACACATCGTGGACTTGAGAGAGGTTTGGTGGAAGTTCCATGTGATAAGACACCATAATTATATGATCAATAATTTTAAGTGGACTGATATACCTAGGTCATAGTTGACATTTTCCAGAATCTTGTGACTTTATTCCAAGGGAAAATTATTATAAATCCATTGTCAATAACTTCAAATTATAGATCACATCAGTGATTATCAACATAACTTTTCTGATGATTCTAAGCTGTCTTGAAATGTTTTTGAATAGCTATATCCTTGTATTTAATTTCATCAACTATCTCAACTCCTAATATATTTATTTCTCTATCATCATTCCATCACATTGGATCTCTAAATTTCTTACCATTAAGGGATTCATAATGAGCCAACTAAATGCTTTAGTGAGATCTATTGTCATAAGAAAACTCAACCAGAGGAAGGTGTTGGTCCCAACCCTCCTTTTAAATATAATGAACAATATCCCGACATATCCTATATGTTTTTAATTTTTTTCATATTAACGACTTTTTTAGAGATGATACGTAGTGCTGAAATACAACTTCATATCAACAGCATATTGAAGACTTCACCAGAACTTTATGGTAAAACTTGGATCCCAATTAGATACAATTTAATGTGATACTCCATGTAACCTTAACACTTCCTTAATTTATATCCTAGAAAATTGATCTAGATATAATTATTCTTTAATAGTGACAAAGTGTGTTGACTTAGTAAGGAGATCGACTGCAACTCATATAGAATTATTCCCTTTAGATATTTTAGGGAGTCTAAATAAAAAATACATGATGATGATTTCCCATTTATATTCTAGTATGGGTAATGGATGAAACATCCCCTTAGAAATTTTTATTTTGGCCTTAACTTTATGAAATTCCAATCACTGAGAGATAAATTCTATGATATGTCTCTTCATTCCATCCTACCAAAAAATATTCATTCAAATATCTATAAATCTACAAACTTCTTGGATAAATAGAGAATAAGGAACTTCAATATTACTCTAACAAATCTTTCTTCAAATTTGGTATAGGGGGAACACATAAATGGTTTCTAAACCTTATCATCACATCGTGATCAAGGTTAAACATAGGAACATTTATAACCTTCTTTTTTAGCTCTATATCTTCCTACTATGCTTCTTTAATCTTCACTTGGATAGATGGTTGAATATTTAATTGGGTAAGATAATATTTTCCCCATTATTTTAGGATTTAAAGATTTATAATTTTCAAATCCATAAATATTGGATCTTTTATAATCCTCATCATGGATAATCTGGCATGATCCTCTCGACTCAAAGCATTGTCCGCCTTGTTTGATTTTATAAGGTGGTAATGTATTGAGTTGTCGTAATCTATAATCAGATCTGACCATCTTCTATGGTGCATGTTCAAATCCTTCTATGTGAATATAAGATTTAAACATTTTTTATCAGTATATATATCACACTTTTCTCAATAAATATAATTCCTCCATATATTTAATGAAAAAAACACCACAGATAACTACTGATCGTGAGTTGGGTAATTTTTATCAGGATTCGTCAATTTTAGTGAGGATTAACCATGTCATTTTTCATAATTACACATTCCAATCACTTCTTGGATTCATCACTATAGATTATATACCCTTATCCACTACATGGTAATGTAATCATAGGCACACTAACTAATTTCTCTTTAGTTCCTTGAAAGTTTTCTCAAATTCATATGTCCATAGGAACTTTTTTCCCTTTTGAGTTAACTTGTTGAGTATATTAGATAGTCAGGAGAAATTATCAATAAAACTTCAATAATACCCAGATAAACCAAGAAAACTATGGATTTCAGTCACAATGGTTGGTTTGGGCCAATATTCAGTAGCCTCCACCATTGATGGATCTACTGATACACCCTCACTTGAGATTAAATTTCCCAAAAATGAAACCTTTCGTAGCCAAAATTCACACTTTTTAAATTTCTATATATTTTCTCCCTTATTAGGGTATTTAGTACAATTAAAAATTAGTATTAATTATCTTCCTTTATATTTTAATAGATAATAATATTGTCTATAAAGACTACCACAAACTAATCAAGGTAATCTATAAAGACATTATTCATTAAATCCCTGAATATATTAGGGGAATTAGTAAGACCAAATGGAATCACTATATATTCATATTTTACATACCTTTTTAGAAATTTTTTCTTGGGTATATCTTCCTTATTAACCCTTATTCGATGTATCTAGAACAAAATCCAATATTGGAAAAGTATTTATTATTACACAGTTGAATAAATAATTCATCAATAAAGGGAAGATGATACATGTTTATAATTTTGATCTTTTTTACCTCCAAATAATCAATGTCAAGTCACATTGATCCATAATTATTTTTAAAAAAATTAATAGGGGCACTCTATATTTACACACTTGGATGAATTAATCCCTTTTCATGGTTTTCCTGAAGTTTCTTCTTTAATTCTTGCAACTCAATCAGGACCATCCTATAGGGAGTATTTTAAATTGGTATGTATCTAGGAATGAGTTATATTGAGAACTCAACATCACATTTTTGTGAAAGGTAAAATAACTCTTCTAAAAAACATTTAAAAAATTCCCATGCAATAGGAATATCATTAATTTCATGTTTTTCCCAAACCATTTGAGATAAACATCGCTTTTGAATGGGAATTAAGACACATAAAATGGGTTTAATCTCAATTGTAAGTTCATACTTATCATCACATTTATAGAGGATCAAAGGTTAGTTTGTAATAACAAATATAACTTCCCTTACAGAAAACTTGATGTGGGATTTATGAAGAGAAATCCAATTCATGCTTAAGATGGAAGAAAATTCCAGAAAAGGAAGAATAAAAATATTTTCCGGAAGCACATTCCCAAAAAATTCCATTGAATAGGATTCATATACTTGATATGTGATCATCACACCATTATGGGGTTTCACTACTCATTCTATATCTAATCATTTTAGTGTAATCATGACACCCCAATAATATTCTTTATATATGAAAGAATGGGTCCATATTCAAACAATACATTAGTTATTCTAGAGTGGATGGTAAGTGTACCTTTCACTATGCTTTTATCACACCCATCTTCAAAAAAAGTGATCACTTAAGATTTCCTTTCTTCACTCATGATAAGAGGTTTATTACATCAATCAACATCATTAAACTTCATATTCTATCACTAGTTATCATAGTGACCATACTCTTTGAATTTGAAACACTATAGTGTGGGTGGTGTATTCTATGAAACTTTCTCTATATTTTCTTCCTTAGATAACTTTTTCACATCACTTCAACAATAAATTGTTTCATGGACTTCCCTTCCATACTTAAAACATTTACCATTACCCTTAAGAAAATTCCTTCTATATTTCTTCTCATACATTAATCATAAATGAAATCATAGATTCTTCTCTCCATGGTTTTTATATTTTCCTTTGAACTCCACCTTTATTTTCTTATCAAAACCATGAGATTGATATATTAATCCAACCTCTATTTAGACCATGATAGAAAATCAAACAATCTATTCATAACTATTGAAGTATATTAAGGATAAAACCCTTTGTAGACTTGTTTTTCATCCACTAATGAATTTATATACCTTACTTTCAGGTTGTATGATAATAACAAAAGCATACCTCATAAGTCCTATTAAGTTTTCCTCATAGGTACCAATGGATTGATAATCCTTTTTATTTAGATCCAGGAACTCCTTATCCATATTTTTATAAATAATACGAGGAAAGAAATTATTCAAAAATAATTTATATAACACATTCTGATCTGTAGATACAATTTTATCTGGTTTCCTCTTATTCTTTATAAGATTCCACCATTGATCCGCTTCACCTTCCAAATAGTAGATGGCCAAAATGGATTTTTCATATTTTAAAAACTGAAGAATGGAAAATCTATTTTTAGTGGTGGTAATCCATTGTTCAGAAAATTATGGATCAGAAGACCCACTAATATAAATTGGAAATTTATTCATGAAGGAATCAACATAATTTTGTTCCCTCCTTTTTTTGTTTTAAAGTCTATTATGATTCATATTTTGAGAAAGTTATGTAATCATAAAAATGATATTTTTCATTCCATCTCCCATAATGTTTGGATGCATATGAGGACAATAATTTCACTATCTATAACACTCAGAATTAATTCTACTCTTTCAGGTTCTATCCATAGACAAAAACCAAATATCATAGTGTAAGAAACAATAATTAGAGTGGGGATCCACATAATAATGAAAAATATCTTAGTGGATGTTTATGTCATGACATATTATTCCTTACTAAATGACACCTTAGGATTACCCTATGTTATTAATAGTTATATTCTATTTAAATCCATTATGGTGGTTCATAAAGATTTTGTGAATTTCAAAAGAATATCCCCTGGGATTGTCAAACCAGGTGTCCAGTAAGACCCATTGTTATGCACTAGTTGAAAATTGAGTCCATCTCAATGCCCCATTTTTGGGTTTATTACACCATGGTACCTATTTTCGAGAGCCATGTTAACTTTTTTGCATCCAAATAGGGGTGTTATTGATTGGAAACCACTCACTCTATCCTTTACCAAAATTCCATGATATTTTCCTATACTTTTACTCCTTCATAAACTTATACTTAGACATTTATTTAGGGATATAACTAAGGTTTTTCCATCTTAGATTCCAAAGGTTAAATAAACCCATCATTTGATACCAAATATAGATACCCAAACTTATCAAACATAGATATCACATCATTTTACAAACACACATCTGAGGACTATAATAGTTTAGTGTCTTTGGAAACATGGAAACACAAACAACTCGTCCATAGGTAAACTAAAGAATCTCACACTATGATATTAATGACTAACACCCTTATTATAAATATCATATGTAATACATATATTCATAACCTGGGGAAAGGAAACATAAGAAAGTTTGAGCTCAGATGCTCATTTAGGGTGAACAAGGGAGATACATAAGCATAACATGAGCATAAGGGTATGAGAATATGAGAATAACATTGGAAAACCATACCCTACATATAAAGTATCATAATCTTGAATCATGGAATAAATATTAAAATTTCATAAGATATAAATCATAAGGGAATCAAAGAACATGATCCATGAGATTACAACATTGGCATAAAACATATATTTGTGGCATACACATAAGAATATAAAATCATTTCAATAGTAGTTATGGCTCACTACTAAGGATATCATTGTGGAACGAGTTCATTCACTAAATCATCATAGTAGCCAAGGTTCACTCCCAATAAAATCATAGCTTAAAAATTCCCTTACTAAATCAGGTTCACTCCCCGTTCCATTCCTATCTATCTCATTAGATAAATATCTTTAAAAATTTCATTAGAGGTATATATAGGTCCCACTTGTATCATAATGAAAATCATATTTATGTGTGTCATGAGATCATAAATCATTCATCATATCATAAACCATGAAATAAAATGGGATTTATAAACATTTCATCGTATCATAACCTTTAGAAAAGATAAAGGTTTCATACTCATTTATTTATTTCATCATAGCATAACCCATAGAAAATAAGTGAGTTTTATAATAATTCTACCTTAATATAACAAATGGAAGAGAAATGGGGTTCATAAACATCATGAAATCATAAATATAACCCATTAATAGAAAGAATAATAATTTTATCCTTGGATAATATACCCAATAATTCATAGGTAACATCAATAAATGTTATTTTATATGGAAAATTATTTTTGAACAACCATTTAAAACATTTTTTGAAGAAAATATACCTTACACTTTGAAAACACTTTTTAAAACAAAAAACTTTTTGAAAGTATTTTTATTTAAAAATATCCTCGAAAATTTATAAAGGAATACTCAAATAAAATATTGTTCATGATGAAGATATATTTTATTCATGTTATACACATTAAATTAAAGATTCCTTTCACATTTTCGGTAAAAGGAAAACATGCATTGTTTGGAAAAACACATGAATATTCCTTTAAAAATTTATAAAAATTAAATCATGAGTAAAAATTTATTTTAAAAATAATAGGACAATAAGAAAACATTTTTGGTAAAGATTTTTAGAAAACATGGTTTTTGAATAAAATAGATTTCTGATCGAAGAGAGAAATAAAGTTAAATTTTCTTTAAAAAAATTTATCAATTATTGAAAGTATAAAAGAGTGAAAAATACTAATATTACATGAAAAAATCATGAATAAATAGAAGATAATAAAATTAATTAGTTTATTGAGAGATAGATCATAATATTTTTTCATGATAAGCATAATCATAAACAATCCTGATAAATGATGAGATAGTAATATAAAATATTTACCACTTTGGTAACTTTAAATCTTAATCCATGTGAAGTAATTAAAAATAATGGAACATAAATTATAATTATGATAAATAAATTCATCATATTAAATTTCAAATAGTCTGTATATATAGATTTTATAAGAATATAGGTGTAGAACATAACATATGTCTTAGAAAAGGAAAATTGAGAAAAAAAACTCCTTACCTTAAGTCATGACTTTTTTCAAACGTGTCAAAACCTAATGTATAATAAATATAATAGTATTATACATATATTATTAAAGCATATTAATATATATCATACCATATATGATTTTCTCATGGCCTTTTATTACCTATTTATTAACACTTCCATGTTAAATTTATGTTTCGGGCAATAACTGGTTTGTTTTTCATGTATGTTTTGGTTTGTTATTTTTTTCCCTCTTAATTAGAAAATGGTTTAATAATATCCATAATTTTAAACATAATATAAATATAATATATGTTCATTATATATTTATTTATATTAATTCATAAAATTTAATGATAAAAAATCAAATACACTCTTCATAGAGATGGTTGACCATATGTACGCATGAACATTGTTTCCATTTTCTTATCAAATTGAATGAAAGAAAATTAAATAATATATATTATCATTTTAGAATAATTTTTATGTCATAGATATCATATATATTTATTAAACCCATCCTTGTTACATTCCATGTAAAGCATGAACAAATCACATCACTTTACGAGGCAGTTGTCCTCTTTACACATGAGTGACATTATCATATTCCCAAAAAAATGAGATTGTGAAGGTATGTGTGATATAATAATTAAAAAATCATAATGAAATCATAAAAATAATATAATAAAATAAATCCATCATTATGTCCTGCTTTGATAAGTGGTCACAAAAAAAATGAATGACATCAGTTTGCAAGGTGGGAGTCTTTCGAACACACAAATGATGATTTCATATCCCATTTAATGTATGTGGAGATGGTTTTAGGTGATTCTGTTAAAATAAAAACATAAAATTATATATAATATAATATGTTTATTATATCATAATGATATAATAAGTTTATTATATCATAATGATATAATAATAATTGAAGTATGTGTAGGAAGAAAAAAAATAAAAATTCTTGTTGATGATTGTTACCTATTATTTAGGTATCCTCCTTAGGTTTTCATGGGTAGGTATTTTCTGAACCAATGGGGTTTGAATTTATAAGGAAGAGAGGAGAGGGGTTTGTATTTTATAATTAAGGTGAGTGTAATTGTTTTAATTTTTAAAAAATAAATAATTCACCCATGATTATTTTATGTCACAATAATCCAAAATGGATCAAATTAAAACCTTAGAAATTTTAAGGTCTAAATGCTTCCACAAAATATATTTTATACAATTTATTAGGTAAATGTATCCCTTTTAGTTTTATTTTAAACCCCATTAAACCGATTTTTACCTTAATCGTGGTAAATAATTTTAACTATTTTAACAATTCATTTTGGTCAAAAAATTATGTTAACCTTATTTTATAATATAAATTAGGATTATTCAAAATATGGAATCCATTTTTTATAATCTAATTAAAAAAATGAAATTTTTAATTTAAAATTAATCTCACATATGTGAGGAGAAAGCATGTTTTTTAAGAGAAATTTTTCGAAAGTTTACAAATTTTTTATATCGAAATTTAATATGAAATTGATTCTAATGACCTAAATTAGATTAAATGATATATAATTGAACTAATTTTACTTGAAAATCAATTAAAAATATAATTTATGTTTATAAATAATTTAAACAAAAATGAATTTTTCAATTAGAATTCAGTATTTTTACCTATTCCTAAAAAAAATAAATCTTTTTCGAAAAATACAAAAAATTCACCCTAAGATAAATTAGACATAAGTATTTGAAAAATTATTTTTATTTTGAAAAATTAATTCTCTAAAATTTTCAAAAAATAATTTTATTATTTTTTACAAAAATTCATAAATTTTTTTTTTGAGAAAATAGTATTTTTGAAACATAAAAAACATTACCAAAAATTATGTATTTTATTATCAATATTTTTTATTTATATGAAAATATTTTAAATAATATTTTAAAATTAGTTATTAATATTCATATTTATAAGTTAAATTTCTTGGTTTTAATGGTATATTTTAAATTAGTATATTAATAATATATCATGTTTTTATCAAAACTCAGAGTTGTGTGTAGCACAAGCTAAACTTGGTGTTGCATGTAACAAAATATTAACTTGGTGTTGTGTATAATGAAAGCTGTCAAAGAAATTTAATTTATTAAAAAAAGTAATAATTCATAAAAACATGATTTGTTATATTCTACCCCCCATAAAATTAATTTCACCCTCAAAATTCATCACTCAGATACCAAAAAATGATGATATTTCGGCCTCATCATATCATTAAGTTTCCACGTACCATAATTAAATTGTTGGTTTCACCAAAAAACCTTGATGAGGTGAGTGGTATTGTTTCTTATAAATTTATTTATATGTTCGAGAATCTCTCATGTTTGTTCCTCATAAGAAATATCTTACTCCAGTTGTATGACCTCTGAGTTCAGTATATGTTAAGGGTTAGGTTTGTACTTCCTCGGGAGAGATACATGGAACACATCGTCGAATTAAGAGAAGTTTGGTTGAAGTTCTAAGAGATAATCTACCATCTGGATATGATCAAGAATTTAAATGGGGAGATATACATAGGTCTTAGTTGCCCTTTCTTCCTATTTCTTATAACCTTCTACCAAAAATAAATTCTTAGAAACACCTTTTCACTAAAATAAAATTCTAGATCATGTTGGGAATTATCATCATAACTTTTCTTCCAACTCTAAGATGCCTTGATGTGTTTTTGAATGGATCTAACCTTCTCTATCATTACTTCAGTTATCTAAGGTCCCAATATCTTTATTTCCCTAACTTCATTCTATAACATTAGAGATATACATTTCTTACCGTATAGGGATTCATAAGGAGCCATTTGAATGCTTGAGTGAAAGCTATTATTGTAAGAAAATTCAACCTTAGGAAGGTGTTGATCCCAACCACCATTGAAATAAAAATAATAATATCTCAACACATCCTATAGGGTTTTAATCATTCTTTTATATAGGCCTTCTGTTTAGGAATTATACACGGTGCTGAAACTCACATTTGTATCAAGTGTTTGTTAAAGAATTAACCATAACTTTGAGGAAAACCTAGAATCTCAATCAGACACAATGGAATGTGGTACTCCATGTAACCTTACCAATTCCTTAATGTATGTACTAGAAGTATGATCTAGATAGAAATCTTATTTGATAGAGATGAAGTGTGTTGACTTAGTAAGTCAATAAACTACAACCCATGTTTCATTACTCTATTTAGACATTTTAGGGATTCCAATGACAAAATCCATGGTGATGTTTTCCCATTTCCATTCTAGTATGAGTAATGGATGAAACATCCTATTAGACTTATTTATTTTATCCTTAACTTGATGAAACACCAAGCATCAGGAGAAAAGCATTGTGATATTTCTCTTCAATCCATCCCACCAGAAGTATTCTTCCAAATGTATATACATATTCATACTTCCATAATGAATTGAGAATGAATAACTATAATCTTACTCTAACAACTCATTACTAAAATTTGGTATGGGTGAAACAAATATATGGTTCCTGAACCTTATCATCCCATCATGATCAATGTAAAACTCAGAAATATTTATAACCTTGTTTTGTATTTTTGCATCTTCCTTTTTCACCTCTTTAATACTAACTTGGATATATGGTTGAACAATTAATTGTCCAAGATAATATTTTCCCCTTCATTTATATTTCAATATCCATAGTTTTCAAATCCATAAATATTTTATCTTTTGCAATCCTCATCATAGAAAATCGTGCAATATCCTTTTGAATCAAATCATCGACCACCTTGTTCACTTTCCTATGGTGGTAATCATTGAGAATTCAAAATATCTAATCAACTCTAACCATCTTCTCTAGTACATGTTTAAATCTTTTTGTGTGAATATGTACTTCTAACTTTTATGATTGGTATACATATCACATTTTCCCATAAAAATAATGCCTCCATATATTTAATGCAAAAAATACTACAGCTAAATACAAATCATGAGTCAGTTAATTTTTCTCATGAATCTTCAATTTTCATGAGGAATAAGATATAACCATGTAATTATCCATAATAAAACATCCCAATTCCTTCTTGGATGCATTTCTATACATTAAAAATCTTTCTTCACTACATGGAAATAAAAAAAGGTGCATTAACTAATCTTCTCTTTAGTTCCTCGAAATTTTCTTCGCATTCAAATATCAAGAGGAACTTGCCTCCTATATGAGTTCACATGGGGAGGGGATTATATAGTAATAAAAAATTCTCCCAAAACTGTAGATAATATCCTAATAAACCAGGAAAAATATGGGTCACAATCACTGTGGTTTATCTGGTTCAACATTCAATAGTCTTTGCCTTTGATGGATCAACTGATATACAATCTCTTAAGATTATATGACCCAAAAGTTAAACCTTTTTCATCCAAAATTCCTAGTGTGTAAATTTTTTATATAGTTTCTCCCTCCTTATGCTCTTTAGTTTAATTTTCAAGTGGTCTTTATTCTCTTGCTTACTCTTTAAATAGATAAAAATATCATCTATAAATACTACTAAAAAACTGATCAAGGTAATCTCTAAAGTTATTATTCATTACATCCATGAAGATAATAGGGGAATTAGTAATACTGAATGACATCACTATATATTAATTGTGTTCATACATTGTACATAATACTTGTTGGGTTATATCTTCCTTGATGACCCTCAATTGATGATATCCACAATGAAGGTCAATCTTTTAAAAAAAATTAACTCTGTGAAGTTGATCAATTAAGTCATTAATATGGGGAAGGGGAAGATTGTTCTTAGTTTTGATCTTGTTCAGATCCTGGTAATCAATGTAGTGTCACATTCATCTGTATTTATTTTTAATAAAAAGAACTATTGGACTCTAAGGTGACACACATGGTTGAATTAATCTTTTTTCAAGGTTTTCCTAGATTTTATACTTAAATTATTTCATTTCAATCATCTTCATTCTATAAGGAGTATTTTAAATTTGTATCGATCCATGTATGAGTTCTATTGAGAACTCAACTTCATGTTTTGGTGAAAGGCTAGGAAAATCTTCCTAAAAGACATAAACAAATTCCCACACAATTGGAATATCGTCAATGTCAAGTTTCCCCTAACCATTTGAGGTAAACATACCTTATTAATGGAAATTAAGACCCTTAAAAATAATGTAATATCCAATAGTAGTTTATAATTATCATCATATTGATAGATGATCATAGGTTGGTCTATAACATCAAATGTAACTTCCCTTCCCTAACAATTGATTTGGGATTTATATAGATATAGTCAATCAATGCCTAATATGGCATCAAATTCCATCATAGGAAGAATGAAAAGTTTTGTAAGAAGTAAATTCCCTCAAACATCCTCTAGTGAGGAATCATTTACTTGAGATTTGATCACCATACCTATAACACCATGTTACAATTTTCTAGTACGCCCATGTTTATGCATTTTTTATTTTGGTGTGTTTGAAGGATTCTCATGGATGGATAGCCTTTGTTGGGGAAATGATCTAAACTTCATGTATGTATGTTTATTTTAATTAATGTAGACTGGGTATAAATTTTTCAAATACTTAGTGGGGTTCTTCCTAAATTTGAATAATTCTCGGAGTGTGATTTTGAATTTTTGCTTAAAACCTATAGTTTTGGTTTTTTTTTGGGAGATTACGCATTGTATACTATTCTCTAGATAGATTCTCTGAAATAGTTCTAGGGCATAAAGTTTTTACATGTTGTGTACTGGGTTCATTTCAAGTACTATCAAAATTTAGGTTTTTAATAAATATGTGACAAGTTTTTTGACAATTTCATCCTTCATGGACTTCATGATATGTAATGGAATTACACGCCTTGTAAATGTCACAAGTTGTGGTTTTTAGGGTGTCCTGGGAGTGATTTTTATTTCATTATTCATTCCAACCTCCCTCTCCTAAACCAAATCTTACCTTATTCAATTTTACAAACCATCGCTCCATCTGGATCATTTTGTTCAGCAATTGATCGCCATTGTAGTTGGGTTACGCCTCTTCAGGTAATCATTCCTTCTTATTCATATTTAATTTGGTCAAAACTATTTCTTTGGTTGTGATTAGGTTTTTGATTTGTGATAGGATGGTGTTTTCTATTGATCCTTTGAAGTTTCTAGTTTTACCTTGTCTTTTTAAGGCCAATCTTGTGGTTTCCAATCACCATTATCATAGGAAACTAGGTTTTTACCGATTTGAGGTAGGTTTTTCTATAAAATGGGTTAATGAAATGAATTTATTATCATTTTTGGTAAATTATTTTGGTTCTTTCATATAATTCATGTGATATGTGGTTAAAAAATTCTTGAAAAGGAAAATGTTTTCAAAAAGTGTTTTTCTTTGAAAACATATTTTCTTAATTTAGAAATGGATTTCAAAATGCCAAAGTAGATTATCATGGGTTTGAAAATGATTTATAAAATTATGGGCATGGTTTTGAAAAATACTTCTCATAATTGTCACTTTGGGAACCTTGGGTGCATTAGGAATGATACACTGGTAGCGTTAGTGTGTGTGGTACCACTAGGAGGTAACCTTTTTGGATATCGATGGACTATGGTATGAATCGGTATTGGTTGGTACTAAAGTTGTTAGTATTTAGGATCTTAAGTGTCTAGTATATATTATTCCAAAGGATGATTTCCAATATTATGTTCTTTTTCATTTACAGTTCTTTATCACTTGGTTTTTATTATCATGGATTTTTCTCACAAGTTTTTTGTATGAGGTTATATCGCATAATTTTACATGATAGGTTATTTCATGGGTATGTGCTTACTTTATTAACTATTAATGATTTCATATGATTTTCTATTTATATCAATTGTACTTGTAATATTTTTTGTTTTGATAATATTAAAGTATTTTATGAAAACAAAAGGTAAAATAATTTACAAATGAATTGGATTTATAAAAATGATTTATAAAGCTGTATTTTTTAAAAAAATATAGAACAATTGCAGTCTTATTATTATACCTTGTATAAAATCTATGGTGGTATCTTAATGATAAATTCTCTCACACCCTACTTTTACCCTTTGGGAAGTTGTAGATGTTTTATTATATAATATAGGTAAAGGAAAGAGAATCTTGTAGTACATTGGATTCTCCTTTGTTCATTGCCTTCGTAGCGGGCTAGTTTAGAGGTGACTATTGGTCACATGGATACATGTTGGTACTTTTTTACTAATAATTTTTTGTTTAGATAGTTTTATTGGATTTTATGGATCTGGTTGTAACTTTTATTATGTATAGTACTATGGTTGTATGTCTTGTTTCATTATTTACAAGACCTTGTTCTGTTTTCTTACTTTACCTTACCTTTTGATGGTCATCTCAGGTGTATGATTTGGTTCAACCAGGTTGGTCTATTATAATTTTTTATTAGATTGAGGTATTATCATGAATTTTATTTATACTACCTGAGTTTGGTTCTATGTCTTTGGTATACATGATTTAGGACCACTGTAATTTGGACAGTAAGTGAAGAAAAGGGGTTTGTCTGACTCACTTCAATGATTGAACCTGAGTTACCATAGGCATCTATGGACTTTTTACCAAGTTTGAGTCTTTGGTTTTGGGTTAGTTTTAATGAAAAGTATGGGAAGTTTATTTAAATTTACCTATTCCTTTTTTTAATGCCTTTCATTGATAATAATTCTTAATTTCTTTAAATTATTTTTATTTAAAAAAATTCATTTGAATTTTGAAGTGGCCCTTAGATTTTTGGAATGTTTTCATAATCTAATTTGTTATTTTCATGTGTTTATTATATAATTAATCTAATAGATAAAGTTACAAGATATATTCTGTGGCATAATCCTCCCATGGATCCTTCTTTGGTAAAAGATGTTATATGCACTATTTAGACTGTGGGTCATGTTGGTGTCGGGAACCCAAGACGAGAGGTGGATCATGGCTATGAGTTTACTAAGAAGAATATTCTAATCTTACATGTTGAAAAATGAATACAAGAATCTAATGAGTGGCTTTAGATAATTGATAGGATCTTCAATTTCTTAAATACTCATGAAGAATTGAAGGTGGTTTTTTTCAAAAATGTGATCCAAGTACTGGGAAGGAGATGTTGAGACTCTATTGTGAAATCTATGTTATATAATGACCTTACCTAGGATTATTTCAAGAAAATATTTAATCATAAGTTTTACCTAGATATGGTAAATGTGGAAAATACCCAAGAGTTTATAACCTTGTACCAAGGGCAGAATACCATTTTGTAGTATTCTACCTATTTTTCTGGGTTAGTGTATCTGGAATAGGATCTTGTCACTAATAGGTAACTTAGTAATTTGAGGTTTGATTTGGGGTTGAGGCCTAATATTAGTCCAATGTTGATTCGCATGTTCCTTCTAACCTTTTTGGAGGTAGTTGACAAAGCATATTTGGTTGATTCATATATAGCTGAGAAGGCAGGTTTGGGTGAAGATTTAGTTGGTGCAGTTGTTATCCAGGGAATATCTTATGGCCAGATAAGTAAATTTAAGGGTGATTAATTCTCTTCAAGAATAGTTTTAGAGGATTTTTCAGGACAACAACATGTTTTTTTCTATTAGTGTGGGTATTCTGGTCATACTAGACATAACTATACAGAATCTCCTGTGAATTATCATTATTATGGATTATTAATCCATCTAAAACGTTTCTGTGAAAGGTTTTACTAGGTTATTAAGGTAGGATCCACTCTGACCAAGGGTTCGTAGGTTCATTCCAAGGCTGGTGGGTCAAATACCTAGGTTAAGGGGGTTTTCTTGTGGGAGAATCCATATATCTTTATGTGGTAGAGTATGAACCAGATAAATCTAAAGTAGGGCTAGAAATTGTTATAGGTATAGTGTTTGTTTCATCTTCTATGGTTATAACTTTATCTTATACAGGTGCTAGTAATTATTTTATATCATCAAAGTTAGTTGATGTTTTGGGAATGTATTGTTAACTTATATTTTACTTTTTGGATCTTTCCATGCCATTGGGAAAGAGGTCCAAACAGGGTTTCAACTATCCTGTATGTTGGTTTATGATAGAAGACATTGAGTTAGAGTGGGACTTCTTGGTGCTTGATCGTCACATCTTTAGCTTGATTATCGATATGAATTGGATGGTTAGTGTTAAGTTCCTTACATACTATTATCATAGTTGAGTACGGATCTTATCTACCAATGGGGTCACTCATGTATTTTGGGGTGAGTGGGAATATATATTAGGAAGGTAAAGGAATGATGTTCCTTATGATGGGGTAATCTAGTATCAGTCTTTAGAGATATTTGTTTTTGTAGTTGACCCTTGTTTGGGTGATCAGCTTCCTATAGTGATGTTAGTGTACCTTGAGGTATTTCCAAATGATTTTTATGGTTTACTCCCATAGAGAGAGGTCGATTTTACTATTGACTTACTCCCTGGTATGATACCCATTTCTATTCCATATTATCGAATAGAATATTAAGAGTTAGTGGAATTTAAGGTTCAGTTTGAGGACCTAGAGGCTAGAGAATTTATTCATCCTAGCATGTCTATGTGGGATACATTTTTCTGCTTTACTAAGAAGTTGGATGACATTCTTAGACATTTTATTGACTATCATAAGTAAAATCAGGTGATCTTTAAGAACAAGTATCCTTTTTCGTGGATTTAGGACCCTTTTGATCAACTTAGAGTTGAATATTTATTTTCAAAGATTGAAATATGATTAGGTTACCACCAGTTGAGGTTCTGGGAATACTATGTACCTAAGAAAACATTTAAGAGATAGTATGGGAATTTTGTGTTTCTGGTTAGGCTATTTAGTCTAAGTAATGCTCATGTGGAGTTTATATATTTTATGAACTATACTTTTAATCTGTTATTAGAATTTTTTGAGTTTTTGGATGATAAATTAGTACAATCCAAGAGATAGGAGGATCAAAAATACTATTTGGATATCATTGTTTGAACCTTGAAGGAATATCTCCTCTATGGTAAGATTCATAAATGTGAGTTTTAGATAAAACGAGTGAAATATATGGGACATGTGATATCTGAGAGGGATGTATTAGTGGATCTTGAAAAGATATAGGTACTTATATATTGGGAGATCCCATAAATGTGTTTAGGATCCAATTTTTTTTTTGTAAATATGGTTACTATAGGTGGTTTATTTAGGGTTTCTCCAAGCTCGCATCTTCGAAGGCTAATTTAACCCATAAGTGTGTAAATTTTGAATTCAATGAAAATTTTAGATATCATTTGAGGAGATAAAGATGAGGTTGACTTCAGCACTAGTTCTGATTCTTTTGAAAATAGTTTTAGTTTATGCTTCTTGTGCAGGTTCGGGATGTGTCTTGATGTAGGGGAAATAGGTAGTGGCTTATGGCTCACACTATTTATTCCCTCACAAAAAGAACTACTCCCCCCATGATCTTGTGTTAAAATAGGTTATGAATTCCCTAAAAATGTGGAATCACTATCTATTTGGGGATAAGTATGCAATGTATTTTGATCATAAGATATTGAACTATATTTTTACTCAGAGGGATATGAACTTATAGTAGAGACGTTGGGTATAGGTTCTTCAGGCCTTTGATTTTGATATTGTATGAACTCGTAAGAAAGTAAATGTGGTTTCCAATGTATTGAGAAGAAAATTAAACACAAAATCCATGATGGATTCAATTGATCAATGGCCTCTGATGAGTTTTTTGATATGATATTAAGGGTTTAAGAGGTTTGTGGATAGGTGTTCTTAGATTTGATGAAAGTTGAATTACCATTTTATGAAAAAGTTAGGATTGAGCAGGTGGAAGACACTAAGTTCCAACTATTTAGTGAATTATTTATGGTGGGGAGAACTTGGGTGAATGGTCTTAGCCTCCCAGTGGATCCTTTTTCTTTTTTAGTAGGTTGGTTGTTTCATTTCCTCTAAGGTAAGAGTTGTTAGAAAGTGAAAACTGTTCTTTTTATTTTGTGTACCCTAGGGATACCAAGATGTATCACAAATTGATTCGTCGGTATTTGTGGAAGGTGATGAGGTGTTAAAGTGTGTATTTTTTATCATAGTGTCTTTATTTTTATAGAATTAAGGTAGAACACTATAGACCTATAGGTTTTTTCAAGCCCCTACCCATTCCAGTATGGAAGTGGGATGAGATTTTCATGGACATTTTCATTGGTTTTCTATGGAATATAACTGGGAAGGATGTAATTTGGGTGATAATTGATAGAATAAAGAAATTAGTGCATTTCATCACTCTTAAGTACATAATGAAAGTGTAATAACTTGTGAAATTATATGTCTAATAGATTTTGAGACTTCATGGGGTTCCCTTCATGTTTGTATCTGATAGGGACACAAGGTTCATTTCTAGGTTATAGAAAGGTTTTTCGGAGGTGATGGGTACATAGGCTATATTGAGAATAACTTATCTTCTGTAGATGGATGGGTAGATGGATAGGACTATCAAGGTTCTTAAGTACATGCTCTATGCCCGTGTGCTTGATTTTGGAGGATTTTAGGAAAATGATCTGCCTCTAGATAAGTTTTCCTATAACAATAGATATTAGGCTCCAATCATGATGGAGACCTTTTAGGCTTTGTATGGATGGCCATGTATATCTCCCTCGGGTGGGTCAAAGCTAGGAGGGTGGTCCTTAGTTGGGATGAGTCTCCTTCAAGAGACAATGGATATGGTGCAATTGATCTGGAGGAGATTGATCATGTCACAGATTAATCAGAAATTTTATGTGGACCATCATTGTCAGCCACTAGAAATAGAGGTTGGTGATCAGGTTTTTCTTAGTGTTTCACCTCACTTGGGACATCATTGATTGGGTAAATAGGGTAAGTTTTCACTGAGGTTTTTGGGTCCCTTTTATATCATTGGATGACTTGAAAAGCTGGACTATCGGTTGGACATTCCATATAGTTTTACATCTATCCATGATTTGTTTCATGTTTCTTAATTGATAAGGTATATACCAGATCCTTCCTATGTTATTATATGGGGGATGTTGATATTGAGACTGGAGCCACTTTGTTTGAGTATCCAATTCATATTATAGATTTCAAAGAGATGGTACAATAGGGTAAATTGATTCCAATGGTCTTGGTTCTGCGGTAGTGCAGAAAAGATATCTATGAGATGTGGGAGAGGGAATTGTTTATGACCTAGAAGTAGCCATAATATTTTATGATAGGAATATAATATTTTTCTAGGGGTAGAAATCATTTATGGTGGGGAGATTGTAACACCCCATTACACTTTTTAGATACTCCCTTATTTATGATTTGTTTGTCATCTTTGTTTGGGTGAGTTTGTGGGATTCTCAAGGATGGAGATCCTTTATTGGGGAAAATTACCTAAAGTTTATAGAAGTATGTTTATTTGAATTAATAGAGTCTCAGAATAAATGTTTCAAAGACTTCGTAGGATTCTTCCAAATTTTGGAGAATACATGGATTGGGGTTTTGAGTTTTCAACTTAAACCCTACTGTTTCTGTAGTCTAGTGGGGGAATATACCTCATTTAAAGGTATTAAACATCATATAATGTTTTCTAGACAGATTTTATAAAACAGGTTTAGTGTGTTAAGGTTTTACACACCATGTATTGGTTTCACATCATGTGTTATCAAAAATATGGTTTTTAATAAAAAGGTGATGGGTTTTCTCGATGATTTCAGCCTTCATGGATTACAAGACATGTAATGGGAGTAGATGGCATGTAAATGTCCTGATTTAATGTTTTTAGGGTACTGTAGGATTTATTTTTATTTTATTCATAGGTACATCATCCCACTCTTCACCCATAGATTACCCTATAATATTTTGGACACCTTCGCTCCATTCATATCATTTCATTTAGTGATTGATCGGCATATAGGTTCGATTTCATCACTAAAGGAAATAATTCCATCTAATTCTTATTTCCTTTGGTCCTAACTATTCTTTTGGATATGATTAGTTTTATTATTTCTAATCAGATGGTGTTTTCTATCAATCTATTTCAGTTTTTGGTCAGGGAATTCTTTTAGAAGGTTGATCTCATGGTTTCTAATCACTGTTCTCAAAGGGAACTATATTTTTACTAGTTTGATGTGGGTGTTTCTATAAAATTGGTTAATTCAATGAAATTATTATCATTATTGGTAAATTCATTTGGTTTGTTCATATAATTTAAGTGATACGTGGTTAAAAAGTTTTTCTTAGAAAGTAAAATGTTTTCAAAAAGTGTTTTTCTTTGAAAAAAAATTTTATTTATTTGGAAATGGATTTTCAAACACTGATGTATATTGGCCTGGCTTTGAAAATGATTTATAAAATTGTCAGAATATTTTTGAAAATGTATTTTGAAAATTGGAACATTGATAGCCTTGGGTGTGTTGGGAAATATACATGGGTAGACTTAGTGTTTGTGGCACCACTAGGAGGTAACCTTTTTGGATATTGATAGATTTTGGAAGGAATTGATATTGGTTGGTACCAAAGTTATTCTTTTTTAGGATCTTGATTTTCTAGTATGTATTTCCCCAAAAGATAGTGCCCAATATGAGGGATTTGTATTTAATTGTTATTTATCACATGGTTGTTTTTATCATGTATTTTTTCTCACGGGTTTTTTGTATGAGGTTATATCACATAGTTTCTCGTGATATGTTATTTCATGGATATGTATTTAATATATTAGCTCTTAATTATTTGATATGAATTCTTGTTTATATAACTTCTATATGTCATATTTATGGTTTTGAGATTATGAAATTATTTTATAAACACTAAGGGTAAAATTATTTATAAATGAATTGGATTTATGAAAATTATTTGTAAAACCATTTTCTTAAAAGATAGAACTATTTCATTCTTGGTATTAGACCTTTTATAAACTTTTTGGTGGTATCTTACTGGTTGTTGTGATAACACATTAATTTTTCACTTGGGTATGTTTTATATGTTTTGTTGTAGGATACAGGTAATGGAAAGGGAATATTGAAGCATGTTGGGTTCTCCTTTAGTCTTTTCCTTCATAGTAGGGTGGTTTGGAGGTGACTACTGGTCACATGGAGATATTTTGGTCTTGTTTTATTCATAATTTTGGGATTAGTAAGTTTGGTTTTGATTGTATGGATCTATTCCTATATTTTATATCATATTTTAGTCTAGTTGTAAGTCTTATTTTGTTATGTAAAATACCTTGACCTAGTTTTCTTCCTTTACCTCACCATATGAGAGACATCTTGGGTGTATAGTTTGGTTGACCCATGTAGGTCTCTTACAGTACCATTAGTGTTTTTCACTACTAATTCTATATATAATCATTTTTGGGTTTCATATTGATACCCTTATAAAAGTATTTAGATATTAAATAATGGGTATATTTTGAGTAAAATAAGATAATATTAGTTCTAGAGTGGATGCTAAGTTTACCTTTCACCATGTCATTATTACACCCCATGTCAGAAATAGTGATCGCATGAGATTTCCTCTTGTCCTTTAACTTAAGAGGTTGCTAACATTGATCATCATCATTAACCTTTAGATGAGGGAACTAGTTTTCATCATGACCATACTCCTTGAATTTGAAACATCAGAGTGTGGTTGGTGTATTCTATAAAGATTTATCTCTATTTTTATCATTAACTAATTAATTCCCATCACTTAAGCAATTAGTTTTCAGATGACCTTCCCTTATACACTTAAAATGTTTACTGATCCCAATAATACAATTTACTTTATGTTTCTTCCCACACATTGAGAATGAAGGAAAGCTCATCTTCTTCACTCCATGGTTTTTAGATTTTACATTGAACTCTATATTACTTTTATTATAAAAACCAAGAGATTGATACATAACTCCAACCTTCATTTACACCCTGATGGAACATTAAACAATATCTTCATAGCTATTGAAGTCTCTTATGTGTGGTTCTTTTAGAGACTTGGTTTTAACCCACTAAAGAATCAATCAACCTTAATTTCATGTTGGAGGATAATACCAGAAGTGTACCACTTAAATATTGTAAATTTTTTCTCATAAGTACCAATATATTCATCATCCTTTTTCTTTAGCTCAAGGAACTCCTTCTCAATATTCATATGGATAATAAGTGGAAATTAATTATCGAAAAATATGTTCTTGAACTAATCCCAATCCATGGATTCAATTGCATCCTGTATCCTTGTATTCTTGATAAGATTCCACCATTGCTCTGCTTTACCATCCCAATAGTAGATGGACAAAATGACTTTTTCATGTTCTAAACACTGGACAATAAAAAATATATTTTCAGTGGTGTAAATCCATTGTTCAGAAACCAGTGGATTAGAAGACCCACTAAAATAAGGTGAATGTTGCCTCATGAAGGACTCAATAGAATGTTCTTCAGTCCTTTTTTTTCTTTAAAATTCTATCATGATTCATATCTAGAGAAATTTATGTGAGAATAGTAATGAGAGTTTTCATTCCATATCCCATAACATTTGAATTATTAGGAGGAAAATAATTTCATTGTCCATCACACTTAGCATTAATGTGGTTCCTTCAGGTTCTAGGCATTAACTAGAACCCAAAATCATAGTGTATGAAACAATAATCATAGTGGGGAACCAAATAATTATGAAAAGTCACTTATAGAATTTCTATATCATCATACCTTCTTATTTAATATATGACACCTTAGTTTTATCCTAGGTTATTCATTGTCATATTTTATTTAAATCCTTAATGATGGTTCATAAAGAGTTTGTGAATTTCAAAAATCATGTCCCCCAAGAGTGTCAAACCAGGAGTGCATCAAGGCCCATTGTCATGCTCCAGGTGATGATCAAGTCTATCTTAATACCCCCTTTTGTAGTTATTATCCCTAGGTACCTCTATTCTAGATCCACATCAACTTTTAATATCCATATAGGGATGTAATTTCTTATAAACCACTCACTATATCCTTTACCAAAATTCCAGGACATTTTCCTATACTTTGACTCGTCCTTATACTTATCCTTAGACATGTATTTAGGGATCTCGATAATATTTTCTCATCTTATTTTCCAAAGGATAACTAAACCTATCCACTAATACCAAATATAGTGACCTAGGATTGTCATACATAGATATTACATAATTTTTTGAGAATATTAATCATATTAAAGAAACACACGCCTAAGGAACATAATAGTTTAGTGCATTTGGATACTTAGTAACCCAAACAATTGGACCATAGGTAAACTTCATCATCTCCCACTATGATCTTTTTGACTGATAAACTTATTATATATATCATATTTAATTCCTATCTTCATAACATGGGGAAAAGAGACATAAGAAAGGGTGATCTTGGATGCTCAGTAAGGGTAAACATGGGAGATCAATAAGAATAACATGAGCATAAGGTTAGGGGAAGGTGATAATAACATTTGAAAACTATACATTTCATATCAAAGATCATAATCTTTAATCATGGTATAAATATTGGTAGTCCATAAGACATAAATTGTAATGGAATCAAATAATATAATCCATAGGAGCACAAAATTGTAATAAGACATAGATTTGTGGTATATATATAATCAAAGAAAATAATTTCTACAGTAGTCGAGGATCACTACCAAGGCTATCATAGTAGAATAAGTTCACTCCCCAAACCATTATAGTAGTCAAGTTTCACTCCCAAGACCATCAAAGTAGAAAAAGTCCCTTCCTAAACAAGGTTCACTATCTATTATAGTCCTTTTTATATCATGATATATAAATATTTTCCCAATTAATTGGAGAGAGATATAGGTCCCACCCATCTCATAATGAAAATATTATTTTTGTGTCACACAAGATCATAAAACATTCATCATATATTAACCCATGAAATGAAATGGGTTTCATAAACATTACATAATATCATAACTAATATAAAAGAGACATGTTTCATAATAATTTCTCCATTTCATCATAGAATAACCCAAGGAAAAAAAGTATGTTTCATAATAATTTTATCATCTTATAACCCATAAAATAGAAATGGGTTTCACAAAAATCATTACATCATAAACATAAACCATTTAGAGAAATAATAAGAATGGTTTCCTTGGATCATATCCATGAAAGGAAAATATTACATCGAAAGATTTCATCTTAGATGGAATATTATTTTAAATGATCATTTAAAAAATTTTCTTGAGGAAAATAACCTTTCCATTTTGAAATACACTTTTTAAAACATAAAAAAATTTTAAAATATTTTTCTTTGAAAATAACCTTGAAAATTTATAAGGGATTATTCAAAGAAAATAATGTTCTACGATGATGGGATCAAGTTTTCCTTTTCAGGGAAAATGTAAACCAAACAGTATAGGATGGACTCACAAATAGAAGGGTACAACCAATCACACATCAGTTGTCTAGCCAGACCCTTGGTGTAGTGGATGAGATGAGTCCCCAATTTCTTGCAGTGGTGGAGGAGTACGAGAACATCATTTCAGAGGATGTTCCGGGATTACCTCCCCATAGGGAGGTATAATTTTTCATTGATCTATACCTCGGGATGACACCAATATCTACACCTCCATATCGGATGTCTCCCATAGAGCTTTGTGAACTGAGGGTATAGTTGGAGGACATTTAGAGGAAGGGCTTTATGAGATTTAGTGTTTCACCATGGGCATACCCAGTTTTGTTAGCCATTAAGACAAACAGGAGATTGAGGTTATGGGTGGACTTCTAGTGCCTGAACTAGGTGACCTTGAAGAATAAGTATACTTTACTGAGTATCGATGACCTCTTTGATCAGTTGAAAGGGGTGCAGTGATTCTCAAATAGAAACCTCTGATTTGGATGTCACCACCTTCTAGTACGGTATGAGGATATATCAAAGACATATTTCAAATTTTGTTATGGACACTATGAGTACTTGGTGATATCATTTGGCATGAAAAACACCCCAGTAGTGTTCATGGGACTCATTAATAGGATCTTACATCCTCAATTAGACTGATTTGTACTGGTCTTCATTGATGACATCCTAGTGTACTTAGTGTCTGAGGAGGAGCATGTGATACACTTGAGGATGATCCTAGATATACTACAAGAGCACCATATTTATGGGAAACTCTCAAAGTGTTAGTTTTGGATTGTAGAGGTCCATTTTCTGGGACATTTCATTTTAGAGGCTGGTTTTGCAGTGGATCTAGTGAATATTGAGGCAGTTCTTACTTGGGATTCACCCAAGAGTGTTACTATGGTGTAGAGTTTCCTTAGTTTGGATGGTTAATATTGGAGGCTTATACCTGTATTTTCTAGAGTAGCATAACCCTTGAAAGCTTTAACACAAAAGGGAAAATCTTTTGTGTGGACGAAGAAGTTCCAGGAGAGTTTTCAGTAGTTGGGGTAGAGATTGACGAGCGCTCCCATCTTGAGATTTCCAGAGGAGGGTGTCAAGAACATATTATTCTATGATGAATCAAAAACTAGGATAGGTTTTGTTCTGATATAGGGGTAATAAGTTTTTTCCTATGTCTCATGATAGTTGAGACCACATGAGAAAAACTATGCAACCCACGATCTTGAGTTAGCTGTCGTAGTCTTTGCATTGGAGATGTGGAGACACTACCTGATGGTCGAGTGATTTATCATCTAATCTGACCAAAATATTCTCAAGTATATCTTCTCTTGTAAGGATATAAACTTGATATAGAGGTGATGGCTATAGTTCCTCCAGAACTATGACTCTGATATTTTCTATACTCTTGGGAAGGGGAACGTGGTGGTAGATTATCTCAATAGGAGTTCAATTTCACAGTTGATGAATGAGGCGTCGGAGTAGTTAGAATTGTTACAGATATTCTTTTTTGATGAAGATAGAATAGCTTACCTCCGGTCGATGGTTGTTACCCCTCTACTCTTACAGCGAGTTAGAAAGGAATAGCTAATAGATAATGATTTTGTGACTTTACATGCTCACATATCCATAAGTCATGCCCCAGATAGATATTCGAAATGTGGGGAGAATGTCCTTATTTTTAGAGGATGCATAGTGGTACGTTTGGAGTTACAGGATGATTTCTTGAGGGAGTTCCATACATCCCCTTTAGCGGTACATCTTGGTGTGGCGAAGATGTACCAAGACCTCAAATGTTAGTTCTAGTGGATAGGGATGAAGAAGGTTGTGGTATAGTTAGTTTCTAGATGACTCACTTTTCATCAAGTGAAGGATGAGCACTAGGTTCCAGTGGGTTTGACTCAACCCCTTGAGGTTCCAAAGTTGAATAGGGATGGGATATCAATGGACTTCATAACAGGTTTTCCATGTACATATAGGGGACATGATACCTTCTCAATTATTATTGACCAACTCACCATGTTTTACCACTTTCTAGAGATTTGGGAACATAGTTCAGTAAGGAGATTGGGATGCCTCTACAAGCAGAATATAGTTCGACTCCATGGAGTCCCATTGAATATTGTCTCATATTGTGATGCTCTCTTTACATCCTGGTTGTGGAAGGGATTGTAGGAGGCATTTGGGACTCAACTGCACTTGAGCAAGGAATTTTAACCATAGATAGATGGCCAAACCGAGCAGACCATTCAAGTGTTGGGGGACATGCAACATGATTTCATCCAAGATTTTTTCCATAGTTGATGAATCGCCTACCTCTGGTGGATTTTGCGTACAACAACATCTATAATTCCACCATCGGTATGGAACCATTTGAGTCCTTATATAGGTGACCCTGCAGGTCACCACTTTGCTGGAAAAATCCAGGAGAGTCAGCATTCATGGGACTAGAGTTGGTGCAGGTGACTATAGAGAAGGTGCAGGTCATCCAAGAGCAGATGAAGACTGCACTGAGCTATCATATGTCTTATGATGATTGGTGGAGAAGGCCTTTGGAGTTCAAGGAGAGAGACCATGTGTCCCTTCAGGTCTCTCCTCAACGTAGGATACAAGGATTTTACTGGGGAGGCAATCTATCTCCAAGTTTTATCGAGTATTCCTATATATTATGAAATTTTGGTGAGTTTGTGTACTGCTTAGATCTACCCTTGCCATTAGAGTGGGTGCACAATGTCTTCCACATGTCACAGCTGAAGATATTTGTGCATGATCCATCACACATCATTGACTGGGGAGAGATGAACATTGATAATGTGGTGAATTTGGTAGAGTACCCAGTGGAGATCTAGGATCGACAAGAGAGTATCCTTCATGGGTGGTCAATACCTCTGGTGTGCGTTCGGTGACAGCACGAGAATCTCTAGGAGAGAAAATAGGAGTGGGAGGCTCAGATCCATGCTCAGTACCATCATTTTTTTATATAGAATATTATTTTGGATTTTAGGGACATAAATCCCAAAGGTGGTGAGAATGTAACATCTCAAAATTTTCATGTATTATTTGTATAGATTATATGTAATTATTAAGACACTGGGCACTGAGACAGCATGTGATTCTGAGGCCCGGTGTGCCTGGAACAAATTCTTGAAAAATATTAAAATATTAAATATAATCCACACACATTTTTTCTAATAATGTGGAATAACTTCTAAAAAGGTTCTTGGATCAAAAATATGAGGGCACCTTTTCATTTAGAGCAGTGAATTTATCTTAGGTGGGGCCTAACATCGATCGGTGTGGGTCGAATGTGAAAATTAATTTTTTTCCCTTTAAAATAAATAAAATAAATGAGGTATTATTTTATTTAAATTTATGCGGTGATGCAAAAATTGTTTTCTTTTTAATAAACATTCTCAAGTAATTTAGGGTTATCATCATAACACTATAATTTCTCTAAAATAAAGAGAAGGATCTCTCTCTAATGAATGTCGGTGGATCAAGGATCGACGACGACGCAACCTCTGTTCTTCATCAACAAAGGATCTAAACTCCATATAGGGCGGTTGTTTCTTTTTGATTTCCCTAGTCTTGATTTCAATGATAAAATCAGACTAATCTATGAATATATTTTCCCATGGATCAATCATGTGTAGTGGGAGGGATTTGTTGTGGGTTAGTAAGATTTGATTTAATCAATTTTCTAACCCAATCCACTGGATCTTGATCATTGGCCAAGAATGCTTGGATAATGATGTCAAAACCTTTGATGTGTGAATTTCTCCCTTAGTTTTATGAGTTCTTCATTTTTGGTCCTTCATGGACATGATTCAACTTGTTGAGAGGTTCCAAATGAGAGTTGACCCCTGGATTGGAGAAAAACTAGAAGAAAGGTCGGACTTATGTAGATTGGGTCTCAAGGATCCTAGATCTATGATTTCTTTAATTTCTAGACACTGGAGGTGGTCTGGTGGACCACAGAAGGGACTTATGGTTTCGGTCTGGTGAGAAGGTCTTGTAAGGAGTTGCAGTGGCACGAGAAAGGAAAGGGATTCCGGTTTGAGCAGCATACGACGGCTGGCATGGTAGTGGTCAGAGGCGAGTGGAGCTGATTGACCAGGTGGACAGAGGGGAAGAGTGCATAGAGGCTAAGATAAATGGAGGCCAGAGTAGAGTAGAGCCATGGGTGGCAGCCAAGGAGTGCATGGGACCTAAGGACAGCGTAGGCGGTGATGACGTGGGGGTCGCAAGCCAGTGGGGTATGGCGGAACATAGAGGTCCCATAGGACCTAGAGGCACGTACTTGGGGCAGACCCCATGTGGTGGACCAGACCAGCCCACATGTGTGTCGGCAGAACCATAGGAGTCAAGCCACTCTAGTGGCCCAGCGGGCCGGGACGGGTCGGTCATATCGGGTTGGTCGGACCTGGGTTAGACCTTTTTATGAAAACAACCATAACATTCAAACTGTGTGTCCGTTTGACTAGCCGTTTTCAGCGTTGGGACCCTTGAGATAAGACATCCCTTTTGAGATACTATAAGTGAGTCTTGGTGAATGTTTTCATATGAACTAATGGATTGAGTAGTTGGTTATCCCGGAATGAGCATACTACGAGCAGAATATTGTGGCTAGTGGTGACTTTGAGACCGCGTGACTTACCAGGACTACGTGTCTTAGTGATAATACATGTATTACCAAGACTACGTGTCTTATTAGGACTAAGTTTCTCATTGAGACTACATGTCTTCTCGATATTGGGTGTTTTTTGGATTACATCGGATAATCCTATTTTTTGTACTATAGACTTTTACCTGTGTTAGCTGAATATGTATCCTCTTCGCAGTATACTTTGTGTACATCTTTGTAGTATACTTAATGTACTTAATTGTGGTATACTACATGTATTTCTTCATGGTATACTTTTTTCATTGTGGTATACTTATTGTATTTTTACTGGTATTCCATTATGTTTTCAAGGTATCCTACTGAGTATTGTTTTACTCATCCTTATACGGTCTTTGCCCATATGTTTCATGTCTTGTGCAGATGATTGATGCTTTGACGAATCCCTAGGTGGACCAGGACCAGGTGGTGCTTAGATATACTAAACATCTGAGGTTTCCTCTTACAGCTTCAGAAAATTATTCAGTACATTTCCCTTCAAGTAGGGTTTTCTGCGAATGAGTTTCAAGAACTTGTGCATTCACCTTTCCATACTCCTTTTTGGGTGGCCTTGTATTCTGGCCCTATATACATTCCAGTTTTTTACTTTTGTACTCTTTTTTTGGTATCTTAGTGGTATGCATGCTTGTTTACATAGTGTTTTACATTTCAGCATTTGGGGGTTGGAGATGTGTGCATGTGTATAGTTACTTAGGAAAATGCATCCCATTTGTGGGATATGCTTGCTCAATTCTAGTCACATGCCCTTATCCTATTAGAGGTGGGATTGGGGTAGTCACAGAACAGGCCCATATAGGACTGTTCATTGAAACATATACATGTATAATCCATTTGTTTTAATAATTTAGTTAATTATATTCATATTCATCATTCCAATGGTTATCTAATAATTATCATATAAAATTATAATATTTTAATAGTATGTCACATTTTTTTAAACTTGGTGTTGTGTGTAATTTAATCTACACTCAGTGTTGTTTATAATGCAAGATAATATTAGTGTTGTGTGTAATACAAGATAAACTCAGTGCTGTATGTATCAAAAAATATCGAAAAGATTAAATTTTTTTGAAAAAAATTATTACACAAAATCTCAGGGTGTTATTGTAATATTTATAATAAATAAATTGTATGATGTTAGGAAATTACACTCATGTCATATACGTTAAAAAACATTATCTTTTTACTTTGGTAAAAAAAGATCAGAATGACCCATATGGTAAACGTTAAAAACGTTCATTTTTAAAACGTAGTTAATAAATTTAAAATTAGTGGAAAATTAAATTTAATTATTTTGGAGTATAATTAATAAAATTCTTAGAAAATATAAATAACATAAATATAGAGGATAAATATTCAAAAAGAATAGTTTAAAACATTTTTTTAAAGGAAAATCCATTACCTCAAGTCATGTATAGCATCTTATATTCTTTAAATCCTAAATAATTAAATTATATAAGTTTTATACTTTCTTAATAACATTTTTAATGTTCATTAAATTATAATTATTCCATTTATTTAATTTATTATCATGGTTTATTTAGTTACTAAAATGGTTAAGTTCACATTGGATGTTTTGGGGTTAATAGATTTGTAACCATGAAACAACTTTGGTGTGTTGGCCATGGTCAAAGGGATTATGGTTCCATTAACTCCATAAAATTAGAAATATTTTAATTATAATATTTAGAAATTAAATTCACTTTTAAGACCAACCATATAATGTGGTTATGAAAACTTAATCACATTATTTCATGTAGATGGTAGTTTGGCCATATGCAGGAATGATGTTTTAATTTTTCTCTTAGGTGGAAAGTAAATAAATTTGAAAATATTTTTCTTTTATAGAACAATAAAAATGTTTTTCATTTCAAACTAATTCATTATTTTTGTCCTTATAAATGACCTTGAAGTGTGGAAATATGAAATAAATCACATTGCTTGGTGGAGGTGTTAGTCCCCACAAACACACGAGCAATGTTATTTTTTCCAACGAAAGGTAGGATAAGAAGGTAAGTAATATATTATATTTAAATAATCATAATTATTTCATAAATATCATATATATTCATTTTAACCATATTTTTATCCAACCATATGATCAGGTGATGAAAAATGGAACACATCACTTTCTGGAGGTGGTAGTCCACGCGTACGCACGAGCGATGTTTTCATTTCCCATAGGATAGAAAAGAAGAAAAAAAGGTTATACCATAATCAAAATATAATTTAAATTAATAGAATATACTAATTTAATTATTTCATCATGGTTAAATTATATTTTATGGGGGTGGACTGAGAGAAAAATATTACACTTAGTTAATAATTATACCTCTTCTTTGGAAAACCACCCATAGCTTACACCTTAATAATTCTTAGTTTGGTATTTTGGTGAGACCAAAACCTATAGGACATGGGTAGGATGGTTGTTAAGGTATTTTTGTATATTTATTTCAAGCTAAATGTATCAATATGTGTGATGAATAGAGGATAGAATATGCACTTTTATAACTGAGGTGGCTGTCAAAATTTAGAATACATGAAATATTAATATATAATATGTGTCTAACCAATGTAAAATAGCAATAATGTTCTATATATTTGAATATAATACGTATAAGGTCTATATATAATAAAAAAATTAAATTTATACCAATTTTGGTGTCATTTTAAACCTGATATTTTTTTAACCCCCTCATTAACCTTTTTTAACCGTAATCTTTGTAATAATTTTTTAAATTTTAAGGGTTATGAAAGTAATTTTAGAAATGGAAAGTGGTACATAAATGGACCATTCATTAAATAATAAAAAAAATTCCTATAAAATTGAGTTATTAAAGGATTATTATTATTTTCTTTTTATTTAAAAATGATTCTTAAACATTAAATACCATTAAAAGTTTTTTTCGGAATAGTCTAGTATATTTGAATTTAAAGGCATCGGTATAATGATGTAATTCAAATTAAAACACTTAAATCATCACTTATCTTTCATAATTATCTATAAAATTCATGTAAGACCACAATTAATCTAAATATTATCACTTTTAATATTTTAAAACGATTTATTTGATTTTTCTAATGCTTTCACATGCCTTGTATTGACGTTGCATAAGAATTTTAAATAATTATACTATATTTAAAACTAAAAAATAAATTTTTGAAAACAATTATGTTATTATAAATCATTATGGTCATATATTTTCATTCATAATGTATATTTACTCTTATCCCTATCATGAAAACATATTTAAGATATAAAATGAGATAAAATGAAATTAATTAAATATATCATTTCCTACTCTTGGAATCCAATAAATATTTCAAATTAAGACAAAAATAATAGTCTAGGAAGGATATTTGGTCTATAAATCTATCATCTGCACAAATAATTGATAATTTTTACGTATTTTTTTCCTTTTCTACTTAATTTCATTTTTTACCTTAATTTACCTTTATCATGAAAACTCTTTTTTTTAACTCGGCAACTTATTTTTATAATAAAAAAATTGAACTTGTAAAAAAAATTTAATTGTGATTCCAATTTTTTAATCCATTTTCAAATTATTAATTTTTTAAATTGGTATAAATCAATTTTAATATATGTGCGTAAAACATAATGAAAAATAAATTTTAAAAAAATGTGTTTTAAGAATAAAAATAAACTTATACCAAAATCAAACAAAATGATAATTAATATGCAATTAATTAAATTAATTTTAAAAAATTTAATATTATTTTAATTTTAAACCAAATCCTAAATATAATGGTGTTTTTAAATTACTATATTTAAAAAAAATAAATGAATGTTTTATAAAAATCAACATTTATCACTATTCTCTCAAAAATCAATCCTTTCAGAATATTCCAAAAATATAATCCTAAGCCTATTATGATAGGATTATTTCAAAAATTATTTAAATTTTATTAAACACAATTTTTGAAATTTCATAAATTGGTTATAATATCCAAATAGAAAATGTAATAATTTTTTTTAAAGAAAATGTATTTTTGAAGCATAAAATAATGTTATTCTCATTCCTTTTCTAAAATAAAAATAAATGAATTTTAATACATTAAATTGGATATATACTCTAATTATTTCATTATTATCATTTATCAATAGTAATCAATTTATTCCATTAAGATAAAAATGCATTACACCCATAAAATAGTTTCCTAAAAAATGTCTCTTTTACCTTCAAAATATTTTATATTCATTCCCAACCAATTTATATTAAATTTATGATTTATTAATCATTTTATTAAAAAAAACTCTCTAGATATATTTCATAATAGGTTTATTCCTATTCATACCTACAAAACCAACAACTACATCATAACACACGTATTTAAATATTAATATTTTAATAGTATATCATAGATCATTTTAAGCTTGGTATTGTGTGTGGTACATGAAATAAAATATAGTAATTATTTAAAATAATATTACTAAAATATAATGGTGTTACATTCTACCCTCTTAAATAATTTTTTTCCACAAAAATTTAATTAGATTCTCTAAAAATAAATGTATCATAACATAGTAATAAAATTGGATATATATTTTATTAAGAAATTTTACTTCTAAGTCTAAATGAAGAAATTTATTATTTAAGAAATACATGCACCACAATAAGATACATACTTTAATTTTAGTTTTTAAAATAATACATTGATAGTTGAGTGTTGATTTTTGTATAAGACTTAGTATATTTGATAAATTATTTTACCATTGAGATAGATATTTTAAGGAAATATACGTACATGATTTTTTACTACTTCATATGTAGAATTTAAAACTTCATTTTTGATATGATAAATTTCCACTTTTATCTTCTTTCTCTCTCAATGAAATGCATATTCAATTTTACTTTAATATAATTGAAACCCTAAAATATACTTATAATGAATCAAAAGTTCCATAAATAGATGATAGTTTATTTTATATGTTTCTATACATTAATTAAAACCAAAAATTGTTAGCACAAGTTAAGATAATATATAATCTGAAAAAACCTTCATATAGAAAAATAATACATTAATCTCCAAATATGAAATAATAACATCGAAATTTCGAAATAAATCATTCCATTAATAACTAACCTAAAAATATTCAAAATATTTCAGACGAAGTTCAATATCCAAAAAAAACAGAAAGATTTGATCATATATATCTTCCGATATCAATTTAATATTTATCCCTAACAAAATTAATCACTCATAAAGTCATATACCAAAGCATTTTATACCCTGATCACGTGATCTCCTAAATTTCATAATTATTTCCATAAATAAATAAAATCCCTATAAAGACACAGTAAAAATCATATATGCTTCTAGAAGATAAATTAACCATTATTCATCAAATAAAATCCCATATTAGCCAAAAATAAATTCTATTTACTTTAATCTTATAATTTTCCAATTATAGTTAACTTATTCAAAAATAAATTTAATCAAATAATCACTAAATCACTTTTCAATATAATGGTTATCTATATGATAAAACATATGTTCCCATAAAGTAATTACCATTTTATCCCAATTAACCATAATTACTTCAATATCAAAGGTCATATTAACCCTAAAGGTTATCAATAACTTTTAACTTATGTCAAAAAAATATAAAATCATTCTTCCTTAAATAACCTCTTAACTATAATAAAACTTGATCTTAAGGGTTATATATACCTCAAATATTTATTATAACTTAATAAACGATTCCCAAAGTACTCTCATTACATAAAACCTAAAATTAGGTATCTATAACTTTAAAATCATGGTCAACATTAGAATTATTAATCCATTATGTTATCTAAACCTCTAAAATTATCCTTACTTTATAAATTCCTAACCTATAAAATTATCTAAAACATTGATCTAATATCAACTCTAACACCATATATTATAATCAACCAATTATTTCATGAATTATAACAAGGATTTCACTTTGTAACATTCCCATTATGTTTTACAATTATAGTTTTAGATAATTAAGAAACAAATTGACTACATAGGGAACAGTAACAAAAAATGTCCATTTTATCCCATAAAAATAGAATTCTTAATATTGTAATCATATTTCATTTAGGACACACATGCTTCATTTAAGGACAATTTGCTTTCTTCAGATCTAAACTTCATAATAGTTTCCACTCTTCCTTAGGCCCTATTAAACAAAATTGAAAACTTGGTATGAGCATAAAAATCTCGATAAGTTATGTAAAAATTAATGGAAACTCCTTAGTCTAAAGAAAAATATTAAAACCCAAGAAAATGATTACCCATTTTCATATTAAAATTTAGAACACATAAATATAACATATGCATATGTGAAAATAAAAATTTTATTAAATAAAACCTTTTAAACCCATTATCATAATGAAAAATCATTAACTCAGCATGAGGTATATTATACCTCATGAAAACATTCCTTGAAAGACCAACCATTCACCTTTAAAAGTTTATAAACTCTTATTTCCTAATTAAATCAAAATAATTCCATAGAAACCTTTTTGAAATCATAAAATTGGTATCTTCAAGAGTCATATTCATAACCCATTTTTTTCAAAAATTGTGGAACAATGGCCTCTTTATTGAAACAAAAAAATAGAATCCAAAGGAACAAAGCTGCAAAGAAAACAATAGGAAACACAACAGGGAAATATTAACATGTTCTATAGAATGTACTCAAGATGTGGTAAGGGAGGATCCCACCTTTTTCATGGGAGTGTTGGCCTCTCCTTCCAGACATTGCTTGCATAAATTCCCCACCTTCATCAAATTAATGAGCTTCAACAAAACTAGTCGCAAAGGGGGTGACTCAAAATCACTAATATTGGCAGAAATCAACTCAAATGAGTTTAAAACATTGAAATTACGTATTACCTTCTTAGTAGTAGCAATGATTTTCTACGTGGGTTTCATTCCATCCTTCTTTGAGCAGTTTTTTGTTCCACCCTTTTCTTTGCTACTGGTATCCGAGGATACTTTAGCCAGAGCATCATTGTACACACCCACAACCAAGAGTTTATAGGGTTCAAAAGTCTCCCCATTTTTTCTTTTTTCTCTACTGTTATCACCGTTTGTAGCTTGACCTTTTCTCTAAAACTTATCTAAAGTCGCAGAAAATATCACTAACTTACCGTTCCTCGATTTTAGAGCATGCATCTCATGCCTAGCCCAATCATCCATAGCTTCTTGTGCTGATCATTCCCTTTCTTCTTTACTATCTTCCGAGTCGGATTCATTTCTTTCACCATCCATTCCTCTGACCAGCACATCCTTAAAAGAGATGCCTCCTTCATTTTGGTTATTTCCATTAGCAATATCATCCCAACTGACCCTACTTGTTTCATTGACTTTTGGAGTGGATATTTCCCTTGGTAAAGGATCTTCAACATCAATCCTTTGGTCCTTGTCAATAGGTTCTATTAATCTCAAGCCTAGAACTTTTCGGATTCAATATTAGAAATTGAGCTTTTCCTAGAACAAATTCAAAGATACTTATGCTCAGTTATGGGTTTAAATCCATGATCTGAACTGGGTATTATGGAATCCTAAGATCTTGTTTGATATTTCTTCCACGATTGGAATCCCAATTAGAATGGATTATGAAACTCAAAAGGCTAGTTATGGTCATTATGCATGGGTATTGGTGAAAATTGATCTAAGCGTTACGCTGATTAATAAAGTCATTTTATCTACATCAAATGATGAAATTTTCTTAAGTATTTAAAATGAGAGAATTCCATCATTCTTTAAATATTGTCAAATTATTGGACACTCAGATTCACAATGTAGAACAGATGTGCTATGTTATAATTGCCAAAATATAGGACATGATGCACTGCACTATTGAAGGAAGGAAACGCAATATTCTATTATGAAGTCTATTGATGATCCATTTGTGATCATATTTATAACCCATGTTCACTCTTATTAAAACCATTTCAGAAATAATTGATTCCTACATAATTCCATAGGATTGACCTACCTGGTATCTCCTACATATTTTCCTTCAAAGTCTAATCATTACCTAATGAATTAGAGATAAATATCTGGCTCACCCATTTTGATGATGTATATAAAGATCATCCATCATCATATATAATTATAAAGTCTATATCATGAAGAAAAAATTTATAATATTTCACTTTTTCCTCATAAACCCATTGAAAAACTCATTTTAACCGATAAGAAAATAATTTTATATTTTCAAATAAAAAAGGTAGAAATATCCCTTTCCATTGAAAATAAATTAAAATTAAAAATTAAAAAAATGGAATTTAATTTAATTTTTAATTCTATGAAATCTGAAAATTAATCTTTATAATAAAAGGGCCTGGTGGTGGAATATTTTGCTCATTCTATATATGTTAAAACCCATTCTTTTTAACTTTGGTAAAAAACATCAAAATAACCCATATGGTAAACATTAAAAACCTTCCTTTTTAAAAATTTTGTAAATAAATTCAAAAGTAGTTTAAAATTACATTTAACAAACTTTTAAGTATAAATTAAAACAATCTTGAAACATTTAAAAGAACATAAATTTGTAGGAGAAAGATTCGAAAGGAATACATTAAAATAAGGTTTTAAAGAAACATTACTTACCTTAAGTCTCATCTAGATTCATACATTATCTATCTCATGAATAATAAAATTATATTTTTTTATACTTTCTTAATAACCTTTTTAATTTCCATTTAATTATAATTATTCCATTTAGTTAATGTTGAATGTTTTAGGGTTTCTTGATTTGTAACTTTGAAACAACATTAGTGCATTGACTATGGTCAAAGGATTTATGGTTCTATTACCTGAATAATATTAAACATGTTATAATTATAATATTCATAAATTAAATACACTTTTAAAACCAACTATATGAGGTATTTATGAGAACTAAATCATGTCATTTCATGGAGACGGTAGTTTGTATATCTGCAAGAATGACGTTTTCATTTTTCTACTGGGTTAAAGATAAATAAATTAGATACTATTTTAATTTTTAATAATCATAAATATGTTATAAATTCCATAATTATTAATTATATATATACTTATAACCAAACATTTAAGGTGAAACTAAAAAATGAAACACATCTCTTTGTGGAAACGGTAGTCCACACATATACACGAGAAACTTTATCGTTTTCCAACATATGGTTGGGTAATAAGGTAAGTAATATATTATTTTTAAAGATTAATAATTATTTCATAAATATCATATATATTAATTTTATCCATAATTTTAATTGTCCATATTATCTAGTAATAAAAATAAAACACATTGCTTCATGGAGGTGGTAGTCCAAACGTACACACGAGTGCTGTTTTAAATTTCCATAGAATGGAAAATGTGATTAAAAAGGGTTGTAACATAATAATAATAATTGAATTTTAGTACATTTAATATATTTATGTTATTACTTCAACGTGGTTGAATAATATTTTATTGATTTTTAGGAAGAAATAAACATGAAACACTCAGTTAGGTATTATACCACTTCTTTGGAAAACCTCATTTGGCTTACACCTTAATCCTACTTAGGATAGTATTTTTCTGAGATAATTAATTCTAGGACATGATTAGGAATGTTGGGAATAGATTTGGATATTTCATTGTAAATATAAATGGTTTAATGGGTATTGGGAAGATATAATAGGTGATGTCATTTTATAAGTGAGGTGGTTGGAAAACTTGTAAATACAAAAAATATTAATAAATAATATGTATCTTGCTAATGTAAAGGGGATCCAAAATGAAATATAATATACTATAAGGAGTAAAATTTCAAATTATAATAAAAAAATAAAATTTATACATGTTTAGGTATTATTCTAACCCTCGTCTTTTAGTTTGATCCCCTTTTTAACCATGTTTAACCATAACCGTTGTAACAAATTTTTCAATCTTTTTGGGTCAGAAAAGTAATTTTAACAACTTCAGGTGGAAAATATATGGATAATTGATTATATATTAGATAATTTCCCATTAAAATTATTTATAATATTATTTTTTTAATTTTAAAATTATTTAAAAATTATTTTTAAACATTTAATACCATTTAAAGTTAATATCTAAGACTATTCACAAACTTTTTCTTTAAAGGAATCAAGATAAAAGTTTTAATTAGAATTAAAACACATAAATAATTATTTATACTTCATAATTATCAATGAAATTATTTTATTACCATAACTCATCTAAATATTACACTTTTAATATTTTCAAAACCATTTATTGGATATTTCCTATTCTTATATGAGCATTATATTAATGTTACATAAACATTTTAAATAATTATATGATATTTAAAAATTAAAAATAAATTATTTAAATTAAATTAAATTATTTTAAATCACTAGGTATGTATCATTTCATTCATAATTTGTATTTACACTTATCCTAATCATGATAACATATTTAAAATGTAAAGTGAGAGAAAATGACATTTATTAAATATGATACTTCCTTCTCTTGGAATACAACCAATATTTCAAATGAAGATACAAAAAAATGATTCCATAAGGATTATTGGTAAATACACCTCTTATAAACACAAATAATTGATATTTTCTGAGGTATTTTGGCCCTTTATACTTGATTTATATTTTTACATTAATTTAACTTTACCCTGAAAAAATATTTTTTGGATCGGTTACTTGTTTTTTTGACCAAAAATAAAATTGACCTTATAACCAAATTTTTAAAATATGGTTTCATTTTTTAAATAAATTTTAAAATATTCAATTTTTAGAATTATAAGAAAAAAATTAATATAAGTTCATATAATGTGAATAAAAAAATTTAGAATAATGTGTTTTAAGATTAAAAATAAACTTATACCAAAATCAAATATAACTTTTATTTATATTGAATTAATTATATTATGTTTAATAAAAAGGATATTAGGTTACTTAAAAAATCAAAAATGGAATATATATTTTAAATTTATTGATTTAATTAAATGAAATGATAATTTTAAAAAATTGATATTTTTCACTGTTTTCTCAAAAATAAATCATTTCATAAAAATACCAAAAAATAATCCTAATCCTATTATGACATGATGATTTAAAAAAAATGATGTTAATTTTTTTAAAATAATCTAAAAATTTCTAAAATTAATTATAACATCTACGAATAAAATGCTATTAAACCCATTTTGGAAGAAAATGTATTTTGAAAGAATAAAATGGATTTATTCTCATTCATTTCATAATAACCATATTTAAATAAATTTACTTTATTAAATTGGATATGTTATAAAATTATTTCATTATAATAATTTATCAATAATTATTAATTTAATCTATTTAGATCAAAAATACATTTCAAACATAAAACCAATTTTATGAAAAATGTCCCTTTTGCCTTTAGAAGATTTTATCTTCATTCAAAACCAATTGAAAAAAAATGTATGATTGATTGTTAATTTTATTAATGGAAAAATTTCTACATATATTTCATAATATTGTTTATTAATAATTTTATTTATGAATAACTTTCTACATATATTTCATACTGCAGTTATTTATATTCATACCCAACAAACCAATGGCTTGGTCATAATGGTCATATTTAAATAATAATATTTTAATAGTATATCGTAGTTCATTTTAACCTTAATATTTTGTGTGGTAAACCCAATAAAACATGGTAATAATTTAAAATAATATTAATAAAATCACGAGGTGTTATAAATTTATAATTTTTTATGTATAATATTCATACATCTTAATACTATATGTCCTAAGAAATTTCAAGATGATTATGGAGAAGAAGATTCGATGAAGAAAAAAATAAATGGAATGAGAAGTAATAGGAAAATTAAATCTATAATAAATATAAAGTAGATGATTTCAAGAACTATAGATACATCATTGAATAAATCCTTTTGGTTGTTGTAGACAAATAGAAAGCGGAGTACAGTGATAATGAAGATGTTGTAATCGAGGGTAGAGTTGATCTAAAAGATGAACTAGATGTAGGCCTTGAAGAAAATGACATCTACAGAGATGAAATAAATAAATATGATGGTTTTTTATGGAATTTTAGGATCTTTATCCATCAATAAGAATCAAATAAGTCCGGACTAAAAATTCAGATTGAAAAAATAAAATCTGGAAATTCTAGAAATTCTGGGAAAGCGATTGATATAAGGATCAAAGATAATAAAATAAAAGGTTTATTAATGGATTGATTCATTATATAAAAGATATAGTAAAAATAATATAATAACCCATGGTTAAGTTAATTAAATTGTAATATAAGTTTGATAATCAAGTGGTACTTCTTACTCCTGACATGTCATTTGGAAATTTGAGTACACAAGTTGTGAAATAAGCAAAGGAGATGTATGGGGAATTTATGAAGAAGGTGGATACCATTATAATAGTATGACAGTTAAAAATAAAAGTAAAATTAGTTGAGGTACTTGACAAAAATAAAAAAAGTAAATAGTGATTGAAGAAAATCCTCAAACACCCATGCCTTGGAAAAAAATTATTATCTCATAAAAGACCCAAAAACTGAAATTCGGAGCATCAATGACAGAAAAAAAATCACCAAATGTTTTTTTTATTATTATGGAAATATTAGATATATGGTATATTTGTTTTATATAAAAAATATAAAATTTAATTCTTAATATCAATAAAAATATATGAGAAGAATTTCCAAGTCATAGTATTTCTTTAATGACAATTGATTTTTCTTTTGAGTTTATGGCTTCAAGGCCTTGAATTTCTTATAGTATGAATGGATTCACAAAAAGAAACCCCAAAGGAAGATCCCAATAGTGGAATGAATTATCAATCAAGATTAAAACCCATAATCAATATACTAATTTTCTATATTAGGAAGATAATTTTGATACTGAGGTGGATCATACTAATTTACCATCAGAATAAATGAAGTATTAAGCATGAATAAACAATATAAATATAGAGAAATCCAATGTTTTTGAATTTTATCTAAGGTAAACTTAAAGATAAAGTACCTAGATTATAAAAAATAGTTGTAAATATTGCGACCCAATCTTAGAATACAAAGATATTACATCATTTTTATGAATATTTATCACATTACAAAGATACACACCTTATAACCACAATAGTTTAGTGTATTTGTAAAGTTGGAAACACAAAAAATGAGTCCATTGGTAAACTACATCATCTCCCACTATCATATTCAAGACTAACACCTTCTTAGAAATATTATATGTGATAAATATCTTCATAACCTAGGAAAAGGAAACATAAGAAATGGTGAGATCATATTCTCATTAATGGTAAACAAGGGAGATACATAAGCATAATGTGAGCATAAGGGTGTGAGAACATGAGGATAACATTTGAAAAAAATAGCCTGAATATCAAAGATCATAATCTTGAATCATAGAATAAATTTTTGGTAGTTCATAAGACATGAATCATAAGGTAATCAAAGGACATGATCCACAAGAACATAACATTGTCATAATACATATATTATTGGAATGCACATAAGTATATAAAATCATTTCCATAGTAGTCAAGGCTCACTACCAAGTATATCATATTGGAATTGGTTCACTACCCAAACCATCAAAATATTCAAGGTTCACTCCTAAGAACATCATAGTGGACAAATACTCTTATTGAACTGGGTTCTCTCCTTGTTCTAGTCCTCTATATCTCATGAGATATAAATATTTACCTAATTCATTGGAGGGAGATATAGATCTTAACCATATCATAATGAAAATCATATTTATGTGTCACTGGATCACAAAACATTTGTTATATCATAAACCATTAAATGATATGGATTTTATAAACATTTCATCATATCATAACTTGTATAAAATAGATATGTTTCATTGTCATTTTTTCATTTCATCATAGCATAACCCATGAAAAAAGAAGTGAGTTTCATACGAATTTTATCATGGTACAACCTATAGAACAGAAAAGAATTTCATAAACATCATTCCATCATAAACATAAACCATTCAGATAAATAATAAGAATGTTTTCCTTATATCATATCCCTATTAAGTCATATGTAACATCAATGGATGTCATCTTAGATAGAAAAATATTTTGATTGATCATTTAAAACCTTTTTTGAGAAAAATTTCTTTTCCATATTGAGAAATAGTTTTTATAACATAAAACATTTTGAAAATATTTTTATTGGAAAATAATATATAAAAAATATAAATTAATCTTTGAATAGAATAATGGTTATGACTATGGGAAGTATTTTTCATGTATTACACGTTAAAATAAAAGTTCCTATCACATTTTTAGTAAAATTCAAACATGTATTATTTGGAAAATGACATGAAGATTCCATTCAAAAAATTTAAATAAAACTAAAAAATTGGTAAAAATGTATTTTAAAAATAATATTATAATAAAAAATCATTTTTGGACAAAAAATTATAATGCAATGTTTTAGAAGAAAATGGATTTATGGCCCAAAAGATAAATAAAGTCTGATTTTCTTAAAAACATTTTTAAATTTTTTCAAAGTTCCAAAGAGTGGATAAATTGTAATATTACTTTTAAATATCATGAATAACCATAGTATAATAAATTTCATGAGTTTATTGAGAGATATATAATAATATTTTATCATTAGAAACATAATCATAAACAATCTTAATAAACGATGAGATTGTATCATAAAATCTTTACCACTTTGGTAACTTTGAATCATAATCCCCATGAAGTAATAACATAAACTTTACAATAAAATATAATGATCATAAATATATTCATTATATTACATGTCAAATGGGATGTATATACACCTCGTAAAATAAAATAGGTGCATAACATAATAAATGTCTCAAAGAACGCAAATTGAGACTAAAATCCCATACCTTAATTATTTAATTTTGTCATACATGTTAAAACCTCTTGTATAGTAAATATAACTTTATAATAAATATATTAAATAACCTTATTCATATATATCATATAATTTATTATTTTATTATGACCTTTTATTATATGTTTATCCATAATTTCATGTTAAAGTTGTGTTTCGGGAAAAAGCTGCTTTGTATTTCATGTATATTTTAACTTGTTATTTTTGGTCCACATAATTAGATCATGGTTTAAAAATATCTAGAATTTTAACCATGATTTAAATATCATATATATTCATTATATATGTATTTATAGTAATTCATAAAATTTGGTTCTAAAAAATGATAGACACATTCATGTATATAGTAGGCTATATGTACACATGAACATTATTTACATTTTATTGTTGGGTTAAAATAAAAAAATTAATTGAAATATATCATCATTATATAATATTTTTATTTTATTTATATCAAATACACTTATTAAAACCATCCTTAATACATTCCATGTATAGTGTCAATGAATCACATCACTTCGCGAGGTTGTAATCCACCCTACACATGAGTGATGTTATCATATTCCCATAAAATTGACATTGTGAAGGTATGTGTGATATAATAATTAAATAATAAAATTATAAATATCATATATAAGTAATAAATCTATCATTATATCCATCCTTGATATGGGGTAATGGAAAAACAGATGACATCGGTTAGCGAGGTAGTAGTACTCCATACACATGAACAACGATTTCGTAACCAATTTGATGGATATGGATATGGTTTTAGGTCATACCCTTAAGATAAAAAAATATAAGTATATATAAGAGACATATTTTATTATTTAATCATGTTATATAATAATTTAATGATTCTAAGTAATAAATAAAACAAAAATGCATGTTGATCAACGGTACCTCCTCTTTGGGTATCCTCCTTAGGTTTTCACAAAAAAACCGTCATTGGTTGGTTTTATGTCCTAAATAAGGCTTCTAGGGTGATAGTATGGATGTTGTGAAGTCATTTTTTAGGTATTTTTAAACAAAATTGGTCTTAAGTTGTGAAGAAATGAGGATATGGGTGGCCTTTTATAGGTGACGTGAGTGACTCACTTGTAATTTATTAAAAATACATAATTTCACCCATGTATTTTTCATGTCATAAGGCACAAAAATGGATAAAATTAGAAACATGGACATTATAATATCAAAATATTTCCATAAAATATATTTTATACAATTTTATAGGTAAATTTAACCCTAATTGTTTTAGTTTAACACCCGTAATCTCATTTTTACCTTAACCATGGTAAATAATTTTTACTATTTTTTTCTATTAATTTTTCTAATAAAATTAATTCAAACTTAATAGATAATATAAATTTTTATTATTAAAAATATAGAATTAATTTTAACAAATTCTAATCACCTAGGTGTAAAATTTAAATTTAATATTAATCCTACAGACACAATGAGAAAGTGGGTTTCTAAAGAGATTATGTTCAAAAGTTTACAATGTTTTTATATCAAAATTTAATAAAAAAATATTCAAATTAACTAAATTGGAATAATTTATTGTAAATTTAGTTTATTTTAATTTAAAATCAATTAAAAATATAATTTACTTCCTAAATAATTTAAATGAAAAGTCAGTTTTCAATTACAATTCAGTAATTTTCACAATTCCTCAAAAAATAAAACTTTTCATAAAAATCCCAAAAAATCACCAAAATCTAAATTTTGAAATAATTATTTCAAAAATTATTTTTATTTTATCAAATTAATTTTATAAAATTTCCAAAAACTAACTTTTTTTATTGTTCACAAAAATGAATAAAAACATTTTTGTTTTGAGAAAATATTATTTTGAAACATATAAATACTTTACCAAAAACTATGTATTTTATTATCAATATTTTTTATTTATATAAAACCATTATAATTAATATTTGAAAATTAGTTAATACTATTCACATTTCTACGTTAGAAGGCTAGGTTATAATGGTCATGTTTGAATAACTATATTAATAATATATCGTTGTTTTTTCAAAACTCAGAGTACATGTAACACAAGGTAAACTCAGTATTATGTTTAATTCATGATAACTTATTGTTGCGTGAAATGAAATATATAAAATAAAATTAATTAATTCTTAAAATAATAATTCATAAAAACTCAAGGTGTTATAGTACATCTCACATGATGAAGAATAAATACCTTTTCACTTGTATTAAATATAATAATGATGGTGTAGTTTAGTTTGGAAATGGTGAAGGTATATAAATTATTAGATCTAGAAATTAAATTATTATTAGAAAATATCTAAGGTACATAGAAGTATTATTAATTAATGGCCTTATTCAAAACCTACTTAGTGTAAGTCAACTTTGTGACTCGTGGAAAGAAGTGAAATTCAACAAGAAAACTTGAATGATCAAATTAGGTGATGGAATAATTATTTTACAAGAAAGTCTCAAAGAAGTGTAAACTATATCTTATTTATGGAGAAGAGGATACGTGTGTGTTTTCTAAGTAAGAGAAAACTTTTTTATTGCTCAAAAAGACTATTCATTTGATCTAAAATATTTACAAAACTTCGTAAATAATTAAGATTCTTGAGTTATCCATAAACATATTCATGATCATAAAAATACATGTGATACTTTTCAAAAAGGTAAAATTATTTAAAAGATTTAAAATTACCAAATAGATAAAGTCATAAAATATTACTCGAGATAGTATATATGAATTTGTGTGGGTCTATGAAACTTAAATACACATATGTAAATATATATTTTGACTTATTAATCAAAAATTACTATAGTATGGAATATTTAATGCTCATTTCCCAAAAATATGATGTGTTTTGGTGCATCAATTGTTACTGAATATTGGAAAAAAATGATTGGGCTGAAAATTAAAATATTTCATACCCAAAATGGTATAAAGTTTACCAATAATCAGTTGGAATAGTACCTTGAAAATCATGGAATATGACATCAAGTTTCAATCATAAAAACTCTATAAAAAAGTACTTTTTGAAAGAAGGAACAATATTGCGAAAAACATGGCTTAGAAAATGATCCTTGAAAATAATCAACTAAATATTCATTGGAAATATTTATTCCTTAAATTAGTGTACATATTAAATATATATCTAACATATACATATAAATATATTACCCCCTATGAGATGTGGTATGAGAATAACCAAACACTAAAATACTTTTAAGTCATTAGAAGTAAATGTTTTATTCTCAATAAGGAGAAACATTGGAAGTTTGAATCTCGTGGGGATAAAGATATATTTCCTTGTTATTCATTCAAGTGAAAATAATATAAATTATATAACAAAATTCTTAGAAAAATTATGTAAATCCAATATGTAACCCTTGTTGAGAATGAACGGAATTCAAAAAATAACAAGTATATTTTTTAGCATAATAATGAGATTTTTTTAGAAAAAAAAGTGATGTCGATTTTGTGTCTTAATGGGAGCTCAATGGATTGAATTGTATTTATATAAAATATCTAATTATGAGTAAATTTTTTTAGAAAAATTAGTTACAAACCAAAAAAATATGTCAAGTACAAATCAGTAAAAACAATATTTTTTATGACTAGTCATCCCTGGTTCAAACTAGAAGAATGAAGGCTGAGTAGAAAACATCCAATATATCTCATTTAAAACCTAAAAATTTTGAATAGTATGTTAAGGATAATAGTTTGATAAAGTTTATACATGAATATCTTGATTTAATTGAAAAGAATAAAATAATTCCAAATAATAAAAATATTTTTGGAACCAAATGGGTTTTTTGAAATAAACTTAATAAAGATGGAAAAGTGAAAAGAAACAAGGAAATACTAGTATATAAAGTCTATTACCAAATTTAAGTCATAGATTTAGATGAACATTATGAATCTATGGAAAGGATTTACACCATAAATTTATTTTTCTAAATGATTGTACAAATATTTTTCGAAGTGTATCAAATGTATATCAATTCAGAATTATTGAATAGATTTTTTGGTGAGGAGGTTTATATAGATCAATCTAATTGTTTCCTTGTATATTAAGATTAAAGTTAGGTTTACTAGTTAAATAAGTTGTTTTATTTCCTAAAAAACAATAATGGATTGGTACTCATAGATATATCAGTACTTAAAGAGGCTTGGTTTTCAAATAGGATGGGTTGATCACAACCTTTACATCGAGAAAGAGAAAGATATTTTTATGGTGATTCTTATTTATATGGGTGAAATAATATTTTGAGTATCAAATGTTGAAAAATTCTAGTATATTTCAGAATACATGAACTATGAATTCTAAATGTCTTTGATTGATGAATTATAATTTTTACTTTGTATCCAAATAATCTAAAGAAGGGGTAGTACTTTTGTTTCCCATACCAAATATGCTAAGGATAAATTAAAAGGATTTTAAATAGATGATTCAAGGATTATGAAAACTATATAATTTACCTAGATATATCTATAAAATTATGATTAAATAAAGGATCTTGATATGAAAAATTATAGGTAAATCATTAGGATACTTCTATTACTTGATATCATCTTGACCAGAAAAATTCTTTTCTATTTGTCAAGTTTCACACTGTAAAAATTATCCCAAAGACAGTCATAAGAAATCTATGATATGAATAAGTTTTTATATCAATCAAACAGTTTATTTTTGGTTATTTTATTATATAACTTCATAATATAAACTCTTGGAATACATAGATGTATATTTGTAATATTATTTAGACAATCTGAAGTTAACTTAGGGAGGTATATTATTTCTTGGAATCTATTATATCTCTTATATAAGTAAGAAATGGGATTTAATCTCTTTAAAAATTGTTAAAGTTTAATATATATAAACCATTCCATATTTTAGCAAGTTTATATGGATAAAACAACATATTTAAGACATATAGTTGGAAGTGGAATCTTCTATTCCTATCAAGTGTGACAACTAGAGTTCCATAAATCTTAAGAAAACCCATATTCGTAATTCAAGTAACAATAAAATTTAAATTAAATATTATTTCCTAAAATATAAAGTGGATAAATAATTTATGAAGTTGAATTATGTGTTAAAATAGGCTCAAGTGGTTGATATTATTACCAATGCACTTCCTAAGGAAAATTTTGAAAGGCATCAGTTGGATCTTGGAATCAAACAGAATCTCTCTAACTTGATGAGTTGGAGAAGGGACCTCCACTACCCCATATTACTTTCCTTTAATATCAAGGTATGTTTTCTCTTATTAATTCAATGCTTACATTTCTAACTCACTTTTTTGGACTTTCAAGGAAGTGATATTTGGGTTTTTTTGATAAAGTGGTATATAGTATTGTTATGTCAAGTGGAAAAGGTTTTCGTGGAGAATTAGTTCTTTTCAGTAAGGGGGAAATTTTATATTAAATAGTTGGTAATTTTTAAATGTATAATCAGGGGTAGTAAGTATCTTTGAAAATATTTTTGAAAGTGGTGAAGGTAATCATGTTCCATTTGGTGTTTTAGGGGGATCTTTTCAATAAACTCTTGTTTCTCACATTGATCTTGACTTGTGTTGGATTATATTTTATGTTAAGTGAGTTATTGACACACTCCTTAAAGGTAATAGGTTCAAATTATGTTTATATTAAAATCTAGTCGGTTCTAAAATTTTCTCGAAGTATTTAGTGATAAATCTATTTGAAATTTCAACAAACCTATAGGGTAATTTTTGAAAAAAAAATCCCCTATGAGTGGTTTTTAATAATTTTTTTACAATTAAATAGAAGGAAACTTTAATATAATCAATTTCTGTGTAGTCAGTTAATTTATTAGAGGATTGGAAGAGGTTTTTAGGTGCTTTGTATGGGTTCTAAATTTCTATTATGAAGCATCTTTTGGAATTTTGTCTAAGTCCTTCTATATATGACCCATCTTGCAGTAGGATGCATTTTAATACGATTCATTCCAGAGGTTCTTATGATTCATTGAGTATTATATGTACAATTAATTTCCATACTATGTATCAGTGAATAATATCTATGTATAAGTCATTTTTATATTTCATATGAGTCATCCCCTACATATGAGTCATAATGGGGTGGCGCACAAATAAAAATACCTTCATATGAGTGATTTTTTGTTGTGTATTAGTCAGTAGGAGTTATGTATAACACATGTATGCCTTTTAAAATTTTCTATACGATGTCTAATTTTAGTAGAAATGTCAAATATATATTTTATTAATAATAAAATATGATTAATCATCCAACATTGAGTGGATATAGTCAAGAAGAATTTTCATGGGAGAATCAATCCATGTTTTTATTATTATTTTAAGGGTGGTTAAGTTTGATTTTTTGAAACCAAAAATAACTTCATTCCATATCATGGAAATATAATGAGCTGACATTGAGATTGATTCAACAATATATTGTGTGTATATTTTAAATCCATTATTTTGAAAGTGATTATGGATATAATTTGATAGGATTATTTTCTTGATTTAGAAGAACTTTTTTTGGGTCATAGAAAGTACTAAGTTGGCCTATTTAGTTTTAAAATCATATACCATTAAAAAGGTAGGTGATAGTTTTTTAGATGAAAATATTCTTAAATTTTTCATAATAACTTTTTAAAAAAGTGAGGAGTCTATTTGAAGAATACATATAGAAATATAGTAAGAAAACATAAGAGAAGAGTGTGTATTGAGAGCAACATAAATTATAGTTCTCATGATGGAAAGAAGAAAATGATGAGTAAGGTAATCTAGGAGGATCTCTTATAATAATTTCATGTGGATTTGATCAATAGTAATAAAGTGCATCATATTTCTACACATACAATTGTGTATTTTTCATTTACTCTTCATGGAAGGAGAAAACATTTAAAACAGGAGGAGTGCGTTCTATACTATAAGGAGAGAAGTGAGTTTTCTATTATTCGTGGTTGTAAACTTAGAGAGTCTATTCAGCAGATCTAAAACCTATAACCAAAAACTAGTTAGCTTTAGTGCTTCAAGTACATAGTAAGATTTTAATGAAATCTCCTTTGATAACCCATTTGGGTGAACCAAGTAAAATTACCTGCATCTATATTTAATTTATTTCATTAATTCATTTTCATTTTCAAGTGAAAAAGAATAGAGGTAGAGCTATTCCAGATAACAATGTAATAAGATCATAAACTAGGGTAATATTAAAATTTCATACATGATTCACCCCCTCTGTCACGACCCGACCTCGGGGCCCGTGTCGTGACTACCCCAAGCCCGCCTTCCATAGGCCAGGGGCTGGTGACTAGCACCAAGGCGTAAAATCCCGGTAAACAGGGAAGGCATTGCCTTTATAAGTAACAACCACCACAGAGTCAGCAAGCGGAAAGTAACTACAAAGTGCAGAAAAGTAAAGGGGGCCGGAATACAAGCCCAACTGAAAGTACAACTGAAAAGGTAAAGAACAACAACTGAAGAAAAGACGGCGGCCTCGTGTCGTCCACTGGAAATCCCACCTGAAGGGTGGGTACAGATAGCCTCCAGGCTCCTCGGGTCCCACGTCCGCTCCGAGCACGTCCCGCCCAGTGGTCCACCTCCAGGTACCGTCCTGCTCCACGCCCCAACCGTGATCAGCGTTGTCCGTCGTCTGCATCCAACACAACAAGGTGTGGGCATAGCCCGTGCAGGGGTGAGTATAAGCTACTCAGTAAGGACCCCGAGACCCCCGAAGGTCTCCCGAAATCCACAAAGGATATAGCACAAAAGAAAAGGCAACCACGAAGAAACAACTGACTCGACTTAGGTATATGCCCATACATATACCTAAGTCCCCATTTCTAGCTCTGCTCTCGAGCTCAAGGTCAACTCGATCCACACAGGAAAGCAAGACTCAAATCCACCAGGGAGAGTAAATAGTAAATAGTAAATCCACATAGGATAGTTCAACACAATCCACAAAGGAGAGTAACATAAGATTCAGCTCAACCAGGTATACTTTTTCAGATGTCGTCAAAGATGATCACTGATCCATCTAAGTCGTCGGACCCACGAATGATCGATAGGTACTAACCCCCGCAAAAGACCCACACAGGATCGGGCTCACATAGAACCTGTAGGCAGTGGCTCACACAGAACCGGTAGTAAGGACCCACACAGGATCGGGCCCACACATGACCTGTAGCACTGATCCACGTAGGATCGCTGAGTGCAGTAGTCGACGCAGTCCACTGAGGATCTCTGCACAGTCGTTGCCGCAGTCCACGAAGGATCTCTGCTCTGTCGTCATCGCAGTCCACGGAGGACCTCTGCTCTGTCGTCGTCGCAGTCCACGGAGGATCTCTGCTCTGTCGTCGAAGTCACAGTCCACGGAGGATCTCTGCTCTGTCGTCGAAGTCACAGTCCACGGAGGATCTCTGCTCTGTCGTCGAAGTCACAGCCAGCACTAGGGTTCCCGCACACAGCGAGCTCGTTTAGAAGGGTCCGCTCCACGAGCCGAGAGGCTGATACATCAACTGACACGTAGTCCGAAGTTGATGTATCCAAAAGTTCCGTATCGACAACAGGATCTCAACGCAACAGACGGCGCGTCAATCGGACGCCCGGTCTGAGAGTTATTGGCATTTTCGTCCCAGGGGCCCGGTTGGTTTTTAGGGCAAAACCAACCCGACCGTACTCCGCCTGTGTCCGATCCTCGGGCGGAGTATGCCAAAAGTTCCGTCTCACTTAGAGGAAACCTCCACAGCTGACGGTACGTCGATCGGACGTCCGCAGCTCGAGTTATGAGCGTTTCCGCTCCGAGGGCCCGGTTAGTTTCGCGTACGAACCAACCAGGCCGAACCCAAAGTCTTCCGAAACCTTGAGTGTAATATACCGAAACGACCGTATCGATCCAAGGATCGCGTAGCCGCTGACGGTTCGTCAATCGGAGGTCTCAGGCCCAAGATATGGGCAAAAGACCGAAGAGGGCCCGGAAACGGGGGTTCTGGGCCCGGGGCGACCCGGCCCGAACCCCCCTGGGGGTCGGCCGAACCGGGTCGACCCGGCCCGGCCCGGTTGGGCCGGGTCCGGTCCGGCCTGGGCGCGGCCCGGCCGACCGGACCGGCCGGCTCGACCTCGGCCGAGCGGCCAAGGGGCGCCGCGGGTTTGACCCGCGGCTTAGGTGGAACGCGGCCCGCGCGGGCCGCGTGTTGGGTGGCCGGACCGCGGACGCGGTCCGGCGGTTCGCCGCCGCCGCGGCCGAGCTGCGGCGGATCCTCCGGCGGCGCGCCGCCGCCGCCTTCCGTGGGCCGCCGGAGTTGCTCTGGTGGCCCGATTCCTCTCCCGTCTGCGCCGTTGCTCCTCCCGGGGGCCGATCTTCACTGCGGGATCAACAGATCGCCCTTGCCGCACGGTTCGTCGTCGCTTGCCAAAACCGCACACGAAAAGGATCGGCGGAGGGTTGTCGGGTCTTGTTCGTTAGACCCGCACCCTCCGCGTTAGTCATAAACAACGGGAGAAAGGGGCTACAACAATTTTTAATCAAGATAAAAATTGTTCACTTCTTTTTCTTTTAAACGGCAATTCAATTTTAATTAATTGAAAATATTCATGCCGGTTCTTTATTCAAAAGAAATAAAAACACAGGAATGAATCATCAAGAAGTAAATCCCTACCTTGTCGTCATCGTCGGACGAGAGGTCGTCGCGGATTTGGTGATCGTCGCGGAAGAGACGCTCGTCGCACCACGGGAAGGAGTCGCGCCGACGATCTCCGGATCAAGATCAAACGGATTTAATTAATTTAAATCCGTTGATATCGAATTATAAAAAGGGAGAATTTAGAAGATTCGATTCTCACCTTTAACCGCCGATCGTAGGTTCGCCGCGGAAGAAGAAGCGCCGAAGAAGAATGAAGAAGGTCGCGGAAAAAGTTTGTCGACGTCGCGGATCACGATGTGCGTCGTCGAATTTTGGTTCCGGCGTTCTTCGCGTTCTTCGCGTTCTTCGCGTTCTTCGCGTTCTTCGCGTTCTTCGCGTTCTTCGCGTTCTTCGCGGGGAGGGTGGAGGCCCAGAGAATAAAGAGTAATCCTACAAAATAGACACGTTGGTCTATTTTATTATTTTGCCAACAAACGCAAACGCGTAAGTAACGACCCATTAAATTCATTAAATTAATTCAACGAATGAAACAGCCCATTTAATTCACGAAATAAACCGCCCAATTAAATGGTCTGTTAACAATTTAAGAAAACGCGTCGGTTGACTTTTCAGTTACTTTACGGGTTTTCGCGGGTGCGTTACTTAGCGGAAGAAACGGCGGGGCTCGTGCGGGCCCCACCGCACAAATATCCTACCAAGAGGGTAGGATATTTCCGGATAGCACCCTATCCGCTTTAACTCTGCTCAAGTGGCTTTCAAGCGACTTCCAAGCGGCTTAAGTGAAATAAAATAAAGTTGTCGCACAACCTTTATTTTATTTCCGACTTAAAGCCCAAAATTTTAAAAACCACGGTTGAGCAAACGCAACTCCGGAAGAGGCATTTCTAAGAAAAAACCGGCGCTGCGATTTCATCAGTGCCCTCAGAATTCGATTCCGGGCACCGGTTCAAAAGATAGAAAAACCCGCTCGTCCGTTCACTGAACGTACCTGAGCCAAACTTCGGAAATTGATTCCGGGCACACCGGGCCTCGGAATCAGGTGCCGTCTGAAGCTGCGCTCTTGTAAAATTCCAAAGAAAATTAAGAAAAAAATTTCCTTGAAATTTTCGGGTCTTTATATTACTCCCACCTCAGGGCTTTACGTCCCCGTAAAGATACATCAAAAACTAGGGGAACAAATGGGGGTACTGAGCACGCATCTGAGCCTCCCGCTCCCAAGTGCTCTCCTGGAGGTTCTCGTGCTACCATCTGACGCGCACCAGAGGAATCGACCGCCCACGTAGGACCCGCTCCTATCGATCCTCGATCTCCACTGGGACCTCCGCAAAAGTCGCCCCATCGTCCACGTCCAGCTCCCCAAAGTCGATGATGTGCGTCGGGTCGTGCACGTATCTCCTCAGCTGAGACACGTGAAAGACGTCGTGCACCCAGTGCAACTGAGGTGGTAGAGCCAGGCGATAAGCCACCTCTCCTATCCTGCTGAGGACCTGGAAAGGCCCAATGAAGCGTGGAGACAACTTGCCGCCTCGGCCAAATCTCCGTAAACCACGTCGAGGTGAGACACGCAAAAAGACGTGGTCGCCATCCTCGAACTCTAGTGGCCTCCGCCTCCTGTCAGCATATGACTTCTGCCGGCTCTGAGCTGTCCTCATCCTCTCCTGGATGATCTGGACCTTCTCTGTCGTGGCTTGGACCATCTCTGGTCCCACGAGTGCTGACTCCCCAGGGCCTGTCCAGCACCACGGTGATCTGCAGGGTCTACCGTACAATGCCTCGTATGGTGCCATCCTGATGGTGGAGTAGTAGCTGTTGTTGTATGCGAACTCCACCAAGGGTAGGTGGTCCTCCCAGCTGCGACCAAAGTCGAGAACACATGCACGGAGCATGTCCTCGAGTGTCTGTATGGTCCTCTCAGTCTGAACATCCGTCTGAGGGTGGAAGGCTGTGCTCAGATGGAGCCGCGTCCCGAACGCCTCCTGCAACCCCTTCCAAAGCCGAGAAGTGAAACGAGCATCTCGATCGGAGACGATAGACGATGGCACACCGTGAAGCCGTACGATCTCCTGGACGTAAAGACGTCCCAAGCTCTCCACTGAGCCCTGCTCTCTGATGGGTAAGAAGTGTGCCGACTTGGTGAGTCGGTCGACAATCACCCAAATGGAGTCGTGACCTCTGGAAGTGCGTGGAAGTCCAGTCACGAAGTCCATAGATATGCCGTCCCACTTCCACTCCGGGACCTCCAAGGGTTGTACCAAGCCTGCTGGTACCTGATGCTCTGCCTTCACCTGCTGGCAGGTGAGGCATCGTGAAACGAACTCTGCCACAGCTTTCTTCATGCCCGGCCACCAGTGCTGTCGTCTGAGATCCTGGTACATCTTCGCCACTCCGAGATGCACCGCCAAGGTAGAAGTGTGAAACCCTCTCAGCACCTCCTCTCGTAAAGCGACTGGTACGAAGGTACGTCCTCTGAAAAGGATGTCGTGCTCTGCTCCAAGGGAGAAACCATCAGGCGCCTGACCTGAGGATATCAGTGCACGCCGGGTCTCACAGTCAGCGTCCCCACGCTGAGCCTCTCTGACCCGCTGTAGAAGTGGAGGAGAGACTGTGAGAGACTGAAGAAAGGATGCTCCGTCTCTATCCACGAAGGATATCTGTAAGGAGGCTAGCTGCTCTGTCGCCTCCTCAAGTAGCTGAATGCCCGTCCTCCTGCTGAGGGCATCGGCTACCACGTTCCCCTTCCCAGGAGTATAGACTATCTCAAAGTCATAGTCCTGGAGGAACTCAAGCCATATCCGCTGTCTCAGGTTCAGGTCCTTCTGAGAGAAGGTATAACTAAGACTCTGGTGGTCAGAAAAGACTGTGAAGCGCTCGCCCATCAGATAGTGCCACCAAGTCTTCAGAGCGAAGACCACTGCTGCTAACTCCAGGTCATGAGTGGCGTAGTTCTGCTCATGCGGCCTCAACTGACGTGATCCGTAGGCGATCACGGCCCGCTCCTGCATCAGGACGCACCCGAGTCTAGTCCCTGATGCATCGCAGTAAACTACGTATCCAACTCCCTCCTCAGGCAACCTCAAGATAGGTGCGCTGGTCAATCTCTGTCTCAGCTCCTCGAAGCTCTGCTGACATCTGTCTGACCACACAAAGGGTTTCCCCTTCTTTGTCAAGGCTGAGAGTGGTGCCGCAACTCTGGAGAAGTCTGGCACAAATCTCCGATAGTATCCGGCTAGGCCCAAGAAGCTCCGCACCTCCGTCACGCTCCTGGGTGACTCCCAAGCTAGCACTACCTCGATCTTCGCGGGATCCACTGCAACTCCCACCTCAGAGATGACGTGCCCCAAGAAGTGGACCTCACGTAACCAGAACTGGCACTTTGAGAGCTTTCCATAAAGCTGGTGCTCTCGGAGTGTGTCTAGCACAACTCGCAGGTGGTAGGCATGCTCCTCCTCAGTCGTCGAGTATACCAAAATGTCGTCAATGAAGACCACGACAAATCGGTCGAGGTATGGCTGGAAGATCCTGTTCATGAGGCTCATGAACACTGCTGGAGCATTGGTTACGCCGAACGGCATAACCAAGAACTCATAATGGCCATACCGACACCTGAAGGTCGTCTTCTGTACGTCCTCGTCTCGAACTCTGAGCTGATGATAGCCTGACCGGAGGTCTATCTTCGAGAACCACCGCGCTCCCTTGTGCTGATTGAAGAGGTCATCAATCCGTGGCAGCGGATACTTTTTCCTCACTGTCACCTGGTTCAGGCGACGATAGTCGACACACAGTCGCAAGCTCCCGTCCGCCTTCTTGGCGAACAATATCGGGGAAGCCCAGGGTGAAACACTGGGTCGGATAAACCCCTTGCTCTGCAAGTCCTCCAACTGTACCCGCAGCTCTCGAAGCTCGGCGGGGGCCATCCGGTATGCTGGAGTAGATATCGGGGCTGTCCCGGGGTACAAGTTGATGTAAAAGTCTACCTCTCTACGAGGAGGTAGCCCTGGAACGTCGTCGGGAAAGACGTCCACGTACTGGTCCACCACTGCAGGAAAAACTGGACTCCGCACGTCCACTGCTCCTAGGATGAGGCTAGCCAACTGATGAGAGATGGGCTGCACTCTCCTCCGCGGAAGTCCATCCTGTGCTGCAAAGGTTCCCTTCTCGCCGGTGAAGGTAAACCTGCTCCCGTCGGTGCGAACACATCGCACCTTGCGCCTAAAACAGTCGATTTGGGCATGAACCGTGGATAGCCAATCCATGCCCAAGATGACGTTGTAAGGCCTCGACGCCGCTACAAGGAGATCCCAGCCGAAGCTCTCGCCTCCTAGAGTAAGCTCACACTGCCGACACCAGTGCGTAATCATCGAGTCTGCTCCCGTAGGAGTCTCTAGCCGTAAGGATCGAGCCAACGGCTCAGTCGGAATCTCCGAGCTCCGAACAAGGGCAGAGGCTATGAAAGAGTGACTCGCTCCTGTGTCTATAAGTACTGCAGCAAGGGTGGAATAGACACACATCGTACCTCGAATCATCTCTGGCATGTCGGGGTCGTAGGCCTCCACTGCCTGGAGCTGGGCCTGTCCCTGCCCGCCAGCTCCCTGTGGTCGAGGTGGCCCCCCTGGTGGTGGTGGGGGTAGATCCTGGAAGCGTCGCCCACCACCCGCTGCTCGGCCAGCTCCTCTGCCTCGTCCGCCTCCTCCCTGCGGACCGCCACGGTCGACCCTCTGCCTCTGCCTGGGTGGCCCCTCCACCGTCTGCTGCTCCTCTGATCGGCGAGTCGGGCAGTCATGAGCCATGTGACCCTGCCCGCCGCAGGAGTAGCACAGCCTGCCTCTCGGAAGGCTGGCACTCCGCTGTGTGCCCCGCACTGCTGAGCCGATGTCCTGAGGCCGTCTGCGTGGGGGTCTGGTCTTCCTGGACCCGAGAGTCATCCGTCGGCTACCTGCTGCCGAAGACTCAGCTACCTGCCGCCCTGCGCTAGGTCTCGCCGCTGAAGAAGGCTCTGCCAGGAAGCTCTTGATCAAGAGGGCTCGCTCCAGCACTCCCGCCTGGGTCGGAATGCTGAGGGAGATCAGCGACGCCCGAATCTCCTGCCGCAAGCCCTGATCGAAGGTCTGGGCCCGGAAGAAGGGGTCCCGTACCATGTCGGTCGAGTAGCGAGATAGGTCAGTGAACCTCGCCGCGTACTGAGCGACCGTCATGCTGCCCTGGCGCAGCTGGAGAAGCTCCTGGATGCGCACCGCTCAGAGGGTGGCCGGGACGAACTCAGAGCGGAAGAGGCTCTCGAAGTCCGTCCAGAGCAAGGATGCCTCATCGTGAACCTGGAGCATCAAGCTCCACCATCGTCCTGCCGCCGCCTGCAGGAGGCTCGCCGCGAGAATCACCATGAGATCCGCTGGTGTCCTCACTAGCCTAAAGATCCGTACCACCGCCTCTAGCCAGTCCTCGGCGGCCTGGGGGTCTGCCTCACCGCGAAACCTGGGCGGTCGCTGGCTCTGAAACTCATGCAGTGCCCTGAGGCGACGTGCATCGTCAGCGTCTGGTACTGGTAGCATCGGTGGCTCGGCGGGTAAAGCTACCACCGGTGCCTCTGCTGGCAAAGGGCCCTGCACTGAGGCCTCGTCGCTCGGTGGGCTGCCGTCGCGCCCTACACTCGGAACCCTAGCTGGTTGTCGTCGCGGGGCCATCCTGAAAAGGAGAACAAGAGCACCATAGTCAGAACAGTATACCTGGTGAGCTGGCACAAGTAATCACAAGGAAAACTTGAGACTTTCATGAAGCAGATCAGTATACCCGGTGAGCTGACACAAGTAATCACAAAGAAAACTCGAAACACACACGCAATCAATGTTTTCATGCATTAAGTCGGAAATCAGGAGTCAGGGTCCTGGTGTACGGATACGTCAGCCGCCGCACCAACACTGGGCTCCCTAAACTGATAACCACACTTAATACACTAAACACTATTGCTTCATATAGGAAGAAAAGACGATCAGAGTCTGCGGTAGAACCGACCACCTCTGATACCAATTTGTCACGACCCGACCTCGGGGCCCGTTCCGTGACTACCCCAAGCCCACCTTCCATAGGCCAGGGGCTGGCGACTAGCACCAAGGCGTAAAATCCCGGTAAACAGGGAAGGCATTGCCTTTATAAGTAACAACCACCACAGAGTCAGCAAGCGGAAAGTAACTACAAAGTGAAGAAAAGTAAAGGGGGCCGGAATACAAGCCCAACTGAAAGTACAACTGAAAAGGTAAAGAACAGCAACTGAAGAAAAGACGGTGGCCTCGTGTCGTCCACTGGCAATCCCACCTGAAGGGTGGGTACAGATAGCCTCCAGGCTCCTCGGGTCCCACGTCCGCTCCGAGCACGTCCCGCCCAGTGGTCCACCTCCAGGTACCGTCCTGCTCCATGCCCCAACCGTGATCAGCGCTGTCCGTCGTCTGCATCCAACACAACAAGGTGCGGGCATAGCCCGTGCAGGGGTGAGTATAAGCTACTCAGTAAGGACCCCGAGACCCCCGAAGGTCTCCCGAAATCCACAAAGGATATAGCACAAAAGAAAGGGCAACCACGAAGAAACAACTGACTCGACTTAGGTATATGCCCATACATATACCTAAGTCCCCATTTCTAGCTCTGCTCTCGAGCTCAAGGTCAACTCGATCCACACAGGAAAGCAAGACTCAAATCCACCAGGGAGAGTAAATAGTAAATAGTAAATCCACATAGGATAGTTCAACACAATCCACAAAGGAGAGTAACATAAGATTCAGCTCAACCAGGTATACTTTTTCAGATGTCGTCAAAGATGATCACTGATCCATCTAAGTCGTCGGACCCACGAAGGATCGATAGGTACTAACCCCCGCAAAAGACCCACACAGGATCGGGCTCACACAGAACCTGTAGGCAGTGGCTCACACAGAACCGGTAGTAAGGACCCACACAGGATCGGGCCCACACAGGACCTGTAGCACTGATCCACGTAGGATCGCTGAGTGCAGTAGTCGACGCAGTCCACTAAGGATCTCTACACAGTCGTTGCCGCAGTCCACGAAGGATCTCTGCTCTGTCGTCGTCGCAGTCCACAGAGGACCTATGCTCTGTCGTCGTCGCAGTCCACGGAGGATCTCTGCTCTGTCGTCGAAGTCACAGTCCACGGAGGATCTCTGCTCTGTCGTCGAAGTCACAGTCCACGGAGGATCTCTGCTCTGTCGTCGAAGTCACAGCCAGCACTAAGGTTCCCGCACACAGCGAGCTCGTTTAGGAGGGTCCGCTCCACGAGCCGAGAGGCTGATACATCAACTGACACGTAGTCCGAAGTTGATGTATCCAAAAGTTCCGTATCGACAACAGGATCTCAACGCAACAGACGGCGCGTCAATCGGACGCCCGGTCTGAGAGTTATTGGCATTTTCGTCCCAGGGGCCCGGTTGGTTTTTAGGGCAAAACCAACCCGACCGTACTCCGCCTGTGTCCGATCCTCGGGCAGAGTATGCCAAAAGTTCCGTCTCACTTAGAGGAAACCTCCACAGCTGACGGTACGTCGATCGGACGTCCGCAGCTCGAGTTATGAGCGTTTCCGCTCCGAGGGCCCGGTTGGTTTCGCGTACGAACCAACCCGGCCGAACCCAAAGTCTTCCGAAACCTTGAGTTTAATATACCGAAACGACCGTATCGATCCAAGGATCGCGTAGCCGCTGACGGTTTGTCAATCGGAGGTCCCAGGCCCAAGATATGGGCAAAAGACCGAAGAGGGCCCGGAAACGGGGGTTCTGGGCCCGGGGCGACCCGGCCCGAACCCCCCCTGGGGGTCGGCCGAACCGGGTCGACCCGACCCGGCCCGGCCCAGTTGGGCCGGTTCCGGTCCGGCCTGGGCGCGGCCCGGCCGGCTCAACCTCGGCCGAGCGGCCAAGGGGCACCGCGGGTTTGACCCGCGGCTTAGGTGGAACGCGGCCCGCGCGGGCCGCGTGTTAAGTGGCCGGACCGCGGACGCGGTCCGGCGGTTCACCGCCGCCGTGGCCGAGCCGCGGAGGATCCTACGGCGGCGCGCCGGGCGCCGGCGTCCCGCGCCGCCGCCGCCTTCCGCGGGCCGCCGGAGTTGCTCCGGTGGCCCGATTCCTCTCCCGTCTGCGTCGTTGCTCCTCCCGGGGGCCGATCTACACTGTGGGATCAATAGATCGCCCTTGCCGCACGGTTCGTCGTCGCTTGCCAAAACCGCACACGAAAAGGATCGGCGGAGGGTTGTCGGGTCTTGTTCGTTAGACCCGCACCCTCCGCGTTAGTCATAAACAACGGGAGAAAGGGGCTACAACAATTTTTAATCAAGATAAAAATTGTTCACTTCTTTTTCTTTTAAACGGCAATTCAATTTTAATTAATTGAAAATATTCATGCCGGTTCTTTATTCAAAAGAAATAAAAACACGGGAATGAATCATCAAGAATTAAATCCCTACCTTGTCGTCGTCGTCGGACGAGAGGTCGTCGCGGATTTGGTGATCGTCGCGGAAGAGACGCTTGTCGCACCGCGGGAAGGAGTCGCGCCGACGATCTCCGGATCAAGATCAAATGGATTTAATTAATTTAAATCCGTTGATATCGAATTATAAAAAGGGAGAATTTAGAAGATTCGATTCTCACCTTTAACCGCCGATCGTAGGTTCGCCGCGGAAGAAGAAGCGCCGAAGAAGAATGAAGAAGGTCGCGGAAAAAGTTTGTCGACGTCGCGGATCACGGTGTGCATCGTCGAATTTTGGTTCCGGCGTTCTTCGCGTTCTTCGCGTTCTTCACGTTCTTCGCGTTCTTCGCGTTCTTCGCGGGGAGGGTGGAGGCCCAGAGAATAAAGAGTAATCCTCCAAAATAGACACGTTGGTCTATTTTATTATTTTGCCAACAAACGCAAACGCGTAAGTAACGACCCATTAAATTCGTTGAATTAATTCAACGAATGAAACAGCCCATTTAATTCACGAAATAAACCGCCCAATTAAATGGTCTGTTAAGAATTTAAGAAAACGTGTCGGTTGACTTTTCAGTTAATTTGACGGGATTTCGCGGGTGCGTTACTTAGCGGAAGAAACGGCGGGGCTCGTGCGGGCCCCACCACACAAATATCCTACCAAGAGGGTAGGATATTTCCGGATAGCACCCTATCCGCTTTAACTCAGCTCAAGTGGCTTTCAAGCGACTTCCAAGTGGCTTAAGTGAAATAAAATAAAGTTGTCGCACAACCTTTATTTTATTTCCGACTTAAAGCCCAAAATTTTAAAAACCACGGTTGAGCAAACGCAACTCTGGAAGAGGCGTTTCTAAGCAAAAATCGGCGCTACGATTTCATCAGTGCCCTCAGAATTCGATTCCGGGCACCGGTTCAAAAGATAGAAAAACCCGCTCGTCCGTTCACTGAACGTACCCGAGCCAAACTTCGGAAATTGATTCCGGGCACACCGGGCCTCGGAATCCGGTGCCGTCTGAAGCTGCGCTCTTGTAAAATTCCAAAGAAAATTAAGAAAAAAATTCCCTTGAAATTTGCGGGTCTTTACACCCTCTTCCCCTTTTAGTGTATATGCATTGTTTTTTATAAACATATGGTTCAAATTTTTACATAGTTTTCCAGGTTATTGGAAATTTTTTTCAGTTGATCTATATTAAGTTATTCCACTTGATTTGATAATAATGATGTGTTTGGAACATTCTTTTAAACTATAATATGGTTCTTAAATCAATCTTTTATGGAATTAAAAAAATTTGGTGCAAGACATCCCCCCCCCATTCTTTATCATGCCTTATGAATTTAAATCACTTTATCTAACTGATCCTGAATGAGTTATAAGTTGATGATTAAAAATTAACATTTGGTTATGATATTATATCAGGTCATTGATGGGTTAGACAAGTGGTATTAAATTTTTTAGGTTGTGAACCTAGTTGGTTTTCAAAGTATACATATACCTATGAATTTAAAACTCTAATTTAGAATCATTTTCATGAGGGATTAGTCTTTGACATTATTTCAACCAAAAACATTCTTTTTAGAAACTTCTTCACTACTCAAACAATTTTATTTGGAAGTTATCTTCCCTTATAAAATGTATAATTACAACCATCTCCTTTAATTTAATATTACACTCAAATTTTTTGATTATTTTGTTATGATCAATCAAAAAAATACTAATAGAAATTAGTATTAATCTATCTGTGATGTTTTCCACTCTAATGGTAAAACAAATCACAAGGAATTGTGTAACCAATTAATCAGTTTTTTGAAAAATTAATTGTACTAAATAATAATGTTTTATAATTTAATATTGATCTATGAATAAATATTATCTTAAACTAAATCCTTTGTGTAGAGAAATTAGTGTGATGGTCCAATCCTTTAGTTGTAACTCATGTGTTTCCAGCAGATGAAATGCTTGTCACTATAATAGTATGGTTAGAGGACTTAGGTTTCTCACACTGCTAGATGTCCTGAGACTATAATGATTCATATGCTTAATTTTATACTTTATCCATATAGTAATTTATTATTTATTCTATTTATATAGTTATCTGGTTTTTAACATACTAAAATGATATTATAGTTTTGTATAATCAGCATGTTTGTTATTTCTTTAATATAGATCATATTTTCATCTTCATTATAGATCATATATACTATTTCTTTATAAATATTTTTTATTACTTTTATATTGACCATATCTATTGTATTGATATATAACATTTCCTTTACCTTGATCTAGTGCATGTGTATTTTCTACATATGAAGAATGTATATTACTTCAGTAGAGAATATTATTATTATAAACTACTTGAACAGGTATGTGGGAAAATGATTTACATGATTAAATGGTACAAGTGTCACATCATAACTACTTTATAAAATTTTAACTATATCGAAGGGATAAGCTGCAAGATTCCCTAACTCTAGTATACACCTTCCCCTTTCTATGGGATAGGGGTTTCCCTATCTCTCATGGGTAGAATTTCTATGAGCTTGGTCAATAAGGAATTTTCCATTACAATACTTGTAACTCTTCACCTTAGATTCTGGGAATTTTCCTAAAGTGGTTAGTACATGTATGAACCTCCTAGTATAGGGAATTTATTATTGTAGAACTTATTTATTTTTAAGTTATCATTTGAACACTATTTATTATAATCATGTTATGATTTTTAACTATTAAAAAATATTTATATTTTATTTATATAAATGTGTATATATATTCATACATACACATTCTATTCATTGTGTGAGTTGAGACACCATTGGTGGTTCCCTACTGAGTATTTTTGTTGACACCCTATATGGACACCTCAGTTTATATATAGTAGCACTTGCTACATTTTAACTGCAACTGGGAATTCTATTAACTATTTTATATTTATAACTTGATTTCTTTTATAGGTCAGAGGATTTTATTGGGTTATTAGGTGCTTTGTAGTGTAGAGGATACATATTGACAGATACCTCATCATGGCATGTCGCCTTTTCTTTTTATTAGTTTTATTTTGAATATGACCTTATTATTATGTTTATATTTATCCTAGTTATATGTTTACTTGAATATAAGTAGTGACTACATTATTATTCACCCTAGTTGACTCCCATTTAGTACATTTTATAAGATATTATAGAGACACACATAATGCAATAAATTAATTCCTAATTTGTTGTAAGTTTTCTTTAGGACAAAGAATTGTTAATATGAATAGGTAAATCACTCCCCAAAAAACAACCTATACCCACAAAACTGGTCACTATCACATAGGGATTGGGGAGTACTACTTGGGTAGAAACTAACTAATTTAATTAATGTTTAGGTACCCAAGTTAGGGTCATTATACAATGAATTTAAATCGATGTTTATTATTTTCAAATTCTATTCACTAATGTTAACATTTATTTGAGATTTCATATGGTTACGTTTTTAGGAAAATATAGATGATATTGAAATGTGATTTAACAAAATGAAGTTTCATTGAAGGATTAAATATCAGTATTTTTCCATATTTTTTAGAAAAACATGATTTTTTATTTAGGAATATTTTTTGATTTTAAAATATAAATTAATCCCAATTTTTAGAGATATAATGAAGATGATTCACAGTGATGTTTGGTAATTCTTTTGTGGTAATGTTATTAATTTAAATTATGAAATATATTTACTTAAATAAATTAATGATTCAAAGTTGAAATAATGATGAGATGAAGTCATGGATTTTTTACTAAATGTATAATATGAACTTATGATATTGAGAGAATATTCAAATTTTTGAAGAATTTAAGGCACATGTGGTTTCTATGACTGGGAGAATCATCCACCAAGGAAAATTAAAGTACACGGTGTTATTTTTGAACTCTTATCACTTGAAGAGCATATTTTTCATTAATGATGTTGCATTCTAAATTCGACATGAGATCATTTTCATTATACTAAAATCACTTTTTGTAAATATGGAATTCTTATATCATTTATGGGATACATTCAATGGTCAAGGATGATGTCACCTTATACATTTTATCACTATATGATATTACATGTACTTTTTTTAATCAAATTTAACTGATCACAATAAGGACATAGTCACCCTACATGGGGGGTAACCTTGTAAAAATCATGTTTTCATGCTATCTTTATTTTACTTTTGTATGATCAAGGAGTATTTATTGGAAAATATATGAGAATTATCCCGTTAACAAGTTCTACAGTCTGATTTTAATGTAAAATCATAAAGATTTATTGACACTTATTCCCCCCATTATTTTAAGTGTTATATCTATATCTAGTCTTGGTCCCATTAGTGGAAAATAAGAAAAAAAATATTGAATGTGACTAAATGTATCATAGAAAAAATATAATAAAGGTAAGGTCTCATTGACCATGACTAATATGAGAATTCTTATGTCTATAGAAGGATGGGTTTTATAGATCTTCAAACCCAACTATCCTTTAAGAGTCGATCCTATATATCTAAAGAACATTTTCATCAAGTAAGGGACCCTTTACTTTACTCAAAATACATTAAATAAAATATATATCCACACCAAATCAATGTACATGTAAGACTTTCTTCAATGACACTAATACCCTGTTACGAATGGATAAAAGATTTATTTGTATGAAAATATATGTGATGACTGCTATGAATAATCTTGTTCTCAATTTTAAGGTGTGGTGACCAATAATATTTAATAGAAAAACTAAAATAGGGGGATTTAATCCATGTTTCCCATTTTTAAATTTTAAAACAAAATTAAATATTTACTGGTTTAAGTGAATGGATCTTCTTCAACATGTTTAAATCATTCACACAATATGAAAATAATGAAAATAATAAATTAAAGCAAAAATAGATTTTTTATGGTTCATCTCTCAAAATAAAAAGAAAAAAATTTTATTGTAAGTGGTAATATCCATGAAACATATAATATCACACATCTTATAGAGTGAATTACAAGGTTAGTAGAAAGGTATCATCCTTAAACCACTATAATTTTCCTTAGACTAAGAATCCAAATATCCATATTATTTACAATGATAATTTAAAAATTAAAAAAGATCACAAATTAACCATTGGATGATATTTCATCAAATATTATCAATATTCAATTTGTATTGAGAATTCAAATATTAATAACAAAGGTTTTAACTTAATTAATTAAATAATTTTCTCAACACATTATTCCACTTGAGTTGATTATTTTTCATTATCATATTCTCTCATTTCTCTATATAATCCCTCAATAACATCTATATTTTTTATTTTAGTGAATTTTTAATTAAAATTTATAAAAAAATTAAATTCCTTGTAAAATAAGATCTACCACTAATTTTTTTGTCTTGAATTGTATGGGAAAAATTATATATTTTTATTTGTAAATATCATAGTAAATTTAAACCATTAAATCCTTATATTTTGAAAAATCAATATATATGATTTCATAAAAAAATCTAAAAAATATATCACCATATATATTTCCATAATTTTAGGATATCTATATTTCAACACATCTCCCAAATTAATTCCCAAAATAGCATCCATTATAGATTTAAATTTTGAATCAAATAATCACTAATTAATTATCTAATCTACTTGCAAATGATCTTAGACAATATTTAAACAAATATTCCCTCCCCTATGATAACCCATTGCATGAAACCCTTATTCCCTTTACTGTATTATTCCCCTATCAAACATATGACACCCTTTACACCATTGATATAATTTATTTTTCAATATATTTTTCATAAATTTAGCAAAAACAGATTTTTTATATTCTAAAGAAACATCAACATGACCCGACCCACCAGAACCCCACCCGTGTCGGTAGTAGACTGGGTGTGTCACCCAAAGCTCACCTCAAATTGGTTAAAGTCTAGTGACAAGCTAAAGAATAAATAACACACATATGGTAAGCCTTATCCAATAAATATATAAACATTCACATATCTCTATGACAGATTATATATAAAAATTCAAGACTATAAATAAAAGAAATAACTAGAGTACATCATGCATATAACCAGGAACAATATCCAAATCATTTAATAAATCCCAAAATCCATAAATTAGTAAAAATACAATCCCAACATGCAAGTCAATATTAACCTCAAAACATGGGAATAGTTGAACTCCATGTCATGAAATGAGAACTGCCAACAACAAGAACCATTAACAATAAACACTATTAATCTCTACTAAGAACTTTCTCCATGAGCTCATCGACCTCATAGTCCAACTCCAAATTGTGCACCATATACATAGACATAATATGTGTCGACATGAATTCCATGTTGGGGAGAGTATAAAAATATCCATTTTCATACCCAAAAAAATAAGAGATAAGTATAAGTGAAGTTATATCAATCGCAGTGTATCCAAACAATCTTTTTGGGAAATAGATAATTATATTCAAGTTTTACATCAACCACACATCTCATCTATCTCGGATTCATCTAATATAATGAACTTGATTGCTCCTAATAATTATAGACTCAAGAACACCAACACTTAGAACATAATATATATATCACTAGGGCAACACACCTCATTAAGGGATATGGATATTGATTGAGGGAATACATGAACCCTGTAGAGGATTGTGCCCTAATATGTGGGGGAGTACCAATGCCATTGATATAGGAATATTCCTCAGTATATATGGGAGTACCAACTACACTGATGAAAGAACATGCCTTGAAATATAGAGGAGTACTTTAACTCTATATATATATAGATAACTATGCCCTATCATGATATGCTACCATGGGATTAATTAACCCCATGCATGGAAAATCATTCCTTGACACATGGTGGAGTACCTAACTACATGTATAATCTAAACATATCACCCATCACATATCATCACTTATGTAAAGATAAGACCCTTAAAGTTTCGGAATCATAATGTGAATGATATCTAATCTCTGATGTGATCATATTTTTATGTTCTATATAAGAATACATTGAGAAAGGGGTACTCATATGTATAAACTTGTTACCTAGGAGACAAATCACAAATAATTATACAAATACCCCAGAAAATGATGTGTTCAGTGGGGTGCATGGCATATAGTGCTCTCGAGAGAGGCTGGTCATGTACTATCATAACTCAGTCCATGTTATGTCAACATACATAGTGTGTATGGACTTATTACACGATCTGTATGGATAAGCGGTGTATGAATTAACCATACATATATAGAAGGAACTCAAATTTATTCTCATTAAGAAAAAACAATGTTATTGAAAGTACACCATGTGTAGAACCTAGATATATGTGTTGTACCTACATAATACTCAATTTTTATTCCCTCCACATCTTCTAAGAATTTACTTCTTATACTTTCTGAGTTAAATCTTGTGGGGGTACATGGAGTGTGTGAATTAGAACATGGAATATAGGTTTACCACATCATATTTTCATGTACCTAGAGTACACGTCAAGGAACTCATCCACAAGACACATGACCTGTGACATGAAGTCACACAAAATATGATATATATATATATATATATTACTCAAATACTATCACAATAGATCATGGATTATATTACATGTAACCTAGTGGGTTACATGGATTGTAATTTAGAATTATGGACCTGAAGTAAATGAAACTTGTGAAACATGTTATAACATTCGCCATTGGTCATACCACTGGTGCCGCTCGACTCCAATACCCATGGGGTCTCCATCACACCAATCTTGGATTATTTTTATCCATACATCATTTTCTAGTCTATCACCATTTATTCATTATTTAAGTTTTTCCTAAAACTCATTGTGTCATCACCATCAAGCACATGAACCTATGAATTCCTTGTTGTCTTCCGTTATAGAATCATGAATTCACATCTCAACTTAAGCATGAATAATGAGTAAAAAATAGTGGTGACCAATGGAATACTCGACCACCCAATGATGGTATCACATTTGGGTTTGTTGAGGAATGAAAGTATGAGAAAATTTTGTAATTTGTTACTCATAGCAAAAAGTTTTCAATGGGTTTCTATTATATGAATCATATTTTATTTCATAAATAAGTAATTTATTAAATAAAAAATTCTATCAAAGAAAACTATTATTATAAATAAAAAACATCAATAAAAAACTATGTTTGGAGAACAAATCGAAGGAAAATTATTAAATAATAAATCAAAAAAATGTAGTGGTTGCATCCCCATGCTCACTAAATTCTAGAAAAAAATATTAAAAAAATAAACTAGTATGATCAGAGGAGAAATATAATAGAGTTAAAAATGTTATTTTTCCATAAATTGTGATAATAATATAATTTAATTATTTAATCTGATTTCTTTTATAAATTTTATTATTTAAGAGATAAACAAAATCCTCTAATAATCAGACTCGTGTAATGAATATGTTTTGGATAAAAATAAAGTAATTATGTTTGTTCCTTGATAGATAAAAGAATAATTTATTTAAATAATATTTTTTTCCAATTTTTCAATTATAATATTTTTCACCAAAAAAATATCCATTGAAGATAATTATCTTTCTAGAAGAAGATATTTTAAGATGGTGAAAATTGAGGTGAACACATATATAAAAAAATTACCCCATTGAATATTTCCTAAAACTTGATGATCACATCACAATCCTTGGTTTTCTTTTTCACCTACTCTAAAAAGAGCACCAAGAATAAATATTATAGTGAAATAATTATGTTTTCAAAATATAGGGATAAGTGAAATTCTCGCTAATAATTTTCACCAATGAAGATGAAATTTGGTGAATTCACATTTTTCTAATAGAGGATAAGAGATAATTAGGGAGGGTGTGAATTATTTTCATAATTTCATAATTTAATTTCCCCTTATTAAAACATGAATAAATATCCCTTATAACTTATAAATCCCCCCTTATTAGTGGTGAAGGCATGCCAAAAATAGTTGGTACTTGAATATACCTTGTTTCATCATCACCACATGGAATATTATCTTCCATGTCATGTGGCACATCATCACCTCATCACAACACATAATATATAAAAATATTAATTTATTTTTATTCTCTATAAAATGTTAAAATTATCAATCTCAGGGTTTAAATACTTGAAATGAATATTATACCTCTACTAAGAAAAAGCCTCATTTCGAACACAACTATAGTGTCAAAATTTTGATTCTAGACTCAATTTATGAGTTATTAAATTTTATCATGAACACAGATAAAAATAATATTTTAAATATAATGTTTATTTTTGAAATTCCATAATGATAAAATGAAATTAAATAACTTCATGATCACCTCTGAAAAAATTAATTACTTTTTTCAAATCCTTTATTTAAAAAAATAGGTTGCTACATCTTTGCTACCTTCAATTATTTTTACCCCTAAAAGCACAAATAACATAAAATGGTGAGGGTATGTAGCCTGCATCTTTGTCTCATGATCCCACATTTTATTTGGTATATTCTCAGGCTTCCACAAAATATGAATCAAGTAAATCACTTGCACATAATGAGTCTTTTTTCTATTAAATATCTACGGACACTAGGTACACTATAAAGGTTATATGCTCCTTGATGTCCATCTCACCCCAATTGATAATGTGTGATAGATCATGCAAATATTGCCTCAATTACGTCAGTTTTAAAATTTTGTGCACTCGATCTATCATTAGAGGTAATGTTAAGTGATATGAAACCTCACCAAATCTTCTTAGAATCTAGAATTGTCCAATGAACCTGGGGGAGAATTTTCTACCCCACTCCAACCACCTCAAACCAAACTGATTTAACACATTAAAGAACACATAGTCTCCTTCATCAAACTATATTGGTATATTTCATCTCTCCACATAGTAATTACGATGACTCTTGGTTGTCTTCTTATGTACCTAAATCACCTAAATCTTCTTTGCCATCAATTATACCCACTATGGCCCCATAAGAAATGAATCTCAAATATTTTTCTATAAAATGGGTGAACAACAAAGTATCCTATACAATAACTAAAATAATATCATTCTAGTAGTAGAGTGATAGATGTTTTTGTATGAAAAATATACTAATGGTGAGAAATAATCCCAACTTCTATCAAAATATAGTATAAAATCTCACAAAATATCCTCAAGAGCCTGGATGATCCTCTCAACTTGACCTTCTATATGGGGTGAAAATCTGTAATAAACTGCAGTTAGGTCCCAAAATCCTCTATAAATATCCTCTACAACCAAAACATGAAACAATCATCATGTTCATAGATAATCATTGATCATACTCCATGCAGTCATACAATCTCATATAAATACAAACATCCCATGTTATCTATTGAACTCTACTCACAAATGGACAACAAGTGATCCAAAATCATTATCCAGTAAAAAGTCACACATAAAATTTGATAACACTTATCCAAATATGGAATTAATGTAATGAAATATATCTATATCCTGATATACATCCACTCTAACACCTCAAGGGGTTGGATCAGGCCTATGGGAACTAGGTGCTCAGGCTTCAACTACTGGAATGCGAGGTACCATGAAATGAACACATCTATAATTTTCTTTATTCATAAAAACTAGATCTAACACTTAAGGTTATGATACATATCCTTAATTAATGGAAATATTATCAAATGGTTGGTATTTAACTACCTCAAAACCTCCTCGTGTATTAATGAAGAAACTATTGTATGTCCTTGGAATAGGATAGATTGGTCCTCGTATTAATAGAATCTATCAGGAGGATATCTATAGAGAATTTAATATTACCAAACCTCGTAGTCAATATCTCTAATTTGTGCCTCCCTCACCCATTAAATAATTATAAGGGTCAACATCATAGACTGATGGTAAGAATTTTCTCCTTCATCCATATAGACTAACCATAAATATTCTAGTTATTTAAAAACTACTCCATTATCAAAGAATATAATTTCTTACTAAGGGTAGTAGCTATAATATTTTCTATCCCTAGAGTAATAATGTCTCCAAAACATAGTCTTGGAGAAACTCCAACCATCACCACTACCTCAATGTAAGGTCACTCTGTGAAAAGATATAGTTGAGGCTCTTATAATCCCAAAACACTATAAATTTCTCATCAAAAATATAATTTCACCACATATTCAAGGAAAACATGGTCATAATATCCATTTCATGAGTTTCATAGTTATAATTTTGTGGTCACAGCTACTTAGACTCAAAAAAAAATCGCATCCCACCTCTATATCAGCATGCAACCTATCCCAGAACTAATGCATCATAGAACACCTCATACCCCACTCCTTCCTCACGAAACCAAAATACCATGTAATTGGTCAATATACCCTTCATCTCCTCAAGATATTCTTTTAAATCCTCTAATAAAATAAATTATTTTCCCTTTTGAGTATGGCCAATCACTGGGGCTTAAATAAGGAGTAATTATATCACAAATCTCTAGTAATATTAATTTATCCTGAGGATGCTACAAACCTTGAATACCATTTTGGGTGGCTCATATACTCTCATTTCCTCAATATTTATGGTATCAAATGAAACACTACCCTCTAAAATGGAATTCCCAAATAAATGAACTTCCTCAATCCAAAAATTTTACATCAAGATTTTTTATACAGCTGATACTCTTGAAGTAAGTCTAGGATAATACATAAATGATTGAAATAATCCTCCCATGTTCAAGAAAAAATATGGATTCATTTGGTAAAAATACCACCACAAACCGGTCCAATTATTGTTGTAAAATATTTTTCATGAGTACCGTGAACACTAGTGGGGTGTTCATCACATGAAATGACATTAATAAGAACTAGTTTTGTCTATAGGGACACCTGAATTCCATTTTTTGGGATGTCCACCTCATGAACCTAAAGATGTTGATAACCGGAGTTGAGATCAATCTTCAAGATTTGTGATAGCTTGGTACCATGCACCTAGAATTTGATGTGAATAAATACATTATTTATATACCATCTTTGAAAATAACTGAAGAAACCCAATTTTAATCATCAATAAATATAACATCACTAACAAATATTGAGTCACTTGAATTCAAAGGACCATTAGGTTTAGAGTTTTATTAATCTCATAAAAACATTTAACTAATAAGTCTTGTGAATTTCTCATCAAATGGAAATTATTTCCACTATATGAGAAACTATATAATCTATTGTAAGTCCTAAGAAGATCTCTTTAAATTATACACACATGCTACTATTCTTGAAAAATCATGTATAATATTGTCATTTAAAACATATGGAAATGGAAAAATAATAAGGGTGATCTCAAATGCTCGGTAAGGGAAAATTTATATCAAAAGCAATCAAGGCATAAAATTAGCGTGAATAATATGGTAGTAAATAAATGATAATCAAATAATTTCATATAATTAATCATGTGATCTTTAAAAAAATATGGTAAATAATAAAAATGTGAACTTGTAAAAAAATAAATGATTTCATGGTGATAGAATGCATACAGTAGGACATATTGATCTTTACCATCAAGGCCTTACCCAATACACTGCACTTGTCATTAAGGCCTTAGCCAAGGCATCATTCTTATCATAGAGTTCAGAATAAAAACATCATCCTTTTATTGGGTAGGCATACATCAAATACCCATACATTTCATCTCATGAGGCCAACTGATTCATTAAGGGGATATATAATACAAAGTCCCACCTATCACTTCTTTATGTCCAATGCATTCTCCATATCAAAGATATGAATATCAATACAATGTAATATAAAATTGCCTTAGTAATCCATAAACATTCATATTGAGATACAAATATATTAAATGCCAATAATTTTATAGTTAATAAATGAACATATATCACTAGTTGAATGAAAATTGACAGTTAAACAATACATAATCAACTATCTTGAGTAGTAAATAAACATTTTTATTAGAATAACAATTATACTAATTGTTAATATTTACCCAATCAAAATGTGGAATATATTTATATATAATAATCTATAAAATAACATTATATAGAATAACAGTTTATATTTTAGTCAATAATTTAGAAAATCAATTTATGTATGGTTATATGTGTGAATTCCATTTGAATAGTGTAATGAAAAATAAGGTATTCATAGAGGAAATACATTAGAAGAAATATCATGCATGTAAAAAATGATTATTTGGAAAGAGAAAGGTAGTGATGTATTTCCATGATTTTAATCCCCTGATAGAAAATAGTATTAGATGATTTGGAAATTAATCCTTGTCCAATATATACACCACAAAAAGGAAGCAATTTTTGAATATGAATCATATCAAAATGAAGCAAAATTGAGATGAAACCAACCTTATAGTAATGGTAATGTAAGAACCAAACAAACAATAGAGGGATAAAATGAAAATAAAATATAATTAAATGAACAATATACATTATACTTTAAGAAAATAGGGTAGTGGGAACACTATATAAAATAAAATGCGGTGCAAAATATCAAACATATCTCATGTAATTCAAAATAGAGATAAATAACACTTAATGGTTTAGAAACATTCAAATAAAAACCCCTTGAAGAAAAATATTTTAAATATAATATTCAATACCATTAATAATAATATAATCATGATATACAATATTAAAGGGGTATTGAGTAAATATTAAAATATAAAACAAGGTGAATAATATAATCATGTCTCAAGGAATCTAAATTTGAGACAATAAACCCTTACAACATTAGAAGATTTTAAATCAAAACCCCTTTAAAGAAATAATTTCAATTGGAACATTAAATACCATTAATAATGATATTATCATGATAAAAAAATATTAAATTGTTTATTAGATACACCATAAAAAATAAAACATGGTGTGTAAAAAGAAATGTGTCTTCAGGAGTGAAAATTGGGACAAGAAATCATTACCTTAATTCTCAACTTCCACTAAAATGATTCAATATCCTGTATAAAAAAATAAATTCCTAAAAATCCTATTTAATAACCTTATTCATATCAACAAACTTTTTTAAACTTCATTTATAGTGATTTTATAAATTTAAATTTTTTATTTATTATCTATTTTTAATCTTGGGTGTGAGTAATCCTGGTCATTTTGAACAAGTTTTGTAACAGCAGTGTTGATCCTTGTTATTCTAAAAAAATTAATCATCTAAAAATCATAAAAGGTAATGTAATGGATGATTTATAATAATTTATAATTTTATAGTTTTATTCTACATGATTTTTTGTTATGATAATTAAATATGAAATCGGTGATGGGCATATTTTAGTGAATTTTTATGAGTCCACATTGGTATCCTAATTAATGAGTTTACTATTATTATTACAACTTCATAACAAAAATAAAATAATTTTTTCCAATTTATATCATATAAAATTAGTAATAAATTTCTCATATTCATCTAGGATATTATTTCATAGAATTTTTGAAGTGGGTGGTTAGACCAACCCAAACTTGAACATACCATAATTAAGGGATGAATACGATTATAAAAGTGGATTCTTGTGGAATAATATCATTATTAGAAAATAATAATGATATTATTTATATATTTTTAATTTTATTAATTATATTTTAATATATTTTAATAAATAAAAAAGAAACTAAACCTAAAACAAGATATGTTACTTTGTGGAGGCGGTAATATGTACAACACATGGTTATTGATTTCATTTATCAATTAATGAGAGGGAAAGAAGGTGGATTATAATTTTTATCTTCATAATCATAATTATATTATATATTCCACAATTATTATTCAATTTAAGTCTTATATCCATCCAATACATGTGGTGGTGAAAAACCAAAGATGTCTCTTTGTGGATGTGGTAGTCTGCACAAACGCATTATCGACGTTCTTTTATTTTTTGAAGTGGATGGCAAGGAATAAATAATGCTTATTACATTAATATAATAAAACATTAACATAATAATGATACTTATTTCATTATATTATAGTGGTTATGATATCTTTTTAATATAATTATTAAGAATAAATGATTGACGATTAGGTAATACTCACGATGGGGCCTTGAACATTCTCTTGAAAGTATCCTTGGAAATTAAGGGTGTAGGATAACTAATTAAGACTAAAGGCATATAAAAATGTGATTAAATTCTAGGTGGATAAAAATTTAATATTTTCATGATTCAATTATAATTTATATGTGTGGAATGAAGTTTTGGAAGTGTTCTCCTTTTATATGTGAAGAAATGAACACTTTTGTGAATACCCATTATTTTTCAATAATGTAATGATACTATTCACAATTTAATGGCTAAAAAAGTAATAAATAATGGATTTTTGGGTCTTATAACGTTTTTAAATCATATACCACCCATTCTTACACATGTTTAAAAAATGTTTTATGCCTTTAAAAGTATATTTTTACACTACCATTTTGGTTCTTACCTTGGTAACTAGTTTTTACCCATGTAATTTATATTTTATTGAAAATATAAGGTAAAACAATTTATCAAATTTGGGTGTCCTGAAGATAAAATTAATATCCACTTAAAATAATTCGATTTATAAATAATAAAAATTTAAATTTTAAATTAAAACTTTTTATATATTGAAAAAACTGTTTTTTGTAGAAAAATGATGTTTTATCCATTATATGTTCTTAATATTATTTAGAATATATTACCAATTAAATGATTATAAATATAAATATATATGTGTATAAATATCATATTAGATTCATATTTTAAATTTTTTTGAAATTATTTAAATAAATAAAATATATACAATGTTAATATAACAATTCATTAAAAATAACAACTTTTCTATTATCCCAGTAATAAACATTAATCCCAATAATCATACTTTTATGATTAAAAATGAAATTTTTCTTATTAATTAATATGAATATTTTCAAGGAAAATATGAACTCCATATTTTTAGATTTATTTTATACAAGTGATGAAAGCTAATTTTTAAGGTGAATGAATAAAAATGGTTTTTAGAGTAAAATATTACCTATGTTTCTGAAATGTTAAACAAGGGTTTCATAAATTCAAAAAATTATTTTTAAATGGTTTATTTTAATTTATATATATATATATATATAAGTTTTTAGAATATTTAAATTCATTATTTTATTATAATAATGTCATAAATGTGATGGTATTAGCAAAAGTAATATTTGTTCACTATTCACCTAAAAACAATTATTGCAAAACAAAATTTGAAGAATCATATTAAGATAATATTTTTATTTTAAACAAAAAAATTAGTATATTTTTTCAAATTTAAATTATAAAATTATAAAATTTAACCTTAAAAAACATGAAAATATAATGAAAATTGTTTTAATCAGAAAATAACTTTTAAAATATCAAGTCTTAACATTCTCATTTCCTATTCATTAATAATTAAATTGGTTTTAATATATTGTTCATATTAAAAATATATTTTATCCATGATATATTTGGTTTCCCAAAATAAGTCATATTAAAATCCATTTTTTGAAGAATACATTTTTAAGAGGAAAATGATCTTATTAGTTATTTAGCAACACTAATTGAATTTTTTCAATTCCTCAGTATTAATAATGACCTTTATTTTATTTCTATATGTTTTTCATAATATTTTTTCCCTTACTTTTATATAAAGTCTCTAAATATATATTTTAATAGCTATATAATGTTTTTTGTTTCATTATGGTAATATGATTTAAAATATCATGGTGTTACATCCCCCCCCCAATAAATTGGATCCTTGAAATTTTGATTATCGCTTACTAGTAAAATTTGTTTAGGGTATGTAAAATATTGATATAGCACAATATATACTATAAAATGAGGTTTCTATATTAATATATTTTTTATTAATTTTAAAAAATATATGTTTTCCTTATTATGTTAACCAATTATTTCATATTTCCTTTAAAATATAATATTATAATCCTTCCATTTCCACAAATGAAGCATATTAAGATTCCATCGATACATTCCCATTAGTGATTATTAAAACATTTTTTACATTAATAAAATTGAATTTTTTTTTACTTCATCATATTTATGAACTAAACTTCCATGATTCTTCATCTTTCACTTATTTTTTGTGTTTGGAAACATGACTAAGTTCATGTTATAAATCATAATTTGTGATTGTTCATAAGGCTTAACCACAGTATTTCTCACTCCAAATCATGTCCTATTATGTTTCTCATTGATAAAATCTTCACATTTTCTATGGAATAAATTGTTAACTTGGTTCCTTTTTAATTCATCCATTAATAAAACAAAAAAATACTTAACATTATGGATAAAAAAATTCACACCATAAGAGAGATAGTATAAGATAATTACATGAAAAATTCAACATCAAAATTCCTTACTTTTCAAAACTCTTACATTATCTTTCAGTTCAAAATAAATCACTCTCAATTTAACCTATATCATTATTGGTTCAACCTAGGTTACTTATCTATGGATTATCTCATACATATTAACCTAATATGAAAAATAGATGTCCCAAAATACCATGAAATTTCCTAAAATATTCTAAACCTAAAAATAATTGAAATATATTCTCCCCAAAAATTAAACTTACCCATTATCCATAAAATCACTTGCCAATTAATATATAGATATGAATATATATGTTTTAATTTAAGTTCTACATGGTAATTATAATTAATATATTTAAATCCTTCATAATGGATTGTAAAGTTAATTTGATTAACAAAAGAATATCCCACAGGAGTGTCTCTCTAGGTGTGGAGTCTTAGGCTCACTCATCATGCACATAGTGAATATAAAGTCAATTCATAACCAACATTTTTTAGGGTGATTACCCCTAGGTGGATTTTTTCTACAGTTGTATCCACTAGATAGTATCTAAACAGGGAAATAATTGCTATAAGAACGACATAATCTCTACTTTACCATAATTTTGGGATGATATCCTATAATAATAATTTTCCCTTAGACGTATACATTGGGTTCTCACTAAAGTTCACCTATCCCAATCCCTAAACAACATAAAATATTCAATATTACATCAACCAATCCAAAAGGGTTATTTATACCTTAGAAATTATGATCAACAGTAATTTATCAACCCTTGATGAAATTTATAATTCATAAATTAACTTCAACTGATAACATCCGAAAATTTAAAGTTATCTAAAACCTAATTTGATACTAACTATGATTCTCCATACCTACTTTCCCATAATATGGTTGAAATAAACACATTATTTACATACCAACTTTGAAATGAGCCAAAGAAACCAAATTTTAACCATCAATAGATACAATATCACTAACAAATATTGAGTCACTTATATTTAAAGGACCTTTTAGTTTTACAGTTTCAGAGAGTTAGGAAAAATGTTTTACTAAAAATCACACATCATTCTCATCAAATGGATAGTTTTTCCACTATACAAGAAACTTCTTAATCCATAATAAGTCTCCAACATCTCCCATAAAATTCTCCACACATTATATGAAGTTTCCCATTCATAATTCATGTATCACCAAGAGGGGGAGGGGTTTAATCAGTGATATCTTTTTCTTTTATGTTTCTTTACTTATGAAATAACCTTAACCACCTATTAAATATTTATTTCCCTACTAGACACAATTCAACCATAGAACTAGAGAAACATAATAATTTACAAGGTTCACTACACAATAAGAGTAGCTACGTCCTTGGTATGGTTTAGAAACAATCCAAACATACACAATCCACTAGAAAACAATCCTTTGATGTGGAATAAAATGAGTATGATGTTCCCTTACACTCTTGTAGAACTATGAAAATAATACAATAGTGTGTGTGATTATTATAGAACAAAATTATACAATATAATGTTACGGTGCTTCTTGACCTACTTTAAAAAATATAATCTATCAAAACAATTCTTCTCTTTCCTACATAGAAACTGTGAAACTTACTTTAGTCCTCTGAGAACTGTCCTACTTCCTCTACGAACTGCCTGTATCCTCTGTGAACTAAGTTGCACTGCATGGCATGAGTGCTTTCAGAACACCTCTTTCTCTACTGACTATCTTAGCTCCACATATAGAAAAGGAATCGCGGACAGCCTTTCCTATGCATTATCTTTTCCTTTGTATGATACAAACCCCCACAATATTCTTTCGCATATTATCCTCATAAATAGTCTTTTTTGTGAACATATTTCCTCAATCAACTCTTCTCCATCACAGAAATATTTCCTTTGCGGACACTTCTACTTCGCGACCACTCCTTCGTGAACTACTTTGGAATTCTCCAAATTCTTTCCTCCAAGAAGATCACTTCTTTATAAAATTATATCTTACTTAAAAATGGGATTAGAGTCCTTTATATAGGAAAATAAATCCTTAAATTCTACTAATCTGATTTACCCAAATTTTTAATGTGGTATAACCTTCAAACTGGATTGTGCTCCTTTTGTGGACTGTTTTTTCCTCTGCGGTCCACATAGCACCTTTCTTCCTTCACAATGCCCGATTCCTTCCAAAAATAGATCACCAACTCTCAACCGCAAATGAAAACCCTTCCCAATAACAAGGATCCTTCTGCGAACTCTGATCCTCCCGCAAACCACTTTTCCAACGCGATCTGTATACCTGCTATGCATAATCCTTCCTTTGAAGATTTTTCTTCGTCGTCTTATGTACCTCATAAGTAGTTCATGAACTATCTTTCACGGTCTTTCAACTGTGTTTTCTGGAAAAACAACCCTTTTCCAAAAACCCAACTGCTAATTTTGAGGCCCAAAAAATTGATAACCACTGGGAAAGGGTTCCGCCTTAAAAATTTACTTTGGCTACACAAACCAAAGTGTTTTTTGTTCATTCATTTCATTAAAAAATAAATATGTCATGCTATATAATCTTTTATTGATCATATTTATCATAATTATATTTTCAATGGAATGTATTGTAACTTCCCTATCTTATAGAAACATCATTCTTCCCAATCAAACCTGAATACGGTTGGAAACACATTTACTCCCCCTTTAATTAATCAGGATTACATCACAAGTTCTCTAAATAACTTATGAAATTATTGAAATACAAATTATCAAACCATCATCATATTTTCTAAGACTTTTACAAAGTGAATTGATTTATCCTTTTTGATAAAAAATACAACACTCTTCAAGAAAAAAATCTTCTTACTTACTTCTTTATCCAACTTGGTCCCAAAATTATACTCTTCTGGAAATATCATGTGTTGTAATTTTTATCATAACCTAGGGAAATGGAAATATAATAATGGTGAGATATAATGATATGTAAGGTAATTTTCATATCATATGATATCAAGGAAAAAACTAGGCATGCATAATATGGAAGGAAATAAATGATGATCAAATAATTATATACAACTAATAACATAAACATGAAAAAAATATAGATAAAAATATAAATAAACATATGAAAAAAATAACTGAATTTATAGAAATTGAATGAATATTTTTAGAAATATTGATATTTAACATCAAGGCCTTTTCCAATACATTATTCTTATCAGCAAGTTCATATTCAATAAATCATTCTTATCATCAAGGTAGCAACAAGAAATCATTATTTCATTGGGTAGGATACAGAAAATACCCAAAAATATTATTTTATGGGGCAAACCAATTCATCAAGGGGATATATAATATTGATACCCACTTATCACATCTTTAATTCCAATGCATTCACCATATGAAATATATGATTATAAATGAATTGTTTGATTAATTTACCACATTAATTAATAAAAAACCATATTGAGATACAAACATATGGAATATCAATACTTTTGTTGTTAAAAATGAACATAATTCATCTAGAGAAAGAACTTGGATGGTTAAATAACATATCATCAAATTTATTGAGTATTAAATAAACATTTATATCATAATAACAATTATACTGATTGTCAATGTTTTCCCAATCAATAAGTGGAATAACTTTCTATATAATCATCCTCAAACTAACACCATATAAATAATGGTATAAAGTTAAGTTAATAATTTTTTCAATTAATTTATGTATGGTTATCTTGGTTAATTTCCTTTGAAAAAAATAATAAAAAATAGGGTATTCACATAGGAAAGGCATTGGAATAAAAGTCACGTCCATGATAGTGGATGATTTGGAAAGACAAAGGAAGTAGTGGATTTTCATGAGTTTAATAAACAAAAGGAAAATATTAGGTGAGGATTTATAAATAAATACATGGACAATATATACAAAAATAAAAGTAAATAAGTGTTGAATGTGAATCATATATTAGTGAAGAAAAATTGAGATTCAAACACCCTTATAGTAGTTGTAACGTAAGAATATAGAGAAAATGAGAGGGATAACATGAAATTAGAAAATAATTAAATGACATATATTGATTATACATAAATTTAAATGGTAATTTAATACATTATATAAAATAAAATAGTGTGCATAATATTAAACATGTCTCACAGAATTGAAAATAGAGACATAACTTATATGGCTTTAGAAAATTTCGAATCAAAACCCCTTAAATGGTAGAATTTTAAAAAGAAAATTAAATACCATCAATAATGATAGAATCAAGATATAAAATATTAAAGGGTTATTAAGTACACTATACAATATAAAACATAGTATAAAATATAATCATATCTCATGGAATTAAAATTTTAGCCATAGAACCCTTATAATATTAGAAGCTTTTGAATCAGAACCCCTTAAAGGATATAATTTCCAATGAAACATTAAATACCATGAAATTTGAGATTATAATGATACAAAATATTAAAGGGGTTTTAGATACATCATAAAAAATAAAACATGGTGTATAATAAGAAATATGTCTCAATTGGTGAAAATTGAGACAAGAAACCCTTACCTTAACTCCCGACTTCCACTAAATCTCTCGAATACCCTATATAAAAAAATAAATTAATAACTTATTTAAGAACCTTATTAGTATCTATAAAATTTTATAAAATTCATTTATAATTATTTTTTTTCATGTATATTAGTTAGTTATTATCAATTTTCAATATTTTATGTAAGTAATCTTGATCATTTTGAACCTGTTTCATAATAGTAGTGTTCTTCTTCGTTTTTCTCCCAAATTTAATCATTCATAGATAAGAAAAGGTATTATAATTTATTATTTATAATTATATATAATTTTATAATTTCATTCTATGGGATATTTGGTTATTATTCTTAAATATGAAATTAGTAATGAGAATGTTTTTGTGATTTTTAACAAACATATATCAGTGTATTAATTAATGATTTTACTATTAATTTTAACAACATATGACCAAAATAAAATCATTATTTAATTATTTTTATCATATATTATTAGTAATTAATTTCCCATATCCATACATGATATTATTTTAAAGCATTGTTCAAGTGGTTGGTTTGACCGACCCAAACATGAACATATCATAATTAATAGATGAGTATGGTTATGAAAGTGGTTTATTTTGTAATAATTTAATTATTATAGAATAATAATTATATTATTTTTATATTTTTAATTTAATTAATCATATTATTAGATATTTTTATAAATAAAAAATAATCTACATGAAAAATGAGATATGTCACATTGTGGTTGCGGTATACCATACAATGCACAGTTAACAGTTTCATTTTTCAACGAATAGAAGGGAAAGAAGGTGATTTATAATTATTCTCATAATTATCATAATTATTTTATATATTTCAAATTTATTCTTCAATTAAATCCTTATTAATAGTGATTATAGTTGGTGGTTAAAATAGAATATGTTACTTCGTGGAGGTGGTAGTCTACATAAATACATGATTGATGTTATTTTGTTTTTCTAAGTGGATGGGAAGGAAGAAATATTGGTTATTCCATTGATATAGTAACAATTAAGTATACTAATTATAATTATTTCATTATATTACTATAGTTAGGATGGTTTGGAATATAAGTATCAAGAAGAAAATGTTAAGGATTAAGTAATACTAACGTTGTGTCCTTGAACTTTTTCTAAAATGTGTCATTTGAAATAAAGGGATTAGGATAAATAATTGAGGTTATAGGATAATTAAAATTATATATGATTCTATAAGGATATGATGGAATATTTTTAGGATGAAATTATAATTTATAAGTGTGACATGAAGTGGTGGAAGTGTTCCCCTTTTATAAGTGAAGAAAGGGTAAATTCTATTAATATCCATTATTTTTCAATAATAGAATGACACTATTCAAGAATAAATGGAAAAAAGGGATAAATGATATATTTTGGGGTGGTATAAAGTTAATAAATAATATAAAACTCATTTTAACACATGTTTTAAGCATATTTAATGTATTTTACCACTTATTTTTTACACTTTACCATTTTCGTTTTCACCTTGGTAACAAGTTTTTATCCAAGTAATTTATATTCTATTATAAATATAAGGTAAAAAATCTTACCAAATTTTTATTTCAAAAACCTAAATTTATTATAATTAAATTTATAAATAAGATAAAATTATCTTTTAAATTTAAACGTTATATATATATATAATTTCTTTTGTAGAAAACCGGTATTTTAGTTGTTATGTGTTATTGATATTATTTAGCATTGATTAAAAATTTAATTTGTGTTAATATAATTATATATATGTTTAAAAATAATAATATAATCATTTTTTAAAATTTAATATCTTATTTATTTAAATAAAAACTATATAATGTTAATAAAATAATTCTTTGAAAATAACAGTTTTACTATTATTGTTTTAATTAACCTTAATCATAGAAATCATACTTTTATGATTATAAATGAAATTAATATTATTAAATAATATGAATATTTGGGTATAAAATATGACATATTTTTTTTATATTTAATTTATAAAAGTGATAAAAACTAGTTTTTAAAATGATCGAATAAAAAATAGTTTTTATAGTAAAATGTTAAGTAAGTTTCCAAAATGTTAAACATGTGTTTTCTAAATATAACATATTATTTTTAAATTATTTATTTTAATTTATAAATATATATTTTTATATAAAAAAAGTTTTAAAATTTTTTAATTCATTCTTGTATTATGATAATGTCCTAAAAGTGATGGTATTGGAAAAATCAGTATGTTTTCACTATTCATCTAAAAAAAATTATTTAAAAAATCCAAAAAATAATCTTAAGATAATATTGTTATTATAAATCTAAAAATGAATTCAATTTGGTCAAATTCAACCTCCAAAATTTTAAAATTTAACTTTAAAAAACTTAATATTATTTTGAAAATTGCTTCCATAGGAAAAAAACTTCTAAAATATTATGTGTTCTCATTCTCACTTCTCATCCATAGAAAATTAATTGGATGTTAATATATTATTCGTATAAACAATATCATTAATACATAATATATTTTATTTCCTAAAATAAGGTATATATGAAATCAATTTTTAGAATAATTCATTTTTAATCATCAAATGGTCTTATTAGTTATTTAGAAAGACTAATTGAATTTTATTATTTATTTAGTATTAATAATGTCCTTTATTTTTAAAATCATATTTTCCATAATTTAGTTTACTATACTTTTACCTCCCAATTCTATAGTTAAATTTAATGGTTATATTTTTTTATAGTTCATTGTGGTTCAGTGTTGCGTGTGGAGAAAGCCATCAAAAAAATTTGGTTTTAAGGGAAAATATAATTTAAAATATCAAGGTGTTACTAGATCCATATTTCTCCCTTCAGTTTGAAAAATCGATCATCGATTCTTGAAAGAGGTTATTTTTTCTTTACTATCTTCTGATTCAGGATATAATGGTCAATAAAAAACCTCAAGCTCCCATTCACCTTCTTAGAAAATAGAAGAGGTTATTCCCAAGTGTAAACACTAGTTTTGATAAATCCATTTTCAAAAAGGTCATCTGACTTCATGTTCATATACTTGAGCTCATTTTGGGTTTTCTGATATGTATCTAAAGATATTTATGGTTTCTTAGGATGTAATTCGATACCAAAATTGAACTCCCAATGATGGGGTAACCCTGAAACTTCCTTTGGAAAAATGACCACATACTTCTCTATTATTATGGGATTATACTCCTCTATAGTGTCAATGGATCATAATCTTAATCTCTCGAACTAATGAGTATCAATTTTAATCTCCCTTGGGTCATCCCTAGTTGTCCTACTTATGGGTCCCATTCATTAGTGAGAGTGAAACTTTACCCATCTTTTTGATGGAATATAACCCTATATCTAAATAATTCTTTCAAGGTTAATATTATGGATAACTAGTCAATGCCCAGTATGATGTTATAAGGTCTCATCTCTAATATGATGAGTTCATAATAGAACCTCTCTTTATTGAGAGTATTCTCACCCTTATGGGGGATATTTTAGAGATAATGAACTCTACCGATGTGTGTACCTAGACAAAGGGGTCAATCTAAGAGGTTTATTGGGATTTCTATCTCACAGAAAAAATATTAAGTAAGAAATGAATGACTCACATCAATATCGATGGGTAAAAGTGCTAAGGTAGATAAAGATCAAATCATATTTCAAACCATTTCTGGTGAAACCTACATAAATATATCTATTATATATATATTTCCTCTTTAATAACCTCCAATGTGATCTTGATGTGGTCTTAATATAGGTTGTAGTGTAAAATCAAATTTTCACCCACCTCTGGTTACACCTCTACCTAAGACTACTCTAGGAGGGACCCACTGACCACCTTGGGGAGGTCTTTGGTCTATAGGATACCTATATAAAGGAGGTCCATCCACCATTCCATCCTATCCACCATTTTTCTAGTTGAAAATATCTAGCTATATGTCCACATCCACTAGAGGAATAGAAACTCTCCCTCCCTGTTTGTTGGACCCTTTATGGGATACATCTGTCAATAATCTCCTAGACCAGGATTATGAATTTAAATACTTTTAATGATGAGATCATGGTGCATCGAGTCATCTAGAAGTAGCTGATGACTCAGCCTCATGAATAACAAAATCTTCCTTAGTCCATATTCACATATCATAGAGAGAATTAATGAAAACTGGGGATCATCCAATACCCCAATTTATATGGGAATGTATATAGGTATAGTCCTAGATTGAATTCCATATTAAAGGTCTTAATCAAACTTTCTATCATGAATATACCCATCATGAATCATATATTAGGAATACCTCATGTGGTCTATGAACCTCATTGCATATTTAAAAACTAACATACTACCATACTAGAGATATAATATCTCCTAAACCCATATCATCCTCATAATTGTTGGGTAATAATCCTCCCTAAATAGGCACTTGAACTATATCCAAGATAGGGTGGAATCATCGTGATTCTGTATGATCAATAACCATTAGCATCATATTGTTACATGGAGAAAACTCATTTTAAGAACTATCTTCTAATACATGGAAATGTGAACCAGATGGAAGATATGAGGGACAAACTTCAGCTAGTCCTTTATTGTTTAATGGTTTTTCTCACCTCAAAACCTTAAGGTTCTCTATTTCTAAAACTTAAAAATTGTACATGAACAATGAGTAGTCTTATCCTACACTATGGATACTACCGTCTACACTATAGGTGTTTCTAATCACTGATAAACTATAGGGGTGTCAACTTTATGCTCCAATAGTGGGAGAATCAACTCCCTATCTGATCCCTGAATACAAACCTCAACATTCATCCAGTCATTGACTAGAGTCAAAATAATTGTCTTTGGATCAACATTTACTTACCTATATATCTTATCTTGTTGTTATCCTATGTTTAAAAATATGAAACCATGATTAATAAAGCATATCTAAAAGAGATGACTCAAAAAAATCATGAACGAGTACACAAATGACACACTACATGATGAAGGTACTATCTTATTAAATCCCATAACAGATGCCTTAGAGTTTTGAGTCAATTAGAAAATTATTAGAGTCTCATTGAAAGGTTATTTTAGTTTCTCACACAAATTACTGGGTTCCCTAGTCTATTTTCTAAACTCAATAATCCTTAACACCATTTACCAAAGTATCCCAACCCAATACTCATATGAAAATTTACTCTAAACTATATAATTAATACTAGAACCACTATGATACCATTATAACATGACCCGACACACTAGAACCACATCCAAGTTGATAGTATTCTGAATTATCTATCCCAAGATTTCCTCTAATAGGTCAGGTTCTTCTAACAAGTTCTAAGAATGTGTCACACAGATATGGGAGGCCTTATCCAATAAAACTATAAACATTCACATATATTTTTTAACATCCTAGAAAATATGTAAACCCTATGATATATTTAAGAGTATGTTTCTTGGTTTTGGAGGGCGTCAATAATTTTTTGAGAGTTTTTTAGTTGAACTTGGGCTAGGAACTTCCAGTAGTGTAAATTTATAGTGTAAATTTTTAATTTATGGTGTAAATGGGTCGTAGGGAATAAGTTGTGAATTCTTTTTGTGGAATAAGTCTATTTATGTTGTAAAACCATTTTCTTACTTCATAAATATATCACCTATGATTTTTAACCTAAAAAACTTTATTTTCATCATACAAGAATTATGATAATTTTATGACGTAAATACAAGATTTAGGACATAAACCCCTCATGACATATAGATTTTATACACTAAAATACTTAAAAAAAATCCATTTTTATTTTGTATCCCAACCTTAAACCCTTGGAATAATTCTAGGTGATTTTGGTTATCTCGTCCTCTTTCAGACCACTTCATTTAGCACTCAATCTCTATCTTGGTTGGGTTGCTTCTCTCTAGGTAAGTGGCCTTTCTTCTTTTTTATTTCTCTTGTTATGGGTATGGAATTGGGAATCGTTTATGGATCATTTTATCATGTGATAATGATTTTTTTATCCTTCTAGATCCATTATGTGATCATCTTCCAGGGGATAGTCCATGATTTGGTTGTGGTGTGGTGTGCATGGTTCTTGAGGTATGAGTGATATAACCTCTCCACTGACCCTTGTTGATGTATAATAGGATTATAAGATGTGATAATCACTAATAGGACCTTAATTTTTTGTATTTTTTTCCTTCCAGTGGTTTTGGGTCCTATCTATTTTGGTGTGTGACCTGAGTTGAGGTGGGTGGTTCTATCTCTAAACTACATTATGTGAACCAATGATTGCTCTTATTTTATTAAATTAGTTTATAAATAAATTGTCATGATTCATTTATTTTCATGTGTATAAATGTGTTTTTGAAAAATCATGGTTTTCCCATTGTTTTGGAAAAAGAAAAGTAATTCTCAAGGCATTGTGAAATGGATTTATGAAATGGTTTTCAAATAATGTATTTGATTAGATGAATTAGTAAATATAGATCATGGGAATCCTTAGTTACTTTGGTGGATGGTGTAGCATAGGTAAATTATCTATTATATTATAAGTATGTTAACTCAAGGGGTGTTCCTATACTCCTTTGGCCTATTATTCTAGGGATTTGGTATTTACATTGTCAAAGGGTCCACTTATGGGGTTTTCCTCTTCACCTTAGGCCTATGTTCTAAGGACTCGTGTGTGCACTAGTTGTTGATGTTGGTATAAGTAGTCTACTAGACTAACATGTAGTGATACTTGGAATGATTCACTCATTCTTTGGTTTGTAATATTTTGTATTTGATTACTTTATTTGATAAATATGATATGATTCGAATTATTTTACCAAAATATTTTTAGAATTGTATAAAATGGGGATTTATTTACAATTATTTTGAGATAAAAACCATTTTACTACTTATCATGGGTTATTTTTTCTATAAATTTATCATATTAGAATTTTTTATAGATACTTGACATTTAACACCTAGGCGGGATCCTACTGAGCCTATTTATATCACACCTTACATACCCCTTCGATGGTGTGTTGATCTTGATATGTATTTTGATGTTGGAAAAGGAAGGAACCACAGTGAGGTAGTGAGGGCTATGTTAGAAGGGTAAGGGTATCTGTTGTTGAGATAGTTGGACGTTTCCCATTTTATCACATGGAGTAGTAGTTTTTTGTTATAATTGTCATTTCTTATTTTTTTGGACATGTGACTTTGGGTGTTTTCTATTATTTTCGAGCTGTATCACAGTAAATTTTTCTCTTTACTTATGGTAAATATTTATTTTTGTTTTCTTCTGTAATTTCTTCCCATTTTATATATATGTCATGTATCTTGTTTTAGGTTGGGTGAAATTTTTCCCTCTATTTTTTTGATGCTAGGGTGCTAGTTACTAGCCCATGGGGGTCAGGAACTCCCTTATACTCTTGCTACATTTCAGTTTTGAGCCTAGATATATGGGTCATCCAGGTTAGGATTTGAAAATTTGGTATCATGGAATGGTTATGATTAGTCTTAGGAAGTAGTTTGATGGTAGATTGGATTTTTGAAACATGAGAGGTCAGTTTTGGTGAGTTTTTAGCCTTATCTTTCCATGAAAAGAATCAATTTACCATGGGATGTCAGGATGTGTGTCTCTTATGTTTTGTTTTTATCTTAATCCAAGTTTATTGTTATTAGATTCTTATTTTTAATTGATATTATTCCATTATCTAATTTTTTTCTTTTATTTTAGGAGTGTAGTAGTATGCCTCTAATACGTCTTCCACGGGTTCCATAGTAGGGTGTTGTAGATTCTTCTCAAGTGAATCCTCCTCTAGATCACATTTTTATAGAGGATATCATACAAGACATTTGTTTCATAGACCATGATGTACCATGAGTTCATAACTCATTCACTGAGGTACAACCAAGATCCATAGGAGAAAGAGATCAATCGTGAGAGTTCTTACACGAGAATCCCCCACAATTTAATTGTATTAATGAACCCCAAGAGGTAGATGACTAGATATAAAATATTAATAAAATATTTGACTTCCTAGATACACTTGAGACCATCAAGATGAATTCTGTAATTTTCAAGATTGAGGGTCCCATTAAGTTATGGTGGTATTCCATGGTACATGTAGATCAACATATGGGATTAGATCAGATAGGTTTCATGATCCTCTTTTTTTAGTAGTCCTGACTAGAGTCTTCAATTATAACAAAGTATATGGAGTTATTCTCTTTTTAGAAAGGATAGTGTTTAGTCTTGGAGTACACCAATTATTTTGTGAATATGGTTTATTTTTCTATAGAGGTGTTAAAGAATGACCATCTAAAATCACATAAGTACCTGTAGGGTTTATGACTGAATATCATATCATAGGTTTTTATACTGAATTTTTTTACTTATATGGAGATAGTCGAAAAGGATATGATATTAGAGACAAACACTATAAGAAATATTGTATATACTTCTCCATCTCTTCCACCTAGTGGCAGCTTTAGTAATATACACAAGAAGAATACGAAGTGTCATGATAATCACATGGCTTGCCAAGGAGGCCTTCAGCATTGAGCCTCCTATACACCATCATCAATTACTAGTAGCATGACCCTAAGTTGCTACCAGTGTGGTATGGTCAAGCAGACCCAATGTTCTTATTCTGCACTAGTAAAGTTTTAAAACAGTTGTGGCCACTATTTTCATTTATAGAGATTCTCCTAGGCCAACTATAGAGATTCTCCCATGCCATGTATATGATATTTTTCCAAGGATCGTCATCTCTAAAGGTAATTATGGAGTAATTACAAGGTTCAAATACTATATGGCTCTATCCATAGGCCTTAAGAGTGAATAACTTTAAGTAGTGGATGAGACTCCAACAAAGGAGTCCATGGGTTCAGCGATAGTGATAGGTATCATCTTTTTTTCATCTTCTATAGGGATTTATTTATTCAATACATGTATATCACACTCATTTATATATGATCATTTTGTATATTTGTTTAAAATTTCAATAAATATCATGTCCTTTATCATGGATTTAATGAAACCTATTTGAAATAGTAAAGTTCATGGGTTTCAGTTTCCTTCTTGTTCTCTATTGATAGATATCACAAAGTTAGTCTGGGATTTCCTTGTTCTCAATCTGTATTTTTTTTACATCATCATTGGGATGGATTGGCCAGATTCTCACCATATTTAGATTTATTATTATCATTTGTGTGTCATGTTCCTTTTTGTTGATGGGAGATATTAGGTGTTTCATAGAGAGTGAGATCCAAGTTCTGTTCATATGGGACCTTCCTGTTTAGAGATAAAAAATCATCTATTTCATTTGATCCCAATGTGTTTATTCTATTTTTGATATTCCTGGAATTGTCTGAGACTTTCCTAATGTTTTCCTAGACTACTTCTCTAGTATTTATCTACATATAGAATTAGGTTTTTTTATTGATATGTTTTTGGGTACACATTCAATCTTTATACCCTCGTATTATATGGAACTAGAAGATTTGAAATAGCTCAATATTTATTTGGATGACTTTATATATAAATGTTTTGTTTTCCCAAGTGTTTCACCATGGTCATCCCTAATTCTATTTTCTAAGAAGTAATATGGTTTAGTTTGATTATGTATGGTCTATCAAAAGCTGAATATGGTGATGGTTAATAATAAGTACCATTTTCCTTGTATATATGACTTATTTGATCTATTAAAGGGGGAGAAGTGGTTTTTGAAGATCAATTTTCAATTAGGTTATCATCAACTTAATGTTTGGGATTTTGATATACCGAATAAATATTTCAAGATAAATTATAGCCATTATGAATATATTGTGATACCTTTTTTCTGACTGACACTCTAATAATTTTTATGGATTTTATTAATTTAATATTCCATAAATATCTCGACTCCTTAATTGTGGTGTTTATAGAATACATCTTGGATTACTCAAGATCTGAGCATGAGAGAAATCAACAAATAAATCTGGTTTTGGAAATCCTGAGGAGTCACCATATTTGAGGAAAGATTTTAAATTGAAATTTATATATTCAATAATTTAATTTCATAGCGAATATGATTTTATAGTGTGGCTTATCAATCAATCCTAAAAAGTTGAAGGTTATATTTTCATTGGAAGATCTATGGAATGCCTTTTATATTTGGAGTTTCCTAGGTATTTCTAGGTATTATCAATGGTTATTCATGGATTTCTAAAATTTGGCATCACTTTTGACTACTCTTACCAGGAAATGGGTGAAATTCACATGGGATTCTATGTTTCATACTTATTTTTATGAGTTTAAATAGATTCTAACATCAGGACCTATTTTGATCTTACCTGAGCTCGGTAAGATAAATTTGGTATACTATAATGATTTTGGTGTTGTTCTAAGTTGTGTTCTTATAAAGGGAAATCATATGGTGGCCTGTGGTTCTCATTGTCTTTTGAAATTTGAGAAGAATCACACCACATGTGATTTTGATATTGTTGTAGTTATGCATGCACTTAAGTATTTGTGACATTATTTATTTGGGATATATTTACAGTCTTTTATGACCATAAGAGCCTGAATTATATCTTTTCTTAGAAGGAATCTAATATTGGATAGAGGTGGTGGGTTGGTTAATTTAATCCATTCAATTTTGACATAACCTGCACCTTAATAAAGGGTAATGTCATTGTAGAGACTCTTATTAGTAAAGTGACATTACATGCTATCTTAGAATCGAAGGAATAGTGGAACCTTATGTGTCTCTTTGCTCAGTTTCATCTGAATTATTAGGAGGATTATTATAGTATGTTTATGACTAGTTTTTAGTTATTCTTATCACTCCTTGAGTATATTTTTTTGATTCATTAGCAAGATGATGAGTTTAGAGGAATTAAAGAAACACATTATAGCGGAGAAACCATTTATGGTCAGTCTCTCCCTTCAGATATTATTCTCCTCTTATGGAATTGGTTTTTCATCCTAACATCTATGAGGGGTTTAGTTTTATTTAACATTCATAGTTATTCATGGTTTGTTAATCCATGAACTATGAAGATTTATTGTGCTGATTGTGGAATTCGGGTATGAAGCATGACATTGATGATTTTTTAGTCCCACTATTGCACCTTTCAATAGATAAAGGTAGAGTATCTAAAACCATATATTTTGATTCAACCTCTTCCAATGCCCATTTTTAAATGGGATGATATGTCCATGTAATTTTTTGTTAGAATACCACATACTCCATGAGGGATTATTTCTATCTTGGTTGCATTTGATCAGTTAAGAAAATCTACTCATTTTATTCAAATCTGGGACACCACTGAGGTTCAATATCTAGGTAATCTATACATGAAGGATAGTATGAGGTTACATGGGGTTTTTGAAGGACCCTGAGACACCCTGATAGGGGGAGAATTAGGGTGTCCGCTTTTCTTTAAAAAATTTGGATCTTGTTTCCTTGTTAGAAGGAACCTATTAGACTTGTCAGACATAGACATTCAAAGAGAACACAAAACAATTTTTACTTGGTCACCACTAAGGGCTAGTCTAAGGAGAATATTCCAAAAAAAATCAGTCATACCAAAGATCACTAATCTTCACTAGTTTTTTTATTACACAGGTTAGGTCATATTCACTATGTTACAGGCTCACTACCTTTACAATGGATTTGGGATAGCTCATTATGTCCCTCGAAACACTTCCATTGACTCCCCCTAGCTCACTGCCTTGGGTGAAGTCTTCCTTAGTTTATCAACTTGTGGGTCTCTTCAATAGATTTGCATTGAATTACTTGTCTCAGTCCAGCATGAGACACTACTTACATTAAAATCCGGAATTGATGCACTTGAAAGTACTGATTACCCAAACCAGATATTCAAAAGCCTGTCAGAATCTTAACACTATGCTTGCGCGCAATACTTGAACTTGTGTGCAAGATTTGGGATTTGTCATGCAAGTTGACTTTCATGCAACCCCTACTTTTCGTGCAACCCTTATCTTTCGTACAACTGCACCAAAGGGTTCACTTGGTCTTTTAAGACTAAAGGAACACCTTTCTTGTAAGACTAACACTCCGTAATTCATTCGTGTGCAAATATTTCACGCGGTAGAGAAACTAGGTTTTCATTGGAAAATTCTTAAGTCTACCATGGGGGTACCTAAAAATTTATAGTATTTGATGCCCCTGTGTGAAAGTATTCAATGTTTCTTTTTTGGTGCACGCAAGATTCTTTTAGAGTGAACAAAACCCCTTTTGACGTCGCATTGGGCGCACAAGATTCTTTTGCACAACCTCATTTTTCACGCACTTCATGCCTTTTCCATTTTTCGATGTTCTAATCTTGAAACATGACTTGTGCACAAGTTTACACATCACCTTCAATCTTGCATGCAACTTCCTTTTCTAAAGACACATTTCTCCATTTTCTGATTTTCAGGCCCAAAAATTTGGCCAACACTGGGAAATAACCCCACCTTTAATACTATTGTCCGCTTGAACTATATGATCCCTTTCCTAGAAAACATTCTGAACTTCCAATGAGGATTTACAATAAACACCAACCATACTCCTTTTCCTATATAGAATTTTTGTGGTTCCAATAATCTCCCCCTTTGGGTTTATTAAAAATCACCAAATAAATTCAATAGAGCACCAGCCACAAGAAAAACCTAAAATGCAAGAATCAACTCATCCAACACTCTAAGTCTACATGAGCAATGCTAGGTTTAGAAAAAAAGAGGGGAATCTTGAATTGGGTTCCCCTATTTTGGAATTCTTAAAGACACCAAATCTATTATCTTATTGTGTCATAGAAGCATTACTTCCCTGAATGTATGCCTTCTCCTCCAAACACTGAATTCTCATCCTATCACAAAAGTATTACATTCCCTGAATGTATTCCTTCTCCTCCTAACACTGAATTCTCATCATGTCACAGAAGCATTACATTCCCTAAATGTATTCCTTCTCCTCCTAACACCGAATTCTCATCGTGTCATAGAAGCATTACATGCCTTGAATGTATTCCTTCTCCTCCTAACACTGAATTCTCATTGTGTCATAGAAGCATTACATGTCCATTACATGTCCTTAATTTATTTCTTTTCCCCCATTGATAATAAACCCAAAGATGGTATTTGATCATTGTATAGATCAAAATAACCCCTAGATAGTCACTCCCCCATAAACCTACATCACAGCCACAAAAGGATTAAAAATAGTTAACATAACTAGGGAGAGGGAAATTTTGTAACCTCCTTGTGCACTGGGAGGTGGATGAACACCGAGGTTCACCCGATGTTTCTCAAACAAAGCTACTGAAAGTTGGTTGGTCAGGATATCAGCCAGTTTCTCAACAGTTCTCACATGATCCATTTTAATCACACCATATTCAACTTTTCCTTGATAAAGTGATATCTAATTTCAATATGTTTTGTACAAGAATGATGAACAGGATTCTTCTTAAGATCAATTGTGCACTTGTTATCACAATAAATCACCATTGGTTGTTTCACCTCATCACCAATATCTGTCAGTTGTTTCTTTATCCACAGTATTAGAGTGCATGCCTTTGTATCAGTGATATACTCATCTTCAGTAGTACTAAGATATGTACTTTATTATTTCTTTCTCAACCATCTAATGCATTTCTTCCCAATATAGAATGCTCCATCACTTGTGGACTTTCTATCCACAACATCTCCATCCCAGTCAGCATCCGAAAATGAAGATAATTCATTATATTTTCATGTAGCAAAGAATAAGACATAATTCCGAGTACCTTGAATGTACCACATGATTCGTTTAACTGCTTCCATATTTTCTTCATTTGGGTTACTTTAAAAGTGGGACTCTAAACATTTTGCAAATACAATATCAGGCCATGTTTCAGTTTAGTACAGTATGATTCCAATGATTCTTCTATACAGGGTGGGATCCATAGACGTCCCATCCTCATGTTTTTTGAGTTTTGTTCTAATGGAAATTTGAGTCTCCATTGGTTTTGAATCTTGCATATTAAATTTCTTCAACAGATATTTTGCATAATTTTCTTGAGAAACGAAAGTAAAATCCTTCTTTTGAGTCACATGAATACCTAATAAGTATGTGAGTTCTCCAATCAAAGACATTTCAAATTCTGACTTCATGTGATTACAAAATTCTTCAACTGATCCATGTCTTCCACCACTAAAGATAACATCTTCCACATAAACTAGCTCCATGAACTAATCTTTCTGAGATTTATTCACATAGAGATTGTAATCTACTTCTCTTTTGAATTCCAGCTTATTGAGATAAGAATCCAGTCTGTAATACCATACTCACAGTGCCTTCTTTAAACCATATAGGGCCTTCTTTAGTTTGAAAACCTTCATTTCATTATTACCAAAAACGAAACTCAGTATTTGTTCAATGTATAATTCTTCTTCAAAAACACCATTAAATAATGTTTTCTTGACATCCATTTGATATAATTTAAATGCTCTTTGGATTTCCATGGAAAGAAACAGTATGATTGACTCCAGTCTCGCCAATCGAGCAAATGTCTCGTAAACTTAAATGCCTTCAATTTTTGATATCCTTTATAGACCAAATGTGCCTTATTTCTGATCACATTTCCATGCTTGTCAAATTTTTTCTTGAAAATCCTATTTGTACCAATAACATTGTGACCTTCGTGTCTCTTGACAAGATCCCAAGTCTAATTTTTGTCAATCTGATCTAACTCTTCATTCATTTCTCTAACCCAAGACTCATCCTTTGTAGCTTCTTCAAATGGGTATGGTTCTACAACTGATAGAAATGCATATTGTGCATTATTCATCATTCTCCTTATCAGTGTAGGTTTATTCTGATCCCTGATAATGTTGGACTGATCAATCTCTGCTCTTCAATTTCTCCTTTGGGGTTCGATCAAATTCTCTCCAGCTATGGATTTGTCTTTTGAATCTTCTTCTGATTCAACATCATGATGTGTTTCTTGAGAGTGTTATACACCTTCCTCTACCTCTGTATTATAATTTTTTCCATGTTCACATTTTTTCTCATTTTCTATCACATATGCATAAGAATTCTTTAATGCATTCATGTTTTTCTATTCAATGATCTTAATGTCACTTCTTTCCACAATTCTTCAAAAGTTCTTATTGAAACACTTGTAAGATTTTTTGTTCATAGAGTATCCAAAAAATATTCCTTTTTCCACATTGTCTCCATACTTCCCTTGATTTCCTTCTTTGTTACAGATGAAACATTTGCTTCCAAAAACATGAAAATATTTCAAATTGGGCTTCCTTCCATGCCACAATTCATATAGTGTTTCTATCTCACCCATATATATCCCTGTTAGATTTTGAATATACACAGCAGCTTGAACTGAATCTTTCCAGTAATGTCGAGGAATACAACTCTCGATCAGTATAGTTCAGGACATGTTGTTTACCTATCGATTCCTGCACTCAACAACTCCGTTTTACTATATAGCTCTCACAGCATCCACCTCATGTTGTATCCCATGTTTCTCTAGGTAATTTTCAAATTCAATGGATGTGTATTCCCCACTGTTGTCAGACCGGAGGACTTTGATCTTCCATCCAGAATCTTTCTAAGCAATTATTTGATAGGTTTTTATGCAATCAAGCACTTTTTGCTTCCTGTGTATAACGATCGTACATGTCATTCTACTATAATCATTTATGAAAAGGACAAAGTATCTTTCTCTATGTGTTTTAGAAACATTTATCATCCCACATACATCTATATGAATGAGATCAAGGAGATTAGATTCTCTTTTCTTCTTTGTAAAGTAGGAACTGCAGACCAGCTTCTCTCACATAAAGGCATCACAGGTCTTTTCTCATTCATGCTTCATATTAGGGATATCCATGACTATATTCAGTTTAGATATCTTTTCCATGTCATGTTGATTGATTCACTCTAGTATTTGATTCCACATATTGTTTTCCTATTCAACTATCATGTAGAAAATGTTTTCTTTACTATCAACCTAATATAGGTTTCCTTCTATTATTCATCCTTTCATAAGTAAATTTCCTATCTTTCCCTTGATATTTCATCCTTTCTGATTAAAGGTAACTATAATCCCTGAGTCACAGAGTTGACTCACGCTGAGAAGATTATGGTGTAGGCCATCCACATAAAGGACTTCAGTTTTCTTTAGCTCTCTATTAGCTAGTTCAGTACTTCCACTGCCTTTGATTTTCAAATCTCCATCATTACCAAACTATATTGTTCCATCAACCCTCCTCTTGAAATTTTTTAACAAGTTTACATTATTTTTCATATGAGATGAACAACCACTATCCATAATCCAGGTTTTATTGCTTTTTGTTTCTTTGAGGGATACCTCTGAAAGGTTGGATTTCTCAACCTTCCCTTTTTCTTTTACATGATACATTGGATTGAGTGTAGGACACTGATGGACTTTCAATTCTCTCTTCCATGTACATGGGTTCTTCATAGTGAAAATCTTCTTCTAGAGGAAGAAACCTATTTGTAATAGAAACACTATCTTGTTGAAGAGATTTGACTTGTCTAGGACTTTTTTATGAGGTGTCCATGTCCCTCCTCTACATATCAGAATCTTAATTCTATGATTGCATGCAATACCTGAACTTGCACACAATATTTGGGATTTTTCACGCAATTTTACTTTCATGCAACCCCTACATTTTGCGCAACCCTTCTCTTTCGCACAACTACACCAAAGGGTTCACATGGTCTTTTCAGACTAAAGGAACACCTTGCATGCAAGACTAACATTCTTCAATTCATTCGTGCGCAAATCTTTCATGCAGTAGAGAAACTAGATTTTTGTTGGAAAATTCTTAAATCTTCTATGGGGGTACCTGCATATTTATAGGATTTGATGACCCTATGTTCAAGTTTTCAACGTGCCTTTTTTGGTGCATGAAATATTATTTTGGAGCATACAAAACCCCTTTTGACGTCACATTAGGTGCGTAAGATTCTTTCACACAACCTTATCTTTCATGCACTTGATGACTTTGTGATTTTTCAATGTTCTGATTTTAAAACATGCCTTGCACACAAGTTTCCAAATCACCTTCAATCTTGCACGCAACTTCCTTTACCAAACACACATTTCTACATTTTCTGATTTTCAGGCCCAAAAATTTGGCAAACACTGGTAAACGAAACCACCTTCAATATTATTGTTCGCTTGAACTATATGATCCCTTTCCTAGAAAACATTATAAACTTCCAATGATGATTGACAACAATCACAAACCATACTCTATTTCCTACATAGAACGGTCCTGGTTCCAATAGTTTCCTCAGCCATTATTTTGGACAAGGATTCCATGTTTATCTCTTGGTTTTAGAAAAGGCTCCATGAGGTGATGGGGATTTAAGATAGTTTGAGTACATATTATCATCCACAGACATATGGTTACATGGAGTGTGCTATTCAGATCTTGGAGCATATTCTTTGTGCATGCATCTTAGATTTTGTTGAATCATGGGATATCTATCTAGGACTGGTTGAGTTTTCTTATAATAACATTTACCATTCATCAATTAGAATGGCTCCCATAGTGGCTTTTTATGTTCATCTATGTATGCCACTTTTTTGTTGGGTGGTGGTTGTAAAAGCCTCTCTTGTGGGACCGAACCTCATGAAAGAGATGTCAATTATGATACAGGATATACAATGACATCTAGTTATAGTAAAGATTCATTAGAAATCATATGTGGATCATCAAAATCTCCCTTTAGAGTTTTCCATATGTGATTGGGTTTTCTTGAAAATTATTTTTCAGTTGGGTCACCATCATCTTGGGAAATAGGGGAAGATAGATCCAAGATATGTTGGACCATTTGAAATCTCTGAGTATCTTAGGAAGGTTTCTTATTAGTTATAATTTATTGATAAATAAAAAAGTATACATGATGTTTTCCACATATCTTCTTTCTGTAAATATCATCCCAACCCTTCCCATGTTTTGATTTGGGAAGAGATCGAGTTGGAGATAAAGTGTTTCCATTGTGGAGCAACCAGTAGAGATCATTGATTATTAAGTGAAAGTATTTAATCATAAGTATAATTGTATTATTATGGTGACAGGGATCGTATTCCCATGAGACTTGGAAGTGTGAATCATTAGTTAAGGAGTGGTGGTCTCTCCTCTTTTTGAGAAACCCCCCTTCTTCCACATGACTTCTTAGGGATGAAAATTCTGATGGTGGGGAGATTATAACATCCTTGAAAAAATGTATTCTCTATTTTATTATTAAGAGTGTGTTTCTCTAGTTTATAGGGATTCAATAATTTTTTGGAACGTTTTCAGTAGATTATGGGCTAGAAAATGACTACAAGGAACATTTATGGCGTAAATGGTTAACTTATGGTATAAATGGGTCGCAAGGAACAATCCACAAAATAGGTTTGTGTAATAAGTCTATTTATACCATAAAACGGGTTAATAAATTGTAAATATGCTATCCTAGATTTTTATCCCAAATAAACATGTTTTTTAGTGTAAATGAATTGTGGAAATTTTCTATTGTAAATCCATGATTTACAATGTAAACTCATCATCACTTATGGGTTTTTTAAAATCAAAACTTGAGTCCTAATCCATTTGTATTTTTTTCTACATGATTTGAACCTTATTAATCCTTCTAGATGATTTTGGGTATCTCCTCCTTTTCTGGATCATTTCATTCAGTAATAAATCTCTGGCTTGGTTGTGTCACTTATCTCTAGGTAAGAAGCCTTTCTGATTCTCCATTGCTCTTATTATAGTTTAGGGGTTGGGATACCTTTATGGGTCTATTAATCATGTTATGATGATTCATATTTGATCCTTCTAGATCCATTGTGAAATATTATTTTACATACCATTCCTTTCTTTGGTCATGGTGCGGTGTGCATAGATCTCAAGGAATGTTTGAGCTAACCCCTCTTCTGACCCTTGCTATCATGGAGTATGATTATAATATGTGAGAATCATTGATAGTAACTTTGTTTTTTGTTCTTCATTCTTTCTATTGGTTGTTTATCCCGATGTTTTTTGGTTTGTGACTTGAGTTGAGTTGGGTGGTTCTATATCTAGTGTATGTTATTTGAACCACTGAATGTACTTATATTATTAAAAAAAATTCTAAAAAATCAGTATGATTTATTGATTTTCTTTTATATAAATGGGTTTTTGAAAAATATTTTTCCTTTTTTTGGAAAAATAAAAGGTATATTTAATGACTTATGAAATGGGTTTATGAAATGGCTTTCAAAGAATTGTTTTGGTGAAATTATTTGGGAAATGAGGAACATGGGAAGCCTTGGGTAATTAGGTGGAAGGTGTATCTTAGGTACATCGTCTATAATATTATTAGGAGGTTCAGTCATGGGGTGTTTCTCTACTACCAATTCCTATTGTTCTAGGGACTTGGTATTGACATTGTCAAGGGGTTCACTCATGGGGTGTCATTACAGTTCTTAGGCTTATGTTCTAAGGACTTGAGTGAAAACTAGTTATTCATGTTGGTATGAGTATTCTACTATCTTGGCCTATAGATATCCTTGGTGTGATTCTCATGTGATTTGATTTGTACTATTTTGGATTTGATCACCTACTTTGGTTAATGTAATATGCTTTGAACTATTTTACCTAACTATTTTTAGAATTGTGGAAAGTGGGGATTTATTTTCCATGATTATGGGATAATCCCATTTAATTGATTATCATTCAATGATTTTTCTTTAAATTTATCATATTGGGATTTTTGTATAGATACTTGGTATGGAACTCCTAGGTGGGATCCTACTGAGCCTATTTAGCTCACACCCTACACACCCCATTAGTAGTGTGTAGACCTTGATATGTATTTTGATGTAGAAAAAGGAAAGGAAAATTAGTGAGGTGGAGATGTTCATGTTAGCTAGGAAAGGGTAGTTTTTGGTGAGATAAGGGAGGTCCCCCATCACATGGAGTCAAAAATTTTCATTTTATTTGTCCTTTATTGTTTTTTTTTTTGGACATGTTCCTTTAGGTTTTTATTTAATATTTTTTAGTTGTACCACTTCCACTATTTCTCTTTGGTTATGGAATATTTTATTTTATTTTTATTCTATAGTTTCTTTCCATTGTCTATATGTTCTATGTATCTTATTTCAGGTTGGGTGAAATTGTTCCCCCTATTATTGTTCGACACTTGGGTGCCAATCAAAAACTTATAGGGATTCAAAATTCCCTTATTTTATTTTTTTCAATTTAGTTCAGAGTCTAGATGGATGGGTAATCTATGTCTGGAGTTGATAATTGGGTACCATAGCATGGTTATTCTTAGTCTTGGGAAGTTTTTTATATGGGAGATAGGATTTTCAAAACTTGATAGGTTGGTTGTGGTGAGTGTCTAACCAGCACCTATCATGATGTGACTCAAGTTACCTTGGGATTTTGGGATGTGTGTCTCTTATGTTGAGTTTTTATCATAATATCAATTTATGATTATTGGTTGTGTGGTTTGAACTAATATTATTATGTTATCTATTCAATTTCTTCTATTTTCAGTGTGTAACTGTATTCATCTGAGATATATTCCATGAGTTCCATAGGAGGGTGTCATGAATTATCCTCAAGGTAATATTATCTAGATCAAATTTTTATAGAGGCTATCATATGAATATTTTGTTCCATGGAACGTAAGAGGAGAAAGAGATTTATTGTGATAGTTCTTATAAGAAAAGACGTTGTCATTTAAGGGTAAGGATAATCCTCAATAGGTGGATGACTGGCTGGAAAAAATTAATAAAATATTAAACTTTTAGATACATCGGATACTATCATGGTAAATTTACAAGAATTCACACTCAAGAGTCCCAAAAAGAAATTGTGGGATTCTATAGTACAGGAGGATTAGCACATGGGATTATATTGGAAGGATTTTAAGAACCTCTTCTTTCAAAAGTTCTTCCCAGAGACTATACTGATTGAAAATTATTTGGAGTTCCTCTCTTTGTAGTAGGGATATCATTCAGTATTGGAGTACACCAATCGGTTTGCAGAGTTGGTATGTTTTTCTCCAAATGTGGTAAAGAATGATCAGATGAAAACCTAGAAGTACCAGAAAGGTTTATGATCATATTTAATGTTTCATGTATTTATATTAAATATCTATACCTAGGTAGATACGGTTTATAAGAATATTATGGGAGATATGGACACTAAAAATGATTGGCTATACTTCCCCTTCTCTTACACCCAATGGCAGCTTTAATGGTGTGCATCTAAATAAGAGGAAGTGGGATGATCATTACAGGGTTAGTGAAGGTGGTCCTTAATAGTGAGCCTCCTCTACACCATAATACATTACCATTAGTGTTCCCCTAAATTTATACAAGTACATCAAGTTCTAGCACACCCAACATTATTATTATGTGTCTGTAAAGATGTATAATATTTGTGGCCACTATGGCCATATATAGAGGTTCTCCCATTCCATTCTTACACCTCATTATGGAAAGGTATCTTTACTATAAAGGCTAGTGTGGAATTTTCAGAAGCTTAATAGTCTACAAGACTCTGTCCATAAGACTCAGGAATGAAGCACCTTTACATAGTGGATGAGTCTCCAATGAAGGTGTTCATGGGTCCAGTGAAAGTGAGAGGTACCATCTTTGTTTCATATTCTATAGCAATTATTCTATTCAATATATGTGCATATAAATAATTAATATCTTAAAATTTTTTCAATGTGTTTACTCTTTTAATAGAGCTCATGTCCTTTATCATAGAGTTAATGAAACATTTTGGTAATAGAAAAGAGCATGTGTTTTGGGGTCATTCTTGTTATCTATTGATAGTTGATGAATATTCAATCATCGATTTTATTGTTCTCAATCTAGAATTGTTTTATGTCATCATTGGGATAGATTATCTATTTTTCCCATGATGATATCTATTATTTTTATTAGTGTGTCACATTCATTACTGATGATGGTAGATCTCAAGTGTTTCATGGTAGAGTGGGATCCAAAGTTTGGTAGTACAGGACTTTCTTACCTAGAGATCAAGATTTTGTTGTATACTATTGTATTTGATACTAATATGGTTTCTTCTCTTGTTGATCTTCCCATGGTTTTTCATGACTTTCCTGATGTTTTCCCAGATGACTTCTCTAGTCTTCCTCCAGAGATAGAGGTATAGTTTTTTGATTGATTTTTTTTCATTCATGTAGCTAATCTCAATACCCTCATATCATATAGAACCAATGAATATAAAATAGATCAATATTTAATTAAATTATATAATGTATAAAGGTTTAATCCACCCAAGTATTTCATTATTGGAATCCCCAATGCTTTTTTATAGGATAGAATATGGTAAACTTTGATTATGTGTGTACTATCGAAAGTTAAACAGGGTGACATTTAAGAATAAGTACCATTTTCTCCATGTGGATGACTTTTTTGACTAGTTAAAGTGGGAAAAGTGGTTTTCAAATATCTATTTTGGTTTTTTTATCATCAAATCAAGGTTAGATAGTTTTATACATAGAATATGGCTTTCAAGAGAAGTTATAGACATTAAGAATATCTTATGATGACTGTTCATATAATTAATTATCCTGTAGTTTTTATATATTTGATGAATTGAATATTCCATTAGAATCTTAACACATTAGTTTTTGTGTTCATAGATGACATCTTGGTTTACTAAAAATCTGAGCATGAGCAAGAGAACCATCTAAATCTATTTTTTGAAATCCAAAGGGGACACTACCTATATGGAAATATTTAAAAATGAAATTTAAGGATTAAAGAAGTGATGTTCTTGGGGAAACTTATTTTTGAGTCTATTATATCAATCAATCCTAAAATGGTGAATGTTTTCTTTTCATGGTAAGAGACATGAAATGTCTTTGAGATTCATATTTTCTTTGTTATTTATACATATTATTAGTGGTTTTTCAAGTATTCCATGAATTTTGAATCACTTTTGACTTTTCTTAATAGGAAATGGATAAAATTCACATGGGATTCTATGTTTCATACTTCTTTTGATGAGTTTAAATATCTTTTTACATAAACACCTATTTTGATCATTCTTGAGGTTGGTATGGGGTATGTTGTATATTATGATTATTTTGGTGTTGGTTTGGGTTGTGTGCTTATGTAGGGTGATCATGTGGTGTCCTATGGTTCTTGTTATATTTGTAAACGTGAGAATAGTTACCCCACACATGATTTGGGGATTTCCATAGTTATAAAACACTTAATTATTAGTATTATTATCTTTTTAGGGAGAAATTCATAGACTTTTCTAACTATAATATCATGAGTTATATATTTTCATATAGGGAATCAAATTTCTGATAGAGGCGGTGGGTGAAGTACCTTTAGAAATTTTATTATGAAAATTATTACACTTTAGAGAATGGGAATTTCATTTTGGGTGCTCTCAATAGGAAAGTGACATTGATGTATGTCTTCGAATTGAATGAAGAGTGGAACCTTATGTTTCTCTTCACTCAGTTTCATCTGGATGCTCAAGAGGATGATTCGGGAATGGTTATGAATAGAGGTCAATTATTTTCATCACTCCTTAAGTATATTCTTTAGAGTCAACATAAGGATAATGATTTCCTTAGAATCAGAGAAACCCTTTATGGTGGGTTGATCAATTATGTTTGTTCACCCCTTCTGATGTTATTCTCTTCTTTGAGAATTGGTTTTCATACCAGAATCTATGAGGGGTTCAGTTTTATTTTAATATCATAGTTCTTCATGGTCTATTCATTTAGAAACTATAAAGATGTATTATGGAGATTCTTATAGTTGGGTATGAAGTGTGACATCTCTGATTTTGTGTCCCACTATTACACCAACCAAAAGATTAAGTCAAGGAATCTAAAACCTTATCTTTTTCTCTAGCCTTTTGTAGTGATGGTTTGTAAATGGGATAAGGTGTCTGTGGACATCATTGTTGTACTACCATGTAATCTTTGAGAGAATAATTCTTTCTAGGTGGTGTTTTATCGATTAACAAAATCTTCTCATTTTATTCTAGTCAAGGACACCACTAAGGTTGAAGTTCTAGGTAATTTGTACGTATAGAAGAATGTAAGGTTACACGGGGTTACCTATACCATTGTTTTGAATAGGTATACCATTTTTAATTATATGTTTTTAGAGTCACTAAGAGGAGATAGGTTCTTAGGTCAAGTTGATTATAGCTTACCATCCACATACGGATGGTTAGACAGAGCATACTATTCAGATCCTGGAGGATATGCTTTGTGTCTTCATCTTTGATTTTGGTGGATCATTGGACAACCATCTGGGACTGGTTGAGTTATATTATAATAATATTTACTATTCATCAATCATAATGGATCCCTTTTGATGATTTTTATACTCTCCCATGTAGTACAACTCTATTTTGGGAAGAGGTGGGAGAAGCCCCTCTTCTGGGACTGAGTATTATTCAGGAGACATCAGAAAGGATTCAAGATATATGTCAATATCTATTTCTAGTATAAATTTGGCAGAAATCATATGTGGACCATAAACATCACCCTTTTAGTTTTCTATAGGTTACTGATTCTTCTTGAAAATTACTCCATGGTTGGGTCACCATCATCTTGGGAAACATGGAAAGCTGGATATGATATATATTGGTCCATTTGAGGGCACTAAGTGGCTTGGGAAGTTTTCTTATCGGTTAAAATTTCTAGCTCAATTAATGGGTATACATAATGTTTTCCACATATATCAGGTCATGAAATATCATCTTGAACCTTCCCAGGTTCTGAAATGGGAAGATATTGAGTTAGAGCCATATTTTTCCATTTTGTATAAACCATTGAAGATCATAGATTATCATGTTAAAGTCTTTGATGGGAATTTTATTCCATTTATAAGAGTATTTTAGCGAGACAGATTAGATACTCATGAGACTTAGGAGAGTGAATCATCATTGAGGGAATAGTGGCCTCAGCTCTTTCTAGAGAACCCATATTCCACATAACTTTCTAGGTACATAAAGTCTGATGGTTGGGAGATTTTAACATCTTAAAAAAATGGTGTTCCTTATTTTATGTTTAAGAGTGTTTTTCTCGAGTTTTGAGGGAATCGAGAATGCGTTGGGAGTTTTTCAGTATATCATGGCCTAAGAACTGCCTACAGAAAACATTTATGATATAAATTGTTAATTTATAGAATAAATGGGACATAAGGTCCAAGATGTGATACAGGTTTTCATCATCAGTCTATTTATTCCATAAACCCTTTTTACTTCACAAATATTTCACAAGAAATTTTTCACCCAAGGTGATTTTTGCTAGTGTAAATGAATTATTGGGATTTTACACCATAAATAAATGATTTACGCTATAAAACCCTCATTACCTATAGGTTTTATGTGTGAAAATCCTAAATCCTAATCCATTTATATTTTGTATCCATTATTTGAACCCTACTCATCCTTTCATAAAATTTTATATCTCCTCCTCTTCTATATCACTTCGTTCAGCGCTTGATATTTGGCTTGGTTATATCACTTAACTCTGGGTAAGAATCCATTTTTTTATTTGATGATTTTTTAAAATTTGTGGTGTTCAGTTGAGTTTATGGATTATTTTTCATATGATGATGATTATTGTTTGATCCTTTTAGATCCATTGTGAGAACTTCTTTTGGGGGTCAGTCCTTGCTTTGGTCACGGTGTGGCATGTGTGGTTCTTGAGGTATATGTGGTATAACCTCTATAACAACAATTTTTTGTTGTGGAATATGATTCTAATACAAGATAATTATTGATATGGAAATTTTTTGTTGTTCTTCATTCCTTCCAATGGTTGTGTATCCTAATTATTTTAATGTGTGAAATGAGTTAAGGTGGTTGGTTCTGTTTCTAGCCTATGTTATGTAATCCAAAAATTTCTCTTGTTTTATTAAACTATGTTCTATATAAATTATAATGATTTATTAGTTTTCATCTATGTAAATGGTTTTATGTTAAAATATGGTTTTCCCCTTTTTTAGTAAAAGAAATATATTTTAAAATCATTGTTAAATGGAATTGTGAAATGGTTGTCAAAACATGGTTTTGATGAAATGATTTGGGAAATGAAGCATATGGGAAACCTTGGGTACTGAGGTGGTAGGCCTATATTAGGGCTATCATCCATTGTATTTTCAGGGTCTTTACTCATGGGGTGTTCCTATACTCTATATCCATGTTGTTCTGGGGACGTGGTATTGACATTGTTAGTGGGTTCACTCATAGGGTGTTCTTATTCTCCTTATGCCTTTGTTCTAAGGAATCGAGTGTGCACTAGTTGTTAATTTTGGTATAAGTAGTATGATATCCTGAACTATAGTGATCCTTATAATGATTCGACTATTCTTTTATTTCTACTATATTATATTTGATCTGGAAACTTGAAAAATGTTATATGCTTTGAACAATTTTACCTGACTTTTTTTATAATTGCTAAAAATGAGGATTTATCTATGATGCTTTTGAGATAAAAAAAATTAACTAAATATAATGAAATTTTTCTATAAATTGATAATATTGGGATTATAGTACATATAATTGATATGGAACACCCAAGAGGGGTATTTATCTTGTTCACCTCACACCCTTCACACCCCTTTGGTAGTGTGTTGACCTTGATATATTTATTGATACAGGAAAAGGAAAGGTGTTGTAGTGAGGTGACAAGGTTCATTCTATTTGGTTAAGGGTAGATAGTAGTGAGATTGTGGGATGTTACCCACCTTATCACATATATTATAAGTTGTTGGTTTTAGTTTTCCTTTATTGTTTTGTTAGATATGTTCTTATTTATTTTTATCTACTATTTTTGAGTTGTATCGCTGTCATTGTTTCTATTTGGTTATGGAATATATTTATTATAGTTTTATTTTGTACATTATTTATATTGTGTATATGCTCCATGTAACTTGTTCTATTTTGATAGAAAGTATTCACTCTATTGTTTTTTGAAATCCAAGAGCTATTTTTCATCCCATGGGGATCAGGAACTCCCTTTGGGTCTTGTCTCATTTCGGTTTAGAGCTTAGTGGGATGGGTTATATAGGCCACGATGTGATAATTCGGTATCATAACATGGTTATTCTTAGTAATTGGAATTTTTTTAATGGGATATATAATTATCATAACTTTATGGGTAGGTTTTATTGAGTTTCTCGAAAACTCTTTCCATAAAGAGACTCATGTTACCATGGGATTCTGAGATGTGTGTCTCATGTGTTGAGTTTTGATCTTAATATCAGTTTTATTTTATTGGTTTCCTAGTTTGAACTGAGATTATTCCATTATCTAATCATTTTATTATATTTTTGGTGTGCATTAGTAAACCTATGAGACATCTTCCATGAGTTCTATAGGATGATTTTGTGGATTCTCTTTAAGAGAATCCTCCTCTAGATCAAAATTTTATAGAAGTTTTCATGAGAACAATTCATTCCATGGACTATAACATACCACAAGTTCAGAACCCAGCCAATGATATACTGTTATGACCTGGAGAAGAAATAGATTAACCATGAGAGTTCATACACAATATTCCCCCATACTTTAAGGGTTTAAATGATCCCCAAGAGATAAGAGACTGGGTGGACATGATTAATCAAATATTTGAATTCTTGTATACACTTCAGACCATCAAGGTATAGTGTGTAGTGTTTAGGATTGAGGTTCCTAGCTAGAGATGGTGGTATTCCATGGTACAAGAATATCAGAACATGGGATTATATTGTAAGGGTTAAAACCCCTATTATTTTATAAGTTCTTCTTAGAGTCTATGAAGTTCCTCTATTTTCATTAGGGAGAGTATTCGGTGTTGGAGTATACTTATCATTTTATAGAGCTATTCCATTTTCTCCATAGGTGGTATAGAATGATCAGCTGAAAGCTTATAAGTACTTGTAGGGTTTACAATCAGATATCATATTATAGTATTTATACTAAATCTTCTACCTATATAAATATAGTTTAAAAGGCTATTATGGAAGAGATAAACATGTCAAAAATATAGGATATACTTACCCTTATCTTCCGCCAAATGGAATCTTATGTCGCACACATGGGAAGAAGAGGAAGTGGAATGATCATCATAGGTTTTGTAGAGTTAGTCTTGAATAGTGATCAACCACTCCACCAACATCCATTACCAGTAGTGTTCCCCTAACATAATACTAGTGTAGAAAGGTCGAGAACACCCCACATTCTTACTCCAACCTATGAATATGTACAACGGTTGTGGATTATATGGCCATCTATAGTGGTTCTCCTAGACCATTTCTATTCCCCATTATGTCCAGGGATCATTGGATCCAAAGGCCACTACGAAATATTCAAAAGATTCATGGTCTACAAGGATTCATCCACAGGCCTCATTAGTAAATCACCTTCACACAGTGGATGAGTCTCTAGTGAAGGATTCCATGGGTCCAACAACATTGAGAGGTACCATCCTTGTTTCATCTTCTATATTAATTTATCTCTTTGATACATGTGTTTCCTACTCATTTATATCCGCCCATTTTGTCAATGTGTTGAAACTTACAATGGATCTCATGTCCTTTGTCGTGGATTTAAAGACACCACTTGGAAAGAAAAAAGAACCATGGTTTCAATTACCTACATGTTATCTATCAATATCTGATGTAGAGTTAGTCTTAGATTTACTCATTCTTGATATGGATTTGTTTTACGACATCTTCGAGATAGATTGGTTATTTTCTCACCATGATGAGATTGATTGTCATCATCAGTGTTTCATGTTCCTTGGTATTTGTGGGAGATCTCAAGTGTTTCTAGGAGACTGGGGTCTATTTTATGATCATGAAAAACCTCCCCCACCCCATATAGATTAGTTGTTTTTTGTCTTCTATTTCATTTGATCCCAATGTGGTTTCTTCTTCTATTTATCTTCCTGTGGTTATTCAGGAATTTCTTGATGTTTTACCAGATGAATTATGTATCCTTCCTTCCAAGAGAGAGGTTTATTTTTCTAATTGATCTGGTTCTAGTTATATAGCTGATCCCGATGCCCTCATGTTGTATGACATTGGCACAACTGAAATATCTCAATATTCATTTAAATGATCTGGTGTAGAATGAATTCATTCACCCAAGTTTTTCACAATGGGTAACCCTAGTGCTCTTTTTCAAGAATGAATATGGTTCAGTATGATTATGAATGTACTATCCGAATTTGAACATGGTGAGGGTTATGAATAATTACTTTTTCCCATGTAGATTAATTTTCATATTAGTTAAAGGGGTGAAGTGGTTTTTGAAGATTTATTTTTGGTCAAGTTACCATCAGCTCAGATTTTGAGAGTCTAATATACCAAAGATGGATCCCAGGAGTAGTTATATCCATTATTAATATATTTTTATGCCTTTTGGTCTAAATAACTCTCTTATAGATTTTATATATTTGATTTATTTAATATTCCATCAGTATCTTGACACCTTTTTTATGGCGTTCATAAATAACATGTTAGATTACTCAAGATCAGAGTGTGAGCATGAGCACCATCTGAATCTAGTTTTGGAAATCCTAAAGAGTCATTGTCAGTATGTAAAGAATTTGAAATGAAATTTTTGGATTCAATAAGTGAAGTTCTTGGAGAACATGATTTCTTACTATAGCTTATTATTCAATCCTGAGAAGATGAAGGCTATATTTTCATGGTAAGATCTACAGAATATCTTCAAGATTCAAAGTTTCTTGGGTATTTCTGGATATTATCAGTGGTTCATCAAGGATTTCTCAAAGTTTGAATCAATTTTGAATGATCTTACAAGTAAATGGAAGAAATTTATATGGGTCTATATGTGTCAAACTTATTTTGATTAGTTGAAACTGATTTTGACATCAACACGTATTTTGATCTTACTTATGCATGATAAGGGGTATGTGGTTCAATGTGATGCTTCTAGTACTATTATGGGTTATGTGCCTATGAAGGATGATCATGTGGTGGCCTATGGTTCTCATCATATTTTTCTTCATGATAATAATTACCCTACACATTATTTGGAGATTATTTTAGTTATGCATGCACTTAAGTGTTGGAAAAATTATCTTTTTGGGGAGATATACATAGTCTTTCCTAATCGTAAGATCCAAAGTTATATATTTTATCAAAAGGAATTGAACCTAGAATAGAGGTAGTGGTTGTATTACCTTTATATGTTTTATTTCAACATCACTTATACATTGTGGAAGGGTAATTTCATTGCAGACACTCTCAGTAGGAAAGTTTCATCACAGGCTATCTTGGAATTGATAAAATAGTGGAACCTTATGTGGATCTTTGTTAAATTTCATTTTATTTATCAATAATATGATTCAAGAATGGTTATTACTAGTGTTTAGTTATTATAACCACTCCTTGATTCTATTATTTATATTCATCATCGGTATGATGTGTTCAGAAGAATCAAACAAACCCTTTATGATAGGGATACTATTTATGGTTGGTCTCTCCCATCTGATGGTCTTCTCTGCCTTAGGAATCATTTTTTTATCCGAACATCTATGAGGGTTTTAGTTTTGTTTGGAAGTCATAGTTTTTTGTGGGAATTTCATTCAGGCACTATGAAGATGTATTATGGTGATTCCATTTTCTAGGTAAGAAGTTTGACATTGCTAATTTTTTATCCCACTATTACTCCTACCAACAAATAAAGTCAGAGTATCTAAAACCATTTGGTTTACTCTATCCTCTTATAGTCAAATGAAGAATGTTATTAACATCATGGAGGATATTATTTGCGCCTATATCTTATATTTTGGTGGATTTTGTGATAGATATTTGTGAATGGTTTAGTTCACTTATAATAGCTGTTACCAGTCATTGATCAGAATGGAACCCTTTGAATATTTTTATGGTCACCTGTGAAGGTCACCTATTTATTAGGAATAGTTGGTAAAAGTATCTCTCATGGGATTGAGCCTCATTTAAGATACATGATTGAGGATTTGCGATATAAATTAGCACCTCGTTATAGTGCATATTCGGTAGAAATCAAATGTGGATCATCGATTTCTCCTTATGGAGTTTTCCATGGGTGACTGGGTTTTCTTGAAAATTCATCCTTAGTTGGGCCACTTTCATCTTGGGAAAAAGGATAAGTTGGCTCTAATTTATGTTGAATAATTTTATTTCACTTAGTATCTTGGGAAGATTGCTTATTAGTTAGAATTTCCAGCTCAATTAATGGGTATAAATGATGTTTTACACATATCTCAACTCAAGAAATATTATCCCAATCCTTCTGGTGTTTTGAGTTGGTAAGAGGTTGAGTTAGATATAGATGTTTCCATTATTTAGAAACCAGTAGAGATCATTGATTCTTAATTGAAATTCTTGTGAGGGAAGACTATTCATTAATCAGAGTGTTATGGATATATGGATCAGATTATCATGATACATGGGAGCGTGAATAATCGGTGAAGGAGTAGTAGCCTCACCTCTTTCTGGATCACCCTTCTTCCACAAGACTTCCTATGGAAAGAAATTATCATGGTTGGAAAATTATAACATCCTCGAAAAAAGATATTCCCTATTTTATATTTGAGAGTAATTTTCTCAGGTTTAGATGGAATCAGGAATGTGTTGGGAGTTCCCAACAGAGCCTGGGTTGGGAACTGCCTATATGGAACATGTAAGGCATAAATGGTTAATTTACAGCATAAATGGGTTAGAGGGAACAATCCATGAAATTTGTTTGTTTTTTAAGTATATTTATATTGTAAACCCTATTTTTATGTTGTAAATATGTCATCAGGGATTTTTAAACCAAGAAAACTTTTTTTCAGTGTAAATGAATTATGGGGATTTTATGTTGTAAATCCATGATTTATGACAAAAACCTCCCATTAAATCCATGTTTTTATATTCATTACACCTAAATCCTAATCCATTTGTATTTTTTCTCTATGATTCAAACACTGAGTTTCCTTCTATATGTTTTTGGGTACATCCTCCTCTTCCAGACCGCATCCTTTAGCACTCGATCTTTGGATTGGTTGTGTCACTTCTCTCTAGGTAACCAACCTTTTTACTTCTTCATTTATATTTTTACGGTTGTGATGTTGGGATAATTTTATTGATTTTTTTATCATGTGATGATGATTCTTGTTTAATCATTTTAGATCTGTTGTCCAATCTTATTCTATGGGGCAGTCCTTTTGTTTGGTCATCTCAATGTATGTGTGACCTAACCTCTCCATAGACCCTTGTTGTTGTGGAATTTGATTCAAAGATGTTGGAATCATTGATAGGTCCTATTTTTTTTGTTTTTATTTCCTTCAAGTGGTTTTTTATCTTGAATATTTGGGTTTGTTACCTTAGTTGATGTGGGAAGTTCTGTCTCTATTATATGTTATGTGAACTGTTGATTTCTCTTATTTTATTAAATTGTTTTCTAAATAAAATAGCATGATTTATTGATTTTCATGTGGGTAAATGATTTTTTGAGAAAATATGTTTTTCCTCTAATTTTGGTAAAATAAAATTTATTTTTAAATAATTGTGAGATGGATTTATTAAATGGTTTTCAAAGAATGGTTTTGATGAAATGATTTGGAAAATACAACACATGGGAAGCCTTAGGTACCTAAGTGGAAGTTGTATCTTATGTTTTTCATCCATTATATTTTTGGTAGGTTCACTCATGGGTTATTCCTCTTCTCCCTTGTCATGCTGTTCTAAAAACTTGGTATTAACATTGTCAAGGGGTTTACTTAGGGAGTGTTCCTCTGCTTCTTAGTCCTGTGTTTTAAGGACTCGAGTGAACACTAGTTGTTGATGTTGGTACAAGTAGTATTCTAGCTAGAACTTTAGTGATCCTTGATGTGATTCACCTATTCTTTATTTTGTACTATTTTGTATTTGATTACCTATTTTGATAAATGTTATATACTCTGAACTGTTTTACCCAATTGGTTTTAAAATTTTGGAAAATTGGGATTTATTTACCATGATTGTAAGGGAAAAAATATTTAACTACTTATCATGCCATGTTTTTAGGTAAATTGAGTATATTGGGTTTTTTTACATATACTTGATATAGAACACTAGGGTGGGATCCTACTGAGCCTTTTTAGATCACCCACTACACACCCCTTTGATGGTGTGTAGACCTTGATATGTCTTTTGATATTGGATAAGGCAAGGAGTCGTAGTGAGGCAATAGGGTTCATGATAGTCGAGTAAGGGTAAATAGTGGTGAGATAATGGGACATTTCCCCCATTGTCACATGGAGTAGAAATTTTTTGTTTTAGTTGTCCTTTCTCATTTTTTGGGACATGTTACTTTAGGTTTTTATCTATTGTTTTCAAGTTGTATCACTACTGATGTTTCTCTTTGGTTATGAAATATATTTATTTTTGTTTTCTTCTACTATTTTTTTTTTTGTGTATATGTTTCATGTATCTTTTTTGGGGTTGGTAGAAATCATTCCCTCTATTGTTGTTCAATGCCTAGGTTCTAATAATCATCCCATGGGGATCAAAAAAATCTCTTTAGGTCTTACTACATTTTGGTTTGGAGCCTAGATGGAAGGGTCATATACATCAAGATATGACACATCTAGATGACATATTTTATATAAAAATTAAATCATATAAATAAAGGATCCAACTAAATTAAATCATTTATATAACTAAGAAAAATATACTAATAATTCAATACATCCCAAAAGATGTAAATAAGGAAAAAACTCAACATACAAGTCTAAGACCTTCCTTGAATAGTGGGAATAAAAAAACTCCATTTTATGACACGAACACTACCAGAAATTGGAATAACCAAAAATGAACACTGCCTAACTCCACTAAGCACCTACTTCACCAGCTACACCAATTCCTTAACCTCTAAATCCAACTCCAAACTGTTCATCATCTACATAGTCATAACATGTGTGGGGAAGAATCACATATAGGGGTGAGTATAAATATACCCAGTAATATTCCCTAAAAATAGAGGAATATTATAATAGAATTCATATCAATCACTAAGTATACAGATATTCTTTATGAAAATTAGAAAATCATAGTCAAGTAGATCATCAACTATGTAGCTTAGATTACCTGGATTCATTTAATAGAATAAATTTAATTACTCATGAGAACCACATACCTGATCACACCTATATTTGTAACTTCATAGCTATAAATCTCTCCCTAGGTAGTGGGGGACCACCCCATATTTAGGAATATAGATATTGATATAGGGATTATGTTACCCCTATAGAGAAGTGTGCTTCGATATATAGGGGTTTTGCTGACTCCACTGATGGAGGACCTTTCCCTGATATATAGGGGGTACTAACTCTGCTGATGGAGGACTACACCTTAACATATAGTGGAGTATGGGTCTACCAAAAGAGGAATACACCCTGACATACTAGGGAGTACTTGATCTCCATCTATATGTGGGGGACTATGGAATTTCATGAGTATGTTTCCAAGGGAGTAACTACCCCATTAATGGAGGACCACTCCCCAACACATGGGGATGTAAAAAACTCCATTTTACCTCTAAACTTGTCACATGTAATCTATCACTTACTCAGAAAAATAAGTTCCTTGAAATTCCTGAATCAAAATGTTAAAAACCTCCAATTTCTTGTAGGATCATAATATCATGATCAATATGGGAAGATACATAGAAAATACTACTCATGTGTTCAGAACTAGAATTTGAGTGAAGAATCACAAAAAAAAATATTAATATCTTAGTATGTGGTGAGTCTTGGGGGGTACACAGAAATTAGGGCCTTGGGAATGGCTAATAGTGTACTACAATAGTTTAATCCATGTGAATTCAATATAAATATTATGTCTAGTATGGGTACACCATGTGTATAACTAACTGGTAAATGAATTAAAATTATATATATATATATATAATAATAAAATACATGTTAGCCTTATACACACTACATCACATCTTTAGAATTTTATGGTGTATAAAAACGTTATACAAATAGTCTCCATGGAATACTAAGTGTGTAGAACTAATGCAGCTTCTAGACATATACTTCCAATATGTATGTAGTCATATTTCTTGGGTTTCATGATTTGTGTGATGTGTCACATGGTATGTGGGTCTTGTGCATAATCTTGTTGTATACAATAAGTACATACCAACGCACTCAACCTCAGAACACGTGACATGTGACAGAGGGTCACCTTACATGTAATATTTATAACTTAACAAAACCCTAATTTCATATCTCGTAGATAAAAAGGAATATGACTCAGAGGTTACACAATGTGTAATTGGGAATTATAAACCTATAATTCATAGAACCTCATGAAATGTGATGCTACCTACACCTATACTTTCATCATTGGTTCATCTTAACTCCAACACCCATGGGGTATCCATATCAGTTTTTTTGGATGATTTTTGGTCATTTTTCATCATCTGGTCCATCGCCCTCCATATATTCTTTGAATCATGCACAAAACTCATCTTATAGACTCCTCTATGTGACTGAACTCACAAGTATTAGTTATTCCTCCATTGATGCATCATGAATTCAACTTCTAACTCAAGAATAAATAATGGACAAAAAATATTTTATAAAGTAGTATACATTGTAAAACCTAACCACCAAAGGATAGGCTCTCTTTTAGGTTTGTCTAAGAGCATGATTATGAGATAAGTTTGAAATTTTCTATTTATTTGGGAAAAGTTTCTCAATGGATTATGATTATATGGATAACATTTTATTTCAAAAATAAATAATTTATCAAATATTAATTTCTATCTAGTATAAAAATTATTATAAATAATATTAACCAAAAACAAACAATGTTAGAGATATATTCAAAGGAAAATTATTGAAATGAAAATTCATGACAAATGTGGAGGCTTCATGCCCATACTCTCCCCATGAAATAAATAAAATACTTATAACATGATCATAAAAGATAAATTATTAATGAAAAATATTATTTTCCTTATCCATAGATAAAATAATATAATTTGACTATTTAATTTGATTCTTTTAAAATCATCATTTTTTCCATGATATAAAATTCCTTAAATAATCAGATTCATGAAACGAATCTATTGGGATATGATGAAAGTATTTATTTCATGTTACTTGAGATATAAACGAATAATTTATTTAGATATTATTCTTTTATGAGTTGCTAATTACAATAAATTTCACGTAAAAATATGTTCGTCATTTAAAATTCTATTTATATAATAAGGGAGTTCAGGATAGCATAGAATGAAGTAAACACATAAATAAAAAAATACTACCTCATTAGAGATTTCCTAAAATTTGATAATCTCATAACGATCCTTAGTATTTTTACTCACCACCACCATAAATAACATGAATAATCAAGAATGTGATTAACTTATTTCATTTTATATAGAAAGGGAGAGGTAAATTTCTCTCAAATTATTTTCACTAAGAGATAAGGAAATGGGTGAATTCACCTTTTTCCAATGGAGAATAAGATAAAATTATATATATGGGTGAATCATTTCTATAAACTCTCCATTTAATTTTCCCTTATTCAAATAAGAATGAATCTCCCTCATAAATTTTAGAAGTTTTACCCTTACTAGTGAAGGAATGCCAAAAAAGGGTGGTTTTGGAATCTACCTTTATATGTCTTCACCAAAAGGCACCTCCTCTACCATGTTACATTCCATGTCACTACCTCATCACTATGCGCAAACAATAAAAATATTACTATAGTTTTATTCAGTTTAAATCACAAAAATTCTTAGTACCAAGGTTCTAAAACTTTTTATAATGATTATACCTCTCCTAGAAAAAAATCATTCTAAACATAACTATGGTGTAAGAATTTTGATTTGTGAATTATTTTAGGAGTTATTAAAAAATTTAATCCATATGCATAAAAAATATTAATATATTTTTTGAAATCTCACAACACTAAAATTAAATAAACCAACTTCATGACCCCTCTAAAAATATTATTAAAAAAATTCATATTTGTTATTAAAAAAATCTAGGACGCTGCATGCATGAAGTGTTTTTATTTGATTTTTTATTTTCAATGTCTATTATTTTGAAGTTGTATATATATTTTGGTCCTTGTTTTAGTTAGTAACTTTTTTTATGTTTATTTGATATTAGATATTGTGTTGTATGTATTATGGTTTTAGTTTTAAAATTTTATTTAAAATGTTTTCTCATTATCTATTATATTTTGTTTTTATGATATGGTATTATATGAAAATGTGTATGAGATAGGGTCATATTTAAGAATCATATATTTTTTTTATTCAATGGATTAACAAATTAGTTAATCCCTTCTATACCGCATCACCCAAGAGGGGTTTGAATCCTAATTTCCACAAGTTGTGGATTTATTCACAGATGGTCATATTAGATGTTGACGTGGATGGAAGATGCTTTAACAAGAGAGGATAAGTAGGGACACGTTGATGCTAGAGGATGGTGGGGCCTTAGGAAGGTCAAAATGTTGGCTATATGTTCATCCATTTATAATCAGTGGAGTATCAGTAATACCTTCAGATTGGTGTAGGATATAAATGGAGAACTAGCTGGGGTGACGATGGGACCTCACGAGTAGCATAGGTAGGTTGGATGGCCATCTATTGATTCTAGGAGGTAGAAAATGGGAGGGATAGGTGCACAGTAAGGTCAAAACAGTTGTGGGCCTTTGGGCTAATTCTTAGGGATTCTCTAAGCCTCCAATTTATTATCGTCCTTTGACCCACTAGACCTTCGAGTTATTTTAGGGTTACCTCTCAACCAAGTTGAAAATATGGTTCTTTCCTTGATAAAAAAGTGGTTTTCCCCTTCCTGTTAAATAAATGATATGATAATTCTAATATCAATGATTTTCAATTTTTCACCATATATTTTTATGTGAAATGATTAGAGATGTATATGTGAAATGAGAAATAAAAAACAATAGTTTCATTTTTCCTTTTATTGAAGTTGGTTATTACTATGAAAAACATAAACATATTATTGATATTATATGTTTTCATATGATAACATTTCATTCATTTATGTGTAAATTTATTAATATATTTTATGAAATTAAAGTTTTAAACTTGCACAATACCTTAGTAAACTTTAATAATATATTATACCATAATTGTTGAGAGTGGAGACTCAACTATAGATTATATCAATTCCTAAGCCTGATCATCACATGATATAATATATGATTTATTAAATTGAAATTATTAGTGATTATCATTAATAGTTAATTCTATCATAATAGAGAACATATCCTTCAAAACTTATTGAATTGTCAAATGGTTAAATTTATATATTGAATCATTATACACCACCCCCATTTAAGGAGAACCATAAGATATTAAATATAAAAAATATATATATAACCATATAGGTATGATAATATAAAAGTAAAACTCATTTAATATAGATAAATATACAATAATAACACATATATAAATCTATTTTTAGTGTCCATGTAGAAATGAGAAAAATAAAAAAAAATATGGTTTTAATTGTGTCACGACCCATCCTATGGGGCCCGTGCCTTGACTACCCCCAGCCCACCTTCAATAGGCCAGGGGTTGGAGACTAGCACCGGAAAGGTGTATCCCTAAAATGGGAAGGAATTGCCTTATAAACCTGTACAAACACACATTCCAAGAACACAACAAGATGCAACCAAAAAGTAAAACTGTAATAGTAAAAGTGTGTACTGAAAGTAAAGGGGTCGGAATACAAGACCAACTGAAAAGATATAACTACAAAAGAAAACAAAAAATATCTTCTGAGATCATTCACCAAGGATCCTACCTGAAGGGTGGGTATATATCGTCTCGACCTCTCTCCACATTAACCAGTCACCTCCATGTACCGAATGGTCCTAGCTCCTATAGTCTCAGCCAAGCTACTCATCATCTGCACAATACACAACAAGGTGAGGGTGAAGCCTGTGCAGGGGTGAGTATAAAAATACCTAGTAAGGACCCTGACACCCCTGAAGGTCTCTCATAATTCCATAAAGGAAAACCACAAAGAATAATCTCAATCGCAAAACACAAAGAAAAAGACTCAGATTAAACTAGGTATACAACTCAAAGTTCAGTAATAAAATTGATTAGTCTTAATCTATATCATTTCATTCCATTATGAGGTTTCCACAACTTAACCATGAAGGAGTTCTTCCATTGTCGATCTACACAGGGTCGTATGTCACTAATCCATGACGGGTCGCTCTAAGGATGGTCCTCATCGGGTCGCGCACAGCTGATCCGCACAGGGTCGCTAGAATGTTGATCCACAGAGGGTCACTAGAATGCTAATCCACATAGGATCACTATGATACTGATCCACACAGGGTCGCTAGAATATTGATCCACACATGGTCGCTATGATGTTAATCCACACAAGGTCGCTAGAATGCTGATCCGCATAGGGTCACTATAATGCTGATCCAGAGAGGGTTGCTAGAATTCTGATCCACATAGGGTTTCTATGATGCAGATCCACACACGGTCGTTAGAATGCTGATCCACACAGGGTCACTATGATAAGACAGGCAGCCACAGGATTCTCCGCACCCGGTGTGATTGAGTTCCGTAGTATCCAATCCTCAAGATACCATTCATACCTCAACTTCCATGAGGCTCCATAATGGAGTAACCCAAAGGACTGCCATGTCGTAAGGGTCCCAATGCAATATATGGTACATCAATCAGATGTTTGGTCTGTGCATTATAGGCATTTTAGTGTGGAGGGCCTGGTTGGATTCAAGTTCCATCCAATCCGGTTGTACTCCAAATTTCTCCAAAACTTAGTTGGAGTATCTCAAAATGACCGTCTCATTCCAAGGATTTCAGCTCCGCATATGGTTCATCAAACGAACATCTGGTTTGCGAGATGCAGCCTTTTAAGCGTATATGGGCTGAAATGGGTTCGGGTCTGGTCTGACCCGGTCGGACCGACCCAACCCGCCTGTCCTGGGCCGACCCAGCCCGAACCAGCTAGGATGGACCAAGTGGGCTGGGATGTGGCGGGCATGACCCGTTGGCCCACGGGCCCGGCCCAATGGGTCGCGGACTAGCCTAGCCTACCTCGGTTGGGCGTGGCCCTCTGGGCAGTCCAACCCAATGGCTGGCACAGCCCACCAGCCGGGGGACCCGCATGGAGGGGGTCACTCCCCCCCTTCCCAAACAGCTTAAAAGTTGTTTGGATTTTAAAACGGTGGTGCCACATGGTTCCACCTCCCTGAGAAAGGGACCTATGGGGCGCAGGTCCCCTTAGTTGTGGCTTCGAAGCCGTGACCTCCTAATCTGCAACGCCTATGGGAATTACCTCTTCTTCATGGCCAGAGGTAGCCAGCCACCACCGTATCCCACTGGTGTCGCACCATCGGATCTTTCGTGGGCCACCGTGTGGGCTCTGGTAGTTCGTTTTACCTTCTAAACACACCTACAAGCCTCTCGGGATGCTATCGTCACTATGTGGCTCTCGGATTCAAATTTTCATCAAGTTTAAACTTCCTCCATGAATAATTCAACAAATATAGAAGTGGAAAAGGGTCTGGGCCTTGTTCTTTTGGCACACGCCCTCCGCATTATCATCATATCAAGCGGGTATTAAATAGAAACATTACATAGATAAATTGTAACCCATTCAAGCTCCCGCAACAACCAACCACAAATTCAAGAACGAGAAAAACAATAGATATAATTTCTTGAATTTAAAAACAACCCCTACCTGGGTTTCAGAGGTTATGTCACTATTTTGGAGAGAGAATCTGAGCTCGTTGAAGCCGTCATCGTTCATCAATTCTGGATCGATCCCTTGATGGGTTCTGTCAGAACTTCGTTCTTCATTGGAGGGTTTATTGTAGGTGCTTCTTCGGAGTTATCCCACAATCCATCCACCCTCCCCATTTTCCCATGTTTTTAATAACTAAAGGGAGGGTTAAGAGATTAATCCACCATTCAATTAATGGTACATTGATTGGTGTAATTAATGAGTTGCATTAATTAAATGAGGTGTGGTTACACAATTAATGTGTAACCAACATTTAATTTCCCTCATTAAAAGTCTAACCACCTCTATGATCCCTCCCACCATCACTCAAGAAGAGGTAGTAAAAATAAAATAACACTTATGTAATTTATTATTCTTTCAAAAAAGTCTGGAAAACTAACTTTTCCTCTCAATCCACTATGGTCAAAGTTATGCCTCCCTTAATCGAATATCGGTGCTACGAGTTCAACGGTGCCCTCAGATGTCAATTCTGAGCACCGGTTAAAAGTTAGAAAATGTCGCCCGTACATTTACTAAATTTACTTTAAAGAATTTTCAAAATTACATTCCGGGAACACCAAGCCTCGGAATCAAGCACCTTCAATTTTCCCATACTCATAATAATTCAAAATAATTCAAAAAAAATTATATGGAATTTTTGGGTCTTTACATTCTCCCCACCTTAGGGATTTTTTTCCCCAAAATCTACAACAAAACTAGGGAAACAAATGGAGGTAATGAGCACGTATTTGAGCCTCGCACTTCCATGTTCTCTCCTAGAGATTCATGTACTGCCAACGAAATTGCACCAGAGGAATCGACTGCCCCCGAAGGACCCGCTCTTGTCCATCCTCTATCTCTACTAGGAACTCCGCAAATGTTGCCCCATCATCAATGTACAGCTCAACCCAATTGATAAAATGTGATGGATCATGCACATACCTACTCAGCTATGACACATGGAAAACATTATACACCTGGTGAATCTGTAGGGGAAGTGATAGATGGTACGCCACCTCGCCTACTCTGTTGAGGATCTGGAAAGGTCCAATGAACCTCAGAGATAGCTTTCCACCCCAGCCAAACCTCTATAATCCTCAACAGGGTGAGACTCATAGGAAGATGCGGTCTCTATCCTCAAACTCCAAGGGTCTCTGTCTCCGGTTGGCATATGAATTTTTTCGGCTCTATGCAGTCTTCATCCTCTCATGGATGATCTGAACCTTCTCTGTGGTAACCTGTACCAACTATGGACCCAAAAGTACCGACTCCCCTGGATCTTTCTAGCATAGAGGTGATCTGCATGGTCACCTGTACTAGGCCTCAAATGGTTCCATGCTGATAGTGGAGTGATAACTGATGTTTAATGTGAACTCCACTAGTGGTAGGTGGTCCTCCCAACTACGGACAAAATCAAGGACACAAGCATGAATCATGTCCTTGATTGTCAGTATGGTCCGCTCCGTCTGACCATCTATCTGAGGATGGAAGGCAGTGCTCAAATGTAAGTGAGTCCTGAATGCCTCCTGGAATCACTTCCACAAGAGGGATATAAAACGAGCATCACAATCTGAGACGATCGTCGATGGAACCTCGTGAATCCATACTATCTCTAGCATGTAGAGACGTCCAAATCCCTCTACTGATCCTTGCTCTCAGATGGGTAAGAAGTGGGCTGACTTGGTGAGTCATTCAACGATCACCCAGATGGAATCGTGGCCCCTGGATGTAGGTAGTAGCCCTATCATGAATTCCCTAGATATACCATCCCACTTCCACTGTGATACCTCAAGTGGTTGAGCTAATCCTACTGGTACCTAATGATCGGTTTTCACTTGCTGACAAGTCAGGCATCATGATACGAACTCTGCCACTGTTTTCTTCATCCTTGGCCATCAGTACTAAAGCCAGAGGTCCTGGTACATCTTATCCACTCCATGATATACCTCCAAAGGTAATGTATGGAACTCCCTCAACACCTCCTCCCATGGTATCACTATTACCATAGTGCATCCTCTAAAGAGGATGACATGATCCCCACATTCCAAAAATCTATCAGGAGTCTATCATGAGGATATCTGAGCACATCAGGACTCACAATATATGTCTCCAAGTTGTGCCTCCCTAACTTTCTGAAGGAGTGGGGGAGTAACTGTCATAGACTAGAGATAAGCTACTCAATCACTATCCATGAAGGATAACTGCAATGTGGCTAGATGCTTTATCGCCCCACTCAGCTACTGCAGACCAGACCTCTTGCTGAGTGCATCTGCTACTACATTACCCAGCCCAAGAGTGTAGACTCTCTCAAATTCATATTCCTGGAGGAACTCTAGCCATCGCAGCTATCTTGGGTTCAGGTCCTTCTATGAGAATATATATATAAGACTCTTTTGATCGGAGTAAATTGTAAACCGTTCACCCATCAAGTAGTGCCACCACATCTTCAGCACAAATACCACTACTGCTAACTTCAGATCATGGGTAGCATAGTTATTCTTATGTTGTCTTAACTTTCGTGAGCCGTAGGCGATCACCGCACAATCTTTTATCAGGAAACAACACAGTATAGTCCCTGATGCATCGCAGTAAACTACATACCCAACGCCCTCTTCCAATAGCCTCAAGATGGGGGCACTCATTAGTCTCTGCCTTAACTCCTGAAAACTCTGCTGGTATCTCTCCATCCCCACAAAAGGGTTTTCTCTTCTTTTTCAAAGCTAACAAGGGTGTCTCATATCTGTAAAATTCAAGTACGAATATCCGGTAGTACCCAGCCAATCCCAAGAAACTTCACACCTCATTCACACTCCTGGGTGGCTCCCAAGAAAGTACTACCTCTATCTTTGTCGGATCCACTACAACTCTAGCCTCTAAGATAATGTGCCCCAGGAAGTGAACTTCCTATATCTAGAACTGGAACTTTGAGAGCTTAACATAAATTTGGTGCTCTTAGAGTGTATCCAGAACTATCTGCAGGTGTATTGCATGCTCCTCCTCTGATGCCGAGTATATTAATATGTCGTCAATGGAGACCACCATGAAGTGATCAATATAAGGCTGGAATATTATATTCATGAGACCCATGAACACTACCGGAGCATTGTTCATGCTGAAGGGAACTACCAAGAACTCATAATGGACATACCGACATCTGAAGGTTGTCTTCGGTACGTCCATGTCCCGTACCTTGAGTTGATGATAGCCGGATCTAAGGTATATCTTTGAAAACCACCGAGTTCCCTTCATCTGGTCGAAGAGATCATCAATCCTCAAAAGTAGATACTTGTTCTTCACAGTCACCTAGTTTAGGCACTGATAGTCTACACAAAGCCTCATACTCCCATCTGCCTTCTTGGCAAACAAAATCGGGGTTGCCCATGGAGAAACACTTGGTCTTATGAACCCCTTCTTCTACAAGTCCTGCAACTGTACTCGTAACTCACGAAGCACTGTGGGAGCCATCCAATATTCTAGTATAGATATCGGTGTCGTCCTGGGGTACAGGTTGATATAGAAGTCTACCTCTCTATGAGGAGGCAGTCCTGTAACATCATCAGGAAAGACATCAGCATATTGGTCCACCACTATAGGATAACTCGGACTCCTCATATCAAATTCTCTGATGGTAAGTCTAGACAATTGATGAGTGATCAGTTTCACCCTCCTTCGAGAAATTACATCTTGTACTGAAAAGTTTCCCTTCTCACCGGTGAAGGAAAACCTGATCCCATACTCATGGAAACACCTCACTTTGCACCTAAAATAGTCAATCAGTGCATGGACTGTGGATAACCAATCCATACCTAAGATGACATCGTAAGGACTCGACGCTGCTACTATGAAATCCCTACCAAAGATCTCTCCTCCTAGAGTAATCTCACACTATTATAACCACTATTTAATCATCAAATCCTATCTTGTAGGAGTCTCTAAATATAAGGATCGAGCCAATGGCTTTGCCGGAATCTCCGAGATCCGAACGAGATTCATGGAAATGAAAGAGTGACTAGAACCTGTGTCTATAAGTACTAAAACTAGGGTGGAATAGACACAGATCATACCTCAAATCATAACTGGATCATTGTGGTCATATGCCTCAGCTGCCTAAAGTTGTGCTCGTCCCTGTTTGCCTACTCCATACGGTCGGGGTGGACCACCTGGAGGTGATGGCCGCAGAAACTCAAATCGCAACCCACCTCCGGCTACACGACCTTCTCCTCTTCCATTTCCACTGCCCTACGGACCTCCTCTCTCAAATCTCTACCTCTGCCTCGGCGGTCCCCCGGCCATCTTCTGATCATTGGTACAGCGGGTCAGGCAGTCACGAGCTATGTGGCCCTACCCACCACACATGAAGCATTGTCTGCTCCTCTATTGGCTGGATCTACCTCGTGAGCTCCACACCTCAGACCCTACCCCCTGGGTTCATCCTTTAGAAGGTCTGGCCCGCTTGGACCTCTGCGTCATCTTACTACTGCCTGTTGTAGATGACTCGGCTACTTATCATCCAGTGGTGGCTCTCACCATCGGCGCCTACTCTTCTAAGAAGCTATCCACCAATAATTATCACTCGAGCACTCCATCATGCATTGGAATATTCAGCGATATCATCAACACTCATATTTCACACTGGAGACACTGCTCAAAGGTCTGGGCTTTGAAGAAAGGTTCTGGTACCATGTCGGTGGACTAGCACAAGAGGTCGGTGAATCTCACCAAGTACCTAGCCACTGTCAGGATGCCCTATTTTAGGTGCAGGAGCTCCTGAATACGTATAGAGCGTAGTGTCACTAGAATGATCTCCGCCTTGAAGAGAGTCTTGAAGTCCGTCCAGGTGAGGGTCACCTCATCATGTATCTGGAGCGTCAGGCTCCACCATCTCTCTATTTTTTCCAGGAAGAGGCTAGAAGTTAAGATCACCATCTACTCTGCTGGTGTCCCCACTAGGCAGAAAACTCTAGCCACAACCTCCATCCAATCCTTAGCTGCCTGGGGATCTATCTCGCCTCAAAACCTCGGAGGCCTCTACTATTGGAACTCGTCAAACACGCTCAGTTGGCATGCACTGTCTGCTTGTGGGGCTGGTGGAAATGGTTTCCCAATGGGTGGTGGTGGTTCTGGTGCACCACCTGAAGGTGCTATCACCGTAAGAGGGCCCTACATTGAAGCCTCATCACTCAGTGGGCCGTCATCATGAACTCTCTCTGGATTCCTGGATGGATGTCTATGTGGAGGCATCCTGAAATGAAATAGTTGTGTCATAGTCAAAAAGTTGTACATGGTGAGTTGACTAAAATAAGATCAAAAGAAAAATATTTCCAAAACACATGCAATCAGTGTTTTCGTGCACCGAGTCAGAAATTAGAATTCAAGGTCATGGTGTATGGATACATCGGCTGTTGCACCAACACTGGACTCCTGGGATTAAAATCCAAACTCAAGACACTTAACAATATTACTCCATTAAAAAGATCAGAGTCCTGGTTCTTTGGTAGAACTAACTCCTCTGATACCACTTTGTCACGACCCGTCCCTCGGGGCCTGTGTCGTGACTACCCCTAGCCCACCTTCCTTAGGCCAGGGGTTGAAGACTAGCACTAGAAAGGTGTATCCCTAAAACAGGAAGAATTTACTTTTAAACATGTACAAACACATAGTCCATGAACACAACAAGATGCAACCACGAAGTAAAAATGTAGTATTAAAAGTGTGTACTGAAAGTAAAGGGGCTGGAATACAAGACCAACTAAAAAGATACAACTGCAATAGAAAATAGAAAATATTGTCTGAGATCATCCACCAAGGATCTTACCTGAATGATAGGTATAGCTCGTCTCCACCACTCTCCACATTAACCAGTCACCTTTGTGTACTGCCTGGTCTTTCATCCTATAGTCTCAGACAAGCTGCTCGTCATCTGCATAAGACTCAACAAGGTATGGGCAAAGACTGTGCAGGAGTGAGTATAACAATAACCAGTAGAGACCCCAAGACCCCTGAAGGTCTCTCAAAATTTCAAAAAGGAAAACCACAAAGCATGATCTCAATCACAAATCAAAAAGAAAAAGTTTCATCTCAAACCAGGTATACAACTCAAAGTTCAGGAATAAAGATGATTAATCTTAAGCTATATCATTTTATTCTGTTAGGAAGTTTTCACAATTGAACCATGAAGGAGTTGTTCCATTTTCGATCCACATAGGTTCATATGTCGTTGATCCACGATGGTCCACTCTAAGGCTGGTCCTCATTGGGCCACGCACTACTGATCCATACAGGCTCTCTAGAATGTTGATCCACATAGGGTCGCTAGAATTCTGATCCACACAGGGTTACTATAATTCTGATCCACAAGATATCATTCATACTTCAACTTCCATGATGCTCCACAAATTAGTAACCCAAAAGACCACCATGTCTTAAGGGTACCAACGCAACAAACGACGCGCCAATCGGACGCTCGGTCTGTGAGTTATAAGCATTTTAGTGCCGAGGGCCCGGTTGGATTCGGGTTCGATCCAATCCAATTATTCAACAACTTTCTAAAAAACTCAGTTTGATTATCTCAAAAGGACCGTCTCATTCCAAGGATTCCATCTTCACATACGGTTTGTCAAACAGACGTCTGGTTTGCGAGATACGGCCTTTTAAGTGTATCTAGGCTGAAATGGTTCTTGGTCTGGTTCGACCCGATCAGATTGACCCGACCTGCCCATCCTAGGCCGACCTGACCTGGTTAGGGTCCAACCCATCATGTCTTGTACTGGATGGGCCGGACCGAGTGGGCTAGGCCACGGCAGGCTTGGCCTGCTAGGCTGCGGGCTCGGCCCGCCGGGCCGCAGACCAGCCCGCCCCGCCTCAGCTAGGCACGGCCCGCCAGACGGTCCCACCCAATGGCTGGCGCGGTCCACTAACCAAGCGACCCCCATGGAGGGGGTCACTCCCCCTTCCCGAATGGTGTAAAATCCGTTTGGATTTTGAAACGGTGGCTCCACGTGGCACCACCTCCCTAACAGTGGGACCCGTAGGGTGTGGGTCCCCTTCACCGTGGCTTCGAAGTCACGGCCTCATCCTCCATGGTGCACGACAGCACATCGCCTCCCACCTTCATGACTACCCAAGGGTTGGCCACCCCTTCGGTCCACCGCAGTGCCTACGGGCACCACCTCTTCTTTACAGTCGGCGATAGTCGGTCACCGTCGTCACCCGCCGGCGGATCTTCCGCAGGCCACCGGGTGGGCTCCGGTGGTTTTTTTTTCCATTCCAAATGTGCCTACCAGCATCCTGTTACGGTAATTTCACTGTGTTTCTCTTGTATTCAATCTTTGAGTTCAAACTTCTCCTACGAAGAATGCGATAAATATCGAAGTGGCGGAGGGTTGGGCCTTGTTTGTTTGGCTCACGCACTCCGTGTTAGCATCATATCAAATGGGTATTAAATAGATACATTACATAGATAAATTTAAACCTATTCAATCTCCCATAACAACCACCTGCAAATTCATGAATGATGAAAAGAATCGAGAGAATTTCTTGAATTTAAAAACAACCCCTACCTCGGTTTCAGAGGTGATGTCACAGTTGCGAAGAAATAATCTGAGTTTGTTGAATCCACTAGAACTCATTGATTCAAGATCGATCCCTTGATGGGACTTGTCAGAACTTCATTCTTAGTTGGAGGGTTTGTCATCGATACTTCGTCGGAGTTCTCCCACAATCCCTCCACCCTCTCCCTTTGCCCACATTTTTAATAACTAAAGGGAGAGTTAAGAGATTAATCCACCATTCAATTAAGGGAACATTAATTGGTGTAATTAATGAATTTCATTAATTAAAAGAGGTTTGGTTACACAATTGATGTGTAACCGGCATTTAATTTCTCTCATTAAAAGTCTGGCCACCTCCATGGTCCCTGCCACCTAATCAAGAAAAGGTAGCAAAAATAAAATAACTCATATATTATTTTATTATTCTTTCAAAAAGTCCAAAAATATAACTTTTCCCCCCAACCTATTGTGGTCAAAGTTAAACCTCCCTTAAGAAAATCCCACTTCTACGAGTTCAACAGTGCCCACAGATTTCAATTCCGAGTACCGGTTCAAAAGTTATAAAACGCCACCCACAAGTTTTCTGAACATACCTTAAAAAAGTTCAAAATTCCATTTCCGACTCATTGGGCCTCAGAATCAAGCGCCGTCAATTTTTTCAGACTTGTAATAATCCCAAATAATTTTAAAAAAATATATAGAATTTTTGGGTCTTCACAAATTGGTTGATCATACAAATATTAAAAAACTATGGATCTTTGACCATTACTTATTTAAGAACTCATGTGGCTAAAAAATAATGTGTTATGAAGATCCACCAACTTAACCATCTTCTAAAAGTTTGTATTGCCTATATAAATACCATTTTCATCAAGGGATTCTTCCCTTTATTAACATCATGTAAGATAAAATATGTATCTCTACCAGCTAAATATATATGCATGGGGTGTTTACAATACTTATTATGATTTATACAATGACCCCCATACCCTATTGTGAATGGATATAAGATGTAATCACATGTAAATTTCTGTAAAATCAATAATGGAAAATCCTATTATCAATTTTAATGGAAATACATGTCAAAATATTTAAAAATAAAAATCAATAATATATATCAAATAGTATATTTGTCCATGAAAAAACAAACCCATGCCAATTGAATCAAATTAATCACTCTATAAGGCTTGACCTACCTATAATATATATAAAATAAACTCGATTTACTTAACCCTAGTGATGACCAATAAAACAAATCATATATATACTAAAATAATATAAATATTACTGAAAAAAAAAGATTAATTCTATCATGATTCCATCAGAGAGTATCCCCTGAGACCTCCCCATGCTTAAATTCTCATGGTGATATAAAAAGTCCAATCCACATGGGAAAGGATTACAAATATCCAATTAAAAGTTTTTCCTACATAGGTTCTATAATAATAAAACTTTTTGGTTTTGTTTTTTTGTGCAAGATTGATTAAAATCTAAATTTTATTCATTTTTTCTAAATTAAATAATGATGGTTCAATGAAACTTCTTCTACATTATATAATTCATGTATATTTTTAAAAAATCACTACTAACTAATTTTTTAAATAAATTGTTTTTCTATATATCCCTAATTAGATCTCCCATTATCCCCAGTTATTAAACACACCCTCACATTATCTAAAATCCTTTCTACTATAAAGTGAATCCCTATTTGCACCATTGATTATGGCATGGTATCTCCCCATTAACCTTAACCATTCCCCCACATGTGATTATTTACAATAATTTTATAATATAATTATCTTCCTTACATTGATTATTCTATCACTTGATCATAATTTTTACTTTACTATATCTTCACTTGAGTTCACATTTTATCACCATCTAAGCATGGATATACTTATTTTCTATACTCAAACTTCATATGGGCTGGTTTATCCCCTCTAAACATGGTTAAAAACTTTTCTACCATATATAGGTAATTTTTTTTATTTATTATTTGTTTATTTATCTAGTGAATATTTCAATTTCACACTATATTTTTTGGTTTTTACTTAGAGGGACTTGAGTAAATAATTTTTGGGGTTATTTAAGAGCCAAATTTTTTCATGTAAGATTATTTTGGAGTTTTTATAAATAAATTACATTAAAAAATTTATATTAATAAGTTTTAATTTTCTATAATAGATCTATATGTGAAATAAGAAACAAAAAACAATTGTGTCATTTTTTATTTAATTTAAATTTTTTATGATTATAACTAACTAGAAAATATTAATTAGGTTATATAGAGTCACATATTAAAATTTACTTCATTGAAGTGTGAATGAGTTTATGAAGTTTATGAAATTAATGTTAATAAATATATTTATTACCTTAGTCAACATTAATAATTTATTATACCAAGAGGAATAGGCATAATGAACCCTCTCATGGATACATCAATTCCTGATTCATCTTACCACATGACATCAAAAAAAATTATCAAATCCTAATAGTTGGTGATTAGAACCAATGGTTTATAAAAAACATGGTGTGGGGAATATTTCACTGAAATACAACTAAACAATCAAAATTTTGAATCCATATATCAAACCATAAGACACCATTTAATATTTTAGGATAAACACCAGACATGGAACATATGTATAAAAATATAGAATTATCATATATAATAATTTAGATATATGAATATAAAAATAAAATGAATTTTATTGTCACGACCCGTCCCCCAGGTCCCATGCCGTGACTACCCCAAGCCCACCTTCTATAGGGCAGGGGTTGGAGACTATCACCGAAAGGCATATCCCTGAAAACGGGAAGGCATTGCCTTTAAAACTTCAAACACACAATCCAAGAATACAACGAGCACAACCCACATAGTAAAACTGTAGTAGTAAAAGGATGTGTACTGAAAGTAAAAAGGGTGAGTACTATAAGTAAAAGGGGCTGGAATACAATCCAAGCAAAAAAAGTATAACTATAACAGAAAACATCTCCCAGAATCATCTGCCAAGGTTCCTACCTGAAGGGTAGGTACATCTCACATTTGGTCGTCACTGCGGTACGTCACGTCTAAAGGTTCACCTCCATACACCATCCAGTCCTGGCTCCCAAACCTCGTTCAAAGTTGATCGTCATCTGCACAAGACACAATAAGGTGCGGGAGAATCCCATATAGGGGTGAGTATAACAATACTCAGTAGGGACCCTGAGACCCCCAAAGGTCTCCCATAATTCCAAAAAATAAAATCAAAAAGAAAGGCCTCAATCACAAAGAACAAAGCAATAGTTAGCTCACACTAGGTATACAACTCAGAGATCAGGAATATATATGATTAGTCTAAAGATATATCATCTTATTCCATTAGAAGTTCTATAAATGATCCACATGAAGTCTTTATACTATCAGTCCACTCTTGCACGTAAGTCTCTATTCTATGATGAGTTTTTTTAAGGTTATTTCACGTCGAGTCACGCTACTACTGATCCACACAGGGTCGCTAAAATTTTGATCCACACAGGGTCACTGGATAGCTGATCCACACAAGGTCTCTTGATGCTGATCCAAAAAGGGTCACTAGATGATGATCCACACAAGGTCGCTAGATGCTGATCCACATAGGGTCTCTAGGTGATGATCCTAGACAGGTCGCTATAAAACTGGTCCTTGTTAGGTAGCTATGATGTTGATCCACTCATGGTCACTTTGATTTTGATCCACACAGGGTTGATACTTCAAAGACAACCATCCATAGGATTCCCCGCACCTGGTGCGCTCGTCTCCCAAAGAATCTACTCTTAGAAATATTGGTCATACCTATAATTCCACTAATCTCTACAAAGGAGTAACCCAAATGACCTCCATGTCATAAAGTTTCCAACGCGACAAACGGCGTGTCAATCGAACGCTCGGTCTGTGAGTTATAAGCATTTTAGTACTGAGGTCCTTGTTGGATTCGGGTTCAATCCAACTCAGCTGTACTCCATCTTTCTCCAAAATTCAAGTGGAGTATACCAAAAGGACCATCTCACACTAAGGATCCCAACGCCACATACGGTTCATCGAACGGACATCTGGATTTCAAGTTATGGAACTTTAAGAGAAACTGGGCCTCGATGGGTCCGGGTCTAGTCCGACCTGGTTTGGGCCAACCTGACCCAGTTTGGGTCGACCCGAACCGGCTCGGCCCGAACTGGCCTGGGACAGCCTGGTTGGATTGGGCGTGGTGAGCTCGGCCCGCTGGGTCGTGGTTCGGCCCGGCCCGCAGGAGGCACGGCCCGACCCGTAGGGGGCGCGGCCTGTCCCAGAGGGTGGCGCAGCCTAGCCTAGAGGGGGCACGGCTCAGCCCATAGGGGTTCATTGCTCGTCCATTGGGAGGGCACAGTCCAGCCCACTGGGGGGTGCAGCTCAACCCCCCAAAGGGCACAGGGCCCGCCCTAGCTGGCACGGGGGGGAAATGCTCCCCCCTAATTTCCAAATGGTTCTCCTGTTCGAAATTGAGGTGAAGGTTCCACGTGGCACCACCTAGTTGTTCGTAGGAACCGTAGGGAGCGGGTACCTCCTCCACCTATTGCGGCATGTGATGGCACGCCATACCGCCTCCGTGTTCGGCCGGTTTCGACCGCCCTGCTCGACCGCAGCGACTAAAAAGTCACAGCCTCCTCCTCCTGCGGCGCACAACGGCACGCCACACTGCCTCTACGGTCAAACAGTTCCAGTTTCCCTACTAACCAGCATGGCTTAGTTTCGTGGCCCTTCTCCTAATGCACACGGCGGCGCGCCGCCTCCACCACGGTCAGCCGGTGTCAGCTGTTGCCATCACCTGCCGGCACGGGTCACCGATGCCACCATGCCGGTGGTCTTTCGTGGGCCACCGAGTGAGCTCTGGTGGTCTGTTTTTCCATCTGATCGCACCTACAGGCTTCCCAGGGTGTCTCCTTTGATGCTTGACCCTCATTTTTGGGTTCCGTCCAACCCAAAAATTCACCCGTGTAGAACACATCGATAAAACAAGTGGCGGAGGTACGGGGCCTTATTTGTTTGTACCACGCACTCTATGTTATCATCTTAACAAGAGATGAGATAAAAGATTCAACAACTCTTGAAAATTAAAAAAGACAAACCCTGCCTAGTGAGTTCTTGGAGAGCATCCCATGTTTAATGGTGGGTCGGTGTTCATCGATCCCAAATCAAGCCTCCAACAATGCCTCTCAAATGACGTTCTTCGGTTCTTGCTTGGTGGATCCATTCTTTGTCAACAGGCTCCTCCGAAATCCTCCTCTCCCAAAAAACATCTCATTTTGCCAAAAAATTCTAAAAGAGAGAGATTATGGGACTTAGCTTTACAACACATAATTAAAAGAGGTTCATTAATTGGTGCAATTAATGAACCTCCTTAATTTCATGTAGGATGGTAACACATTTTTTGTAACCGTGCATTTAATGTCCTCGATTAAATTCCCAACCATCCCTTGTGGTCCCTGCCACCAAATCCTAAAAGAGAGGTGTAGGGTGTTTAAAATAAATTAGATTTATTTTATTAATCCTCCATGAAAACGGAAAAAATAAATTTCCTCTATTAACCTACTGCGGTCGAGGATAAGGCTCCCTTAAGCAAATCTTGATGCTATGAGTTCAACAGTGCCCTAAGATTTCAATTTCGAGCATCGGTTCAAAAGTTATGATTTCATGCTTGTACGTTTACTGAACGTACCTAAAAAATGTTCAGAAATCCATTCTGGTCACACCAAGTCTCAGAATCATGCGCCATCAATTTTTTCAGACTCGTAATAATTCCATATAATTTAAAAAAAATACATGGAAAATATAGGTCTTTTAATTCTCCCCACCTTATGGATTTTCATCCTCAAAAGCCAAAATATAGACTAAGGAAACAAATGGGGGTACTGAGCATGAATCTGAGCCTCCCACTCCCATGTTCTCTCCTGGAGGTTCCCATGCTGCCAGCGAATTCACACTAGAGGTATTGATCACCCATGAAGGACCCACTCCTGTCGATCCTCAATCTACATCGGAACCTCCGTAAACATCACCCTATCATCAATGTCCAACTCGCCCTAGTTGATAACATGTGATGGGTCATACAGGTATCTCCTCAGCTACGACACGTGGAAAACATTATCCACCTGGTGCATCTATGGGGGAAGATCTAGATGGTAAGACACCTTGCCTAATATACTGAGGATCTAGAAGGGTCCGATGAACCTCGAAGAAAGTTTGTCTCCCCGACCAAATATCCTCAAACCTCATCGAGGTGAGACCTGTAGGAAGGCATGGTCTCCCTCCTCGATCTCTAAAGGTCTCATTCACCTATCATCATAAGACTTATTCCTTCTCTGTGTAGTCTTCATCCACTCGTGGATGATCTACACCTTCTTAGTGGTAGACCTTACCAAATCCAGACCCATAAGTGCTAACTCCCCTTGGTCTGTCTAGCATAGAGGTGATCTACATGTTCAACTATACAAGGCCTCTAAAAGTGTCATACCAATGGTGGAGTGATAGTTGTTGTTATATGAAAACTCCACCAAGGTAAAGTGATCCTCCCAACTATAGCCAAAATATAGGACGCAAGCATGTAGAATTCCCTCCAGTGTCTGAATGGTCTGCTCTGTCTGACCATCTATATGAGGATGGAAGGCAGTGCTCAAATGTAGCTAAGTACTGAACACCTCCTGCAATCCCTTCCACAACTAGGATGTAAAACGTGTGTCATGATCATAGACAATCATTGATGGAACCCCATGAAGTCTTATAATCTCCTGTACGTAGAGGGGTCCCAAGCCCTCTACTGATCCCTGCTCTCAGATGGGTAAGAAATGGGATGACTTGGTGAGTCGGTAAATAGTCACCCAGATGGAATTGTGTCCCCTAGACATACATGGTAGTTCTTCCATGAAATCCATGGAAATTCCATCCCACTTGCACTTTGGAACCTCTAGTGTCTATGGTAAGCCTACTGGAACCTAATGCTCGGCCTTCACTTGATGACAAGTGAAGCATTGTGAAACAAACTCTGCCACTTCTTTCTTTATCCCTGGCCACCAGTGCTGACACCAGAGGTCCTGGTACATCTTCACCACAACAGGATGTACCTCCAGAGGGGATGTATGGAAATCCCTCAACACCTCCTCCTATAGCACCATTGGTACCATGGTGCGTCCTCTGAAGAGGATTACGTGCTCCCAACCTTCAGAAAATCCATCAGGTGCCTGTCTTGAGGATATCTGAGAACGTTGATCCTCGCAGTCAATGTCCCATAGTTGTGCCTCCATGACTCATTGAAGGAGTGTTGGAGTGACTGTCATAGACTGGAGGTAATCCACTTTACCTCTATCCACAAAGGATATCTGCAACGCAGCTAGCTACTCTATCACCTCACTCAGAACCTGTAGACCAGACCTCATGTAGAGTGAATCTGCTACCACATTTCCCTTCCTAGAATTATAGACTATCTTAGAGTCATAGTCCTGGAGTAACTCTAGCCATCATCATTGTCTCAGGTTCAGGTTCTTCTGTGATAAGATATACCTAAGACTCTTGTGATCAGAGCAGACTGTAAAATGTTTTCCCATCAAGTAGTGTCACCACATATTCAAGGAGAATACCATTGCTGCTAACTCCAGTTCATGGGTAACGTAGTTCTTATTCTGATGTCTCACCTGTCGTGAACCATAAGTGATCACTTCTTGCTCCTGCATCAGGACACAACCAAGTCCAATCTCTGATGCGTCGTAGTAGACAACATACCCAACGCCCTCTTCTAGTAGCCTCAAGATGGGGGCACTCGTCAGTCTCTACCTCAGCTCCTAAAAACTCTTTTATAATCTCTCCATACACCTGAAGGGATTTCCCTTATTCATCAATGTTGAAAAGCGTTCCATAACTTAGGAAAATTCGGGTATGAATCTATGGTAGTACCCAGCCAATCCTAGAAAACTCTGCACCTTGGTCACACTCCTCGGTGGCTCCCAAGCAAGCACAGACTCTATCTTCATTGGATCTTCTACAACTCGAGCCTTCGAGATAACGTGTCACAGAAAGTGGACCTCCCATATCCAAAACTAGCACTTCGAGAGCTTAACATAAATCTGGTGCTCTCGGAGTGTATCCAGAACTATCTGCAGATGATAGTCATGCTCCTCCTCTGTCACTGAGTACACCAAGATTTCATCAATGATGACCACCATGAAGCAATCGATGTATGGCTGGAAGATCCTGTTCATAAGTCTCATGAACACTGTAGGGGTGTTGGTCACACCGAATGGCATAAACAAGAACCCATAGTGGTCATACTGACATCTGAAGGTCATTTTAGGTATGTCCTCAACTCGTACCCTAAGTTGATTATAGCCTGATCTAATGTCTATCTTCAAAAACCAATGACCTCCCTTCATCTAATCGAAGAGAACATCAATCCTCAGAAGTTGATACTTGTTCTTCATGGTCACCTATTTTAGGCGTCGATAATCCACACAGAGCCTCAAACTCCCATCTTCCTTTTTGGCGAACAAAATCAAGGCTTCCCATGGAGAAATACTGGGCCTTATGAACCCCTTCCTCGACAAGTCCTCCAACAGTACCTGTTACTAAGGAAGCTCTGTGGGATACATCTGATATGATGGTGTAGATATCGGTGTCATCCCAGGGTACAGGTTGATGTAAAATTCTACCTCTCTGTGTGGAGGTAGTCCCATAACATCATCAGAAAAGACATCAGCATACTAGACCACCACTACAGGATAGCTCAGACTCTTCACATCAACTACTCTGAGGGTGAGGCTAGTCAACTAATGAGTAATCGGATGCACCCTCCTTCAATATAGTCCATCCTATAATGCAAATTTTTACTTTTCACCAATGAAGGAAGACCTGGTCCCATCCTCTCGGACACACTACACTTTGAGCCTAAAACAGTTGATATGAGCATGGACTATGGATAGCCATTCCATACCCAAGATGACGTTGTAAGGCCTTGATGCAACTACTAAAAGATCATGTCTGAATCTCTCACCTCCTAGAGTAAGCTCACACTGCCGGCATCAGTGTGTAATCATCGAATCCCCTCCCATAGGAGTCTCTAGCCGTAAGGATTGAGCGAACGGCTCCACCAAAATCTCTGGCCTCAAAATGAGGGTCATGGCAATGAAATAGTGACCGGAACCTATGTCTATAAGTACAACATCTAAGGTGGAGTAGACACAAATCGTACTTAGAATCATCTCTAGAGAACCATGGTCTTAGGCCTCAGCTGCCTAGAGCTAAGCTCGTCCCTACCCACCTGCTCCCTATAGTCGGGGTGGACCACCTGGAGGTGGTGGCAGTAGAACCTCAAATATTCTTCCACCACCTGAAGCATTGATAGATCCTCTTCTACGTCCACATGCTTCCTATGTACCTCCCCGCTCAAATCTCTCCCTCTTCATCAGCAATCCCTCAACCGTCTGCTGGTCATCAGTGCGGCTGGTCGGGCAGTCATGATCAATGTGACCCTGTCTGCACATGTGAAGCATAGTCTGCTCCTCTACTGGAATGTTCTACCTCATGAGCCTCACACCTCTGACCCTACGTCTCGAGGTCGTCCACCAGAAGTTCTGGTCCACTTGGACCTCTGTATCATTTTCCTACTACCAGTCACAGATGACTCTTCTACGTGTCGCCTGGTAATGGGTCTCGATGTTGGTGTCTGCTCAGCAAGGAATCTATCCACCAAGAGTGCTCTCTCTAGCACTCCATCATGCTTCGGGATGCTAATAGATTCCATAAAAGCTATGATCTCTAATCGCAATCCCTATTCAAAGTTTCGAGCCCTGAATAAAGGGTCTCACATCATGTCGGTAGAGTAGCATGAGAGGTTGGTGAACCTCACCGAGTACTAGGCCATGGTCATGCTACCTTGCTGTAAGTAGAGGAGCTCCTGAATACACATTATGCATAGTGTCTTGGGTATGAAATCTACCTTAAATAGGCCCTTAAAGTTCATCCAATTGAGGTTTGCCTCATCATGGAACTAAAGCATCAGGATCCACTATCTCATTGCTGCTCCTTGGAAATGACTGGCAGCTAGGATCACCATTTGATCAGCTGGTGTCCCAACCAGGAAAAAAACTCTAGCCACAGCCTCCAGCTAGTCCTCAGCCACCTACAGATCCGTCTCACCTCAGAACTTCTTAGGCCTCTACCACTGGAACTTGTGTAATGTGCTTAGTCAGTGTGCACGGTCTACTAGTGGGGCTGGTGACAATGGCTGCCCAACAAGTAGTGGTGTTGCTGGTACACCACCTGATGATACTATCACTATGAGAGGGCCATGCACCGAATCCTTGTTGCCCGGTGGGCTATCATTGTGTACTCTCTCAGGAATCATGGCTAGCTATCTACATGGTGGCATCCTGAAAAGAAACAGGTGCGCCATGGTAATTAAGTTATACCAAGTGAGATGACTCAAAAGAGATCAAAAGGAACAACTTTTCAAAAAACACACACAATCAGTGTTTTCGTGCACTGAGTCGGAAATCAGAATTCAGGGTCCCGATGTATGGATAAATTGGCCTCCACACCAACACTAGAATCCCCAAGCTAAAAACCACACTCAAATCACTTAACACTATTTCTCCATTAAAAATATTAGAGTCTTAGTTTTTTGGTAGAACCGACTCCTCTGATACCACTTTTTCACGACCCATCTCCCAGGGCTAGTGTCGTGACTACCCTAAGCCCGTCTTCCATAGGCCAAGGGTTGGGGACTAGCACCGAAAGGCATAACCCTAAAAAATGGGAATTCATTTCCTTTAAACCTACAAACACACAATCAAATAATACAACGAGCAGAACCCACGTAGTAAAACTCTAGTAGTAAAAGGATGTGTACTAAAAGTAAAAAGGGTGAGTACTGTAGGTAAAGGGGGTTGGAATACAAGACCAACTAAAAAGTACAACTATAACAGAAAATAGATCCTGGAATATTCTTCCAAGGTTCCTACCTGAAGGGTAGGTACAGCTCACTATCAGTTATCAATGTGGAATGTCATGTCTAAAGGTCCACCTTCGTACACCATCCAGTCCTAGCTCTCAAACCTTGGACAAAGCTGTCTGTCATCTACACATGACACAACAAGGTGTGGGAAAATCCCGTGCAGGGGTGAGTATAACAATACTCAGTAGGGACCCCGAGACCCCTGAAGGTCTCTCAGAGTTCCATAAAGGAAAACCACAAAGCAATACCTCAATCAAAAATCATGAAGAAATAGTCATATCACACCAGGTATACAACTCAGAGATCAGGAATATAGATGATTAGTCTAAAGCTATATCATCTTATTCCATTAGAAGTTCCACAACTGATCCATAAGAAGTTGTTCTAATATTGGTCCACTTTTGGACATAATTCATTGTTCCACAATGGGCCACTGTAAGGCTGGTCCTCGTCAGGTCACACTACTACTGATCCACACAGGGTCGCTAGAATGATGATCTACACAGGGTCACTGGAAAGCTGATCCACAAAGGGTCTCTTGATGATGATCCACATAGGGTCACTAGATGTTGATCCACATAGGGTTGCTAGATTCTAATACACACAAGGTCACTAGATGATGATCCACATAGGGTCTCTAGGTGATTATCCTTGATGGTTATCTATAAAACTAATCCTCATTGGGATAGCTACGATGTTGATCCACTCAGGGTTGCTATGATGCTGATCAACATGGAGCCACTACTTCAAAGATAGCCAGCCACAGGATTCCCTAAACCGGGTGTGCTCGTGTTTCATAGAATCTTCTCCTTGAGATATTGGTCATACTTCAACCACCACTAAGCTCCAAAAAGGAGTAATCCAAATGACTGCCATGTCGTAAGGGTTCCAACGTGAGAGAGAGCGCGTCATTCGGATGCTCGGTCTGTGAGTTATAAGTGTTTTAGTACTAAGGGCCTGGTTAGATTCGGATTTGATCCAACCCGGCCATACTCAAACTTTCTCAAAAATTTGATTGGAGTATACCAAAAGGACCTTTTTCTCCAAGGATCCTAGTGTCATAGACGGTTCGTCAAACGGATGTCTGGATATCATGTTATGGAACTTTAAGCAAAACTGGGTCTGGATGGGTCTGGGTCCGGCCCGACCCGGACTGGGTCTGACCTGGGCTGGCTCAGTTGGACGAGGTCATTGCAGGCCCGGTCCGCAGGGGGGTGCGATCTAGCCCACAGGGGGGGTGTGGCCTGGCCGGCATGGGGGGCGCAGCCCGGCCCACAGGAAGGTGCAGCCCAACCCGCAGGGGGGCGTGGCTCAGCTCGTCGAAGGGCACGGGGCCTGCCCTAGTTGGCACAGGGGTTAAATGCTCCCCCCTAATTTCTGAAGGGCAGTGCCATTTGGAATTGAAGTGGCGGTGCCACGTGGTGCTGCTAGGTCATATGCGGGACTCGTAGGGAGTAGGTCCCTCCTCTGCCTACAGCGGCATGTGACGGCACGTTGCACCGCCTCCGTAGTCGGCCAGTGTCCGCCACCCTACTCGACCGCTACGGCTAAAAATTAATGGCCTCCTCCTCCTGCGGCGTGCCGCACTACCTTTACGGCCGACCGGTGCCAGCCGCCCTGCTGACCGCTGTGTCCTAGTGCTACAGCCCTTCTCCTGAGGTGTGTGATGGCGCACCACCTCCACCACGGCTGGCCGGTGCCATCCGTCGCCTTCACCTGCCAGCACGAGTCGTCATTGCCATCATGCCGGTAGTCTTCTGTGGGCCACCAGGTGAGCTCTTGAGGTCTGTTTTTTCATCTGATCGCACCTACGAGCTTCCTGGGGCATCTCCTTCACTGCTTGACCCTCAGTTTTGGGTTCCGTCCAACCCGAAAATTCATCTACGTAGAACGCATCGATAAAACAAGTGGCAGAGGGATTGTGACTTGTTTGTTTGTCCCGCACCCTCCATGTTATCATATTAACAAGAGTAGAGATAAAAGATTCAAAAACTCTTGAAAATTAAACAAGACAAACCCTACCTCGAGAGTTGTTGGAGATCATCCCACGTTTGAAGGTGGGACGGTGTTCGTCGATCCCGAAGCAAGCCTCCAATGATGCTGCTCAAATGACATTCTTCTGATATTTCTTTGTTGATCTGTTCTTCGTTAAGAGGCTCCTCCAAAGTCATCCTCTCCCAAAAACACCTCTCCTTTTGCCAATGAATTCAAAAAGAGGGAGACGATGGGAGTCATCTTTACAACACATAAATAAGATAGGTTCGTTAATTTGTGCAATTAATGAACCTCCTTAATTGCATGTAGGATGGGTACAAATTTTGTGGAACTGGGCATTTAATATCTAGCATTAAATTCCTAACCACCCCTTGTAGTCCCCACCACCAAAACCTAAAAGATAGGTGGAGTGTTTTTAAAATAAATTTTATTTATTTTATTAATCCTCCACTAAAACCACAAAATTCAACTTCCTCTCCAAACCTACTGTGGTCACGGTTAAGGCTCCCTTAAGTGAATATCGGTGCTACGAGTTCAACGGTGCCCTAATATTTCAATTCTGAGCACCGGTTCAAAAGTTAGGATTTCCAGCTCATACGTTTCTTGAACATTCCTAAAAAGAAGTTCCTAAATTCATTTCGGGCACATCGGGCCTTAGAATTATGCACCGTTAATTTTGGAAGACTCATAATAATTCCATATAATTTAAAAAAAAATTACATGGAAAATCTGGGTCTTTACATTTATAGGGATAAATGTGCAAACATAACCTTTACCAGTGTTTTTATTCATACTATTATAATGGGGAAACAAAACAAAAAAATAATAAATGGGAATAAATAGCCAATAGTAAATATATAAAAAAATTATCCTCCTTGACCATGAATCATATAAGAACTCCTAATGCTCCAAAATAATGATTTATATAACTCCACAAACCTGACTACCCTTTAAGTGTTTGAATTATCTATCTAAAAACCTTTATTAAACAATGGATTATTCCCTTTCCCAACATCATATAGACTAAAATATATATCTACACTCGATCAATGTATATGTAAGTTGGATGTGCAATACTCAATAGTATTTATCTAATGACCTTCATGAATAAATAAAAGGTGTTACTCATGTGAAAACATATATGATAATTACTTTGAAAAATATTGTTATAAATTATAAAGGAATTTTATATCAATATATATGAAAATATAAATCAATAAAGCATATCAATAAATATTCTTAAGCATAAGAAAACCATCCCAAATTAATATCATCAAATGATTTAGTCTACATGGTATAATTACCAAAAAAGTATATAAAATTAACCCCATCTACCCAACCTAAGTAATATAAATAAAACAAAATCATGCTAATATTAAAAAAAAGGTTGTAAAAAAGTATAATGCTACCAATATTTCCTTATATTGTATCTTTTTTGGTTTTCTACAAGATTAAATTCTCATGTTGATATAATTTAGTCAATACATATGGTTCATGATCTAATGTATCAAATTAGTAGTTTTTCTTATAAAATGTCCATCACTTGGGTGAAGAAAATTGACATTAAATTCTCTTTTTCCTAATCTATGATTTAAATAAATAAAATAATGAAAATTTTGAAATTCATGAGGCTATTTTCCTTGAACTCACTCAATAAATCAATTAACTGATTTAAATCAAAAAAAATCTCTTATGGTCTAAACTATTACGTCATTAGTACAAAATGATAATTTGGTTAGTTTTAATAAGGGTCCTCAAATATAAAGTTAGTCATACGTTATGTTCCATAACTAACATGAGTCACCCTAACTCATACCAAATATTAAATCTAACCAATATTAATAAAACAAAAATAGATGAGTGCACTTAAGCCTATAATGTGGTAGTGAAATGAACATATCAGTGGTTGTATTATGCTAAAATATTGGATATTTCATTGTACATTTTATAGTGAATGTTAGATTCATACTCTTGTTTAGGATATGTGGTTGATATGTTATAACATGTACTATATTCATAATTCTTCAATATCGAGAAATAAAATATTATGATTAATATCATTTTTTCCATATTTAATGGATTTAAAATATGGATCGATGAATGTTTTAATGTTAAAAATTTATATTAAGTAAGTTAGTATGAATTAAATGAAGTAGTAATTTTAGAGTGTATGTGAAATGTGGGGATATTAACTCGACCCATTAGAGTATCCAAGGGGAATCCTATATAGAGGTTAAACATAAGGATATGTCATGAATTAAAACTTGATTAATCCTTGGATGATACTTTCTTTATCTCTTTATCCTGTAATCCCAAGATACTCGCATGCCACAGAGTTATGAGAGATACTTCCAAAGGAGTTTGGTTATTCACACTTCTAGTGGATACCTATGAAAGTATGAGTCATTTTTCTATTGTTCAGTGTTATTCATCAAATACATTATTGAAGAAGAAAGTTCTAACCCATAAACAAGTATGTTCTTTATTATGTTTAAATTTTATTCTAAACCTCTCATAGTAAACCTTGATTCATATATCATGATATATTTTTAATCATGTTTTGGGTAGAGATATCTTAAATAAACCCCTTCAATGGTATTAAATCACATACGAAGATGCCTATAAAATATTTAAAAATATATATTTAAATAAAAAAATACAAGGAAAATGTTTTGGGGATATATATAGCTATATTAAGAATTTAATATATGTGGTAGAACCAAATATTTTGATTATGGTATCACAAGAAATTATTTTTGGTTCCGTTTTATGTGATAAGTGATAAGACACTTTTAAAAAAACATGGTACTGTATTTTGATTATGTTAAATGGATATTAATTGTTATGTAATTATTTTTATTTTTATATAAATATAATAGGAATTAATCAATACATCACAAATAATGTTATAGAGAAAAAAATTTATGTGAATAGAATGTGGAAAACACTTTAAGGGTTTATCACATATTAGAATGTATTTTACATATTGCAGACAATGTTATAGAAAATGTTATAGGATAACACCACATGTGTTTCACTGGAAAATGTTATAATATAATATTGTTCCATTATCCAATTTTATGTCATCCTATATCATAGGAATATTTTAGTGTTGAATATTGTTTATGATATTATATGTGTTTTTTAAAAACTTATCTTTTCATCTATGAAAAGATTTTATAATTTATAAAATATTTATAAATTATAATAAATTCATTTAAAACATTTATTTATTTCATAAACGATTTCATAAGTTGATTTTTAGTTTCAATGACTATTTATTAGTTTTTTACAAAATGTTTAATAAAAAGGTATTAATATTACTTGTTAATATTAAATTCCTTGAAATTTCATTCTAATTATTTTATGATTTTAATGTAAAAAAATTTATATTAAAACTATAAAATGATTTATAAAGTGTTTATAAACTAAAAAATAAGGGATAAAGAAAGATATATATAGTTTTATGATTTTTTTGTAAATTATAATATAAACTTTTTTATTAAATGAATTATTATGGGAAATTTATTAGAACCATACTAAAGTTATTTTTGAAGATATGATAAAAGGTTTACTACTATATATATACATATATTATTAAAGTCTGGAAATGAAAAGGATGAGTACATCAGTAGGAAAAGTGAAGAAATTAATAGGGGTAAAATACCCTATATATAAAAACATTAAAAGAAAAACATGGGTCGGGATGGTCTAAAAACTAGCATGGATTTCCCAAAAATAATGTTCTATAGTCAACATGGGTAAAAATTATAAAATTATTTTTTTTAATGAAATATAAAATTTCTTTTTTTTCATGTTTAGTGTAATTTTCATTATATATTATATATTTTATGTTTCATTGTAACCCCCTCCTCTAACTATTTCAATTATTCATGAATACAAACTATTTATATTATGAATGTAGGGACTAAAAAATTTGAAATAATTTTAAGAAAACCAAAGAAGTTCAGATAATTTTAAGTTCTGGAATAAGTGTGTGTTATGGTTAATGCTCAGCATGTTCCATATTTTAAGCTCACCACTTTCCATTTTTAAAGCTCAATGAATTCCATACTCAAGTATTAGTGCATAAAAATTTCAAGTATAGTAGAATATGAGGCCTTTAACTATAAATTGACCATCCAACTTCCCCATTAGATACACACATTGAGACATGGAAAGAAGGATAAAAGGGGATAAAAGATCCTAGGCTTAGAGAATCAAACCTTATCCAATCACCATGAACTCCCACATGTGATTTATAGATCAAAACTAAAGAGTGTTGAATTTAAGTTATTCAAAGGATTTATGAAACATACATTCATTAAAGAAAAAAAATCCATGGTCTTTAATTTAGACATTTATGAAGGTCACCCTTTGGGGAGGCTTTGAAATAGGTTGGGTGAAGTGTATCCTCACTATGCACTACTAAACCCAAGGATGTTTCACTAATACTATGAGATTTTATAATACTTAAACCTTTCACCAAGGTAACCCCCCTTGGTAATGTATTCCCATTTTTACAAGGTGATCTTAATGACCATAATGAATCAATTTCACCATAGCCTTGGCCCTAAAATGGTATCTTCATCAAGACCCTTTCCTTCACTACTCCACTATCATGGTTTTGTTATCTTATACACACATGTATATAATAAAACATGAAATTCCTTAATAAATGAAATTTTATATCCCATAAAATTTTTCCCCCATCGGAATCATCTTCCTACCATGGGTCCCCAAGGCTTACTTAATCACATGAACCTTTTATAATTAGGATCATTCATCATGAAGCACCCATGGATACCTCCTTGACATGAAATATACTATGGTTATTGAAATGTATTCCTACACTCTTGTGTTTTATTCCTGGAATAAGACTCACGCTTTCACCCAACTTCAATATGATCTCATTTTAAGGAATATTATACATTAGTACCCTTCTCATGATTTGGGGATATCCTTCTTGGTCAAACTACAAACAATGATGAATAGTCTATCGTAGAAAATTTTATGCAAGGATTATCATGTGTAATTTTCTTACTTATTCCATCCTTATGTATCTTTTGGATAGTGATATTAATCATGCATCTTAAACTATAATACCCAATAGGTCCTTGTCACATGAACATAAAAGGTGCAACATAATGGTATTTACCTAAAGCATTAAACTATATGGAATAAAATCCTTTTTAAATGATATCAAATTGCATGACATGCCTATTTTCATGGATTTAAACTATAATAAATATTATATATGATAAGTTTATAATCCTACTTATTTGAATTTAAACTACATGTTAGGTTTTATTATGTTACAACCAAGTTTTTGTATATTGGATTTGTTGAAAATCACTAAAGTAAAATCATGGAATGTAGATAGTGATGATCTAAAAGGTTTGTGGACTAATAATAAGGATTTCAATTACTAAAATTTTTATATTTATTTGGAATGTGAAGTTTGAATCAAATAGAAATTTTATGGTTTTTAATATGATTATTAAATTATATTTTTTCTTTGGAAATATTTAGAGCTTATAATAAATTACCAGTAGATGATTAAAAGTATGATCCATTCACCACACCATTCACCGTAATATAATAAATATAGATAAGATATAGTGAATTAGATAAAGAATAGTGCAATGATATTGTGTATATCTTTTCACTACAGGAAAACAGGCGTTTCGTGATGGTTTTTTCGCAGCGGTTTTTAAAACCACCACGAAATATCTTTCGGGCCGATATTTGGCGGCGGTTTTAAAAACCAACGCGAAATGTGTAAAAAAAAACTAAATTTTTTTTTTATTTTTTTTATTTTTTCGAGGATTAGCTGCGGTTTTTTAAAAAACCGCCGCGAAATAGCGGCGGTTTGGGTAAAACTGCCGTGAAATGAAAAGAAAATAAAAAAAACATGAGAAACCCCAAAATCACTAAAACGACAATAACTTTTGATCCGAGCGTCCGTTGGAGCGCCACGACCAGTAAAATCGAAGCTCATGAAGAGATCTAGAATCACGTATAATCAAAACCATGATACGGTATAAGGTGCAGAAGATATGAGAGTTATAAGAAATTTGAAAAAAGTTCTCCAACTTCAAACGGCCATATCTTTCGCTCCCAGTGTCTGTTTGGGCTCTACCATATATCAGATCGAAGCCAGCGAAGAGGGTTACGCACCAGTTGGGCACAAGCAAGCTTCGGTCGTGTTTTTCGACCCCAAAAACTTCTTTGAAGGCCTCCAAAACCCCGTTTCTGTCACCGGTGTCTCATTGAACTTGTCTTTAAACGAACCAAACTTTCGATCCGCGTGTCAGTTAGGACTCCTCCGCCTTCTAGATCGTAGTTCATTTCATAAGCTTCAGTTTGACTGGTCGCGGAGCCCACATGGACTTCTGGATCATAAGTTATGGCCTTTTAGTGGGTATCGGGTTTGTTATGTTTTTCGATGCCTCATTTCTAGCACCCGTTCCCCGTCAGCTTTTTTTTAAACAGTCGTAACTTCCGATCTGTCGGTCCATTCGGTCTCTTTCACCTATCAGCTCGAAGATCATTTTAGGATCTTTGATTTGACTGGTCGCGGATCTGGAACGGACTCTCGAATCATAAGTTATCTCTATTAATGTGAGTCCAATGTTTTTGTCACTTTATGACCGTTTTGACGGGTTTTAACGATTGCTCCATTAATTACTATTTATTTGGGTTTCCATGACTTGTTATCTTTATCAATTGTTTTTTGTGGGTTATTATGATGATTTTGTTGAATTCTTAAGGGGTTTTCCAAAGTTGTCATGAGTTTTCATGCGTTCTCATTCTTTCTAATGCCTCATTCTCCATGCTTCTCCATCCGTTTTCATGTGTTTTCATGATTTTTCATCCCTTATCACGTCTTTTCATACTTTTTCATGTGTTTCATTTATTATTTATTATTTATTATTTATTACTTATTACTTATTATTTATAATATAATTTAATTTATTTAATATCTATTATTTGTTACTGGTTATTTATTATTTATTATTTATATTTATTTATTATTTATTATTTATTATTTATATTTATTTATTATTTATTATTTAATATTTATTGTTTATTATTTATTATTTATTAGTTATTATTAATAATAATAAAATATTATTATTAATAATATATGTTACTGGTTATTTATTATTTATTTTTTATTTTTTATATTTATTTTTTATTTTTTATTTATTTTTTATTTTTTATTATTTATTTTTTATTTTTGATTATTTATTATTTATTATTTATATTTATTATTTTTTTATTATTATTTATTGTTTTTTATTTATTATTATTTATTTTTATTATTTATTCTTTATTATTATTTATTATTTATTATTATTTATTTCTTATTTCTTATTTCTTATTTCTTATTTCTTATTTCTTATTTCTTATTTCTTATTTCTTATTTCTTATTTCTTATTTCTTATTTCTTATTTCTTATTTCTTATTTCTTATTTCTTATTTCCTATTTCTTATTTCTTATTTCTTATTTCTTATTTCTTATTTCTTATTTATTATTTCTTATTTCTTATTTCTTATTTCTTATTTATTATTTATTATTTATTATTTATTATTTATTATTTGTTTATTATTATTTATTGTTTATTATTATTTAATATTTATTATTATTTATTATTTACTATTTATTATTATTTATTTTTATTATTTACTCTTTATTATTATTTATTATTTATTATTTATTATTATTTATTTAGTTATTATTTATTATTTCTTATTTCTTATTTCTTATTTCTTATTTCTTATTTCTTATTTCTTATTTCTTATTTATTATTTCTTATTTCTTATTTCTTATTTCTTGTTTCTTATTTCTTATTTCTTATTTCTTATTTCTTATTTATATTTATTATTTTTTTATTATTATTTATTATTTTATATTTATTATTTAATATTTATATTTATTATTTGTTTATTATTATTTATTATTTGTTTATTATTATTTATTATTTATTATTTATTATTATTTATTGTTTATTATTTATTTTTATTTATTTTTATTACTTATTATTTATTATTATTTATTATTTATTATTATTTATTTATTATTATTTATTTCTTATTTCTTATTTCTTATTTCTTATTTCTTATTTCTTATTTCTTATTTCTTAATTCTTATTTCTTATTTCTTATTTATTATTTATTATTTATTATTTATTATGTATTATTTATTATTTATTATTTATTATTTATTATTTATTATTTATTATTTATTATTTATTATTTATTATTTATTATTTATTATTTTTTTATTATTATTTATTGTTTATTATTATTTATTATTTATTATTTATTATTATTTATTATTTATTATTCTTTATTATTATTTATTATTTATTATTTATTATTATTTATTTATTTATTATTTCTTATTTCTTATTTCTTATTTCTTATTTCTTATTTCTTATTTCTTATTTCTTATTTCTTATTTCTTATTTCTTATTTCTTATTTCTTATTTATTATTTATTATTTATTATTATTTATTATTATTATTATTTATTATATCTATTAGTTATGTATTTTTTGTTTTTTCAATTAATATATATAAGTATATTAAATTCTGTTTATTAACCACATGACGAGCTTGCTGGAGAGGTAAAGTCTTTGGAAAAGAGGTTAGGGGTTCAAATCTCACCAAACACAGTATTTCTTTATATTGCATGTGCATTGGCATGTGCATGTGCAGGTGCATGGGATGTGCATGCATGGATAAATAAATTAAATAAAGTAATACGAAATAAATAAAATAAATACTAAATAAATAAAATAAATACGAAATAAATAAAATAATTAAATAATTAAATAAAATAAATACAAAATAAAATAAATAAATAAAATAAATAAGAAATAAATAAAATATATAAGAAATAAATAAAATAAAAATAAAACAAATACGAAATAAAATAAATAAAATAAATAAATAAATAAAATACGAAATAAAAAAAAATAAAAAATAAATAAATAAATAAATAAATACGAAATAAATAAATAAATAAATAAATAAATAAAATAATTAAAATAATTAAAATAATTAAAATAATTAAAAAAAATTAAAAAACAATTAAAAAAATAACAAATAAAAAATAAAAAAAATAAACAAAAATAAACAAAAATAAAAAAACCACTATTAAATCATTTAGAGGCAGTTTAAACCGCCGCGAAACGTTCTGCGACGGTTTTGAAAAACACCGCGAACAGTTTTCTGACGCATGATTTTGCGGCAGTTTTTGAAAACCGCCGCCAATCTATTTAGCTGCGGTTTAAACCACCGCGAAATGTAAATCCAAACTCCCGCTAAATTCCTTTTTTCCATAGTGTTTTCTATTTCAATATGGAATATTTTCAGCATGAAATAGTCAAATTTTCCATCCCATGGAACTTTGCATTTTTTATTGGAAGATCCATGTGCATCAAGGGAAGGTCCATTATGGGAATTTTATGATTTATGGTAGTTTTGGTGGATATATGAAATCCGTTAAGACTTGGATATATGGAAATGGCATGCAATCAATTTCACTAGGTGTTTAAAACACTATGATGATTATAAAATTGTGAATAGTTTTTGAAACATGTCATGGAGACCAACATTTTATATTGAGTATTTTACTATGAAAAATAGGGAATATAAAATTCGATGTTATGGAAGTTATGTCCTAGGTCGAATAATTTTGGTGAAAAATGAAAAAGTAAATAATTACATGGAAGACCCATAGATTCCAAAATGGGAAGATAAAGATGGGCATGAAATAGTAAAAACCATGGTGGATGTGAAACTTGTAATTGATGGAGACCATGTTGTGGTGGTCATAATGGTGATTTTTTAAAAATACTTACAGAAAATTAGAAGTCTCGCTATGGAAATATTTAGTGACTAGATTGAGGTATGTTTAGTTGTGATATCTTTGGATATGAATATGAAATGGAAAAATGGTAGAGACTATGGTAAACACCATTTTGGATTTTTATAATCCCTAAAATAATTTAGGAGTCTTTCTGTGAGTTTTTTGGTTGTTGTGGTGTATAGGTCAAACATGAAATGTTTTTTAAATTATGCACGGACCACGATGTGGTAGAAGTGATTATGTCATGGTGGTGTTGAGTCAATTTAACAACATATTCAGAGTTTCTATCTTTCAAAAAGGATTTATGGGAATTTATTGGGTAATCATTCTGTAATATTCATGAATTTTTTAATGGATAAAATCAAGGAATATCTCAATGAATATTGACCCTTGAATAGTGATGAGATTGTGTGACATGTTTTTTTATCCATTCAAAAATGGTACAAAGTTTTAGGATTTGAACCAACTCAAAATGAAAGATTATGGATGATATAATGGAAATATTATATTTCCATATCTTTCAATTTTCAAGGAGTTGGGATTAGATAAGATAGAATAAAAGGGATATAAACATTATATATAAAAAATAGAAACATGAAAAAAATGATATGAATGAGATATCTAGAGATGAGATAAAAATAGTGTGACATAGAAATATATGTTTGGTAGAAGGAGAAGAATGGAAAGATAATTCTACTTCTACATCTAATGTATTTTGAGAGTGAGTAAATAATTAAAAGTAATAAGAATACCATATATATATATATATATATATTTGTTTAACAGAATTAGAAAAATCTAAGATAATTTTAGTTCAGGAATTATTTTCATCTAGAAGAAGGAGTTATTTTTGCTGATATTTTGAAGAAGATAGTGAATTAACTCTCTTGTATTGAGGATTTTTTTATATCTATCATTAAAGAAGTAGAAGTTTATAATGATGAAGTTTAACATAGAATCAATTTGGAATAATAATATGAAAGGTGTCTTTTCATCCTATTCAAAATAGATAGATACCCTAATGTATATAAACTATTGAAGAATACACACAAGTTTATAAACTATCCAGGCCTTTTCTAAAAGAAGTGTATAATTATATAACAAGAGTTATTTCCCCTAGAATGGTAGTTCATCTATCCAAAACCTTATATCTATAAAAGTAGTGATTTATTTTGGATCTCTAGTGTACTGACACAATTTTTTGTGTATTCTCCTTGAATTTTCCCTTAGTGGTTAACTAAGTAAAATATATGTGTTGTACATGTATTACATTCAACATTTGTTTTATCGTTCAATGTTTTTGGTCGAATTTGAGTGAGAATTAGAGATTTAATAGGTTCCTCAAGAAATAGAATAAGATCTATATGTCTAAGAGGACCAACTAGAAGGGGGAAACTTATAAACATCATGCACCCTGATTCACTCCCCCCCCCTTAGGGTGGATTAGGTTAATATAGTTCTAATAATTTTTATCAGAGACAAAAGGTTCTAACTATTATTCCAATATATATTGAATTTAGTCACACAAATTTAATTTATGATATTGTCTCTATTTTTCAAATGAAAAAATTTTGATGGTTGGAAAAAATAAATGGTTATATTCTTATAAGCTTATAACAAGGTTGTTTGGAGTGCATTTTTCAAGATGTTTATTTTACTAAGCATAGTAAAAGAGCTATTTAATATATCATAGATAATATTCTAATTAGATCACTATTCAATGACGTTTATAAAAAAATAATATTTTTTATACTTCACTTGAGATGTGGAAGACTTTGGAAGTGATATATGGGGAAGTAGTGGAGGTGAAGGAGATTAAGGAATTATCCTTTAAATCAGGTGAATACTTTATTATGTCAAATGAAAATAAAAATAAGAATAATAAAAATAAGACTCCTAGGAATAAAAGAACTAAAATTTAGGAGATAAATTATAATTGAATTATTAAACAAGATAACAAAGTTTGAGACAATGTTTGAAAATATTGAAATTTTGATTTTCCTCCAGAGATAGATTGAAGTGTGTATTCTGGTGATGAAATAGAAATGAAATTAATTCATTATATTGGTGAATGAATATGTAGTGATTAGGACATAATCCAATCCTTGTATAATAAGGTGGATCAACATGAAATTATTCACTGAGTTGAACTAAAACTTATTGAAGATATTTCTACAAAAAGTAAAATAATATAGAGAGTATAAGTGGTCATGAATGTCGATATAATGAAAATGGGTGTGAAGATGAAGGTTCAAATAAACCTACTTGAATAAATTTCCCAAGAGATAGAAAAACAAGTGGCCACAAAGAAGGAGATAAAATAAAGAATTATCTCTCTCAATATGAATTGAATAGTGGATAAGTTTAGGAAATGAAGTTTCATCTAGAGTGAAGGTGATGGCTACCCAATTGAAAGATAAAGATGAGAAGATTAAGAAACTTAAATAAAATATTATATATTCAAAGGTAAAATATAAGTTTGATAATCCCTCAATATGAGATTCAATAATTGTACGGAAAGTAAGTTCAAATATGGAATCTTCAAGTAAATATAATTCTATTACAAAATCTAGAAAATAGTCACTCAAGGGAAAGTAGATACAAAGTGTTGTTATTATGGAAGAATGGGTCGCACTATGAGAATGTGTCCAGAATCCCAAGGTATCTATGATGGAATAAAACATGTTATACTAGTATCTCAACCAAAAATAGAACACAAAAGGTATGTTTTATGTAGGATGTGATTTAAATGTTCTTAACATAGTCATATGGAAATATATTACAGTGGGAAGGAAACAAAAGAGCTCATATGTAATTCCTTTCTTATTATGACATATAATGAGAGAATTATACTAGAGGATATAGGTTAAACTAGAAAATAGATTTACCATTTTAAAGAAGAAAAATATATCTCAACCAAAGTTGTACCTATGTTGATGTACTCACAATGGCCCTCATGGAAACAATATTAAAAATATTGAAAATAAAGAAGTAATATTCTCTATTAGTGAGCAAGGTGAATGCGTACATTAAAAAGGACTCACCTATAATAAATAATTCGGAAGTGATTATTATAGAAATCAAATAGTATTGTCATGAGGAATGACTTATTGGTTTCAAAAATTACATCACAATGTAATTGGTGAAGATCAATGGTAAACCCCCTTATGATGGAGGAATCATGTTGAATGGTTTAAGAAAAATGAATTAATGGTAGAAATATATACAAGTGGGATTAATCTATTTATAAAGAATAATCCAAAGATGATTAAGATAAAGAAACTTATATAGGGTATTCAAAATATAATTTTCATATGTGTTATTTCAAAAATAAAAGGGTTAGTTCACCATGACCAACCAAAATCCTCAAATTTAGGACTTCAGAGGTACCCCTTTCCCATGTAATTAAATTATTTTAACTACTATTTATAGTGTTGTAGAATTAAGTGAGATATATGACCCATAAGGTTATATGTGTTGAAAATAGGTTACATGTGGTGTACTATGACAATAATATATGTTTAAAGAGATAAAAGGGGATATATTCAATAAAAAGAGTTGAAATTCTTGAAGTTACTAGTTGGTTTTAGGCCTTAAAAATTTTATAAAATGGAATAAAGGACCTGATCTGATTTGAAAAGTTGTATTAATAAAAAAAATTGGTTTTTTAAGAAAAACTATAAGTTTTATGATGTGATAAAAGAAAAAAAATTGTAGACTTGTATAGAGTTTAAAATAAGTTCCAAAGATATATTATAGATTTTTAGTGTTGTTAATCCACCATTGGTGATATACTAGTGAAATCAGTCCATTTTTTAAGTGGTAACAGAACACTAAGGTAGAGGAGATAGATTATTAATTTAATGACTTGGTTTTTTTCATGTAAAGTTCTAAAATATATATAGTAACATTTTCAGATCCATACACTGAGACGACGTGAGGTTATGAGGCCCAGTGAACCCAGAATTGATATTTTAAAAACATTAAATATATTTATATCACGAAATTATTGTTTGATAGAAAAAGTGTAATAAATCTAAAATAGAGGCTTGGATTAAAAATTGGATACCTCTGTTGAGTTTAGAATTTGGGTTCTACCCTAGGTGTGACATAACCTTTGTCGTTATTGGATGTTTTGGTAAAGTTTCATCATGAACGCAAATAATAAAATTAATTAATTAATTAATTAAATTTATTTATTTTGTTAAGTGTTGGAATAGAGACCAAGACCTCCCTTATTTAAACCCCATTATATCCAATTCCCATGGTTAGACACATAGCCCTAAGAAATAATAGAAGATCTTGGAGGAGATTGTAACACCCCGAGCTTCCACGATACGCTTCTCATTCAATAATGCAATGGCTTGCATTGTACGCAACTTCGAGTTCTAAAACACCGCGACTAATCAATGTAGCCATTATGAATAGTAATAACCACTTTTTAAAATTATAGAAATTTTATATTTCAAAATGGACTTCATTTTTGTATTCGTAATACCGAAATTATCCTAAGTTGAATTTTTTGTAACTATCTGAGAACTTCCAATTTTTTTATGAATAGTGAAAAATACTTAAAACAACTTTTTTAATAAAAATAATTTATTGTGATAAATTATACTATTTAGTGGTTTTAAAGTATAATTAGAATATATTTTTACCATTTTATCCAATGGTGGTCATTAGAATTAATTTAACATTGAAATTTGACATAAACAATTGCCAATCTTTTGATATAAATTGTTTCTTAAAAACACGCTATTTGTTGTGACAGCGGGAATTAATTATAAAATTAACTAATGCAACTTATATGTTTGGAATTTTTTAAAATAGACATCATTTTTGAATTTGGAATATCAATTATAGCTTAGGGTGAAATTTTGGCATTGTTCTGAAAAACTTCAATTTTTGATGAATAGTGAAACCACTAAGTGGTAGTTAAATAACTGATTTTTCGTTTAAATGAAATATTACCACTTCTGTGATTTGATTTTCAAAAATCCGACATACATGGTTGTCATTAATAAGTAAAATGTGGTTCAATGAGATTAAAATAATTTTTTGGTGAATAGTAACTTTTAAGTTCTTAATCGCGATTAGAGGTAATTAGTGTAGTTTAAGGTAAAAATAATGTTCTCATAATATGAGATAAGCTTGACACTTGTCCTACCCCTATTGGATGAGTCATGGCCGACCAAGACAACCCATGGGTCAACTTGGGGACCCAATGGAGCCACTTTGGTTGGAAAATGACATTAATATATATTTATTTAATGTTAAAATTAAATTGACACAAACATGAGTTGTTTTACTAAAACAGATTTTAAGTGGGGCTACACAAGTCCAAATTTTGACTATAAATATTCATTAGAAAGATACAAAGATTTCCTACATCATAGTATTTTTTTTATAATATTTAGACATTAAATAAATTAAATTATTTATGACATCATTATGATGCAGCGATGACCTCATTATTTAACGATTTTAATAAAATGAAAAGATAATGTAAAATCCAAGGCTTACACTTTTCCAAAGACTATTGTATGGGTATATTTCGAACCCTTATCACCTTATCCACGAATTATATAAGTGTGGGACCTTTAGAATCCGAAAAGCATTGTGTAATAATGTAACATTTCAATCTTTCCAAAAGTGCCCCTCCTCTCCACTTATAAAAGGCCCCCACCTCTCCCACCTCATTTACACTTTCAAGCCATTTGGATCGGCCAACCTCTGCCCAAATACTCTCCCAACTTCCACCTCTTACTCATATAAGCCTCACTTTGGGCATAACTCTTCCCAAGGAAGCCTTTGGCTCGAATCAAAAAAAGTTACCCGATTTTGAGGTAATGTCTTCTCTAACGTTGTTTTGTTTTATTTTTCTTCTCCAACCCCCTAAAATCTTTTTATTCATTTCTTTTGTTACAACACCAGTATCCTCAATATACTAGGATGTTGTTATAATAATTATTCTAGCTACACTTACACACACCTACATCTAATGGTTAAAGAACATATGGTTTCTGTGGATGGCGAATTTCTGCCTCACGAAACGATGATTGTTCAACACTCATATAACACCTTCAAAGGTGGCCATTAAGATGTCACTATTTTTACATATGATATATAATATGTTTATGTTTTACTTATTCTTCTTTATTTCTCATTTATGGCATACTTTATGATTTCCATTATGGGTAAAACGCGATAATTTCATTTTAGGAAGTGCGGACTACCGCCCCCTCAAAGTGATTTGAATCGTTAATGCCATATGTGGGATGTATAAAGGATGGAGTAAATGGTATTATACACTATATTATACTATAATTATATTATACATTTATATCATTATGATTTTGTTCCATTAAATATGAAATTGAAATGAAAGTAGCGTTCATGCGTACGTACGGCTTACCGTCTCCATGAACGGTGCATTTCATTTCTTACCTCTAAATGTTACGTAATATTATAAATGAATGTATATACTGGATATATAAGATATATATGACATATAAATCATGAATATAATTCTGGAGATAATGGATATTCTACCACATAAACAACTTGTAATTATAAGAAGTTTATTGTTGACTCAAGTACCAAAGATCGACAAAACAACCGTTATTAACTTAAATAATTACATAATGTTCATATCATTGTAATAAGTGATATAATAAGGATAATGAAATTGAAAATGGTTCTTAATAAGGTATATATTAACTCTAGTTTATTATTCATGAGGTTAAAGAACGGTTGAGTCAAGTCAGACACGAGGTAAGGGAATTTCTTAACCCAACTTTAATTCTTTGGGTTAATCTCCTGCTATCAAATTATGTCATGATATTATTATGTCCTATTTTGTATTTTTAATTTATTTATGTGTACCTATAGTGAATACACATAATAGATCTATTTTATTTTAAAAATTATTTTTTTAAGGACTTCGTCTCAATCTCCTTTCATTGAGGCATATTTGGTTTTATACACAACTTTCTTTTATACGGTGTATAAACCCCTTTGACTTTTACGTTTATTAAAAAGGAATCTTTTCTTATGAAGCGTTTACTAAACGACAAAAGGGGATGTTTTTGGTCGTATGTATGCGGCGACAACGACTTCTCCTCCGCCGTGACCATTATTTGAGTTTCGGCTTGCTCTACAAGCCATCATTTTTTTTAATGAAAAATAAATACAAAAGTTTTAACTTTCTTTTATTTTGGTATTGAAAATGGTTTTGAAAGCATTTTTATTATATCAATGTGTTGTATTGATATCTTGTGATTGAAATGTGGAAATGTTATGTTTCTTTTATGCATGTTTTATGTGATACGATTATGTTATGGTTTATGATATGTTTAAACCTATTCATATGAGGAATGTATTGGACTTAATAAGTGACGGGTGGAGCCCGCTATAGCTCCTTGATGCATCGGTAGGTCTCATGAGACAACTAGATGTGGAATTGGCCGAGGCCCTTTCCCAATTTGATTTATGGTTTTGGCCGAGGCCTTAATCATTTTAGACGTCTTGGCCGAGGCCTTGACAAAATGTTTCAGAATGTCTGGCATTATACATTCCCTCATTATGAAAGTGGTTATTGATATTGCATGTGATTATTCGACCAGTATAATATCCATGTGAAGAAGTGAATGGCATTATCTCATTTTACTTTTGCCATATTATGTTGATGTTCATGTTTAAAAGGCTTTTGTTTTAGTTATACATTGCCTTAAATGTTTATGTTTATTTATGAAAGCTTCCGCATTATTATTATCCTTACTGAGCATCTGAGCTCACCCCTTTCAATGTTTTAATATTTTCCAGGATGTGAAGAAGTATTTTATGAATGACCTGCAGGGATTGTCAGAAGGCGATATGAGTGTGGACTATGGAGACTTTGTTATTGTAGTTTTTTACTTTATGATGTAATGTAACGTTTATGAATGTATCTAGTGTTTCCAAGGCTACTAAACTAATCGGTCTTTCGAGACTTGATCTTTTGTGATCATGCCAATGTTACAAAGTAATGCACCGACTCTGGGTAGCTGGGGTCAGGGCGTTACAGTTGGTATCAGAGGCAGTTTAGTACTAACCTTGGAAGCTAGATTTAGATAAACTCTGATTAGATCACGTAGACCTAAGATGAACTTTGAGGCTTAGTATAGAAGAACTTCCTAGAATTATGGTATTGTAGAGATTTTGTGAGTTTTCCGAGCAATACATCCCTGTCTGGATACGAGCAGGTAGAGGCGGCTCTGGCACAGATGTACCTAGGGGTAAAACCCGAAAACACCGCTTTGAGCTAGACTCGAACGGGAACTGGTGCACGACAACGGGCCTTGCTGCACTCTTGGTTACGACACTCCCGGGGGATATGCTTAGGATAAATCTCATTTTCTTTACAAACCACTATGAATGGTTATGAGTATATACTTCCTCAAATAAAACCTTTTTATGATTATGGATTATATCCATAAATAGTTCAATTTATGTTAAGTATTTTATAAGTATGGAATTATGTATTTTGATTCATAAACTGATCTAGTTTATGCCATTGTTTAGAAATGGCGCCTAGTGGAAGGAATGGAAACTGTATCAATGCACGCACTCCATGTAGGGATTGCCCTCTTGCTCAAGATAATTATGGTGGAGCTAGTGATACAACTGGTGCTGATCATCTTCTCACCGTACTGGGACAACTTACTCAGGTTATGAATAATAACCTTACCCGTATGGAGCACCCTGATCCACAGCGTGGAGGATCAATGTTAGATCGATTCATGAGGCAACAACCACCAACATTCAATGGGAGTACAAATCGCTTAGTAGCCGAGCAATGGATAAATTCCCTAGAGAAAATATTTCAGGCTTTGGGGAGCAGTGAAAGGGAAAAAGTTATCATGGCAGTTTACCGCCTCACTGGAGATACTGATCAATGGTGGTCATTGATTCAAAACACAAAGGAAGATGATGACGTATCGAATATGGAATGGAGGGAGTTCAAAGAGATTTTCTTAGAAAAATACTTTCCTCGTGACCATCGAGCAGATATGGAAAGGCAATTTCTGAGTTTGAGGCAGAAGGAGGATGAGAATGTCGCAAAGTATGAGGCCAACTTTACAAGGTTAGCGAGGTATGCTGCAGATTATATACATAACCCAAGAGGTAATATTGATCGTTTCTTTGATGGGTTAAAACCATTTCTCCGTCGAGCTTTAGTATCACAATCGTTCTCAACATACGAAGATATTGTCACATGTGCTATCAAGACAGAAAATGAATTCTCTAAGTCTTATGACAACAAAGTAAAGCAAGAGAAGAAGACAACGGTGGAACAAGAGGCAGATAAAGGGAAAAAGGGAAAGAAGGATTTTCCATTATGTGATAATTATGGGAAGAATCACCCTGGTACTTGCCTAAAAGGAATGGGAGTTTGTTATAAATGTGGAGAAAAGGGTCATCAGGCTCATGATTACCAGGGAAAGAAAGAGGCTATCAAAGTTGAATGCTACAATTGTAGAGAAATGGGTCATTATGCAAATGAATGTCCTAAGCGTCAGGGAAACTTACCTCAGAAAAGGCCAAGGGATGAAGGAAAATCTTATGCTGTTAATACAGTTGAATCAGAATAACTAATGTATTGGTGCTTTTGGACTCATGGATTATATTCTGGTTATTAGAATAATGTGATATATATATAAGGATTGTACTGCAGTACTTGTTGATTTTAGTAAGGTTTTAATATGATGAAGGTAATTATATTTTTAGTATGTGACAATAAGAGAAACTTTACTTTGTTTGGGGAATCTGATAAATTGATTTTGGAATTAAGAGACCTTTTAGAGAAAGTCTGGACAGAGGTATTTTGGAAAACTATAAAGGTTGGAGTGGATTAAGTTGATCTTTGGATAGTATTGTTTAAGGTTAAAAAATTTATGAAGATTATTTTTGGAATATTATGATACTATAGTTTTAGGAAAAGGACAACCTGCAGGGTGGGGCATAACCCGTCGCGTCAGACAAAGCTGCAGGAATCGAACCCACAACCATAGTGCGACAAGCCTTTATTTCCTACCACTAGCCTACAGGAAGTCCCTGGTTATTACAAAATAGTTTTACTAATCTAAATGGTATGTGTTAACATTTGGAACCTTATACAATTAGGATAAATAGAATATTTTTGAGTTCCGTTACCATTTGGAGTAAAAGTTGGGTTTGTGGTAAAAATTTATTAATGAATGAAAGTATACATAACAAGTATGAATATTCCCTTATGTTCTTAGTAAATCTCCTAAATAAATTCCTCAACATTATAAAAGGTAACTTAAAACAAAAATGTTGTCAGTTAACTTTTCCAACTGGGGATTCAATGACCGTTTAACCAATCACAAGTTTGTGATTTTATTATTGTTAACTTTCTCCTCATCCGGTTTTCTACAAATCTCCATCAGACCTTGATGGTTTGTTTTTCTTCCATATCCATATTTTCATAGAATCCCAGTATGGGATATCTAGGGTGACCTTTGTACTTATCTTTCTTTCTTTTAATGTTATATATTTATTAACCTTATTTCCGATGTGGGCTTTCCTCAAAGGTATTTTCTCTTTTCAACATTTTATTTTCCAAGAAAAATTTCAAATTGCGAGGACGCAATTTATTGAAGGAGGGGATAATGTAACACCTCGAGCTTCCACGATACGCTTCTCATTCAATAATGCAATGGCTTGCATTGTACGCAACTTCGAGTTCTAAAACACCGCGACTAATCAATGTAGCCGTTATGAATAGTAATAACCACTTTTTAAAATTATATAAATTTTATATTTCAAAATGGACTTCATTTTTGTATTCGTAATACCGAAATTATCCTAAGTTGAATTTTTTGTAACTATCTGAGAACTTCCAATTTTTTTATGAATAGTGAAAAATACTTAAAACAACTTTTTTAATAAAAATAATTTATTGTGATAAATTATACTATTTAGTGGTTTTAAAGTATAATTAGAATATATTTTTACCATTTTATCCAATGGTGGTCATTAGAATTAATTTAACATTGAAATTGGACATAAACAATTGCCAATCTTTTGATATAAATTGTTTCTTAAAAACACGCTATTTGTTGTGACAGCGGGAATTAATTATAAAATTAACTAATGCAACTTATATGTTTGGAATTTTGTAAAATAGACATCATTTTTGAATTTGGAATATCAATTATAGCTTAGGGTGAAATTTTGGCATTGTTCTGAAAAACTTCAATTTTTGATGAATAGTGAAACCACTAAGTGGTAGTTAAATAACTGATTTTTCGTTTAAATGAAATATTACCACTTTTGTGATTTGATTTTCAAAAATCTGACATACATTGTTGTCATTAATAAGTAAAATGTGGTTCAATGAGATTAAAATAATTTTTTGGTGAATAGTAACTTTTAAGTTCTTAATCGCGATTAGAGGTAATTAGTGTAGTTTAAGGTAAAAATAATGTTCTCATAATATGACATAAGCTTGACACTTGTCCTACCCCTATTGGATGAGTCATGGCCGACCAAGACAACCCATGGGTCAACTTGGGGACCCCATGGAGCCACTTTGGTTTGAAAATGACATTAATATATATTTATTTAATGTTAAAATTAAATTGACACAAACATGAGTTGTTTTACTAAAACAGATTTTAAGTGGGGCTACACAAGTCCAAATTTTGACTATAAATATTCATTAGAAATCTAAAAAGATTTCCTACATCATAGTATTTTTTTTATAATTTTTAGACATTAAATAAATTAAATTATTTATGACATTATTATGATGCAGCGATGACCTCATTATTTAACGATTTTAATAAAATGAAAATATAATGTAAAATCCAAGGCTTACACTTGTCCAAAGACTATTGGATGGGTAGATTTCGAAACCTTATCACCTTATCCACGAATTATATAAGTCTGGGACCTTTAGAATCCGAAAATCATTGTGTAATAATGTAACATTTCAATCTTTCCAAAAGTGCCCCTCCTCTCCACTTATAAAAGGCCCCCACCTCTCCCACCTCATTTACACTTTCAAGCCATTTGGCTCGGCCAACCTCTGCCCAAATACTCTCCCAACTTCCACCTATTACTCCTAGAAGCCTCACTTTGGGCAGAACTCTTCCCAAGGAAGCCTTTGGATCAAATCAAAAAGAGTTACCCGATTTTGAGGTAATGTCTTCTCTAACGTTGTTTTGTTTTATTTTTCTTCTCCAACCCCCTAAACTCTTTTTATTCATTTATTTTGTTACAACACCAGTATACTCAATATACTAGGATGTTGTTATAATAAGTATTCTAGCTACACTTACACACACCTACATCTAATGGTTAAAGAACATACGGTTTCTGTGGATGGCGAATTTCTGCCTCACGAAACGATGATTGTTCAACACTCATATAACACCTTCAAAGGTGGCCATTAAGATGTCACTATTTTTACATATGATATATAATATGTTTATGTTTTACTTATTCTTCTGTATTTCTCATTTATGGCATACTTTATGATTTCCATTATGGGTAAAACGCGATAATTTCATTTTAGGAAGTGCGGACTACCGCCCCCTCAAAGTGATTTGAATCGTTAATGCCATATGTGGGATGTATAAAGGATGGAGTAAATGGTATTATACACTATATTATACTGTAATTATATTATACATTTATATCATTATGATTTCGTTCCATTAAATATGAAATTGAAATGAAAGTAGCGTTCATGCGTACGTACGGCTTACCGTCTCCATGAACGGTGCATTTCATTTCTTACCTCTAAATGTTACGTAATATTATAAATGAATGTATATACTGGATATATAAGATATATATGACATATAAATCATGAATATAATTCTGGAGATAATGGATATTCTACCACATAAACAACTTGAAATTATAAGAAGTTTATTGTTGACTCAAGTACCAAAGATCGACAAAACAACCGTTATTAACTTAAATAATTACATAATGTTCATATCGTTGTAATAAGTGATATAATAAGGATAATGAAATTGAAAATGGTTCTTAATAAGGTATATATTAACTCTAGTTTATTATTCAGGAGGTTAAAGAACGGTTGAGTCAAGTCAGACACGAGGTAAGGGAATTTCTTAACCCAACTTTAATTCTTTGGGTTAATCTCCTGCTATCAAATTATGTCATGATATTATTATGTCCTATTTTGTATTTTTACTTTATTTATGTGTACCTATAGTGAATACACATAATAGATCTATTTTATTTTAGAAATGATTTATTTAAGGACTTCGTCTCAATCTCCTTTCATTGAGGCATATTTGGTTTTATACACAACTTTCTTTTATATAGTGTATAAACCCCTTTGACTTTTACGTTTATTAAAAAGGAATATTTTCTTACGAAGCGTTTACTAAATGACAAAAGGGGATGTTTTTGGTCGTATGTATGCGGCGACAACGACTTCTCCTCCGCCGTGACCATTATTTGAGTTTCGGCTTGCTCTACAAGCCATCATTTTTTTTAATGAAAAATAAATACAAAAGTTTTAACTTTCTTTTATTTTGGTATTGAAAATGGTTTTGAAAGCGTTTTTATTATATCAATGTGTTGTATTGATATCTTGTGATTGAAATGTGGAAATGTTATGTTTCTTTTATGCATGTTTTATGTGATACGATTATGTTATGGTTTATGATATGTTTAAACCTATTCATATGAGGAATGTATTGGACTTAATAAGTGATGGGTGGAGCCCGCTATAGCTCCTCGATGCATCGGTAGGTCTCATGAGACAACTAGACGTGGAATTGGCCGAGGCCCTTTCCCAATTTGATTTATGGTTTTGGCCGAGGCCTTAATCATTTTAGACGTCTTGGCTGAGGCCTTGACAAAATGTTTCAGAATGTCTGGCATTATACATTCCCTCATTATGAAAGTGGTTATTGATATTGCATGTGATTATTCGACCAGTATAATATCCATGTGAAGAAGTGAATGTAATTATCTCATTTTACTTTTTCCATATTATGTTGATGTTCATGTTTAAAAGGCTTTTGTTTTAGTTATACATTGCCTTAAATGTTTATGTTTATTTATGAAAGCTTCCGCATTATTGTTATCCTTACTGAGCATCTGAGCTCACCCCTTTCAATGTTTTAATATTTTACAGGATGTGAAGAAGTATTTTATGAATGACCTGCAGGGATTGTCAGAAGACGATATGAGTGTGGACTATGGAGACTTTGTTATTGTAGTTTTTCACTTTATGATGTAATGTAACGTTTACGAATGTATATAGTGTTTCCAAGGCTACTAAACTAATCGGTCTTTCGAGACTTGATCTGTTGTGATCATGTCAATGTTACGAAGTAATGCACCGACTCTGGGTAGCTATGGTCGAGGCGTTACAAGATCATTGGCAGATGACATCAAATTGGAGGATCAGATTGGTACCGAAGGAATCATATATGCCAATGGAGTCCATGGATTTCTCTAATGACTACAATGTCGGGTTTTTATTTTTCAATGACTAATTTGAACTTGAGGTAAGGAGTTTTTATTTTTTTTTTATTCATCCAATTTAATCATCCCATGTCAGATGCAAATCAATTCCATAAACAAGAATTTATTTTCTCATCGATGGTTAATTTATTTTACGATTGATTTATTTGTTTTTTTTCCTCTTAATTCATCTATTCTACAGAAATGGATAAAAAAATGAAAACATTTCAAGGATCATTCTTCATGTTTATGTTTTATGGCTTCCTCCCCTATTTCTTTGCATACTCATCATGAAAAATTTTTGTGGCCCTTGGTTCAACAAATATTGGGAATTTGATTGTTGCGAGGTTTCTATTCAATGAAAAATATCAATAAAGCATGTGTGTTTAATGATAGAGGGTATGATTGAGGTGTGATGATGATGGAGGATGGTCAGAAGTGGATCATAATATACTTATAGATCTCATTCTTCCTGGTTTTATGGGCGGTGAAAGTGGAAGGAAACAGATTGTTTTTTAATCAAATCGGATGGTTGGAATCAAATCTAAGAATATGTAGAGCCTCATGCGGATGATATATATGATCTATGGGTGATATATGTGGTATATCTAAAGTTTATGGTGGTGTGGATGAAGAAGATAAGGAACTATGGGTTTCTGCAAAACGTGTATTACACAGCATGCAATCCATATTTACACGTCGTGTGGGACCCCATGGCTACGACTCTATACTTTTCATAGGAGTTGAATATCACATGTTCTATGACACATGCCACATGTTGTGTGACCCAATGTTGGTATCCTATAATGTACTCTTATAGTACATAGTCATGACTAGGTGTACATAGGAATGGAAAAAAGGCATGGGACAGGTGTCAACTGACCTCTACACATCGTGTACCCTATAAAAAACACCATGTATATAGAGGTTTATATATTATGTGAGACAGTGAGATATGGGAATACTAGGGGTTGGAAATACACATTGTGTTCCCCCATTACATGTCGTGTACTCCATATGAGGGTGTTTATATCCCTTTATTTATCCACCATAGACTAGGTTCTATTGAGTGTGATTCCTTGATCCTTTACCATGAGGTTACAATGTGGCATTACATCCTTAGAATAGGATTTTGATCCCCTATATGGGTTCAGTATTGGATAGAGTTCACTACATCCCCTATCAAACAAGGGTGGGTTCCCCTATCATTCCTATGTGGGGTTCATGGTATCAGAATGAAAACCACGAATAGGGAATCAATTACCTATCTAGTGGGTAGATTTATTAGGATTTGTGGTGTCCCTCAGTGGCCCTAGGTGTGATCCCCTACTTTGACAATGATATCTTCAAATATCCAATGAGTACTTCTTGAGAAGGGCCCAATGATTATGACCTCTCGGATGAGCATCTCTAATGATATCATGGATCGTGGAGTGGATTCTCCTATAATGAGTGTTTCATAGAATCCTTGAGTAGTTTCCTATGGATGGAAGTATTGGTTGAGACCACTTGAGGCCAATTTTATTTAATGAAAATATTTGGGTTCTGTTTATTGAATTGTTGTTATGATCCAACTACTCTTGATGCTTTATGCTTAGTGATTTTGGGGTTTCCTACTAGGTATTGTTATACTCACCCATGTATGGAATTCTCTCACATGTGTCATGTATTATGCCAATGAATGACCTTTTTATGGTTCCCTAGGAGGACCACGACCAAGTGGATCATAGTTCTATGCTAGAAAGATTGAGGTATATACTGGTGTTTAATTTGATGGTAGTCCCCTCCCTCTGAGTAGGTTGGGATATTTTTTAATTTTTGGTTGGATTTTATTTATCCCATTATAACATTTAGTACTTATTTATCATTCTTTGATTGTGGGATCATATATTTATGCATGAATTAGTATCATTTTTTTTTACATTTCAGCATTTTATAGGCTTGGAGATATGTGTGTGTGTGGATATGTAAATTAGGATAATTACTCCCTTGTTTGGGATATGCCTACTCGATTTTGGTTTTCATCCTTGGCCTATTGGATGTGATCTTGGGGTGTTCACACTCGTATTATCACCATCCAGGCAGGCACTAATGGGTCTAGTTATGACAGAGTAGTATCAGAGAGGTTCTACCTTAGAACTAGAGCATAGATTTTTGTCTAGGTGTAAGATTGGTTTGGGATTTATGTACATAGTGTTAAGGTTTTTTGAGTTCATCTTCCTTTACAAGTAATCTATTGCTGGTTTGGTGGTTGACATGTCCATTCTCTAAGACTATGACCTTCTTGTTAACTCAGTTCATGTAGACACTAGTTGTGGGAAAAAATTTGTATATGAATCATATAGGAATGGGTTGTGGTTACCGTGTACTTCTCGAGTCAACTACCAAGATATACTCAATGGTTATGGTGCATATTATTTGTTTTAGGATACCTTATCAAAAACAAATAGCCATGATTCCACTGAATTATCACAATGATTGTTTTTCAAGTGATGAGGCTTCAGTATATGGGCCTGTATAGGAGGAGGTACCTCCGGGTGGTTTCCAGATATTCCACCACATGTAGAGTAGCAGTTATCACTGATAGTACCAACATAGGATGCATGAAGGATAATTACATTGCATGATTTTCATTGGTATGGACCTCCCATGTTTTGTGTTGAGATAGATGCCTAGGTATCTGAGGATTGGCTAGAGGCATTCACCCAAGGTTTATACCTTGTGAGGATGCATATAGATCACATGGAAGTCCTCACAGTGAGTCTTTATCATGGATCTATTGGGTGATGGTGTATTATGGTGACTTAGTCACATTATGAGATATATATATCCTATTCAAGATTTAAGTGTCAATTTAGGGATGAGTTCTATCCATCCAAAATGTGATTAGTGCATATCCAAGATCTTCTGCATTTCTAATAAGAAAGTATGACCATGGAGAAGTATTCAGTGAGGTTTACCAATATCTTGTGATACTCTCTGGATATGGTTAGAGATACTTTCTTTAGAGAAAGGACCATTGAGTAGGGATGACTCCAAGATATAAGGGCTTCAGTGATATCTCTTTTCATTCTCACTTATGATGGAGTGATTGAGTAGGATTAAGTAGTAGAGAGCTTGCTAACAGAGCATACATCGACAATAGGTGATGGTAGTGGGAATGTTGGAGCTAAGGCCTCGATAGTAGGTAGTTGATGGTAATCATAAGAAACTGGTAATGTGAGGTGCTTCAGGATATGATCCCATGATAGTGGACAAAATTTCATGGATCTTATCATTGGTCATGTCATCCTAGGGATAGGCAGTGTTTCTCCTACAATGGTCAGAGACATCTTTCATGGGACTTTCTAACCCATCATATAGCTAACAGGGACATAATTAAGGGACCACCTAGGTAGATATAGAGGCAGGATAGAGGAGGTACTATGGGTATAAAACATGAAATATAAGGTGGTTGGAAGTTTTATTTATTACCACCACCACCCCCAGGTGGTCTGTGCTAGGCTTCGGTAGTTGGTTGTGAAGGGCGTGGATAGTTGTAGGTAGTTGAGGCCTATAACACTAAGGCTCCCAGCATGATCTGAGTTACAATATATGTCTATTATAATTTATATATAGTACTTATTAACATGGGTGTGAACTAATCCTTTATTGTTACATCTCTAGTTCATGACTTAGAGATTTGGGTTAATCCCTTAGATTGACCCTTGTGATTGGAGACTTCAATGGGAGGTGACTCCACAATCAAACACTTCTACCAATAGTGTGATATGATTCTTATAAGTGAGATATTCATATAGAATCTCTATATAGTAGCAATTATTCCTTATGACATCATCTTAGGTATAGATTGGATATCTATAGTTCATCCCAGATTGACTATTTTACATGGAGGGTATGGTGTATCCATGGAGATGGATCAAGGTTTTCCTTTTTGGGTGAGAAAGAAATATAGGTAGAGTAAGATGGGATCATACATAGAAGGATGCAGTTGAATACTCATTATTTATCTATCATGACTCTTGGAGAAGTGTATTTTATTAGATTTCAGCTTCCTACAGTGGTGGCCGAGTATGAGGATGTCTTTCTTGAGGATGTTATAGGATGACCTCCCTGCCAAGAGATATACTTTTGTATTGACTTTCACTGTGGGATGGCCCTAATATTCATATCATCATATCATATGGATCCCACAAATCTCCAAGACATGAGGGTATAGTTGTTGGACTTCTAGAGTAATTTCTTTGTGAGACTCAGTGTTTCCCTCTGGGCAACACTAGTTTTGTTTTCCAAGGATGACTAGAGCTTGAGGTTGTGTGTAGATTATTAGTGTTTGTACAAGGTGATTATAAAGAATAAGTACCCACTACTAAGGATTGATAAAATCTTTGATCAGTTGATAGGGGAATGATGGTTCTTTAAGATTGATCTCAGATCAGTCTATCACCAGCTACGAATACGGAATGACGATATACCAAGATGGAATTCTGATGTTACTACAATCACTATGAGTACTTGGTAATGCCTTTTAGAATTATGAACTCCCTAACTATATTCACAGGAATCATGAATTAGATCTTTCAACCTTTCTTGGACTGGTCTATGGTGATCTTCATGGAATATATCCTAGTGTACTCAGCATCTGAGGTGGAGCATGTGAGACACTTAAGGATGGTTCTAGACACACTCCAAGAAAAATAGATTTGTGGGAACTCTCAAAGTGTTAGTTATGGATTCATTAGGTCCACTTTTTAGGACATTACATCTCAAATAATGTCTTATCAGTGGACCTAGTGAAGGTCGAGTTTGTGTGAGCTTTGGATCCACCCAAGAGCATGATAGAGGCATGGAGATTTCTTATACTGGAAGAATTCTACAGGATATTTTTTCCTAATTTCTTTAGTACATCAACACCTTTGACTAATTTTACCTATAAATAGAATCCTTTTGAATGGATGGAGAGGTTCCAATTTTTCTTTTAGGGGTTTATCTAGAGATTAATGAGTGCTCCCATAATGAGATTTCTCGAGGTGGGTGTCCAGTACATAGTGTTTTACGATGCCTTGGGGACCATACTTGGTTGTGTTATGATACAAAGTCATACCATAATGACTTATGAGTCTCAAAATATGAGACCTCATGAGAAAAACTACATGACCCATGATCTTGATTTGGTAGTGGTAGTCTTCTCCCTGAATATCTGGAAATACTACCTTATGGGAGAGTGTTTTATCGTCTACTCTGACCATAAGAGTCTCAGGTATATCTTTTCTTAGAAGGGTCTTAACTTGAGATAGAGATGATGGATAGAGTTACTCCAGGACTATAACTTAAATATAGTCTATACACCTGGGAAAAGTAATGTGGTAGAATATTCTCTCATTAGGAGATCTTTCTAAAAGTTGTTGATTGAGGCTTTAGAGATTTTATGTTTGTTTCAGTTTTAATTAGTGGAAAATGATGGTGATTTATATCTATAGTTGATGGTTGTCACCCCACCACTTCTATAGCATTTTAGGGAGGCTCATCATGAAGATACTGACTATGATACCTTACATACTTAGACATACACTGGATGTTCCCTTGATGGATTTATGAAGGTGGGGAGCATGCCATCCTTTTTAGAGGACATACTATGGTAACAGTGACGTTGTGAGAGGAGATTATGAGGGAGTTTCATATATCCCCTTTGGTGTTGTATCTAGGTGTGTAAAATATGTAATAATACCTATTATATTAGTTTTGGTGGCTAAGCATGAAGAATTATGTATCAGAGTTTTTCTCTTGATTCCCCGCTTATCAGCAAGTGAAAGTTGAGCACCAAGTTCTAGTAGGTATAGCTTGACCCCTATAAGTTCAATAGTTTAAGTGGGATGAGATATCTATGTAATTAATGATAGGGATTCCATATAATTCTAAAGTATGTTATGCCATCTAGGTGGTCATAGACTAACTCACCAAGTTGGCCCACTTCCTACCTATCTGAGAGCAAAGTTCAGTACAGATATTGGGATGCATTTACATGTATGAGATAGTCCAGCTCCATGTAATTCCCCTAAGGATAATTTCAGATCATGATGCCCACTTTACGTCGTGATTATAGAGGGGATTGTAGTAGGACATTGGGAATTAGTTGCGTTTGATCATGGAGATTCACCCCCAGTATGAATTCCAAACTAATCAGTCTATTTAGGTTTTAGAAGACACGATACAGGAATACATGTTATATTTTTACCATAGTTGGAAAGATCACCTGTCCTTGGTGAAGTTTACTTACAAAAAAAAGATACCATTCCACCCTCGGTATGGAACCATTCAGGTATTTTTATGGGTGACCCTATAGTTCAGAACTATGTTGGATTGATCTAGATGATTCATCACTCATGGGTCCAGAGTTTGTGTGAGATACAATAGAGAAGATAAAGTTCATCAAAGAGAATATAAGGACTGTATAGATCCATCAGATGTCCTATGTGGACAAACGATGGAGGCCTTTTGGGTATGTGGAGAGAGACCATGTGTTCTTGAAGGTATCTTCTCAATAAGTATTATAGATATTTGTTCATGGTGGCAAGTTATATCCAAGATTCATTGTCCCTTTCTAGATACTTCATAGTATCAGTGAGGTGGTATACTGGTTGGATATACCACCGCAATTAGACTAGGTCCACGATGTCTTCCATGTTTCACAGTTGGGGAGGTATGTGCATGACCCATCACATGTTATCGAATGGGGTGAGATTGACATCAGGGATAGAGATACCTTTTCAAGAGTACATGGTGGAGATCAAGTATCATTAGGAAAATATCCTTAATGGGCGAGTGATTTCTTTGGTGTGTGTCCTATGGTAACATGTGAATCATCAAGAGATCTCTAAGGAGCAGGAGACCCATATGTGAGCAGAATTCCCACATCTTTCTTAGTAATCCTTTTTATCTTTTTGGGATGAAAATACCTAAGGTTGGGATAATTTATTGTCTTGTTTTTATGTAAAGATCTTAAATATATCTAGTAACATTTTTAGAGATAACCCCGGAGATGGTTTGAAATTATGAGGACTAGTGTGCCTAAGATTTATATTTTAAAAATATTAAATATATTAATATCATATTCATTCAATTTACCTAAAAACATGGAATAACTCTATAATGGAGGAATATATTATAAATACAATTCTTCCATTGAGTTCATAATGTGATTTTTACCCTAGGCATGACATACCCTTTTTTCATCAAATATTTTGGTAAAGTGTTGTCATAGGTTCAAATAATAAAAGTAATAAATAAATTAATTAAATTTATTTATTTTTTATGTATAGGCACAGTGATCTCGACCTATCCCATTTAAAAACTAATATATAAAATTCATAGGGTTAGATAGATAACCCTGAGAATTAGGAGGAGATCTTAGAGGAGATAATTGGAAAATGGCATCAGATCAAAGGATCGGATTGATATTGAAGGTGTCATCTATGCCAACAGAGTTCATAGATTTCACCAAAAACTATGACATGGGATCATTATTCATCATTTTATGATTCAGACTCAAGGTAAGACATTTATATTTTTTGAATTCATCCTTTTTAATTATCTTGTGTCGAACACTGATCAATTACATAAACAAGAATTGATTTGAACATAAACATTTCATTTATTTTACTATTGATTTATTTTTACATTGATGATTTTCCTCTTTGTTCATCAATTCTATGAAAATATATTGTGGATTAAATGAAAAAATAATTATTGTATTACTTATTTTTATAGTTAATTTTTTCCCCTCATTTATTCATACGTTCATCATGATCAATTTATTTGTTCCGTGATTTGATGGATTCTAGGTATTTGATCATTATGAGACCATTGTTTGGAATAATATATCAATAATATAGATGAAGTTCATGATAAAGGATATAATAAAGGTTTTATAATGATGGAGGATGATCAGAGGTGAATCAGAATGGAATGGTGGTTTCTGTTCTTCCCAGTTTGATGTGAGTCGATCGTGAGAGGTGATGAACGATTTCCTGATCGAATCGGACGTCCATACTTGGATCTATGATGATGATAAGCCTTGGGTGGATTAGATATTCAATCTATGGGAGAGATAGTTAAAGGATATGAATGATATTGTAGTGTGGATGACATAGATAAGGAACTATGGGTTTCTTTAAAACCCACATTACACGGTGTGTATTTCAGAGTTACACACCATGTGGGCCCCTTGGCTGCGGTGATAGGGTTTTTTTAGAAGTTAAATATCACAATACGTGTGACATGTGTCAAACACCATGTGAACTAATGATGGAATCTCAGTGTATACTCTGTAATTACATGGTCATGGACAAGGACAAGTACACGGGCATGGGTAGAGTACATGGGAATGACCCAATACTAAGACACAGCAAAGTACATAGGCATGACCAAGTGTACATGGGCACTGACAGATGTCCTAGGTAGGGTACAAGCTGAACTCTATAGGTTGTGCACCCTATGAGACATTTTGTGTATGTGGAGGTTTACATTCCATGTGAGATGGAGAGACAAAATTAGACTAGGGGTTTGAAAGACACGTCGTGTACTCCCTATGAGGGTGTTTAAAGCCCATAATTCCTTCACCATAGAACATGTTCCATTGAGTGTGATACCTTATTCCTTTCCCAAAAGGGTATAATAAGGAATTAATTCCCTAGAATAGGATTTTGATTCCCTCTATGGATTCGGTATTGGATAGCGATTGGTGCATCCCCCTAATGGGCCAGGCTGGGATCGTCTATTATTATTAGGTGGGGTTCAGGGGTATCAATGTGACCACCATGCATATCTCATTGATCCCCTATCTAGAAGACAAATCCAATATGGTTTCTGGTGTCCCCTAGTGTCCCTAGGTATGATCCTCTACCTATAAAATGAGAACTTCATAGATCCAGTGAGTACTTCTTGGGTAGAGCCCAATGATTATGACATCTCAGATGAGCTTCACCAGTGTTAACATGGATCAAGGAGTGGATTCTCCCAAAATGAATGGTTTTTAGAATCCATGAGTAGTATACTATGGCTAGTAGTGTTGGTTGATACCACTTGATATTGTTTGTCTATTATGAGAATATTGGGTTATGTTTGTTTCATTATTGTTATGAGACAACTACTCTTTATTATATATGTTTAGTGATTTTGGGTTTTCCTAATGGGTATTGTTCTACTCATGCCTAGATGGGCTTCAAATACACATTTCATGTCTTATACAGATGAGAAACCTTTTAATGGTTCCCTTGGAGGACCGGGTCCAAGTAGAACATAGTTATGGTCTAGAAAGACCGAGGTATATACCGGTGTTTCATTTTATGGTAGTGCCCTCCATCTGAGGAAGTTAAACTTTTTTTTAGTTATTAGTGGGATTGTATTTGGCTCTTTATTACTTTTAGTTCTTATTTTTCATACTCTGATTGTGTGATCATAGATGTATTCATGCATTGGTAGCTTTTGTTTTATATTTCAGAATTGTATGGGCTTGGATATGTGTGTGTGTAGGTGCATTATGCTAATGTATCCTATGTATGAGATATGCCTACATGGTGTTGGTCACCAACCCTTAGCCTTTGGGAGATGGGCTTGGGGTGGTCACACTTTTCTTATCAATTTCCAGGTGGTCCCTAGTGGTTCAGGTTGTGACCAGTAAATAAAAGGCAACATTTTTAACTTCATGTCTATTTTTTATGTACTGACAGTGTGGTATTAACTAAGAGTTTTTATAATACCAAGAAGTTATTGGAGGAAAATATTATTACTAAAATTTGGTTCCCCTTACTGAATAATATCTCAAAATATAATGTAAAGAGATTAAGACATTTATGGGGACTTGGTGATGATAACTTAAAGGTTTTTTATCCTTATAAGAGAAATAATTATCCATTTAAAGATAAGATATTCATGGGCATAAAGTGGTATCATATGTTTATCATAAAATATTTGCATTAATTGATCCAACATGGGGTATGTCTCGTACACTTTTTTTACATATTTTATGACGTTTTGGTATTAGTATGTTTGAGATTATAGGGTGTTTTAAAAAGAGAAAAATCTCAAGCTTCTAGTAACTATGGAAGTGGTTGATTGTAATGGATAACTTTAGGATTGTTAAATTAGACTCTTATTTCCTACACTAATTTTTTACTTAGTATCCTTATAGGATTTATTTATTACCCAAATTCTAAATGTTAAACCTACTCTTTAAATTTTTTTGAGTATAATATAATTGAAGAGATGAAGGTGTATTAAATCTTGAAAGTGATAAATCTGAAATTTTTTATTTAAGAAATATTTTAGAGGCTAATATGAAATTGTTTTTATTTGAAAAGTGGTATCACCAAGTGGAACCGAGTTTAATGTGAAAATTTGTAGTTTCTTTCAACAAGTAGTTCCAAAATAAGATAAAGGTTCCAAAGAATCATTCAATAAGTGGTTGATCCAAAATCTCAAGAACTTAGGATAACATGGGAATAGTTGAGACAGACCAATATATTTTTATGTAAACATTTGAAATGGTTTATAGATCCAATGGGTTTTTATATATCAACATATGATATAAAATGGTCTAATAAGGTCTTAATAACAAAATGGGAGAACACACTCTCCTTATCTGGATTTCATAGGATAACAAATATTCATCTAGCCCCTAGGATTTAATTTTGTGGATCATTTAATATCCTAAGAAATTATTGTGTGGGAAAAGGGTGAGAAAATTTGAATGTATCCCTTTATGGATTTCAAAGATATTGGGGGAGATAATGATAATATAAATCCAGAAGTATGAATAACCCTTTTCATTTTATTGAAAATGGGGGAGAAACCCATAGAATCCATTTGTTTTTGGAGGATCTTGTAGAATGAGAGAAAGGGGGGATATTATCTCTATCTCTTATGGTTGTTAGATTTTATGGAAGTATTATAAAAAAACCCAAAGGGTATATTATTACAAAAAAAGAGTTTGTAAGTTAGATTTTTTAAAAAACACTAAAGAAAAATCATGGAAGGTTGATGTTGATGATGATGAAGTTTTTTTGACATATACTGAGGATTGAAATTATGAAAAGTTTTCAATTGAGATAGAATGTGAAATCTTAATTAAATAGATATTTGTTTGTTCAATATTCTTATTTAAGTATATTATATATTTGGAAAGAGTATAACCTTATAAGTAATTATCAAGATATGAATAGAAGTAGGAGGAATTTGACATGTCATTCACTATGTCACGGTGAATCTATCTAATTTGTAGTGAATCGTAAAATGTCTAATTTAAAGATATTATGTTGGTTTTGTATGCCATTTAAAAATGGAATATTTTTAGTATGAAACATTCAAAAAGGCCACACTATGGAACTTAACCTTTTTCATTGGAAGAATCCATTTTCAATATAGGAAGGCTCATTATGAGCCTTTTAGAAGTAGTTGTAGTCATGGTGTATATATGAAATCAGCGAATACCTAGAGATGTAGAAATTGAATTATATATATTTCAATGAGTTTTTAGAATACTATAGAAGTTTTAGAATAGAGAACATTTTTTTTACTACACTGTGGAGCACAATGTTTCACATTAGGGATTTTTCTATGAAAAATGGGTAATCACAACTCATGTTTTGTGGAATCCATGTTCAATGTTAAAGGAGTTCAATGAAAAATGATAAAGAAATAAATTACATAGAGACATGGAGATGAAAAAATAGGAATATGAATACATCCTGGATGTGAAATGAGAAACTATTGGTGACCCCACCATGGTGAGTTTTTGGAATCCCTATGGGAAATAAGGAGGCCCACCATGAGCATTTTCAGATACTAGATCAAGGTGTGTTGAATTCTGGGATCTTTGAAGATTAAGGAAAAATGAGACACTAGTGGAGACCACATCATGGTAGATACTGTTTTGGTTTTTCAGAATCCCTATGAGAAAAAAGTAGGCTCTCTATGAGAGTTTTGGTCTTCACTGTGTGTAGTTCAGACATGAAATGTTTTATTAAATATACAGTGACCAAACTATGGTGTAAGTGACCATGTAATGGTGGTAGTAAGTTAGTAGAACCACATGTTCATATTTTCTAACATTCAGGAGAGATTTATAAAAATTGATTAGGGAATAATGTTTTCATAATCATAGATTTTTAAATAGATAAAATAATTGGAGATCTTGAAAAATATTGACTCATTAATTATGATTACATTATGTGATATTTTTTTCTTATGATAGCATTGAACCTATGCTCCCAAATCTGGTGTAAAAAACACATACTTTACATACTTTCTTTGATACCAATAGTAGATTCTCGGATAAAACTATCCCATAACCACATAACTTATATAAAATATTCCATTACAATAAATTTACACAACCTTTTAGGTTTAGAGATTTATAGAATTAAGACAAAACATTAACTAATAAATTCCATCTCTTTCTAGATAAAAAGATATTTTTTCCACTATATAAAAAACTACTTAATCCATAATAATACGTCAGCATCTCCCACAAAATCTCTACACATTCTATTTTCTTCTAGACATATCATGTGTAATTATTTTATTCATAACCTAGGGAAATTTAAATATAAGAATAGTGGGATTAAATGAATAGTAAGGGAAAACATATATCAAAATCTATTATTTCATTAATAATAAGAAATGAATAAATAAGGATTAAATAATACAATATATAATGAAACTAAAAGAATAATATATCCTTGGATATAAATGAAAAGATCACATTGATATAAATAAATGGATCTTTAACGATGAAATATGTAATTTTGAATAGTTCATTCCATGAAATATACCAAAACATCACGATCTTCGACATCATGGTCTTACTATTAAGGCCCTTTTTCTAGGAAATATATTGTTCTAGGAAGCCATGCACCAAAATACCCAAGTTAGTTTGTCACGTGATTCATATCAATGCATTTCTGATCTATTTATAAATGGTCCCCAACCCTCACAAATTAAGTTCAATACATTAGTAATATGAGAAAATTAATAATAAATACATAATCAATTTTACTAATAATAATCCATATTGAAAAAAAATATAGTATGTAAATACATAAACCACGTGACTTAGTAGTCAATAATCATATGTATAGAGATAAAAAATATATATAATGTTAAAACTTTACCCAGTAGATAAATGAAATCACATGATCATAAACCATCTAGAGAAAGAAGGTGGATGGTTGTAAAATTGAATACACCCAATGTAACAAAATAAACCTAGAAGTATTTTGATATAGATGGAAACCCCCTTGAAAGAAGAATTCTTTGAACTGTACCACACAAAAAGGGATCAATAATTGAATTTTTTGATATTATGGGTTCAATACCCCCAAAATATAAATATAATAACATAAAATATAGGGTATATTATGAAACATATGTCCCATTAGGGTGAATCCTTTTGAATATGAAAAGGATATTACAAATTAAAATAAATTAGAGTTTTTCTAAAATATTTATTACATTACCATAAAGACAAAGTGACGAATCAAGATTTAATTTTTGAAAATGTAAAGTAAAAAATTCCAAAAAAAATTAATTTTAAAAATAATCTTCAATAATTCATCCCTGAAAAAGATAAAATGGTATCTATTGAAATTTGTTCTTAATGATAAAACATTTGATAATGAAACAAAAAACATTTTTATTTTTGAAATTACATTTATTAAAAACACAAATCATATAAAATAATAAAATATTATTTTCTATTAAAACTTTAATTTCTCAAAGTGGAAGAGAAATTAACATAAAATAAAATATGAGGGTGGGAGGACCCAAATATATAAAATCAAAGTTCAATATGAAACATTATAAGTCAAATAAAGTGGATTTGAGTTATTAATATCACTTACGGGAAAAATACTCCATAAAGCATTAGATATTTGAAAAGTAGTTTATGTGTTAAAAATGTAAACAATGATAGAATACCACATAGTATAATCCAAAGGTATGATTTACCCAACATATATGAAATAAGTTAAAGAGAATAATCATAACTCAATGAATGAAAATTTATTTACTAAAAACTCTTACGACTGGGGTAACACTTAAGTCAAAATCAATTTTAAGAAAAGAAATTTTTTAGGTGTATTATATCCAATGAATTAAAAATAAATAAAGTATAAAACATTAATTTCATATTAAATCAATTTAACACTATATAAAGGAAACATAGTTCATAATATGTAACATGTCTTAAATAATAAGAATTGAGACCAAGAAAACCCTTACCTTAATTATTCACTTCCACTAAATTACTCAAATTTATTATTTAAAAAATAAAATCTTCTTAATAATATATTTTAAAACATTATTTATATATATATACTTTTAAAATTATTCTCTATATTTATATTAGTTAGTTATTATCAATTTTCAATACATAGAGTGAGTAATCTTGATCATTTTGAACTAGCTTCACAATAGCAATGTTATTATTAATTATTATCTCATAGTTGATCATTACTAAATAATAAAAGGTACTATCATATATGTTTTATAATTATTTATAATTTTATAATTTCATTATATGGGTGATTTGGTTATTATCCTTAAAGATGAAATCAATGATTAATGTGTTTCGATGATTTTTCACAAACAAACATTGGTATCTTAATTAATGAGTTTAAAATTAATGTTAACATTCCAGAACAGAAATAAAATAATTATTTTCTTATTTATATCATATATTATTATTAATGAAGTTATTATACTCATCCATGATATTATTTTATATCAATATTCAATTAGGTGGTTGGACTAACCCAAACATGAACATACCATAATTAGTGGACAATTATGATTATGTAAGTGGTTTATTTTGGGAAAGTATTATTATATAATAAAAATATATATATTTTAGATAATTTTATTTTATTTAATCCTATTTTAAGAGGTTTTAATAAATAATAATGAAACTAGATGAAAAATGAGATAAGTTACTTTGTGGAGGTGGTAGTCCGCACAATGTACATTTAACATTTTCAATTCTTGAAGAATGAGAGGGAAAGAAGTTTGATTATAATTTTCTATTAATAATAATAATTATATTACATATTTAAAATTAATTATTTAATTTCACTCACATAATCATCTAACAGATTTAGTGGTGCAAAACGGAAGTCATTGCTTTGTAGAGGAGGCAATTAGCACAACTCCGAAATAACGATTTCATTTTTCTTAAGGGAAAATGGGGAAGGTAGTTAATAATTATCACCTTATAATAATAAAATTAATTATAAAAGAAATATTTATCTCATTTTATAGTAATTATAAAATTATATTTGGAAAATTATTAATAAAAATAAAATAAGTTAGAAAAAAGTACTCACGTTGAGGACTTTGGCATTCCCTTGGAAGACTCCTTGGAAATAGAGCTATGAGGAAAATATATTGTGAACATAGGATAAAAAAGAATAAATAATATTATATAAGATTTAATAAGGAAATATTTTAATGAATTAACCTAATATTTACAGTGTTCTTGAAGGGGTGGTGAGAGGCCCCTTTATAAGTGGTGAGAATGAATTTTTTTGTAAATATTTCAACTTAATATAAGTAGATCACATGTTTTACATGTCAAAATGACTCAAAAATGAAAAATAATAGAGTTTAATATGAGATAAGGTTTATAATTCCTCAAAAATTAATTTTCACACATTTTTTAAACATGTTTCTAAGTCCTTTATTCTTAAATTTTCACTTTTACCATTTTTGATTTTACTATGGTAACTAGTTTTTACCTAAGTAATTCAATTTTAATTCCTAAAAATAAAATGGTACGTATTGAATAATTTTTAAATACTGATTCCAAAAAATATATATTTTATTAGATAAAATTTTATGTGTAATAAAATCAATTTTTAACAATAGCGCATATAATGCATAAAAATCATTTTTAGAAAAAGTGTATTTTAAGGTTAAAATTTTAATGTAGGATAAAATTATCAATGTTTTTGTTTATTAGTATATAAATTATTTTATTATAAAACCAATATAATTTATGTGACTTTCAATTCAATAAAAACCCAAATTTTACCAAGATAATATTTAATTAGAAGAAAAAACCAAAAACGGTTTTTATTAGAAAATATTACATAAGTTCCAAAAATATTAAAATACTGAGTGGTGTTTAAAAATTTATACTTTTACTTATTAAATAAATATTTTACCAATTAAAAGGTTCTATAAACTACTAGTTCTTTCTTATATAATGATAACATCATAAAATTTATAGTTTTGGTAAAAACCGTATTTTCATTATTCACCTAAAAATCAATTATTTTAGAAAAATCACAAAAAAACATATTAATCTAATATTTAAATAATGAATATAAAAATTAAGTTTATTTTTTAAAATTAAAATTATAAAATTTTAGAATTTAAATTTTAAATAAAAACATAAAAATATAGTGAAAACTATTTTCATGGGAAAACAACCTTTTAAAAATATTAATAATTCCCATTATTATTTCCTATAAATTACTAATAAAATTAGTGTTAATATATAGTTAATATAAATAGTACATTTTATCTATAGTATTATTATTTTCTTAAAATAAAACATATAAAAATAAAAAGTTAAGAAATATTACATTTTAAATCATATATCAGTTTTATTAGTTATTTAGCTACACAAATTGAATTTTCATTAATGCCTTAGTATTAATAATGAACTTTATTTTTATTTTTAAATATATATATCATAATTTAGTTACATATATTTTTACCCACTAATATTATGGCTACGTCTTAACAGTTATATAATCTTATGCGATTCATTTTGGTTTTATGTTACGTGTGAAGTAAGATTTTAAACACTTAAAAAAATTATAATTTAAATTCTCATGAAGTTACATTCGCCAAGATTTAATAAATTTAATAATTTAAATTTTATTTATCACTCTCTAATAAAAAAATTTAAGGGTATCAAAAAGATATTTGTAAATTAATATATAATTTCAAATGAGGTGTATACCTTAATACCTTAGGTATGACTAGGAGGCACATATGTTCCCTCCATTGTGTTAGCCAATTTTTTTATATTTCATTTTAAACTTTTTGATTCATTACCTATTATTCCACCTATGAATCATGTTTCATTTCATTTGATGCATTCCCCTTGGTGATTATTACAACATTTTTAACATGAAGTAAATTGAATCTTTTTTCCTTTATTATATGTATCACCTAGAATTACATGAGACATTATCCTTTTCTTCTTTGGGTTGTTTGGAAACTCATCTAATTTCACATTTCTAATCCTAATTCTTGATGTTTGGTTTGTCATAATCATAAGATTTATCACTTCATTTCTTATCTAATTATGTTTCTCACCGGATCAATATCTTCAAAGATCATGGTATCCATTGTTAATTTGTTTCATTCAAGATTAATCCATTACTAAAACCAAAAGTTGTTAAAATGATTGATGAATACCATAATATAATTATTTTAGTATGATTACATAAAAAATAACTTAAAAATTCCATACTCATTAAAATTATTACATTAGAATTCAGTTTAACCTAAATCATTCTTATTTCAATCTATGTTTCTTTAGGTTGGGATTTCTCATATTCCTTAACCTAATTCATTAACATAATAATTCATTTATAATAGCTTATAAATATAATGTGATTAACCAAATTATATCCCTCAGGAGTGTCAAATCAGGTTTGTATTTTTTCCTCTTATTAGTGTATGAGATGATGATTGAGTTAATACCCAAAATTCCCTTTTCATGATTATTACCCCAAGGTACATCTATTCCAGAGCCTTCATTCACTTTTAGTATCCATACATGGATTTTATATCTAGGAAAATCATGAAATCTCTACTTTATTAAAATTTCAGGATGTTATCCTATACCTAATAGTATCCCTTTGACTTATCCCTAGGGTTTTCACTGATACACTCTTATAAAAATCCATAAAATATTTAATATTACCCTGACTAACCTAAAGGGTAATCTATACCTTTTAAATTATAATGATCATTATCTTATCACTCCTTAATGATATTTACATCCTTAAATAATAAAATAATAATCTCTAAATTTTTCTAAGAATATCCCTAATACCAATTATGAAAACCTCGTACCTTCACTCCTAGGTCTGGTGCTGAAAACACATACATTACATATTGTATTTGATACCAACTATAGATTCCCTGAAATAACTACCCCATTATCACATAGATTAAAGAAAATATTTCATTACAATACATTCTCATGACCTTTTATGTTTATATCTTTAAAAAATTAAGATAAAACATTAACTAATAAATATTATTTGCTTCTTAACTAAAATACATTTTTCAAATATATATAAGAAACTACCTAATCCATAATAAGTCTTCAACATCACCCAAAAAATCTCTAAACATGATATTTTATTCGACACATATCATATATAATAATTTTATTTATAAACTGGGTAAATTGAAACATAATAAGGGTGAGCTCAAATGATTAGTAAGGGAAAACATATATTAGAAGATATCATGACATGAATAATATGATAGGAATAAATAAGATCCAAATAATTCTATATATAATGAAACTGATTGCATAATATATCCATAGATAAAAATGAAAATATTACATGGATAAAAATAATCGATTACATAGTAGTGTTGAAATAAATAATTTTAGTCATCTAATTCTATACCCTAAGCTAGGATATTATGATCTTAGACATCATGATATTATCATCAAGGATCTGGGTATAATGCCTTATAACCTAAACAAACCATAATTACATTATTTATAAAAAGGGTTTCACTTTCTTACATTTAAAGGATATTTTTGGTTTTGAGTTTTATAGAATTATTAAAGACTCTTACATATAAAACACTTACAATAAAAAGTTTACACTGCCACTCAATATCTATTTTCCCACAAAATATGGATTCTTAAATTTAAACTTTCATTTCATTCAAAACATATTCTATTTTTAAATATGAATCACTATTATGGAATGTTAGAACATAATATAGTTCTTAATCATCCTTAGGTCATGTGAAAAATATTTTAAAACTTGGGACATGCATAGAAATCTCAGTAAGCGATTCAAAAATAAGGAATCTTGTTAGTCTATTTTGAAAATCATGAAATCCTACAAGAAATTATTCTCTTTTTACATAATAAACTCTAATCTCAAATATTTTTTTTCATAATAATTAAATATGATTCATATATTATATTTTTTCATACAAAATTTCATAGGAAATATTAAAATAAAAATCATAATTATGAGGTTTTCTTATAAAACATGGATACTCATGAAAACATTTTCTTGAAAAAACATACTTTTCCCCATAAAAGGGGAATAACTTTCCTTTAAAAATAAGATCATTAACTTACCTTATAAAATCAAAATACTCCTTGAAAACTCATTTGAAATCATATAATATTCATCAAGGTACCATGGGAATCATCTTTATATCACTCTTATAGTCACTCTTACAAGTACTCGTATAAATTAATAACTTACTCTATTAATTCCAATATATATCTATGGAAAAAAAATCATTACCCAATGCATCGGAGAGCTATATCGGGCTCACTATTCATAATGAATAATGTAAAAGGACCATAACATTCATAATACACAAATAATATTACATTTATATCATAAATTCTCATAAATTATTCCATTTAACAGATATATGAAAGCACTTTTGGGCTTCATATAAAAATAACATTTAAAATATTTTTTATTTGAAAACTCATAAAACAAAAAATCACATAAGAATGGATAATATTATATTTTTTATCAAAAAATATAAAAAAGATTAAAGTAAACTTATTAAATAATATTTTTCATGATGGTGGTAAATTCTTCTCATTATATATATTTCAAAAAAATATTCCTTTCACACTTTTATAAAAATTTCAAAAATAACCTATTTGGGAAATTTTTAAAAGTATTCTTTTAAAACTTCATTAAAATTTTTTAAAATAGATTAATTAATTTTAAAATAAATTTTATTATATTAATAACATACATTAAACATTTTAAATAACATTTATATATAGGAAAAATATAATAAAATACTTTAAAACTTTTAAAATAAGGTTTTAAAGAAAAATCCCTTACCTCGAATAGGTAATTGTTAAATAATATCCATAATATTAATCATTATAGAATTTTCATTTTTATTCATTAAATATAATTTTATAACTAGTAATTAAATGTGGAAATGAAAAACAAATCACATCATTTTGTATAGGTGGTAGTCCACACGTACACATGAGCAACGTTATCATTTCCCGATGGGTGAAAGGGTAAAAAGGTAAGTGATGTATTATTTTTTCAGAATCATAAAAATTTAATTAATAATATATATATATATATATATATATATATATTCATTGAATACATTATAATAACCATCCATGTGATTTTTTGAAAAAAAATAAAACACATCACTTTATGGAGGTGGTAGTCCACACATATGAACGAGCAATGTTTTTATTTCCCATATATTGGAAAAGTATATGAAAAGGGGTTGTACCATAACTGAAATAAAATTTAAATATGTGGAAGACTCTAATTTTATTATTTAATAATGGTTAAAGAATATTTTAAAGATTTTTAAGAATAAATAAACATGAAACACTCTGTAAATAACTATACATCTCCTTTGGAAAACCACATTTGGATTAAACCTTAAGCATTCTTGGTTGATATTTTAGTGGAAAAAATACCACTAATAAATGTTTAGGGATGTTTTTAAGGTATTTTTTAGGTATTTCTTGAGATAAATGGATCAATTCATGTGAATAAGATAGGATAGGGGGTTTCTATTTATAAGTGAGGGGAGTGGTACCTTTTATTTTTTCAAATTTTAAAAACAATATAAAGTATTATTTGTGGAAAATTGAACATAAATCTATAACATTAAGAATATAATATAATAATTTTATAAATAAAATCATTAAATAAGATTAAATATGAGATTTTTTTACCTTATCCCTTATTTTTAACCATAATTTACATGTTTTATCCTTTACCAGGGTGCCAACTTTTTACCATGGTTACAATTTATTATGAAGAAAAATGAAATTAACCAAATTACTAAATTTGAACCATATGATTCCAAATATTAAATACATTTTTTATAATTCAATTTTTATAAGTTTCATAAATTAATTTTAATTTAATTACACCAAAAGAAACTGAAAAATGTTTTTTTAATGCATTTTTAAGCCTAAAATGAATTTATGAAAATATAAAATATAAAACTGACTTCTAAAAAAAATGATTAATTTTTTTAAGTGAAATAGATATTATGTTACTTAAAATATAAATCAAAAATAAAATGGGTCTTTTAAATTACATTATTTAAAGAAAAAAATGATAGTTTGGAAAAAATTATGTTTTTCAATATTCACCCAAAAATCATCCTTTTCAAAAATCCCAAAAATGTATATTAAGATTTTTTTTACATGATAGTTTCAAAAATTATTTCCATTTTATAAAATAAAATTTATAAAAGTATAAGAGATTAATTTTAATATCTACGCACAAAATGCAATAAAACCATTTTTGAAGAAAATGTATTTTGTAGCATAAAATAACTTTATTCTCATTATATACCTAATAAAAAAATAAAATGAATTTTAATTCATTTTATTTGATATATAATCTACTCATTTAATTATAATTGTTTATAAATAGTGATTAATTTAATCTATTAAGATAAAAAATACAGTTTTCACATAAAAACAATTTTACAAAATTTATATCTTTTTCTTTCAAAAGATTTTATCTTCATTTCTAACCAATCAATAATGATGTATGATTTATAATTAATTTTATTATGAAAAAACTTTATACATATATTTCATAATTTGGTTACTCATTTTCATACCTGACAATCCAACGACCGGGTTATAATAGTCATATTTTAATAAAAATATTTTTATAGTATATCATGGTTCAATTAAGCTTGATGTTTCATGTGGTACATTAATTCTAAAATATTATTAATTTAATTAAATATAAACTAAAATATTATGGTGTTACACTATGACTAGGAAATATTTTTTCTAGGAAATCATACACCAAAATGACTAAAATAGTTTGTCTCATGAGACATGTCGATGCATTGGTGGAATATCTATATTTGGGCCTCACCCATCTCTAATTAAGTACAATGAATTCATCATATGATAAAATGAATAAATAATACATAATCAAATTTTCTAATAATCATACATATTGTAATTATAAATATTGGGATGTGAATACAAAATCCACATTCCTTAGTAGTCAATTGTCATCCATATAGAGATAAAAAATATAAAAAATATCAAAACTTTCCTCAGTAGATAAAGGAAATAATATGATCATAAACTATCCAAATAAATAAGTTTTATGTTTAAAAAATAGTATACCCCCAATGTAACAAAATAAACTTATAAGTATATTGACATATGTGGAAAACACATTTTAAAGAAGAATTATTTGAATTGTACCACACAAGAAGGAATCAAGAATTAGATTATTTAATATTATGAGTTCAATCTAAACAACAGATAAATAGGGAAATTTAAAATATAGGTAATATCTTGAAACATAAGTCCCATTAGGTTGAATCATTTTGGATGTGAAAATGTAATTGGAAGTGAAAACATAATAGAGTTTTTTTGAAAATATTTTTAACGTTATCATAAGGATGAAGTTACAGGACAAAAATTCATTTTTAAAATAGTGAAGTGAAACATTTGAAAGTATTTACTTTTAAAAATAATTTCCAATAATAGAGCTTTAAAAAATACATAAAGGTATCCATGTAAATTTGGTCTAGAAGATAAACCATTTTATCATAAAGTAAAACCCTATTTTATTTTTTTAAAGTATATTTTTTAAAAACCTTCATCATAAAAAAAGTAGTAAAACATTTTTTATATAAGACTTATTTTTCAATAATATATTTATAAAATACCATATAATAAAATATTAGGGTGGGATAACCCAAGCATGGAAAATAAATGGTCAAGATGAAACATTCTGACTCAAAAAATATTTGAGTTATAAATATCCCTTACGAGTAACATACTCTATGAAGAATGAAATATTTGAAAAGGGGTTTATATGGTAAAAATATAAAAAAATGATAAAATATTACATAATAAAATAAAATGGTATAATTTAGCCAATTATATGAAATAATTTCAAGTTAATGATCATAACTCAATATATGAAAGTTGAGTTACTAAAAACTCTTATGATAGGGGTAACAATTCAGTCAAAATAGATTTGAAGAAAAGAACTTGATCTAGATTCATTTATCAAATTAATTAAAATTAAATTAATTATATAAAATTTATGGGATATTAAATCAATATAACATCATACAAATGAAACATGGTGCATAACATGTAACATGACTCAAAGAATAATAATTAAGACCAATAAAACCATTGTGACTTGAGTAACACTTTAATCAAAATCCCTTTAAAATAAGGCTTATAATTGAAACTAAAATGACATGATTAAATGATAATTCATGTTTTTATATCTCAAATAGGTATTATATACACTACATAAATGAAATTAGGTGCATAATACTATACATGTCTCAAAGAGATGAATTTGAGATGAAAACTCTTACCTCAATCCTGATTCATTCATAACTTGCACCAAATGTCCTAAATAATTAAATTAAGTTTATTAAATACATAATTAATAAATTTATTCATAAATATAAACATTTATACTCCTCATTTACAATAATTATATATATATTAGTTATTTTTTACCTATTTTCAACACCATGTGTAAGTAACCATTATCGCTTGGAACTAATTTCATAAAAAAATGTGTAGGTATTCATTATTGTTTAAAATTTGATCATTAAAATATAATTAATGGTACTATATTAGATTTTACATGATATTTATAAAGTCATAATTTCATTTCATATTATTTTTGGTTACAAACCATGAAGATGAAATTGACGATGATCATGTTTCAGTGACTCTTAACGAATAAAAGGTGATTTGTTAATTAATGAGTTAAATGTTGATATAAAATTACCAAAACCAAAAACAAAACATTAATTAAAATTTAATATCATATTATATTAGAAAATATTTTATCATTTTCATGTATGATATAAATTCATAGATTGTTCGAGTAGGTAGTTATACTGACCCAAGTATATACCTACCATGATTAATGGATGATTATTTGGTGGTTTAGTTGTAATATAATTATACAAATATAATAATGGTCTTTTTTAGTGTTTATTAGTGTGATTTATCAAAATTTTATGGAATTTTAAAGTGATGATAACTTATATAAAGTCATTGTTTAGAAAAAAAAAAGATAACATTTTCCTCTTAGTTTCCTCATTTTAAATGATTGAATTAATGATAATTGTTTATTGATCACATCATTAATATGTTCTATAATTTTTAATACCATAAAATTAATGATATCATAAATATGTTATTTATTATAAGTTCACTGGATATGTTCGGATATTAAAGGATGGAAGTAGGGGGATTCATTCCATGTAAAGATTACACAATGTGAATGGAGGGTTTATGGTGTGTGTGAGGCTAGTTTATAATGTGTAATAAATTGGTTTTAAATAGTTCAGGGTGATGTGTTTTCCATCATAACTTAAAATTTTAAATTTACACAACATGTAAGGTTTACGGACCATGTAAATCCTCTATGTATCATGCCTATAAAGGTTGTGGTGCTCAGGGTTTTCCTCAAACCCTACATCCATCAGTTCTTCTTCTCGATTTTCAAGTGACCATCATCCCTCATTTTAGATTTTTCTATATTCCTTTGATGGTTATTTATCCTTGTCTTTCTATATTTTATCCATGGTGAGATATGGTACTTTCGACCTATTTTAGCATAATTATTTGATCTGGTTTATCCCATTTATTACTACCATGTGATGGAGGATCATATCTATGTTTGTTTGTTGGTGAAGTTGTGTTGTAATGTCCTTGGAGTGATACAACTTCTTGTGGGAGATGTGATCGAGATCTGTGATGTTATTCCATTCTCATGTGAAGAACATTGATACCTTTAAGGTAGGGTATTCATTTATTCTCTTTTATTTACATTCAATCATAAATTAATCATGCTTTATCCCTTTAGATGGAAATAAAATTTACCTTATAATATTAAATCAGATTAAATAAATTGGATATTGATCTCAGTTCGATGTTGTTTCATTATACTATGATACTGGTTTGCCTCTTGATTTTGAAGATAGTGTGATATATATTCTATTATAATTTATCATGTTCTTATGGTTGGAATAGAATGTTGAAATTAATAAATAATATAAATTTGTAATTAATTAATAATTAATTAGCTAGAGAATATTTATCCATGTTTGTAATCTAGTGATTATTTTAATTTGATGATTATAAAATTGATGCTAGTATTTATGTTTAATTAAATGTGATCTTCCATGTGATTAATATAATTTATAAATAATTTGAATCATTTTTATGCTTGTTTTTTATAATAATTGAAAAGGCATGTTAATGATATATTTTTTATTACAGTTTGATAAAATTGGTTTAAATATTAGAGAGCATGTTTAGCTTTTGATAGCTTGATATATTTTGATACCTTAGGTTTCCCATAGTTGGAACCTGTGAATAATTAATCAATTAATTCAATATGTAATAAGAATTGGTTTTTTGATAAAGATAATTTCTAGGTCATGAGTTTCCCATTTTATTAAGAAGGTTAAGTTCCTTGAGTTTTGAGTCGTGAGATCTCATTTTGTGTGAAGGCTAAATGCCTTGTTTTAGGGCCTAGATTTCCCTGTTGTCGATGCTTGTTGTTTCCTACTTCTTTTGTGATGTTATACAGATGTGAGATTCTCTATAAGATGTGTTATGTTTCTGGTATAGCTTATCCTAGGATAGTTGATGTGATATCAGGTAGGGAGGCCCAGATTTGATGTGAGTCTGGGATAGCTAAGCCTGGGATGGATGATGTGATAAGGCGGGAGGCCCATATGATGTGGTATTAGTGATACCTTTGGTGGTGAGATTCATCGAGATATGAATGTGGGTGTTGGGGATAACCCCAAATATGATGGAATAGGTTGAAGCTAGGATTACCCATTGATGTGAGGCTGGGAGATGGGATTCTTACTTATGAATCTATTTAATGGATTATGTTCGGGTTTCATTTTTTATCTACATTACTTTCCCCACTACTTGAGGTAGCTAGATTTTCTTGGTGGCATGTTTTCCTCTTGGTGGAAGCTTAGGATGGTTTCCCTAGAGTACCTGTATTATATAATTATGCTAATAATGTTTAATAAATGTTTAACCAATGGGTTTGGTTGATTTTCGAATGCAAATGAGATGTTACTTTTGATAAACCACAGACTCGGTTTGGATTATGCCTGGAGGGAATAGACTTTACTCAGATAATTTATGTAATGTAATTTGGAATAAATTTAATGGTTAATTAATGTATAATTAATTAATTAATTAAATTAAATAAATAGAAAAGGGAATAATTAAATAATGTATCTATTTTAAATTATTGTGTGCTTATAGGATATCTGGTCTTAATAGTGGCGGTTAGAAGTCTAAGTGAAGTTGGCTTCAGTTGAGTCTAAGACTAGGTTATTCTCATAGTGTGGTTTTGAGCCATACTATATCATTTATATTCTATGATTTTATATGATTCCCCACCCATGTTGGTTAAGGATTCTAACACATAGTTGACTCTAGGATGGTGTTTTCCCCAACATCCGAGTGGGAGGATGGATGGCTAACTACCCCCTCTAGCCCCAGTCTCTTCTCTTGGTAGTTACATGTGATGGAATTCATGGTGGTTAGTTTTTATATTATATTTTTGTATAGGGATGTGATGGATTGTGGTTATTTCACACAGATGTATTACCAAATATAGTATCCAAAGGATTATTATAGGCTTGATGGGTATATTCTATGATGGCTTGAGGTACTTACTCAGTGTATGGGTTGTGATAGCTAGAGGTATAATACCTGATATTTGATACATTTCTTATGGATTTTGGTGTCTCATAAAAACTAATTGGTTACTATATATGGATATATTTATGGGATAATGTGATGATGTGATGCATGAGGTGCATGTTGTGATGCCTTTCCCCGGTGTTTTTTGGGCTGGCTTATTTTGGAGAGAGATGGCTCGGGACATGCAATGTTAGGGAAGATAGGAAAACCAATGGGGAAGAGGGAACAAGGTACCCTTTATGTTTCATTATTATATCATATTCTATCATGTATTCAATACTTAGTGAGAGTTATTCATGGTGATTATGGTAACTTCGTATACCTCTTTAGGTGATGAGTTATTTTCATAGTTGTTTACTATGCTTTATCATTCTTTCTTAATGTTTTGCGTGAGAGGATCTAGGGAGGATCATATTGAGTATATTGTTATGCTCATCCTATGTATATATAAACTAGATTTTATGTCAACTAGATTATGTTGGAGATTAGGATGGATATTACTAGCGTGTGGTTTTGTAGGAGTTTTTTGGGCTTCATGGTCACTATCATTTTTTCCTTTTTGGTAATTGTAGTTTCCCTTTCAATTGTTATTGTACTATATGGAATTTTATGTATGAAATTTAGATTTATTTATATATATATATGAGTAGGTTTTTATTGGAGTATCTATTTTATCTCTCTCTCTCTCTTTCTCATGTTCTCTTAGAATTTAATGCCTCCTATATGTATGATTTTTATACACTCAGTGCTAGTTTCCAACCTGAGGCCTACTGGAGGTTGGACTCAGGTAGTCACCATATTCCTTGACTTATTGTCAGCCTATAAGGGGTACACTTTGGGGGGGTCATGAGAGAGTGGTATCATAGGGTTCAGGTTTGAGGGATAGGATGGAGTTTAGAGATAGGCATAGGTGAGGTTGCATGGGTTGGTAGGGAAATAGTGTCAACTAAATTTATTGAGTGATGTAAACACAGGATACCAACTGAGACATTGGTATTTAGGTCCCTCATATATCTAATTCATGGACCTTAAATTTTATTAATCTTACTAAATTAAGTGATACTATTTGTAGTGTAGATACCTAGTAAAGTATCATTCATCATTGTTATTGTGCATGTGTTTGAAATGGGTAGACCTTGGGATAGGTTAAAACCTTAAACAAGATAAAAAAATAATAATTAATGTTAAATATTATATATTTCAGGTTTAATATCTCTAAAAAAAATTTCTTTTTGCAAGAATGGATTTAGGTCGACATCCTTTTCAGGTTCACATCAATGGTGTTCTTCAGTATATGCCAACAGATCATTACAGAGTGGAGGTCAATGATGATGAAACTTGGAGGAGGGAACTCCAAGAGTTTTAGTGCCAAAGTATTCAGAAGTACGAGGGATCCATTTCAAATTAACTCACATAATACAAGTTGGAGAAGATAGAGATGTCTTTCAGTTTAGTCCATGCTTAGAAGGAACACTGGGTTTCATTGGTTATGATGATATTTCATGGGTCAGTGAAGTAGTGGAGGTTCATGTTCCTCAGGGGTCACGAGGAGACAATAATATCATGGGAGAAGTTCCAAGATTAGTTTCGAGTAGAGTTCCTTTATTTGACTGCAAAGGAGTCCAATCACTTGGAGCTTCTTACTCTTTAAAGGGGAGTTCCAGTGTGTGAGATTTTGGGATCCATTTTAGGATCCTTCTATGATATACTACAGACTTGTTTCTAGATGAGGAGGTTAGGGTAAGGAATTTTAAGGAGGCTTTGCATTAAAAGATCCATCACTAGGTAACCCTATTTATGTTGAAGACATATCTTGAGGTGCTGGTGAGAGAAGAGGTTATTGATAGGATGCTTCCCAGAATTGAATAGTCATTTGAGAGGAGTCGTCAGGATTCCTTGCTAAGAAGAGTTGTGGTCTAAGGTTCCCATTTGTCAGGACCGAAGTGTTTTTTGGTCAGTCGGGGGTAAGTCTCAGCCCTAATAATCTTGTTTCTCATGGGTCGGAGACTCTCAAACCAATACTAAGAGATCATATTCATGTTTTTATTATGATTTTCAAGGTCATAAGAGGCGAGAGCATCCGACCTTTATAAATATTTAGAGTGCACTAGGAGTTCCTCTTTATGTTCATCTGTTGAGGAATTTTAATCTGAGGTAGCAGTAGAAGGTTGTTCCAGTATGGGATCAATAAAGAGGATATGGGGAAGGTATAGGATATTCTTAAGACACTAATTTTCCTCATAGAGTATATCACATACATGGAGGTAGTCATTAGAAGGGTTAAAGAGGTCATTGAATAGTTTATGGTTAGCTTCATGCTTTAGCGTTTTCAGTGCCATATGAGATAGATAGTGTTTGAGGTACAATTTTCTTTTCTTCTACATGGGTTAATGCTTTGTTTGATTTGGGAGTGTCTCACTCCTTTATATCACCTATCCTTATCCAATCTTTGGTACTTTAGGTAGCTAGGATTCTAGTGCCCTTCGCATTGACTATGCCAGTTAGAAGTCAAGTTGACTTGTATAAAGTATATAGAGATTGTGAGCTAGTGTTGGGGATGTATCACTGTTAGGAAAATTTACTATATTTATTGATACATCCATATGAAATCATCATTTCCATGGATAGGTTTTATTTTTTGTAGTTTATCATGGATTTATTTAGGAGGAAGGTTGTGTTCTATGATTTTTATAGAGAGACAATAGTGTTTTTTGGTGAGTGAGACCCTCGATTGGGTCAGAGGTGTGTTCCATCCTTATATTACTTGATGGTAGAGCTAATGTTGAGATCATAAAAAGATCTATAGATGTTGTTTCCCAGTTTTGTGGAAGAGTACCCTAATATCTTTCTAGAGGAGTTTGTAGTGTTACCCCTCGAGGGTACATAGAGTTTGGGTTCGAGCTACATCTAGGTGTGTCTTCTATCTCAATGTATTAAGGATGGAACCTTCCAAGTTGAGAGAGCTGTTAGTACATATCAATGATCTGTTTTAGCAATGTTTTGTTCATCTAAGTGTGTCACCTTGGGGTTCACTAGTTTTTTTTTTAATAAGGTTAATAGATTTTTTTTTCTTTTTATAGATTATCATTGATTGGACCAAGTAATAGTGAAGAACCACTATCCTCTTCCATTAATTAATTATTTATTCAATCATTTGAAGGGAGAAAGTTGGTTCTTTAAGATCATTTTGTGGTCATGATATCATCATATGTGGGTAAAAATGAGGATATTAATAAGACTACTTTCTATTTTCATCATGGGAATTATGAGTTCGTTGTGATGTCATTTGATGTGATTAATGATCTATATGTGTCCTTGGGGATGATTAATGAATAATTTAGATAGTTCCTATATAAGTTCACAGTGGTTTTCATCTATTTCATCCTTTTTTACTCCACATATGAGGAGGAGAATATAGATTATTTTCATGTTGTTTTGGGATTTCTTCATCGTGGGATTCTATTTAGGAATTTTTTGAAGTGTTATTTTTGTGTTTTTGAAGTCTGTTTCTTAGAGAATTTCATGTCCCAGTAGGTAGTATATATGTATCCTTCAAATATAGATTTGGTAGTTTCTTGGGTGGCCTCAAAGATAGTGGTATAGGTACAAAGTTTTCTTGGTATTTTAAGATATTATAGGAGTTTCATCGCTGAATTATCTTAGTTTAAAACTCCCCTAACATCCTTGACCAAAAATAATTAGATGTTGTTGTAGATTGACTAGTGTCAGGAATCTTTTGAGTACTTGAAGAAGAAGTTGATCAGTACTCGTATACTTTTTTTCTAGCAGAAGGGGTATAGTTTGAGGTTTTTTATGATGCTTCATGTCTTGGATTGGGTTGTGTTCTAATGTAGTAGAGATCTATTTTTTCTCATGGTTCCTATAATTTACATACCTATGAGCAAATCTATACAACCCATGACCTTGATTTTGTAGTAGTTGTGTTTTATTTGAATTTGGGGTGACATTACCTCATCTAAGAACATTTAATGGTTTTTACTGACCATAAGAGTATGAGGTATGTATTCTCCTAGTGTGACTTGAAATTCTAATGGCATTAATGGATGGAATTATTATAAGATTATTACTTTGAGATTTCATATATGCCAGGAAAGGTAAATGTTGTAGCTGATGCACTAAGCGGGAAGTTATAGAATGATTCCATGCATGAATCTAGAGATTCTTATTGTTTGATGGAGGAACTCTCAGCGATGCATCTAGATATGGGAGAGGTTGGAGGCATAGGTTACCTTTTCTAGATGACAGTGTAATCATATTTAGTGTAGTAGGTGGAGGAGTTCCAGTTGGGGGATTTTGAGGTGGAAGTATGGATAGACTGAGTAGTTTTTGGAAATGCATATAATGGTTATTCTACGGACAAAAAGCATCGGATGTTATTCCAGGGAAGTATTTTCATCCCTTCAAAAAATCTTGAGATGGTTCTCCATGAGTTCCATATCACTCCCTTGGTGGTACATCTCGATGTGATGAAGATGTACTGAGATTTGATAGGTTAGTTTTGGTGGCTTGGGTTGAAACATGTAGTTGTAGAGTTTGTTTCTTGATGTTTTGTCTTTCAGAAGGTGAAGGTTAAGTAACATGTTCCTAATGGTTTTCTCTATCCATTAGATGCTCCCAAGTATAGGTGGTAGGACATATCAATGGACTTAGTTATCAGTTTACCTCAATCTCATGGAGGCTATGATGTTATATGGGTTATAATGGATAGTTTGATTAAATCAACCCACTTTATAGTGATCAATGAGTCGATCTCAATAGAGGTTTTTTCAAGGAAGTGTTTGGAGGAGGTGGTGCTACTCCATAGAGTCTCGAGGATGGTCATCTCTAATTGGGATCTTCATTTTACCTCTAGGGTATAGAGAGGTATCTAGCATTCTTTTATATCTCAATTATACCTTATCACTTTTTTTCATCCATAGACGGATGATTGGACAAAGCATACCATCCAGAATCATGAAGACATGTTGCAATCTTGTTATCTTTATTTTATAGGTTCATGGATATGGCACCTTCCCCTAGTTGAGTTTTATTATAGTAATATTTTATACTCCACCATTTGTATGGTGACATTTGAATATGTTAATAGAAAACCTTTTTGTTATCCATTATATTAGACTAGGGTTGGAGAGGTAGAAATTATCAGACTAGAACTAGTACATAATATGGTAGATATGGTTCATGTTTTTAGTGAGAGGATGAAGGAATTATAAGATCGTCATAAGTCCTATGTCGATCATATGAGGATACCTATAGAGTTCAATATTGAAGATCATGTTTTATTGAATGGGAATCCTCATCCTGGGAAGTGAAGTTTTGGTCATGGGATTAAGCTTTATCCCCATTTTATTAGGCCTTTTAAGGTGTTGGGTCATGTTATATATGTGGCATATTGGATATCACTTCCCCCATTGATGATCTAGATACATTATTTTTTCCACATTTCATGGTTTTTTTGTTATCTTTGTGATGACTCTCATGTCATCGATTGGGGCGATATCGATGTTGAAAATGATGAGACCTTCAAGGATCATCCTATAGATATTCAAGGATGTTGAGAGAATTTGTTTCATGGGCATGTTATTCCCTTGATTTTTGTCTTATAGCGGCATGGTGAAGTAGAGTACCTAGGAATTTGAATCATAGATTCTCACTCAGTACCCTAAGTTTTCTAATGTTTATATCTTCTCTCATAATTTTTTTCTCTTGTGTATATTGACCTTTCTAGTTTATGATATGGTTTCCTATTGTTTCATGATGTGTCTTGACTCTTGTTTGAGAGGTATCTCACCTAAGATATTGTTTGAGGATCTATATATTGTTGTTTTTTGGTTTCGAAATTGTTCTTATGATGAGGTGGTTAAGATCCTGAGATGGAGAGATATTTGAGAGGCATCTCATGGGGTAGTTGTTTGGATAACCCCTTTTTTCTAGTTTGGTTTTGGATTATCAGGGATGATAATTGTTTAAGAGGTATCTAATGTAAGATCTTGGGCTCGTGTAGTCCGACCCATTGATTATTTCTAAATATCATGGTGTTCAGAGGAGGCCTGGAGTGATTCTAGAGGGTTCAGTTGATAAAATATGGAAGCAGGGGAATTCATGCCAGGTAAAGATTATATGAAATGAAATGAGGTTTCATGGATTGTGAAAGGTTGGTTCACGTTGTGAAATAAATCAATGTTAAATGGTTCAAGGTGACATGTTTTCTATTGGAGCATAAAATCCTAAATTTACATAATTTTTAAGGTTTATATACCAGTAAATACCCTATGGAGTGCACCTGTAAAGGCTAAAGTGATCAAATATTTCCTTAAAATCTACATATATTGGTGATCCTTCTTGTATTTCAGGAAACTATCAACCCTTATTTTAGGTGTTTTTGGATTCCTTCGATGGGGATTGATCTTTGGATTCTAGTCTTTGATATGTGGTGATCTGAGGAAAATTCTACATCTTCTATCATGGTTCTTCGATTTGTTTCCTCCTGTTTATTACTTCCATGTGATGGAGGATCATCTCTATGTTTTTAATGGAGATATTTTTGTTTTTTTGTACGGTTATGTCATGACATCCTTAGAGGAATGCAAATTATTGTAGGAGAGGTGATCGGGATCTGCAAAGTTGGTCTATTCTCGTTTGAAGAACATTGATTCCTTTTGAGGTAGGGGATTCATTTATTATATTTTATTTATATTAAATCTTAAATTGATCGTGATTTATCTATTTGGATAGAAATTGAATTAACCTAATAATATTGAATCAGATTAAAGAAATTGGATAGCAATCAATTGTTGATGTTGTTACTTTATACCATGATAGTGGTTTGCCTCTTGATTTTATAGATAGTGTAATATATATGTTATACTTTTTTATCATGTTATTAATCTTGGAATTTCATTTTGAAATTGGTAAATAATGTAAATCTTAATTTAATTGATAATTAATTGGATGGATAATAAAGAGTCGTGTTTGTAATCTGATTATTTTTGTAATTTGATGATAATCAAATTGATGTTGGTATGCATGTTTAATTAATTGTGATCTTTAATGTGATTAATGGAATTGATAAATATTTTCAATCATGTTTATTATTTCTATTGATAATAATTTAAAATTCATGTTAATGAGATTGGTTTTTCTCACAGTTTAATGAAACTGGTTTAAATTCTAGAGATCATGTTTAGCTTTTGATAGCTTATTGTATATTGTTGTCTTAGGTTGCCCATATTTAGAACCTGTGAATAATTAATTAGTTTATTCAAGATGTAATAAGAACCGTTTGTGTGATAAAGATAATTTATATCTCTCAATTTTCCCATTTTATCGATAAGGTCAAGTGACTTGAGTTTGGAGCTATGATTGGTCATTTTGTGTGAAGGATGAATGCCTTGTTTTAGGGCCTACATTTCCCTCTTAGCTATGTTTGTTGTTTCCTACTAATTTTTTGATGTGATCCAGATGTGAGATTCACTATGAGAAGTGTTATGAGCCTATTATGGTTGATCCTAGGATGGTTTATGTGATATGGGGTGGGTAATCCCATGTGTGATGTGATACTAGGATGGTTGAGCCTGGGATGGCTGATGTCATGGGGTGGGGAGGCCCAGATGATTTGGCATTAGTTGATGCATATGGTGGGAAGATGTATTGGGATATGCATATGGGTTTTGAGGATAAAATAATATATGATGGAGTGTATTGAAGCTATTCTTACTCGTTGATGTGATGTTGAGAGATGGTATGATCTCTTATGAATCTATTTAATGGTCGATGGTCAGGTTGCTTGTTTTATCTACATTCCTTTCCCCACTACTTTATGTAGCTTTAGGTTTTTGGTTTCATGTTTTTATCTTGGTGGTATCTTAGGATAGTTTCCATAGAGTAAAGGTATTATAGAATAATTCTCATAATGTTTAATAAATGTTTAACCCACCGGGTTGGTTGATGTTGGAATGCAAATGAGATCTTACTCTTCAAAATTGTGGACTCGGTTTGGATTATACCTGGAGGGAATGGACTTTACTCTAATAATTAATATAATGTAATATAGAGTAATTTTAATGTTTAATTAATCGATAATTAATTAATTAATTAATTAAATGAATAAAAAAGGGAATAATTAATTGATGTAGCTCTTTTAAATTCTTATGTGCTTATAGGATATCTAGTCTTATAAGTGGCAATCAGGAGTCTGAGTGACGTTAGTTTCCATTGAGTATAATACTAGGTTATTCCCATATTTTGGTTGTGATCTATATTATATCTTGTATATTATGTAATATTATATTCTTCCACACCCATTTTGATTAGGGAGATTGACACCTAGTGGACTCTGGGATTGTGTTTTTTCCAACATCTCGGTGGGAGGATGGATGGATAACTATCCCCTCTGGCCCATCACTCTTCTCTTGGAAGTTACTTATACTGGTATGCATTGTGGTTAGTTTTCCTATTTATGTGTATAGAGGGTTGTGATGGATTATGGTTATTTCACACACATGTATTACCAAATATAGTATCCAAAGTATTATTATAGGTATGATGGGTATAGTTTTTGATGGCTTGAGGTACTTAATCGATGTATGGGATGTTATGGCTTGAGGTATAATACTCGATGTTTGATGCATGTTATATGGGTCGTGGTGGCTCCCAGAAACTACTTGGTTACTATATATGGATATTCGTATGGGATTATATGATGATGTGATGCATGAGGTTCATTTTTTGATTCCTTGTGTAGGTTTTTCAGGATGGCCTATTTTAGAGAGAGATAGATCAGGATGTGTGACGTTGGGGTATATTAGAAAACTAGTGGGAGAAGGATACCCTATATGTTTCATTATTATATAATATGATCACTTGTATATGATACTTGGTGAGAGTTATCCATAGTGAGGCTGGATACATAGTATACCTATTTAGGCAATGAGTTAGTTTCACTATTGTGCACTATGATTTAGCAGGCTTTCTTTATCTTTTTCACGAGATGATCCAGGGAGGGTCCTGTTGATTATACTATTATGCTCACCCTATGTATATATAAACTATTTTTTAGGTCAGATGAATTATTTTGTAGATTTTTCTAGATATTACTATCAATTGGTTTTGTGGGAGCTATTTGGGATTCATGGTCATTTCCATTTTTTTTCTTTTTACTGCTTGTAGTTTCCCTTTTAGTTTTTATAGTACTATATGGAATCGCATGTATACACTTAGAATTTATTTATATGAGTGTGTCTGTGTCTTTGTGTGTGTGAGATGGTTTTGATTAGATTATTTGTCTTATCTCCCTCTTTCACATTTTCTCTTAGAGGGTAATGCCTCTCATATACATGATTTTTATACCTTCGGTGCAAGTCACCAACTTGGGACCTACTAGAGGCGGGACTCTGGAAGTCATCATCTCCATTACCTTATTTTCAACCTAGGATGGGTACACTTTGGGGTGAGGGGATTGTGACATTTATCCACTAAACCCATTATTATTACCAGACATGAATGGAAGTAATGAAAAGAAAAATAGAAATTAATCTTTCCATGGAGTCGGTAGTCCACACGTATGCATGGATGATTATTTCATTTTCCATTAAAAAAGAGAAATATATAAAATGTTTTACAATTTTAGAATCTAAAATATTTTATAAATATATTAATTATTTATTAAATTTAATATTATTACCATACATGTAAGTTAATTAAGGAAAAAGAAACACATTTCATTGTGGATGTGGTAGTTCGCATAATGCACGATTTACATAGTTTTTTTCTTAATGGAAAAATAATGGGGTGTTTAGTGGTTATACCATTATTATAATAACATACTATTATAATGATGATGATGATGATATAATTTAATATGGTGAAATTAAATTTTAATAATAATAAGTATAACATCCCATAATTTACATACATAGATATTACTTCTAAATAGAATAATATTCATTACACAACATAACAAAATCATTCCAGGCCGTATGGGTTTAGTGTATTTAGAAATGGGGAAATGTAAATAACTAGTTCATAAAACATATAAATCATCTCTCTCTTATTACTTCATATCTAGAACCCCATTTTAGCATATCTTACTTAATACCCTTCTTTATATCCTTGTGAAAAGAAATATAATAAAGTGTGAGTTAAGATGATCAGTAAGGGTAAACAAGGGAGATATAAATCATATCATAATCATAATACATAATAACATAACATTTTTAAATCTTTTCCTACATATCAAAGATCATGATGTCATATAATGGGATAAATAATATAAGTTCATAAAGAATTAATGAACATATTCCCATAGTGCATAACATAAGACATGAAATTTTTGGAATACACATAATCTTAGAAAATAATTTCCATATTATTCAAGTCTTATTTTCAATACCATCATAATGGAAAAAATTCCTTTACTAAATCGGGTTCACTCCTCATTCCAACCTTGTATTACTTAATTGATTTTACTCTCATTCAAACCATGTATTACTTAACCAGGTCCACTTTCCATTATGGTCCTATCTATATCATGAGATACAAATATTTACCCAATGCATTGAAGGGGGATATAGTTCCCACCCATCACATAATAAAAACCATACATATGTGTGTCACAAGAGCATAAATCATTCATTATATCAAAACCCATGAAAATAAATGGGATTCATAATCATCATTAAATCATAACATAACCCATGGAAATAAATGGGTTTCATAAATATAATTATATCATAAACCAAAAATATGAATAATAGGGATAGAATAATTGAAAATATCCCCATTAAAACATAAGAAAAATTTGAGATATCACTTGAAAATAATTCTTGAGGAAAATATCCTTTCTTTTTTTAAAAAAAATTATTTTATTAAAATACCACATAATTTTAAAAGAAAAAATTTTATTTTAAAATAACCTTGTAAGATCTTAAGGGAATATTCAAGTAATTAGGGTTCCCTTGAAGCATAAAAATCCTTTCATTCCATATAAGTTAAAAAACATTATTTTCATATTTTTTCCAGATAAGTCAAAAAGTACCTCATATGGAAAACAAAAAACATATTCCTTTAATACCATTTAGTAAAAAAAATGGGTAAAAATGAATTTAAAAAATTATATAATAATATTAAGAATATTTTGGACTACATTTTTCTTAATCATGGACATGTAAGATAAATATACCATAGTAAATACTTACGTATAAATAATCTCGGATAATAATGCGATTGTGTAATTAACTCTTACATTTGGTATGATTTCCTTTGTATGTATCTGAAACTCTTGTATAACTAATTAAATAATTTTATTAACTTATTATATAACCATATTCATATTTATCATATAATATATGATCATATTATCACCCATTTGTTAATATTATTTCATTATTACTCTTCTTTCTGGTGTTAACTGCTTCCTTTTCTTATACATGTTTTGTTATATAAGTCCTAGTTCTTATATATAGAATATTGTTCTATCATTTATAGAATTATATTAAGATAATATATTTCATATTATTCATTCTATACATTTATATAATCCTTTTTTAATGGTGATCATATATAATGAATCGCATCATGTCGTGGATATGGTAGGTCGTACGTACGCACGAGTGATGATATCATTCTTTTAATTGTGAAATGGTATGAAACTGGATAGTTTATATAATTTTCAAGAATCAATATCATGTTATAATAATTATATATATTCATTATTTCTATCATTATACCCATCCAAGTAAATTGGCGATGAAAAACATATTACACCACGGTGTGGAGATGGTAGGTCGTACGTACACACATGTAGTGATTTCATTTTTTGTAAGATGGATAAAAGGTGGAATATGGTTATTTCATAATAATAATAAAATATAAGCATATATTTGATACTGTATTTATTACTTTATAATGGATACAACACATTAAGAGGAAGTAGAAGAAGAAATACTCTTGAGAGAGTTGGTAAAGGAGATTACCTCTTCTTTGAAAATCTCCCTCTAGATCTCCTCTTAAGGACTCTAGAGTTGGTCTTTTGATAAAACCAGAACCCCTATAATGTGGTGATAGAAGTTTATAAGGGAAATTTTTAGGGTATGGCTGATATTTAAGGCTCAATTTGGTGTTAATAAGTGAGGAAGGAGGTTCCCTTTAATAATTGAGGTGAGGGGCACATTTGGAATTTCAAAAAATATTAATTTATAAAAAACTCAATCTCATTCCAAATACCACAAAAATGTCAATTATTCAAATATTATATGATATAAGGTTTTAATATCATAAACCAATAGATTTTATACAATTTTTGGTATTAATTTAGACCTTATCATTTTGATTAACCCTAAGTTAACATATTTTAATTATAACTAAGGTAACAACTTTTTCAATATTAAGAGTGTAATTTTTTTTATTTGGTGTCAATTATAACATAAATAAAAAATTAAGTACATTTTCAAACTAAAAATAATCATTTTTTATTTTTTAAAAAAATATTTTTTAAAATAATTTAATAAAACGTTATTTTGATAAAATATCAATAGTGTTAATTTTGACACTATTCATTTGTTAGATTTTTGAAAATATCGATAGAACAAGTTAACTTCAAAAACAGTATTTTATTATATCTCCAAGGTGTAAAAGTCTTATATAAAATTATTTGTTTACCTTAATTAACTCAAATGATATTTATTTTAATATTTTTAATATTATTAATTTGATTTATTTATTTATTAATCTACTACTCCTTCATTTTTGTTAAAGCCATTATGGTAATTATTTTTTCCCTAAAAATTATAAATAAATTTTCATGAATAATAAAATATATTATATTTAAAATAAATATTTATATTTTAAAAACACTTTTGAAAAACCATATATTAAATTAGTATATTAATTAAAAACATGTAGTGTGAACAACTTGACTTCCTTTTAAATAAAATATTATAAAGGTCTTATTGATATCCATGTGGCTCCAAATGGTCAAAAATTTGACCCTTATACAAACATGTATGAGATATAAACAACTAAAAAGATTTATCCATGTTTTATGGTTAGTTAATAGTTCTTATAATTTTATTTAAAATCATTTTATTTATTTTTCTTCTGCATGTACAAGCACTGCATCAGCATTGTATAAGTCATTAAGGTAATTATTTATTTCCTAAAAATTAAAAGTAAAATACCCTGATAAAGAAAAACATTTTTTATTTCAAATTAATATTTATATTTGAATTTATCTTATGTATAGATCTATATTAAAAATGGTTTATTTATTAAAAATGGTTTATTTATTAAAATTTGAGTATGACATCTTTAACTTTTTTAAAAATAAAATATACTAAATGTCTTACTCTCATCAAAGTGGATTAAAAAGGTTATAATTTTGGACCAAGTTTGATTTTAGTTGAAACCCATTCATCTAATGAAAATAGTAAAAGTGTTGGGGTAATTTTAAATTATTTATAATATCATTTTTTACCCTTAATTACCTGATTTTCCTTTTACTGTGTTAATAACAAATTACTAAAGTTACTATTCATAATGTCCAAAAATAAAAGAAACCTATTTACATAATTTGGACCCACTTATTCCAAAAATGGAATCCATTTTACAAAATTAAAAATACATAAGTTTCAGAAATTAATTTAAAATTAATCTTGTTGATGGGGTGGTAAAACTTGTTATTAAAGTTAAACATGCAAAAGATTGAAATGTTTTTATATCTAAATTCAATGTAAAATTTATGCTAATGAAATAAATTAGATTAAATGATAAAAAATTGATTTAATTATACTTTAAAACCAGTGAAAAATATATTTTAATAGTATAAAATATTTTTATGAGAAATTTGTTTTCAATTAGTATTTTTTAACTATTCATCAAAACATGAAATTTATCAAAAATATACCAAACATTTAACCAAATTAAATTTTTATATTATAATTTAAAATAATAAGTTTATTTTTTAAAATATAATATATAAATGTGTAAAAATTTGGATTTAAAATAGGTTTACCATTAAAAGTCGGTAAAAATTTATTTAGAAAAATATAGGTTTTTATGCGTAGACTTGGGTTTGTTCATATCCTGTGACTATAAAATCTATTTGATGAATATCAAAAATATTTTATTTAATATATAACATATATATATATAATTAATATAATTCACTAATTTATATTAATTTAATATATTAAGACAAAACACTTTTGGGAGCATAAAATGGGAATATTTCTTTTACATTCAATTGGTTTCTATTTTTTATTTTAATTAACTAATGAATTCACAATATATTTTCAGTAGTTAGTTATTCATATTTATTCCTTCCAATTAAACGGCTAGGTTATAATAGTTATTTTATATTGTCTTGTGGTTGGTTTAAACTCATGATTATGTACAACAAAAGCTATTGAAGAATTAAAATTATTTAAAGAAAAATATTTATTAAAATATTGGGGTGTTAAAATAAGTGCACATAAATAAATATAAAAATAAAGGATATTTTAGAAATTTATATCTCACTTCCTAGATTATATCCTTTGAAAAGGGGTTTAAACCTTTGAGGGACGATCTTTTGAGAAATGAGAACCTCCTCAATGTGTCTAGGATTGTTCAAGAAAGGTTTGGGATTTCTTTACTAAACTTAGGGGGTTTTGTGTGAGGGTGGGTAAGGAGAGGAGTGTCCCTTTTATAAATTAAAATGAATTTTTTTTGTAAATACCCAAAAAATTTCAATAATGGGGAGTAGATATCAAGTAAAGTGTCGCCAATATTGGGAAATAATTGAGAGTAGAATATATAAGATCACTAAAAACCTCAAAAAATTAATTAAAAACGTTTTTTTAATATTTTAGCCCTTTACCTCTTAGGTAACTCATTTTTAACATTTTCATTTTCACCGCAATAACTAGTTTTTACATATATAATTTACCTTGTATGCCAAAAATAATGTGGTAATTATTAAATAATTTTGACATAATGATTCCAAATTTGATACCCATTTCATTTTATTCAATTTTTAAAAGTGATAGAAATTAATTTTAAAATAAAAATATATAATTTATTAAATCAATTTTTTCTAAAACATTACTTATGTTATAAAATATTAAATACAAGTTTTTAAATTCAAACCAACATTTTTAAAATTATAAAGTCACTTATAAAATGCATATTTGGTCTTAGAAAAATGTCTCATGAATTTTTTATTCATATTTAAATTCTAATAATGCCATAAAATCCATGTCATTTATAAAAATGATATTTTAAACTATTCACCTAAAAAACATTATTTTTAGAAAAGTACTAAAAATTAATATTAATAAAAAATTAGTATGATGAACCAAGAAATAATTTTTTTTCAAATTAAAATTCTAATTTCAAGAAAATTAACTTTTAAATAAAATGGTGAGATATAATGAAAACTATTTTTTATTGGAAAGTATTTTTTATTTGAATATTAACCATTATCATTTATATTTCCTATTATTTACTAATTAAATTAATATTAAAAAATTATTCATATTAAATATATTTTATCATCATTAAACACAAGTTTCTTAAAATATAAATTCATATCACATATTAAAGGAAATATTTAGTAAAATAAATTTCTATGCATGAATGATCATATTAGTCATTTTATTTATTCCAATTAATTTTCATTCATATTAAAATTAGCCTTTATTTTATTTCTATAAATATTTCATAAATTTGTTACTCCTATTTATTCCAAATAATTAAATTCTTAGGTTTTAATAGTCTTAACATATCATGATTTCATTTTAGTTTGGTGTTGTGTGTGAAGAAAGATATTGAACACGTTGATTTATTTAAAAGTATTAATATATTAAAATTTCGGGGTGTTAAATACCCCTAAATAAATTATGTCCTCGCAATTTGAATCCCAATATCAAATTAATTTATATAGGTAACTCATAATTAACTATATATATCTATATGATCATGGGTTTTTTCAGATTTATAATGTGATTAATATATGTAAATAATTATTATAAGAACTTTATAAATAGAGCTAAATTGTTTCTAATTTCACATAGAATTCTACTAAGGTATGAAGACCTGGATCCATAAGGAATAAATTTCCACAAAAGTTAAAAATGATTTATATGATAATCATACCACTAGTATTTTTATTTATAACTCAATATCCATTAGGTGGTGAAAAATTACATGACATAAGATAATAGAAAATCTAGAGTGAAAACTCACTATCTGATACATTATTAGTAGATTCGTCTTATTTTCATTTTTTTCATGTTTGTTGGTGAATATTTCCTTCATCATCCCTTATATTAGGACATTGAGACTCATAATTCCTAACTCTTATAATTTAAGAAATATATTTTTATAGATTCTCTCTATCTTACACTTGTGATTCTAATAACCTTAATCTCCATAGTAATACCATTTAATTATCCCATTAATTGCATTTATCCCATGCTTCTTCCGAAATTTTTGACATATTGGAAATTGAATATTCTTTCCATCATTATCTCGGTCACCCAAAATTCTATGATATTCCATACTTCTATTCTTTAGTGTATCTGGAATTTCAACTATGTTCATTTTATTAATCATAATTCTTAATATATGGTTTGGAATAATCACAATATTTCTCATTCCAGCCCTTATCTTGTTAGTTTGTACATTATGATAGTTTCTGCTTATCCATGGCATCCATTGTTAACTTGGTTCCTCTAGGATTTATGAATTACTAAAACCAAAATAATTAACATTATTTATTATCATTAAAAGGTAATTATCATAAATAACCATAGGTAAATTTAACCTCAATATGTATCACTTTATAACACTATCATGTTAGCCTATAGTTCTTACAACTCAACTTGAATCAAGCTCAGTTCAACCAATATCATTCTTGGTTCAAAAAAAGTTACTTTGAGTTGGGTTATCTCATACTTACTAAGTTAATCCTAAAAATAGATATCCAAAATTAACATGAACTTTCTTAAAATATTATAAACCCAAAAATCATTAAAATCTATGCTCTAAAATTTCAACTTATCCTTTATCCAAGAAAGCGCATATTGATTAATATATACCTAAACTTATGAATCTCTACATTTAAATATTTGTGTTCCATGGTCACTTTTCTATTAGGTTCTCTAACATACTTAGTTAGCATCATGATCAAATTTTGACACCCACCGAGTTATTGGTGTGTATTCTTTTGAGTTTTACTTATCCTTGATTATGTTCTTGGAGTTCCTGGGTTTTGGGGTCATAACGGGGAGTTTTGGGGAGATATAGTATGGCACACGGTTAGCACACGATATTTCTAAACTATGTGAAAACCATTAAAGGGGTACTATAATTTTCTATAGTGTGGTTTTGCATGGTTTGAGCTTGATTTTTCAAACCATACGACACACCAAAGAAAATTGTGTGGCCTATTTCGGCTAGATAGGGAAACTCGCGTGGTTTGGGCATGGTTTGCCTAATTATGTGTCCAAACCATGAAACCCTATATAGATCATTAAAAAGTGTATTTTTACCTTTTACCTATCTAATTTTAATGTTTTTGACTCTTATTACCCCTCCTCTTTCATGTGCATCCCTCCCCCCTTGGCTTGGAGATTCTCCCATCTCCTTTGGTGTGGATTTCCTCTTGGATTATTGCTATTTTTCTTGAGTTATATCTATTTCTATTTGATTTCTTCTTCCTCTTACCCTTATCAATATTTTTTCTTCCATTTTTATGGATGTGTGGAACCCTAGGAATGGTGTTTGCCAAATCTAATCTTTTTATGGGGGTTTTGGTTTTATTTCTTGTGGGTTAGCTATGTGAGGCCTTGTTCTACCTTATTTGGGTGGTTTTCATTAGAGACAAAAATATTTGGACTAAACCTAAGGTATTTTTCTCTATTTAAGGTAATTTTCAATTCCATACCATTAAATTTTGAATCTAATTTTCTTGGTGTGTATTCCCTGTTTTATATATTTCGTGGATTATATTGGAAATTTTGGAGTTTAAAGTGGTTTTTTTCAAATGGGTGTGGCATGTATTCCCACCAAGGGTTTGATAAAATGTATGAAAGAGATTTTTTAATTTTAAATGGATTTTGTAAAATGTATTTATATATGATTTTACCTTGGAAAGGGTATTTTTTAAAATTGGGCATGTTTTCTTATGAAATGGATTGTGTTGTGTCTTGATTGATATGGGAACTTACATGTGATCTGTTGGAATGTAGTATCACATGGGTTAAATAGGGTGTGAGAGAGAGACTTTTTTTATGGATCATGTGAGCCTTCAAAAGGAGGACTGTGTGCCTCCATTTGTTTCCAAGGGACCAAGTGAGAATTTGGGTAGGAAGACCGTGTGAGATTCCATATTGGTAATCGAGAGACCATGTGAGATTTTAGAGTTGGGCCTATGGAATAAAATGAGAGTTTCCATTTCTTAGATATCTAGAATACTTGTTTACTCAATCATATAGGCCTTATGGTTACATCCCTAGGTTCACATTACTCATGTCTGGTTTGTTTTATTCTTTATGCATTTGATTAGTTCCATTTTGATGTGATGAGATGTATTATTCCCATTTTTTAATTGTCCATCTATATGGTTATATGATGTTGATATTTATTTTCACCTTTATTGAGAATTATTGGTTATTTTTATAATTCTTTTCCTTGTGTCCTTGTTTATTTATTTGATCAATTTTTGGAATTTGTTTTGGAAAACCAAGTTTTTCTATAAAAAGGAAAACCAAAGGGATTTTCAAGGTTTATTTAGAAATGTTATGTTCTAAATGTGATTTAGTTTTTAAAAAAAATAATATTGTTTATTAGTTACATGGTTAAAAGCCTAAAATAGATTCATGGTGTTATCCTATATTTATTCATGTCGCATACCCTTCTTGGGACCTTTTTTGGGTGTTTTCATTTTTTTCGGAAACAGGTAAAGAAAAGGGCACCATGTCCCTGGGTGGATCTTCTTGATTACCATTTTCTAGTATTTGGTGGAGGAGACATGGTCTCGCTAGGATTAACTCATGTGGAGTCATTTTTGGTATTTTTTACCCATCAGGTTGTACTCTAGACTTATTTTTTAATGTACCCTTCCTTTGAGTTTTGGGTTTTTCTTTTGAGATACCTTGTACATATTCAGTTATGGAATTCTTTGTATTTGGTATATGATGTCGTTTATGGTATCTGTTTTTTTATTTTTAATCTGATGATATTGGTAATTCCATCCAATTTTTATGGATGGTTCATTCCCATTTACCAATGGAAAACTATTCCCAAGTTCTAGTTAGTCATGTCTGGTGTTTGTCACAAGCCTGTGGTGATCTGAAATGCACTTCAAGCCATGTGGTCAGATGAATTGGGTAAAGGGTTAGGTTGAACTGGGTTGGTTTGTTACAAAATGGTATCAGATTAGGTTATTTTGGATTTAGTATTATTTTGGATCTAGGACTATCAGTACTCAAGATATAGGAATGGGGGAGTGACTAGACAACTCTTATTTGTGTTCAATATTGAATTTTCATGGGTGTTCTCATATTTTGGTTATGTTTTGACCCTAGTTATGGGTTTTTTATGATTTTTCAAGTTATTTTTTGATTTTTGGAAAGTTACAAGGTATAAATGGGGTCCTTTTAGGTTTTGGGTGTAAAATAGGGAGGCCTAGAGGAGGTACACGGTTAGTGCACACAATTAGTAGTAACAGTGTGTGGGTTATGCAGCCATACTTCCAAATCCAGTGACACCCACATGTTTGAAACATGTTTTTCCAAACCAAGTGGAAAAACCTTGTAGTATGGAAAATTATTTAATTTTTTTCTAAATTTTGGTTCTTTCTTAGTTGGATATGCTTGTGATATTAGTGTTTATTGTTCATACCTATGTTAGAAGGGTATCTTTTGGTACTTTTTTTGCATTTTGATAATGGATTGTGCTTGATAGATCTTGTGTTTTGTGTCTTGTGGACAATTCCTCCCAGAAGGACCTCATCCAAGCATAGAGAGGGTGAAGTGTAGAGTAAACGATAAGAGAACACATACATTAATATAGATTTAGAGGATTTAGTGATTTATACAATCCAAAACTTGGGTCATGTGGGTGTTCATGAGTAGACATGGTTCGTAGTCCATGCTCACGATTTTTGAGGTAGAATCCATTAGTGTTCCATGGATATAGAGGAACTAATGATCTTAAGGAGTGATTGGATCATATTGATCAGATCTTTGAGTTTTTGAAGACCCTTGAGACCTTCAAAGTGTGATTTTCCACTTAGGTGATAGAAGGACTGGGTGGGAAGTAGTGGGAGTTAATGGTTCTTTACAGGAAGCATGAGGATATCATGTGGACCACTTTAAAAGTATAATTTAATCTATAGTTCGACCCAGATACCTTGAGAGTGGTGAAGTCCCATGAGTATTTTTAGTTCGATTAGGGTGATCATTTGGTGATGAAGTATGTTTCTATATTTATTGAGTTATTTCATGTTTCTCCATATCCCCTTGTAATTTATTACCTCAAGGATTGGAATTTTTTATTGGATTGAGGACATAGATTAGATATATGCTCATTATTCTTTGTTTACTAACCTATTCAGATGTGGTTTATAGGGTAGAAATGGAAGATGTGGATTTAACTAAAAATACTAGTCTTTGAGGTTTTCCTTTAGTGGAAAGTAGCCATATTTTTTCTTCAAGATAGAATTAGAAGTGAGATTAGTCTCAAAGAGATTATTGAAAGAGTGTTCAGAATTCATCAGGATCAGCTTTGGTGGATCCTATGGGTTATAGACCAATAATTTTTTATCAATGTCGAAAGGTAGGACACATTATGCTTAATTTCTTATAGACTCTGAGGATGTGCCACTGGTGTGGGTAGTCATGTAATACATGGCTCTTTTATTAGCTATCTTTAAATGGGAGAGTTTTAGGCTTCATTTTATCAAAAGGATCTCATGTGTATTCATAGGCTTCCAAGGTTTGGAGGATATATTCCTTATGGAAAGGGGGTTCTTACCAATGGTATGAGACTTATAGTGGGTCTGATCGAGGGTGAATCCATGTGGTAGAGTTCATACTAGAGGACTCAGATTCTAGGAAATCCACCATTCAAGGTATTGTGTTTATTGTTTCTTCTATGGAATCAGTTTTCTTTAACATTAGTGAATCCCATTCTTTCCTTTTATTTAGACTAATTGATACCTTGGGTATATGTTCTGATTTTATACTATATATTATGGATATTATGACCTCGTTCAGTAGGAAAATGGGGAAATTTTTTAAGTTCCATGACTATCATGTTGTGTTAGTTGGTGGAAGTCTCTTGGGGCATCCTTTTTTTTTTGACCTAGATGTGTTTGGCCTCATTATTGGTATGTATTGGTTGATTATATTTAAATTGATAGTTGACTGTTATCACCATAGGTTCTATATCCTTACTCCTGATGGGAGAACTCACAACTTCCATGGAAAGTGGTATCCATGGTTGGGGAGTCCATGACTAGTTGCTTTAGAGTTGGGGTTGATCTCATGTCAGTTTTCCAAGTTGTTTCTTGAGGTTGTTGAGTAGCGTTCTTCAGGTGAACTTATAGTGGTCATGGAAAGGTACCCTTATGTGTTTCCAAATGATTTCTCTAGATTACTTCCCTGGTGAGAGTTTGATTTTACTATCGATCTACTCCCCAATATGAGCCTAATTTCCCTACCATCTTGTTATATGGATCTGACTAAACTAAAGGACATGAAAGTTTAGCCAGAGGATATTGAGGGAAAGGGTTTTATTCACCCTAGAATTTCACCATGGACTTAGATAATGCTATTTGAAATAAATTTGTATAGTATCCTCCAACTTTTTATAGAATATTGCACTCTTAACTAGGTGACAGTAAAGAATAAATATCCATTTACAAGGATTAATTATTCTTTTGATCAGCTCAAAGGGGCTTATTGGTTTTTCAAGATCGTGCTGAGATCTAGGTACCACTAGTTGAGGATATGGGAAGATAATGTTTCAAATACCTCTTTTCAAAGTTGATATAAACATTTTGAGTATCTGGTTATGCCATTTGGTCTTTCTAATTCTCTAACTATTTTCATGGCACTAATGAACCAGATCTTTCATCACTTTTTGGACACTTTCATGGTCATGTATATAGATGACGTATTAGTATATTCCAAGATGGAGGAGGGTCAGATTGACTATCTAGAGGTTGTTTTAGGTGTTTTTTTGATATAATATTATATATTCTAAATTTACCATGTGTCGGTTTTGGATTTAATAATTGAAGTTTTTGGGTTATTTGATTTTTGAAGAAGGATTTTTAGTGGGCATAGAGAAGGTTTTAAAATTCATATATTTGGAGAATCCCAATAATTTTTTCAATATCCATAGATTCCTGGTCTTTTAAAAGTATTATATATGTTTTGTTCAGGACTTCTCTATGATAGTTTATCCATTGAAAACATTGACTGGTAAAGGGGTGAAGTTTCAGTGGGATGAGAGGTGCTAGTGTAATTTTAAGAAATTGTATACCTATCTAGAATATACTCTATATTTGATTCTACCTAATATTGGGAGATTTTATGTAGTGTTTTTTTATTCTTCTAATGTGGTTCTGGGGGTGTGCTAATGCAGGACAACTGTATGGTGGCCTATGGATCACAGAAGCTACGCTCACATGAGCGGAACTATCCCACCCCTGACATAGAATTATAAGTTTTCATGCATTCATTGAATACATGGATACATTACATCTTTGGGGATCATTTCATGGTGTATTCAGATCATAAGAGCATGAATTACATTTTCAATGAGAGGGACCTAAAACTCAGAGAGAGAAGTTTGGTGGAATACTAGAAAACATTTTATTTTGAGATTTTATATACACCCGGGAAGGAAAATGTGTTCGTCGATACATTGTGAAGGTAGATTCGAGTGTGGGAAATTTAGGAATTAGTGGATGAGTAGGGTATGATGAGCCTATTTTATGATCTAAGGATGGATGTGTAGGAGGATAAAGGGTAGGTATTTTTGGCTAGTGTGTAGATTAAATCATCTCTTATCAATCAAGTAATGATTAATCAGAAATTTTACCCCGAGTACCCAGAGATTAGTAGTTATATAAATGGTTGGGAGACCTCGGGCGATTGGTCTTAGTTTCCTAATAGTGATTTCTCTTTTGGAAGTGGTTGGTTGTTTCTTTGAGTTTGATGTTGGTGGTGATACAGGAGGTGTATCATTCTAGTTTTTATGTTCTCCCTAGGTCAACCATGATGTACTATACCTTAATAGGTCAGATTTTGTGGCTTGTTATGATACATGTTGTGTGGAATTTTTTTCTAGATGATCGACCTTCCATAGGATCAAAGATGAGCATCAAAGACCAGCTGGGTTTTTGCAGTAACTTACCATGCTAGTGTGGAAGTTGAATGATATATTTATGGATTTTATGATCATTCTACCTTTTACTCTAAGTGGTAAATATGATATATGTGTAATTATAAATCATTTGAAGAAATCAACCCAATTTCTACCCATTAGGAAGATGAAGAAGGTAGAGGACCTTAGACACCTATATTTTCAATAGGTTTTTTGGATTTATGGAGTGACCTCGAAGATAGTGTCAGTCTAGGATTCTTATTTGACATATCACTTCTATAAAGGACTCCAAGGGTATTTGAGAACCCAGTTGAGGTTGAGTATAGTATATCACCTATAGATGGATGGCCAATTTGAGTGGACCATCCAGAATCTCAAGGATTTGTTGTGGGTGTGTGCGCTTAATTTCAATGGTTCATGGGAAAATAACTTTCTATTGTCCAAGTTTTCATATCATAATTGTTATAATGCCTTAATCGGGATATCCCCTTTTAGGTGATTATATGGTTATCCATGCCAATCCCAACCATGTCAGGACAAAGTGGGCGAGCATTCTTGGTTGGACTGGGCCTTTTCCAGGAGATAATTGAGATAATGTGGTTAATTCTTAAATGGTTAGCGATAGCTCAGAGTTTCTAAAATTCATATTCTAATTGTCTTCATTATCTATTGTAGTTTTAGGTTGGTGACCAGGTGTTTCCCTATGTATCAATTCAGTTAGGTCATCATCACTTGGAAAATTAGGGGAAGTTGGTGCCACGTTATGTTGGGTCATTTCATGTTATGAAGAACCTTGGGAATCTAGCCTACCAATTGAAGATACCGCTATAGATGAACTCAATTCATGAATTCTTCCATCTATCTCAGCTGAAGAGATACCACACAGACCCATATCACATGTTGGAGTGGGAATATTTGAAGTTAAGTCTGGATGCCACAGTTGTGGAGTATCCTATTCATTTCATGGGAATTCATAACAAGTTAATCCATGGGAAGGTGGTCTTGTTGGTATTTTCTCCCTATAAATGTGGTGGAGATATTCATGAGATGTGGGAGAAGGAATGTTGGGTAAGGGAGTAGGGTCATAATCTATTTTATTCTAGTGAAGCATGAGGACTTTATGGTGGTATAAAGTGGTGTGGTGTGGAATTTTTGACACCTATTAGGTCACTAGTTCATATAATTATGAGTTTTATTTATCCTTAAGTGATTTCTTGGAGTTCACGGGCATCTGGGGTCAAAACCAAGAGTTTTTTATATTCAGACTAGGGCGCACAGTTAGCGCAAGGTTTTTCTAAACCATGGGAAAACCATGTGAGAGATACTATATTTTTTTATAGTGTGTTTTCACATGGTTTGATCACAATTTTTAAAAATGTGTGACACCCCAAAGCAAACCGTGTGGCTATTTTGGGTGGATTGTGGCACCCACAAAATTTTCACATGTTTTTCTTAACTGTGCAGCCAAAACATGCAACTATGTCCATCTCATTAAAAAGTGGATTTTTTTAATTTTTTACCCTATCTAATTTTAAAGATTTTGTCCCTTATTTATCCTCCTCTATCATGATCATCCCTCCCCCTTGTCTTGGAGCTTCTCCCCTCTCCTCTGGTGTGGTTTCTTCTTGGATTCTTGGTGTTTTTCTTAAGCTAAGTAGATTTATCTTTAATTTTTTCTTCCTCTTCCCCTTGTAAATATTTTTTATTCTATTTTTAAGTAAGTTTTGAACCCTAGGGGTGGTTTTGGATGAATATAGGGTTTTTTATGGGGGTTTTTGGTTTTATTTATTATGGATTAGGTGTTTGAAGCCTTATTCTACCTCATCTTGGTGGTTATCATTATAAGTGATGAACATTTGACCAAATCCAAGGTAAGTGTCTCTATTTTAGGTCATTTTTCATGGAATACCATTAAATTTCAAATCACCTTTGGTTTTTTATTTAAATTCATATTTAAATGATTTATTCTTGGTGTTTATTCCATGTTTGAGGAATTTCATGGATTAGATTGGAAAATTTGTAATTGAAAGTGTGTTTTTCCTAATGGGTGTGGATTGTATGCCCACAAAGTTTTTGATAAAATGGATCAAAGAGGTTTTTTTTATTTTAAACAGATTTCTTAAAGTGTTTTTAGAAATTATTTTACCTTGGAATTTTTTTTTTAATTGGTCATGTTTTTTATGAAATTTATTATGTTGTGGATTGATTGATCTAAGGACTTTCTTGTGATGTGTTATCGTGGATTAGCGCATGGGAAAACTAGGGTGTGAGTGAGAAGTTTGTTCTAGGGAATTTTTAAACCTTTTGAGGTAGTACCATATGAGCCTCCATTTGTTTCCAAGGGATCATGTGAGCCTTTAGATAGGAATACCATGTGAGATTACATGTTGGTTTCTAAGAGACCATGTGATCTATTTGAGTTGAGCTTGAAAAATATCATGAAATCTTCCATTTCTTATCTAGATAGCATAATTTTTTACTCACTCGTGATAGGCCTAGTGGTTATATCCCTAGGTGTACATTACTCCGGCTAGATTGGTTTTATGCTTTATGCATTTTTTGTGATATTTTGATTTAATGAGATGTATTATGCCCATTTGTTCATTATACATTTATATGGTTATAGGATGTTGATGTTTATGCCCACCTTTATTATGCATTCTTGGTTATGTTAAACATGTTGTGCCTTGTTGTCTTATTTATTTTATCCATGTTTGGAATTTGTTTTGGAAAACAATGTTTTATCTCTAAAATAACGAACCAAAGGAATTTTCGAGGTTTAATTGGAAATGGTATGTTTTCAAAGTTATTTAGTTTTGAAAAAAAATTCAAGGTAGTTTATTGGTTTCATGGGTAAAATCCTTAAAAATATTCAAGGTGGTATCCTACTAGGCTTTATTCCTCTTACCCTCCTTGGGGAAAGTTCTAGTCATTTGTATATATTTTTTGTAGGATATATATAAATTAAAGGGTTTCGTTTTCAAGGGTGGATCGTCTTGATTACTGACGTCTAGTACTTTTTGGAAGATATATGGTCTCTCTAGGATAGACTCATATGGAATAATTTTTATTATATTTTACCTGAAGGGTTATACTTGGGACTTATTTATCATTTTATCCTTTCTTTGAGTTTTGGGTTCTATTTTTTAGATATGATGTACATGTTCAGTTATGTCATGCTTTGTATTTGATATACAACATTGTTTATTGTATTTGTTTTTCTTCTATTGTTGACTTTGATGGTATTGGTATGTCTATATAGTTTTTAGGGATGGTTCATGCCTATTTACTAGTGGTGAAACCATTACCAAATGATAGTTGGTCATGCCCAATGATTTTCACTAGGCCATGGTGATTAGGAATCTTCTTTGAGCCATGTGGTGGGCCAACTCTGGTGATTGGATAGGTCTACCCAATTTGGATAGTTACGAAAACCCTTTATAATAATTTGTTAGAGATAATGTGAATAAACCATAGTATATCCCCAAGTATTGTTAAACTAGTTGTCTAATTGGGCCTCTTTTTTGTGAACCAATTAATGATCGAGTTAATACTCAATCCACCCTTTCCAGGATTATTACCCCAAGGAACATTTGAGCTAGTGCTTGCATCCTCTTGTGCTATCCAAAAAGTGATGTAATTTATATGATAATAAAACAATCTATACTTTACTAAAACATTTGTATGTTATCCTATACCTATAATTCTCACTTAGACTTATCCCTAGGGTTTTCAATAAAGTTCTCTTATCCTAATCAGCAAATAAAATGTTCATTTTTACCTTAACATTATATCATATAATATCCCAAAGTGTTATCTATACCTTTAAAATTATGATCAACCTTAATTTATCAACCATTAAATTATCCTCAACAAGAATTCTAATCTCCAAATTTATCTAAAACTTTATCTGATACCAATGGTGATGCCCCAGACCCATACTCCCAAGTCTAGTTCCATAAACATATACTTTACAAATTCAATTTATACTAAAAATAAAATCCTAGGTATAACCATCCTTAATTAACAAATCAATAATAATTATAGACTCTCATACATCCCAAATATCCTTTTACATTTATATATTTATAGAATTATGAAAAATCATAAACTAATAAAACCCATGTATTCCTCATCCAATGGATAATTTTATTAACTATAAAATAAACTAATTAATTTATTATAAGTATTCAATATATCCCACAAATTCTTCCATGTGTTTTATCCTTCTAAACATATCATGTGTACTAATTTTATTCATAACCTAGGGAATGGAAAATAATAAAGGGGTGAGCTTAAATGCTTAGTAGGGGAAACATATAATTGAAGATATAAAATGGCATAAGTATGGAATACATAATACATAAAGAATAAATAATATAAATAATTATATAATCAATTGAAACGAAGAGAATTTTATATCCATGAAAATAAATGAAAACATGGATAATAATAATTACTGATCTCGAACTGATGGAATATATAATGTCAAACATAAAAAACATGTTGTCAAGGCCTTATTCCAAGACAATATACTTATATGGGGAGAAGTATACACCAAAAATAAAATAGTTTTTTCTCATGATGACTATCAATGAATCAAGGGGATATATAATTTCAGGCCCATCCATCACTTGATTAAGTATAATGAATTCACCATAAGAGTCAACAATACCTATCATAAAATTTCATAAGGAACCTTTGGATGAATAAAAACATGGATACCTATATAATGAAGAATATGAATATCAATAAATTATCATCCTACATTAAAAATAAATAATAATAAATAATTTTAATACTTTTACCAATGTCAATAAAAGGGATAACGTGGTCATAACCTATCCTGATAAAGAATGTGGATGGTCGAACAATACAAAGTCAACTTGTCAATAATTTTCCATATTGGAATAACAATATATGGTACGCTAATAATTTTCCCCATGTCTATAAAAGAGATAAAATTATCATAACTCATCCATAGAAATAAGTTGGACAGTTACAAAACAACATAACCCCTTATTATAAAGGAAACATATAAGGATGTTTATATAGATGAAAAATATCCTTGTAAAATAATTCTTGAAGGATACCACCCAATAAGGGATCAAGAATTAGTCTCTTTAGTACCATGAGTTCATTCCCCCAAAATATAAATATTTATTAGAGAATAAATAGTGAAACGTAAACCCTATTAGGGTAAATCCTTTTGAAAGTGAAAATGGAAATGAAAGTGAAATCAAAAAATATATTTTAGAAAAAAAATTAACATTGATGTGAAATATGATGTTATGAGTCACTTCCAAAAGTATTTTTCAAAATGTGAAGTGAAAACTCTTTTAAAATCATTAATTTTTAAGAATAATAGTTAATAATTGGTCCTTGAAAATGCATAAGGTTTATCTTTGAGAAATGAGGAGAGGAAGAAAAAATATAAGAAAAGTCCTTTTTATTATTTTCAAAATACCTTTTTTCAAAACTCACATTATATGAAGAGAAAGAAAACATTAATTTGTATTAAAACTTCATTTTCCCAAAGATAATTATAAAATAAGATATAATAAAATATTATCATAGAAGAACCCAAGCATGGAAAATAAAATTTCAAGATGAAACATTATGACTCAAAGAAATTATATTTGAATTATCAATACCCCTTATGGGAAACATACTCCATAAAGCATGAAACATTTGAAAAGGGGGTTTATGTGGTAAAAATGTAAACAATGAGAGAATAAAACATAATAAGATCAAAATGAAAAATGTACCCAAATTATATTAAATAATATCAATTGAAAGATCATAACACAATGAATAAAAAATGAGTTACCAAAAACTCTTACGACCAGGATAACACTTGATTCAAAATACATTTCAAGAAAAAATCATGATTTGGATTATTTTATACCATGTATTTGTCATGAACCGACCCAAAAGATCTCAAGATGTGACTCACCAATCCTGCCTCCAATAGGCCAGGGGCTGGCGACTAGCACCGATTAGGCTATCACACACATGGGAGGCATTAGCCTAAGGTATCTATACACATGCACCCACATACACCTCTATGAAATAGTGCAGAGAGATATATATAAAAACTGAAAAGAAATGTATGAATACATCTAACCCACAACCAGAGTACAGCAAAATTACAAAAGGTAAAATATAGGTCCCACAAAAAGAAAACTTCAAAAGCTTCAAACCTGCTCAAAACGAGGGGATCTCTGTCAAATGCAGCCGCTAGAAAGCTCCTAGGCTCAGCTTCGGTAAACACCCCGGTCGTTCAAGATCACTAAGCTCCACCTGATTAGGGTCCTCCTAGGACTCCGTCGAAAGGCATGTAGTCTATATAAGACACAAAACATGTGCAGGCAAATCCCATGTAGGGGTGAGTATAAAGATACTCAGTAGGCGCCCCAAAAATCCCAATAGAAAAAGGAGAAACTGAAAGGCATCAGTATTCTCATCCCAGCCAGAGGGAACCCGAATGAGAGAGAAACTCCATCTCAAGACCATCCTTGACTAAACTCAACTAGATATATTAAATAGTTATATTCCCATATATACATCAAGAACACCCAGATATACTCATCTCAGGCACTAAGCCTCATGAGGGTCCAACTTCATTGCCAATGTCAGATTCTACATGAGGTTCCAAGGAAACACATAACCAAAAGAACATGATTGTCAAGATCTATCATCCCATATAACACTCATCCATGAGATACAATCCATCGAATATCGTCCTTAAGGATGTCATGTCGAAAATTAGTGAAAACACCAAACTCCTCAGATAAGGAATCACTCTTTGGGTCTACTAGGGGATACAAGAACCCAAGCTGATAACTCTAAGGTCTCTCAAATAGTGGATCACTCCTAAGATCCACTAGGGGATACTACAATCTAATCTGACATTCCACAGACCATATCACTTAGATAGAGTATCGTCACCCATGTAATGGCAGTCACGAATATGCCAGAAACCGCATCTGGTATAACTTGAAAAGTCGGGGATCGAACCGATGATACCACAAACCCTACCAAAACTACGTACTGAGTAGGGTATCCCATTACCGACAATACTGTAACCCTATGGAAAACCACACAGTTATTAGGGGATCGTATAACCGACGATACTGCAACCCTACTAATACGACCCACTACATAGGGGATCATATTCCTGATAATGCATCAAACCCTATGGCGTTGTCATGATAGATAGGGGATCGTCGCTCATGGATAAGTGGTCATAGTGATACCAAGAACCTGATATAGTGAAGCGAAGCTAGGGGATCCTTCTCTAGACTCACTGGAGGGATACCAAAAATCTATCTGAAATGAATCCTATCGAGAGGATCACAAACCTAAACTGGGGTTGTAATGCCACATGAACCCTCATAGGAACGAACCAAGGGAGTTCACTCAACTTCTACTAGTAGAAATGTTGATAACCCAATCAACCCACAACATCTCTACATTGCGCACCTCCTAGGCCCATACTGAGGCCACCATCGCATTCTACAGAGAAAAACATGCAAGATAAGATATTTACTCACCCGAAACGGATAACTGGTGAAAAATGTACTATTCACAATAGAAAGTCTGAGTAGGGCCCACACCTTGATTCAAAAACTCATTAAGAATATTTCACCATTACGATCCCCTCATAAAAACACACAGAATTGACTACTTATTCATCCAAAACGGATACTAGACAAAAAAGTCACGTTTCTCTGTAAACACCCAAACTCGGCCTTGTGGGGATTGCACCCTGATATCAGTCCCATCACCCGAAATATATCTTGAAATTCCCACTTTACCATCATAATCACAATTTCACTGATGGTGCGTTAATCGAACACCTCGTGCATAAGTTATAGTGGGGTGAAGCTGAATAATAATAAAATATTATTATTATTTCAACGTTTCGTAGCCCCGGGCCACGAACTCAACTCATAAAGTTCCCAAATAAATATCAAAATGTCCATATCAATGCATGTATCATTTCACTACATACGGCTCGCAAATTGGACTTCCATTTTGTGAGTTACGAAGGTTTAAAAAACCCCCAGAAAAATCTGGTCGGACTACCGCTGGGTCGCAGGAAACCACCGTCATCGCCTGACCGGACCGCCGTGCCACCTCTACTGGAGTCATTGCGCCTCCTCTCTCCCCACCGTATTCCACCATGATCCATCATTCTGTCACTAGATTCTGCTATTTCCACCGTCAGAATCTGGCCATGCCGTCGAAAAACTTCCGGGAACCCCCGGGAGCACCCCCAATGCTTCAATTTTAGATCTGAAACATGTTTCGGAAAGCTCAGGACTCGAACTACACAACCATTATTCTAATTTGAATAAAAAAATTCATAAATAGGATCAAAGATTTTAAAACTCAAACCTCCTACCTCGCGGGCTAAATACCAACACTTCTACGCTAGATCTGCACTATGAATCTGCTATTGCGCGATCTGGGAGGGATCGCCGCCAAGATCTGAGTTTGATGGCACCTTGTTTCTTTGATCTGATGGTTCATCCCTTGAAGGGGAGGAGGAGTAGATTCATGTTTCATGAACACCAAGTAGAGGATAGGGGTGAGTATAATTGTTTATTTTTAATAAAATAAATATCTGCTTAACACCCCGGCCCGACTCACCTCTGACCTGGCACCCAGCGCCGACTAAAATTATGTCGTGTATAGGGTAAACATGACATTACGGACTCAACCGCAGTTTAAAAATTTTGATTTGTGACTCTATTCAGAAGTTATTTGAGCCGAATTCCATAAATAAATAAATTTATTTATTTACAAAAATGCCATTGGTCACCTTTTTCTACAGCAGGCTCGCATCCGCAAAGGTTATATCTCGTCTAAGGTAAAGAGCATGCTCTAGATGCAACTGTGCCCTCGTATTTCTAATTCGAGCTACCTTTTAAGATATAACTCATCTCCTCAACATTAATAGTATAAAAAATACTTAATATTTTTATAATATTAATTTCGGGCACACCAGGCCTCGGAATCTCACGTCATCTTCGCGCCTAGATTTAGAATTATTCGTAAGAATATTCTGAAGTCTAACAGGGAAAAACCCGACTCACTACATCCTCCCCACCATGTTAATTTTTGTCCCCAAAAATCCATAAGCACAAGGTAAATAAACTGAACTCTGAACTAGGTTTACCACACCATCAATTTCATTAAAACCGAAACAAATCCACCAAGGGTTCCCAAGATGCCAACTAGCACACACTCTTGGTAAACCAAAGTCTTTCGCACAAACTTCCCAACAAAACCCTGCCCAAACACATAAGTCAGAGGGAATCATCTTCTTAACCTCAATATTAGCTGCTTTGGGAGGCACTGACTCGCCCACACATTTTTAATCGCGTCACAAAAACACATCTCGGTGGGGTAAAGATTCATCTTTCTCATGCATTAGAAGCACGTCGAACAACACCAACACCAACACAAGGTCTTAACAATGCCCTAAAAAAACCTTGAGCAATCAATGGAAAGTTAAGAGTGTCGCCTAACAGTGTCTATCAAAACTATTGTAGAAAGTAGAATGGATAGAGATCATACCTCTATCTATCCACAGAGCCTCTGGGTCAACAGCCTCTAAGGCCTGCAGTTCTCCTCACCCTCATCCTCCAGCTCCCTGAGCTCGGCACGGACCACCTGGGGCTGGTGGTGGTAGCAACTAATACCGTCTGCCACTTCCCGCTGCTGCACCAGCTCTGTCTCCATGTTCTCCACCTTGTGGACCTCCATACTCCATACATTGCCTCTTCCAAGGCGGCATGTCGATCGACTCCCTCTCAGTTGCACAGCGGGTCGGAAAATCTCTAATAAGATCTCTCCAACCGTTACAAGCATAACACTGTCTCTTTTTCGGCTGACCAAAACCGGCCTGAGAGCCCCGAGAGAACTAATCCTCATATCCTCCATCTTGGGATCACCTCCTAAAATGTAGAGAAAGTTCAGACCCCTGTGCCTGCCATCGGCTACCAACTACTGAAACAGCTGTTGAGGTATCAACTCTCGTGTACCCATCACTGAATAGCGAATTCTGCTCATCCAGAAATATCTCCACCACCAAGGTCCACTACAGCACTCCAGCATAGGTGGGCAGGCATAAGGAAACCACACCTGTCCAAATTTCTCTACACAAGCCCTACTCAAAGGTTCAATCCCTAAAGGATGGATCTCGAACCATATCCATAGAGTAGCACGATAGGTCTGTAAACCTCACTGAGTACCCCGACATAGTCATGCCCTCCTGCCGAAGCTGCAGAAGCTCCTAGATCTACACTGACCTCAGTGTCACCGGATAGAAATCTTCCTTGAAGCATCAATCAAACTCTACCCACATGAGCATCTCCTCGTCATGGGACTACATTACCAAACTCCACTATCACCCTATTGAACCATATAGAAGGCTCACCGCTAGGACCACCATCTGATCTAGAGGTGTCCTCACCAAGTGGAAAACTTGGGTGATTGGTTCGAGCCAGTAACCAGCTGCCTAAGGTTATGGATCACCCTGGTACCTTAGAGTTCGCTACCTCTAGAACTCATGAAGTGCACTCAACCTATGCACATCCTCGTCTTGCACTGCCGGCACAACCAACTACCCGAAAGGTGGTGTCTCAACTAGAAGAACACCTGGAGGCCCAGCCACAGAACTTGTTCCCTGCTCCAAAGCCTCTACTCAGGGTGGATCATCACTACAATCTCACTGTAGAACCCTCACTATCTATCTTCGTGGAGGCATCCAGAAATATAATCAAGACGCACCATGATCAAAGAGTATATCTGGGGAGATGACTCAAGAAGGATAAGAAAAACCCAAAACCCAGTCCTACATGATGCATGTACCATTATGTCCCTAACACTATTGTCCTAATGTCCCAAGTTGAAAGGCAGGTTATCAGAGTCCAGGTGAATAGATATGTTGTCCAACGCACCAACACGGGAGTCCCTGGCCTGAGAGACGAACTCGAAACATCCTAACACTGCCGCTATGCAAACCAAACCTAACTCACAACTAGACCAACTATGCTCAAAGATCCCATAGGTAAAACCTCCTCTGATACTACTCTATCACGAACCAACCCAATGCGGATTGATCAACGACTCCCCAAGCCCACCTATAATAGGCCAAGGTCTGGCGACTAGAACCAAGTAGGCTATCACACACATGGGAGGCATTAGCCTAAGGTCTATAAACATGCACCCACATACACCTCCATGAAATAGTGCAGAGATATATATAAAAACTTAAAAGAAATGATTGCATACAACTAACCCACAACCAGAGTATAGAAAAGGTACAAAAGGGAAAATACAGGACCCAACAAAAGAAAACTAAAAAATCATACAACCTGCTCAAAATGAGGGGATCGCTATCAAATGCACCCACTAGAAAGCTCTGAGGCTCAGCTCCAGTAAACACCCCGGTCAGTCAAGCTCACTAAGCTCTACCTGCTTCGGGTCCTCCTTAGACTCCGTCAAAAGGCTTGTGGTCTAAACAAGACACAAAACATGTGTGGGAAAATCCCATGAAGGGGTGAGTATAAAGATACTCACTAGGCGCCCTAAAACCCCCAATAGAAAAAGGAACAACTGAAAAGAATCAGTTTACTCATCCTAGCCAGAGAAAACCCGAATGAGATAGAAACTCAATCTCGAGACCGTCCTCGGCTAAACTCAACTAGATAACTCAAATAGGTATATACCCATACATATACCAAGAACACCCAAGTATACTCACCTTAGGAACCAATCCTCATGAGGGTCCAACCTCATCGCCAATGTCAGATTCTACATGAGGTTCAAAGGCTACACATAACCAAAAGAACATGCTCGTCAAGCTCTATCATCCCAAATGACACCCGTCCATGAGATACACTCCATCAAATATCATTGTTAAGGATTTCATGCCAGAACTCAGTAGAAATACCAAACTTCTCAGATAGGGGATCACTCCTAGGGTCTACTAGGGGACACAAGAACCCAAGCTGATAACTCAAAGGTCTCTCAGATAGGGGATCACTCCCAGGATCCCCTGGTGGATAGTACAACCTGATCTGACGTTCCATAGACCATATTACTCAGATAGAAGATTAGTATTCATGTAAAGGTGGTCACGATGATGCTGGAAACCACATTTGGTATAGGGGATTGAATTTATGATACCAAAAACCCTACCGAAACCACACACTGAGTAGGGGTTTTCATTACTGATGATACCGAAACCCTATAGAAAACCACATGATGAGTAGGGGATTGTATAACTGACGATACCAAAACCCTACTAATATGGCCCACTATGTAGGGGATCATATTCCTGATGATCCCTCAAACCCTACAGGGTTGTCCTGCTAGATAGGGGATCGATGCTCGTAGATAAGCAGTCACAGCGATACCAAGAACCCGATCTAGGGAAATGAAGCTAGAGGATCCTGGTCTAGACTCACCAGAGGTATACCACAACTCTATATGAAATTAATCTTATCGAGGGGATCACAAACCTATACTGGGGTTGTAATGCCACACGAACCCTCATAGGAATGAACCAAGGGATTCACTCAATTGTTGTTGGTCCAAACATCACTAACCCAAGCAACCCGTAACATCACCACACTATGCACCTTCTAGGCCCAGACTGAGGCCACCATCATGTTCTACATGAAAAAACACATAGGATAGGCTATTTACTCACCCAAAATGGAAAAACAGTGAAAATGGTACTATTCACTATAGCAAGTCTGAGCAGGGCCTGCACCTCAATTCTGAAACTCATCAAGAAGATTTAACCATTGAAATCCCCTTGGAAAACACACAGAATTGAAAACTCATTCATCCAAACCATACACCAAAAAAAATTCATGTTTCTCCATAAACACCAAAACCCAGACTTGTGAGGCTCACACCCTGATATCGATCCCATCACCTGAAATTTATCTTGAAACACCCTCTTTACCATCCGGATCACAACACCACTGATGGTGCATCAATCGTACACTCCTTATAGAATTTATAGCGGGGTGAAGCTGAATAATAATAAAATATTATTATTATTTCAACATTTCGTAGCCCCAGGCCACAAAACCAACTCATAAAATTCTCAAATCAAGTTCAAAAGGTCCTTATCGATGCAAGTATTGTGTCACTAAAAATGTATCGCAAATTGTACTTCCAATTTGTTAGTTACGGGGTTTTAAATACACCCCCCCCCCCCAAAAAAATCTGGTCGGACCACTATTGGGTCGCCGGAAACCACCATCGATGCCTGACCGAACCGCCACACCATCCCTGTCAGATCCGCTATATTGTCTTGATTCCCAATAGATTCTTTCATGTTCCATCATTCCATCACTAGATTCCACCATTTCCGCTACCAGAATCCGGCCACGCTACCAAAAAACTTTCAGGAACCATCGGGAGCACCCTGGTGCTCCAAATTCAGATCCGAAACATGTTTCAGAAAGTTTGGGATCCAAACTACACAAGACTTATGATTATTTGAAGAAACAAATGCATAGATGAGATTTGGGATTTTAAAATTCAAACCTTCTATATCGCGGGTGAAACGATGATGCTTTCACGCCAGATCTATGCTCTGAATTTTTTTCTGCGTGGTCCGATAGCAATCACCGCCAAGATTTGAGTCTGATGGAACCTTGTTTCTTTGATCCATTGGTTCATCGCTTGAAGGGGAGGAGGAGGATATTCCTATGTCATGCAAACTAGGGAGAGGGTATGGGTGAGGATAATTTTTTAATTTTTAATAAAACAAATATCCTCTTAACACCCCGGCCTAACTCGCCTCCGACCCGACACCTAGCACCGACTAAAATTATATCGCATCTAGGGTAAACAAGACATTCCAAACTCAACCGCGGTGTCATAATTTTGATCCAAGACTCCATTAAAAAGTTATTTGAGCTGAAATCCATAAATAAATTTATTTATTTATTTACAAAAATGTCATTGGTCACCTTTTTCTATAGTAGGCTCGGGCCCGCAAAGGTTATACCCCGCCTAGGGTAATGGCACGCTTTAGACGCAATTGTGCCCTCATATTTTTGATATAAACTACAATTTAAGATATAAATCATCCCCTCCACATTCATAGTATAAAAAAAATACTTAATATTTTTATAAAATTAATTCTGGGCACATCGGGCCTCAGAATCGCATGTCGTCTTCGCGCCTAACTCTAGAATTATTCCTATGAATATTCCAAAGTATGACAGGAAAAAACCTGAGTCGCTATAGTATTATAGTAAAATAATGTGTATATAATTCATGGTATATTAAATAATTAGAACACTATAAAAAGGAAACATGGTTCATGACATGTAACATTTCTCAAGAAATATGAATTGTGATCTAGAAAACCCTTGTGGATTGAGTAATGCTTTAATTAAAACCACTTGAAAGAGATGGATTGTAATTAAACTTAAAATAATATCACTAAAATATAATTCATGATATGATGTCTAAAATAGTTATTATATACACCAAATAAATTAAATTAGGTTCATAATATCAAACATGTTTCAAAGAGTGTAATTTGAGATAAAAACCCTTACCTCGATCTGGATTCATTCTTCACTTACACAAAATGTACTGAATAATTATATTAAGTTCATTAAATAAATTATCAAGAACCTTATTCATAACTATAATCATCTATAATCATCATTTACAATCATTATATACATATAAAATTTAATTATTTTTTACCTATTTTCAACATTGGGTGTAAGTAATCTTTATCATTTGGAACTAGTTTCATAAAAATGGTGTTGGTATTCATTCTTGTCAAAAAGTTCATAAATAAAAGATAATTAAAGAAACTATAATATATTTTCCATGATATTTATATAGGTATAATTTCATATCATGGTATTTTTGGTTACAAACCATGAAAATGAAATCGATGATGATCATGTTTCGATGATTTTTAATGAATGAATGGTGTTTTCTTAATTAATTAGTTAAATGTTGTTATAACCTTACCAAAAAAACAAAACATTATTTATATATTTATACCATATTATAATGGTAAATAATTTCTTATATTTATCCATAATAAAAATTCATAGTATTGTTCAAGTAGGTGGTTAAACTAACCCAAGTATGAACCTTCCATGATTAATGGATGATTATGAAATGGTTTAGTTGCAATATTATTATAAAATAATCATAATGATATTATTTAGTTTTTATTAGTGTTATATATCATAATTTTAAAGGATTATAAATATAATATAATTTATATAAAGTCATTACTTAGAAATAATAGATCGTTTTCCTCTTAGTTCACTAATTTTAAATGATTGAATGCGCAATATTCTTTTGTTAATCATATCATTAATAGGTTCTCTAATTTTTTATAAAAAACTTAATGATATCATAAAATTAATATTTATCAATTAAATCCATTATTATTACCATAAAATAATGGTGTTAATGAAAATAAAAACATAAATCAATCATTACATGGAAGCGGTAGTCCACATATACGTATAAATGATGATTTCATTTTCCATAGAATAAAATAAATGTATAACATGTTTTATCATTTTATAATATAAAATATATTATAAGTATCATAATTATTTATTAAATTAAATATGATTATCTTCAGTGTATGTTGGTTAAGGAAAAAACACATTATATTATAATGGTGGTAGTCTGCACAACACATGATTCACATATTCTTTTTTCTTAATGGAAAAAGGGGAGGATGGTTAATGATTATATTATCATTATAATAACATACCAGTATGATAATTATAATTATTTTTATTATTTTAATATGGTGAAATTGAATTTTAAGAAGAATAAGTTCACAAAATAAAATCATAAAGGAAAGGATAGGTTTGAAATTTATTCCTCACTTCTTTTATTGTCACCTTTATGAAGAGGAGGAAAGACATTTCGGGATGGTATTTTAAGAAGAACTTAACCTTATTAACGTGGCTAGTATTGTGTAATAGAGTGTTGGGAAGATTTTGGTCTGAACTTAGGGGTTATGTGAGGGGGTGTGGGGAGAGGAGTGTCCTTTTTATAAGATAAAAGTGATGTAATTTTTTTAAATCCCTAAAAGTTTTCAATAATGGTTAGTTCCTCATGAGGAAAGTGGATCAAAAATTGAGAAATAATTAATATTATAAGAAATAATTTCAATCCAAACAAAAAACACTCAATTAAAAAAATAAATTATTTTTCATCTATCTCTTTGGTTACTCATTTTTACCATTTTGGTTTTCACCACGGTAATAAGTTTTTACCTAGGTAATTTATCCTTTTTTGAATAAAAATAAAATTGAACTTATTATATAATTTAGACCTACTGATTAAAAATTTTAAATTAATTTTGTCTTATTAAATTTATGAATGTTTTAAAAATGAATTTTAAACTAATAATTTATAATGTATTGAAATAATTTTTGAGAGAATATTACTTATGTTGTGAAATATAAAATATGGGTTTATAAATTAAAATCAACATTTTTTAAATTATAATGTCACTTAAAAATGCATATTTAGTCTTAGATAAATGTTTCGTGAATTTTTTATTCATAATTAAATACTAATAATTTCATAAAATCCATGCTATTTGTAAAAATGATATTTTTCATTATTCACCTAAAACATTATTTTTAGAAAAATATCAAAAATTAATCATAAGAAGGTATTACTATGATGAATCCAAAAATAATGTTTATTTTTTCAAATTAAAATTATAAATTCAAAAAAATTAATTTCTAAATGAAAAGGTCGTATATAATGAAAAATTGTTTTTATAAGAAAATATCTTTTCTTAGAATATTAAACATTCTCATTTATATTTCCTATTATTTAATAATTAAATTAGTATTAAAAAATTATTCATATCAAATATAGATTTTTATAATTAATCATAGGTTTCTTAAAATATAAATTCATATCATATATAAAGTAAATATTTATAAAAATAGATTTGTAAGAATAAATGGTCGTATTTTTTATTTTATCTATACCAATTGAATTTTATTCAAATTAAAAGTAGAATTTGTTTTATTTGTATAATTATTTTATAAACTGGTTTCTCATTTTCATTCCTACTAATTAAATGTCTATTTTTTAATGGTCTAAACATATTGTGGTATAATTTTAGTTAGGTGCTTTATATAGAGCAAGATATCGAACACATTGACTTATTTAAAGGTATTTATATATTAAAATTTTAGGGTATTTTATAAACACTTAGAATAGTATAAAATCAATAATAATTATGAGAATAAACATGGAGTAATGGATAACCAACCCCCAATTTTTTAGACAAGGCATAAGACTCTAGGCCAATGAGTATACCAACCCAAAGTACCTATACCCAAGGTTATTTACTCTGGATAGAATTCAATTCCATCAAAACACTAGTTACTAATTTGTATAAACTATAATTAAATTATTATTTCATGTTCATAACCAAGTACAGGACAAATTCAATGTAAAATAAAAATTAATTAGTTATCATACCTAGCATGTTACTCCTTAAATGCATGTATGACAATTTAAAGTGGTTTAAATACTTTTAAACCAAAGAGTTCATTGCAATTCATAATAGAAAATTTATATTCAAGAATAATAATAGAAGGAATAATATAAATAAAAGAAAAATTCATATATTTAAACATTAGATAAACATTTATGAATAAATTATCAATAAATTATAATCACTTAATAATTTAGGCATGGATAAACACGAACGATTCACATTTATCCAGCATGAACTTCTCATATTATCATTTACATAGTTTTATTATAAATTAATTTATATTTTAAAAATGTGTTACATTTATGTATACTATTATTATAAAATAATAATCATTTCATAAATTATTAAACCATTTACAAAATTCACACATTTTTTAATAAGGTTTTGGATATATATATTTAACATTTACATTTATTATTTAATCAAAAATTAACATAAACACTTTTATAATTATTTTTATTATGACCATTTAAATGAACTTTAAACTTGGATAAAATCTATCAAAACATTTTTGGTTTGTTTGGAATCCCCCCTTAGATTCAGTTTCAGCTCACCAAGCTCGATCTAGTAAATGTTTTTAATAATTTTATCAAAATCTAATTTTCATTAAAATTCCCCTCAAAATAGCTTCCACCACATCATGGTGTTCCCTTGGTATAAATATTGTAACAAGTAACATTATTCCTGACTTCCAAAAAACCTAATTCATTTTAGTTATTCTGGTCTCATCCTAAGGGACAACCATTTTAGGAAGGTGTTTTAAGGTTTAATCAATTTTTTTTAGCATTTAGGGATTTTTATTTTATCCAAGTCATTTGGAGGCATTTCTAGTATGAATTTATATGTCCTAAATGGATTGGAAATATACATTATGGAATGGTTCAAACCATTTTGGACCATGTGCAAGTCATAAAGACAATATAACAATGATGTATATATATATAAAATGATACTATGATTTTCATAATTTTTTGTAATTCCCAAAATGGTTGTTTTTTATGGATTATATTATGTTATATTGACATAAAGAATAGAAATTATCTTTTTTCTTAATTATTTTGTTGTGGTACTTAAAAAACAAGAACAAAGTGGGTGTCTTTCACCAAGATATTTCATGGTTTTGAGAAAACTCATTTTCTTAATTTTATTCATTCATAAAAATATCACACCAAACATTGATATATTTTCTCTTATAACATTGAATGGTTTTAGAGGGATGTCTATAATCCAAAAAAACAATGAAAAAATAACACCAAAATCCAAATAACCTAGAATATATTTTTACATTTAGAATGAACAATAAAATAAAGAATAATGTTTTATTTTTCACTAGTAATTCTAATCTTGTTCATAATAGTTTTATTTAGATCACTGAGGAGAAATCAGTAGGTTCCTCCCTCCAAGTATTTTCATACATCAAAAAAATCTCCCAATGGTTAATAAGGATCTCTCTCTTACCCATGGTATATTAGAACATTTATTTAAAGGATATAAAGAATCAATATCTTGATAATTTCAGTATGGTGGAATTATAACAATCACACATGACTATATGAGGATAATACCATATTATATAGGCATGTAAGAACCAAATGTTTGGCTATATATTGATTGAGTGTTTAAAAACATGCTACAAATGTTTTAACTCCTTCAAAAAATCTATTCATTCCCCATAATGATCATTCAACATTTAAAAAATCATATCAAAAACTCAAACTCCTCAAAATCATCATCACATAAAAAATAACCTAGTATTATAGTAATTATAATGTAAGATCAAAGAAACCAGCTCATTATCACATAATGTGATAATTCCCATGCCCAATACCTCAAATGAATAATTAATTTCACAATGTCATGGCCTTTTATACAAGATACCATGACATAATGACAATAACTATGTTGTAGTTCCCTTTAATTAACATATAAAAAATAGATGACCCCTATCATGATATTAAAAAAATTGAGTGCCTATACTTAGAGTGAGATGATTCACTAATATCATGTCCATAGGTAACTAATGATTACATCCCATGTGTACATCAGGCTTCCCAGTTGTAACATCCCAGGTAAATAAAGAATAAAGAATTTTCATATTTATTAATATTTATGAATTAAATATTAATTTTAATTAAAAGGGGTTTCTACGTTCGATAGCGTACTCGATACGCAACGATGAGTTTCTTTGAAAACTTACGTTGCACACAAGTAATAAAATAATATTATTTTAAATGTTAGTTAACAAGTAGCCGTTGTACTGGCAGGAATGGATAGAAATAACTAAAATATGATTAGATATGTTTTTAAATGTTTATACATTTACTCAATAAAAGATAAAGGCTTAAAATACGGAAAGAGTTCAATTTTAGGCATTTATACTCTAATTTTCATGAAAGGTCCACTTATCACCTTTTGATGGAGAACCGTCATTAAATATAGTTTTGATCACTCTTATACTTTATTTTGGACCAAATATAAATCTTCTTTAGAATCGGGACATCAAATTTTACTTTGTGTAATTTTTTGGTACCTTTCTGATAAAGTTCATTTTTTAATGAATAGTGTAAAGTGTTGTATTTTAATTCAAAACCTCTTTTTAATATAATTTTTAATATGATTAGGTTATATTTTGAATTGGTTTTAAAGTGAAATTAGAATATATTTTTACCATTTAATCCAATGGTGGTCATTGGAATCAATTTCACTTTGAAATTGGACTTAAACTAGTGTCAATCTTTTGATACTTATCGTTTCATAAAAACACGCTATTTGCTCTGACAGCGGGAATTAATTATTAAATTAAATAATGTGACTAATATGTTTTGAATTTTGTAAAACGGACTTCATTTTTGAATTCGGAATATCAAATATAGCTTAGGGTGAATTTTTGGTAATTTTCTGAAAAACTTCAATTTTTGATGAATAGTGAAACCACTAAGTGGTAATCAAGCAAACTGATTTTTCAGTTAAATGAAAGTTTACCACTAATGTGTATTGAATTTTGAAAATCCGACATACATGGTTGTCATTAAGAAGTAAAATGTGGTTCAATGAGATTATAATAATTTTTTGGTGAATAGTAACTTTTTTTCATTAATCGCGATTAGAGGTAATTAGTGTAGTTTAAGGTAAAAATGATATTATAAGAATGTGAAAACACCATGACACTTGTCCTACACCTATTGGGTGAGTAATGGCCGACCAAGACAAGCCATGGGCCAACTTTGGGACCCCATGGAGCCACTTTAGTTGGAAAATGACAATAATATATTTTTATTTAATGTTAAAATTAAATTGACACAAACATGAGTTGTTTTACTAAAACAATTTTTAAGTAGAGTTACACAAGTCCAAATTTTGATTATAAATAGTCATTAGAAAGCTAAAAAGCTTTCCTACATCATAGTATTTTTTTTATAATTTTTAGACATTAAATAAAATAAATTATTTATGACATAATAATGATGCAGCGATGACATCATTATTTGACGATTTAAATAAAATAGAAATATAATGAAAAATCTATAAACTACACATGTCCAAAACTTATTGGATGAGTGGATTTCGAAGACTTATCACTTTATCCACGAATTATATCAATGTGGGACCTTTTAAAACCGAAACACATTTTCAAATAAAGTAATAATTCTTTACTTTCCAAAAGTGCCCCTCCTCCCCTCTTATAAAAGGCCCCCACCTCTACCTCATTTCACACACTTCTCAAGCTTTTGGCTCGGCCAACCCCTACCCAATTACTCTCTCCACATCCCTCTCCTCATCCTAGAGGATTCCCTTTGGGAAGAATCCTTTCAAAGGAAGCCTTTAGGCTCAAATCAAAAGGGAGTTACACTTTTAAAGGTAATTCATTCTCTCTTGTTCATTTGTTTTATTTTGCTTCTCCAACCCTCTAAACTCTTTTTATTTACTTCTTTTGTAACAACACCAGTATCTTCAATATACTAGGATGTTGTTATAATATTTATTTGAGCTACAATCTCACACAACTACATCAAATGGTTAAAGAACATACGGTTTCCGTGGATGGCGAAATTCTGCCTCCCGAAACGATGATTGTTCAATACTCATTTAACACCTTCAAGGGTGGCCATTATGATGTCACTATTTTTATATATGATATATGATATGTTTATGTTTTCCTTAAGCTTATGTTTTTTTCATTTTGGGCATACCTTTATGGTTTCCATTATGGGTAAACACGATATCTTCATTTAAGGAAGTGCGGACTACCGCCCCCTCAAAGTGATGTGATTCGTTAATGCCATATGTGGGACGTGTAAAGGATGGATTTAAAGTTATTATATATGATGTTATACTGAAATTATAATATACCTCTATATCATTATTATTTCTTTCCATTAAAGTTTGAGATAGAAATGAAAGTAGCGTTCATGCGTACGTACGGCTTACCGTCTCCATGAACGGTGCATTTCATTTCTTATCCCCAAATGCAATGTACTATTAAAAGTATATGTATATAATGGATATATATAATGAATGATACATCTAAATGATTAATATAATTCTGGAATTAAAATATACATACCTATCATTTAATTTTAATTCCATTAATATGAGAAAGAAATGAAAGTAGCGTTCATGCGTACGTACGGCTTACCGTCTCCATGAACGGTGCATTTCATTTCTTACCTATAAATGATTATGTAATATTATAAATACATTTATATGCTGGATATATATGATATATATGATATCCAAATCAGGAATGTCATTCTGGATATAAAGAACCTTTGACCACACGAACAACATGTAATTGTAAGAAGTCCACTTTCGACTTAAGAACCAAATATTGACAAAACAAACATTATTAACTTAAATGGTTACATAATGTTTATAACATGGAAATAAGTGATATAAAAGGAATAATTAACATTAAAAAGGTTCTTAAACAAGTATAAATTAACTCAAGTTTATTATTCAGGACCTTAAAGAACGATCGAGTCAAGTCGGACCCGAGGTAAGGGACTTCGTCTCAATCTCCTTTCATTGAGGCATATTTCGTTTTATACACAACTTTATTTTATACGGTGTATAAACTCCTTTGACTTTTACTTTTATACAAAAGGAATCTTTTTCTACGAAGCGTTTTACTAAACGACAAAAAGGAATGTTTTTTTAACGTACGCGGTGACAACGACCTTTTCCACCGCCGCGAGTATTATTTGGTCTTTGGCTTCCTCAACAAGCCGTAATGTTTTTAAAATAAAATAAATACCATATACTCTTTTATGTATTTTGGTATTGAAAATGGTTTTGATAAAGGATTCTATTATGTCAATATATTTATGATATATTGTGATTGAAATGTGGAAATGTTATCATTCCTTTATGTTGGTTTTATGTTTTATGATTTTATATTGGTACTTGGACATTTTAACGGGTGGTTACGTTATAAACCATATGATGGGTGGTGCCGTGAATACCAGGACGGGTGGTTACGTTATAACCTCCAATGCATTGGGTATGGAAGTCGGCCGTATGGCTATTCCATTAAGTATGTATGGAAATTGGCCGTATGGCTATTCCATTAAGTGATATGTGTGGAAGTCAACCGTATGGTTATTCCACTTAAGTATGTTTATGTCCCAAGTTACCTTTATATATTCTATGTGTTCTTTATATGGGTTTTATGGTAATCCTTTGGTTACAAAAAGGTAAGTAATGATACTTTATTCAGTGAAGAGTTTTTATTACTTCATAAAGGTGAAAAGTATTACTTTGATAAAGTATACATGGTTTACTTGTTGTTTTGATAAACTAACAATTTTCATTCTTTGTGTATCCCTTACTGAGCTTTTTATGCTCACCCCAAGTTTTTCGAAATGTTTTTCACAGGAATTAATGTGGAATAGGGTCAAGGATGGGATCAAGGTAAAGTCATGCTTTATAAAACATGGAATTAGACATGTTTCTTTTTAAGAGTTTTTATTTATTTATTCTATGGAAACATGGTAGAAGTGTCTACTTTGTAATCTTTTGAGATGTAATAGTTATGTTCTAATTCTCTAAAACTCTAAACCTGAAAAGATCCTCAACGTGAATTATTCATTTAATTCAATATTAAGTAAGGTTTAAGGCATGGGGCCTTATACCAGTAGACACCCATGAGGAATCTTATTAGTTATGATCATTTCTATTATCATGTAGTCCTAATTTCATTAGAATATACTAAAGAATCTCACATAATATCCATCCAGGATTGGGTTCTAAGAAGGAGATCCTACCAGTGTAAACCAACCACCACTACTCTGGAGCATGTTGATATTCCTAACATTATCGACACCCTTAAAATTTCAGTCTAAATATTTTTGCTAACCTTGGATGATTTTAATTTTAGACTAAGTCATATTCCATGACCATAATACACTTTGGTGACCCAACTTGATGATATTATTCCGTCGATGGAACCTAATAACTATATAGGTTTTCCCCATAATGAAAAATCAAATTAACATGGAGTTTATCCCTGTGTTGATGAATAATACAACAACCATGGATTTCCTCCCCATCGTAACTACTATAAAGGTCCTCCTTGTGATGAAATAGAAAAAATGATATAAATTTATTCTCACTATTATTGGATAATATAATAAACATATAGTTCATATCCATGTTACCCACCATAATATAAATTTTTATAAAAATAAAGAATCAAACTAGTGTGAAAGTTATCCATGTGCTTAAAATGAAATCTGACATGGAGCCTCTCGCCATATAAACCACCATGAAGGTCCTCCATACAAAAATGAATAATTTAACAGATATGGAGGTCTTACCCATGGTATCTTCCATGAAGGTCCTCCCTATAAAAATTATGAATCAAACTAATAAAGAGACCCCCCCCCCTCAATGTTAATGAAGAAATCAACCATATAGGCCCTCCCCTAGGTATCCATCAAAAATTTCCTCTATATGTTAATAGAAAATCCAACAACCATGTAGATACTCCCCATGGAACCCACCATGAAGTTCCCCTTCATGATGAATAATCAATCTAACATGGATTTCCTCTCCATTTTTATAAAAACATCAACTATGAATGCCCTCCCCATGGTATCCAATATGGTGATACTTCCTATAATGAAGAATCACTTTGATATAGATGTCCTCCCCATACAATATACACTCCAACGTTACCTTATTATAAAAATATGATCTTGAAATTGGATCCATCGTTAAAAGGTAAGTTTTATGAATGGGATGATGTTTGAGAGTTAAGGTTCCTTATAAGGTGTTTGATTTAAAGGGGGTTTTTTATTGATTTTAAAGTGAATTGGATGTGATTGGTGACTATAGTAATTTCATTTATTATTAATTAAATTTTCAAAAATTAAATAACATTTAAAATTATATGAATTTAAATGTTTCAAATGATAAGGTTTTGGTAAATTAGAATAAATAACATCACCATAAGAATTTTCTGGAGGTGGTTAAATCTGTTGTTGCTCTTTTCTTCTCAAATTTTGACACCCACCCTGAAGGGTTATCAATAAGGGTAGAATATATAATGTCTCATCCAACCAAGATGCAGTTGAATAAAGGGTGAGCCTGTGTGGGTAATTTATTGTTTCTTGAGTTATAATACCAAAAGGTGATAAATTATGGAAGTTTCATGATCTCACTCGAAGTATTGTGGAAATATGGGGCTTTGATGACTCAAGGATAACTGTAATGGAATATGGGTACTATCAAGTGGTATTCCCTTATAATGATTTAAAAATAAGAGAAGGGAGTATGGGTTCAGTATCTTTGAATCCTGGATTTCTAAGAATCGAGGAATGGGATAGGAACTTTGATCCTGAAAATGTTAGGAACACTCATACATAGGTTTGGATTCACATTTTGAACTGGATATATTGTAACATGTAGATTCTTTGGGACATTACATAATTTATTGGGATTCATACTAGTATGGAAAATAAAATAGATAACCTAAGGTTTTGGTATTATTCCAAGATCTTGGTGGATGTTGACATGTCCAGTACCTTGGTGGAAGAGTTGGTGCTAACAATAAGGAATAACAGCATCAATATTGAGATAAAATATGAGAGGGGGCCTAAGTTTTTAATTTACTATATATTATTTGGTCATCTAACATATTAATGTAATAGGGATAAGTAATATAGTTTTTTCAAGATAAAAGGACATGATGATACCACCTATAGAATGAGGAAGTAGAAAAGGTAACACTCTACCCATTAATTCACCTTGAAATATGAACTTTAGGCCATCCAATGTAGTTAAGATAACAAGTATGGGTTTGGAACTTTTGAGTCTACCCATGTAGGGGGGATTTATGGAAATTTTTTATAGCCTTTAATAATTTATGAGGTTAAAGTGAATGAATTAGATATTGATGGTGTCCCTCTCAATGCCACTAAATATGAGAGGGCTGAGACAACTCTCTAGAATTAATTCACTCTTATAAATGACTCCCTATCAAAATGAAACAACCAAGATATCTTAAAGGGTGATAATTACTGCCTGCCTAAAAATACTGGTGTAACTACAGAGGTTTCTAGTAATGGGAATCCACATGAGGGTGCACTCAGTATAGGAACTCACACTGATGAAGCACTAAAAATTGTGTCAGGGTTATGGTATCAAGAACATGGAAAAGAAGCTAGTGGACCTTTGATCCCAATGAGAATTTATGGTAATTTAAAATAATTTCCACTGAATTTTAACACCTATAGTTGGGAATACTAATATGAGTTGAAATATACACGCCCAACATGATGATAATAGTGCTTTGGAAGAACCCTTCTCATAGGTACCTTCCTATAAAGTTTCCAGAAAAAACACCCACTGACAAACCTTCTGAGACTTTGCAATTTAGTAATAAGTTCACTCCTTTGAGTGGTACTTTCTGGTCTGATGCGGCTAAGGATCCAATTCCTTCTGAGCAGAGTGGGAAATATGATGATGAGGAATGTCAAAGAGAATATTTTTAGGATTAAATTGAGGTAAAAATGGATGGTTCCTTAAAATAAGGAAATTGGAAAGGTAAGGAAAGTAAAGGGAAGGTCTAGGTAAATATGGAATATAAAATTGGGCATCTAATAAGAGGAAAGTCCCTAAAACAATGAGGATTATCTACTATAATTTTAAAGACATAGGGAATTCCCTAATGGAAAAATCCCTTAGACATTCTATCTTGTCCCACAAACCCATGATTATTGGAATCACTGAACCAAAAATGATTTTTGAGAACTAGAAAGCTTTTAAATTTCACTCTCTTGGATATAATTTTGTTTCTAATAATGTTCATGACACTAATATGAACCATTTGTGGATTCTAAATCAATAAATAATTCACATAACTATATATAGTAAGAAAGATCATAACATTTCAATATATTTTAATATCTCATGTTGCATTGTTTTTGTTTATTTTGTGTATGTATCTCCATAATATATCCAAAGAATGGATTTATGGAAAGAGATTAAGGTATCATCTTAAAACATGAATCATAAATGGGTGATTATAGGGGATTTTAACACTATTTTAAATCCTAAATAAAAAAAGTGGACTCAAATTTAACAAAACAGTATCTTTGGAATTCTCTTCATGCATTGACCAGTGTAATTTTATTGAGGTTCCAATTGTGGGAGATAATTTTACATGGAGAAGGTATACCTTGAATGGAAGATAATCAAGTAATATTGATAGATTCTATGTTAAAATGGATGAAAGGAGTGATTCAGATGGGGTCTCAGGTTAAACCATCCCCAATAATAATTCTGATCATAATCTTATCATTGTTGAGCTCTCCACTCACTTTCAAAGGTCATTTACTCTACCATTTCATTTTAAAAATTGATGGATTGTCATTCCTGGATGTATGGAGACTTTTCTAGAGTCTTGGAATACTGATCCCATTAGTAGTCCACTTCAGAACCTTGCTCAGAAATTTAATCACACTAAATATTTCCTAAGAGAATAAAGTAGGAAATATTTCTCTAATATTGATATTTAAATTAATAATGATGAATAATAACTCAAATACATCCAAAATATGAATCAATATTAGGACATCCCTTCCAAAGAATAAATGAAATCTCACTCCAAAATAGATTATCTCTTAACCATCAAATAAAGGCTAGAACAAAATCAACTAAATGTGAAATGGTTGAAGTATGAAGATAGAAACTTTAATTTCTTTCATATATTATATATAGAGAATAGGGTTAGAGAATAGAATAATTCATTCAGCATAAATGGATGCATGCACACTTCTGAAAATGAAATTTCATTGGAAGATGTTGACTACTTGAAGGTTTTGTACTCTAATGATGGGATGGACAACACTAAAAAAATTATTGAAAATATAACCCCCTATATTTAGGAACATAAAAATCAAACCCTCATCATGTATCCTTCTAAATAAGAGGCTAAAGAAGCTCTTTTCTCCCTAAATATGGATAGTTTTCTTGGTCTAGATGGATTTACTAATAAATTATTCATGTTATATTGGGACATCATTTAGGGTGATGTAAAAAATGAAGCCATGGAATTTTCCAGTCATTTCTCTACACCTTATGGGATAAATTCAATTTTCATTGCCTTGATACCCAAGAAGGAGAATGCAATTGATTTTAATGATTTCAATCTAGTTTCCCTTGAGAACACTACCCCTAAAATTATCAATAATATCATTATGAATGTTTTGGGGTGAATTATCAAGGATCATATTACCTCAAATAATTTTGGGTTTGTTCCAGGTATAAGTATTAATAATTTCTTATTCATAGCCTCAAAAAGTGTTAATCTAATGAATAGTAAAATGAAGAAAGGGAACTTTTCACTCAAATTTGACATTTCTAAGGCATTTGAAACCCTGAAATAGAGTTTTATATTTATTTTCTTTAAAATATATCGGTTATCAGGAACTTTTATTAGTTTAAGTTACATCATTCTCATATTTTCAATGTTGTACAAACTTGTTAATGGATCCCCCTAAGTCTTATTTCAATGCACCAGGGGTGTGATATAAGGATATCTTCTCTCAAGACTTGTGTTTTCCATTGATTAAGACTACATGAGTAGATAAATCAATTATATTTCTAAAATTGGAATCTATAAGAAGATCAAGGTTTGAAGAGGTGGCTTCACTTCATCACATATTTTGTATGCATATGATATCTTTCTCCTTGGATAGGATTCAAGAAGAATAGGGATAGCATACTTGAAAAAAATGGGTTTTATAAATAACCCAAGGAAATAAATGGGTTTTATAAATATGAATATATCATAAACCAACCATATGAATAATATGGATATATTACTTGAAAAATATCTCCATTAAAACATAAGTAACATTTGAGATATCACTTGAAAATAATTCTTTAGGAAAATATCCATTCTCTTTTGAAAATATTTTCTATTATTAAAATGCCACACAATTTTAAAAGAAAACATTTTATTTGAAAATATTCTTGAAATATTTTAAGGTAAGATTCAATTAATTAGGGTTTCATGGAAGTGTAAAAATACTTTTATGCCATATAAGTTAAAAAACATTATTCTCGTACTTTTTTGGGATAAGTCAAAAAGTACCTCATATAGAAAATGACAAAAAGATTCCATTCACACCATTTAGTAAAAATTAACACATTAGTAAAAATGGATTTAAACAATTTTATAATAATATTAAGAATATTTTGGAATGAATTTTTCAAAAACATGGATGTGGAAGATAAATATACCCTAGTAAATACTTACGTATAAACAATCTTGGATAATAATGAGATTGTGAAATTAACCCTTTCCTTTGGTATGATTTCCTTTGTAAGTATCTAAAACTCTTATATAATTTATTAAATAATGTTATTAACTTATTCTAGAACTATATTCATATTTATGATATCATATATGAACATATTATTACCTGTTTGTTAATAATATTTCATTATTACTCTTCTTTTAGGTGTTAACTACTTCCTTTTCTTATACATGTTTTGTCATATAAGTCTTAGTTCTTTCATATAGAATATAGTTTTGTCATTTCTATAATTATATTAAGATAATATATATTATATTATTCATTATATATATTTATATAATTCTTCTTTAATGGTGATCATAGATAATGAATCACATTGTGCTGTGGATACGGTAGGTCGTACGTATGCAATAACGACGATATCATTATCTTAATTATGAAATGATATGAAAGTGGATGGTGTATATATTTTTAAAGAATAAATATCATGTTATAAAAATTATATATATTCATTATTTCCATTATTATACTCATCCAAGTAAAGTGGTGATTAAACATATTACATCACGATGTGGAGATGGTAGGTCATACGTACGCACGTGTGGTGATTTCATTTTTCATAGGATAGATAAAAGGTGGAATATGGTTGTTTAATAATAATAATAACATATAATAATATATTTTTTACTTTATTTATTACATTTTAATGGAAACAATACATTAAGAATAAGTATAACAAGAAATACTCTTGAGAGAGACGGTAAAGGAGATTACCTCTTCTTTGGAAAAATTCCTCTAGATCTCCTCTTAAGGACTCTAGAGTTAGTCCTTTGATAAAACCAGAACCTCTATAATGTAAATATGGAAGTTTAAAAGGGAAATGGTTAGGTTATGGATGATATTTAAGGCTAAATTTGGTGTTAATAAGTGAGGGAGGAGGTTCCCTTTTATAATTGAGGTGAGGGGTACTTTTGGAATTTCAAAAAATATTAATTTATAATAAACTCAATCTCATTCCAAATACCAAAAAAATTTCATGTATTCAAATATAATATGATATAATTTTGTAATATTATAAACCAATAGAATTTATAAAATTTTTTGTATTTATTTAAAACTTATCATTTTGATTAACCCCTAGTTAACATATTTTAATTTTAACTAAGGTAACAAAGTTTTCAATATTAAAAGAGAAAAATTTTATTTATTTGATATCGATTAGACCATAAATGAATAATTAATAACATTTTAAACCTAATAATAATTATTTTATATTTTTTAAAATGTTTTATTATTTTTTAAATAATTTAATAAAACATTATTTTGATAAAATATCAATAGTGTCAATTTTGACACTATTCATTTCTTGAATTTTTAAAAATATCAATAGAACAATTTACCTTCAAAAAAATATTTTATAATATCCCTAAGGTGTTAATATAATATATAAAATTATTTTGTCACATTAATTAACTCAAATGATATTTATTTTATATTTTTAATATCATTAATTTTATTTATTTATTAATTACATAATTATTGTATCATTGTTGTTAAATCCATTAAGGTAATTATTTTTTCCCTAAAAATTATAGATAAATTACATGAATAATAAAAATATATTATATTTAAAATGACTATTTATATTTGAAAAACACTTTTGGAAATCCATGTATTAAAATAGTATTTTAATTAAAAACCTATAGTGTGAATAACTTGACTGCCTTTTAAATAAAATATTATAAGGGTCTTATTCATGTCCATGTGGCTTTAAATGGTCATTAATTTGACCCTTGGACAAAAATTTCCAAGTTATAAACAACAAAAAATATCTATCCATGTTTTTTGGTCAGTTAATAGTTCTTATAATTTTATTTAAAATCATTTTATATATTTCTTCTTCCTATACAAGCACTGCCTCATAATTGTATAAGTCATTAAGGTGATTATTTATTTCCTAAAAATTAAAAATAAAATACCCTGATAAATAAAAACATTTTTCATTTAAAATGACTATTTATAGTGGAATTTATCTTCTGTATAACTCTATATTAAAAATGGTTTAGTTATTAAAATATGAGTATGTCATCTTTAACTTTTTTTGAAATAAAATATATTAAATGTCTTAATCTCATCAAAGTGGATTCCAAAGGTTATAATTTTGTCCCAAGTATGATTTTGGTCAAAAACCACTCATCCAATTAAAATATGACAAGTGTTAGGGTAATTTTCAATTATTTATAATATTATTTTTTACCCTTAATTACCTGATTTACCTTTTAACGTGTTAATAAAAAATTACTAAAGTTACTATTCATAATATCTAAAAATTAAAAAAAACTATTTAAATAATTTTGAACCACTTATTCGAAATATGGAATCTACTTTTAAAATTTTAAAATACATAAGTTTCACTAATTAATTTAAAATTAATCTCATTGATGGGATGAGAAAACAGGTTATTAAAGTTAAAACATGCAAAATATTAAAACGTTTTTATATCTAAATTTAATTTAAAATTGATATCAATGATCTAAATTAGATTAAATGATAAAAGGATGATTTAATTATACTTTAAAACTATTAAAAAATATAATTTAGTACTATAAATTATTTCGATAAGAAATTGTTTTTCAATTAGTATTTTTAAACTATTCATCAAAACATGAATCTTATCAGAAAAATAACAAAAATTTAACCAAAGTAAATTTTTATATTCCAATTTAAAATAAGAAGTTTATTTTTTAAAATATAATATATAAATTTGTAAAAATGTGGATTTAAAATAGGTTCACCATTAAAAGGCAGTAAAACTGCATTTAAAAAAAATATAGGTTTTTGTGCATAAAATTGGGTTTGTTCATATCCGAGGACTATAAAATCTATTGTATTAATATCAAAAATGTTTTATTGAAAATATAACATATATATTTCATTAATATCATTTAATAATTATAATTAATTTAATATATTAATACAAAACACCTTTGGGAGCATAAAATTGGAATATTTCTTTTACATTCAATTGGTTTATATTTTTTATTCTAATTAACCAATAAATTCACAATATATTTCCATAATTTAGTTATTCATATTTATTCCTTACAATGTAATGTCTAGGTTATAATGGTCATTTTATACTGTCTTTTGGTTCATTTAAACTCATGATTGCATGCAAAACAAGCTATTGGAGAATTAAAATTATTTAAAGAGAAATGTTTCTTAAAATATCAGGGTGTTACAATAAGTGCAGATAAATAAATAGAAAAAGAAAGGAGATGTTATAAATTTATAACTCACTTCTTGGATTATCTCCTTTTCATAGGGGTTTAATCCTTGGAGGGATGATCTTTTGAGAAGACCAAAACCTCCTCAATGTGTCTAGGAGTGTTCAAGAAAGGTTTGGGAAATTTTTCTGCTAAACTTAGTGTAAATACCCAAAGGTTTTCAATAATGGGAAGTAAATATCAAGGAAAGTGTCCCCAAAATTTAGATATAATTGATAGGATAAGATACAAGGTTAATAAAAACCTCAAAAATTATATTACAAACATTTTGTTAATATTTTTGGCCCTTTACCTTTTAGGTTACTCATTTTTAACATTTTGGTTTTCACTGTGATAACTAGTTTTTACCTAGATAGTTTATCTTTTATGCCCAAAAATTATGTGACCATTATTATATAATTTGGACATAATGATTCCAATTTTGATATCCATTTCATTTTATTCTATTTTTTAAAGTGATAAAAATTAATTTTAAAATAAAAATCTATAATGTATTAAAAAAATTTATAAAATATTAATTATGTAATAAAATATCAAATATGTGTTTTTAAATTCAAACCAACATTTTTAAATGTATAAAGTCACTTATAAAATGCATATTTGGTATTATAAAAATGTTTCATAAATTTTTTATTCATACTTAAATACTAATAATGTCATAAAATCCATGTCATTTGTAAAAATTATATTTTTCACTATTCACCTAAAATCCATTATTTTAAAAAAATACCAAAAATTAATTTTAAGAAAATATCAGTATGATAAACCAAAAAATAATTTTTTTGTAAAATTAAATTTCTATGTTCTATAAAATTAAGTTTAAAATAAAATGGTGAGATATAATGAAAAACTATTTTTATAGGAAAATATTTTTTCTTTGAATATTAACTATTCTAATTTATATTTCCTATTATTTACTAATCAAATTAATATAAAAAATTATTCACATCAAAAATATTTCATCATCATTAATCAAAAGTTTCTTAAAATATAAATTCATATCAAATAAAAAGGAAATATTTAGAAAAATACATTTATAAGCATGAATGATCGTATTAGTCATTTTCGTTATACTAATTGAATTTCATGCATATTAAAAGTAGCCTTTATTTTATGTCTATAAATATTTCATAAAGTGGTTACTCTTATTTATTCATTCTAATTAAATGGTTAGGTTTTAATAGTATTAACATATCACGACTTCATTTTAGATTGGTGTTGTAAGTGGAGCAAGATATAGAACACATTGACTTATTTAAAGGTATTTATATGTTAAAATTTTGGGGTGTTACATCTCCCCTAAATAAATTGTGTCCTCACAATTTGAATCCTAAGATCAGATTAATTTATATATATAACTCATAATTAACTATACATCTCTAAATGATCATGGGTTTGTTTCGGATGTGGAATGTGATTAATATATATGAAGAATTATTATAATAACTTTATAAATAGTTGCTAATTTAATATAGAATTCTACTAAGGGATGAAGATCTAGATCCATAAGGAATAACTTTCCACAAACTTTCAAAATTATTTATATGATAATCATAACACTAGTATTTTTATTTATAACTCAATATCCATTAGGTGGTGAAAATATACATTACATAATACACTGGAAAATCTAGAGTGAAAACTCACTATCTAATACATTATTAGTAGTTTCATAGGATTTTCCTTTTCTGCATGTTTGTTAGTGATTATTTCCTTCATCATCCCTTGGATTAGGACATTGAGACCCATAATTCTTAACTCTCCTATAATTGAAGGAATATATTTTTATATCTTCTCTTTATCTTACACTTATGAGTCTAAAGACCTTCATCTCCACACTAATATCATTTACTTATTCCATTAAGAAAAATTACCCCATGCTTCTTGCCACATTTTTTACATGTTGAAATTGAATATTATTTCCATCATTATCTTGGTCACCCATATTTATATTAGATTACATCTTTCTCTTATTTAGTGTGTCTGTAATTTCAACTACATTCATTTTATTAACTAGAATTCTTAATAGATGTTTTTAAATAATCACAAGATTTATCACTCCAACCCTTATCCTATTAGGTTGTTCGTTGGGATAGTTTCTAAATTATCCATGGAATCCTTTGTTAACTTAGTTCCTCTAGGATTCAGACATTACTAAAACCAAAATAATTAACATGAGTGATGGTCATTAAAATGGAATTTTCATAAATAACCATAGGTAAATTTAACCTTAATATGTATCACTTTATAGCACTATTATGTTAGCCTATAGTTCATACAACTCATCTTTAATTTAACTCAGTTTAACCAATATCACTCTCTATATAACCTATATCATTCTTGGTTCAAGACATGTTACTTTGAGTTGAGTTCTCTCATAATTATTAACTTAATTCTAAAAATATAGATCCAAAATTACCATGAAATTTATTAAAATATTCTAAACCCAAAAATCATTGAAATCTATAATCTAAAATTTTAGCTTCTCCTTAATCCAAGAAAGCACATATTGATTAATATATACCTTAACTTATGAATCTTTACATTTCAATCTATGTTTTCCATAGTCTCATTCCTATTAGGTTCTATAACATACTTAGTTAGAATCATGCTCAAATTTTATCACCCATCGGGTTACTAGTTCATATTCTTTTGAGTTTTACATATCCTTGAGTGTGTTCTTGGAGTTCCTAAATATTGGGGTCAAAACTGGGAGTTTTGGGAATATATACTAGGGCACACGATTAGAACATGGTTTTTCTAAGCTGTGTAAAAACCATTAAAGGGGTACTATGGTTTTTTATAGTGAGGTTTCACACGGTTTGAGAATGATTTGTCAAAACATGAAACACCCTATAGAAAATTGTGTAGCTTATTTCGGCTAGACATGAGAACCCTCATAGTTGGGGCATGGTTTTCCTAACAGTGTGGCAAAACCATGTGAGCCTATATAGCTCATTAAAAAGTGGATTTTTACCTTTTTCCCTATTGTATTTTAAGGGTTTTGTACCTTATTACCCCTCCTAGTTCATGTGCATCCCTCCCCCCTTGGTTTGGAGGTTCTCCCCTCTCTTTTTTTATGGATTTCCTCTTGGATTATTGGTGTTTTTATTGAGGTATGTTGATTTATCTTTGATTTATTCTTCTTATTCCCCTTATCAATTTTTGTTCTTCTATTTTTATAGAAGTATGGAACCCTAGGGATGGTATTGTACAAATATAGGGTTTTTTATGGGGGTTTTTGTTTTATTTTGTGTGGGTTAGTTGTGTGAGGACTTATTCTACCTCATTAGGGTGGTTTTCATTAGATACAACAAGCATTGGACTGAATATGAGGTAGGTGTCTCTATTTAAGGTTTTTTTCCATGCCATACTGTAAAATTTAGAATCCAATTTGTTTTTTGTTTAAATTTTCATTTAAATGATTTATTATTTGTGTGTATTCCTTGTTTTATGTATTTCATGGATTGTATTAGCAATTTTGGAGGTTAAAGTGGAGTCTTTAAAATGGGTGGGGCTTGTATTCCCACCAATTGTTTGATAAAATGGTTCAAAGAGGTTTTTTTATTTTAAATGGATTTTTTCAAAGTGTATTTATAGATGATTTTACCTTGGAAAGGGTGTTTTTTTAAAATTGGGCATGTTTTATTATGAAATGAATTGTTTTATGTCTTGATTGATATAGGAACTTTCTTCTGGTCTCTTGGACTGGAATGGAACATGGGTTAACTTGGGTGTGAGAGAGAGTCTTGTTTGAGGGATCATGTAAACCTTGTAAGGGAGGACTGCGTGAGCCTCCATTTGTTTCCAAGGGACCAAGTGAGACTTTGGGTAGTAAAACCATGTGAGATTCCATATTGGTTGTCAAGATACCATGTGATATATTGGATTTTGGACTAAGGAAGAATTTGAGAGCTTCCATTTCTTATATAGCTATAATACTTGTTTACTCACTCACAATAGGCATCATGGTTAGATCCTTAGGTTCACATTACTCATGTTGGGTTTTTTTATTCTTTATGCATTTGATTAGTTCCATTTTTATGTGATGAGGTGTATTGTACCCATTTTTTAATTATCCATTTATATGGTTATATGATTTTGATATTTATTTTCACCTTTATTGTGCCATCTTGGTTATTTTGAGCATGTTGTGTCTTGTGGCCTTGTTTATTTATTTGAACCCTGTTTGGAATTTGTTTTGGAAAACTATGTTTTGTCTCTAAAAAGGAAAACCAAATGGATTTTCAAGGTTTATTTGGAAATTTTTTGTATTCAAAGTTATTTAGTTTTGAAAATATTTTAAGATAGTTTATTAGTTTCATGGGTAAAATCCTTAAATATATTCATGGTGGTATCCTACTGGGATTCATGCCTCATACCCTTCTTGGTCCCTTTTTTGGGTGTTTTCATTTTTTTTATAGGAAATAGGTAAAGGAAAGGGTACCATGTTCTAGGGTGGATCTTCTTGATTATCATTATCTAGTGTTTTTTGGAGGAGACATGGTATTACTAGTATGGACTCATGTGGAGTCGTTTTTGGTATTTTATACCCATCATGTTATACTATGGCTTGGTTTTTCAATGTACCCTTTCTTTGTGTATTGGGTTTTTATTTTGAGATACCATATACATGTTCAATTATGGAATTCATTATATTTAGTGTATGATGTTGTTTATGGTATTTGTTTTTCTTTTGATGTTGACTCTACTGATATTGGTATGGACACCCCATTTTTATGGATGGTTCATGCCCATTTACTAGTGGAAAAACTATTCCCATGTTCTAGTTGGTCATGTGCAGTGCTTGTCACCAACCCATAGTGATATGGAATGTGCTTTGAACAATGTGGTTGGCCGACTCAAGTGAAGGGTTAGGTTAAACTGGGTTAGTTTGTTACAAAATTATATCAAAGTATGTTATTTGGGATTTAGTAGTAGTTTGGATCTAGGACTGTTGGAACTCAAGATGTAGGAATGGGGGAGTTCCTGGACAGCTCTTCTTTGAGTCGAATCTCGAGTTTCCATGGGTGGGCTAGGATTGTGGTTATATTTTGAGCCTATTTTTGGGTTGTTTTGATGATTTTTCAAGTTATTTCCTAATTGGTGGAAAGTTCCAAGGTAGGCTTGGGGATCATTTTTAGTTTTTGAGGTAAAACAGGGAGGCCTAGAGGAGTCACATGGTTTGTGTGCATAGTTAGTAGTAACCATGTGTGGACCATGTATCCTTGCCTCCAACTATAGTGACACCCGCATATTTGGCACAGATTTTTCCAAACTATGTGGTTAAACCCTGTAGTATGCGAAATGCTTGAATGTTTTTCTATGTTTTGGTTCTTTCTCATTTGGAGATGCTAGTTATGTTAGTTTTTATTATTGATACCTATATTGGGGGGTCTCTTTTGGTACTTTTGTTGCATTTTGATATTGTATTGTGCTTCATGGAGCTTTTGATTTATGTATTGTAGACAATGCCTCCCAGAAGGACCCAGTCCAAGCATAGAGAGGGTGAAGTGGAGAGTAACTAATAGGATAACACTTCCATTGATCTAGATTTAGGGTATTTGGTGATTTATACAATCCAAAACTTGTCTCGTGTGGGTGTTTATGAGCACAAATGGGTCATGGACCATGCTCAAGATATTTCGAGGTAGAATCCATCGGTGTTCCATTGAAACATGGTACCCAATGAGCCTAAGGAGTGGTTAGATCATATTGAGTGGTTCTTTGAGTTTTTGAATACCCCTAATACCTTGGAAATTATATTTTCCACATAGATGGTAGAAGGACAGGGTGGGAAGTGGTGGGAGTCAATGGTGCTTTACAGGAAGCATGGGGATCTTATGTGTACCAATTTTAAAGTGGAATTTAATCTATAGCTCTACCTAGAGACCTTGATAGCGGTGAAGTGCCATGAATTTTTGTAGTTAGAGAAGGGTGATTATTTGGTGATGGAGTATGCTACTAGATTTATTGAGTTAGTTCATGTTTCTCTATATCCCCTCATAATTTATTACCTCAAGGACTGGATTTTTTTTATTGGATTTTGGTCATAGATCATATATATAATCATTGTTATTTGTTTACTAACCTATTCAGAAGTGGTTGAAAGGGAAGTAATGGAAGAGGGAGATTTGGATATAAATATATTTCTCAGTGGTTTTTCATTAGTGGAATGTAGCCATAGTTATTCTTCAAGATAGAAGTGGAGGCAGGATGAGTCTTAGAGAGGTAGTGGAAAGAGTGTTCAGAAATCATCGGGATCAAATTTTGTGGATCCTATGGTTTATAGACCATTTATTTGTTATCAATGTGGGAAGGTAGGAAACACTATTCTGAATTTATCATACTCTGAGGATGTTCCACCAGTGTGGGTAGTCAAGGAATATCCTACACTTTTTTTAGTTGGATTTTAATGGGAGCAGTGTAGGATTCATTTTCTCAATAGTATCTCAAGTATAGTCAAAGGCTTCCAAGGGTGGAGGATCTCATCCTTTTGGAAAGGGGGATTCTTACCAAAGGAATAAGACTTAGGTAGGGTTTTATCTATGGTGAATCTATGTAGTGTAGGTCATACTAGAGGACACAGATTCTAGGACAGCCACCATTAAAGGTATGGTGTTTATTTCTTCTTCTATGAAATTAGTTTTATTTAACATTGGTGCATCCCATTCTTTCATTTCGTTTAAGTTTATTAATTACTTGGGTATATGGGATGAGTTGATTCCATATGTTATGGATATTATGACCTCATTTAGTAGGAAAATTGATAAATTTTTAAGTTCCATGAGTGCCATGTCATGGTAGTTGGTTTGGAAGTCTCTTGGGATATCCTTGATTTGGACTTAGATGTGTTCAACATCATTATTACTATTGATTGGTTGATTATATTTATGGCATTAGTTGACTATTATCACCATAGGTTTTAGATCCTTACTCGTGACGGGAGAACTCATGTCTTCTAGGGAAAGTGGGATCCATGGTCAGGGAGGCCAATACTAGTTTCTTTAGAGTTAGGGTTGATCGCTTGTTAGTTTTCTAAGTTGTTCCTTGAGGCTATTAAATAGAATTATTCAGGTGAACTTCTAGTGGTAATGGAAAGGTACCATTATGTGTTTCCAAATGATTTATCTAGATTAACTCTCTAATGAGAGGTCAAGTTTACTATTGATCTGCTCCCCAAGATGCGCCTAATTTACCTACCATCTTTTCAGATGGATCTGGCTAAGTTGAAGTAACTAAAATTTTAGCAAGAGGATATTTAGGTAAAGGGTTTTATTCACCCTAGAATGTCACCATGGAATTCAAAACTTCTATTTGAAAAGTAGTTGTATCATAGGCTAAAAATTTTTATAGAATATCATAATCTTGACCGTGTGACAGTAAAGAATAAATACCCATTTCTTTGGATTAATGATTTGTTTGATCACATCAAAGGGGGATATTGGTTTTTCAAGATCAATCTTAGATTGGGGTACCACCAATTGAGGATATTGGAAGATAATTTTCCAAAGACCACTTTTCAAGTTTGATATAAAAATTTTGAGTATCTGGTTATTCCATTTGGTCTTACCAATGCTCTGACTACTTTCATGGTACGAATGAACTGGATCTTTCATCACTTTTTGGACTCCTTCTTAGTCATGTATGTAGTGGACATATTAGTATATTACAATATGTAGGAGGATCATATTGACCATTTGGAGGTTGTTTTGGGTGTTTTGTGATATAATATTCTACATTTTAAATTTCCCAAGTGTTGGTTTTGGATTTAATAAGTGAATTTTCTAGGCCATGTGATTTCTAAGGAAGTATTTTCAATGGATCCATAGAAGGTTCGAGCAATCATGACTTGGGAGAATCCCAAGAATGTGTTCAAGATCCATAGATTTATGGTATTTTCCTAGTATTATAGATGTTTTGTTTAGTAATTCTCTATGCTAGCTTCTCCCTTGAAAAAATTGACTAGGAAAGGGGTGAATTTTTAGTGGGATGAGACGTGCCAGTGTGCTTTTGAGCATTTGTAGACCCATCTAGCATATTCTCTCATTTTGATTCCACATTATCATTGGAGATATTATGTAGTGTTTTTATGCTAGTGTGTTTTTGGGGTGTGTGTTAATGCAAGACAACTATGTGGTGGCCTATGGCTCATGGCAGCTATGCCCATGTGAGAGGAACTATCCCACCCATGACATGGAATAGGAAGTTATTATGAATGTATTGAAGACATGGAGACATTACATCTTTGGGAAGAATTTCATGGTGTATTCAAATCATAAGACCATGAATTACATTTTCAATCCAAGGTACCTGAACCTCAGATAGATAATCTTGGTGTAATACCTTCAAACTTTTTATTTTGAGATTGCATATACACCTGGGAAGGGAAATGTGGTCATAGATACATTGAGAAGGAATCTTCCAATGTAGGCAGTTTAGGAATTAGTGGATGAGTAGGGTATGATAAGCCAATTTTATGATCTAAGGATTGATGCGAAGGAGGATACAGGGTATTTATTTATTTTTTCTAGTATGTAGATTACACCCTCTCTTATCGATCGGGTAAGGATTAATCAGTAATTTGACCCTAGGTGCTCAGATATTAGTAGTTATTTAAATGGTGGGGAGACCTTGGGTGATTGGTCTCAATATCCTAATGGTTCTCTTATCTTTTTGAAGTGGTTTGTTGTTTCTCTATGTTTTATATTGGTGGTTATGCAGGTGGTGTATCATTCTTGTTTTTATGTTCTCGCAAGGGTGACCAAGATGTATTATACCTTGAGAGGTCAGTTTTGGTGGATCGGGATGAGACATGTTGTGGTAGAATTTTTTTTCTAGATGATTTCCCTACCATAAGATCAAAGATAAGAATCAGAGACTAGCTGGGTTGTTGCAGCCACTTCTCATGCTAGTGTGGAAGTGGAATGATATCTCTATTGATTTATGATCATGCTACCTTTTACTCTAAGTGGGAAAGATGTTATGTCACAACCTGTCCTCGGGGCCCGTGTCGTGACTACCCCAAGCCCACCTTCCATAGGCCAGGGGCTGGCGACTAGCACCAAAGGCGTAAATCCCGATAAAAGGGAAGGCATTGCCTTTATATAAGTAAATAAACACAACAGAGTACGCAAGCTGAAGTAAACACTAAGTAAACTGAGTACAAAAGTAAGTGATGGAAAGTAAATGGGCCGAAATACAAACCCAACTGAAAGTACAGTACAACAGAAAAGAAAGAACAGTTGCAGTAAAGTAAACCAGCAACCACTGAGTCGTCCTCCAGATATCCCACCTGAACGGTGGGTACATATGGTCTCCTCATCTCCTCGGGTCCAGCCGTCTGCTCCGTGTACGTCCTGCCAAGTGGTCCACCTCCAGGTATCATCCCGCTCCACTAGTTTCCCCCTCGATCAGTGTTGTCTGTCGTCTGCATCCAACTCAACGTAGTACGGGCATAGCCCGTGCAAGGGTGATTATACGATACTCAGTAGGGACCCCGAGACCCCCGAAGGTATCCCAGAATCCACAAATGATAAACCACAAAGAAAATATACAAACACGAAGTATCAACCAACTCTACTTATGTATATTCCCATACATATACCTAAGTCATCAATTCCAGTTCGGCTCCAACTCACGAGCCCAAGTACAACTCAGTCCACACAGGAAAGCATAACCCAGTCCACACAGAAAAGCAAGTCAATCACATCGATGATAATGATTGAAAATCAAGACTCATCTCACATAGGTATACTACTCACAAAGAGGGGTGGAGATGATAGATGTAGCCTCTGAATCATCTCTCCTGCTGAACCCACGTAGGATCCAAGTACAAAAGTCATCGCTGCCGAACCCAGATCCTAGTACAGTAACCATCGCTGCTGAACCCATGTAGGATCCAAGTACAGTCGTCATCATTGCCAAACCCACGGAGGATCCAAGTACAGTCATCCTCGCTGCCGAACCCACATAGGATCCAAGTACAGTCTTCATCGTCGTCGCAGTCGCAGCCAGCTCTAGGGTTCCCGCACACAGCACGCTCGATTCCGGGAGGGTCCGCTCCATGAGCCAAGGGGGGTCGATGCATCAAATTTCATGAAGTCTAGAGTTGATGTATCCTGAAGTTCCGTCTTATCAAAAAGAACTCAACGCAATAGACGGCGCGTCAATCGGACACCCGGTCTGAGATATATTGGCTTTTCCGTCCCAGGGGCCCGGTTTGAAATGTGCTCATTTCTAACCCGGATGATATCTAAAGCTATCCAAAACTCACTCAGAGTATCTCAAAAGGAACTTCTCTTAGAAAGAGTCCCAGTTCCGAAGATGGCGCGTCGATCGGACACGCGGTCCTTAAGTTATTCACCTTTAAGTGAATAACGGGCCCGGCCCGTTTAGCCCAGTGGGCCGACGGGTCAGGTTGACCAAGTTTGACGGGTCCGACCCAGCAGGGGTATAGAACCTGTCCGAAGAATTACATAACTCGGCCCGAAGGGATGCGGCCCGGCCCGAAGTGGCACGGTCCGGCCCGAAGTGGCGCGGCCCGGCCCGAAGTGGCGCGGCCCTGCCCGGCGGGGCGCGGCCCGGCGCGGCCCGGCTGGCCGAGCGGCTTGGCCGAAGCTAAGCGGGCTCCAAGGGGGGGGGGGGTCCCCCCCCCCCCCCGATTTTTCGCACCAGCGGCGCCGCCCTTTCCCAAACAGGCCGGCTAGACCGGTCGGTCTTCTGCGCACGCGGCCCGCATGGGCGGGTCGCCGGTATTCCAGCACGGCACCCTCCTAGAGCCGTAGTCCAGCTTTGCCTGGCCATCCGACAGGCCGGCCGGTCCTCTAGTGCGGCGCCCTTCTGGCGCTGCATCTCCTCTTTGCCCGGCCGGCCGACGGGAAGGCCGGTTCTTCTGCCGAAGCGGCCCGTGTAGCGAGCCGCGGTTCATCCCGCACAAGCGGCGTGACGGCGCCAGTTCCCTTCACCATGTTCCCGGAATGGCACAACAGCATCGTGCCTCCTCCGCCATCAATTGCCAATTATAAATAAAATAAACAAGATCAACGGAGGGTCGTCGGTCCGTGTTCGTCTGGCTCGCTCCCTCCGCGTAAAGTGATAGCAAATGGCCGAGGTAAACAAGATGCTCAACGACAAAACAAAGCACAATTTTAATCCATTAAAATTGAACTTAACCCCTACCTCAACAAAAGATGATGAATGTCAGTGTCGCGGTTAACGGCGTCACGAGGTGAGGATTCGTAGACGTCGACAGAGTGCATCCGAGGAGGAAGTTGTGTCTCCCCTTTTTATCACGGAGAGAAGAAAATAAGGTGTGACGTCGTTGGCGAGTTCCTATGTCGGTGTCTCCTCCCTTGTTGTGGATGAAGAAGAGAATGGAGAATTTGGGGTCACTGAGTTGAAGTTCTTCGTCAGAGAGTTGGCGTTCTTCAACAAAGGATATGAAGCGTTCTTCAAAACTCTAAAGCTCTCTCCCCAAAATCTCAACACAACATGCCAACCAAAAATAAAATAACGCTTCTCCTTATTTTATTAAATCATTCCATGCATTCAAAATTACAAAATTCAAATTCCAATTCACTTAATTAATTAAACCATGAGTTGTCTAATTAATTAGGTGATAGGTTGGCAAGTTTTAATGAGGGAGAGAGGGGAGAGAGGGGAGAGGAAGAGTTGCTCAAATAAATTCAAGGGGGTTGTTAACATTAAACAAAGGAGTTTAATGGGAGGTTTAAGGGGTTTAGGGAATGTGAATGGTTGGAGATCATGTGGGCCCCACCTCACAATTATCCTCACATGGGTAGTTAGGATCTTGTGGGTCCCATCCCAACTCCCCCATTTAGGATATAACCACATAAGATAAAGAATAAAAATTGTTCCACATTTTTATTCACTTCTTATTTAATCCACAATTTTTAACTTCTCCTCTCGCACAAACATAACTATGGTAAAGGTCCCCTTAATCAATTATTGGCATTGCAAATTCATCGGTGCCCTCAGATTTCAATTCTGAGCACCGGTTCAAAAGATAGAAAAACTCGCTCGTTCATTTACTGAACGTACCCGAGCTAAACTTTGAAAATTGATTCTGAGCACACCGGGCCTCAGAATCAAGTGTCGTTAGAAGCCACAGACTCGTAAAATTCCAAAGTATTTAAGAAAAAATTTTATTTGAAATTTCCGGGTCTTTACATGTTATATGGGTAATTATTGATCTTCTGAATAAATCAACCCATTTTTTACCCATCAGGGACATGAAAAAGTTAGAGGACCTTGGATGCCAAGATGTTTGAGAGGTTTTTTGGATTCATAGAGTTCTCTAAGTGATATTATTAGTTTAGGATGCCTATTTAACATCTCACTTTTGTAAAGGACTCCAAGAGGCTTTGGGAACCTAGTTGAGGTTGAGAACAACATATCACCTATAGATGGATCTCCAATCTGAGTGGACCATCAAGACTCTCAAGGATATGTTACAGGCATGTGTGCTTAATTTTGATGGTTCATGGGAAAGGAACCTTCAATTGGATGAGTTTTCATATAATAATTATTAACATGAATTGATCAGGATAGCCCCATTTAAGGCATTATAGGAGTAGCCATTTTAATCCCCATCATGTTAGGCCGAGGTGTGCGAGCATTCTTGGTTGGACTAAGCCTTGTCCATGAGACAACTAAGACAATGTGGTTGATTCATAAATGGTTAGAAATAGCACAGATTCACAAAAAGTCATATTCTATCTATATTCATTGTTTTTTTTAGTTCTAGGTTGGTGATCAGGTTTTTTCTTGAGTGTCAATTCAGTTAGGTCATCGTAACTTAGGAAAGTAGAGGAAGTTGTTGTCGCATTATGTTAGGTTGTTTCATGTTGTGGAGAATCTTGGGAATGTATCCTACTGATTGGAGATACCACTATATATGAACTCTATTCATGAATGCTTCCACATCTCCTAGATGAATAGATACCACCCAGACCCATCTAACATACTGAAGTGGGGAGATTTGGAGTTAAGGCTTGATGCCACAGTTGTGGAGAAACCTATTTATGTCATGGATATTCATAAAAAGGTACTCCATTGGAAGGTGGTCCTATTGATCTGTATTCTCTAGAAATTTTTTGTAGATATCCATGAGAACTGGGAGCAAGAAGGTTGGGTAAGAGAATAGTGGCCTAACCTATTTTCTTCTATTGAATCATAAGGACTTTATGGGGGTAAAAAGTGGAATGGTGGGGATTTTTTGACACACGTTAGGTCACTGGTTCATATAATTGTGAGTTTTATTTATCTCTAAGTTTTTTATTGGAGTTACCAGGTATTGAGGGTCAAAATCGGAAGTTTTTGTAGATTCGGACTAGGGCGTAGGGTTAGCGCATTATTTTTCTAAACTGTGCAGCAACCATGCGAGGGGTACTGTATTTCTTATAATTCAGTTTAACATGGTTTGATCACTATTTTTCAAAAATTTGTGACTCCCTAGAGAAAATAGTGTAGCCTATTTTGGGTGGATTATGGTACCCACATGGTTAGCACATGGTTTTCTAAACCATGCATCCAAAATGTGTGACTATTTCCATCTCATTAAAAATTGTATTTTTTTCCTTTTTTCCCCTATCTAATTTTAAGGATTTTGATCTTTATTTCTCCTCCTCTATCATTATCATCCCTCCCCCTTAGCTTAGATATTCTTCCCTCTCCTTTGGTGTATATTTCCTCTTGTATTATTGGTGTTTTTCTTGAGGTAAGTTGATTTATCTTTTATTTCTTCTTATTCTTCCACTTCTCAAGATTTTTTCATCCATTTTTATGGAAGTTTGGAACTTTAGGGGTGGTGTTGGATTAATCTAGGATTTTTTATGGGGGTTTTGGTTTGATTTATTATGTATTAGGTGTGTGAGGCCTTATTATACCCCATATTGGTGGTTATAGTTGGAGGTGCTGAACATTTGACCAAATCCAAGGTAAGTGTCTCTATTTATTGGAATTTTCCATGAAATACCATTAAATTTAAAATCACCTTTGGTTTTTTTGTTTAAATTCCTATTTAAATGATTTATTCTTGGTGTGTATTCCTTTTTTTATGTATTTCATGGATTAAATTTTCAAATTTGGAGTTTAAAGTGGGATTTTTCAAATCGGTGTGGCTTGTATTCCAATAAATTATTTGATAAAATAGATTAAAGAGGATTTTTTTTATTTTAAATGGATTTCTTAAAGTGTTTTTAGAAATTAATTTACCTTGGAAAAAAATTTTAAATTGGTTATTTTTTCTTATGAAATGGATTGTGTTACGTCTTAACTGATGTGGGCACTATCTTGTGATGTGTTATCATGAAGTAGCACATGGATTAACTAGGGTGTGAGTGAGAGATTTATTTGAGGGACTTTGTGAGCCTTTTGAGGGAGGACATTATGAGACTCCATTTGTTTCCAAGGGACCAAGTGAGACTTTAGGTAAGAATTCCATGTGAGATTCCTTGTTTGTTACTAAGAGACCATGTGATCTATTTGAGTCGATCCCACAAAAATATTGTGAAAGATTCCATTTCTTAGCTAGATAGCATAATTTTTTTCTCACTCATGATAGGCCTGGTGGTTAGAGACCTAGGTGTGCATTAATCATGCTAGATTGGTTTTATGCTTTATGAATTTTATTAGTGCTATTTTGATGTGATGAGATGTATTATTTCCATTTTTTCATTATCTATTTATATGGTTATATGATGTTGATGTTTATAATCACCTTTATTGTGCCTTCTTGGTTATGTTGAACATGTTGATCCTTGTGGCCTTTATTATTTATATTATCCATATATGGAATTTTTTTTGGAAAACCATTTTTTATCTCTAAAAAGATGAACCAAATAGATTTTCAAGGTTTCTTTAGAAATGGTATGTTTTCAAAAGTATTTAGTTTTGAAAAAATTTTCAAGCTATTTTATTGGTTGCATTGGTAAAAGCCATAAAAATATTCATGGTGGTATCCTACTGGGCTTTATGCCTCACACCCTCCTTAGTGAATTTTTTAGTCATTTTTAGATTTCTTTTACAGGACATAGGTAAAGGAAAGGGAACCATGTTCAAGGTTTGATTATCTTGATTACCGATGTCTAGTATTTTATGGAATATATATGGTCTCTCTAGGATAGACTCATGTGGAGTCATTTTTAGTATATTGTAATTATAGTGTTATACTTGGAACTTGTTTATAATTTTACCCTTTCTTTTAGGTTTGGGTTCTATTTTTGAGATATGATGTACATGTTCAGTTATGGCATGATTTTTATTTGATATATGACATTGTTTATGGTATATATTTTTCTTTTATTATTGACTTTGATGATATTAGTATGTCTATATCATTTATATAGATAGTTCATACTTGTTTTCCACTGGTGAAACCATTCCCAAAAGATATTTGTTCATGCTTAGTGCTTGTCACTAGCCCATGGTGATCAGGAACATGCTTTGAGCCATGTGGTGGGCCGACTCGAGTGATGGGTTAAGTCAAACCGGGTTGGTTTGTTACAAAAATACTTTATAATGGTTCAATATAGAGAATTTTAATAAACCATAGTATATCCCCTAGGAGTGTTAAACTATTTGTTCAGTTAGGCCTCTTTTTTTACCCAATTTATGATTGAGTTAATACTCAATCTGCCCTTTTAGGGTTATTACCCTGAGGAACATTTGTGTCAGTGCCTGCATCTTCTTATAGTATCCAAATAGTGATTTAATTTATAGTATGATAAAAAAATTTATACTTTAATAAAACATTATGATAGTATCCTATAATTATAATTCTCACTTATACTTATCCCTAGGGTTTTCAATAAAGTTCTCTTATCCTAATCAGAAAATAAAATGTACATTGTTACCTTAACATTAGATCATATAAAATATCAAATGGTTATCGATACCTTTGAAATTATGATCAACCTTAATTTATCAACCCTTAAATTATCCTAAAAAATCATTATAATCTGTAAATTTATATAAGTCTTTCTTTGATACTAATTTTGATACCCTAGACGCAAGCTCCCAAGTCTAGTTCCATAAACATATACTATACAAATTCACTTTTATACCAGAAATAAAATCCTAGATATAATCGTTCTTAATTAAAAAATCAATAACAATTATAGAATTTCATAAATCTCAAATATCTTTTTAGGTTTATATCTTTATATAATTATGAAAAATTGTAAACTAATAAAACCCATGTATTCCTCATACAATGGATAATTTTTTTTAACTATATAAGAAAATAATTAATTCATGATAAGTCTTCAATATATCCCAAAAATTATTTCACATGTGTTATCCTTCTAAAAATATCATGTAAACTACTTTTATTCATAACCTAGGGAATGTAAAAATAAGTAATGGGTGAGATCAAACGCTCAGTAGGGAAAACATATAACTGAAGATATCAAAAAACATAAGCACGGTATACATAATACAGAGGGTATAAATAATATAAATAATGATATAATCAAATGAAACTAAGAGGATGTTATATCCATGAAATTAAATTAAAAAATTGATAATAATAATTACTAATCTCAAACTTATGGAATTTATAATTTCAAACATCAAAAACATGTTGTCAAGAACTTATTACAAGACACCATAATGGTATAGGGAGAAGTATACACCAAAAATCAAATAGTTTTGTCTCATGATTCCTATCAATGAATAATGGGTCTATATAATGTCAGGCTGAACCATCACTTGATTAAGTATAATTCATTCACCATAAGAGTCAACAAGACCTATAATACAATTCCATTAGGAACCATTGGGTGAATAAAAACATGGTTGTCTATATAATAGAGAATATGAATATTAATAAATGATCAACCTATATTAACAGTCAATAATAATCAATAATTTTAATACTTTTTCCCATGTGAATAAATGTTATAACATGATCATAACACATCCAAATAAAGAAGGTGGATGGTCGAACAGTACATAACCAAGTTGACATTAATTTTCCATATTGGAATAAAAATATATGGTATGCTAATACTTATTACTAGGTTAATAAAAGAGATAAAATTATCATAACCCATCCATAGAAATAAGGTGGATAGTTATAAAAGAACATAACCACTTATTACAAAGGAAACATATAAGGATGTTTACATAGATGAAAAATATCCTTGAAAAATAATTCTTGAAGGATACCACCCAAGAAGGGATCAAGAATTGGACTGTTTAGTACCATGAGTTCATTCCCCCAAAAATATAAATATATATTAGATAATAAATATTGAAATATAAACCCTATTAGGGTAAATCATTTTGAAAACGAAAAGGTAAATAAAATTGAAATCATAAATTATATTTTAGTAAACATTTTTAACATTGATGTGAAAGATGATGTTATGAGACACTTCCAAAAGTATTTTTCAAAATTTTTAGTGAAAAATATTTTAAAACCATTAATTTTTTAAAATAATAATTAATAATGGGGCCTTGAAAATATATAAGTTTTATATTTGATAAATGAGGAGTAATACAAAATATATGAAAGTTAATTGAAAACCCGTTTTTATTATTTTCAAAATACTTTTTTTCAAAACTCACATTGCAAGAAGAGTAAGAAAACATTCATTTGTATTAAATCTTCATTTTCCCAAATATAATTATAAAATAACATATAATAAAATATTATTGGGAGATAACCTAATCATGGAAAATAAAATTTCAAGATAAAAAATTATGACTCAAAGAAAGAAGATTTGAATTATTAATATCCCTTACATGAAACATAATCCATGAAGCATGAAACATTTGAAAAGGGGGTTTATATGGTGAAAATGTAAAAAATGAGAGAATAAAACATAATAAGATCAAAATATAGAATGTACCCAAATTATATTACATATGTTCAATTGAATGATCATAACGTAATGAATGAAAATTGAGTTACAAAAAACACTTACAACCAGGGTAACACTTGATTCAAAATACATTTGAAGAAAATATCATGATTTGGATTAGTTTATCCCATTTATTAAAAGAAAATAATTTGTATATAATTCATGGGATAGTAAATAATTAGAAAACTATATAAAGGAAACATGGTTCATGACATGTAACATGTCTCAAGGAATAAGAATTGTGATCAAGAAAACCCTTGTGGATTGAGTAATTATTTAATTAAAACCCCTTGAAAGTTATGGATTGTAATTGAACTTAAAATAACATGATTAAAATATAAATCATGATATTATATCTAAAATATTTATTATATACACCACATAAATTAAATTAGGTTCATAATACCAAACATGTCTCAAAAAGAAGAATTTGAGATAAAAACCCTTACTTTGGTCCGGATTCATTATTCACTTACACCAAATGTCCTGAATAATTATATTAAGTTCATTAAATAAATAACAAAGAACCTTATTCATAACTATAACCATTTATACTTATAATTTACAATCATTATATACAAATAAATTTTAGTTGTCTTTTACCTATTTTCAATACTAGGGGTAAGTAATCTTTATCATTTGGAACTAGTTTCATAAAAATGGTGTTGGTATTCATTATTGTCAAAAATTTCATAAATAAAAGATAATTAAAGGAAATATAATATATATTCCATGATATTTATAAATTTATAATTTCATTCCATGGTATTTTTGGTTATAAATCATGAAGATGAAATTGATGATGATCATGTTTCGGTGATTCTTAATGAATGAAAGGTTTTTCTTAATTAATTAGTTAAATGTTTCTATAACCTTACCAAAAATAAAAACAAAAAAAAAATATTAACATGTTTATACCATTTTATAATGGTAAATAAGTTTTCATATTTATCCATTATATAAATTCATAGTATTATTCAAGTAGGTGGTTAAACCGATTGAAACATGACCATATCATGATTAATGGATGATTATGAAGTGGTTTAGTTGTAATATCATTATAAAAGAAGAATGATGATATTATTTAGTTTTTATTAGTGTGATAAATAATAATTTTAAAGTATTATAAATATAATATAATTTATATAAAGTCATTACTTAGAAATAATAGATCATTTTCCTCTTAGTTCACTCATTTTAAGTGATTGAATTAACAATTATCTTTTGTTAATAATATAATTAATAGCATCTCTAATTTTTTATAAAAAACATTAATGATATCATAAAATCATATTTATCTATTAAATCCATTCTTAGAACAAGACATTAATGGTGTTAATGAAAATAAAAATGGAAATCAATCATTCTATGGAGGCGGTAGTCCACACATATGCATAGATGATGATTTCAGTTTCCATAGAATGGGATAAATGTGTAATATGTTTTATCATTTTATAATATAAAATATATTATAAATATAAAATTTATTCATTAAACTAAAAATTATTATCTTCATTTTATGTTGTTTAAGAAAAAAAACACATTACATTATAGTGGCGGTAGTCAACATAACACACAATTCACATATTCTTTTTTCTTAATGAAAAAATGGGAGGATGGTTAATTCTTATACCTTCATTATAATAACATACTAGAATAATAATGATACTTATTTTTATTATTTTAATATAGTAAAATTAAATTTTTTTAAGAAAAAGTTCATAAAAAGATATTTAAAAAGAAAGGATAGGTTTGAAATGTATACCTCACTTCTTATATTATCTCCTTTATAAAGGTGGATAAGACTTTACAGGATGGTATTTTAAGAATATCATAACCTCATTAAAGTGTCTATGATTGTTTAAGAGATTGTCCCTTTTATAAGTGAAAAGGGATATAATTTTTTTAAATCCCTAAAAGTTTTCAATAATGGTAAGTCCCTTACTAGGAAAGTGGATCCAAAATTGAGAAATAATTGAGAGTATAAGAAATAATGTCAATCCAAACTTAAAACACACAATTAGAAAAAAAATATGTTTTTTTATTTACCACTTAGGTTACTCATTTTTACCATTTTGGTTTTCACCACGGTAACAAGTTTTACCTAGGTAATTTATCCTTTTTTGACCAAAAATAAAAGTATAATTTGTATATAATTTATACCTACTGATTCAAAATTTTAAATTAATTTTATTTTATTCGATTTATAAAATATTTAAAAATTAATTTTAAAATAATAATTTATATTAAAACAATTTTTTAGAAAATATTACTTATGTTTTGAAATATCAAATATGGGTTTATAAATTAAAACCAACAATTTTTAAATTATAAAGTCTCTTAAAAAATATTTACTTATTATTATATAAATGTTTCATGAATTTTTAATTCATAATTAAATAAAAATAATTTCATCAAATCCATGTTATTTGTAAAAATGATATTTTTTATTATTCACCTAAAAAAATCATTTTAGAAAAATCTCAAGAATTCATTAACACTAGATACAAGGAATCATATCCTGAAATACTGAAAAGTTTCTTAGTCTTGGTAAATTATATATATACTTGAATCTCAAATTACTTTTGAAAACATAAAATAAAAAACATAGTGAAAGTAAATATTCAACACTCTTGAACTCGTTCAAAGATTCCTTCTTCATATCCTAGGGAAAGAAAACAAAATAAGGGTGAGATCAGATACTCAGTAAGGATTACATATAGTAGAATATATCATGATTAAATAAGGTATAATAAATATGGTAAGGTAAATAATTTAAAACATGTGCCATGAAATCTAACTTGAGAAAGAATAATAATATGGAAGGAGTAAATAAAGATAAAGTAATTCTACAAAAATAATAACATGAGCTTGAAACTTATACATAGATATTATTCAAAATAATCACATAAAAATTAATAATTTATTTCATAATGATGGAATGAATAATGTCATACATCTAAAAATTACCATCAAGTCCTTGTTCCAAGACAGTTTAAACTATGGGTAGGCATACACTAAAAACTCATTTAATAAGGAAATCCAACTAGTTTGTCTCATGATACATGTCAATTCATTTATGAACTATATAATTTTAGTCTCCACCCATCACTTAATAATTTTAGTACATTAATCATATGAAAAAACAATAAAAATTAATCAATATTCCTTATAATCAAAAATTATCTATACTGGAAAAACTAAATACAAAATGTCAATGCTTTCCCCAATAAAATTAATATTAAAACATCCAGATAAATAATAATTTGTTGTACCATTTCAAAATATCCCTAATATATAATAAAATTGTTTTTGTAGTTAATGAATATAAATATGATAAAAATATAATTAAAAACATTCTTGAGTAAAATTGCAATTTCACTTTGAAATTTGCTTTTAAAATCAAACAAAAAATTCAAAAACATTAGGAAAAACTTTTCTTTAAAAATAATTATGGAAACTTATAAAGTAGTATTAAAATAATTGATAAATAATTATGGTGTTAAATTCCATTCATTATTATTATTTTAAAAAAATATTCCTTTCAAATTTTCAATAAAATTCAAAATGTACCTCATTTGGAAAATAAAAAGAAGATTCCTTTTAAAACATTTTTAAAAAAGAAAAACATGGGTAAATGTTTTTTAATAAATCATTGGATAATTTTAAAAAAATTATTTAAAACATTTTAAGTAAAATATTTAAATGAAAGAAAAGGATTTTCCAGCTGAGTATAAAAGAAAGTTGATTTTTCTAAAAAACATTATTTCAGCATTTTGAGTGCATAAAAGGAGGAAAATAAAAGTAAAACATATAATATCAAAAAATAATAATATTTGAATAAAATATATGGGTTTTAAGATAAAAATATAAAATAATTCCCCCAGTGGGGACTTAAATATAAACAATCCCGAATAATGATGAGATTGTGAAATAAACCTTATCGCTTTATTAACTTTTGAATCATGACCCACATGAAATAAATAACTTCACATAAAACTTTAAATATAATTAATATAACATTTATCATGATATTTGATATAAAATTGGTATTATATATTCCACATGAAATAAATAAGTAGTGAATATGGCATATGTCTCATGAAAATAAAAGTAAGATGAGAAAACATTACAAATATCGTATCGTTGAAGTGAGAATTTAATCAAAGAAGTGATTATTTGTAACAAATTTAAATTAGAAAAAAAATAAGTGGAAATATAAAATAATACAATTAGAATTAATTTCATACATAATCATGTAATAACATGTTCAACGAAGTAGAATTATAACCCAATGGATGAAAATTGAGCTAAGAAACCCATTATAATGATCATAACGTTGAAGTGAGAATTAATCAATGAATTGATTATGTGTATCAAATTTAAATACACATAAAACAAGATGAAATATAACATAAAATTATCTAAGTTAATTACACACATAATATTAGCATATCAAATACAATGAAGAAGTAATATAACCCAATGAAAAGAATTTGAGTTATGAAATCCCTTACCTCAGGTCCGACTCATAACGCGTGTTCTTTATCTTCCTAAATAATAAAATTATGTTAATTATTTACTTTATTAAGAACCATTTTCAAGTTTATTATTAATTTTACTTAATTTATTACCATGTTATATTTATTTACTTAATCAATTAAGTTCATGTTGGACGTTTTGATGATATTCAGTTCATATATCCAAAATGACATTAGTAGGTTAACTATAGTAAAATATGTCATTGTTCCATCATATATAGAATAATAATAATGATATAATTATAATTTTTATACATAAATTATAATTTTAAAACTATCGAAGAAATTTTTTTATGAAAAATGAACTATGTTACAATCTCAGAGACGGTAAGTCATACGTATGCATGAGTAACTTTTCCATTTTTTAATGATCGTGATGGAAAGGATTTAAGTATTATTTTATATTTAAATAATGATAATTATATCATAAATAAAATATTATTTATTTAAATAAACATATATATATATATATATATATATCATATATGTGTTGTGGGGATGGAAAATGAATCACATCACTTTATAGAGGTGGTAGTCCACATGTACACACGAACGACATTATCATTTTTCAATGGATGGAAAGATAAGAAATTATATGATATATTATATTTTTTAGAATAATAAATATGTATTATGTATTATATATAAATAATAAATCCATCAGTATAACTAGTTATGAGAGGTGTTGATGGAAAACAAATTACAACGATTCGCGAGGCGGTAGTGCATGGTACACACGAATGATGATTTTGTTTCCCATTTGATAGAAGAGGATATAGATATGTGTCATGATATTAATAGAAAAGAATCTCAAAATATGTAAACAAACTATTTTTATTACTTAATCATGTTTGACGAATATTTGAAGGAGGTATAATAATAAATAAAACTAAAATATTCAGTTAAAAGCTAAACCGCTTCTTTGGGAAGCCTCCTTTTCTTTACACATTAAGCCCTCAAAGGTTTATATTCTACCAAAATAAGACATATAGAATGTGTTAAGGGGTGTTAGGAAGGTATTTGGTTTGTTATTGTCTGAACCAAATTGTTATTTAATTGTGAATAAAAGAGGATATGGGGTGTCTTTTTATAATAAGGGGAGGGAATACTTGTAATTTTTTAAAATATTAAATTAATATAAATTAATTTTCTAGTTCAAATTACTCAAAATTGATATAGTTTGAAGATAATATTATGATGAGTCAAAATCCTTATATTTAATAAAAAATAACATCTTTTGGTTATTTTTTCATCCTTATCTTTTATTTTTTACCCCATGTTAACCCTTTTGACAATTACCGTAATATTAAAGTTTTCTAACCAATAAGGGTCAATAATATTACCATAAAAGGAAAAATCCATAAATGTCACCGTAAAAATAAAAACGACCCATAAATGGAAAATGGTTTATTTTTTCAACCATATCTAATTCATTTGGGTGAAGAAAATATTTTTATAAATTTTAAGTCATTTAATAAAATATTATTTATTTCAAAATATCATTAATGTCATTTTTGACACTATTTATTTTATTTGATTTTAACTACATCATGAAAAAAGATATAATTTATATATAATCCTTTCAAATATCCCTAATATTTCATATGTATCTATAAATTTTTGGAACACAATAATTCATCAAATTTTTATTACTTTAAATACTTTTAATATCATTTATTTTATTTTTCTATTAATTGAATAAATAATGTGTCAGTGTTGCGTAAACATTTAAGGTAATTATATAAACTACAAAAATTTTAAATAAATTAACATCATTAAAATAATTTCATTATTCTCAAAATAACCTTTAATATTTGTTCACAACTTATTTTTATCCCTATGTGAACATATAAGATAAATTTAAAGACAAGAGAGTGACATTTTTGTATTTATCTTTACTTAAAATTTTATATATGCCATTTTTATAGAAAACTATCCCATAAACAATTAAATATACACCCTAATGTTATAAGTTTCATAATACCCACATCTAATAATAATTAAGATGAAAATGATGGTCTTATCACTTAGTTTTAACCTAGGTTAACCTGATTTACCCATTTACTGTGGTGAAGAATTTTTATTATTTTTACTATTCATTATAAAAAAATAAGTTAATATAATTAAATATTATTAATTATGATGATTAAAAAAATTAAATCCATTTTACCAAATTCAAACTTTATAAGTGATAGAAATTCATTTTATAATAATATCGTAAACCCTAATGAAAAATGATTTTCTGAAGAAGAAGAAAAAAATCCTTTTTTAAGTCTAAAGGTATTTTTATACCAAGATCAAGTATAATGTTTAATAATATGTAATTAATTATATTATTTATAAATAAATTATTATTATATTAATTAAGGATAAAATTTAAAATATTATGGTGATTTTTTAATGAAAATAAATGATATTTTTATAAAAAAACATTTATTTTTCACTATTTATTGAAAATTTAATCTTTTCAGAAAAAATCCAAAAAATTCACTCTAAGATAATTTTTACATGCTGATTTCAAAAAATATATCCTTTTTATCAAATAAAATTTCTAAAAGTTTTATAAATTAATTATAATATTCACTCACAAAAAACAATAAAAACGTTTTTGAAGAAAACATATTTTTGAAGAATAAAATGACTGGTAAAAATTGAGTTATTATTTCTTAAGAATTAATCAATAAATTTTTATTGATTAGTACCTTCATATATTTTTCATGTGTTTAATCCTATTCATAACCACCAATTCAACATCTAGGTTATAACTGTAATATTTAAATAGTAATATTTTGTTTTTCGTTTAGAATCGTTGTTGCATGTCGTATACACTATCAAATATAATGTTCTTTTAAAATATTAGGGTATTATATTCTCCTACCTTTTAATAAATTTCAACCTCATAATTTGAACTTGATCTCTGTAATCAATGTTCTGATATTTGAAAATTCCTTTATTCAAAACTCACATCATAAAAAGGGTTAATAAATATTCATCTTGAAAAGAGGGAAAGGGGAATAAAAAAGTTCAACTCAAATAACGCATAACTAGGTTTCTGAATAGGATAACTATAACATCCCAAGATTTTATGGTATGTCTCTTTTTAAATAAATTTAATCTCTTCAATAACTTACATTGTACGGAACACCAAGCTTAAAAGAACTCCAAAATATTATTATTTTAACATGACCATTATAAACTAGCCATTAAATTGGTGGGAATGAATAGTATTAACCACATTATTAAATATATAATTTTTCAACTCATTGTTAATTAATTAATTAATTTTTTGTGAATATGCATATGATTTTGAGTAAAATCATTTTATTCTTCAAATATATGTTTCTACGAGAAAATAAATATAATTAATTTTTCACACTTTTAGAAAATTTATTTTATAAAATCAAACTAATTTTTAGATTCATCATTTAAAAATTATCCTAGAATGAATTTTTTATAATTTCCTTAAAAGTTTAATTTTTCAGTGAATAGTAAAAAATACTAATTTTTATAAAGCCCTCATTTTCTTTATATTTAAAAGTCATTTTATGATTTTAAATTGATCTAAAAGTAACTTAATAAAATTTTATTTAGATATAATCTAATTATTTATATTTAAACAATATTTATACCTTATTTTAGTATAAGTACATTTTTTGGCTTAAAAACACATTTTTTCAAAAAAAAAATGTTTTCGTTGCATTTTGATGGTTTAATTTTAAATGTAATTTTGAAAATTTTGTGTTTTGACTTTTCAAAAATAGATTCCATTTTTGTAATCAGGAGTTCAAAATTATGTTATAAGTTCATTTTCATTTTTAGGCATAAAAAATTTATCATGGTAAAAAAAATATTTACCGCATTATAGGTACAATAATGTAGCGGGTTAAAGTTAAAGGTAAAATATTAAAATACCTAAAAACTACAACATTAAATGGGTGTTTTATGTATTTATTGAACTTAAAAACTCTATAAAACATTAATTATAATCCAAATTAATTGGAATTAATTACACCTAAATGTGGTTGTCTTTAAATATAAAATAATCATTATTTAATCACACAAAACCACCCCTCCTCAAGTATAATTACCACTCCTCACCACAACCTTTCTCCTAAAAAGCCTTCAATCTTTAAAAATATATAAAAAACCCTCTCCTAAGAACTCTACCCATTTCCAAATGCTTCTTTCCTTATCCAAATACCAATTCCAAGTTCCTTAAGGGGTCTTTCAAGGAGGTGATATTCAAGAGGTAACTTTCTCAAATAACCTCACATAATTTCTTTTCTTTTTCTACCTTCTATTAACCTAATCAACCAATAAAATCATAATAAATCTAGTATAATTTATATACTTAAATATTATATTGATAATTTAGAATCTTCTATCATCCCCTTTTATTATCTCCTCTTATTCAAAGAAATGAAACCATTGTCCAAATTATGGTAGTTAATTGTCTCTGTGAATAATGATTTTGTTCATTTTCCATTAACTAATTCAAGTCTGGTCATAAAAGTATTATTATGGTTAGATAATATTTTAGTAGTTATATTATTACCTATTTAATGTTATGGAACTAATATATATACATAATATTAAATAAAACTAAACTAGTTCATGATGGTCAGAAAAAACAGCCAAAATAATCTACACATTTATCATTAACATTTTATCAAATGAATCATAATCATGTAAAAAATAAAAATTATATATGGTACCATTTAAAAATATTTAATTTAATTAATACCATTTCATTTCAATTTTGGTGTTTTATTTCCATTTTAAAGGAAAATCAATAATTATACACAAGTGAACCGACCATTAAACCATGAATCAAACGCACTCGAAACAATGAAAATAATAAAACATTATTAATAAATGAGTGGAAATATATTATAAAAAAATCATATAAGGTATTATAAATATTATTATAGTTCATAAATTAGTTAATAACATTATTTAAACCTTTATATAGGAGGTTAAAGTATGCAAAACTAAAGGGAAGCGTGAGGTAAGGGTATCTTGTCTCACTTTTATATCTGTGAGATATATGCCTTATTCCCCAATTATTTATTTTTTGTGGTGTATATAATACCCTTTGGTATATAATATCATGAATATAATTATATTCATGTTATTTAATGTTTCATTGAATAATTATTATTTTTGGGGGGGATACGATTTGAATGATTACAAAGTGGTAACGGATTTCTTAACTCAATTTCCATTCAATAGGTTAAACTTCTGCTTCATTGATTATTCCATATTAAGATTATGTGTGATATGGATTTTGATGGTATTATATTTTATTTACACTTGTTTTATGTTTATTTACACATGATTTACATAACATATTCATTTTATTAATGTTTCTGTCGATGATATGATATTTATAAGGGGGTTTTTTTAAATTATTTTTTAAAGTTCCATTTAAAACTCTATTTTTATTACACGTACATTTTTCTAAAATTGTTTCCAAAAATATTTTTAATATTATATTATTATTTTTTAAAGTCATATTTAATCATGTTTTACATTTTACAAAATGGTTTGAAATAATTCTATTTTTTTGTTTTCTAAATGAGGTTCTTTATGACATTTCCAACAAAAATAAAGAAGGAGTGATTTTTTAACTTATATGTCATGATAGGATTTTCCAACCATCATGATGCCTTAATAAATTTATATTTAATTTAAAATCTTAAAAGTTTATCTTCAAATGAAATGTTTTCTTTTATAATTTCATGGCATTTAAAAAAACAAAACAGAAAGGATATTTTCCTTAATAATTATTTCAAGTGATATTTCAAAATAAATTTCCATCTCAGATGATATTATTTGAAGTTAATTAATATTTATTTGGGATATGATCAAAGGATACCATCATTATTATTTATATGGATGTATTGTGTTTATGGTAAAAATATGAAATGTTTATGAAACCCATTTCTTTTCTTACGTTCTGATATGATGAATGATTTATGTTCTTCAGGAACACATATGTATAGTTTTAATTATGTGATAGGTGGGACCTATATCTCCCTCCAATACATTGGGTAAATCTTTATATAAAATGAGATAACAAGTTGAAACAAGTTTATGAGATTGATCCACTCTGGGAAATAGCTATGTCCTGATCCACTATAGGAAAAAGGTGTGTCCTGATCCACTATATTGATGATATTGGTATTTAACCTTGAAATATATAATGGTTTACTATATTTATGATAGTTACACAATTTTATGACATGATATTATGTATCGTGATTGATTTAAAATGATTTATCACTCTTATGGTCCATGTTTTCTGAAATAATGGTGTTTATACCATGAATCATGTTTATGATATATGACAGGTTGGGTATGAACTTAATAATTTATGATCATGATCGCATTATTATATTATTCTTACATATGATCATGTATTGAAATCTCCTATGTTTATCCTTACTAAAGATTATTATTTTTTATATGCATGTTTTAATTTTCAAATTTTATGTTTATATTCTATACCCTTATGCTCATGTTATGATTACGTAATATTTTATATCTCCTATGGTTACCCTTACTGATCATATAATCTCACCCTTTCTTATGTTTCCTTTTCTCTGGGTTATTAAGAAGGGTTTTAAGTAGGATATGTCTAATGAGGGTGCTAGATATGAAGAAATTTTGGGTGATGATATAGATTTTTATAAACCTATTGTTTATATTTCTAAGTTTCTAAAGACACTAAACCCTTTATGGTTTTGGTGTGGATAGTATTTTTATGTATTTAATATTCATTTAAGTAGATGTAATATTTGTGTATGAAAATATTGGGCCATTATTGTTTGTATTAGAGTAAGGTTTAGTTAACCTTTAGAAACTAGAATGAAAAAAACCATAAGTAAGATTCCTAAGGATAATTCTAATTATAGGTTAAAATCCTATAATTTTGGTAATGAATATGAATAACCTAGGATAAAACCTAAGGTTTCATAGATTTAAATTTTATAAGAAATTTATCTTGATTATGTGGTTTTCCACTATAATTATTATTGCTCACACTATTATTTTTGGGTTTTAGACAATAGATGGAACCAGGAAGATTCATGTTAATGGTGAATGTGATGGACAATGGAATGATCTTCCTTATGAGAAACCAAATGAAAAGGGAGCCTAAAAGGAAAACATTTTTATTATTCTTAATAAAAAATATCATAATATGATCAATAATCTAAACTTTTGTGGGTTTCCTAACCCATCTAATAAGATAAATATGGAGTTTCAAGGTGATCATAGTAGAAAGAAAGTTCAATTTTCCTCATTAAATCATGTGGGAAGAGGCATTAAGGAGAATGTTTCAAAAGAACTAGAAGATGATTTGCTTGTGAAAAAAAAGCACAAAAATAAAATATTTTCAAAGGAAAAGTGAAAGGTTTAATTAACTTAATGGATGAGAATAATGGTATTCCTAAGGCATCATCGAAAGTTAAATGTTGTAAATTCAGAATGTATGGTCATTATGAAAATATATTCCCTATAAGGAAATATTGTGAAGAGAATCATAAAGGTTATATGGGTAATGGTTATATTTAAAATGATTATGAAGAGACTATGAATGACATATGAGATGAAAGGAGTGTTAAGGAAAAAAACGACGAAGCTTGTTTAATGGTTTAAGAAGGAAGTGGAATAATTTAGTGTTTATATATTGGAATTAAATAATAATGTTTTAGAATTACTTATATAGTATTACGAAAAAATGAAACATCTAAGGATTGTTCCACTATAGTTTTTCCTTAAGTATTTGAAAGTATATGTTTAATAGTACTGGTAACCATGACAAGTGATTGAGGTTGTAAGGTAATATTTTGTTAAAACACGTGATTAAGGGAAAGATAAACCTTAATATGTTCATGATGTTGGGATAATAATGAGATAAAAGATGTTTTATTGTGATAAAATAAATTGGATAGTACTAATGACCTTGGAACTGATTATTAATATGATAACAAGCTGGTTTATGGGTTGTGTTTATAGAATTTTTGGATTTATGGTATGAGGAAAGAGTTAATTTTTGAAAGAATCTATGTTTTCACTAAGGTTTTATTGTAATTCGGGTTATTATAATGTTTCAAGTGAATACATGATAATAATATATACATGTTTTTATGTAAAAATTAAGATCTACATCAATTTGTTTGAGGGATTAATGATAATTTTATTTTGAAAAAAATAGTGAACTAATTTTGAAAGTTTTGAATGGAAGGTTCATAAGGGTAACCATTTATGAAATTTTTTACATTGAACTTTGGATGAGCTTTTAGAGATTAATGTATTACTTAAACATATTAATATTTATGTATATTGGATAACCTTTTGTAACCATTTTTTTATGATTATAACTAGAGATATAAGGAATAACTTTTCATACCATTATGGATCTTATGATCCACTAGTTATTCAGGCATTATAATGTCAAATTTATTTCTTTGAGTAAGAAATGAATAAAAAAATTGATCAGGTCATGAAAAAAGAGTGATATTATACTTATGATATTAAATAAAGTAAGTATATATTCTAAAATGATTTTGAAATAAAATTTTATCCTATTATCAATATATCTGATGATATCAATTACCTTTTTCATACCTATTTTCTCTATGTTTTTTTAGTCATTAACCTTATCTTGACCATGTTCTATATCACTATTTATTAGTTATTGGGGATTAGGTTTCACTTCCAAATACATATTTTAATTATCCAACAATTTTTTACCTATTTGGAAACCTAGTTATGCATTACTTCAAGTGACCTTTATGTTTCCAACTTTCCCTTTTTAAGGGAACTTCTATTATTCATTTGTATGATATGGGTTTCTGTGAATGAATTATCAAATGTTAAACATTTGATAACTCAGTGATGAATTTTGAGGTCTAAATTTATTTTAATGGAGTTAAAATTTAACTCCTAGAGATTTTATGGTATGTATCTTTTTAAGAAAATTTAATCTCCTTGATAGTTTATGGTGCACAGAACACTAAGCTTAAATGTACTCCAAAATATTATTATTTTAACATGATAATTATAACCTAGTAGTTAAATTAGAGTGAATTAATGGTATTAAAAACATTATAAAATATATAATTTTCTAACACATTTTTAATTTACTAATTAATTCTTTATGAATATCTATATAATTTTTAGTAAAGTCATTTTATTCTTCAAATATATATTTCTATGAGAAAATAAATATAATTAATTTTTGACACTTTTAGAAAGTTTAGTTGATAAAATGAACCCAATATTTTGATTCATCATGTCAAAATTATCTTAGGATGAATTTTTTATAATTTAATGAAAAGTTTAATTTTTCAGTGAATAGTAAAAAATATTGAGTTTTATAAAACCCTCATTTTCTTTATATTTAAAAGAAATTTTATGATTTTAAAGTGATCTAAAAGTAACTTTAAGTAATTTTATTTATATATTATATAATTAATTTCATTTAAATAATATTTATACCTTATTTTGGTATAAGTACATTTTTGGGCATAAAAACACATTTTTCCAAAAAAAAACTACTTTTCGTTGCATTTTGACAGTTTAATTTTAAATTTAATTTTGAAACTTATGTTTTTTTAATTTTTGAAAATTGATACCATATTTGGAATTAGGAGATCAAAATTAGATGATAATTTCATTTTCATTTTCATTTTTAATAATAAAAATTTAACCATGGTAAAAAAATATTTAATGCAGTATAGGTAAAATAATGTAGTGGGTTGAAGTTAAAAGGTAGAAGATTAAAATACCTATAAAATACAATGTTAAATGGGTGTTTTATGTGTTTCTAAACCTTAAAATTCCTTTAAAACATTAATTATCATCCAAATTCTTCGGAATTAATTCCAACCAAATGTGGTTGAATTTAAATATAAAATAATCATTATTTAATCACTTAAAACCACCCATCCACAAGTATAAATACCACTCCTCATCAACCCCTTCCTCCTCAAAAGCCTTGAATATATTCAAATATCTACACAAAAATCTCCTCCACACTCTAAAAACATCCATGTTCTAATGTTATCACCCAAAGACCAATTCCAAGTTCCTTAAGGGGTCCTTCAAGGTAGTGATATTCAAGAGGTAACTTTCTCAAACAACCTCTATTAATTTATTTTATTTTTCTACCTTCTCTTCACCTCTTTTAACCATAAAAAAATAATTAATCCATTATAATTTTTATTCTGTAATTTTAAATTTATAATTTATTATCTTTTATCCAACTCTTTTCTTATCTCCTCTTATTCAAAGAAATGAAACCATTGTCTAAATTATGGCGGTTAACTATCATCTTGAATAATTATTTTATTTATTTTTCATTACCACCTTAAAAGATGTTCATAAAAGTATTATTATGGTTAAATAATATTTTAATAGGTATATTATAACCTATTTCAAGTTCTTGAACTAATATATAGACATAATATTAAATAAAATGAAACTAGTTCATAATGGTCAGAAAAAACTGCCAAAATAAACTAAACATTTATCATTAACATTTTATCAAATGAATCATCCTCATGTTATAAATAAAAATGATATATTAGAAAAATTAAACTTATTTAGGTAAATTAATACCATTTCATTGTACTTCTAGTATTTTATTTCCATTTTAAAATAAAATCTATAATTATACACAAGTGAACGAACCATGAAACCATTAAACGAACGCACCTGAAACAATAAAAATAATGAAATACTATTAATGAATAGGTGGTAAGATGTTATAAAAGGATAATAGGTATTATAAATATGATTATAGTTCTATAATTAATTAATAAAAAATTTTAAATTTTATACATGAGGTTAAAGTATGAAAAACTAAAGGGAAGCATTAGGTAAGGGTTTCTCATCTAACTTTTACTTCTGTGAGATATATGTATTATTCTTTACTTATTTATTTTGTGTGATGTATATACTTCCATTTGATATATCATATTATAAATCTCGTTATATTTATGTTATTCATTGTTTAATATTATAATTATTACTTTTATGGGTCATACGATCTGACTGATTACAAAGTGGTAAGGTATTTCTTAACTCAATTTCCATTCATTGGGTTAAAATTATACTTCATTGATTATGTCATGTTAAGATTATGTTTGATATGGATTTTTATGATATTATATTGTTTTTACTCCTGTTTTATGTTTATTTACATATGATAAACATAATCAATTAATTTTATTAATGGTCATGTCAATGATATGATATTTATAAGGGACTTTCTTTTAAAATATTAACTATTTAAAGTTTCCCTTAAAAAAATTCTTCTATGTCCATGTTGTTAAAAATTGTTTCCAAATTTTTTTTATTATTATCTTATGATTGTTTTAATTCATTTTTACTCATATTTTACATTTTATAAAATGGTTTTAAAATATTTTTTTTTTCTTTTTATAAATGAGATTCTTTGTGACTTTTTCGACAAAAATATGGAAGGAATGTTTTTTTAACTTATACGGCATGAGTGGAATTTTCCACCATAAAAAACCTTAATGATTTTATGTTTAATTTAAAATATTTCAAGGTTATTTTCAAATTAAATGTTTTATTTTATAATTACATAGAATTTAAAGAAAAAAATTTCAAAACAAAAAGGATATTTTCCTCAAGAATTATTCAAGTGGTCTTTCAAAATAATTTTCCATCTAAGATGACATTATTTGATATTACTTGAGATTTAATGGGGATATGATTAAAGGATAAAATCTTTACCCTTTATATGTATCGTTTATTTTTATGGTGAAAATACGAGATTTTTATGAAACCCATTTCATTTCTATGGGTTATATTATGATGAAATGTCTATGAAACCCATTTCTTTTCATGGGTTCCGATATGATGAATGATTTATGTTCTTATGGAACACATATGTATGGTTTTAATTATGTTATGGGTGGGACCTATATCTCCCCCCCAATTAATTGGGTAAAGCTTTATATTTTATGAGATAACAATGGAAAATAATTTGATGGGCTTGATCTACTATGGGAAATAGGTTCATCATTATCCACTATGGGAAACAGGTGTGTCCCGATCCACTATATTAATTCTATTGGTAATTAAACTTGAATATGAAATGGTTTACTATATTTATGATATTTCAACGCTTTTATGACATTGTATTATGGATCATGATTGATTTAAAATAATTTCTCACGCTTATGGTCCATGTTTTTTGAAATGATAATGTTTATACCATGAATCATGTTTATGATCTATGATGGGTTGGGTATGAACGTTATAATTTATGATCATGATCATAGTATTATCTTATGATTACATATGATTATTTATTGATATCTCTGATGTTTATCATTACTTAAGATTTTAATTTTTTGATATGTAAGGTATAATTTTCAATTGTTATGTTTATGTTTTATACCCTTATGTTTATGTTATGCTTATGTAATCTTTGATATCTCTTATGGCTACCCTTACTGAGCATATGAGCTCATCCTTTATTATGATTCCTTTTTATTAGGTTATGAAAAAAGTTTTTAAGTAGCATATTTATAATTAGGGTGTTAGAAGTGAAGACATTTTGGAATATTATATAGATTTTTGTGAACCAGTTGTTTATATTTCCAAGTATCTAAAGACATTAAACCCTTTATGGTTCTAGAATGAATATTATTGATATGTATTGAATATTAATCTAAATATATGTAATTTTTGTGTATGAAAATATTTTTCCATTATAAGAACATTATTGGGAAGTGAATATATGGACATGGAGGAAAAGGAAAATGTCCTAATAATAATGGAGAGATATAGAGAACATTGATCACAATAAAGTGAATGGTAATAAGAAAGTTAAATACCACAAAAACTTAATCAATAAGGTGTGAAAAGGACCATAAATTCCTCTAAAATGGAGATAATAGGGAAAAAATTATTTCAAGATCTTTTTCATATATTTGAGTAATCCCTTTACCATATAGACTAAAAACATAAAGAAATATACTTAAATGATAAGTATAATTTCATCCTTTAATCAATTTCTACTATAATATCATCAAATTATAATGGATCACATGATTCCAAAAATATATATAAATATATTACTCCTATATTTAGACATTAACCAATATAAAAAATTGTTATCACAAAGTAAGATAATTCCCAAAATGAATACACCTTCATATTAATATCTAAATCCAAAGTTCAGATTAAATCATTCCATAAATAAATAACCCTAAATACTAAATAACATCAAAATTAAAAAAAAATTGTGTTCTTACCAAATTATCTTTCATGAAAAATTACATGTTAGACCTAAGTGTTACATATGCCTCAACCCAATGAAAAATCTCCCAAAATATCATTAATCACTTCAAAAGCCTTTAAAAAATCAAAAATATTTGATCTGATTATATGTTTCCTAAAATAAACTTAATATTTATCCATCAAATCATTTAAGTAAAAACAATTTCATAATAACTAGGACATTATGTAGGCCAATGGTAGTCAATCCGTCCTTTTCACCCTTTGGTTGTGGGTTAAATCCCTGTAGCCTTTCTAAATGTGACAGGTTGTTGTCTAGCCTATAGGTTTTCCTTATTCTAAAACTATATTAATATAATTCGTGTAAATTTCCCAAAAATATGATGAACATCCACAAAATAAAATTAATCATCAAATAAGTTTTTAAACACTAAGGTTTTCTATACAGTTTATTTTTACCACAAAATAAAATAATATTAATTGGCTATTATTACCTTAACATCAATGATAATATTAACCCTAAAGGTTATAAATAACTTTAAACTTATATCCACAAAATATAAAATCATTATTCCTCAAACAACATTTTACAAAAACATATGTTAAACCAAATAGTTGTATTCACATTAATGACTCCCAAAATATACTTAATCATGTTAAACTCTCATAACATAAAACCTCAAAAGGGTTACCTGTGCTTTTAAACATATGATCAACCTTAGACTTGTTAAAATTTAGGTTTATCCCATATCACTATTCCATATCATAGGTTTATATAGGTTCTATTTTATAATTCATCTTAATAATTTATAAATAAAATATGAGTTAACCAAAGCATATCCCCCAGGATTATTAAACCAAGTGTGCAATAAGGGTACACGCATCATCAACTAAGATGATGGTTAAGATATACTTAACCAAATATTTTCAGGGTTATTACTCGTAGATGCATATGTACCAAAAAAATACACTTGTAGTATCTAGATGGGATGTATTTCTAGGAAAAACATATAATCTCTACCTTACCAATACTATAGGATGGTATCTTATAGTTACACATATCCTCAAAGATATACATAAGGTTATGTTCCCTGATATATGTTTTCTTAAATCTATTTCCCATGGTTTCTACAAAACTTTCTCTGATACCAACTATAAAGAACCTAACTCCAATAGCCCAAAGCCAGTGGTTACTTTATTACATTGGCACTATATATAACAAATTATATCCCAAAATACTAAATAGTTTAGTAGTCTTGGTAAATTAGATACATACTTGAATCTTATATTAAATTTTAAAGAATAAAACATGAAACATAGTGAAAGTAAATATTCTGCATCCTTGAACTCATTCAAATATTCCTTCTTCATATCTTAAAGAAAGGAAATAAATTACGGGTGAGATCAGATACTCAGTAAGGGTTATGTATAGTAGAATATATCATGATTAAATAAGTCATAATCAATATGTAAAGTTAAATAATTGAAAACAAATTTCATTTAATCAATAACTTGAGCATGAAGAATAATATGGTAGATGTTAATTAAGATCAAATGATGGAATATAAATAATCACATGACATTGAAACTTATCCATGGATATTATTCAAAATAATCTTATAGAAATTAATAACTAGTTTCATAATGATAGAATTCATAATACCGGACATCTGAAACATACCATCAAGGCCTTTTTCCAATACAGTTTAAACTATGTGTAGGCATACACCAAAAACCCATTTAATAAGGCTAGCCAATGGGATTTTCTCATGATACATATCAATTCATCAAGGGGGTATGTAATTTTGGTCCCTAAAAATCACTTAATAAGTCTAATGCATTCATCATATGAATAAAAAATACAACTTAATCAATATTCCCTATAATGAATAATTGTCTATACTAGAAAAACTAAAAACATAATGTTAATACTCTACCTAGTTAAACTAATCATAAACTATTACGATAAAGAATAAGGATTATATCAATTCAACATATCCCCAATGGAGAATAAAATGGTTTTTGTTGTTGATAAATAGAAATATTGTAAAAATATTAATAAAAACATTATTGAGAAAAATAACCTTTTCACTTTGAAATTCACTATTTAAAACTAAAAATTTTCTGAATATTTGGAAAAACATTTTATTTGAAAATAATCATTGAAAATTTTAAATTAAGATTCAAATAATTGAATTTTTATGATGGTAATAAATTTTTTTCTTATTGATTATGTTAAAACAAATATTCCTTTCATGTTTTTGGTAAAAGTCAAAAACTACCTTTTTGGAAAATGATAAGAATATTCCTTTTAAACCATTTTTTAAAAAGTAAAACATGGGTAAAAATTTATTTAATAAATCATTATATAATGGTAAAAACATTATTTAAAATATTTTAAGGAAAATATGGACATTTAAGAAAAAATTCCCAGTCGAGTATAAAACAAATTCAATTTTCCTTAAAAACATTTTTTTGATCTTTTGAGTACTTTTTTGGGGTTGGTGTACTATAAACAACTATTTTTACTTTGATTACATGAATATTTGATGTATTTAATATTAATAAAACTTATTATTATATTTCATTTATTCTGCATGATTCTAATGTAATAATATCATAGATTATACGTTATATTGATAAGGTCATAGCAGTTCCCTACTATGATGAAAACCTTGATGTGCTATGATGATATTATCAAATAATGTTCTATGGTTGGATAAAATAATATGATGGGACACCTAGTACATATACTGTTAGGTGTGAGTACTCATAAGCAGATGAGGCTTCTCCTCATGAGGTTTTCATTTGATAATCTTCAAGAAGGGAAATTATGAGAAAGACCCGCCATTAGGAATTTCGCATGTTTTGGTGTCATCAGATATTACTATCTATGAGTGTGTGTGATAGTCTTTATACTTTAAGAATATTATTAATGCATGTTACAAATCACATACATAGATGTATTTTGTAAACCATGATGATAACAATTCATGTTGAAGTTGGATACATTGGGTGTATCATGAGTGACATGTCATTAATGAATAAATTGAAGAAGGATTTTTCCCTTCCATCTTTATAGAAGCTGATATTTCAGCCCTTTGATTGGAATAGAGACATTGCATTAAATTTCATATCCATGGTGTAATGACGTGTTTATTTTAGATAGTCAAAGAAAGACATATCGAGCATATAGGTTGGTGACATGATTATGCAACCTTCTTAATGAGATATTGTGGCAAAGCAATTATATTACATAGTGAGAATTCATATGTGGTTGTCCACATTGTGACATTAAGCTCTTTCTCTTAGGTTCCTTGGCCCATTTCTAGATAGTAATATTATACTTTAGGTAATCTCGCCTAATGCCAATGAGAAAGAATCCTAGAGGGTCGCACATTAAGTGTTTTTGTTGATCTCGATTAAATTCTATTTGAGTCTAATTAATGGAATAAAAATTATTAGCAAGTATGAGGAATAATTTTATTCAAGTTATATTTATCATATAAATTAAATAAATATTTATTCTCCAGCATGTAAATAAAATATTTATTTTATTTATTGAATATTTTAATAAATATTTATTTTCTATATTTTGAATAAAATATTTATTTTATTTTTCAATAAATGATAGAGGAGTTCGAATAGAACAAGACCGAGTCTGCTGACAAATATTAATTAACAAGACTATTACATAATATTTGTTATTGCACAAGTTGGAACGTACCATAAAATAATAATAATATAATTATTATTATTATATGGAATGGGGTTTATTAAAGGTAATAAATGTTATTTAATGGCTTGTATGCAATTTAATAATATTTTAACTTAAATCCAAACTCTATAAGTAGACAGTTATGTTTATTGTATAGTATATCAAAAATTGAGAATAAAGAATTTTTGCGCACAATGAATTCTCTCTCAACTAATCATTCTCTCTACCTCTCAAGAACAATAAGTTCAAGATATATTTCTTCAATGCTGAAGAAAGTGTGATCAAGAATGAACAACCCAAGACATTAAACACGCCATGCTAGAACCCAAAGATCGAGTGGTGTTTCTTGGAGATCATAGGAGCACATGTGGATCACTGCTATATGGATTCTATACTTATATCCTCATAGTAAAATGAAGGTAATCTGAAAGGGTCCTTTAGAAATATCAACATTCACCAATGAAGAAATTTCTTAAGCCCGTGTATTTATTTCTTAAAATATTAAATAAATTAACTATAAATTTGATATGAAAAATCCTTGATCTTGGTTTTAGGCAATAATTATTAAAATAAATTTTAATATATCGCCCAACTCTACATGTTTCCACTACACCCAGAACCATCAAGTGGTATCAGAGTGATCACATTTAAATTTATAATTATTTATTTGATTATTGATCTATGTGTAATTTTGATTATATTTTCATTTCAAGTTATTATTTATTTAATAAAATTTGAATTGACATGTTATTGGAATATTAATCATGTTAGTTAAGTGTTTCATTTCATTAAAGGTTTAAGAAAAAATGAATAACAACCATAGATTCTATTGGGAAGTTCCAAATATTTGGTAGGTAACACCAGGTTACACAGCATACGGCTGAAGCACATGCCGTATACCCATGCACATTATATCTACGTGCATCGAGAAATTAATTAAACGTGGTGCTTTTATTAAACACCACATGTTGACCGGTCCAACCTGGTATAAGGAAAGTAGATACATGGTGTGTAGTTGGTATGTATAGAATATATAGTCTAGTAGAGCTAACATGCCAAAGCCCTAGACATCTAAATTGGACATACGGCAACCGAGGTGCATGGCGTGTAACTACATGTACACGTCGTGTAGTCTCTCATTAATGGAAAAAATTAAAATTATATTAAATTTGAAAAATGCAGCATTAAAAACTTATTTTATTGATTGGCATACTATTATATATTTGAAAATTTAATAATGGTTTTAAAGAATTTTAAATGCTCAATTAATTTATTGTAATTAAAATGTCATTATTAGTTCTTTCATTTATTTTCCATGAATTCCATTAATGATGGGTGTCTAGAAATAAGATCATATGATCATTAAGATGAAAGGGAATTAATTTATTAATTTATTAGTTAATTAATGCTAGAATGTTTATCTTGGCTAATCATTTTTTTCCATTTTCAAAAGCCGGTTTATGGGTTCCTGGTACCCCACAACATGATTCCAAAACAACCACTTTCACCATTACACAAAAACATCATAAACCAATGGAAATGTCCAAGAAACCACGAACCAGGGCACAAGAACATCATAAATGCTAGCCAAACCTCAAAAAGGGTTACCTTGAACGTCCCCCGGTGCGACCATCGACACCGGCCCAAAACCTCATGTCAACAAACTCTAGAAAAATTCACCCAGCCTTAAAGAGAAATGAAATGGACCTCTAGGAATAATCTAACCACAAATAACTTCAAAGAAACCATAATGAAGATGATCATATCCTGGCGTTGTTAGCACCCAGATCCGTAGACAACTCAGAAGTTCCACCTTGCCCTTAAACCACAATTCCTCCTTCACCATCATCGCATAACCATCCCTCACATCCCAACCAGCCAACATTCCATACCAATACATAAAATATATCAAAACCTCACATAGAAAATTCAATAAGTGCAGCTGATTCATCAAGCATTCCTCCGTCGAGGCACCACCCCCAAATCAAAACACACCGGCACAGAAATCACCATCTAGAAATCATCCAAAAAATGAAAACTTTTCAAAAAAAAACAGGAAGAAAATAACAACACCAGATCTCTGGGAGAAATCCTAACCTCAATCCTGAATGAGTTCCCATCACCGCCATCCCAAAGATCCATGAAGACCACTCTCAACCACCAAACAACCAGATCAGTGGATGAAGAGTCATTCTCAAACTGCCGATTCTGAAACTCGAACGCCACACCTTGCTACCTTGAAACCAAACTCATACGAGTCGGAGTTAGGAAAGAACCAGAGCAAAGAGGAAATAAGATCAACCGCAACATAGAACAACCGACTCGAGCCGCCGAACAAGGGAGAAGATGGAGAGTCAATCCAGAGTGGAGAGAGGTGGCGCGGGAGGAACCCTAGCGGCGTTGTTCCCCTTACAGGATCATTACCCAAGGAAACTCACTAGTACGTTTATCTTAAATAATAAAAAGAACAAATAAATAAATAAATTCTAGTTGTTTACTTTTGCATATTCGTTACATGTATGACCATTCATGAGCTTAACCAAGACCTATGTATTTGTTGGATATTTTTTATTTAATTTATTACATAAATTTTTAATTATTTAATATTAAATTAAATGATGTCTTGTGAGTCACCCCTCCCTCTATTATTATGTAGGGCCTACATGTATAAGTATATTTATGTAACCCACTTTAATTAATCCTTTGGTTCCCCTCACTTGCATGTGAGTAATAAATATTTGTAATTAATGAAGAATCCCAAGGCATGTGGAGGTGGTTCAAGATGGAACCATAATGATTCCAACCTATGTGATACACGGGTGGACAGGTGGAATATTCTAGCTCATGCCAAGACCAGCAATAGGAGTTATTTCCCCTAGGTCAATGGTTGATTTAATGTATGCTCACTAAATCAACCATTAGATAAATCTCATGAATGGATCATTTAATTATTTATTTATTTATATCTATGCAATTATTATTTTTGTAAATTCATGTTTTTGATCACATAAATAAATGAATTAATGTGAAAATATGGAAATTAAATAAATGAATTATGTGTAAATGTTTCATCTGACATAGTTAATTAATTAGGTAACATCCACTTAATATTAAAAATATGTGTAAAGGATATAACAAGATAATAATTTATGCATAATAAATTAAATACCTCAATTAAAAATTAATTCATACTAAGTCTTCCATTACTTGACTGGGAATAAAACTATAGAACTAAGTTTAGTACATTTCCAAAGTTTGGACACTTACTTTTATCAAGGAGTTATCATGTGAGTTTTGGGTTGACTTAACCAAAATTTTATTGATCTTAATGTCTAAAGTATATTAAATAAAAATTTATAGGAAAGTGTTGAGGAAATCCATATCAGGATTTTAGGATAGATGAATCCACTCAATGGATCAAGGAGCTATAAGTCTGTAGTTGGAAAGACCACTTAACTAATTACTTTATTGTGGTTTTCATCAAAAAAGTTTGGATCATTAAGAAAAGTAATGAGGATCCTTGCCACTAGAATGTTAAAGAAACTAGACATTCCAAGTTCAATGGTGAGGGCTATTGAGACTTGATTAAATAGTGGGATATTTAATAAATAAATAAATAAATACATTTAATTTATTATATCTAACTTATTTTGTAATCAAGTAAAGTACTAATAATATACACTTTTTAATTATAGAATAAAATGAAAATTTAATCATCCACACTATCCCTATAATCAATATTGGAGATAGATAACCTCCTAACTAGTAGTAACTTCTAGGAGTGGTTTAGATGCCTTCAGGTTATGTTACACCATGAACAGAAATCTTACGTGCTAGAATCCTCAATGTCTGATATGTCTACTAAAGAGGAAAGTTATGAAGTGTTCCTTTCCTAAGAAAAAAATTATCAACATAGTCTATATTCAAATTTTGATGCTTTAATTGATTTCTAGTGAACAAATGAAGTCTCACTAAAAAATGGATTCATATAGAATTCTTGAGAAACTTCATGGCCTTTACTATGAGAGATCTAGAGAAGAACTATTTGAGATTTCCAAGTCACTCTTTCAGATAAATCTTGGATAGGGTTCCCCAGTTGGGCCTCATGTAGTAAATATCATTGGATACATTAATCACTTAGAGTTTCTAGGGTTTAAACTCCCTGAATAACTGGGCACTGAACTCATTTTAGCATCACTCCCTCATAGATTCTCTAGTTTTTTGTGAATTTAAATATAAACAACATTGAGAAGTCTCTATCAGATCTTCTTACTCTTATTTTCCAAGTAGATAAAGATACTAAGTGTGAAAAACCTTACATATTTATAGTAAATAAATGGAAAATTCAAGTAAATAGTTTTAATCCCAATGATTCTTCATGCCCTTTCAAGAAGAGGAAGATTAAGGGGAAAGAAAGGGAACATGATATTGTCTGTTTCACATGTGGAAATAAGGTCCACTAGAAGAAAATTTTCACCAAGCCACAGAAGCAAGGGAAATTTTAGGGTGTGTTTGTTATCAAGTGCAATTTATCTATTTCTATAAATTGGTTATTAGATATATCTTATGGTTCTTACATATATATTCAAATACAGGAACCAAGTGGATTCATAATGATTGACTGAGGAGATGTAGATCTTAGAGCAGCCAATAAAGATAAACTTGTTGATGTAGCTATATGGGACTACCACCTCATGTTGTCAACTAGAATGATCTTGGTTTTAAAGGGTTTTTATTATGTTCCTTCAGTTACCAATAACATTATTTTTTTATCTATACTTGATACGAATGGATTTATTCTCAAATTTGGGAATAAATGTTGCTTCTTTTATAAAGATATAATTTTTTATAATAATGGACATTTAAATAATTTTCTTTATGTTTTGGATTACACAAAAAAAATAATGGAAATTGATAACAAATTTACTTCACATGACTCGTACCACACCTAACTTTGGAATCACCAAATAGATCTTGTAAATGAAAATTTCTTGACTAAATTACATCAATATGGATATTTAGATTTTTTTGAACTAAAACCACTTGGTTTATGTCATGCATGTTTATAAGGAAAAATGACCAAATCCTCATTTAGTGAGAAAGGTGAAAGGGAAAAAGAGATTCTTGAATTAGTTCATATTGATGTGTGAGGACTATTTCATGTTGAAGAAAGGGGTGGGTACTCATACTTCATAACTTTTACTGATGATTTTAGTAGATATGGATATGTCTACTTAATGAGGTTTAAGTCATATTCATTTGAAAAATTTTAAGTAATACAATAATGAATTTTAGAACCAGCTTGGTAAGAATATTAACAAAATTTGCTCAGACTGTGGTGGAGAATATCTTAACCAAGACCTCATTGATTATCTATAGGAGTTTAGGATTTTATCTAAACTCAATCCTCCTAATAAAACTTAGTGGAATGGTGTAAATGAAATGAGGAACCTCACCTTGTTGGATATGGTGAGATTAATGATGATCCATGTGAGTCTTCCATTATCCTTTTAGGGATACATGTTACAAATAGCAGCATATGTACTAAACTGAGTGAAAACTAAAGCAAAAGATGGTATACCATACCAATTATGGAATAGAAAAAACCCTTGTTGTCTTACTTATATGTATAGGGTTGTGAAGAATTTTTTAAGGCCTCTTTAGGTAACAAGATTTCACCTCGATTCACGAAGTGTATATTTATAGGATATCTCAAAAAAATAAAGGATACTACCTATACAATCCCTTAGATAAAAAGGTTGTGGTTGAAAAAAAATCCCATATTTCTTGAGCATGATCTTACCTCTAAAAGAGATAGTGGGATAAATATAGACTTTGATGAAGTCCAGGCTCAAGATACACAAGATTTGGCATAGGAATAAATTCCACAAAGCCCCATGTAAGAAGAAATTGTTCTCGAGACACAATTTCTATGTATAAGTACTAGATAGGTTAGAGAACTAAAACGGTATGATTTTATAGTCACTGAGGATGGTGTCTCATTATTAGTTAATAATAATGATCCTCTAAAATACAAGTAAGTAGTAAGTGGTGTAGATGTTTCCAAGTGGCAAGAATCCATGAATTATGAAATGGATTCTATGTACCAAAACCAGGTCTGGATTTTAGTACACCCCCTAGCATATGTAAATATCATTGGTTGCAAATGGGTATTCAAGAAGAAACTAGACATGGAAGGACAAGTAAGTACCTATAAGGTTTGACTGGTTGCAAAAGGTTTTAAATAGTGTCAAGGCATTGACTATGAAAAAACCTTTTCACTAGTTGTAATGCTGAAATCCATAAGAATTCTACTTTCCATTATGGCTTTCTATGATTATGAGATTTGGAAAATGGATGTCAAAATAGACTTCCTTAATGGGAACCTTCATGAAGATGTCTATATGACACATCCCAAAGGGTTTTTGACTCCAAAATATTCCGAAAAGGTATGCAAGTTGTAAATATCCATTTATGGTTTAAAGAAAGAATCTAGGTCATGGAATATTTTATTTGATGAGGCTATAACAGAATTTGGTTTCATGAATAATGAATGTGATCCATGTGTTTATAAATAGTTTAGTGTGAGTGTAGTCATTTTTCTAATAGTATATGTTGATGAAATATTACTCATTGGAAATGACATACTAGTCTTACAGTCTATTAAGGTGTGGTTAAATAATTTCTTATCTATGAAGGAATTAATTGAGGTAGTATATATTCTTAGGATCAAGATCTATCGTGATAGATATAAGAGGTTTATCGGCCTAATTCAAAGTACATACATTGACAAGATACTAAATAAATTTAGTATGGAATAATCCAAGAGGGTATTTTTACCAACGTCACATGGCATTCATCTTTCTAGTAAAATGTGTCCTCGGAAAAATGAGGAAAGAAAGAGAATGACAAGGATTCCATACACATCATTGATTGGTTTAGTCATGTATGTTATGCTATGTACTAGTCCAGATGTTGGCTATGTATTAAGTTTAGTAGGAAGATATCAAGCTAATCCAGGTGACTTTCATTGGACAGCAGTCAAGACTATCCTTAAGTATCTGAGGTATACTAAGGATATATTCCTATTTTATGTAGGATATGAGGAACTAGTCATCATAGGATATGAAGATGATAGTTTCCAAACTGATCAAGATTACATAAAGTCACAAATGGGATACATCTTCACTTTGAATAGAGGTGTTGTGAGCTGGAAGAGCTCAAAGCAAGTTGTGGTTATAGATTCTATAGTAGATTATGAGTATATTGTGGCTTTTTATACAGCTAAAGAAGTAGTATAGATGCACAATTTTGTCCAATATATTGATGTGATGCCTAGAAATAAAGATCATACCACACTTTAATATGATAATATTGTAGTGGTGGATCTTGAAAAAGATCCAAGGTCACATCAGCAAACGAAGTGCATACTTCAAAAGTATCATCACTTGATGGATTTTTCTTAAGGAGGTGAAGTTGCAATAAGTAGTATTTTGATGGAAGATAATGTGGTGGACCCCTTGACTAAAGACTTGACTTAGCATAAACATGAATATCATGTGAGGTCTAGCGGACTAAATTTCGTAGGTGGCTCTAGTCCAAGTGGGAGTTTTTTGGAGTTTGTTTCCTAGGATCAACTATTTTTACTTTGATTACATGAATATTTTATGAATTTAATATTAATAAAACTTCTTATTACATATTGTTTTTTGTTCTTCATGGCTCTAATGTAATAATTTCCTAGAGTATACATCGCATTGATAAGGTTATATTAGTTCCCCTCTATAATGATAACCTTGATGTGTTATGAAAATATTCTTAAATAATGTTATGTGGTCAGATAATTTACTATGATGGGACACATAGTACATAGATTTTTAGGTATGAGTACTAATTAGAATATGAGACTTCTTCTCATGAAGTTTGTACTTGGTAATCTCTAAGATAAGAGATTATGATCACAGACCCTCTAGTAGGAATTACACATGTTTTGGTGTCAACGGATATTCTTATATACGAGTGTGTGTGATGGTCCTTAGACTTTAATATTATCATTAATAAATGTTACAACTCATGTACCTAGATGTATTTTGTAAACCATGACAATAACAGTTCATGTAAAAGTTGGATATGTTGGGTGAATCATGAGTGACATGTCAATAATGAATAAGTCGAGGAAGGATTTTTCCCTTGTATATTTATGGAAGATGATATCTTAGCCCTTTTATTAGAATAGAATCGTTGCATTAAATTCCATAGTCATGGTGTAATGACATGCATATTTTAGATAGTTAAAAAAAGATAAATTGAGCATATAGGTGGTGACACAGTTATCAAACCTTCTTGATGATATATTGTGACAAAGGGATTATATTACATAGTAAGTGTTCATATGAGGTTTTCAACATTATGACATTAAGTTCTTTTTCTTGGGTTCCATAACCCATTGCAAGACAGTAGTCTTGGACTTTAGAAAATCCTACCTAATACTAACAAGAAATAATCCAAGAGGGTCACAAACTAAGTGTTTTTCATTGATCTTAATTAAATTCTATTTTATTTTAATTAATGGAATAAATATTATTCTCAAGTCCAAGGAATAATTTTATTCAAGTTATATTGATCGTATAAATTAAATAAATATTAATTCGTTGGCATGAAAATAAAATATTAATTTTATTTATTGAATATTTTAATAAATATTTATTCACTATATTGTGAATAAAATATATATTTGATTGTTCAATAAATGATAGAGTAGTTAGAATGGACCAAGACTGATTTTGATGACAAATATTAATTAACAAGACCATTACATAATATTTTTTATTACGCATGTTAGCGCACGCCACAAAATAATAATAATATAATTATTATTATGTGTCATGGGGTTTATTAAAGGTAATAAATGTTATTTAATGGATATTATACAATTAAATAATATTTTAACTTAAATCCTGACTCTATAAAAAGATGGTTGTCAATTTTGTTGTATATCCAAAATTGAGAATAGATAATTGTTACGCACAATGAATTGTCTCTCAACTCCTCATTCTCTCTCCTTATCAAGAATGAGAAGTGAAAGAGATATTTCTTCAAGGATGAAGAATGATCAATCATGAATGAACAACCCAAGACATTGGACTCCCCATGATATCACTCGGAGATTGGGTTGTGTTGCTCAGATATCATAGGAGCATGTGTGAATCACTGCTAGAGGGATTCTATCCTTGGATCCTCACAACGCAATAAAGGTAATCTGAAAGGGTCCTTTTAGATGATCAACATTCACCAAAAAAAATTAAACCCAGGTATTTATTTATTAAAATAATAAATTAATTAATTATAAATTTTATGTGCAAGATCATTGCTCTTGGTTTTGGGAAATGATTATTAAAATAAATTTTAATATATCGCCCACCTCCACATGCTTCCATTTCACCTGGAACCATCAAACTTAAAAATAGTAAAATGAAATTAAAACTTGTAATCTTATGAAATAACTATAAGACAAGAAAATAGATGATGTTTAAGATAGAAATATTGAATAATTCCCCCACCAGATACTTAAATATAAATAATCACTAATAATTTTAAGATTGTGAAATAAAACCTTACTGATTTGATAACTTTTGAATCATGATCTATATGAAATACATAAATTAAAATGAAACTTTAAATTACATGAATATAAATTTAATCATGATATATCATATCAAAGGGGAAGTATATACACCACATAAAAGAAATGAGTTGTTAATATGGTATATTTCTCACAGAAACAAAAGTAAGAAGATAAAACCTTACAAATATTGTATCATTGAAGTGAGAATTTAATCAAAGAAGTGATTATCTCTTACAAATTTAAATAAAAAAAAGTATAAATACAACATAATACAATCATATGTCATTTCATATATAATCATTTAATAATGTAGTCAATGATGTAGAAGTATAACCCAATGAATGGAAATTGAGTTAAGAAACCTCTTACAATGATCATAACGATGAAGTGAGAATTAATAAATGAATTGAATATGTTCATAAAATGTAAATCCAAATAAAAAAAATTAAATAAAATATAAAATAATAAAATTTCATTATACACATAATATTATCATATCAAAGGCAATGAAGAATTAATATAGCCCAATGAAAAGAATTTAAGTTATGAAATCTCTTCCCTTAGTTCTGACTCATCATGTAAATTATTTATCTTCCTAAATAATAAAATTTTGTTAATTATTTAATTTATTAAGAATATTTTGAAATTTTATTATTCATTTTATTTAATTTATTACCATGTTATATTTATTTACTTAATCAAATAAGTTCACATCGGATGATTTGACGATATCTGGTTCATATGTCCAAAATGACTTCAATAAGTTGACTATGGTAAAAGATGTCATTATTCCATATTATCCATAATAATAATCTTTAAATAATTATCGTTTCTATATAAAAATTATAATTTTAAAACCAACTGTGGAATATGGTTATGAAAAAGGAACTGTATTGAAATCATGGAGATGGTAAGTCATACGTACACATGAGTAACATTACCATTTTTGAACGATCATAATGGAAAGAATGAAAATATTATTTTATCCTTATATAATGATAATTATATAATAAATACCATATTATTTATTTAAATAAACTTATATATATCATCTAATTCTTCATGGAGGTGGATTACAATGCTTCATGGAGGTGGTAGTCCACACATATACATGAACGATGTTTTCATTTTTCAACGGATAGAAAGGTAAATAATTAGATAATATATTGTCTTTTAAAAATTATAAATATGTCATGAATATTATATATAAAAATTAAACCCATAATTATTGAAGAAACTTTGTGATGTTTTATTTTTAACAACTGTTTGTATTTGTTGAAAAAAAATCTTTTGGAAAAGAATGTTTTTAAGAAACAGGTAAAAGTTGATGAATGTTTGAACCCAATAAAAAAATGAGATAAGGTTTGTTTTCGGATCTAGAATAAGGAGAACCAGATGCAGAAGTTGTCATAAAGATGAATTGTTGATCGAACACACCATTAATCTCAGATTTGGTGGTATGAATATAAAGTTTCACCAGACTCAGTGTTGTTTAGAAATTCATAAGTTTGTGAGAAAGAAATTCAGAATGTTACTGAAGAGGTTAAATGATGATAGTGAAGTCAGGATTTATAAAGTTCCTAAACTTTCTAACCTTAAGTAAAATTATGCTTTTCCAATATTTAAGTTCTCATAAATTATGAAAACTATCATGATAAAATATTTTTAAGAAATGAAGGAATCATAAAGATTGTATCTGTTCTGGGAATCAATAAAATGTTTTCATCAGATCTGGAAGTACCAGACACATAAGTTTTCTTATGTATTAATGAGTAATAGCTGATGAGGTTTGAAGTTTTTCAAAGTTACAGAGTGAGGTTTACATCATAATGAGAATTACATTGTAATGATAATTCCATCATAATGAAAATTTCATCCCTATAATTATTCCATAATATTGACTCTAAGAAGTAAATTCAATTAGACTTACTCTGAAGAAGAAAGTCAAATCATAATGAGTAGAGGAATAAATTCATATCATAATGTTCAGAGGAATAAATTCAGATTTTAATGAGCAGAGTAAGAAAATCAGATAGTAATGTGAAGTGGAATAAATTGATATCATAATGAGTATAATAAGATAGTCAGATTGTAATGAGTAGAGGTATAAAATCAAATTTTAATGAGCATACTAAGTTAGTCACATCATACTAAAACTGAGTAAGTTAATAGGACTAAAGATGAGGAAGTTTCATCAGACTAAATAAAACTTAGTATGTTTGAAAAGAAAAATTTTGGATAAATATTGAGAAGTTTTATAGTAGTCAAAGTTGAAGTTTGAATGTGATTGATTTTTAGAGATTTCAAATTTGAGTAAGTGGGAAAAAAATTTAGTTTCCTGCCTCTCTTATTCTGAGTTTCCTAAAAATAAAAGCACAGTACATTATTACTTTTCAATTTTTTTCACCAAAGCATAAAAGGTGGAGTGTTAAGTAATTTGAGTAAGATTTATTTCTGGATAGAGATCTCATTATAAGATCATACAACTAAAAGTTTTCTTACTAGATTGAGGAAGTTCGGACTGAGTTTTTTATTAGTTTCTGAGAAGTGCAAGTTTTTTTATCCAAACAGAATAGAAATTTTCTTCAGGTTTAGTTTAAAAAATATCATCATATTAATTCGATTATTTTGATTCAATTAGATTGGGTTCATCAGACTAAAGTACATCAAACTCATGGTCATCACACCCAGGAAATTTTGTGGAGTAGTTTGAACAATGTCTTTATTATTATTTTGTGGATCAATTTTTTTGTAAGTAAAATTTGTAAACTAACGGGGGTTAGTATGATCATTCATATTGTGAGATATAAGGTGTTTAATAGAGTTGGAACAAGTTTTATTCACTTGTTCATTATAGTGAATTTCTATAGACCCATGGGAGTGGCAATGGAAAGGATGTAGGTTCTTACACTGAGACTGAAACTTGTAAATATCATGTGCTTTACTTAAATTACTAATTTTGAAATCATGAGTATTTACTAAAATATTATAAGGATATGAACTTTAATAGGTTGTAGGGTATATATTTTAAAAGTATTGATACTTATAAAAAGTGAACAACTGATTCACCCCCTCCCTCTCAATTGTTATTTGATCCTTTGAAACTTCAATTAGTATCAAAGGAAAGGTTCCATTGTTGAATCCTTATCATAGATAATATCAATTATATCAACAATAAAGGAATTCCTACATTTAATGGAAAAAATTATTATGGATGTAAAAATAGGATGATTCCTTATCTCCTATCTCTTGGCTTGTAATTATTTTATGTTACTAAAATTGGTCTTCCACCTATTGAGAAGGATTCCCTAATGACTTTTTATAATAAGATAAATATCAAATTTTATGGAAAAGATATAAATTTTATCCTTATGTCCTTATCACAAAATGTTTATATGAAGGTGATGGGTCTCAAAACTTTAAATATTATATGGAGTAAGATGGAAAGTATTTTTTAAGGGGATACTAAAGTGAAGGAAGAAAATCTACAAATCTGGAATAGTAAGTATGAAGACATAAAAATGAAAGATGAAGAAACTATTGATGAGTATTTCACTAGAGAAAATAAAATTATTTGCAACATTAGAGGATTTAGAGATGTCCTATAATATTTTTTAATTGTGAAGAAACTTAGTAGAAACTTTCCATATTGGTTTGATTCTTAAATTCCTAATTTATAAGATAAATATGATTCATATATTTATGAGTTTCATAACTTTCTTATTGCTTATGAATTGATAATAACACCAATATTAAAAAATAATTTGAATGGTGGAATGGATTTTAAAGCCATGAGAAAAATGAAAATACAAGGTGTTGAAGATGTTTATCCTTGTGAATTTAAAGATATATAAGATGATTAGTTGAATGAAAAAATAATTTATCTTATATCTAAGAACTATCAAATAGTAAGAGGAAAGTATGGAGGTAAACTTCCTCTCAAATGTTTTGAGTGTGGTGGAATTGGACACTTTTCTATGAATTTACCCAAGAAGAAATATGGTGAATATCAATATGATTCTGATGAAAAAATTTGGTGGAATAATTGAAAAAATAATAATAAAGAATAAAATACATCCAATAAATATAAGAATAAGTTTACTTGGAATAAGAGATATATGTTGAGTAAGAAACATGAATCAAACTCAACCACAAACAATTATTAAGAAGATAAAAGGTTATAAAAGGTTAGAACATTCATTAAAAAAGTTGAGAAAATATTATACTCATAAAATAGTGAAGAAGTATTAGGTAAAGAATATTACAGATAATAGCAACTCAAAACATAACTTCTTTCATGTCTTGAGCAAAAAAATATCTTAAGAAATAATTCATAATGATAAAGAAAGATAGTTTAAAGTTTTATAAAGGTGAAAATGATGTTTTCAAGTAAGAATAAGAATACAACAAAGATATCTTAAGTTATAAAATAATAATTTATGAACAGAGAAAGATGGTTGAAGATCTCAGTAAGAGGTTGGAAGATAAGGAAGAATAAGTTAACAAGTTTCAATCAAAACTTCTTGAGTCTGAAATTACCTTGAGGAATATAGATGAAAACTTCGATAAATACTTAGAAGTAAAATCTGGTACTTCTAAAGTTTCTAAGAAAACTAAAATAAAGAATCATGTAAAATTATCACCCTTCAAAAATAATGTTTCATCTAATATTTCTAACAATTTATGTGATAAGAAAAGTGCTGGGAAAGTTTAAATTGATAAGGGATGTGATAAACCTATCACATATGAAAAATTTGAAAACTTCCTCGATTGTAAAGATGGTCCACATCCTTAGTATGATAGATTAGAAAGAATTTATCAACCTCAACAAATTTTCTATAAAGAAAGATCTTACTTCAATAGAAAATCAATAATTTATGGCTATTCCTGGTATTTTTAAATTTAAGGGAACAGAGCTTATAATTTTTTGCATAAATTTTCACTTTATGGAAGAAGGTTTAAAAAAATAGAAAGCAATTGTGTAAGAAGGATGAGTAACTTTCCTAACCCATAGGAAGTTAGAAAATAAAAAACTCAATATGTTATAAAATTTCCAACAAAAAATCAATTTGAATGTTAGGAAGAAGTTTTTGGAAGATGTGATTAGGTTGTTCATCATGCTAAAATATGTAAGACACTCCTTCTATAACAAGTTTATTATAGTAGAAAATAAAAGGAAGCTAGAAAGAAGAAAGTTGAGGAAAGATATTTTTTGTTGATATAGATTTGAAATCAAGTAAAAGGAACAAACCATGGGTACTTGTTAGCGGTTTTTCTTCACATATGACAGGTGATGTAAAAATTTTGAAACACGTTGAAATTCGTGATGAAGGAGCAGTTACCTTTGGTAATGATAGTTCCTTAAAAATCAAAGGAATCAGAACAGCTGATATTGAAGTAGAAAAGTTGAAATCTAAGGAAGTTTTATTTTTTTGATGGAATAAAACATAACTTTCTAAGTGTAATTCAACTTTATGATGATTTAAAAGAAGTTATTTTCAAAAAATATTCTTGTATAATTTGAGGTATGAAAGATGGTAAATTTATCACAAAAAGTAGAAATAAATAGAGGTAATTTGTTTCAACTTAGTGAGTTTAATAACTATTTTTACTAGAGTACTAAAGATGGAAAAAAATTGTGGCACTGAAGACTTGGGAACCATGGATTGAAAATAATGAACAAAATTTATAAAGTTGATTTTTCCATTATTTTCCATAAATTAAAATAATATATGAAGATGTTTTTATTACTTTTACAAAAGGGAAGATGGATAACAAAATTCATACATGAGTTCAGATTCAGTCTTCCAGACCTCTTGAACTTATTTATTCCGATTTATGTGGGCCGATGAGACATCAATTAAAAAAATTAGATTTACACTTTATCACTTTTATTTATAATTTCAATTCGATGAAAAGCATCATTTTTATGAAAGATAATTCATTGGTTGTGGAAATGTTCAGGTTTTTCAAAAAATAAGTTGAGAAAGAAATAGAGGTTTATATAAAGAATTTAAGAATAGATAATGGTATCGAAATCAAAAGAAATTATTTTGAAACTTATATAAGAAAGAATGGTATAAAATATCAATATAGTGCTCCATATAATCCACAAAAAAATGGAGTAGTAGAAAGAAAGAATTTAAGTTTGGTGGAAATGGTAAGAAGTATGTTAGTAAAATACAAAATTTAATATTTATATTAGAGATAAGATATTAGTACTGTTGTACGTGTTCAAAATAGATGCTTGTTGAGATTGGAAACCAACATTACTTCTTATGAAATGTGGTATAAAAAACCTTCATTTAATTACTTCAAAGTTTTTGGAAGTCCATGTTTACTTAAAATCAAAAATCCATATCTAGGAAAGTTTGTTGACAAAACTAAGGGAGGGAGTTTTATGTATTATTCACCCAATAGAATAAGTTATAAATATTTTAATAAATACTTACAAAGGTTGGTGGACTCATATGATGTGAAAGTAATTGAAAATAAAAATTACTTAACAAAAGTTTTTGAGAATGATGATGAGGATAAACTGGAGATTTATAACAATAGTGAAAGTGATTTGAAACATCCTTACCAAGATACGGGAGAATCATGTGATGAGTAAATTTAAGCTAGAAGAGAAACATTGAAATTTTCTAAATATAAAAACAAGTTTATTTGAAAATATTATTGGAAATCAAAAGGCTCTAGTTTGGACCAGAATAAAGTTGAGATTAGAAAATCATACTTCACTTATCTCAAAAGTTTAATCGGAATCGGTTTAAGAAGATATTCAAAAAATAATAATGGGTGGATTCTATAAATGAAGAGTTGGATTATATTGAGAAAAATTAAACATGGTAAATTCTTAAATGGATATAAAATAAAAATGTTATCATAATAAAGTGGGTTTATATAAAAAATTGAATGATCATGCAGAAGTTTCAAGAAACAAAGAAAGACTTATTTGTAAATTCTATGCATAGGTGTTAGGTATTGATTTTGAAGAAACTTTTTCCCCAGTTTCAAGATTATAAACTATTCGAATGTTTATATTAGTGTCCAAACATTGAAATTAAAAAATTTATTAGATGGATGTAAAGTCGGATTTCTTAAATGGTGATATTGAGGAAGAATTTTACGTTGAATAACCTTGTTGTTTTCAACTTGATAATAATGAAAACAAGGTTTTTATATTGAATAAATCTTTGTATGGGTTGAAACAATCCCCATATTCCTGGTATTCAAAATTTTATAGCTATTCGAGAATGTTTAATTTTTATAAAGCAAAGGTTGATAGTAACTTGTACATGAAAGAAGTTAAATTGAGAACAAGAATTGTTATTGTGTATGTGGATGATATAATTTTTGTTAGGGAAGAAAAAAAAATTGTAAAGAATTTTCTATAGAAATAGAGAATAATTTTGAAATTTTAATATTGGGAGAATTAAATTTCTTCCTTGGATTACAAGTTCAGTAAAAAGAAAATTATATTTTATCATCTCAAGAAAAACATTCCAGGGAATTGTTAAATAAGTTTTGGATGGTAGAATCCAAATAAGTTTATACTCATATATATGTGAGCATAAAGTTGAGTAAAGATGAGTCTAGAAAAAGTTTGAATCATAAAGACTTTGAAAAGTTTATAGGAAGTCTACTTTACCTTGCAGCCTTAAGGAATGATATTGTTTATGTTGTGAGTATGTGTTCTAGGTATCAAAGTAATCTGAAAGAATCACATATGTTGGCATCAAATAGATTTATGAGATATTTCAAAGGAGCAAATTCGCATGGGTTTTTATACAAAATAAATTTTGAGATGAAGTTTCATGGTTATATTGATTCTGATTGGTCTGGATATTGTAATGATAGAAAATCAATCGCAAGAGGAACATTTTTCTTGGGTGAAATTTGTGTGAGTTGGTATAGTAAGAAACAAAGTTTAGTCACTTTAAGTATAGTGAAATCAGAATATGTTGTAGCTAATCAGGCTTATACTCAAATTTTATGGATAAAAGTTCATCTGGAAAACATTAAAGTGAAATTTTATAAACCATTGAAGATACTTTTTGATAATCAGAGTGCAATTAATCATTCTAAAAATATTTTCAGACATTCAAAATCAAAATAAATTGATATAAAGTTTCATTTTATAAATATAAAGTTGTTTCTAGATATGTTATGTTGGAATATATCTCAATAAATTATAAAATTGCTGATATATTCACAAAATCTATACTGAAATTCAGATTTTTGTAATTGAGGCTACAACTTCATGTTTATCCTCCTCCCATTACTTACTAAATCTCATAAAAAGGCCCCACACCATGCCTTGGGTTATGTTGAAAAAGGGAGAGAGAACGTAATGACTTTTTACTTTATAAGAATTTTTTACTTATCCTTATTTTATGAATATGAATTTATGGTCATCAGAGAATTGGGGAGTTAAAAATCAATGGGGATATAAAAAGAAAATTGAGAGAAGATAAAATTGAGGGGGGTTTATCTAAACATGGATGAAAAATTTTCTTATCACCAAGGGATGTAATTGCTTAAAAACATTACTTTATCTAGTAGTGTGGTGTCTATACACTCTCTTTTGATAAAGGATATGTTTTGATAAAATTTGAAAACTTTGAGTTGTTTCAAAAGTTGAGTTTTGAAAATTTTTCTAAGGGTTGAAAAAAAATTTAACGAGTATTGTTAACAAATCCAAAGGGGGAGATTTAAGAAACTTTGTGATGTTTTTTTTAAGTTTTATATTTTTTGAAAACTAATCTTTTGTAAAATAATGTTTTTAAAAAATAGTTTAAATTTTTTGAATGTTTGAACCCAATCATAAAAGGACAGAAAGTTTGTTTTGGGATATAGAAAATTGGACTGAGCATCACCAGATTTAGAAGTTTTTAGAAAGATAAATTATTTATCGAACACACCCTTGGTCTCAGATTCATCGGTATGAAAATCAAGTTTCATCAGACTCATTTTTTTTTATAAAGTCATAAGTTTTTGAGAAAGAACTTCAAAATGTTCCTAAAGAATTTGAATGATAACAGTGAAGTTAGGAGTTAGAAAGTTCTTAAGCTTTCTAACCATAAGTTAGACGATGCTTTTCCAATATTGAAGTTCTTATAAATCATGAAAACTATCATGATAAAATATTTTTAGGAAATAGAGGAATCATAATGATTGTATCAGTTCCAATAATCAAGATAAAGTTTTCATTGGAACTAAAATTACTGAACATAGAAGTTTTCATAAGTCTGAATGAATTATAGCAGATAAGGTTTGAAGTTTTTCAAAGTTTCATAGTGGATTTTCCATTATAATGAGAATTCCATTGTAATGAAAATTTCATCATTATGAGGATTCCATCAGACTAACTCTGAGAAGGAAAGTCAATTGTACTGACTTTGAGGAAGAATGATAGATTTCAATGAGTAGAGGAAGAAAATTAAATCATAATGACTAGAGTAATAAATTCAAATAGTAATAAGAAGAGGAAGAAATTCATATCATAATGAGCATAAAAAGATAGTTAATTAATAATGAGGAGAGAAAGATGGTCAGATTGTAATGATCAGAAGAATTTATTCATATTGGATTGAAGTTGAGGATGTTAATCAGACTGAAGCTAAGGAAGTTACATCGGATTGAAGAAAAGTTGGTATGTTCAAAAAGACTAGTTTTGGAGAAATCTTGAGAAGGTTTGAAGTAGTCAAAATTAAAGTTTAAATGTGAGTGATTTTTAAATATTTGAAATTTTAGTAAGCGGGAAAAGGTTTTAAGTTTCCCTCCTTTTCAGTTATGATTTTCCTATAAATAGAATCATAGTACATTCGTAATTTTCAATTTTTTCACCAGAGCAAAAAATGCAGTGCACTGAAGAATTTGAGTGAGAGTTCTTTCCAAATAGAGATCTCATTAGAAGATAAAACAATTGAAAGTTTTCTTACCAGACTAAGGAAGATCAGACTGAGTTTTTGAGTAGTTTTTAAGAATCATAAGTTTTTTTATCTAGATAGAATAGAAAGTTACTTCAGGTGTAGTTTAAAAGGGAGAATCATATTGATTCAATCGTACTGAGTCAATCGAACTGGGTTCATATGACTAAATTTCATCAGACTCATGATCGTCAGACCCAGGAACATTTTTGGATTAAATTTTAAAAAATCATTTATTCTTTTTTTAGCTTAATTTTTTTTTAATAAAACATTGTAAACTTACGGGAGTCAGCACAATCATTCCTATTGGTGGATAGAAGGTTTCTAATGAGAGTTGGAACAAGTTTTACTCACTTATTCATTATAGTGAATTTACATAGACCCATGGGAGTATCTATGGAAAGGATATAGGTTCTGAAACTGATTCCTAACCTTGAAAATATTGTGTTCTTTACTTGGATTCTAAATTTTCATGCATGAGTATTTAATAAAATATTATAAGGATGTGAACTTTAACAAGTTGTAGAGGTTATGTTTTAAAAGTATTGAAACTTATAAAAATTGAACAACTGATTAAACCCCCCCCCACCCACCCACCCCCCCTTCTCAGTTTTTATTCAATAATTTGGAACTTTAATTATAATTAGTCATGATATGTGGTGATGGAAAATGAATTACATCAGTTCACGAGGTAGTAGTATATCATATACATGACTGACAGTTTCGTTTCTCATTTGATAGAATAGGGGATGGATATGAGTTATGATATTAACATAACAATATATAAGAATATGGAATATACCATTTATATTATTTAATCATGTTTTTATAAAATTTTGAGGAGGTAGAAGAAGAAATGGAACTAAAACATTTAGTTAAACGTTATACATCTTCTTTGGATAATATCCTTTTCTTTACACCTTAATCCCTATGAGGTTGATATTATGCCCAAACTAAGACCTATAGAATGTCTTAAATTATTTTATGAATGTATTTGGTTAGGTATTGGATTAATAAAATGGTTCTTTAAGTGTGAGGAAAAATGGAGAGGGGTTTCCTTTTATAATGAGGGTAGGGGCATACTTGGAATTTCCTAAACTATTAAATTAATATAAATTATTTTTCATGTTAAAATGAATCCAATTTGATATAGTTATAAGATAATATAAATAAGAGTCTAAATACTCTCATAAAATAAAAATTTTACAAGTTTTGGTTATGTTTTCACCCTTATCTTTTATTTTTAACCCCCTCTTAACCCTTTTGATAATTGCCACAATATTAAATTTTTCTAAACTTTAAGGGTCAAGAATTTTACCATAAAAAGAAAAAAGACCTATAAATGTAACATGGTTGATTTTTGAAATATATATCATTAATTTGGATAAATATAATATTTTTATGAATTTTAAATCATTTAATAAAATATTATTTATTATAAAATATTATTAATGTCATTTTTGACACTATTCATTTAATTTGACTTTAACTACATCAATACAAATAGATAATTTGAATATAATCATTTAAAAAATACATAAAATTACATATTTATCTATAAAATTCATGGAACATCATAATTAATCCAATTTTTATTACTTTTAATATTTTTAAAATGATTTATTTTAATTTTCTATTAATTGAATAAATACTATGTTAGTGTTGCGTAAACATTTTAGGTAATTATATAATCACTAAAAATTATAAATAAATTACCATCATGAAAAAAACAATTATCATTAAAGTAACCTTTAATATTAATTCACAAGTTATTTTTAACCCTATTTGAACATATAAGATAAATTCAAAAACAAGAGAGTGATATTTTGTATTTTTCTTTACTTAAAATATTATATTGGCCTTTCTCATGGAAAATTGTACCATAAATAATTAAATAAATAGCTTAATGTGATAAGGGTCTAAATACCTTCCTAAAATAAGAATTAATATAGAATATGGTGGTCTTATCACTTAGTTTTAACCTAGGTTAACCTGATTTTCCCTTTTATTATGGTGACAAATTTTACTATTTTTACTATTAATTATGAAAAAAAATTGACCTAATTAAATAATATTAATTATGATTATTTCAAATATAAAATCTATTTTACCAAATTCAATCTCTATAATTGGTAGAAATTCATTTTAAAATAATCTCTCAAAGTGTGATGAAAAATGGTTTTCTAAAGGAAAAAACACCTTTTAAGTCTAAAGGTTTTTTTATACCAAGATCATGTATAATGTTGATTAATATATAATTAATTATATTATTTATGACTAAACGAGACTTATTTTAATTTTGTATCATACTTAAAATATTATTTGGATATTTTAATGAAAATAAATGACATTTTTATTAAAAAACGTTATTTTTTACTATTCACTGAAAAATCAATATTTTCATAAAAATCATAGAAATTCACTCTAATATAAATTTGACATGATGATTTCAAAAATGATATTATTTTTATAAAACAAAATTTATAAAATTTCTATAAATTAATTATAATATTCTCTCACAAAAAAATAAAAACCATTTTTGAAGAAAATATATTTTTGAAGAATAAAATGACTTTGCTAAAAATTGAGTGTTTATTTCCATTGGGTTAATAAATACATTTGTATTGAGTTATACCTTTATATATTTTTCATAATATATTTAATCCTATTCATATCTTCTAATTCAATAGTAGGTTTAAAACTGTAACATTTAAATAATAATATTTTGTGGTTCGTTAAGGCTCGACGTTGTGTGATGTATACGCTATCGAATATAGTGTTATTTTAAAATCTTATGGTGTTATAGAAAATATAATAACATCAAGTAAAGATAGAGATAATATGGAGCTACCTACAAATATTTTAAGCAATCACTACACCACAAGCTACTCTAATACCACTTATTGGGAAGGGGCATGACCTACGATCACCAAAAATAGAATCTCAATCCACTCGAAGTTCATCAAAATAGAAATAAAACCTATAGAACTTCCCTTTACTAAGTGTACAGGAAGTAATAAGTATTTTCAGCCTACTCACTAAAAAAATTCAACCCACACACACATTAAAGTAAAACTCACAAGCATACAATTGAAATTAAAAGCAATGGATGAAAAAAACATAGGAGAGAACACAAGTGGTTTACCTAGTTTGGATAATGTGTCCTATATCCATTAGAGAAACATTATTACTTTCATTATCACTGGAGGTAAAACAATTAAAATTTAAACTAACAAACCTAATGGTAATAATTAACTCAAAAATATTAACACTCTATAATTCATTGATGCAAAATCATCTTAGAATCATTGTGCGGATTTTGATTTACTATAGAATTTCTGATTCACTATTCATGTCACTGCATATTGTTCACGAGGTCCCCACTCTATTTTATAGGAGTACCTAGCTAGTATTCCTAGTTACACTAACCTATAAAATTCATGAAGATGACTCTATTTTTAATTTCATTTTCCATTTAATAAACAATCGCTTACCCTGGTGAACATCACAAGTACTCATTCTAGATATTTCTACTTTTCTATACTCCTGGTCCTCCATAGTTCTATTAGAAGATATGAACTTCTAATAGTTCCAATACCTCCTAGAGTGGTTCTGTTTTTTTTTATATATTGAGTTGATCATTCTTTTGGTGAACTTAAAATCTAGTAAAGTAAATCTAGTGAACTGAAATAGACTTCACATACCAATAGTGATTGCTTGATAAATTACCATCCTAGGAAGGAAAACATGGTGGTTGGTGCTCTAAATAGAAAATATAATGTTACCATATACATTATAAGGATTAAAAGGGATATAATACTCATGGATATATAAAATATATACATGTAAATCATAAGGGGAGGGATAAAATTCTACCTTTCTAAAATGATTGATAAATCATCCATCTATGTAAAGAATGAGGAGGCACAAAAGGATAGTATATATCTATATAAGAAACAAGGAAATGTTCTAGAGTTTAACCTTTAAAAATATGGATTTAAATATTTAGAACATGAATATTTATTTTATTCATTCCAAAATTGGAGAATGAGATTTTAGATAGTATATATATCTCATCATTCTCTATTCACCCATGAAGAACAAAAACATATAGAGATATCAGGTAGAACTTTAAGTGGGATAACATAAAGAGACAGATTGTGGAGTATGCATCTCAATAATTTTTTTTCCAAAAAATTAAGGATAAAGTTATAAAGTATAATGGGATGATAAAACCATTACCCATACCAATATAGAAATGGAAAAATATCACCATGGATTTTTTTCATAAGTATTCCCAAGATCTTTAAATAAAATAAATCAATTTTGGTTGTGGATGATCTACTTATAAAGTATGCACACTTCATTGTTATTAAAAAGGATTTATCACTTGATCAACTTGTTATGTTATACATAAAGGAAGTGTTAATACTTCATGGAGGACCACTTTTAAAAATATTTGATCAATATTTAATATTTATATCAATGTTATATATGATTATTAAATAATAAATAGATACAAAACTAAACTTTAGAAATACTTATTATCCTCAAACTGATGGTCAATCTGAAATTACTATTCTTGTAATGACCTTAAACTTTTCAGTTGATTTATGAATTGTTTTCAGCTTTTATTAAAGGTGTTTTTCGTTTTTCATTATTTGGTTAAGTATCGGGTAGCTTCTAGGTGGTTTTAGAAGGTTTTAGAAGCCTTTAAGGGGTTACTGTTTGAGATTGGTTAGAGAAACCCATGCGGCTTTCCCCAAGACACTATGTGTCTTGTTAGAGAGGAGAAATGGGTGGTGTGTTCTTAGAAATAATCATAAGACATCATCTAGGTAACTGTGTAACTTAGAATAGAATAAAAAGTTTGGTTGGCACATGGTTTTTAAAACTGTATTGAAAAAATATGCGGGTGCCTAGAATAGATAGTGATCCTCACACAGTTGGTGTAGTTTTAGTAAATAGTGTGTACAAACTATGCATGTTGGATTAATTAATCTGAAAATAAGTTTTTTAAACTAAAACCCCTTATTCTTCCTCTTAAACCTAGGGCTATCAAACCTATGGACTCTAGTGATGGTTCTTGGTGAATTCCATCCCTCTTAAGAGCAATTCTATTAGATCTAGAGATATTGATCCTATAGATTTCAAGGTAGTTGATCATTTGTCTTCTTTTATTCTTGTTCATGAAAAATCTTATCTCCTCTGCTTGGTGAAGACCCTAGATCTAGACTTTCATGAACTGATCTAAGAATTATGACATGATCTAATGTGAGACGTTCTAAATTATCGACTAATAGGAAGTTAGAAATCTATTTTTTTTTCTTAAATGTTCTCATATTCATCTAGATCCATTCATTGCATTGGATCTCATTGTCTAAGTCTAAACCGATCCAAGATGTTGACATGTTCTTCTTCTTGGATCCTCACTCTTTAATCCTCATGTGGTGATTTGGGGATGGTTTTAGGGATCATAGGTGTATGAGATTGATTTGGGTGGTGAACCCTGATGTTGGGATTCGATTCACTTAAGGTAATAATTTTCTTACTATATTACAAAAATTGTATAAAACTATATAATATGACATGATTTTATGTGTGTGGGGGGTTATAATACCTTTATTGATATGAAATACTTATTAATGTCTATGTATCTTGTGATACCTCTCTTGATATGAAATGATTATATGTGTGTGTGTCTTGTAGACTTATGTTATCCGGTATTAAGTGACAAGTGGACACTTTATTGCTTGGTTAATTCCTTAGAGGTGGATGAATGTGCAACATGACATGTGATGATTATGATGGAGTCTTGAATGACATATGGTATGGTGTGATGGGATTGTGTCCTGAACTGATACTAGCAACAAGTCATGATGTCCTTGCAGCCTGATCTCAGATAGTTGGTGGGGCATGATAGCCTTATGGATTGACCTACAATAGTTGGTGGGACATGATGTCTTTGTGGCCTGACATGAGGCATGATAACCTTGTGACCTATTATGAGACTTACTTTATCTATGTGGATTGTTCTAATATTTATGGAAACTATACATAAATTCTCCTCTAATATGGAGTTGAAGCGGGTAGGTTTGAGGTTTGCGGTAGCCTGGTTTGCACATGATAACATGACATGTGTGTGTTACTTATGAATTTACATTACATACATCAAATACATTTATATATAAATATTGCATCTATGTTAAGGACTTATTTTTGGTGTCCTAATGGGTTTATTACTCATTCCCTTCATGGCCATCTTGGTGAAAATATATACTACTTTGACTAAGATTCCAGATGAGGGTAGTGTCCCTACTTATAGAAATTGTACCATAGGAGCAATTTGGTCGAGTAAATACCAGTACAGACTCTAGGATCCTTTTTAGAGATATCTCTTATTTATTTATTTTTCCTTATTATTTTTTATAGATATACCACTTGTGTCTACCTCTTGACTTATTGAACTAAATATTGTATGTTATGTTGTTATAGAATGAGTTGATGTTATTATTATATGATATTTAATTTCCTTTTTTGTTTTCATTTACTCTGATTATAGTTTCTATTATTGGGTAATCTAATTATTATCCATTACTAAGGTAATATTCTCCCCACTGTGCCACTTAGGGCCTCACTACTATTCTAAATCCTCTTATATATGGGTAGGAGTGTATGAGGTCATGTGACACTCCAGACCAAACCCATTGATTCGGTTTGGGGTGTTAAAAAAATGGTATCATAGCCCATGTTTTCTTTTAACTAACTATTTGCACAAGGTATATAAGATATAGGATGTTGTTGGGACTTGGTATAGAACTTGTGCATGGGAGTAGCTAACCCATGTATGAGGGAACTCCATATTTCTAGGATTGGTATTTATAATTTGGTTGGGCTTTTATTGTCAATATATTTCACCTTGAGTGATGCACATGATTTTGATGTTATGATTTATGGAATTTTCTCTTCTTTGGTTGGAAAGATTTGGTGAGTTCATGCATCATGGATAGGAATGTAGGTTCACATGCTATACACCTGCTTCCCTATGATTCATATAGGATTAAATTTATTAAATTCATTTTATAATATGTTTAGTTTTTTTACAAATACATTATTGGTGACATTGAATTAATTTTTCTTGAGTATGTTATAGTTTGTAATTCATTACTCTGACTAACGTATAGGTATTGGCATCATGAACTTGAGCCTTGAGTATTCTGGTAAGTATTATTATTTGTGTTCTTCCTTACTTGGTACACCGATAGTTTCTTAAGTTTTTAAAGTGTTTTTAAAAAAATCACTTGGCATAAAATATTTTAAAATATTTTCTAGGGGAATTTGATTTTTAAAGAAATTTTCAAAATACATGTGTTTTGAAAAGGATTTATGAATGCCAAGTGGTTGTGGGAATTTTTCAATTGATTGCTTCAATTAGAATTTTGTATTTTGAAAGTTGTTGGACTCCTCGTGTATTAATCATGTTTTAATGATCACAAATTTCAATAATAATTACAAATCTTATTAATAATCACAAATATTACAAATCTTATTCAACTTAGTTAACTCCTATAAGTTGTATCCAATCATTTGTATTTATGTTTCAAGATCTCTCATACTTTATAATGGCTAAGCTCAATCCATTTCATGCATATCACTGTTTAAGTCTGCATACGGTTGTTTGCCTAAGTACAAGACACCGTGAAACCAGACACAGTGAAGCAGACACCGTGAAGCCTAAGTCTCAGACACGGTGACAATGAGACACCATGACCATGAGACACCATGAAGCAGTAAGCCAGACACAATAAGCCTGACACCGTGAAGCTGTAAGCAAGACACTGAGAACAGACACCGTAAGCCAGACACTTTGTTTGCCTAAGTGTCAGACACCGTGAAGCAAGACACTGTGAACCAGACACCGTGAATGAGACACCGTGAAGGCTGACACCGTGAATGTGACACCGTGAGCAAGACACCGTGAATGAGACACCGTGAACAAGACACTGTGACTCAGAAACCATGACACTCAGACACCGTGTGAAGGAGACACTGTTTTCATAACATACTGTGACACTGTTTCTTAACCTATTTTGTCGTATTTCATTTTAACTTTTTAACGGTCATATTTGATGTCTTTAATGAACTGACATAATTAATTTTTCTTTGTAGACATAGTATGAGGTATGAGGTATGAATCATATGGAACCTATTGGCTAAACCACATGTATTCTAAGATAAAGAATGAAGAGTAACCAAGAGAAATCAATCAAACACCAGAGCGTGATACTAAACAGAAAAGCAATCCTGAGCATGACAGCGAAGAACATATTGCAATATCTTCAAAGAAATCATTGTCTCATACATGAAATCTGACTCTACTAAAGAACACACGAAGTACACTGGAATTCAGAGAACATCTTCACTCGTGAAGGACACAAGCTGAATCGCGACACTCTGTTTTTCAAGACAAAAACCAGTGAAGGACTCAGAAGCATTTTTGTCTTATCTAAGGAGTCCAGAGCTGCACTGCTAATCACTAGAGCATTATAAACTCATATCTACTCTCTCTCAATGATTATTGTACTTACTTTTTGAGTAGTGTGTGTACTCTGTATATTTTACACACACACTGACTCCTACTCTGAACTGAAGGATTTCAAAATCCTTACACCAAACTCTTTACTTTTGTTTACCCACGACAACTATGGAAGAGATCCCTGTGTGGCTTGGTCATTATTTTTGTCTGCCCACGAAAACTGTGGAAGAGGTCCCTTTGTGACCTGGATAGTCTGTGTACTGTTGTTAACCCCAATCCAGGGTGTGGATCAGAGTTTATTTATATAAACTTCTTGGTTTCAGGTGATCACGAAGTGGAGTGGATTAGGTCTCGACTTGAGACTGAACCACTTGTTTTATATTCGTTGTGCTATTTAACTTTAGTCTTCTCTGTTTTACTGCTTTATTGCATAATCTAGGAAACGCTAATTTCACTTTGATAGTTAGTCTTGGAAATAAGTTATAACTGATTATTCTTAGTATTATAACTTCAAAAGTAATATTAATAATACATATTAAGATTACTGAGAATTAATCAATATTCTAAGAAGTTTTTTAAAAGGTCAAACTATTATAGCAGTATAACCTTGATTAACTAGGTTGTATCTATTTTAAGGGAAATCATTATTTGTAAAACTAATATTTTTTATAACATAAATTTTTATAGTTACTCAATTCACCCTTCCCCTCTTGAGTAAACTACTCCAACCAACATTTGGTATCAGAGGCTGTTTGTTAGGACTTTGTGTAAACTTATTCAATTGTGATTGTAGTTGTACTTTAAATATCTGTTAATTTCTGTTAATTTTAAATTCTAGCACTTTTAAAGTAATTTTTTAGTATGGACAATAGATTGGAAGGTGTTTCCACCAACATACCACCATTCTTTAATGGAACCAACTATGCTCAATGGAAAATTAAAATGAAAATGCATATAGAGAGTATAAGTTTTGAAATTTGGTCATCCATTATAGATGAATACAAACTTCCTATGACTGATAGAATTACATGGGATGAACCTAACAAACTTGATTATAATAACAATTGTAAAGCTATGAATGCCTTGTACTGTTCCTTAGGAGATTAAGAATTTAATAGGACTTCTGCTTGTAAAATTGCCCATGAAATTTGGGATACCTTGTCTGTCTCACATCAAGGCACATCTAGTGTAAAGGAAATGAGACTTAATACTTATACTATAAAATATGATAATTGTAAAATGAAACCTGATGATCCTATTTCTGATATGTATCTTAGTTTCAATGAGATTTTCAACACAATGATTTCTCTAGGAAGAGAAGTTACTGCTAAAGAACATATCATGAGAATTCTTAGATGTCTATCTGGAATATGGAGGGAACCTATGTCTCTATTAGAGAATCATGTGACATCATCCAGCTACCTTTAAAAGAACTCATTGGGAAACTAATGATGTATGAGGATGAGCTGAAAGTCAACAAAGAAGAGGAGGATGAACCAAAGAGGAAATCTATAGCATTCAAGACCACCTTCTCAAAGCACAAAGACAAAGGGAAACTGGAAGCTTCTGTAGAAAGCTCCACCACTGACCAATCATCACCTGACAGTGATGAGGAGATGGCTCAACTGTCCAGAAGATTCAAACAATTTTACAAAAAGAAGAACTTTTTCAAAAATCCTAACTTCAAGAGCAAGTATGATCCAAAAGGAAACTAGAAAAAGGACTAGAAAAGAAGTGACAAAACGGATGAAATTGTATGCTATGCATGTAAGCGCAAAGGACATATAAAGGCTGACTGTCCAAAGATCAAATATAAGAAGAAATATGAGGACAAGTACAAGAAGTATAAAAAGGAAATGAAAGCCACCTGGAATGCATCTAAGGATAGTACAAGCGACTCAGAAACATCACATGATGAATAGGCTAACAAATCCAATATGTTTTTTATGACAAACACATCTGAGGTAACACTGAACTCTTCTGTACAAAATTCATATTATTCTGAAGAGGAAAGTGACTCTGAAAATATGACTAATGAAGAAATATTTGAATATTGAAACATGCTTAAAGAGACATGAAATTAATTAAAGGATAAATATAAATCATTGAAGAAACAACATGATCTCACTGTAACTGTTAAATTTGAACTTACTACTGAAAAGGAGAAAAATTCTCAACTGCTCAAAGAAAACAATGAATTAAAAATGTCTAATGAGCAATTAAAAAGTGACTTAGAAAAGTTTACTAATGGGAAAAATACCCTTACCCAAATGCTAGGAAAACAAATTGCCCCCAAATACAATACTGGCATTGGTTATCAACCTGGTAAAAGAAACCTTGGTAGAACAAATTTTGTTTCGAATTCTAGGACATACAATTTTGTTCCTGGTTCTAGACATAGCTCAACTAGCTCGAGTCATGATACATACTCTACTGTTTTAAGTTTTTATGGACCAAATAGAGTTTATTTTTCAAATACTTTACATAATTATTATAGGAAACCTATGAGACAAATATGGGTTCCTAAAGCACTTATTACTAATGTCCCTGGACCCAAACAAGTATGGGTACCAAAATCTATCTTTTCTTGATCATGTTATAGGAAAGATACTTAAAGAGCTCTTGCAAAAATCTGTGGTACTTGGACAGTGGGTGTTCAAGGCACATAACTGGAGACTACTCATGCTTCAAGAACCTGATAAAAGTATATAGAGGACATGTCACATTTGGTGACAATGCAAAGGGGAAGATCATTGGCTTAGGCCAGATTGGTAACTCGGATTCGATTCTAATTTCTAAAGTACTATTTGTTAATGTTTTAAAATATAATCTGCTTAGTATCTCACAATTATGTGATGATGGATATCATGTTAAATTTGAAAATGATGCCTGTAATGTTTTTAATTCTAAAGATGAATTTTTATTTTCTACATCAAGGAATGAAAATGTTTATTCTATTGATTTAGATTCATTAGCTTCTCAAAATGCTTCATGCTTAAGTGTATTTCATAATGAATCTTGGCTCTGGCATAGGAGACTAGGACATTGTAATGTTCACTCCCTTAGAAAGCTAACTAGAAAAGGCCTAGTTAAAGACTTACCCAAACTTGATTTTCCACATGAAAAAGTATGTAATCCTTGTCAAAAGGGAAAACAACACAAAATCACTTTCAAAACAAAGAAAGAAGTTTCTACTTCTCAACCTCTCGAATTGGTTCACATGGATTTGTTGGGATCATCTAGAGTTTCTAGTTTAAATGGGAATCACTATGTTTATGTTCTGGTAGATGATTTTTCTAGATATACCTGGACCTTCTTCATGGCTCACAAAAGTGAAGCCTTCTCTTATTTTACTAAGTATGTCAAGTCTGTAGAAAATTTTAGTGTCCTTAAAATTAAATCTTTAAGAAGTGATCATGGCCGTGAGTTTGAAAATCAAGAGTTTGAATCCTTTTGCTCCCAAAATGGTTATAATAACAATTTCTCTACCCCTAGAACACCTCATAAGAATGGTGTTGTAGAAAGAAGAAATAGAACCCTGCAAGAAATTGCTAGAACAATGCTTAGTGAATATGACTTACCTATTTACTTTTGGGTTGAGGCTGTTAATACAGCATGCTACATAATCAATAGAGTCTTGATTAGACCAATTCTCAAAAAGACCCCATATGAACTCTGGAACAATAGAAAGCCTAAGGTTAATTACTTTAGAGTTTTTGGTTGCAAAGTCTTTATTCTCAACACCAAGGATAATCTTGACAAATTTGCATCCAAAAGTGATGAATAAATTTTCCTAGGTTATTTAATTTTAAGTAAAGCTTATAGAGTATTTAATAAGAGAACTAAATGTGTGGAAGAATCTGTTCATATCAAGTTTGATGAAACAGATCCACATGATCCTAGAACCATCCTAGAAAATCTAGAGGATGATGTATCAAATCTGAACATCAACTCAAAATCCTCAAATTCCTCTGTGAAAGAATCTGTGAAAACTTCCAATTCTGGAAATTCTCTACAATCGAGTCATAATGAACCTAAATCTATTGACGAACCTAAAATTACTAGTCCCTCTTTTTCTAAAAAGGTTATAACCCTTAAAAACCATCCCTTAGATGTTATTGTAGGAGACTTAGAGAAAGGAACACAAACTAGAGCTTCTCTTAAAAATCAGGTTGAACATCAAGCCTTCTTGTCACAACTAGAACCTAACAAAATTGATGATGCCATCAATGATGAATTTTTGGTAATGGATATGCAAGAAGAACTCAATCAATTTGAAAGAAAAAAGTTTTGGAAACTTGTTGAAAGACCCAAGTACACATTCACCATAGGCACTAAATGGGTGTTTAGAAATAAGGTAGATGAAGCTGGAAATATAGTTAGAAATAAGGCTAGATTAGTTTCACAAGGCTATAGTCAAGAAGAAGGAATTGACTATGAGGAGACTTTTTCTCCAGTAGCCAGACTTGAAGCCATCAAAATCCTACTTTCTTATGTTGCACATCTGAATTTCAAACTATATCAAATGGATGTTAAGAGTGCATTCTTAAATGGTTATATAGCTGAGGATGTTTTTGTTTAACAACCCCCTGGATTTACAAATCCTCATTTTCCCAATCATATTTTCAAACTATCAAAAGCTTTATATGGTTTAAAGCAAGCTCCAAGAGCTTTGTATGACAGATTAAGTACTTTTATTATTTCCAAAGGTTTTACAAAAGGAATAGCTGATCCTACCCTCTTTATAAAATTAATTTATAATGATGTTTTAGTTGTTCAAATCTATGTAGATGATATTATTTTTGGATCTTCAAAAAAATCATTATGTATTGATTTTTATAAAATGAAGCAAAATGAATTTGAAATGAGTTTAATGGGAGAACTAAAATTCTTTCTTGGATTTCAAATCTTTCAAAATAATGATGGAATTGTTTTAACTCAAAGTAAATACACTAGAGATCTTCTAAAACGTTTTGGATTGGATAGCACTAAAAGTAGTGACACTCCCATGAGTACCACCTATAAGTTGGATCTTGATGAAGATGGGAAATCTGTTGATCAAACCACTTATAAAGGAATGATTGGAAGTCTACTCTACTTAACTGCTATCTATCTGAACATTATGTTTAGTGTGTGTATGTGTGCTAATTTTCAAGAAAATCCTAAAGAATCTCATTTAAATGTTGTAAAGATAATTTTTAAATATCTCAAGCATACACCCAATCTAGGACTATTCTATCCTAAAGGACAATCATTTGAACTAGTTAGTTATTCTGATGCTGACTCTGGTGGCTGTAAGTTAGATAGAAAGAGCACCTCTGGAACATGTCACCTTTTAGGCAAGTCACTAGTATCATGGTGTAGTAAGAAACAAAATTATGTTGCATTATCTACTGCAGAAGTTGAATACATAGCTGCTGGCAGTTATTGTGCATAAATTTTTTGGATGAAACACACTTTACTAGATTATGGATATCAATTCAGACATGTACCAATAAATTGTGACAACAAAAGTGCTATTAACATTTCAAAAAATCATGTTTCACATTCTTGGACAAATCATATTGATGTAAGACATCACTTTTTGAGAGATCATTATCAAAAAGGTGATATCACTTTGGAATTCAATGGTACTGAATATCAACTTGCTGATATATTCACTAAACCATTAAGTTCTAAGAGAATATACTACATCATACATGATCTTGGGATGATAAATCACAAATAGATTTCATACTTTCCTTACTGTTCAATATGTTACTATGTTTTACTTTAATGTTTCATGTTTACGGTTTCTCATGTTTACGGTCTCACCATGACTGAATAGTTTACTTACTGTCTCACCCTAACTAAACAGTTTACTTACTATCTTACCGTGACTGAATAGTTTACTTACTGTCTCACCGTGACTGAACAAATCATTCACTGTCTCATTGTGATGACCATTGACTGTCTCACTATAACAACCATTCACGGTCTCACAATGAAAATTATTTATGATTTTCTTTTAATCTGTATCGCGGTAATTATTATTTCACCACTTTTTACTTTCCCGTGTTTTTATTTTGGTGATGTTTGACATTCCCAAATGATAAAGAAAAAAGTCTCACTCGGTACTTCACCCGGACTTTCTCCTACTCACTCTTTTCGAACCCTTTCAACCTAGCAACTCTCTCTCTCTATCTCTCGACCTTCGGTGAATTCCAAGAATGAAGCGACCTTCTTCATCCAAATCTAAGAAGCATAGCTCGAAGAAGAAGAATATTGCACCGAAGCTGGCACCTGAAGGACCCTTGAATCCAGACCTGGTAAACCGTAGTGTTGTTCATGAGAAAGAAATTTGCCCTGAATGGATTTTGTCTAGAAAATATTTAGTCCTGAAAGTATTAAAAGAACAAAGCTAGTTAGAATGGTTCTCTAGGAAGGATAGACCCATTTATCTGAGGTTATTGGCTTTGTTCTACCAGTATGTACAGTTTTCTTTTGATGCTGGTGAAAGCTATGTTGTGAGGAGTTGGGTCAATAAAAAAAGATTCCCATTCTCTTCAAGGATTTGGGCTGCATGCCTTAGGATACCTCACGAAGGAATTTGTGATGATTATCAGAGAGAACCCCCACCTTAAACTGATCTCTTTGATCTTGAAAATGCTCTGGAAACCCTAACCGGAAATGGCACCAAGAGAAGGGCCATAGCTGCTGAACTTGATGGAGAGACAAGGCTATTGTTCAAGTTTGTTCAAAATCTGATTAGTCCTAGGAAAGGTGACTTTTTGTCTTAAAGTATCAAGATGTGTTCTTGATTCATCTTATGAATAATGGACACAAAATCAACCTGTGAAAATACATCATTCACCATATATGTGATTTGATCATGGTTACATTTAAATCCACCTCTCTGTTCTACTCTAGGATGATTTCAGCCATGCTTGTTGCAAAAGGAGTAGCTGGACCCAATGAAGAAGTACTTATGGACTATGAATATTGTTTATCCAAAGCTACCATCAAGAGGATAAAGATAAATTGGAACCCTTGGAAGAAGTAATGGGTAGAAGATAATGATAAGGTTTATGAGAAGTTTAATCCTGTGGATTATCAAACAAGGCTGAAGGACATTACTGATCCTGGTTTGGAACCAGATGAGTTTTTTGAGTATTCAGAAGATGAAGAAGAAGAAGCTGAAGTACCTCATAGGGAAGAAGTTGTTGTTGAGAAAGAAAGGATTGTTGTTCCTCCTGTTATTCCTGATGAAGAACCTCCTTCCCCTAGAGATGATGTTAATCTAGAAATCCAATATGAGGTTGAAAGAGAATTAATTGTCCCAGAATCTGAGCAGCAAGCCATGGAAGAGGTTGTAGTATGAGAACTCCCTACTGTGCAAGAAGAAACTCCAAAAGAACTCCCTGCTATCCAAAAAGCTAATCTGGAAGACCTTCCTATGGAAAAATCTGTTCCTGAGATAATACCCTCTGCTGAAGAGATGATGGAGATAGCCTTTCAATTGGCTAGGAAAGAAATGGATGTGGAAATTAGAGATGAACCTGTGGATTTAGAACAAGCTCTTGAGCCTCTAGGTCCTGAAAAGGAATCACATGTTGAGGGGGAGGAACCTCAAAATCTTAAGACTGATGAAGCTGAGTCTGATGAAGCCTCACAACCAACTGAGTCATATTCTGTGTACACTCAATATAAATTCCATAGCTTCTATGATGTGAGTGAATCTCAGTAGGTTACTGCAACTGGGATTGATCATTCTTCTCTATTTTAATTGAAATCAGTCACATACCTTGCACCTCAACCTGAACCTGAACCTGAACCTCAACCTGAACCTGAACCTGAACCTGAACCTGAACCTCAACCAAAACATAAACCTGCCCCTGTACCAATTTCTATACCTGATAAGCAATCTTTTTTCAGTAAGTATGATTTGAAAGTCTTTGGTGACACTATCTTAGCTAGAGTGGAGAATATTATGTACTCTCAACCTCGTATGGTGACCAATTTGAGTGAGGAAGATGCCTCAATGCTTGTGGAAAAGATCATTTGGCACATTCAACCCAAGATGATTCATGAAATTCAAGAAGTGCGATTTTAAAACAAGTTGTTCAGTAATGAAGTTGCAACTCTGAAAAGCATGGTTGAAGACATGCAGAAAGAACTACATTCGAGATCAGAGCCTGCTCCTGCTCTTCTAGAACCCACTGTGTCTCAAATTTCTCGAGATGTTGTGTCCTAGATTCACCCTTATCTATTATCCTTTGATGAAAATATTGCATAAAGGCACAATCATATGTTGAAACACATGAGAGAGATTGTAGAGAACCTAAATAAACTCACTGATGAGTATACTGGTTGTCTTCAAAAGGTACTGAAACAGCTCAAATCTCTGACCATAGCTGTCAAAGCTTCTAATTCCTCTGGTCAAACCTCTAATCCTTCATTGGATAGTAATTTGATCAGATATATATTCAAAGAATAACTTCAGAATGCTTTCAGTGGCTTCAATGTGGCTTCTTTATCCGAAGTTGTCAAGAACAGTGATAGATTTCTTGACCTTGTTCAAATTCACTCCTAGATTTCCAATGATGTTCAGCAGGAGATCACTAAGAAAGTGGATTTCTATCTCAACCGAATTTTCTCTAAAAATGATATGACTAACCACTTCAAATACCTTGTAGAGAATCTTAGAATACCTCCTATGACTCAAGACTTCAAAACCCAAGTCCAGAAGCTAACTGAGTTTACTCGGTTTTTGGACAAGTTTATGAAAAATAAAGATGACTTTGAAAAAGCCATGCAGTATGGTGGAGAGATTATTACAGACTTCATCAACCTTATGAAACCTTATCTTCATGTCCAGAGTACAGCAATTGTTGCTCCAGTAACTGCCCCTCTCAGACCTGGACTATCTGCCTTAGCCTCCACTGCCATGTCTGTTAGCCAAGCTCTCAGTCAGATCCGGCCAGTGATTCTTGATCATCCACTACCTCGATCTTCTAATGATCCTTCCTTGGCTCCATAAATCCTCGAAGGTCTCCTTTTACCCTCTCTATCTATCACATCTATGCCTTCTTCTACATCAGTCACTGCCCCTATGGCTTCCTCTTCTGCTGCTGATAAAGGCAAAGAGAAGGTCACTTCCTAAAGAAGACCAGTGCTTACTATTTTTTGATGGGGATGTCATTGATTTTTTTATTTCTACTTTATGATGTACTCTGATTACTTTTAATGACATGTTCACTATTTTTCCTCTCTTATCTCAACTTTTTGATAATCCCAAAAGGGGGAGAAATATGAAAATATGTTAACTATGTTATTTTTTCTCTATTCTCTATCGTGTTATTTTCTCTATAGTTTCATCTCATTTATAAATTAACTGAACATGATTTGTGATCATCAAAAAGGGGTATATTGTTGGACTCCTCATGTATTAATCATGTTTTAATGATCAAAAATCCCAATAATAATTACAAATCTTATTAATGATCGCAAATCTTACAAATATTATTCAACTTAGTTAACTCCTATAAGTTGTATCCAATCATGGGTATTTATGTTTCAAGATATCTCATACTTTATCATGTCTAAGCTCAATCCATTTCATGAATATCACTATTTAAGTCTGTATAAAGTTGTTTGCCTAAGTACAAGACACCGTGAAACTAGACACAGTGAAGCAGACACCGTGAAGCCTAAGTCTCAGACACAGTGAAAATGAGATACCGTGACCACGAGACATTGTGAAGTAGTAAGTCAGACACAGTAAGCCTGACACTGTGAAGCTATAAGCAAGACACTGAGAACAGACACCGTAAGCCAGACACTTTGTTTGCCTAAGTGCCAGACACCGTGAAGCAAGACACTGTGAACCAGACACCGTGAATGAGACACCATGAAGGATGACACTATGAATGTGACACCGTGAGCAAGACACCGTGAATGAGACACCGTGAACAAGACATCGTGACTCAGAAACTGTGACACTCAGACACCGTGTGAAGGAGACACCGTTTTCATAACATACTGTGACGCCATTTCTTAACCTGTTTTTTCGTCTTTCAATTTAACTTTTTAACGGTCATATTTTATGTATTTAATGCACTGACATAATTAATGTTTCTTTGTAGACATAGTAATAGGTACGAGGTACAAATCATATGGAACCTGTCGTCTAATCCTCATGCATTTGAAGATAAAGAATGAAGAGTACCCAAGAGAAATCAAGAAAACACCAGAGCGCGATACTAAACAGAAAAGCAATCCTGAGCACGATAGCGAAGAACATATTGCAAGATCTTCCAAGAAAGTATTGTCTCATACATGCAATCTTACTCTACTGAAGAACACACGAAGTACACTGGAATCCATAGAACATCTTAACTCGTAAAGGACACAAGCTGAATCGCGACACTCTGTTTTTCAAGACAAAAACCAGAGTAGGACTCAGAAGCATTTCTTTCTTATCCAAGGAGTCCAGATTTTCACTGCTAATCACTAGAGCATTCTAAACTCATATCTACTCTCTCTCAGTGATTCTTTTACTTAATTTTTGAGCAGTGTGTGTACTCTGTATGTTTAACACACACACTGACTCTGGCGCTGAACTGAAGGATTTCAAAATCCTTACACAAAACTCTTTACTTTTGTTTACCCATGACAATTGTGGAAGAGGTCCTTGTGTGGCCTATTCATTATTCTTGTCTACCCACAAAAACTGTGGAAGAGGTCCCTGTGTGACCTGGATGTACAGTCTGTGTACTATTGTTAACCCCGATCCAGGGTTTGGATCAGAGTTTATTTATATAAACTGCTTGGTGGTAGGTGATCACCAAGTGGAGTGGATTAGGTCTCGGCTTGAGACTAAACCACTTGTTTTGTATCTGTTGTTCTGTTTAACTTTAGTCTTCTCTATTTTACTGCTTTATTGCATAATCCAGAAAACACTAATTTCACTTTGATAGTTAGTCTTGGAAAGAAGTTATAACTGATTTGTCTTAGTAGGATAACTTCAAAAGTAATATTAATAATACATATTAAGATTACTAAGAATTAATCAATCTTCTAAGAATTTTTTTAAAATTTCAAACTCTTATAACAGTATAACCTTGATTAACTAGGATGTATCTATTTTAGGGGAAATCATTATTTTTAAAACTAATATTTTTTAAAACAAAAATTTTTATAGTTACTCAATTCACCCCTCCCCTCTTGAGTAAACTACTCCGGCCAACAAAAGGCAATTTTCCTCATTTGGGTCATGAATCAGGTGAAGTTTATTTTTTTTATGAAATGAATCCAAAATGAAATAAAAAAAGATTGGATTTTCTTAAATTGATTGGAATGAATTGAGATTTTTAGTTTAGTGGTATCAAATGGTTTTAATGTGTTTTATCAAATTTTTTGGTTAAATAGGTGGTTTGAAATGGAATTTTAAAAGGTCGTTAATGGTTTAGCTCAATGAGATATAATTTTGATAGGCTAATTTGGAACTTCTAAATTTTATTTTTAAAATGAGTATGTGAGACCATAATGAATGCCTCTTGTTTTTTATGCTTGATATAAACTTTGGATGAAGGGTATGTTTCACTTTGTTTTTTATTTTCCTCAGTTGTGGTGTTCTATATGTGTGGTTTGGGGAATAGCCTCCCTTTAGGGGATAGGCTTGGAAGTAGTTGACTGGTTTGGATTGGAGATTTTTTGGCATGTTCCTGTCATGGGGTGTGAAAAAAAAAACAATTATTTCATAAGCTAAAAATGAATTAAAGTGGTTAAGAAAGGTTTTCTCTAGAGATGAGCACACAACAATCACGTTTTTTACTTGAAATTATAGAAATAAGTGGAGGTTTTTTTTGAAATTGTTTTATTTTAAAAATAAATTAATTAATTAAAATAAAGGTTGAACTAAAATTGATGAAGAGAGTGATGATTTAGAGGTAGGATCACCTTTTTCAATGTCATCATGGTCATAGAAATCATTTCCACTCTCTTCTGATTGAATGATAAATGAAATACTCCTCGATCAAGTTGTCAATCATCCTTGGTTGAAGGAAGCAATGGAAACCACTCCTATGTGCATAAAAATCAATAATATATTCCCAAACTACTAATGCAAGTACAGATTGGGAATTATTTCTCCTTATAAAACTAGAAACAATTCACTTATTCCGCACACGTTCCAATGATCGCAGACACTCACCACCTGACACAATCTTCTCGATCAAGAAAAACTGCACTAAGAGGAGGGAGTTTAAATAACCTCAACCAAAGATGTAAACAATGAATGAAAACAAAACCCTAAATACAATTGAAATAATATAATTAGGAACCACTAAAAACTAAAACCATTTTATAGAAAAATATAGTTTTATATTAAATCACAAAACTTTGACATTACAAAATGAAAACCCCCCCTTCCCTGGTCACTCAAAAGTTTTACCCCTCCATGTTAAGGGTAATAGAGTTGAATGGGGAAGAAAAGTGAATTATTAAACTAATAAAAGATAAAACAAAAAATCAATAGATCTTTAAGGTTCTAATATTCTAGAACACCCTCTCTTCTTATTTAACCCCTTTGAATGGAAGTGGATGTGCATATTTATAGGGTTGAGGGGTGGAAATTTTTCCATCCAATTTCTTTCCACCGAAAGTTTCAGATTATTTCTCATACTAAATAGCTTATTATTGGGAATATTTCTTCCTAAAAATTTTTCCTATATCTATTTTTTATAATCCCTTAAAATATCAGCTTCTTTGGAGAATTTAAAAAAAAATCCCTAATTATTGAAGAAAACTTTTTCTAGCTGAAGAGAATCTTCAAATTCCTCCAATTTAGTTCATTAAATAACCGTCTTAATGAGAAAAACTATCCATGAATTTTAATATGAAAATTATTATTTAATTTATATTTAAAATATATCTAGAATAAATTAATTTTGAGGTCTTAATCCTTATTTATGTTTTAGTTACTGAGGTGGGATCCATTCTATTATTCAGAAATATTTTTCAACTTTATTGATTATAACAACCCATACTTTACATACATTGTTATTACTTCAAAATTGAAGCATACTTATTACAACATATAACAAAACATGAAAGTACCGTATAGGTATAGTGTCTTTAGAAACTGGGAAACATAAACAACTGGTTCATAAAGCGTCTACACTGTCTCCCATTTATTTCATCATATCTATAGTCCCTTTTGGCATATCTTACTTAATAAGCTTCTTCCTGACCTGGGGAAAGAAAACATACAAAATGGTGAGCTCAAATTCTCAGTAATTGTAAAAAAAAGAAATATCAATCACATCATATTCATAAGAACATAACATTTTGGAAATCGTAACCTGTAGAAGAGAGCATAATTTCATAACATGGGATAAATCATAGTAGTGAAATGAAATCCCAATAATCATAACATAAAACATGAAACTTTTTTTCATACACACATAATCATAGAGAATCATTTCTTATTAGTCAAGACTCATTGCCAAGACTATCTTAATGGACAAAGTCCATTTCTGAACTGAGTTCACTCCTCGTTTCAGTTCTGTTTCACTGAACCGGTATGACCTGCCGTTCCAGCCATGTCTATCTCATGAGATATAAAATCTTTACCCAATGAATTGGAGGGAGATATAGGTCCCACCCATCTCATAATGATACCATTCTTATGTGTGCCACAAAATCATAAACCATACATCATAGCATAACCCATGTAATAAAAATGGGATTCTTAAACATCATGACATCATAAAACAATTCATATAAGATAAAGGAATTCATAAAAATAATTCCATCACAACATAATCAAATCAATGTAATAATAGGGATAGAAACAGAACCCTATATTATCTTAGATGGAAAATAATTTTGATAAAACACTTGAACTCCATTCTTGAGGAAAATATCCTTTCTACTACAAAAACCATTTTCCTTTCTTAACATGTCATACAATTTTAAACTAAAAGAAGTTGATTAAAAATAAACTTGAAAACTTGTAAAGGAAGCTTCTTTGAAATAATTTTTTAAAAATCCATTCATGCCGTATAAGTTTAAAAAAACATTCTTCTCGTACTTTTGTCAGAAAAGTCAAAAAGTACCTCGTACGAAAAACGACAAATGATTCCTTTCATATCTTTTACTAAAAACTCACCGAAGGGTAAAATGGGATTTAAACAATTGTTGGTGGATGGAAATAATATTACATATTGAGGAAACATGGATGTGGATGATAAATTACACCCCAGTAAATTCCAAAGTATAAACAATCTCGGATAAAAATGAGATTGTGATATTTCCCTTACCTTAGGTCCGATTTGCTTCATAAGTGTCCGAACCACCTGTATAATGATTTAAATAATGTTATTGACTTATTCCAGAATCATACTTATTGTTATGATATCATATATGGTCATATTCTTAGCTTATTATTAGTAATATTTCATTACTACTTGTTATTAGGGTGTTTATTACTTTTTGTTCTTATGCGTGTTTTGTCGAATAAATTCTTATTCTTCTCTTTAGGTTATAGATACCTCATTTACAGAATGTTATTAGTTTAATATATATCATATTCATTCATTCAATTCATTTATATAATCATTATGCAATGAAGATCATGTAGAACGAGTCGCATCACATCGTGGAGACGGTATTCCGTACGTACGCACGAGCGAAGATATCGTTCCCATGATCGTGGAATTGTATTGGAGTGTATGTATACTATTTCAGAATCAATATCACGTTACAATAATCATATATAGTTATTATTTACACCATTATACCCATCCAAGTAAGGTGGTGGTGGAAAATAGATTACACCACGGCGTGGAGACGGTATTCCGTACGTACGCACGCGCGGTGATTTCGTTTTCCGTAGGATGGATAGATGGTGAAATAGGGTTGTTTCATACTTATAATAACATATCAGTATATGAGTGATACTGATGTTATTACTTCATAATGAAACAACTAAAGAAGAAGAAGTTGAAGAAGAAATAATTTGGAAAGGATCGGTAATGGATATTACCTCTTTTTTGACGCGCCACTTCTTAACCCCCTCTTAGGGCACTAGGGTTGGTCTTTGAAGAAGACCAGAACCTCTAGGATGATTCTAGGGAAGTGGAGAGGAGAAAGTGTCAGGGTTTGGCCGAGCTTGAAGGCTCAAATTGGTGTGAGGAGGAGAGGGAGGAGGTGCCCTTTTATAAGGGAGGAGAGGGGTACCTTTGGAAAGTGTGGAAATATTATTTTATTATAAACTTATCTTCGGTTTCAAAAGGTCCAAAAATCATTAAAGATGAAGATAAGATGACTCATGGTCGAAATAAAATCATCCAATCAGAATTGGACATGTTTTTGAAAATATTTTAATCATTATAATCTTATTTATTTAAATCATTTATTAATGAGGTAAATATTTCATTATTATTGTGTCATGAATAATTTAATTTATTTGGTGTCTAAAAATTATAAAAAAAATATCATTATGTAGGAAATATTTTTAGGTTTATAATGAATATTTATAGTCGAAAATATAATTTATATAACCCCTTATAAAAATTAATTACTAAAAGATTTTTGTTAATGTCAATTTTATCTTTACATTAAATTAATTAATCCAAATTGTCATTGTCACTACCAAGTGGCTCAATGGGGTCCCAAAATCGACCCAAGGATGCCCATGGTCGGTAAATACTCATCCAATAATGTTAGGACAAGTTTCAAGGTAATTTTGAATTATTATAATATTCTTTTAACCTTGAATTACCCTATTTACCTTTAAATGTAGTAAATAAAAAAATTATCGTAGTTACTATTCATAATATCAAAAAAATAAAAGTAACCTATTAACATAATTTGGACCCACTGATTCCAAATATGGAATCCATTTTTCAAAATTCAAAACACAGAAGTTGCATTAATTAATTTAAAATTAATCTCGTTGTTAAGCAAACGGGTTTTAAAAGTAAAAACATTGCCATAGATTGAAATGTTTTTACCTATGAATTCAATGTAAAATTAATGATAATGACATAAATTATATTAAATGGTAAAAATATATTCTATTTATACTTTAAAAAAAATCAATATTACAATTTAACCATATAAAGTATTGCGATGAAAAAAATTGTTTTTAATATAGCGTGTTTTTAAGAGATAATAACTATCAAAAGATTGGCACTTGTTTATGTCTGGTTTAAATGTGAAATTACATCCAATGAACAACATTGTATTAAATTGTAAAAATATATTCTAAATATACTTTAAAACTACTCAAATTAATAATTTATCACTATTAATTATTTCGATTAAAAAAGTTGTTTTTAATTAAAATTTAGTAATTTTCACTATTCATCATAATATGAAAGTTATCCGAAAAGTACCAAAATTTCATCCTAAGCTAATTTCGATATTTCGAATCCAAAAATGAAGTCCATTTTGAAAAATAAAATTTACATAATTTCAAAAAGTGGTTATTACTATTCATAACGGCTAGTTTTAATAATATTTTAATAGCATATCGTTGTTTAGTGAAACTCGGTTTTGCGTACGATGCAAGCTATTGAGGAAGTCCGCGGTTGCGTGTCAAGAAAACCAAGCTAGTGTTGTGTGTATTGAAAGATTCCTTTAATGATTTATATAACATAAAAACAAAATATTTCTCATAAAAGTCTCGGGTGTTACATTCTACCCCCCTTAAAATGAATTTTTCCCTCGAAATTCGTCACTTTGTAACAAACAGATGAGGATACCTCTCCCTCATCATATCCTCAAGCTCCCATGTAGCTTCTTCTAATTGGTGGTTCCTCCATAAAACTTTCACCAAGCGAGTGGTCTTGTTTCCTAGGACTTTTTCGCTACGATCCAGAATCTCTATCGGTTGTTCTTCATAAGAAAGATCTTGCTCCAGCGGTATAACTTCTGAGCTGAGTACATGTGAAGGATCAGGTATGTACTTTATCAGGAGAGATACATGGAACACATCGTGAACTTGAGAGAGATTCGGTGGAAGCGCCAATCGGTAAGCTACCTTCCCAACTCGATCCAGTATTTCGAAATGACCGATATATCTAGGGCTCAACTTCCCCTTCTTTCCAAATCTCATGACCCTATTCCAGGGAGATATTCATAAGAACACTTTATCACCCACTTCAAACTCTAGGTCTTTTCTTCGGTTGTCGGCATAACTTTTCTGTCAACTCTGAGCTTCTCTTATGTGTTTTTGAATAGATCGGACCTTTTCTGCAATCTCATCAACAATATCAGGTCCTAATAGCTTTCTTTCCCCAACTTCATCCCAGCAAGTTGGAGTCCTGCATTTCTTTCCATAGAGAGCTTCATAAGGAGCCATCTGAATACTGGAGTGAAAGCTATTATTATAAGAAAATTCCACCAAAGGTAGGTGTTGATCCCAACCACCTTTGAAATCTATAGAGCAAGCTCTCAACATATCTTCTAGAGTTTGAATTTTCCTCTCAGACTGACCATCTGTCTGAGGATGATAAGCAGTGCTAAAACTCAACTCTGTATCCAGAGTATGCTGAAGAATTCGCCAGAACATTGAGGTAAACCTTGGATCCCGATCAGATATATTAGAAAGTGGTACTCCATGCAATCTTACCACTTCCTTTACATATATCCTGGCAAGCTGATCCAGAGAGAAATCCTCTCTAATAGTGATGAAGTGTGCCGACTTTGTAAGACGATCAACTATGACCCAGATAGCATTATTGCCTTTGGATGTTTTAGGAAGTCCTGTGACAAAGTCCATAGTGATGTTTTCCCATTTCCATTCGGGTATGGGTAATGGTTGTAACATCCCCTTAGAATTCTGTCTCTCAACTTTAACTTGCTGACAAACCAAGCATCGAGAGACATATTCAGCAACATCTCTTTTCATGCCATCCCACCAGAAGTACTCTTTCAGGTCCCTATACATCTTCATGCTTCCGGGATTAATAGAGAATGAAGAACTATGAGCCTCATCCAATAACTCCTTCTTTAATTCTGGGATGGGAGAAACACAAACCCGATTCCTGAACTTTATTATCCCATCACAATCAAGGTTGAATTCAGGAAAATTTCTCACCTTCTTTTGTAACTCTACATCTTTTTTCTATGCCTCTTTAATCTTCACATGTATAGATGGTTGAACATTCATTTGAGAAAGATACGATTTTTCCCCTTCCATTATAATTCCAAGATCCATCCTTTGTAAATCCATAAATATTGGATCTTTTGTGATCCTCATCATGGATAAACCGTCATGGTCTTGTCAACTTAATGCATCTGCCACCTTGTTTGCTTTCCCTGGGTGGTAATAGATTGAGCAGTCGTAATCCTTAATCAGCTCCAACCATCTTCTTTGGCGCATATTCAGCTCCTTTTGTGTGAAAATGTACTTTAAACTTTTATGATCATTATAAATGTCACACCTTTCTCCATAAAGATAATGCCTCCAAATCTTTAATGAAAAGATTACCGCAGCTAACTCCAAATCATGAGTTGGGTAATTTTTCTCATGGATTTTCAATTGTCGTGAGGCATAAGCTATCACCATATCATTTTGCATAAGAACACACCCCAGCCCCTTCTTGGATGCATCACTGTAGATCACAAACCTTTCTCTACTACAAGGCAGTGTGAGCACAGGTGCACTGGATAACCTTCTCTTCAACTCCTTGAAATTCTCTTCACATTCCTCTGTCCAAACAAACTTAACTCCTTTCCGAGTCAACCTGGTGAGTGGATTAGATAATCGTGAAAAATCTTTCACGAAACGTCGATAATATCCAGCCAAACCAAGAAAACTTCGGATCTCAGTTACTGTTGTTGGTCTCGACCATCTTTCGATAACCTCTGTTTTTGCTGGATCCACAGATATCCCCTCTTTTGAGATTATGTGACCCAAAATGCAACCTTTTGAATCCAAAATTCACACTTGGTAAATTTGTCATAAAGCTTCTCCTTTCTCAGGGTCTTCAATATAATTCTCAAGTGATCTTCATGTTCTTCCTTGCTCTTTGAATAGACAAAAATATCGTCTATAAAGACTACCACAAATTGATCAAGATAGTCTCTAAAGACTCTATTCATCAGATCCATGAAGATAGCAGGGGCATTAGTAAGACCAAATGGCATCACTATAAATTCATAGTGTCCATACCTTGTACGGAAAGCCATCTTTGGTATATCCTCCCTTTTGACCCTTAATTGATGATACCCTGAATGAAGATCAATCTTGGAAAAGTATTGAGTTCCGTGTAGTTAGTCAAATAAGTCATCAATGTGTGGGAGAGGATATTTGTTCTTGATAGTGATCTTGTTAAGTTCTTGATAATCAATGCAGAGTCTCATTGATCCATCTTTCTTCTTAACAAATAGAACAGGTGCTCCCCAAGGTGATGCACTAGGGCGTATGAATCCCTTATCAAGATTCTCTTGGAGTTTCTTCTTCAATTCTTGCAACTCAATTGGGGCCATTCTATAAGGTGTATTTGAAATAGGTAAAGCACCTGGTACGAGTTCTATTGGAAACTCAACTTCACGATTTGGTGGAAGACCCGGAAATTCCTCCAGAAAGACATCATCAAACTCCCATACAATGGGCATATTCTTAATTGTGAGTTTCTCACCAACCATTTGAGATAAATAACCTTCATTTAGTGGAATCAAGACCCATAAGATAGAAGAAATTTCCACTGGAAGGTTATGTTCATTCTTATATCGATAGACGATCATAGATTGATCTGGAATATGAAATGCGACTTCCCTGCTTTGGAAATTGATATGATCTCCATATAAATAAAGCCAATCCATGCCAAGAATCACAAAAAAATCCACTATAGGAAGGATCACAAGATTTGTAGGAAGCACTTTCCCACAAACTTCAATCGAGGAAGAATTATAAACTTTTGATACGACTATTGTGCCATTAGGAGTTGTCACAACCAACTCAACATCTAATTGTTGAGGTAATACAGTGATACCCTTAGAAAATTCTTCAGAAATAAAAGAGTGGGTGGATCCAGAATCAAATAAAACATTTGCTACTTTAGAGTGGATGGTAAGTGTACCTTTCACCACATCGTTATCATACTCCACATCGCTGATAGAAATTGCATGTGACTTTCCTTTGTCTTTAGCCTTAAGGGTTTGTTGACGTCGACCATCATCATCAACCCTTGGATTTGGTCATTGATTGGCATAATGCCTCATCTCCTTGCACTTGAAACATTGAAGTGTATTAGGTTCATTCTGTGCATCCCTTCCTTTGTTTTCATCATTATACATCTTCTTCCCATCATTGCGGCATTCAAATGCCTGATGACCTTCATTTCCACATTTAAAACATTTACTTGTCCCTTTAAGACAACTCCCTCCATGTTTCTTTCAACACTTTGAGCATAAGGGAAAGCTCATCTTCTTTTCAGTGTGCTCTTTAGATTTTCCTTTGAATTCCATTTTCCTCTTCTTATCAAACCCATATGACTGATGGGTTACTCCTATCTCCATCTCAACTTTGAGAGCACATCGAACGATTTCCTCGTAGCTATTGAAGTCCCTTATGGCTAACGCCCTTCGAAGACTTGGTTTTAATCCACTAAAGAATCGATCGATCTTACTCTCAGGTTGGATAATAATACCAGAAGCGTACCTTGCAAGTCTTATAAAATTTGATTCATAGGTACCAACAGATTCATCATCCTTTTTATTTAGTTCAAGAAACTCTTTCTCCATCTTTGTTCAGAGAATACGAGGGAAGTACTTATTGAAAAATAAGTTCTTGAACTCGTCCCATTCCATGGACTCAATTTCATCCCTTTGCCTTATATTCTTAATAAGATTCCACCATTGATCAGCATCTCCTTCCAAACGATACACTGCTAGGATGACTTTATCATGTTTAGAACATTGAATAACTGAAAATATCTTTTTAGTAGTACTAATTCATTGTTCATAAACTAATGGATCAGTAGACCCACTGAATGAAGGTGGATGCTGCCTCATGAAGGATTCAACATAATGTTGCTCCTTCCTTTGCTCGTTTGGAAGTCCTGCATGATTCATAGCTTGAGAAAGTTGTGTGAGCATGGATACAAGATTTTTCATTCTAGCTTCCATAACATTTGGTTGCTCAGGGGGAAAATCATTGCATTGCCCGTCGCATTCCGCATTAACACGGTTCCTTCGGGTTCCAGCCATTGACTAAAACCAAGAATAATAGTGTGAGCAACACTAATTATAATAGGAAAACCACATAATCAAGAATAAAATTTCACACTTAAGGTCTTATCCTAGGTTATTCATGGTCATTTTTAAAACACTATGATTATGTTCTATGCTTAGACATATCCTTAGGATTCTTACTAAGGCTTTCAAATCCTAGTTTCCAAAGGTTGACTATACCTTTCCTTTGATACCAACTATAACGACCCATACTTTACCTACATTGTTATTACTTCAAAATTGAAGCATACTTATTACAACATATAACAAAACCAAGAAAGGACCATATAGGTATAGTGTCTTTAGAAACTGGGAAACATAAACAACTGGTTCATAAAGCGTCTACACTATCTCCCATTTATTTCATCATATCTATAGTCCCTTTTGGCATATCTTACTTAATAAGCTTCTTCCTGACCTGGGGAAAGAAAACATACAAAAGGGTGAGCTCAAATTCTCAGTAAGGGTAAACAAAATAAATATCAATCACATCATATTCATAAGAACATAACATTTTGGAAATCGTAACCTGCAAAAGAGAGCATAATTTCATAACATGGGATAAATCATAGTAGTGAAATGAAATCCCAATAATCATAACATAAAACATGAAACTTTGTGGCATACACACATAATCATAGAGAATCATTTCTTATTAGTCAAGACTCATTTCCAAGACTATCTTAGTGGACAAAGTCCATTTCTGAACCGATTTCACTCCTCGTTTCAGTCCTGTTTCACTGAACCGGTATAACCTGCTGTTACAGCCATGTCTATCTCATGAGATATAAAATCTTTACCCAATGCATTGGAGGGAGATATAGGTCCCACCCATCTCATAATGATACCAATCTTATGTGTGCCACAAAATCATAAACCATACATCATAGCATAACCCATCTAATAAAAATGGGATTCTTAAACATCGTGACATCATAAAACAATTCATATAAGATAAAGGAATTCATAAAAATAATTCCATCACAACATAATCAAATCAATGTAATAATAGGGATAGAAATAGAACCCTATATTATCTTAGATGGAAAATAATTTTGATAAAACACTTGAACTCCATTCTTGAGGAAAATATCCTTTCTACTTCAAAAACACTTTTCCTTTCTTAACATGTCATACAATTTTAAACTAAAAGAAGTTGATTAAAAATAAACTTGAAAACTTGTAAAGGAATCTTCCTTGAAATAATGTTTTAAAAATCCATTCATGTCGTATAAGTTTAAAAAAACATTCTTCTCGTACTTTTGTCGGAAAAGTCAAAAAGTACCTCGTACGAAAAACGACAAAAGATTCCTTTCATATCTTTTACTAAAAACTCACCGAAGGGTAAAATGGGATTTAAAAAATTGTTGGTGGATGGAAATAATATTACATATTGAGGAAACATGTATGTGGGTGATAAAGTACACCCCAGTAAATTCCAAAGTATAAACAATCTCGGATAAAAATGAGATTGTGATATTTCCCTTACCTTAGGTTCGATTTGCTTCGTAAGTGTCCAAACCTCCTGTATAATGATTTAAATAATGTTATTGACTTATTCCAGAATCATACTTATTGTTATTATATCATATATGGTCATATTCTTAGCTTCTTATTAGTAATATTTCATTACTACTTGTTATTCGGGTGTTTATTACTTTTTCTTCTTATGCGTGTTTTGTCGAATAAATTCTTATTCTTCTCTTTAGGTTATAGATACCTCATTTCCAGAATGGTATTAGTGTAATATATATCATATTAATACATTCAATTCATTTATATAATCATTATGCAATGAAGATCATGTAGAACAAGTCGCATCACATCGTGGAGACGGTATTCCGTACGTACGCACGAGCGAAGATATCGTTCCCATGATCATGGAATTGTGTTGGAGTGTATGTATACTATTTCAAAATCAATATCACTTTACAATAATCATATATAGTTATTATTTACACCATTATACCCATCCAAGTAAGGTGGTGGTGTAAAATAGATTACACCACAGCGTGGAGACGGTATTCCGTACGTACGCACGCACGGTGATTTCGTTTTACGTAGGATAGATAGATGGTGAAATAGGGTTGTTTCATACTTATAATAACATATCAATATATGAGTGATACTGATGTTATTACTTCATAATGAAACGACTAAATAAGAATAAGTTGAATAAGAAAGAATTTGGAAAGGATCGGTAATGGATATTACCTCTTTTTTGACGCGCCTCTTCTTAACCCCCTCTTAGGGCACTAGGGTTGGTCTTTGAAGAAGACCAGAACCTCTAGGATGATTCTAGGGAAGTAGAGAGGATAAAGTGGCGGGGGTTGGCCGATCTTGAAGGCTCAAATTGGTGTGAGGATGAGAGGGAGGAGGTTCCCTTTTATAAGGGAGGAGAGGGGCACCTTTGGAAAGTGTGGAAATATTATTTTATTATAAAATTATCTTTGGTTTCAAAAGGTCCAAAAATCATTAAAGATGGAGATAAGATGACTCATGGTCGAAATAAAATCATCCAATCAGAATTGGACATGTTTTGGAAAATATTTTAATCATTATAATCTTATTTATTTAAATCATTTATTAATGAGGTAAATATTTCATCATTATTGTGTCATAAATAATTTAATTTATTTGGTGTCTAAAAATTTTAAAAAAATATATCATTATATAGGAAATATTTTTATCTTTCTAATGAATATTTATAGTCGAAAATATAATTTATATAACCCCTTATAAAAAATAATTACTAAAAGATTTTTGTTAATGTCAATTTTGTCTTTACATTAAATTAATTAATCCAAATTGTCATTGTCACTACCAAGTGGCTCAATGGGGTCCCAAAATCTACACAAGGATGCCCATGGTCGGTAAATACTCATCAAATAAGGTTAGGATAGGTATAAAAGTAATTTTGAATTATTATAATATTCTTTTAACCTTGAATTACCCTATTTACCTTTAACCGTAGTAAATAAAAAAATTATCGTAGTTACTATTCATAATATCAAAAAAATAAAAGTAACCTATTAACATAATTTAGACCCACTGATTCCAAATATGGAATCCATTTTTTAAAATTCAAAACATAGAAGTTGCAGTAATTAATTTAAAATTAATCTCGTTGTTAAGCAAACAGGTTTTAAAAGTAAAAACATTGCCAAAGATTGAAATGTTTTTACCTATGAATTCAATGTAAAATTAATGATAATGACATAAATTATATTAAATAGTAAAAAAATATTCTATTTATACTTTAAAAACAATCAATATTATAATTTAACCATATAAAGTATTGCGATGAAAAAAGTTGTTTTTAATATAGCGTGTTTTTAAGAGATAATAACTATCAAAAGATTGACACTTGTTTATGTCTGGTTTAAATTTGAAATTACATCCAATGAACAACATTGTATTAAATTGTAAAAATATATTCTAAATATACTTTAAAACCAGTCAAATTAATAATTTATCACTATTAATTATTTCGATTAAAAAAGTTGTTTTTAATTAAAATTTAGTAATTTTCACTATTCATCAGAATATGAAAGTTATCCGAAAAGTACCAAAATTTCATCCTAAGCTAATTTAGATATTCTGAATCCAAAAATGAAGTCCATTTTGAAAAATAAAATTTACAAAATTTCAAAAAGTGGTTATTACTATTCATAACGGCTAGTTTTAATAATATTTTAATAGCATGTCGTTGTTTAGTGAAACTCGGTATTGCGTACGACGCAAGCTATCGAGGAAGGCCGCAGTTGCGTGTAAAGAAAACCAAGCTAGTGTTGTGTGTATTGAAAGATTCCTTTGATGATTTATATAACATAAAAACAAAATATTTCTCATAAAAGTCTCGGGTGTTACATTGATTTTTCTAGGGCTATGGGTTTCGAATTAGCTCTGGGTCTAGAAGAGGAAGTTTCATCCCATAAAGAAATTAACCCTGAAAAATAATCATGAAAATTGGATCAATATTGAATAATTTATACTCTAAATACATAAGTGATAGAAAACTATTAAATTTATGGAATTAAGCAATTGTTACATTTTAGCTCAAAACTCACAAAAAATACTAAAATGTTGAAAATTAGATCAAATTGATAAATTGGATGGGATTAAATCATTGAAACACATATTAAAAATAATAAAAATATTAGCTATATCAATTCCCCCACACTTAGCACTTTGAATCCTGGATAAGTAAGCCTCAAAATCAAATAAATCAAATTCAAAACACATACTCATGAGATCCACCAATTTGAAAATAAGAAACAAAAGATATAATGAATCCTTAAAAAATAATTTCGAGTTCTCTATTCAGATCATACAATATATTTCAATTTCATTTATCCTCCCATGCACACAAGACACCTAACTCACATGAATTTTCTCTCATGTCACAGATGTTAATTTTCAACAAGGCTTTTCTCTACCAAACCCATAAAATATTCACCATAGGCTTTATAAATTCCTATATATCCAACTGATGTGAGTCAAGGACATGTGTTTATCATTAGTAATTTTTAGGTTTGTTATGTGGATTTTGGTTGGTATTATTTAGATGTCAAAAATTCTAAGTTTGAATAAGGAGGGATTGGCTATTTTTGAAGAAAAATTATAAGATTTTAATTTTCACTCAAGTATGGTCTCATCCTCAATCCCCTTAGTTGAAAATCATCTCCATTTTCATGAAAATTCAAAGAAATTTCACACCATTCATCATTTCAGTAGAAAAAATTTCAATCTTCTCAAACATAATTTTTTTAGAAATCTCAAGATAGGCACAACTTTCTTTCTCATTTGGAATCTCCAGAAAGTCACATATTCTTTTATCATGAAAGCTATATAAAGGAACATCTTTAAAAAGAATGGTTTTTTTAATCATAAAATATATTTATTAAACATTTTATTTTCTACCCAAATTTTTACTAATTGAGGTAGCACAACACATGACAGCTTCCCCCTACACTTAAGTTCAACTAGAATATGAAATTTCACTTCAAGAGTAGGTTGGATAGGGAAAATTGGCATGTAATGTGGCTCACCTAATAGGTTTTTCATGGTTTCCAAGGGATATAAGGATTAAATTAACAAGGAAGTCTATAATAAAAAGGATTATCTTGAAAGGGGTCTTTAAAACCAAATAAATGCCTCAATAATTTAAAACACAAGTACCTAAAACCATCAAGTTTTGATAGAAATAAATCAAATTATAGTTCAAGAAAGTATGATTTGGTTCTCTCGAGAATTGAGGTAAATGTAAAGAATATGAAAAATAGGGTTCATAATCTTCACGGTAAATTGATTTCAATGATAAAGACAGTGAGATGTGGCATGAGATTTAAAAATCAGAGGACTTTTCATGAAATTTTCAAATATTTGAACTTGAAACAAAGTCATTTTAAGCATTCATTTAAGATAAGTTTCATAGAATAAATTAGTTTACTCATTAACATGGGTTTAAAAAATGAAAAATATAATCATTTCAGCTCATAGGTTTCAAAAACACACAAAAATTGAAAAATAAACACATAATTTTTTGAAAAAAAACACACAATTTTTTTTTTGAAAAATTTAAAAAATAAAAAAATTGAAAATCCTAAAATACAAATTTTCTATCCCCTAAACTTAAATTATACATTGTCCTAAATTAATTCAATTATATTGAACATGTAATCATATTTTAAATTAAATCCAAATAAAAGGTAATTTTAAAGGAGTGTTACAACCTGACTTATTGGTAGTGCAACGTTGAGTTAAGCTCCTAAGTGCTACACATTAATAACCTACAACCAAAAGATTAAAATAAAACATAAGAAATTTATTTCAAGAAAAGATAAGATAAATAGAATGAGAATATAAATATATATCTTGGTTTAATCCCCTAAGTGAGCCCTGGGTTTTGACTACCTCTAAATGGGCAGTTCCAGTTGGTTATCCCCAATCTAATGGTGGGTGAAGTTTCTTGCTCATGAACCAAAAAAATATTCTTTCCAACATGCACTTATTCCTTTTTGTTGAGTAATCCATGGATATATCATGAAAAATACACCCTCCATGGGAATGATATACAACTTTCATGGTGGGGTAGTATAATGAATGAGTCCTCGTTCTTGGTTTCCACTTGCACAACTTATTCTTCATCATCTAGTGGTTTTTAAAGATATGATGCATCAATGTAAAAATCAAAGGGAATGTCATAGTGTAATTCTATTTAAAAAAAATAAAGCAAGAAGAATCAATATCAAATTCTTCCCCTTAAAAGTAATTATCTTGTGTCTCATTTTCCCCAATAAAATCTAATTTGATCTTATCATGTACTCCCTTAAATAAATGTTCAATAAGTTTAGGGATCTCCATATGTTCCTCTTTAGATGCATCTACTTTCTCTTCTTCATCATCCTCCAAGTAAATACAAGTATTGGCTGAATCTAAAAATTTTAAACAATTATAGGTGATACTCAATCTAGATTTATTAAAATATGAACAAAAATAGTTTAAGAAAAGATCATATCCCCATGTTTTTTCAGATTCAATTGCTTATTTAGTGAAAATTTCCTCATGGAGTTGAATTTTACTGGATATAGGTATGTATTCAAGCTCCTCTGTTTGAAATATGAGTAGGAAAATCACTTACACAATTATTTTGGATTATGGTTCAGGTTGAGGCCCCTTGTGAAATGGTACTTCCTCTTTGGAATTTATTTTTTGATAATTATTTTTGATGTGATTAACCATGTCCAAAATTTCATTAAAAGAGAGACCTATAACATGTCCATTCAACATTTTCTTAGTCAAAACAGTGAGTTCATCAACCTTTTTTAAGAGGGATTCCACATCATTATGAACCATTTTTTCTGTACCTATGATTAATTAATCCAAGTAGAATAGTTGAAGTTATAATACATCATTTAAATTTATATATATATATATATTAATTAAAACAAAGAAAATTATTTACAAAATTTCATAATTAAATTATTGGAACTGCCTCCCTGGCAGCGGTGCCAAGTTTTGACACATGTATATCGTGAGGTGTGACAAAAACAATTATTTACTAAGTTAAAATGTATTAAATTGGTTAACCAAATTTTTCACTAGATAGGATCTCACAACAATCACATTTTTCACTTGAAATTAGATAAATAAGTGGAGGTTTTTTTTGAAATTATTTTATTTTAAAAAGAAAGAAAGAAATTAAAATAAAGGTCAAAATAAAATTGATGAATAGAGTGATGAGGTAAGGGTTCGATCAACTTTTTCAATGTAATCATTGTCATATAAATCATTCCTCCTCTCTTTTGATTGAGTGATAAATGAAATACTCTTCGATCTAGTTTCCAATCACCCTTGGTTGAAGGAAGTAATGGAAACTACTTTCGTGTGCATGAAAATTATTAAAACATTCCCAAACTACTAAGGAAAGTCCTGATCAGGAATTATTGCTCCTTATAAATCTATAAACAATTCAATAATTCCATACATGTTCCAATGATCGTGGACACTCACCACCTAACACAATTTGATCAATCAAGACAAAATGCACTATACATAGGAGTTTAAATAACTTAAACCAAAGCTATAAACAATTAATAACAAAAAACCCTAAATAAAATATCATTAATACAATTTGGAACCACAAAAACCATAAACTATTCAATAGAAAAATATATTTTTATACTAAATCACATGAATTTGACATTAAAAAAGAAAAACTCCCCCTTCCCTGATCACACAAAACATTTACCCCTCTATATGAAGGGTAATATATTTGAATGGGGAAGAAGAGGGTATTATGAAACTAATAAAAGAAAAAATATAAAATTCAAATATCATCAAGGTTACAATACTCCATCACATCCCCACTTTATCCTTCTTCAACCCCTTTGAGTTGAAGTGGATGCACAAATTTATCGGGTTGAGGGGTGGAAAATTTTCCCTCTAGTTTCTATCCACAAAAAGTTTAACATTATTTAGAATAGTAAATGGAATATTATTGGGAAGTTTTCTTCATAAAATTTATGTATATATCTATTTTACATTATTCTTCAAAATCTAATATGCTTTGGAAATGTTTCAAAAAAAAATTATTCTTGTATTACTGAAGTAAAAAAAATTTGGATGAAGTGGCGAACTTCCTATAATTTGGAACATTAAATTACTATATTAATGATCTAAACTCTTTATTAGTTTTAATTTAAAAATTAGGATTCTATTTCTATTTCAAATATATCTAGAATCATCTCATTTGTAGTTCTTAATCCTTGGTTATGTTTCAATTACTGATGTGGAGTCCATTTTGTCGACCAGAAATATTTTTCAACTTGATTGATTTTTTTGGGCCTATGGGTTTTGAATTAGATTTGGGTCTAAAAGATGAATTTGAATCCCAAAAATAAAGTAACCCTAAAAAAATCACTCAAATTGGATCAATATTAAATAATATATTCTTGAAATATATAAGTGGCAGAAAACTATTAAATTTCCAGAATTAAGAAATTTTCACATTTTAGTCTAAAACTCACCAAAAATACTAAAATAATGAAAATAATCTCAAATTTATGAATTGGAAGGTATTAAATCATTTAAATTCATATAAAAAATTATAAAAATGTTATCTATATCACTTTTGTTGGTAGTGAACCCTCAAAAGAAGCAGGTTGGATTGTGATGTTTCTGTGTGACGACTGTGTGGATCTCTCTAGAGTGAGTAGATCGGGGTTATGGGAAGTAGGTGGTTGTGTGAACTTTAAATAAGATAATGACCCCTTTATTGGTTTATCTATTGGATTGTTTTTTGGTAGAGGCTTGTGGGTAAGATGGGTTGAGGTTCTATGTCACCTTGGACCGTTGGGATGTGGCTCTAGGTGTGAGAGTCGGGCTAGTAGCAGTGTATAGGTGATAGTTGTGCTCAATAAAAATTGGTTTTATACTAGTTATGGTATGTTTAGGGTTTCGTATTCCTTGTGAGTTGTGTGAGTGGGTTGTTCTCCTTTCATTAAGTGTCAAGAGAGTGGGACATTATAAGGATAAGAGATTAGTGGTGTGTGTCTTAGTTTGTAGAGACCTTAAGTGTTGACACTTGATCAGTATAAGATTAAGCATCTAGATTTTTAAATTAATGTATTGGTTATAAATCATGACCTTGGTGAGAGTCTCGAGGCCTTAGAAGTAGTTTTGATAAGATTTTTAAAATAATCAGACAAGCCAATAGCTAAGTTGTTTTTTCATGTAGTGTTTCACGGCGTGAACCAAGTGTCCAACCCATGAAAGGAGTCTCCTAGGTAGATTCTTAGGAAGGTTAATATGGGTTATGGTGTAAGTTTTATCTTATGTTTTTAGCTTAGAAACCAAAATAGTCCATAAAGTGATATGATGCCATTTTTTGTTCCTTTGAGTGGAAGAAATTGTGTGTGAAATGGTGGTTTGGGAGCATTATATGAGGTGGTGTACTGAAAGATCGTGTTGAGATAACTTTGGGGATTTGGGTTACAAGGTTTAAGGAACCTTGGGATTTCATAAGGGTCATTGGATAATGGAATTTGGTTGAACTGGTTTATGTTAGTGAAAAATGTTGTTGGGAGGTTTCTCTGAGATATTTAATTGTGGATGAATGTTTCTTTGATGGGTAGTGCCTTCACAAACCACCCTAAGAGAGAATGTTTATAGAATATATAGATTTTTTCATGATGTTTTACACAAAGTAGAGTGGTATAATTTTGTGTGGTTCCCATGGAACTTGTGTCAAGTACATGGGGGGGTTTTGAATAAACATGATTTTTTTGATAAATATATGGTCAAGAAATTTGGATTAGTAAGAAGCGCAGTGTTTGTGGTGCTGGTTCAGAAGTGGAAAATAGGGCCTTCATGTGGTTGAGTGTCCTTAGTTGATGTTGGGTTAATGATATAGTCTTGGAATAGGTATTATTTGGTGATGATGAGTCTTGTTGGTATTTTTTGTGGGGGTTGGTAACATGGTATAGCTTTGTATGTACTTAGGATCTGTGGGTTAGCAGTTGGGAACTACTATGTTGATCATATGGACTTATAGATAAGGGTGTTATGACTTCATAGTGGTCTATGTGTTTATTCAGTGATGAAAACCAAGGATTGGCTAAGATAAATAAGGTTTTTTGAGTCATTGACATTTTAAGGCATTAAATCAATACCTTGGGTTGAGTAGTAGGTTATGGTTGGTTTTGTTAGAGTGGCATAGTGAAATCATGGTGACCTTATATAGAAAAAGGGGTAGATTTCAATATCTAGATGTGTAATTTCAAGGTTGGCTAGGAGTATGGTGTTTAAATTGATTCAAACATAGAAGGGGGGAATTTTAGTTCCATATAAATATCTTAGTTTATGGTATAGTGATGATGGTGGAGGAAATCAATGGCTATTTTAGTTTGTGGGTGGAGAATTAGTTATATGAATAGCTGAAATATCACCATTGTGTAATTTTGTGAGGATTGACTGACAAGACACTAGCACCGGGGTATAATCAATGTGTGAGGAGATATCCTAGTGAGGTGTGAGGGACAATTAGTTATCCTAAGAAACAAACTTTAAACCTTCATGGGAAAGGTAGTGTGGTGGTGAAAACTAAGTTTGGGAAGTTGTTATGGGTTTTGAGCTCAATGTGATAATTTAAACAAATTGAGGAAGGCTCAATTGTGGTGTGTGCCAAGAATATAATTTTTTTGGTTACTAATAGGATCATTTAAGGCTTGGACGGATAGAGTACAAGTTTCATGTCTAGGTGAGTGGATGGGATCCTTGATTTTTTCTATTGGGTTCGGTGATGTGAGCCTATCTAAGAGTTTTTGGAAATGCTTATGAGTTTCAAAATTTGGTTGTTAGCAGGATAATTTTGTGCTTGTGTCTTGGTAGTGATGGGATTTTTAGTTCATGTTTGTAGTGGCGTGTGGGTGAACCTAACCCATAGGTAGAGGTAGATAGTTTTTTTTCATACATGTAAGCGGATGAGTTACATTGGTAGATGATAGATACATGTGTAAAGGTATCGGTTAGATACGATCAAGAATGAATAGGTAATGCTAACTTTTGGAGTAGGACTTGGGTCATTATGTGAGATGATTTATAGGAGCTAGTATGGTACATTAATTGATTCATCTGATGAATCATGTAACAAATTATAATGAAGTTTTATTTGGTACATCAACACTTGGTAAAGTAAGAAAAGTTGGTAATGTGGCTCGTGGGCATGATTGGGACCCATTATAAGGGTCATTAATATAAAATTTGGGTTAAAGGAAGTTGTTTTGTTGAGGAGCATCTAGTGCAAATTGTTGATTGAAATGATTAATGGGCTATGAGATCATGTAGTGAGTTTCACTCAATAATTTGGTTGCATAGACATCTCTATAAGGAAACTTTGAAATGGGAATCATATGTACAGGCTCAATGGCTTGAGTTATTAAAGTAGGACCTCTAGAGATACTAATCAAGGATGGTAGGTCCTTATAGGGGGATATTGTAATAGAATTTATGTTTATAGGTGCTTTATAACTTGTTTTTAGATTTTCTTAAATGTGTTTTGAATTATTTCTTATTGGGGTAAATTCTCAGGTAGCTTATAGATAGTTTTGGAGGCTTTTATAATCCTTTAAGGGGGGTCATAATTTGAGAACGGTTAGGGGAAACCATACAGATTTACCTAGGAAAATGTGTGGCATGTTGGAGAGGAGAAATGGGTGGCACAAAGTTGGTTATTAGTTAGATCTAACCATGTGGCATTCCCTAGGTAACCATGTAACTCATAATATAATAAAAAACAAAGTTGGTGAAAGTTTTACCAAACTATGTTGCCAAAATATGAAAGTTCTCTGAATATGCAGTGATCCTCACATAGTTGGTTCATGGTTGGGTAAATTTTGAATCCAAACCATTCATGTGGGATTAATTAATCCAAAAATTAGGATTTTAACCCAAATCCTCCTTAAAACCCTCATTATTGCTCCAACACCTAGGGTTATCAAACCTAGGGACTCCAGTGGTTGTTCTTGGTGAATTCCCTTCCTATGGAGACCAATATTATTAGATCTAGAAACATCTATCCTAGATATTTCAAGATAAGTAATTTTTTTCACTATTCTTATTGTTATTACTAAATTTTCTCACCTATCCTTGGAGAAGACCCTAAATCCAGACTATCATGACTATATATGGAAATTATAATGTGATATAATGTGATGCCTTTAATAATACAAAGAATATGAATGTGGAAATCCATTTTTATCTTGAACATTCTTGGATTCATCAAGATATTTTTGTTATGTTGGATCTCATTGGGTAAGTCTAAACTGATCCTAGATCTTAACATGTTCTTCTCCATGGATCTTCATTCTTGAATCCTTATCTAGTGATTTTGGGTTGGTTCTAGGTATTTTTGGTGTGTGATCATGATTCATGTGGGAAACCTTGACATTGGAATTAGATACGCTTAAGTTAGTAAGTTCCTTACCACGTTATAGAAATTGTATAAAACTGTATGATATGACATTCTCGTGTGTGTGTGTGTGTGTGTAGTTGTGAGACCCTTCTTAATATGACATGTTTGTGTGTGTGTGTGTGGCCCATGGGACCTCTCTTTATATGGTATTCTTGTACATGTGTGTGTGTATCCCACAGACCTCTGATATCTCATATCAACTAATAAGTGTATTGTGACACCCTGGACCTATGATCTAAGAATTCGGTGTGAATAAACACATTCTTTACATATTAGCTTCAAAATGAACTAAAGTGAACCAATTTTAACCATCAATAAATATAGTATCACCAAAAAATATGGAGTCTCTTACATTCAAAGGACCTTTCAGTTTTAGAGTTTTAGAGATTTAAGAAAAGAAATTATCTAACACATCCCATGTTTTTTGACATCAAATGGCTATTTTTTCCACTATATAAGAAACTACTTAATTAATAATAATTCTTCAATATATCCCAAAAAATTATCCAAACATGCTACTCTTATAGACATATAATGTGTAATACTTTTCTTCATAACCTAGGGAAATGGAAACATAATAAGGGTGAGATCAAATTCTCAATAAGGTAAAATGTATATCAGAAGCTATCATGACATAAACTTAGCATGAATAATATGGAAGGAAATAAATGATGATCAAATAATGTCATATAACTAATCACATGAGCTTGAAAAAAAAATACATGGTTAGAAATATAAATAAACATATAGATAATAATAACTAAATTCAAAGATATGTAATGAATAATATTTAACATATTGATCTTTACCATTAATCTCTCATCCAAGAAATCATTCATGTTATCAAGCTACATCCAAGACATAATTTTTATCATCAAGGTTGCAACTAATACATCATGGTTTCATTTGTTACGCATACAAAAAATACCCAAAACATTTTTCTCATGAAACCAAATGATGCATCAATGGGTTATATAATACTATTCCCCACCAATCACTTATTTAATTCCAATTCATTCACCATGTGAAATATATGAATATCAATATAATGTATGATAAATTTTCCTTAATAATCCATAAACAATCATATTGAGATACAAAAATATGGAATTTAAATACTTTTATGGTCAATAAATGAACATAATCCATTCATATAAAGAAGGTGTATAGTTAAACAATATATAATCAATCTATCTAAGGAGTCAATAAATATTTTTATCGGAATAATAAGTATATTGAATGTCAATATTTCCCAAATCAATAAGTGGAGTATATTTATATATAATAATACTAAAACTAACTTTTTATAGAGTAATAGAATATGGTGAAGTCAATAATTTCCCCAATCAATAGATTTATGGCTATATAGGTGAATTTCCTTCAAACAATGTAATGAAAAATATGGTATTCACAAATGAAAGGTATTGGAAGAAAAAACATGCCTATAATGGAAGATGGTTTGGAAAGACAAAGGAAATGATGGATTTACAAGAGTTTAATACCATAAAGGAAAATTGTATGAAATTATTTAGAAATTAATCCATGGATAGTATATACACCACAAAAAGGAAACAAGTGGTGAATATGAATCATATCTCAGTGAAGAGAAATTTAGATACAAACACCTTTATGATAATGGAAATGTAAGAATAAAAAGAACATGAGGGGGATACCATGATATTAAAATATAATTAAATGAAATATATTCATTATAATTTAAGTCAATAGGTTAGTGAATACACCATATAAAATAAAATATGGTGTGTGATATCAAACATGTTTCATGGAATTGCAAATAGATATAAATAACACTTACAGCTTTAGAAACTTTCAAATCAAAACCCTTTGAAGGATAGAATTTCAAATGGAAAATTAAATATAATGAATAATGATCTAATTATGATATAAAATATCAAATATTCATTAATTGTGCCATAAAATATAAAACAAGGTGTATAATATAATCATGTCTCAAGGAATTGAAATTTGAGACAAAGAACTCTTACAATATTAGAACCTTTTGAATCGAAACTCATTGAGGGATATAATATAAAATGAAACATTAAATTTCATTAATAATGATATGATCATGATAAAAAAATATTAAATGGGTAGTATATACACCAAAATAAAACATGTTGTATAATAAGAAATATGTCTCGATGGGGGAAAATTAAGACAAGAAACCATTACCTTAATTACTAACTTACACTAAAGCACTTGAATATCCTGTATAAAAAAATAAATACCTTAATAAACTATTTAATAACCTTATTAATATCTATAAACTTTTATAAACTTGATCTATAATTATTTTCTACATTTATATTAGTTAGTTATTATTTATTTTCAATATCAGGTGTGAGTAATCTTGATCATTTTGAACTAGTTTAACAATAGCAGTGTTTTTCTTTATTATTCTCCCAAATTTCATCATTAATAGATAATTATAGGTATTGAAATTTATTTTTTATAATTATTTATATTTTTATAATTTTATTCTATGGTATTTTTTGTTATGATCCTTAAATATTAAATTAGCGATGTGTATGTTTCGATGATTGTTAGTGAAAGGACGTTGGTACCTTAAGTAATGAGTAAAATGTTAATGATAACACTAAATAAACAAAATAAAATCATTAATTACCTATTTATATAATATATTATCATTAATTAATTTATCACAGTCATCCATGATATTATTTTATAGTTTTTACAAGAAGGTGGTTAGACCGACCCAAACATGAACATACTATAATTAATGGATGAGTTTGGTTATAAAAGTGGTTTATTTTGGATTGATATAATTATTAAAAAATAATTATTATATTATTTAGATTTTTTAAATTTTGATACTAATATTTTGAGATATTTAATAAATAAAAAAATAAACTAGATGAAAAACTAGATATGTTAATTCATGGAGGTGGTAGTCCTCACAATGTACGGTTAACGTTTTCATTTCTCAATGAATAAGGGGAAAAGAATGTGGATTATAGTTTGTCTCTTAATAATCATAATTATATTATATATGACACATTAATTTTTTAATTCCATCCTTATAACCAATTAATATAGGTGGTGATGAAAAATATAATATGTCACTTTTTGGAGGCAGTAAGTCTTTATAAATGCATGATCAACTATCTTTTGTTTTTCTAAGTGGATGGGAATGAATAAATAATGGTTTTTTCATTAATATAACAATAATTATGTATAATAATAATAATAATGTAATTATATTACTATGTTTAAGATAGTTTTTAAGGAAAAATATTAAGAAGAAAGTGTTAAGATTAAGTAATACTCACATTGAGACCTTAAACTTTCTATTGAAAGTCTCCTTGGAAATGAAGGGATTAGGGTAACTAATTGAGACTATGGGACGATGAAATTGTGAGCGGATTATATGAGGATAAAAATTACAGATTTTCAGGATGAAATTATAAGTCATATGTGGGTCATGAATTGGTGTAAGTGTTCCCCTTTTATAAGTGAAGAAAAGGGTACTTTTTTAATACCCATTATTTTTCAATAATGGAATGCCATTATTCAAGGGTCAATGGATCAAAAAGTGAGAAATAATGAACTTTTGGGTAGGATAAGGTCAATAATGACTCTAACACCCATTTTAACACATGTTTTAAACATGTTTTAATCCTTTTACCACTTGATTTCTACATATTTCCATTTTGGTTTTTACCTTAGTAATTAGTTTTTACCCAAGAAATTTATATTTTATTGAAAATATAAGGTATCCCCTATTACTAAATTTGGGTGTCCTGAACATAAATTTAATAAATATTTAATAAAATTCAAATTATAAATAATATAAAATTAACTTTAAATTAAAACATTTTATATATCGAAAAAAATGTTTTTGTAGAAAACTGATGTTTTAGCCGTTATGTTTTCTTAATATTATCTAGCATTGATTTCTGATTAAATTTGTGTTAATATAATTATATATGTTTTTAAACATTATATTAGATTAATTTTATAAAATTTATTATTTTATTTAATTAAATAAAAGATAAACAAAGTTAATAAAATAATTCTTTGAAAATAACTATTTTACAATTATTGTAGTAATTAACTTTAATCCAAGTAATCATATTTTATGATTAAAATTGAAATTAATCTTTTTAAATAATATAAATATTACAATATTAAATATTAAATCCATTTTTTAGATTTATTTTCTACAAGTGATGAAAACTAATTTTTAATATAAGAGAATAAAAATAGTTTTTGGAGTAAAATATTGCCTAAGTTTCCAAAATGTTAAACATGGGTTTTATAAATACAACACAGTATTGCTTTTTTAATGATTTATTTTACTTTATAAATATATATTTTTATATAAAAAATGTTTTAAAAACTTTTAATTCATTCTTTTCTTATTATAATGTCATAAAAGTGGAAATATTAGAAAAATCGATATTTTTTCTCTATTTACCTAAAAAATCAATTATTTCAAAAAAAATACCAAAAATAATCTTTATATGATATTATTTTATAAATAAATAAATGACTCCAATTTTTTAAAATTAAAATTCTAAAATTTTAAAATTTAACTTTTAAATAAAAACATAAAAATATAATGAAAATTGTTTTCATGGGAAAATAGATTTTAAAATATTAGGTGTTTGCATTCCCATTTCCTACATATTAATAATTAAATTAGTGTTAATATATTTTTCATATAAAAAATATCTTTTATCCATAATATATACGGTTTCCTAAAATAAGGCCTATAAAAAAGCTAATTTTCAGAAGAATACATTTTTTAAGCATCAAATGATCTTATTAGTTATTTTTCAAAACTAATTGACTTTTATTAATGAATTAGTTTAATAATGACCTTTATTTTATTCCTATATGTTTTTAATAATTCTATACCTCTATTTTTACCTTCCAATTCCATGGATATTTTTTGATAGTTGTATAATGTTCTACGATTCGTTGTAGTTCGGTGGTATGTGTGAAGCAAGTTATTGAGCACATTAGGTTTCAAAAGAAAATATAATTTCAAATATTAGGGTATTACATTCCTCATAAATAAATTACATCATCATAATTTTAATTATCACTTACTAATAAAATTAGTTAAGGGTATCTAAAAGATTATAAAAACTCAAGATATGATATCAAATGAGGTGTCCACCTTAATATCTTAGGTATGACTTAGAAACACTTCTTTTACCCTCATCATGTTAACTGATTGATTCGTATTTACATTGCAACATGTTAATCTATGCCCTCTTCTTCCACACATGAACCATCTTCCAGTTCCTTTGAGATATTCCCCTTGGTGATTCTTACCACATTTCTTACACGAAGGAAATTGAATCTTCTTTCCTTTATCATCTTCATCACCTAAAATTCCATGAGTCTCTATCCTTATATTATTTGGTGTGTTTGGAAACTCGGTTAATTTCATTTTGTAAATCATAATTTGTGATAGTTAATTAGGAATAACCAAAATATTTATCAATCCAACTCATATCTTGTTAGGTTGTTCGTTGGGAAAATCTCCACATTGTTCATGGCATTCATTGTTAACTTGGTTCATTTAGGCTTCAACCATTACTAAAACCAAAAGGATTTAACATGATTGATTAATAATTAACACCATAAGAGAACTATTTTAAGATAATTACATGAAAATTTCAACCTTAAAATGTCTTAATCTTCAAAACCAGCACATTTTCTTTCAGTTCAACCAAAATCAATATTAGTTTAACCTATATAATTATTGGTTTGATCTAGGTTACTTTGAGTTGGGTTATCTCATACAACTTAACCTAATCTTGAAAATATATGTCCCAAATTACCATGAACTTTCTTAAAATGTTTTAAACATGAAAATCATTTAAATCTATGCTCCCAAAAAATTTAACTTACTCATTATCCATAAAATCACATACTAATTAATATATACCTTAAATTACGAATCTTTGTGTTTTAATCTAAGTTATCCATATTCATTCTCCTATTAGGATCTTTATCCAATATATTTAAATCCTTCATAATGGTTTGTAAATAAAATGTGATAAACCAAATCATATACCTCTGGATTGTCATGTCAGGTGTGTGGTCTTAGGACTACTCATCGTACACTAAGTGAAGATTGATTCAAAGCTCAATCAGCATTTTTTGGATTGATTACCCCTAAGTACACCTATTCCATGGTTGCATCCACTGGTTAGTATCTAGATAGGGATGTAATTTCTAGGAGAACCACACAATCTCTCATTTACCAAAACATTGGGATGTTATCCTATATTATATTAAGTGTTTGGGGATACAACTAAAATTTAACACACACACACATTAGGATATTATCCTATACTTATAATTATCCCTATGGTTTTCACTAAAGTTATTAAAACTCATAAATTATCTTCAACTGATAAAATCCTTATCTCTGAAGTTATTTAAACCCTCCTTTGATACCAACTGTGACATTTTGGACCCATTATCCTAGAATATAATGTGAATAAACACATTCTTTATATAGTGTCTTTGGAATGAACTGAAGTGACCCAATTTTAACCATCAATAAATACAATATCACTAAAAAATATTGAGTCACTTATATTCAATGAACCTTTTAGGTTTTGAGTTTTATAGAGTTAGGAAAAAATTAAAAAAAATTAACTAAAAAATACCATGTATTTCTCATCAAATAGAAATTGTTTCCACTATATAAGAAAATACTTAATCTATATTAAATCCTTAACATATCCCAAAAACTTATCTACACATTCTACTCTTCTAGAAATATCATGTGTAATAAATTACTTCATAACCTAGGGAAATGGAAACATAATAAGGTTGATATCAAATGTTTAGTAAGGGAAAACATATATTAGAATCTATCAAGAATAAACTCAACATGAATAATGTGGAAGGAAATAAATAATAATCAAATGATTCTATATAACTAATCACATGATCTTGAAACAAATCCATGGTTAACAATATAAATAAATACATGGACAATAATAACTGAATTCATGGTGATGAAATACATAATGTTAGAAATATTGTTATTTATCATCAAATCCTCATCAAATACATCATTCATATCATCAATGATATATCCAAGACATCATTATTATCATCAAGGTCGCAACTAATATACCATGCTTACATTAGGTAGGCATACACCAAATACCCAAACCTTTTATCTCATGAAACCAATCGATGCATCGAGGGGAAACATAATATTAGGCCCTATTTTTCACTTCTTTATGTCTAATGCATTCACCATATGAAAGAAATGAATATCAATACAATGTATAATCAACTTGCCTTAGTAATCCATAAACATCTGTATTAATATACAAACATATAGAATTTCAATACTTTTCTAGTCAATAAATGAACATAATACATCCAAAGAAAGAAGGAAAATGGTTAAATAATACATAATCAACTTACCTAAGTAGTCAATAAACATCCATATCAGAATAATAAGTATATCAATTGCCAATATTTACCTAATAAATAAGTGGAATAGATTTTTATATAATCATCCTCAAACTAACACCATATAAAGTAATGGTATATCATTAATTAAATAATTTTCCCAATCAATCAATGTATGTCTATCTAGGTGAATTCTCTTCAAATAATGTAATGAAAAATAGGTTATTAACAAAGGAAAGGCATTGAAAGAAAAATCATGCCTATAAAAAAGGATGATTTAAAAAGACAAAGGGGTGATGGATTTACATGATTTTAATCACCCAAATGAAAATAGTATGACATGATTTATATTGTAATTCATGTCCAATATATACACCACAAAAATCAAAGAATTGATGAATATGAATCATATCTCAATAAAGAAAAATTGTGGTGCAAATTCCCTTACGGTAATGGTAACGTAAGAATCAAAAGAACATGAGAGGGATACCATGAAATTCAAATATAATGAAATAAAAGATATTCATTATACTTGGAGGTAACATGTAAAGACCCCAAATCTAGTAGCTCGGATTCGGTGGTTACTTTATTACATTGGCACTAGATATAAGTAATTGCATCTTAAAGGACTGAATATTTTAGTAGTCTTAAATAAAAAGATACAAACATGATTCCCATATTACATTGGAAATATAACATATATAGCATAAAATCATTGTTTAATCCTTGATATTATTCATAATATCCATCTTCGTATCCAAGGAAAAAAATAAATAAAATTGTGAGTTCAGATGATCATTAAGGGTATGCGTACATCAAAATATAATAAGGTGTGAATAATATAGAAATAATAAATAATGGTCAAAATGATGCCATATAAATAATCACATAAACTAGAAAATCATCCATTGATATCATAAAAAATAAAATAATCACATGGACATAAATAAATAATTTCATAATAAGGGAATTCATAATGTTTTACATCTGAAACTTACCATCAAGTCCTTGGCCAAACATCAGAAAACATCATCAAGGCCTTTTTCCAAGACATCTGAAAATAAATGGGTAAGGCCTTGGAAAAAACCCAATATAGTTTATCTCATGATACCTACTGATGCATCGAGTGGATATAGCGGGTCTCTCCCATCATCTACAAAGTCAAATTCATTCCTCATATGAATAAAAAATACAGCTTAATTAGTATTCCTTTAAAAATAAGTAAGTGTCCATATTAGAAGAACTAGTAATACAAAATATCAATAAATTTCCCAAATCAAAATAATCATAAACCATCCAAATAAATATGGAAAATGGTGTCATTATATTATATCCTTAACATAAGATTCAATATTGGATATAGATATAGATAAAAATACATTAAAGAGGTTACTAGATTATTTCCTGAGGAAAATACCCATTTCACTTTGAAAATAATTTTTTAAAAATATAAAAACTTCACACATATTAAATAAACCATATTATTTGAAAATAACCTTGTAAACTTATAAAGGAACCTTTAAAGTATAGAGTTTTCATGGTAGTGGGAAATTTTTTTCATGTCGTATAAGTTGAAAAACAATCCTTTTATACTTTTTTAAAATTTTAAAAAGTAACTCATTTGGAAAATGATAAGAATATTCCTTTTAAAACATTTTGTAAAAATTAAAACATTGGTAAAAATGACTTTAAACAGTCATTATAGAATATTAAAAATATTCTTGAAAACATTTTTAGAAAACATGGACATGGAAGATAAAGGATTTTCAACCGAAGAGAGAAATAAAGTCATCTATTATTAAAAACATTTAACTCAATCATTTTAAGTTCCAAAGAGATGAAAATGGTACTTATAATAGCTCATGACCTGTACTCCCAGATCTATTTCTAAAACCATGAACTTTACATTTATAAATTTCATGCTAATAAAAGTGACCCAATTTCTATTCATTCAAAACTTACAACATCAAAAGGAAATTTTGGATCACTTATATACCTATGGACCTTTTAGGTTTATATTTTTAGAGAATTAGGAAAAACACTTAACAACTTGGGTTTATAAACAATTGGTTCATAAAGATCAGCATTATCTCCCACTATACCTAGCTTTTCATATTCCATGTTAAGTCTTCAACATCTCCCATAAAATTACTCACATATAAAACCTTTCTAAAAAAATCATTTAGCATCGTTATTCATGACATGGGGGAAAATAAACATAGGAAAGGGTGAGCTCATATACTTAGTAAGGGTAAGCATGGGAGATATCAATCTATGATTATATAAAAGCATAAGGTAAGTATAAGGGTATGTGATAATGACCATAATATAAAAATTTCATACCTAATCTGAAAAAGATCATAAACATGAGTTATTACATAAAAATTGAGCATTTAAAAAGATATGAATCCTAAGAATGAAAAATCATCATAACTCCATCATGAAACATAAGTTCAAGTCATAAATTTGTGTGTGTGGAACCATCATAAGTATAAAAATAATTTCATATATCAAGGTTAACTACTAACACTATAGTATCAAGAATAAATACCTATTTACCATAGTGGATCAAGCACATAAACTTGTTTCCCATAACATATAAATCACTTTTACTTATTTCCCATAGTGTATCAAGAACATCGACTTGATTCCCATAACTATCTCATAAGATATAATACTTTAAACAATGAATTGGAGGGCGATATAGGTCCCACCTGTCACATAATTAAAATAATACATATTTTTTCCACAAGATAATAAATTATTCATCATATCAAAACCCATAAATATAAATTGGTTTCATAAATATTTCATCATAGCATAACCCATAGAAAAGAAATAGGTTTCATAAACATTTCATATTTTCATCATAAAAATAAACCATCTAGAGAAAGAATAAGGATGGTATACTTGGATCATAAACCCATTAAATAATAAGTATAATCAATAACTATTTTTGATTATGAATAGTTATACCATTAAAATATCATTAAAACCTTCTTGAGTAAAATATCCTTTCAAATTTAAAAATCACTTTTTAAAATCTAAAACTGAACACGGAATAAAGAAACCATTTTATTTGAAAATAACATTATAAAATTATAAATGAAGCTTAAAATCATTCAGGTTTCATGAAGGGGTGAAATTACATTCATTCCATATAAGTTAAAAAATATTTTCATACTTTTTCCTAAAAAGTCACAAAGTACTTCATTTAGAAAATGAGAAAAAATTCATTTCAAACCATTTTTTTAAAATTCAAACATGTGTAAAAATGAATTTAAAAAATAATATAATAATAGTAAAAAAATTATTGATAAAATTTTTAGAAAAGATTTATATGGAAGATAAATTTCAAATAATTCTACCAATGGAGACTTAAACGTAAATAATCCTGAATATTGATGAGATTGTGAAATAAAACTCTTACCTCGAGTTCGCCTTGATTCAAAAGCACTCTAAACTCCTATATAATAAATTTAAATTTATTATAATTTTATAATAGAGTATTTTTCATAATTATAAAACTATATATGATCCCTTTATAACATTTAAACACCCCTTTTATCAATAATTCCTTATTAAAATCACTATTTCTGAGTGTTAATTATTTCGTTTATCATGAGTATTTCAGTTCGGTAGTTCTGGTCCTTATACATTTATCTTGGTTACATCACCTAAAAATATTAATCTTGATATAAATATAATATATATTAATTATATACATATTTATAGTCATCCATAAAATTTAGTGATGGAAAAATGAATTACACTATTCATAGAGATGGTAGGTCGTATGTATGCATGAACGATGTTTCTATTTTTTGACTGATGGAATGAAAGAAAGGTAACAAATAATTAACCTTTTATAATCATTATTATATCATATATATCATATATATTCATGAAATTTATCCTCATTACCATCCAAGTAAAATATAAACAAAAAAATAATCACATTGCTTTGTAGAGGTGGTAGCCCATATGTACACACGAACAACATAATTATTTCCCAAAGGATTGGATGGTAAGTAAAGAGTTGTGGTATTATAATTATAGAAGTGTAATTATTTAATAAATATAATATATAAATATTAATCTCATCATAATACCCATCCATAAAATATGGTGATGAAAAATGAATTACATCGCTACGTGGAGACGGTAAGTCGTACATACGCATGAACGATACTTTCACTTCTCATTTAATGGGAAAGAGGGCGTATGATGGTATTTTCATAATTACAATAATATTTAAGAATTTTTAGAATTTTTAGATTATTATTTTATGATAAATACCATATATTTATAAAAGGTAAATAAGAGTATAAAATAACATGATCAGTTAGGGCGATTACCTCTTCTTTGAAATGACTTCTCTAGATCTCCTCTAAAGGGCCCTAGGGTTGGTCTTTTGGGAAGACCAAAACCTATAGGATGTGTATAGTGAAGATGATAAGGGAAATTGGTATAATTTGGTTGATATATAAGGATAAAATTGGTGTGAATATGTGAGGGAGGAGGTTCCCTTTTATAATTGAGGTGAGGGGTACTTTTGGAATTTCTCAAAAGATTAAATTATAATAAATATATTCTCAATCCAAATGGTTCCAAATGAACTAAAAAAGGAAAATGGATGAAATTTTAGAACATATTTTATCCCATTTTTTCCTTTATAATATTTTTATGATTTTTAAGTAATTTAATAAAATATTATTCTAATAAAATTTCTTTATTATCAATTTATACATTATTCACTTAATTTTACATAAAATTCATAATGAAAATATTTAAATTTTAATATAATCATTTAACACAACACTAATATATTATATTAACCTATAAAATTTATGTGACACATTAACTCACTAAAATTATATTTCTTTTAATATTTTTAATATCTTTTATTATATTTTTTTTATTAATCGAAGAAATATTGTATCGACGTTACATATGAATTTAAGGTCATTATATAATTACTAAAAATTAGAAATAAATTTCTATAATGAAAATAATTTAATTAATCTCAAAATATACACTTATATTCATTAATAACTATATTTTTTTCCTATGTAGACACATAAGATATATTAAAAACAATGAGGGCAACATTTTATAACTTTCTTTGAATTAAATAATATATATGTCATTTTCTTGGAAAAGTGTCCATTAAATAAATAAATTTAAATCATAAGGTGATAAGGGTATAGTTAAATTTATAAAATAAAAATTAGAGAAGTTTTGACTATGTTTTTTACCCTTATCTTTTGGTTTTAACCCTTCATTAACCCTTTTCAAACTTACTATGGCAACAATGTTTTTTCTCATTGAGGGTCGATTTAGTTACTATAAATAGAAAAATGTCCCATAAATTGAATATTTATGATATTATCAACTATATCCTTTTCAATTTTTTGAATCTATGTTTTTTAGGAATTTTATATTATTCAATAAAATGTTATTTATTTTAAAATGTCATTAATGTCAATTTTTAGAACTATTCATTACCTTGACTTTAATAACATCAAGAAAACAAGTAAAATTCAAAAAAAATATTTTAAAACATCCCTAAAATTTCATTTTTATCTATAAAATTCACGGATCACATTAATTATGTCAAATTTTATTTCTTTTAATATTTGTAATATCATTTATCTGATTTTTCCTTTAATTGAATAATTATTGTGTCAGCGTTGTATAAGCATTTAAGATAAGTATTTATTCACTAAAAATTAAAAATAAATTACCATAATGAAGATAAACTTTTAACTTTAAAAATATTATTTATAACCAAACATATCCTTTGTTTAACCCCGTGTTAAAAATATTATAGTTATTAAAAACAAGAGTGTGTCATTTTCTACTTTTCTTTAAATAACATATTATAAAGGTTATAATCACATCCAAATGGAAACAAAAGGCCATATAACCAAATATTGGATGATTATGGATGAAATTTAATCATACAATAAAATTAATATAAATTTTAATGTCATTTTATATTCCTTATCATTTTATTTTTAACTTTAATTACCCAATTTACCTATTATCATGGTAGCAAAAATTACTAAGGTTACTATTCATATTAAAAAAAATAAAAGGGAACTATTTACCAAATTTGGACTCATTAATTCAAAATATTTAATCCATTTTTCAAAATTCAAAACATATAAATTTTACAATTTAATTTAAAATCAAACCGTTAAAATGTGATGAAAATGATTTTTAAGAAAAATTTCATTTTTAAATATAAAATATTTTTATACTAGATTCAAGTATAAAATTAATTTAAAAAATCATAATTAGATTATTTAAAATCAAAAAAAACTAATTAAATTTTAAAATTAATTCAAAATATAATTTTATTATTTAAATACTTTAAAATAAAATACATTTTTTAATAAAAAATAGTATTTTTCACTATTCAATGAAAAATCAATCTTTTCATAAAAATACCAAAATTTCACACAAAGATAATTTTGGTATGATGATTTTAAAAATGATAATTATTTCATTAAATAAAATATCTAAAATTTCAAAAAATTAATTATAACATTCACTCATAAAAAGCAATAAAAATATTTTTGAAGAAAATATATTTTTGAAGAATAAAATGAATTTACTAAAAAATGAGTGCTTATTTCCTAAGAATTAATAAATACATTTGTATTGATTTGAAGTGTTTTTTTAAAACATGTTTTGAAAAAAAAAATTCTACGGTAGAAATATTTTGAAAACAAATACGGAGAAGCGGCATCACTGATGCCACCTTTCAGTAAAAAAATATTTAAAATATAGATGTTTGTATATTTAAAAAAATATATATTTTTATATTTTGATATATATATTATATTTATTTTAATTTTTTTATAATTATGTCCATTAATATTTGAATGTGAAAATGTTATTTTTTTAGGCAATAAATTTTGTGACGTGTAAATTAGATTTTACTTATTATATTAATGATTTTTATTTATTTTCAATTATTTTTTATATGTTGAGTTAGTTTATGAAATATAATTTACATTGTATTTATATTTTATAAGTTATGTGATTTCAAATCACCAATATGAAACATAACAGTGTTTGAAGTTAGTGGATTTGAAAGTCTACAAATAATAAAGTAGAAATAAAATCTAAATAAAATTCGACACACTTACTAAACATATAAAAAATAATTCAAAATAACAAATATTTCATAAAAACAATTAATGAAAAGTAATTTTAGTGGCACAATATATTTTTGTTTCAAACCATTACATTTGTATTTAAAAAAAATTATCACATTCCTTTAATTTTCAATTATTTATTATATTTATAAATTCTTTTTATTTTTAGCAAACTTTTATATGTTTAGGATATGTTTTTAGTTTTAATTATATTATTTTTATAGTTTTTATTTTATAATCTTTCAAAGTTACCTATTTTAAATTTAGTTAGTTTTCCTATGTTTCAAGTAGTTAACTTTGAAATATTATAAAAATAAAAATATAAGTAAAATAAAATTTAATAGGATATATTTTTGTTTAAAATCCCTTAAGTCAATAGAAAACATATACAAGAATGAGTACAGTCACTCTCTATAGTGAGGTCTCTTCCCACAATCTGGTGTGCGAATGGGACGTCTAAATCCATATTGTTGACCTCTCTGCTGGGGTGGAGTATAGTGTGCTACAAAGGGTTAATCCTTGGGTACTAGAACCTCATATGTCTGGTGCTTTTATTGTGTCTTAATGGGAGGAGTTTTAGCTGGATGCCATCATGTGCACCTAATCCATCTCCCACTACATGAGTATAAGGACCTTCCATCGTCACCTATGGGAACTATACAGCCTATAAAGGCTCAAGAGCAAAAGATGAAGGCATGGAAAATGACCCTTGATAGAAGCTCAGATCATTTGTACTTAGATAAAACTGTGAATATCCTAACAACACAAATGGATCCCATGCCTCATGATGCACATCCCTCATGTGCAACATGATGTGGTCTACATCATCATCAGCATGGATCCTCAACATCAGCAGCTATTAGAGGAGGTTACTAAGCAGTAACCTCCACTCCATGAGTAGGAATGGCATATCCCTATAGTGGAAAATAAAATATAATATATGAACCACACGATAAGCTGGAATCATCCCCTATACTACAACATGGATCGCTTCCATGCTAGAAACCTCCTTCTCATATGGATCAGACATGCGGATGATTTTTTGTAGTCGAGTATGATATAAAGATATTCAAAATGAATTAAAAAATAGTATAATAAAAAAACTAATGGAAATTTATTGACTTACAAGATCCTGAATCCCTCTATCATGTAAAGTAAGATACAGTATAGGCTTTAGTCTATATCATAGTGCATACACGAGATGATCTAATATAGGGAATCACATCATATGCACACCCTTGATATGAAACGATGCTCATATATCCCATAGTTCGAGATACTTGGCATGTCATCTTTTCCATTTGACATCCTGCCTCCCTGTCAACTTCACGGAATGAAGCATTGGTGACTGTCTCGGTGGAAATGGAATACGCTGAACACAGCCAAACTAGAACATGACTCTATCAGGATGTTGTCACTCGATATTATTAAAGATAATGAGAGTCACTTTATTAATTGCATCATGAAGTAAAGAAGTGAATTATACAAGAAACTGGTCTAATAAAGCCTAGTATGGCATCCATGTAATCTAAAATGACATGTGATATTTTTCAAAAAAATGTTACTAAAAACCAAAAATGATGATATTATGAAATTGGTTGGTCAATGAAAGATTGTATATACTTACATTGGTGGGTAGTAGTGTAACGCCCCAACCCCAGTTACCCAGAGTCGGTGCATTATTGTGTAACATTGGCATGATCACAAAAGATCAAGTCTCGAAAGACCGATTAGTTTAGTAGCCTCGGAAACACTAGATACATTCATAAATGTTACATTACATCATAAAGTAAAAAACTACAATAACAAAGTCTCCATAGTCCACACTCATATCCTCTTCTGACTATCCCTATAGGTCATTCATAAAATACTTCTTCACATCTTGGAAAATATTAAAACATTGAAAGGGGTGAGCTCAGATGCTCAGTAAGGATAACAATATAGCGGAAGCTTTCATAAATAAACATAAACATTTAAGGAAATGTATAACTAAAACAAAAGCCTTTTAAACTTGAACTTCAACATAATATGGAAAAAGTAATATGAGATAATGTCATTTACTTCTTCACAATGATATTCTACTAGTCTAATAATCACATGCAATATCAATAACCACTTTCATAATGATGGAATGCATAATGTCAGACTATCATAACCACATAGCCAAGGCATCGTGCCAAGTATACAATAAGATTTTGTCAAGGTCTCGTGCCAAGACACTAGTTTGTCTCATGAGACCTACCGATGCATCGAGGAGCTATAGCGGGCTCCACCTGTCACTTATTAAGTCCAATGCATTCCTCATATGAACAGGTTTAAACATATCATAAACCATAACATAATCATATCACATAAAATATGCATAAAGGAAACATAACATTTCCACACCTCAATAACAAGATATCAATACAACACATTGATATAATAAAAACACTCTCAAAACCATTTTCAATACCAAAATAAAGGAAAATTAAAACTTTGTATTTATTTTTCATTTAAAAAAGTTATGACTTTTAGAGGAAGCCGAAACTCAAATAATGGTCACAGCGCCGCATATGTACGATAAGAAAAACATTACTTTTTGTTGGTTATTAAAACGCTTCGTATAAAAATATTTCCTTTTGAATAAACGTAAAAGTCAAAGGGGTTTATACACCGTATAAAAGAAATTTGTGAATAAAACAAAATATGCCTTAATGAAAGGTGATTGAGACGAAGTCCCTTAAAAGATCATTTCTTTTAAATAAAATAGATCTATTATGTGTATTCACTATAATTACACATAAATAAAGTAAAAATACAAGATAGGACATAATAATATCATGACATAATTTGAAAGTAGGAGATTAACCAAAAGAATGGAAATTGGGTTAAGAAGTTCACTTACCTCGTGTCCGACTTGACTCGACCGATCTTTAACCTCCTGAATAATAAACTAGAGTTAATCTCTACCTTATTAAGAACCTTTTTCAAGTTCATTATTCCTTTTATATCACTTATTATCATGTCATTAACATTATGTAATTATTTAAGTTTATAACGGTCGTTTTGTCGATCTTAGGTACTTGAGTCAAAAATAAACTTCTTATAATTACACTTTGTTCATGTGGTAATATATCCATTATATCCATAATTATATTCATGATTTATATATCATATACATCATATATATCCAGTATATACATTCATTTATAATATTACATAATATTTAGAGGTAAGAAATGAAATGCACCGTTCATGGAGATGGTAAGCCGTATGTACGCATGAACGCTACTTTCATTTCTATTTCGTATTTAATGGAATGAAGTTATAATTATATAAAGGTATAATATAATTCCAGTATAATATAATGTATAATACCATTTACTCCATCCTTTATACATCCCACATATGGCATTAACGATTCAAATCACTTTGAGGGGGCGGTAGTCCGCACTTCATAAAATGAAATTATCACATTTACCCATAATGGAAATCATAAAGTATTCCATAAATGAGAAATACAGAAGCATAAAGAAAACATAAACATAATATATATATCATATATGAAAATAGTTTCATAAAAATGGCCACCATTAGATGTGTTAAAAGAATATTGAACAATCATCGTTTTGTGAGGCAGTATTTCGCCACCCACAGAAACAGTATGTTATTTAACCATTAGACGAAGGTGTGTGTAAGTGTAAACCAAATACTTATCATAACAACATCCTATTATATTGTAGATACTGGTGTTGTTACAAAAGAAAGGAATAAAAAGAGTTTAAGGGGTTGTAGAAGCAAAATAAAACAAAACAACATTAGAGAAGACATTACCTTAAAATCGGGTAACTCTTTTTGATTTGAGCCAAAGGCTTCCTTGGGAAGACTTCTGCAAAAAGTGAGGCTTCTAGGAGTAAGGGAGGAAATTTTAGAGAGTATTTGGGCAAAGTTTGGCCGAGCCAAAAGGCTTTGAAGGTGTGAGTAAGGTGGTAGTGGTGGGGGCCTTTTATAAGAGGAGAGAAGGGGCACTCTTGGAAAGATTGAAATGTTACTTTATTATGAAATGATTTTTCAGATTCTAAAGGTCCCAAACTTATATATTTCGAGGTTAAGGTGATAAGGGTTCGAAATCTACTCATACAATATGTTTTTTACAAGTTTAAGTTTTAGATTTTACATTATCTTTTCATTTTATTTAAATCGTTAATTAATGAGGTAATCGCTGCATCATCATGGTGTCATAAATAATTTAATTTATTTAATGTTTAAAAATTATAAAAAAAAATATCATGATGTAGGAAATATTTTTATCTTTCTAATGAATATTTATATTCAAAAATATTACTTGTATAACACCATTTAAAAATTGTTTTAGTAAAACAACTCATGTTTGTGACATTTTTATTTTAACATTAAATAAAAAGTTTTTAATGTCATTTTCCTACCAAAGTGGCTCCATGGGGTCCCCAAGTTGACCCATGGATTGTCTTGGTCGGCCATGACTCATCAAATTAAAGTATGACAAGTTTAAAGGTCATTTCTTATTATTATAACATTGTCTTTACCTTAAATTACACTAATTACCTTTAATCGCGATTAATTAAACTTAAAAGTTACTATTTACCAAAAATTATTTTAATCTCATTGAACCAAATTTTACTTCCTAATGAAAACCATGTATGTCAGATTTTTTAAAATCAAATCACAGAAGTGGTAATGTTTCATTTAAACGAAAAATCAGTTTTTTAACTACCACTTAGTGGTTTCACTATTCATCAAAAATTGAAATTTTTCAGAACAATGCCAAAATTTCACCCTAAGCTATAATTGATATTCCGAATTCAAAAATGATTTCTATTTTATAAAATTACAAACATATAAGTTGCATTAATTAATTTTATAATTAATTCCTGCTGTCACAACAAATAGCGTGTTTTTAAGAAACAATATATATCAAAAGATTGACAATTGTTTATGTCCAATTTTAAAGTGAAATTAATTCTAATGACCACCATTGGATAAAATGATAAAAATATATTCTAATTATACTTTAAAACCACTAAATAGTATAATTTATCACTATAAATTATTTTGATTAAAAAAGTTGTTTTTAAGTATTTTTCACTATTCAAAACAAATTGGAAGTTCTCAGAAAAATACCAAAAATTCAACATAGGCTAATTTCGATATACCGAATCCAAAAACGAAGTCCATTTGGCAAGATAAAATTTATAAAATTTCAAAAATTAAGTATTACTATTCATAACGGCTACTTTGATTGGTTGTGGTGTGTGTTAGAACTTGAGGTTGCGTACAACACACGCTACTGTATTATTCAGAGAGATGTGTATCGTGGAAGCTTGAGGTGTTACATTCTCCCCTCCTTCAAATAATTTCATCCTCGAAATTTCATATAATATCACTGTATAAAAAGACTCGGGTGATTCTTCATCATAAGTTCCTCGGGTTCCCACGTTGCCTCCTCCATCTTATGGTTTCTCCATATAACTTTTACCAGACGAGTCGTCCGGTTTCTCAGCACTTGTTCTCTTGTATCAAGAATCCTGACGGGCTCTTCACAATAAGACAAATCGGGTTCCATTTCTAATTCCTCATAGGTGAGTACATGCGTTGGGTTAAGCATGTATTTTCTCAATAGTGATACGTGGAATACATCATGAACTTTGAAGAGACTTGGCGGCATTGCCAAACGATAAGCTACAGCCCCAATTCGTTCTAGAATTTCGAAGGGTCCGATGTTCCTGGGACTCAATTTACCCTTCTTACCGAAACGTATAACTCCCTTCCATGGAGATACCTTCAAGAAAACATGATCTCCTACCTGAAATTACAAATCCTTCGTTCAGTTTTCGGCATAGCACTTCTGCCTACTTTTAGCTGCTTTGATGTGGTTTTGGATTACTTTCACCTTTTCAATTGTTTCCTCCACCAGTTCTGGGCCTACAAGTTTTCTTTCACCAACATCATCCCAACAGGTTGGTGTGCGACATCTCTTTCCGTATAATTCTTCATATGGTGTCATATGAATACTTGAATGGAAGCTATTGTTATAGGAAAATTCTACCAGAGGTAAATATTGATCCCACATTCCTTGAAAGTCAAGTGAGCATGATCTCAACATGTCTTCTAAGGTTTGAATAGTTCTTTCTGATTGTCCATCTGTTTGAGGGTGGTAAGCAGTGCTCAAATGAAGTTCAGTATCTAAGGCCTTCTGAAGACTTTTCCAGAATCTTGATGTAAAATGAGGATCACGATCCGAGACAATCGATAGGGGTACTCCATGAAGTCTCACAACTTCATTAATATACAGTCTTGCTAGACGTTCAAGTGGTAGATCTTCCCTTATAGCAAGAAAATGTGCTGACTTCATGAGACGATCAACAATGACCCATATTGCATCATTTCTTCTAGGAGTCTTTGGTAGTCCCATGACAAAATCCATTGTAATATTATCCCATTTCCACTCAGGTATGGGAAGAGGTTGCAATACTCCACCAGGCAGTTGCCTTCCAGCTTTCACTTGTTGACAAACCATACATCTTGACACAAAATCAGCAATCTCCCTCTTCATGTTGTCCCACCAAAAATGTCCCTTTAAATCTCTATACATTTTGGTGCTCCCAGGGTGTATAGAGAAATTGGATCTATGATAATCATCCAACAATTCCCTCTTTAAATCAGGTATATCGGGAACACAAAGTCTCCTCCCAAATTTCAAAATTCCATCTTCATACACAAAGTCACTCAATCGCCCATCATTCACAGCTTTAATCTTCTTTTTCAACTCTTCATCATTGTCCTGAGAACACTTTATCATTTCTAGTAAAGATGGTTTGGCAAGCATTTGAAAAATATTTGATGTTTCACCCTCCATGGTGATTCCCATATCCATATTTACTAGATCCATGAAAATAGGATCCCTTTCCACTCTCATCATGTTCAAAACTCCATGATATTTTCTACTCAAATCATCTGCAACCATATTTGCCTTCCCTGGGTTGTAGTGTATCGTGCAATCATAATCCTTGATTAGTTCAAGTCATCGCCTTTGCCTCATGTTGAGTTCTTTTTGTGAGAAAATATATTTCAAACTCTTGTGATCGGTATATATCTCACATTTTTCACCATAGAGATAATGTATCCATATCTTCAAGGAAAAGATTACAGCATCTAACTCGAGATCATGAGTAGGATAGTTCTGCTCATGAATTTTTAGTTGTTGTGATGCATAGGCAATAACCCTATCATTCTGCATAAGGACACAACCAATTCCTTTCATTTATGCATCACTATAAATAACGAACCCATCATTCCCTAATGGTAGAGTCAATATAGGAGCATTGACTAATCTTCTCTTCAGTTCTTCAAAACATTATTCACACTCTTTTTTCCAGACAAATTTAACCCCTTTACGTGTGAGCTTCATCAATGGGTTAGCCAATCGGGCAAAATTCTGGACAAAACGTCGATAATAACCTGCCAAACCAATAAAGCTGTGTACCTCAGTTATACTCGTCGGTGTTGGCCATTCTTGGATTGCCTTGGTCTTAGAAGGATCAACGGAAATTCCATCCTTAGAGACAATATGGCCAAGAAAAGAAATCTCCTGAAGCCAGAATTCACACTTGCTAAACTTCCCATATAATTCATGCCTTCTAAGAGTCTTCAAGATAATGCGCAAGTGATTTTCATGATCTTCATAGCTTTTGGAGTACACCAAGATATCATCAATAAATACCACCACAAAATCATCAAGATATTCCTTGAAAACTCTATTCATTAGATCCATGAATACAGAGGGTGCATTAGTCAATCCAAAAGGCATTACTGTAAACTCGTAATGCCTGTACCTTGTTCGAAATGCTGTCTTCGGAATGTCTTCCTTCTTCACACACAACTGATGGTATCCCGATCGAAGGTCAATCTTTGAAAAGTATTGAGCTCCATGCAATTGGTCAAATAAATCATCAATGTGAGGTAGGGGATACTTGTTCTTTATTCTTATAGCATTAATCTCCCTGTAGTCAACGCACAACCTCATAGATCCATCTTTATTCTTAACAAAAAGGACAGGGGCTCCCCATGGAGAAACACTAGGGCGAATAAATCCATTATTACTCAATTCCTCTAGTTGTTTCAATAGTTCAACTAATTCCATGGTGGCCATCCTATAAGGGGTCTTCGATATAGGCCTTGATCCAGGAATAAAATCAATGGAAAACTCAACTTCTCGTTCTGGAGGATGTCCAGGTAAATCTTCTGGAAACACATATTCATATTCTTTCACAATAGGTACATCCTCTATTTGAACATTACTTTCCTCGCCCTTAGTCATTTCATTCTCTTCCTCCCCAATAATTGAATTTAGTTGAGCTACTGGGGGTGGATCTAAATAAGAATTAGGTGGTGACGATTCTGCTCTAAAAATAAGGTGTTCCTTATCATCATCATCAAAAATGGTAACCTCCTTATTCTTACAATAAATCTTTGCATCATAGTCTGAAAGCCAATCCATACTAAGGATTATATCAAACTCAATCATAGTTATGACAATGAGATTAGTGGATAATGAACAGTTATGTGCTCTAATGGGGACTAATTCACAAAACTTTGTTGCAATAATACTTCCCTTAGGAGTTTTGACTGACAATTATCTTGTTAAATTAAATTGGAAATATCTAATTTTCTTAGCAAACTAGGAAGATATGAAACAATGCGATGATCCAGAATCAAATAATGCATTTGCTAAACTTGAGGAAACCATTAAATTACCTACCACCACGTCTTTTGGAGCTTCAACCTCAGCAGTAGTGATAGCATAAGATTGGCCTTGATCCCTTGGCCTCTTCTGAGGTAAGTTCCCCTGATGCTTAGGACATTCATTTGCATAATGTCCCATCTCTCTACAATTATAGCATTCCACATTGACAGCAACTTTATTTCCCTTGCAATCATGAGCTTGGTGGCCTTTTTCACCACACTTGTAACAGACTCTCATTCCCTTTAAGTAAGTATCGGGGTGTTTCTTTCCACATTTACAACAGGACTGATATTCAACTCTTCCCTTCTTCCCCTTATTTCCATTTCCAGATTGATCATAAGATCTCTTCTTTTCTTGCTTTTCTTTAAAGTGATAAGACTTAGAGAATTCCTTTTCCGTCTTGATAGCACACGAGACAATATCTTCGTATGACGAGAAGGTTTGTGAGACTAATGCTCGACGGAGAAATGGTTTTAACCCATCAAAGAAACGATCAATATTACTTCTTGGGTTACGTATATAATCTTCAGCATGCCTCGCTAACCTTGTAAAGTTAGCCTCATACTTTGAGACATTCTCATCCTCCTTCTGCCTCAGACTCAGAAATTGCCTTTCCATATCTGCTCGATGGTCATGTGGAAAGTATTTTTCTAAGAAAAGATCTTTGAACTCTCTCCATTCCATATTTTATACTTCATCATCTTCCTTTGTGTTTTGAATTATCGACCACCATTGATCGGCATCTCTAGTGAGGCGATAGACTGCCATGACAACCTTCTCCCTTTCACTACTCCCCAAGGCATGGAATATTTTTTCTAAGGATTTTATCCATTGCTCAGCTACTAATGGATTTGTACCCCCATTAAATGTTGGTGGTTGTTGCCTCATGAAGCGGTCTAACATTGATCCTCCACGTTGCGGATCAGGGTGCTCCATACGAGTAAGGTTATTATTCATAACCTGAGTGAGTTGTCCCAGTATGGTAATAAGTTGATCAGCACCAGTTGTATCTCCAGATCCACAATAATTATCTTGAGCAGGAGGTAAATCCCTACATGGAGTACGTGCATTGATACGGTTTCCATTCCTTCCACTAGGCACCATTTCTAAGCAATGGCATAAACTAGATTAGTTTATGAATCAAAATACATAATTCCATACTTGTAAAATACTTAACATAAATTGAACTATTTATGGATATAATCCATAATCATAAAAATGTTTTCTTTGAGGAAGTATATACTCATAACCGTTCATAGTGGTTTGTAAAGAAAATGAGAATTATCCTAAGCATATCCCCCAGGAGTTTTGTAACCAAGAGTGCAGCAAGGCCCGTTGTCGTGCATCAGTTCATGTTTGAGTCTAGCTCAAAGCGGTGTTTTTGGGTTTTACCCCTAGGTACATCTGTGCCAGATCCGCCTCTACCTTCTCATATCCAGACAGGGATGTATTGCTCGGAAAACTCACAAAATCTCTATAATAGCAAAATTCTAGGAAGTTCTTCTATACTAATCCTCAAAGTTTATCTTTGGGCTATGTGCTCTAATCAGAGTTTATCTAAATCTAGCTTCCAAGGTTAGTACTAAACTGCCTATGATACCAACTGTAATGCCCCGACCCCAGTTACCCAGATTTGGTGCATTATTGCGTAACATTGGCATGATCACAAAAGATCAAGTCTCGAAATAATGATTAGTTTAGTAGCCTTGGAAACACTAGATACATTCATAAATGTTACATTACATCATAAAGTGAAAAAATAAAATAACAAAGTCTCCATAGTCCACACTCATATCTTCTTCTGACTATCCCTGAAGGTCATTCATAAAATACTTCTTCACATCCTGGAAAATATTAAAACATTGAAAGGGGTCAGCTCAGATGCTCAGTAAGGATAACAATATAGCAGAAGCTTTCATAAATAAACATTAACATTTATGGCAATGTATAACTAAAACAAAAGCCTTTTAAACTTGAACTTCAACATAATATGGAAAAATTAAAATGAGATAATGCCATTTACTTCTTCACATGGATATTCTACTGGTCGAATAATCACATGCAATATCAATAACCACTTTCATAATGATGGAATGCATAATGTCAGACTATCATAACCACATAGCTAAGGCCTCATGCCAAGTCTACAATAAGATTTTTTCAAGGCTCGTGCCAAGACAATAGTTTGTCTCATGAGACCTACCGATGCATCGAGGAGCTATAGTGGGATCCACTCGTCATTTATTAAGTCCAATGCATTCCTCATATGAATAGTTTTAAACATATCATAAACCATAACATAATCATATCACATAAAATATGCATAAAGGAAACATAACATTTCCACACCTCAATCACAAGATATCAATACAACACATTGATATAATAAAAACACTCTCAAAACCATTTTCAATACCAAAATAAAGGAAAATTAAAACCTTGTATTTATTTTTCATTTAAAAAAGTTATGACTTGTAGAGGAAGCCGAAACTCAAATAATGGTCACGGCGGCGGAGAAGTTTTTGTCGCCGCATACGTATGACAAGAAAAACATTACTTTTTGTTGTTTAGTAAAACGCTTTGTATAAAAAGATTCCCTTTTGAATAAATGTAAAAGTCAAAGTGGTTTATACACCGTATAAAAGAAATTTGTGAATAAAACAAAATATGCCTCAATGAATGGTGATTGAGACGAAGTCCCTTAAAAGATCTTTTTTTTAAATAAAATAGATCTATTATGTGTATTCACTATAATTACACATAAAGAAAGTAAAAATACAATATATGATATAATAATATCATGACATAATTTGAAAGTAGGATATTAACCCAAAGAATGGAAATTGGGTTAAGAAGTTCCCTTACCTCGTGTCCGACTTGACTCGACCGCTCTTTAACCTCCTGAATAATAAATTAGAGTTAATCTCTACCTTCTTAAGAACCTTTTTCAAGTTCATTATTCATTTTATATCACTTATTACCATGTCATTAACATTATGTAATTATTTAAGTTTATAACGGTCGTTTTGTCGATCTTAGGTACTTGAGTCAAAAATAAACTTCTTATAATTACACTTTGTTCATGTGGTAATATATCCATTATATCCGTAATTATATTCATGATTTATATATCATATACATCATATATATCCAGTATATACATTCATTTATAATATTTCATAATATTTAGAGGTAAGAAATGAAATGCACCGTTCATGGAGACTGTAAGCCGTACGTACGCATGAACGCTACTTTCATTTCTATTTCGTATTTAATGGAATGAAGTTATAATTATATAAAGGTATAATATAATTCCAGTATAATATAATGTATAATACCATTTACTCCATCCTTTATACATCCTACATATGGCATTAACGATTCAAATCACTTTGAGGGGGCGGTAGTCCGCACTTCCTAAAATGAAATTATCGCGTTTACCCATAATGGAAATCATAAAGTATGCCATAAATGAGAAATAAAGAAGCATAAAGAAAACATAAACATAATATATATATCATATATGAAAATAGTTTCATCAAAATGGCCACCATTAGAGGTGTTAAAAGAATATTGAACAATCATCGTTTCGTGAGGCAGTATTTCGCCACCCACAAAAACAGTATGTTCTTTAACCATTAGACGAAGGTGTGTGTAAGTGTAAACCAAATACTTATCATAAAAACATCCTAGTATATTGTATATACTGGTTTTGTTACAAAAGAAAGGAATAAAAAGAGTTTAAGGGGTTGTAGAAGCAAAATAAAACAAAACAACATTAGAGAAGATATTACCTTAAAATCGGGTAACTCTTTTTGATTTGAGCCAAAGGCTTCCTTGGGAAGACTTCTGCCAAAAGTGAGGCTTCTAGGAGTAAGGGAGGGAAGTTGAGAGAGTATTTGGGCAGAGGTTGTCTGAGCCAAAAAGGTGTGAGTAAGGTGGTAGTGGTGGGGGCCTTTTATAAGAGGAGAGAAGGGGCACTCTTGGAAAGATTGAAATGTTACTTTATTATGAAATGCTTTTTCAAATTCTAAAGGTCTCACACTTATATATTTCGAGGTTAAGGTGATAAGGGTTCTAAATCTACTCATCCAATAGGTTTTTGAAAAGTGTAAGTCTTAGATTTTATATTATCTTTTCATTTTATTTAAATCGTTAATTAATGAGGTAATCGCTGCATCATCATGGTGTCATAAATAATTTAATTTATTTACTGTTTAAAAATTATAAAAAACTATCATGATGTAGGAAATCTTTTTAGATTTCTAATGAATATTTATAGTCAAAAATATGACTTGTATAACCCCATTTAAAAATTGTTTTAGTAAAACAACTCATGTTTGTGACATTTTTATTTTAACATTAAATAAAAAAAATTTAATGTCATTTTCCTACCAAAGTGGCTCTATGGGGTCCCCAAGTTGACCCATGGATTGTCTTGGTCGGCCATGACTCATCCAATAGGGGTAGGACAAGTGTAAAGGTCATTTCATATTATTATAACATTGTCTTTACCTTAAATTACACTAATTACCTTTAATCGCGATTAATTAAACTTAAAAGTTACTATTCACCAAAAATTATTTTAATCCCATTGAACCACATTTTACTTCCTAATGACAACCATGTATGTCAGATTTTTGAAAATCAAATCACAGAAGTTGTAATGTTTCATTTAAATGAAAAATCAGTTTTTTAACTACCACTTAGTGGTTTCACTATTCATCAAAAATTGAAGTTTTTCAGAACAATGCCAAAATTTCACCCTAAGCTATAATTGATATTACGAATTCAAAAATGATGTCTATTTTACAAAATTCCAAACATATAAGTTTCATTAATTAATTTAATAATTAATTCCCGCTGTCACAACAAATAGCGTGTTTTTAAGAAACAATATATATCAAAAGATTGACAATTGTTTATGTCCAATTTCAAAGTGAAATTAATTCTAATGACCACCATTGGATAAAATGGTAAAAATATATTCTAATTATACTTTAAAACCACTCAATAGTATAATTTATCACTATAAAATATTTTGATTAAAAAAGTTGCTTTTAAGTATTTTTCACTATTCAAAACAAATTGGAAGTTCTCAGAAAAATACCAAAAATTCAACATAGGCTAATTTCGATATACCGAATCCAAAAATGAAGTCCATTTGGCAAGATAAAATTTATAAAATTTCAAAAATTAGGTATTACTATTCATAACGGCTACTTTGATTGGTTGTGGTGTGTGTTAGAACTCGAGGTTGCGTACAACACACGCTACTGTATTATTCAGAGAGATGTGTACCATGGAAGCTTGGGGTGTTACAAGTAGACTGTCCAACTGATACGGTATGCACCCAAATTGTGTCTTGAATCCCTGATGAAGTGGTGTTCCTAAATCCACCTGTAAAATAAAACATTTAAAGTGATAAATAATATGAAATTAAATTAAATAACTCATGCTAACAAATGTTAAGTATATCCCTTTAATCATTAGCTAATAATTAGTTAATCAATCTTTAATAATTATTTAATAATTATTTAATCATTAGTTAATCATTAGTTAATCATTATTTAATCAATATTTAATCATTAGTTAATCATTATTTAATCACTAGTTAATCATTAGTTTATTATTTTTTAATCATTTGTTAATCATTATTTAATCGTTCTTTAATAAATCTTTAATCATTACTTAATCATTAGTTAGTCAATCTTGAATCATTAGTTAATAAATATTTAATCATTAGTTAATCAATCTTTAATCATTAGTTAATCATTAGTTAATCATTAGTAAATCATTTTTTAATCATTTTTTAATCATTAGTCAATCATTAGTCAATCATTACTTAGACATTAGTTAATCATTATTTAATAATTATTTAATAATTCTTTAATCATTCTTTAATCATTATTTAATCAATATTTAATCATTAGTTAATCATTAGTTAGTCAATATTTATTCATTAGTTAATTAATCTTTAATCATTAGTTAATCATTAGTTAATCGTTAGTTAATCAACATTTAATCATTAGTGAATCAATATTTAGTCATTAGTTAATAATTATTTAATCATTAGTTAATCATTATTTAATCATTCTTTAATCATTAGTTAATCATTCTTTAATCATTATTTAATCATTAGTTAATCATTAGTTAATCAATAATTAATCATTAGTTAATCATTATTTAATCATTAGTTAATAATTATTTAATCATTATTTAATCATCCTTTAATCATTAGTTCATCATCCTTTAATCATTAGTTAATAATTCTTTAATCATTAGTTAATCATTATTTAAGCATTAGTTAATCATTACTTAATCATTCTTTAATTATTAGTTAATCATTCTTTAATCATTAGTTAATCATTAGTTAATCATTCTTTAATCATTATTTAATCATTCTTTAATCATTATTTAATCATTCTTTAATCATTATTTAATCATTCTTTAATCATTATTTTATCATTAGTTAATCAATCGTTAATCATTCTTTAATAATGATTTAATCGTTATTTAATCATTGGTTAATCATTCTTTAATAATTAGTTAATCATTATTTAATCATTATTTAATCATTATTTAAAAATTAGTTAATCATTCTTTAATTATTTGTTAAGCATTATTTAATCATTAGTTAATCATTAGTTAATAATTTTTTAATCATTAGTTAATCATTCTTTAATCATTAGTTATTCATTCTTTGATCATTAGTAAATCAATATTTAATCATTAGTTAATAATTATTTAATAATTAGTAATTCATTATTTATTTATTATATAATAAATATTTAAACATTACTTAATCATTAATTAATTATTCCTTAATCATTAGTTAATCATATGGTATTCATTAGTTAATTATTATTAACTAATCATTATGTAATCATTCTTTAATCCTAAGTTATTCATTAGTTAATCTATACTTAATCATTACTAATAATGAATATTATTTATAAACTATATCTAACTAACTAAACTATTAAATAATTAACACATTTAAAACTAACTAAAAAAATCAATTAAATAAATAAATAAATTTAAAATAAATAATAAAAAATACTTCTAAATGAAGCTTTGAAAAAATTGGCACTCCTTTTATGCCACTGAAACCACCATGCACAATGGAAGAACCACCGAGATTATTTTAGAGAGAGAATGTATGTAAATTAGAGAGATAGAGGGATTTTGGAGTGCGGATGGGGGCGGGTACCCTTTTATAAGCACTTCAGGGAAATGCATCACCCACACTGCCACCTTTTGCCTTTATTTACATGAAAACCAGTTGATCAGAAGCCGTATTTCGCTTTACTTTAGATAAAAGGTGGCAGAACTCATGTTGCCTTTTCCATGTCATCGATCCAAGTCGATGAGAGGTAAAGGTGTAATTGGCTATGCCTCCTTTTAATTTATAGAAAAGGCGGTAGGGCCTCTTCCACCTTTCTACTGTAATTTTCAAAAAAAATCAAAAAACATATAAAAAAACCTAATTCAAACTTTTAGATATATATTTCAAAATTTATTTAATCATATTCAAATCCTTAAATTTAATAGATATGTAATAACTATCATATAATAATATTTCGAAGTTTGATTATGCTTGATGTTGCATATTTTGTATGTTATCGAACATATTTGTTCCCTTTAAAATCTTAGGATATTACATTCTCCCACCCCCCCCCCCCCCCACTTTAATAAATTTCATTCTCACAATTTGAACTCAGTATTGATAACCAGGAGTTTTACTTTTCAAAATATATTCATTGGAATCCCACATCATAAAAAGGGTTAATAAAACTTACACTTGAAAGGAGAGAAAGAGATATATGAAGGTCATATGAAATAATACATAACTAGGTTTCCATGAAGAAAAACATTTTTGGGAAGTGAAAACATGGATATGAAAGAAAAACCAAACTTCCAAGGACTGATAGAGTGTGATATAGAACATGGTCATGATAAAGTTATCCATCAAAAAACCATAAATTTGTGATAGGTTAAAAGGCCATTGATTTCTCGATAAGAAAAGTAAATGGATAACATTTTTATTTCAAGAACATTTTTCTAGTGTTGAGTAATTCATTTATCATATATACTAAAATCATAAGGAAATATACTTACTCATTAAAAATAATTTCATCTTTTAATCAATTTCCACCACAAAATAATATTTTTTTCTCCAAATGATGAGTATTCAACATGGTTTTTTTATGACTAAAGCACTAGAATCAACTTATAAGAGATCGCATAATAAAAAAATGATAACAAGTTATTCCTCCTATATTTAGACATTAACAAAAACCAAAATGGTTAGTACAAGATAAGATAATTCTCAAAATGAACAAACCATTATATGAATAAAAACTACTTTAATTTTCAAATTTCAACAGTAATACCCAAAGTTTAGCATAGATCATTCAATAAATAATTATCCTTAAAATTCCTCAAAATATTATAGGCTAATATTAAAAACCAAAAATATGAAGAATTTGATCATATAGTCTTCCAAGATTTATTTAACATTTATAATCAAATAATATCAATCACTCTTAATGTATCATTCCAAAAATATAATTGCCCTAATAACATAATCTTCAAGATATGTTAATCATTTCTATAACTTTAATCACCATATAGCCATATTAAAATCATTTATGCTTCCAAAAAATAATTCAACCTTTATTCCTTAAATAGAATCCTATAATATTCAGTTTACCTTAATCATATAAGGTTCCCAAAATAACATTAATCTCATAATCACCAAATCACTTTCAATCTCATGGTTATCTATACAGTATAACATATGTTCTCAAAATGAACTTAACTTTCATCCATTAGATAGTTTAAATAAATATAACAATTTCATACTAACCAGGACATCACATAGGCTAGTGGTAGGTGATGCACCCTTATCACCATTTGGTTGTAGGTTCAAGCCTTGCGGTCATGCTGGATATGATGGGTTGTCACTCAGCCTGTAGGTTGTCCTTTTTCTAAAACTATATTAATATAATACTTATAAAACTCCTATAAATATGATAAACATCCTCAAAAAACAATTTTAATATTTTCAACATTAAATAAATGTTATAACCTCAAAGGTCATCTCATAGCTTTCATTTTGCATCCTCAAAAAAGTAATAACTCATAATTAACTCAAAATCAAAGATCATATAAACCCTAAATGTTATCCATACCTTTAAACTTATGTCCATAAAATGAAAATAACATTCTTCCTCCCTCAAATAAATATTTTGCATGTTAATCTTAAAGGTTACATGTACCTTAAAAATAAATGTCTCCCAAAATATCATTAGTCACCTTAAAATTTAATCACTTAAAAACTCAAAAGGGGTGTCTAAGACTTTAATCTTATGATCAACCTTAAAATTATAAAACCATGATGGAATCCATAAATCTTAATATAAACTCACATGAAAACATCATAATATTCAAAGTAATCTAAATCCTTCTCTGATACCAACTATAATAACCCATGACCCGCACTTCCATATCTGGTGCTGAAAACATAAACTTTACATTTATGGATTTTATAACAATAAATGTGAACCAATTTTTTTCATCTAAAACTTACAACATCAAATAGAAATTTTGGATTACTTACATACCCAATGACCTTTTAGGTTTATAGTTTTATATAATTAGGACACACTCTTAAAAACTTGGGTTCATAAATAACTGGTTCATAAAGGTCAATATCATCTCCCACTATACCCATATTTTCATATTCCATGTTAAGTCTTCAAAATCTCCCATAAAATCCCTAACATATTAAACCTTTCTAAACACAAATCATTTAGAATCATTCTTTATGACCTGGTTAAAAGGAAACATAAAAAAGAGTGAGCTCATATGCTCAGTAAGGGTAAACATAGGAGATATCAATTGATGATCATATGAAATAAGAAGATAATAATAAGGTTATGAGATCATGGACATAACTTAAAAATTTAATACCCAATCTAACAAAGATCATAAACATGATTTATGGCATAAAAAATTAGCATTTTAAAATTTATGAATCATAATAATGATAAATCATTATAACTCAATCATGAACCATAATTTCATGTCATAAATGTGTGTTTGTGGCACTATAATAAGTATAGAAACCATTTGATATGTCAAGGTTAACTAACAAGACCATCGGATTAGTTATCAACACCTATTTCTCATAATGGATCAAGCACATTTACTTGTTTCCCATAACGGATCAAGCACGTCAACTTGTTTCCTATAACGAATCAAGCACATCGACTTGTTTCCTATAACTATCTCGTTAGATATAATACTTTACCCAATGCATTGGAGGGAGATATAGGCCCCACCTATCACATAATGAAAATTATACATATGTGTTCCACATGATCATAAAACATTCATCATATTGGAATCCGTGAAAAAAAATGGTTTTCATAAACATTTCATCTTTTCATCATAAACATAAACCGTCTAAAAAAAGAATAAGGAACATATAATTGGATCATAACCCCAATAAATCATAATTAGAATCAATATTTTTAGTTTTTTATGAATATAGATACCATTAAAGGATCATTAAAATCTTCTTGAGGAAAATACCCTTTCAAATTTAAAAATCACTTTTTAAAATTTAAAACTGAATACAAAATAAAGAAACCATTTTATTTGAAAAGAAACTTAAAAATATTATAAAGTAATCTTAAAACCATTGATGTTCCATGATCTAGGGAAATTTTTTTCATGTTTTAAAAGTTAAAAAAATCTTCTTTTTATACTTTTTTCAGAAAATTCACAAAGTACCTCATTTTGAAAATGAAAAAAAAATCCTTTCAAGTCATTTTGTAAAAATTCAAACATGGGTAAAAATGAATTTAAATAATTATAGGAGAATGGTAAAAATGTTCTTTAAAATATTTTTAAAAAATTTGAATTTGTAAGAGAAATATCAAATAATTCTCTCAATAGAGTATTAAATGTAAACAATCTCGGATATTGATGAGATTGTGAAATAAAACCCTTACCTCGAGTTCACCTTGCTTCGAAAACACTCTAACCTCCTGTATAATAAATTTAAATTTATTATAATTTTATACCAGAGTCATGTTAATACTTATAACATTATATATTATCCCTTTATAAAATTTTATCACCCCTTTTATCAATAATTTCTTATTAAAATCATTATTTTTGGGTGTTAACTATTTCTTTTATCATAAGTATTTCAGTTTAGTAGTTTTGGTATCTATACATTTATCTTGGTTCCATTATATAAAAAATATTAATCATGATATAAATATCATATAAATTCATTATATATATATATATATAGTTATCCATAAAATTTAAATATATAAAAATTAATTACATCATTCATGGAGACGGTAGGTCGTGCATGCGCATAAACGTTGTTTCCATTTTTCAACTGATGGAACGAAAGAAAGGTAAATAATAATTCACATTTACATAATCATTATTACATCATATATATTATATATATTCATTAAATTAATCCTAATTACCATCCAATTAAAATATAAATGAAAAATAAATCACGTTGCTTCATGGTGGTGGTCCACACGTACACACGAACGACATTATTGTTTCACAAAGGATTGGGTGGTAAGTAGATAGATGTGATATTATAATTAAAAAAGTATAATTATGTCATAAATATAATATATAAACATTAATCCCATTATAATACTTATCCATAAAATATGGTGATGAAAAATGAATCGTATCGCTCCATGGAGACGATAAGTCATACGTACGCACGAGCGATATTTTCACTTCTCGTTTGATGGGAAATAAGGTGTATAATGGTGTTTTCATAATTATAATAAAATTTCAGTATATTTATTATTTTTAATTTATTATTTTATGATAAATACCATATATTTAGAGGATGTAAATAAGAGTAAAAAATAAAGTGATCGGTTAGGGCGATTACATCTTCTTTGAAATAACTCCTTTAGATCTTCTCTAAAGGGCTATAAGGTTGGTCTTTTTGGAAGATCAAAACCTCTAGTATGTGGCTAGGTAATTTTATAAGTGAAGTTTTTAGAATTTTTTTGAGATACAAGGCTCAAATTTGTGTAAATATGTGAGGGAGGAGGTGCCCTTTTATAATCGAGGTGAGGGTTACTTTTGGAATTTCTCAAAAGAAAGATTATAATAAATTTATTTTCAATAAAAATGGTTTGAAATGGACTAAAAATGGATAAGGTATTAAATTATAGACCATATATTATACCATTTTTCATTTTTTAATATTTTTATGAATTTTAAGTAATTTAATAAAATATTATTCTCATAAAATTTCATTATTGTCAATTTAGACACTATTCACTTAATTTGACATAAAATAAATGATGAAAAGGTTTGAATTTGAATCTAATCATGTAACACAACACTAATATGTTATATTAACCTATAAAATTCAGGGCACTCATTAACTCATTCAAATTATATTTCTTTTAATATTTTTAAAATATTTTTTTATATTTTTTTATTAATTGAAGAAATATTGCATCGATGTTGCATAACCAATTACGATCATTATATAATTACTAAAAATTATAAATAAATTTCTATCATGAAAAAAATTTAAAAAATCTCAAAAATAGACACTTGTATTCATTCATAACTAGCATTTGCACCTATGTGGACACATAAGATATATTAAAAACAAAGAGAGTGACATTTTGTAACTTTCTTTGAATTAAATAATATATAAGTCATTTTCAAGGACAATTATCCATTAAACAACTCAATTTAAATCCTAAGGTGATAATGGTCTAATTTCCTTCATCTAATAAAAATTATATAAGTTTTTACTCTATTATTTACCCTTATATTTTGGTTTTAACACTTCATTAACCCTTTTCAAACTTACCGTGACAACAAGGTTTTTACTCATTAAAGGTCAATATAGTTACTATAAATGGAAAAATGGACCATAAATGAATCATTGATGATATTATAAATTATGTACTAGTCACTTTACTGAATCTAATATTTTTATGAATTTTATATCATTTAATAAAATATTATTTATTTTAAAATACCATTAATGTCAATTTTTCAAACTATTCATTTATTTGACTTTAGTAACATCAAGAAAACAAGTAAAATTCGAACCAAATATTTTAACACATCCCTAAAATGTCATATTTTTCTATAAAATTTGTGGGTCACATTAGTTGTCTCAAAAAAATTATTTTAATATTTTTAATATCATTTATTTGATTTTTTTCATTAATTGAATAATTAATGCATCAGCATTGTATAAACATTTAAGGTGATTATTTCTTCACTAAAAATTAAAATTAAATTACCATTATGAATATAAACATTTTACCTTTCAAAATACTACTTATAACCGAACATATCCTCTGGTTATGTCCATATAATATAATCTTGGATGACTATGGATTAAATGGACTCATCCAATAAAACTAAGTCAAGTATTATGGTCATTTTATAATCCTTATTATTTTATTTTTAACTTTAATTACCTGATTTACCTTTTACTATGCTAATAAAAATTTCTAAGGTTATTATTCATATTGAATAAAAATAAAAGAGACCTATTCACAAAATTTGGATCCATTAATTCCAAATATAGAATCCATTTTTCAAAATTCAATACACAGAAATTATAGAATTTAATTTGAAATAAAACTGGTAAAACGTGATGAAAAACAGTTTTTTAGAAAAATTTCATTTTTAAATATAAAATATTTTTATACTAAATTCAAGTATAACATTCATTTAAAAAACAATAATTATATTATTTCAAATCAAAAGTAACTAATGAAATTTTAAAACTAATCCAAAATAGAATTTTACATGTATTTTCTTTTAAAGTATTTACAATATTTTCAAAAAAATAACAAAATTTTACCCAAATCTAATTTTGATTTGATTATTTCAAAAATTATACTTATTTCGTCAAAAAAATCTAAAAGTTCCAAAAATTAATTATAATATTCACTCACAAAACGCAATAAAAACATTTTTGAAGAAAACATATTTTTGAAGAATAAAATGACTACTAAAAAATGAGTGTTTATTTTATAAGAATTAATCAATACATTTTTATTGATTCTAACCTTTACATATATATTTCAGAAATTATTTAATATTATTTATACCCTCTAATTTAACAGTTATGTTATAAGTGTCATATAATAATATTTTGTGGTTCGATTATGCTCAATGTTTCATATTTTTTATGCTATTGAACATAGTCGTTCTTGTTAAAATATTGGTATATTATAGTACTATTACTTTAAAAGTTCATTAATAACCATATGAGGAGAAAATGGGTTGGTTTTAAGATAGAAATGTCAAATAATTCCCTCATGGGAGACTTAAACATGAACAATCCCGAATAATGATGAGATTGTGAAATAAACTCTTACCTCAGGTATTTAAAAGTTCATAAATAAACATATGAGAAGAAATTAGGTTGGTTTTAAGATATAAATTTCAAAAAATTCCCTCATGGGAGACTTAAACACGAACAATCCTGGATAATGATGAGATTTTGATATAAACTCTTACCTTATGTATGAATTCTTAAACATCCTATATAATAAATATATATTTATTATAAATCTATTTCATAACAATAGTTTAATATATCATACCATATATGATTTACTTATAACATTTTATCACCCAATTAGTAATAATTCTTTATTAAAATCATTATTCTGGGTGATAACTGTTTCATTTTTGATGTATGTTTTGGTTCGGTGGTTTTGGTCCTTGTACTTTGATTGTGGTTATATCATATCCAAAATTTTAATCATGATATAATTATAATTTATATTCATTATATACATATTTAGGTTCATCGAAAAATGAATTACACTATTCATGGTGATGGTAGGTCATACGTACGCATGAACGCTATTTTCGTTTTTCGACGGATGGAATTTAGGAAAGGTAAATAATAATTATTGTTTCCAAAATCATTATGATATCATATAAATCATATATATTCATAAAATATATCCTTATTACCATCCAATTAAAAATTTAATGGAAAAAAATCACATCGCTTCGTGGAGTTGGTAGTGCACACATATGCACGAGCGACGTTATTATATTACAACAGATCTAAAGGTAAGAAAGTAGATGTAATATTATAATTCTAGGGGTATAACCATCCATAAAATAACCATCATAATAACCATTCATGAAATATGATGGTGGAAAATAAATTGTATTACTACGTGGAGATGGTAAGTCGTACGTACACATGAGCAATACCTTCACTTCCCATTTGATGGGAAAAAGGATGGATAATGGTGATTTCATAATCATAATAACATTTTAATATATTAATTATATAACATTTTAGTATATTGAGTATACTGAAGTTATTATTTTATGATAAATACAATAGATTTAGATGAGATAAAGAATAAGTAAAAAGAAAGTGATCAGTTAAGATAATTATCTCTCCTTTGAAATAACTCCTTTAAACCTCCTCTCAAGGGTCCTAGGGTGGTGACCTTTTATAATTGAGGTGAGGGGAACTTTTAGAATTTCTTAAAATATTAAATTATAATAAATTCATTCCCAAGTTAAATGCATCTAAATGGATAGTTATTCAAACCTAGGGTAGGATATGGTTTAAATCTCATCAAAAAATAAAATTTGGACAAGTTTATGTGGTTTTAAAACCTTATCTTTTGGTTTAACTCCATAGTTAACCTATTTTAGCATTAACCGCGGTAGCATATTTTTCACTCTTAAAGGGTTATAATTTTACATATAAGGTAGGTATTGACTCATAAATATATAAGGGATGACATTTTCAACCATATATTATCCCCTTTATCTTCTTTTAAGATTTTAATGATTTTTAAATAATTTAACAAAATATTATTTTGATAAATTATCATTAATGTCAATTTTGAGACTCTTCATTTAATTTGACTTCAAATACATCAATACAAAGTTGTATTTCGAATATAATTAATTTAAACATAACTAATATGTCATATTCATCTACAAGATTTTTGGAACATTATAAATCACTCAAATTATATCACTTTTAATATTTTTAATATCATTTATTTTATTTTTCTATTAATTGAATAAATATTGTATTAGCATTCTTGTAATGTTTGAAACCTATCTGTTCTATTCCTTTGTATAAATATGGTTTTGAGGTGTTTTGGGAGGTCAATGTTACTTATCCCCAACACTTTGCCAAATTTCCAGTTCTGTGAATAGTGTTTCCAAAACAGTGAGCCATTTCCAACAGTTTGTCAAATTTCTAGAATGGTGATACATCTAACAATAGGTGCTACAATGTTTCCAGAATAGTTATTCATCTAATGGTAGGTTCTATAGTGTTTCCAAAATGGTGATATATCTAACGGTAGGTGTTATAGAGTTTTCAAAACGGTGAGACATCTAACAGTTGGTGATATAGTGTTTCTAGAATGGTGAGACATCTAAATGTAAGTGTTGTAGTGTTTCCAAAATAGTGAATCATCTAACAGTAGGTGCTATAGTGTTTCCAAAACTGTGAGTCATTTGCAATAATTTTTCAAATTTCCATATTTCCCAATTTTTCCCTTTTGATATCTTTCTTTGATTTGAAATGAGTTGAACACCATATTTAAGTGGGTTTAAAGATGTTTCAAGGGCTAAAAATCATATCTTTGATTTTTTTTAAATCTGGAAGCTTTTAATTAGTCAAACTATATGGTTTAATGTGATCCACATTAATGGAAATTCTAATCCATTTCAAATCTCGTTAGTCTCGGATTTAATCCTTCAAAGTTGGGCACCTTCCCTTCTTTCATTCCTTATTCCTTCTCTCAGTGTGAAGTGCCCTGATACTTTCTTCTCATAGGAGTGGTGTGATCAAACTATAATCCTTGGATCATTTCCCCTTTAAGTTTCTTCCTACTACATGCGCACCCCTTTTTTGGTGCAACTAGGAAGTGTTGATTCGTCTTCGATATAAGGTATGTTCTACCTCCATCTTATGGATTCCTTGATCTATTTCCTCCCATGTCTCATTTCCATGTAATGGCCTGTGATCTCCATGTTTCTAATGGATATTTCTTGGGTGTTGGTTGATGTCGTCGTGCCCCAACATCCTCAGGTGAATTCAGTTGTTATGGGAGAGGTTATCGTGATCCATTATGATTGGATCATTCTCGTGCAAAGAACATTGGAAACCTTTTAAGGTAGGGGATTCATGGATTCTCTATTTTTCTTACATGAAGTAGTAGAGTTAGCATGATTTATCCCACTGAATCACAATGAATTTTACATAATAAATTTTGAAATGGATTAAATAATTGGTTTTGATCATATATTGTTGCCTCTTGATTTTCTAGATAGTGTAATATTTATGCCTTGTTGTTTAGCATGTTGTTATTAATGTAAATCGGTAAAGAACATAATTCAGAATTAATTATAAATTAATTGGGCAAAGATAAAGAGGCATGTAAATGAATTTGGTTGTTGTTGTAATTTTATGTTAATCAAATTAATGCAGAGGAGCATGTTTAATTGAATTGATTAATAAAACTGAAGCGTGTTGATGCTTTTTGATTAAAGGCATGTTAAATTAATTATTTAATTAATTTGTGATAGCTATAGTAGATTGTTGGTTAGGTTTCCCATAGTTGGAACCTACTAATAATGAATCGGTTAATTCAAGATGGATTAAAAAACCGGTTGTTTCATAAAAGATAATGTCTGATAGGGTTATGAGTTACCATCTTGCTTGTAAAGTCCAAGAGCCTTATACTTTGGAGTTGTGAGTGCTCATTGTGTACGAAGGTTGAATGGCTTGCTTGGTGCCAAGAGCCTAGTTTCTTTGTTGTTTTTTTCCTACTGCTTGTGTTGTGATGTGATCCCAGATGGATGTTGTGATATGTGGGGTAGGGAGGCCCAGTGGTTGTGGCAACAGTTGACGCCTAGAGTGGTGGGATGTATTGGTTTATGCATGTGGGTGTCGGGGAGAACATAGGAGATGATGAAAAGGGTTGAAGTCGGTCTTATATGATGTTTTTCTTGTTGGATGCTTGTTTTAGTTTATATGTTATACTTTCCCCACTACTTGAGGTAGATGGTCTTGTTTACCCTCCTTCCAAAATAGGTGAAGATGTGTGGGGTATGCCATGTGCTTTTCGTGTTTAGATTCTCGAGGAAGGATGGGTTTATGCTCTTGTTATGGGTGGTAAATACTCGACGGGTAGTTCATCTACTCATCATGTTGAGCCCCTTATGTTTGGTATCTTATAATGATTTCTTAGAATACCTAGAATTATGGAAAAGTGTTGATGTTATTAATAAATGATTGAATAAATGATGTTGAACCCATGGTGTTGAATCTTGCTGGTTAAATAATTAATTAATGTAAAGTGAAACTGATTAAAGGGGACAAGATTATTTAATAAATCTATTTAAATGGTTGTATGCTTATATGATATCTAGTCTTAGTAGTGGAAGTTGGGAGTCTGAGAGATGTTAGATGCAGTTGAGTCTAATACTAGGTTATGCCCATAGTGTGGTTGTGAGCTATATTATATCATGTACTTTTTGTTTTTTTATACACTACTCCACCCCTGTCGGTTAAGGAAACTGACACCCCGGGGATTCTGAGCTCTGGGGGTATTTTCCCTAACATTTCGGTGGGAGGATGGATGGTTAACTTCTCCCTTTGGTCCCACTCTCTTCTCTTGGAAGTTACTTGTGCTGGTATGAATGGTGGTTAGTTGTCCCCATATATGTGTGTAGAGGGTTTTAATGGCTTGTGGTTATTTCACACACATATATTCTGGATATAGTTTCCTACGAACTACTATAGGTATAACATGTATAGGTTGTGATCCCTAGAGGATCCTTACTCAGTGTATGGGTTGTAGTATCTTGAGGTGTAATACCCAATGTATGATACACGTTATGTGGGCTGTGGTGGCTCCCGAAAACTACCTAGTTACTTCTAGTTGTGTGGATGGTGTGGTGTTTCACCTAGGTTTCTGGGGGAAAGCCTTGTGTAGCATGAGGTGTTGGTTGTGGTGCTCACCCAGGAATCTTCGGGCCAGCCTTTTTGGAGAGATATGGCTTAGGATGTGTGTTGTTGGTGCAAAGTAGAAAACCAGTGGGGAAGTGGTAGCGGGGTACCCTTGATATTATTTACTATATTATATACTCTTGTATGCGATACTTGGTGAGAGTATTCATGGTGAGGTTGGGAACTTAGTATACCTATTTAGGTGATGAGTTAGTTTCACTTGTTGATTCATTTTGATTTAACATGCTTCCTTTACTTTTGCATGATAGGCTCCGGGGAGAATCCTATTGAGTATATTTTTATACTCACGATATGTTATATAAACTATTTTTCAGGTCACTTGGAGCAGGTTGGAGATTAGGCTAGTTACTACTATCTTGGGGTTTACAGGAGCTGTTCGAGATTCGTGGTTGTTGTTGTTTTACTTTCTTTTGGTACTCACAGTTTTCCTTTCATTTGTAGTAGTTTTTTCATGTCATTACATACATGTACTTGGGATTCTTTTATATTGTAGCCTGAGTTGGAGTTGGTTGGTGTCTATCTTATCTCTCTCTTTTGCATGTGTTCTCTTAGAGGGTAATGCCTCCCATTTGTGTGTTTACTATACCCTCAATGCTAGTATCCAACCCAAGGCCTACTGAAGGCGGGTAGGATAGAGTTGGGAGTTAGGCACAGGTGATGTTGGTTGCAGGGTAGAAACCTAGGAAAGGATCATGCATCATTCTTCTTTGCGCCTGTGTTTAAATGGGTAGACCTTGGGATAGGTTAACCTAAAATGAATAAAAGAAAACAATTAATTAATGTAAAATTATTTCATATTCTAGGTTTAGGATTTCTAACTATTTTTCCCTTTATAGGTATGTCTCCAAGTCAACTTCCTCGTCAAGTTTGCACAGAAGATGTTCAGTAGGTTGTGCTAGCCGATTGTTGCAGAGTAGAGGTTGATAACGACAACACTTAGAGGAGGACACTCTAAGAGTTTCAGAACCAGAGTCTATATAAGTACGAGGGATCCATTTTAGATGTAGTCATGGAAGACTCATTGGAGGAGGTTGAGATAGCTTTCAGTTCGATCCGTGCTTGGAATGAACTTTAGTTATCGTTAGTTGTAACGCTACTGCATGGGTAGTGAGGAAGTGGTGGTTCTTATTCCTCGGGGATCACGAGGAGTTGGCAGTCTCATGGGAAAAGTTCCAAGAGTAGTTTAGAGTTGAGTTTCTTTATTCAACCGTGAAGGTGTCCAGTCGTCAGGAGTTGTTTACCCTTCGGTAGGGAAGCTCCAGTGTGTGAGAGTTTGGGATCCATTTCTGGAACCTTCTGTGATATGCTTCGGACCTATTTCCAGATGAGGAGGCTAGGTCAAGTCATTTCAAGGAGGCTTTGCATCCATATATTTAGCATCAGGTCACCTCGTTTATGCTAACGACATATCTCAAGGTGCTGGCGAGGGCAGAGGTTGTCAAGAGTATATTATCCAGAACTGGATCATCATGAGAGGGGAGTAATTAGGATTCCTTGCAAAGTAGATCTATGGTCTGGGGTTCCCCGTTTTTAGGGAAGAAGAGTTTCTATTCGGTCGGGGTAGGTCTCAGCCCTTTGCATCTCGTTTCTCCGAGGGCAGAGGTTCTCAGGCCTATGCTAAGGGATCAAGCACTTGTTTTTCTTGTAGATACCGAGGTCATGAGCAGTGATAGTGCCTAACCTTTCAGAGCAATTAGCATGCACCAGGTGTTCCGCTCCAGGTTCCTCCATTGAGGCAGTTCCAGCTAAGGTAGTAGTAGCAGGTTTCACCATATTTGGATCAGTAAAGAGTATATGGGGCGGGTATAGGACATCCCCAGGACACTCCCCATCCCTAGAGAGTATAGTGCGTCCATGGTGGTCGTCGTCATCAGGGTCAGAGAGGCCGCAGAGCAAGTCATGTTAAGCTTCATTTTTTAGCATTATCGGCACCAGGTGAACCAGACATCATTCAAGATACCCTTTGATTTTTTTCTACTTGGTTGAATGCCTTATTTGACTCAGAAGTGATGCACTCCTTCATATCACCTACCCTTTTCCATGTTTTGGGACTTGAGGTATAGTGGTTTCTAGTGCCCTTGGCATTGACTATGCCAGTTGGAGGTCTAGATAACTTGTTTGAAGTATGTAGAGACTGCGAGTTAGTGTTTGGGCAGCACCGCTCTTGGGGAGATTTCCTATATTTATGAATACAACCATATGATTTCATACTCATCATGGATTGGTTGTATTTGGTGCAGGATATCATGGATTACTTCTGGAGGAAGGTGGTGTTCTTCGATGCTCATGGAGATCTAGCAGTGTTTGTTGCCGAGCGAGACCCTCGGATGGGTCAGAGGCATGTTCCTTCTTTTTCATCCTTAATGGCTGAGATGATGTTGATTTTTTTAGAGACTCGGTAGTTGGCGTTTCCCAGGGTCATTGAAGAGTACCCTGATGTCTTTCCAGAAGAGTTTATAGCGTTACCCCCTCAACGGAAGATCGAGTTTGAGATCGATCTACAGCCAGGTGTATCTCTTATCTCGATGTCTTTGTATATTATGACACCTTCTGAGTTGCGGGAGATGCGTATATAGCTCGATGGTCTGTTACAGTGCGGGTTTTTTTGATCAAGTGTGTCATAATGGGGCGCACCAGTTTTGTTTTTGAAGAAGGTTGATGGAAGTTTGTGCTTGTGTGTCAATTATCGTCACTTGAAGAAAGTGACAGTGAAGAAACTCTATCCTCTTCTATGGATTGATGACTTGTTCGATCAACTGAAGGGTACAATTTGGTTCTCAAAGATCGATTTGTGGTCTGGGTATCATTAGATTCATGTAAAGGATGAGGATATCCCAAATACTGCTTTCTGTTATCGTCATGGGCATTACGAGTTCTTGGTGATGTCATTCGGTGTGAAGAATGCTCCAGTTGTGTTTGTGGGGTTGATGAACATTATGTTCCATGAGTTTCTGGATAAGTTCATGGTGGTTTTCATCGATGACATCTTGGTGTACTATGCGTCTGAGGATGAGCATGCAGAGCATCTGTGTGTTGTTTTGGGAGTTCTTTATCGACAATAGCTGTTTGGGAAGTTGTTGAAGTGTGAGTTTTGGGCTCGAGAAGTCTGTTTCTTTGGGCATGTTGTATCCCAGAAGGGAGTAGTTGTGGACCCGTCAAATATAGAAGTAGTTGTGTCTTGGGAAGCCCCCAAGACAGTGGCATAAGTGTGAAGTTTCCTTGGTATTACAGGCTATTACAGGAGGTTTGTATCCAATTTCTCTCAGATTGTAACTCCTCTGACAGCATTGACCAGGAAGGATCAGGTGTTTGTGTGGACTGATCAATGTTAGGCAGGTTTCAAGTATCTGAATGAGAATTTGTTCAGTGCTCCGGTTCTTTTTCTTCCAACAGAGGGAGTTCAGTTTGATTTTTTTTTTTTTTTTGATGCTTCGTATATGGGGTTAGGCTATGTTCTGATGCAGCATAGATTGGGCGTTTCTTATGGGTCACAGTAGTTACGTTCCCATTAGCATAACTATTCCACCCACGATCTTGAGTTGACAGTTGTGGTGTTTTCCCTGAATTTGTGGAGACATTACCTCATCGGAGAGCTCTTTTTGGTCTTCACCGATCATAAAATCTTGAGGTATGTTTTCTCCCTGTGTGACTTGAACTTGTGATAGCATCGATGGATGGAGTTCTTACAGGATTATGACTTCTAAATATCATATACACCTGGTAAAGGGAATGTTGTAACCGATGCTATGAGCAGGAATCCACTTAGTAATACGAAACAGGCAGGCCGGGGTGGGGCGGGCCAAGCCCGCATAGGTTTGAGCCCATGCTGGTTTGTTCGCAAAAGCCCGCATATAATGCGAACAAAAAAACCAAGCCCACCCCACCCTGCATAAGCCCGCGGGTTGCCCGTGGGATGCCCGCATTTTTAAAAAAAATACTATTTATAATCATTTAAATATTGTATTTTTTTCTCATTCTTAATTTTAGTTATTGGGAGAAGTATGGATTTAAAATAGCTATAGTTTTAAGAGATATGATGGAACATTTTTCTATGGGTTAATGGTGTCATGTGTCGACGCCGATGTGGTGGTGAACTATTGCAATGCAAAGTAAGTGAGTGATCAATGAGGGGTAAAAAATGATGATGTTGATTGTGTGGCGATGCGAATGGTTGTGACGACACTTCAAGAAATGACTGGTTTCATAGGAGGCTATTAGGGTCTCATGAGGTCCTTTCATGTTTTCTTAATAACAAAATAAAATTAAGTAATAACAAAATTAAATCGGTCCAAAAAAATATTATAATTATAATAACTCTTTTAGAATTGAAACCAAGTGCAGGAGAGATGAGTTCAATTTTTCGAGAGGTGCGATGACACATCATGTGAATATGGTTAGAAATTACTATATAAATATTATAATATCATATTAAAATAATAAATATTGACCTATTTAAAATGCACATGTAAATGAATGGTGAATTTGTATGACTATTACGATGAGAAATCATATGTCATGGTTTAATCGTGTTTTTTTAAAAAAAACTAAAATTCCAAAGAAGCGTATATTGTAAAAAAAAATTAGGCCTGTGGGTCAGCCCATACCCACGCAGGATCAACCCGTGCAGGCTCAACCCGCATTGGCCCACGCTTTTAGCGGTCAAAATTTTTAGGCCTGCCCCGCCCCGTATCCTTCCCATACTTGCAAAGCCCGCGGGCTGCTGACCCGTTTTGCATCACTAAAGCCGCGTAGTTATGCAGTACATGAATCAGAATATTCCTGGAGGGTGATGGAATAACTTTCATCATTACATCTGGATATAGGATAAGTTGGGGGTAGAGGTTATCATTTCCATATGATAGTGCAGTCATCTTTGGTGCAGCAGGTGGAAGATTCTCAGTTGGGGAATCTTGAGGTGGAGGTCTGGAGAGACTGAGTTGGTTCTGGCGTGGCCCCTGAAGGTTGGTATGAGGATGAACAATACCAGGTGTTGCTTCAGGGAAGGATTTTTTTTCCTTTGGCGATGCGGGAGAGAGTTCCATAGTTCACCTTTAGCGGTACATCCTAGTGTGATGAAGATATACCAAGCTTTGAGGAGTCAGTTTTGGTGTCTTAGGTTGAAGTGTGCAGTTGTAGAGTTTGTGTCTCAATGTTTGGTCTGCCAGAAGGTGAAGGTTGAGTATCGTGTTCCCAGATGTTTGCTCTGGCTGTTATACGTTCCTCATTGGAAGTGGGAGGACATCTAGATGGACTTTTTTACTGGTTTACCTTGAGCTCGGAGAGGCTATGACGCTATATGGGTGATAGTGGATCATTTGACGAAATCAACCCACTTTATAGAAATCAAGGAGTCAAGCTCAGTGGAGGTTTTATCGAGGCAGTATCTAGAGGTGGTGGTGAGACTCCACGAAGTTCCGAGGAAGATGATTTTTGATTAAGACCCTTGTTTTACCTCCAGGGTGTAGAGAGGTATCCATCATGCTTTCAGTTCTTAGTTATGTCTTAGCACTGCTTTTCATCCGCAAATGGATGGTCAGACAGAGCGGACCATCCAAACTCTTGAAGAGATGTTTCACTCTTATGTCCTATATTTTGGAGGTTCGTGGACGAGAAACTTACCCTTGGTAGAGTTTTCTTACAATAATAGTTTTCATGCCACCAACAGTATGGCACCATTTGAAGCCTTATATGGACAACCTCACCATTCTCCGTTGTGATGGACTGGGGTTGGAGAGTCAGCAATTCTCATGCTAGAACTGTTATAGAATATGATAAATAACTAGTAGAAAAATGGTCTTTAATGTTGGTTTTTTTTAATTTTGACGTCGGTTTTTAACCGATGTTGAAGCCACCGATGTAAAAAATATGACTTTTTACGTCGGTTTTTGTAAACTGATGCCAAAAATGAATTTCATTTGTTTTTTAGCATCTGTTTTGTAAAAAACCGATGTCAAAAAAACTCATCTATATCATTTTTGGCATCGATTTCCTTAAAAACTGACGCAAAATTGTTAAAAAAATATTTTTGGCGTCGGTTTTTTTTAAACTGACGCCATAAATGAAAAAAAATACTTTTGGTGTCTATTTTTACAAAAAACAACGCCAAAAAGTTACTTTTTATTCTTCTATGTTTTAGATAATTTCCCAAGCTTCGATTTGACTAGTCGTGAAGCTAAAACGGAGTTACGGATCAAATGTTATTATCATCGGAAGTTGAACTTATCAAAGTTTCGATTGATACAACTTGTTTCAAAGAAAATATGATAAACATGAATTAAGATCACATACACCAAATGAGATAAAATAATCATAATATTTCAAACATATTTCAATGGTTTTAGGAGCTTCCATTGAAATGATATGTTTTTTATCATCATATCTCTTATATTTAGGGTAGAACTCATGCGATGATGAAAATGGTGGTCGATAATTAAATTTACACCATGGTTGGTAAATCTCATCCAAATATTTTATATTTGTAACTCAATAATAAGAATAAATCATCTTTATAAGCAAGGAAATCAAGTTGTTTAGAAATGAAGAAAAATAATAATAAAGAAAATAAATGATTAGAATAGGTATCATGCTCAAATTAATGACTGAAGCCGCGTTGAAAACCTGATTGAATCGAAGAGGTTGAAAATAATGAACAAAGGAGAAAATGGATTTATATATAGTAATCGAATATATTTTTGATAGCGTTGTATGAAAATGTATGCAGGATTTTAAAATGTTAAACCCGTGTTGTGAAAAAAATTGAAATTCTGATCCTGCGTATTGGAAATTAATCTTTAGCATCGGTTTTATTTGAAACTGACACAAAAGAGGATTTATATTGGTCTTTTGGCATCGATTTTGTAGAAAAAAGATGCTAAAACTGCCAATCAATATCATTTTTTGTGTCGATTTTAAAATAAACCGATGCTAAAATGTTAAAAAAAATATTTTTTGCGCCGATTTTTTTAAAAACTGACGACAAAAGGTAAAAAAAATATTTTTTGCATCATTTTTTAAATAAACCTATGCTAAAAAAAATTAAATAATTTTCAAGTCAGTTTTTTAAAAAACTGACACCAAAAACTAAAAAAAATTGTTTTAGCGTCGGTTTTTTAAAAAACCAGTGCATAAAATAAAAAAAAAAAGTATTTTTGGCATCAGTTATTATAAAAACCAATGCCAAAAATTAAAAAAAATACAATGTTTTGGAGAATTTATTAAGCTTTGATTTGATTAGTTGTGAAGCTAAAATGGAGTTACAGATTAAAAGTTATGGCATTTGAAAGTTGGACTTCTTTAAGACTTCTCTTAGAGAAGATCAACTTCCGACATCCATATTTTTTAATCTGTAACTCTGTTTTTTCTCCACGAACAGTCAAATCAAAGCTTAGGAAATAATATAAAACATAGTAAAAAATCTAACTATTTGCATTGGTTTTTTTAAAAACTGACACCAAAAATATGTTTTTGCATCGGTTTTTAAAAAAACTGACACCAAAAAGTCTCTGTAAACATATTTTACATCTGTTTATAAGAAACTGACGTCAAATTGACGACGTTAAAAACCATTTTTCAACTAGTGGAGATGGTTCAGGTGATTCGTGAGAGGATGAAGGCAGTGTAGGATCATCATAAATCCTATGTCGATCATAAGAGGAGACCTTTGGAGTTTGATTTTGGGGATCATGTGGTTTTTAAGGTGAACCCCCATCATGAGTAGAAAATGTTTTGTCATGGGAGTAAGCTTTCTCCTCGGTTTGTTGGGCCTTTCGAGGTGTTGGCTCGTGTTGGAGTTGTGGTGTATCGGGTAGCACTTCCCCCGCAGATGATTCAGATACATGATGTTTTTCATGTGTCGCAGCTCCGTCGTTATCTTCATGATGACTCTCACAACATCAATTGGGGCAAGATCGATGTTGACAATGATGGGACCTTCGAGGAGCATCCTATAGAGATCCAAGACTGCAAGGAGAAGGTGTTGCACAGGCATGTTATCCCCTTGGTTTGTGTCTTATGGTGGCACAGTGGCATGGAGGAGAGTACCTGGGAATGTGATTCGCAGATACGCGCTCAGTAATCCGAGCTGTTTGATGTTTAGATTTTTCTTGTAATAATTTTAGTTTGTAGTTGTAGACCTTTCATGTTTATGAGATGGATTTCCCTTGTTGCTTATTGTGGCTCGCTCTCTTTTGAGAGGTATCCCCCCCAGAAGAGTGGTTAGGGACTGGTTATAGTTTTTGCATGGTTTCGTGATGTCCCTTTAAGGAAGTAGTTGAGCTCTTTTTAGTGGTGAGAGCCTTGAGAGGTATCTGGAATCACTAGTGCAGAAAACGTTATTTACGTCACCATTTTTTACGTCGGTTATATATAACTGACGTGATAATCTGTGAAACGTGGTTTTTTACATCGGTTATGAAATAACCGACGTAACAAATGCGGTGAGTAGATTTTTAACGTCGGTTATTTTAATAATCGACGTTACAAATCGCACGTGTTTTGTTTTTACGTCGGTTATAAATTAACCGACGTTACAACTCAAAGCGCGGGGTTTTTTACGTCGGTTATTTTATAACCGACGTAAAAAACGAGTTATCTACGGGTTTTTTACATCGGTTATTTTATAATTTGACATAAAAAACCCGTAGATAACTCGTTTTTTACGTCGGTTATAAAATAACAGACATAAAAAACCAAAGAGCAAGGGGGGTTTACGTCGGTTTTAAAATAACTGACGTTATAAATTTAAAAAATAGTTTATAACGTCGGTTATTATATAACCGACGTTATAAAACATTTAAAAAATTAAAGCCCCGTGGACTGTCATTTACGATTTTTCGATTGACAGTCCGCCTGCTCGTCTCTCTCGCGCGGTAAACCCTAATCGCCTCGTCGATCGACCTGCGTTAAACTCATTTTGGCTTCATCGTTTATCTTCTTTACTCCTCTCGGATCTATCATCTCAACTCGCAACACTCAAGTAAGCCTTCCACGAATTTATTTCGTTCGTTTTTTTTCACGGATAGTCTATAATTATGTTTTGCGATTTTTTTGTTTAAACTAGGTTAGATTCTTCCATTTCGAACCCTATTACATCTTTTTGAATATTGTTGGCTTTTTATTTCCTAACCATCCACTATGAATACCATGTTTTCTATTCCTTTGGTTGAAGGGTGTTCAACAAGATATCATAGATAAAATGATTGAGAAAATTATTGACTAAACTATATACTCATTATTTATATGGTTCCAATACCATATAATCATTGAATGGTATCTACCAAGAAATTTATTTAGTATCATTTGGAGCCCATTTATATTACATGGGATTATCATGTTTATTGATTGAATTATAAATTTTTTATTTATATGATTCCATTTTAAATGGATATTAAACCCATTTTTTCCATGTATTCTTTGTGATATAATGATTATTGATTTTATATCTCACACATACGTATGGATGTTGATGGGTGGGGTCATATATCATCATCCACTTCATTGATTTTGTTTTATATCTCATAAGATAGTAAGGTGTGGATATAATGAGTTTGTTCAAAATGGCATGGGAATAATATTTTTTCACACATGTTAATGTGTGGACATAATGTGTGGACATAATGAGTTTATTTGATGTAGGTTTTTCTTTTTCATGGATTACTTCATAAAGTGGTCTCTGTTCATTTGATTTTGTGTTTCCTTTGACACCATCCCCCCTTAATGACTATGATCTCTCATTGCCAATTTTTTCTCTAATTGTTCTCTCATACACCTTTTGGATTTGATGGTTGATTACAAACATATTTATTCAAATATTTAAGTTGGATTATATGCATTTTTTAGGATTATATTGTTGTTTTATGCCACTTTATTTACTATTCTATCCAATACTAAGACCCTTTCTAGTAAGAAAAATTTCATAAAAAATACGATTGGACACTTCATCATATTTCATGAAACGTTTTTAATAAAATATGTTATATCAAAGATGTGGAAACGGGTGGTGTCCGAGGGGGCTGTCCACGTGGGTGGGGGCCTGTCCATAGGGTTTTGGGGGTTTTCAGGTGGGGTGGGGGGCTGTCCAGAGGGTTGGGGGGTGTCCAGGGGGGTGTTCAAGGGGTAGGGGTGGGGGTGGTGTCCAGGAGGGGTGGGGGTGCTGTCTAGAGGGGTGGGGGGCTTTCCGGAGGGTTGGGGGGTGTCCAGGGGTGGTCCAAGGGGGTGGGTGGGTGTGGGGGGCTATCCAAGGGGTGGGGGGCCTATCCAGAGGGTTTTGGGGGTTGTCCGGGGGGTGGGGGTGATTCTCAGGTTTACTCCATTTTCTCCAATTTTCTGTCAACTATGTAGGCGTCATGGTTTTCTTTGATTCAATGAAATTTAAAACTGTTATATCTAACTATATTTTTTTTTAAATAATATTCAAGCATATTTTTTTAAATACCCATAGATTTGTTTTATATTTTAAATTGTTTTACATTCAAATTATGATTTTTTCATATAAACATATATTTGTCTTATCTTAAAAATATATATTTTTTGTTGATATTTGTTATAGGTAATAATGAGTCGAAGTTGGATTACGGCACATCGAATGAGCAATGAATTTGAGGAAGGTGTTGATGCCTTTTTGGAATTTGCAAAACGAAATGTTCCAAGTAGTGACATTTTTTTCTGTCCATGCCTGAAATGTTTGAATATGAAGAAGTTGAAAAGTAGAGAGATAAAAGATCATCTGATTTGTCATGGTTTTAATCCGAGTTACAGCCCTTGGATTTGGCATGGTGAAACTGGACGGAATGTCACTGATGATGATGATTCGCAAGATGGTAACTCCGATGGAATTGAAGAAATGATTCGCGATATTGTAGCAGAACAAATTGAGATAGAACCGACAGTTGCGCGTCTATATGGTGATGCTGAAAAACCATTATATCCTGGTTGTAAAGATTTTACGGTTTTGTCGGCGGTGTTAAGATTGATTAACCTGAAGGCGAAACATGGATGGAGTGACAGAAGTTTTACAGAGCTGCTACAATTGATGAAAGACATTCTTCCAGAAGATAACGATCTTCCAGATTCACATTACAAAGCCAAAAAAATATTATGCCCGATGGGATTGGGATACAAGAAAATACATGTCCGTCCGAATGACTACATTATATATAGGAAGGAATATGAATTTCTGTCAGAGTGTTCTAAATGTGGGACATCACGGTATAAGGTGAAAGAAAAATCACAGGCTGGTGTAGAGATTACAAAGCTCCCTTCAAAGGTATTTTGGTATCTTCCTATAATTAATCGTTTCAAACATTTATTTGCTAATTCACATGATGCAAAAAGGTTAAGATGGCATGCTGAAGAGTGGGTATGTGATGGAAAAATACGTCATCCAGCTAATTGTCCACAATGGAAGAAAATTGATGTGCAGTATTCTACATTTGGAAATGAAATTAGAAATCTCAGACTAGGGTTGTGCACAGATGGAATGAATCCATACCGAACACTCAGTAGCACACATAGTTCATGGCCTATTTTATTGGTAATTTACAACCTCTCTCCTGAAGTTTGTATGAAGCGCAAATATGTCATGTTGTGTACAATGATCTCTGGTCCAAAGCAACCCGGTAATGATATTGATGTTTACTTGTCACCGTTGATTGATGATTTGAAACTGTTATGGGCTGATGGTATTAGGGTGTATGATTCTTATAAAATGGAATATTTTCAACTGCATGCAGTGCTTCAGTTCACTATAAATGACTTCCCAGCGTATGGAAATTTGTCTGGATACAGTGTTAAAGGGCATAAAGCATGTCCAATTTGCGAACAACAGACGTCATATTGTCAATTGCATCATGGGAGGAAAACAGTGTACATGGGTCATCGAAAGTTTTTGCCTATGGAACACCCTTATAGAAGACTAAAAAAGGCATTCAATGGCTCACAAGAATTTGATACTACTCCAAAACCTTTATCCCCTGATCTGTATTTTGAGAGGGTGAAAAACCTTGACGTGACATTGGGAAAGACACAGAAATCTGGTAATGATAGAAATATTTGGAAGAAAAGGTCAATTTTTTTTGAGTTACCATATTGGAGGTATCATGAAGTTAAACATAATATTGATGTCATGCACGTGGAGAAGAATATCTGTGATTCTTTGATTGGAACATTGTTAGATATTAAAGGAAAGACTTAAGATGGGTTGAATGCAAGATTAGACTTACTATCAATGGGAATACGTTTGGAGTTAGCTCCCACTCCTAAAGGAAGATGAACATTTCTTCCCCCGGCTTGTCATACATTATCGAAGAGGGAGAAAATTAGCTTTTGTCAGTGTCTTCATGATACCAAAGTGCCTCAAGGTTATTCTTCTAATGTAAAAAATTTTGTCTCATTGAAGGACTTGAAGTTGATAGGTATGAAATCGCATGATTGTCACGTCATGATGCAACAAATTCTACCAGTTGCATTGCGTGGAATATTGCCCATTCGTGTCAGAAAGACTATAATGAAGTTGTGTTATTTTTTCAATTCAATTTGTAACAAGGCGATTGATATGAATTCTTTGAACATTTTGGAAAAGGATGCAATTTTTATACTTTGTCAATTGGAAATGTATTTTCCTCCAACTTTTTTTGATATAATGGTGCATTTAATGATTCATCTGGTTCGAGAAATAAAGCTTTGTGGACCTGTTTATCTTCGTTGGATGTATCCTTTTGAAAGGTATATGAAAATATTAAAGGGGTATGTTAAAAATCTATATCGACCTGAAGCCTCCATTATTGAAAAGTATATTTTTGAGGAGGTAGCAGAGTTTTGTACGAGCTACTTGGCTGCGGCACAACACATAGGTTTGCCTCCATCTCGCCATGAATGAGTTAATAATGAGGGAAAGGGGATTCGCGGCTTGAAAGTCAAATCATTGTCAGCTGAACAGATGAAGAAGTTAGAATCATACATCTTGAATAACATAGCTGATGCTCAACCGTATATCACATTGCATATTAATGAGTTGAAACAATGTCATCCAAAGAAGAAAGAAATGTGGATTCTGAATGAGCACAACAAAACTTTTTTTTCATGGATTAAAAAGACTTTGCTTGGTAGATCAGATGTATCATAGACATTAAAATGGATAGTGGGTGGTCCATGTTTAAATGTGATAACATGGTCCGGTTATGAAATTAATGGTTATACATTTCATACGAAAGCTCAGGACAACAGAAGTGCAGTTCAGAATAGTGGTGTATCGATGTTTGCAGAAGCAATGCATTTTTCGAGTGCTAAGGACAAAAACCCAATTTTTGCATCAAGTGCATATTATGGAGTGATTGAATACATATGGGAGGTTGATTACTTTAAAGTTAAAGTTCCTGTTTTTAACTGTAAATGGTTTAACGGTAATAACAATGTCAGAAACGATGAATTTGGAATGACACTTGTTAATCTGAATAGATTGGAAGACACAGCTGATTCTTTTATAATGGCAACACATGCAAAACAAATTTTCTATGTAGTAGATCAATCAGATATGCAGTGGGCTGTTGTTTTACAAGGGAAAAAACAATATGTTGGTGAGGATAAAATTGATGAATATGCTGATTTATGTGAGATCTCTACTTCCATGGAAAGATTAACAGAACATAATGATGATCATGTTGAAGACATAGTTTGTGCCATAAGGAATTATCACGACGAAGGAATTTGGGAAAACAATCCATTTTTACATTCCTAAAATTACAGGTAACATATGTTTATTTCTTGTTTACATTTATTTTTTCCATAAATGTTAGATATTGTAAGTTTTTTATTTATTAAAACATGTTTTAAAACAAAATAATTATATGTTTTTGTTTGTTTTAAGTTTGTTTAGTTTACTTTATCATGTTTATAACCATTACATGAATTATATATCTATTTTTTTTGTTCACTGACAATTACTTTACCATGTTTACCATGTTTACCAGGTTTACCATTTTTACCATTTTTACCATCTTGACCATCTTTACCATCTTTACCATTGTTTAACATGCTTACCATATTACCAATGTTTACTATTATGTAACTTAGTACACTTTTCTATTTTCTGATTATAGTAGTATTAAAATATTTGAATTTGTATATTTGTGAACTGACGTTTGTTTTTTTGATTTGAAGGATAATGACAGATCATTCAGATGATCAACCACATGATTCTGGAGAGGAGCATATTGTTGGTCATACCTCTGGGGATGAACATTCACATGCTCCTATTACGACAAAGAGTTCAAAGGTTGGTAAACGTGGGTACACACGTTTACCAAAATTATCACTTGCCTGTACGCAGGATCAGAGGATAGTCGTTGAGTTTGATGATGATGATATTCCTAGAGGTCCGAACGCAAAAGATTTTAAGAGTTTTGTAGCAACTCAGGCTAAGAGCAAAGTAAGCATTCTGTATGATGATTGGAGAATTGTGGATAAAGCGATTATCTCTCAGTTGTGGGAGATGATTTTGGTAAGATCTTTTGTCATTGTTTGACCATTCTTTTAATGTTTCTAGTATATATAATATGTTTAACCACTTCTTTATCAGATGACATTTGATATTCCTGACACTGGAGGAGTCAGGAAGAAATGCTTATCGTTGGCTGCCAGGAGATGGAGGGATTTCAAATCAACCCTCTCATCTGATTTCATTTATGGTCATAGGAGTCATAACAATCTATGTCGTATATATCCTTTTATAGATGAAGACACGTGGAGACAGTTTTTTGAAAGTAGAAGAAAAGAGTCATTTCTGGTAAGGGCAATGTAAACTTTTATAAACTTTCTTATATAAATGATTTTATTAATGTTTTGTTAATAATTTCTTATTCTTAAATTACAGCAAACAAGGAAATCTCATCAGGAAATCCAATCTAAAAATGTATACCCTCATAGTTTATCTCGAGGAGGGTATGCATTATTGGAAGAATAAATGATGGAGGAAAATTTTCAACAACTAAGAGCTGAGTCTTCAAGCTCTAGAGAGGTGGCCCCTCCATCCCCTCCATCTAGACATGAAAAATGGAAGAGAGCTCGGAAGGGAAAAAAAGGGCAATATCTTTCGGAAGAATCGAGAATCGTATCTGAGAAGATTGTAAGATATCTATTTAATTTATTTAAGTTAACTATTTTCTTCATATAATTTCAATCATTACAGAAATGTTCAATTAATTAATACAGGACTCTCTTGAGGAGCAGAGTTCAGAGGGGACATTTACAGCTACTGGGAGGGAAGATATTTTATTTGCAGCATTGGGAAGGCCTGAACATCCTGGTCGTGTAAGAGGATATCCGGCAGGTGTATCGGTAAGAAAAGTGTTGCCACGTTCTTCAACTTCTAACATTGAGGGGGTTTATAAAAAAAAATAGAATCCTTGGAGGATGAAGTTTATAATATTAATGCGACGATGGAGGACAAGATTAGAGAGTTGGTGCAGTCTATGTTTGCAGAAATGCAAAGACAATTTCAGACTGCAGCTCCCACTCCTCCACCTCCCCCTGCAGACCCCATTATTTATCCTCCACCTCCGCCAGTAGCTCCCACTCCCCCACCTCAGCCTGCGGACCCCATTTTTTATCCTACGCCTCCGCCACAGCTTCCTACATATTGCAAGTTGTATGTTGATGATTCTCAACATCATATAGTAGCATATGGGTTGGTATATTGTATAGGATATGCAGTTTATCATCAACAATTAGAGGTCGAGAATTAGAGGGTCACTATACAGGATATTATAGATAGATCAGCTAGGGTACCAATACCTACAGATGAGGTGGCGACAGTTGGACAGAGTATCAGCCATTTTTTATTTTGGCCATCCAGACTTCTTCGACTCATTACCATAGAGGTATGAATGTTATATCTTTTATTTTATTTTTTATTAAAGTTGTTTTATCATTTGAAAACTAATATATTTTTCAATTTTTTTTTACAGGCTTACTTCAAAGGTAAAGAAATACTGTATAGACAACAACAAAGACAAATGGCTATGACATCATATACAGATTCAAATGGTCTTGACAGATTGTCAAGATATTCGCATTTGTTGTTGGGTTATTATGATTTTCCAATGGAAGATCATGTTTGTGGACGTGAAATAAGTGTGGGGATTATAAAAACTGATATCATGGAGCTTGTTGCTGGAGATAAGTTGGGCATCAACGTGGTACAAATTTTTTCCATGTAAGTCTTAACACCTTTTCTCTGCATTATATTTATTAAAAATGTATACTTATGTATGTTTTGTATTAGGTATCTTTATAAAATTTGTGAGAGGAATGAGCTGACAGAAGTATATGGATTCATGGACCCGCAATTGATTGCCCCTGAAGCATGTGCATTGAATGAGGAACAAAGAATGGTTTATATTGCTGAAAGATTTGAAAAGAATATAATCACACAATGTTGGATGATGCCTTTTTGTGAGAGGTATGAAACACATTTCTCTCAAAGAGTTTGTAGACGCCGGAAAAGTCCGTTGCTCCTCAAAAGAAGTTCTGGATGAGGAAAGCGAGGTCATATTTGGAGTCAGAAGCATGTTTCGGAAGGCCAGAAGGCCTTGCGCGAAATATCGAAGGCCCGCGCGCAATATTGGCGAGGCGCGCGCAATCCTTCCGGGATTCGCGCAATGGGCCGAGTCGGCGCGGAATGTTCCGCGCCCGACGCCCGTGCGCGGCCCTATTGCGCGCCGGCCCCTATTTCACGCCCGAGCCGCGTTGCGCGCCCGCGAGCCGATTTGCGCGCCCGTGCGCCGACTTGCGCGCCCGCGAGCCGACTTGCGCGCCCGGGGTTGCCTATAAATACAAGGCGACCCCCGACGTTTTGAAGGTTGCCAGAATTCGAAGGGTCGCTCGTGCGCGCAATCCCACCCCCTCCGCGCGCAATGCCCCGCTTCAGGTAACCGCCTTTATTTCGCGCAAGCCAGCCCCAGGGTTCGCCTTCGCGCGCAACCCCTTTGGCCCCTTTCCTTTGACCAACTCCTCACCCAAAGGCCTTCGCGCGCAAAAGAAGCCTCTTGCGCGCAATTGCCCCCCGGGTGCGCGCAATCCAGCCCGATTGCGCGCACCCCCCTTGCTAAGTGGCCATTCGTTAAAGAATGGGTCGTTGCCCCCGCGCGCTATCAGAAGCCCGGTGCACGCAATCTCCATCTTCCGCGCGCAAAGCGCTGGCCCAATTGCGCGCCAGCTCGCCCAATTGCGCGCCGACCCGCGGTATTGCGCGCCAAGCTGCTCTTTTGTGCGCAAACCGCTAGGGTCGCCCCCTTTGACCCTCTGAGGGTACCCGCCTGCGTGGCGCCCGATGATCTTCATCCAGGGTGCCCGCACCGTGCGTTGTCTTCCCGTGCGGCCCTCCAGGCTCGCGCGAAGTGACACGGACCCATTGGCGGCACTACTTCGTCCAAGCTGCACGACGTTAAACTGCCTAGCATATGGGCCTCCTCAAGGTGTAAGCCCCAAACATCTTTGTCCAACATGACGTTAAACTGTGCCATGTCCGCGCTGCAAGACGTTAAACTGCCAAGCATTCATCGTCCTCAACACACGACGTTAAACTGTACTTCGTCCGGCAAGACGTTAAACCGTCCGCATCACCCGATCTTGTGCCTCGCACGCAGGGTCCCCCCCGGTTTGGATGTGGCCCCCACCCGCTCGTCTCTGCAGGGATGTCGGGATTGCCCCTCTTTAGGGACGATTTATTGGAGTGGCCTTCGCCCACGGGGGTAGGGTATTGCAAACCCCTAGTTTCCTGTGGGGGACTGCACATGTGTATATCCATTGTGCTTCCCCACTGCCGAAGCCAGTAGAGGGCGTGACGGGGATCGAGGTGTCTCTTACCTTCGGCCCAAGTCCCTCTCCAACTGAGCTTTGCCGCACTCAGGTTGCCTCAGTGCGTAAGTCCTGACAGAATGAACTACGTGGACTTTGATCCCTGTCTCCTAAACAGGGTACGTAGGAAGCCTCCCTGAGTTTCAAGCCCACCACCTGGTCGTCCCGGTCGTGTTCACGTCGGTTCGTCCATCAGTGGACCCCTCCCGGGTTCACATTCGCATTGATCCACCCGGCCGTTCCATCCCCCTCTGTGTGAGGTGGTTCGGTTCAATCCTCCGCCCGGCAGCCTCGACCTCCTCGTGAGTCGGCTTGCCAACGTCCAGCATGACGTTAAACTGTATATCCGAACTACGCTGACTTTGATCCGCGCTAACGCGCGGTACGTAGGAAGCCTCTACGGGGTCCAAGCTCTTCACTCCATCATCCATCCTGATCCTTACCCGGGCCGCCACATCCCGGTGGGATCATGCCATTTCATTCCACTCCACTTCACTCGGGAAGCCGCCCATGTGCTGGCCCCAGCGTCGGAGGTCCCCCGCAAGGGGTTCTGTCATCTGATCCACTCCTCGTGTTGATCAGTCCGATGTCGTCCCCGCTGGACGTTAAACTCGCGGCATACCCCGTGTTAAACAGGGGAAGCTGAGGAAAACCTCAGGTAACGCAGTTCCCCGCACCCAGAGCGGGATGCCTCAGGCCATCACGCCTTCGAGAAGCCCTATTAGGGACGGAAGGCAGACATGCAGAGCCGCAGTGTTAAGACACGCCCCCAACACCCAGAGCTACCCGGTCTCCTCACCGCAGGTTGCTGCCCCGACCAGACTCCTTGGAGCGTCTGGGCGGAAGCAGCGTAATTAACCGGTGTCCATGAAGACATGGCGCCGGGAACGAGATTCACGAACATTCTTAAATCTATGAGGGAGACCCGGATTAGGCGACGAGTTCCGAGGAGACGTCTACGGAAGGAGGAGCCGACATCCCATCATCCCGGTTTCGATCAAGGAGCAGACATCCCTGAATAAGGGACGGATGCCGCCCGCCTTTGGAAAGCGGGACTGCAGGGCCACAAGCCGCGCTCCCATCCCCTCGGGTCGACGGGCGCGCGCGCGAACGTGTCCTGGCAGAACAGCGTCGGAACAGAAGCCCGACGCACATCCGCACCGAAACAGAAAATGGTGAACCCGACGTGAATCTCTTCTCCTCAATACGAAGACCGATAGCTTTCAGAGGTGTTGGAAGACTAGCATGTTGCCCGGCCGAGCATTCAGCACCGGGGCACGGAACCCGCCAGGGGCTGGGGAAGGGAAATCGGGCACTCCGTCTCACGACGTCGATGGCCTGGGTTCCCCCCACGGAAGGCGTCGTGGCACTAATGATTGGTTCTCGATTCCTTTTCCTGTCAGTATTAATGGGTTCTTCTCCCTGCTTTCAGGAATCAGGTCGCCCAAGCCAGTGCCCGATCGTCGCCCGCCCACTGGCGTAGGGGTAGGGGAAACACCGACGCGGCTACTCCGCGCGGTCCCGCCCATTCCACAGTCGTCCCAGCAGCCGCAATTGCGGGACAACCACGCCCTCTCTCCCCCTCGGAGGTCATCCAGAGAAGGGTGATCGACAACTTGGTGCGGAGATATGAGGAAGAGGGAGTCATCCCCACCAGGGACATGGCTCGCCTAGACCTCGAGGAAGCTGCACCTCGGCACCAACGCCGCCCCCGAGGGCCGCGCAGGGAGGCACCGCTGCCTACCTCGACGTCCAACCGCTTCGGGAGTTTATCCCCGGAACGCTCCAACAGCTCCCTCCCCTATGCGGATGAGGTGGAGGATATCCGGGACCACCCTATCCGAGATTTGCTCCAGGGATCCGCGATAAGGGCTCCCGCCAGGCCACGTCGACACCGCCGCCAGGCTTCTCAAGTCGAAGAACGGGCTCTCCACCTGCCTGCGCCGCTAATCCCGACTCGTCTGTCCCGACGCCAACGTTGGGCACGGGCGGAAGAGGATGCCCACCTTGGGGCCCTAGCAACAGCGGCCATGTTGGCCCAAGCCACTGCTGGCTCCAGTCACCAGGCCCCTGCGCATCCTGAGCAGGGGCACTTCTATGCCCGACCCGGATCGAGTCCCCGACCGCCCCAAAGGCAGGTTGGGTTGACTCTCCCGGTCGCTAGTACAGGCAATAGCCACCGCGTACCACCTCACGGTAGCGCTATTCACCAGCAGGGTCTACTCCGTGTGGCCGATCCAAGAGGCATGAGTTATCCCACCTCCCGATCCCGGCCCGGAGGCCTACCCGGAAGCATCTCTTCCCGCGTCCCCTTTGATATCTGTCCCGGTGCGGCCAGAGGACGCCAGGACAGAGATCAGCCATGCCCCGAAGAACCACCCAGGGGCAGGAAGGCGAGGCGTCGACGTCGAGGGAGGAATGTTAGGGAATTCCGGACAGAGATCTGACCGGTTCGTTTCTCTGATACAGAGGCGGAGTATGATTCGGCGACGGAGCCCTCCCCCCGATCCCGCCAGTCAGGGGCAGGGGTAGGAATGCGGCACGTCAGCCTCGTACTCCCCGAGAGCGAGACCGATGTGATCCCCGCTTCTCTCCGAAGGTATATCCGGAGTAGCGAGGGCCTGGTAGACCCCCAAGGATCAAGCTTGCGGTTGGTACCGGCCCCTCCGGAAGCGCCTTCCGCCTCGATCGGAGAAGCCGGAGACCTTTTCTGGGGACCGACGGTCGAGCCACGATCTAGTGCACCCTCGGCGAGCACCGACGCTACGGCAGGATGTTCGCTCGCCGGCCCGTCCTATCGTGATGTGGTAGCTGGGGCACCGCAACCCTCAGAGGGCGGCCCGGGATATGGAGGCCAATCGGCCTGCTCATCGTATTCACCGTCGGCCAGCCCGCCGGCCCAGCGGCCCGCCTCGGCACCACTGCCGGTTCCCCGTCCATTCCCAGTCGCTGAAGGGGACCAAGAAGACCTGGGTCCCGAGTTTGAGTCGTGGAGCTTCTAGACCGTCCTTGCAGAGGGCCACTTCCCTGAGAAGTTTTGGCCAGTCGCAGGACCGGACTTTGATGCACCAGAATCGCTCACCCCAGATGAGTTCGAATGCTTCCGCCGAACTCTCCGGGAGACTCACTCCCGTCTTCACCGCCTACAAATGCCATATCCCGGGAGTCAAGCACACCTGGAGGATATTGGTGAGCAGTGTCGTCAGATTGACCTGGCCACGCTCCCCGCGGTTCGGCACCCCGGGTCATTTGGGCACCACGAGACCCTCCAACAACGATGCGTTGAGTGTTTTCAAGTACTCCGCAAGGTTATCGAGTAAGCCACCCCCCACGTGTATATCTGTGGATGGGGGCAGTACGCTGCCCTACGCTTCAGTGTGATTCGCCGACAGCCCGACTCGCTGGGTGACCCTGAGGGTACGTCCCCAGGGACGGAAACGGTCAATATGGCTGATCTGTCGGGAGAGGGGAACGGCTTGGAACTTCTCGACGGGGGCTCTCCCCCCGAAGACAAGCCTTCGTCGGATCCATCGATGAGAGTTACTCGTCACCAGAGGAACCTCCTGGGTCTCCCCACACCCACTGAAGCACTGACGTTGAGCCGAAACGTCAGCAAAGGTAAAGAGCACGGCGGGGCTATAAAGCCCGCCGACCCATCTGCCTCCATACAGAGGGCAAATGAGGATCCCGAGAAGGCCACGCTACGTCGACAGATCGCCGAGCAGAAGAAGCTAGTTGACCAGCTCCTCGTCGAGCGCGCTGCAGAGCGGCGGCCTGACTACGGTGATCCTAGGCCAGGACAGCAGGGACAGGAACAGCCACTCCTCGACGAGACTCTCCCGGGTAACCGTGATTATGCCATGTTTGCCGACAGGGGAGAGGCCATTGCCTATGGCAAGAGGGCGCGGTATGTTTCACCACACCCTCCCGAACGGCGTGACTACCTGAGAGACCCCGCTCGGATTCCTCCGGCTGTCCCAAGGGTCGCTCCGCCCGCCATCCCACGAGCTGCCGAGGTCGACGACCCGGTCGACGACCCGATTGAAGAGCCATGCAATGCGCTCGTGGTTAGAGATCCTCGCCAGGACTGGAACCCATGTCCGGATGATCCGATGGCGGCACTCATCGCCCGCTTGGAAGCCTTGGAGACTCGGCAAGTGGCGATCCCACCGGATGGCAAGCCATACCCAGCATGGGTGGATGACATGCCGGCACCTCTGGGATTCGGGAACCCCACTTTCGCCCCCTTCAACGGGACTGGAGATCCGCCACAGCATTTGGCCCATTTCAACTCGAGGTGCGGGCCTATGTTGGGAACTCCGGCGCAGCAGGAGGCCGCTAAGCTTCGCTGCTTTGTCCAGACACTGGAAGGGCCAGCATTTGTCTGGTACAGTCAGCTCCCCGTCGGGTCGATAACTAGCTGGGAGGACCTTCGTAGACAGTTCCTCTACCAGTTCAGTTCCACGACCCGGAAGACGGGTATCGCAGACCTCTTCAAGTGCAAGCAAAGGCCTGATGAGCGAGTCGCGGATTTCGTCACCCGATGGAAGGGTCTCACGTATTCCCTTGACATGCCATTGACTCAGGAGCAGTTGCTGACAATGTGCGTCGGGAACTTCAAGACCGAGTTGATCCCTTCCTTGATCACTCAGAATTACCCCGGAGGGTTCAGGGACTTCTCAGACAAAGCTCAACGTCTTGAGGAAGCCCTGCAACAGGCCAGTCAGGCACACCCGCTGCCTCCTATGATCCCTGCAAGGAGAGTCAGCAGGGCTGAGCCCGCTGTTGTTGCCCAGATAGAGGCCCCCAGGCAGTTGGAGCTGCTGCTGGCGAGGCCAGCTCCACAGCCTCACAGGAATCCGCCTCCACAGGCTCAGTTCCCGGCCCAGCAGCGGCAGCCCCAGAACCGATCGGCCCCTCCGCGTAATGTACTGCCACAACCCAGGCGAGATAATCAGGGTCCACCTCCTCGGCAGGCCCCTCCAGCCCCTCGTCAAGACCACGCTCCCAGGGCCCCGCGATACCTGACTTACTCATTTCACGAGGATCAGGTCCCCGGTTATTTCCGGAGCGCCCTGGAGCAGAAGATTGTGCGACTGCCTGAATGTTGGAGGCTAGAGGAGGCACATCTCACGGATAACCCCCGCTACTGCCCTTACCATCGGGCCCTGGGGCACACCATCCGGCGGTGCTACGTGTTTAAGGACTGGCTCCAAGACCAGATTAACAACAATGTAATCAGGTTGGGCCCAGCTCCAGCACAAGTGGCGGGTGTGTTCGTGAGATCAGATGATGATAGTGGCAACGAGGACGAATGGCAGCTGGTCTCCGACCGCGGATCCCAGAAGTATAATGACTGGATGGCCCGCAAGACGATCATTCGCGCCCATGGAATCATCCGTGCGCGCTTGAATCAGCCTGAGCCCCCAGAATCTGCGGGTGCTGCTTCGGCATCGTCGTCCCCGCCTACCTCTTCCGAGAAGAACAAACGGCGGCGGCGTAAGAAGGAAGAGCGCGCCCCGCCAGTTCCGCCACTATCCCGCACTCTCGGCGATTTCATGCCCTCGAAGATAGGGGTCCCTCCCCGGATCCGCCCGGTGATGAATGATTCGTCCAATGACAGTGTTGGGTACGCTTCAGTTAATATCGTCGAGCTGGTAAATTCCTTTTCGGTTCCCGACGTTGAAGAACACCAGGTGGACCTCCCTAGTGTCCCCGGTCGTCACCACCGTCGGAGGAACCGCAACAACAGGAGTCGTTGGGGCACGGCAGTTGGTACCTCCAGCCAGGTCGTGCACGCCACTGAGACTAGGCAGCAGGCTCAAAACCGAGCTCAGCGCGCGCAGCCCCCCCCATCCGGGGATGACAGATTCGCCCCCGCCACCGTTTGTGGTGTGGGACCAGGCAGAACCGCCTCAGCCGCGCCGCGACCAGCTCCGTCCTGCCACGAGTCCATCCCGGCCTCCTGGCCCCAGTACGGTGACCACTTCCCGGGCTTCAACCAGTGAACAGCGAGATGCGCCAAGCACCAGTCGGCCGCCGGTCCAACCGGCAAGGCCCGTCATGCCTCCAACCGCAGAGCAACCTCCTGCAACCAGGGGATCGCACTTGGAAAAAAAGTATGATGTCCTGAAGCACTTGGCCGACATCCCAGCAAGGCTCTCCATCCTTGAGGCTCTGCGCATGTCACCTGAGATGCGCGAGGCGCTCGCTGAATCCCTAAAGATCCCCCTCTAGTTTGAGACGGAGGTTGCGGCTGCAGAGGCCTTTCACGCCGAAGCGATTGAGAACGCCGAATGTCAGGCAGTTATCTCGTTCTCTGGTAAGGATGAAGACCCTCCTATACAGGGGCACATTCGTCTGCTGTATGTTACTGGCCAGTTCGATGGCCTTGAAGTCCGGCGCTGTCTTGTCGACACGGGGTCCGGGATTAACCTAATTCCAACTCGGACGCTCCGGAGATTGGGGTTGTCCGAGGATGACTTGATTCCCTCCGACCTCAGGATCTAGGGGTACGACCGCACCGAGCAAACTCTGGTCGGCAAGATACGTTTGAAGACCCAGTTCGGTGACCTGGTTGCCAACACCGAATTCATGGTAGTCTCTCAGGACACTGCGTATAACGCATTGATGGGCAGGTCATGGCTCCACCTTCATGCGGCGGTTCCCTCATCATACCACCAATGCCTTAAATACTCCCTTAATGGTCGAGTAGGCGTGCTTCAGGGAGATGCCTCTCCTTTTTCCTTGTGTGAAGCCCGCTATCTGGACGCGGACTATTACAAGAGCAAGGATAAGCAGATCCTGGCAGGTGAGGTTGAGCCTGTCGCTGTTGCAAGTGATCCCTGGGCGAGTTTGGATGACGCTTACGTCCTCCCAATCCATCGGTTGGACGTAGCCATGGTCTCGATGGCCTGTGAGTCTCCTGATGGGATGACCGCGACCGCCCATGCCAGCACCAGCGGCCCAGCAGGATCTGGTAGCCCCAATGCAGTTTCCAACGCAGTCTCTCCCGTGGACGATCCCTCCCCGAGTGGAGAGGACATGGAAGATGCACCCCCAGCCTTTGAGGAGGGCGTCTCCGCCACGGTCGATGAGTTAGTACAGGTGAACCTTGGAACCGAGGCAGATCCAAGACCCACATTGGTCAGTGCCGCCATGCCCTCTGAGGAGCGGCAGCAGTACGTGGACTTTCTCAGACAGCACCGTGATGTGTTCGCTTGGGGCTATGACGAGATGCCGGGGCTAGATCCTCAGGTAGCCGTCCACCGCCTTGGTCTCCCGGCGAACCATCGCGGGTTCAAGTAGCCTCCCAGGAAGATGCACCCATTCCACGGTGTCATGGTTGAGGCCGAAGTTGACAAGCTTATCAAAGCCAACTTCGTGAGGGAAGTTCAGTACCCCAGATGGCTGGCCAACATTGTGCCGGTCAGGAAGAAGAACGGGCAGATCAGAGTCTGTATCGACTTCCGCGATCTCAACCGCCACTGTCCGAAGGATGATTTTCCCCTTCCGGTGACAGAGCTGTTGATTGATGCCACGGCAGGGTTCCAAGCCCTCTCCTTCATGGATGGATACTCCGGATACAACCAAATCCGGATGGCCCCTGAGGATGAGGAGTTCACTGCCTTCAGGGCCCCCCAAGGTATCTTTTGTTACCAGGTCATGCCCTTCGGCCTGAAGAATGCAGGTGCCACCTATCAACGGGCGATGCACCGCATATTCAAGCCAATCCTCGGCACACTGGTGGAATGCTACGTCGACGACTTGGTGGTCAAATCGCGCCAGCGTCAGGACCATCTCAAAGATCTTGAGAAAGTGTTCGGCTTCCTCCGGTCTCGCCGCCTGAAGATGAACCCGTTGAAGTGTGCCTTCGGGGTCACCTCCAGGAAGTTTCTTGGCTTTGTGGTAAGATACCGGGGTATTGAGATCGACCCAGAGAAGATCAGGGAGATTAGCCAGATGCCTCCCCCAGGTAACATTTGGGAACTGCAAGGGTTCCAAGGCCACTTAGCCTATATACGCCGATTCATCGCGAATCTGGCCGGCAAGTGTAAGCCCTTTTCTCGGCTCATGAAGAAAGGTGCCACCTTTGTTTGGGATAAGGAGTGTCAGACCGCTTTCGGGGAAATCAAGCAGTACCTGCTTCAACCTCCGGTTCTGATGCCGCCTGTATCCGGGAAGCCACTGGTCCTTTATGTGACTGCCTTGGAATGGTCCCTTGGTGCCCTTCTCGCCCAGAAGAACAACGAGGGAACAGAGAATAGCCTCTATTACCTCAGTCGCATGCTCCTCGATGCGGAAGTTAGGTATTCCCCCATCGAGAAGAGCTGCCTGGCGCTCGTATTTGCCGTACAGAAATTACGGCACTACTTGCAGCACCACGAGGTACAGTTGGTTTCTCGGGTAGACCCGTTGAAATATATCCTGAGCCGGCCTATGTTGACTGGCCGTCTAGCGCGGTGGGCTGTGATTCTCCAGCAGTTCGACATCAGGTATGTATCTCAGAAGGCCATCAAAGGGCAAGCATTGGCGGACTTTCTGGCTGCTCACCCGACCTCCGCGGATCAGCCGCTGGATCTAGGCTTTCCTGATGAGGCCATTCTCTAGGTCGATCGTGCTGATCCATGCTGGCAGATGCACTTTGACGGTGCCTCCCGGAGCCCCACCGGTAGAAGAATCGATAATCCTAAGCTCAACAGAGTGGGCTTGGGTATCGTCTTCATTACCCCGGAGCGAGCCGTGCTGCCATACTCTTTCCTGTTGTCAGAGGGCTGTACCAACAATGAGGCGGAATACCATGCCCTCATCACTGGTCTCGAGTTAGCTCTCGAGATCGATGTGCCCCGTCTGTGTGTGAAAGGGGACTTCAAGCTGGTCGTTAAGCAGATCAATGGCAACTATGTTGTCAGGAAGCCGAAACTTGTGCCATTGCTGGAGTGCACCCTCCTCCTGATGGCCCAATTCCCTTCTCGGCCAGAAATTGTCCATATTCCCCGGTCGCAGAACGGTCGAGCAGATGCTTTGGCCAGCCTTGCTGCGTCACTCACAGAGCCTGAACAGGACAACCTGATCATCCGCGTGACGCACCGCAGGCTCATCGCTCCCGTTATCCCGGAGGGAGATCGCGGCCCATCGGTAAGTAATCTCACCGCGGTTGCCCCTATGCCTGGAGCCCCGAGTACCACAGATATGGCAGTCGAACCAGCCCCTGATTGGAGGACGCCTTTGGTTGAGTACCTCCAACATGGCATTCTCCCGTCGGATCGGGCCGAGCGCGAGCGAGTTCGACGCCGTGCATCGCAGTTTGTCCTCCAGAGCAGTCCCGGCCTGGAGCAGATCCTATATAGATGCGGATTTGATGGTGTTCTCCTCCGCTGCCTTCAGGGATTTGAGATCCCACGAGTCATGCAAGAGGTTCATGTTGGTTCATGCGGTGCCCACCAGACTGGGCCGAAGCTGTCCCACCAGATTCGGAGGTTGGGATACTTCTGGCCCTCCATGATCCATGACTGCATCGAGTATGCCAGGAAGTGCCATGCGTGCCAGGTTCACGTGAACTTTGTGCATCGGCCGCCGGAGACTCTCCATACCACCAGGTATTCTTGGCCCTTTGCAGTCTGGGGGCTGGACGTTGTGGGACCTTACCCGCCGGCGACGGCTCGCCAGTACCGGTTCATTCTGACCGCCACGGACTTCTTCTCCAAATGGGCAAAGGCGATTCCGCTCAGAGAGGTCAAATCCTGTTCTATCGCTGACTTCGTGACCTCCAACATCATTTATCGATTTGGAGTGCCTCACGCTATCCTCACGGATAACGGAGCCAATTTCCGAGCAGCCGAGTTGAAGAAGTTGTACGCCAAGTACAACATTCGCTCGAACCATACATCTCGCTATCATGCGCAAGCAAATGGACAGATTGAGGCGTTTAACAAAACCCTCTCTAACATTCTGCAAAAGATGGTTGGTCATAACAAGAAGAGTTGGCCGGACAAGCTCCCCAACGCCCTCTGGGCTTATCGGACGACGACTCGCAATTCCACCCAGATGACCCCTTATTCCCTTGTGTATGGAGCTGAGGCCGTCCTGCCCATCGAGATCCAGTTACCGTCCTTGCGCACTGCGGTCTACGACCAGCAAGCGCCGGACAGAGCTGCTGAAGCCCGTCTAGTCGAGTTGGAAGCACTGGATGAGAATAGGCTTCGCGCTTTGCACAACTTGGAGAGGCATCAAAGCAGAATGGCTCGAGCTTTCAATAAGAAGGTTCGCCTCCGCTCCTTCCTGCAGGGTGACCTAGTACTGGCCCTAAGAGCACCAATGATCCCCGGCAAGAAGCCGCCCAAGTTGGAGCCCAAGTGGGAGGGACCTTTTGTCGTCCACAAGGTCTATCCCAATGGCGCGTACTCCCTAGCGACTATGGATGGTGAGCGTGTTACTCCTCCCACCAACGCTAGGTTCCTCAAGCAGTACTTTGCCTGAGTGCACTTCGTCCCGCATGACGCTAAACTGCACCACGTCCGAGCTACAAGACGTTAAACTGTTCAGCATTCGTCTCGCATGACGCTAAACTGCACCACGTCTGAGCTACAAGACGTTAAACTGTTCATCATTCGTCCCGCATGACGCTAAACTGCACCACGTCCGAGCTACAAGACGTTAAACTGTTCAGCATTCGTCCTGCATGACGCTAAACTGCACCTCAAGAACTACGTGCGGCTTGATTCCCATCCTTATGGGATACGTAGGACCGCCTGAACATTCATGTTTCAGGCCCAGCCCCATCCTCTGGGAATTTCCATCCCATCTCGGGCCCTTGGCCCAAGTTCCTCTGGGTATGCGGCGTATGGTGTGAACGCGGGGCTATGCCCTCATTCACGTCGGTTTGCTCGCCACGTTGTACGCCCCCCACGTTTGGGGATGTCTTCCGCTCCCCCCTTTCTTTTTCGTCCTGCATGACGTTAAACTGCACTTCAAGAACTACGTGCGGCTTGATTCTCATCCTTATGGGATACATAGGACTGCCTGGACGTCCATGTTTCAGGCCCAGCCCCATTTCCCGGGGATCTCTATCCCGCGTTGGGCCCCTGGCCCAAGTTCCCCTCCTTTTTGTGCGAGGCGTATGGTGTGAGCGGGGGATTATGTCCTCATTCACGTCGGTCTACTGGTCGCGCCGTACGCCTCCCCCATGTGTGGGACTACCTCACACCCCTCATCGTCCTGCATGACGTTAAACTGCCTCTCAAGAACTACGTACGGCTTGATTCTCATCCTTATGGGATACGTAGGACCACCTGGACGTTTGTGTTTCAGGTCCAGCCCCGTCTTTTGGTTGCTCTCAGGGTGAGTCCTCCGACCCTTTCCGGTGATCTGTTAACATGTTTTGGGTACTCCGGTCTATGACCTGTAGTGTCGGATTCAATCCCGACAAGTCATGTGTTACTTGTTAGGCCTCGCGCTTCCTCTTGTTCGAGCCTTCACTCAAAGGGATCCTCGTTAGCGGTTTGGATACGATGCCTCAGTGCTCTCCTACCGCTCCGGGTCGATTTACCGGCGGGTCCTGGGCCGCAAATCGATATGAATCCTGCGCTTGAGCGGTTGATGCTCGTTTGCTTGCCTCATCTTAGGCTGACGCGATCGGATGTTGTGTTGCGAATACGGTCAGCAACATCCTTGATCGCCATGTCAGCTCTTTCAGGCTCTGAACATTGGTTGCTCAGTCCTTATCACACTCTGCCTCGGTGCGTTGTAGTGGAATCTCGACACTCTCTCTCTTCATACTGACCCTCAGTACACCTCTACACGTTAGGCAGTCCAACCAGGGTAATGGTGTCTTTCGAGGCTCCCACGATCTGAGCACCAAGGATATGTGCTAATGTCCTCCCTAAGGGCCATGTGTAGCTAGACCCTCGTCCCCATGAGGAGGAAGGAGTCGCCCGAACAATCGCGTTCTGGGCCCAGCATAGCTGGAGGCTAGCATCTCTGCCCCTCGGGTGATAGACATATGCAGGCCCCTATCCCAGGATCCTTCTCCTGGAATTGTGCGTGACCGCAGGGCTGGGATGTGTCCCCACCTCCGCTGGGTCCGCCGTATCGCAATAAGCGGATTCCTCCATGGTCCGAGCCACACGACCTTAAACTGTGTTGTCTGGTCTTACCACACGACCGTAAACTGTGATCGTCTTGGCCGCCCGACGAGAAATGGCACAGCATCGTGATGTTCTCCTCGGGGGACACTCACGTTGGGCGCTGGTTAATAACCACGCCATTTATCAATGCCTTTCATGGCTTGATTATTGTGGCGACGCCAGGGATTTTTTAATCACAGGCATGTCGCTGCACAAAGAAAAACCATCCACCTTTAAGGACAAACAAGAAATATCAAATACCGCTTCTTCTGGGTGCGAGGGCCAGACCCGCACCCCTCCCCGCGCTGGTGCCCGATTGTGTTGCGCCGCGCTTCAAAAACTACGTGTGGCTTGATTCCCATCCTTATGGGATACGTAGGAACGCCCGGATGTTTGAAACTTCGGGTCCAGCCCCCACCTCTTAAAGATTCCCCCTTCTCTTGGGAATCCGCCGCCTTCGGGTCACCCTCAAGGCGTGTCCCTCGACCCCTTGCGGTGGTCCACCAGTGTCAAGAGTACTCTGGTCTATTGCCAGGAGGGTCAGGTTCATCTTGGTCAGGTTCCTTCCACTTTTCAGGCTTCATGCTCCCCTTCATTCGGACCCATCACCTACGCCCTGGGTGGAACCCCCCATGAGCGGTCTGGATACAATGCCTCAGTGCTCTCCCACCGATCCGGGCTGGTGCCCCCAAGGGCCTTGGGCAGCAAATCGATATGAATCCTGCGCTTAAGCGGTTGATGCTCGTTTGCTGCCTCATTCCATCAACGGTCAGTGCGATATTGATGCTGCTTTTCCGCCATGGTCGGCAGTACTCCCATATCGTTACGCTGGTGCCCCCAGTCCTTGAGTGAATGGCCGCATGATTCACATTACGTTTTCCACCCCCCATTCTGACCAGGCAAAATCTCGGCACTCTTGACACTATCCCTCAGTGCATCTTCACATATCCAGGGGATAGGACCACGATGTGGCGTACTTTGAGGTTCCTATGGTCCGAGCTCTAAGACCTTAAACTAAGATCTGCCCCTATGGTCCGAGCTCTACGACCTTAAACTAAGATCTCCCTAATCGGGGTTCTACGTCCCGCATGACGTTAAAACTACACTCTCAGAACTACGTGTGGCTTGATCTCCAACCTGATGGAGTACGTAGGAACGCCCGGGCATCTCGACTCGGGTCCAGCCTCAGGGGTCGCTAAGTTCCGCCCCTCCTCGTCGTCGGCCGTCTGGCCTGGCTTCTGGTAGAGTGGTGCGGTTGTGATATTCTCCTTGATTCAGCTCGGGATGCCCCATTGTAATGATGGGAAGCGACAGTTTCCTCGTCAAAGAGGTTCTGTCTGAGAATTGGGGTGATTCACGGCCAGATTGGTGCATCCGCCTAATGCGCTTTCCCCACGGTGGCGCAATTTTGGGAGTGTTAGATTCTGTCCGAACAAATCATCACTTCGCCCCACGCTTCGCATGCTCTTTCAATCCGGATTTCCACCCTTGTGTCTGAAGGAACCCCGAAAGCGGTATTGATGATGACATGTGATCCGCCTCCTGCAATATGAATGATGACCTTCGGTCCGTCTATTTCAATAGTATGGTCGATTGATCCATTGTCCGCTTGCCGTCTTGGGCATTTCCTGGAAGACTGACCGTTATGGATTTCTGAATTCGGGACATGCGATTCACCCTTTTTCATCTCCCTATGTTCGGATAAAATCTTAACGCCCCTAGCGTTGTCCCGCTCGTGTGTCGGAACAAGTTGGGGGGGTGGTACATTGATTAGGTCTGAGGTCTCCTTTCCTAGGAATGACCTCCCTCTTTTCCTTAGAAATCCAGGCCCAATTGTGGATGCCTGAAGCTTGGTTAACGCTCCCGCAAGACAATGAATTGTGGTTGAGCACGTTAAGCCAAAAGATGCAGATAAATATGTTGATTCATACAAATGGATCGAAGTATTGAGTAGCGGAAGCAAAAGGTTCTGGGAATGGAAAAAACAAAGCCCCTAGGGATTAGCGTGCTGAATGGATCTTTCCAATGCCGCTACCCTTTGGCTGGTGGCCTCCAGAGCTGCTTCTCGCTCTCTGCATGCCCTCTCTTCGTCGGCGATCGCAGCGCGAAGCTCGCCGATCCTGGCCTGTGCACGCTCCCGCTCGACTTGAAGTGTGACCATCTGGTGGCCCGCCTCCGTCAGCTGTACCTGGGCGTCATCCAGCTGGGCCGTCAATTGCTCCACAAGCTCAGTGCACGCTGCGACGAAGGCCTCCTTCTCTGTCGCCTTCCCTTCAAGGCGCCGGACTTCCTGCTCCGCCACGAGGAGCGCCCGCGTGTTCTCCGACATGTCCCGACATTGTGCGACGTCGGCACGCCGGCGGCTCTCGCGCATCTTTTCGGCCATGAAATCACGGATCGTCAGATGGAGGCGTCGATCATCAGCTCCCCCAGCACACAGGAAGCACATCCAGGTTTGAAGCGATCTCATGCGCCCTAGCCACTCTGATGGGGGTCGCTTGAGGAAGCGCTGGATGCACTTCCACCCCCTGCGGCGCGTTATCCGGCTCTCCTCGACCGCCTCCGAGTCCGAGTCGTCCATCTCCTCGGGGTCGGCAGGCCGGTAGGCAGGGAAGGCAGCCAGCAGGTCTGCTGCAGGGTCCGCCCCTGGGATGTCCTCACAGGGGATAGGTTCCCCAACATCTGGGCGACCTTCTTCTCTTGCCCCAGCGGCGTTGACACCCTCGTCAGCCCCCGACCTCTCTCCGATGGCAGCACCGCCGACGTCCGTTGCCCCCTGATCAGCAGTTGGTGGGGCCGGCTTGGTGTGAGAAGTCTGTTCCGGAGAAGGCGGCATGTCTGCCACTGGTCCACTCGTGGATGGCCCGGGTTCGACAGCCTGACGAGCCTCCAGTATTGAGATCACTGCGCAAGGCATGCCGCGGTTAGTCACGGATCGTCAACGACAAGCACCAGCAGTAAAGTAAGAAGACTTACGAGAGTCCAGAGCGTCGTCTTCCGCTGTCCCGGCCGCCCCAGGAGCAATTGCAGCAGGGGACCCCTCAGCGCTTGTCAATTCAATGATAGGTGTCTGGCCCCCGCCTTGTCCTGCTGGCGCCTCTCCTACTCCTGCTGAGGATGCCTGACCAACATTCGTGCACTCCTGAGGAAGATGAAGAAATGGGTTAGAAGCTGCATAAGAGAATGGACGAAGCAGGTTGAGTAGGGATAGAAGCGGACCTCGAGGAGCTCAGTGATATCGACATTGTCAGAGCCGGCCACCTCGCCGCTCTCCCGTGGGCTCCCCGGATGGGACCTTCCCTCAGAGCCTTCATCCTCCCCCATCTCCTCCTCTTCCTCGGAGTCACCGTTACTATCACCTTCCTCTGGCGGCATCTATTCTGGAGCAGGCTCTAGACCGAGCATCACCTTCACCAGAAGGGACGGCTCTGCACGCTGACCACGTTGGCGCGCGTACTCGTCCATGGCCGTCAGATACGCATACCGCCGGTGGAAGTTCACCCTGTCGGCGACCTGAAGGCGCCCGACCTCTGGCAGATGGATTCCTTCTCTGATTATCTTCTGCCAGATGGTTTCGGTCCCCAGCGACTGCCGCAGGGTCATCCAGGCCGACCACAGCGCTGGGAAGACTGCATCGTGGGAGGGTTCGAGCAGACGCCTTATCTGCTTCCTGAGCCGCTCCTCGACCATCGCACGCGCCCCCTCTCTGGGCGCTGAGGCCGTGGCGGCAGTCTGCGATGTGTCCGCCGCCGAAGTCCCTGCCCGCGCCGGCTCCGCTGCTTGGCGCGCCTCCGTTCTCCCCCGCGTAACGGCGCCTCGCCTCCTTCCTTGACGCCCGGTCTCCGCACGGGTGACCTCGAGCCGCCGAACTGGTTTCCGTAGAAGCCCCTCGGGGTACGCGATGGCCCAGTGATCGGCGTACTCGGTTGCCAAGCCTGCGTCGACCCCTGTAGGAGGGAGAGTGATGACATCGCCAGAGCCGAAAGCGGCGAACATTAGCCACATCTGGCGAAGGACGCAAGGGTTCGTCTCCTCCCGGACAGCAGTGAATACCCTCTTCGGCATCCGTTGAAGGCACCTGAACTGCCTGGCGAACCGGGTTGGCACGTAGGGCTCGCAGATCACCTTCCCGTCGATCCGAGCCACGAGCACCCCGCCCCGCATGCTCAGGAAGTATTCGTGCTGCTCCAGTAGACCCTGTCCATTGTCGATCATCTGGCCAACGGGAGTGGGGAACGGGCTGAAGTTGAAATTGGCGTGATTGTCAATCCGAATCCTCACGCCCTCCTCATTTAGGGTCATCGGAGCGACCCCCGCGATGTTCAGCAGGGAGGGTCGCAGGCCGTTGCCCGGAGGAATGACGGCGTTTGGAAACGTGTACCCACCGAGGTGAGCAGCCACCCAGCCGTGGAAGAATTGAAAGGGCCCACAGACCCTTCGTGGCGACCCCCCTCGCGAGATGCGTCCCAGGATGGCGTACAGCCTAGCCAGCACTGGGACCCCGAGGTTGTATCTTTTGTTGGCGGCTATGGCGCCCGCCATCACCAGTGTCGCCGGGCGGACGCCCATCCTCGCGTCCCGCACTGGCAGGAGCCACCCACTCAGAAAGGTGGCCAGGAACGCCGCGTACCGGACATTTGGGTCCCGGGCCTCGATGACGCGGTACCCCCATGAGCCATAGTCTCCCGTCTCCAGGACCCGCCAGTACGACCCGTTCCGGCTCCTCTGAGCCGCGGTCGGGCACCGCTTCCCCCTGCCTGGCATCTTGACCGCTGGGTCATGCTCCAAGAACTGGCCGAACCACTCCTTGTAGGCTATTTCCTTGCGGAAGTCCTTGACCCTGAGCCGCTCCGTAGCCAGGTCCAGTAGATGCCATGTCAGGATGGGAGTCTGTGACCTGTCGCCCCAGGTGTTCCTCGGAGGCAGGAACTCCTCGTATTGGTAACCCTCCAGCGGGATACCTCCAATGCAATGGATGTCCCAGAGACCGATGATGACCTCCCCATGATGAAGATGGAAGGTGTTGGTATCCGGGGACCAGCGGGTGAACAGCTCCGGCCCAAGCTCGGGCTGCTGGTAGAAGTGGAACTGCGACGTCCACACCGCCTCAAACAGGTCGATGTACCGCAGTTCCTCCGCGAAGTGATCGCATGTGTGGCGTACCCAGAACGCCCAGGCCCACTCACTGGTGAAATTGCCCCCAGACCGCAAGTCCCAGTCCTTCAGCCAGCCCCTGGTGTCGTCGGTGACACTCTGGCGATACGTGCTCGAGTAGAGGGCTGGAGAGTTCTCCGCAGTAGGCTGACTCCCGGTAATGGTTCGCGTCCTCGGGTTCAGGACATAGACATCAAAGTGCCTGGTCTCCCTGGCAGGATGCCCGTTGTTGGTGATGTTGTAGCGGGGAAGCTCGTCCTCCCGAGTCACCCAGGTCCGTGGCGCATCAACCTCGAACCCCGGCACCGGGACCTCATCCAGGATTCCGTAGTTCCAGAGTGGCAGGTTGTCCGACAGCGGATACGTCTTCTGGGCCGGCGTCAGCAAATCGAACAAGGATTGATTGTTGGAAACAATCTCCTTGGCTCCGTAGACCTCCTCGTTCGCCGCCATCTCAGCTCTGCGAATGGCGGCATCCCCCTCATTCACTTGATTCGCGGCCATCTCAGAAGCTCCGCGAGTCGTGAGGGTTAAGGGATGAGGCGTGCGGAATCGGAGGAGGCTGGTAGATAAATTTGGGAGTTGGCGCGCAATCCTAGTGGACGGCGCGCAATTGGGAAGTCTGTCGTGTAAAACCCCGGGTGTTCGCGCAAGACAAGCCGAAAACCGGATGGGTTTGCGCGCCGAACGGGCGAATTTCGCGCCGGCAATGGCAATTTCGCGCACGAGAGCTTGGAAGCTTATCGCGCGGAAAGCCTGTGTACGGCACGGGGGACCCAGGGCCCCTATTTATAGGCGAGGCCGGGTGTCTGCGCCGCGCGGAAAGCGCTTTGCGCGACCACGGCAACGAATTTCGCGCCCGATGCCCTTTTTGCGTGCCACAGTCCCGCGCCACCCAGGACTTCGGCATTCCGGCGTCTCCCTCGGAACCCGATCGTTGCGACCTCTCGCCGATCAGATTCTGAGGGGGGGCTTTTGTAGACGCCGTAAAAGTCCGTTGATCCTCAAAAGAAGTTCCGGATGAGGAAAGCGAGGTCATATTTGGAGTCAGAAGCATGTTTCGGAAGGCCCGAAGGCCTTGCGCGAAATATCGGAGGCCCGCGCGCAATATTGGCGAGGCGCGCGCAATCCTTCTGGGATTCGCGCAATGGGCCGAGTCGGCGCGGAATGTTCCGCGCCCAACGCCCGTGCGTGGCCCTATTGTGCGCCGGCCCCTATTTCGCGCCCGAGCCGCGTTGCGCGCCCGCGAGCCGATTTGCGCGCCCGCGCTTCGACTTGCGCGCCCGGGGTTGCCTATAAATACAAGGCGACCCCCGACGTTTTGAAGGTTGCCAGAATTCGAAGGGTCGCTCGTGCACGCAATCCCGCCCCCTCCGCGCGCAATGCCCCGCTTCAGGTAACCGCCTTTATTTCGCGCAAGCCAGCCCCGGGGTTCGCCTTTGCGCGCAACCCCTTTGGCCCCTTTCTTTTGACCAACTCCTCACCCAAAGGCCTTCGCGCGCAAAAGAAGCCTTTTGCACGCAATTGCCCCCCGGGTGCGCGCAATCCAGCCCGATTGCGCGCACCCCCCTTGCTAAGTGGCCATTCGTTAAAGAATGGGCCGTTGCCCCCGCGCGCTATCAGAAGCCCGGTGCGCGCAATCTCCATCTTCCGCGTGCAAAGCGCTGGCCCAATTGCGTGCCAGCTCGCCCAATTGTGCGCCGACCCGCGGTATTGCGTGCCAAGCTGCTCTTTTGCGCGCAAACCGCCAGGGTCGCCCCCTTTGACCCTCTGAGAGTACCCGCCTGCGTGGCACCCGATGATCTTCATCCCAGGTGCCCGCACCGTGCGTTGTCTTCCCGTGCGGCCCTCCAGGCTCGCGCGAAGTGACACGGACTCATTGGCGGCACTACTTCGTCCAAGCTGCATGACGTTAAACTGCCTAGCATATGGGCCTCCTCAAGGTGTAAGCCCCAAACATCTTCGTCCAACATGACGTTAAACTGTGCCATGTCCGCGCTGCAAGACGTTAAACTGCCAAGCATTCATCGTCCTCAACACACGACGTTAAACTATACTTCGTCCGGCAAGACGTTAAACCGTCCGCATCACCCGATCCCGTGCCTCGCACGCAGGGTCCCCCCCCCCCCCAGTTTGGATGTGGACCCCACCCGCTCGTCTCTGCAGGGATGTCGGGATTGCCCCTCTTTAGGGACGATTTATTGGAGTGGCCTTCGCCCACGGGGGTAGGGTATTGCAAACCCCTCGTTTCCTGTAGGGGACTGCACATGTGTATATCCATTGTGCTTCCCCACTGCCGAAGCCAGTAGAGGGCGTGACGGGGATCGAGGTGTCTCTTACCTTCGGCCCAAGTCCCTCTCCAACTGAGCTTTGCCGCACTCAGGTTGCCTCAGTGCGTAAGTCCTGACAGAATGAACTACGTGGACTTTGATCCCTGTCTCCTAAACAAGGTACGTAGGAAGCCTCCCTGAGGTTCAAGCCCACCACCTGGTCGTCCCGGTCGTGTTCACGTCGGTTCGTCCATCAGTGGACCCCTCCCGGGTTCACATTCGCGTTGATCCACCCGGCCGTTCCATCCCCCTCTGTGCGATGTGGTTTGGTTCAATCCTCCGCCCAGCAGCCTCTACCTCCTCGTGAGTTGGCTTGCCAACGTCCAGCATGACGTTAAACTGTATATCCGAACTACGCTGACTTTGATCCGCGCTAACGCGCGGTACGTAGGAAGCCTCTACGGGGTCCAAGCTCTTCACTCCATCATCCATTCTGATCCTTACCCGGGCCGCCACATCCCGGTGGGGTCATGCCATTTCATTCCACTCCACTTCACTCGGGAAGCCGCCCATGTGTTGGCCCCAGCGTCGGAGGTCCCCCGCAAGGGGTTCTGTCATCTGATCCACTCCTCGTGTTGATCAGTCCGATGCCGTCCCCACTGGACGTTAAACTCGCGGCATACCCCGTGTTAAACATGGGAAGCTGAGGAAAACCTCAGGTAACGCAGTTCCCCGCACCCAGAGCGGGATGCCTCAGGCCATCACGCCTTCGAGAAGCCCTATTAGGGACGGAAGGCAGACATGCAGAGCCGCAGTGTTAAGACACGCCCCCAACACCCAGAGCTACCCGGTCTCCTCACCGCAGGTTGCTGCCCCGACCAGACTCCTTGGAGCGTCTGGGCGGAAGCAGCGTAATTAACCGGTGTCCATGAAGACATGGCGCCGGGAACGAGATTCACGAACATTCTTAAATCTATGAGGGAGACCCGAATTAGGCGACGAGTTCCGAGGAGACGTCTACGGAAGGAGGAGCTGACATCCCATCATCCCGATTTCGATCAAGGAGCAGACGTCCCTGAATAAGGGACGGATGTCGCCCGCCTTTGGAAAGCGGGACTGCGGGGCCACAAGTCGCGCTCCCATCCCCTCGGGTCGACGGGCGCGCGCGCGAACGTGTCCTGGCGGAACAGCGTCGGAACAGAAGCCCGACGCACATCCGCACCGAAACAGAGTTAATTATCTTTTAACATAAAAAACCACTAACGTTAAATTTCCTTTTATCAGTGATCATTGGATGTTAGGGGTTTTTTTCCCAAGGGAGAAAGCTCTTTATTGGATATGCTCTGTCCATGGTGATGTGCGGGAAAGTTTTAAGAATATATTGGAAAGGTAAGTTTCAATTTCTCAATAGTTTTATATATTATAATGAATTTTAAATTTACCCCATTCGTATTATTTTCTAACAGTGCATGGGCCTACTTTCGAAAAAACACAAAGAAAAGAAATGTAAAGATCAAATATGTAAATGCGAAGGTAAATTTCCATTTATAATTTGTACTTTTTGATTTATTACATAAAAATAATATATTGAATTTACACTCATTCAAACAGAATTGTCATGAACAACAAGGCCTCATCGAATGCGGATATTATATGTTAAGATTTATGTATGAAATAATAACAACTGGGACAGTTGTGAATTTTGACCTGGTGCGATTTCCTCTTAAAATTTGCCATAATATTTCAATTTGATTTATTCATTATACACGTTAACTACCTTCTTTTTCATTTGTAGCTTTTTGATGACCCTAAACCCTATACTGCTGAAGACATCAAACACTTACAAGTGGAGTGGTCAAATTATTTTACAGGTTTGATTGAATTTTAGTTGTTTGTAATGTAAAATGTAATTTTGAATATTGTCGTTGTAATTGTGTATTTGGTAGTTTTTTAGGTTGGATTTAGTTTTTTTTAAGTTGACAGTGTAAGTTTTGAATGTTATATAAGTGAATGTTTAATTTTGCTCTACTTCTTGTTTTGGTTTACTTTTGATGGTTTTTCCGGTATGGATTTGGGTCTGTGGGGGAGGGGTTCCAAGGGTGTGGGGGTGTGTTCAGTGGGGTTGGGGGGTGTCCAGCGGTCTGGGAGGGCTGTCCGGTGGGGTGGGGGGACAGTCCTGGGGGGTGGCAGGGCTGTCCAGGGGTGTGGGAAGGCGGTCCAGGGGTGTGGGAGTGTTGTCCAGGGGTGGGGGGTATACATGAGGGTGGGGGGGTTGTCCAGGGGTGTTTGGGGCTGTCCAGGGGTGTGGTGGGGGCTATCAAGTGGGGTGAGGGGGTGCTGTTCAGGCGGGTGGGGGGTTTTCGAGGGGTGTTTGGGGCTATCCGGGGGTCGGGGGGCAGTCCAGGAGTGTGGTGGGGGCTCCAATGGGGTGGGGGAGGGTTTTCCAAGGGGTATACATGAGGGTGGGAGCTCCAATGGGGTGGGGGAGGGCTGTCCAGGGGGTATACATGAGGGTGGGGGCTCCAACGGGGTGGGGGAGGGCTGTCCATGGGGTATACATGAGGGTGGGGGCTGTCTAGGGGGTAAGTTTTATATGTTATCAATGTACATGCTTAATTTTGATCTACTTCTGTTTTTGTGGTACGATTTCTTGATTTGTTTTCTGGTTGATTCTGGTGGAGAGAGGATGACTGCATTCAATTTTAAAAAAAATTGGGTTTATCACGTCGGTTATTTAATAACCGATGTGATAAAAGGCCTGGAAAATGGTTTATCACGTCGGTTATTTCATAACTGACGTGATAAAAGGCCTGGAAAATGGTTTATCACGTCGGTTATTTAATAACCGACGTGATAACCCCCCCCCCCCCCCCCCGGTTTATCACGTCGGTTATTTAATAACCGACGTGATAAACCCCACTCCCCCGGTTTTTCACGTCGGTTATATGATAACCGACGTGATAACCCCCCTCCCCTCGGTTTATCATGTCGGTTATTAAAAAACCGACGTGATAAACCCCCCTCCCCCCGGTTTATCACGTCGGTTTTTTAATAACCGACGTGATAGACCATTTCCCCGTCCTTTTATCACGTCGGTTTTTTAATAACCGACGTGATAAACCATTTTCCAGGCCTTTTATCACGTCAGTTGTTAAATAACCGATGTTATAAAACCTTCTCATTTTCTTTATCACGTCGGTTCTAAAATAACCGACGTCATAAACATCGCGATTTTATGTTTTTGACATCGGTTTTTAAATAACCAACGTCAAAAACGTTATTTATAACGTCGCCCGTATTAACGTCGGCTAGAAACCGACGTAAAAAATGAAAAATAACCGACGTAAAAAACGTTTTCTGTACTAGTGAATGGTGGTTGTTCGGACCCCTTTTTTGTTTCCTATCTGGGTTGGTATTGAATTATCGAGGACAAGAGTGTTTTGAGAGGTATCTGATGTAATGGACCAGACCTATCCGGTCCATTCTTTTGCTAAAATCTGGTGTTTGAGGTGTTCTGGGAGGTCAAGATGACTTATCCCCAACACTTTATCAAATTTCTAGTTCTGTGAATAGTGTTTTCAGGACAGTGATTCATTCCCAACAGTTTGTCAAATTTCCAGAATGGTGAGACATCTAATGGTAGGTGCTACAGTATTTCCAGAACGATGAGTCGTCTAATGTTAGGTGCTATAGTGTTTCCAGAACGGTGATACATCTAACGGTAGGTGCTGCAGTGTTTCCAAAATGGTGATACATCTAACAGTTGGTGCTACAATGTTTCCAGAATGATGAGACGTCTAACGGTAGGTGATACAATGTTTCTAGAATGATGACCCATCTAACAGTAGGTGCTACAGTGTTTCCGGAATGGTGAGTTATTTCCAACAATTTTTCAAATTTCCAGATTTTTCTAGATTTCCCAGTTTTTCCCTTTTGACGTCTTTCTTTGACATAAAATGAGTTGAATACCATATTTAAGTGGTTTTGAATCTGTTTCAAGGGCTAAAAATCATATCTTTTATTTTCTTAAAAATTGGAGGCTTTAATTAGTCAAACCGCTTGGTTTAATGTGATCCACATTAATGGAAATTTTAATTCGTTTCAAATCTCGTTAGTCTCGAATCTAATCCTTCAAAGTTGGGCACCTTCCCTTCTTTCATTCCTTCTCCCTTCTCTCAATGTGAGGCACTCGGAGACTTTCTTCCCATAGGAGTGGTGTGATCGAAATGTAATCCTTGGATCATCTCCCCTTGAATTTTCTTCCTACAACATGTGCTCCCCCTATTTTGGTGCAACCAGGAAGTGTCAATCCGTCTTCGATATAAGGTATGTTCTACCTCCATCTTTTGGATTCCTCGATCTGTTTCCTCCCATATCTCATTGCCATGTAATGGCCTGTGATCTCCATGTTTCTAATGGATACTTCTTGGGTGTTGGTTGATGCGGTCATGCCCCAACGTCCTCGGGTGAATGCAACCATTGCGATAGAGGTGATCGTGATCCGTTGTGATTGGATCATTCTCGTACAAAGAACGTTGGAAACCTTTTGAGGTAGGGGATTTATGGCTTCTCTATTTTCTTACATGTAGTAGTAGAGTTAGCATGATTTAGCCCACTGAATCACAATGAATTTGACATAATAAATACTTAAACTGGATTAAAGAATTGGTTTCGATCATATGTTGTTGCCTCTTGATTTTATAAATAGTGTGATATCTATGCCTTGCTATTTAGCATGTTGTTCTTAATGGAAATTGGTAAAGAACCTAAAGCCGGAATTAATTGTAAATTAATTGGCCAAAGATAAAGAGGCATGTAAATGAATCTGGTTGTTGTTGTAATTTGATGTTAATCAAATAAATGAATAGGAGCAAGTTTAATTGAATTGATTGACAAACCTAAAGCATGTTTATGCTTGTTGATTAAAGGCGTATCAAATTAATTGTTTAATTAATTTGTGATAGTTATGGTAGCTTGCTAGTTAGGTTGCCCATAGTTGGAACCTACTAATAATGAATCATTTAATTCAAGACAAATTAAAGAACCGGTTGTTTGATAAAAGATAATTCTTGGTAGGGTTCTGAGTTACCATCTTGCTTGTAAAGTCCAAGAGCCATATGCTTTGGAGCTGTGAGTGCTCATTATGTATAAAGGTTGAATGCCTTATTTGGGGCCAAGAGCCCAATTGCTTTATTGTTTGTTTCCTACTACTTGTGTTGTGATGTGAGCCTGGATGGTTGTTGTGATATGTGGGGTAGGGAGGCCCAGTGGTTGTGGAAGTACTTGACTCCTAGAGTGGCATGATGCATTGGTTTATGCATGTGGGTGTCGGGGAGGACACTAGAGATGATGAAAGGGGTTGAAGCTGGGATTACATGATGTTTTGCTTATTGGATGCTTGTTTTTTTATCTGCTATAATTTCCCCACCGCTTGAGGTAGATGGTCTTGCTTACCCTCCTTCCAAAAGAGGCAAAGATGTGTGGGGTATGCTGCATGCTTTATGTGTTTAGTTTCTCAAGGAAGGATGGGTCTACGCTCTTATTATGGGTGGAAAAGACTCGACGGGTAGTTCATCTACTCACCATGTTGAGCCCCTTGTGTTTGGTAGCTTAGAATGCTTTCTTAGAATACCTAGAATTATGGAAAAGTGTTAATGTTGTTAATAAATGATTGAATAAATGATGTTGAACCCATGGGGTTGGAGTTTGCGGGCATGCAATGTTGTGGTTACTTCTGAGGATCCATGGACTCGGTGTGGTTATGCCTGGAGGGCATGGGACTTTGTTGGAATGCTAATGTAATGTAATGTGGAAATGTTAATAGTTGATTAGTGGTTAAAGAATTAATTAGCGTAAAGTGAAACTGATTAAAGGGGACAAGATGATTTAATAAATATCTTTAAATGGTTGTATGTTTATAGGATATCTAGTCTTAGCAGTGGCAGTCAGGAGTCTGAGAGACGTTAGCTGCAGTTGAGTCTAAGACTAGGTTATGCCCCATAGTGTGGTTGTGAGCTATATTATATCCTGTAATTTTTGTGTTTCTATACGCTACTCCACCCTGTCGGTTCGGGAAACTGACACTTCGGGGGTTCTGAGCCCTAGGGTGTGGTTTATCTAACATTCTGGTGGGAGGATGGATGGATGACTTCCCCCTCTGGCCCAGCTCTTTTCTCTGGGTAGTTACTTGTGCTGGTATGCACAGCAGTTAGTTTTCCCCATATATGTGTGTAGAGGGCTGTAATGGATTGTGGTTATTTCACACACATATATTCTAGATATAGTTTCCTACGGACTATTATAGGTATAACGTGTATAGGATGTAATGGTTGGAGGATCCTTACTCGGTGTATGGGATGTAGTGGCTTGAGGTGTAATACCCGATGTATGATACACTTTATGTGGGCTGTGGTGGATCCTGGTTACTTCTGGTTGTGTGGATGGTGTGGTAATTTTCCTAGGTGTATGTGGGTAAGCCTTGTGTTGCACGAGGTGTAGGTTGTGGTGCTCTCCCAGGTGTCTTCGGGCCATCCTTTTTGGAGAGAGATGGCTTAGGACGTGCGATGTTGGGGCAAAGCGAAAAACCAGTGGGGAAGTGGTAGCGGGGTACCATTGATATTCTTTACTATATTATATACTCTTGTATGTGATACTTGGTGAGAGTAGACATGGTGAGGTTGGGAACTTAGTATACCTATTTAGATGATGAGTTAGTTTCACTTGTTGATTCGCTGTGTTTTAGCATGCTTCCTTTACTTTTGCACGAGAGGCTCCGGGGAGAATCCTACTGAGTATACTGTTATACTCACCCTATGTTATATAAATTGTTTTTCAGGTCACTTAGAGCAGGTTAGAGATTAGGCTGGTTATAAGGCCCCGGCCTTAAACCTTATTTAATATTGAATTAAATGAATAATTCACATTGAATATCTTTTCAGGTTTAGAGTTTTAGAGAATTAGGTCATAACTATTACATCTCAAAAGATTACATAGTAGACACTTCTACTAAGTTTCCATAAAAAAAACTCTTCACTGAATAAAATATCATTACTTACCCCTTTTTTAACCAAAAGGTTACCATAAAACCCATATAAAGAACACATAACATATAATGGTAACTTGGGACATAAACATACTTAAATGGAATAACCACACAGTCGACTTCCACACATACTTATGGAATAGTCATACGGCCGACTTCCATACCCAATGCATTGGAGGTTATAACGTAACCACCCGTCCTGGTATTCACGGCACCACCCGTCATATGGTTTATCACATAACCACCCGTAAAATGTCCAAGTACCATCATTACACATAAAATATTGAAAATATAAACATTTCAATAATAACATTTCATTTTCAATCAAAATAAGTAATTCCAACATATTGAATTAATCAATCCATTTTCAAAAATCATTTAAAAGAGATTTTTGAATCAAAGTGTCACATACCACTTTGAAGCTTTTATTGGAATTATAATTTTAAAACATTAATGTCCATATAAATAAATACTGAAAAAAAAATTTGAAAACATGGACATTAAAGATAAAGATTTAGAATAGTAAATCTTTAAAACATTTAAAACGATATTTTTGTTAAAGAGTTTTTAACAAAATGAGAGACTCTTGAATACAAATAATTGTGGAATAACATTTAATCCGAACTTTATAATATCATGAGAATAAAGGGATTCATGATATAATATGTCAAAGGACAGTATACACACCATATAAGAGTGAATTGGTGCATAACAACAATGAAGTCTCAAAAGAAATGTAAAATGAGATGAAATCCATTATAAAGAAGGTATCCTTAAATTAAGGATAAATCAATCTCATAATTATGTGTGACAAATATAAATACACCCAATATAAGTGGATATTAAGTTTAAAACAATCAAAGGTCATTCACACATATTCAAAGGATGAAATATTCAATAACTACATGTTGAACCCAAAGAAATCGAAATTGGGTTAAGAAGTTCCGTAAAATTCGACAGCCTAACGGCGTCACATAAAATTTTACAAAAAGGGTTGATGAGAGAGATAAAGGGGATCTCATCACTTGGACATAAAATTTACATAAATAAGGATATAGAAGAACATATCCCAACATAATAGTATGTGAATTAAAAGACATAACAAAAGAAGTCTTTTAAAAAAAAGGACTGAGTTGGGTAACTTTCGAAAAGTACACCCCATGGAAGAAGGGACATACAATGAAGATGTAAATACCCATAAATGAAATTATACTACACAAAGTGTATAATAATGTGCAGTACATACACCACTCAAAGAAAATAGTGGCAAACGTAGCATAAATGTCACGGGAATAAAAGTGAGATGAAAAATCCCTTACGAAAACTCGGCAGCCTAACGACGCCACTTAAAACTTCCAAAAATGGATTTATGAGATCAAATAGGGTCTCCCATAATATGAACATAAAAAGTAAAGTATGAGGAATATAAAAGAACATCCTCAAACATAATAAATATGGGCTTAAAAGAAATGACATAAAAGAGAGTACATAAAAAGAAAGAGAGAGGTTGGATCCCTTACCTCGGGTCCGACTTGACTCGATCGTTCTTTAACGTCCTGAATAATAAACTTGAGTTAATTTCTACTTGCTTAAGAACCTTTTTCAAGTTCATTATTCCTTTTATATCACTTATTTCCATGTTATAAACATTATGTAATCATTTAAGTTAATAATGTTTGTTTTGTCGATATTTGGTTCTTAAGTCGAAAGTGGACTTCTTACAATTACATGTTGTTCGTGTGGTCAAAGGTTTATTATATCCAGAATGATATTCATGATTTGGATATCATATATATCATATATATCCAGAATATACAAGTATTTATAATATTACATAATCATTTGGAGGTAAGAAATGAAATGCATCGTTCATGGAGACGGTAAGTCGTACGTACGCATGAACGCTACTTTCATTTCTATGTCATATTAATGGAATTAAAACCAAATGAGAGGTATGTATATTTTAATTCCAGAATTATATTCATCATTTATATGTAACATACATCATATATAATAACTTTAAATCAATCCTTTATACATCCCACATATGGCATTAACGAATCAAATCACTTTGAGGGGGCGGTAGTCCGCACTTTCTAAAATGAAATTATCGTGTTTTACCCACAATGGAAACCATAGAAAAATACAGAAGCTTAAGTAAAACATAAACATATTATATATCATATATAAATATAGTGACATCTTAATGGCCACCTTTGAAGGTGTTATATGAGTGTTGAACAATTATCGTTTCGTGAGGCAGAAATTCGCCATCCACAGAAACAGTATGTTCTTTATTTTGCATGTCATTACATACATGTACTTGGATCGGATCGCCTCCCCAATCCTTCACGGCGCTCTCGTGATGACGGATTCCTTTCCAGGGGCGGCGTTGTTCTTTGTGAGCACGCCTTCTCATCGTTTGATGGCCTCTCCATGCTCTACCCCCTCTTCACTGGGTATGGTTTCATATGGCGGCGCAGTGAAGCATGTGGTCGGTGTTCCAGCTTCTCCAGATGTGGGTCAGCATGCGTTTCTATGCCTGTTGGGAGTGCGCGCGACGGTTCGAGGTGGTCTCCTGGTGAGCATGTGAAGGCGGCGACAGGATCTTGCCTGGTTTGCATCAAGGTCGAGCGGCTACCTTAGGGGTTTGGTTTGTTTCTCCTTGTTTTTCCTTTCTTGTTTTGTTGTAGGGTGTTTTTTTCTTCGGGTATTCTGCATTTTTGGATCTGGTTATGTTGTATGCGTTGTATCCGTGAAGCTCATATGTGAATTTTTGCTTGATGTGGTAATCACGGAGGCCTTTGAGGTTGTTCTGGTTTGGGTGTGGTGGCATCGTCGGTATTGCAACAGCAGAGTGGATGATTTGCTCTGGGAACTCCTCATGACATTGGTTTTGCTTGCGGTGTTTGTTGTGCGTATTCGGGTGATGGCAGAGGGTTCAGCGGCTTTTGGTCGCTAAATTGGCATCGTGGTGATGTTTTTTTGGCTCAGCGAAGGCGGTTTTGCGGCAGCGGCATTCTCAATCAAGGCAATGGAGGGTTGAGGTATGCTGGGTGGATTTTTCCTCATGGTTTGCTTTGGTCTAGTTGTTGTTGGCTTCGAAATCTGAATGATGAATTTGGATTATTGTTTGTTTTTGTTGGTGTTTGACGATGGAATGAGAGTGGCAGGCGATGGAGATTTTACTTGGTGTTGGAGGTTATCTGGTCCTCTAATTTTGTTCGGAGTAAGGTCAGAACAGTTGGAAAAGTTAAGGCATGTTTGAATTTGATGGTTTGTATTTTTTTATGATGGCTTGGTCTAGACTTTCTACAAGTTAATGCCTCAGATGAGGGCTCAGAGCAGGTAGCTTCCGCCATGCATGTCTATTCGGATTTGGATGTTTGAGAGGGTATGGCCTAGCCATCGGTACCAGGCCCGTGTATATTTGCACGAGACAGCTTGCTGAGTAGCCATGCATTGATGGAGGCTTTCCATAACGAAGTTGATGCTGGGGAGGGGCATTTCTAGTAGTCTTGTTTTGGTACTGGGTTATGTTTATGTATCCATTTCATTAAAGTCATGTGAGGTTTTCCCCTTCCATTCAGTCAATACTTGGGATTCTTTTATATTACAGTCTGAGTTGGAGTCATTTTGTGTTCGTCTTATCTCTCTCTTTCACATGTGTTCTCTTAAAGGGTAATGTCTCCCATTTATGTGTTTACTATACCCTCGGTGCTAGTCGTCAACCCGCCGCAATTATTTAAGGTAATTATATAATCACTAAAATTAGAAATAAATTATCGTCATGAAGATAATCTCATTATGCACAAAATTGACATTTAGATTCATTTATAACTTGTTTTTGTCCCTCTGTGGACACATAATAGATATTTAAAACAAATAGATTGAAATTTTGTAACTTACTTTGATTTAAATATTATATTTTTCATTTTCATGGATAAGTGTCCATTAAACATATCAATTTCAAGCCTATTGTGATTAAGATTGAATTACCTTCATCCAATAAGAATTAAGATGAAATATTATGACCTTATCACTTAGAATTAACCTAGATTTACCCAATTTATCCTTTATCGAGGTTTTTAAAATAAAATGTAGCTTGTATTGAGTAGTTCTTTTATATATATTTTATAATTCAATTAATAATATTCATACTCATCAATTCAACAGCTAGGTTATAATAGTCATATTTAAATAATAATATTTCGTTGTTCATTTAAGCTCGATGTTGCATGTCGTGTGTGTTATTGAACATAGTGTTATTTTTAAAATCTCATAATGTTATAAAATAAGGCATTGAATGCACCATATAAATAAAATATGGTGCACAATATCAAACATGTCTCATTGAATTGAAAATAGAGATAAATAACATTTACGACTTTAGAAATATTCAAATCAAAACCCCTTGAAGAATAGAATTTCAAATGGTCGTTAAATACCATGAATGATGAGAAAATAATGATATAAAATATCAAAGGGGTAGTAAGTAAACCATACAATATAAAACATGGTGTATGATATAATCATGTCTCAAGGAATTAAAATTTGAGACAAAGAACATGTAAGACATTATAGAAGCTTTCAAATCAAAACCCCTTAAAGGATATAATTTCAAATGAAACATTAAATACCATGAATAATGAGAGAATCATGATGAAAAATATTAAAGAGGGTGGTAGATACACCATACAAAAGAAAACACTCAAGGGGTGAAAATTGAGACAAGAAACTCTAATTCATGACTTCCACTCAGGCGCTTGAATATCCTATATAGTAAAAATAAATACCTTAATCACTTATTTCATAACCATATTCATATCTATAACCTTTTATAAACTTTATTTATAATTATCTTCTACACGTATATTAGTTAGTTATTATTTATTTTCAACATCGGGTGTGAATAATCTTGATCATTTTGAACTAGTTTCATAATAGCGATGTTGTTCTTCATTCTTCTCCTAAAGTTCATCATTCTCAAATCATATAGAGTGATGGATTATATGATTTATAATTATTTATAATGTAATAATTTCATTCTATGGTATTTTTTTTGTCACGATTCTTAAAGATGAAATTATGGATGAGCATTTTTCAATGATTTTTAATGAATGGACGGTGGTATCTTAATTAATGATTTTTCTATTAATGTTACCACCTCAAAACCAAAATAAAATCATTATTTGCTTATTTATATCATATATTATCAATAATTAAGTTATCATAGTCATCCATGATATTATTTCAAGTGGGTGGTTAGACCGACATAAACATGAATGTATCATAATTACTAGATGAGTATGGTTATGAAAGTGGTTTCTTTTGTCATACTAACATTTATTCTTCAATTTAATCCTTATAACTAGTGAAGGTGGAATATGATTCTTTTGTTTTTCTAAGTGGATGGGAAGGAATAGATCATGGTTGTTCCATTAATATAATAACATGCTACCTAATTGAGACCAGAGGCTTTCAAGATGAAATTATAATGGATAGGTATGGCATGAAGTGGTGGAAGTGTTCCCCTCTTATAAGTGAAGAAAATTACACTTTTGTGAATATACATTATCTCATTTTCACACATGTTTTAAGCATGTTTCAAATCTTTTACCACTTGATCTTTACACTATCCATTTTGTTAGATTTAATTTATGCGAGTGATGAAAGCTAATTTTTAATCTAAGCGAATAAAAATAATATTTCTGTGAGTGATGAAAACTAATTTTTAATCTAAGCGAATAAAAATAGTTTTTAGAGTTGAATATTACCTAAGTTTTCAAAATGTAATGTCATAAAAGTGACAGTATTAGAAAAATCAATATTTTTTCACTATTCGCCTAAAAATCAATTATTTCATAAAAATCTTAAGCAAATACTATTATTCTAATTCCAAAAATAAAGTCAATTTGATCAAATTCAAATTCTAAAATTTTAAATTTTAACAAGTATCCGTGTCCGCATTTCATATCTATTACTAATTAAATTGGTGTTAATATGTTCTTCATATAAATAATATCTTTTATCCATAATATATTTGGTTTCCTAAAATAATACATTGAAAAAACCAATTATTAGAAGAATACATTTTTAAGCATTAAATGGTCTCATTTGCTATTTAGCAATACTAATTGAATTTTATCAATGTCTTAGTATTAATAATGCCCTTTATTTTATTTCTACATGATTTTCATAATTTGGTTGCCTCTATTTTTACTTGTCAATTCTATGACTACATTTTAACGATTATACAATGTTTTGTTGTTCATTGTAGTTCGGCGGCACGTGATGATTATGACGAGGTCTTGAATAACAGATGGTAGGGCATGATGGCATCGTGGCTTGACCTGAGACTGACTGGCAGTTGGGCATGATGGCCTTGCGGCCTGATCGAAGATAATTTGTGGGGCATGATTGCCTTGTAGAGACTGCGATAGTTGGTGGGGCATAATGGTCATGTGGTGTAGGAACCTGCGATAGTTGGTGGGGCATAATGGTCATGTGGCCTAACCCGAGGCATTATGGCCTTGTGGTCTGACTTGCAATGGTGGGGCATGATGGCCTTGTGGCCTATTCTGAGACTTGTGTTGGCCTTGTGACTTGTTTTGAGATTCATGGCAACCAGACATAACTTCTCCAACATGAGGCTGGAGCGGGTAAGGCTAGGGTTTGTGGCAATTTAGTTGGCCCAAGATGACTCACCATGTGTTTGTTATTTGTGCATTTACCTTCTAGTCACACCATATACTTATATATAATTGTTGCTCATGTGTTAAGGACGCATTGATGATGTCCTGTTGGGTTTATTACTCACATCATGCATGAGCATCTCGGTGCGCGTGCGGACTCCACTGACCTAGATTTCAAATGAGGGCGGTGGCCCTAATTGTGGCAGTTGTACCAGAGGAGCAGGTTGTTCAAGGTGGTTTTGGGACATACGAGTCAATAATAGATTGACGTGAATTTGAAAAAATTATAGAAGCGCGTGAACGTTTTGTGGGAGGTGGGAAATTTAATTTACTGGAATGGTGGAAGAAAAATTCTTTCAGGTACCCATTGTAGCATCAGAGTGTGCTTTTAGTATAGGAGGGTGGGTGCTTAATATTTTTAGAAGCTCTTTGACTCCAACCATGGTGGAGGAGATGAGGAAGTGGCGGTGCACTGATTTGGAGGCAGTGGCGGTGCACTGATTTGTTACTGCCTGTTGCTCTGATTTGGAGGCAATGGCGTTGATTTAGAAATTGGATGCAGTGGCGCTGCCTGATGGATGGCGCTGCTTGTTGCTGCTCTGATTTGGAGGCAGTCATTCTATCACCTTCATGCTTTCATGCCTTTATGTGCTTTGTGAACAAGTGGGTGACACAAGGTCATCTCAAGTTTTGCCGTTTCACACAATTGAAGTTTGTTTCTCTTTCCTCAATTTGGAATATATATTTAGTTTGGTGTTTGTATTTGTCAAGGGCTGTTTGGATGGTACTATATGCCGGCATAGCTTGTCTGGAAGGCAGATTCTAGAAGTGGGGGGAGGCATACAACTTGGAAGCCAGTTGCGACCAACTGACTACAGCAGTTTGCCCTGTTTGTCAGGGGAGATGTTTAGGGAATATGGTGTTGGCCTAGGGGAATATCATGGGATATGTTGTTAACCCCTGTAGTCTATAAAAGGGGAATAAGAGAACTGCAGAGGAGGAAATTCAGTTGAGAGGATTCGGCCTTTGGGCTTGGACTTCAGCCATTAAGGCTTGGGCGGGAGTGCAGTTACGCCTCTCGATCATTCTTCTTTCTTCATCCTTCCATCTCCTTTCCCCAGCTTGTAATTCTGTTCCGATACTTCTTATTATACAAAGAAGTCAGTTCATGGAGGGACTGGTTCGTAACACTTAGTTCAACCTGCCGGAAACGAACCAGCAACCTAAGGATTTACAGTCCTTTAGACTTTTTTGGGTGTGAGGGATTGCCTTCCTGAGCTGAAGGAAAAAAAGTAGAAAAAATGCTTACAAATCAATCTATAAATTATGCATCATTATGCTCTTCTGTTATAAATGAATAAACTTCTACTGACCCATCATTGAAGGTGATGGATGTTTGATGAAGGTTGTGTGTTTCCCAGAAGTTTTGGAAATGGAGTTTGGCACTCAGGAAGTAAGTTCCGGAAGTTATGAGTGAAAGTTCTAGAAGATAAGATATCCTGGAAGTGGTGATGTTTTGAAAGAGTCCGGAAATAAATTGGATTTCCAGAAGTGATTCAGGAAGTGGATGTGAAGTTGATGTTGGTCGTCTTGAGAAAGTCGTGGAACAATAGGAAAAAGATAAAAGTGAAACCTGAAGAAACAGTGAACTGCGGGTTAAAGATTGAGGAACAGACTAAAGATCATTGATGATGATCTTAATATGCTAGTCAAGGAGAAAGTTAAGAAGATTAAAACACTCGAAGAGGAAGTTGTATCACTGAGAAAGAAAGCTTGATGAAGTATAAAAGGGTTCAACGAGAGACAAGAACTTTTGAAGAAGTATTGAGTGCTCAAAGACCCAATTCCATGAGTAAAATTGGTCTTGGATATAGTGTTGGAACATCAAAAGCAAAGACAACAGGTATGAAGAGCAAAGGGAAGCAGATGAAAGGAGAAAGTTCTCGATCATTGAGAACTTACCAACAATCGTGGAGTTATTCAAAATCAGGGGACATGTAGAGAGATGGCGGCAACAAGATATTTCCTCTAATGAAGTGTCGATTTTGTGGCTACTTGGGCCACAAAATGTCTTATTATGGTGAAGCTGAAAGTTATTTAAGAGAAGCAACTAGAAGCCAACTTTGGGCATAAAGTTGTCAATTGTAGGAAAAGAAATGGAAGTTCTTCCTATGGAAGACAAAAAGGATTGGATGCAAGACAATCCAATTCAATTCTTTTGAGAAACAGATTTTACTCATTGGAGGAAGAGGAATATGATCTAATTGCTTGCATTGAAGAAGATGAGAAGAGACCGACGTACATCTCAACTCATTTTGGAATTTCATGGAAAGAGAAGAAGCTGAAGATGAAAAAGAAAACTATTCTTATTGAGATAGCTTTGAAGGCTACAAAGAATAGTAGCAAGTGGATTCTTGATAGTGAGTGTTCATCCCACATGATGGGTAACATGAATCTACTCAAGAATGTGAAAGGAAGAGTCGATGGAACTGTTCGGTTTGGAAATAATGGAGCTCTGAAAATCAAAGGGAGTGGTAAGACTCACCTAGTCGGAGATGAATTGAAGAATACCGAAGTTCTCTATGTTGATGGCTTTCAACACAGTCTGTTGAGTGTAAGTCGGTCATGTGACTCAGGATCGAGAGCCACATTCAACTAAAAAGGCTGCAATACCAAAGGAAAGACCGAAAACTCTCTCACGCAGAGATGAAGAACAAATGGGAACTTATATCAGGTGGATAAAGAGAATACTCGTCTCCCTACTGAAGAAGAAGAAGAAGAGAAGCGGCACCGCATGTGTTCGAGAAGCATCAGTTGGACCTAAGGAGGTTTTGATATGCACTAAGTTTTTATATCTGATGATTGGGGTGCTGCAAGATTAAGGGAGAGATACGATCCATGGGGTGTGTATGCATTGAAAGGAGATGAATGCATAGTAAGAGGGTGAATGCTTTGAGATGAACTGATTGCATTCAAAGTGGATAAAATGCAACAAGTGGTGTTGAAAGCAACCACTATGGATGTCAAAGAAAAATCTAAGAATGGAGAAGTTCTGTGAAGGGAAGATTATGGATATCAAGTGGTATCATTAGTTTATCTTAAACAAGTGGTATCAATTGGTTCAACAGGTGGTATGACTCACTTTGTGCTTAATTGCTTATATGTTAACAGTTTTGTGTGAGTGTGATTGAGATCAGAGGCGATTTAATATCGGAAGTAAAAGCTCAAGCTACAAGTGTTTATGGAAATAAGTGAGTGACATGGACAACATTGAAGTTATTGACTTAGACTCTTGTTTCCTACACCGAGTTCCGACTCAATATGTTTAGAGGATTTGTTGATGACTCATTGTCAAGTGGTAAATTCACTCGCCGGAATTCTTTGAGAAGAATGCAGCTGAAAGTGAAAGTGAGTTGAAATTGAAGTTACAATGAAGGATGGTTGACAGAAGCCCATAGGTAATGATGATATTCAACTAGTAGTTAAAAAGAGCCTAAAAGTTTTAAAGGTGAAAAGAGCCTAAAGCTGTGAAGGTGTGGGTTACCTATGGGGGGTATAGTCTCTTTGTATATGTTTAGAGGATTTGTTGATGACTCATTGCCAAGTGGTAAATTCACTCGCTAGAATTCTTTGAGAAGAATGCAACTGAAAGTGAAAGTGAAAGTGAGTTGAAATTAAAGTTACAATGAAGGATGGTTGACAGAAGCCCATAGGTAATGATGATATTCAATTAGTGGTTGAAAAGAGCCTAAAAGTGTTGAAGGTGAAAAGAGCCTAAAGCTGTGAAGGTATGGGTTGCCTAAGGGAATTTAACCCCTTCGAGCTTATTTAATCTTTACCTTGATAACTCAATTTTTACCCCCGTAACTTATTTTTATTCCTAAAAAAAATTACCTTCTTACCTAATTTCAATGTGCTAATTAAAAATAAAGAGATAGTCAGATTACATAAAGTCTCTCTCTATTGTTTATGATCATGATTCCTGATTTTCCTCAAATATTTGTTGGCTCTAGAAGTCATTAGGTACTGAATTAATTTTCAATACCACTTTTCATCATCAATCATATATATAGTTGGAGTCAGAAATTTGGTCTTTGGAAGATACGATTTTCGAATGCTGGTTTAATTATCAAGGAAGTTGGGATTATAATCATTCATTGGTAGAACTTTATTCTAATAATAGTTTTCATTTTAGTATACAGAACCATTTGATGAAATATATGGAAAACAATTTTGATAGATTATCTTTGTCTCTTGATTGATCATGGATTTTATGGAAGTATTGTCAACAAAATCCAAAGGGAGAAATTGTTACAATCAGAAGGTCGTATATTGGATTTGTTGACAATCACTGAAGTTTGATGGTAGAGGAGGATTATCATTGAAGGTTGATGATGATCAATGTTTGTGAAGGCTGTGTGTTTCCTGGAAGTTCTGGAAATGGAGTTTAGTACCCCAGAAGTGAGTTCCGGAAGTGGTGATGCTTTGAAAGAGTCTGAAAGTAAATTGGAATTCCGGAAGTGATTCAACAAGTGGTGTGAAGTTGTGTTCCGAAACAGTAGTTCTTGAAGTCGAAGACCGAAGTTAAGTTGTGTTAGGTCGGAAGAAACACGGGGAAATGATGGCAAGAGGGGGTGAATTGCCTTTTTAAAAAAAATTGATTAACAAATTAAAATCAAAGTTGAAATGCAGCGGAAATAAAAGAAGGCAAGACACAAGAAATTGATAACGGAGTTCGGCCAAAACCCGGCCTACGTCTCCGCTCCCAACTCAACCGTTGAGAGATTCCTACCGCTTGCTTTTCAATGGTTTTAGCAAGAAACCCACTAGGCTTTGAGGTAGCACTAGGACCTATTACAGCTTGCTTTTTGTGGTTTAGCAAGAACCCACTTGCTTTCAATGGTTTAGCAAGAACCCACTAGCCTTTTTAACGGGTGAAGGCTAGCTCACCGCAACACAAGCCTTTTAAAAGGAAAGGCTTGAAGAAACCTCTTCACACCTTAGTGGTGGTGTGAGAACCCAAAAGAAAGGGGGAAGAGAAAAGAGTTGGGGTTTGTAGGCACAAACCCAATTTTAAGCTCAAAATAAATAAACAATAAAAACCGTATTGGAGGAAGACTTGGGCGCCAATTGGATAGATGGAGTTGATGTAGCGTGCTCTCCCAAGCTTCTTGAGGTGCTCCTTGGATTGGAAATTGGTCGGAGCACTTGAGGATCCTTGAAGGTGGAGCGCCGGAGGTTCGCCAAATGTGCAACAAGATGTCCGGGCGCTTGGTATGTGATCCTTATTCATTCCGGGGCTTCCTTGGCCTTTATTTATAGGCATGGAACCCATTGGGGGCCTTCGGAGCCGTTGGAGAAGTCCTCGGAGCCGTTGGAGGCCAAAAGAAGGTTGACTGGTCAAACCCAACGGCTAGTTTGACTGGGCTACCGGCTGGCCGGTGCAGGGCCACCGGTTGGCCGGTGTTTGCAAAAAGTCATTGGATTCCTGTCCAGGGGCCACCGGTCGACCGGTGCCAGAGCCACCGGCTGGCCGGTGGTGAGGCAGTAGCTGACACTATTTGGAGAGGGTGCCACCGGCTGGCCGGTGCTGAGGCCACCGGCTGGCCGGTGGGGAGGCAGTGGCTTCCTCTTGAATGCAGGTGCCACCGGCTGGCCGCTGGTGTGCCACCGGCTGGCCGGTGGTCTGGACAGAAGGATGCCTTCTGTCCAGGCTCCACCGGCTGACCGGTGGTGAAGCCACCGGTTGGCCGGTGGACTGAATTTCAGTCCACTTTGCCTTCTTTCTTTCTTGGCCCAATTCCTTGGCCACCTGATTTGATTCCTATTAACCAAAAACACTTGAAAGAGGATTAGATAAATATGAGGGTGATTGTGATCATGAAAATAAAACCTTGAGGGGTTCGAGAGGTACAACAATCTCCCCCTATTTTGATGATCACAATCACCAAAACAAATAATGTAAAATACTCAAATGAAAGGAAATGCTTAAGCATGATGAAAAGGATTCTCCCCCAATCAATCAAGAAATTTCTCCCCCTTTGTGATTATCAAAATAGAACGGGGCATAAAACTTGATTGAGGGAAAAGAATTTGAAAGACAAGATTTGAAAATTGAAAAATCAATTGAGATTTTTGAAATTGAATATTTTGAAATGAAAGTTTTGAATCAAAAGTTCGAATTGAATAGTTTGAAATGAAAATTTTGAAACCAAGTGTTGAAATTGAAAGTTGGAATCGAAAATTTTGAAATTGAAATCAAAAGGGCTTAATTTGAAATTGAAAGTTTGAATTGAAACAAAAAGCTTAAACAAACCTAACTCCCCCTAAATAAAAACAAAAAGTCACCGGGGAGAGGGATTTTGAAAAGAGACAATTTTAGGCCCGGAGAGACTCGCTAAGAGGGATTTTTCAATCCACACTTGCCTTGTAGCGGGTCTTCTCCTATAAAACTCATCCGAATAAAAAATAGATTTGGGCCTACCATAACGGGCATTTTTACAATTACATTCATAAATAAGGTGCCCGGGTTTTTTGCAATAATTACAAAATTTGAATTGGGAGCTCCCCCTTACAAAAATAGTGGGTGCATGGGAGGAGGAGGCTCGGTTGGTATAGCCAAGTCCATTGGTGGTTCGGGATACACGTTGGGAACCAAGCAAATTGTTCAAATTTTGTTCACCTTGGGTGAACTTGGCTAATGATTCTCTAAGGTCTTTAATGGTTGATTCCAAAGAATCAACATTGGGGAAATTTTGGATTTTAAGGGTGAGTTCCTCCTTCTCTTTGAGAAGTTGGTCTTTTTCGGAGGAAAGTTTTTTGAAAGACTTTTTTAAAGCAACAAATTTGGAAGATAATTCATGAAAACCTTTTTCTAATTGGTCTCTAGCAAATGAGAGTTCTTCATAAGAAAGATGATTTAAAGAATTGGAATTTGAAGAACATGAGGAAGAGGAATCGGAAGAAGTTACCTCATGGAATGCCATTAGGCATTTTGTACCTTGGTCGCTCGAGGAGGAGGAGGAGGAGGATGATGAGGAGGTGTCACTCCATGTCGCCTTGAGGACCTTCTTCTTTCCTTTCTCCTTTGGCGTGGCCCGTTTTTTGTTGAGTGGGCAATCGGGTTTGTAATGGCCCTTCTCGCCGCACCCGTAGCATTTTACCTTGGGCTCGGATCTTTCGGTGGGTTCTTGCTTTCGATGCTTGCGGGATTTCTTCTTCTTCTTGTGCTTCTTCATAAATTTGTGCATTTGGCGGGCGAGATTCTCCATTTCCGAGTCGCCGCTTGATGATGAGGAAGATGAGGAAGGAGATGAGGAAGAAGATGAGGAGGAGCTTACTTTCTTTTGTACCTTGAGGGCAATGTTCTTAGGTGTCTTGATTGGTGTGCCCTCCTTTTGAGCTTGCCTCCTCATCGTGATCTCGTACGTCATTAGGGATCCGATGAGCTCTTCTACCGGCATATTTTTGACGTCCTTAGCTTCTTGGATAGCCGTCACCTTAGGTGCCCATGAGCTCGGAAGGACCCATAGGATCTTCTTGACCATGGTTTCTGCAGAAATATTATCTCCTAGGGATTTTCTACCATTGCACACGTCAGTAAATCTAGTAAACATTTCAGAAATAGATTCATTTGGGTGCATGGAAAATGACTCAAAATCCTGACGATACATGTCCAATCGAGTATCCTTTACTTTGTTGGTCCCCTCATGGGTAACCTCCAAAAGTTTCCAGATTTCATGTGCGGAGGTGCATGTGGAAACTCGATTGAACTCGTTTCGGTCAAGGCCGCAATGAAGAGCATTCATGGCTTTGCCATCAAGCTCAAAATTTCTAATGTCGGCTTGGGTCCATTTGGATTCGTCGGGGGTGGACAAAGTGTAACCTTGCATGACAATTTTATATATGGGATAACCTATGCTTCTAAGGAAAGTAGTCATGCAGGTTTTCCAATAATTATAGTCGGTCCCATCAAAAAATGGAGCCCGACCCAATGAGAGGCCCTCGGGGGCGAAAGAGGTAGATGCCATAAAAAAAAAATAGGATCTTTAATTTGAAACCGTTTAAGGGAATTATTCAAATACTCCCTCTGATACCAAATGTTAGGTCGGAAGAAACACGGGGAAATGATGGCAAGAGGGGGTGAATTGCCTTTTTAAAAAAAATTGATTAACAAATTAAAATCAAAGTTGAAATGCAGCGGAAATAAAAGAAGGCAAGACACAAGAAATTGATAACGGAGTTCGGCCAAAACCCGGCCTACGTCTCCGCTCCCAACTCAACCGTTGAGAGATTCCTACCGCTTGCTTTTCAATGGTTTTAGCAAGAAACCCACTAGGCTTTGAGGTAGCAATAGGACCTATTACAGCTTGCTTTTTGTGGTTTAGCAAGAACCCACTTGCTTTCAATGGTTTAGCAAGAACCCACTAGCCTTTTTAACGGGTGAAGGCTAGCTCACCGCAACACAAGCCTTTTAAAAGAAAAGGCTTGAAGAAACCTCTTCACACCTTAGTGGTGGTGTGAGAACCCAAAAGAAAGGGGGAAGAGAAAAGAGTTGGGGTTTGTAGGCACAAACCCAATTTTAAGCTCAAAATAAATAAACAATAAAAACCGTATTGGAGGAAGACTTGGGCGCCAATTGGATAGATGGAGTTGATGTAGCGTGCTCTCCCAAGCTTCTTGAGGTGCTCCTTGGATTGGAAATTGGTTGGAGCACTTGAGGATCCTTGAAGGTGGAGCGCCGGAGGTTCGCCAAATGTGCAACAAGATGTCCGGGCGCTTGGTATGTGATCCTTATTCATTCCGGGGCTTCCTTGGCCTTTATTTATAGGCATGGAACCCATTGGGGGCCTTCGGAGCCGTTGGAGAAGTCCCCGGAGCCGTTGGAGGCCAAAAGAAGGTTGACTGGTCAAACCCAACGGCTAGTTTGACTGGGCTACCGGCTGGCCGGTGCAGGGCCACCGGTTGGCCGGTGTTTGCAAAAAGTCATTGGATTCCTGTCCAGGGGCCACCGGTCGACCGGTGCCAGAGCCACCGGCTGGCCGGTGGTGAGGCAGTAGCTGACACTATTTGGAGAGGGTGCCACCGGCTGGCCGGTGCTGAGGCCACCGGCTGGCCGGTGGGGAGGCAGTGGCTTCCTCTTGAATGCAGGTGCCACCGGCTGGCCGCTGGTGTGCCACCGGCTGGCCGGTGGTCTGGACAGAAGGATGCCTTCTGTCCAGGCTCCACCGGCTGACCGGTGGTGAAGCCACCGGTTGGCCGGTGGACTGAATTTCAGTCCACTTTGCCTTCTTTCTTTCTTGGCCCAATTCCTTGGCCACCTGATTTGATTCCTATTAACCAAAAACACTTGAAAGAGGATTAGATAAATATGAGGGTGATTGTGATCATGAAAATAAAACCTTGAGGGGTTCGAGAGGTACAACAAGTTGTTCTGGTGATGTCCTGGAAGTTGTGAAGGTTTAATTTGAAAGTCTGAAAATTGTTGAATATTTGGAAGTCCGGATGTTAGAAGTCTGGAAGTTGAAGATATTCTAGAAGAATCAGAAATTCTGAAGAAGTGGAAAAGTACCTGTGTACATAAGGGTTATCAGAATCCTCCCTATCATGCTTAAAGGTACTCAAAAGGTCATGCGTAAAGGTCATCAATTGTATGTGTAAGGGTCAGGAGACTAAGTCTGAAAAGAAGAAATGCAGTCCACGACACAAGAGAATCCGTAAGAGTCAGCCCACAGAGAGGGGGAGTTGTCTTGGACTACACAGTGATATGCAAGAGACGTGGATAATACATTTTTCTGTGAAACGTAATGTTTCTTTGCCAAATATTTGAAGAACTGTTGTCGACTCATGACATGTCAGCCACGCCGTGAGAATGATAGGAACTGAGAACAAACTACTCGTATATCATAGAAGGAACTGGAATTAAATGGATTGAGGAAGAACGCTGGAAGAAGAAAGAAGACACTTCGAGAGACAATGCTCCCTCGCCCAAGCCTAACTTCTGAGAATCCCAAGCCTGTGGCCAAAGTCCCAACACAACAATCCCAACTTGCTTCCACTCTTTCCCCCCTCGCTCCACGTGGGCCCAACCTCCCCAACGGATTACAAAATACCTCAAATTCCTCCTTAACAGATGAGCCTCCCCTGAATAGACACTTTTACCCCTTAAAGAGGACCCCGGGCTCTATCACTTGCCGCCTCTTGAAGAACAGTCTTGTCCTCAACGTTGTATGAAGGGAATTGGTTCCCCTGGTCTCAACCGGCATTTGGGCCCCACTCTCCTCCTTCCGCGCTCTCTTCATCTTCTCTCAGCATGACCACCCGCAGTTTGGGATCAGCACACCGGTGTAGGGGGCTAAAGGGCCACCCACACCTAAAACACAAGCCCTTGCTCTGGCGATCCTCCCATTCTTGGGTCATCAAGTGCCGAACGCCGCGCCCGCGTGGAGGTGTCTGATTTGGAGCCTCTTGTCGAACTCTGATCTCAGCATCCTCCCCTCGTTTGATCGGTTGGGGAGTGGTTCGGTTATGCGGATGTGGCTCTGGGCGGTCAGGTGGGTGTCATGGTTCAACTTCACATACCCGACGAGAATTCCACGAACTACTTCCACAATATGGGTGCCCACACCGCCTGTGAAGGCAAATTCAACATGCCGAGATAAACGCATTACTTGCAAACGAGTCTCGGGGTTGTGGACTCAAACCCGACTGTGAATGTCTTCTTGGAGTCCATGCAAGAAATACTCGACATATTGCAGCTCAGGTTGGTGGGGTAGCAACGACACTGAATATTCAAATTGCACAATATAATCTTATAGATTGTTCCCTATTGTGCAACTAGCTCCTCATATGGCTTCTGAATATCGAGTCTGCTGAAGCGCTCCATAAGCCCAACTTTGAAAACTGGTCAAGTGATGTTCGGGTGATTTTCATTGACAATGGTGAACCAATGTATCACAAGCCCCTCCATATGAATTTGTGCGAGGACGACCTTTTCGTCGTCCGGTGTGTGATTGATCCGAAAGTATAGCTCAGCGTGCACGATCCATCCCCTTGGATCCGTGCTAGCGAAAACTAGGAGGTCCAACTGTCAAGCAGGAGATTTCTGCCCCGAGCCAATGTTGAAGTTAAGCGCAACTATGTCAGCATCCAGGTCGAGCGTCGAATGGTCGCCAGAATACTTGTATATTATAGAAGGAACCAGAATTACATGGATGAAGGAGACTAGAATAAGAGAGAAGACACTTCGAGAAGCACAACTCCCTCGCCCAAGCCTAACTGAATCCCAAGCCAGAGGCTGAAGTCCCAACAGAATAATCCCAACCCGCCTGCACCCTCTCCCTCTCCCTTAACAACTCCCTCCCCTCCACGTGGGCCCAACCTCCCCAACGGATTACAATATTCCCCATATTCCCCACTAACAGACTAACCTCCCCTACAGACACTTTTACCCCTAAAGAGGACTCCCTCAGGACACACCCGACATATCCAACTTCGTTGTGAACTGTTATTGTCATGGTTTACGACAATATGTCTAAGTGTGCAAGTCATGGCATGTATTATTGATAATTTTAAAATATAAGGATCATTGTTGACGTTCACGGATCGGAATATCCGATGACATCAAAGCATGCGGAATTCCCATCGGCGTGTCTGTTCTCATAATCTCTCATCTTAGAAATTACCAAGTGCGAACTTCATGAGAAGAAGCTTCATCCGCTTATAAGTATTTGCACCTAACATTCTACATAATATGTGCCCTATCATAGTACGTTATCCGACCGTGGAACTGTATTTAAGAATATCGTCATGGCACTTCAATGTTTTCATCGTAGAGGGAAACTGCTATGACCTTATCAATGCGACAGATGCCCTAAGATATTATTACATCAAAGTCATGCAGAACAATGAACAATATATAATAAGATGTTTTATTAATATTCAAATCTTCAAATCTTCGAATGTACATATAATCAAAGTACAAACAGTTGGTTCTAGAACCATAGTTTTCAAATCGCGTCGTCGCGGCCGCGATCGCGCCGTCGCGGTGCGGAGCGGTGCCCAGCCGCTTCAGGCGGGCTGATCGCGGGCGGAACGCGATCGCGCCGCACCACCCGCTATCGCGGTCGTCGCGCTTCCGCCGCGATCCCAGTCGGCGCGACCGCGACTTCTTCTGGCGTCGGTTTTTTTTTTTTTTTTTGCTCCGTAACCGGTCCAACCCAGCTCGCCTAATGAAACCCTTCTTGTTTCCTCCTCCCAGTGCAGCGACGCCGCCCCCCTTTGTTGTACACCGGTTTTTTTTCCTCCCAGTGCAGCGACGCCGCCCCCTTTTGTTGTACACCCGTTTTTTTTTTCAGGCCCTGTCACTGCTGTGCGGCTCCTTCACGGCTCCTCTTCCAGGCGGGGCTCCACTTCCAGGCACAACTCCTCTTCCTCTTGTCACTATTGTGCGCAACATCCACCTTTTTTTCCAAGCACGGCTCCTCTTCCAGGCGCTGCTCCTCTTCCTTCCTCCTGTCACTGCTGCTCGCTCAACCACCTTTTTTTTCAGTGATCCAAACATCTGTTTTTTGTTTGTTATCTGTGTCAAACAAGTATCTTAAACCCTTCTTTCTACTATTTTTGTCTTGCCTTTTCTACAGCTACTATGGCTTCATCTATTGCACCAACTGATGCTACAACGGTACAATCTTTTCCACCATTGGCTAAGCCTCAAGGAAAAAACTTAGATATTGCTTGGCAATGGAATTCTTTAAGAGACATCAACAATAAAAAGAAAGTCACATGTGACTTTTGCATGATGGTGACCAATGGTGGCATTACTCGAGCCAAAGAACATCAAATGGGATTGCCGAGAAATGTTTAGAAGTGTAGGAGGACTCCTCAAGAAGTGAAAGACAAGCTTCTTGCAGCGCAAACAAAAAAAAAACTGACAAAACAGCATATATGAATGATATTCATGATATTGATGAGGATATGGAGGAAGAGCTTGAAGAAATCCATGATGTTGAGAGAGGAACAAAAAGAAGCTATGCATCAAGTGCCTCATCAGGTCCCAACAAAGTGAAAAATGTGAAAGGGCCACTCGATGCAATGTTCATGGAAAATCCGGCAAGAGTAGTCAAGGATGCAAAGCAAACAAGCATTAAAGATGCTTATAGCAAGCAATTAAGAGATCGAACGGTGCAATACATAGAGTGATTCCTTTGCACAAATGGAATTGCTTTTAATGTTGTTCGATCAAGAAGCTTTAAGATGATGGTGGAAGCAATTGGACAATATGGACCACACTTGAAAGTTTCAAGTTATCATGAGTGTCGAGTTCCTCTTCTTAAAAAGGAGTTAGAGTATACAAAGGAATTGTTGAAGGGCCATGAAATTGAATGAGAAAACTATGGTTGTTCAATCATGTCCGATGGTTGGACGGACAAGAAAGGAAGAATCTTTGATCAATTTCTTGGTAAATTGTCCAACCGGTTCAATGTTTGTAAAAAGTGTTGATGCATCAAGTTATATGAAAACGAGAGAAGCGGTTTTTAAATTATTGGATGATTTTGTGGAAGAGATCGGAGAATCAAAGGTTGTGCAAGTAGTTACGGACAATGGAAGCAATTTCAAGTTAGCCGGGAATAAAAAACTTTTGTTTTTTTAATTTTTAAAAGTGCTTCCATTTCATTTTAATATTATCAATTCAGTTAACAGCTTAAACATTTAATTTTTTGTTATTGATTTTGTATGATTTTAGGCAAGTTGTTGATGGCTAAGAGGCAACACCTATTTTGGACTCCATGCGCAGCACATTGTCTTGATTTAATTTTGGAAAACATTAGCAAGCTTAGTAGGGTGAAGAGGGCTATAGAAAGAGGCATTAAGCTTGTGCCTTTTATCTACAATCACTCATTGACATTGAACATTATGAGGAGGTTCACCAACAAAACTGAGTTGGTGAGATATGGAGTTACTCGGTTTGCTACAACCTTTTTAACTTTACAAAGGAAAGCGTGTTGCCGACACTGTATTGATGTCATTATTCTGGAATGATGTTGTGGGACCTCTTGTAGAAGTTCTTAGATTGGTTAATAATAAGAAGAAACCCGCAATGGGTTTCATTTATGAGACTATGGACAGGGAAAAGAGACAATTCATAAGCTTTTCAAGAATGATGAAACCAAGTTTAAGAAAATATATTTGAGATAATTGATGAAAGATGAAATTCTTAATTGCATCATCTATTGCATGCGGCGGGTTATTATTTGAATCCTCAATTTTTCTATGGAAATCCAAGTATTGAAAGAGATGCAAAGGTGATGAAAGGCTTATATGATTGTATAGAGAGATTGTCTATTAGCCTTGATGAGGAAGACAAGGCTTGTTTAGAATTGGCAACATATAGAAGTGCACAAGGCCTCTTTGGTGGGAAAGGTTGCATGCGACAACGGAGTACAATAGCTCCTGGTAAGAGTTTATTTTTGTCTTGATTATTTAATTACATTACATGATCCTTAATTTTAGATCATTACAAAACAATGCTAATAAATAATAATTGTAGTTGAATGGTGGAAGAATTATGGAGGAACACCATCTTTGATGACAATTGCCATCAAAGTTTTGAGCTTGACATGTAGCTCATCGGGATGCGAGAGGAATTGGAGTGCCTTTGAGCATGTAAGTAACTTAGTATCAATTCTAAACTCGATTTCAAGTTTCATTTAAGCTTAAACTTCATTAGTGATACCAATATTTTTTTAATTTTCATAAAATAGGTTCATTCTAAAAAGAGAAGTCTAGAGCATCAAAGGTTGCAAGGCTTAGTGTTCATCAAATACAACCAAACTTTGAAGGACAGGATTGATTCCAGAGATGTCACTGATCCTATTGTCCTAAAGAATGTTGATGATGATAGTAGTGAGTGGTTTTTAGGGCAAATGAATGAAGATAATGGTGAAGATGAATTGGAGTTACCTATGCTTCAAGTTCAAGCTCTAAAGGAAAAACAAGAATGGTTATTGAAGAAGAAGAAGACGATGAACATGAATCATATGATGATGATGATGATGGGGAAGCAAATGAAGAGGAGATTTATAAAAGTGATGATAGTGAAGGTGAAGGTGAAGAAGAAATGGAAGATCTTGAAAATGAAGAAGATGATTGAATTGAACTTTGGATGTTCTCATGGTTGTTTATGAATAATTGGATGGGACATGTGTTTGATGTATTATGATGAATTTATGAATGTTTTTAAGTATGAATTTGAATGTGTTTTTACTTTTTATGTTTTGTGTTTAATTTTTCAACATATATGTTTGTAAAATTTTATAATTTAACTGTCCCGCGATTGGATAAAAAAGCGGCCGCGACGCGATCCGCGTCACCACTATCCCGCTATGGGACCCCGCCGCGTCGCGCCGCGATCCGAGATTGAAAACTATGTCTAGAACACCAACTCCAACACCACCCACGCCCAGACAGCCCACAACTAGACAACCCCCACATTTTTAAAACCTATTAATTGAAAAAATACAATACTGCCCCTTGGAAGTACACTTGCCAGTACAACTTATTAATTGAAAAAATACAATATTGCCCCTTGGCAGTAAACTCATTAATACTGCCCCACCAGCCCCTAGCTTATTCCTAACACAGATAGCACACTCACCCAAATACCTAACAATGTTGTCCTTGGCTAGTATCATTTTGATGAAGGTGAAGAGTTGTTCCTCAGCTCAGGTGGTAGCAGTGACACAGAAGGCAACTATATTTGAAGTTTGTTTAAAGAAATCCAAGAATGATGACGAGTTTATTTTTTCTCCAAAATTAGCAAAATTGTTATTCCTGGACTGCGAGCATAATAACAGTTGGTATTCCTAGAATCCAATAATACAAGCTGGTGTTGTTTGGCTGCTTTAGAACAAGCGGATGTTGCTTAATGAGCGACACTTTCTTATGCTCTTTCAATGGAAGAATGCCAAGATTTGCGTTGAAGAGTAAAAGATGAATTATTGAAAAGGCCTACAGTGGTAGAGTTGGAACAGAAAGCTCACATCCTGCATGAGGATATCACAAAACACTAGATAATGAGAGAACTGGCCTTGTTACAGAACCTTTTCGATCAAGCAAATGAGAAGGGATGGAGAAGAGAGTTGTTTGAATATATCGATGGAAACCGACTGCTTCAGACAACATCAGAATAGACTCTTACAACAAGTTCCAGAAGGGATGGCAGATATACCCGAGGTTCAAACTGCTACTGAAAAAGTGTGGGGACCCTCCAAAATCGGTGATCATGAACAAAACTCCCAGCATTAAGGCCAGCAAGTTGTGGAATGGCAACTTATATTTGAGACACTTCATAAGGAAGGCAGCATAAGCTTGTTGCATCTATTGAAGAAGAAAATCAGCACTGCTTCCAAGAGAAGGATTGGTCAGAACGTCATCACCATGAACTTGGAAGTGACGCAACCAAACATGATATTGAGAACCCTCCCTATATTTTCATCTTGAGGACAAGGTGGTTTTTCAAGAGAAAGAAAATGATGGGAATGTGGGTTGTGAGCCTCCAGCATCATTAGGAAGTAGGCAGTTGTAGGGTAGGTTGGAGAGGTCGGGGCTGGAAGTCTCCGGAGTGGGCTACGTAAGGGTGCCAGGGGCAGTATCGTACTTTGTCGTGGATTTGGGTTGGTTGTAGCAGGTAGGGATTGTAATTGGTTGCGGTTATTAAATAGGAGAGATACTTGTAGGGGAGGGGATACGAATTGTTTTGTTGGCTTCAGCTGTGGCTGTTGAGGAGGTTTCAACCTTGGCCTCGAGAGAGTCTTCCTAGGGGAATGCTCCTTCCTCTATAATCTTATGGTTCGTTCAGTGTTGTTGCCGATGTCGGTAAACAGTCAATCAATATAATCCTCTATTTTCCTCATAGTAGAACCACGATCCTACCATGATCGAATTAAAAACTCAAGTTGTGTCATTTTCTCTTCATAATTATTTTGAAAACCAACTCCTGTAAAATGAAAACTCACTTTACGAGTTAACCAAGGTCTTCCAATGCATTCATAACAAGGACATTGAATAACCATCAAAAGCATTCATAAATGCAAAATTTAAAAATAATTCAAGTTTGTTCTAAAATTCATCGCAAACTCGATCAACATCATCCATTCAACTTTGATCCATTCTAATAATAGAAAGAAAAAAAAATCTTATTAACAACCTTCGTATTTTAAAACATAAAAAAACAATCTTAAAAAAACTAACAAAAACTTTCTAATTTGGAATTCTTTGTAGTATAATAAAATAGTTTCTACATCATTTGCTCTATTCTTGTGTTAATTTCTATATTAGTTGTGTTATATTCATTGTGAAGTCGCCCGGGTCACAGATATGTTTTAGTTTGAGCTTGGTTTGTTCCTTGGGTCGTTCTGGAGTTTTTCAGGAGTTCGGGGTTGAAAACTTTGATTTTTTAAGAAAACAGGACGGGTGCACGGTTAGGGCACACGATTAGTACAAATCGTGCAGTAAGCGTGTGGTATGGCATTGTGAGGCTCCATAGGCGTTTTGCACGGTTTTAACACGGTTCGTCAAACCATACGACTTGCCAAGAAACTATGCGAGTGTCTGGATGGTTGTCCAGAGGTGTCGCACGTCTTGAGCACGGTTTGCCCAAGTCGTGCAGCTCTTCCCAAGGTAACTGTGCGCCTTGATTTTCAAAGGGACGGAGACCACACACGGTTGGCGCACAGTTTATTAAACTGTGCGGCCTAACCTTGCACCCCGATCCGAACCTTTAAAAAGTTAAAATTTACCCCTTTGCCCCCGGTCGTTTTTATATCTAATCACACTGTTGGACCCCATTTAAGGTTAAAGGGGTATTTCTGTTTTGAGTCCCACATTGGACTTAACACCATGTAATTAGTTTTTACTTCTCTATAAAAGAGGATCCCTACCTCACATTGAGGTAAGGGGAATTCACCCACTACATGGTATCAGAGGGATTTTTATCCCGAACCCTCCCTCCCTTGCGGATTCCCGGCGTTCTCCCGGCCCCGCCTCTCTCCCTCCTGCCCTAGCCTGTCCCGGCGCAGCTCCTCTCCAGCCTGCACCCTCCCGGCAGGCCCTCCCTCCCGCGCCCCCCCCCGTAGTCGTCCTACCGGCCCTCGTGGGCGCGGCCGTGGGGACGGCCGACCTCGCCCCCTTTGCCAGCATTGCGGCAAGCTCGGCCATCTGGTAGACCGTTGCTGGGTCCTGCATGGTCGTCCTGAGTCGCACACCCGCTGGGGCCAGACTGCGCTCCGTGATGCGCCCTCACCTGCTGCTACTCTTCCCTCGTCGTTGGATCTCTCTCTGGCTGAGCTCCAGCTGATTCACGATTACTGGTCCACCTCCATCGCGGGCTCTTCGTCAGCTTCTCTTGCCCATTCCGGTGGTCACACTGCCCTTGTCAGTCATCGTTCTCCGGCATGGATGCTTGACTCTGGTGCGTCCGACCACCTCACCGGGGATGCAGGTATGCTCTCCCACTACCGTCCCTATAGTGGATCCTCTGTCATCACTGTTGTTGATGGGTTCACTCTCCCCATAGCCGGCTTTGGCTCCTGTTCCCTCACCTCCTCCCTTCACCTCTCCTCGGTGGCTCATGTACCCCGGAGTCCTTTTAACCTGCTTTCCATCAGCAAACTGACCAAGTATCTCAATTGCACTGCTCTCTTTTCCTCGTCTTCTGTTTTGTTTCAGGAGCGGACGACGAACCGGGAACTTGGTAGAGGCCAGCTTCGGGATGGGGTGTACATGTTCGCTGGCCCGCCTTCCATCGCCTGCGCGTCTCTCCCTGCTCATGCCGTTGACCTCCATTCCCGGTTGGGCCACCCTTCCGCCTCTGCACTTCATCGACTCTACCCCGATATTAGTCCCCGTTTTTCCTTTCCTTGTGAGTCGTGTCGTTTTGCGAAACATCATCGCACCTCATATCCTCCTCGAGTTAACACACGGGCCGCCAAACCCTTTGATTTGGTTCATTCTGATGTATGGGGTCCCTGTGCTACCTCGAGTCAATCTGGGTATAAATATTACATTTCCTTCATTGATGATTATTCCCGGATGACATGGCTTTATCTTCTTCGAGATCGGACAGAGATTCTCTCCACCTTCCAGACATTTTTTCATGAGATCCAAACACAGTTTTCTATCCCTGTCAAATGTCTTCGATCTGACAATGGGCGGGAATACTTATCCACTCACTTTCAGCAGTTTCTGCGCGCCCACGGCATCATCCACCAGACCTCTTGTCCTGATACCCCTCAGCAGAATGGGGTAGCCGAGCGGAAACACCGGCATATTTTGGAAACCGCTCGTGCCCTCCTCTTCCACCGCCAGGTCCCTCTTCTCTTCTGGGGGGATGCCATCCTCACTGCTACTTACCTTCTGAATCGTCTTCCCTCCTCCATCCTTCAGGGGGAGACTCTCTTTCATACCCTGTTCCCCTCTATTCCTCCTCACTCCCTTCCACTCCGCGTCTTCGGATGTCTATGTTATGTCCGGGACACTCGCCCCAATCTCTCCAAACTTTCTCCCAAATCTCTTCGCTGTATTTTTCTTGGATATTCCCGCACTCAGCGCGGGTACCGATGCTTCTCTCCAGACCTCCGCCGGTATATCACCTCTGCCGACGTATCGTTTGTCGAGACTTCTCCTTTCACTCTCCCCTCTCCTTCTCCTTCTCCTGACACTACCATCGATGACTGTCTTCCGCTCTTCGTTCACCCGCCTCTGATATCTCCCCCTCCCGGTCATCTCTTTGGCCAGACCTACTCCCGTCGTCCATCCGCTGTACCTCCTATCCCGGCCGAGGACCACCTTGTTCCTGCTTCGTCCGATGCTCCTGTCCCCGCTCCCGCGGACGAGCCGATTGCGCTTCGGAAAGGTACTCGCTCCTGTCAGACTACTCCTCTCTTTGTATCTTCCTACAGGGGTCTGTCAGCCTTGGAGACTGTGTCGCTTCCTCGGACAGTCGGTGAAGCAAAATCTCACCCCGGGTGGCTTGCCGCCATGAGGGATGAATTGCGGGCTCTGGATGACAACCATACATGGGATCTTGTTCCACTTCCGGTGGGCAAACAGGCGGTCGGTTGTAAATGGATTTTCACTATCCGTCTCAATCCCGATGGCTCTCTTTGCCGCCTCAAAGCCCGGCTTGTCGCCAAGGGGTTTGCTCAGACGTATGGCATCGACTACTTTGAGACCTTCTCTCCAATCGCCAAGATGGCCTCGGTCCGCCTTTTCCTTTCGCTGGCTGCTCATCATCACTGGCCGCTTCATCAACTGGATGTTAAAAATGCTTTTCTCCATGGCTTTCTTGATGAAGAAGTCTACCTCCAGCAGCCTCCTGGTTTTTCGGCCTCTGGTGCCGACCGCCATGTCTGCCGTCTCCGTCGCTCCCTCTACGGCCTCAAGCAGTCTCCTCGGGCTTGGTTTGGCCGCTTCAGCACGGTCGTCACAGCCTTTGGCCTCTCTCGCAGTATGAAGGATTGCACCGTCTTCTTCCATACGACGGTGCATGGCTGTATCTTGCTTGTGGTTTATGTGGATGACATCATCATCACAGGGAGCGACTCCAGAGGCATCGCCAGCCTTAAGGCGCATCTTCACCAGCACTTTCACACCAAGGATCTTGGTCCCCTCACTTACTTCCTTGGCATCGAGGTCTCCCGGACTGCGGACACTATTTCTCTCTGCCAGCGCAAGTATGCTCTTGATATCTTGCAGGATGCCGGGTTGAGCACCGCCACTGCCGTGGACACTCCCCTTGAGCCTGGGGAACGCTCCCTTCATTCCGACTCGGAACCCTTTCCTCATCCCGAGAGCTATCGCCGCCTGGTTGGTAAACTCAACTACCTCACCATGACGCGTCCTGACATTGCCTGTGCCGTTGGCAAAGTCAGCCAGTTCATGGAACATCCCACCCGCTCTCAGTGGGATGCTGTCCTTCGCATTGCCAAATACATCAAGAAAGACCCTGCCTGTGGCCTTCAGTACTCCCATCATGCTCACATGGATGTTGAGGCCTTCTGTGATGCGGACTATGTCGGATGCCTCGCTACCCGCAGGTCTACTTCGGGTTTCGCCGTGTTCTTTGCCGGCAATCTCATCTCTTGGCGCAGCAAGAAGCAGACTGTCGTCTCCCGGTCGAGTGTCGAGGCCGAGTATCGAGCCATGGCCACCGTCACTACTGAGATCATCTGGCTTCGTCATCTCCTTCATGAGCTCGGTTTCCCCGCATCGACACCTGCTCATATCTGGTGTGACAATCAGGCTGCCACGAAGATTGCATCGAATCCCGTCTTCCATGAACGGACGAAGCATATCGAGGTGGACTGTCACTTTCTCCGCCACCATCTGGAGCAGCACCATATCGGCTTCGGCCATATCCCGACGGCCGATCAGCTTGCCGATCTATTCACCAAAGGTCTTCCAGGAGCTCGCCTTGAGTCTCTCACTACCCGGCTGGGTATTCACAGCCTCCCTGGCCCAGCTTGAGGGGGAGTCTGAGATGGTCTTGTGTCTTTGTTGTCTTTTTCTCTTTGTGGGACTCTATCCAATCTGGGCATGTCCAGCTTGAGGGGGAGTGTTGGACCCCATTTAAGGTTAAAGGGGTATTTCTGTTCTGAGTCCCACATTGGACTTAACACCATGTAATTAGTTTTTACTTCTCTATAAAAGAGGATCCCTACCTCACATTGAGGTACGGGGAATTCACCCACTACACACACCATGATCTTCATTAGGCTTTAACTAAACTTCCCCCAACGCTCTAGCGGCTTCTCCCCTTGCTTCCTTGGTGGTTTTCCTTCGTTCTTGACGGATCTCTTCAAGGTATGTCTCATTTTTTTTCAAATTTTTCTCCCCTTCTTAGATCCCCGCTTGGTCTCTTCTCCTCTTGTCACGTTGGAACCCGATTGAGTTGTGGTTGTCGGATCTAAGGGTTTTGATAGAGGATTGATGGTGTTTCTTATGGATCTACACTTGTGAGGACCCGATTACTCATTTTCAATCTTCGTTCTCGAAGGCGATTAGTTTTCCTTCGTTCTTGATGCAGGTGTCTCTATACAAAGGTTCTAATTCATGAAATACTTGATGTTCTTGTAAATTCCTCTAGTGAAGTTCATGAAAATTATTTATTTGATATCAAAGTGGATTTGTTTCAACTTGCTTCCTTGGTGGTTTTTCTTCGTTCTTGACGGATCTCTTCAAGGTATGTCTCGTTTTTTTTCGAATTTTTCTCCCCTTCTTAGATCCTCACTTGGTCTCTTCTCCTCTTGTCACGTTGGAACCCGATTGAGTTGTGGTTGTCGGATCTAAGGGTTTGATGGAGGATTGATGGTGTTTCTTATGGATCTACGCTTGTGAGGACCCGATCTATTCATTTTCAATCACCGTTCTCGAAGGCGATTAGTATACAAAGGTTCTAATTCATGAAATACTTGATGTTCTAGTAAATTCCTCGGTGAAGTTCATGAAAATTATTTATTTGATATCAAAGTGGATTTGTTTCAAGAAATGCATGTTTTTAAAGGGGTTTTGCTTTAAAAACAAATTTGTGCACACTTTGTGTTGGATAAAATGCCTCAGGGAGCAGTGATGCTTCGCTGTGAAAATGTTTTATAAATTATAAGCATGATTTTCGAATGGTTTTTGGCAAACATAGCACATTGGGACGGAACCTTGGGTGTGTCGGGAAATGGATATGTTACCTTAGTGTGCGACACCACTAGGGGTTATTTTGTTGATATTGCAGGACTCGATATTGATTGGATTCACGTTATGTCTGGCTTAGTGTCCCTTTATGTGTCCAAGTACGTATTCCCATAGACTAGAGTCCAATTTTGTGCTTTGTCATTGATGTTTGGTTTTATACATGATGGTACATTTCATGCCCAGTTACTCACTTGTATTTCTTATGGTGTATTTATGGATGGCTTTGCTTATACTTTTATGATATCTCGCATGTACTTGTCATATCCCTGGTTCATGAGAATATAAAATGCTTTTATGAAAACCAAAGGATGTCTTGCAAAAATGTTTCCTTTTTGTATTTGCTTTATAAACTGGATTTGTTTTAAACTAGAACTAACGTTTTCATGGTACTAGACTTTGTGTAGATTCTTTTATGAAATCCTATTGTGTTTTTTGCTTACACTCTACTTTTGTCTTTGGGTGTTTGTAGATGTGGTTTTGTAGGACTCGGGTAAAGGGAAGGGCCTAATGTAGTTTGTCGGCTTCTCTTGCTTGTCGCCGCCTTCTTAGTGAGACGGATTGGTGGTGACGGTTGGTGGTCTCGCCCAAATTTACCCAAGATTTTAGGTTTAAGCGGTAGCTTGTAGTTTAGTTTGGGTTGTCGAATCCTCAGAGACCTAAGAAGAAACCTATAGACATGTACATTCTATGGACTGTTTTTGGCTATTAAGTGGCCAACTTTGGGTTGATTTTAGATAGGTTTAAGCGAACACTAGTAGACTTAAGTAAATTCAATTTAAAAAAATGAGTTGATCATAGGTTATCACTTGGGGTGGATTGGATGCATCCTCATGGATCTCTTCATCATCCCCAATTTGAGAGTTTGCATTGTAGATGTTCAAGTCTAGACTCATGTTTCCAAAGGTGATGATCGTGCTCCCATTTCGGACTCGGATAACAGAGTTGATTGTTGCAAGGAAGAGACGGCCAAGGATGATTGGGGTCTGCTCCCTAGGACATAAGCTTGGGTGATTGTCAGGGACAATGAAGTCAGCTGGGTAAATGAAATTTTCAACTTTCACCAAAACATCCTTTAAGATCCCCTTAGGAACTCGAACACTATGATCAGCAAGTTGAAGAGTGACAGATGTGGATTGAAGTTCTTCAAGCCCTAACTGACAATACATGGCATAAGGAATGAGGTTAACACTGGCTCTCAGATCACAAAGGGCTTTGACAACTTTGTTCTCTCCTAACTCAACATTGATGTATAGACATCCTGGATCTTTCAACTTTGGAGGAATGGTCCCTTGAATGGTGGTACTCACATTAGCAGCCAAAAGTGTTGAGTCAATAAGGTTTTCCTTATGACTTTTCCATTCCTTCTTGTTTTGAAAATCACAAACACCTTATCTTTAAGAAAATTGATTTTATAAGAAAAGTTGCTTTTATAAGGAAAATCGCTTTTATAAGAAAAATTATCCTTATCATATTTTCATCCATATTTTTCTTAAGTATAAAATTCGGATTCATTTCTACTTTCTCGGAATTGCTTGAAACTTTGATATGAAGTATTCTGTTTTAGGATCCGAATTCTGGATAAGAACTATGATAAAGTTTCACTCCGAAATCCAGAATGAGAACTGTGATAAAGTTTCATTCCGAATTCCGGATACAGTTTTACTCCAGATTCAGGATACGAATCCTTATGAAAGTTCGACAACGAATTCTCCTTAAGAATTCTGATGAGCAATTCTCATTACGAATCCTGATGAGGAATTCTCATTACGAATCCTGATGAGGAATTCTCATTACGAATCCTGATGAGGAATTCTCATTACGAATCCTGATGAGGAATTCTCATTACGAATCCTGATGAGGAATTCTCATTACGAATCCTGATGAGGAATTCTCATTACGAATCCTGATGAGGAATTCTCATTACGAATCCTGATGAGGAATTCTCATTACGAATCCTGATGAGGAATTCTCATTACGAATCCTGATGAGGAATTCTCATTACGAATCCTGATGAGGAATTCTCATTACGAATCCTGATGAGGAATTCTCATTACGAATCCTGATGAGGAATTCTCATTACGAATCCTGATGATGAATTCTCATTACGAATCCTGATGATGAATTCTCATTACGAATTCTGATGACGAATTCTCATTCCGAATTCTCATTCCGAATTCACCTATTAAACAGAATCTGATCATCTTTGTTTTATACACTCCAAATTTATTTAGACTCCGAAAATTATCTTTGGTTAAACTCCGAACTTTCATCTTGCTTACGTTGTTATAATCTGTCTACTCTTTATTATTTTCCTTACACTCCGAACCTTCACTCCGAATTTTTCATTCCGAACTTTTGAGTTAGATTTTAAAACGATGTCGTACATTCTGTTACACTTGTTTTGTTATAAAACGATGTCGTCTATTTTGTTATAAATTAACCGTTGTCTAAGTGACACGTGTACAGGTCCCTCCGATCTTTAAGGAAAATATGACCGTTGGAGAAGGAGCCGACCTTACCTATAAATAGGAGCTCATTTGAAAGAGCTCGGTGACTCATGTGATTACATGTTTGAAGTGATTTCTAGAGAGAGAGGCTCTTATTAACTCTCAAAGCTTCGTGCGACTCCGAATGTTGGTGATTACATTCGAGAACTTCCGGGGATAGGAAGACAGAGGTGCCGACTACCTTGAAGTTCGAGGGCTTCCTTGCTGAGGAAGACAGAGGGTGCCAACTACCTTGAAGTTGAGGGCTTGCGGGGATAGCAAGACAGAGACTCCGATCTTCGTATCGAGGGCTTACCCTAGTGTGGGTAAGACAGACTTGCTTGAAAGTATAAATCAAGGGACCTTTATCCAAGGTTGTTGGATACCCTTCTCTTTGGGTTAAAAGACTTATATCTTGTTACTTGTAGTTCAACTACTTGTTTATTCACCCCCCCTCTTGTATATTGAGCATCTACATCACTATTTCGATCCTACAATTGGTATCAAAGGAGGTCTCTGAAATACTTATACTCACGAATAAGTTTTTCTTGCTCATTTTATCATTCCGAATTTTCCCATTCCGAACTTTCTCATTCCGAACTTTGTTATTACGAATCTTTTCTACTAACAAATTTGTGTGTCAAAGGTTGTTCTAGTATGGCAGGAATTAATGTTGGTTCAATTGATAATCTAAATCCTACAAGACCACCAATCTTTGATGGTAATGATTATGAGTATTGGAGAGATCGAATGAAGACTTTCGTTATCAATACTGGAGTGGACAACTTCGTTATGCTTACTGGTGATTATAAAATTCCCGACAAGGAAGTTAGAACTTTCACTAACCAGGAAAAGCAAGAATATCAACTCAATTATAAGGTACGCAATACTTTACTGTGTTCAATGACTAGAAATATATATAGCCAAATTTCTTCTTGTGAAGCAGCAAATTGTATCTGGAAGAAGTTAGAGGTTACACACTTTGGAACTTCTAAAGTGATTGAGACTAGGAGAGCTATGCTTAGAGCTGAATATCATGGCTTCAACTTTCCTTATGGTAAATCAATCTGTAAAGTTCAACAGAGATTTATGACCATTGTTAACAGCTTACAGTCTATGGGAGAGAAAGGTTTAGATGATGAAGCTCTTGTGGATAAAATAATTGATATTATGCCCAATGAGTGGGAATCCAAAAGAACTGCTATAGATGAAAACAGGAAGGTCACTCAAATTACTCTTGATGAATTATTTGGAACTCTTCTCCAACATGAAACCAGAATGAAGAGAGATGCTGACAACATCAAGAAGAAGAATGGAAATGGTACTGTTGCTTTTACAACAACTTCAAATCAGATGAAAGCTAAGACTCCTGAGAGAGTAACCAGATCCAAGTCTAAGAAAGTTATTTTCCAATCCGAATCTAGTGAGAGTGAAGTCTCTGAAAATGAATTAGCAAATCTTGCTCGAAGGATGAACAAGATAGCTGGCCAGAGAAATTTCCAATTCAAGTATAAGAAAAAGGACAGGAAAGATAAGAAAGATGGAGAAGTTACTTGTTATGAATGCAAGAGAGCTGGACATATTAGACCAGATTGCCCTTTGCTCAAAAAGAAAGAAAGAAAAGAAAGGCATTCAGACAGGAACAGAAAGAAATATTATAAAGCCAAAGCTAAGAAAGTTTTGAAAGTTAATGACACCTGGAGTGCCAGTGGTGGTGATTCTTCAGATGAATCTTCTGATTATGAATCTTCAGGACAGAAGAATCTTGGCCTTATAGCCAGATTACCTATTGATAATCATTGTTTTATGGCTAAGGTACGAAATGCTGAATCATTGACCAATGTTTCTTTAAATTTTAATGATAGTAAGTATTATAACACTTCTGATGAAGAATCTTCTTCTGATGAAGAAAATATTTTACCTACTTATGAAGAAGTCTCTAGGTTTGCTGAACTTCTTGAAATTGAGAATTCCAAACTCAATAAGAAACTCGATAAAGAAAACTCTAAGAATTCTATTCTTACGAAAGAAATATCAGATCTTCCTAAAGATCTTGATAAGAAAAATGCTGATTTTGAAAGTATTTCAAAAAATCTTGAGGAAGTAAGTTCTGAGAAGAACAAACTTTCTAAAGAGTTAGAAAAAGTAATTTCTAAGAAAAATGTTTTCGAGCCTAGCTCTAGTTCTAAAACTAATGATTTTGAGGATAAAAACTTGGTTGTAAAACTCAAGTTCGAAATTTTTTCCTTAAAGAAGTGTTTATCAAACTTTACCCATGGTAAAGAAAATTTTGATAAAATGTATTCTCAAATACGACCTTTAAGAAATAAATCCGGATTTGGTTATATCCATGCAAAACCAGTTTTTAGTAACAATTATTTTGTTCCTCAAAGTGCCCCCTTTTGTACCAAGTGTCAATGTGGACTGGGCAAAGAATTGTTCCTTAAACAAAACTCAATCCTTAGGTTTTCATAAAACTTACTTTTCTAAGAAGATGTGGGTTCCTAAAATTTTATTATCTGAAAATCTCGGATCCAAACAAGTTTGGATTCTGAAAGTCTAATTTTCTTCTTGATTTCAGGAAAATAAAGAAAGTACCAGCAACAATACATGGTACATGGATAGTGGATGTTCCCGGCACATGACTGGTAACAAAAGCTATTTTGAAAAGATTATCAAAACGAAAGGAGGAAAGGTAACTTTCGGAGATAATGCTAAGGGAGAGATTGTTGGTATTGGTAATATTGTTCTTCTTGGTAAAACCTTGATTTCAAATGTTCTTTTTGTCAAGGGTCTTAAGCACAACCTCATTAGCATAAGTCAGTTATGTGATGAAGGTTACCTTGTGAATTTTAGGAATGATAAATGCTTAGTTCACAATTCCAAGGAAGAATTTATTCTCTCAGCCAATAGGCAATAGAATGTTTACACGTTGAACCTAGAAGACCTCAGGAGTCAAGATTTACCTTGCCTAAGTGCAATGGAAGATCATTCCTGGTTATGGCATAGAAGACTAGGTCACTGTAACCTTAGAAACTTATGTAAACTCTCTAAAAAGAAACTAGTTAAGGATCTACCGGAGCTTAGATTTGATTTTTCTAAAGTTTGTGATTCTTGTCAATATGGCAAGCAACATAAATCTAGTTTTAAATCAATCGGTGAAGTCTCAACAACTGATGCATTACAGTTAGTGCACATTGATCTTTTTGGTCCAACACAAACTGGAAGTATTGGAGGCAAGTACTATGTGTTTGTTCTAGTTGATGATTACACTAGATTTACTTGGGTCTATTTTCTAACAAAGAAGTCTGAAGCTTTTTCATATTTCAAAAGTTTTAGAGCTCAAGCTAAAAATGAGAAAAACCTTCCATTGAAAACTATTCATAGTGATCATGGAGGAGAATTTCAAAATTCTGATTTTGAAACTTTTTGTAGTAAAAAAGGTATTACTCACAATTTTTCAGCACCTAGAACTCCTCAACAGAATGGTGTAGTTGAAAGAAGAAATAGAATTGTTCAAGAAATAACTAGAACCATGTTGAGTGAATATTCTATTGCTAGACATTTCTGGGCTGAAGTTGTAAGTACTGCTTGTTATACTATAAATCGAGTTTTGATTAGATCTTTTCTTAATAAAACTCCTTATGAGTTATGAAATGGTAGAAAACCAAGACTATCCTACTTCAAGGTTTTTGGTTGCAAAGTATTCATTTTGAATACTAAAGATAACTTACATAAATTCGCACCAAAATCTGATGAAGGAATTTTCTTAAACTATTCCACAACTTCTAAGGCTTATAGAATTTTTAATAAAAATACTTGTACTGTTGAAGAAACAGTACATGTAAAATTTGATGAGTCAGATCCTTTTGTTTTTAAACCACCTCAACCTACATCCTCGGATGTGTTTTCAAAAACTGATTGTCAACCTTTAATAGAAGAACTTTCTGATAAGGAAATTGTTCAAGAAGATACTTCTGAAACATTTACCCCAGAAGACTTTTTACCCTATGTTGATGAACAGGTTTTACAAAATCCAAATCAGGTGTTTCTTAAGAATCATCCCAGTGATAGTATCATTGGTGATGTAAACCAACCTGTAAGGACTAGAAGTTCCTTAAGAAATGAATTAGAACATCTAGCATTTCTTTCCCAATTAGAACCGAAAAGCACTGATGAAGCTTTAGGTGATGATGATTGGATCAAAGTCATGCAAGATGAACTAAATGAATTCGAAAGGAATAAAGTCTGGACCTTGGTTGAAAGACCTAAGGAAACTTCTGTTATTGGAGTAAAATGGGTTTTCAGAAATAAATGTGATGAAAATGGAGTCATAGTAAGAAATAAAGCTAGACTTGTTGCTAAAGGATATAATCAGCAAGAGGGAATAGACTATGAAGAAACCTATGCTCCAGTAGCTAGACTTGAATCTATTCGTATTCTACTTGCCTTTGCAGCATTCTTTAATTTTAAACTTTTTCAAATGGATGTGAAATGTGCTTTTCTTAACGGTTATGTTCAAGAGGAAGTTTTTGTTGAACAACCTCCTGGCTTTGAAGATACAAAACATTCTGATCATGTTTTTAGACTTACCAAAGCTTTGTATGGCCTTAAACAAGCCCCACGAGCATGGTATGATAAACTCACTGGATTTTTGCTTCAAAATAACTATGTTAAGGGAAATGCAGATCCAACTCTTTTTATAAAGAAATATAAGAAAAATGTTTTGATTGTTCAAATTTATGTTGATGACATCATATTTGGTTCAACTCAGCAATCTTTGACCGACTCTTTTGCAAGTCTAATGAAATCTGAGTTTGAAATGAGTATGATGGGTGAGTTAACATTTTTCCTTGGTTTTCAAATTTCTCAAAAGCCAGAAGGAACCTACATATCTCAATATAAGTATATTAAAGATCTTCTTAAGAAGTATGGTTATGACAACACTAAGAGTATTAATACTCCCATTGGTACCTCAAACTCTTTAGATCTTGATGAAGCTGGGAAACCAGTAGATCAAACATCTTTTAGAGGTATGATAGGAAGTATACTATACTTAACAGCTAGTCGACCAGACTTAATGTTTTCAGTATGCTTATGTGCAAGATATCAATCCAATCCTAAGGAATCTCACTTAAAGGCAGTAAAAAGAATTTTTCGCTACCTTAAGGGAACCATGGATCTAGGATTATTTTATACTTCTGGAAATGATTTCATCCTAAAAAGCTTTTCTAATGCTGACTTTGGTGGATGTAGAATGGATAGAAAGAGTACATCCGGAACTTGTCATTTCTTAGGAGATTCATTAGTTTCTTGGTCCTGCAAGAAGCAACATTCTGTAGCACTTTCCACTGCTGAAACTGAATATGTAGCAGCTGGAAGTTGTTGTGTTCAAGTGTTGTGGATGCAACACACACTCACAGATTATGGCTTGAGTTTTACTAAAACTCAAATTTTGTGTGATAACACAAGTGTCATTGCCCTCAGTAAGAACCCTGCACATCACTCTCGTGCAAAACACATAGATATTAGACAACACTTTCTTAGGGATCACACACTTAAAGGAGATATTATTCTTCAATTTATCGGAACACAAGATCAACTTGCTGATATTTTCACAAAATCTTTGCCTTCAGATAGATTTGAATATATTAAACAGAAGTTAGGAATGATAACCGTAAGGTAATCTTTCTTAATTAACTTTCTGTTGAAAAAGTCTCCTTACAGCAATAAACTCCTTTTCATAGGGGGAGTACATTTGATTGTTAGATTAACAAAGTTTTTCAAAATTTGTTTTCAAACTTTTCGGAACTAAAATTCCGGAATGGAAATCCCGGAACTAAAATTCTCCAGTATGGATATTTTCGTATAGAAAACTTCTGGAATGGAAATGTTCGTATTGAAAACATCCGAAATGGAAACTTTCGTACTGGTATTTTCATAACGGGATTTTCGTACCGAATCTTTCATAATGAGTTCTTTTTCTTTCAAATTCTGGAATGAAATTTTCGTACTTAGTTTTTCCTTACTAAGTTTGTTTTTCGTACTGAGTTTTCCGTACTGAGTCTGTTTTTCGTAGTGAGTTTTCTGAATTTTGTCTTTTCGTAATAAAATTGTTTTTCGAAGTTTTCGTAAGAATGTTACCAATTACGAATAATCCTCCTAAGCCAATCCGAAAGGTATGATTTCATTACTCAAGTTTTCGTAGTCATATTTTACTGCTGGCATTTTCTTATATTTTGTTTTCAAATTATAATTTTCTTAATTCTTTGTTTTAATAAAAACCTCAAAAGATCGGATTCAAGTTTTCTTGAGAATTGGTTTTCGACCGTCAGATCTGATCTCAGCTTATCACAACCGTTCGATCAACCGTGGAAGCTGAACCGTTTTTTCGTTGCCTATATAAAGGGGACCCCAAATGATTGTCCCACATCGGTTTTCAAAGCTACAGCGTCTCGAAGCTCTGCCTCTCTGTTTTAAGGCCGTTCCGAACTTCAGCTTTCTCCGTTCCGAACTTCTCAGAGGTCTTCAGATCCGAATGTCTGTGGAAGTAGCTTCGCAAGACATGTCTTCCTCCAAGCCGATTTCGAAGTGGTTAGTATACAGAGAGAGGCTGGTCCATCCGGATTTCTTCACCAAGTACGACTCTCTTATTTCCAAGAATATCAAGCTTAATGGTTGGGAAGATGTTGCGGTGTCAAAACCTGGGAATCAAGATGAAGTGTATTCGGATTTGCTTATCGAATTCTATGAGACAGTTTCTTTTCTTCAGGAAGATGGAAGGGACAAGTTGTCTTTTAAGTCTTATGGTAAGACTTATAAACTTTCATATGTCAAGGCAGCCAGCTTGGTAGGGCTGAATAATGAAGGTGAAGCTGAGTTTATTTCTCATGTGTTGTCGGATTCTAAGGGTAGCTTCGACAAGGAAAAAGCTTTAGAAACTCTCGGACTGGCTGATGACAAGGCTCCGAAGATTGCTAGTTTATCTACAAATTTCCAGATTCTAGAGTTATGGGTACAGGGACTTATCGTACCGAGGAAAGGTGACAAAGATAGCTTAAAGAAAAGTGAGATCTACATCCTAGATTTTCTGATAAATCTGAGGAAGTTTAATTTGATGAAGCACATTCTTATCACTCTTGAGAATTTGAAGAAAGGGAATCTGAGAGCTCAGATTATAATGTATCCAGCAATCCTCTCCAAGTTAATAGTTCGGTGCCTTGAGTCTTGCAAGGAGGCTTGCAAATCTAAGCCAAGAGTTTGCAAGATTATGCTGGTGAGTGATGGTACACTCAAAAGAATGGATGTAGCCTTTGACAAGGAGTCTGGACAGTTTATTGATCTACCTGCTCAAGGAGAAGCAGTTCCGAAAGTTGCTGATCCGGAATCCTCTAAGCCAGTAAGGAAGAGAAAGTTGAAAGAAGTGGAAGTAGAATCAGAGAATCCCAAGTCTAAGGAAGTTCATTCCGCACCTCCAAAACCAAAGAAGAAGAAAGCTTACCCAGATGAGGTAGTTGCTAAATGGAGGGAGATGAAAGAAAAGACAGTGCAAGGGGAGCCTCAGTTTGGCTTGGACCCTGCAGAGGCTAAGGCCTTGAAGGAGAAAACTGCTGATGAGCTTGAAAAACAAGTAAAAGAAAAGAAGCTCAAGAAGAAGATGTCTGAGGCTGAGGTAGCTCAGGCTTTGTTAAAATTCAATGAGATGGTTTCTGCAAACATTCCTGTTCCGAGATCTTTTTCATTGGAATCTCTACCTGAGACTCCAGGAAGAGAGTTTGTTGCTCCGGAAGAGGCAGTAGCTAAGCCTGTTGAGCAAGGTGAGCAGGTTGAGCAAGTGGAAGAAGAAGAAGATGTTGCTGAAGGAAGTGGTGAAACCGAAGATGTGTTGAAACAAGTAGATGATTATAAGGGGACACCTTCGGAACACTTATCGCTCCGAACTTCAGAAGCTGAATCTTCGAAGCTAGTCACTACAGCAATGGAAGAAGAGAGAGGAGAAGAAGAAGTAGCTTATCATGCAGAGGAAGAACAACTTCTACATGATATTGCTCAGATGGAAAACGTAGAAGTTGGTGCTCAGGAAGTTGCTGATGAGGAAGACATTGTTGTCCAAGTTTCTGATAGTGAGAAGAGAACTCCGGAACAGGACTCCATTCCGAAAAGAGACAAGGGAAAGCAAATTCTTGCTGATACTCCAAGTTCAGTAGTGGTGAAGAGAAAGGAAGTTGGTAGTTCTTCAAAGAGAAAGCTTGACCAGGTTGAAGAAGAAAATTCTCCAAGAAGAGTCTCGGATTCGGAGTCATCTCCGTTGGGGCATGACTTTGTTGTTCAATCTTTAAAGAAGCTGGTAGGTTCTATTCCGACCTTCTCAAGCATTGATTCAAGATGCCAGATGCTCCAATATGCTTTGAATCAGAAAACAGACTTCCGTATCTATGGTTATGGACAAGTGCGTTGAGATTGAGCCTCAGTTCAAAACCTTTTTTGTTGGCTACGAAGCTCATAGAAGATCTTGCAAGAGGATGACAAACTGGTCGAGGAAGACTGTAGAAGAGATGAGGTTATTTGATGAATTTCAAGACAATGTTAAAGATGCTTTTGAGACTGAGGACAGAAAGATAAATGAGCTGACTTCTTCCTTTGAAGAAAAGCTGACAGATGAAAAGAACTTCCAGATTCAAGAAGTCAGAGATCTGAATGGGAAGCTGAATTCTGTTTCTCAAAACTGGAAGTTTGAAAGAGATCATCGGATTGAGTTTCGAGAGAAATTGAAGGCTCAGGAAGAAAAGATCAAAGCTCAGGAAGAAAAGCTTCAAGCCCAGGAAGAAAAGATTGAAGCTCAATCTGCAAGAATAGTGGTCTTAGAGAAGCAAGCTGAAGAAGATCATAAAGACTTGAAGAAGATCAAGACTATTCTTAAGAGTCTCATGGCGAAGGAAAAAGATCCAAAATAGACAGATCCGATCTTTTGTTGTATCTAATTTTCTTTGTTGCCGAGATTTCAAACTTAATGAAAAGATCCTTAAGGAAAAAGAACTCTAATAAGAGCTTATCTAAAGGGGCGTTTTTCATTAAAGAAGACCTTCTTATTCGTAATGAAATGTAACTCCGGAAATCTAGAATACGATCCTTAGAGTTTCAAAGCCTAAGGGGGAGTTAGTCGTATTCATCAATATTCTTAAAGCAAAGGGAGAAGCCTTAATGTTTTTCTTTCTTCTTAGAATCTCTTTTTCAAGGATGTTGGTGCTTTCAAAAAAGGGGGAGATTGTTCTTTAAGAAAATTGATTTTATAAGAAAAGTTGCTTTTATAAAGAAAATCGCTTTTATAATAAAAATTATCCTTATCATATTTTCATCCATATTTTTCTTAAGTATAAAATTCGGATTCATTTCTACTTTCTCGGAATTGCTTGAAACTTTGATATGAAGTATTCTGTTTTAGGATCCGAATTCTGGATAAGAACTATGATAAAGTTTCACTCCGAAATCCAGAATGAGAACTGTGATAAAGTTTCATTCCGAATTCCGGATACAGTTTTACTCCAGATTCAAGATACGAATCCTTATGAAAGTTCGACAACGAATTCTCCTTAAGAATTCTGATGAGCAATTCTCATTACGAATCCTGATGAGGAATTCTCATTACGAATCCTGATGAGGAATTCTCATTACGAATTCAGATTAGGAATTCTCATTACGAATTCTGATGAAGAATTCTCATTACGAATCCTGATGATGAATTCTCATTACGAATTCTGATGACGAATTCTCATTCCGAATTCTCATTCTGAATTCACCTATTAAACAGAATCTGATCATCTTTGTTTTATACACTCCAAATTTATTTAGACTCGGAAAATTATCTTTGGTTAGACTCCGAACTTTCATCTTGCTTACGTTGTTATAATCTGTCTACTCTTTATTATTTTCCTTACACTCCGAACCTTCACTCCGAATTTTTCATTCCGAACTTTTGAGTTAGATTTTAAAACGATGTCGTACATTCTGTTACACTTGTTTTGTTATAAAACGATGTCGTCTATTTTGTTATAAACTAACCGTTGTCTAAGTGACACGTGTACAGGTCCCTCCGATCTTTAAGGAAAATATGACCGTTGGAGAAGGAGCCGACCTTACCTATAAATAGGAGCTCATTTGAAAGAGCTCGGTGCTGAAAGGCTGACTGATCTTAGACTCATGTGATTACATGCTTGAAGTGATTTCTAGAGAGAGAGGCTCTTATTAACTCTCAAAGCTTCGTACGACTCCGAATGTTGGTGATTACATTCGAGAACTTCCGGGGATAGGAAGACAGAGGTGCCGACTACCTTGAAGTTCGAGGGCTTCCTTGCTGAGGAAGACAGAGGGTGTCAACTACCTTAAAGTTGAGGGCTTGCGGGGATAGCAAGACAGAGACTCCGATCTTCGTATCGAGGGCTTACCCTAGTGTGGGTAAGACAGACTTGCTTGAAAGTATAAATCAAGGGACCTTTATCCAAGGTTGTTGGATACCCTTCTCTTTGGGTTAAAAGACTTATATCTTGTTACTTGTAGTTCAACTAGTTGTTTATTTTCCGCTGCATTTTGTATTACAAGGAAAGTATAACTTTCTTATACTTCCTTACTTGTACTCTGTTTCATTTAGATTCTATACGCTTTAAGGTAGAATCTCATATTGTAATCTTTTATTAAGTTTCAATTTCCGGAACCATATTTCCGGAACCCACTTTCGGAATCTCTTTCCAAGTTTTCATTTGGTATTAGAGGTGTTGTGAATTTGCTTAAGTTTAACTTTGTTAAACTTAGCCATTTCCTTTGCTTAAGGAAAACATAGTTAATCGTAACTAACTTTAAAGGTTCCAAAGGAATTTTTAAAGTATACAATTCACCCCCCCTCTTGTATATTGAGCATCTACATCACTATTTCAATCCTACAAAAAGGACTTGGTTTTTATGTGAAAATTTCCTTTTAAAAGTGCACAAGTCCTTGAGGTACACTTTGAGTAGGCAGGAATGGTTTGGATTGCATCGAGAAGTGGAATGTTCAACTTAACCTGAGAGAAGATTTCCCTCAAAGTTTCATCCAGTTCTGGTTTAGATTTTCCTCTCATGCGTTGAGGGAAGGGAGCAGGTTGTTTGATTGTTTGGTGTGGTTTTAATTCCTTCACATTCTCATTGGGTTTTTCAGAATCTGTGGGTGGTTCTTCATCATTTTCATACGTTGTTGAAGCTTTTAATGGTTCTAGAATGGTTTGATCAGGTTTCTTAATGGATTTCCCACTTCTTAAAACAGTTACTGCTTTGAGTTGTTCATGAGAGGTTTGTGTGTAACTGGATTCTCCCCTTAAAGTTGAGGATGGTACCGCCTGAGTAGGCATGGGTGCCTTCCCGGTTTTAATAGTTTGTAGTTCATGTTTAAGGGATGAGACTTCGGAGTTCATTTTCTCCATTTGTTTACACAACTGCTCAAGGATTGGAAGAGGGACAGATTGAGTAGGAGCTTGTGCTGGTTGGTTTATCCCAGGATGATACTTTGGTTGTTGGAATGGTTGTTGCATGGGTTGTTGGTATTGGATAGGAGGGTGTTGGTATTGGACTAGTTGTGATTGGAACTGGTTATGGTTTTGAAAATTTTGTGTAGAGTAGGGGTTTGGTCCTTGTGGTTGGCTAGGTTGTTGATCATCTTTCCAGCGGAAGCCTGAGTGGTCATTATACCTTGGGTTGAATGTGTTTTGGTATTGGAGCTTTTGGAAGTTTGGGGCATTGACTTCTGCAGGTGGTCCTCCTAGAAGAACATCTTTAATGGAAGGGATGGTTGGGCAGTTGTCAGTCATGTGGTCATGTTTGTCACAAATTGCGCAAATAGGGTCAACAGTTTGAATTTCATGGACCTTTCTAAGATCGATCTCCTCGACCTTCCTAGTGAGTGCTGCGAGTTTAGCCCTAAGGCTTTCCTCTTCTCTAAGTGTATGCATTCCAGTAGTTCTTTGTGGCTTTTCAGAATAAGGTGATGTTCCATGTTTGGTTTTGTTCAGCAAGGCTTTCTAGATACTCGTAAGCATCATTTGGGGCTTTGTTTTTAAAGGTCTCATTACACATCATGTCAATGAATTGTTTGTTCCCCGGGCCCAACCCTTCATAGAAAATTCTCACTTGTTCAGGAATAGAAAAACCACGGTGTGGAACCATGTTTAGGGTGTCTTTGAACCTCTCCCATATTTCATAGAATGACTCTCCCTCTTTTTCAAAAAAAAATGGATGCTCTTTTTAAGTGCAATTGTTTTGTGGTGGGGAAAGTATTTTTTATAGAATTCTCTTTACAATTGGTCCCAGGAGTGGATTGATGCAGGTCTCAGATTGTTTAACCAATTCTTTACTCGATCCTTAAGTGAGAAGGGAAAGAGCTTCATCTTAGCTGACTCAAGTTGATGTGGTGGGCACATGGTTTCAACAATGTCGTTGAACTCTTTGACATGAAGGTATGGCATTTCCAACTCCATCCCGTGGAAGATTGAAAGGTGGTTTAGGACATTAGGTTTGAAAACATAGTGGGTTTCTCCTAAGGCAGCATGCCTAATGCAAGAGTGTGCATTGCTTCAGGCAGGTGTGAGGTAGTCATTCATGGTTTGATCGACTGCATTCCCTAAATTTGGGGCTGGCTCATTTGGATTTCCATTTTGGTTCCCACCCGGGTTTAGGACATTAGGTTTGAAAACATAGTGGGCTTCTCCTAGGGCAGCATGCCTAATGCAAGAGTGTGCATTGCTTCAGGCAGGTGTGAGGTAGTCATTCATGGTTTGATCGACTGCATTCCATAAGTTTGGGGCTGCCTCATTTGGATTTCCATTTTGGTTCCCACCCGGGTTTATGAGTTGGTTTCTTTGAAGACCTTCAATTGAAATGGGATCAATTTTTGACTCTGGAGTATTAGGAAGATTAGGATATAATGAAAAGAGTTCTCTTAGTGTACTTGACTCCCCAACCCCAGGACTATCCACCCTAACTAGACGGTTTGATTGGTCACAGGTGTAGGCGGACATGCGCCAAAAAAAACGAGAAAGAAAAAAGATAAAAGAATTTGGGTGAGAATAGAAAAAATGGGGGAGAATACAATGGGTGTTGAGATAACTTACTTGGGTTCCCGGAGCGATTTACGGTATATTCTGCTCATAAGAGTCCAAAGTATATTTTTACTTGAGGAATCTGAATTTGCGACAGAGACGCTGGATTGAGTATCTTCAGACTTTCGATTTCAATATTGCTTATACTCACCGGAAAGGAAATGTGGTTGCTGATGCGTTGAGCATAAAATTACCGACTCAAGCCTTGAAGGAATCAGTGGAGTGGTCTCTGATGAGTTTGTTCGCTGAGATGAGCTTGGGAGTGGAAGAGGCTGATGGGGGTGTTCTTAGCTTTTGTAAAGGTTGACTCGTCATTTGATGATCGGGTTCGACTCGAGCATGCGTCAGACCGATTGCCATTATTTTTGTAAAATCCTAAATGGTTGAGAGACCTAGGGTGTTTGGTTACAGTCTCCCGTTGGCGCTTTGTGTTTCTGAAGCAGGTTTGTTGTTCCTATATCTCTGAGGCTGGAATTGATGGACAGTAGACATCGGTCTTGTTATTTCCTACACTCTGGGACTACCAAGATGTATCATGATTTGAGACGTCGATATTGGTGGTCAGGGATGAGATGGTCGATCGTAGGCTTTGTGTCACGATGCCTTACTTATCAGAGAATTAAGGCGGAGCACTAGAGACATGTTGGTTTGTTGCAACCTTTGCCCATTTCGATATGGAAGTGGAGCGAGATTTCTATGGACTTCGTCGTTAGTTTACCACAAACTCCAAGTGGGAAGGACGCGATTTGGGTGATCATTGATCAATTTATGAAATCGGCTCATTTCCTCCCTATCAAGGAGACAACGAAGGTGGAGCGGCTCGGACAATTGTATGTCCGAAAGGTTATAAGGCTTCATGAAGTTCCCTCTGCAGTTGTTTCTGACAGGGACCCACGGTTTATATCCAAATTTTGGAAGGGTTTGCAAGAGGTGATGGGTTCCTAGTTGAAGTTTAGCACCGCCTATCATCAGGAGACGGATGGACAAACTCAAAGAGCTATTCAAATCCTTGAGGATATGCTTCGGGAGTTCGTGCGTAATTTTGGTGGTTCTTGGGAAAAGCATCCGTCTCTGGTCGAATTTGCCTATAACAATAGCTATCAGGTTTCGATTAGAATGGCGCCATTTGAGGTGTTGTATGGGCAGCCTTGTAGATCACCCTTGCGTTGGGCGGAGTTGGGGAGTAGTCCTTGGTTGGACTAAGGCTTGTTCAAGAGATTATGGATAAAGTGCAATCGATCCGTAAAAGAGTTGGTGACTGCTCAGAATCGTCAAAAATCCTATGCGGACCGTCGTCACCCACTAGAGTTTGTGGTTGGTAATCTGGTCTTTTTTTAAGTTTCACCACGCTTGGGATACCGTCAGTTGGGTAAGAAAGGTAAGGTGGAACCGAGGTTGGTTGGCCCCTTTGAAATTGTTGAACGACTTGGAAAGGTGCCTTATCGGTTAGACTTGTTGTCATGCTCGACGTCAATTTGTGACATATCTCATGTCTCCCAACTGAGGAGGTATCAACCGGACTCTTCCCATGTGATTGAGTGGGAAGATGTTGATCATGAGCCGACATCACTGTGGTTGAGCAACCGGTTCAAATTATGGATCGACAAGATAAGGTATTGCGCAGTAAAACAATTCCCTTGGTGGCAGTGCGGAAGGGGTAGCCACGCGACGTGGAAGCGGGAATCATTAATGAGGCAGCAGTGGCCTTCTCCTTTTGTGAGTTCAAAATCTTGAGCGTTTTCTGGGAACAAAAAACTTTTATGGTGGGGAGAATTGTGATGCCCCCGGGGTCACAGGTATGCTTTAGTTTGAGCTTGGTTTGTTCCTCGAATCGTTTTAGAGGTTTCCAAGAGTCACGGGTTGAAGACTTGGATTTTTGGAGAAAACAGGTCAGGCGCACGGTTAATACTAACCTTGTGGTATGGCACTGTGAGGCTCCGGAGGCGTTTTGCACGGTTTGAACACGATTTGTCAAACTGTGTGACTCGCCAAGAAATTGTGCAGGTGTCTGAGTGGTTGTCCAAAGGTGTCGCGTGACTTGAGCAAGGTTTACCCAAACCGTGCGGGAGGAGAGGCGTGAGATGGACGTCGTTTGTGGAGGGAGGAATTTGTGGGAGGAGAAGCACGAAGAGATGGGATTGCGCAACAAGAACCCTAGATTGGAGGGAGGAAGCGGGGCTGCTTTGCGGGAGGAGAAGCGCGAGACGGAAGTCGTCTTTGGATGAAGGAATAGAGATTTTTGGGTGACGTGGAAGCGTATTTTGGTGACACGTATGAAGAATTCACCCAGCTTTTGTATAGATAGTTGATGTGGCAGACCAACATGAGTGTCGTGTCAGGTTGACCTCAGACTGGTTCGTGACGTTCATAATTCTTGTACTTAAATTTTGAAGGATCCGATCAAATTTAACCTTATGGGTTGGATTTTGTGTTTCTAGCTTCATGTGTGAGTTATTAAATGCTAGAGCCCGAAAACCAGTGTTCAAGGACCATGAAAACAATTATGTAGGGAACATTTACAGTTAACCATTAACAAAGCAGTTACTACAAATAAATAAATGACAATGATGTAATTTATTTCATAGAACACTGTCCTTGTGGATTACTCTACCTATAAGTGTGAAAAATGTTATTAATAATAAGATTAATAAGGTAATGGGATAACCAAATTAGTTCTTAATATAAATGAAAATATTTTGGATTTGGTGTATTTTAGCCAATAAATCCAACCATAGATCAGTAAAAACTAATTAGATAAATCAATCAAAAAATCTTAGACTCAAATCAAACTATTTTTTAAAAATATAGAGGTGGAAGAAACCTAAAAAGGATATGATCAAGTTGTATTTCATGGAAAACATAATAGACATGATAAAATCCTTCAAATAAAATTGTTATTATTTAAAACACATTTAAAAAAATGGTGATTATAAACTATAATTATTACATATGAAGGACTGTTTTAATATTATTTCGTTTATTTTAAGATATCTCATCAAAAAATATAAAAATATAAAAAACCCTTAATTGTTATTTTACATGAGAACCATACTTCAGTAGATAAGGCTTATTGAGCTTTTGAATGTGATAAATTTACTTATTATGATGGTCTCAATCTCTTTGTATACATTTGAAATTTTTTGTTTTTGTTTTAAGACTTTGGGGGTATAATGGGTAAGTTACATGCTAGGACAATCTCCAACACACACTCAAAATAGCATAATAACTGTAAAATGCAGTAAATTGCCCAAGCAATTTGTTAATCGCCTATGCAATCATAAAGACTGCCCAAGTCGTGGGGGGGGAAATGTTAGAAAACTATAATTTAGACTTCAATTAGTAAACAGATTGATGATGATCACAAAGGTTATTTAAAATAACTAAAATAGCTAGGAAGACTACTGGAGCAGTACATTACATGTTTCAAACAGATGAAACCACGGATTAAAAGTGAAAACTACTCAAGAAAAGGAAGAAAGGGAAATCACAGGGATTAATAAGCACTACAACAACACATAAAATATAGCAGAAACTGGAAGATTAAAAAAAGCATGTCGATTAACATGAGAAATTCTACAATGACAATGTAATTCAATATACTGTCGTATTTACCAAAGGTTGAGGATGAGGGATTCAGGTTTTGATTATTTCTGAGAGAGACAGTGCCTTCGGAGAGGGAGAGTGGGGTAGGCAAGAAAGAGTTTCGGAGATGGAGATGCAACTGGTCGTTGGGGGGTAAGGGTCGTCAAGAGACGCAGCTGGTCGTGCAGCGAGGATGAGGGGGAGCTGACGGTCGCGACGGTTCGAGCGACGGTTCGAGCGACGGTTCGAGCGCCGGAGATGCAGTTGCCCCGGGTTACAGAGAGGGGATGCTATGGCGATGGGTTGGAGAAGACAACAATCGGGGATTTTTTTTTGTTTACGTTTTTAAAAAAAAAATTTCCAGAAAACGCTTCCGACAAAACAAATTTTAAAAATGCACCTCAAAGGCGGCATCCCGGATGCCGCCTTTGCATTTCGGGGAAAGGCGGCATTTGCGATGCCGCCTTTGCGCTGCGGGTGAAAGGCGGCATCGCGGATGCCGCCTTTCTCTTAAAAAAATATTTTTTTTTTAATTTTTATTTTTTGTTTTGTTTTGTTTATATATATATATATATATAAACAAAAAAAATTCAGCAGAATTTCTCTGCTATTAAAGATCCAGCGCTACAGCCATTACAGCAGTCTGGATTCTGACAGAAACTCTTACCCAGGCCTCCCTTTTATAAGAGGGTTTGCCCTGAAAATCATTCTGCATTTTCGATGTGGGATTCAGGTTCTACCTTTACTGTGCAGTAGATTCTGCATTTCCGATGTGGGATTCTGTTACAAGTACGTGACTTTGAAATACAATAAAATATAAACTATAAGGCCAATATAAATGAAAGTTTAAACATTGATTAAACATATAATAAATAGTTGAAAACAAAAAGAATTTCCTCAAAAATGTTGATGAAAAATAATCTATAACCTTTCAAAACCGCCTACTTGAAACTTAAAAATGTTTCAAGTACGTGATTTTGAAAGATTGTAAAATATAAACTATAAAACGAATATAATTGAAACTTTAAACATTGATTAAACATATAATAAATAGTTGAAAACAAAAGAAATTTCCAAAAAAATGTTGATGAAAAGTAATTTATAAGCTTTCAAAACCGCCTACTTGAAACTTAAAAATGTTTCAAGTACGTGACTTTGAAATACAATAAAAGATAAACTATAAGACCAATATAAATAAAACTTAAAACATGGATTAAACATATAAAAAATAGTTTAAAACAAAAAAAATCATAAAAAATGATGATAAAAAATAATTTATAAGCTTTCGGTTTCACTTACTAATTATTAGTAATTAGTAATTAGTAATTAGTAATTAGTAATTAGTAATTAGTAATTAGTTAATTAGTAATATAAATATTAATTATAATTAGTAATTATAATTATTAATTAGTAATTATTAATAATTAATTATATAATAGTTAGTTAGTTCATTAGTTATATAATTATTAATTATATAACAATTAATTAGTAAATTAGTAATATAATTTTTAATTACATTTATTCATTATAATTTTTAATTATTAATTAGTAATTATTAATAATTAAATATTTCATAATTAATTAGTTAATTAGTAATATTATCATTAATTATATAATAATTAATTATTAATATAATTATTACATATATAATAAATATTTAGTTAATTAGAAATACAATTAATAATTATAACTAATTAATTAGTAATTATTAATTATTAATTAGCTAATTAGTAATATAAATATTTATTATAATTATTCATTATAATTAGTAATTAGTAATTAATAATTATTAATAAGTAATTAGTAATTATTAATTAGTTAATTAGTAATATAAATATTAATTATAGTTATTCATTAAATTATTAATTATTAATTATTACTCATTAATTATTACTTATATAATAAATAATTAGTTAATTATTAATATAACTATTAATTATATAATAATTAATTAGTTAATTAGTAATATAATTATAATCTTTCAAAGTCACGTACTTGAAACATTTTTAAGTTTCAAGTAGGCGGTTTTGAAAGCTTATAAATTATTTTTCATTAACATTTTTTTGTAAATTGCTTTTGTTTTAAACTATTTTTTATATGTTTAATCCATGTTTTAAGTTTCATTTATATTGGTCTTATAGTTTATCTTTTATTATATTTCAAAGTCACGTACTTGAAACATTTTTAAGTTTCAAGTAGGCGGTTTTGAAAGCTTATAAATTACTTTTCATCAACATTTTTTTGGAAATTTCTTTTGTTTTCAACTATTTATTATATGTTTAATCAATGTTTAAAGTTTCAATTATATTCGTTTTATAGTTTATATTTTACAGTCTTTCAAAGTCACGTACTTGAAACATTTTTAAGTTTCAAGTAGGCGGTTTTGAAAGGTTATAGATTATTTTTCATCAACATTTTTGAGGAAATTCTTTTTGTTTTCAACTATTTATTATATGTTTAATCAATGTTTAAACTTTCATTTATATTGGCCTTATAGTTTATATTTTATTGTATTTCAAAGTCACGTACTTGTAACAGAATCCCACATCGGAAATGCAGAATCTACTGCACAGTAAAGGTAGAACCTGAATCCCACATCGAAAATGCAGAATGATTTTCAGGGCAAACCCTCTTATAATGAATAATTATAATAAATATTTATATTACTGATTAACTAATTAATAATTACCAATTACTAATTAATTAGTTATAATTATTAATTATATTTCTAATTAACTAAGTATTTATTATATATGTAATAATTAAGTATTATATAATTGATAATTTTATTACTAATTAACTAATTAGTTATTATATAATTAATGATTAATAAACACTAATTACCAAATTACAAATTATATACTAATTAATTAGTTATTTCGTAATATAAATATTAATTATATACTAATTAAATAGTTAATTAGTAATAGAATTATTAATTATATAATCTGTAATTAGGTAATTAGTAATTATTAATGTTTTATTATTATGTTCGTATGGTTATATAAATATATATAAATAAAACCTAATTTACCCCCTCCTGAGATTCCACTCTGACCAACAAGTAAAAATAGTATTTTGATTTCAGTACACATAAAACATGTAAACAATAATGTACAATCAATGCATATGTCTGTGGCGAGGAGATTCCGTCCCACATGGTGGTCTGCGAATAGGACGTCCGCGTCGAGTGCGCAGTGGAGTCTGATGACCTGGAGAAGGCTGATCCTCGGGCACTGAAACGTCGACTGTCGCATCCTCCATCTGTGTGTCAGTTGGAGGAGCTGTCAACTGCATCTCGTACTGCCATTCGGATCCTTCTCCCACTAGGGTGGTAGAAGGACCTGCCTCCATCGCAGAGGGGAACGAAGCCTGTGATGGAGCTATACCCCAAGACGACGATGGCTCTAGAATCCAAGGCTGTGAAGGATCTGGAACCCAAGATGGAGAGAACTGCGGATATCCTGTCAGGAAAGACGGATCCCATGCCACCTGAGGCACATCCTGAATAGGCTGATCCTGGACTACTAGAGGCCCGACCTCTGCCTATGGAACAGGCGATGCCTCACGTGCAGCACGACGCTGTCTACGTCGCCGTGGTCGTGGCTCCTCAGCACCAGCAGCTGTTGCAGGATGTTCCTCTGGGGCAGGAACCTCCTGTCTCCGAGCCAGACGCGTGAAGATGCTCTCGGAAAGCGCATGAAAAGATGCCCTCGCCTCCAACGCTGTAGCATGGACGGCTGCCCGGCTAAAGACCCCCTCCTCCTCTTCATCGCTCATGCGAACAAGCTGCTCTGTGTGACTTCCCTGTAAATAGATTCAAATGGAATTAGAAAATAATTCAATAAACAAAGTAATAGGAATTTATTAACTTACCATCCTCTGCATCTCTATGCCAGCTTGGGTAAGATACAGTATAGATTTTAGTCTATACCAGGGCGCATAGTCAACCTGCTCTGAAAGAGAGAATCGATTTGTAGGAACACCTTGAATACGTAACTCTGCACGTCTGTGCCAGCAGTCGATAAAACTCGCATGTACTTGGGACCAGTCATCATCTCGCCTCCCTGTCAGCTTCATCCCATGAAGCTTGTCTATCTGTCTAGATGGTAATGGAATCGGCTGAGTACGAAAAAATTGGCGCATGACCCTGTCAGGCTACTGCCACTCAATAATATGAAAGTGAATGAGGGGCACTACAGCCATAGCATCCTCAAGACCAACAGTGCAGTATACTGGCAACTAGTCCATAATACTCCAGTATGGAAGCCATGAAATCTGAAATGACAAGTGATTTTGTCAAAAAAACACCCAACTAAAAACCAAAATTGATGTTATTATTAAAAATGTTAGACAGTGATAGATTGTATATACATACCTGATCAGGTAAGAGACAGTCCAACTGTAGCCGATATACGCCCAAATGCTGTCTCGGAACCACGTCAAAATTGTGTCGCTGACACCACCTGTAAAATACAACGATAATGACAAATAATGAGAAATTATAGTCAATAACTCATAGTAGAATAAAAAAACAATAGAAATGACTTATCATACCAGCGTCCACGCGGAGCGTCATGCAGCACCACCATCTCGACCGGTGGACCAGCAAGGTCAGAGCGGAATGATGGGATGCGCTCCCATGCCCACATCTGAATAAGGATGACGCATCCTCCAAGACCTGTACGGTCCCTATGGGATAGTCTGCATAATGATCTGTACGTGTATGCCAAGCAGGCTGATCCCCAACTGTACGTCCCAGCCCGATCAAAGTCCTCTAGTAGGGGTAGATACATCATATGCACGTGCATCCCCGAGTGATCAGTACACATGGTCCCACCAATGAGTCGTAAGATATATGCACGGGCGTAACGCATGACGGTCTGCTCATCATCATCATCCTGTAAATGTGGAATCTGCGACTCCAACCAACGCATAGATATGGACGATCCATCTGTAGCCCTACGGTCGGACAAAATATCAACGCCTAACAAGCGTTGAGCAAGGTCTGGCCAAGCTGCACGAGTGGGTCCAATAACAGGTCTCCCCTGGATAGGAAGACCGAGAAGAACTGCGACATCCTCGAGGGTGATGGTCATCTCCCCCTCAGGCAAGTGGAATGTTTGTGTCTCTGGTCTCCATCTCTCAACGAGGGCAGCAAGTAGGTAATGATCTACAAATGTGAAATCTGATACGGCAAGGCCATAGAAGCCAGCACGGCGCAAGTAAGGTCTAATGGCATGTGGAGGCTCCATGTGATGAAAATGGTGCGCTCGACGCACCTTCACAAATTGATCTGGATGACCCTCTAACACGGCCTGCGAAATATGGGTAGGCTGCTGAGTGAGTAGTATGATATCATCCATCTGCATATAAACAAAGAAAATGAGTCGTAAGTGTAAAATGTAAATATAACATTAATGGGTTAACTGACATACACATTTTAATATGGGTTAAGTGTTCCGCTTTCGGAGTTTTGAAATAAATTCTATTATTTCATATTCAAAGTTATTTCTTGAAAGCATGAATATTAATATGAAATAAGTTATGTTATCTAAAATATTGAGTCTTGAATTTGGTTACACATATTTTGGGGGAGCTTTGTGATTAACTACTTATGGATTGGATTAAGATAAACCATGTCAATTAGTAATGATGTTTTTAGAATTTATCTAATTGTATGTATTCAATATCTTATGCTAATTATTATGATACTATAAATTTGTTATAGAACAATTTTCTAAAATATCCTGCATGTTTAGATTGGGGTTTAGGTTGGAGGGTTTAGGGTTAAAATTTTTAATATTAACGTCCAGGAAACATGTTAATGGGTTAACTGACATACACTTTTCAATATGGGTTAAGTGTTCCGCTTTCGGAGTTTTGAAATAAATTCTATTATTTCATATTCAAAGTTATTTCTTGAAAGCATGAATATTAATATGAAATAAGTTATGTTATCTAAAATATTGAGTCTTGAATTTGGTTACACATATTTTGGGGGAGCTTTGTGATTAACTACTTATGGATTGGATTAAGATAAACCATGTCAATTAGTAATGATGTTTTTAGAATTTATCTAATTGTATGTATTCAATATCTTATGCTAATTATTATGATACTATAAATTTGTTATAGAACAGTTTTCTAAAATATCTTGCATGTTTAGATTGGGGTTTAGGTTGGAGGGTTTAGGGTTAAAATTTTTAATATCAACGTCCAGGAAACATGTTAATGTGTTAACTGACATACACATTTCAATATGGGTTAAGTGTTCCACTTTCGGAGTTTTGAAATAAATTCTATTATTTCATATTCAAAGTTATTTCTTGAAAGCATGAATATTAATATGAAATAAGTTATGTTATCTAAAATATTGAGTCTTGAATTTGGTTACACATATTTTGGGGGAGCTTTGTGATTAACTACTTATGGATTGGATTAAGATAAACCATGTCAATTAGTAATGATGTTTTTAGAATTTATCTAATTGTATGTATTCAATATCTTATGATAATTATTATGATACTATAAATTTGTTATAGAACAGTTTTCTAAAATATCCTGCATGTTTAGATTGGGGTTTAGGTTGGAGGGTTTAGGGTTAAAATTTTTAATATTAACGTCCAGGAAACATGTTAATGGGTTAACTGACATACACTTTTCAATATGGGTTAAGTGTTCCGCTTTCGGAGTTTTGAAATAAATTCTATTATTTCATATTCAAATTTATTTCTTGAAAGCATGAATATTAATATGAAATAAGTTATGTTATCTAAAATATTGAGTCTTGAATTTGGTTACACATATTTTGGGGGAGCTTTGTGATTAACTACTTATGGATTGGATTAAGATAAACCATGTCAATTAGTAATGATGTTTTTAGAATTTATCTAATTGTATGTATTCAATATCTTATGCTAATTATTATGATACTATAAATTTGTTATAGAACAGTTTTCTAAAATATCCTGCATGTTTAGATTGGGGTTTAGGTTGGAGGGTTTAGGGTTAAAATTTTTAATATCAACGTCCAGGAAACATGTTAATGGGTTAACTGACATACACATTTCAATATGGGTTAAGTGTTCTGCTTTCGGAGTTTTGAAATAAATTCTATTATTTCATATTCACAGTTATTTCTTGAAAGCATGAATATTAATATGAAATAAGTTATGTTATCTAAAATATTGAGTCTTGAATTTGGTTACACATATTTTGGGGGAGCTTTGTGATTAACTACTTATAGATTGGATTAAGATAAACCATGTCAATTAGTAATGATGTTTTTAGAATTTATCTAATTGTATGTATTCAATATCTTATGCTAATTATTATGATACTATAAATTTGTTATAGAACAGTTTTCTAAAATATCCTGCATGTTTAGATTGGGGTTTAGGTTGGAGGGTTTAGGGTTAAAATTTTTAATATTAACGTCCAGGAAACATGTTAATGGGTTAACTGACATACACTTTTCAATATGGGTTAAGTGTTCCGCTTTCGGAGTTTTGAAATAAATTCTATTATTTCATATTCAAAGTTATTTCTTGAAAGCATGAATATTAATATGAAATAAGTTATGTTATCTAAAATATTGAGTCTTGAATTTGGTTACACATATTTTGGGGGAGCTTTGTGATTAACTACTTATGGATTGGATTAAGATAAACCATGTCAATTAGTAATGATGTTTTTAGAATTTATCTAATTGTATGTATTCAATATCTTATGCTAATTATTATGATACTATAAATTTGTTATAGAACAGTTTTCTAAAATATCCTGCATGTTTAGATTGGGGTTTAGGTTGGAGGGTTTAGGGTTAAAATTTTTAATATTAACGTCCAGGAAACATGTTAATGGGTTAACTGACATACACTTTTCAATATGGGTTAAGTGTTCCGCTTTCAGAGTTTTGAAATAAATTCTATTATTTCATATTTAAAGTTATTTCTTGAAAGCATGAATATTAATATGAAAACTTATCTCAGATGTTTGGGGTTTAGAAAACCAAGGAATAAAAAAGAGATAACAACATTTAGTTTACAATATGGGAATGTCACAATGAAGACAATACATCATTATGAATGAGACTGTGAAGTCGACCCAACAACGTTAGGGCATCGCTTCCGGTTATGACCTTCTTTATGACATATTGTGCATCGCAAACTCTGCCCTTGTTCTTGAGGCCAGTCCATCTCATTACGCATCCTACTCGCCTTTGGTCTCCCACGAGAACGTAACCGATTCATGTCAGGTATCACTATCGGCTGGCCTTCAGGCATTGGGAAATAACGATACTCCCCAATAGGTGTCCATGGTGCAGCATAACAGTTGGCAATGATATCCATCTGGTACACTGGATCAACATATGCTTCCCATGAGATGTTCATAGAGGCACATGCTGCGATGACGTGTGTACATGGAAACCATAAGGCCTGAAATTTTCCACATTGGCATTGCCTTGTTTCCAGTAATACCACCATTTTTTCACCGACGTGATTTGTGATGGGGTCTGAACGCTCTTGAACTTCAAATCAGGAGTCTTCTCTTCGAAATAGACATACGTGATAACCAGAAGCTTCTTCAATATTTTTTTCAATCTCTCGTTGAAAGTGTATTCCATATCTTATCCCTTGATGTATTCTGTCTGATGCTAGTTTTTGTCTATCCACAAAGTACTTCACGCATCGATATAATGTCTCCTGAACTAATGCGGTTATAGGTAGCTTGCAAAGTCCTTTGAAGATACCATTGATGCACTCCACAATGTTTGTCGTCATGTGTTCGTACCTCTTTCCCCCGTCGTATGCCAATGTCCATTTCTCTTTTGGAATCCGCATCATATAATCATAAACTTCTTGATTAGCCTGACGAATTTGTTCAAAACGTTCTTCAAATCGTCGTTGGTCCGACTCATATGCTACAAAACGTAGATGATATTTCACATAAATTGATTTTATATTTATATTGAAACAGTAAAACAGAATGAATAAAATACGTACCAAGCCTCGTGATTGCCTTCTTCATCGATTCGTTGTGGAATTTTTTATGTACATTGCTAGCAATGTGTCTAACGCAGAACCGATGATGTGCATTTGGGTATCTCCATGTATCAGGATCTGCATTGATTGACTCATTAATTGCTCGATGACGATCAGATATCAAACAAACTCCCTGAATGTTGGTGAAATGGTTGCTGATACATGCCAGAAACCAACTCCATGATTCATAGTTTTCTTTCTCTACAATGGCAAAGATAAGCGGAAGAGGTGAACGGTTTCCATCTTGGGTTGCCGCAATCAACAATACGCCCTTGTATTTTCCATACAGAAATGTTCCATCAATCTGAATAAATTGTTTGCAAAAACGAAATGCAGAGATACAAGGAAGGAATGCCCAGAACAACCGATGAAATTGAACACGAGATGGATCAAGTCGATTATCAGGAGACACATGTTCGTTTGTATCCAGATGGAAGACAACTTGGTTATGATGCCTCAGTATGGCTAGCAATTGCGGCAATACTCGATATGAGTCATCCCAATCACCATATACCTTCACAATTGCCTTCTGTTTCGCCATCCATGCCTTATTATAGGAAATCTTATAACCGAATGTCTGTAGAATCCTCTCTTGCACAAGGGATATTGGAACATCTTGGCATGTCCTAATCATCTCAACAACAATAGATGACACAAATTCTGCATCCAATGAAGTATGATCTTGTGTGAGACTTGGCTGAACGCAACTATGAGCCGCCTCAATCCTTGAGATTCTCCAACCTCCAAATGTAATGTCTGGAATAGCCCTTAAGCGAAATCTACAATCATCCCCATACTTCACGCACCGTATAACATATTTACTACGGCATGATTCGTGAACTACATAGTTGAAGTTTCTCTCAATATGAAATCTCTTTAACGTGCTTTTTAAGGCATCTTTACTGGGAAAATTCCTTCCAATATATAAGGTTTTGTCCACCTCACTAAACCTATCTGGTACAACTCCAGGGAACTCAGTTGCCGGTGTGAGAACAGTATTATCGAATTCAGGCACGCGTGTCATTGCTTCTGACCAAGATGAAAATAATGGTGGATGATTTATTGACCGAGTTTGATGTACAACAACTGCATTTCTCAAAACCTCCTCTCTATCTTTTGTTGGTCCCTCCTCATCAGCACTGTTGTCTCCATCTGATCCATCATTACGAAACTCCTCATCAGAAGTCGGATTGACATGTATATCCGGAAGATCATCTAGGTTGTCCTCTTCTGCTGCATCATTTGGAATAGGCTCAATGTCATGGGGTAGACTGTCTTCAACCACTCTTGTATTTCTACGTCTTTGTACAAGTGGACGTTGTTGTTGTACAGTAGCAACAACAACGTATAACTCCATCATGGTACCATCTAACCGTTGAGAAAATAAATTAATTGCTTGGACCCACTGCGCATCAGCAACCAATGGACAAGCTATATGCCACATTGTTGTTGGAAATTGCAAATGTCTATAGCTCATAGACATTATCTCTTGATCGGGTCCCAGATTTAAGGAAACATGAATTCTCTCTTGAAGGTCACTTATGGTAACACAATCAACTGTACTAACCACCGTAATTGGTTGTGTACTGTAAGAAGCTCCTTGCTCAGTTTGAATAATCTCCCCATAACAGTACACACAGGCATACATGGCTCTCTACGTCAAAAATGTGTTCTTTCATCAAAATTATGATAGTGTAACAAAATATTAACAATTATGTTTGACGATATGATGTTTATTATAATGTAATTTTATTGCGCCTTTCTATACCATAAACTATGCTACTGATGTTTGACCATATGATATTTATTAGAATGTAATTTTAGAGCGCCTTTTTATTTAGTTTGTTTGTTCTTCTTCATTTCACTTTATATGTTCATTAGTATCGTTAGCTAATCATTATATGAATTCATGTTTTAATCCTATGTTATTTATTAATTATTCTAAAATTAACTAATAATAACTAATCGTTAATTATTCTATTATTCTATAATTAACTAATAATAACTTTAATTTGTTAATTCTTATGTCCTTATTTGATTCTATAACATTATATTTATCATTTATCATTGATAAATATATTGATCATTAGTATCGTTAGCTAATCATTATATGAATTCATGTTTTAATCCTATGTTATTTATTAATTATTCTAAAATTAACTAATAACAACTAATCATTAATTATTCTATTATTTTATAATTAACTAATAATAACTTTAATTCGTTAATTCTTATGTCCTTATTTCATTCTATAAAATTATATTTATCATTTATCATTGATAAATATACTGATTTGCTTTTTCTTCTCTTAGAAATTTTAGTAGTTTATAAAGAAAATATGAATCATCTTAAGCATATTCCCCGGGAGTGTCAAACTAGGATGCAACAAGGCCCGTTATCGTGCACCAGTTCCCGTTCGAGTCTAGCTCGAAGCGGTGTTTTCGGGTTTTACCCCTATGTACATCTGTGCCAGAGCCACATCCACTTGTTTGTATCCAGACAGGAATTTAATTGCGTAGATAACCACATAATCTTTAAGCTACCAAAATTTCTAAATACTTAATCTTAAGTTAATCTATACTTAATCTATACTACCTAACAGTAATTATTTAAAACTATATATAACTAATTACAAAAACTAAATAACCAAATATTAAGAACTACCTAAACTGCTTAACAAATGAAAGATTTAAAACTAAACAAAATTAAATTAATTAAATAAAAACATTAAATTAAATAAAGAAACATACCTCTAAATGAAGCTTCATAAAAGCTCGCACAACAAAAAAAAATTTTAGAGAGAGAGAGAAAATCAGAGAGATAAGTTGCAATGAACAAGTGAGGAGAGGGGGGGGGGGGTGGCCGCCCTTTTATAAGGACTTCAGGCAAAGGCAGCATCGCGGAAGCCGCCTTTCGCCTCTGCGTATGGCCAAAGGCGGCTTCCGCGATGCCGCCTTTCACCTTACCCTGAGGCGAAAGGTGGCCTCCTCCCGGCCGCCTTTGCCATGTCATCGATCCGGGCCAAAGGCGGCGCGGGGGAGCAAAGGCGGCATCGCAGATGCCGCCTTTGTAGCATATTTTTAAAAAAAAAATTGACCTAGTCCGTTTTTCAGAAATTTTTTTTAAGAAAAACGTAAAAAAAAAATCCCAACAATCGGTGCTAGAGATGGATTTTCGCTGCTCGGGTTTCGAAGAGGGGGAGTGCGGAAACGGCTAGAGGAAAATAACACCCGGCGCGGCGAATGGCAGTTGTAGATTGAAAATCTTTGAGTGTGGGACGGAGGGGGTCGGGTTATGTAGACTATATCCTCATGATTTCAATAGAGTTTCACAGTGTACAGTTTATGGTATTTATTATATTATTATCATTATTTAAAGATAAAATATTACTTACATTCTTTTTATAATGATCATTTAAAAATGGAAACATTACTCATGCATACGTTTGAATTTAAAATAAAATTCTATTTTATATTTAGTTTTAAATTAATATAATATCTGCTTGAATAAAACTATCCTGAATAATTCTATATGAATCAACAATATATTTTATTTTTGTTTAAGATCGTTTTTATAACATCATAGTATATCTAAGTTACTGGAGTTATTATTTTGGTATGTCTCTTATTGACTTCCCTTCAAAATAGGGAATCATTTTTCTAAAAATTCATGAAATAAATTTTCTAACTATAACCCATTTAAATGGTCTTAAAAACCATCCATTAAAGTCCACCAACTTACATGATTAAGTTTCGAGAAGATACGGATTGATATCGACTCACAAGCGTCCAAGCCCGTTTCGATGAAATAACTTATGTGTTTTTTTTTGCAGTTACCTAGCGTGTGTTTCCTATTTATATACACTCACATCTGGGTGTTTATTTCAGGTACGATCACTATTATTTTGTTTACCTTCTTTTCTTATCAATTCTTGATTGTTTTTGGTTGTTTTTGGTCTTTGAGGGGTCGGGGGATTGCGCTTGAGAGTTGGTGTGAATGTGGACCTAAGCTTGTACCTAGAAAAGATACAGGGAGGTCCACTAGCTAGCCGGTGAGGGCTACTAGCAAGTCAGTGGACTGACCTGGGCTAACCCAAGTTCCATGAATTCCATCGGCTAGCAACCATCCACTGACCAACTGGTGGGAAACCTGGGTTGCAGGCATTCTGTCTGCATCCACAAGCTAGTCGATGGGATCCACCGAGTAGCCAATGATACTGATTTGGTTGGGAAAAGTATTTTTGTACTAAAATCTTTGTTTTATTTCTTATTCCTTCCTCATCCTAAACTCAACCCATATGATTTTGGGGGCTCTCTTTGGATGGCTTTGAAGGTTTCGGGTGCAGCGGAAGCGCATGGGTGGATGTGCCCACTTGACCTTTTGTCATTAGCAATGATCAATCCGGGATCAATACGACGATAAACGTCAGTCTCCACAGATCGAATCACAGAAATAGACAAAGAAAAGGGAAGTCCCGGAACCACAAAGTAGGATTGTTGCAGGTTGATTATAATTAATTTAATTAATTGAAAAGAAATACCTTTTGATGGAGTTCTTTCTTAGTTGATATTTATGATCACGATCCGGTGTGATCCGTCGTTGCGTCGCAGAAGCCAAGTGTAGACTTCCTCTAGCGGTGATCCACACGTGCACCACGTATCTCTGGATGTCGCCAAAGGATTCTCTGGGTACTAGCGTGGAGAAGCCTTTGCTTGCGTTGTCCGCCTTAGATCGCCTTGATCTGATGGAGGAGGAACTCTCTCGGTCTTGAGAGCGTTCTTAGAGAAGTTCTTTTGGCCTTGAGAGAATTCTCCAGAATTGTTATGCACAATAATTCTCAGGTGTCTGGAAAAGAGTTGGGGTTGTGAGGATATTTATAATCGGGTTTGTGGTTGTAGAGTTATGACAATAAATAAACGCGTTGTGCGTTTTATTTATTTCATTAACTCACTTTTTGAAAACCTCATGTCGAGTCATTAATTCCTTGACATGCGCCCACACTGATTATAATAAATATCATTTAATAAAACGATATTTCCTCAAAATCCCGACTGAAAAAACTACACAACGTGTATTAATAAATACACGGCGTGTACTTGTTTTTTTCATTGAAAACTACACGGCGTGTACATTCAATGTACACGGCGTGTATATCTTGTTTTCATTTATTCATTTCCTCTCTAAAACGAAAACTACACGGCGTGTAATCAATAATACACGATGTGTACTTGTTTTCAAAATAAAACTACACAGCATGTAATCTTTGATACATGGCGTGTACTTGTTTTATTTTATTCTTCCTCCAACATTAAAACGATTTAGGTTTCCTTGAATAATTATTAAACCACGTACGTGAATAATCTTAATTCTACTTGAGATACTTGAATACACTTAGTGTGTGACCCTCTAGGCCCATTTCTCATTGGCATTAGGCGGGTTTGCCTAAAGTCCAAGATTACTGTCTAGCAACGGGTCAAGACACCCAAGAGAAAGAAGTTAATGCCGCATTGACGTATCACCTCATATGAATGCTTACTGTGTAATTTAATCCATTTGTCTCAATATCTCATCAAGCAGGTTTCACGACAGTGTCATAAACCTATATGCTTGATCTATCATTCTTTGACTTCCAGAAATAAACTCGTCGTTACACCATGACCATAGAATTTGTGCGACAGTTATATTTCAATCAAATGGCCAGAGATATTTACTTCCATAAATATGGAAGTGACAAATTCTTCCTTGACTTATCCATTAACAACATGTCATTCGTGACACACCCAACGTACCCTACTTCCCGCCAACTATCTTTATGATGGTTTTCTTCAGCAAATCTAAGTGCCCGAGTCATGACATGAGTTAATGATAATCTTCCAGTCTAAGGACCATTACACATGATCACAGATAGTAATATTCGATGACACCAAAACATGCGGAATTACTACTGGAGGGTCTGTTCTCATAATCTCTCATCTTGGAGATTACCAAGTGCGAACTCCGTGAGAGAGAGTTTCGTCTTCTTACGAGTACTCGCACATGACGGTCTGTATACTATGTGTCCTATCATAGTATGTCATCCAACCGTAGAACTTTATTTAAGAATATTGTTATAGTATTTTAAGGTTCTCATCATAGCGGGGATCTTCCATGACCTTATCAATGCAACAAATATTACAAGACATTATTATATTATAGTTATGCAGAACAATGAACAATATATAATAAGTATGCATTCATGTAATCAAAGTACAAAACAGTTGGTTCTCATGACACAAACCCTTACAAACTCCAACTTGGACTAGAGCCAACTGCCTACGACTTTTAGTTCACTAGACCTCACATGATGATCATGTTTTTGCTGAGTCAAGGCTTTAGTCAAGGGGTCCGCCACGTTGTCTTCCATGAAAATACTACTCACTGCAACTTCACCTCTCTGAGAAAAATCCCTCAAGAGATGATACTTCCGAAGTATGTGCTTTGTCCGCTGATGTGACTTTGACTCTTTTGCAAGTGTCACCGCTGTAGTATTATCACAATAGAGTGTGATAGGATCTTTACTGCTAGGTACAACATCAAGATCTTGGATGAAGCTTCGCATCCAAATTGCTTCTTTAGCTACCTCAGAAGCTGCGATATACTCAAACTCCACTGTAGAATCTGCCACCACACTTTACTTTGAGCTCTTCCAGCTCACTGCACCTCCATTCAAACTAAAGATGTATCCAGTCTGCGACTTCATGTCATCTTGATCAGTCTGGAAACTAGCATTTACATGTCCTCTGATGACTAGTTCCTCCTCTCCTCCATAAACCAGGAACATATCCTTAGTACTCCTCAGATGCTTAAGGATAGTCTTGATTGCCATCCAATGGTGGTCTCCTGGATCAGCTTGATATCTGCCTACCGCACTTAATGTGTAAGCAACATCTATCCTTGTACATAGCATAACATACATGACTGACCCAATCGCGGATGCGTAAGGGATCCTTGCCATTTTGTCTCTTTCCTCATGTGTCTGAGGACACATTTTCTTGGAAAGATGAATGCCATGTGACACTGGCAACAATCCCCTCTTGGATTTTTCCATACTGAATCTCTTCAGTATCTTGTCAATGTATGTACTTTGACTTAAGCCCAACATTCTTTTGGATCTATCACGATGGATCTTGATCCCAAAAATATATGTTACCTCGCCCAAGTCTTTCATGGAGAAGCATTTATCTAACCATGCCTTAACTGATTGTAAGACAGGTACTTCGTTTCCAATTAGTAATATGTCATCAACATATACAATTAGGAAAACAACTGCACTTCCACTAAACCTTTTGTAGACACAAAGCTCACATTCGTTCTTAATAAATCCAAATTCTGTTACAGCTTCATCAAAGTGAATGTTCCATGACCTTGATGCTTGCTTCAATCCATAAATGGATTTCTACAACTTGCATACCTTTTTGGCATCATTTGGAGTCACAAACCCTTCAGGTTGTGTCATGTAGACATCTTCCTGGAGGTTTCTGTTAAGGAATGTTGTTTTGACATCCATTTTCCAAATTTCATAGTCATGGTAAGCAGAAGTGACCAATAGAATTCTGATGGATTTCAGCATCACAACCGGTGAAAAGGCTTCATCATAGTCAATTCCTTGACGTTGTCTAAAACATTTTGCAACCAGTCATTCCTTATAGGTACTGACTTACCCTTCCATGTCCAGTTTCTTCTTGAATACCCATTTATTACCAATAGGCTTTACATCAACTGGAGGATCTACCAAAATCCAGACTTGGTTTTGGTACTTGGAATCCATTTCAGAATTCATGGCTTCTTGCCACTTGGCAGCGTCTGTGCCTTCAACTGCTTCCTTGTAGGTAAGAGGATCATCATTGCCAACCAATAATGAGTCACCATCCTCGGTGACAAGAAAACCATATCGTTCTGGTTCTCTCACCTCTCTCGTGCTTCTACGCAGTTATTGTGTCTCTGGAACAGATTGTTCTTCCATGGGGCTTTTTAGAAACTGTTCTTGTACCAACTCTTGTGTATCTTGAGCCTCGACTTCATCGAAGTCTATCTCGCTCACACTATCTCTTTTGGAGATGTTCTCCCTCTCAAGGAATATGGTGTGTCTTATCACTGTTACCTTTTTATCTGAGGGGTTGTACAGGTAATATCCCCTTGTTTCTTTGAGATATCCTATAAAGATACACTTTGTGCCTCGGGGTGCAAGTTTGTTACCTGAAGAGGCCTTAACAAATGCTTCGCTACCCCACACATGTAAGTTCAATAACATGTATTTGTGTCTACTCCATAACTCGTATGGAATACCATTTATCGATTTAGTTGGTACTTGGTTTAGTATGTGTGCTGTTGTTTGTAATGCATATCCCTAAAAGGATAATGGAAGACTCGCATGACTCATCATTGATCTTTCCATGTCCAACAAGGTGCGGTTCCTCCTTTCACTTACGCCATTCCACTGTGGCGTGTAAGGAGGAGTGAGTTGAGATAGAATCCCAAACCCCTGTAAGAAATCAATGAAGTCCTGATTAAGATATTCTCCTCCTCTATCTGAGTGGAGTTTCTTAATCTTCTTACCAAGCTAGTTCTCAACTTCATTCTTGTATTCTTTGAACCGATCAAAATAATCCGACTTATACCTCATTAAGTAAATATATCCATATCTACTAAAATCATCAGTAAAAGTTATGAAGTACGAGAACCCACCCCTTGCTTCAACTGGAAATGGTCCACACACATCTGTGTGAACTAATTCCAGAAGCTCTTTAGCCCTTTCACCTTTCCCATTAAATGGGGATTTGGTCATTTTGCCTTGTATACATGCATGACATACATCAAGTGGTTTTAGTTCGAAAGAATCTAAATACCCATCTTGATGTAATTTTTTCAAACGTTTCTCATTGACATGACCTAGCCAGTGATGCCAAAGTTGGGTGTGGTATGAGTCATTTGAATTAACTTTGTCATCGATTTCCATTACTTGGTTTGTGTAGTCTAACACATAAAGGCCGTTATATAAATGTGCCCTACCAAAACAAATGTTATCTTTATAAAATTAGCAACATTCATTTCCAAACTTGAATATGAATCCATCGGTATCTAATCTGGATACTGAAATAATGTTTTTAGTAACAGAGGGCACATAATAACAATCCTTTAACACCAAGATCATCCCAGTAGGTAATGTGATGTGGTAGTCTCCGACAACTATAGTAGTGAGTCTGGCTCTGTTGGCTGCTCGTAGATCTACCTCCCCTCGATCAATCTTTCTGAATCTACTTGGTTCCTGTATTTGGATACATATGTGAGAACCACAAGCTATATCTAATACCCAATTTGTAGAAACATATATATTTCATTCGATAACAAACGCACCTGAAGCTTCCCCTTGCTTCCTTGGCTGGGTGCAGTTTTTTCTTCCATTGGCCCTTCTTGCCACATGTGAAACAAACAACATCCTGTTCCTTTGCCTCCCCTTTGATCTTCCTTTTCTTGGAGGGCCTTGAAGAAGATTTGGGCTTAAATATCTTATCCTTCCCTTTCCTTTTATTCACCATGAGGACAGAAGGCTTTTCACGCTTTATGTCATTGTCCACTTGGTGAATGAGGATAAGAAGATCAGATAAAAACTTCTCAATGTTGTTCATGTTGAAGTTCACAACAAAGTTTGAGAAGCTCTGGGGAAGTGATGCAAGAATGAGATCGGTACCCAGTTCTTCGGGGAGTTTAAACCCTAGAATCTCTAAGCGCTCAATGTAGCCAATGAGCTTGACCACATGAGGCCCGGCTGGGGCACCCTCTCCAAGCTTGCTCTGGAATAGAGCCTTGGAGATCTCAAACCTTTCATGTTTTTCTCTCTCATGGTATAGACCATGGAGGTGCTCGAGCATGCTATAGGCATCCATGTTCTCACGAGACTTCATGATCTCACTTGACATTGATGATAACATCAAACATTGAACATCAAGTGCAATGCTCAAATGTTGATTATAGACTAGAAAATATTTATCACGTGCCCCTTGGGCAGGAGGATTAGGAAGTGAGGACTCCATCACGTAATACTTTCGTTCATGGCGTAGGACAACCCGAAGACGCCTAAACCACTCTTGAAAGTTACTGCCGGTGAGGATATTGTCTTTGTCCAGAATTGATTGTAGAGAAAATGTGGTTGACGAGTTTGTCATCTTGATTCTACAATTTAAAAGAGAAAATTTATTAGTACTTTCTTGATTACATTTTATGTGAAATAATAAATTTTATTAAGTCTCCCACTATTTTATCAAGTCACAATGTCCCTCACCATTAAACTTGGAATGTCCGGTTACTTTGACATTCTAGTGGCAAGGATCCATCTTCCCCTTCGCATAACCCCAACAAGGGTTGGTCAAGCTATTTGAATGTATTTAGGTAGGCAGGTCTTTGCCAACTGTGAGCTTACAATTCCTTGTTCTGTTGAGTGGACTCCCCAATCCTAAAATTGTGACTTGGATTTCCTCAACTCTTGCCTCTAATATTACATCAAGTCTAGCAAGGGCTACTTCTCTTGATGTAATATGGTTAAGTCAACCTGAAACCTTTCATAAGGGCTTCCTTTATAAAAGTAAGTGTCCCAACAAGGGTTGGTCAAACACATAGTTTTATTGAGTCTTCCCCTTAATCGAGTAACGGAAGGCTTGGTCTGACTTAATATGGTATTTGAGAGATTTTATTCTTTATGCATAGTTTTTTCATTATCAAATGCTTGTTAATATTAAGTGATTCTTGCTTAAGTGATTTACCATGTTCTGATAATGTTTACGCATAATCCAGTTTTTATTTTATTCCATCTTTGCATGCTTGTTCATTAATTATGTGATCGCGACAACACATACATAATAAATAAACCATGCAATCAGACAGAAATAAAATAAAATGGCATGGTCATGAGCTTATATTGGTTAGCTTATCCAGCGGTTTGATAAGCTAACCCTGACCTAGGGAAAAACACCTTGAACCGATGGTTCATGTTTTGCAGCTCCCACCTGTCCACCTTTGTATCTTGTTGGGTTGGTTTCGCCTCAGCTTTGGGTTTCGAACCGTCTCCTCCGTCTTGGGAGATCCTCCATTACATGGGGTTTACATTAAAGAAACCATGGGCACGCAGGCCCTATATTTTGTTGGAAAAAGGATCGCAGGCCAACAAATTTAAATTAAACAAATTTAAATGCAACCAAACACACATACAAATGGTCTTTGGTCTAGCTCATGATCATCCATAGCATGCAACAACATTCACACATATTTAGAATTCAAATTCTTTTAATCGTTCTTTCATTTAAGATAAGTCGCACCTGAAATTAATTAATTATGATCTTATAATTAATCAATTATTTATCTTAAATTCCTTTCTGAATTTCCTTGAGATTCTTCTCATCCATATTCCTTGTACAGGTATTTGTACTTTTGGAGGAAACCTGGTGAAATTCCATTTCTGGAAAGTACACAACGTGTAGTTTATATTTACACGGCTTGTATTTCTTTTCACCCTTATCCAAAGTACACATCGAGGGCTTTGGCGTGTTTTCTCTACTTTGGAAATTTTGAAGTACACGGTGTGTAGATTAATCTAACACGACGTGTACTTCCTTGTTACGTGGTTACCGGCTTGGCAATCCCATGTACACGGAACACGGCTTCTCCTCGTACACGGTTTCACCTAGGCCGGATCGGACTACACGACGTGTTGATTCAACATACATGTCGTGTATTCCGGTTCCCACACGTCGTTTATTTCTGGTCAACACGGGGTAATAAAACTTAGGCACACTCAATTCACACGGCGTGGTTTGGCGGACCAGTACCGGTTCATTGAACCTAAGTACACGGCGTGTAGTTTTAATTACACGCCGTGTATTTCCGTGTTGTACAAACAGAAAGAGCGGCTCCTCCGGATGAGTTCCTCATTTTTATTTTAGTCAAAAATTAAAATTAAAAGGTAATTTCTATGATATGAATCGAGATACGAAGGAGGAAGGACAGATCTCATTAATTTAGAATAGAGAATGATTTTATCTTGAATTGAATCAAATATAAATGCGTAAATTATTAATGAAAATTAAATAACTATAATCAACACCGTAACCTCGCTCTGATACCATTTGAAGGTTCCAGGTGCAGCGGAAGCACGTGGGTGGATGTTCCCACTTGGCCTTTTTTCATTAGAAATGATCAATCTGGGATCAATACGACGATAAACGCCAGTCTCCACGGATCGAATCACAGAAATAGACAAAGAAAAGGGAAGTCCCAGAACCACAAAGTAGGATCGTTGCAGGTTTATTATAATTAATTTAATTAATTGAAAATAAATACCTTTTGATAGAGTTCTTTCTTCTTTGATATCTATGATCACGTTCCGGTGTGATCCGTCGTTGCATCACAGAAGCCAAGTGTATACTTCCTCTAGTAGTGATCCACACGTGCACCACGTATCTCTGGATGTCGCCAAAGGATTCTCCGGGTGCTAGCGTGGAGAATCCTTTGCTTGCATTGTCCACCTTAGATCGCCTTGATCCGATGGAGGAGAAACTCTCTCGGTCTTGAGAGCGTTCTTGGAGGAGTTTTTTCGGCCTTGAGAGAATTCTCCAGAATTGTTGTGCACAATGATTCTCAGGTGTCAGGAAAAGAGTTGGGGTTGTGAGGATATTTATAATCAGGTTTGAGGTTGTAGAGTTATGACAATAAATAAATGTTTTGCGTGTTTTATTTATTTCATTAACTCCCTTTTTGAAAACCCCATGTCGAGTCATTAATTCCTTGACATGCACCTACACTGATTATAATAAATATCATTTAATAAAATGATATTTTCTCAAAATCCCAACTGGAAAAACTACATGGTGTGTATTAATAAATACACGACGTGTACTTGTTTTTTCATTGAAAACTACATGGCGTGTACATTCAATGTACACGGCGTGTATATATTGTTTTCATTTATTCATTTCCTTTCTAAAATGAAAACTGCACGGTGTGTAATCAATAATACACGGCGTGTACTTGTTTTCAAAATAAAACTACACGACGTGTAATCTTTGATACATGGCGTGTACTTGTTTTATTTTATTCTTCCTCCAACATTAAAATGATTTAGGCTTCCTTGAATAATTATTAAACCACGTACGAGAATAATCTTTATTCTATTTGAGATACTTGAATACGCTTAGTGTGTGACCCTCTAGGCCCCTTTCTCATTGGCATTAGGCGGGCTTGCCTAAAGTCCAAGATTACTGTCTAGGAATGGGTCAAGGCACCTAAGAGAAAGAAGTTGACACCGCATTGACGTATCACCTCATATGAACGCTTACTGTGTAATTTAATCCATTTGTCTCAATATCTCATAAAGCAGGTTTCATGGCAGTGTCATAAACCTATATGCTTGATCTATCATTCTTTGACTTCCAGAAATAAACTCGCCGTTACACCATGGACATGGAATTTGTGCGACAGTTCTATTTCAATCAAAGGGCCAGAGATATTTACTTACATAAATAAGGAAGGGACAAATCCTTCCTTGACTTATCCATTAACAACATGTCATTCGTGATGCACCCAACGTACCCTACTTCCTGACAACTATCTTCATGATGGTTTTCGTCAGCAAATCTAAGTGCGCGAGTCATGACATGAGTTAATGATAATCTTCCAGTCTAAGGACCATTACACATGCTCACAAATAGTAATATCCGATGACACCAAAACATACAGAATTACTACCGTTGGGTCTGTTATCATAATCTCTCATCTTGGAGATTACCAAGTGTGAACTCCATGAGAGAGAGTCTCATTTTCTTACGAGTACTCGTACATGACGGTCTGTATACTATGTGTCCTATCATAGTATGTCATCCAACCATAGAACCACTACTATAAACACGACCTTTATCAGCGCTAAAAATGGCCTTTATCAGCGCTAGAAAAAACGCTGATAAAGCCAGCGTAGATAAAGGGGGGGGGTCCTATATCAGCGCTTCCTTTATCAGCGCTTTCGTTTTAGCGCTGATAAAGGACCATTTTATCAGCGCTTTTAAAAAAGCGCTGATAAAAGTTAAAAAATTTAAAAAAAATTTAAAAAAAAATTAAAAAATACTACGAATCGGGTGGGCTTTTATAGCACTTGAGCCCCCCATTTTACAGTGCTTTTCTGCCCCTGTACAACACCCCACACACCCCACACACCCCCTTCACCCTTTAACAGCGCTTGCTACTATATTCCCCTATGCGCGCGCGCCCCTACCTCCCACAGGATTTGAACTCGAGACCTCCCCCCTGCGCGCCTAAGCCTTTACCACTACTCTATTTTGATTTGTCTTCCAATTCATGATATCTCTCTCTCTCTATATATATTTAGTTATATTTATTCGTATAGTAATATATATTTATATTAATATATATATAGTTATTAGATTATAATATATATATAAAGTTATATTATAATATATATATAGTTATATTATAATATATATATATATATAGTTATATTAATATATATATATAGTAATATTAATATATATATATATATATAGTGATATTAATATATATCTATATCTATATATATATATATTTAGTTATATTTATTTGTATAGTAATATATATTTATATTAATATATATATATAGTTATATTAACATATATATAGTTATATGAATATATATATATATATATAGTTATATTAATATATATATAGTGATATTAATATATATACTTATAGTAATACTAATATATATATATGTAGTTATATTAATATATATAGTTATTAGATTAATATATATATATATATATAGTTAGATTAATATATATATATAGTTAGATTAATATATAGGTATATAAATATTCATATATTTGTATTTTAAATAAAATGGATGTTAGTTATTATTTAGATAAAGCTAATATATTTTATATGTAAATATATTTTATTATTTATATTTATAATTAAATTTTTAGGTATGAATATATAAAAAAATTGTACATATAGTTATATATTTGATTATAAATAGCAGTGAATTATCAAAAAGGATAAAATTTTAAATACATAATATCAATATGAATGTAATAACTTGGAATAAATTCAGTCCCCACCAAAAAAGCCAATAATACCCCCTTAAACGAGGCTGAAAATCCACAAAATGTTAAAAAATTTGGGTACCCCGACAAAAAACTCAATTTTGGAGGCCTTCTGGGCCTCTTTTGGCCTCAAAAAACGCTTGATCGGAGTTCCCCCTAGTTATAGCAACGTAGATCTCGTCGCAGGCTTCGATTTGATATGTGGTAGAGCTCAAACAGACACCCGGATCAAAAGTTATGGCCGTTTGAAGTTTGAGTTGCGTTTTCAACATATTTTGGATCTTTTTTTAATTTTTTTAGTCCTCAAATTGTTATTAAATGACTATCACTCCATAATTATTATCAAATTATTAATTAAAAATATTTTTTTTAATTTTTTAAGAAGCCATTTTCACTAAATATCTTATATATATATATTAAGTATAATAAGTGTAAATGTACATTTATATTTATCTAAAATATATTTAAAAATTATATATTATATTTATATAACAATATAAATATATTTATATATTAATATATTAATATATTTTTAATTTTTTTTGAAGCCGACCCTTTATCAGCGCTTTTAAAAAAAGCGCTGATAAAGGCCCCCCCTTTATCAGCGCTACTAAACAAGCGCTGATAAAGGGACCCCCCTTTATCAGCGCTTTTTCGTTAGCGCTGATAAAGGGGGGGGGGGGGCGCTGCGAAAAACTGTTTTTGTGGTAGTGAACTTTATTTAAGAATATTGTTATAGCATTTCAAGGTTCTCATCATAGCGGGGATCTGCCATGACCTTATCAATGCAACAAATATTCTAGGATATTATTATATTATAGTTATGCAGAACAATGAACAATATATAATAAGTATGCATTCATGTAATCAAAGTACAAAACAATTGGTTCTCAGGACACCAACCCTTACAGGCTTTGGCTCTCCCAACTCGAATCTTTGGTGGATCAAAGTGTTGATCAAAGTCGTGATCCTTTTTGGTAAGTCTATCTCCAATTTGATCTTGAATGCTCTTCTTCTTTGAGTTCCTCTTGTATCTTGCTACGAATCAAGCATGAAAAATCGTGGGAATTTGTTGGACCCGGACTTCTAATTGGGATTTGCAGTTCTAGAGCTCTTCCTCTTACTTCTTCGAGCCATCTCTCTCTTCGACTTGTAGATCTCTTCCGATAGTTGAAATTCCAAGTGTTAAATGTAGGTGGTTTCATGAAATGGCTTTGTTCTACAAACCCTACCTACTTTCTCTTCTAAATTGGTTTCTAAAATCCATTTATGGCATGATCCATGTTTTGGTGATTTATGTATTTATCTTGGAAATGGTCTGGAATGGTTTTAAAAGCATGATTTGGGGAAATATGTTTTTTTTAAAATGTGATGAAATGGAGTTTCCCTTTGGTATTGTTGATAAAATGGATTTCAAATCATATTTTATATGGTTGCAAAGGTTGTGTGATTATCTTTCTATGAAATTACCTTTGAATGATTTAGTTGTGAAAATGGTAAGCCAAGTGTGATCATTATTAAGGCAGGGAGCCATTCTCAAGAATAAACTCTTACCCCTAGACCTATTGTTCTAGGGTAATGCGCGCACCAGGTGGCTCAGGGTTTTTGTGGTAGGGATACACTATCGGGAGTGAACTCTTACCCCTATATAAGGACCCAACCTTACACATTACCTAATCTTGATTTTTATTCAAGAATTTTACTTTCTTTCACATTGAGAATCTTTTTAGGTTTAGAGTTTTAAGAGAATTATGTCATAATTCATACATAACAAAATAATAAAATATAAAGTGGACACTTCTGATCAGTATCCATTTTCCCATAATACACAACTTGTAACGTCCTCGTCCCAGGAGCCACTAGAAGGGTGATCCGAGCTGGGTTGACCACGTGACTTCAAGCGCATCTCTCTGAACGCCAGAGGCTGCCGATTAGTAGTGAGGGCTTTTTTAATGTGTCTACGAGAGAGATTACACCCTCATAGGCAATAGGTAATATAAAATAGAAGAAAAACAATTTATAATAAGTAACAGAAGCATATAAATAATCAAACTGCAACATAAGCAATTAAATAATCCCAATTGAATAAATGAAAAGTGTGAAAGCTGATAAATCAAACCAGCTACACAATGATGTCATGCTATGATGTATGTACTAAAATAAAAGTACAAAAATCAAGAATACAAGCATTATATCAAACTGAAATGAAAACAACACAAAGTGCAACAACTGCATCTTGAGCATAGGCTCGGTCCTCTGCCCCCAATCTTCATCCTAAGCAGCAAACAACACTCAAGCATCGGAAGCAGCTGTAATGTCCCGAATTTTTCCATGTAATTTTTTTGAAAATTATATGGGATTATTTTGAGACCAGACACTGAGATGACATGTGATTCCGAGGCCCAGGATGCCCGGAATAAACGTTCGAACTATTTTTAAGTTTATTAAAAATAGTGCGCATGTGCGGTTTTAGTAACTTCTAAACGGGTGCCTGGATCAAAAATCTGAGGGTACTATTGCGTTTAGGATGACGGGTTTACCTTAGGCGTGACTTAACTTTAGTCAGCGTGGATCTCTAGGGAAAAAACCCAAAAAGGACGTAACCGTAAATAAAACAATGATATAAAATTATTTTATTTTAAAATCCTAATAACTCGTAAATGGTAACTCGGATTGGAAATCCGAGACCACCATTAAGTTCGTAGTAAGGTGTTTTCCTTAGGCGGAGCCTAACCTTGACCGACGTGGGTCGAGGGTGAAAGTTAATTTCTAGACATGAACGTCTTTAAAATATTTAATAAAAATGTTTTTATTGACGTAATGTGGTAACAAAACATTGGTTTTCTTTTTAATTGAGTCTTTTCAGGAAATCCAGGGTTATCGTCATAATCCGGGAGTTTTTCTAAGGTAAGGAGGTGGAACCCTCCTATTGGTGAACGACAACAAACGACGGATCAAGATCACTCATGGACGGATCGCCATCAACGACAAATTCTCTTCTTCGACTAATCCAAACTCTAGGTAGGGGGTTTATTTTTCTTTATGATTCTTTTCTTCATTCTTGATTCCAATGACGAACGCAGACCAACCCACGAACATTTTGATCCACGGTTCGATCGTTCTTGCGGGATGGATAAAATGTGGGACTAAAAAGGGGATATATTGATAATTATTTCTTCTTCGCGATCCTGTTGACGTGAACGGACAAAGGCCGACATGAACAAGGCCAAGGTCTGTTCTAAGGGTGTTCTTTTGTTCATTCTCTCCCCTGTTCTTGCATTCTCCACCGACAAACCCCCGTGGTCGCATCAGAATTTACCGGGAGGTTATGAATGTGACCAGACCCCCGGAGTGTCCACAAGATGATCTTGATCCCATGGCAATGAAGAACACGATCCGAGGGTTGCAGGTGTGCTTCCGTTTTGAAAAACAGAGCACCTGAGTGCGATCAGCGACCCGTAAAAGGAGAGCTGGTGGCGACACGCGGCGATGCGACCACCCGACAATAAACGGCCACCGGCTCGACGACTGATGGAGAAGGGGCTCACAGTGGCATGGTCGCAAGCGGCGGACGTGGGAGGATGTGGCTCCCCAAGCCGCATCGGACAAAGGACCCACGACTAGGTCGCGAGTGCGAAATGGTCACGCGGACCAGCCGCGTTGACCCGGGAGACGCGGCCTGCGGGCCACGTGGAGCTAGAGTGGACGTGGTAGTCTCCGCATCCGGGCAGACCGAACTGACCCATATCCGAGTGGGTCGAGTCAGGTCGGTCTGACTGGGTTGGATCAGACTCAGACCCAACTGACCCCTTTTTACTTAAATGCCCATAACTCTCAAACTGTGTGTCCGTTTGACAAGTCATTAGCGGCATTGGAACCCTTGCGATGAAGCAGTCCTTTTGAGATATTCTAAGTGAGTTTCCATGGAATTTGGTGTATGGCCTATTTGCTCAAGGAGGAGGTGCTCCCAGAACGAGCGTTCTAAGGACGGAATCCTGTGGCTATCTGCGACCTAAAAGCTATGTGATTACCTAGACTGCGTGTCTTACCTAGATTGTGTGTCTTACCTAGACTACGTGTCCTATCTAGACTTTGTGTCTTATCAAAACTGAGTCAATACTCCCCTATCCCACTAGGGTGCATGTTCTATAGTCTTTGACAACACTCCGTGTGTTACCAACACTCCATGTGTTATCTACACTCCGTGTGTTAGCCACACTCCATGTGTTACCGACACTTTGTGTGTTACCTACACTCTGTGTGTTACCAATGCTCTGCATGTTACTACTTGAGGGTATTGTAGATTCTTACGACAATCTTTTTTACGTACCATAGACCAATACTTGGTGTGAGCTGGCTCTAGTGACTCTTTTGACTGTACCTCTTAGAGGCTACACTCTGTGTGCCTCCTTGGAAGTCTACTTGGTGTATTTCTTAGTGATATTATTTGTGGGATACTTCGTGTGATTCATATTGGTTTACTTTGTGTAATTTATTTTTGGTTTGGGGTCCCTACTGAGTATTGTTTTACTCACCCCTACACGAGCTTCGCCCGCGCGTGTCATGCCTTGTGCAGACGATCGATAACTTTGACAAAGTCCTTGGTGGGCCAAAGACAGGGGGTGCTTCAGGGTGACCCGACGGACGTGGTACGCTTCAACGACATTCAGACAGCTTATAGTACCTACCCTTCAGGTAGGGTTTTCTGTAGATGGGATCTAGGATCTTGTATTTTCCTTTTCAGTTAGGCTTGTATTCTGACCCCTTTTTCTTTTATTTTTTTACCTTACTCTGAGTGGGTTTTTCTTAGTGGTTTGCATCCATGTTTACTTCGTGTTTTCAGTTTTAGATTTTTCTTGGATACAAGTGCTTGCGTACAGGTACTTGGGGAAATGCCTACTCCGCACTAGTCTCTAGCCCCTGGCCTATGGGAGGCGGGCTTGAGGTAGTCACGACACGTGCCCCGGGGGACGGGTTGTGATAGAGTGGTATCAGAGGGTGGTTGGTTTTACTCCTGTTTTGGGGAAAAAATGTTAAGTGTTTAGAGTTTGTATTTTTATCTAGGGAACCCAATGTTGGTTCCGCAACCGACGTATCTATACACCAGGACCTTGAATTCATCTTTTCGACTCGGTACATGAAAATACTAGTTGCATGAGAAATTAATGGTTCATGCATCATATAGGAATTGAGTGTGTTATCATGTCCTTCTTGAGTCAGAGCCAGCTTACCAAGTATACTCTATTGACCATGGTACATCTTGTTCTATTTCAGGATGCTTCCACATAGGAAACCAGTCAGGATTCTGGGGCATGATCACGAGGATGGTCTACTGAGCGATGAGGCATCGGTGCATGGACTGTTGCTAGAGATAACATGTAACATCCCAAGTAAATAAAGAATAATACATTTGAATTTTTATTAATATTTGTGAATTAAATATTAATTTTACTTTAAAGGGGATACTATGCTCGATAGCGTACCCGATACGCAACAGCGGGTTTCTTTGAAATCTTACGTTGCATACTAATAATATAATATTATTATTTTAAATGGTAGTTAAAGTCTAGATATTTTATTGGCGGGAATGAATATAACTAACTAAAATATGATTATACATGTTGTTAAATGTTTTTACATTTATCCAATAAAATTTAGAGGCCTAAAATGTGAATGAATCTAAGCATAAATACTCTAATATTTTTTAAAAGGTCGATTTACCACCTTTTGATGGCGAACCCTCTTTAAATCTAATTTTGGTCATTTTTATATATTCTATTTGACAAAATAAAATTATTATTTAGATCCGGGACATCAAAATTTACTTTGGGTAAATTTTTGGTATTTTTCTAATAAAGTTCATTTTTTAATGAATAGTGAAAAATATTGTATTTTAATTCAAAAGTGACTTTTAATATAATTTATTTATATGGTTAGATTATATTTTTAATTGGTTATAAAGTGTAATTAAAATATATATTTTACCATTTGATCCAATTTTGTTCATTGAAATTAATTTCACTTTAAAATTGAACATAAACAAGTGTCAATCTTTTGATAATTATTATTTCTTAAAAACACGCTTTTTGTTTTAATAGAGGGAATTAATTTTAAATTAATTTATGAAACTTTTGTATTTTGAATTTAGGAAAATGGATTCCATATTTGGAATTAGTAGGTCCAAATTGTGTAAATAGGTAACTTTTATTTTTAGGCATTTTAAATATTTACTTCAGTAAATATTTTATTTACCATGATTAAAGGGTAAATATAGTAAATAAGGGTAAAATATAATATTATAATAATATTAAATTACCATAACATGTGTTCTAATCCCATTGGATGATACATATCTGACCATGGGCATCCTTGGGTCGAATTTGGGACCCCATGGAGCCACATGAGAGTAATAATGACACTTTATATTAATTAATTTAAAGTAAAGACAAAAATGACATAAACAAATATCTTTTAGTAAATCAATTTTTACATGAGGTTATATAAGTTATCTTTTAGACTATAAATATTCATTGGAAAGAAAAAAATATTTCCTATATCATGGTATTTTTTTTATATTTTTTGGACATCAAATAAATTAAATTATTTATGACACAATAATGATGCAGTATTTAACTCATTAATAAATTATTTAAATAAATATGATTATAAATATTAAAAAAATATCCAAAACCTGTCCAATTATTATTGGATGATTTTATTTCTACCATGAGTCATCTTATCTTCAACTTTAATGATTTTTTGAACTTTTTAAACTGAATATGAGTTTATAATAAAATAATTGTTTCAAACTTTCCTAAAGAGCCCCTCCTCTCCCTTATAAAAAGCTCTCACTTCTAACCCATTTATCACACCTATAAAGCCCCTTGGATCATCCAAACCCTAACCAAATAATCTCTCAAGATCCTTATCCTCATCCTAGAAGCCTTACCTTAGGCATAAGACACTTTAATAAATTCTTTTGGTTCAAACCAAAGGGAGTTACTCAAATTAAAGGTAACAATTTCTCTTAAATTCTTTTCTTTTATTTTACTTCTCCAACCCCTAAACTCTTTTTATTCCTTTATTTTATAACAACACCATTATCATCAATATACTAGTATGTTTTTATGAGAAGGATTCAAACTACACTTACACACACCTCTATCTAATGGGTGAAGAACATACTGTTTCTGTGGATGACAAACTAACGCCTCACGAAGTGATGATTGTTCAATTATCTCCTACCACCTCTCATGGTGGAAATTAAGATGGAAATTTATTTATATATGATATTAATTATGTTTATGTTTTCTTTATGCTTCTTTATTTTTCATTTATAGCACACCTTTATGGTTTCCATAGTGGGTAAACGCGACAATTTCATTTGAGGAAGTGCGGACTACCGCCCCCTCAAAGTGATATGACTCGTTAATGCCATATGTGGGACGTATAAAGGATATAGTAAATTATATTATATATGAAATTTTACTGGAATTATAATATACCTATGTATAATTATGTTTTAATTCCACTAAAGTATGAAATAGAAATGAAAGTAGCGTTCATGCGTACGTACGACTTACCGTCTCCATGAACAGTGCATTTCATTTCTTATCTCTAAATGTTATGTACTGTTATAAATACATATATATACTGGATATATAATATTTATATGATATCTAAATCATTAATATCATTCTGGAGATAATGGACTATTGACCACATGGACAACTTGTAATTATAAGGTGTTCATTTTTGACTCAAGTACCAAATATCGACAAAACGACCATTATTAACTTAAATGATTATATAATGTTTATAACATGGTAATAAGTGATATAAAAGGAATAATAAAGTTGAAAAAGGTTCTTAATCAAGTATAAATTAACTTTAGTTTATTATTCATGAGATTAAAGAACGATCGAGTCAAGTCGGACACGAGGTAAGGGACTTCGTCTCAATCTCCTTTCATTGAGGCATATTTTGTTTTATTCTCAACTTTCTTTTATACGGTGTATAAATACATTTTAATTTTCATTTCATTCAAAGAGAATCTTTTTCTATGAGGCATTTTACTAAACGAAAAAAATAATGTTTCTTTTTAACATAAGCGGTGACAATGACCTTTTCCGCCGCCGCGAGTATTATTTGATCTTTGGCTTCCTTAACAAGTCATATTGTTTTTAAAGGGAAAATAAATACCATATTCTATTTTTAAGTATTTTGGTATTGAAAATGTTTTTGATAATGGATTTTTTATGTCAATTTATTTAAATGATATATTGTGATTGAAATGTGGAAATTTTGTCTTTCCTTTATGTATGTTTTATGTGTTATGAATATGTTATGGTTCTTGGGCATTGTTTACGTATACGGGTGGTTTCGTGATAAGCCTAGGGTGGGTGATCCTGAGATAGCTCTCCAATGCATTGGGTAACGTGACAGAGGTAAACATGAATGTTTCTCCTAAGAGATTTAGGGAACATATTGTGATGGGTATTCCAACGTAACTCCCTATGTAGCTGTGATAGCTACAATGTAAGTATGATATGGATGCCACAAGTTACCTTTATGATTTGTGATTACTATGTGTTATTCCTAAATCCTATGTTTTCATGAAGTAAGTAAAAGAGTTTATGTTTTGTATTTATTGATGGACTAATGATTTCTTTCTTATTTTATAACCCTTACTGAGCTTTTTATGCTCATCCCAAGTTTTGAAATGTTTTTCACAGGACTTAAAGATGAATAGGGTCAAGGACAGGATCATGGAAATTTCTTTCTGTCTAAAACATGGAACTAGACATGACTCTTTTTTTCAAGAGTTTTTATTTTATGAAAAAATGGATACTGAGTAGAATTGTCTACATGAAATATTCATGTTGTTATGTAAATGTTATGACCTAATTATCTAAAAATCTAAACCTGAAAAGATCCTTAATGTGAATCATTCATTTAATTCAAGATTATGTAATGTTATAAGGTCAAGTCCTTATAGTTGGTATCAGAGGCCAGTTTAGACAACTTTAGGAGTTAGAATATAGTTAAATTAATATCCACAAATTACTTTTTAGCTTAATTTATGATTGAAATGATATAAAATTTACAGATTACCATGTTGTTTCACCTAAGATATTTCTGTGTTCAGAATGCTTTTCCGTAGAGGAAACATGACAGCTATGTTGGGACGACATTAGGAGGAAGACAACCTTCCAAATCAGCAACCTGAGATGGTCAGAATCGGAACTGAATAGTTTGTTGCAGTGATGGCACAATTGACTCAGGCTATAAATGGTGGTGGTATCCATGCATGAGATCAACCAGATTAACCAAAGAGGAAAATTTTAGTAGTGAAACATTTCAGTAGTGGAACATTTCATGAGGCAACATCCCCCATCATTTAGAGGATCATCTGAGCCGGTGCTAGCAGATGGGTAGATTAAAGCACTAGAAGAGATTTTCGATGTCATGGGTTGTTCATAACATCAAAAGATTAGTCTTGCTGTTTACCATTTTGAAGGTGAAGCTGATCAATGGCGGTCAATGGTGAAAAATATCAGGGATAGTGAGGAGATTGATTCTCTTGATTGGGATGAATTCAAAGGTATGTTCCTTGAGAAATATTTTCCTAAGGTGGTTTGACTTAGTATAGAAAAACAATTCCTAGAATTGAGGTAGGAGGATGACTCAGTGACTGCTTATGAAGAAAAATTCACTCGACTCGCAAGGTATGCTCTGAATTTCATATGAGATATTGATAGTAAAATCAATCGTTTTTTACTTAGGATTAAATCCAAAGTATCGAAGGTATTTAGCTTCTTGTGAGTTCAAAAGTTATGAAAAACTTGTTCGTTGTGCGGAGAAGGTGGAAATAGAGTTTGTCGATGATCATATGTTCTTTGATAAACAACATAATAAGAGGTCGAGGTGGCAGGAAAAAGGGAATAACTCTTCAAAAAAGTTTGATGGTAAGAAATTTAAGTTTAAAGTTTGTAAAAATTGTGGTAAAAATCATGCTGGGGAATGTCTTTTGAATTCTGGTAAGTGCTACTAATATAGTAAAATGGGACATAAGGCTTGTAATTTCACTGAAAAAGATTAAGGTAATGGTAATACAAAATATGATTTACAATTAGTAAAATGTTTTAAGTGTAATGAAATGGGTCATTATGCAAATGAGTGTCCAACGAATAACTCAACTGAGGGAAAGCAGCCAGACTACAAGCAGAAAGGGGTGGTGAAATCCTTTGTAACTACTTCAGTAGATGTTGGGCCATCAAATAAAGTAGTATCAGGTACACTGTTTGTTTGTTCAGATTATGCTAATGTGTTGTTTGGTTCAGGGTATACACACTCTTTTATTTCTGAGAAGTTTTTTAGTAAATTGGGAATTCCATCTCAAGATATTAATATGGAAGTTATGGTAAAAACACCTGGAGGAAATATTGAGACAAAAAATAAAACATAAGAACCTTTCTGTCCTTATGTGCGGAAAGAATCTACCTGCAAACCTTATTGTTTTGCCTCTATTAGAGTTTGATGTTATTTTGGGTATAGATTGGCTTTCTGTTTATCATGCTAAGATTAAATGTAGAGCTAAAGAGATTTCTTTTCAAAAATATTTTCAGTTTGTGTACAAGAATGAACCCTTTCTTTTGATAACATATCAGGAAGCTGAGAAACTAGTAAAAGATGGAAATGAATGTTACCTTGCACATATTGTTGAAAATAAAGGAACTGTTCAGAATAATTATGTGCCAATGGTAAATGAGTACCTTGATGTTTTTACTAATGATTTGCCTGGTATTATACCTGATTGGGAAGTTGAATTTACTGTTGACTTAGTTCATGATGCTAATCCAATTTCAAAACCCCCTTATTGAATGGCTCAAATTGAACTTTTAGAGTTAAAGAAGCAATTACAGGAGCCATTAAATAAAGGTTTCATTTGACCTAGCACATCACCATGGGGCACTCCTATCTTATTTGTTAAAAATAAAGATGGTTTAATGAGACTTTGCATTTATTATAGAGCATTGAATAACATTACTGTTAAGAACAAGTATCCTTTGCCTCATATCGATGATTTGTTTGATCAGCTCTAGGGAGATCAGTATTTTTTGAAGATTGATTTGAGGTCGGGGTACCATCAGTTGAAAGTAAAGGAATCAGACATTCTGAAGATTGCATTTCGTACTAGATATGGCCATTATGAATTTGTAGTTATGCCTTTTGGTTTAACCAATGCACCTACTGTATTCATGGATCTTATGAATAGAATTTTCCGTGAGTTCTTGGATAAGTTTGTGGTTGTGTTCATTGATGATATTTTGGTCTATTCTAAAAGTAAAGAGAAACATGAAAGTCATTTAAGGGTTGTCTTGAAAACCTTAAAAGAAAAGAAACTGTATGGGAAATTCATCAAGTGTGAGTTTTGTTTACAACAAATTTCATTCTTGGGTCACATTGTTTCAAAAAATGGCATAACTATTGATCCTACTAAAACAAAAGTTGTTAAAGAATGGCCAAGACCCACAAATATAACCGAGATTCATAGTTTTCTTGGTTTTGAAGGTTATTATCGAAGGTTTTTTGAAATTTTTTTAAGGTTATCTAGTACAATGACTAAGTTAACTCGAAAAGGTGTTAAGTTCATCTGGACAAAATAATGTGATGATTGTTTTCAATAATTGAAAAGAAGATTGGTAAATGCTCCAGTTTTGGAACTGCCTTCCAAAAATGGAGAGCTTGTTATCTACGGTGATGCTTCGTTGAAAGGACTTGGTTGTGTCCTTATGTAGAATGATCAGGTAATTGCTTATGCTCCACGTTAGTTGAAACCTCATGAGTTAAATTATCCTACACATGATTTGGAATTAGCTACTGTTGTTTTTTGTTTTAAAAATTTCGAGGCATCATTTTTATGGAGTGAAATGTGAAATATATATTGACCACAAAAGTTTGAAGTATATATTCACTCAAAAAGAACTAAACATGAGATAGAGGATATGGTTGGAATTAATCAAGGATTATAATTGCACGATCCATTACCATATAGGAAAGGCAAATAAAGTGGCTGATGCTTTGAGTCGAAAAAGTAATGCTTCATTAATAATGCTATGTTTGGAATGAGATCCTTTGGTTTTTGATTTGATGAACTTTGGAATAGAAGTTGTTAGTGTAGGAAATTCTTCTGTTTTGTTTCAGATGTCAGTGGAATCATCTCTGTCTGACAGAATTAAGTGAGCACAAAAAGAAGACAGTGAGTTACAGAAAAAGGTAGAGTTGGTTCAGAAGGGTAAGTTGCCTGGATTTAACATTGATAATGATTGTGTTTTGAGGTTTGGGAAAAGATTATGCGTGCCTTGTGATTCACAGTTGAAGAATGAGTTTTCATGTGAAGCTCATAGTTCCCCGTTTTCAGTTCATCCTGGCAGTACTAAGATGTACATAGATCTTCGGGAGTGTTACTGGTGGGATGGAATGAAAATAAATATTGCTGATTTTACTGTGAAGTGTTTGACTTGTTAATAGGTTAAAGTAGAATAAAAGTTACCAAAAGGGATGCTTCAGTCTTTACCGATGCCAGAGTGGAAATGGGAAAATATATCCATGGTGTTCATTGTGGGATTACCAAAGACATCTCGAGGTAACAATGCAATCTGGGTTATTGTTGATCGATTGACTAAATCTTCTCATTTCCTTCCTATTCGAGATACCTTGTCTCTAGATCAACTTTCTCGGTTGTATGTTAAAGAGATAGTCAGGTTGCATGGTGTTCCCCTCTCCACTGTATCTGATCGTGATCCTAGGTTTACTTCTAACTTTTGGAAAGGTCTTCAGAAGTCGTTGGGTACTGAATTAAATTTTAGTACAGCTTTTCATCCTCAATCAGATGGGCAGTCATAACGAACGATTCAGACCTTGGAGGATATGCTACGTGCTTGTTCACTAGATTACCAAGGAAGTTGGGACCAACATATTTCTTTGGTTGAATTTTTATATAATAACAGTTTTCATTCTAGTATACAGATGGATCCATTTGAGGCATTATATGGAAAGCGTTGTCGAACTCCAGCTTTTTGGGATGAAGTAGGTGAAAGGAAGCTAATGGGACCAGAATTGGTAGAAGAAATGACAGAAAAGGTTCAGTTGATTCAGAAGAACATGAGAACAGCTCAGAGTAGGCAGAAAAGTTATGCGGATAACCGAAGGAAGGATCTCTCTTTTGAGGTAGGTGATCATGTCTTTCTCAAAGTTTCTCTATGGAAAAGTGTGATGCGTTTTGGTAAGAAGGAAAAATCGAGTCCGAGGTTCATTGGACCTTATGAAATCCCGGAGAAAGTTGGATCAGTTGCATACAAAGTGTCTTTACCTCCCATTTTATCTCAGATACACAATGTTTTCATGTTTTAATGTTGATAAAGTATATGCCAGATCCATATCATGTTTTGAGCACAAAGGTAGTTCAGTTGGAAGAGAATCTCTCTTATGAGGAACAACCGGTCCAGATTCTTGACCGTAGAGAGCAAGTGTTGTGGAATAAGGTAATTTATCAGGTAAAGGTTTTGTGGAAAAACCATATGGTTGAAGAGGCAATGTGGGAATCTGAAAATGTTATGAGGGATAAATACCCCCACTTATTTGATAAGTGAATAAAAATTACGCGGACGCAATTCCCAAAAGGGGGGAAGGATGTAACATCCCAAGTAAATAAATAACAATACATTTTAATGTTTGTTAATATTTGTGAATTAAATATTAATTTTACTTTAAAGGGGATGCTATGTTCGATAGTGTACCAGATATGCAACAATGAGTTTCTTTGAAATCTTACATTGCACACTAATGATATAATAATATTATTTTAAATGGTAGTTAACGCCTAGCCTTTGCATTGGTGGGAATGAATATAACTAACTACAATATGATTATACATGTTTTTTAAATGTTTTTACACTTATCCAATAAAAGTTAGAGGCTTAAAATGTGAATTAATCTAAGCATAAATACTCTAATATTCTTTAAAAGGTTGATTTACCGCCTTTTGATGGAAAACCCTCTTTAAATCTAGTTTTGGTCACTTTTATATGTTATATTTGACTAAATAAAATTATTCTTTAGATTCGGGACATCAAAATTTACTTTGGGTAAATTTTTGGTATTTTTCTGATAAAGTTCATTTTTTTAATGAATAGTGAAAAATACTGTATTTTTAATTCAAAAGTGCCTTTTAATCTAATTTATTTATATGGTTAGATTATATTTTTAATTGGTTATAAATTATAATTAGAATATATTTTTACCAGTTAATCCAATTTTGGTCATTGGAATTAATTTCACTTTGAAATTGGACATAAACAAGTGTCAATCTTTTGATAGTTATTATTTCTTAAAAACACGTTTTTTGTTTTGACAACGGGAATTAATTTTAAATTAATTTCTGCCACTTCTGTGTTTTGAATTTAGAAAAATGAATTCCATATTTTGAATTAGAAGGTCCAAATTTTTTAAATATGCAACTTTTATTTTTAGACATTTTAAATATTTACTTTAGTAAATAATTTATTTACAATGATTAAAGGGTAAATATAGTAAATAAGGGTAAAATATAATATTATAATAATATTAAATTACCCTAACATATGTCCTAATCCTATTGGATGATACATATCCGACCATGGGCATCCTTGGGTCGAATTTGGGACCCCATGGAGCCACATGGGAGTAATAATGACACTTTATATTAATTAATTTAAAGTAAAGACAAAAATGACAAAAACAAATATCTTTTAGTAAATCAATTTTTACTTGGGGTTATATAAGTTATCTTTTAGACTATAAATATTCATTAGAAATATAAAAAGATTTCCTACATCATGGTATTTTTTTTATATTTTTTGGACATCAAATAAATTAAATTATATATGACACAATAATGATGCAATATTTACCTCATTAATAAATGATTTAAATAAATAAGATTATAAATATTAAAACAATATCCAAAACCTATCCAATTCTTATTGTATGATTTTATTTCGACCATGAGTCATCTTATATTCCACTTTAATGATTTTTTGACCTTTTGAAACTGAATATGAGTTTATAATAAAATAATTGTTTCAAACTTTCCTAAAGAGCCCCTCCTCTCCCTTATAAAAATCTCTCACTTCTAACCCATTCCTCACATCCATCAAGCCCCTTGGATCATCTAAACCTGGACCAAATAATCTCTAAAGATCCTTCTACTCCTCCTAGAAGCCTTACCTTAGGCAGAAGGCACTTCAATAATTCCTTTTGGTTCAAACCAAAAGGAGTTACCCAAATTAAAGGTAAAGGTTTCTCTTAAATTATTTTCTTTTATTTTACTTCTCCAACCCCTAAACTCTTTTTATTACTTTATTTTATAAAAACACCAGTATCCTCAATAAACTAGTATGTTTTTAGGAGAATTATTCAAACTACAATTACACACACCTCCATCTAATGGGTGAATAACATACTATTTCTGTGGATGACAAACTAACACTACTAGAAAAAATGACCTATACCCACGATTCAAAACCATGGGTATTGTAGAGACCCAAACTTGATGTGCATGGACATTACATTAATTTTGCGGAATAATTAATAAATAACAAAATCAAACACCCAAGGATCGTAGTAGTTTAGTGTCTTTGGAAACTCGGAACTTAATCTTCTAATCATGGTGAAAGATCTTCAAAATCTCCCATAAAGATCTTCCCCTTTTGTTTTATTACCTAAAAACTTTATTTATATCCTGGGTAAAAGAAAACATATAAAGGGTGAGCTAAAATTCTCAGTAAGGTTAATCATGAATAAAATAAAACAAACCATATACATTTGAACTTAAAAACATGAACATAAAGTTTAAACATCAAAATCTTGAGTTGTGAAATAAATATTGGCAGTACATAAGGCATAGATCATAAAAGAACATCAATCATGATAAAATAGCATGGGAAATAAACATGTAATTGTGGAAAACCATTAAGAACATGATATGATTTCCATAATATCCAAGGCATTGCTGCCAAGACCATCATAGTGGACAGATTCCATTACTGAACCGGGTTTACTTGTCGTTCCAGCCCTGTATTACTGAACTGGATTCACTTTCTGTTCCAGCCATGTCTATCTCATGAGATATAAATATTTAACCAATTCATTTGAGGGAGATATAGGTCCCACCCATCTCATAATGAAATCATTCTTTTGTGTGTCACAAAATAAACATAAATCATTCATCATAACCCAAAGAATAATATGAGTTTCATAAACATCATCCCATCATAACATAATCCATATAAAACAAATGGATATAATTTCGTCATAAGAAAAATCAAACCATGTAAATAATAGAGACATTATAATTGAAACATAAACATACTAAATAATTTCATCTTATATGGAAAATATTTTTGATAAAACACTTGAAAAGAATTCTTGAGGAAAACATCTTTTCTTCTTAAAAATCATTTTTTTTCACAAAATGACATGCAATTTTAAAAGAAAAGGATTTTTGTTGAAAATAATCATGAAATATTGTAGAGTGAGATTCATTAAAATAAGGCATTATGAAACTATAAAAATCCGTTTATTCCGTATAAGTTAAAAAAAATATTCTCCTCGTACTTTTTCTAGAAAAGTCAAAAAGTACCTCGTATGGTAAACAAAAGAAAGATTCCTTCCATACCATGTGGTAAAAGTCAAAAAAGGGTAAACATGACTTTTAAAATGCATGTAAGAATAGTAAAAATTTTATGAAATAATTTTTTGAAAACATGGACATTGATGATAAATATAACCCCAAAAAATACTTACGAATAAACAATCTCGGATAAGAATGAGATTGGAATAATTATCCCTTACCATTTATGATCGGTGGAATCATACGTGTCATAAAATAAATAAAATTACATGAATATATAAATATCATATCCTTTATAATAAATATCATAAAACATTCATGTAAAACACCATACAAAAGAAATAGATGGTGATTAAGGCATATGTCTCACATAAATAAAAGTGAGACGAAATAATCCCTTACCGTAGGTCCAATTTCTTTGGTATGTGTCTGAAACTCCTGCATAGTGGGTTTAAAAATATTATTAACTTGTAACAGAACCATAATAATATTTATGATATCATATATGATTCACTTAGGTCTTTATATTACCCGTTCATTTGTCAATTCCATGTTAAAGCAACATTTTGGGTAATAATCTTTTCATTTATCGTACGTGTTTGGACTTGTTGTTCTTGATATTATTACTTATATCATGATTTAAATAATTAAATAATGTAAAACATGATTTATAATATATATTCAGAATATAAATATATATGATAGATCGATAAATGGAATGAAATACACCATTCATGGAGACGGTGGGCCGTACGTACGCATGAACACTGTTTTTGTTTCCTTGTTGAATTGAATGGAATTGAGTAAATGAAACATATATATACATAAATCCAGTATTATTATTATGTAATATATTTCATGATTATTTATTATATATACTTTATAATCATACTTGAATGGTTAATCATGGAGAATGAATCTCATCGCGTTTGTGGAGACGGTAGTCCGTACGTATGCACGAGCGACAATATCATTCTTTTGATATTAAAATCATATATAATTGGTTGGTATATCATATATACAGAATAATAATAATGTTATATTTATTATTTATATCATTTATACTCATTATTATACCCATCCAAATGATGAAATGTTTGAATAACAAACGACACCATGACGTGGAGACGGTAAGCCGTACGTACACACGTGTGGTGACTTTTTCATTCATAGGATGGATAAAATAACTAATATGGTTGTAAAATTTTTATAATAACATCACATTATATATAAGATACTGAAGTTATTATTTTATAATGGAAACAACAAAGAAGGAGGAAGTGGAAGAAGAAAGGAACTTGAAATAGGTGGTGAGATATTTACCTCTTCTTCGGGTTCTTCATTTTGATTTGATCAAAAGGGCTCCTTAGGATGGCTTTTTGACTAAAGTAAGACCTCTAAGATGAAGGGATGACAGTTTATATGGTATTTGGGTAGGGTTTGGCCGATCCAAATGGATTTTTTAGGTGTGAATTAGAGAGAAGGGGGAGTGCCCTTTTATAAGAGAGGTGAGGGGCACCTTAGGAAAAACTTAAAATATTATTTTATAATAAAGTCATATTAGATTTATAATGGATCCAAATTGATTTATTTAGAACATAAAGTGGGTATAGGTCGAAATTCACTCAACCAATAGGTTTTATACAGGTTTGGGTCACTATATTAACCTTATCATTTATATTTAACTCTTAGTTAAGTAGTTAGACATTTACCATGTCTCTTTGTATTTTTATATTATATGGTTAATAAACTTACTATATACATCCAAGAGAACCCCAGGTGGTTAATTAATGATACACCTATCATTATATAAGTCTTTTGGCTGAACCTTAGATTTTTAGAAATAGAATATCACTTAATAATATAATATTTGTTTTAAAAACTCTTTTATGTCAATTTTAATACTATTTGGTATTTTGTTTTTTCTAAATTCATAAAAGCATTTTTACTTCGAAAAAAATTCATATAACTAACCCTAATATATAATATTAACCTATAAAATTAGTTTAATTCATAAAAAGTCTCAAATTACATTTATTTGGGTATTTATAATATCAATTATGTTAATATTTTATTAATAAGGTAATTACTGCATCATCATTGTGTCATAAATAAATTAAATTATTTAATATCTAAAATTTATAAATAAAATACCATTATGTAGGAAATCTTTTTATATTTCTAATTAATATTTATAGTCGAATTTATATTGTGTTTAACCCTATATTAAAAGTGTTTTAGTTATTAAACTTTGATTTTAACTCTTTTAACTCTTCTTTGAATTAAATAATAATAAATGTCCTAATATAATCCAAGTGGACCTAAAGGGTTATATTTTATTCCAAAGGTTTTTTTTGGTCGAATTATACTTATCCAATAGAATTAGTACATGTGTTAGGGTAATAATAATATCATTTTTACCCTTAATTACCCTATTTACTTTTAACCGTGGTAAATAAAAGTTAAAAGTTACTATTCACCAAAAATTATTTTCATCTCATTGAACCAAATTTTACTTACTGATATCAACCATGTCTCTCATATTTTTAAAATTCAACTCACAGAAGCGGTAAAATTAAGTTTTATGTATTGAAAATGCTCCTAGGAGGTGGGTAAAAGACGGTAAAAAGTTCAATAAAATTTTTATATATCTAAAATTATTATAAACTGAGTCTAATGAATTATATTGAACTTATATAGGTATTATGTATCTAATTTGACCTAAAATAACATTAAATAAGATAAATAATTATTTAAATAAAAAGTCAGTTTTAACCAACAACTCACTGTTTTTTCACTATTCACAAAAAAATTGAATGTTTTCGAAAAAATACCAAAAATTCACCCTAAGATAATTTCGATATTCCGATTCCAAAAATGAAGTCCATTTTGAAAGATAAAATTTATGAAATTTCAAAAAGTGGGTATTACTATTCATAACGGCTAGTTCATATAATATTATAATAATATCTCATTTAATGAAACTCGGTATTGCGTACAACACACGATATCGAGGAAGGTCGCTCTTGCATGAAACACAAGCCAAGAATAGTGTTTGTGTATACTACAAGCTAATATGTTATTGCGTATAGTGAAAGATAATCTTGGTGTAGTGTGTAACACAATACATCAAAGAAATTAAAAAGAATATTTCTCATAAAATCTCGAGGTGTTACATTCTACCCCCCTTAAAATGAATTTCACCCTCGAAATTCGTCTGGGTTATAAATTGTTTACTACTTGAAAGTTTCTTTCATAGAAACCCACATTGTAAAAAGGAATACTAAAACTTAATTTTAAAAACTAAAGTATGAAACATAACGATTACCCAAAGTAACTCATCACTAGGTTTCCACATAGGAGAACATAGGTGAAAATATGGATATGGAAGAAAAATCTAACCATCAAGTTCTGATGGAGAGTGGTAGAGAATATGGCTATGAAAAAGCCAACAATCACAAAGCCATAAATTTTTGATGATCTAAGTTACCATACGATTCATCGGATATGAGGGTTCTAGGAAAACATTTTTGGTTTTCAAAATCATTTCCCTAAAGTTGATGAATTTTTGCATAAGGAGAAATGCTTACTTTATTTCAGTGCAATATCATCGTTGGTCATTCCATGAACAATTTTCACTTTATCTCTTATTTAAAGAAATGAAGTTGAATTTTTCTTTCTTGAAGTGTTAGCAGATCATGCGATAGAATGATAGGTCATTCCATCTATCTCAAACAAAAGGTTAGCATAAGTCCATATATGGTGATATTAATCATATATGGTTCCAAAATTGGACTTATACTTCATCTATCATACCTCTTAATAAAGTGAAACTAATTTATATTAACCAGGGACTTCCTGTAGGCTAGTGGTAGGTGATAAAGGCCTGTCTTACTTCGGTTGTGGGTTCGATTCCCGCATCCTTGTCCGACGCGATGGGATATCGCCCGTCCTGCATGCTGTCCTTTTTCTAAAACTATAATATCATTCCAGAAATAATATCGAAAAAAATGTTCTATACTTAAACAGTACTATCTAATGTCCAACTTAATCCATTCTAATCTTTAGGCTTATCCAAAATACTTCTGTCCAATCTCATAGTATGAAGAAAACAATTACCAGAAAGGTCATATAACAAGCATGTGAATACCATCATTTATCCCCCATATATCATAAGGTATATCTTATTGTTGAATACCTTAATCATGTATTCTCTTGAAAAATGAATACCCATTGAACCTTAGTGAAAACATGAATGATGTCAAAAGTTAACTCTTTCCACATACCAAAATCCCAAAATTTCTATATATTCAAACCATGATGTCACTTTGTCCGTATATCAGTCATGAGCTCATTAATATTATCAAACATATTATTTTCTCCTTATCCCTTCATTATGCACATATCATCTTCTTTACAAAAATATTTCAATCACTTTTCATGATTACCGGTACCATATTATTATTGGAAACTAGAATAAACCAATACATAGGTATTCCAATATTCCACAATACTATAAATGAGATTCCATGATACTATTTTGAAATCCCATTACATAAACACTTAATCATTACACCACATCGTTGTCATACTCAAAATCACCAATAGTGATCACATGTGACCTCCCTTTATCCTTTTCCTTAAGAGGTTGTTGATGTCGATCATCATTAACCCTTGGATTAGGGCATTGGTTAGCATAATGCCCTATTTCCTTGCAATTGTAGCATTGAAGCATTGGTGGTGCATTCTCTGTATTCTTTTATCTATTCACATAATTAGATACCTTTTTCCCATTACTTCGACACTCAATTGCTCGATGACCTTATCTTCCACACTTAAAACATTTTCTAGTACCTTTTAGACAATCTTCATCATGCTTCTTTCCACATTTTGAGCATAAAGAAACATTCATCTTCTTTTCACCATTGTTTTTAGATTTCTCCTTGAACTCCATCTTTCATTTCTTGTCAAAACCATGAGATGGATATGTAACACCAACTTACAGTTCTAACTTAATAGCACAATGCACAATTTCTTCATAGCTACTGAAGTCTCTTATAGCTAATGCCCTTCGAAGACTTGGTTTTAAGCCACTAAATAATCGATCAACTTTACTTTTAGGTTGGATGATAAATCCAGATGCATACCTTGAAAGCCTTGTAAAATTCACTTCATATATACCAACAGATTCATAATCCTTTTGCTTAAGCTCAAGGAACTCCTTTTCCATATTTGTTTGTAGAATACGAGGAAATTACTTATTGAAAAACAAGTTCTTGAACTCGTCCCATTCCATGGATTCAATTTCATCTTGGGGCCTTGTATTCTTAATTAGAGTCCACCACTGGTCTGCTTCACCTTCTAAACGGTAAATAGCTAGAATGAATTTTTCATGTTCCGAGCAGCGAATTATGGAAAATATCTTTTCAATGGTACCAATTCATTGTTCAGCAACAAGTGGATCAGAAGACCCATTGAAAGAAGGTGGACGTTGCCTCATGAAGGACTCAATAGAATATTTTTCCTTTCTCTGCTCATTTGGAAGTCCAAAATGATTCATAGCTTGTGTAAGTATAGCAATAAGATTTTGCACTCCATCTCCCATAACATTGGTTTGTTTAGGAGGACAATCATTGCATCATACATTACATTGATCAACACGGTTCCTTCGGGTTCCAGCCATCGTCTAAAACCCAAAAAGAATAGCATGAGAGGAAAAAATCATGCTAGGAAAACAACATAATAAAGGGGGAGTACCTTCAATATATAAAATATTAGGTTTAATTATAATATCATTATCGTAATTCTAGGAATATAACATATACTTATACTTAACCTTAGGAACATCCCTAGACATACGTTAGAAATATCTCTAGGGATCTCACTAAATTTTTCGCATCCTAGTTTCCAAAGGTTAACTAAACCTCCCTCTGATACCAACTGTAGAGACCCAAACTTGACGTACATGAACATTACATTACTTTTTTGGAATACTTAATACATAAAAAAAACAGACACCCAAGGACCGTAGTAGTTTAGTGTCTTTGGAAACTCAGAACTTAATCTTCTAATCATGGTGAAAGATCTTCAACATCTCCCATAAAGATATTGCCCTTTTATTTTCTTACCTAAAACCTTTCTTTATATCTTGGGGAAAAGAAAACATATAAAGGGTGAGCTCAAATTCTCATTAAGGGTAAGCATGAAGAAAATAAAACAAACCATATACATTTGAACTTAAAAACATAAACATAAAGTTTAAACATCAAAATCTTGAGTTGTAAAACAAATCTTGGCAGTACATAAGGCATAGATCATAAAAGAATATAAATCATGATAAAATAGCATGGTAAATAAACATGTAATTATGGAAAACCATTAAGCACATGATATGATTTCCATAGTAGCCAAGACATTGCTGCCAAGGCCATTATAGTGGACAAAGTCCATTTCTGAACTGGGTTTACTTATCGTTCCGGCCCTATATTATTGAACTAGATTCACTTTCCATTCCAGCCATTTCTATCTCATGAGATATAAATCTTTACCCAATGCATTGGAGGGAGATATAGGTCCCACCCATCTCATAATTAAAACATTCTTTCGTGTGCCACAAAATAAACATAAATCATTCATCATAACCCAAAGAATAATATGGGTTTCATAAACATCATCCCATCATAACATAATCCATATAAAATAAATGGATATCATTTAATCATAAGAAAAATCAAACCATGTAAATAATAGAGTCATTATACTTGAAACATAAACATACTAAATAATGTCATCTTAGATGGAAAATAGTTTTGATAAAACACTTGAAAAGAATTCTTGAGGAAAACATCTTTTCTTCTTAAAAATCATTTTTTTCACAAAATGCCATGCAATTTTAAAAGAAAAGGATTTTTTTTGAAAATAATCATGAAATATTGTAGAGTAAGATTCATTAAAATAAGGCATTATGAAACCATAAAAATCTGTTCATGCCCTATAAGTTAAAAAAACATTCTCCTTGTACTTTTTCCAGAAAAGTCAAAAAGTACCTCGTATGGTAAAAAAAAGAATGAATCCTTCCATACCATGTGGTAAAAGTCAAAAAAGGGTAAAAATGACTTTTAACATGCATGTAAGAATAGTAAACATTTTATGAAATCATTTTTTGAAAACATGGACATTGATGATAAATATAACCCCAGTAAATACTTACGAATAAACAATCTCAGATAAGAACGAGATTGGAATAATTACCCCTTACCATTTATGATCGGTGGAATCATACGTGTCATAAAATAACAAAAATTAAATACATATATAAATATAATATCCTTTATAATAAATATCATAAAACATTCATGTAAAACACCATACAAAATAAATAGATGGTGATTAAGGCATATGTCTCACAGAAATAAAAGTGAGACGAAATAATCCCTTACCGTAGGTCCAATTTCTTCCGTATGTGTCCAAAACTCCTGTATAGTGGGTTTAAACATATTATTAACTTGTAATAGAACCATAATAATATTTATGATATCATATATGATTCACTTAGGTCTTTATATTACCCGTTCATTTGTCAATTCCATGTTAAAGCAACATTTTGGGTAATAATCGTTTCATTTATCGTACGTGTTTGGAATTTTTGTTTTTGATGTTATTACTTATATCATTATTTACTTAATTCCATAATTTAAAACATGATTTATAATATATATTCAGCATATAAATATATATTATATATTGATAAATGGAATGAAATACACCGTTCATGGAGATGGTAGGCCGTACGTACGCATGAACGCTGTTTTCGTTTCCTTGTTGAATTGAATGGAATTAAGTAAATGAAACATATATGTACATAAATCTAGTATCATTATTATGTAATATATTTCATGATTATTTATTATATATACTTTATAATCATACTTGAATGGTTAATCATGGAGAATGAATCTCATCGCGTCTGTGGAGACGGTAGTCCGTACGTACGCACGAGCGACAATATCATTCTTTCGATATTAAAATCGTATATAATTGGTTGTTATATCATATATAAAGAATAATAATAATGTTATATTTATTATTTATATCATTTATACTCATTATTATACTCATACAAATGATGAAATGTTTGAATAACAAACTACACCATGACGTGGAGACGGTAAGCCGTACGTACGCACGTGTGGTGACTTTTTCATTCATAGGATGGATAAAATAACTAATATGGTTGTACCATTTTTATAATAACATCACAGTATATATAATATACTGAAGTTATTATTTTAGAATGGAAACAACAAAGAAGGAGGAAGTGGAAGAAGAAAAAAACTTGAAATAGGTGGTGAGATATTTACCTCTTCTTCGGGTTCTTCCTTTTGATTTGATCAAAAGGGCTCCTTAGGTTGGCTTTATGACTAAATTAATGCCTCTAGGATTAAGGGAGGAAATTTTATAGGGTATTTGGTAAGGGTTTGGACGAGTAAAATGGCTTTGGAGGTGTGAATTAGAGAGAAGGGGGAGTGCCCTTTTATAAGAGAGGTGAGGGGCACCTTAGAAAAAGCTTAAAATATTATTTTATAATAAAGTCATATTTGGTTTATAATGGATCCAAATTAATTTATTTAAAATATAAACTGGGTATGGGTCTAAATACACTCAACCAATAGGTTTTAGACAGTTTTGAGTCACTATATTAACCTTATCATTTATATTTAACTCTTAGTTAAGTAGTTTGACATTTACCATGTCTCTTTGTATTTTTATATTATATGGTTAATAAACTTACTATATACATCCAAGAGAATCCCAAGTAGTTCATTAATGATAAACCTATCATTATATAAGTCTTTTGGCGGAACCTTAGATTTTTAGGAATAGAATATCACTTAATAATATAATATTGTTTTTAAAAACTCTTTTATGTCAATTTTGATACTACTTGGTATTTTATTTTTTATAAATTCATAACAGCATTATTACTTCTAAAAAAATTCATATAACCAACCTTAATATATTATATTAACCTATAAAATTAGTTTAATTCATAAAAAGTCTCAAATTATATTTATTTGGGTATTTATAATATCAATTATGTTAATATTTCATTAATAAGGTAATTAATGCATCATCATTGTGTCATAAATAAATTAAATTATTTAATGTCTAAAAATTATAAATAAAATACCATTATGTAGGAAATATTTTTATCTTTCTAATTAATATTTATAGTCGAATTTATATTGTGTTTAACTCTATATTAAAAGTGTTTTAGTTATTAAACTTTGATTTTAACTCTTTTAACTCTTCTTTGAATTAAATAATAATAAATGTCCTAATCTAATACAAGTGGACCTAAAGGGTTATATTTTATTACTAAGGTTGTTTTTGGTTGAATTACACTTATACAATAGAATTAGGACATGGGTTAGGGTAATAATAATATCATTTTTACCCTTAATTGCCCTATTTACTTTTAACCGTGGTAAATAAAAGTTAAAAGTTACTATTCACCAAAAATTATTTTCATATCAGTGAACCACATTTTATGTACTTATATCAACCATGTCTATCAGAATTTTGAAATTCAACTCACAGAAGTGGTAAAATTAAGTTTTATGTAAATTTGCAAATGCTCCTAGGAGGTGGGTAAAAGACGGTAAAAAGTTCAATAAAATTTTTATATATCTAAAATTATTATAAACTGACTCAAATGAATTATATTGAAATTATATAGGTATTATGTATAAATTTTGACCTAAAATAACTTTAAATAAAATAAATAATTATTTAAATAAAAAGTCAGTTTTAACAATAACTCAGTGTTTTTTCACTATTCACAAAAAATTGAATGTTTTCGGAAAAATACCAAAAATTCACCCTAATTTAATTTCGATATTCCGAATCCAAAAATGAAGTCCATTTTGAAAGATAAAATTTATAAAATTTCAAAAAGTGGGTATTACTATTCATAACATCTAGTTCATATAATATTATAACAATATCTCGTTTAGTGAAACTCGGTATTGCGTACAACACACGCTATCGAGGAAGGTCACTATTGCATGCAACACAAGCCAAGAATAGTGTTTGCGTATACTACAAGATAATATGTTGTTGCGTATATTGCAAGCTAATCTTGGTGTAGCGTACAACACAAGACATCAAAGAAATTAAAAAGAATATTTCTCATAAAATCTCGTGGTGTTACAGGTATAGCCCCCAAAACCGTGGGTATAGCCTATACCCATGGTTTTGGGAACCATGGTCATTGGTGGCATCGGTATAGGTCCCCTTCCTATACCCACGGTTTTCCAAAACCGTGGGTATAGCTGTTCTGCCACCGTGTCAACGCATCATACACAATTGCCATGCTGTCAAAGTCTTTTACCCACCGTTTTAAAATCATGGGTATAAATCCTAAAAGAATGCGGGCGGCGGGTTTCGATCCCGCAACCTCTTCACTGAAAAAACCACATCTTACCACTTCCCTAACATCACCTATGTTTATATATATATATATATAGTTAAATATATTTATATAAACCGTGGGTATAGAGGGAAGAACCGTGGGTATAGAACTCCCGCCAAAAAAAAATTCCTTCCCGCGGGAAAAAAAATTCCTGCGCACACACGAGAAACCTATACCCACAGTTTTTCATAACTATGGGTATACGTATTTTATCCCAGACCTATCCCCATGGTTTTCTAGAAAACTTTGGGGATAGGTGCCCCTATACCCACGGTTTTTGAAAACCGTGGGCATAGGAAACTTTTCAGGACCTATGGAAAATCGTTGGTATATGCCCCTCTATCCCCACGATTTTCCAAAACCATGGGTATAGGTCCTGAAAAGTTTCCTATGCCCACAGTTTTCAAAAAACATGGGTATAGGGGTACCTATCCCCACGATTTTCCCTAAACCCGTGGGGATAAGTCCATTTTCTAGTAGTGTAACGCCTCACGAAGCGATGATTGTTCAATTATCTCCTACCGCATCTCATGTTAGCCATTAAGATGACACTGTATTTATATATGATATTAATTATGTTTATGTTTTATTTATGCTTCTGTATTTTTCATTTATAGCACACCTTTATGGTTTCCATAGTGGGTAAACACGACAATTTCATTTGAGGAAGTGAGGACTACCACCCCCTCAAAGTGATATGACTCATTAATGACATATGCGGGATGTATAAAGGATAGAGTAAATTATATTATATATGAAATTATACTAGAATTATAATATACCTATGTATCATTATGTTTTAATTCCACTAAAGCACAAAATAGAAATGAAAGTAGCGTTCATGTGTACGTACGGCTTACCGTCTCCATGAACGGTGGATTTCATTTCTTATCTCTAAATGTAATGTACTATTATAAATACATATATATATACTGGATATATAATATGTATATGATATCTAAATCATGAATATCATTCTGGAGATAATGGACTACTGACCATATGGACAACTTGTAAATTATAAGGTGTTCATTTTTGACTCAAGTACCAAATATCAACAAAATGACTATTATTAACTTAAATGATTATATAATGTTTATAATATGGTAATAAGTGATATAAAAGGAATAATAAACTTTAAAAAGGTTCTTAAGCAAGTATAAATTAACTTTAGTTTATTATTCAGGAGATTAAAGAACGATCGAGTCAAGTCGGACACGAGGTAAGGGACTTCGTCTCAATCTCCTTTCATTGAGACATATTTTGTTTTATTCTCAACTTTCTTTTATACTGTGTATAAATACCTTTGACTTTTCATTTCATTCAAAGGGAATATTTTTCTACTTGTCGTTTTACTAAACGACAAAAAAAGAATGTTTATTTTTAATATAAGTGGTGACAACGACCTTTTCTGCCGCCACGAGTATTATTTGATCTTTGGCTTCCTTAATAAGCCGTAATGTTTTTAAAAGGAAAATAAATACCATATACTATTTTTACATATTTTGGTATTTAAAATGGTTTTGATAATGAATTTTTTATGTCAATATATTTAAATGATATATTGTGATTGAAATGTGGAAATGTTATCTTTCCTTTATGTTTGTTTTATGTGTTATGAATATGTTATGGTTCTTGGGAATTGTTTACGTATACGGGTGGTTCCGTGATAAACCTAGGGCAGGTGAGCCTGAGATAGATCTCTAATTCATTATGTAACATGACAGAGGTAAACGCGAATGTTTCTCCTAAGAGATTTAGAGAATATACTATGATGGGTATTCCAACGTAACTCTCTATGTAGCTATGATAGCTACAATGTAAGTATGATATGGATGCCACATGTTACCTTTATGATTTGTGATTACTATGTGTTATTCATAAATCCTATGTTTTCATGAGGTAAGTAAAAGAGTTTATGTTTTGAACTGTATTTATGGACTAATGATTTCTTTCTTATTTTATAACCCTTACTGAGCTTTTTATGCTCATCCCAAGTTTTGAAATGTTTTTCATAGGACTTAAAGATGAATAGGGTCAAGGATGGGATCATGAAAAAGTCTTTCTGTCTAAAACATGGAAGTAGACATGAATATTTTTTTTCAAGAGTTTTTATTTTATGAAAAAATGGATATTGATTAGAATTGTCTACATGAAATATTTATGTTGTTATGTAAATGTTATGACCTAATTATCTAAAACTCTAAACCTGAAAAAATCTTCAATGTGAATTATTCATTTAATTCAAGATTATGTAATGTTATAAGGCCAAGTCCTTATATAGAACCTCTGAATGGTGTACCAATGATACCACCACCTAGAGAGCAGCAGTTCCTACCGGCACTACTGGTAGTGGATGCACACAGGCTTAGTGAATTGTATGAGTTCCAGAGGCAGAGACCTCCCAGGTTTTGAGGTGATATAGATCCCCAAATAGTTGAGGATTGGCTAGAGGTGGTTACACGAGTCTTTCGATTAGTGAGGACACCTCCCGATTGGATGGCAGTCTTAGCCGTGAGCCTTCTTCCGCGTGTTACCAACACTCTACTGAGGATTGATGACCTCTTCAATCAACTGAAGGGAGCAAGATGGTTCTCAAAGATATACCTCTGATAAGGATCTCACTAGCTTTGTGTATGGGATGAGGAAATCTCGAAGATGACTTTTAGATGTTGGTATGATCACTACGAGTACTTAGTGATGTTGTTTGGCATGAAGAATGCCCCAATAGTGTTTATGGGACTTGTGAACAGGATCTTCTAGCTGTACTTGGATCAGTTTGTAGTGGTCTTCATTGATGACATCCTGGTGTACTCAACATCCAAGGAGGAGAACGCGATACACTTAAGGATGGTCATGGACTTACTCTGAGAGAAACAACTTTACGGGAAGCTCTCGAAGTGTCAGTTCTGGATACGAGAGGTCCACTTTATGGGACATGTCATTTTAGAGGTTGGAGTTATAGTATATCCAGTAATTATAGAAGCGGTGATTGCTTATGATTTACGGTAGTTGGGACCACATGAGTAGAACTACATTCCCCACAATCTCGAGTTGGTGGTAGTAGTTTTCGCATTGAATATGTGGCGACACTACTTTGTGGGAGAGCGATTTATCATATACTCAGACCATAAAAGTCTCACTTATATATTTTATTAGAAGGATCTAAACCCGAGACAATGGTGTTGGCTAGAGTTCCTCTAGGACTATGACTTCGAAATAGTCTATACTCTTGGGAAGGGGAATATGGTGGCAGATGCTCTCTGTTGGAGATCGAGTTCACAACTAATGAACGAGGCCTTAGAGCAGTTGGTCTCGCTTATGATATCCTTCATGGATGGAGATGAAGCAGCTTATCTCCAGTTGATGGTGGTTACCCCTCCACTCTTACAGTGCATGTGGGAGGCACAACTCAGAGATGTCAGTTGTGAGACTACATGTGCTCAAATGTCTATAGGGAATGCCCCTGATGGATATTGGAAAGGCGGGGAGCACGTCATCCTTTTCAGAGGATGTATAGTTGCACCAACGATGTTACGGGAGGAGGTGTTAAGGGAGTTCCATACATACCCTTTTGCGGTACATCCAGGTGAGGAAAAGATGCACTAAGACCTCCGATTTTAGTTTTAGTGGTCGGGGATGAAGAAGGAAGTGATAGAGTTTGTCTCTAGATGCCTCACTTGTCAGTAAGTGAAGGCCGAACACCAGGTTCTAGTGAGTTTGACTCAACCCCTTGAGGTGTCATAGTGGAAGTGGGATTAAATATCGATGGACTTCATGATAGGTCTACCACGTATGTCCAGAGGAACCAATACCATCCAGGTGATCGTTGACCAACTCATTAAGTCATCCCACAACCCAGCAATTCAGGAATAGGGTTCAGTAGAGAGCTTGAGATGCCTCTACATACAAGAGATAGTTTGACTCCATGGAGTCCCATCTATGATAGTCTCAGATAGTGATGCACACTTTACATCCCGGTTTTGGAAGGGATTGTAGGAGGCGTTTGGGACTCAGCTGCTCTTGACCACAACTTTCCACCTACTGACAGATGGCTAGACAGAGCAGACCATTCAAGTCTTAGAGGAAATTCTATGTGCTTACATCCTTGATTTTGGCTACAGTTGGGAGGATCACCTACCTCTAGTGGAGTTTGCGTACAACAAAAACTATCACTTCACCTCACACTATTTGAGGTCTTGTATGGGCGACCCTACAGGTCACTACTTTGTTGGAATGACCCCGGAGAGTCAGCGCTCATGGGCCCATAGTTGGTGTATTCTACTACAGAGAAGGTGCAGGTCATCCAGAAGTGGATGAAGACCGAACATAGCTATTATAAGTCCAATATTGATAGGAGACAAATACACTTGGAGTTCAAGGAGGGAGACCGTGTATTCTTTTAGGTCTCTCTTCGATGTGGGATACAAAGATTTGGCCGAGGCGACAAGTTATCTCTAAGGTTCATCAGACCTTTTCTAATACTACATAGAATGGGCTAGGTGACATATCACTTCGATAGACCTCTATAGTAAGAGCATGTGCATGACATCTTTCACGTATCCCAGCTGAGGAGATACGTACATGACCCGTCACACACCATTGACTAGGGCGAGCTGGACATTGACGACAGGGTGACTTTCGTGGAGTACCCAGTGGAGATCGAGGATCAATAGGAGAGGACCCTCCATGGGCAATTGATTCCTCTAGTGTGCATTCAATGACATCATAGGAATCTTCAGGAGAGCACGTGAGAGAGGGAGGCTTAGATTCGTGCTCAGTATCCCCTTTTGTTTGTTTAGCCCTTGTTTTGGCTTTCAGGAACATAAAGCCCCGAGGTGGGGAGAATGTAATATACCAGGTTTTTCCATATATTTTTTTTGAAATTTATATGGGATTATTTCGAGACCAAGCATTGAGACGACATGTGATTCTGAGGTCAGGGGTGCCCAAAATAAATGTTCAAACTATTTTTAAGTTTATTAAAAATAGCACACGTGTATGGTTTTAGTAACTTCTAAACGGGTGCCCAGATCAAAAATCTGAGGGAACCATTGTGTTTAGGATGGCGGATTTACCCTAGGTGCAACTTAACTTTAGTCGGCACAGGTCACCAGTGAGAAAACCCAAAAAGAACAGAACCGTAAATAAAATAATTAAATTATTTTATTTTATTTTAAAATCCTAATAAATCATAAACGACAACTCAGATCGGAAATCATAGACCACCGTTGAGTTCACAATGGGGTGTTTTCCTTAGGCAAAGCCTAACCTCGACCGGCACGTGTCGAGGGTGAAAGTTAATTTCTGAACGTAAACGCCTTTAAAATATTTAATAAAAATATTTTAATTGATTTAACGTAGTAACACAACATTGGTTTTATTTTTAATTGAGACTTGTTAGAAAATCCAGGGTTATCGTCACAACTTTGGAGTTTTTCTGAGCCAAGGAGGAGGAACCCTTCCATTGGAGAACACCGATAAAAGATAGATCACCATCAATGATGAATCCTCCTCTTCGACTGATCCAAACTACAGGTAGGGAGTTTATTTTTCTTCATGATTCCTTTCCTCATTCTTGATTCCAATGACAAATGCAGACCAACCCATGAACAGATTGAAATGCGGTTCGATCGTTCCTACGGGATGGATAAACTACGGGATTAAAAAGGGGATAAACTGATAATTATTTCTTCTTCATGATCTTGCTGATGTGAACGGACCAAGGCCGACATGAACAAGTCCAAGGTCCATTATAAGGGTGTTCTTGTGCTCTTTCTATCCCCCGTTCTTGCGTTCTCCGTTGACGGACCCCCGTGGTCAGGTCGAGCTTTGTCGAGAGGTTTTGAATATAACCGGACCCCTGAAGCAAAAAAAAGATGATCCTAATCCCATGGAAATGAAAAACATGACCCAAGGGTCACATGCGTGCTTCCATTTTGAAAAACGGAGCACCAAAGTGTGACTGGCGACCCGCATAAGGAGAGTCACCGATGGTGGCGTGACGACGCCGATGATGGCATGCGATGACACTACCACCCAGCAACAGAAGACTGTCGGAACGATGGCCTGTGGCAGCGAAAAGTCGCAACAATGTGCCCTGATGGTGGGAGGATACGACTCCTCGAGCCGCATCAAACGAACAACCAACGACTAGTCCGTGGGTGTGAGTTGGTCATGCGGACCGACTACATTGACCCAGGATACGCGGCCAGTAGGCCGCGTGGAGCTAGAGCGGACGCGACAATTTCCGTGTCCGGGTGGACCAAACTAGTCCATGTTTGAGTGAGGTGGGTGACCAGTGGATTGGGGCAGGCAGAGTCATGTAGGACCCGGATCGGGTCGATCTGACCGGGTTGGACCGGACCCGAACCCAACCGACCCCTTTTTACTTAAATGCCCATAACTCTCAAACTGTGTGTCTGTTTGACAACCCGTTTGCGGTGTTGAGACCCTTACGATGTGGAAATCCTTTGGAGATACTCTAAGTGAGTTTCTGTGGAAGTTGGAATATGGACTATTGGCTTGAGGAGGATGTGATCTCAAAACAAGTGTGCTAAGGATGAAATCCTATAGCTGGCTGCGACCTAGAAGCTATGTTATTACCTAGACTGCATGTCTTACCTAGACTACGTGTCTTACCTAGACTATGTGTCTTATCTCGACTTTTTGTCTTACCAAAATTGAGCCAGTACTCCTGAAATGCGCTGTCGTGGGAACTCTCAAATGAAGTGTGATTTTTTTGGGTACTTGGGTGCAGTAGAGTGGGTGACCAATGTCGTCTCTCAAAGGAGGAAGTAAATTAAGACAACTTCTTAAAGATATTCAAAAAAATAAAATAAAAGAGAATAAAAACACTACTTGAAAGTATGGGGGTTCTTATCATTTTATAAAAATAGAAGAAGTTTGCTAGAATAAGATTTCATTTTTTTTAATTTTGAAATGAAGTTCGATTAATAAGAAGCAATAAAAAGATATATATTTTTGAAAATATTTTAAAAGGTGTAATCAATATAACTATACCTCTTAACTTAATTATTTATCATTATCATTTAAATTAACATCCACTTAATTATAATACCCTAATTTTTTAACCCTCGAACCCTATGGGAGTTAACTTAACCACAAAGATGAAATTACTTAAACCCTAGGCTAGCTTCAGAACATGCAATCGCAACACCCTGCTTTGATTGATGTTCTTAGGTTAGCTTATGGATAGTGGTTAATTAGAGAACATATCCACTATGTAAATTATAATTAATTGATTTTATGTATTATATTTTAATTCTACAAATTTATCCTGTGTGGTCTTGTGTTACCGATTAAGATCACACTCTCACAATTTACACAAACCTTGACCTCACGTGTTTTTGTGTCAATTATTCAATTGCTTGATTAGTTTGGTTTAAATTGAAAACTCAATTAATATATCATATTAAGTGAATTATAGTAGCTCATTTATTTAAAATAAATAAATTAAGAAGGTAAGAGATAGATCGATTACTAAAAAGACTACTCTTTCATGGGCGACGTAATCATCGTAGAATCGAATTGCATTTGCAATGATTTGTAATGGATATAACCCAATCATTCTTCTAATAAAGAATTTAAGTCCAAAGAGGAAGGTAAAAGAATAATAAAATTGATCAAAATAAAATAAATGGATGATAAAATAAGAAGTTTATTGAAAGAAACATTACAACAAAGAAGAGGAAGAGAAGAGCATTTTGGAGGAGATCCTAGCTTGAAAGCTTCCCTCCTCCAATGGTTAATTTATATGGAAAAGAACTACCTAAACTCTTCTCCAAAACCTATAAGGAACATACAAACCCCTCCAAATGAGAAAAAACCAATTTATAGAGTGGATGGGTGGCTAGGTTATAAGTGGTTTCAAGTGTGAATGTCGAAATTCATCCAAATATTTTAATCCAACTTGAACCGCCCATTTGACCACCAAAACGCGTGAATCAGATATCCTTCCAGAATTATGATTTGTTATAAAATAGTTCCTCAATCTCCTCTCAAAATTTGGGTCTAATCCAAGCATGGATGAACAAGGTATGGCCCAAATATAGAACTTATGTCCAAACTAGTGAGTCCATCCCAACTTTGACTTCATGGCCCATTTGCACCAAACAAATGCATGATTTAGCTCCAATGTCACAAATGGATGTTGTATCCCATTAAGTCAGGAATGTATTTACAAAATTTTAATTTCAAATAATACATATCAAAATATTTATGTCCAAAATGCTACAGCGAATTTTAAAGGGTAAAACTGGAATTTTCATCAAAATTTCAAATTAATGATCTAATCCAAAATATTTCATAAATGAACATATTTAGCACAATGTGAGAAAATTATGTCATTTATTATCAATAAAATATTCAACAAAATAGTTTTTTATCAACTCCCCCACACTTACCCTTTTTCACTCCTGGGCAAAACCTGATATTAAGTAAACATCAATATCAAATCAAAAATAAATTTTAAAACACATATCCTTAGATCCAACAATTCCACAAAAAAAAAAGATATCATGCCTCATAAAAAACCATTATTTCAAGTTCTCCATTTATATCATTCAATATATTTCCACTTCATTTATCCTCCCATGCACACAAAACACTTACCTCACTTGAATTTTCTCTTATCACACAAATGTCAATTTTTCAGTAATATCTTTCTCATCCAAAACTCATACAAGGGTCACCATAGGCTTGATAAATTCCTACATCACCACACGATGTGATTCAAGGACATATGTTACGATACATACTTCAATTTATCCAATACTACTGAGTTTTTCCAAGGAAATCTTTCGAAAGACCAAGTATCACTTGAGGCATGACTTTATCATGAGTCTGTCTCAGGTATCACACATCAGGGGTCGAGTATCACCTGAGGCATGACGTGACCACTTTTTCAATGGGTCTATCCTCGATTGTATCTTAGGGAACCAGTATCACTCATGATTATATGGAAAATCTATGGAAACCCTCATCTGGAAAAGCCAAAGACATCGCCACCCTGACACGTAGTGTAGTAACCAATGAGGAACGAAGAGTCCATGTGTGGTCTTTAATGCAAAACCCACACTATGTCACCACCCTGAATTTAATTAGATTTCAAAGAAGCGGATATCACAGAGAATGCATTTATAATTGCAATAAAACAATTTAGAAACTAAAGCCACATACCTATTGATCATTCAAGCTAAACAGTTACACCCAAAACACTTTATCAGTGAAAGAAGAAAAAAATGAACTTTTCTCTTTTATAAAGGCATAGCATGGTAGTAATTTAACCAATGAAGTAATAGGATATAAAAAAAACAACAAAACCCCAAGATTCATGGTTCATAACTATCCAGAATAATTTATTTAATTTAAAGTTCAACAAAAATGAGCCATGCAACACATGCAATTAATAAAATTAATTATTCAGGGCTAACATAAAATAGACCAATTTCATCAGAAAACCCAAAGGGATATCTAATGATGTTGAAACAATTTAAACAAGCTAGTTTATCTCAAAAAAGGGTGAAATAGTCATGTAGAGAAGTTTAATTAAATTAGAAAAGGTGAAATTAAATATCGCTGGTAGACACTGAAGATCGACACAACATGCGATCAAAGAGACACAACGAAATGAAGGAAAATAGAGTAGAAATCCTACCTCATAACTGTAGAGGATCCTATGCTCTATGATGATCTTTGATTTGATCTAAAACGGAAGAAATCATATTATTTTATAAAAACCCCAATTTCGGGTAAAAACATTCCGTGGAAGATTATGTGATGGATACTGGATGCGATCCTATGATTCTTGGTGCGTAACTTTAGCCTTATTGGGATCTTTACTGCACACCTGAAGATAAAGAAAATGGAGGAGGAATAGAGTCGTAGTGGGCTTCTGAATGAGGAGAGGAGGAGGAGGAGGCACACCACAAGGGGGGGGGGGCAACAGGGGGAGACATGCCAAGGGAGAGGAGAGGGAGAGAGAAGAAAGAAATGAATAAAGAAAAGAAAAAAGAAAAGGAAAAAAATAAGAAAATAAAGAAAAATTAAATAAATTAAATAAATAAGAATAAAATAAAATAAAAGGGATGGAAAATAAAAGGAAATAAAAATAATAAAAATGGGATAATGCCCATTTTAATTATTTTTACTTTTCTCACAACCCCCTTCTTATTTTATTTTAAAATTTATTTGTATCCCTTTTTACTTTCTTTTAATTTCCTTTAAAATTTCTTTTTATTTCTTTTTAATTTATTTTAATTGTTTTTAACCCAAACACTACATTGGGGCATAATGTGATATTTTACCCAAAACCGAAGAAATTATTTAAATAATTTTAATAGATGATCAGGACCCACAACATGGCGTGTAGGCACGTGCCCTGGGTCACTTTAAGTATTCAGACTAAAAATTTAAATAGTTCGTACCTTGATTAAAGTCGGGATGTTACAACCTTCCCTCCTTAAGACAACTCGTCCCCAAGTTTCCCTTATGAGGGTAATGGAACTTCATACGAGAAAAGCTCTATACATTAATTACGCACATCAGTCTCTCATTCCCAGGTCTCATCCTGAACACGTCTATGCTACCATAGCACCCAAACCAGAGGACCTAACCTACCTCAGAGAACCTTCTTGCTATGGTCAACAATACATATCAGATGCTCTTCAAAGGATGTATCTGCTTCAAGATCGATATCATCAGGATCAAATGAATGAGATGGGTCTGGATGATACTGTCAAAGCTGAGATACATGGAAGACATCGTGCATGGCACAATACCTCTGTAGTAATAATAACTAATAGGATACCATCCCAATTATCTCTATTATCTCAAACAACCCGACATATCTCAGTGATAAATTTCCCCGTATCCTATTCTTCTTGTGATCCAACCTTGGAGAAACACGTAGAAAGACTCGATGTACCAACTCAAACTCTAGAGGTCTATGGCGACGATCAATATAAGATTTCTATTGCTCAGATGTCTCCTGAATGAGATGAGGACCCAACAGAGCTACCTCATCTGTTTCGAGCCAACATAAAGGTGAATGACACAGTCTACCATAGAGGGCCTCATACAGGTCCATTTGAATCGTCTCCTGAAAGCTGTTATTATATGTAAACTCAAAAAGAGGAATATGTTTCTCCCAGGAACCTCCAAAATCAAGGATATATGCATGTATCCTATACTATAACACTCGTATGGTCCACTCGGACTTCCCATCGGTTTGAGGGTGATATGCAGTACTCAAGAGTTCCGGCGAACCCAACACTTTCTACAACACTTTCCAGAACCGTGAAGTAAATCTAGCATCTCTGTTTGAGATAATAGAATGAGGTACGACATGAAGTCTCACTATATTCTAGGTATACATCCTTCCCAACTCATCCATAGAGAAAGTCTCTTGAATAGGTAGGAAATGCGGGACTTTGGTCAATCTATTGATAATCACCCATACTGCATCGCTAGCTCGAGGAGATCTTAACAAGCCTATAATAAAATCCATGGTGATGTCACTCCATTTCCACTCAAGAATAGATAGAGGGTGTAGAAGTATAGAAGATCATTGGTGCTCTGCCTTCACCTATTAATAGGTGGAACATCGAGTGATGAAAATTTCTATTTGCTTCTTCATACCTAACCACCAATACTGATGACACTTGTCTCTATACATCTTGGTAAGTCCAAGATGAACTGCCCAAACAAAGGTATGATATTCCTATATCATCTCTTCATGAATATCAGAAGGTACCCATATATGGCCACAGTAAAGTAGAGTTTCACTACCATCAACAACCCAAAAAGGAGGAGGGTTCTCTCATATGACACTTTGCCCCAAAACAAGTCCCTCTAGATTAGATAACTATCACATATGGACTCGCTCCAGAAGATAGGATGTCATTGTAAGAGTTTTCAAAAATGGTTGCCCGTGGTTTTCCTAAACCTCTAGATGTATCTCAGAAAAAAAAGCCATCATCTGCCACTCACTACTGGCTGTATGGAAAACTTGTGTCTATGTCTTGCGGATCAAAGCATCAGCCATGACATTTCACTTACCAGGGGTATAAATAAGCTCAAAATCGAACGACTAAAGGTATTCGACCCACCTACACTACCTTAAATTCAAGTCTCGCTATGTAGAGATATATTTCAGGCTTTTATGATCCATGTAAACAACGAACCTCTCACCCAACAAGTAGTGTCTCCAACAGCGTAAATCATGAACCATAACTACTAACTCAAGGTCATGTGTAGGATAGTTCTGTTCATGAGGTCTCAGCTGGCGGGATATATAAGCCATGACTCGATTTACCTATATCAAAACTTCACCCAGTCCAATTCCTGAAGAATCACAATAAACAATATAGATTTTTCCTGGCTCAGACAGAATCGGGATCAGAGCCGAGGTTAGTCTTCCCTTTTAACTCCTGAAAAGATTTTCCACAAGCTTATGACCAGGTAAACTATACACACTTCTTAGTCAGATCCATAAGAGGCATTTCTAAGTGGGATAAATCTTTGATAAAACACCTATAACGACCAACAAGCTCCAAGAAACTATGTATGTCAAAAACATTCTTAGGATTATCCCATGAAACTAAGATGATCACCTTTTCTAGGTCAACTGATACTCCTACCTTAGATATTATATGACCCAATAAGTGAAATTTATCAATCCAGAAGAGGCATTTTCTGAGCTTTGTATATAGATGGTGCTCTCTCAGTGTACTCATCACGATCTCAAGATGGGTTGGATGGTTGTGTCTGGAATAATAATACACCAAGATGTCATAAAAAAACCACCACAAAGGAATTAAGGTACGGGTGTAAAACCCTATTCATCAGATCCATGAATATTGTTGGCACATTCATGAGTCTTAATGGAATAACTAGATACTCGTACAAGTCATAACTGATCTAGAACACTGTATGTGGTATGTGAGATAGTCGTACACACACCTGGTGATATCTCGACCTCAGATCAATCTTGAAGAAAGCAGTTGATCCTCAGAGATGGTCGAAGAGGTCATCTATAAGAGGTAATGGATATTGATTCTTCACTATAAGATGGATGAGTCGATGATAATCTATGCACAATATGAGGTTATCATCTGCATTCTTGTAAAAAAGAACCAATGAACCCCATGAAAATGTGCTAGGTCTGATAAAACCCTTAGCCTCGTGGTCTTCAATCTGATTTTTGAGTTCATTTAGTTTTGTAGGTGTCATCCTATAAGGAGGAATAGACACTGGTGCCACACCTGGAACTAGCTCAGTAGTGAACTCTACATCCCTTTTGGGAGGTAAGACAGATAAATCATCAGGGAAGACGTCCAAAAAACAATCCAAAATAGGAGGGAATTCCACTAGTTGTGTTCCCTGATCTCTCATGAAGAGAATTTCTAATTGATCTGTCACTCTTCCTAGTCCTGCACATTTAAGTCCATCTCGATCTACCTTCATATCCCATTATCCTTTGTATGGATATGTGTCTCCTTCAAGGTATGTTAAGGACACCCGAGGGTGATATCAATCCACTTAGGAATGATAAGGAGTGAGCCTATTTATACCAAGAATGATGTTGATGCTAAACATATCAAGGATGTAAAAATTCCAAAAGAAATGGTACCCACCTATTTTAAGGGGCACTCTTGGCACTGGCGTATGCCCTCTATTTTGACCCCATAGTTTTGAGAGAAATAACACCACAAAAGTAATAAGTAAAGGTTCAAGGCCTCCCTGAAACACACCAAAAAAGATAGGAAAGCAATATAGAGGTCATGTGCATAGCTTACCTCTAAGCATAACTCAACAGATAGCCCACTCCAAGAGCCGGGTCTAGATAAAGAAGAGAAAACTTATAAGGATCACTAAAATGAGGCCTACCACCTATTTCCCAGGTAAAGTCAAGTTAACATCTAAAAAATATCATGACTTTATGTTTAACAAACAAGCACTTCTAATTTTTACAACTAAGCACAACAACACTCACATGAAAATAGGAATATGCACACTGAAAGTAGATATGGCATGGAAATATGCATGTCATTTTAATCCCTATGGTGCCTAATATGATACATGTAAATGCATTACCCTCATATCATCATGCTGTAATGGTAAAAGCCATTATCTTAATAATACCAATATCAATAACAATACAAAACAAGTGTGTCACCCAACAGTTAAATCATATCAATAATAATTGGTATAATCAATAACTGTAATCCCAACCCAATAATTTGGGTTTCCCCTATACATGGGATAACTACATCCAAGCACATGGTAAGTTCTAAATCCATACATTATAGTCTCCTGTCTAACCCAAATAGTAAGATAAAAGAAAAAACATGACCTATGATACCACTTTGTAACATCCCCATCCCAGGAGTCATTGGAAGGGTGCTCCAAACCAGGTTTTTCACATGACCTCAAGCGCATCTCCCCGAATTTCAGAGGCTTCTGACTAGCAGTGAGGGTCTTTTTAATGTGTCCGTAGGGTAAACTATGACCTCATAGGTAATAAATAATATATAATAGAAGAAAAATAATTTATAACAAGTAGTAGAAACATATAAATAATCAAACTACAATAAAAGAAATTAAATAATCCCAACGAAATAAATGTAAAGTGCGGAAGTTGATAAATCAAACCAGCTACATAATGATGTCATGCTATGATGTCTATACTAAAATAAAAGTACAGAAATAAAGAATACAAGCATGCTATAAAACTAAAATAAAAACAACATAAAGTGAAACAACTGCATATTGAGCATTGACTCAGTCCTCTTCCCCCAATCTTCATCCTAAGTAGTAATAAACAATCAATCATCAGAAACAACATGCTTCCCTTTATCCATTCCTACAAGCATAAAGTCCACTCGGGTACCTAACGATACCCGATTAGGGAGTGAGATAAAATCCAAGTAGGCTGACACCCATGATGTTTAAACCTTTCCATTTCATGCTATAAAAAAAGTAGTCTTCCAGTATATGATAAATGTAAGAAATTAAATAAACAAAATAAAAACAAGTATAACTTGGTCTGGGTTCTCAACGACATCCATCCCATACCACCTGCTTCATCCTAAGCTGGAAATCTGAATAAGGTACACGTATAAATCAGGATGTGTATATATATATAAGGTTATAAAAAGAGAAGGTAGACAAAAAGGAACATACCCCCAAGCTTGTGCTTTATCTTGGGTATAATTTATGTGTCAAAAAAGTGTGTCTCAAGGCACTAGAAAAGTACCATAATTCACAAGTAACCCAAAGTTGCATAAAATAAAACCTTCCACGCATCATCATCATTATTACATTAAAGTTTAGAGTTGGAGTTTGATTCCATCCCAAAGGTATCACTATGGTACATCCTTCAATTTATCCAATACCACCAAGCATGTACAAGACAATCTTCTAAAATACCAAGTATCGCTCGAGGCATGGATTTATAATGAGTTCGTCCCAGGTATCACACATCAGGGGTTGAGTATCACCTGAGGCATGTCGTAGCCACTTTGCCAAAGGTCCATCCTCGATTTTCCCTTAGGGAATCGGTATCACTCATGAGTATATGTAAAACCTAGGGAAACCCTCGTTTGGAAAATCCTAAGACATCGCTTCCCCAATCCGTAGTGTAGTAACCAATCAGGAATAAAGAGTCTATGTGTGGTCCTTAATATGGAACCCACATTGTCTCATTGCCCTAAATTTAATTAGACTTCAAGGAAGTAGATATCATGTAGAATGTATTTATAATTACAAAAAAACAATTTAGAAACTAAAACCACATAATTATTGATCATTCAAGCTAAACAGTTACAACCAAAACACTTTATTAGTGAAAGCAAAAAAAATGATTTTTCTCTTTTATAAAGGCATAACATGGTAAGAATTTAAACATGGAAGTAATTAGGCATAAACAAAACAACAAAACCCCAAGATTCATGGTTCATAAATATCTAGAATAATTTATTTAATTTAAAGCTCAACAAAAAGGGGTCGCGCGATGCATATGATTAATAAAATTAATTATTTAGGCCTAATGAAAAATAGACCAATTTTATCGGCACACCCAAAGGGGTATCCAATGATGTTGCAATAATTTAAATAAGCTAGTTTATCTTAAACAATGGTTTAATAGTCATGTCGATAAGTTTAATTAAATTAGAAAAGGTGAAATTAAATATCGCTGATAGACATCGATGATCGACACAACGTGCGATCTAAGAGACACAACGAAACAAAGGAAAATAAAGTAGACACCCTAACTCATAACCATAGAGGATCCCACACTTCGAGATGATCATTTAATTGACCTAAAATGGAATAAATCAGATGATTTTAAAAAAACCCAATCTTAAGTGAAAACCTTCCAAGACAGATTGCGTGATAGATAGTGGATGAGATCCTACAATTCTTGGTGTATAACATTAGACTTACCGAGAGCTTTACTACACACCTGACGGTGAATAAAATGGAGTAGGAATGGAGTCACAAAAGCTTCCGAAGGAGGAGAGGAGGAGGAGGAGGCACACTACAAGGTGAGAGCTATAGGGGGCGACACACCAATGGAGAGGAGAGGGAGAGAGAAAAAAGAAATGAAGAAAGAAAAGAAAAAAGAAAATAAAAAATAATAAAAATAAAGAAAACTAGAAAAAGAAAATAAATAAGAATAAAATAAAATAAAAGGGATGAAAAATAAAAGGAAATAAAAATAATAAAAATGGTCCAATTCCCTTTTTGATTATTTTTACTTTTCTCCCAACCCCCTTATTATTTTATTTTAAAATTTATTTTTATCCCTTTTTACTTTATTTTAATTTCCTTCAAAATTTATTTTTATTATTTTTTAAACTCTTTTAATTATTTTTAACCCGAATGATGATCTAGGGTGCGATGTGATATTTTACTTAAAACCCGAGCAATTATTTAAATAATTTTAATAGCTGTCTGGGACCCACAATAGGGTGCACATGTGCGCACTCTGGGTCAATTTAAGGATTTGGACTAAAAATTTAAACGGTTTGTACATTGATTAAAACTGATACATTACATAACTTTTAAAATAAATCATGAATTCTTTTCATAACAAATCTACACAACTTCTAACTTGACTTCTTCATTTCCCTTACCCATCCTTAAACCTTGTGAAAATATTTTAAGAACTTGGGATGAGCAAAAAATCTTGATAAGGGATATAAAAAAGGAAAGGAAACTGTTAGTTTGGTAAAAACATTAAAACTTATATAACATATACCTTTATCTTCAAAATTCTTTAAGAATGTGAAATAAAACATTTTCATGTGAATAATAAACACACAATTTGGTCAAAGAAATAATTAAAACCCATTGAAAGCAATTAAAAAATCTTTAGGTGACTTAGAGAATCATATATATAAAACCCTTTCAAAACCCTTTTAATTGGAATAACCATAAGACTGACTTACAACATTATCATTACCCAATGCATTGAAGATCTATAATGGGGATCACCCTTCGTATAAGCTATACTAGGCTAACCCATGAGCTATAATGGGCTCAACCCTTCGTATAAGATATATCAGGCTCAAACATTTCTCATGAGATATAATGGGGATCAACCTTTTGTATAAGTTATATCGGGCTCACTCATGACCTATAATGGGACTCAACCCTTCATATAAGTTGTATCGGGCTCACCCGTTTCATATAATGCTCAAGTACCACATCAAGAGTAAAACACTCTCATCATAAAAACCTTTGAAAAAATCTTTTTAAACCCATATGAAAAACACTTCCGGATAAAAATACCATTTTCTTTTAATAAAGGAATCCAAAAATTAAATAGTGGCCACAACGGAGGAAAATTCATGTCATCGTGTACGTTAAGAATGAAACATTCCTTTTATCATTTGTCAAAACGTTCCATATAAAACACGTAAAAAGATTTTTTTAAAAAACCTTTGAATAAAATTCAAAATAGACATAAAATTTACTTTATAATACTTTTATATCCATATAAATAAATATAAAAAATAATATCAAGAATATTGACATGGAGGAAAAGATTTTGAAAAAAAGAGATTTTTAAATCAAAGTGTCTCATACCACTTTGAAACATTTGAATCATAAAAATCATTAAAGAATAACATTAATAAAAACTTTAAATATCATGGTAATAGAGAAAATTCATGGTATAACATTTCAAAAGGGTTTTATATACACCTTATAAGAGTATAAAAGTGCATAACATCAAGATATGCCTCAATGAAAGAAGATTGAGACAAAGTCTCCTACCTTGAGTCTAACTTGCAACATGTGTCTTTATCATCTTGAATAATAAACTTATGTTAATTATTTAATTTATTTATAAATTTTTTCAAGTTTATCATTACTTTTATTTCACATATCACAATTTTGTCTACAACTATTTAAACAATTAAGTTTACATCGGGTGTTTTGACCATATTTGGTTTATGTGTCAAAAACGACTTTGGTAGGTCAACTATGGTCAAAGAATTCATTATTAAAACATATATAGAATAGTAATAATGACATAATTATTATATTTATACATAAATTATACTTTTAAAACCAATCATGAATGATAGTTCTGAAAAATGAACCAACATTATAATCATGGAGAAGGTAGGTCGTACGTATGCATGAGTAACATTCCCATTTTTAATGATCATTATGGAAATAAGGTAAGTAACATTTATCTTTACATAATGATCGTTATATCATAAATACCATATTATTTAATCATATATACTTATATATATAATTCTTGTTATGTAAAAGGAATCACATCGCTTTGAGGTGGCGGTAGTCCACACGTCCACGAACGACGTTATCACTTTTTCAGTGTGTGAAAAGGTGTTAAATAAAATAATATATTATATTTAAAGAAATTTAATTATGTCATTAATATCATATATATGTCATTTATGTCACATATTTTTAATTAAACCCATCTTTAATACATTCAATGTAAAGTATGAACGTATCACATCGCTTTGAGGAGGCGGTAGTCCACGCGTCCACAAACGATGTTATCGTATTCCTAAAAAATAGAAAGCATGAATGTATGTGTTATATAATAATTAAATAATTATAAATACATTAAAAATATCATATATATCATATAAAAATAGTATATCTATCATAATACCCAACCATTATAGGTGGTAAAGGAAAAACGAATGACGTCGTTTCGCGAGGCGGTAGTCCGCTGTACACACGAACGGTGATTTAGTTACCCATTTGATGAAAGTGTGTGTAGGTGTAGGTAAAATACTTAATATAACGACATATAAATATATTTATTACACTGATACTATTATATAATCATGTAATAATAATAATTGAAGTGGTGGAGAAATAAATAAAATAAAAGTGCTCGTTGAAGAATGTTACTTCTTCTTCGGGTAACTCCTTTTAGTTTGCATCAAAGGACTTCCTTGGATTGCTTTCTTCCCAAAGTGAGGCTTATAGAATTAGATAAGGGATTTTGATAGATTATTTTTGTAGGGTTTTTACCATCCAAGTTCTTTATATGTGTGAATAATTGGGGAGGGTGAGTGCCTTTTTATAGTGAAGGGGGAGCGACATTCATTTAAATATAAAAAGGTAAACACTATTGGTTGGTATCCCTTACATAATTTGACTCCAATAATGAAAAAAATTCTATAAAATTGGGTATATGGTCAAATAATATCCATCCAATGGGTTTTAGACAAGTTTATAGGTCATATGTACCCTTAATATTAAAGTTTAACCACTAAGTAAACACATTTTTACCTTAATCACTGTAATTAATTTTAATTACGTTCACTAATATTTTTTGTCAAAAACTAATTTAAACTTATTATAAATTATAAATTATGATTATTAAAAATATGGAATCAATTTTTCCAAATTCTAATCACATAATTGGTAGAAATTAATTTAAAATTAATCCCAGAGACGAGATGACAAACCGAGTTTTTAAATTGAATATGTTTAAAAGTTTTCTAAGTTTTTATATCTAAGTTCAATATAAAAATGATCCCAATAGAATAAATTGGTTTAATATATATAAAATTTAACTAATTATACCTTAAAACCAATTCAAAATATTATTTAACTATATAAATAAATTAGATGGAAAAATAGTTTTCAATTAAAATTCAGTATTATTCACTACTCATCAAAATACAAAACTTCTCAGAAAAATACCAAAAATTCACCCAAAGTAATTTTTGGTATTAATTGTTTAAAAAATTAAGTTTATTTTATTATATTGAAATTATAAAAGGGGAAAAATTTAGTTTTAAATCAAGTCCGCCATTAAAAGGCTGCAAAACTGTCATATTTAATAATAATATTAATAGTATATTATTATTCGGTATAACTCAGTCTTGTGTGCAACGCAAGATTTCAAATAAACTCATGTTGTGTATCATATAAACTATTGAACATAGTGTCCCTTTTAATTTAAAAATTACTATTTAATTCAAAATATTAATAAACATGAAAAAGACATATTCTATCATTACCTAGGATTTTGCATCCTTTATATTCAATTGGTCTTTATTTTCTTTTATAATTAATTGGTAACCAATGAATTCATCTTATAAACATGTGTAAACTATAATTTAAAAATTTAGTTAATCTATTTCATTCTCTCCATTCCAACATCTAGGTGATAACTATCATAATAATATTAATAGTATATTTTTGTCTCGTAAGACTCGGGCTTGTGTGTAACATAAGTCATCAAAAGAACTCAATGTTTCATGAAACACAAGATAAATTTGGTGTTGCATGTGATGCAATCTAAACTATGTATTGTGTGTAACACAATCTATTAAAGAATTTAAATTAATTTGAAAGAATATATTTCATAAAATCTCAGGATGTTACATCATACCCCCCTTAAAATGAATTTCTACCTTGAAATTTGTCTTGGTTATCAAATGATTAACATTTCTATAGTTCCTTTATTGAAACACATATCAAACAAAAGGTTAATAAAACATACTCTTAAAAAGGGAAAGTGGGAAACATGAAGGTCACTGGAAGTTACGCATAACTAGGATTTCACATAGGGAGAACATTGGTTGAAAATTAAAAGACGGATTTGGATGGGGAAACTAATTCTCATAGACTAATAGAGAGTTATAGAGAACATGCTCAATAGGATGTTAATGATGAAAAAAACACAATACAAATAGGTGTGAAAAAGGTCATTGATATCATCAGAAAAATGATAATAGGATAAAATTTTATTACATGATCATTTTCCTAAAGTTGAAGGATTCATTAACCATCTATACTAAGAGAATAAGGACATATACTTACTTGATGAGCATAGATTCATCCTTTAATCAATTTCCATCATAGACTCATCTATTTCTCCAAACAATGAGTATCCATGATGACTTTTCAGGCCTGAAGCACTACAATCAACTTCTAATGGATCACATACTCCTCAAAAGGATAACATGATGTTCCTCCCATATTTAGATATTAACCAAAACCAAAATGGTTAGAACATAGTAAGACAATTAAAAAATTCATGTGATGAGATAATACATTAATCTATAAAGTTCAACAGTGATACCCAAAGTTACAACTAAATCATTCCATAGATATATATCCCTAATGGTCTCCAATTCCATTAAACATACATCCACATAAGTAGTGGTATTATTCCTCAAATAACTTTTAAATGTATACCTCATACATTTATAGAAACTTAATAAATGTATCCCAGAGTATTTTTGTTATTTATAACATTAAAATAGGGGTGCCTAAGACATTGGGATTATGACCGTCCTTAGAAAAATACCAAGATTCATAGATCTGTCACCAATTATCTAGATGGACCAACATCAATTATAGAAGTAGAAAATGATTTTCCATCCTTTTTTTCTTCTGATCATAATTATTTACACCCTGAGTAAGTTTCTTCAGACATAAGTTAGCATAATATCCCAACTCATTGAATCTAAATTATCTTATTGTTAACTGGCTATCTGTCATCTCATTGTTGGATTGTCCAAGGCTCTTTTCCTTACAGTAATGAACCTTGCGACCAAACTTACCACACTGATAAAAATTTCTATATCTTGACATATATTACCCAAAATTTATTTTAGCACACTTGGAATGAGTTTTAGGATTACCTCTAGAATTCTTAGTTGGTTTCTTATCTATTTACTACCACATTGACTGTTTCTTACTCTTATCATCTCATGGAACATAAGTATCGAAAAACTATATTTAAAATTTCTCATCATAATGAACCACTTTATCATAAATTTTAAATTATCTTTGTCCAATTATATTCATAGACTTGGTATCAATCATGAGTAAAATCTATTAATTTTACTATCAATGTCTCAAATAAAGTCGGACACATACCTGGACAATCTTGTGAAGTTTTCTTCATATAAAACCATAAAATATTTATTTTTTTGCCTCAATTACAATAATTGTTTCTTCATCCTAATCCAAAAAACCTTAGGGAACTATTTCTCAAGGAAAATATCCTTTAATGTTTCCCATTCCATGGCATCAAGATCATATTTTCCACTAGTATTCTTAACCAAAGACTACCATCGATCAGATTCACCTTCAAAATGATAAATGTTAAGAGTTACCTTTTAATGTTCTAAACATCCCATGACTTCAAGTATCTTCTCTAGGGAATTAATCCATCCTTCAACTACCACCAGGTCGGATGATCCATTGAATGATGAGGATGTTGCCTCATTAAATTATCCACAAAAGACATGTTCATTCATGGTAGATTGGGTTCCTCTATAGCATGGATACCACTACCATTTATTGCTTGAGTCTATTGATCCATCACTGCAAAAAACTACTCGGTTCCCATTCCAACCATCTTAGGATGTTGATTTATAAGGATATTTCCCTCTTTATGCCTTTCCACTACAACTTTCTTATTTCCTTTGAGGAAAACTATTCTGAACAAAAATACTTTAGATGAAGCAACTTGGAAATCTCAAAATGCTATATCATTTCAACTTATCCATAAAGTAAGATCTTTTATGGGAATATTTTTAACACTATCCTAACATTTAAATTATCTAAACCTTTCCTTTGATACTAAATATAATGACATAACCTTAAATATTACCTAATCTTGATTTTTATTCAAGAATATTACTTTCTTTCACATTGAGGATCCTTTTAGGTTTAGAGTTTTAGATAATTAGGTCATAAATCATACATAACAAAATCATAAAATACAAAGTGGCCACTTCCAATCAGTATCAATTTTTTCCACAATATAAAACTTTTAAAATAAAACATAAATTCTTTTCATAGAAAATCACCACAAATACCAACTTGACTTCTTCCTTTCCATTACCCATCATTAAACCCCATGAAAACATTTTTGTTGGCTAGAGTGAGTAACTAAAGAGGGTTTAAATTGAGTTCAAAAAAAAATCTTTTAAAACAAGTTTAAATAAAATCCCCCAATTCAATAATAAAAATGTCCATTTAATCAAAATGGTAGATCAATATAAGTTCTGATATTTTAAAATATTCTTTAAAGCTTGATTAGTTCTTAGTTAAAATAATATGAAAATTATTATATCTTTTTAAATCAATTTAATTAATAAAATACTTATATAAACACTAGTTAAAATTAACTATCAAAGTAGTGATTTTGTTTACATTTTAAAATAAATTCAGTTTGAAGCTTAGAAAACAAAACAAAAACACAAAACAAAATTAAAATAAGAGGTTCATTCTCAAGATGAGACCTAATCCTTTCCACTTTGAAATCACCCACTTCCAAGCATATTATATAAAAATAATCTTGATCCATAACCTGGATCAGGTATAAAGACAACAACTACAAGCTATCCAGGCCATGATGGGACCTATTCCATAATAATAATGGGAATAAAATAAACATAGGTCACACATGGACCTCTTATACAACACCGTTGGTGTAAAAATATAAAGAGAGTGAAGAAGATATCTTGTATCTTCTAGTTACAGTGTAAAAGACAATGTGAGTTTAATAAGTAAGGTAAACCACACACTTCTCGAATGTAAATGCGACAAACAGAAAGAGAAAGTATAAAAATGTAGAAAAGATAGAGTTGCTCTATCTGATGTGCTCTGAAGCTTGAGTCTCCTTATATGTAACTTGGATTGGAGATCAAGTCATTTCTCTAAAAAAATAGTAAAATAGAGCATCATGAGCTCTCTTTGTTTTGAATGTAGGAAATGATCTGGATGATCAATGTGCTCCACTATTCCACAGTCAGATGCAGGTAAGAATATTGCATGTAAATATCTTCAGTAAATGGAATAATTGATCATATGTTCTCACTCTTCCAACATGCATGCATTAATTTCTCTCTATTAGAATACAAGAGTTACTCTTTTAAGAATAATATTTTAGATATACTGACACGTCATATTGAGCTCTGATATCATTTAATGTTTCCTAAAATAGTTTAAGAATACTAATTAAAATAATCCTCAACATTAAATTCAGTAATATATCCATTATAAAAAATTAATTCAAATGTCCCAGAATAGAAACAGTGAATCATTTTGGTGGTGAGAAAATCCAACGGTGAGTCAGGATGGTGATAGGTCATCTGACTATAGGCCAGGTCGGGCGATGACTCATGTTCAGTGGTGACTCATCTCAATGGCGAGCTATCTCAACGACAACTCATCTCAATGGTGACTTGTATCAATAATGACTCATCTAATGGTAGGTCATATTTAGTGGAAACTCCTTTATGGAGGTAAGTAGAGTCTAGCGGTGACTCAATCTTGATAGTGACTCTTTTCCAGTGATTAGAAATTCCTGGAGGTGACTCATCTTCAACGGTGAGTCTTTTCTGGCGGCGACTCATCTTCAATGGTGAGTCTTTTCAATACTTATCCAAAATTTCCTAGAATTCCTTATATTATAAAATGCTATAATAAAATAGTGAAACCATTAAACTCATAATTAACATGATTTTTTAGCATTAAAACAAGGAGGGTCCAACAATATACCCCTTTTTGATGATCACAAACCATGAAATTTTATACACCATGTATAGAATAAAATTTCTCTTATAATATATCTACCTAACACTTTAAAAAGATAATGTAAGGGTTTGAACTTAGTTTTTAAAACAAAAAGGTATTAGAGATATCAAGTAACAAATAATATGAAAGGTATTTAATAAATATAGTATAAAAGGTATAGATTAAATACATATGTCATCAAAAGTATGGTATCAATTAATAACATTAATAAAGGTATCAAGGATATGAAAATGAAAATGAAGAAATTCCATAATCATTCTCCCATTTTTGGTATTATCAAAAATTGAAAATAAAAACAGGAAATGAAAAGAAGAAAAATATGAATAATAATAGAATTTATATTTAAGGACAAAAGAAATTTTATTACATACAAAAAGAGATACAAAAAAAGTCATAAAGATGTACCTATAAAAAAAGTCTAAAGTCAATGCTTATCAGCCTAAGTGGTAGAAACAAGAGGTGTTTTTACTTTGTTAGAAGAAGAGGGAACAATGGTAGAGGATGAGGCAGCTGTGGTTGAGGCTGTAGGGATAAAAGGTAGAGAAGGAGGCTCTCGTATAATAATAGGTTGAAGATGTTGGAAACTTCTCTAGGAGTCATATTGAAAGGCTGAAACCGAGTAGGTAAAGATGCATTTGGATCTTAGGTATCACCTGTTCTGAACATCTCTAAAGTAGTGGCTGTAGGAGTGAGATGAGAAGTCACAGGAATGTCATAATGAGCCACTATTGTGGTGATAGATTCATGGAGAAAAGGCTTCATCAGATTGATGAAGTCCTTGATGATATTTCCTCCCTTCTTCATGGCACTAAAAAGGTCATTTTTCTCCTCCATAAACAACTTGATCAGAGGGGTCATCACTTTCAGCTGATTGACCTATTCTTTGAAGGATTGAGTTACTGTAGGAATCCTAAGGTTCTCATCAAGGAACTTGAAGTGTGATTTGAGATCATGCCTAGTGTAGATCCTTGAAAGGTAATAATTTATTGCCTTTTTAATAGTCTCTTTATCAAATATGAATTCATTGAGGTATTCCCTAACTATCTAAAAGGCGCTGTCATGAGCGCCCTCAAATGATTAGTGGTTTTTGGGTACTTAGGTGCAGTAGAGTGGCTGACCAAGGTCGTCTCTCAAAGGAGGAAGTAAATTAAAACAACTTCTTAAAGGTATTCTAAAAATAAAATAGAATAGAATTAAAACACTACTTAAAAGGATGGGGTTTTTTATCATTTATAAAACATGAATAAGTTTTTTGGAAGAAGATTTCATTTTTTTTGTTTTTAATTTTGAAATGAAGTTTGATTAAAAAGACGCAACAAGAAGATGTTTTTTTAGAAAATATTTTAAAAGGTATAATAGATCTAACTATACCTCTTCATTTACTTATTAATCATTATCATTTAAATCAATATCCACTTAATTATAATTCCTTAATTTGTTAACCCTCAAACCCTACTAGAGTTAACTTAACCACAAAGATGAAATTACTTAAACCCTAGGCTAGCTTCGGAACACGCAATCGCAGCACCCTGCTTTGATTGTTGTTCTACGATTAGCTTATGGTCAGTGGTTAATTAGAGAACATATCCATTCTATAAATGGGGATGAATTGTGTTTAGGGATTATATTTGAACTCTACAAATTTATCCCGTGTGGTCTTGTATTACCGATTAAGATCGAGCTCTCACAATTTACACAAAATCTCGACCTCGCGTGTTTTTGTGTTAATTATTCAATTGTTTGCTTAGTTTATTATAATTTAAAAACCAATTCATGGATAATATTAACTGAATTACATTATCTCAATGATTCATAATAAATAAATGAAGAGGGTAGAAGATATACCGATCACTAAAAAAACCACTCTTCCATGGGCGGTGTGGTCATCGTGGAGACGTTTTGCATGAGCAAAGTATTGAAAGGGTAGAACCCAATATTTTCTCCACTCTTGATTCCAAAACAATTAGTAATATTAATAGAAGAATAAAAGGAAAAAACACAGAAGATTAATTGATGAAAAATTCAAGATACAAGCACGAAAACAATGAAATACAAAGAGGAGGTGGGAGAGGAAAGCCTTTTTAGAAGAGATGTTTGCACAAAGAATTACTTATTACAAGAGTTGTGAGGGGATAACAAGAGAAAAACTTTCAGAAACACCTTCAAAAATTCTCTAACAGCCCTCCCAAAGAGTGAAAATCCCCTTTAAATAGAGTTTGTGAGGGTTAGGGTTACATAACTTTTTTAAGTGTGAAATGAAAACTCGGCAAAATATTTTTTTCCCAAGTTGAACCTCATTTTTTACCTCCAAAACGCATGAATTGGACGTCCTTCTAGAATGATTATTTGTTACTAATTATGTCCCCGAGCTTCCCTCCAAATTTGAGCTCAATCCAAGTCCGTATGAAGAAGATATGGCCCAAATAGTGAAGTGGTGTCCAATCTGGATGGTTCTATCCAACTTTGTCTTCATGGCCCATTTACTCCACTCAAATGCATGATCCAACTCCCATGTACTAAATATAATTTTTATACCTTAATTCATGAACACATTTACAAAATATTAAGTCAAAATATTTTACATAACAATATTTATTCCCGAAATACTATATTTAATTTTAAAAGGGTAAAACTGGATTTTTCATCAAATTTGAAAATGAATGATCTAATCCCAAATATTTCATAATTGATCACATTTAGAATAATGTGAGGAAATTATATCATTTATTATCAATAAAATATTAAATAAAATTTTGTTTTATCACTATCTTATAAACATGGTCATTATTATGCCTAATTTGTCTCAAACTTTCCTGAGGGATATCAGAACATCTCCCGAAACAACTCGAAGTTCCTCCCCAACCACTAACCAGATCAACTAAACATATAAGGAAGGAGTAGGAACACTAGAAGTAGAAGGTATATAATATAATGACTCCAACCTCTCTAGAAAGGACTCCAGACTAGAAGAAAAATAAGTATACATCCCCTCTATCACTAATCTCAAAGACTCCAGCTCACTGGAAATTATTCTGTTCTCTATTTACACTTACTGAATATGATGCATCATTTTAGGCTAGAAATGGTGTATCACAAGATAAAACAAATATATTGAATCTCTCTCCCTAAAATTAGTGACAGGAGATGATTTATTTCTCAACTTCATACCAAAATTATATAGAATTCTCTCTTTGAAGGACTCCAAGTCAGCTTTGGATACACTGTCAATGGGTATAGGAGCAATGTTAGGTGGCACAACAGCCTCTGATGGCTTAGATCTGGAATTCATATCTAAAAAAAATCTTTGTAGTTACCCAGTAGCATCAATATATTCTACCAAATATCCCTTAGGATCTAACTCTATTTAGACTGGAGTAACAGGTCCACCATGCTTTGGAGGAACTACTATCATCATCAGAATCAGGGTAGTCCAGGCCTAACTTCACATACCCTGGATATATTTCACATTATTTAAGAACTAGGTCCCCCAACATAATATAAGAAACACAAGAAGTCTCAAAAAATATAGGCTCATAAACTATATGATCATCAAGTATAAGTTCAACATGGTCTTCATTAATAGGATCAACATGATGACTAACACGGCTTGAAGATTATTCCCCCTCAACAGATGCTCCTAACTCATCTTTAGAAGCTCTATTATTATCTCAAACTAATCTTGGTCTCTCCTTAGATCTGAAAGCAACTGAAAATCCTAGAGAATAAATTAGTGCTTTAGCCATCTCAATATCCTAAACACCAATATGACCATCAGGAAAATCATGATCTAAACTACCATCATTGTTATCTCCATCACTATCTCCCTCATATTTTTCATCTCCATATTCCTTATATTTTACTTATTATTCTTTATCATTTTATTATTCATATTCATTCTCATCACCCTATTTATGACTTCCATTTGAATCTCTATTTTCATCATTAGAAAGAGCTATAACCTCCTTAGAATATCTAGAAGAACTCTTATACTATTCTTCTTTAGAAATGTTAGTTTCTTCTTTTTTACTTTACTCACTCAAAGGATTCTATCTAATAGGGAGATATCCAGGAGGAATAGAAAGACCAAAATTAATAGTATGAGGGATCTTATTCAAGTTAGGATCACTACCTTCATCAACTGAAAATTATTTTTTCATCTTTAGAAGTAGCAACCTCCTCAACTTCTTACTCTTCATCTGAATAAAATGCCACCTCATCTGGATCTAATAAAAGATCCATGATATTATTTTTCCTTATAGGGTGATCAATAGGATTTAAATCTTCATAAATCTTATCAACATCATCAACCCATTACCTCTTCCATGGGTTCTAATTAATCTTCATCCTCTTTCAAATCACTTTGGTTTGGAAAAAACCTCCATAGTACACCTCAGTTTCTTCTTCCCCATCAACCAATCACTTGTCCCCCAACATGATCGAAATGAACTTAGGTTAAATTAAAGAATTTAACATGGAATATTTCTTACACATATTAATCATATGAACCATAAAATATCTACACAAATTGAATTTATCACCTATTTTCATAATGTAGAGAAGGTAAATATATTAGTATCACATTATACTAAATCACCTTTCCTTCCCCATATTCAGTTAGATTAGCTAAGGCATCCTCATATTTAAATGAATCACTATCACTTGGAATTGTTCCCTGATAATCTTTTGAAACACCTTCGTGAGATACTTTCAGACATCTATCCCATCGAATTGAAGATAAAAGAACTTTCTTCCCATTTATCATACTTTGAACCCAATCTTTATCTTCCCCAAAGATAAACTTCACATTCTAATAAAACTGATGTAATAACCTAGGATATAACGACCTCTCGTTATTTGAGAACCACTCTTCCCATACCTAGTATTTTATTACTCTAAGCACCAAAGATCTTCTAAACATTAACCACTCATTATTTACTTCCTTCTCTGGAACTAATGTAATCTTCGTAAGTTGTGGTTTTTGCGACTCAACAACTAGACGAATTGATTCCCCTCTATGCTTCTTCAAAGGGTGTGATTCTTCAAGAGATGGAACTTTTTCTCACTTCACTATAACCATTGCAAACAAGGTGGAAGGTTCAGATGAGGTTGAGGGAAGACTAACAATGGGGAAAGGAAAGGTCACGACGAAGTTCAAAGGAAATGCGTGAGGGAGAGAGAATCAAATTAGAATAAGTGTATAATTTATATCATTTAGGGATTAAAAAATCATAAAAACAAAATAAAATTTAAATCATAATGAAATTAAATATTTAACCCGTAAAAAAATTTAGTAATGAAGACTCAAAAGCAACGACGTGTCATTTCTAATGGTGGGTTGTTCCAATAACGGGTTGTTCCAATGGTGGGTAAACTCCAATGGTAGGTAAACTCTAATGGTGAGTAAAATCCAAAAAAAAAAGTTTAACCAAAATTAGTCATTACTAACTAATTCATGTTTGATGTAGTTAATTCTCTCATAATTCAACGACTTGGTAAAAATATCAACAATATGATGTTCAATATAAATATATTCAAGAGTTATATCACCCTTTTGAAAATGATCTCTCAAAAAGTGGTGTATTATATAAATGTGTTTTTTAGAGTAAGATACAAGATTATTAGAAATGTTTATATAACTTATGTTGTCACAATTTATTGGGACATGTCGGAATTGATATCCATAGTCTAGTAATGTGTGTTTCATCCACAAAATTTGAGTATAGTAGCTACCTGTAGCTATGTATTCAGCTTCAAAAGTAGATAATGCAAAAATATTTTGTTTCTTAATACACAAAGGAACTAGAGACTTTCCCAAAATGTGACATGTTCTAGAGGTACCTTTTCTATCTAACTTGTAACCACCAAAATCTACATCTAAATAACTCACTAAGTCAAATGATTGTCCTCTAGGATAGAACAATCCTAAATTGGTTGTATATTTGAGGTATTTGAAAATCCTTTTAATATCAAGTAAATGTGACTCTTTTGGGTTTACTTGAAAATGAGAACACATATATACATTAAAAATAATTCCAGTTCAACTATCAGTTAAGTAGAGAAGACTTCCAGTCATACTTCTGTTACTGGTTTGATCCACTAATTTCCCAACTTCATCAAGATCAAAATTATAGGTGGTACTCATAGGAGTGTCAATAATTTTAGATATATACAAACCAAAATGTTTTAAAAGATATTTAGTATATTTACTTTGATTTAATATAATTTATTATTTATTTTAAAAAATATAAAAACCAAGAATGAATTTTATTTCACCCATTAAACTCATTCCAAACTCATTTTTCATCATTTTGAAAAATCAGTACATAATGAATTTTTAGAAGATCCAAAGATAATATCATCTAAATAGATTTGAACTACTGAAACATATTTTTAAAATCTTTTTATAAAAAGGATATGATCAACTATACCTTTTGAAAATCCTTTAGAAATAAGAAAAGAGCTGGACCTATCATACTAGGATTTATGAGCTTATTTTAAACCATATAAAGATTTTGTTAGTTTGAAAATATTATTTAGAAAATGAGGGTTTTGAAATCCAAGGGTTACTTAACTAAAACATCCTCAATTATATAACCATTCAATAATTCCCTTTTAACATCCATTTGATATAGTTTGAAATCTAGATGTGTTGCATAGGCAAGCAGTATTCTAACAGCTTCAAGTCTAGCTACTGGTGAAAAGGTTTCCTCATAGTCCATACCCTATTATTGACTATACCCTTGTGCAACTAATCTAGCCTCATTCCTTACTATTATTCTAGATTCATCAAACTTATTTCTAAACACCCATTTAGTGCCTATAGTTAAGGTGTCTTTAGGTATATAAATAAGTTCCTAAGCTTTATTTATTTCAAATTGATTAAGTTATTCTTGTATAGCCATTACTAAAAATTCATCATTAACTACATCAGTGACATTATTAGGTTTAATTTGTGACAAGAATGCTTTATTTTCAACCTAGTTTCTTAGAGAAACTCTAGTTTGTGTACCTCTATCTAAGTCTATAACTACAACATATAAAGGGTGGTATCTAAGAGTCCTAATAGATCTAGAAAAATAAGGTCTAGTCACCTCATGGTCTTCTATAGGTTTTGGTCCAGGCTCTGGAAGTTCCTTAGAACTAGATGTTTTTTTGCATGCTTTACAATAGTATTTGTAAGTTTTTCAATATGTTCAAAATGGATAGATCATCCTCAATGTTTTCCAAAGGGGTTTTATTCTCATGTGGGTCCGTCTCATCAATATTAACATAGAAAAACTCTTCCAAAGTTTTGGTTCTTTTATTAAATACTCTATAAGATTCACTAAAAGTTTAATAACTAAGGAAAATTTATTCATCGCTCTCAGAGGAAGACTTGTAAAGATTATCCTTAGTGTTAATAATAAAGACTTTGCATCCAAAAACTCTAAAGTAATTAATCTTAGGCTTCCTATTATTCCGTAGTTCATAAGGTGTTTTATTTAATATAGGCCTAATTAAAACTCCATTAATTATATAACAAGATGTATTTACAACCTCTACACAAAATTAGGTAGGTAAGTCATATTCATTAATCATTTTTTGGGCCATCTCTTTAAGTGTTCTATTTCTTCTTTCTACAACTTTATTCTGCTTAGGGTTCATAGGAGCATAGAAGTTATGGTTATAGATATTTTGTGAGAAAAATGACTCAAAGTATTGATTTTAAAACTCATGGTCATGGTCAAATCTTAAGGTCTTAATCATAAGTCCACTTAGGTTTTCTATAGATTTTTCACACTTGGTAAAGTAAGAGTAGGCTTCACTTTTGTAGGCTAAAAAGAATACACAAGTATATATAGAAAAGTTATCTACAAGGAAATAAACATAGTGATTATCATTTAAACTAGAAAATCTAGATGGTCCAAACAAGTCCATGTGAACTAACTCAAGAGGTTGAGAAGTTAAAACTACTTCCTTTGGTTTTAAAGATATATTTTTTCTATTTCCCTTTTTGATAGGGGTTATAAACTTTATAATTTTGGAATTCAAGCTTAGGTAGATCTTTAAAAAACCTTTCCTAGTAAGCTTTATAAGTGAGTGAATATTACAATGTACTAGTCTCCTATTCCAAATAGAGGATTCTCTATGAAAGGAACTTAATCAAGAAATATTTATTGAAATTAAAGAATCAAAATTAACAGCATACACATTTTCATTTCTCAATGTAGTAAACACTAAAACATTTTTAGAATTAAAAACATTACAAGAATTATTTTTAAATTTTACATGAAAACCATCATCACATAGATATGAGATGATAAGCATATTATATTTTAAACTATCAATAAAAAGTACTTTAGAAATTAAAACTAAGTTAGAGTTTTTGATTTGTCTAAGGCCAATTATTTTTCATTTAACATTGTCACCAAAGGTGACATGTCCACCATAAACCTTTATCAATTTCTTGAAAATTAAGTAATCTCCTATCATATGTCTGAAACAACTTATGTTCAAGTACTATAGATTTTTATAGGATATCTTCATGCAAGTTCCCCAAAAAACAATTTTATACCAAAAATGATTTTGGTACCCAAATCTTCTTGGGTCCAAAAAAATTAGTAATTAGGGATTTAAGAAACCACATTTTCTTAATGGGTTTCCTATAAGTAGATTGTAAACTCTTTGAGATGAAAACTTTATTAGGCCCACTTGAATAATAACTAGAAATAGGATTTCTAGAATTGGATTTAGGAACAAAAGTGCTCTTAACGATTCTTCTCTGTCTAGGTTGGTAACCTAGTCCAGTAATATACTTAGGTGAAATTTATTTTCCTAGTATTTTAGTGAGAGTTTGTCTACCATTAGTAAAACTATATAAGTATTTATCTAATTTATAATTATACAACTTTAGTTTATAATTTTCTTTCAATAATTGAACATTATTTTTTTTTCTAAAGAAAAATAAGATTTGATATTAATAGATAAAGCATGTTGTTTATTTAAAATTTTATATTTATATTTCAGATCATTAAAGGTATCTTCAAGTATATTACAGTATTCAGTCATTTCCTCATTTGAAATATTTTCATCATTATTTTCAACTCTAGAATAATTTGAATTATGTATAAGAGATACAGTAAGTACCTCAGATATGTTTGTCATGAAGCACATATTTTCTCTGTTAGTATTTTCTTCATGAGTTAAGTCTGAGTCACTCGAGTTATCCTCAGAGGCACTCTGGGTGGATTTTATTGATTTCTTATATTTTTTATCCTTATCATCATACTTCTTTTTGTACTTTAACTTGGGACAATCAACCTTAACATGCCCTTTTTTTACACTCATAACATGTAATTTCATTTGAATTATCATCTCTTTTATAGTCTTTATTCAATATAATATATTATCATAATTTATTTTGTAACTTGGTTTCCTAAATAATTTATTCTTATTATAGAATTTCTTAAACCTTCTATCCATATGGGCCATTTCCTCATCGCTGTTGGCTGGTGATTCCTACTCACTAGATCTTTCAGCATGTACTTTTTCCTTTTCTTTCTGTTTTGATATAGTAGTCTTGAAGGCTAAAAATTTACTCTTAGGTTCATATTAATCTTCATGATTAACTTTAATATATTACTCTTACATCATCATCTTTCATATTAACTCTATAACAGGTAGTTTGATGATATCACAAGATTATATTATTGAAACTGATGTTTCCCTCTATCTTTTAGGAAGGAATCTCAATAATCGCATGATTTGATCTATGTTTGAAACTAGATTTTCCAAGGAGATCATGGTATTAACTATCTCATTGAACCTATGATGCATATCAGAAATCAACTCATCATGTTTCATTTTAAATGTATCATATTTAATTTTACAAGTAGTTAATCTCATTTATTTAACATTAGTATCTTCTTTATGAGAAATAGCTAATGTGTCCCAAATTTAAAAATTATTTTTAATAGAAGATATCCTCTTAAACTCTTTATCACCAAAATCATAGTAAAGATAATTAATGGATTTTAATTTTTTGTTATAAGAAGTTTTAGTTAAATCATCCCATGTATTCCTAGTAGTCTTAGGTAATTTATATTTATCTTCTATAGTAGGTGATATTTCAAAACCCATGCTTTCAATATGCATTTTCATCTTTATTTTCTATTGATAATAGTTATTTATAATAAAGGAAGGTGTTATGTTGGTAGTAGAACCTTATTGTCTATTATCCATTTAAAGAATATAAATTTAGAGATGACAAAAATTTAGGATCTTTAAAACACAACTAAAATTATAGTTGAAAATATTTTAAAAACCTCTAATACCAAATGTTGGTTGGAGTGAGTAACTCAAGAGGGGGTGAATTGAGTCTCCAATAAAATTTCTATTAAAATAAGTTTAAATAAAATCTACCAATTCAAAAATAAAAATACCCAGTTAATCAGAATAGTGGATCGATATAAGTTCTGATCTTTTAAAAGATTCCTCAAAGCTTAATTAGTGATCAATTAAAATAATATGAAAATTATTATAACTTTTGAAATCAATTTTATTATTAAAATAATTATATAAACACTAGTTAATATTAACTATCAAAGTAGTGGTTTTATTTAAAGTTTAAAACAAATTCAGTTTGAATATTATAAAATGAAACAAAGACATGTATCATAATTAAAATAAGAAGTTTAGTCTCAAGCTGAGACCTAATCCTCTCCACTTGTAAATCACCTACCACTGAGCAGATTATATAAAAATAATCTTGATCCAAAACCTAGATCAGATATAAAGAAAATGGTTACAAGCTATCCAGGATACAAAGAGACCTCTTCCACAATAACCATGTGAATAAAATAAACACATGCCATATAGGGACCTCTTCCACAACACCATGGGTAAAAAATGTGAATATAGTAAAGAAGATATCTTTTCTATTCTAGTTATAGTATAATAGATAGTATGTGTTCAATAAATAGGGTAAACCACACACCGCTTGAATGAAAATATGAAAAATGAAAAACAAAGTATAAAAATGTAAAAAATATAGAGTTTCTCTGTTTGATGTGATTTGAAGTTTCAGACTCCTTAAATGTAGCTTGAATTGGAGCTTGATTCATTTCTTTGAAAAATGCATTAAAAATAGAGTATTGTGAGCTCTCTTTGTTCTGAATGTAGGAAAGTAACTGGATGTTCGATTTTCTCTGTTCTTCTATGGTCAGATGCGGGTAAGAATACTACGTGTGAAGTTCTTTAGTAAATGGCACACTTGATCATATGTTCGCAATCAGACAACATTCATGCATTCATTTCTCTCTATCATCATGCATGAGTATTACTATTTTAAGAATAATACTTTGGATCTATTGACACCTCATTCCGATCTCTAACATCATTTAATGTTTCCTAAAATAATTTAAGAATACTCATTAAAATAATCCTCAGCATTAAATCAGACAATATAGCTGTTAGAAGCATTTAATTCAAATTTCCTAGAATAACGATGGTGAGTAATTCTAGTAGTGAGATAATCCAACAATGAGTTAGGTTAGTGGTAGGTCATATGATGGTAGGTCATGTCTGATAGTGACTCATGTTCACTAGTGAATCATCTCAATAGCGACTCATATCAATGGTGACTCATCTCAACAATGACTCATCTTATTGGTGACTCATCTTATGGTAGGACATCTTCAGTAGTGACTCCTTTCTAATGATAGGTAGAGTCTGGTGGTGACTCAATCTTGACGATGAATTTTTCAAGTGGTGAGACATTTTTAGTGGTGACTCATCTTCAATAGTGAGTCTTTTTTAGTAACGACTTATCTTCAATGGTGATTCTTTTCTGGTGGTGACTTATCTTCAATGGTGAGTCTTTTCAATACTTAGCCAAAATTTTCCAAACTATATTATATTATAAAATTCTATCATAAAACAGTGAAACCATTAAAAACATAATTAAAATAATTTTTGAGAATTAAATAAGGAGGGTATAACCATTTTTAAAACTTGGGATGAGCATAAAAGCTCACTAAGGGATATAAAAAGGAAAGGAAAGCTTTAGTTCAATAAAAATATTAAAACTCATATAATGTATAACTTTATCTTAAAAGTTATTTGAGAATATAAAATAAATTTTTTTCACATGAATAAAAAAACACATTATTCTCAAAGAAAATCATTAAAACTCATAACAAGCAATTAAAACTCTTTTAAGTGACTTAGAGAATCATATACATAAAACACTTTCAAAACCATTTTAATCGGAATAACAATAAAGCTAACTTATAAAATTATCATTACCCAATGCATTAGAGATCTATAATAGCAACCACCCTTCAGATAATCTATATCAGTCTCACTCATGAACTATAATGGGGATCAACCCTTCATATAAGCTATATCAGGCTCACTTGTTTCTCATGATCTATAATGGGGATCAACCCTTTGTATAAGATATATCAGGACCAACCCTGATCTATAATGGAGCTCAACCCTTCGTATAAGATGTATCAGGATCACCCATTTCATATAATTCTCAAGTACTATATCAATATCAAAACAATATCATCATAAAACCCTTTAAAAAACTCCTTTTAAACCCATATAAAAAACACTTCTAGATAAAAATACCCCTTTCTTTTAAGAGCCCATTTTCAAAACTAAAACACCCTTTATTTGAAAAAACATTTTCAATACCAAAATACCCAAAAATATAATGGCAGGTTTTTATTTAATTAATCATGTAATATTTCAAATTAATCCAAAAATAAAATAATGGCCACAGTGGAGGAAAAGTCATTATCTTCATGTACATTAAGAATGGAACATTCCTTTCATCATTTGTCAAAATGTTCTGTATAAAACACATAAAAAGATTCATTTTTGAAAAACTTTGAATTAAATTAAAAATAGACATAAAATTTCCTTTAAAATACTTTTATATCTATATAAATAAACATATAAAGTAATATCAAGAATATTTACACGAAGGAAAAGATTTTGAAGCAAAGAGATTTTTAAATCAAAGTGTCCCATACTACTTTGAAACATTTGAATCATAAAACTCATTAAATAATAACATTAATAAAAAAATTAAATATCATGATAATAGATAAAATTCATGATATAACATGTCAAAATGGTTTTACATACACCTTATGAGAGAATAAATGTCGTAATATGAAGATATGCCTTAATGAAAGGAGATTGAGACGAAGTCCCTTACCTTGAGTACGACTTATAATGTGTGTCTTTATCTTCTTGAATAATAAACTTATTTTAATTATTTAATTTATTTAGATAAATTTTCAAGTTTATAATTAATTTTATTTCACTTATTACAATGTTTTGTACAACTACTTAAACAATTAATTTATGTCAAGTGTTTTGACCATATTCAGTTTACGTGGAAAAAACGACTTTGGTAGGTCAACTATGGTCAAAAGGGGTCATTATTAAAATATATAAAAAATTATAATCATGAAATAATTATCATATTTATACATAAATTATACTTTTAAAACCAATCATTAATGATGTTTATGAAAAATGAACCAACGTTACAATCATGGAGACGGTAGGCCATACATACTCATGAGTACCGTTCTCATTTTGAATGATCATTATAGAAATATGGTAAGTAACATTTATATTTATAAAATAATAATTATATAATAAATAAAATATTATTTAATTATATATAATTATACATATAATTCTATATAAAAGGAATTGCATCGCTTCAAGGAGACGGTAGTCCACACGTCCACGAACGACATTATCACTTTTTCAGTGTGTAAAAAGGTGATAAATAAAATGATATATTATATTTATAGAAAGGTAATTATGTAATTAATATCATATATATATATTTCATTTATGTCACATATATTTAATTAAACATATCCTTAATACATTCCATGTAAAGTGTTAACGTATCACATCTCTTTGAGAAGGTAGTAGTCCACACATCCACAAACGATGTTATTATATTCCCACAAAATGAAAAGCATGAAGGTATATATTATATAATAATTAAATAATTATTAAGAAATTATAAATATCATATATATAATATAAAAATATTATTTCCATCATAATTCTAAACCACGATAGGTGGTAAAGGGAAAACGAACGACATTGTTTCACGAGGCGGTAGTCCGCTTTACACATGAATGACGATTTCATTAACCATTTGATGGAAGTGTGTATAGGTGTAGGTAGAAACCATAACATAAAAACATATAAGTATATTTAGGATAACTATGTTATTATATAATCATGTAATAAGAATAATTTAAGTGGTGTAGAAATAAATAAAACAAAAGTTCTCATTGAAGAATGTTACCCATTCTTCAGGTAACTTCATTTGGTTTACACCAAAGGACTTCCTTAGATTTATTTCTATCCAAAGTGAGGATTATATAATGATAGGAGGGATGTTTTGAAATTATTTGGGTATGTTTTGGATGATCCAAAGTGTTTTAAGGGTGTGAATAAGTGGGGAGGGTGAGTGCCTTTTTATAGTGGAGGGGGAGTGACATTCTTGTAAATATAAAAAGGTAAACACTATTGGGAAGTTTTCCTTACATAATGTGACTCCAATAATGAACCAAATTCTATAAAAGTGGATATATATTCTAATAATTTCCATATAATGGGTTTTGAACAATTTTCTAGGTCATTTGGTCCCTCAATATTAAAGTTTAACCATTAAGTAAACACATTTTACCTTAATTGCTGTAATTAATTTTAATTATTTTGACTAATATTTTTGGTCAAAAACTAAGTTAAACTTATTATTAGACATTATAAATTATACTGATTCAAAATATGAAATTCATTTTTACAAATTAAAATCACAGAAGTGGAAAAAATTAATTTGAAATTTATCTCGTAGTGAGGATGAAAAAGAGGGGTTTTAAAGTGAATATGTTTAAAAATTTGCTAAGTTTTTATATATAAATTCAATATAAAAATGATCCTAGTGAAATAAATAGAATTGATAGATATAAAATTTAACTAATTATAATTTAAAACAAATTAAAAAAATTATTTAACTATATAAATAAATTAGATGAAAAAGTATTTTTCAATTAAAATTCAGTATTATTTACTATTCATCAAAATATGAAACTTCTCAAAAAAATAACAAAAAATAACCCAAAGTAAATTTTTATATTCATATTTCAAAAATAAAATTTATTTTTTCATATAAAAATTATAAAAGTGTCAAAATTTAGTTTTAAATAAAGTATTCCATTAAAAGGCAGAAAACTACCATATTAAATAATAGTATTAATAATATATTATTGTTCGATATAACTTAGTCTTCCATGAAATGAAAGATTTATAAGAAACTCATGTTGTGTGTCATATACTCTATTGGACATATCTTTCCTTTTAATTTAAAAATTACTATCTATTTCATAAATATTAATAAATATGAAAAATACATATTCATTATCTAGGATGTAACATCCTTTATATTCAATTAGTCTTTATTCTCATTTATAATTAATTGGTAACCAATGAATTCATCTTATAAACATGTAGAAACTATAATTTCATAATTTATTTAATCTTATTCATTCCTTCCATTCCAATGGTTAGGTGATAACTATCATAATAATATTAATAGTATATTGTTGTTTGATAAGACTCAGGCTTGTTTGTAACACAAGTCATCAAAAGAACTCGATGCTGCATGCAACACAAGATAGATTTGGTGTTGCGTGTGATTCAAGATAAACTATGTATTGCATGTAATGAAAACTATTAAATAATTTAAATTTATTTTAAAGAATATATTTCATAAAATCTTAGGATGTTACACCCTTGTCCATTGTTCTAGGGTAATGTGCACAATAGGTGACCTTTGATCACAAAAATCCTATGTGGATCCTCATTAACCAAAACCTAGTTTACTAAAGGGACAATATACATGTTTTTATATTTGGAATGTTTATTTGAAATGACTAATAAACTGACTTTTTATGGAAATGACTTGAAAACCTGTTTATTTGGAAATATTTTATAAGTGATTTAAAAGGGTGGATTTCCATGTTTTGAAACAAACTGTTCTATCTCATGCCCTATCTTTACTTATTCGAGCATAATTGGTTTATATTATAACAACTACTCATAAAAAATTTGATGGGATATTACTAGCCTTATTTTTCTCACATCCTGCATACATATTTGGGTTTATGTAGACCTTGTTTCATCTGATAAAGGTAAAGGAAAGGCATTGTAGGGTAGTGGCAAGTTTGCTTGTGAGTAGGGTATGAGAGTCTGGTGGTTACTACTTGTCACATGGAGATGGTTTTTTTATTCTTGTGTACCTTGGTTTGTTTTGTGGTTTGGAACTTTTATTTTCCCTCTTTATATATCTTTTCTGATGTTGACTTTTATTGGCATACCAACATTCTATATATTTATGTCACCTTAGACTATGATCCTTGTAAAAAAATCATTCCCAAAAGGTAGTTATTGATGCCTAGATGCTTGTTTCCAACCTATGAGGATCAAGAATGCTCTTCAGGATATGTCAGGGCTAGATCCGGTTCCCAGATAGATGGGTAATTCAGGTTGGTTCATGAAAATTGATATCAAATGATATTTTTTGTTTTTATTATCAGTATATGAATCTTGGGATGTCTTGGTAGACAAGAGATAGGATTGTTGGGACTTAAGGGGTAAGTTTTGAGTGAGTGTCTCACTAAATCTCATTGTGATGAGCCTTAATATACCATGGGTGGTCAGGAAATAACTCTTTTGGGATAAAGAGTGATTTAATCCTAGTCTTATTTTTCCATGTCTCTCTAAGATTTTATTTGAGAATTGTTATCTCAAGTTGGAAATGATTCTTAGGTATCAAGTTATTGCGTCTCTTTATCTGATGTTGTGTAGTACCATGCCCCACCATAACACTTCTAATGAATCATTAGGATGGTGAGAACCCTCCATTTGATTATAATCTCATCAAACTAGTAGTGAACATGTCAGATCTATGGAAAAAGGTGTGACACCTTACCCTGCTCAGACTAGAGAGGCAGAATGTTGGAGAGATGAGGATAGGAATCGAGACCAGGAATTTGTTCATAAGAAAACCTTCTTTCTAGGGGAATAATGATCCTTATGAGGCGGAATATTGGTTAGGAAATATTGAAAGACTCTTTGAATTACTAGAGACCCTAAATTCCATCAAGGTGAGGTGTGCTGTCTTCAAGTTTGAAAGTCCAAGTAGAAGGTGGTGTGATTCAATAGTTTTGGAAAAGAATAATGGGAACTTGGGGTGGAAATACTTCAAGTCCATATTTATTGAGCAATTATACCTAGATTCTATGACCTTGGAGAAATCTATAGAGTTACTCACCCTTGATCAAGGGATTCAGATAGTGACAGAATATGCTAATCACTTTACTAAACTCGCTCTATGTTCACATGAGGTTGTGTCAAATTAGAAGACAGAGGCCCAAAGTTTTCATATAGTCTTTCTATTTTACATTAAGTCTCAAGTTTTATTGCTAAAACTTTTTACCTATACTTAGGTAGTGGATAGGGAGTTGATGGAAGATTTTGACCTAACTGACTAGTCAGAGCTTACTAGAGTTCCTCCCACCTATGGCGGTAGATCCAATGGTTCTTTTTAGGGGAATAGGAGGAAAATAAAGTTTCATAGAGTAAATAGTGGTGGTTATCCACATAAATCTTATTCTACCCCATCATCAACAATTAATGGTTTGACTTGTTGCTAGTGTGGCCAGACGGGGAACATGAAGCATTCTTTCCCCATACCTCCAAAAATCTACAACTCATGTAGAAATCATGGTCACTTACAGAAGTTTTTTCAAACCCTTTATTTTACATTATATAGTATAGTATTATTAGAATTTATAGGATTTGTGGTGCAGTTATATGTTTTATGAACAATAGGGTTCTAACTGCAAGCCTCTGAAATAAATAAGATACATATAGTAGAAGAGTCTCCAATGAGATTTTATGTGGGTCCTATGACTATGTAAGGTACCATTTCGGTTGATTAAACATTAGCAACTACTTTATTTGATATAATTGTCTCTTAATCTTTTTTTTCAACATGTATTATGGAAATTTTAAAACTTTCAATGAAACTCATGCTATTTGTTATGGAATTGATGGCACCTCTAGGAAAGGAGTAGGGTTTTCAATGCCCCTAATATATTTTCTTTATATCCGATGTTGAGATAGTTTGGGTTTTCCTAGTCCTTGATTTGAGCCTCTTTTATGTTATTATTGGGATGGATTGGTTGATTTCTCACAAGGATTGAATTGATTGTTATCATAGGTGGGTATCCTTTACTGCCCCCAATGGGAGATCACATGTGTTTCAAAGATAATGGAACCTAAGGTCCAGTCGACTGGGGCCTCCTCTTCCAGAGCTTGGTAAGTTGATATCTTTGTTTGCGTCCAAACCGGAACAAAAATATTTTAGTGTCGAGATTCCTAAAGTATTCAATGAATTCCCTAAGCTGTTTCCATATGACTTCTCTGGTTTTCCTCCAAAGAGGGACATGGAGTTCTCGATTGACTTAGTGCTGGGAACTCAACCCATATTGACGCCATCTTACCATATATATCTAACTGAGTTGAAAGAGTTTAAGATTCAGCTAGACAAGTTGAGATCCAAGGGCTTTATACACCTGCGTGTATAACATAGGGTATCCCTCATTCTCTTTTCCAAGAAGGGGGATAAAACTATCAACTTATTCATTTATTATATCAAGCTCAACCCAATAATGATCAAGAATAATTACCCTTTTCCTCACATTGATGTTTTGTTTTATCATTTGAAAGTGGTAAAGTGGTTACCAAAAATTGATCTTCAATCTAGTTACCATTATCTTAGAATCAACGAGTTGGATATTCTAAATACTACCTTCAGGAGTTGTTATTTCTATTTTGATTACTTCATGATGTCATTTGGATTGACTAACACTCATGTAGTCTTCATAATGATGATGAACCCAATATTATACCATTATCTTGACACTTTTATCGTGGTATTTATGGATGAAATTATAGTGTACTCAAAGATAAAATAAGATCATATAAATCACCTAAGACATGTTTTAGGGATCTTAAGGGATCATAATATGTATGTAAAATTATCAAAATTCTAATTCTGTATTTGAGAAGTTAAGTTATTGGGGTATGTGATCTCAGAACATGGAATCTTTATTGATCCTAATAAGGTGATGATTTTCATTTCATGGGAAGAATCATAAAATGTATTTGATATTCAAATCTTATTGGGGTTGGTAAGATATTATCAGTGATGCATGATGAATTTATAAATACTTGAATCGCCCTTGGCTACTCTCACTTAAAAAGGGGTGAAGTTCTTGTTAGACTCAAAGCGTTAGGCATCTTTCAATGAACCAAAAATACATTTGACCTCTATACCTATTTCGACTCTATTAGAGTCCAGATAGGTCTATGTGGTTTACTTTGATTATATGGGTGTAGGTTTGGTTTAATTAATTATTTAAAGAGATAATGTGGTGTTTTATGGATCACAAAAAAAATAACTTCATGAAAATAATTATCCCACTCATGATTAGGAACTTGCAGCTGTTGTTCATGCCCTTAAGAGTTAGCGACACTATATTTTTAGAGAGAAGATCATTTTTACTCTGACCATAAGAGTTTGGGATACATATTATCCCAGAAATATTTAAATATCTAATAAATATAATGAGTGGAATACCTAAAGTCATTCAACTTTGACATTACCTATACTCTAGGAAAGGGTAATGTGGTTGTTTATGCTATTAGAAGGAAGTTTATTTCTCAGTTTGTGAAGGAAGTGAAGGATGAATGGAGCCTGATGAGACTCTTTTCATAGATGCATTTGGGTGTTAGAGAGGAAGAGTATGATAATGTTTTGTAAGCATTCAATTAATTCCATCTCTTTTTTCAGAAATAGTAGCAAAATAATGAGTTCCTGAATATCACATATTTTTTATATGATGGGGATAACATTAGTGAATGGTATCTTTCTTTTAATAGTGTTCTTTTCTTCAGGAATAGGTATTCCATCCCTTCATCCATGAGGAAGTCTGTGATGTGATATTGTAAAAATTCTCTATGGGTTTCCCCCCTTAAAACTATGAAGATATTTTATGACATAAAAAATTGGTTCTGGTGACCTGGTATGAAATGATACATATCTGACTTTGCATCTCAATGATACACTTTCTAAAAAATTAAGGTTGAGAACTAAAATCCTTTTGGTTTGTTTTTCCCTATCCTCATTCCAACATTGAAATGGAATAAGATATTAATGGATTTCATTTCTGGATTACTATGAAATACCCTAGGTAATAACATCATTTGGGTGGTGATTGACTGATTAACAAAGTCGAATCATTTCATATTGATTCATGACACCACCAAAGTGGAAGACTTTGGGAAGTTTTATGTGCATAATATCATAAGGTTTCATGGGATTCCAATGGACATTATATCGAATAAAGATCCTCATTTTACCTCTCATTTTTGGAAGGGTCTTCAAGAGGTTATGAGATCCCAGCTCAAGTTGATCACAACATATCAATCTTAGGAAGATGGGAAAACATAACAGGAAATTCATAATTTGGAATATATGTTATGTGCCCATGTCTTGGACTTTAGAGGTTATTGGGATGACTATTTGGGGATTATTGAGTTCTCCTATAATAATAGTTATCAATATTCCATAAATATGGAATCTTTTGATGCTTTATATAGATGACCCTTTAACTCATCACTATATTATTTAGAGGTGGGTGGAGCTTACTTAGTTGGACCAAGTTTGGTTCCTAAGACAATGATGAAGATCTATATAATTTGTTAATGTTTATTGAAAAATCAAATACTATACACAACATATGAATATGTACTCCTTCATCCTCTTGAGTTTTTAGTTGATGATTAAGTAATCTTAAAAGTATCACCTTGGTTGGGTCACCGATGACATGGGATGCAAGGGAAGTTAACTATAAGGCATGTGGGTCCATTTGAGATCATGGAATAGATTGGGAAGGTGGAATACCACTTATAATTACCACCTTATATGACCTTGATCCACAATTTTTTCTATGTGTATCAACTCAAGAAGTAAAAAACTAACTTGTCTCATGTTATGGATTGAGAAGATCTCAACTTAGAACCTAATATGTTGAGTACTAATAAACCATTTTGAATTATTAATTTTCAAGTAAATGTTCTACATGGGAAGTCTATACCGTTGGTCCGAGTTTTTTGGTAGCATGGTTCAAATAATCATGAGAATTGGGATCAAGTCTATGATAAGGAAGCATTGACCCCATATATTTGTGGAATTACCTTCTTCAACTTAGATTTATTGGGGTAGAAGCAATATGGTAGGGATAATTTTCACACCTCGGTGTTACTTTCAGGTATGATCACTCTCTTGTTTTTACCTTATTTTATTGACGATTCCTGGTTTTTTATAGTTTATTTAGTCCATGAGGGGTTGGGGGAGTATGGTTAAGAGTTGGTGTGAGTGTGGACTTGATCCAGTATCTAGGAAAGCTATAGGAGGTCAACCGACTAGTCGGTGAGATCCACTGGCCAGCCAGTGGACAGGCCTAGGATAACCCAAGATACAGGAAGTCCATAGGGTTGTTGTTGACTATCCATTAGTGTAAGTTCTAGGGTGGTAGTCATTCTACATGAAACCACTAACTAGCCAACTAGTCACTATTGGCCAGTTGGTGGGATCCACCGGGCAGCTTGTGATGCCAATCTAGTTAGTAAAAGCAAGGGAAATGTCATATTTTTATACCAAAACCCCTATTTTATTTATTATTCATCCTCCATCAACCTAGTGAACCATAAGATTTTGATGGATTTATTTAGATGACTTTGGATCTCCCAACTCGAATCCTTGGAAGATCTAAGTGTCGATTGAAGTCATGATCCAATTTTAGTAATCCTAATTATGATTTGGTCTTATATCCTCTTTTTCTTTGTGTTTCTCTTATTTCATCTAATAGATCATCCATGAAAATCATGTGAATTCATTGGATCTAGTATTTTAATTTGGATTTTTGGTTTTAGGGTTGTTCCCTTTCTTCTTCACACCTTCTCTCTCTTCAGATTGTTGACCCCTTTTAATAGTCGAAATTCCAAGTGTCTTGAGGTAGGTGGTTTCATGAAATGAATTTGTTCTATAAACCTTGATTGATTAATCTTCTAAATTTGTTTCTAAAATATTCTCTTGTCATGATCCATGTTTTAGTGTTTTTGGATTTATCTTGGAAATGGTTTTGGAATGGTTTTAAAGGCACGATTTGGGAAAAGATGGTTGTTTTATGAAAATGTGATGAAATATATTTTCCCTTTGGTATTATTGATAAAATGGATTTCAAAGTTTATTTTATATAGTTTCAAAGGTTTCATGATTATCTTTATGTGAAATTCCCTTTGAATGGTTTAGTTGTGAAAATGGCAAGTCAAGTGTGGTCATTGTTAAGGAAGGGATCCATTCATGGGAATGAACTCTTACCCCTAGGCCCGTTGTTTTAGTGTAATGTGTGCACCATGTGGCCTAAGGTTTTTGTGGTAGGGAGAGACTCTCAAGAGTGAACTTTTACCCCTATATCCATTATTCTAGGTTAATGTGTGCAATAGATATCCTTTGATCATAAAAATAAAATGAGGATTCTTTCTAACCTGAACTTAGTTTACCCAAGGTCCAATCTCCATGTTGTTACTATTTGGAATGTTTATTTGAAATATTTGATAAGATGACATGCTATGGAAATGACTTGAAAAACAATTTATTAGGAAATTATTTATAAGTGGTTAAAAAGGGTTTCTTTTCATTTATTGAAACAAACCATTGTATCCCATACCTCATCTTTACTTATTTGAGAATAATTGGTTTAACTTATAAAGTCTTCTTATAGAAAACTTGGTGGGATAGTACTGGGATTATTTTTCTCACACCATGCATACACCTTTGGGTGTATGTAGATCTTGTTTCATCTAATGTGGGTAAAGGAAATGCATCATAGGTTAGTGGTAGGTTTTTTCATTAGTAGGGTGTGGGAGTCTGGTGGTGACTATTTGCCACATAGAGATGGGTTTTTTCTATACTTGTGTACCGTAGTTTGGTTCATGTTTTGGAACTTGTATTTGCCTTATTTATGTATCCTTTCCAATATTGACTTGTATTGGCATGCTAAAATTTTCCTTATTTATATCACATTGTCATATTATCTTTGTGGAAAAACCAATTCCAAAAGGTATTTCTTGATGCCTAGGTGCTTATTGCCAGCCTATGGGTGATCGGTAACACCCTTTAACCCATATCAGAGCTGGATCAAGAATCTATATATCTTAGTAATATGGTTTGTTTCATGAAATAAATATACATGTATACACCACAAAAACATGTTTTATCATTAGATATCTAATGGTATATACATTCCTAAAACGTTACTTCATACATTTTTGGCATTGGAGATTCTAGGGGATACTTGAGAAAAATAAATGGAGTTTAGAAAAATTTTCAATTGGGGGATGGATTTGTAGTGTGGATGTGTGTGTTTTTATTTGGGAGGCCATTTGGAAGTATTGGTTGTGACATGGTGTTAGTTTTTGTGGCACAAGGCCTTGAGAGGTAAAACTTGGTGTCTCTTCCATTTTTGGTACCATTATGGCATGAAGGAACAAGGTTAAGTTTTGGTGAAGTAGAAGAGACCCAGTTGTTGTGTAGTACTCTTGGATCATGGTGTGGGGTTTGTAGAGGCCACCTGAGTAATTTTGTTGTTTTTTTCATGCACCATAGCCTCTTTAATTGTGATGTGGATGGTTCAAAGGTTGTAAATGTTGATAACTAAGAGGATACTTATATAATGGTTTCCCTATAGGTTTGTAGGATTTTTTACATTGACCATGAAATGAATTCCGGTAGCCGATTGGACTAAGGATGTTGCAATATAGCATAGCAGGATGCACCGTGGTTTTGTGAAAAAACCTAGGTATTGTGGCGTGGACCTTTATTCATGGTCTTCTAATTTTCTTGTCTAAATATAAATTTAAAATCCTTTTTGATCTCATTCTATTTCCTTCAATTCCCTTAACCACATGTGTGATTTTAGGATACTTTCAACCACTCTCTCTTAGAATTGATTCTTGGCTTTGAGAGATCGAGTATTGGTGATCCAATGTGAGTTATTTCTCTCTCATCCTTAGTTTCCTCCATGTTTTTTTGTGAGGATTCATGGGAGTAGTGATGATTTGATTTTGGAAATATTTTGTTTTGATTTTTATGGGGATGTTCTCTAGGTTGCTAAAGGTTCCCTTAGCATGGAACAAATATTGGGATTGTCTCTTATTAGCCTTGTATTCTCATAGGGATTCAGAAAGCTATAATTGAGTTGGGGGGATTCAATAACTCTACTTTATTTTGTGTAAATTTTAGTACTATCATGTTATGGGATGTGAATCTTGTTTTTTTTTCAATGAAAGTTCATCTATCAGAATTACGTTTACTAGAATTTTGTGCATCAGATGGAAACTTGACTCATTTTGTAGACAATGGCAATACAATTTCTCCAAGATGATGTAGGATAATCAGAAGTTTGTATATTCTGATATAATCACAAAAAGTTTAGAATATTCAGTGAACAAGAAGACAATAGAATGAAGTATTTAGAAGAGTTTACTAGGATAAAAAATTTAGTCAATGGAGTTGCTTGAGATTATCAGTCACATATAAAATGGAGGAATTTCCATGAAAGTTTGAAGGTAGTGAAACCAGGACAACCGAATGATTTTCCTATAGAAGAGAAGTTTGTACCTTTGTCACAATGCATATTTATTGAGTATAGTGCTCCGGTATAGTGCATAATACATCAGTAGATTACAGAGTTCTAAAATCCTATAATGACTTCTCAATTACTGACTTTTTAGATGAATGTAATCTTGTACTTATAGTGAATATAAATAAAGGCACCATGTTTCTCCTGTGCACATAAGACAACTCATTTAAAGCACATTAATCACTTGTGTCTTTTCCTTATTTATTTACTTTTGTTTTTTTTAATTCCGTTGATTTTAATTTTTTTGAACTTTGTTTTTTTGTGTGTAAGGATGAATTTGTACAATAGGTAGGGTGCTTTGACTTATTAATTTTTGTAAAATCAATTAATAAAGTTATTTTGGATGTACTGGTTCAACTGTACATCGTTTAGTGGTCTAATTCTGGTGGGGAATTTCTTTTAGTATAAAGGCGAACTTTTGGTGGTATTACTAGAATAAATGACCAAGTTGATTCTTAAAAAGTGATATCAAATATTGTGGTTTGGTTCTTGTTCAACACACTAATGGAATATAAGGTCCCCCCTATCTCTATTACCTTAACATTTTATTGTTAGTGAAAGTCATGATATTGGATGAATCCAAGATCTAGATAGATAAAATTGAAAAAAAATATTTTGGATTTTGGTGAATGCAGTTGGATGATCATTTTATTTAGAAGGGCCTAGATATTCTATTTTCTAGGTAACACTCAGAGAAGATAGAGAAGACATTATGATAATGGTTGGATAGGAAAGCACTGTCATTTGAGATGATATTTTTGGCATGGAATGTTGACTTCAACATATGGGAAAATAAAACCACAACTAAATTTATGAAGGTGATGAAACCAAAAACACTTAAAAAAAGTTTTTATAATGTGATGATTATTATACTAAAGGCTATCCAAAGGAATACAAGTGAAAGAACATTTGAATTACTTCAACATAAGTTGTGGGCATCTTTAATCAGTGAAGGTAACATTCACCGATGATGTATGGGTGCTAATTATATTATGTTCACTTATAAAAATCTAGGATGAAATGGTTATTATTGTTAGTAATTATAGTGTAAAAATAGATTTGGTATTTGAGGATATACAAATTCTGATCCTAAATGAGGAGATCAGGTTGAGAGAAGTCCAATAACCATATGAAAGTTCACTTAATACTTTTGGATAAGGATTTTACCCTCAAAGGAAGAAAATCTATTAGAAGAAACAATTATAAGATAAGTCTCAAGATAGAATTTGGAGCAAGTAGGAAGGCCTGGGTCCTACATACTGGTGTTTTGGTAAGAAAGGGAATGTCAAGAAGAATTTAAAGAGTTTCATAGAGAACACTTAAATGTCATCAACATTTAGTATTTCAAATTTCATTAGTGAAATGGAAGGTGGTAAAAACTTATTTTTGAGTGTTAATACTTTGGTAGAAGCTAGATTGATTGACTCTGGTGTATCCTTCCATTCAACTAGTGAATAAATATTAATGGTCAATTATGTATCTAGGAAGTTTAAAAAAGTTCATCTAGTAGATTTTGAAGCCCTAGAAGTTGCTGGAAAAGGATGTGTCAACATCTAAATGGAGAATAGAGGATTCTTGAAGCTCACAAAAGTAAGGAACATCCCTGATCTATGGAAGAATATTATTTCTATTTGGAAATATGATGATGCAGTACATGGAACAACCTTTTTAAATGAGTAATAGAGATTTACCCAAGGATCCATGGTGGTTACATGAGGAGTGAAATATGGAACTCTTTACTTTACCATAAGTTTATAAGAAAATTCAATTTCTATAAGTTTACCTTTTTAGGATCTGAAAGTGTGGAATTATAGGCTTGATGATATTCATGAGAAGAATATAAAAGTTCTAAAAAAAATGAATACTAAATCGTGATCTCATGGAAATAGTAAGGTGTTAAAGTTGTGTGTTGGGGAGAAAAAGAAGGGATTGTTAACTTTGATGGATGGAAGCCCGTAGCTTGTAATATAGAACTTGTTCATATGGATGTTTGGGGTACTTCCCCTATCCAGTATCATAGTGGTTCTCTTTACTTTTTAAATTTTATTAATGATGTTATTATAAAAGTTTTGATTTACTTTTTTAAGCATAATTATGGTGTGTTATAGTATTTCAATCAATGGAAATCCTTGGAAGAAAGGGAATGTGACACAAAATTGAAGTGTGCCCTTTTAGAGAATGGAGGTGATTACATTAGATATAACTTCCATAATTTCTATAGAGAGGGGAATAAGGTATGATAAGATGGTTCACAAAACTCCACAACATAATAGAGTGGTTGAAATAATTAATATTAATTTGATAGAAAAAGCATAAAGTATGCGACAACACTCTAGAATGTCTTAGGGAATCTGGGTGGAGGCACTTAAAACTACATAATACTTTATTAATATATGTATAACATTAATAGTTGGGAGGGAACTTATAGAGGAGTTATAGTCTAGTAAATTACTAGAATTTCACCAAATTAAAGTCTTTAGAAGTTTGACGTATGTATATATTGATGCCAAGTATTGAGATAAACTCAAGGAAAAATTCAAAGTGTGTTTTTTATTGGATATGGAGATAAAACTTTGGATATTAGTTACTGGAAAATGGCATGAAATAAGTCATCAGGAGCTATGATGTTCTATTTAATGAGAAGATTTTATGTAAGGATAAAAACTTAGTAGGAAATGAAGTTGTTCATGTATTAACTATTGAAGTACAAGTTGATCTAAGTAAGATCATAGAAAGTTCACAACTTATAGAGAACTCATATGGGAGTGTAGAAATCACTAGAAGTGTAGAGGTGAGACCAACAAAAGATATTATATAGAGTTAAAGTGTAGCTGAATCTTGAGTGGGAGTACTAGAATTTAGGACTATAGAATCTCAAGTAGAACCAATCTCTACAATGTAGCCAATACAATTGAGGAGATCAACTAGAATCAGAATACTGGTTCATAGGATTAGAGAAGATATAAAATTTTTATTCTTAATTAATGTAGGTGAACTCAAACACAGAAAAGAATCAACATCTCTTAGTAACTTGGAAAAATGAAAATCGACAATGGATGAAGAGATTTCTTCATTAGAGTCCAACAGAACTTGGGAGATTATCGATTTACCAGATAGGAAATTAGCTCTTGATAATATATGGATTTATCTCTTAAAAGAAGTGTCCAATGTAAAGAATCACCACAAATCAAGATTGGTGGAAAAATGATTTCAATAGAAGTAAGGTTTTTATTTATTGAATTTTTTCCACTGGCAGTTAAACACTCAACTATCCAGAGAGTTTTAAGTACAGTATCAACGAAATATTTATACCTAGAATAGATGGATGTTAAGATGAATTTAATACACGGTGATTTAGAGGAGGAAATTTACATGAAGTAGGTAGTTGGTTTCATAGAATATAGTATCCATAAATTAGTTTATAAATCAAATAAAATTGTTTATGTATTGAAGCAAGCACTTTGGAAATGGAATCATAAGTTCATTCGATTTATGTCGGAAGAAGGATTTTAAAGGTACAACATGGATCACTAATGTTACTGGAAGTAATTATATGATCGTAATTTTATAATGTTACATTTATATGTTAATGAAATAATTTTTTGGACCATATTATCAAAATATTCAGTAATTATAGAGTAAGTTGTCAAGAATATTCAAGATTAAAGATCTTGAACAAACTAAGAAAATCTTGGGGGTGAGGATAGAAAAGGTTAAAATATCTAAAACTTTGGTATTATCCAAAATATAATATATTAAAAAGATTATTAAAAGGTTTGGAATGATTAAATTTAAGCCAATATCCACTCCACTTGGTAGACACTTCAAATTTTCAAAGGCGCAAACACTACAAATAGAAGAAGAGTGTTGGTACTTAGAGAAAGTGTCATTTGAATCAACTGTCATAAGTTTAATGTATATAATAAATTATAATCAGTTGAATCTAGAATATATAGTTTAAATTGTAAGTATATTTATATTGAACCCCAAAAGGGAACACTAGGAATCCATTAAATGAACTATACATTATTTGAAAGGAACAAAATATAATGATCTATATTTTGGGCTAGAATATCTGTTGTAAGTTTTTATGGATAGAAATTCCACTAGAAACCTAAATAATCAAAAGATAATGACTATATTTGTGCTTACCTATGGAGGAGTAGCGATCAATTGTATGTCACAACTATATAATATTGTAACTTTTAGTATAAAAAAAGTATAATATGTAGTTTTATTGAAAGTGGGTAAGGAGTTAGTTTGGTTGAAATGTTTATTAAAGGAACCTAGAATAAGTTGGGAAAGAGGAATCTTATTATGTGATAATCATAGTGTGGTTCAATTGGTTCAGAATCCATTTTACCATTAAAGAACAAAATATATTAACATGAAGTACCACTTTATTAGGAACATGTTAGAAAAAAAGTGTTAGATCTTTGAAAGATAATCAGAAGATAAAATCCAGTAGACATGTTAACTAAAAATATAGTTTAAGAAATACTGGGGAAAAATCACTCCTTAGTGGGAATTGGGTGAATAAAAGGAGGATGGAGAAACACTACTAGTTGTATAAGGATAAAGTAAGAGAGTTTGTTCATTTATTGAAGTGTAATAGAAATTTCAAGGGTTCCCTAAAACAAGTCTTCACATGGAAGATCATTGGGGTGTAAAATTGTTTTATTTTATTCAAATTTCATTCATTTAAATTATGTTCATTGAAATTTCATGCATCAGATGACAACTTGACTCAGTGTGTAGGTAGTGACAATAGGATCTCTCCAGGTGGAAATATAACCATCAAAAGTTTACATCTTTTTATGGAATCAGAGAGGTCCAAAATGTTTGATGAACAATAATACTCTATAATGAAGTCTATATAAGGGTTTATTGGTATAAGAAGTTTAAGTCAACATAGTTACCTAAGATCACCAGTCACATAACAAATAGAGGAATTTCCATGAAAGTTGTAAGGTGATGAAACCGTGATGACCAACTAAAGTTTCCTTTAAAAGGGAAGTGGGGACCTTCAGTATAGTGTATGTTGATCAAGTACAATGTACCAATAAAGTGATAAATACATCAATGGGTTATGAAATTTGAAACTCCTGTAATGAATTCTTCTAACCAACTTGTGTTTTACTATTGGTGAATTTAAATAAATCCATAATGTTTTTCGCATGCACGTAGGATAAATTTTCCAAAGCACATTAATCCATTGTGTATTTTCCTAATTTATATACTTATGTTGTTTGTAATTATATTTTTTTAATGTTTTGTGAGATTTTCTTGAGTTGTGTTAAAGGAATACTTTGTGTTGTAGGTAGGGTTCTTTATCTTCCTACTTTTGGTATAATGAGTTGAGATATTCCTTCCAAACATCCTAGTTCCACTACACATCATATGGTGGTCTCGTTCCGATAGGGTTATTTCACTAGTGTAAAGGTGAACTCGCGATGGTCTTATTGGAAGTAGTGACCAAGTGGATTTTCAATAGTATGATTTTTTATTATTTGAGTGAGTAGTACAAATTGACCCAATGAAGATAATGATCCAAACTAAGGAAATTGAATAGAATGGGGTGATTTTCATGCATTTACCCATTTCCATGATATTTTTCTCATAATTGATGCTTGTTTACTGCTATTTCTAGAAATAATTGATGTTTTTGATAAAGGATATATAACCTAAATCCTTATATGTATAAGATATATATAAGTTGTATTATTTTTCATGTTAATTATGATTTACATACATTATGGGTATATCATTCCATGCTACCTATGAATTCGATCAATCATCTATATAAGCTATCATATATGATACTATTTCATAAGATGAATAATTTAGGAGGAAGTGTATTCGTGTATTCAATATATGAAATATCCATGAAATTTAATCATGCGTTCAAACATATGAGAAAATGTGATATCCCAAAGAGTGTATTTATGGATTATAAAAATACTACCATTCTATATCGATATATACTTTTCATACATAAATATTACATCTTATTAGATGAATATTCAATATATAACATTATGATCCATGCCAAAACCATAAAGGTTTATGTCTTTGGAGACTAGATACATAAACATCTTATTTAGGTACATTATTTAATATCTCACATTATGTTCTTATCACATTGTACCCTTATTGATATACCCTACTCAAAACCTTTATTTATAACCTATGTAAATGAAACATAATTAAGGGTAATCTTAGATTCCCATTAAGGGTAAACGTGAGAGATATCAATTGATGATCATATAAATTCATATGATAAGAATAAGGGTATGAGATCATGCCCATAACTTGCAAAGTTCATACCCAATTTTTCAAAGATCATAACCATGAGTCATGAAATAAAACATTATAATTTGAAAATACATGAATCATCAGAGTGATAAAACATCATAAATCAATCATGAACCATAAGTTCAAATCATAATCATGTCATAAAAGTGTGTCACCATCATAGGTGTAAAAACCATTTCATATGTCAAAGTTAACTACCAAGACCATCAAATCATAGTTGATCAAGCATCAAAACCTATTTCCCATATCATAATTGATTAGGAATCATCACCTATTTCCCATAGTGGACCAGACATCCTAAATTATTTTCTATAGCAGATCCAACACATCGACTTGTTTCCCATAATTATATCATGATATATAAAGCTTTACCCAATTCATAAGAGGGATATTTAATTCCAGACCCACCTGTAATAAAATTAAAACCATATATATGTGTACCACAAGATTATAAAATATTCATCATATCATAACTTGTGAAAATAAAATAGGTTTCATAAACATTTTATAAATTCATCATAACATAACCCATGAAATTTAAATGGGTTTCATAAACATCTCAACATAATAATACTAAATCACCCATAAAAATAATAATGATGGTATCACTGGATCATATCCCTAGTAAAGCATAATTAACATCAAAGAATTTTACTATAGATTAAAATTCCTTTAAAAGATCACATTAACATTTCTTGAGGAAAATACCCTTTTCATTTTGAAACCACTTATTTAATAAAAACATTTCCAAAGTATTAATGAAAAATTTTTCTTCGAAAATAAAATTGTAAAATTGTAAATGAAGTTTCAAATCATTGAGTGGTCATGATGGTGGGAAATTATATTCTTGTTGTGTAAGTTAAAAAAATATTCCTTTCACATTTTTGGTAAAAAATCAAAAGTACATCATTCAGAAAATGATAAGAATATTTTTTTAAACCACTTTATAAAAAGTAAAACATGGATAAAAAAATTAATTTACAAAATTACATTGATTATTGAAATCATTCTTTAAAACATTTTAAATAAAACATGGGCATGAAAGAAAAGGATTCCCAACCAAAGTGTAAATAAAGTCTATTTTTCTTAAAAACATTTTCTTAATCATTTTAAGGACCAAAGAGATAAAAATGTTACTTTTACTTGAAAATTTAATGAATAAATATAGGATAAGAAAATTAAATATATTTATTAGATAAGTATCATAAAATTTCCCCAATGGAAATTTAATCATAAGTAATCTCGATTAAAATGAGATTGAAACATAAATTCCTTACCTCTTGTCTCATCTTTCTTCGTATGTATTTGAATATAGTTTATAATAAATAAAAATTTATTATAAATTCATTAAAAAAATTTAACCATATATATCATAATATATATTATTTACTTATTATCCCTTTTTTATTAATAATTTGTTAATAAAAGCATTGTTTCAGGTGATAACGACTTCATCTTTCATGCATGTTTTGGTTTGGTAGTCCTAATCCTTATACATTGATAATGGTTACATCATATAAAGAATATTAAACAAGATATATATATATAAGATATATATTCATTATATATTTATATATTTAAATTCACTTATAAAACATAGAGATAGAAAAATGAATTACACCGTCCATGGTGACGGTAGGCCATACGTACATATAAACGCTATTTTCAATTTTTGATAGATGAAAAAAATGAAAGGTAAATAATAATTAACCTTTATAGAATAATTATTATATCATATATATAATATATATTCATTAAATTTATCCTTATTACCATTCATGTAAAGTGGAAATGAAAAACAAATTACATTGCTTTATGGAGGTGGTAGTCCACACGTACACACGAGCAATGTTATCATTTTATAATAGATTAGAAGGAAAGAAGATAGATTTTATATTATAATTAAATAATAATAATTATATCATAAATATCATATATAAACATTAAAACAATCATAATTACCATCCATGGAATATGGTGATGGAAAATGAATTGTATTGTTGTGTGGAGGCGATAATCCAGATGTACGCACAAGTGATAATTTCACTTCCCATTTATGGAATAGGGGTGGTGGTTATATAATAATAATAAAATTTAATTATATTTAGGATACTGAATTTTTTATTTCATTATTAATAAAAAATATTTAGAGGATGTAGAATAATAAATACTTTGAAAGAGGTCGGGTAAGACGATTACCTCTTCTTCAGCAGACCTCCTCCAGATTCCTTTTTAAAGACCCTTGGAATGGTCTCTTAAGAATAAAATTAACTCTAAATTATGGATATTGGAGTTTATAAGATTATTTGGAATCTTGTGTTCAAGATATACAGGTTAAATTTGTGTAAATAAAAGAGAGAAGGGGTGTCCTAAGGGAGCAAAAGAACATATTTGGAATCACTTAAAGTATTAATTTGATATAAATAAATTTTTAGTAAACAATGGCTCTAAATTTATATAATTATAATATAATATGTTTATGAGTCAAAAAAATCTCATAAAATAATTTTTTTATAAGTTTTGGTTACTATTTTACCTTAATCTCTTAGTTTTAACCCTCATTAACCCTTTTGACAATTATCGCGATATCAAAGTTTTTTAATCTTTAGGGGTCAAGAAATTTACTATAAAAGGAAAAGTGACCCATAAATTGATAATGGTTTATATTTTAAACAATATAACATTAAATTGGACAAATAAAGTATTTTTATTAATTTAAATCATTTAATAAAACATTATTTATTATAAAATATCATTTAAGTCATTTTTGTTAATACATGAAATATTATAATATAATATGTGTATAACCCATATAAAATGGTTCCAAAATGATATAGATTCTAAGATAAGGAATATATGGTCTTAATATAGTCATAAAATTAAATCTTAATAGGTTTATATATCATTTTAAAGTGTATATTTTGGTTTACCCCCTTGGTGAACCAATTTTAATCTTATTATGGTAAAGATTTTTTTAATATTAAAGGGTTATAATTTTACTTATAAGGTAAAAATGGCCCATAAATGGAAAAGGGATAAAATTTTATATTATTTATCATCCTACTTGTCCTAATGAAATATTTTTATGATTTTTAAATAATTTAATAAAATATATTTAACATAAAATACTATTAATTCATTTTAAGAACTAATGACATAATTTGACTTTGAAAATAACATTACAGTAATTTAATTGTAATATAAAACTTTAAAACAATATAATATGTTATATTTATCTTAAAAATTCATGGGGTACTTTAAATCACCCAAAAATATTGCTTTTATAGTTTTTAAAATCATTTACTTGATTTTTCTACTCCTTTCACAAGCACTGTGTTAGGGTTGCATAAGAATTTAAGGTAATTATTTATTTACTAAAAATTAAAAATAAATTACCATGATAAAAAATAATTAATATCTCAAATATCCATTTATAATGAAACACAAGTTGTTTTTATCCCTATCAAAAAATATTATAGATATTAAAAGTAAGAAAGTGACATTTTTATTTATATTTTACTTAAATATTATAAAGCTCAAAATCAAGGTTAAATAAAAAAAGTCATATTTTCAAATTTTGGATGATTATAGATGAAATGTACTCATAAAATGAAATAAAGGAAAGTTTTTAATGAATTTTAAGCCTTGTTATATTATTTTAACTCAAATTAACCCATTTTACCTTTATCGTGGTAACAAAAATTTACTATGGTTACTATTCATATTGACCGAAAATAAAAGGGATCTATTTAAAAAATTTGGACCTACTAATTCCAAATATGGAATACATTTTCAAGATTAAATTTTTGTAAGTGGTAGGAATTAATTTTATATAAAAAACAAAATGCAATGAAAAATAGTTTTTTAGAAAAATTCTTTTTTATGTATAAAAATGTTTTTATAAAATATTCAACCATAAAATTAATTCAAATTAACTTAATTGGATTATTCATAATATAATTGAACTAATTTTACTTTGAAAAAAAATTTAAAACAAAATTTATCTTTTTGATTTCTTGATACAAAAATACAGTTTTCAATAAAAATTTGTATTTTTCACTATTCACTAAAAAATCAATCTTTTCATAGAATCTAAAAAATTCATCCTTAGATTGTTTTGATATAAAGATTTAAAAAATTATATTCTATTCACTAAATACATTTTTAATATTTCCAAAAATTGTTTATAATATTCACCCATAAAGCACAATAAAAACCGTTTTTAAAGAAAACATATTTTGAAGAATAAAATAACTACTTGAATTTGAGTGCTTATTTACTAAGAATTTATCAATAAAATTTTATTGATTATGAAATATATATATATATATATATATATATCATTTTCTTGGTTTAATTAAAGATTTCCCAAAAGGACAAGCCTCTTTTATTTCATAAAAAAATCACAAAAGTCTGAAAAAGATCTTTTACAAAAGCCCCTTTGCCAACAAGAGAAGAGATCACCAGGAAGATCATCAAGCTAGGTTAATTTAGGAGAAGTAATACCTTTATTATAAAGTCCATTATCCAGGTAATTTTCCTCATGAAATACATGCGTGATGATGTATTTCATGGAATAAATAGAGTTAAGATAGTTACTCTATCGGGTAGTCAGCTTCCATGAAAGATGAATAATACCATTTCTAACAGATCACACTACAGTGGTATAATCACATTCAAGACACTAATCAAGGTACCCTAATTGCTTCAAAATATACATCAAATTAATAATTACAATAATAAAATCATCAAGGGTTTAAGTGACGCTACAAGGAATGAAGAAGAATCTCATTGCTTCACCCTTTCCATTTCAGAAAACCGATCCATATCTAGAAGGGCTTAGATTTCCTCTTGAGGAACCATCTGTGTTAAATTTTATCCATATCATAAGTGGATGAATCCAAATAACTTACAATTTTCCATAAGGATAGATATAATTACCTAAAATTAAAAATCACTTAGCTCAGTTAGATCATGAATCAAATTATCACAATGACCATTCTACATGTCATTTTCCTACTTCACAACTGCAAGCACACCCACCAAAGTCAACTAGAGGTATAAGGAAAAACCAACATGAATGATTTTATTTATACTACTCCATATTTCATGCATTAATTTAGTACAGGCCACCATTTAAAGGTTCACACCTATTAAAAAAGGTGAAATATGATGCAAGCCATAAGATGTTCATGTATATGTGACGTACATAGAAACCAAGTTTCAAAAAATTATGATAGTGTTTTCCAAAGAGAAGTAGCTGTGAAACATGATAAAAATAGGTGGTCAATATCTTCCCTATATTGATTTTATATGACAAAATTTTAATAAAAACTAATGCTAACACCCTATAAAAAATCATCAGTGGGTAAATTAGTGTGCATGATCCTCCAAGTGAGGGAGAATCTTGAAGAAAGAATCTAACCCTTATTCAGAATCTTAGCCCAACTGACCATATATCCTTGCATATCCTCACATTATAAGTAATTTTAGGAGATCCTCCTATTTTGGGTAGGTTCCTAAATAATATTATCATCAACACTAATAAAGTTTTAGTTCGTATCCAACTCTTTGGTTTTAGCAGGAAACACATCAAGACTGATCTTCATTTTCTATTTGATCAAAAAAATTATTTAAATAGAAGTATTATAATAATTAAGAGTGTTGAGAAGGGGAATACCTATCTATTTATCTAAAAAAAATTATGGATGAGTTGATACTGACCAACCAATGTGAATTCATTAAAATGGTGGGAAAATAACTCTTGAGTCCAGGTCAAATAGAATAATCAACATAATTATGACTTTTGATTTTGATCCTATAAAGAAATATAAATCTCATAAAATATAGAGCCTCCAAATTATCATTGATAATTATCCACATGAAGTTATACTACAAAGATTGATTGAATTTACCAAGATTTTTTATGCCAAGCCCACCATATTAAATTGGTTTAAAACATTATTTCCAAGGGACAGTCACAAGTTTTCTCTAAATAATTCTTCCAATATAGACAAAGTTTTTGGTGGAAGTTACAATAATCTTAATAATATAAGTTTTCCATGTATAAACCATAAAATAGTAAACAAATTTTGAGACAATCATAGATTTGACAAGGCTAACCCTTCCTTCCATTGAGAGAGCTGTGCTTTTCCAGGAAGCCAATTTATTACTGAACTGGATTACAATTTGAGAAAAATGACCAACACATGGTTTACCCCAAAACATAGGGATTCAAAGATAATTTAATAGAAGCAAACCTTCTCTAATTCTCAAATCACCAATTATGTAAACTTTTCTATCTATAATAATATTTTTCCAAAGTAAACAAATGACTTAATCCAACTGATTTCATACCCTAAGACTCACTCATAATGAAGAAGATAATATTTAATGTTCATGATGTTTATTTTATCAACTTGTGTAAAAATAATATTGTCATCAATGTACAATAAAGTAGTGGGGGAAACAAGCCCTCTATAATCGCTTATGGTCTTGAGTTTATTGGCATGTTCCATGTTGAGAAAGAACCTACTCAAGTAATCTTCAACAATGGGGAAAATAATGGATAAAAGAGGATCACCTTTCCTAACACCTATATTACATGTGAAATATCCCTCAAGGGATCCATTGATAAGAATTAAGATATGTTATGATCTTAGGATAGTTATAACCCAATTGATAAAAACATCATAAAATCCAAAATTACTTAAAACCTTGCAAATAGACCCCTAGTCAAAAGTGTCAAAATATTTTCTAACATCAATATTAAGAGTTATGTTACCCCCTATGTTGGATTTCCTGATAATATTAATGAATCCATAAGTAGTAATGAGACAATATTGAATGTTTTTACCTTTAATGAAACCAAATTGGTTTGTAGAAACAATCCCATTGGCATTGATGGAAAGCTCATTGGAAACAATTTTTCCATTAATTTTGTATATGGTGATGACAAGTGCCAAAAGTTTGAAAATATGGATCTCATTCACACTTTTTTACTTTGGTAATAAGTGAAATAAATTGATCTTTAATGCCCTTTTTCAACTATTCACCCTTTAAAAAATGACTGACAAGCCTGCAAACATCATAATGAATAATCTCCCAATAGGTTTGAAAGAATGAATTTTTGAACCCATCTTGTCCAAGAGAGCTACCGTAAGTTAATCCAAAACAACATCTTTAATATCAAATTAAAGGTTAAGATAAATACGGTTTTACTTTTCTTTATAATTAATAATCTTGGGAATGATACCTTCTATAATATTAGTACTAGCATTGGGTTTATTAAAAGGTTCTTGTAAAAAGAAACAACATGAGCTACCAAATCCTCTATTTTATCAAGAAACATCCCATTATGATTGATAATATCAAGGGTTCTATTTATCTTCCTGAATCTTTTAAGATAGTTTAAAAATTTGGTATTACAATCCCCTTCCTTAAGATATTTCACATTAAAGGCCTCCCTTTACATACAATATCCTATAGAAAAATAATCACCAGTGTCACTCTATTGAATAGAGTGAATCATAGATTCAATCTGAATAATATTTTCCTCCATGTGGATAAAGCTCTCATAACTCCAAATTTTTAATCTTCTCTTAAGCACTTTGAGTTTTAAAACACAAGCCAAATAATCATTATTTTAGTTAAAGGAGTTCCATGTGTCTTGAACCAATTTATTATATTTATGATTCAATGCCTAGATGTTATTGAATATGAACAAAAAAAGGTATTTTATCCTATCTATTGAAAAGATTTATCAAAATAGAATGATGATCTGAATTAATTCTTAAAAGAGTGGAATATAAAACAGAGACCCAAACATCAAGTTCCAAATCATTAACTAAGTCTCTATCTAATATACTAGACACAACCTTATTAAGGTGATTCATGTGCTAAGTATATTTAGTACCAACCAAGTTGACTTTGTGAAGACTACAATTCTTAATATAAGCCCTAAAGTCTCTGGTTGTGGTAAAATAGTTGACCATGCCTAACCACTCATCCAATTCATCAACTATGTTATAACAGTTATAAAATAACAATATTTTTTAGTTTTTTAAAGCTCGGTATTGCTTCTTGAATATGATATCGAACATAGTGTCCTTTTTAAAATCTTAGGGTGTTACATTCTCACCCATTTAATAAATTTTTTCCTCACAATTTGAACTTGTGATGAGAAATAAAGGGTTTGATATTTGAAAATTCCTTTTTTTAAAACCCACATCATAAAAATTATTAATAAAATATTCTCTTGAAAGAGGGAAAGGGAAATATAAGGTAATATGAAAAAACACATAACTAGGTTTTAAAATAGGAGAACATTAGTGGGAAGTGAAAATATTGATATGGAGGAAAAATAAATGACCAAATAATTATGGAGAGTGACAGAGAACATTGATCACAATAAAATTAATGATCATGAGAAAGTTAAAAACCAAAAAACGAGGTGTGAAAAAGACCATCGATTCATAAAATTTTTTGTAATAGGATAAATTTTTTATTTCAAGATACTTTTCCTAGAGTTGAGGAATTACTTTACTATCTAAACTAAAAATATAAGGAAATATACTTACATGAAAAGTTGAATTTCACGCTTTAATTATTTTCACCATAATATTATCTTTTCTCTAAATGATGATCATTTAAGATGATTTTTTTATTCTTAAAGCACTAAAATAAACTTCTAATGGATCACATAATATACAAAAGGATAATAAGCTATCCCCCTGTCTTTAAAAAATAGACAAAACCAAAATAGTTAGCATAAGGTAAAATAATATCCAAAATTTATAAACCATCATGTGAAGAAATAATACATTTTACTCTAAAATTTTCACAATAACACCAAAGGTTCAAATTAGATCATTCCATAAATAAATAAACCTACATCCCAAATTAAATAAATAACCTCAACATTAATTAATGTTTTAACCTCAGAGGTGATCTCATACCTTTCATCCTACATCCCTAAAAATTTAATTGTATTATTCCCAAATAATCTTTCATGTTAAATTGCATGTTAAAATTAAGGGTTATATATACCGAAACCCAATGAAATATATCCCAAAATATCATTAATCACCATGATATATCACTATATAATCTTATAATATAGATAACTTCACCAAAATACTAGGAATAAAATTTATATAATAACCTAAAAGTTAATACTTAGATTGACTATAAATATCTCTGAATATATCACCTTGTTAATGAATCACTTTTAAACCATCAATATTATCTATATATCACTATCCAATAGACCATAATTAACTTAAGATCAAATAATATACTAACACAAATGGTTATTTAAACCTCAATAGAGTATTCATCCTTAAACCTGGTAAAAGTTTCTAATCACCTCAAAATCCCATCACTTAAAACTTCAAAAGGGGTATCTAGGCCTTTGAACTTATGATCAACCTTAAAATTTTAAACCCATGATGGTTTACATAACTATTAATTTAACCCCACATGAAAATATATATGCTTCCAAAAATTATCACAATCCTTATTCCTCAAATAAAATCACAGTCTATTTCCATAAATCTAAAAATAAAATAAACTTCATCAAAGATGACCTAAATTACTTTGTCATCAAATCACTAACCAATTTCAAGGTCAATAATACCATCCTATTTACTTCATCAATTTAAATCATATATTTATCTCATATAAAAATTATCAAATTACCACTGAATCAATTTTATTGGTTATCAGTGCCTTTCAACACATGTTTTCAAATGTTTAATGAAAAACTACCATGGAACAATCCTTAAATGTTTCATGATTATTATATCTAGAATATTGTTGATATAACACTACCAAAATATAATTATTGAATAAAAATACATAAACACTTCAATCCTTTCACTTTATTTATTGACATATCATTGGTCCTTCCTTGGTCTAAGAGTTAACCCTTTGATTAGGTCATTATCTTTGATAATAACTATATTACACACATAAAAAATTAAACTATAAATGGTAACTTATGATGAACTTCATTTCCTTCCATTTAACTATTCATTTTTACTTGTAAATTACTTACTTTATGCCTTTATTTTCCACATATAAAACATCTTCTCATTCCTATGAGACATTTCCCTAATTGATTCTTCCCACATACTTGACATGTAAGAAGCTAAATCTTCTTCCCTCCATGGTTTTTCTAAAATTCCATTTTTCTCTTATTGGGTGTGTTAGTAAACTCACCCAACTTGAGATTATTAATCATTAAACGAGGTAGTTGATTAGGAATAATTACAAGGTTTCTTCTTATAACACTCCTTTAATTTGGGTTCTCATGATGAAAATCATTCCATTGTCTTCCACATTCTACATTAACATGAATCTTCATAGTTATAACCATTTACTAAAACCAAAAAGTATAGTATGAGAAAAAATATTCATAGCGAGGAATCATATAATCATGAAAAAAAATTCATAGGAAGTTAAAATCATGACACCTTATTTTCAATCTATGACACCTTAGTTTTAACCTAGTCCATATTTGGTTATCATATATTCAAATCATTCATAATGGTTTATAAGTAAAATGAAAGTTAATACAAGCATATCCCTATAGAGTGTCAAACTAGGTGCGTAGTAAGGGCATACACACCATTCAATATAATGATGGTATAGATGTACTTAGACCAACTCTTTTAAATATTATTACCCCTAGATTCATTTGTTCCAAAACACCATCCACTTATAGTTTCAAGATAGGTATGTATTTCTAGGAAAATCACATAATCTCTATCTTACCAAAACTTTAGGATATTATCCTATAATTTGGATTATACTCTGGTCATTCAAAAAAGTTATCTATTTCTAATATCTAAATATTGACAAAAACCTAATATTATATGAACTATAGTGATCTATAATTTTATACATAAATATTACATCTTATTAGATAAATATTCATTATATAACATTATGATCCATGCCATAACCATAAAGTTTTAGTGACTTTGGGGTCTATATACATGAATATATTATTTAGGTATATTCTTCAATATCTATAATCAAGTCCTTATCACTTTTTAACCTTCTTGAAATACCCTACTTAAAACCTTTTTCCATAACCTGAGGAAAGTAAACATAAGAAAGGGTGAGCTCAGATGCTCAGTGAGGGTAAACATGAGAGATGTCAATCGGCGATCATATGAAAACATAAGATAAGAATAAGGGTATTAGATCGTGACCATAAATTAAAAATTTCATATCTAATATTTCAAAGATCATAAACATGTGTCATGGTATAAAGTATTATCATTTCAAAATACATGAATCATAAGAGTGAGAAAATATCATAAATTAATCATGAACCATAAGTTCAGATCATAATAATGTCATAAAAGTGTGGAACCATCATAAGCATAGAAATCATTTCATATACCAAGGTTAACTACTAAGACCATAAAATTATATTGGATCATGAATCGACAATAATTTACTATATCATAATGGATCAGGCATCATCACCTCTTTCCCACAGTGGATGAGAAATTCCTACCTATTTCCCATAGTGGATCAAGCAAATCGAATTGTTTTACATAATTATATCATGAGATATAAAAATTTACCCAATGAATCATAGGGATATATAATTCTAGGACCACACTCAAATAATGAAAACCATACCTATGTGTGGCACAAGGTCATAAAACATTCATCATATCATAACCTATTCAAAGAAAACAGGTTTCATAAATATTTCATAAATTCATTATACCATAACGCATGGAAAATAAATAGGTTTTCTAAACATCATATCATCATAATAATAAAAAATATAGAAAAATAATAATGATGGTATCATTGGATCATATCCCTAGTAAATCATAATTAACATAAAAGGATGTTATCATATATGAATATTCCTTTAAAATATCACTTGAATATTTCTTGATGAGAATACCCTTTTCATTTTAAAAACACTTATTTAAAATAAAAATATTTCAAAAATGTTATGGAAACCATTTTATTATAAATAATTTTGGAAACTTATAAAGGATGTTTCAAATCATTGAGCAGTTATGATGATGAGAAATTCTGTTCATGTTGTGAATGTTAAAACAAAGGTTCCTTTTACATTTTCGGTAAAAAATTAAAAGTATCTCATTCAGAAAACGATAAAAAGATTATTTTATAACATTTTTAAAAAGTAAAAAATATATATAAATTACTTTAAAAATCATTTCAGAGTATTAAGAACATTCTTGAAAACATTTTAAAGAAAACATGGACATGGAAGAAAAATATTTCAGACCGAAGAGGAAATAAAGTATGTTTTTCTTGAAAATATTTTCTCAATAATTTTAAGTAAAAAAGAGAAGAAAGTGGAAATATTACATAAAAATATCAAAAATAAATAGAGTATAATAAAATGAAATTGATTTATCAAATAAGTGTCATAAAATTTCCTCAACATAAATTCAACCATAAACAATCCTGATTAAAATAGGATTGAAACATAAATCCCTTACCTCAAGTATCATCTTCTTTCATACTTGTTAGGACCTCTTGTATAATAAATATAATTTTATTATAAATGTATTATAGAACCTTAATAATATATATCATACCATATATTATTTACTCATAACATCTTATCACCCATTTATTAATAAACTGTTATTAAAATCATTGTTTCGGGTGATAACTACTTCATTTTTCATACATGTTTTTGTTCGAAAGTCCCAGTCTTTATAATTTGATAATGGTTAAATCATTCATAGAATGTTAAAAATTATATAATTACCATATATATATATTATATATATATATATATATATATTCATTTATAAAATATAGAGATATAACAAATGAATTAAACCGTTCATGGAGACGGTAGGCCATACATACACATAGACGATATTTTCACTTTTCAACGGATGAAAAAAATAAAAGTAAATAATAATTAAAATTTATAGAATAATTATTATATCATATATATCATATATATTCATTAAATATATTATTATTACCATCCATATAAAGCATAAATGAAAACTGAATCACATCGCTTTGTGGGGGTGGTATCCACACATACGCACTAGCGGCATTATCCTTTTCCAATGGATTGGAAGGTAAGAAAGTATATGTGATATTATAATTACATAATAATAATTATATAATAAATATTATATATAAATATTAAACCCATCACAATAACCATCCATGAAAAATGGTGATGGAAATGAATTGTATCGCTATGTGGAGGCGGTAATCCACATGTACGCACGAGCGTTACTTTCACTTCCCATTTGATGGAATATATGGTGGATATTGGTGGTTTTATAATTATAATAACATTTAAGTACATTTATTATATTTAATTTATTATTTTATTATGAATATAAAAGATTTATAGGTGGTAGAAGAAGAAATAATTTGAAAGAGGTTGATTAAGGCGATTACCTCTTCTTCTTTGGGCCTCATTTAGATCCTTTTTTAAGGACCATTGAAATGGTCCTTTAAGAAAGAAATAAAATATAATTCATGCATATAGAAGTTTATAATATAATTTTTAGGGTTTTTTTCAAGATATATTACTGAAATTTTTGTAAATAAAAGAGAGAATGGGCATCCTTTTATAAGGGAGAGAAATGACACACTTGGAGTTACTTAAAGTATTAAGTTGATGTAAATTAATTTCCAATTAAAAATTGATCCAAATTGATATAATTATAATATAATATTTTTATGAGTCCATATAATCTCATAAAATAAAAGTTTTACAATGTTTAGTTATCTTTTTACCCTTATCTCTTAGTTTTAACCCTTGTCAATCGTTTTAAAAATTACCGCGATATCAAAGTTTTTTTACTCTTTAGAGGTCAAGAAAGTTACTATAAAAGGAAAAGTGACCCATAAATGGATAATGGTTGATATTTTAAACCATATAAAATTAAAATTTCTTAATATGGGATTTTTATGAATTTTAAATCATTTAATAACACATTTCTTATTATAAAATATCATTAATTTCATTTTTAGAAATACATAAAATATTATAATATAATATGTGTATAACTCATGTAAAATGGTTCCAAAATGACATGTATTTGAATATAAGGAATATATGATCTTAATATAATCATAAATTCAAATTTTTATTGGTTTATATATCATTTTAAACTTTATATTTTGGTTTAACCCCTTGGTTAACCAATTTTAATGTTAACAGTGGTAATAAATTTTTTATATTAAAAGATTATAATTTAACTTATAAGGTAAAAATTAGATCATAAATGGATAAGAGATGGAATTTTTTTACAATTTATCATCTTTATTGTCCTCTTGTAATATTTTTATGATTTTTAAATAATTTAATAAAATATATTTAACATAAAATACTATTAATGTCATTTTAAGTACTATTCACATAATATGAATTTGAAAAAAACATGAAAGTAATGGAATTAAAATATAAGCCATTAAAAAATATTTAAAATGTTACATTTATATTTAATTATTTTTTATACTTTAACCCAAAAAATATTTCTTTTAGAGTTTTTAAAATCATTTACTTGATTAATCTACTATTTGCACAAGCACTGTGTCGGTGTTGTGTAAACATTTAAGGTCATTATTTCATCACTAAAAATAAAAAATAAATTACCATGATAAAAAAATCATTAATATATAAAATAATCATTTATAACCAAAATTAAGTTTTTTTAATCCCTATCAAACAATATTATAGATATTAAAATCAAGAAAGTGACATTTTTGACTTTATCTTTTACTTAAATATTAAAAAGGTAAAAACCAAAGTTAAATGGGAAAAATGTCATATTTTAGAATTTTATATGGTTATCGATGAAATAGAATCATCCAATAAAATAAATTCAAGTGTTTTAATGAATTTTAAGCCTTATCAAATTAGTTTTAACCCTAATTAACCCATTTTACCTTTACCGTGATAACAAAAATTTACTATGGTTACTATTCATATTGAAAAAAAATAAAAGGTATATTTACCAAATTTAGACCTCCTAATTCCAAATATGGAATATATTTTTTAATATTAAATATCTATAAGTGGTAAAAAAAATTTAAGATAAAAACTCATAACATAATGAAAAATAGTTTTTCAAAAAAATGCCTTTTTATGTATAATAGTGTTTTATATGGAATTATACCATAAAAATGATTAAAATAAATTTAATTGAATTATTTATAATATAATATAAATAACTTTAATTTTAAACCATTAAAAAAATGAAAGTTTGTGAATACTTGAAACAAAAATACCGTTTTTAATAAAAATCAATATTTTTTCACTATTCATTATAAACTCAATCTTTCAAAAAAATCCAAAAATTAAAACTAATATAATTCATATATAATAATTTAAAATAATATTATATTTATTAAATAATTTTTTTGAAATTTCCAAAAAATTTATTATAGTATCCTCTCATAAAAAATCAATAAAAACCATTTTTGAAGAAAACATATTTTGAAGAATAAAATGAATTTACTAAAATTTGAGTGCTTATTTACTAAGAATTTATCAATAAATTTTTTTAATAAGAACCTATATATATATTTAATTATTTTATTACTTTTATTCATACCCACCATGTAATGGCCTGGACCTCTCTGATCCATTCCTTTGATGAAATCTGGTGTCTAAGGTGTTCTGGGAGGTCAAGGTGGCTTATCCCCAACACTTTGTCAAATTTCCAATTCTATGAAGAGTGTTTCCAGTTCTGTGAATAGTGTTTCTAGTTCTGTGAATAGTGTCATTGGTGAGATAGATGTGAACAGTGTCATCGGTGAGACAGATGTGAACAATGTTATTAGTGAGACAGATGTGAACAGTGTCATCGATGGGATAGATGTGAACAATGTCATCAGTGAGATAGATATGAAAAGTGTCATCGGTGGGATAGATGTGAACAATTTCATCAGTGAGACAGAATAATGTCATCAATGAGACATATATGAACAGTTTCATCAGTGAGACAAATGTGAACGGTGTCATCGGTGAGACACATGTGAACAATGTCATCAGTGAGACAGATGTGAACAGTGTCATCAGTGAGACAAATGTGAACAGTGTCATCAGTGAGACAAATGTGAACAATGTCATCGATGAGAGAGATGTGAATAATGTTAGTGTCGGTGAGTCATTTATTCTATTGGCGTCAGTGATTAATTTGTACTATCAGCATCGATGAGTCATTTGTACTGTCTGCGTCGGTGATTCATTTGTACTGTCGGGGTCAGTGAGTCATTTGTACTATTGGCATCTGTGATTCATTTGTACTGTCAGCATTGGTTAGTCATTTGTACTATTGGCATCAGTGAGTCATTTGTACTGTCGGCGTTGGTAGGTGTACAATGTTTCCAGCCATCGGTAGGTGTACAATGTTTCCAGCCATCGGTAGGTGTATAGTGTTTCCAGCTTTCTATAGTTTCACCCATTTAGCATTTTCTTTGATGAAAAACACATTCAAGGCCTTTTTTTTAAGATATTTAAGGCTGATTCAAAGCCCATAAATCCTATATTAATTTTACTAAGTCTCAGGATACCTTTACTTGGTCAAACTGCATGGTTTAATGCGATCTGCATTTAATGTAAAATCTAGCGTATCTTAAACTGCGGCTCCGTTAAATCTTCTAAAGGGACGAGATATCTTCCTCCCTTGTTCTACATTCCTATTCTATGGTGTGAGATGCTCGAACCTTTACTTCTTCTCAAAGGATTGGTGTGATTGAACCTTAATCCTTAGATCATTTCCCCTTGAAGTTTCTTCCTACTGCATGGGCACCCCCTGTTTTGGTGCAAGCAGCAAGTGTCGATCCGTCATCAATAGAAGGTATGATATACCTCCATTATTGTGTTTTCTTTGATCCTTATTATCCTATTTCTCCTTTCCATGTTATGGAATGTGATATCTATGTTCCTAATGGTGTTTTCTTGGGTGTCGGTTGGTGCGGTCGTGCTACGACGTCCTCGGGTGGATGTAGTTGTCGCAGTGGGAGGTGATCATGATTGGTTGTGCGGATCGTTCTCATGTAAATAACGTCAAGAAAATTTTGAGGTAGGGTATTTTTTTATTCTCTATTCTTTTACGTGTAATTGTATAGTTAGCATGATTCATCCCAATGGATAACAATGGAATTGATGTAATAAATATTTAAATCGAATAAATAAATTGGTATCAATCATATGTTATTGCCTCTCGTTTTGCTAGATAGTGTGATATATATTATTGATTTGTTTAGCATGTTGTTCTTGATAAAAATAGGTAAATAATGTAAATTGGGATTAATTGTAATTATATGTCAAAGATAAAAAGGCATGTAAATGAATCTAGTTGTTGTTGTTGTAATTTGATGTTAATTAAATTGATGTAGTAAGCATGTTTAATTATTTGTGACAAATTACTATTTATGTTGCTTATAGTTGGAACCTAAAAATAATAAATCAGTTAATTCCATATGGATTAAAGAACCAGTTGTTTGATAAAAAGATAATTCCTGGTAGGGTTCTGAGTTACCCTCTTTCTTGTAAGGATGAGTACCTTATGCTTTGGATCCTTGAGATCTCGTTGCATGTGAAGACTAGATGCCTTGTTTAAGGGCCAATATCCCAGTTTATTTGATGTTTGTTTCATGCTACTTGTGATGTGTCATGAGCTTGGATGGATGTTGTGAGATTTGGGGGAAGGGAGGCCCATTGGTTGTGGCAGCATTTGATGCCTAGAGTAGAAAGATGCATCAGTTTATGCATGTGGGTATCGGGGAGGACACCAGATATGATGAAACAAGTTGGATGTGAATGATTGAATGTTTTCTGAATCTTGTTGGTTGTTTATCTGCTTTACTTTCCCCACTGATCAAGGAAGCTGGTCTTTCTTACCCTCCTTTCAAAAGGGGTGAATATGCATGGGGTATGCCACGTGCTTTCCGTTTTTAGCTTCTTAAGGGAGGATGGGCTTACAATCCTACAATAAGTGGAAAATACTTGACAGGTAGTTCATCTACTCACCAGGTTTATCCCCCTTGTGTTTAGTAGATTAGAATGTTTTTATAGAATGCCTGAGAATATGGGAAAGTAATAATGCTGTTAATAAATGATTTAATGAATGATGATTAACCCCTGGGGTTGGAGCTTGCTAGGATGCAATGTTGAGATTGCAATTTAAAGGAATAGTGGACTTTGGGTGTGATGCTAATGAAATATAATGTGGTATTGATAATGGTTAATTAATTTTTAAATAATTAATTAACATAAAGTGAAAATGATAAAAATAGAAGTAAGTAATTTAATAAAGCTCTTTAAATGGTTTTGTACTTATAGGATACCTAGTCTTAGTAGTGGTAGCTAGGAGTCCGACATATGTTAGTTTCTTTTGAGTCTAAGACTGGGTTATTCCCATAGTGTGGTTGTGAGATATAGTATATTATTAACTTTTTGTGTTTCTATATGATACTCCACCCCATCAGTTAGGGTAACTGACACCCTGGGGATTTTGATCCCTGGGGGGGGGGGGGTGTTTTCCCTAACATTCTGGTGGGAGGATGGATGGATGACTACCCCGTTTGGTCCTGTTCTCTTCTATTGGTAGTTACTTGTGCTGGTAGGCACATCAACTAGTTTTCCCCATATATGTGTTTAGAGGGATGTAATAGATTTTGGTTATTCACACATATATATTTTGGATACAGTCTCCTATGGACTACTATAGGTGTAACATGTATAGGTTGTGATGGCTTGAGGATCCTTACTCGGTGTATGGGCTGTAACGTCTTGAGGTATAATGTCTGACGTATGATACATGTTATACGAGATTTAGTGGCTCTAAAAAACTAATTGGTTACTTTGGTTACATGGATGTGGTGGTTGTGCCGCATGGGGTGCATGTTGTGGTGCTTTTCCTAGGTGTCTACAGGCAAGCCATTTTGGAGAGAGATACTTAGGATGTGCGACATTGGAGAAAATTGGAAAACCAGTGGGGAAGTGGTAGTAGAGTACCCTTGATATTCTTTATTATATTATATAATATTTTATGCGATACTTGGTGAGAGTAGCCATGGTGAGGCTGGGAACTTAGTATACCTATTTAGATGATGAGTTAGTTTCATTTGTTTTTCACTGTGCTTTAGCATGATTTCTTTACTTTTGCACAAGAGGCTCTAGGGAGGATCCTACTGAGTATACTATTATACTCACCCTACGTATATATAAATTGTTTTTCTGGTCACTTGGACCAGGTTGGAGATCAGGCTGGTTACTACTAGCTTGGGGTTACAAGAGCTGTTTGGGCTTTGTGGTCACTACCGTTTTTACTTTATTTTAGTGCTTTCATTTTTCTTCTTTAGTTGTAGTATTTTTTGCATGAAATTACATATGTGTACTTGGGTTTTCTTTTATATTTCAGTATGAGTTGGAGTTGGTTGGTGTTTGTATTATCTCTCTCTTCTGCATGTGTTCTCTTAGAGGGTAATGCATCCCATTTGTGTGTTTACTATACCCTCAGTGCTAGTTGCCAACCCAGGGCCTACTAAAGGTGGGAATCGGGGGTCACTATCTCCCTTCTCACATTACCGACCCAGGAGGGGTACATCTTGTGGGGAGGGGGTCGTGACAAAGTGGTATCAGAGGTCATGTTGAGGGATAAAATAGAGTTTGTTTTTAGGAATAGGTGAGGTTACATGGGTTGGTAGGGAAACAATGTCAGTTAAGTTTAGAAAGTGATGTAAACACTAGAGACTGGCTAAGACATAGGCGTTTAGGGCCCCCTGTGATTTAATGCACAAAACTTTAATTTTACATTGGCTACTGAACGAGGTGATACTAGTTGTAGGGTAGAAACCTAGGAAAAGATCATGCATCATTCTTATTTGTGCCTGTGTTTGAATGGGTAGACCGTGGGATAGGTTAACATAAAATGAATTAAAGAAAAAAAATTAATTAATTAATATTGAATCTTCCATATTCAAAGTTTAGGAGCTTTGACTGTTTTTTATTTTGTAGGTATGGCTCTAGGTCGACGTCCTCATCAGGTTCACATAGAAGATATCCAATAGGTTACACCAGCAGATCGCCGCAGGGTAGAGGTTGATGATGACAAAACTTGGAGGAAAAAACTCTGAGAGTTTAAGCACCAGAGTCTACAGAAGCATGAGGTATTCGTTTTAGATGCAGTTATGGAAGACTGGTTGGAGGTGGATGAGATAGCCTTCAGTTTGATCTGTGCTCGGAAGGATAACTGGGTGTATTTGGTTGTGATGATGCTGTATGGGGCATCAAGACATTGTTGGTTCTTGTTCCTTAGGGATCGCGAGGAGTTGGCGATCTCATGGGAGGAGTTCCAAGACAAGTTTAGTGATGAGTTTATTTCTTCGACCACAAAGGCGTCTAGTCGATAGAAGATACTTACCCTTCGATAGAGGATATCCAGTGTGCGAGAGTTTGGAATCCATTTAAGAAACCTTTTACAATATGCTTCAGACCTATTTCCAGATGAGGAGGTTAGGGCGAGGCATTTCAAGGATGCTTTTCATCTAAAGATCCAGTACCAGGTCACCCCGTTTATGCTGAAGACATATCTTGAGGTGCTGGCGAGGGAAGAGGTCATCAAGAGGAAATTGGAAAGAACCGGATCGTCATGATAGGGGAGTCGTCATGATTCCTCCCGAATCAGAGCTGTGGTCTGGGGTTCTCAGTTTTTCAGGAAGAAGAGTTTCTGTTCAGCTAGGGGTATGTCCTGGCCCTCTACATCTCGTTTCTCTAAGGGCAACATCTCTTAGGCCTATTCCAAGGGACTAGGTGCTTGTTTTTTTTGTGGAGGTTGAGGTCATTAGTAGTGAGAGTGATCGACATTTCAGATTAGTCATCGTGCACCAAGTGTTTCTCTCCAGGTTCTTCTATTGAGGCAGTTCCAGTCAAGGCACCAGCAGTAGGTTACACCGGCTTTGGATCAACAGAGAGCAGATGGGTAGGCAGAAGACAACCCTATGATGCTCCCCATCCTCAGAGAGAAGAGCGCGGTGGTGGTGGTGGTCATCATCAGGTTTAGAGAGGTTTTGGAGTAGGTTGTGGTTAGCTTCATGCTTTAACATTACCAGTTCCAGGAGATCCAGACATTGTACGAGGTACCCTTTGCTTGTTTTCTACTTGGATGTATGCCTTGTTTGATTCAGGAGTGACACACTCCTTCATATCACCTACCCTTGTCCATGATTTGGGACTTGAGGTAGAGAGGCTTCCAGTGCCCTTGGAGTTTACTACACTAGTTGGAGGATGATTTGACTTGTTTGAAGTATGTAGATACTGTGATCTAGTACCGGGGAAACACCACTCTTGGGGAGATTTCCTATATTTATGGATACAACTATATGATTTCATTATCAACATGGATTGGTTGTATTCAGTGCATGCTATCGTAGATTTCTTCTGGAGGTAAGTGGTGTTCTTCGATGATGATAGAGATCCATCTATGTTTATTAGCAAGTGAGACCCTCGGATGGATCATATGCATGTTCCATCCTTTTTATAATTGATGGATGAGATTATGTTAAGTTCCTTGGAGGTTCAGTAGTTGGCATTTCCCAGGGTCGTAGAAGAGTACCCTGATGTCTTTCCATAAGAGGTTGTATCATTACCCCCTCAATGAGAGATTGAGTTTGGGATCAAGCTACAACCAGGAGCATCTTCTATCTATATGTATCCATATAGTATTTTCCCTTATGAGTTATGAGAGATACATATATAGATCGATAGTCTATTACAATGCGGTGTTCAGCTGAGTGTGTCACTGTGGGGAATATCAGTTTTTTGTGTGAAGAAGGTTGATGGTAGTTTGCGGTTGTGCATCGATTATCTTTGCTTAAACAAAGTGATAGTGAAGAATCACTATGCTCTTCTGCGAATTGATTATTTATTCGATCAACTGAAGGGTGAAAGTTGGTTCTCAAATATATACTTTTAGTTAGGATATCATCAGATGCATGTTAAGGATAGGGATATCCCAAACACTACTTTCCGTTGTTTTCATGGGCATTACGAGTTCGTTGTAATGCTGTTCAGTGTGATGAATGATCCAGTTGTTTTCATGGGATTGATGATCACCATGTTCTGTGAGTTCTTGGATAAGTTCGTGGTGGTTTTCATTGATTAAATCCTTGTGTACTCCATGGCTGAGGAGGAGCATACAGAGCACATGCACGCCATTTTGCGAGTTCTTCATCAACATCAGATATTTGGGATGTTTTTGAAGTGTGAGTTTTGGGCTCAAGAAGTCTATTTCTTGGGGCATGTTGTATCCCCGCAGGGAGTATCTATGGATTCATCGAAGATAGAAGCAGTTTTGTCTTGAGAATCCCCCAAGACAGTGACAGAGGTGCGAAGTTTCCTTGGTATTTCAGGCTATTACAGGAGGTTCGTAACCGCTTTCTCTCAGGTTGCGACTCCTCTAACAACATTGACTAGGAAGGATCAGGATTTTGTGTGGAATGATTGGTGTTATGCATCTTATGAGTATCTAAAGGAGAAGTTGGTCAGTGCTCTGGTTCTTTGTCTTCCAGCAAAGGGAGTTTAGTTTAATGTTTTCTGCGATGCTTTGCATCTAGGGTTAGGATATGTTCTGATGCAGAAAAGATCAGTCATTTCTTATGGGTCTCGGTAGTTGCGTCCCCATGAACATAACTATTCCACCCATGATATTGAGTTGGATTCCGTGATGTTTTCTCTGAAGTTGTAGAGACATTACCTCATTGGAGAGCACTTTGTGGTTTTCACCAATCATAAGAGCTTGAGGTATGTTTTCTCCTAGCGTGACTTGAACTTGTGGTAGTGTTAGTGGATGGAGTTTTTACAGGAACATGACTTCGAAATCTCGTATACACCTATAAAGGGGAATATTGCAGCTGATGCACTGAGAAGGAAGTCACATAATGATGTAGTGTGTGAATCTGGAGATTTCTGGAGAGTGATGGCAGAACTTTTAGCATTACATCTCGATATGGAAGAAGTTGGGGGCAGAGGTTGTCTTTTTCAGATGATCGTGCAGTCATCTCTGGTGCAGTAGGTGGAATATTCCTAGCTGGGGGATCTATAGGTAGAGGTATGGAGAGACCAAGTTGTTTGTGGCGAGGCCCCTGATGGTTAGTTTGAGAATGAACAACACCGAGTGTTGTATTAGGGAAGGCTTTATATTCCTTTGGAGATGTGTGAGACTGTTCTCAGAGGGTTCCATAGTTTTCCTTTAGCAGTGCATCCTGACATGAAAAATATGTACCAATCCTTGAGGATCCATTTTTGGTGGCCTAGGCTTAAGCGTGTAGTTGAGGAGTTTGTGTCTCAATGTTTGGTCTTCTAGAAGGTGAAGGTCGAGAACTGTGTCTCTAGTGGTTTGCTCCAGCCATTAGATATTCCTTAGTGTAAGTGGGAGGACATCTCAATAGACTTTGTTAATGGTTTACCTCGATCTCAGGGAGGCTATGATGCTATTTGGGTGGTAGTGGATTGTTTAACAAAATCATCCCACTTCATAGTGATCAAGTAGTCAAGATCAGTGGAAATTTGTCAAGGAAGTATTTGGAGGAGGTGGTGAGACTCTACAGAGTCCCTAGGAAAATAATTTCCAATCAAAATTCTCATTTTACCTCTAGGGTGTAGAGACGTCTCTATCATGCTTTCAGTTCTCAGATATTCCTTAGCACTTCTTTTCATCTGTAGATGGACGGTCAGACAGAGCGGACTATCCAGACTCTTGAATACATGTTGCACTCTTGTGTCTTGGATTTTTGAGGTTCGTGGATGAGGCACTTACCCTTGGCGGAGTTCTCTTAATACAATAGTTTTCACTCCACCATCGGTATGGCGCCGTTTGAAGCCTTATATGGATGACCTTTCCGTTCTCCGTTGTGCTGGACTAGGGATGAAGAGTCAACAATTCTCGGACCAGAACTAGTGAAAAATACGACAGAGATAGTTTAAATGATTCAAGAGAGGATGAAGGAAGCACATGATCATCAGAAATTATATGCCAATCAAAGTAGGATACCTTTGGAGTTTGATGTTGGGGATCATGTTTTTCTAAAGGTGACTCCCCATTGTGATTAGTGAAGGTGTGGTTGTGGGAGTAAGCTGTCTCCCTAGTTTTTTGGGCCTTTCGATGTATTTTCTCATGTTGGAGCTGTGATGTATCGGGTAACACTTCCCCTATAGATGAGATACATGATGTTTTTCATGTGTTGCAGCTTCTTCGTTATCTTCATCATGACTCTCACATCATTGATTGGGGCGAGATCGATGTTGATGATGACGCAACCTTAGAGGAGCGGCCTGCAGAGATCCAGGACCACAAGGAGAAGGTGTTGTGTGGGCATGTTATCCCCTTGGTTTGTATCTTGTGGTGACACGGTGGTGTGAAAGAGAGTACATGGGAACTTGAGTCATAGATACATTCTCAGCACCTTGAGTTTTTTTTTAATGTTTAACTCTTTTCATGAAAAGATGTTTTCTTTGTGGTTTTAGAACTTTCATTTTTATGAGATGTATTCCTTTTATTAATTTTGTGGCTTTCTCTCTTTTGAGAGGTATCTTGATGGGTGGTTTTTCGGACCCCTTTTTTGTTTCCTTTCAGGTTGGTTTTAAATTCTCAAGGATGAGAATGTTTGAGAGGTATTTGATGTAATGGATTGTACCTCTCCGATCCATTCCTTTGATGAAATCTGGTGTCTAAGGTGTTCTGGGAGGTCAAGGTGGCTTATCCCCAACACTTTTCTAAATTTTCAGTTCTGTGAACAGTGTTTACAGTTCTGTGAAAAGTGTTTCCAGTTCTATGAATAGTGTCATCAGTGAGACAAATATGAACAATGTCATTGGTGAGAAAGATGTGAATAGTTTCATCAGTGAGATAGATGTGAACAATGTCATCAGTGAGACAGATATGAATAGTTTTATCGGTGAGACAGATGTGAACAATGTCATAGGTGAGACATATGTGAACAATGTCATCAGTGAGACAGATGTGAACAGTTTTGACATTGGTTAGTCATTTTTACTATCGGCATCAGTGATTCATTTGTACTGTCGATGTTGGTGAGTTATTGGTACTCTTGGCGTTGATGAGTCATTTGTACTATTGGCATCGGTGAGTTATTTGTACTTTCGGCATCAGTGAGTCATTTGTACTGTCGGCGTCGGTGAGTCATTTGTACTATTAGTGTCGGTGAATAATTTGTATTGTTGGCGTCAGTAGGTGTACAATGTTTCCATCCATCAGTAGGTGTACAGTGTTTCTAGCCATCAATAGGTGTACAATGTTTCCAACTTCCTACAGTTTCTCCCATTTAGCATTTTATTCAACAAAAAACTCATTCAAGGCCTTATTTTAAGGTATTTAAGGCCAATTCAAATCTCATAACTCCTATATAAATTTTACTAAGGCTCAAGATGCCTTTACTTGGTCAAACCACATTGTTTAATGTGTTTCAATTTTAATGGAAAATCCAACGCATCTTAAACCGCAGCTCCGTTAAATCTTCTAAAGGGATGAGATATCTTCCTCCCTTGTTCTACCTTCTTGTTCCCTGGTGTGAGATGCTCAAACCTTTCCTTCTTCTTATATTATTGGTGTGATAAAACCTTACTCCTTTGATCGTTTACCCTTGAAGTTTCTTCCTACTGTATGCACACCCCCTATTTTGGTGCAAGCAGTAAGTGTCGATCCATTATCAATAGAAGGTATGATCTACCTCCGTTCTTGTGTTTTCTTCGATCCTTATTATCCTATTTCTCCTTGACATGTTATGGCATGTGATATCCATGTTCTTAATAGAGTTTTCTTGGGTGTTGGTTGGTGCGGTCGTGCCACAACATCCTTAGGTGGATGCAATTTTCACGGTGGTAGGTGATCATGATTGGTTTCATAGATCGTTCTCATGTAAAGAACATCAAGAACCTTTTGAGGTATGGGATTCATTGCTTCTGTATTCTTTTACATGCAATAGTATAGTTAGTATGATTCATCCCAATGGATAACAATGGAATTAATGTAATAAACATTTAAACTGAATAAATAAATTGGTATCGATCATATGTTATTGCTTCTTGTTTTTATAGATAGTGTGATATCTATTCTTGCTTTTTTTAGCATGTATTTATTGATGGAAATTGGTAAAGAACTTAAACTGGGATTAATTATAATTATTTTTCAATGATAAAGAGGCATTTAAATGAATCTGGTTGTTGTTGTTGTAATTTGATGTTAATAAAATTGATTCAGTAAGCATGCTTAATTATTTGTGATAGCTTACTGTTTAGGTTTCCTATAGTTGGAACCTATAAATAATAAATCAGTTAATTCCAAATGGATTAAAGAACCGACTATTTTATAAAAATATAATGCATGGTAGGGTTCTGAGTTACCCTCTTTCTTGTAAGGCCAAGTGCCTTCTGCTTTGGATCCTTGAGAGCTCGTTGCATGTGAAGGATAGATGCCTTGTTTAAGGGCCAAGAGCCCAGTTGATATGATGTTTATTTCCTGCTTCTTGTGATGTGTTATGATCCTGGATGGATGTTGTGAGATGTGGGGGTAGGGAAGCCCATTGTTTGTGGCAGCAGTTGATGCCTAGAGTGGAAATATTCATCGGTTTATGTATGTGGGTGTCGAGGAGGTCACCAAATATGATGAAATAGGTTAGATGTGAATGATTGGATGTTTGCTGAATCTTGTTGGTTATTTATCTACTTTTCTTTACCCACTTCTCGAGGCAGCTGTTATTTCTTACCCTACTTCAAAAAGGGGTGAAGACATGTGGGGTATGCCATATGCTTTCTGTGTTTAGATTCTCGAGGGAGGATGGGTATATGCTCCTGATATAGGTGGAAAAGACTTTACGGGTAGTTTATCTACTCACTGGGTTGATCCCCCTTGTGTTTATTAGCTTAGAATTATTTTCTAGAATTCTTGGGAATATGGGAAAGTAATAATTCTTTTAATAAATTATTTAATTAATGATGATTAACCCATGGGGTTGGAGCTTGCTGGGACACAATATTGAGGTTGCAATTTAAAGGAACAATGGACTTTGGGTGTGATTCTAATGAAATATAACGTGGAATTGAAAATGGTTAATTAATGTTTAAATAATTAATTAACATAAAGTGGAACTGATAAAAAGGTAATGAAGTAATGTAATAAATCTCTTTAAATAGTTGTGTGCGTATAGGATACCTAGTCTTAGTAGTGGCAGCTGAGAGTCCAAAAGACGTTAGCTGCATTTGAGTCTAAGACTAGGTTATTACCATAGTGTGGTTGTGAGCTATATTATATTCTATACTTTTTGTGTTTCTATACACTACTCCAGCCCATTAGTTAAGGCAAGTGGCACCTCAGGGATTCTGAGCCCTGGGGGGGGGGGGGGTTCCCAAACATTCTGGTGGGAGGATGGATGGCTGACTACCCCCTTTTTCCCCACTCTCTTCTCTTGGTAGTTACTTGTGCTGGTAGACACAATGGATAGTTTTCCCCATATATGTGTGTAGAGGTTTGTAATGGCTTGTGGTTATTCACACACATATATTCTAGATATAGTTTCCTATGGAATAATATAAGTGTAACATGTATAGTCTGTGATGGCTTGAGGATCCTTACTCGGTGTATGGATTGTAAGGGCTTGAGGTACAATTACCGATGTATCATACATGTTATGTGAGCTGTGGTGGCTCCCGGAAACTACTTGGTTACTTTGGTTACATGGATGTGGTGGTTGTGTTGCACGAGGTGCATGTTGTGGTGCTTCACCTAGGTGTCTGCGGGAAAGCCTTTTTGGAGAGAGATGCTTAAGGCGTGCGATGTTGGGGAAAAGTGGAAAAATAGTGGGGAAGTGGTAGTGGGGTACCCTAGATATTCTTTATTATATTATATAATCTTGTATACTATACTTGGTGAGAGTATCCATGGTGAGGCTGAGAACTTAGTATACATGTTTAGCTGGTGAGTTAGTTTCACTTGTTGTTCACTGTGCTTTAGCATGCTTTCTTTAGCTTTGCATGAGAGACTCCAGGGAGGATCCTAATGAGTATACTCTTATAATCACCCTACATATATATAAACTATTTTTCAGGTCACTTGGAGCAGGTTGGAGATCAGGCTGGTTACTACTAGCTTGGGGTTGCAGGAGTTGTTCGGGCTCTGTGGTCACTGCTTTTTTTACATTCTTTTGGTACTTGTAGATTTTTGTTTCAGTTGTAGTAGTTTTTTCATGAAATTAAATATGTTTACTTGGGTTTTCTTTTATATTGTAGTCTGAGTTGGAGTTGGTTGGTTTCTGTCTTATCTCTCTCTTCTCAATGTGTTCTCTTAGAGGGTAATGCCTCCCATTTGTGTGTTTACTATACCCTCAGTGCTAGTCGCCAACCTAGGTCCTATTGGAGGTGGGACTCGGGGGTCAATATCTCCATTCTCACATTTTTGGCCCAGTAAGGGTATGCCTTGTGGGGATGGGGTCATGAAACACCAATTCAATGAATGTTTTATAACGGTCATAAAATAATAATATTTGTGTTTCGTTAAAGATTGGTGTTGTGTGTGGTATATGATATCAAACAGTGTTATTTTATAATCTAGGGGGTCACACATTTATTTGTAGTGTGTTAATGATTTTTATTCATGTATGGATGAAAATACTTCGAACTTATAACTCTATTCTTCTTCTTCTTCTTTCGTATCACACTAAGGCATTGGCATATCATGGTTGAAAGGAGAATCCCACTCAAACATTGAGCAATTCTATGTAGCCTATGGATACACTATGGAGATGGGATGTCCTTTAAATGACCTTGGTGATATTTATAAAACCATATTATTATTATTAAGATGTTACAAATACTATATAGTGTATAGGACACACATATATATAAAACAATTCTTCATTTCAGTTTATACAAACTTTTCTTATTTCATGCATGGGAGATTCTCATGTAAGGGATTAAACCATTTATGCTACTTATAATATTTTTTATTAGATTTTATTAATTCCTAGTAGTGGAATTAGAGTGATATCATACTTTATATTTGTTAAATAATACTTAGAATGAAGAAATCATGAAGAACAGAGTAGCATTTTTGAATTCCAAACCAAATTAATTACCTTTATACAGAAGAGTTCTGCATAAAGGTCATATCATTTTACCCTTATGCAGATTCATCTATGAAAGGGTCAATATGTTTTACCCCTTACATAGAGGGGTCTATGTAAGGGTCATACCTACCTACCTTTACGTATAAACTTTCTATATAAAGGTCATATCCATTTTACCTTTACATAGAGGGGTCTATGTAAAGGTTAGGGGAGGTTACCTTTATTTAGATGTGTCTGCATAAAGGAAATCCCCATGTACCTTTATATAGTGGGGTGTATGTAAATATAATATTTTATATAATACACCCATATAAAGGTAGTTTTTTTATTACCTTTACATAGGTGATAACTCTCAGGTTAACCTTATGTGGAGATTGCATAAAGGTAAACTATGCATTAATTTTACACTGGTGAAGAAACTCTAGCATTAACTTTATGAAGATGTCCCACATAAATTAAAAGGATATGGTTATTATTTAATAATATAAAAGTTAAATTATTTTAAAAATTTAAAGGAAAATTTTTGATGGGAAGAATTCCAAGGATGATGATGATTAACTTAGAAATAGTTCTAAGTAGATAACAAAATTTGATATCAAAAAATTTGATGTCGTGAAGTTAAGAAATTTGAATATGTTTAAAGCATTAAATAGTTAGGAATATGATTCATAAATCTCAACATTATTCAAACTATCTTACTTTATATATGTTTCTCACTAAAGAGTCAGTGAGGGGTTATTAGATTGACACATAAATATGTGATAAGATTTATATATGTTGTAATTAATTAACAAAACCACTAAAAGTACAACATATATAAGGATAATTTGGTATTCTTTCATATATGATATGATAGATAGGTTCTTATGTGGGGTTTGTTAAATATCCTTAAAATATTTTTAATAATATTAAAATGTATCACATTTGATGAAATATCCATTTTATCATTATTTCATGTTTCTTACATTAATGTATACATAGATATACATTTCATGAAGTGAAATGATAAGTAACCTATAAAAGTATAACTTTGAGTTATACCTAACTGATGTTTATCATATAGTATTATAGGTTATGAAAAACTTTTAAGGCTAGAATGAGTAGTATTCTTGTATAAAGATACAAAATATGATCATGAGGCATAAAACAAAGAATATGATTCTTTGTGTGCACTGGATGACACATGAAGTATACCAAATGGAGTGTAATACAAATGTATTTGGTATACTAGGGATGCATGTATCATATTTGAGTCCCCACTACTTGATTTTTTTGATATTATTAATATGATAACCTTCATACTTTGATACATGGTGTATGATTTCATGACACACTGAATTTTCAAATTTATTAACATACTAATTATGGTAGAAGTGGCAAGTAGGGTAAACCATATGAATCATGTGCATAGTATAGAAAACCAGACTACTTCTCATACATGAATATTACATATTTTTAGATGAATATTAATTATATTACACGATCACATACATGAGGACCATAATATTTTAGTGCATTTGGAAACTTATAATTCAATATTCTTAATTCATGAAATATCTTTAATGTATCCCAAACAGATCTTACCCTTTTTTACTCCTACTTAAAAAAATTTTCTTCATAACCAAGGGAAAATAAACATAAGAAAGGGTGATATCAGATACCCAGTAAGGGTAAAGAAGGTAGATATATAAGTAAAACATGAACATAAGGGTATTAGAACATGTTCATAACATTTGAAAACTATACCATGCATATCAAATATCATAATCTTGAGTTATGGTAAAAATATTGGTAGCTCATAAGACCTGAATCATAATGGAATAAAGGAACATGATCTATGAGAGAATAACATTGTAATAAGACATAGAATTGTGTCATACGAATAATCATAGAAAATATTATGTCAATTATACACACCAATACATTCATAACATGTTAGGATTGGGATAACCACCCATTTACCTACTTCAGGCTTGGGCTAACCATCAGTGTACCCTATTTTTCAAGCTTAGGATATCCACCCATGTACCATACTTTTTGGGCTTGGGATAACCAACTGTGTACCCTATGATCTCATAGAACATTTATCATTACCTAATTCATTATAGGGAGATATAGGTCCCACAATTCACATAATGAAAATCATACTCATGTGTACCAGAAGATCATAAAACATTCATCATATCATAACCCATGGAATGAAATGGGTTTCATAAACATTTCATCATATCATAACTTTTGAAAAAGATACATGTTTCATAATAATTTTATCATTTCATTATAGCATAAATTTTGGAAAAATAAGTGGGTTTCATATGATTTTTTATCATGGTATAACCCATGTAAGTGAAATAGGTTTTATAAATACCTTTTCATCGTAAACCATTTAGAGAAAGAATAAGAATGGCATATTTAGTTCATATCCCTAGAAAAACATAAGTTATATAAAATATTTCATCTTAAATGGAAATTGACTTTTAAATATAAAGCACTTGGAACATTTCTTGAGGAAGATAACTTTTCTTTTAAAATCACTTTTTAAAACTAAAAACATTTTCAAAATCCATTTCTTTGAAAATAATCTTGAAAACTTATAAATGAAGATTTAAAACATTTATCGAGGAAGATAAGTTTTCTTTGAAAATAAATTTTTAAAACTAAAAACATTTTCAAAATCCCTTTATTTTAAAATAACCTGGAAAACTTATAAGATAAGCTTTAAAAATCATCTAAAACATTTCTTGAGGAATATGCTTTTCTCTTTGAAAAATTATTTTTAAAATGTAAAACACTTTAAAAAACATTTTCTATTAAAATAAAATATTTAAAATATAAAAAATTCAAAAATATTAAGGGAAACATTTTCATTTAAAATATCATTGAAATTTTTTAAAGGAAGATTGAAATCATTGAGCGATCATGACAATGGGAAATACTATTCATGTCATGCATATTAAAAATAAAGATTCTTTTAATATTTTTAGTAAAATCCAAACAGACATTGTTTTGAAAACGACATGAATATTACTTTCTCAAAATTTTTGTAAAAGATTAAACATGTGTAAAAACTTATTTAATAAATCATTTAAAAAATGTTAAATACATTTTTGAAAACATTTTTAGAAAACATGGTTTTGGAAGAAAAAGTGGTTTCGACCGAAAAACTGTTTTTTATTAATAACATTTTTTTGAACTGTTGAGAACATAAAGAGTGTAAAATTAAGGGAAAACATGTAATCTAACTACATAACAATTGGAGAATAAAATTCATGAGTTTCTTGAGAGATATATCATAATATTCCATTATTTTAAAGCATAATCATAGACAATCCCGATAAACGATGAGACTGTAATATAAAACTCTCCCCACTTTAATAATTTTGAATCATAATAACCATTAAATAATAACATTAAATGAAACTTTTAATATCATTAAAATATATATATTCATGATATAACATGTCAATTTACAGTATATACAACTCATATAAGAATATAGGTGTATAGCATACCTTATGTCTCAAAAAGACAAATTGAGGCAAAAAATCCCTTACTGATTTGTTAACTTTTGAACAATAAACCACATGAATGAGAGATAATAAAATGGATATGTAAATAAAAATAATTTTAATTATAATAATCATAAAATAAATTAATAGGTATTATATACACCACATAAAATAATCATGTGGTGAATATGGAATTTGTCTCAGAGAAAATAAAAGTGAGATGAAAATCCCTTACTGTTTTAGTAATATTTTGAATTGAAAGACCCAAAAAATAATACAATCAAATTAAACTTTAAATATCATGAAAATAAGTATATTAATTATATAACATGTAAAATGGGTAGTATATACACCACAAAAATGAAATGAGTTGTGAATTTTCTTGTGTCTCCTAGAAATAAAAGAGAGACTAGAAATCCCTTTCCATAAGTCTTGACTTACTTCTTATACGTTAAAAACTCCTGTATAATAAATATATCACAGAACCATAATTATAAATATCATAACATATATTATTTTCTTATGTCCTTTTATTACCTGTTTATTAACCATTACATGTTAAAGTTACGTTTCGGGTAATAACCGCTTTATTTTTTTTATATATGTTTTGATTTGTTATTTTTTTGGTCATATTACTTTGATAATGATTTCATAATCTCCATAATTTTAAAAATGATATAAATATCATATATATTTATTATATATGTATTTATAGTAACCTATAAAATATATATAGATAGAAAATGAAATACATCGTTCATGGAGTTGGTATGTCGTACGTACGCATGAACGATGTTTCCATTTTCTCAAAATACCAAAATAAAGAAAGGTAAATTATATATTATAATTATATAATAATTTTTATTTAATATATATCAAATATTTTATTAAACCCATCCTTATTACCTTCCATGTAAAGCATGAACGAATCACATCTCTTTGCGAGGCGGTAGTCCTCCGTACGCACGAGTGACGTTATCATGTTCCCAAAAAATGGAAATCATGAAGTTATGTGTGATATAATAATTAAAAAAGAATAATAATATCATAAATATCATATAAAAAAATAAATCAATCATTATTTCCAATCATGAGATGTGTTAATGGAAAAATGAATGACATCGGTTCATGAGGCGGTAGTCCGCCATACACAGGAATGATGATTTCATAACCCATTTGATGGAAATGGAGATGGTTGTAGGTTATTCTCTTAATATAAAAATATATAATTATATATAATATACTAATATTATTATATCATCATGTTATAATAATAATTTAAGGAGGTATAGGAAGAAATAAAATAAAAATACTCTTTGATGAACATTACCTCTTCTTCAGGTATCGTCCTTAAATTTCCACCAAAGCCTTCCTAGGTTGGATATATGTCCAAAAAAAGGATTATAGGATGATAAGAGTGAATTTTTTATTTATTTTGGTAGGTATTGGTTTTAAAAAAAGTTTTTTAATGTGCGAATAGGAGAGGAGAATAAGTGGCCATTTATAAGTGAGGTGTGTGACATACTTGAAATTTTTTGAAAGAAATAATTTCACAAACATTTTTTTCATGTAAAAAGGATAAAATAATAGAAAATTATCGATATTATAAAGTTATAAGGTATAAATATTTCCATAAAATGGGTTTTGAACAATTTTTGAGTTATTTTTAACCCTTATATTTTTATTTTAACCCCTTGATAAACCCATTTTTACCTTAACCGCGATAAATAATTTTTACTATTTTTACTATTCATTTGGGTAAAAAATTAATTTGAACATATTAGATAATATAAATTATTTTAATTCAAAATATTTAATCAATTTTTAAAAATTAAATTCACAGAATTGGAAAATTTTAATTTAATATTAATCCCACAGATGCGATGAGAATGCGAGTTTTTAAAGAAAAAATGTTCAAAATTTAGAAAGTTTTTATATCAAAATTTAATATGAAATTGATTAAAATTACCTAAATTATATTAATGGATTTATAATTGAACTAATTTTACTTTAAAAACAATTTAAAATATAATTTAACTTTATAAATAAATTAAATAAAAAGGCTGTTTTTAATTAAAATTCAGTATTTTTCACCATTCATCAAAAAATGTAACTTTTTAAAAAAAACCAAAAAATTAAACCTAAGATAATTTTTACATGATGATTTAAAAAATGAATTTTATTTTATCAAATTAATTTTCTAAAATTTTCAATTTCATTTTTAAATTAAGGGCGCAGAAAGGCAATAAAACTATTTTTAAAAAAAATACAATTTTAAGCATGAAATTGGATTTATTATTATCTGTTATATAGAAAAAATATAAGATGAATGTTAAAAAGTTTATAAAATATATAATATATAAATTTAATTAAAATAATTCACTAAAAATTTTTTGTTTAATTTATTTGAGGTAAAATGTGTCTGTGTGCATAAAAATAGATTTTCAGAAAAATATTTCCTTTATTTTCAAATAGTTTTTAGTTTAATTTATAATTAATTGGTCAAAAAAGAATCCATATTATATATATGTTTAAACCGTATATTTTTTTTAATCCAATTCATGCCTACCTATTCCATTGGCTAGGTGATAACTATCATAATAATATTTTAATGATATGTCCTATTTTGTTTAAACTCAATGTCATGTGCAAAAAAAGCTAAAATCAATGTTACATGTAACAAATGATTATATTAGTGTTGTGTGTAATGAAATAATAACTCATTGATGTGTTTAATACAATATAAAATCAGTTTTCTGTATAATGAAAAATATAGAAAATATTAAATTTATTTGAAAAAAATATTTCACAAAATATCAAAGTGTTATATTCTACCCCCTTTAAAATAAATTTCTCCCTTGAAATTCATAACTTTGGTATAAAAAATTAAGGATAATTATGCCTCATTACATCCTCAAGTTCCCACATAGCTTCCTTAATCTAGTGGTTTTTTCACAAAACACTAACTAGGTGAGTGGTTTTATTTCATAGAACTTTCTCTGTATGATCCAAAATCTCCCCCAGTTGTTCCTCATAAGAAAGATATTTATCCATTGGTATGTAATTCTTGAGGAGAGATACATGGAACACATCGTGGGTTTATGATAGTTTTGGGGGAAGAAACAGTCGTTAGTCTACCATCTTAATATGATCAAGAATTTCAAAGGGACCGATATACCTATAGTTCAGTTTCCCTTTTTTTTTCTGAATCTCATAACCTTCTTCCATGGATAAATTATTATAAACACCTTGTTGCCAAATTAAAATTATATTTAATATTAAAAATTATCATAATAACTTTTATACCAACTCTGAACTTATTTTATGTGTTTCTGAATGGATCTAATATTCTATATCATTTCTTCAGTTATCTCAGGTCCCAATAGCTTTCTTTCTGCATCTTCAATCCAGTACGTTAGAGTTATAAAACTCTTTCCACAAATGGATTCATAAGGATCCATATGAATTCTGAAGTAAAATATATTTTTTCATGAAAATTAAACTTGAGGGAGGTGTTGATCCCAAATAAATTCAAAATCCACATAGCAAGATCTTTTCATATCCTTTAGGGTTTGAATTATTCTCTGACCATCTATCTGAGGATGATACACATTAATGAAACTCAAATCCATATCAAGATCTTATTTAAGACTTCACCAAAACTTATAATTAAACTCTATATTCCAATAAAATACAATTAAATGTGGTACTCCATGAAACCTTACCACTTCCTTAATGTATATTCTAGTAATAAGATCCAAAGATAAATCTTCTTTGATAGCAATGAAGTGTGATGACTTTGTAAGGTGATTGACTATAACCCATAATTATCTCAACATCAAAGATATGATAAACCCTAAAGGTTACCATTACCTTTAATCATATGTCAAAAAAGTGTAAAGGCATTCCGCCTCAAATAAATTTGTCACTATAAAAAAACCAAAGGGTTTCATTGCCATAAATTTCTCTTATAATATCCTCAATCTTGATAAAATCCCATCACATAAAACCTAAAAAGGTGTTTCAATGACTTTGAACTTATGATCAACATTAAACTCATAAAACCATGATGGCATCCATAAATCTTAAGTTAATCTTACATGGATACATAAATACTTCTAAAATACAATTCACTATGTATTCCTTAAACAAGCTCTTATCTTATACAAAAAAATTTCCATTGGAAGATTGGGTTCAACCTTGTATCGATATATTATCGAATAAGATTTCATTATTCCAAAATTCATGTTGAGGGAGATAATCACATGAAATTTTACTAAAGGATGAACAATAATATTTTAATAGGTCTCATTCATAAAAAAACAAACATGAAATTACTAAATAAGGAGGGGAGGATAAGTGTTCCATAATTATCATGATTCACTACATCCATTGTGATTGCATAAGATTTCACTTTTTTAATTTGTCTTTAGAGGTTGTGATGGCTTATCATCCACAGTATCCATTGTATTGGGGTATTAATTCTCATAATTCTCAAACTACTTGCACTTGAAACACTAAAGTGTGGGTGGTGCATTCTGTTGGGATCTCTCTCTATTCATTTTATTGACTTACCACTTCACATAACTTATACATTATTTTCTTTTATGTCTAGGATTAAAAAAATTATAACACCCTCTTTTTCCTTTCAGGAATTTACCTGAGTGCTTCTTCCCACATTTATAGTATGTTAAGTGACTGGATGTTTTTCCCACCATGTGATTTATTCAAGTTATCATGAGACTCGATCTTCTTTTTCTTATAAAAACCATGGGTATGGTTATAATTTCTATTTTCTATTTCTTTTGTCAGTGCACATCGAATGACTTCATCGTAGTTACTAAAGTATCTTATAGACAATTCCCTTTGAATACTTGGTCTTAGGCCACCAAAGAATAGATCAATTTTTCTTTATGGAATGATAGTTAAACTAAAAGAATATCATGAAAATCTTGTAAAATTAAATTTGTAGGTACCAATAGATTCACCATCCTTCTGTTTGAGGTCAATAAGTTCCTTCTCCATCCTTGTTCAAAAAATATGAGGGAAGTACTTATAGAAAAATGTTCTTTTAAGCTCATTCCATTCCATGGAGTAAATTAAATACTCTTTACTCATATTCTTAATAAGGTTCCACCATTGATCTACTTAACCTTACAAATGATAGAAAACCAAAATGACTTTCTCATTCTCTGAACACTGGATAATGGAAAATATCTTTTTAGCGGTAATGATCCATTTCTCAACAACTATTGGATCAGTGGAACCACTAAAAGAGCATGGAAATTTCCTCATGAAGGACTCAACATAGTGTTGTTCCATCCTTTTCTTATTTGGAATTTTATAATTATTAATATATTGAGAAAGTTGTGTGAGCATAGTAATAATATTTTCAATTACATATCCCATAACATTTGGTTTCTTAGGAGGATAATCATTGAATTGTTCATCGAAATCATCATTAACAAAATTCCTTTGAGTTTCATCCATCAAATAATACCAAAATCATAGTGGTAGAAACACCAATCATAGTGTGAAACCACATAATCATAGAATAATCACTTATATGAAGTCTAAATCATGAAACCTTATTTTCAATATATGAAACCTTAGGTTTATACTAATTTAGTCATAATCATCATCTATTTAAATCCTTCATGATGGTTTGTAAAGATTTTTTGAATTTACAAGGCACATCCCCTAGGAGTGTCAAACCAGGTTTGTAAAAAGGTGTGTTTTCATGCACTAGGTAATGATTGAGCCTAGCTCAATGTGTCCTTTTTGGTGTTATTATCCTTAGGTACCTCATTTCCAAATACTCATCCACTTATAGTATCCAGAAATGGATATAATTTCTTAGAAACCACTTTATCTATCCTTTACTAAAATTCTAGGACATTATCCTATACTTTAACTCATCCTTAGACTTATCCTTAGAGATATACCTAGACACATCCTTAGAAATATCCCTAGGTACCTAATTAATGTTTTCTCATCTTAGTTTAGAAAGGTTAACTAAACCTTTCCTACGATACCAACTATAGAGACCCAGGCTTATCATATATGGATATTGCATCTTTTTAGATGAATATTCATTATATTAAAAAACACACACCTAAGGACTATAATAGTTTAGTGCATTTAGAAAATTGGAATGCATTATTCTTAATTCGTGAAATATCTTCAATGTATCCCATAAAGATCTTCCCCTTTAGTACTCCTATTAAAAAACATTTCTTCATAACATGGGGAAAAGAAACATAAGAAAGGATGATATCAGATTCTAATTAAGGGTAAACAAGGTAGATACATAAGAATAGTATGAACATAAGTGTATGATAACACAAGCATAACATTTGAAAACCATATCCTATATATCAAAGATCATAATCTCAAGTCATGGAATAAAGGTTGGCAGTTCATAAGACATGAATCATAAGGGAATAAAAGAACATGATCCATGAGAGAATAACATTATTATAAGACATATAATTGTGGAATATGAATAATCATATAAAATATTATATCAAGGATAACCACCAAGACATTCATAACATGTTAGAATTGGGATAACCACTGATGTACCCTATTTTTTGGGCTTGTGATAACCACCGGTATACCCTCATTTTCGGGCTTGGTAAAACTACCAGTGTACCTTATGAGATCATAGAACATTTATCATTACCTAATGCATTAGAGGGAGATATAGGTCTCACCCATCACATAATGAAAATCATACACATGTATGACATGATATCATAAAACATTTATCATATCATAACCCATGAAATGAAATGGGGTTCATAAACATTTCATCATATCATAACCCATGGAAAAGTTATAGGTTTTATAATCATTTAATCTTAGCATAACCCATGAAAAAATAAGTGGGTCTTGTAAGAATTTGTATCATGGAATAACTCATGGAATAAAATTGGGTTTCATAAACACCTTGTCATTATAAGCTATTTAGAGAAAGAATAAGAATGGTATCTTTGGTTCATATCCCCAACAAAGCATAAGTTACATCAAAAGATGTCATCTTAGATGGAAAATTATTTTTAAAGATAAATCACTTGGAAAATTTCTTTAGGATAATAAATTTTCTTTGAAAATCAATTTTTAAAACTAAAAACATTTTCTAAATAATTTTATTTGAAAATTACTTTGAAAACTTATAATGGATTATTTAAAAATCATTTAAAATATTTCTTGAGGAAGATAAATATTCTTTGAAAATCACTTTTTAAAACTAAAAACAATTTCAACATCATTTTATTTTAAAATAACCTTGAAAACATATAATGGAATATTTAAAAATCATATAAAACATTTCTTGAGAAAAATATCCTTTCTGCTTTGAAAAATTCTTTTTAAAACATAAAACATTTTCAAAATCATTTTCACTTTGAAATAATTTATTTAAAATATAAAAATTTCCAAAATATTAAGGAAAAAAATTTCTTTGAAAATAACTTTGAAAACTTCTAAAGGAATCTTGAAATCATTGATTGGTCGTGATAACGAGAAATACTATTCATTCCATGCATGTTAAAAAAATATTCTTTTCACATTTTCAGTAAAATCCAAACAGACATTGTTTGGAAAAGGACACGAGGATTAATTTAATTTAAAAAAAAGTAAAATATGGGTAAAAATGTATTTAATAAATCTTTTAAAAAATAATAAAAACATTTTTTTAAACATTTTTAGAAAACATAGTTTTGGATGAAAAATAATTTTCAACCAAAAAGCTAATTTTTCTTAAAAACATTCTTTTTGAACTCTTGAGTAAATAAGTAGAGGAAAATAAAGGGAAAAAATGCATTATAACAAAATAACCATAGGATAGTAAAATTAATGAGTTTATTGAGAGATATATCATAATATATTATCATTTTAAAGGATAATAATAGACAATACTGATAAACGATGAGATTGTAACATAAAACTCATCCCACATTGGTAACTTTGAATCATAATACCCATGAAACAATAACATTAAATGAAACTTATAATATCATGAAAATATTCATATTCATTATATTATATGTAAAGTGGAATTATATACACCTCATACAAGAATATAGGTGCATAACATAACTTATGTCCCAAAGAAGGCAAATTGAGATAAAAATACCTTACCGATTTGTTAACTTTTGAATTATAAAAATAATGAATGAGATATCCTAAAATGGATATGTAAATAATAATAAATTTAAGTATACTAATCAAAAAATTCATTCATGGGTGTTATATAAACCACATAAAAGAAATATGTGGTGAATATTACATTTTCCCACAAAAAATAAAAGCGAGACAAATATCCCTCATTGCTTTAGTAATCTTTTGAATCATAAGCCCCAATAAAGAATCACATAAAATGAAACTTTAAATATCATGAAAATAAAGATATTAATGATATAACATATCAAATGGTAAATATATACACCAAAAAAAATAATCGAGTGGTGAATTTTAATATGTCTCCCATAAATAAAAGAGAGACTAGAAATCCCTTACAATATGTATTGACTTCCTTTATACACTTTTGAACCTCATGTATAATAAATATAAGTTTATTATAAATCTATTATAGAACCATACTTATATATATCATACCACATATGATTTTCTTATGGCCTTTTATTACACTTTTATCAACAATTCCATGTTAAAGTTACGTTTTGGGTAATAACCACTTTTTTTATATATGTTTTAATCTGTTATTTTTTTTGGTTTTATTACTTTTATCATGATTTCATCATCTAAATAATGTTAAAAATGATATAAATATCATATATTTATATATTATTAAGTATATATGTATTTATAGTAATCTATAAAAGATAGAGATAAAAAATGAAATACACTGTTCATGGAGACGGTAGGCCATACGTACGCATGAACACTATTTTCAGTTTCTCTATATATTGAAATAAATAAATTTAAATGATATATTATCATTAAAAACCCATTTTTATGTCATATATATCACATATTTTCATTAAAACTATCATTATTAACTCCTATGTAAAGTGTGAACGAATCACATTGCTTCATGAGACATTTGTCCACTCACTACCACAAAAATGGGTTTTCATAGTGTCACCCTTTAATAGTACTAAAAAAGTGCTGATAAAGTGGGTACCTTTATCAGTAGTTTTAAAGGGGGTCTTTATCAACACTTTGTTTACTAGCGCTGATAAAGGGTATATTTCAAAAAAAATCATTAAAAATAATATATTAATATATTAATGTATAAATATATTTATATTGATATAAATATATTTATATTGATATAAATATAATATATATTTTTTAAATGTGTTTTAGATAAGTATAAATAGATATTTACACTTAATATATAAAATATTTAGTGAAAATGGCTTATAAAATAATTAAAAAAATATTATTAATTAATAATTTTCTAATTATTATCGATTAATAGTCATTTAATAACAATTTAAAGATACAAAAAATAAAAAAATTAATAAAAGACTTAAAATAAGTTGAAAACATAACTCGAACTTCAAATGGCCATAACTTTTGATCCAAGTGTCCATTTAAGCTCTATTATATATAAAATTGAATATTGTAATGAGATCTATGCCCCTAGTAACATAGATAAACCTTTGTCAGGTTTTTTGAGCCCCAAAAGTCCATGAAGGCCTCCAAAATTGATTTTTTATTCAGGATACCCAAAGTTTTTAACATTCGATGGAATTTCAGCCTCATTTAAGGGGGTCTTTTTTCCCTTTATTAGTGGGGATGAATTTATTTCTAGGGATTACATTAATTTTGATATTATGGATTTTAAATTTTATCATTTTTCACAATGTACTGTTATTTATAATCAAATATATAACAATATATACATATTTTTTATATATTCACACATAAAAATTTAATTTTATAACTAAATAATTAAACATATTTACATATAAAATATATTTCTCAATATATAAGCCTTATATAAATAAAAAATAATATCCATTTTATTTAAAATATAAATATATGAGTATTTATATACCTATATAATGTGTGTGTGTGTATTTGTGTGTATCTATATTAATAAACTGATATATATTATCTATATATTCTAACACATGTATATACATATTAATATATAATATATGTAAATATATATAAATATGTATAATTATACTTATAGATACACACATATATAATATATATATGTGTGCGTGTGTACGTATGTTGTATATATGTATCTATTTATTTATAAACACACACACAAAAACATATTTTATAAATGTATTTAAAACTGATCTTATAAATATATATTAATATATGAATAAATATACAGATTAAGAAATATAACTAAATATATATAAATAAATAGATATAAATATATATTAATATACGAATAAATATATAAATATATAAATATATAAATATAACTAACTATATATATAAATTAATATATATATATATATTAATATAAAAATAAATATATAAATATATAAATATAACTATATATGTATATATATATATATTAATATATATAATATATGAATATATATATATTAATATAACTAAATATATATATATATACATATTAATATAAATATATATTAATATATGAATATATATATATATATAAATAAATAGATATATCATTAAATGGAGAACTTAACAAGATGGGTGAGTAGTAAAGGTGAAGATGCGTAGGGGGAGAGGTCTCGGGTTCAAAACCAAGCAGAGGTGGGGGTGCGTGCGGGTGAAGGAGGAGGGGGGCTAGTGCTGTTAAAGGGTGGGGGGGGGGGCTAGGGTTTGTGGGCATGCAGGCGGGGCTGGGGCACATAGGCGTCGTTGAAAGGGGGTCCAAGTGATATTAAAAAACCCTCTCATTTGCAGATTTTTTTTAATTTTTTTAAATTTTTTAAACTTTTATCAGTGCTAAAAAAGCGCTGATAAAAGACCCTTTTATCAATGCTTTTTTAGCACTATTAAAAGACCCTTTTTATTAGCACTTTTTTTAGAGATGATAAAAGGGTCCTTTATCAGTTTTTTAGCACTGATAAAAGGGACCCCTCTTTTAATAGCACCTCTATTATCAATATTTTTTATCAATGATAAAGTCTTTTTAGCATTGATAAAACCCTATTTTGTATTTGTGACTCTACACAGTAGTGACATTATCATATTCCTACAAAATGAAAATCCTGAAAGTATGCATGATATAATAATTATAGAAGCATAATAATATCCTAAAAATCATATATAAATAATTAATCCATCATTATATCCAACCCTAAGAGGTGGTAATGGAAAAACGAATAACATCGGTTCGCAAGGTGGTAGTCTGCCGTACACACGAATGATGATTTCGTAACCCATTTTATGGAAGTGTAGATGGTTATAGGTTATAGAATAAACATAAAAAATATTATTATATTTAATATAATGAGTTTATTATATTATAATGTTATAATAATTATTTAAGGAGGTGGATAAAGAAATAAAACAAAAATGCTCGTTGATGAACGTTACCTATTCTTCGGGTATCCTCCTTAAGTTTGCACAAAAATCCTCCCTAGGTTAAATTTATGTCAAAAAAAAAGATTATAGTATGATATAAGGTAAGTTTTAAACAGATTTGGGTAGGTCCTGGATGAGACAAAATGGTTTAAATGTGTGAATAGGAGAGGGGAAGAGGTGACCTTTTATAAGTGCGGTGAGTGACACACTTGTAATTTTTTGAAAGAAAGAATTCAACCCATGTTTTTTTCACATCACAAGGATCCAATAATGATTTTTGTTTGATAATATAAGGTATAAGGTATAAATATGGTCAATAAATGGGTGTTATACAAGTTTTGGATTATTTTTAACCCTTATCTTTTTAGTTTAACCCCCAGTAAACCCATTTTTACCTTAGCCACAGTAAATGATTTTTTCTATTTTTATAATTAATTTAGATAAAAAATTAAGTTTAAATTATTATATAATATAAATTATGAATATTAAAAATATTTAATCTATTTTTACAAATTAAATTCACATAAGTGGTGAAATTTAATTTAAAATTAACCCTACAGATGCGATGAGAACACAAGTTTTTAAAGGAAAAATACTCAAAATATTATAAAGTTTTTATATTGAAATTCAATATGAAATTGATTCCAATGAACTAAATTGGATTAATATATGTATAATTGAACTAATTTTACTTTAAAACCAATTTAAAATATAATTTAAATTTATAAATAAATTAAAAAAGATAGTTTTCAATTAAAATTCAATATTTTCACTATTTATCAACAAATGAAACTTTTTAGAAAAATACCAAAAATTAAACATAAGATAATTTTTAAATTATAATTTAAAAAATAAATTTTATTTTATCTAATTAATTATCTAAAAGTTTCAAAAATTATTTTTAAAATAACTACTCAAAAAGGTGACCAAACTGTTTTAAAAAATACAAATTTTATGTGTGAAATTGGATTTATTCTTATCTATTGTATCAAAAACACATAAGATGAATGAAAAATAGTTTATTTAATATTTAATATAAAAAATTCATTAAAATCATTCACTAAAATTGGTTTTTTTAAATTTATTTGAGGTAAAATGTGTTCGTACGCATAAAAATAGTTTTTTTTATAAAAAGATTTCATTTATTTTCAAACAGTTTTTATTTTCATTTCTAATTAGTTGGTTAAAAAACAATTAATTTTATATACATGTGTAAACCCTATATTTTTTAATCATATTCATACCTACCAATTTTAAGGGCCAAGTGATAACTATCATAATAATATTTTAATAATATGATACGTTTCATTTAAACTTAGTGTCATGCATAACACAAGCTAAACTAAGTGTTGTGTGTAACACAAGATTAGATTAGTATTGCATGAAATGAAAGATTAAATCAGTTTTTGTTGTAATTCAAGATAAAATCAGTGTTTCATATAATAAAAAATGTATAAATGATTAAATTATTTGGAAAAAAATATTTTAGAAAATCTTGGAGTGTTACACATAGACACTAGGAACATCCTTTTGAAAGAATGTTTTTCCAGATGAGTTTTTAATGTGATCAACTAAAAATTATAAAAACTAAAAAATACATTTAAAAATATTTATTAAAATAAAAAAACAATTGAAGTTAACTAAATTAATATATGGAGGAAAACAGAAAGAGATAAAAGTGTCAGAGTTTTGACATCTGTTTAGGTGCATGCAATGCCAATTATTTAATTCCCATTTCTGAATATTTATTCATTTGATTATCATAGATTATAATTTTTGTAAAGACCCAAAAATTCCGTAGAATTTTTTTTTTTTTTTTAAATACATGGAAATTTGACGAGTCCGCAGTTTCTGACGACACCTGATTCTGAGGCCCGGTGTGCCCAGAATCAATTACTGAAGTTTTGTTCGGGTACGTTCAGTAAATGTATAAGTGGGATTTTATATCTTTTGAACCGGTGCTCGTAATTGAAATTTGAGGACACCGATGAACTCACAGCACCAGTATTCACTTAAGGAGACCTTTACCGCAATTGCGTTTTATCGAGAGCAGGAGTTAATTTTGGGGATTTCTAATTAAATGAAATAAAAATATGTGTAACATATTTTTATTTGAATTGGTGGTTAAAACCTCCAAGAGGAGGTTATAGGTGGGGCCCACCACACCCTAACCTCCCTTGGGAGGATATTTTATAAGGTGGGGCCCACACGAGCATCAAACACCCTTTAACCCCCCATTAACTCTCCATTATTAATTAACATCCCTCTTCATTAATTGGAACTCTTCACCTCCTCTAAGTTTGAATTTGAACCATTCCTTAGCATTAATTAAATGAGTTGGCTCATTTAATTAAACACATCTTTGTGTTGTTGTGCAAAATAATTAATAGAGATCATCTATTATTTTTTGTGGGGGAAATTTGGGAGATCTTTTGGAGAATTCTTGGAGAACGATATCCTCTCCAATGAAGAACGATATCCTCTCAACAAAGAACACCATCACCACCGAGGAATGACGACGCCGTCTTCTCCCTCTCCAACCGGGGCAAGAAAGGGAAGATGCCGCCCGCGAAGAATGTCGCCAATGACGACGTCATCTCCTCCCAACGTCAACAGAATGACACCGCCTTCCCACGACTCCGTCAAGCCATCACCGGTTACAAGGTAGGAGGAATTGGATTATTCTTATGCATGAGTTATACCCTCCTTTCCTCGTTGTATGTTATGCATTTTGATGCCGAATGTTATCGACGTAACGAGGAGGGCTCGATCCGCATGAACACAGCTGACCCACCCCCTTTTGTTGATCATATTGATGACGGAGGCGGGTCGCGGATGAAGCCGGCGACGCAAGGGTCGCTGTCGCGTCATGTAAAGAAGGGCCGCGGCCAGACCGAGCTGCGGTGGAGGAAGCACGACGCTGTCGTACCGTTCCAGTGAAGTGGAACCGCAGCCAAACCGGGCCATGGAGGAGGAGGCGTGGTGCCGTCGCGTCGCGTGGTGGAGCCAAAGGCTGCAGCCAGGCCGGGCCGTGGTGGTGGAGGCGCGGCGCCGTCACGCTGCGCGGAGATCAGGAGGACCGCAATGCCGTCACACTGCGGTGGAGGAGTGGTGGCGGCCGACTGCCTTGGAGCTGGACGAGTAGGACCAGTCAGGTCCCACAGCCCCTGAACCGGTGCAGCGCACCGATTCTGTTCGACAAACCGGGGAGGGGCGCGACACCCCCTCCCTCGTGTGGCCGACCGTGCCACAACGGGCCGGGCCACCCTCGGTCGGGCTGCCCACGGCCGGGCCGCCCTTGGGCCAGGCCACCCTCAGGCCGGACCATCTCTTCGGGCTGGGCCATCCCCTCGGCTCGGGTCACTTCCTTAGACCGGGTCTGACCCGCGGACCTGGTCAGACCCCGGTTCGGACCAGGTCGGGCCAGGTCAGTCCGACTGGGTGGGACCGAACTCGGACCTGCTATGGCCGTTTACACCTTTTAGCCTTCATTTAGGGATATGGGTGTCCGATTGATGTACCGCCTATGGATATGGAATTCTTGGAGTGAGCCGATTCTTTTGGCATACCCCGCTTGAGGTTCGAACACAGTTAGGGTATGGTCAGGTTGGTTTGAGCCTAAAAACCTACCAGGCCCTTGGAACGGAAATGCCAATAACTCACAGACCAGGCGTCTAATTGATGCACCGTCTATCGCGTTGGGTTCCTTATGATGAGACGGAACTACGTGATAAATCAATTCAGGACTTTTTGATAGTTGATGTATCGACACTTGGCTCGAGGAGCGGACCCTCCCGGAATCGAGCGTGCTGTGTGCGGAAACCCTAGGGCTGCGACGATACTGTACCAGAATCCTCTGTGGGTTCGACAGCGATGAATACTGTACCAGAATTTTCCATGGGTTAGACATCGATGACTACTATACTGGGATCCTCTGTGGGTCTGACAGATCTGACTTTTGTTCCTGTATCCTATGTGGGTCTGACAGAATAGCTGGTCCTGTATCCTGTGTGGGTCTGACAACTTAGCTGGTCCTGTATCCTGTGTGGGTCTGACAGCTTAGATGAATCAGTGACTACATTTGATCATCTATATCACTCTACAAAAGATGTATACATGTGTGAACTGAGTCTTGTATTTCATTCATTATCATCGAGGTGATTGAATTTACTTCCTTTGTGGACTGGGTTGAGTTTGGCTCGATTGGTGGAGCCGGACTGTGACTGGTAACTTAGGTATATGTATGGGCATATACCTAAGTAGGGTTGGTTGATACTTCATGATTATAACTTTATTTTGTGGTTTATCCTTAGTGGATTCTGGGAGACCTTCGGGGGTCTTGGGGTCCCCTACTGAGTGTTGTTATACTCACCCCTGCACGGGCTTCGCCCGCACCTTGTTGTGTTCTATACAGACGACGGTTAGCAGTGATTGAGGCTGAGGGTGATGGATGAGAGGCTGCTCGGAGATGGACTAGACGGGACGTACCTCAGGGACGAGTTGTCTGAGATCTATACCTACCCTTCAGGTAGGATTCCCCGGTGGATGATCCAGGAGATTCACTTTACATTTTAGCTGTTTGTCCCTTTTTTAGTTGTACTTGTTTTCCATTTTACCTATACTTTACTGTTGGCCTTGTATTTTCAGCCCCTTTACTTTTAGCACTACTTTTGTATACAACATTTACTTGGTGTTTTTGTTCCATCTTACTCTGATTGTGTGTGTGTTACTTTTATAAAGGAAATGCCTTCCCAGCTAAGGGATTTATGTCTTTGGTGCTAGTCGCCAGCCCGTAGCCTATAGAAGGCGGGCTTGGGGTAGTCATGACACGGGCCCTAAGGACGGGTCATGACAAATTGGTATCAGAGGAGTCGGTTATACCGCAGAACTTGGACTCTGATTATTTTAATGGCAATAGTGTTAAGTGTTTTGGGTGTGGTTATCAGTTTAGGGAAACCGATGTTGGTATGGCAGCCGACGTATCCATACACTAGGACTCTGACTTCTGATCTCCGACTCAGTGCACGAAAACACTAATTGCGTGTGTGTTTCCTTTGTAAAAGTTTTCTTCGTGATTACTTTGTGTCAGCTCACCAGGTATACTGTTTTAACAGTGGCTCACCTGTTTCTTTTCAGGATGGCCCCACAAAGGCAGCCATATAGGGTTCCGAGTTACATATGAGATGGTAGCCCACCGAGCGATGAGGGCTCGGTGCAGGGCCCCGTCATAGCAGAGGTACCAGCGGTACCACTACCTGTTGAGCCACCGATACCACCAGCTCCAGCAGCAGAGAGTGCATGCCCTATGAGTGCATTGCACGAGTTCCAGTGCCAGAGGCTGCCCAGGTTCCGAGGAGAGACGGACCCACAGGCAGCTAAGGATTGGTTAGAGGCTGTCGTGAGAGTTTTCAGATTGGTAGCGACACCAGCCGACCTCATGGTGATCCTTGCCGCGAGTCTTCTGCATGCAACAGTAGAAAGATGGTGGAGCCTGATGATCTAGTTGCATGACAAGGCATCATTAATCTAGACAGACTTTGAGAGTCTCTTCCACTTAGAGTTTTTTTCTAGCTACCCTTCGTGAGGTGCGGCTTCAGGAGTTACTTCATCTGCAGCAGGGCAGTATGACAGTAGCTCAGTACTCAGCGAGGTTCACTGACCTCTCATGCTACTCCACAGATATGGTATGGGACCTGTTCTTCAGGGCCCAGACCTTCGAGCAGGGACTCAGGCATGATATTAGGGCTTCGATGATCCCCCTCAACATCCTGACATAGGCGGGGGTGCTGGAGCAAACCCTTCTAGTGGAGAGTTTTCTTGTTGAGCAGTCAGCAGCAGTGAGACCCACCACAGGGCGACACGTAGTGGGGTCTTCTGCAGCCGGCAGTAGATAGATGTCACAGAGGTCCAAGCGGACCGAGCCATCAGGTGGGTGACCCCAGGATACATGTTCGGTTGTGCGGGGAACATGAGATAGAGCCAATTATATGAGGAGCAGACACTGCTATGCATGCGGCGGACAGGGTCACATGGATCGTGACTACCCAAACTTCCATGAACATGAGCAATAGACAGTATAGGGACCCCCCAGGTAGAGGCAGAGGTTCGACTGTGGCAGTCCGCCGAGAGCAGGCAGACGTGGCAGAGGAGCTGGCCGAGCAGCGGGTGGTGGATGATGTTTCGAGGCTCTACCCCCACCACCACCAGGAGGTCCACCCTGACCATAGGGATCTTGCAGACAGAGGTGGGCTCAGCTCCAAGCAGTCGAGGCCTATGACCACGATGCACCTGAGATGATTCAAGGTACTATCTGTGTTTACTCCACCCTTGTTGCAGTACTTATAGACATAGGTGCGAGTCATTATTTTATTTCCACTACCCTCGTTCGGAGCATGGAGATTCTGACAGAGCCGTTGGCTCGATCCTTATAGCTAGAGACTCCTACGAGAGCAGAATAGATGATTACGCACTGGTGCCGACAGTGTGAGCTTACTCTAGGAGGTGAGAGCTTCGGCTGGGATCTCCTCGTAGAGCCGTCAAGGCCTTACGATGTCATCTTGGGTATAGAATGGTTATCCATAGTTCATGCTCAGATTGACTGTATTAGGCGTAAAGTGAGGTGTGTCCATGAGGATGGGATGAGGTTTACCTTCACCGGTGAGAAGGGAGACTTTGTAGCACAGGATGTACTTACACAGAGGAGGGGGCAGCCGATCACACATAATTTGGCTAGTCTCATCCTCAGAGTAGTTGATGTGCAGAGTCAGAGTTTTCCTGTTGTGGTGGATCAGTACACGGATGTTTTCCCTGATGACATTCCAGGACTACATCCTTTCAGAGAGGTAGACTTCTACATTGACCTGTGCCCCAGGATGACACCGATATATACTCCAGCATTTCGGATGGCTGCCGCCGAGCTTCGTGAGCTGCAGGTACAGCTAGAGGACTTGCAGGGGAAGGAATTTATCCGACCCAGTGTTTCACCCTAGGCATCTCTGATTTTGTTCGCCAAGAAGGCGGATGAGAGCTTGTGACTGTGTTTTGACTACCGTCTCCTGAATCAGGTGACCGTGAAAAACAAGTACCCACTCCCTAGGATTGACGAACTATTTGATCAGCTTAAGGGAGCATGATGGTTCTCGAAGATAGACCTTAGGTCAGGCTATCACCAGCTCAGAGTTTGAGATGATGATGTGTAGAAGACGACCTTCAGGTGTCGGTATGGCCACTATGATTTCTTGGTTATGCCTTTCGGCGTAACCAACACTCCAGCAGTGTTCATGAGTCTCATGAACAGGATCTTCCAGCCTTACCTCGATCACTTTGTCATAGTCTTCATCGATGACATACATATCTACTCGACTACTGAGGAGGAGCATGCATACCATTTTCGGGTAGTACTGGACACACTCCAAGAGCACCAGCTTTATAGTAATCTCTCGAAGTGCCAGTTTTGGATTCAAGAGGTTCACTTCTTAGGACACATCAGCTCGGAGGCTAGAGTTGCAGTGGATCCAGCGAATATAGAGGCAGTACTTTCTTGGGATCCACCCAGGAGTGTGATGGAGGTACAGAGTTTTCTAGGACTGGATGGGTACTATCAGATATTTGTTCCAGATTTCTCCAGAGTTGCAGCATCGCTTTCAGCTTTGACGAAGAAGGGGCAACCCTTCGAGTGGTCGGAGAGATGCCAATAGAGCTTTCAGGATCTGAGACAGAGGTTGGCCAGTGCGCCCATCTTGAGGATACCGGAGGAGGGCGTTGGGTACGTAGTATACTGTGACGCATCAGGGACCAGAATCGGGTGTGTTCTGATACAGGAGTGAGCAGTGATCGCATATGGATCTCGGCAGTTGAGACAACACGAGCAGAACTACGCTACCCATGACCTGGAGTTAGCAGCAGTGGTCTTCACCTTGAAGATGTGGTGGCACTATCTGATGGGTGAGCATTTTACAGTCTACTCTAACCACCAGAGTCTTAGGTACATCTTCTCGCAGAAGGACCTGAACCTGAGACAACGACGATGGCTCGAGTTCCTCCAGGACTATGACTTTGATATAGTCTATAGTCCTAGAAAGGGGAATGTTGTAGCAGATTCTCTCATCAGGAGATCAGGCATACAACTGCTAGGAGAGGCAACGGAGTAGCTGACCACATTACAAATATCCTTTGTGGATAGAGATGGAGCAACCTTTCTGCAGTCTCTCACAGTCACTCCTCTACTTCTTCAGTGATTCAGAGAGGCACAACATGGGGAAATTGACTGTGAGATGCGACGTGCTCATATATCCTCGGGGCAGGAACCTGATGGATTTTCTAAGGTGGGGAGCACGTCATTTGCTTCAGAGGACGTACCATGGTACCAGTTGCACTTCAGAAGGAAGTGTTGTGGGAGTTCCACACATCTCCTTTAGCGGTACATCTAGGAGTGGTGAAGATGTATCAGGACCTCCGACGACTGCACTGGTGGCCAGGTATGAAGAAGGTAGTAGTAGAGTTTGTCTCATGATGCCTCACTTGTCAGCAAGTGAAGGCGGAGCACTAGGTTCTAGCAGGCTTGGTTCAGCCCTTAGAGGTCCCAGAGTAGAAGTGGGATGAGATATCCATGAATTTCGTGATGGTACTTTCACAAAAATCTAGAGGACACGACTCTATCTGGGTGATCGTAGACCGACTCACCAATTTGTCCCACTTCCTACTGATCAAAGAGCAAAGATCATTAGAGAGATTGGGATGCCTCTACGTACAAGAGATCCTATGACTTCATGGTGTGCCATTGATGATCGTCTCCGATCGAGATGCTCGTTTCACTTCTTGCCTATAGAAGGGGTTGTAGGAGGCTTTCGGGACATAGCTTCGCTTGAGCACCGCCTTCCATCCTCAGACGGATGGACAGACTGAGAGGACCATTCAGACACTCGAGGACATGCTCCGTGCATGCGTCCTTGACTTTGGTCACAGCTGGGAGGATCACTTACCCTTGGTAGAGTTTAAGTACAACAACAGCTACCACTCCACCATTGGGATGATACCTTATGAGGCACTGTATGACCGACCTTGCAGATCACCTCTGTGCTGGACTGACCCAGGGGAGTCAGCACTTGTAGGACCAGAGATAGTGCAGGCTACGATGGAGAAGGTGCAGATCATCCAGGAGCATTTAAAGACTGCACAGAGCATGCATAAGTCCTATGCTTATAGGATACGGAGACCACTAGAGTTTGAGGATGGTGACCACGTCTTTCTAAGGGTCTCACCTCAATGAGGTCTACAAAGATTTTGCTGAGGCGGCAAGTTATATCTGCAATTCATCGGACCATTCCAGATCCTCAGCGGAGTAGATGAGGTAGCTTACCACCTGACCCTTCCACCTCAGTTGCACTGGGTGCATGACATCTTCCACATATCTCAGCTGAGAAGATACGTGCATGAACCATCCCACATCATCGACCACGAGGAACTAGATATTGATGATGGGGAGACATTCATGGAGGTTCTAGTGGAGATTGAAGATCGACAGGAGCAGGTCCTGCATGGACGGTCGATACGTCTGGTGCGCATTCGCTGGCAGCATGGGAACCTCCAGAAGAGCACATGGGAGCGGGAGGCTGAGATGCATGCTCAGTACCCCCATTTGTTTCCTTAGTGTGAGTTGTAGTTTAAGGGGACGTAAATCCCTAAGGTGGGGAGTATGTAAAGACCCGGAAATTTTGTGGAAAATTTTTATTTTTATTTTTTTTAAATAAATGGGAATTTTACGAGTCCGCAGTTTCTGAGAGCACCTGATTCCCAGGCCCGGTGTGCCCGGAATCAATTACTAAAGTTTTGTTCAAGTACGTTCAGTAAACGTACAAGCGGGATTTTATATCTTTTGAACCGGTGCTCGGAATTGAAATCTGAGGACACCGATGAACTCGCAGCACCAATATTCGCTTAAGGAGACCTTTACCGTAGTTGCATTTTATCGAGAGTGGAAGTTAATTTTGGGGATTTCTAATTAAATAAAATAAAAATATGTGTAACATATTTTTATTTTAATTGGTGGTTAAAACCTCCAAGAGGAGGTTATAAGTGGGTCCCACGACACCCTAACCTCCCTTGGGAGGATATTTTATAAGGTGGGGCCCACACGAGCATCAAACACCCCTTAACCCCCCATTAACTCTCTATTATTAATTGACATCCCTCTTCATTAATCAGAACTCTTCACCTCCTCTAAGTTTGAATTTGAACCATTCCTTAGCATTAATTAAATGAGTTGGCTCATTTAATTAAACACATCTTTGTGTTGTTGTGCAAAAGAATTAATAGAGACCATCTATTATTTTTTGTGGGGGAACTTTGGGAGGGCTTTGGGAGAATTCTTGGAGAATGATATCCTCTCCAACGAAGAGTGATATCCTCTCAACGAAGAACACCGTCACCACTAAGGAACAACGACAGCATCTTCTTCCTATCCAACTGGGGAAAGAAAGGGAAGATTCCATCCACAAAGAATGTCGCCAATGACGACATCATCTCCTCCCGACGTCAACGGAACAACGCTGCCTTCCTGCGATTCCGTCAAGCCATCACCGGTTACAAGGTATGGGGAATTGGATTTTTTTTTATGTATGAGTTATACCCTCCTTTCCTCGTTGTATGTTATGCATTTTGATGCTCAATGTTATCGACGTAACGAGGAGGGCTCAATCCGCACGAACACGGCCGACCCTCCCCCTTTTGTTGATCATATTGACGACAGAGGTGGGTCACGGATGAAGCCAGCGGCGCAAGGGCCGCTGTCGCGTCACGTAAAGAAGGGCCGTGGTCAGGCTGGGACGTGGTAGAGGAAGCACAGCGTTGTCGCACCGTGTTGGTGAAGCGGAACCGCGGCCAAACCAGGCCGTGGCGGAGGAGGCGCGGCGCCGTCGCACCGCGCGGAGAGCAGGAGGATTGCGGCGGCGTCGCGCCGCCGTGGAGGAGCGGTGGTGGCCGGCCGCCATAGAGCCGGACGAGCGGGACCAGCCGGGTCCCGCGGCCCCTGAACCGGCGCATTACGCCGGTTTTGTTCGACAAACTAGGGAGGGACGCGATAGCCCCCTCCCTCGCGTGGCCAGCCGGGCCGCCCCTCGACCGGGCCACCCAAGGCCAGGCCGCCTTCGTCCGGGCCGCCCACGGCCGAGCCATCTCTTCGGGCCGGGCTATCCCCTCGGCTCGGGTCGCTTCCTCAGACCGGGTCAGACCCGCGGATCGGGTCAGACCCCAGTTCGGACCAGGTCGGGGTGGGTCAGTCTGACTGGGTCAGACCGAACCTGGACCCACTATGGTCATTTACACCTTTTAGCCCACATCTAGGGCTACGGGTGTCCGATTGACGTACCGTCTATGGAGATGGAATTCTTGGAGTGAGAAGATTCTTTGGGCATACCCCTCTTGAAGTTCGGATGAAGTTGGGGTATGGTCAGGTTGGTTTGAGCCTAAAAACCTACCGGTCCCCTGGAACAGAAATGCCAATAACTCACAGACCAGGCATCCGATTGACGCACCATCTATCGCGTTGGGTTCCTTATGATGAGACGAAACTACGGGATACACCAATTAAGGACTTTGTGATAGTTTATGTATCGACACTTGGCTCGAGGAACGGACCCTCCCGGAATCAAGCGTGCTGTGTTCGGAAACCCTAGGGCTGGCTGCGACGATACTGTACCGGAATCCTCCATGGGTTCGACAGCGATGACTAATGTACCAGAATCCTCCGTGGGTTAGACAGTGATGACTACTGTACCGTGATCCTCTGTGGGTCCGACAGATCTGACTTGTGTTCCTGTATCCTATGTGGGTCCGACAGAATAGCTGGTCCTGTATCCTGTGTGGGTCCGACAGCTTAGCTGGTCCTGTATCCTATGTGGGTCCAACAACTTAAATGAATCAGTGACTACATCTGATCATCTCTATCACTCTACAAAAGATGTATATCTGTGTGAGCTAGTCTTGTATTTCAGTCATTATCATCGAGGTGATTGGATTTACTTCCTTTGTGTATTGGGTTGAGTTTGGGCTCGAGAGGTGGAGCTGGACTGTGACTGGTAACTCAGGTATATGTTTGGGCATATACCTAAGTAGGGTTGGTTGATACTTCGTGATTGTAACTTTATTATGTGGTTTATCCTTAGTGGATTCTGGGAGACCTTCGGGGGTCTCGAGGTCCCCTACTGAGTACTGTTATACTCACCCCTACACGGGCTTCACCCACACCTTGTTGTGTTCTTTGCAGTCGACGATCAACAATGATCGAGGATGAGGGTGACGAACGGGAGGATGCTCAGAGCTAGAATAGACGGGATGTACCTCAGGGATGAGTTTTTTGAGATATGTACCTACCCTTCAGGTAGGATTCCCCGGTGGACGATCCAGGAGCTACCCTTTACATTTTAGCTGTTTGTCCGTTTTTTAGTTGTACTTGTTTTCCGTTGTACCTGTACTTTACTATTGGGCTTGTATTTCTAGCCCCTTTACTTTCAGCACTAATTTTGTATACAACATTTACTTAGTGTTTTTCTTCCAGCTTACTCTGATTGTGTGTGTGTGTTACTTTTATAAAGGAAATTCCTTCCCAGCTAAGGGATTTATGCCTTTGGTGCTAGTCACCAGCCCCTGGCCTATGGAAGGTGGACTTGGGGTAGTCACGACACGGGCCCCGAGGACGGGTCATGACAATTTTAATCAAAATGCTATTAGGTCTCATTTTATGATGTTAGATAGTATTATAATTTTTTTACACAAACCATCCATTATTTAATTTTCTTATTTTATGAATAATTTACCTGATATTTTAGCATCAAATATATTGGTGAAATGTAACGACCCATTTCTCACAAAGTCAAAGTATTTATTTGTGATGGGTTCTCTTAAATGTGATCATTTATTAGGTTTGAATTACACTCATTTGAAGGTAAAACACATAAATATTAATTTTTTCAATTAATATAATTATTTATTCAAAATTAACTCTTGTGTGATTTATGATTCTCTCATGCACACAACTGATTTCCAAACAAATAAATTACTTAATGATCCCAAACCCATGATTAATTATTAGGTATCAAATGAACAACCACCAAATCATGTGTGTAGATCCCATATAAAAATTAGGTTAGATACAAAGATAGTTTAATAAAAAAAATACAATCAATATAAATTAACTAGAAACCAAATATGAAAACCAAATAAAGGAATGCAATTTACATCACGTTTATCTCAAATTCAATGCCAAATAATTAACAATACATGGAAACAACACGACACATAAAATAATAAATAACATATATCACTATGTTTGCTTCATCACAAATGTCTCTATAAACCCCTGATGATGATTTCCGAATATGCTCTAGTAGCCAAAAGTGAACAACCATTCCCATAGATGACACAAACTACTACCCAAAACACTACCACGTACTCATGGTCAACAAATGAGGCTGTAAGGATGTAGCGTGTAGGTTTAGGGTTGGGTTTGGTGACATCGACCAGTGCTGGTGGAGGGGTACAACTTGTGACGGCTTAATGAAGCACAACAAGAAGAAGTAGGGATGAATTCTTGTAGACTACTCGATCTGGTTGGGTGACTTTTCATACACCTATTATATGACTTCTTTCTAATACATGTGATTCTCATAAGGTACACTACATAGGGTAGTGTGAACCTAGTGGGAGGCAGCATAGCTGTCTTGGTGTATAGGGGGTTGGGATGACTACTAAGAAGGAAATATAACGTTGTAGGGAGGAGGGATAGAGGCGTGTGAGTAGGGATGAATTCATAGAAGAGGGATCATGTGGCTTCATCCTGATAATGGACTCCCCCTTATGGGTTTTTTCAAAAGAAGATGGTTTCCTCGTGGGTTTACATGCCTAAAAAGAAGGTGTTTCTAAAATAATTTAAAAAGTAATAATAAAAATAATTAATATGGGTCAATTGGATTTGATAATAATAATAATAAAAATATACTAATAATCATTCAACTAATTAAAATTATAAGTATACATACAAATATTTATAATTAGATAAAATAAAACTAATACCTAAATGTAAAGTTAATTAGATTAATATAATTATATATAAAATAATAATACCACGAATAATAAAAGTTAATCTAAATTAGAATTAAAAATGACAACAAAATTAATAAATATAATAATAATAGTAATAATAATACTAGTAATAATTAATAAAAATATAAATTGTTAAATAAAAAATGATTCTAATAAATATAAAATTAATACATGCTACTACTAATAGTAAATTACTAATATTAATATATATAAAAAATAAAATTATGAAAATAATTAAAAAACGAGAAAACTATAAAATAACTTAAAAACACTAAAAATGGTTAAACTAATTAATTTAAACTAAGTTTAAAACTTATAAAAAATTCAGTGACTTACATGTGTATCAAATCCCCCACACTTAAACCTTTTCCCTCCTAGGAAAAACAATCAGAAACAAAATGCAACTGCACCCTAGTCAAACAAGAGCAATAAAGTCACAAGTTTAAAAAATTTCAATCCTTTTACCCATAAAATATCATGCCTCATTTGAAATCCAATTTTTAAAAAATATTTTCTCTTCCTATTTCATTATTCTCAAACAATCATCTACACTCAGGAATCATGTGGCCTACCTCTCCATCACTCTCATTACTCAAAATATATTTTTTGATCATAGTTTTTCTTAACTCTCATACGTATGAATGATTACCACATTCTTACCATGAATTTTACATCTTCACTATTGGGAATCAAAATAGTGCACCAATCTTGAGGACTTTAAATTAGGTTCAAATGTCTCCAAGGCTGCTGGATGGGGGATCATAATTTTTTTTGAATTTTTTAGCAAAAATGAGGCTTGAATCTTGAAATATAAATACATGACAAGTGTTAATAAAAATATCTCCCTCAGAACCTCACCCCCACACTTAAAAAAAATTCTTATTCCCAAGAATATAATAATCCAATTCCTCTAAAAAAAGTTGATGTTTAATTTCTTTTTCTCTCTTTTTACTCTCTCTCCCTCTCTCTTCTTTTTTAAGGACATAACTCACTCAAACATAATGGATAGTTAAATAGGTGAGTATAAACTTTAAAACCCCATGAAATAGATATCATAAAAAATCCCAAATAAAAGTACACAAGTATCTCATACTCACCTCAATCATAGTGAAAATAGGTCATATTAAAACTCCCTAGCTCCTGGAGTAACGAGTCATCAATTTTATAGGTATCCCAAAAGGCTTGGATTACCATGTAATAACAAAAATATACTCATTATTGGAATCAAAATAATTTATAGTCCCATATCAAAATAAAATAAATGAATGGAGATACTTTGAAAAGGAACACATATAACATTATGGGATAGTGTCGATCCATGTGCATCGAATGACTCACTAGCCCTCAAACCACCCTCTCCATGAATAAATATCTTCCTCACACTTAGATTGAAAATCATCATGTAAAAATTAATGAAATAGGAAGGGAAGGGTATCAAATATGGGCACATCCTAAAATAATTATTCATGGCTTATTAGGGATACACAATGGAGAAAATGAAATGGTGAATCAGTGGGTCAAAAGTGCTAAATAAATAAAAAAAATCCTTTTTTATTTTAGTGAAACTTTTAGAATTCCTATTTCCTTAATAGATAAAAACGGAAAGTTATAGAATACATAACATGGATGAGATTCCATTAATTCATATAAAATGATAATATATGTAAAAATGATAAATATTCCTCATAAGCATGACTAAAAATGAGATCAATTACTTGTAATCTACTAGGGATCGACTAAACTAATACTCAAACTCAGATTAGTTTTTTTAGTTGAGATTGAGCTCAAGATAATCGAGTACTGACCTGAGTCATGTTTGAGTATGATAAAAACATAACTGAGTATCTCATGAGCCTAATATAACATCTAATTTTTTAATATATTATTTTTATTAAATATATATTTATTTAATTTAAATCTCAATCTTTTGATCTTGATTATGAATTTGAGTCTAAGATTAAATTCAATCTATATTTTGTAATTAAAATTTTGAAAAGGTATCCTAATAAAACCGAGTCAAGCCTCATCTTGTAGATTGATCATGCTTGAGCTGAGATCGAGCTCAATCCATGAAATTGATACTCAGTCGAGCATCAATCCAATATTGAGTAATGAATTCAAATATCGAGATCGATATCGAGTATTGAGATTTTTGGATTGACTTGAATTGATTACACCCCTACTTTTAGGTAAGGAAATATAATGATGGAAAATATATATGGGAATTAGTTCTAATAAGTGCTTCAAAAATAAAAAAGATTCCAAAAAACATTTTCAAAACATGGAATGATATCAACAATAATCTAAAATCACAGAATCAATAATCAAATAATTTCAAATAGGAATCATGTGCTTAGACTGAACAAGGAAAAAAGAGGTATGTCTCTGACCATGTTACTATAGAAATATAGAAACTTTCATGTTGTTTCAATGATGACATGAATGTTAGTTATTTTAATTTTAATTTTAATTTTGTATAGTTAGTTATTTTACTTGGTGTTTTGGATGTGTAAATAAAATATAAAAGAAAATTTCACACTTCCCTGAGTAATTATAGATAGACATGTAGAGGATGCATGTATCCAATGAATCTCAAAAAAATGATGTACTTGTAGAACATACCCTGAGAAATCAAATACTCAAATCATATAAAATAATTAACACCAAAATAAAATACATGTGAATAATAAAAATATGTATGATGAATTCAGATCCAATTTAGTGGAGGAAGAAAATAGATTGTGGTAAATGTATGCCATTTTATTACCTAGAAACTAAATGAAATAAAAATAAATGTAGTGAAATAAAAACTAATTAATGATGGGTTTCCTTCCATTGATCACTCAATTTAGTTTGTCTTTAGCTATATGTTTATGAAACTCCACCATTATCAAACAATAATGTATTCCATGCATCTTCATCATCATTGGTAGTTGTGTTTCATTCATTCATCAAGAAGATAATTATCCTATAAGAAACATAATATATCGATAGAAACTTATTATTCAAATTGATGTGTGGAATGAAATGAAAATAGATCATCTCAAAAGGTAATTAATATAACTCTTATTAAGAAAAACTTATGGAATACTTGATGGTTTTTCAATGGGAACTAGTAAGAAGATCAAGAAGATTACCTCTTTGAATGTTCATAAGAGAAGAAATTCCTTTACTAGTCTCTTTAAGTGATTGGATTATATCCATCACATACTTGAATTTAGTATCTGGTTCAATGATGCACCATTATTCATTCTCAATAAAAACCACTATAATAAGTAAATCCATTATTTTATGACCTAATTTATGCTTCATAATCCCTTATATTTCTCCCAACTCAAGAGTTTGGTTCATATAGATGAATACTTCAACTATAAGTATTTTTATAACTTATAAAATGTTTCATATTTCTCCATTTTTTAAATGTTTTAGACATGAAAATATTTTTAGAAAGAGTTGAGTCAATGTAATTTGAAGTGATGTCCTCTTGTGTATGGAAATTTATAGTGTCTTGACTCAATTTTGACTCTATCATAGTGAAGAAGGGTCCTAGTTAAATTCCTTCTTCATCCTAAAAAGAATTTTCATCCAAAAAATGTGGAATGTGATATACATAAAATTCATCAATTCTCACTTTAGGATAGAGGGGATGTTAAATCATAGAATAGGGACATAAAATCACATTTTTTGATAGACTAATATATTTTATAGATTGGAAGACTAATCTCTCATGTTTTTGAAATGTGATTATATTTGAATAATCAAATTTTTATGGAGAGGAGTCATCAATGGTATGATAAGAAGAAGGAAGTGGTCTTATTATCAGAATTGAGAAATGGATGTTGTTCAAATTGAACCTCCAATGAACTTTCCTCATAGGAATTGTTTTGAATTAGAGAATAAAGTGGTAGAGAGGCAGCTAATTGGAAAAAATGATTCATTTGATTTTCTATATATTTTCATTGTAAAAACCAAGTTTTCCTTTTATTTTTATAGATATTTTATTATGGAAACTGAATTTATATTATGTTCTTCTTGAAGTTTAAACTTTTTTTACCTCATTCATTGCATAAATTATTTTATGTTCTAATGTTAAAGTGTGTGGATCACAATGTGATTTGTCTAAGTGAGTGTCTTCCTCTAGTGATCAAGGTGTTCCATGAACTATATGTTTTTTAGATTGTGTTCATGGTTTTTGAAAGTATTATAAGATTTCTTACAACCTAGATAGACTACATGAATTACTTGGTACATTTTTTGAAATATATTGACCTTGAAAATAATAAAATGGTTGGTAAGAACTTGTAGAAAAATATAGTGAAGGATTATTAAATGGATCATGAAAATAATTTGAATAATATTAATTAAAATAAATATAATTACCTAGAGAGATAATGTGTGGTTTAAAGTTGTATTCCATACCATGAAAAGTGGGAAGGTATTGGTTATGACAGTGTTTTTAGTTTTGTTTTTTTAGTTTTTTATACCCAAGTCACTCTTTTTAAGGATATCCTAATGCTACTATTAATCCTAATAATAGAAACATAAATTTGGTTCATGTTATGACAAAATACTAAATTTTCAAATTTATTAACTTATTAACTACTATAGAAGCAACGAGCAGGGTAAAACCATAGAGAGAATGTGCATAAACACTAGGAACATCCTCCTGGAATAATGTTCTAGAAGATGAGTTTTTAATGTGATCAAAAACTAAAAATTCTAAAAACTAAAAAAAATATTTAAAAATGGATATTTAAATTAATTAAAACTATCTAAGTGAACTAAATAAATATATAGAGGAAAATAGGTGGAGATGGAAGTGTCAGAGTTGTGATGTCTATTCAGTGCATGAAATGATAATTATTTAATCCCGACATATGAGTATTTATTCATTTAATTATAACTGATTCCAATTTTAATAAAAATACTATTAGTTCATGTTATATGATGTTAGATAGTATTATATTTTTTCAAAAAAATCACCCATTTTTTCATTATTTGATTTGATGAATAATTTTCATGACATTTTAGCATCAAATAACTTGTTCAAATGCAACAAAACCTTTCTCACAAAGTTGAAGTATTTATCTATGCTAGGTTCACTCACATGAGATCATTTATTAGGTATAACTCATGCAAGTATGAAGGGAAAGTATACAAAATATATATTTTTTCAATTAATATAACTATTTATTTGGAATTCATTCATGTGTGATTTACAATTCTCCCACGTGTATGACCAATTTTTAAATAAATAAATTCCATGATAATCTCCAAATCATGATTACTTATTAGGTATTAGATGAATGAGAACCAAAGAACATGTGTAGATTCATGTTCATATTAAATCCATCACCAAAGAATTAAAATCCATTATGAAAACATGACACATAAAATAATAAATAATAGATATCACCATGTTCATGTCATCACACATGTAACTATAAGTAACCACTGATGATCTTTGAATATACACATATAACCAAAAGAAAAAAAACCATACCGATGGATAACACAAACTGCTACAAAAAATAACAACATGTACTTGTGGTCAACAAACGAGGTTCTAAGGAGGTGGTGTGAAGGTTTTGGGTAGGGTTTGGAAATGCTGACTTGTACTGGTGGATACTTTTGGCTTGTGATAGCCTGGTGAAACACAATAGGAGGAAGTGGGGATGTGGCCTTGCAGACTTCTTGGCCTGGTTTGGGGGCTTGTCACACACTCAATAGATGTCGGCTTGCTAATACTGGTGATGTTTATAAGGTACAAAGCACATGGTAGTGCAAACCTGGTGGGAGGAATCACATCTTGATTGGTGTATAGGGGGTCAGGCCGACTGTTATGAAGGTGATACAACGTTGTGGAGAAGAGGGATGGAGGCATGAGAGTAGCGACATTCTCATGTGGATATGCCTCAATGGTGCACCCCCCATTTAGGGTTTCTATAGAAGAATAAGGCTTCCCCATAGGTTTACATGCCTGCTGCTGCAAATCATTTTTTTCATTTTCAAATGGCCGGTTTAAGGGGTTGCCGGTACCCAAACACCATTTCACCACATCCAGTAAATTCACCACATCCAAGACAGAACCGCGTTTCAAATTTCAAAAACAACTTCAAAATCCCCGCCATCCGCCTTGAACCGCGACCCAAGCGTCAACGTACACAGATCTCGAGCCGCTCACTTACCACAATAGTCCATGTCTTCTCAGTCTGCACGCCATGCGAAGTCCACGCGACAGCCCGAGTCCACCGTCACGCGCCACCTTTCACCGGAGACGGAATCATCATCTCAATCTCGAGCCGCGAGACTGCACCGCCTTGAGCCGCTTGCCTACACCAGGTCTGAAACAACAACCAGGTCGCCGACGATCTTCTCCAGCCTCCATTGACACCGCAACGCCATCATCCCTCCGACATCACCACTTAAACACCACTGGCGTAATCACAGTGGGAACTTTCACTCACAGACTATCAACAAAATCACCGGCGAGAGCCGACCGCGCCGTCACCATCACCATCGCCATCTCCAAATACAACGCCTCACCGACAGCACCAAAAGACACATAAACGATAGAAAAACAAATCCAAAACACCAGAACATCCATACTTCACCTCACCATGAAACGAGATGAAAGGAAGACCCAAAAACCAATTCCGAATGATTAGGAATCACAGAAACACCACCCAACCGCACAAGCAACGCCCTGAATCTTAAGATCCCGCCGCCACCAACCAAAACGACTGCTTCAGACACGAAGAAACCCCACCGCACTCACCTGAGAACGGCCGGGACCCCAAGCACCACCGACGCAAGCGTGAGACTATCAAACGCTGAGAAGCACACCACAGGACACCAGCAACCTGCCGAGAACGAATCCAGGAGTGCTCCGAAGAGTATGCCGTCGATGGGAACCGGTCTTACACCCGCCGGACTGAACCAACAACCGCTGAAGCCCAAATAGAAACTCCACAGCAAGTGGAGACCACGAAACTGCGCGACGACGCAGAGGGCCTGGCCGACTCACCGAGCTCGAGAGGAAGCGTTGCGCCGTCCGCAGTGAAGGGGCGGCGGCGGCGAGAGGGAAACCCTAGCTCGGGAGCCCTTTATGGGTGCATTCTGGTCCTCACTAAATCTATTTACATGCCTGAAAAGCGGGGTTTTTCCAAAATTATTAAAATAATAATAATAATAATAATTAATATAGGTCGATTAAATTTGGTAATAATAATAATAATAAAATATACAAATAATAATTCAACTAATAAAAATTATAATTATTCATACAAATATATATAATTAAATAAAATAAAGATAAAACCTAAATGTAAAATTAATTAGATTAATATAATTATACATAAAATAATAATACTACTAATAATAAAAGTTAATATAAATTAGAATTAAAAATGATAAAAAAAATTAATAACTATAATAATAATAGTAATTATAATACCAACACAAATTAATAAAAATATAAAATTTTAAATAAAAAATGATTCTAATAAATTTAAAATTATGGCATGATATGAATAATAATAAGTTACTAATATTAATATACAAAAAACTAAAAATTATATAAATAATAAAAAAAATAAAAAACTATAAAAAAACCTAAAAACAATAAAAAAATTTAAACTAATTAATTAAAACTAAGTTGAAAATTAATACACATAGAATGGTTTATGATGTGAGGTAATGGTTTATTTGGGAGGCCAGAATATAGATACTACTCTCACCTATTTATACAGGTCTGAGTGAAATCCTTGGAGGCAGAGCCCAGAGTTATCATTTATAGAAGAATTTCTTCAGCTTCTCTATGTATTATTATCCCAAGGGTGGTATTCAATGAATAAGGAGGATAAAGGAATAACTAGGGAAGGTGGGTTTACTAGAAACTGCCATACACGGGGCTGAAACTTAATATTGATGGCTCTTATTTGAATGAGACAATGAGGGGGGGGGGGTTCCTGTGAGATAGAATAGGTTTAGTTATCTTTGGTTTCAGAACCTTTTATGGTCCATACAACTCCATTGGAGTAGAGGTTAGGGCTATGGTTAGTGGACTGACCTTGTGAAAACTTCACAAGATTATCATCTTGGAGGTTGAATTGGATTCCAAAGTGCTGGTTGATCTTCTTCACAAAAAGGATAGTCCACCATGGGAATTGATCTACTTTATTAGGAAATTCAGGATGATTACTGATCATAATATTGTGGTTAGTCACACATGGAGGGAATAAAAATTTGCAGTAGATGCTTTGGCAAGCAAAGGGGACCCGGATGAGAGTATCATTTTATATTTTTATACTATCTCCTTACCGAATGATTGTAAACTCATTGTAAGGGGTGATGATCTCGGTCTGAATCATTACCCCTATGATCTTGGATTATCCTCCTTTTATTTTAAATAAAAAGATAATTTTTAGTTAGTTAATAACCTACTTAAGAAAGTCTGTATATTGACTTAGCTAATACATGAGTAGTTGGGTATGTTGTCAATCATGTCATCAGTTAGAACTTAACCCATGCGATATTTTCCTCTTGTATGATGAGTATGAAATCCTGGACCTTGATTAAGATATACCATGGAGTGTGAATCCACACCTAGATAGTATATATGATGTGCTTATCTATTCAGATAAGGGGTACGTGATGTACTTATCCACAAGTATGATTTCTAGGTTATGTATTAACCAACTAGTTTAGTCTATACTATGAGAATCAAGAATTTATGAGTTAGATATATGGGTTTTAAATGCTCTATGTCCCATGGTCACTTAATGTCTTTGAAAAATGGAAAATATGAGAATCCATATTTTTATATGATACAATCTAGTGGACACAAGTATATCGATACATGTGTTTGATGAAGATCACACCAAACATCATTATTGATTGATCAAAATTGAAACTTTTCTAGAGGCTTATCATTTCTTACATATATGAATTCAGAGATTCATATTTTTTCCCTGCTATAAAGTCTTATGGTTTCACACTTTGTGGATGACTGAATGAGGATTAGTTTTGACTCAAATAAATACTTTAAAACTGTTTTAGAGTTATTCTAAAAGTATTTTAGATTGGTATTCATGGGGTATTACATATGATGTGATATAAGGTGAAATAAATGATAGCTTTACAAAAGTTTTTTGGTATATATTACAAGAGTTTTGGATACAATTTCATGAGATATTATATAAGGTGAAATGGAACAGAGTCTATTTGTATTTAGTTTAAGTGGGAGAATAAAGGAGATATGATCTAAAACCTTATATGTATATGATATATATAAGATGAATTATTTTTCATTAAAATTATGATTTGTATCCATTTTGGGAATATAATTTCATGATACCTATAAATTTTATCAATAATCCACATAAGTTATAATTTATTATACCATTTCACAAGATGAAACATTTAGGAGGAGGTGTATTCATGTATGCAATAAATGAACTGACCATGGAATTTACTCATCATTGAAATACATGAGTAAATACGATAACCCAAGGAGCATATTTATGGATTATAAAAATGATTCCATTTGATGGGAGTGTGTGTGTGTGTGATTTTTCTTCATTCTTGGTTGAAAATCCTTAGAACCTATAGCTCTATTCTTATTATTCCTTAGCATAATGAGGTTTCATCACATTATAGTTGAAAAGAGAACCCCACTCAAATATCAAGTGATTCAATGTAGCCCATGGATACACTATATAGAGGGGATTTACTTTTTATGCCCTTGGTGATCTTTATCAAACCATATGATGATGATGAATATGTTTCAAATGCTCTATGGTATATGAATTAGACATATATATTAGATAATTTATCTTTTAAATTTATACATAGTTTTCATATTTCATGCATGCGATATCCTTAGGTAGGGGATTGAATTGTTTTTTTCTTTTAATAATAATTATTATATTTTTTAATTCCCAATAGTTGAGGACTTTTTATTGATTCCATGTTTCATCTGTTGGAATCACCTTTCATAAAAGTTTGATCACTTAAAGATGGCAGTGAACCAATTGTACAGAAGAAGAAATTGATATGAAATCATTTTTGAATATGGAATAATGTGGTAGTTTTAATGTTGAAATTATTTTTTTTTATTGTGGTAAAGCTTATTGACATGTCTATGTTTTTAGGGTTATTGTGGTGTTGTTCATGAGGTTTGTGTAGTTGGTGATGCAACACATGCCATGGGTATCATAGTGAGATACAGTTGAGTTTGTGGATTTTGCAGCTGGGTTTAATCTACCTTTCAATGATTATAAGGAGGGAATGATTGGGTTTTTGTGGGATATGACTTGATTGTTTTAAATGAGATTGTTTTTTAGTTGCATGGTGTCATAAAATATAGCTGGTAATGATTAACATGAAATGGGGTTGGATGGAATTGAATAACTTGGATAAAAAATAAACATTAATACCTAAAATGAATGGTTAAAGGCTATAAATAATGAAAATGATGGATTTCATGGTTTTTCATTAAACATGATTAATAAAAAATGTAAAAAATGTAATATGGTTAGAAAATAGTAAATCAAGAAATAGCATAAATTTTTGATTAATTGAGATTTTTTGAATGCTTATAGTGGCTTCTTTGTGTGAGGGAGTAGGCTAGTTCATGGTGTTATAGTTGGTAGTAGTGGAAGTGTGCGATGATGGTAGTGTGGTGATGGTTATGGGTTGTGATTTTTTGTATTGGTGTGGATCCTTTAGGTTAGGCTTGTGTGTGGTGTGTGTATATATATGATGTATTTTCCTTATGATATATATATACACCAAAATTGAGTTATATACCCTTACAGATTCCCAACATTATTTGGGTACCTAGTGTTTTCACCTAAGATCTAGGTTAGAAAGGGAACGAATGTTTGAATACTCCCTCATCCCCACTCTCCCTTCTAGGAATGGCACATAATGTGATGGATCGAGGCAGGTACAATTATACTATCATGGTATGTAGTGTAATAGAAGACCTTATGGGGTATTGGTGTGATGATAGTTACATGATATATTGGAAAACCCTATGGGGTATTGGTGATGATGACACAATAAGTGTACTAGAAGACCCTATAGGGTATAGAGACGAGGATATATGATAGGTGAACTAGTAAAACCTATAAGGTATTAATGGGATGTGATGTGGTGATGTTGAGTTGAGGATATATGGTAGGGGTAGTGCATGTTAGGAGGAGGGCACAAGCTTGGTATCCTTCATGTTCATTATTCCCTACTGTACTGGATATGTGGTGGGTGGACAAGATGTGATATGTGGCAGTGAATATGGTATGATGAGATATGGTATGATGTAGTATGACTGTAGAAGGTATTGGGATAATAATACATTTTATTTTGTGGTGTGAAAGTAATACACCATGGTGAATTTTTTTTTGGGGTGCCTATTTGTATGTATTCTTGATATTATGTTATTGCCCATGGATGTTATACTTAGTGACTGAGTCTTAGTGAGGCTTGATGATAGTTGACCTATTAAGTTCTTACTAGTTTTTTTATTTGTTCACTACTGCATTATTATATTTCTTTCACATTTTCACAAGAGTTATTGAGTATGATCCAAATGAGTATACATATTATTATCACACATATGTATATAATTTATTTTCATGTTTTCAGGGTGCATTTGGTGACTAAGCTGGATGATATTAGCTTGGATCTTGTGTTTTTCTATGGAGGCACTGCCTATTAGTTTTATTTGGTATTTTTTTATCTTGAGATTTGTAAATATCCTGACATATTCATTTTTTGTGGGATTAGTATTAATATTGGATTATTTATATCAATTTGACAATTGTTAGTTTGTTTATGTATTCATGGGATATATGAGGTTAATGTATCTCATTTTCATGTTTTATACCATTAGTTCTAGTAAAAAACCTAGAGCCTATTAGAGGTGAGACTCATGGGTCTCTCTTTTCTTAACTATAGGCTCAAGAGGGGTTCCTATTGGAGGTGGGTCCTAATAAAGTGGTGTCAAAGATTTTGGTAGATATTTGGGTTCAGGTTTAGAGCTAGGAATTGTGAGATCGGCCGGGACATGATATTTTAATTCCCCCTATGATCTAACAAATGGTCATTAAACTCATTGTATGTTCTTGGTGAAATGGTTCTGCTTTCGAGTAGAGACCTAATAGAGGTACATTCATCATGATTGATTTCACTTTTTTTTGTATTGGGGTGATTCTAGGAAAAATTTAAAGGAATAAAATAAATGAATTCTATTTAGTAAATTACATGATATTGGACTTAAGGTTTTGGTTCATTGTTTGTAGAGATATTTAATTCTCATTGTATATGTATGGTTTAAGTTGGTGGGGTTCAATTGGCTAACCTAGATGACCGTAGGAGGGTTGACCCGACCAATGAGGATGATCTTTGGAGGAAGATGGTGTGTGAGTTTTAGTGTTAGGATATGGATAAGTATGAGGGGATCATATATGATTTAGAGATAGAGTATTGGATAGATGATATTGAGATAAATTTTAGTTTGATTCAAGCTATAATTGAGTATTAGTTTCAGATAGTTTTTAGTAAGACGTGGGGAGTATCACAATAGTGGCTGATCTTATATCTCAAGAAGCTGAAGAAGACTACTATTTCTTGGGAATAATTTCTATGGTAGTTTCACATGGATGTATTGTATTAAACATTGATAGAAGTGAAGAGGCATAATATTCTCTCTCTCTCTCTCTCTCCCTCTCTCTCTTTCTATATCTATTGTTTTTTATCTTGAGTTTACAAGAGCTCAAGATCAGGTTTAAGGACCTTCTTTATTTCATCCCCAATTTATTCCCGGATGATGAGTCTAGAACTCAATGCTTGGAAGATGCGTTACACCCAGTGACTCAATATGCAGTCACCCCATGTAAATTTTTAATGTATTTTGAGGTGTAGAAGAAATATGAGGTAATTGAGAAGTTACAAGATTATTTAGGTTCATCTTGAGAGGTGAGTCATCAGGGTTCATCAAGAAGTAGAACTATTAGTGGAGGATCTCAGGTATCTAGGTTGTCAGGTTTCTACTAGTGGAGCATCTGGATCAATAATTTTATTCTCATTTATCTTGGTCCAATAATTCCCATACACCTATTAAGATATTTGTACTAGTTTTTTTACTTTCGGGAGATATGTCCATAAGTGATTCCAGTTCCCTACCATTCTTTAGAATTAGCATGGTTTGGGTGGTTGGTTTCAATTTCATCTCTAGCAGCATCAGTTGCCTCAGTGACCATAATAGTAGTAGGGAAAATGTGTTTATATTACAGAAAAATGAAATGGTGATGATATGGTTGATACCTATGATTTTCCCTACCCTTAGGGGTATAGGTGTGAGCATAACCATGGAGGTGTTCACCAATAATGAGGTAGAGAAGTCATACATGGGAAACTCTATGCTATGGATGTGTTAGTTATAGAGGGGATATAGATAATCCAAGGTACGATTTTTGTATATTATACCTTGGTTCATATATTTTTTGATTATAGAGAATAATACTCCTTTATTTCACCTACCTTAGTCTATTCCTTGGGACTCAATCTGAAGAGGCTTCTAGTACCCCTGGTGTTGATCACACCAGTTGGAGGTCAGACGAGTCTATTTGAAGTGTGATAGGGTTATGCACTGATGATGAGGTGGAATAATTATTTTAAGGATTTATTCCTACTTTATTTATAGTTATAAAATGTCATTATATAAATAAACTAGTTGTATTATGTGCATGTAGTTATTTATTGATTATAGAGGAGAGTTGTGTTCTATGATAGTGAGGGACAACATGCAATGTTTATTGGTGAGCATGAGCATCAGATGAGCTATATGAGTCTGAAGCCATTATTATCCTATATATTAACTTCCATTGGATTTAGTGGGGGTACCCATTATTGAGTTTCCTAGAGTCATGGAGGAGTTCTATGTCATCCCACCTTTTTATTACATAAAATTTTTATTACATGAAACAAAACAAAGGATCTTTTAAAGTTTAGTTTCTTGGAAATTAGGAATATAATGCATGAAAAAATTAAACATTATTCTAATCAAATTTAAAGGATTATTCATGGGTTAATCCTTGGTACATTTACTGTATCTCATATCCTGGGGACATACATCAAAGGAAGGGTGAGCGTGAGGCCTAATAAGGGAAACAATTTACATGTGATCAGAATATGAGGAATATTATTATGGAATGAGCTAGTGAACATGTGGAATATAATAATAAAAATAACATGGATCATAACATGAAAATGTTTATAAAAAATTTAAATGATACATTCATAAGCATATCACCAAGGTTTGTCACCAAGGTGTCATAATTGAAAATTACCAAGGTTATTCACTAAGGTATCGTAAAACATGTCATCTTTAGAGATTAAATTCTTTACCCAATGCATTGGAGCACTATAAGGGAAAACCCTTCATATGTATTAATTAATATTAGAAACATATATAATAATCAAACATTTCATTAATAACCCATGGAGAATAAAAAATAGATTTCTTATAAAAAATCATGGTGTTTCAAAAGTGCTTAAAGACATGATCATCACGTCATTTTTAGCCCATGAAAAGGGAATGTGGGTTTATTATGTGTAAATAACCAAATAAAATTAACCATTTTTATATCTAGGTAAATACCATTGGAATATAAATAGGTTTGGTTATTCAAAAAACGAAAATAAAAGAGAATATCTTAAGTAGAGAGAGAAATTTGAGAAGTAAATCTGGCAGCATGATGGGTATAAAACATGTTTTTAGAAAAGAGTAAAACGAGATGAACCAAGGGTTTACCATTGAAAAAAATAATTTTTAATTAAAGGTGTGAAAAAATGGTAATAAAAGAGAGTAATAATAATAATTAGAAGACATATACAAAAAAGAAGTTTTTGAATTGAAGAGAAAAGAAGAACAATTCCCTTACCTTGAAGAGTTACTCCTAAATATTGAGGAATGAAAATATGGGGGCTTGAGGACACCTTGGGAGGAATCCTTGGGAATAAAACTACCATAAATTCATTTATTATGGATTTGGAGTGAAAGTAAATAGATAAATGGGTGTGTATTTATAGAAATAGTGAAGGATTTGTTTAATAATTTCCAAATATAGGCATTTCAAATCTAGGTTGTGGAAAATGAAAAACCATTTCTTACCCATGATTTTTGCTCATGGTTTTGGAAATTTGGGAAAAATTTTATGTTATTTTAATACAAAAGAACTGAAAATAATATTTAATACTTATTTTGTCATAAAAAAGTAAAGTTTCCACAGAGTAATGTTTTTAAAGTCAAATTTTCCATTTTAGACTTTGGAAAGTCACTTATAGGTTTGAAAATTGATTAAAATATATTAAAATACTTGATATTAATAAAATAAAATATTTTAGGTCATGTAGTTAGGTTAATTAATTATTACATCATTATGACATAATTATGAAGTCATTAAACATACCGAAAAACCCAAAACTGTATTTTTACTATTCATAGAAAAATAAAGCATTTTATAAAATTCTCATAAATTCACCCAAAACTAATTTAAATTCACTAATTTAAAATATAATATTTATTTTTACACAATTATATAAATATTATAGTTTTAAATTTTAGATAGAAAAATTCTTATTTATTAAAAAATTAGTGGGTTGCAAGGCACAATAAAATTTTTGACACTTAAAAATTTCTCAAGACATAATAAAATTATTTTATCATTTATATTTAGAAAAGAGTGTTTTTAACATAATATATCATTAAAATAAATATTATTAAGAAAAACTTAGTTTATTATAAGAATTTATATCTTTTTTTGAAAAGTAAAATTTCTTTCTAAAAAACCAATTTAGTAAATTTGTCTCAATTAAACATATATATTATTAAGAAAAAATATTATTTAATGTGTATAACCCATTGTTGTTCATAGTTGTAATAGTCCAAATCTATGCATTATGTATGATGTTATAATGAAATAAAATATCTTTCTATGTCCTTATATTGTAAAACATAATAAAAATTTATTGGTAGGAAAGAGATCCAAAAATAAAAGAAGTGCATTTTCAGGTCATTACATTATTCCCCATTAAAGAAATTGCATCCTCACAATTTTATCTTATTTTTTATGTTTTGAAACTCATATATATTTTAGTTTATAATCGTAATAAATGATAAGTGGTTTGGAATAGACACGACATGCCTTACTTAAACTCCCTCATATTGGGAAGGCCTTCATCACATTGTCCATTACATCCATTGTTTGCATGAGTCCTTCTATTTCTTTCCATTTTTTTCTTAAAGGAAAAACCTATGTGAGAAATTTAATACTATTAGGAATATTATAATAAAAATTATAATGGAAATAATAATATTAAAATTTTATAATATCATGATTTTAGGATGATATACTTCAATATTAATAATTTTTTTATATTATTTCTATATCCTTTATAATGGTTTATACAAGTTTATGATTAACCAAAGCATATCCCTAGGGTGTTTCAAACTAAGAGTATAGAAAATCCTATTTTCATGCACCAGTTTCTGATCGAGTCTAGATTAATGCAGTGTTTTTGGATGTTACCCCTCGATATATCTGTGCTAGATCCATATCCACTAGTTCATATCCAGACAAAGATTTATTTTCTTAGAAACCTATTACTTAATACTTACCAAAATACCAGGATGTTTTACTATATTTAAACTATTATATAGGTTTCATAATAAGGATTTATATTCCTAATTACCATAAATAACTAAAGCATCATTTGATACCAACTATGAAATCCCACCTTTTATTACATAAAATTTTCATTACATGGAACAAAACAGATTATTTTTTAAAGTTTAGTTTCTTGGAAATTAGAAAAATAATACATGAAAACATTAAAAATTAATCTAATACACTTGAAATTATTTCTAATGGGTTCATCATAAGTAAATTTACTATATCTCATATCCAAGGGACATACATCAAAGGAAAGGGGTGAGCATGAGGCCCAATGTGGGAAACAATTTACATGTAATTAGAATATGAGGAATATCATTATGGAATAAGCAAGTGAACATGGAAAATATCATAGTAAAAATAAAATGAATAATAACATGTAAATGTGGCTAAAACATTTAAATTATACATTCATAATCATATAAACAAGGTTTTTCACCAAGGTGTCATAATTAAAAAAAACCAAGGTTATTCACCAAGGTATCGTAAAATATGTCATCTCTATAGATTAAATTTTTTACCCAATGAATTGAAGTGATATAAAGGTGAAAAATTCATATGTATTAATTAATGTGAGATACATAGGTCATAATTAAACATTTTATTAATAACCCATGGAGAATAAAGAAGGGGTTTCTTATAAAAAATCACGACGTTTCAAAAGTGCTTAAAGACATGATCATCACATCATTTTTAGCCCACAAAAAGGAAATGTGGGTTTATTATGTTTAAATAACAAAATTAAATAAAATATTTTTACATATATGTGAATAAACATAAAATATAAATAGGTTTGGGTATTCAAAAAAATAAAATAAAAGAGAATTTCTTATGTAAAGAGAGAAATTTGAGAAGTAAATCTGGAAACATGATGGGTATAAAACATGGTTTTAGAAAATGGTAAAATGAGAGAGAAAAAGGTTTTACTATTGAAAAAACATAATTTATAAGTAAGGGTATTATCAAAAGGGTAATTAAAGAGAGTAATCATGATAGTTAGAAGACACATACAAAAATAAGTTCTTGAATTGAAGAGAAAAGAAGAATAATTCTCTTACCTTGAAGAGTTACTCCTAAATATTGAGAAATGAAACCTTGGGGGCTTGAGTACACCTTAGTAGGACTACATGGGAGGAAAACATACTATAAATTAATAAATTATGGATTTAGAGTGAAATTAAATAGATAAATGGGTAGGTATTTATAGAAAAATTGAAGGATTTGTTTAATAATTTCCAAATATAGGCCTTGGAAATATAAGTTGTGGAAAATGGGAAACCATTGGATTACCCATATTTTTGGACATTTGATACACATTTTATGTTATTTTAATCTAAAAAACCAGACATTAATTTTTGTAATGTCCCGGTTCCAGAAGTCACCCAGAGGCACCCCGTACCCGATTGGTCACATGACCTCAAGCGCATTTCCCCAAACGTCAGAGGCTTACGACTAGCAGCGAGGGCCTTGGGTGTGATAGTGGGGAAACTATGCCCTCATTGGCAGGGTGAACAACAGAAGAAAAAAAAATAGACAACATCAGAAACCATAACCATCCATACAAAAGTAAATGATAATAGCGGAAGACTAACAGTAAACAATTGGAGCACACACACATGTATATAAAAATGATGCATGATACATATGTCTAGGAAAGCATCCAAACAAGTCACAATGCTGAATACAATACTAAACCAAAGTGAAAAAGAAAACAAGTAGACTTCTCAGCATCACAAGCCATAGCTTGGTCCCATGCTCTCCTGCTCCACAGAAAGTCAAGTACCTGAAGAAGAAGGGTGCTTTCCCTTATCTACACCTGCAACAACATAGTCTGTTTGGGCCCAAAAGCATGACCCAAACAGGGTGTGAGACAAAGTCCCAATAGGCAACCACCCAAAGATCTGTACCTAAGAGTCAGTGAATACATGGAAATAATAAAATAGGAAGTAGTAAATAGGAAAGCACACAACAACTACAATCCACAGTTCTAACATATAAAGCACATAAGAAACAGCCACTCAAGAAAGCAAAACAAAAAAGGTAACCACTGGGTAGTTCTCATAGCCTAACCCCTAAGGTTCAACCTATAAGTACTAGTAACCCTCTGGGAGGCACACATAGTCTCACCCCTCTGGTTCAGCTAAAGAAATAATAGAATCTCTCGGGAAGTACCCACCGTCAATTCCTTCTATAGTCTCGTATCATACTAAACACTCTCTGGGGAAGCACTCAACGTCAATTCCCCCTGTGGCCGGCGTCGAGGAATTACAGACTCTCTGGGGAATCACTCAATGTCAATTCCCCCTATGGACTCGCATCGTAAATTAAGGACACTCTGGAGAATCCCTTCCGTCCATTCTTTCTATGGTCCACTACACTAGGTTCTCACAACCCTGTGTGTAACAAACATGCATAGTGCACGTATTAGACCAAGTAAACCTTAAGAACTACTTGGATATCATTCTAAGGCACAACAACATAACAGTAAAACAGTTCCACTATCCTACAACTAGGCATGAAAACTGGAAAAATGCCTAATAAGAAAAACATGCAAGGAAAAGCACAATAACACAGTATAAATTGTCCAAATTTACAAGAAATGATCTCTACTCAAGAATTCAAGAAAAGCAGACAAACAACAGGGGAAAAACAAGAAACCCACAATTCCCCATTCAAGGTAATTGGTTGAATTTGTCCAAAATATTCACATACTTCTTACGGGAAGGTACAAACCACCTACCTCGAGGCTAGGAGAGCGTAATACGTGAATCACAATGATTGATTCTCCTTAGAATGTCGAGGATCTGAGAAAACGCCAAAAATACTCAACCCACGATAACTTGGAAATGAGGAGGAAACATGGAACAAGGATAAAGAAGAAGAGAGAGATTACCGAGGCGATCCCAACACAATCGACGACGGCTAGAACGGAGATTAGACGGAGGCTCGAGAATCCGAAGAAGAAACGTGGTCGTACGGGTCGCTCTCAGACGAATAACTAGGAGAAGGGGTGTGTTCTGTCCATCAGGAGTGACCCAGGTGCGTTTAATGAAAAAAAGAAAGTAAACGGCGTGTACTCCATTTTTCCATACTCCGCTTTAGGCGGCCTCCACATCGCCTCTACACACCGTGTGTGTGGCCCGGACACGGCCAACACACTGCTTCGAGCTGCAAAGGAGTACACGGTGTGTACTCAGAAAGTACATGATGTGTACTTCAAAAATTTCCAGAAAATCCCATTTTTCTCAAAAACTCTAGAAAAAGGAAAGACATACTTGAAACAAAGATCTGGGTTCTTACAAACTTCCCCCTTAAATAAATTCATCCCCAAATTTCCCTAACGAGGCAGAGAAGAAGAAACCCTGAACAGCTCTAGCCACTACGATTGTACATCGACCTCCCTTTCCCAGGTCTCGTCTTGTACTCGCCCGTGCTGTCAAAGCACCCGTACTAGAGGAATAGACTGCCCACGGAGAACCTTCGTACTACGATCGACAATTCGGATAGGATGCTCCTCAAATGATGCATCCGCTTTGAGCTCAACTTCCTCGGGCTGAAAGACATGAGACGGTTCTGAAAAGTAACATCGGAGTTGAGAGACGTGGAAGATGTCGTGCATGGCCCAATACCTCTGAGGGAACTGGAACCAATATGCAACCTGTCCAACTATCTCCAATACCTAAAATGGCCTGACGTACCCCGGTGAAAGATTACCCTATCTCCGAATCCTCTTGTGTCCCAACCTTGGTGCGACACGTAGGAAAACCTGATCCCCTACCTCGAACTCCAGAGGTTGTCTCCGCTTATCAGCATAAGACTTCTGTTGAGACTATGCTATAGCCATCCTCTTCCAAATCAACTCTATCTGCTCTGAGGTCTCCTGAACAAGACGAGGTCCCAGCAAAGCTGCCTCTCCTGCCTCCAGCCATCATAAGGGTGATCATCATGGCCTACCGTACAAAGCCTCGTAAGTTTCCATCTGAATAGTTTCCTGAAAAATATTGTTGTAGTAGAACTACACTAGAGGGATATGCTTCTCCCAAGAACCACCAAAGTCTAGGATGAAAGATCGGAGCATATCCTCAAGCACCTGGATCGTACGCTCGGACTGACCATCTGTTTGGGGATGGTATGTTGTACTCAAAAGTACCTATGTACCCAAAGCCTTATGAAGCCCCTGCCAGAACCGAGAAGTAAAACGCGCATCTCTGCCTGAAACAATGGAGTGTGGGACTCCATGAAGACGTACAATCTCTCGGATGTAAATTCATCCCAGATCATCAACACTGAAGGTCTACTTAATCGGTAAGAAGTGAGCCACCTTCATGATTCAGTCAACGACAACCCAAACAACATCATTCCCTCGAGGAGATCTCGGCAATCCGATCATGAAGTCCATCGTGACATCGTTCCACTTCCACTCCAGAATGGGTAACTGTTGTAAAAGACTTTCTGGTCGCTGATGCTCCGCCTTCACTTGCTGACAAGTAGAACACCACAAGACGAAACTAGCATTATCCCTCTTCATACCTGGTCACCAGTATTGGTGATGAAGATCCCGATACATCTTGTTGACGCCAGGATGAACTGCCCAAATTAAGGAATGAAAATCCCACATCAGCTCCTCGCGTATGTCCGATGACACCCATACGCATCCCTGGAAATGAAAGATCTCATCCTCTACCACTGTCCATCCAGGAAGAGGGTCCTCTCCTGACACACTCTCCCGCAGGACTAAGCCTTCTGAGTCTGATAGGTGCCTCATTCACACCCGATCAAGAAGGGTAGAGGTAACAACTACAGAAGAAGGGAAAGTCTACCCCTGTCTGTCGTGCACCTCCAGATGCATCTTAGAGAACAGATCCATAAGATGCAATTCACTAATACCCTCCTGAACTTCCTGAATATGAGTTCTCCTACTCAACACATCTTCCACTGCGTTGCCCTTTCCTGGCGTATATGCAAGCTCTCAATCAAAAGACTGAAGATACTCAACCCACCTACGCTGTCTCAGATTCAGATCATGCTGAGTGAAGATGTACTTGAGACTCTTGTGGTCGGTGAAAACCACAAAGTGATCTCCCAAAAGGTAATGTCTCCAACAATGTAAGGCATGAACAACATCTGCCAGCTCCAGATCGTGCGTTGGGTAGTTCCTCTCATATGGCCTCAACTGACGAGACCCGTACGCAACGACTCCATCTCCCTGCATAAGCACAGTGCCCAGCCCGATACCTAGAGCATCAAAATAAACAGTATAGCTCTTGCCTGGATCTAGAAAGACTAGTATCGGTGCTGAAGTCAACCTTCCCTTCAGCTCCTGAAAGGCTGACTCACAAGAATCTGACCATAAGAACTTCTCCCCCTTCTTGGTCAGACCTGTCAGAGGTGCTTCTAGGCATGAAAAGTTCTGAATGAAGCGTCTGTAGTATCCAGCCAGCCCTAGGAAACTCCGTACCTCAAAAAAGTTCTTTGGATACTCCTAGGAAACTACAGATCTCACTTTCTCTAGGTCCACAGATACTCATGCCTCTGAGATGAAGTGACCCAAGAAGTGAATATGATCCATCCAAAAGTGGCACTTCTAGAGTTTATCATAAAGCCGATGCTCTCTCAGTGTACTCAGAACAATCTCAATATGGGTAGCATGGTCGTGTTGAGTGTGAGAGTACACCAAGATATCGTCCATGAAGACCACGACAAAGGAGTCCAAGTAAGGATGGAACACTCGGTTCATCAGTTCCATGAAAACTGCTGGCGCATTTGTGAGATCGAATGGCATAACCGTATACTCGTAGAGACCATACCTGCTTCTGAAGGCTGTCAGAGGTATATCTGATGGTCTAATGCACAACTGATGATAATCGGACCTCAAATTGATCTTTGAGAACACCTGGGCTCCTTGGATCTGATCGAAAAGGTCATCAATCCTAGGCAAGGGATACCGGTTCTTGATCGTCAACTGGTTCATCTTCTGATAATCCACACAGAGCCTAAGGGTACCATCTGCCTTCTTCTCAAACAGGACAGGCGAACCCTAAGGAGAAGTACTGGGTCGGATGAAACCCTTTTCCTGCAACTCCTCCAACTACTTCTTGAGCTCCTGCAACTTAGGTGTAGCCATCCTATAGGGAGGAATGGACACCGGTGCCACTCCTGGCACAAGCTCAATAGAGAAGTACACCTCACGCTCCAGAGGCAAACCTGAAAAGTACTCTGGAAAGACATCCCTAAAACAATCCACCACTGGAGGAAAGTCCAACTGTGAAGTCCCCTGGTCATCCAGATAGAGACTAGAAATCTGGGTCATCACCCTTCCTAGCCCATGATGCTCGAGTCCTGATCGACTCGCCTGAACATCCCATTCGCCTCTATGAAGAAAATATTGACCCTCTGGTGAAATGAAACTCACCCTACAGTGATAACATTCGACAAATACCTAGAAGGGAACCAACCAGTCCATCCCAAGAATGACATCATAGCCTGTCATCTCTAGGACATAGAGATCCCATAAGAAACGATATCCTGCAACCTCGATAGGGCACTCTCTGCACTGACATACACTAGATGTCCTCGTCCCCAAATGTGTGTCTAGTGTCAATGAGTCAACAGAAGAAAATATACAGAGCCCAAGGCTCTCCACGACAGCAACAGAGATAAAGCTACGCGTAGCACCAGTATCGAAAAGAGCTGAAGATAAAAATGAAGCTACTAAAATCGTACCTCGAACTGTAGAAGGTCCAGGATCCTGCTCCGGATAGGTCTGTTCTACCGCAAAAGTCTGGCCTACCCCGCGGCCCTGTGACCCTGCCTGAACACTCTGAGCTGATCCTCCCTACTGGCGCTGAGGGACTGGTGACTGACTACTACGACCTCAACCTCCACCTTGGCCCGAATGGCCGGAAGAACTCCGGTTCCCTGACTGGTGAGAAACTGGTGGTGCTGCTCCTTAATGAGGAGTCATGGAAGAAACCCCGTCACCGACTACTGGTGAGAAAACCTGGAAGAAACACTGAAGGTGACCCATATTGCTGCAAGATCGGCACTCCATTGGGTCTCTCTGGAATTGCGGCCTCGTGTTCCCTTCCCTTTCACACTGGAAGCATACAACCTGGCTACCTTAAAATGTATCTCGCCTCCTCGGATCACCGCGCATAGGATACCTATGGTGCTTCTTGCTGTTAACTAGAGGAACACTAGCTCTGGAAGCAGAATCGCCCTGGATTGCAGTTCCGGAGTCTCTTAGATTGCACTCCTCAATCAGCGCCTGGTTGATGATGGAAGTGATAGAAGTCAACTGGAAGATATTAAACTGCGAGCGGATCTCCCACTTGAGTCCATCCTCAAACTTCCTTGCTAAGAACACACCACTCCCATCCCAGAGGGGTGTGAAATGCTGCATCTCGGTGAAACTAGAGGAATAATCCATGACAGAAAAGTACCCTGCTCTAGACTCATGAACTCCCGGGCTCGATCGGCCCTCAGGGTCTCCGGGTAGAAGTAGTCATAGAACACGCGCTGGAACTCCTCCTAAGCCACAACCTACTGATGACCCGCCTGTGAGATCATGTCCCACCACCTCTTGGAGGAGTCTCGGAGCATGTTGGTAGAGAGCTTGACTCGCCTCTCTAGAGGTGTCTCCAGATGCTCAAAGATAGTCATCATGGATTCCAACCATGACTCTATAGCCTGTGGTCCTCCTTCCCCCAAGAAAGTAGGAGGATTCTACTGCTGGAAAACCCATGTCAAGTCTTCCATAGACGTGGAAGGAGGCGGTGCTCCTTGAAAGGTCTGCATCATCCTCATAAAACCTTCCCTGAACTGCGCATCAGCGCCTGCAACTGGTATGACAGTCGGTGCCAAGGCTGGCCCAACCGGAGGATTGGCAGGAAGTCCCCGATCATCCATTTCTGGCATCTGATCACTGCCTGACAACTGACATACAATCGGAGGACGTCTCGGAGGCATAGATCTGAAAGATCAAAAGAATAACTTAGATTAGAAAAACAAGGACAGAGAAAAAATGAGTACAAAATGGAAACAGGAGAAGGAAACACTCAAGATTTACAAAACAAGACTACACGGCGTGTATAAACTATACACAACATGTACTTAACTCCACTCCCCTACCCATGTCTCCCTGCACGGCTAACCCACACGGTCTTCTTAAAATGAGACTACACGGTGTGTTCCATGTGGACACAGCATGTAGTAGGCAAGATTTCAATGACCCGTGTTGTTAGTTACACGGACGGCTACATGGGTGAGACTACACGGCATGTTCTGAACAAACACAGCGTGTATAGGAGGAGAGAACACCGCCCCGTGTTGTTCATGACACAGCCGGGTACTAAGAACAAGGATACACGGCATGTTCATACAAAACACGGCATGTATGACACGAGCTTCCCCGACCCGTGTTGTTAGTTACACGGCCGGGAACACGCTCACTACTACACGACGTGTACCTGCCATACACGGCGTGTTCCTGGAGGTTTTTCACAAACCGTGTTTTTGCTCACACAGCCAGTGACATGGTTTAAAACTACACGGCGTGTATATATAAAGTACACGCCGTGTATTCTGGTTTTTTCCGGACAGCAGCTCTGAAACTGCACCGAAGCCCAAAAAACACTGAAAAATGAGCATGAAGGTGCCAAATTCCAATCCGTGGGGGCCCATACTCCCCACGAATCAAAGCTTGGCATCCAATACAGTCATATATAAGGAAAAACAATTCAATGATTCACTAATTTCCGATTCAAGAGGTCCCATAACACCTAAATAACCAAAAATTGGTGTTCATTTAAGCAAGTTACAAAACAAACAACCTTTCTATCAAACTACAGAGATTCTATCAAGCATCTATCACAAAAGCATGCATAATCTACACAAAGTATATCACAACAACATGCAATTGATAATACACCCAAGATGGCATGGAAAGAATGCATGGCATGTGATTTCTAATAGGTGCCTATATGATGCATGATATGGTATACCCTCATATCATCGGGTTGCGATAGAAATAGAACCAGAATAGCAACAGAAGTAACAACACAAGACATGTGAATCACTCTAGGTGAAATCATAACAACCGTAAAATCTCAAAACCAGAAAACTACAATAATCGAGGTAGTATGGCTTTTCCCTGTACACGGGTTAGCTACTCCCAAGCACAACTTAATACCAAGTACCGAATCCATCATATCCCTGGCTAAAGGCTCCAAATAATAAATCAAGAGGAAAGAACCTCCTCTGATACCACTTTGTAACGTCCCGGTTCTAGAAGCCACCCAGAGGCGCCCCGTACCCAGTTGGTCACATGGCCTCAAGCGCATTTCCCCAAACGCCAGAGGCTGCTGACTAGTAGTGAGGACCTAGGGTGTGATAGTGGGGAAACTATGCCCTCATTGGTAGGGTACATAGTGGAAGAAAAACATATAAACAACAGTAGAAACCATAACCATCCATACAAAAGTAAATGATAACAGCGGAAGACTAATAACAAACAACTGGATCACACACACATGTATATAAAAATAATGCATGATATATATGTCTAGGAAAGTAGCCAAACAAGTCACAATGTTGAATACAATACTAAACCAAAGTGAAAAATAAAACAAGTAGACTCCTCAGCATCGCAAGCCATAGCTTTGTCCCATGCTCTCCAGATCCACAACAAGTCAAGTACCTGAAGAAGAAGGGCGTTTTCCCTTATCTACACCTGCAACAACATAGCCTGTTTGGGCCCAAAAGCATGACCCAAATAGGGTGGGAAACAAAGTCCCAATAGGCAACCACCCAAAGATCTGTGCCTAATAGTCAGTGAATACATGGCAGTAATAAAACAGGAAGTAGTAAACAGGAAAGCACACAACAACTACAATCCACAGTTCTAACATATAAAGCACATAAGAAACAGCCACTCAAGCAAAAAAAAAACAAAAAGGTAACCACTGGGTAGTTCTCACAGCCTAACCCCTAAGGTTAAACCTACAAGTACTAGCAACCCTATGGGAGGCACACATAGTCTCACCCCTCTGGTTCAGCTAAAGAAATAATAGACTCTCTAGGGAAGCACTGACCATCAATTCCTCCTATAGTCTCGTATCATACTAAAGGATTTATGGGGAAGCACTCAACGTCAATTCCCCCCTGTGGCCCGCGTCTAGGAATTACAGACTCTTTGGGGAAGCAGTCAACGTCAATTCCACCTATGGTCTCACATCGTAAATTAAGGACACTCTAGAGAAGCCCTTCCGTCCATTCTCCCTATGGTCCACTACACTAGGTTCTCATAGCCCTATGTATAACAAACATGCATTTCGTGCGTATCGTCCCAAGTAAACCTCAAGAACTACTTGGATATCATTCTAAGGCACAACAATATAATAGTACAACAGTTCCACTATCCTAAAACTAGGCATGGAAACTAGAAAAATGCCTAATAAGAAAAACATGCAAGTCAAAGCACAAGAACACAGTATAAATTGTCCAAATTTACAAGAAATGATCTCTACTCAAGAAATCAAGCAAAGCATACAAACAATAGGGGAAAAACAGGAAACCCAGAATTTCCCATTCAAGGAAATTGGTGGAATTTTCCCAAAATATTCACAGACTTCCTACGGGAAGGCACAAACCACCTACCTCGAGGATAGGAGAGCGTTATACGTGAACCACGATGATTGATTCTTCTTAGAACACCGAGGATCTGAGAAAACACAAAAAACAATCAACCCATGATAACTTTGAAACGAGGAGGAAACATAGAACAAGGCTAAAGCCAAAGAGAGAGCTTATCGAGGCGATCCCAATGCAATCGACGGTGGGTGGAATGGAGATCGGATGGAGGCTCAAGAATCCGGAGAAGAAACGCAGTCGTATGGGTCACTCTCAGATGAAGAACCTGGAGAAGGGGTGTGTTTTGTCCGTCAGGCACGACCCTGGTGCGTTTAATGAAAAAAAAGTACACGGCGTGTACTTCTTGAGTACCCGACGTGTACTCCATTTTTCCATACTCTGCTTTAGGTGGCCGCCACGTCGCCTCTACACACCGTGTGTATGGCCCAAACACGGCAAACACATGGCTTCGAGCGGCAAAGGAGTACACGACCCGTACTCAGAAAGTACACGGTGTGTACTTCAAAAATTTCCAGAAAATCCCATTTTTCTTAAAAACTCCAGAAAAAGGAAAGACATACCTGAAACGAAGATCCGAGTTCTTACAATTTTTATTACTTTTTTAGCATGGATAAGTAAATTTTCCACATAATAATGTTTTTAAAGTTAAAGTTTCCATTTTAGACTTTGTAAAGTCACTTATTGGTCTGGTAATTGATTAAAATATGTTAAAGTACTTGATATTAATAAAATAAAATATTTTAGGTCGTGTATTATGATTAATAAATTAATAAATAATTATTAAATAATTATGAAGTCATTAAACATACTGAAAATCCCAAAACTATATTTTTAGTATTCATAGAAAAATAAATAATTTTAGAAAATTCTCATAAATTCAACCTAATATACTTTCAACATGAATTTTTAAATATTATTTTTCCAAAATAATTTTATAAATATGAAAACTTAACCTTTAAATATAAAAATCCTTATTTATTAAAAAATAGTGGGTTGTAATGTAGAGTCAAATTTCAGAAACTGAAAAATTTCCTCGAATATTATAAAATTATTTTATAATTTATATTAAAATAAGACTATTTTTAACATAATATATAAATAAAATAAATATTATTTAGAAAATGATAGTTTATTATAAAAATTTATATCTTTTTTGGAAAGTACAATTTGTGTCTGAAAAATCAATCAATTCGTCTCAATTAAACATATACATGATCAAGAAAACTATTATTTAATGTGTATATCCCATTATTTTTCATAGATGTACTAGCCCAAATTTATGAATAATTTATGATTTTATCATGAAATAAAAACTCATTATAGGCTATTCTATTGTAAAACATAATAAAAATCCATTGGGTGGAATGAGATCCTTAAATAAAAGAAGTATATTTTTCGGGTCATTACATTCTTCCTCCCTTAAAGAAATTACATCCTCACAATATTCTATTATTAATTATATTTTTAAACTCATATATATTCTAGTTTATAATCATAATACATGATAACTGGTTTGGAATATACACGATATGACTTACTTCAACTCCCCCCATATTGGGAAGGTCGTCTTTAAATTTCCTGTTGCATCCATTGTTTGCATGAGTCCTTCTATTTCCTACTATTTTTTTTCTTGAAGGAGAAAAACTAAGTGAGAAATTTGTTAATATTAGGAATCTTAGAATAAAAATTCTAATGGAAATAATAATCTTAAAATTTTCTAATTTCATGCTTCTAGGATGATATACTTCAATCGTAATAAATTTTTTACATTATCTTTATATACTTCATAATGGTTTGTACAAATTTATGATTAACCAAATCATATCTCCCAAGAGTTCCAAACCATGAGTGCGACAAGACCCATTTTCATGCACCTATTCTTGATCTAGTATAGATCAATGATGTGTTTTTAGATGTTACCCCTAGATATATCTGTGCCAGAGCCACATCCACTTGTTCATATCCAGACATAGATTTATTTTCTAAGAAACCACTTAATTAATAATTACCAAAATACTAGGATGATTTAATATATTTAAAATTTTCTCAAGGGTTTATACTAAGTATTTATATTCCTAATTCCCACAAATAACTAAACTGTTCTTTGATACAAACTATGGCATACCGCCTTTTTATTACATAAAATTTTCATTACATGGAACAAAATAGAATATCTTTTAAAGTTTAGTTTCTAGGAAATTAAGAACATAGTACATAAAAAAATTAAAAATTATTCTAATAAACTTTAAAAGATTCTTCATGGGTTCATCTTAAGTACATTTACTACATCTCATATCCTAGGGACATACATCAAAGGAAAGGGGTCACTACTGGAAACCTGGGTTTTCCCAACACTCCTATACCAACGGTTCATCAAAACCATTGGTATAGGAGGCCTTTACCAACGGTTTCATAAAACCGTTGGTAAAGGAAGACATAGGTGATGATTTCCCAACGGTTTTATGAAAACCATTGGGAAATAATTCCCTTTACCAACGGTTTTACACAAACCGTTAGCAAAGGTTGGGAAATGTTTCCCTTTACCAATGGTTTAGAAAAACTGTTGGTAAAGCTAATGTTTTCCCAACAGTTTTTAAAAACTTTTGGGAAAAGATACCCATATTTATACCAAATCAGGTAGTACTGCCTACATTCGGCAGTTCTCCCCAGATTTCAGAATCCCCTCTCCCCCAATTTGCAGAAGCCCCGTGCACGCCCTACTTCATTAAATCAGCTGCTCCCCAACCAGGTTAGAAGTCCAAATCTTCATGTATTCTTGCTCATTTTCCACTTATCTTTCATATTTATCCATTTATGAAGTTGTAAACCCTAAATTTGGTGTAAAAAACTTATCGTTTTTAATTGGGGATTTGGTTTGTTTTATTTTGGATTAGGTGTATGAGGCATTCCCCTTCCTATTATGGGTGGTTTTAATCAAAAGTTATGATGTTGGAACCATTTATGATGTTGTTGTCTCTATTTAATATCATTTTCCTTAACTTAACATTAAATTCTATATCACATTTGGTTTATGTTTTTTTAATTTCCAGTTGAGTTATTTGTGGTTGATGATTGTCCCATGTTAGTTGTTTTCAATGGTTTGGCGTAGAAATTAGGCATTGAATGAGACTTTTCCAAATGGGGGTGCCTTGATAATACTCCAAATATTTGTTAAAAATGATCAAAGGGATTTTATTATTTAAAATGGATTTCAAAAGATATTTCAGAAATGATTTAATCTTGAGGAAAGTGTTTTATTAAAATGATAATTTTTTTAATAAGGCTTGTGTAATGTAATTTGTTATAGTACACTTGTTATGTGACTATGTTTGGTATTTAGTAACACATGAGATAACTGGTGTGTGAGAATGTGTTGTGAAAGAGATTCCATGGTTGGTTCAAGATTATATTTACATTTTGATCCTATTAATGAGTTATTTTAAAGATATTTTGATATATTTACCTTATGTTTATTGGTGAAAACTAGGAGCTGTAGAGGTGGTTCATAATTAAGACATATAATTACTTCTAAACATGTGGATAAACCATGCATAGTAGTGAATTCTTGAAATTTTTGATGTTTTTAGTCCTTTTTTATTTTGAGTTTCTTTTGATGCTGATGTTTCTTATTGATACCTATGATGGGAATTTATTTTAGTTTCTAAATCGGTTGAGACTACCCCACCATGCACAGTGTATGAAACCTCTACCCTTATTTAATCATTCTGTTTACACAGCCTATGCAACCTCTACCCTCATTTAATCAGTGAACTCAAGTCATTAATTCAAGCCTTCATTCTCACTAGCATGTAAGAAATTTAATGATGTATACCCATCCTCACATGATTTCTTACCTTAGATAGTGTCTAACATATGGAATACGAGCTTTTGAATTAATCAGTTAACTAGGATCATATATTTCATTTCCCCCAAGATGACTGTACTAATATAACTTTAGGGTCAATTAAATGTGGTTCTCATTGTATGTTATATATTAGGTGTCCTTCTTGTCCAATGTTCACTTTTATGAGGGTGGGGTGCTTTTCACTATCCATGCTGGCATGTGTAGACATCCATAACAATGTTGGATAAGTCACAAGTTTAATTCAGTAATGTTGTTATCATTGGCATACTTTATTATTAATCTCAAATTTAAAAATAAATGTTTTTGTCTATACTTTATGAAATTAAATATTTTTACAAGCCATGAACAACCTATTAGTGTAGAAGAATAAAATTTATTCACCCATGGGGTGCGCTTGACTTGGGGAAGTAATTGGGTAATTAAAGGTATGGCCATAGAGGTGCCAATAATGAGTTATTGAACATGAGTGAATGATTTGGGATGACTATAACACATAATGGGACCTGAGGTATGTGCCTCTTATAGACCTAATGAAAATGAATATAAATAAATTTTAATTTAATTTTTTAGTACTTGTTCTTTACATTGTTTTAATAGTTTACTACATCGACTAGAAACTTCTTCCTTTATCATTTACTTAAATGTATTTTCTATTAAAGTTAAATCCTATTGAATTGTTTATAACAAAATGACTTATATAAATTCTTTTTACAAAATGGACAGAAGTTGAATGTATGAAACCGATCAGATCTCAAGCGATTTTCAAAACAATTTGGAGAGCTTTATAGATTTTTCATTTCACAATGATTCAGATAGTGGTCGCATACACTGCCCATGTTCTAATTGTGTTGGTAGACCTTGGTTGAGCTGTGAAGAAGTCAGCTACCACATAACCAAATATGGTTTTTAAGAAAACTACTTTTTATGGTATCACAATGGGGTGAAAATTAAATCTCAAATTGGTTATGATCGAAATGGAAGGACTGGAATGGAGAATTTATTAGATGATCAGTTTCCGTTTATTCGTCATCATGAAAAAGAAAGGATTTCGACTCAAGAAGACTTCGATATGAGGACAGATGATGCATTTAGTGAAAATGATGATATTGATATGGTGAAAAAATTGAATGATGCTTCCACGACTCTAGTATATCGATAATGCGATAAAATGAAAAAGCTGAAATTTTTAATCCGATTGTTTCATGGGAAAACTATGTATGGGATTTCTAATACAGCAATCGATTACATTCTTACCCTCTTGAAGGATTTACTTCCAGATGATGTAGATATTTCCTCAAACCACTATATGGCATGGAAGTTAGTTGAGGAACTTGGATTTTCAAGAAACAAAATTCATGCTTGCCCGAAAGATTGTAGTTTATTCTAGGAGGAAACCGCTGAATAAAATGATTGTATAAAATATGGCACATCCCGCTGGAAGTCAAAATCTGATAAAACACCATCCCGCATTCCACAGAAAGTAATGTGGCACTTTCCATTGATCCCCAGACTCCAGAATATTTTTATGTCTGATGACATATCAATAAAAATGAGATGGCATGATACCGAGAGAAGGAAGACTAATGATGAGTTGGTTCATCCTGTAGATGGATTTACATGGTATAGATTTGATGCTCAACATCCTAATTTTTCAGCTGACATGCGTAATGTGAGTCTGGGTCTTTCATGCGATGGTTTTAATCCGTTTGGGCAGATGCTTACGTCGCACAACACATGGCCAGTTTTTATACACATTTATAATCTTCCCCCATGGTTGTGTATGAAAAAACCTTTCACTTTCATGAGTATACTAATATCTGGACCTTCTGATCCCAGTATTGATATTGATGTATACATGCAACCTTTAATAAAAGAGTTGAAACTTCTTTGGGATGTGGGTGTGAGCACATACGATGCATGTTCGAAAGACATATTTCAGATGTGTACTATGATTATGTGGACGATCAATGATTTTCCGGCTTATGCAATGATGTCTGGATAGAGCACAAAGGGAAAACTATCATGTCCTGTTTGTACGAAGAATACAAGATCCAGAAGACTGAAACATCACTGTAGTTTCAGTTTTATAGGACATCGACGATTATTTCCAATGGACCATCCATATAGAAATAATCTTTGAAGATTTGATAATACTATAGAGATCGATGATCCACCTCAGCGTATGTCTAGAACTGATGTGCTTAATGAATTAAAAGATTTTAGTTTTTTATTCAGGAAGGGTCAAATGAAATCTGGAAAGAGAAAGAATTTTTCCACTGAAACCTGTTACAATTGGAGGAAGAGGAGTATCATTTTTATTTGCCTTATTGGTCAACCAATTTGTTACGTCATTACTTAGATGTAATTCATATTTAAAATAATATATGAAAAATGTTGTTTTAGATTCTTCTTAATTTCAAGGGGAAGACAAAAGATGATTTACGATCTCGGTGTGACTTGGTGGATTGGGGCATCATACCAGAATTGCATCTTGTGTGTATCAGTGAAAATAAATGGCAACTTCCATGTGCTTCTTATGTGATGACACCTATGAAAAAAAACAATTTCTGGATGTATTAGAGACTATTAGAGTTCCTGATGGCTATTCAAGCAACATATCTAAACGGGTCAATAGAAGAGAGTTAAAGCTAAAATCTTTGAAGACTCATGATTATCACGTTCTTATGCATGAGTTGCTTCCAATAGCAATCCGTCATCTTTTGTCCAATAATGTAAGGGTGAATGTTATCTGGTTGTGCCATTTGTTTAGAGATCTTTATTCTAAGAAGTTTTCCAAGTCTTTCTTGTAAAAAATGTTGACAGATGCCCCATTAATTTTGTTTGAGTTGGAGAAAATATTTCCTCCATCAATTTTCACATGCATGCTGCATCTGAATGTCCATTTTCCCAATGAAATACTTCTCGGAGGACCTGTTTCTTTTCGTTGGATGTATCCAACTGAAAGAAATATGTACACATTAAAGTATTATGTCTAAAATAGGAATCATCCAGAAGTTTCTATCATGAACAGTTACTTGGATCAAGAATGTATGGATTTATGCTCAATGTATTTTTCTGATCTTACTACAAGAATGAACAGACCAATGAGAAATGAAGAAGAACAATATAAGAAAATTGAACCCAGTTTTCCATCACTTCCTCAAACAGGAGGAATTCCTGGATCATATACATTGAAGACATTAATCCATGAAGAGCGGGAGATGGCACATCGCACAGTTTTGTTCAACTGTGATTTGTTCGATGACTATATCAGGTAACTAATTTGAATATGTAAATCTTACAAATATATATATATATATCTGTTAAACTATTCATATTTTTTATCTTCAGGGAATATAAAACAATAATAAATAGAAATCATCGTTCTTTATCTTTGAGAAGGAGGGAGGCTTTTCATAGCAAAGAGTTTTCTGCTTGGTTAAAATTGAAGGTAAAAAAATTACTATTTAAAATAATTAAATCAATATTTAATTAAGTTTAATAATCATTTATATTTCAGGTATTGAGTTTGTCTGCTGACTCTGTCTCTGAGGAAATAATAGCTTTGGCTTTTGGTCCTAATACTGTGGTTCGTGACAGTAAATCAATTGTTATCAATGGCTACAAATTTATTGTCACTAATCAAGCAAAGAACATGAGAACAAAACATGATGGTGTTATGGTTACTGCCACAATATATTGTTATGCCATTGCATCAGATAGTAGGCCGTGATTTGAAAATGTGGGTTATTATGGAGTCATTGAGAAAATAATAATATTGGATTATTACTCTCATGGACGAGTCACAATGATGAAATGCCATTGGTTTGATTTGATGATGAGACAAGGCATATTTATTGATGATTATGGATTTTGATTAATTAATATGACTTGCACTCTTGATATCAAAGAACCATATGTGTTGGCATTAATGGATAAATAAGTTTTTTATGTCAAAGATCAACTTCGACCTGAATTTGGTGTCATAGTTGAAGTAATTCCAAGACATATTTTTGATGATGGTGATGATGGAATTGACACTTTCCCTACTACCATTGGAACCAATCCATTTATTTCTTTTTACAACTCTAATAGCTCAATTTGCAGAGTTGATTGTGAACCTGAAGTTGCGGTTGAAAATATATAGAATCATTCATCCATGTTCTCAATTCTTTTGGTTTACCTCGAGTTGGGTTGTTAAGGTTAGTACTATTCAAATTGATTTAGTATTGATCACAAATATGTTTTAGTTGACTTGACCGTTATGTGAATTTTCAATGTTTATTGGTTACATTTTTATTTGAATTGCATTTTCTAATTTGGAATTGAACTGTATTCAAACCTAGTCAAACAATATTTCTAACTTGGTGAACATTACAACTTGTATGATTTATTAAATCCATTCAAGCTCTTCTAAAACAATTGATAGCTAAATTACCAATGAATCCCCCTATTCCATCATATATTTAGTTTTTTGGGTTACACATTAGTTCACTTTTTCTAATTAATTACATATTTGTTTTCAAAAGTAGGAAATGCAGCCAATTGAAGAGAGACAAAGGTAAAAAATGATGGAGAATAATCGTCGAATGGCGGAGATGTGCGTTCCACCATTAGTGCCTGTAGTGAGTACTTTATTTCAAATATATATATTTAAAGAATATATAATGTCATGTGATTAAGTTTGTTGTAAATTTTTTTGTAGGATCCACCTATATGTCGAAAGTTATTCGACGAGGAGCCTAGTACTGGTTCTAGTACTCAGGCCGGTGGTATGAGGGGGGTTCGTACCAGAGGTAGACGAGCAGCTCCGCGTACCCGAATAGACCATGCCCCTCCCACTGACATGTCATCCTTCCCACATTCCGATCCCAGTGTGTCGTTAGGGACACACGGGATATTTAGGCCTCCCGTGTTTTCGCCACCTTTTGCATCTTCTGACCCATCTTTTTCATATCCTATGATGATTCCCACTCCTCAGCCAGAATCTGGTCATACAGCTGTCTCATCTTCTTTTCCTTCTACTTCTATCTCTCTGAGCTTCTATATTCCATCATCTTCGACTACTGTTACACCACAGGGTGTTCCATCAGTTTCTGTGGATCCAGCGGCGCTCAGCGATCAAACTGGAACAATTATATTTATAGAACCCTAACAATTTTTTATACCAATGTTTCTTTTCATTATAACATGTTTTGATAAAATATTTGTTTTTATTTTATGATAGATACATCTACTGACAGGAGGCAGGGGCATGGGTGTATACGCATGCGTGCGGTGTGGAACCACCGCACACAGGTAATGGTGGATTACAATGAAGACAACCAAATGGTTGAGAAAACAGGGCAGCAATGTCAGAGTTTTTTGTCGACGCTTGCCAAATACTCTGAAATCATTCTCGTCAGCATGCTATCGTGGAGACAGTTGCCACATGAGGTCAAGGATAGAGCTTGGGAAGAGATATGGGTAAAAAAATCTATTGTATTTAATGCCATGAATTATTTTTGTATTTATATGAATTAATATTTTGGTGTCAGCTTTGATTTAATTTTCCCGATGATGAGGGTGCACGACTGGAACGTTTAAAGGATTTAGGTGAGATTTGGAGAGCCTACAAGTATGAGTTGTATATTGTATGGCGTTCTATAGTTGGCACTGAGTTAGAGGCAGTACCGGTCATTGATGATTTTCCTATAGAGAAGTATCGGTAGATGATTACTCATTGGATGAATACTCAGTTTAAGGTATTAATTAAATTTGAGGTATTTAAATAATAACTTTCATGTTTTGAATTAATATCATCCTTTTCATTATCAAATTTTATTTAGGAATCACCTGGAAAAAATAAAAAAAACATTGATGCAAAAAAATACCTCCACACACTGGGATGTACTACAATGCCAGATCATGAGTGGAAGCTAGTATGACAATTGTTTATAAGTTTTCTTTACAACTTACAGTTTCTTTTGTTTCCTCAATTATTTAATCGTTTGCTAAAGTTTTAATATAACTTTAGTTTTCAATGTCATTGTAGAGGCAAAAACTGAATATTGAAGGACGTGTGCCTCGAGCAAAACTGTTTTTCTTGAGTAGACGGAAAAAGGATGGAAGTTCCCTCAACGAACCGACTCAGCAGTAGATTGTAAGTTTTAATATGTTGATTTTATTTTTTAATATCTATTTTGTAACTTAATAATATATTTATATTTGTAACAGGCTTATTTTTAGGCCCTTTATGCCCAAGAACTAGACAATTTTGGGCTAACTGATCACTTACATCAGGTGTTGGGAGAGGAGCATTCTGGCAGAGTACGCTGCTGACCTAGGATAGCCCCGACGAAGTATTGGCCCTCCTCAGGTATGAGTTGTAGTGCCACCAAGTTGTAGCAAGTTAGGGCACAGGCAGAACAGAATGAAAAAAGGGCCATAGAGACGACATAACAATCTTCTAGGGAAAACTGTGCATTTATGAAATTTATTGAAGTTCTACGTCCAACACTTCCACCAGAGGCCAGCCCAGATTTTGATGAATATATGTCGTAAATACGTTCTATATATGGTGCACCAAGTGTCAGTTCTAGTGGTGGTCAAGACAATGTCCAGCCTGACAATGATGATGGCGAGGAGTTTGATGCGGAAGAGGAGGGAGAGGAGGTGGGCGAGGCGGAGGAGGAGGGTGAGGCGGAGGGCAAGGGTGAGGAGGAGGGCAGAAATGATGATGAGGACAATGATGACCAAGAGGATGAGGGTGATGATTATGGTGATGATAATGATGGTGATGGGGGAAAAATTGATCTATTATATTTTTGACTAATATTACTGAGATTTGATGTTTAATCTATTCTAGTTGTTGGTTTTATCTAGACCCGTAGTATAGTATTGGAGTTGAGTTATTTTTATATATTGTCTGTTTTCATGGATATTGATGTATTTTAGTGGTTGCGGTGTATCTTGATCATGTTTGTAGAGTTTTGTGTGTTTGGGAACTCCCCAGAAATTCCCTCTGACAGCCCCCCCCCCCCCCCCACCCTCCTCCTTGGACCCTGAACAACCCCCCAGACAGCCCCTGGACAGCCCCCCGGACAGCCACCCACCCTCCTCCTTGGACCCCGAACAGCCCCCCAAACAGCCCCCCCACCCTCTTCCTTGGACCCCAGACAGCCCCCCGGACAGCCCCCGGACAGCCCCCGAGACAGCCCCCCACCCTCCTCCCTGGACCCCAGACAGCCCCCCACCCTCCTCCCTGGACCCCCAGACAGCCCCCCACCCTCCTCCTTGATTTCACATGCCTTTTTTTATTTCTATTATCATGCAATGTTATTTAGGATTATTCCATTTTTTTATGTCTTGAATTATATGAATGTCTTGGTAAGCTTATTAGCTCATGCTCATCAAATGCATGTGATGATATGCTTTAAATTGAATACAAAGCCTTGTTGTACATTCTCCATGTTATGTGAATTATGCCTTGTTTGATTTGGTTTACTTGTCAATTGTTAGGATAAGACATGGGTTACATGTTAAGTAATCATGGATGGACTCGTCATGCTCAGGGAATTTAGACTTGAAATTCCAGGATGAATGCTTTGGTTTCTAGGTGAGGGCTACCAGGATGGTTTCTATTACTCATGAGTGATATTGGTTCCTTGAAGATAAACTGAGGACATGTCTATTTTGAAAGATGGTAATACCATGCCTCAGGTGATACCCAGTCCCCTATGTGAGATACTTGGCAAGCAAGGCCGCCAAAATCCGAGGCGCGGTGTGGCTGACACCACTCAAAGTGACGTGTACGAGTTAACCCCATCTAAATCCGAGGCGCGGTGTGGCCGGGATTTTAAGTGAAAAGAAAAACTGGAATACGGAAAACCGACCAAAAACATTTGGATTCTGTTGATACTTTATCACAACGATCCATGGGTCATATTTGACGTGTACGAGTCAACCCCAGCTCAATCTGAGTCGCGGTGTGGTCGGGATCACTATAAGTGTCTCTCTTTTGTTTAAAATGGACAACATTTTAAGTACATACGGAAAACTGACCAAACGTATTCTGATTGTGTTGATACTTTAGCACAATGATCCATGGGTCATATGTGACGTGTAAAAGTCAACCTTGCCTCAATCTGAGGCACGGTGTGGCTGACACCACTCAAAGTGTCTCTCTTTTGTTTCAAAGGACATCTTTTTAAGTGAAAACATCAATTGGCATATGGAAAACCAACCAAACGCATTCGGATTGGGTTGATACTTTAGGAAAATAATCCATGGGTCATTTGAGACGAGTACAAGTCAACCCCGTCTAAATCCGAGGTGCGTTGTGGCCGGTACCACTCTAACTATGTCTCTTTTGTTTAAAATGGATAGGATTATAAGTGAAAAGAACAACTGGCATACGGAAAACCGACCAAACACATTTATATTCTATTGATAATTTATCACAATAATTCATGGGTCATATGTGACGTGTACGAGCCAACCCGGGCTCAATCTGAGTCGCGGTGTGGCCGAGATCACTCTAAGTGTCTCTCTTTTGTTTAAAATGGACAACATTTTAAGTTCTTACAGAAAACTGACCAAACGGATTTGATTTCCATTGAAACTTTAGGAGAACGATCCATGGGTCATATGTGACGTGTATGAGTTAACCTCTCCTCAATCTGAGGCGCGGTGTGGCCGACACCACTCAAAGTGTCTATCTTTTGTTTAAAATGGACTTCATTTTAAGTGAAAACAACAACTAGCATACAGAAAACCGACCAAACAGATTATGATTGTGTTGATACATTAGCACAATGATCCATGGGTAATATGTGATGTGTAAGAGTCAACCCATCCTCAATCCGAGGCGTGGTGTGACCGACACCATTCATAGTTTCTCTCTTTTGTTTAAAATGGACATCATTTTAAGTGAAAACAACAACTAACATATGAAAAACTGACCAAAAGCATTCAGAATGTGTTGATGCTTTAGGAAAACAATCCATGGGTCATATGTGACGTGTAAGAGTCAACCACACCTCAATCCGAGTAACGGTGTGGCTGGGATCACTCTAAGTGTCTCTCTTTTGTTTAAAATGGACAACATTTTAAGTACATACGGAAAACTGACCAAATGGATTCTGATTGTGTTGATACTTTAGCACAAAGATCCATGGGTCATATGTGATGTGTACGAATCAACCCTACCTCAATATGAGGTGCGGTGTGGCTGGAACCACTCAAAGTGTCTCTCTTTTGTTTCAAAAGGACATCATTTTAAGTGAAAACATCAACTGGCATACAGAAAACCAACCAAACGCATTAATATTGTGCTGATACTTTAGGAAAATGATCCATGGGTCATTTGAGACGTGTATGAGTCAACCCCGTCACTACTACAAATATGGATTTTATCAGCGCTAAAAACAGCCATTAATAGTGCTAGAAAAAGCGCTATTAATGCCGGTGAAGATAAAGGGGGGGGGGGGGGTCCCCTTTATCAGCGCTCCAAAAAGCGCTGATAAAGACCCCTTTTATCAGATATTTTTTTTAGCACTGATAAAAATAAAAAAAATAAAAAAAATAAAAAAAATACTGCCAATCTCGGGGGGGGGGGGGGGGGGGCTTTTTACAGTGCTTGAGCCCCCCTTTATCAGCACTTTCCCACACCTCCAGTGCCCGCCCGCACCGCCTACACCCTTTATTAGTGCTATCCCTTTAAATCACCCTTGCGCGCGCACCCGTGCCTCCACCCGAATTTGATCTCGAGACCTCTGCCCTGCGCACCTAAAGCCTTTGGCACTAGCCTATATTGATTTGTTCTCTTATTCATGATATATCTATTTATTTATATATATATTTAGTTATATTTATTCGTATAGTAATATATATTTATATTAATATATATAGTTATATTAATATATATATATATATAGTTATATTAATATATATATATATATATAGTTATATTAATATATACATATTGTTATATTAATATATATATATATATAGTTATATTAATATATGTATAGTTATATTAATATATAGTAATTATATAAATATTCATATATTGCTATTTTAAATAAAATGGATATTAGTTATTATTTAGATAAATCTAATATATTTTATATGTAAATATGTTTAATTATTTATTTAAAAAATTTAATTTTTAGGTGTGAATATATAAAAAATATGTACATATAATTATATGTTTGATTATAAATAGCAGTGAATTATAAAAAAGGATGAAATTTCAAAGAAATAATATCAATATTAATGTAATACCTTGGAATAAATTCAGTCCCCACCAAAAAAATCCAATAATACCCCCTTAAACGAGGCTGGAAATCCACAAAATGTTAAAAAATCTGGGTACCCCGACTAAAAACTCAGTTTTGGAGGCCTTCTAGGCCTCTTTTGGACTTGAAAAACGCTTGACCAGGGTCCCCCTAGGTCACAACGACGTAGAGATCGTCGCAGGCTTCGATTTTATATGTGGTAGAGCTCAAACGGACACTCGGATCAAAAGTTATGGCCACTTGAAGTTCGACTTGCGTTTTCAACATATTTTGGATCTTTTTTTAATTTTTTTTATTTTTTAGTCTTCAAATTGTTATTAAATGACTATTACTCCATAATAATTAGAAAATTATTACTTAAAAATGTTTTTTTTAATTTTTTTATAAGCCATTTTCACTAAATATCTTATATATTAAGTATAATAAGTGTAAATGTACATTTATACTTATCTAAAATATATTTAAAAATTATATATTATATTTATATCAATATAACTATATAAATATATTTATATATTAATATATTTTAATTTTTTTTTTGAAGTCGACCCTTTATCATCGCTTTAAAAAAAAGCGCTGATAAAGCCCCCCCCCCCCCTTTATCAGCACTACTAAACAAGCGCTGATAAAGGGGGTCCCTTTATCAGTGATAAAAAAAAGCGCTGATAAAGGGAGGGGGCTTTATCAGTGCTTTTTTGAGTGCTGATAAAGCCCCCCCCCCCCTTATCAGCACTTTTTCGTTAGCGCTGATAAAGGGGTGGCACTGGCCTTGCCCAGTTTTGTGGTAGTGCGTCTAAATCTGAGGCATGGTGTGGCCGGTACCACTCTAACTGTGTGTCTTTTGTTTAAAATAGACATGATTATAAGTGAAAAGAACAACTGGAATATGGAAAACTGACCAAACACATTCATATTCTATTAATACCTTATCACAATGATCCATGGATCATATGTGACATGTACGAGCCAACCCGAGATCAATCCAAGTCACGGTGTGGCTGGGATCACTCTAAGTGTCTCTCTTTTGTTTAAAATGGACAACATTTTAAGTACATACGAAAAACCAACCAAACACATTTGTTTTCCATTAAAACTTTAGTATAATGATCCATGGGTCATATGTGACGTTTACGAGTCAACCTCACCTCAATCTGAGGTGCGGTGTGGCCGACACCACTCAAAGTGTCTCTCTTTTGTTTAAAATGGACTTCATTTTAAGTGAAAACAACAACTACCATACAGAAAACCCACCAAATGGATTCTGATTGTGTTGATACTTTATCACAATGATCCATGGGTCATATGTAACATGTACGAGTCAACCCTACCTCAATCCGAGGCGCGGTGTGGCCGGAACCATTCAGAGTGTCTCTCTTTTGTTTAAAATGGACATCATTTTAAGTGAAAACAACAACTGACATATGAAAAACTGACCAAAATCATTCAGAATGTGTTGATGCTTTAGGAAAACTATCCATGGGTCATATTTGATGTGTACAAGTCAAACCCATCTCAATACGAGGCATGGTGTGGCCGAGATCACTCTAAGTGTCTCTCTTTTGTTTAAAATGGACAACATTTTAAGTACATACGGAAAACTAACCAAACAGATTCTGATTGTGTTGATACTTTAGTACAATGATCCATGGGTGTTATATAACGTGTAAGAATCAACCCTGCCTCAATTTGAGGTGCATTGTGGCTGGCACCACTCAAAGTGTCTCTCTTTTGTTTCAAAAGGACATCATTTTAAGTGAAAACATCAACTGGCATATGGAAAACTGACCAAACGCATTCGGTTTGTGTTGATACTTTAGGAAAATGATCCATGGGTCATTTGAGACGTGTAAGAGTCAACCTCATCTAAATTGAAGGCACGGTGTGGCCGGTACCACTCTAACTATGTCTCTTTTGTTTAAAATGGACAGGATTATAAGTGAAAAGAACAACTAGAATACGAAAAACTGATCAAATGCATTTTTAATCTGTTGAAACTTTAGGACAATGATCCATGGGTCATATGTGACATGTACGAGTCAACCATGCCTCAATCCGAGTCATGGTGTGGCCAGAACCACCCAAAGTGTCTCTCTTATGTTTAAAATGGACAACATTTTAAGTACATATGGAAAACCGACCAAACGGATTCTAATTGTGTTGATACTTTAGCACAACGATCCATGGGTCATTTTTGACGTGTATGAGTCAAACCCGCCTCAATTCGAGGTGCGGTGTGGCCGACACCACGCAAAGTGTCTCTCTTTTATTTAAAAATCACTTCATTTTAAGTGTAAACAACAACTGACATATGGAAAACCGACCAAACACTTTCGGAATATGTTGATACTTTAAGACAATGATCCATGGGTCATTTTTGACGTGTACAAGTTAACCTCGCCTCAATACAAGACACGGTGTGGCCGGTATCACTCCAGGTGTATGTATTTTGTTTAAAATGGACATCATTTCTAGTAAAAACATCTGGTATACGAAAAACCGATCAAATTATGAATTGAATTACGGATTCCACATATAATTGTCGTCTAAATTTTAAATTGAATTATAAATGAATTATGTAGGTTTATAATTACGTTATGAATTCTGATTTAATTCTGGATGTGTATAGTTCCAGGATTCATTATATGTTAAATGTGTTTCAATTTGTTCAGTATATGTATGTGTTAGTTTGTTATTGTAGGTACAGTAATTATATATGTATGTGTTAGTTGATTATTTCAGTTACAATAATTGGAAATGAGAGGGAATTGGAAAGGAGAGGGAATGGACACCCTGCTCTGTGCCTGCTGTGCAAATTGTAAGTTGCTGTACAATTTGCACAGCATAGGCTATGCCAATGGTTTCAAACCATTGGAATAGGATTCTCAGTATTTTTTTACCAACGGTTATCTATGAACTGTTGGTAAAAAACCTTTCCCAACAGTTTAGAAACCGTTGGGAAAGAAATCATATGGTTGGTTGTCCCAATGGTTCAAGCCAAACCGTTGGAAAAAACTATCCCAACGGTTGTGCCAAACCATTGGGATAAGTTAATTTTTCTAACCTATCCCAACGGTTCTATGTAAACCATTGGGAAAAGCTTTCCCAATGGCTTACTTACCAACGGTTTGTAGAACCGTTGGGAAATTGTCCATTTCCAGTAGTGGGTGAGCATGAGTCCCAGTAAGGGAAACAATTTACATGTGATCAGAATATAATGAGTATCATTATGGAATGAGAAAGTGAACATAAGGTGTATCATTATAAAAATAACATGAATCATAACATGGAAATGTGGATAAAACATTTAAATGAGACTTTCATAACCACATCACCAATATTTGTCACCAAGGTGTCATAATTGAAAATTACCAAGGTTATTCCCTAACATATCATAAAACATGTCATCTCTAAAGATTAAATTCTTTACCCAATGAATCAGACCACTATCATGGCGCAACATTAATAGGTATTAATTAATTTTATCCACATAGATCAAAATAAAAAATTTCATTAATAACTGTGGAGAATAAAAAATGGGTTTCTTATAAAAAATCATAGCATTTCAAAAGTGCTTAAAGACATGACCATCACATTATTTTTAGCCCAAGAAATGGGAATATGGGTTTATTATGTGTAAATAACCAAACTAAATAAACCATTTTTACATCTAGGTGAATAACCCTAGAATATAAAGAGGTTTGGGTATTCAAAAAATAAAATAAAAGATAATTTCTTAAGTAGAGAGAGAAATTTGAGAAGTAAATTCGGCAGCATGACGGGTATAAAACATGGTTTTAGAAAAGGGTAAAATGAAAGGGAACAAGGGTATCCCATTTAAAAAACATAATTTTTTTAGTAAGTTTATGATAAAAATGGTAATAAAAAATAGTAATCATAAAATTTAGAAGACACATACAAAAAGTGGTTCTTAAATTGAAGAGAAAAAAGGACAATTCCCTTACCTTAAGGAGTTACACCTAAATATTGAGGAATGAAACCTTAGGGGCTTGAGGACACCTTGGTATTACTACTTTGGAGGAAAAAATACCATAAATTTGAGGATGATGGATTGGGGGTGAATGGAAATGGAGAAATTAGTGGGTATTTATAGAAAAAGTGGAGGATTTGTTTAATAATTTTCAAATATAGGCCTTGGAAATCTATGTTGTGGAAAATGAAAAAGTAGTGGATCACCCATGGTTCTGGAAATTTGGGAAAAAATTTATGTTATTTTAATCCACAATTTCCAAAGATCGTTTTTTATTACTTCCTTTGGCATGAAAAAGTAAAGTTTACACATAATAATGTTTTTAAAGTCAAAGTTTCCATTTTAGACTTTGGAAAGTCACTTATAGGATTGGAGATTGATTAAGATCTATTAAAATACTTGATAGTAATAAAAAAACATATTTTAGGTCTTTTATTGTGTTTAATAAATTATCAAATCCTTATAAAATAATTGTGAAGTCATTAAACATACAGAAAAACCTAAAATTGTATTTTTACTATTCACAAAAAAATAAAGTATTTTAGAAAATTCTCATAAATTCACCCTAACATAATTTCAATATGTTTATTTCAAATATAATTTTTATTTTTCTAGAATAATTCTCTAAATATGATAATTTTAACTTTTAAATATAAAAATCCTTATTTATTAAAAAAATAGCAGGTTGTAAGGCACAATCAAGTTTCTGACACTACATAATAAAATTATTTTTATCATTTATATTTAAATAAGAGTGTTTTTAACATAATATATCAATAAAATAAATATTATTCATAAAACCATAGTTTATTATAAAAAAATATATCTTTTATGAAAAGTACAGTTTGTGTCTGAAAAATCAATTTATCAAATTCGTCTCAATTAAACATATATATTATTAAGAAAAACTATTCTATAATGTGTATATCCCATTATTTTTCATAATTATACTAGTCCAAATTTATGCATGATGTATGGTTTTCTCATGAAATAAAAATAGGTTCTATGAACTTCTATTATAAAACATAATAAAAAGTTGTTCAAAGGAAAGAGATCCATAAATAAAATACATACACTTTTTGGGTCATTACAAGTTCCCTGATGTTTTTCATGAATAGGTTGTGGATTTACCCACTCAATGTGATGTATAGTTTTTTTTACAGCTACAACTTAATGCCTTTCCTATTTTATAGACCATTATCAAATGGAACCTCTGAGCTGTGTGAGCTACAAATTAAGGTTGATGATCTTATACAAAAAGGCATTATCTAGACTAGGGTGTAGTTGTTGGGTGCTTAAGTGTTTTTCTCCATGAAAATAGATGGATCTCTATAGTTATGTATAGAATATCTGTAGTTGAATCAGGTGATGAAAAATAACCATTAGCCTCTATTGAGGATTGAAAATAAGTTTGACCAGTTGAAGGGTGTTAATTATTTTTCAAATAATGATTTTTGGTCTATATATCATTAGATGAGGGTGAAGGAGGAGGATATCCTAATGATTTATTTTTAGTGTCAGTATGAGAATTTAGAGTTCATGATCATGTTGTTTGATGTCACGAGTTCCTTGACTGTGTTCATGGGACTCATGAACTCCCTTTTCCATGAGTTCTTGGATTAGTTTGCAGTCATATTCATCATTAAACTTCTCATGTACTCGAGTTCATAGGAGAATCATTATAAATACCTTAGGGTTATTTCACAAGTCCTTAGACACCATCATATTTATGGGAAGATATCCAAGTTGATGGTTTAGATATAAGATGTTGATTTTATTAGGCATTTTTTGTATCAATAGGGAGTAGTAGTGGATCAATTAAAGATTGATGAATTTTTTTCTTAGAAATAACCTAAGGATATTATATAGGCCCATAACTTTCTTGTTCTTTTAGGATATATTTCCCTGGTCTAGAGGCCACTCAGCTATTTCCCCATCTTTGTTTTCCATAGGAACCCAAGCACACCTACTTGAATACCATAGGCTATTGACTAGCAGTGGTGGTCTAAGGAGGTATTGCAGGGAGTATATACCCCCTATATTAGAGTGAACAATCATAGAAGAAATAACCAAATCATAAAAAAGTCCATAACCATTAGAATATAAAGATAAAAAAATACCAGTAACATGTGATAAAAAAATAATGACATATAAGAATACAAGACAAATCACCCACTGGTCCAATCACATATACAAAATGAATAGAATAAATAAAATAAAAACTAGGAACCACTACATCACCGATCCATGCCATATCTCAATCTCCTATCCCATCCAAGCTATCCTGCTTTATAATCCAAACTCGGGACTCAAACTAACCAATTCATTCAATCAAGTGAGAGTTTTCTAGGGTACCCCAGTGCAATGGTGACCCGATTAGGTTGTGAGTATGAAAATCAATAGGGAAACAACAATTTGGTCGAGTATATACTATTAATTAAGTGATATGTGCATGTGATATGCTTGATCGCTTTGTCAAGCATGTCAAATTAGATGTTTATTTCAACTAGAATTTTTGCAGTATAGTAGCAACCCTAAGACGTCTCTCGATGGAGACTTATATCATTAATTCCAAAATAAGATTATGATTATGAAAGTAAAAAAGGGGAATTAGGATTACTAAAACTTGGTTTTTGATTAATAAAAATATAAATTGAAACTATATTACTAAGTGAGAGAAACTGGTTGGAGAAATCATGATCAACCCAGGTAAGTGTCCCTTGATGCTCAATCTGTTATCGCTCTCAAGGGAAAGGTATGGATCATTGATTCCTTGATTTATAAAAACTGAAACCATTATGTTATGTGAGTTCTTACTAGGTTACCACCTAGGATTTGACTGATCAAGGATATTGATTATCGGCGACCGCTCAAAATCAACAAACTTGAATCGATGTAAAAATGAAACTCAACCAAGGAATCACATAAAAAACGTGATGAGATGACCAGATTAGTGTCCATGATAAAATATTACACAAGACAAGAACATTAATATTCATGGGTTCAAGCTCCTGGAATTTATCAACTGACAAAATCTATCTGCACACTTATGAAAGGGAAGGGGTGAGAAAAGAGGCAACCACACTCAAATCATCACAAGATCTGGGTTATGCATGGAAGCATGAGGATTCATGTTACTTTGGTTTTTATTTGATCATACCATAATAATAAAAATTAAGAATGTATAAATGAAGAAAAATTGACAACAAACCTCGAAATTCAATTACCTTATGAAGACTACAAGCGTGGAGCTCGAGATTACAATAAAGGACACCCCCCAAATTGATCACTAAGATGTTTAGAAGTACATGAGGGAGAATAGAACTAAAATGGGTGAAGAAAGCTCTCTAATTAGACTCACACTTACCCATGGTCGTTAAACCTGAGAAAATGAGGGGGAGGGGTGATTTTATGGACAAAAACGTCCCACTTTCCACAAAAGAGGTCAAGTGCCTAAGGGACTAGGTCACTATTCAGGACAAATTTTTTAATCCTTATTTATTCGGATGGTTGAATGACTAAAACGCATTAAATTAACATTAAATTATGTGGAGAGGTGAGAAATCTAGTTATATGTCCATGGAAGGTGGAATTATCCTGATTGGATCTCTGAGGCCCAAGTTATGGCCCAAATATAGAAAGGTGGTCCAATCTGGACCGCCCAGAATTTCTTCACATTATGGGCCTATTTTGGGCCTCCAAATAGAAGAATTGGGATCCATGAACTTCTATAGAAATGTATAACACATTGTTTTGAATTCATACACCCATTTTTATCTCAATTGTATGTAAAAATTATCCACAATACATATTAATGTGCACATGCATGCCGGGGCTCTCACAGAGTTTGGCCCATTTTGCTTGAATTCCATCATGGGCTCTCCAAATCACATCCTAATACAATGTAAACACCGAAAAAAGTAAAATTTACCTATTAGAAAGTGATAAAAATTAATTAATTTAATCAAACATAAAGTTTAATTTATTATTATATTTGGAATATTCATTACAAAACTAATTTAAAATAGTGGTGTAAGGGTGGAATTGAATAGTGAATCGCTATGTGATCACATCCCAACAGCTAAACATTTTCAATCCTGGGAAAAGACACATATCCAAAAAAATGATGCATGTATATATTCCCAATATCATGAAGATTTAACATTTGAGTAAATTTTAATACATTTAAGTAATGTGATCAATTCACAAACCACACCAAGGAGTTCTTCCTAGTGAAAATGGAAAAAGATGTCTCATAAATCATATCAAAATGAAATTCAAAGATATTCATGATACCAAATTGAACAAGGAATTAAAAATTCAACCATGACACTAACTCTCTATGTGTGTGTGTAAAAATCATTCCATGCTATTATTTCCACTTTCTATACAATAAATATAGGTTATATTAACATTTTTCAGCTTAAATGATTTTTTCCACCGAAGCTTCCCTACATCCTTTGCAATCATATTTCAATACCAACTCACTTAAGCATTCTCGGAAGTCAAAACATAAGCTCTTAACCTAGATATCCCCGTATTTTGCACATTTCATCACTCCCCTCATTTATTATTTTTGTTTTTTTAGAAGTTTCATTTGGAACAAATCTCACACTCATCTCTCAACTCTTGTTTGATCTCCTCATGACACTAATTGTAATAGTTATAATAAGATCAAAGGTTGAGGAGGAGTGGTTTTTGACCTTACCAAGACACAACCCAATTTTTTTGATTTTTTTGTTTTTTTGAGGTCGTACAATAGTCAGATATTAGGTAGACATGCATAGGTCAATCCAGTACATTAATAAAATAGACCAGATAAGGAACAAATGTATAAAAATATCATTTAAAGCTGAAAAATATTAACCTAACATATATTTACCTTTTATTAAGTAATAAATATTCACACTTTATGGTTTGGCACAAAAATGTGTGGAGATATTAGTGACACAGTTTTCCTAAAAATACTCACACAGGGTGCATCAATTATCTCAAATGTTTCATAGAGATACAACCATTTATATCATTTATAAAAAACCAATTCACTAAAAATCACCTCCTAATGTTAAATTCATACAAAAATTCATTCTATAACAAAGAAAGGTTTTAATCAAATGTTAAATCAACATGGAATCAAAAATTTCAACATGCATTTTATGTAATTTCCATGATTTGGTGACCATAAGGGGGGGGGGGGCAATAAAAATAACTTAAAGATGGTGAAAAATAGAAGAAATAAGAAAGATGATAAAAATTCTAATGAACCCTGGAAGATGGGAAAAAGTAAAAATACCATAAAGAAGGTGAAAAAGATAATAAATAAGAAAGATTATGAAAATACTATGGAACCAAGGAATGTATCCACCTAGAATGTGTAGTGTCCTCACTGAAATAATTGAGAATATGTGAAGCAAGGATAAAACCTGGTGTGTTTCACTGGTATATTGCTTCTAGAAGGTGGATTTACTCCACCATATTCTTTGGAAAATCACCATATAAGTGTTTAAGTCACTACCCAGTGAATATAAGACTTCATCCACTCTGCTCATGTAAAATATGTATTGCACCAAAAGGGTAAACATTAGTAACAATATATAGACCGAGCCAGTGGAAACAAATCTTATATGGGTGGAGCTTTAGCATGGAATTGTACATGAGGACCTTCTCACCAATACTGAACTTCCATTGATGAATCATGATACCATGGATAGCCTTTGTCTTCTCTTTATAGAATCGAGAGTTCTCATATGAATCACGTCGAATTTATTCCAACTCTTGAATCTACAACTTCCTATGCTCACCTGCATTTGAAATATTCATATTACATTATTTAATATCCCAATATTCATGGTGTTCTACCTCAACCGGGAGGTGAAAAGCTTTTAAAAACACAATTTTGTATAGTGACATTCTGATTGGGGTTTTAAAAGCTGTATGGTACGCCCTAAGTGCATCATCCAAGAACAAACTCCAATCTTTCCTATTGGGTCGTACCATTTTCCCAAGATTCTATTAACTTACCAATCTTAGATTTATGCTTGTTCATTAGTTTGGTGGTGATATGCAATGGAGATTTTATGATCAACCACATACTTATAAAGAAATTTTTTCATGTTATGATTGCAAAAATCTGAACCCTGATCACTAATGATGAATCTTGGCAAACCAAACTGACTAAAAATTTGGGACCTCACAAAATCAACAACAACTTGAGAGTCATCGGTCCTGGTGGCCTTTGATTCCACCCATTTAGAGACATAGTCCACATCCAATAAGATTTAAACAAATCCAAATGAATTTGTAAAAGGCCCTATGGAGTCAATTCCCCATGCATTAAAGATTTCATAGAATAACATGGGCTATTGGGGCATTTAATTCCTCTTGGAGATATTCCCTATGAATTGAAAATGACTACATGACTTGAAAAATAGATGGGCATCCCTATACAATGTTGGAAAATAATGTCCTGAGTCAAGGACCTTTCAAGCTATACGTTGAGAGCCAAAGTGGCCCCCACAAGCCAAAGTGCGTTAGAAGGTCAAAACAGATGTGAAGTCAAGGTCAGGGATACACCGATGAACTACTTGGTCACCACAAATTATCCACAAATATGGTTCATACCAAATGTACCACCAAGAATCATGCATAAGTATTTGGGATTGGGAAGTTCTAGAATCAGTGGGGACCCTAGATATTTCTATAAAATTCACAATGTCCGCATACCATGGGGTAAGGTCCACAACATCACAAAGGTTCTCATGAGGGAAGAATTCTTCAATGGGGAGGGATGGGTCAACATGGTGGTCCAGTGGTGGAGAAATCATACTAATTTAGTTAGCTACAACATTTTCAACTCCCCTCTTATATCTAATATCAAGGTCAAACTCTTGGAGGAGGAGCATCCATCGAATGAGGTGGGGATTAACTTCAGGTTTCTTTAGGAGAAATCGAAGGGAAGCATCGTCAGAAAACACAATCACTTTTGACCCAAGAAGATATGAATGAAATTTTTCCAAGGAAAACACAATAGAATGGAGTTATTTTTCAGTGGCTGTGTAGTTTACCTGGGTAGGGTCAATGGTACACACGGCATACACAATGACATGAGGAGCTTTCTCAACCCTTTGTGATAAAACTACCCCAACTGCAAAGTTAGAGGAATCACACATAAGTTTGAAGGGGAGATCCAAACTTGGTGTTTGGATAATGGGAGGTGATGCGAGACTCCATTTTAGTTAATTGAATTCATCCTCACAGTTTTTATCAAACAAAAACTCAGAATCTTTTTGTAATAATCGGGACAATGGAAGTGCAGTCTTACTAAAGTCTTTAATGAATCAGCGGTAAAAACCAGCATGACCTAATAAATATTGCACCTCAAAATCACATTTTGGATATGAAAGGGATGAAATTAATTCAATTTTAGATTTATCAACTTGAATTCTCTTATTTGAAATGACATTCCCAATAACTATCCCCCACTCAACCATGAAATGACATTTCTCATAATTTAAAACAAGATATTTTTTAATGCAGTGTCGGAGGACAGAACCTAGGTGTTCCAAAAAATCACCAAAAGAAGAACCATATACCATGAAATCATCTATAAAGACTTCCATACAACTCTCAAGGTACTCATAAAAAATACTCAACATTCATCGCTGAAAAGTACCGGGAGCATTACATAGACTGAAAGGAATCCTTCTGTATGCAAATGTGCTGAATAGATAGGTAAATTCTGTCTTTTCTTGATCCTTAGGGGCTATATGGATTTGGAAATAACCTAAATAGCCATAAAGAAAATAATTATGGGACTTACCAGCCAATCGTTCTAGCATTTGGTAAATGAAAGGAAGATGAAAGTGGTCCTTCGGTGTGGCTTGATTCAATCAATGATAGTCAATACTGACTCGCCAACTATTTTGTACATGCATTGGAACCAATTAATTCCTTTCATTTGACACAACTATTATTCCTATTTTTTAGGCACAATTTGCACTGGGCCAATCCATTTACTATTGGATATAGGATAAATAATCCCATCAGCAAGTAATTTACTGACTTCTAATTTTACCACTTCAAGGAGAGTGGGGTTCAACCGAAATTAATATTGTCTTATGGGCTTAGACTCATAATCCAAAAGTATATGGTGCATAAAAATAGATGGGCTAATGTCAAGAATATCAACCAATTTCCATACTATCACCTTTTTACACTATCTTAAAAGGTTGTTCTATTTTGATTCTTGCTATGTAGAGAGGTTATTGGAAATAATGACAGGCAATTGGTCAATGCCCTTAAGATATGCATATTTTAAATTATAAGGAAGTTGTTTAAGTTCCAACACCGGTGGTTTTTGGATTGAGGGAGGGGGTTTAGAGGGAGAAAGGTCCATGAAATTTTCTTTCTGCCCATGTTTATTCTCTAATGAAAGAGAATCTATGGAAATGATATTTTCAGAATCATCAAAGGTCATGGGTACCTAAATGAACACACTCATCAATTAAAGCACAAAATTTACATTTTTCAAACTCCACACAATAATAAAAACATGAATCAAAACTCAAATCATCTAAGGGAGAAGAAGAGGAAAATGATTTAGAGTATGGGTTGAGGAGAGAATTGTGTGTGTGCATCACTTGTGAGAACTTCCATCAAATAGATAGGAAGAGTGGAGTGCTCTTCAACGAGGTGTTTTATAGCCTCAAGGATGTTAAAAATTACCTTTTCTACTCCAAACTCCATGGAAAGTTTACCATTGTGAATATTGATGATCGTATTTTTTATTTTAAGGAATGGACTCCCAAGTATGAGAGGGGAATGTCCTTGGGTTCAGGAATCCTCCGTCTAAATAATATAGAAGTAGGCAGGGAAGATGAGATTCTTTACTCTTAAAAGGACATCCTCAATCACTCCTATTGGATGCGTAGTACTCCAACTGGAAAGTTGCATGAAAATTCCTGTTGGTTGAAGCTCTCCAACTCACAGATAAGTATACATGGAGTGAGGCATTACATTAATGGAATCACCTAGCATCAGAAAAGAAGGTCTCCCCTATGGTACACATTATCGTCAATGTGCCCAGATCCTTGCATTTGGTTTGCATTTATAGTTGAATCAAGGCTGATACATTCCTTCCTAATTTTAATCTATCATTCCCCTTCAGTCTCCTTCTATGGGTACAAATCTCTTTAAGAAATTTTTCATATCGAGGAATTTGTTTAACTACATCCAATAAAGGAATGTTAACTTGAACCATTTTAAATGAATCCATTATTTCTTTATCAATATCATTATCAAAATTATTCTTATATTTTGAGATTATTTGGGGGAAAGAAAGAGGAATGAATTTTTCATTTGAACCATCAATGATAATTTGATTACCCTTTTTATTTTTATTTTCTTCATTGGAATCTTTTATGGGTGGAGAAAGAGTGTTTTCAAGAGGGGGACATACCTATTGGGTAGAATCATTGGACGTTGAAACTTTCTTACCACTACAAAGTGTAACTACACATACATTACCTTTTTCCTTCATATTGGCAATGGGTTGGGATAGTAATTGTCCAGAACCCTGCATCTTAAGATCACTGATGGTGTTTTCTAATTTCCCCACTTGAGTTCACAGGTCTTGAATAGCTGATTGTATGGTTTGTTGGAATCGTAGGTTATGGGTTGACATTTTCTTCACCATAGCCTTAAGGCTTGGTTCAGATTTTGGAGGATGAGGATTATTTTTTTTGAGAAGTTGAAGGATAATAAGGTTTCATACCTTGGCCTTGTTGATACCAATTCTGGTTGGGGTATCTTGAGTTTCCTCCTTGTCAGTACTAGGGTTGTTCTTGCCACCCAGGGTTTGGATTTGGCCTGAATGGTTCTTTCTTGAAGGGAGGTTCTTATTGGAATGGACACTCTGGGAACACAGCTGCACAAGAATCTGGTGAATCTTGAAGTTGTGGGCACTAGTTAGAAAAACGAGTATTGTCAGAACAAATACCACAATGTAATGGAACTAAAGAAGAGTGTGAGTTACCTTGTGCTTGAGCTAATTGCCTTAGAAGGGTATGCATCTCATAAAGTTTGTTATCTACCTTTTTTTATAGGGATGAATGACTTACCTCATGAACTCTTCAGGTTGGTGCAATAGTCCGTGTACCAAATTGTTGTGCATTTTAATCCATGTTGGCTATTAAGTCACGAGCAGCGGAAGGAGTTTTATCAACCAAGTCACCACTAGCTACAACATCAATCATTCCATGATCCATGGGGATAAGTCCCTTATAGAAGTATTGGATTAATAGTTTTTCACCAATTTGGTGGTGGGGAATCTTGAACAAAGTCTTTTGAATCTCTCTCAGTATTCATGAAGGGTATCTCCTTTTGATTTCCTAATGCCACAAATTTATTTCCTAATTTATGCATTTCAGGAGGCATGGAAAAAATTTCTATAAAAAGAGTTTTTTCAGGTAATTATAGCCCCAATTGTGGTAGGAAAATAGTATATCCAGTCTTTAGCTACACCATCAAGGGAGAAAGGGAAGGCCCTAAACTTAATTAGTTCCTCAAACACATTTTGGGGTTTCATGGTGGAGGAGAATATGTGAAACTTCTTAAGGTGTTTATGAAGTCCCTCACAAGAAATACCATGGAATTTGGGAAGTAGATGGATGAGGCCTGATCTCAGCTCAAATTTGGATGCTTCCTCAGGATATTGGATGTACACATTTTGATACTCCACATTCGGAGTGGTCAGTTCTTTTAAGGTTCGATTATTTTCAGCCATGTTTTCTTGGGTTTGATTAGGTTCAATTTTGGATTGGTTTAGGACCACTTGAGGTTCCACAAGGGGTTACTAAGTGTTACTTGATTGACCGTCTCTAGATTCATTGATTTGTGAGTGAATTGTTTTTTTAATTTCAAGGTCAGATTCCGGTAGTGTTTCTTTACCAGATCTTGTTATGCAATAATGATGTCCAGTTTTATAGATTGATTGTTTTTTGTTTTTTTGTTTTTGATTTTTTAAATTAATTTTTTTATGGAAGATGAATGAAATAAAAAAACATAAGAAATTAAAGGAGGAAAGAAAAGATAATTTTATACAAAATAATTAGAGAGAGATAGAAAGAGAGAGAAAATAATAGAGAGACATAGAGATAAAACACACAAAAACAAACAAAAATAACGACAAAAACTCAAAACGAAAACAATCAAATGGGGGTGGGGTATATAAAGGAGTAAAAATTAAGAAGTAAAATAAATAAATAAAACTAAATAAATAAAAAAATTATCTTGGATCCCCGTAAATGGCTCCAAAATTTTATCATGTTGTCGAGTGCATCAAATTAGATGTTTATTTTAACTAGAATTTCTGTAGTATAGCAACAACCCTAGGTCGTCTCTCGATGGAGCCTTAGATCATTAATTACAAAATGAGGTTATGATTATGAAAGTAACAAGGGGAATTTGTTTTAATAAAACTTGGTTTTTTATTATTAAAAATAGAAATTGAAACTATATTACTAACTGAGAGAAACTGGTTGGAGAAATTGTGATCAACCTGGGTAAGTGTCCCTTGATGCTCAATCCATCATCACTCTCAACGGAAAGGTAAGGATAATTGATTTCTTGATTTATACACACTAAAAACAGTATGGTATGTGAGTTATTAATAGGTTACCACCTAGGATTTTATTGATCAATGATATTGATTATCGATGACCGCTCAAAATCCACAAACCTGAATCGATGTAAAAACGAAACTCAACCAAGGCATCACATCAACAACGTGATGAGATGACCAGATTTGTGTCAATGATAAAATATCCCACAATAAAAGAACATGAATATTCATGGGTTCAAGATCCTGGAATTTATCAACTAACATAATCCATTCACACACTAATGAAAGGGAAGGGGGTGAGAAAAGAGGCAACCACACTCAAATCATCACAAGATCCAAGTTATTCATGGAAGCATGAGGATTCTTGTTCCTTTGATTTTTATTTGATAATACCAGAATAAAAACATATTAAGAAGGTATAAATTAAGAAAAATTGACAAAAAAAACCTTAAAATTCAATTACTGTACCAAGATTACAAGCGTGGAGCTCAGGATTACAACAAAGGACATCCCCCCAAATTGATCACTATGAGGTTTTGAAGTACATGAGGAATAAGAGAACTAAAATGGGTAAAGAAAGCTATATAATTCGACTAAACCTTACCCCTGGTAGTTACACCTAAGATAATAAGGGAAAGGAGTGATTTTATAGAAAAAAACATCACACTTTCCACAAAATAGGTCAAGTGCCTAAGGGACTAGGTCACTATTGAGGACATAATTTTTAATCCTTTTTTATCTGGATGGTTGACTAACCAAGACACGTTCAATTTTCATGAAATTAGGTGGAGAGGTGAGAATTCGAGTTATATGTCATTGGGAGGTAGAATTAGCCCAATTTAATCTATTAAGACCGAGTTATGGCCCAAATATAGAAAGGTGGTTCAATCTGGCCTGCCTAGAATTCCTTCACATTGTTGGCCAATTTTGGGCCTCCAAATGGATGAATTGGGCCCCATGATATTATAGATAAATTTAGACCACATTTTTTTTCATTTATACACCCATATTTAAGCCAATTAGAAGCAAAAATTATCCACAATATATATTAATGTCCACATGCATTCTTGGGCTCTCGCGCAATTTGGCCCATTTTGCTTGAATTCCATCATGGGATCTCCAAATCACCTCCTCCAACAATGTAAACACCGAAACAAGTGAAATTTACCTATTAAAAAGTAATAAACAATAATTCATTGAATCAAACAAAAAGTGAAATTTATTATTATATTTGGAATATTCATTACAAAACCAGTTTAAAACAGCAGTGTAAGGGTGAAATTGAATAGTGAATTGCTATGAGATCACACCCCCACACCTAAACATTTGAAATCATGGGAAACAACACATATCCAAAAAAATGATGCATGTATATATTCACAACATCATAAAGATTTAACATTTGTGGATATTTTTATTCAATTAAGTAATGTGATCAATGAAAAAACCACACCAAAGAGTTATTCCTCGTGAAAATAGAAAAAGATGTCTCATAAATCATATCAAAGTGAAATTCAAAGAGATTCATTGTACCAAATTGAGCAAGGAATTCAAAAGTAAACAATGACACTAACTCTCCATGTGTGTCTGTGAAAACCATTCCATGCTATTCTTTCTACTTTCTATCCAATACATATAGGTTATTTTAACATTTTTCATCTTAAATGATTATGTCCACAGAACCTACCCTACATCCTTTACAATCATATTTCAGGACCCACTCACTTAAGCATTCCTAAAAGTCAAACCATAAGATCCCAACCTAGATATCCCCATATGCTTCACATTTCATCTCTCCCCTCATTTATTATTTTTGTTTTTTTAGAAGTTTCATTTGGAACAAATATCACACTCATCCCTCAACCCTTGTTTTATATTCTCACGACACTAATTGTAATAGTTATAATAAGATAAAAGGTTGAGGTGGAGTGTTTTTTGACCTTCCCAAGACACAAACCAATTTTTTTGATTTTGTTTTATTTTTTTTGAGGGCGTACAATAGTCGGATATTAGGTACACACGTGTAGGTCAATCTGGTACAATAATGAAACACATTGGATGAGGAACGAACATATAGAAATATCATTTAAAGGTAAAAAATATTAACCTAACATATATTTACCTTCTATTAAGAAATAAATATTCACACTTTTTGTTTTAGTGAAAAAATGTGTGGAGATATTAGCGAAATGGTTTTCCCAAAAAATACTCACACATGGGGCATCAATTATCTCAAATGTTTCATAGAGATACAACCATTTATATCATTGATAGAAAATAAAATCTCTAAAAATCACTCCATGATATTAAATTCATACAAACATTCATTCTATAACAGAGACAGGTTTTCATCAAATTTTAAATCAACATGGAATCAAAAATTTTAACATGCATTTTCTGTAAGTTCCATGATTTGATGACTATAAGGGGGGGGGAAGTAAAAATACCATAAAGAAGGAAAAAAATAGAGGAAAGAAGAAAGAAAATGAAAATTTTAATGAACCCAGGAAGATGGGGAAAAGTAAAAATACCATAAAGAAGGTAAAAAAGATAAGAAAGAAGAAAGATGATGAAAATACTAATGAACCTAGGAATGTATCCACCCCCACACCTAGAATGTGCAGTGTCCTCACTGAAATAATTGAGAATGTTAGAAGGAAGGATAAAACCTGGTGTGTTTCATTGGTATGTTGCTTATAGAAGGTGGATTTCCTCCACCATATTCTTTGTAAAATCCTCATAGAAGTGTTTAAGTTGCTTCCCATTGATGGTAACACTTCATCCACTCTGCACATGAAAAATATGTATTGCACCAAAAGGGTAAACATTAGTAATAATATATGGACCAAGCCACCCAGAATGAAGCTTACCTGGGTGGAGCTTTATCCTGGAATTGTATATGAGGACCTTCTCACCAATATGGAACTTCCGCTGATGAATCGTGCTATCATGGATAGAATTTTTATTCACTTTATAGATTCAGGATTTCTCATATGCATCACTTTGAATTTCTTCTAACTCTTGAATTCACAACTTCCTATGCTCACCTGCATCTGAAATATTTATATTACATTGTTTAACAGCCCAATATTCATGGTGTTCTACCTCCAGTAGGAGGTGACAATCTTTTCCAAATGCAATTCTGTATGGTGACATTCCGATTAGGGTTTTAAAAGTTGTATGATACACCCAAAGTACATCATCCAAGCTCAAACTCCAATCTTTCCTGTTGGGTTATACCATTTTTTCCAAGATTATCTTAACTTCTCTATTTGATATTTTTTCTTGTACATTAGTTTAGGGGTGATATTTAGTAGAGACTTTATGATTAACCACATACTTATGAAGCAAATTTTTCATGTTGCGATTGCAAAAATGTGAACCCTGATCACTAATGATGAATCTCAGCAAACCAAACAGGCTAAAATTTTGGGACCTCACAAAATAAACAAAAACTCGAGATTCATCAGTCCTGGTGGATTTTTCTTCCACCCATTTAGATACATAGTCCGCAAACAATAATATACACACAAATCCAATGAATTTTGAAAAATCCCTATGAATTCAATGCCCCATGCATCAAAAATTTCATAGAATAACATGGGATATTGGGGCATTTTATTCCTCTTGGAGATATTACCTATGAATTGAAAATGACTACATGACTTGAAAAATATATGGGCATCCCTATACAATTTTGTCCAATAAAGTCTTTAGTCAAGGACATTTCGAGTTGTACATTGAGAGCCATAGTGACCCCACAATCCAAAGTGTGACAGAAGGTCAAAACAGAAGTAAACTCATGGCCAGGTACACACCAATGAACTACTTGGTCACCACAAATTTTCCACAAATATGGGTCATCACAAAAGTACCACCGAGAATCATGCTTAAGTATTTGGGATTGGGAATTCCTAAAATCAGTGGGGACCCTATATATTGCTAGAAAATTCATAATGTCCGCATACCATGGGGTAAGGTCCACAATATCACCAAGGTTCTCATTAGGGAAGAATTCTCCAATAGGGTGGGATGATTCAACATGGTGGTCTAATGGTAGAGAAATACTACTAATGTGGTTAGCTACAACATTTTCAACTCCCCTCTTATCTCTAATCTCAAGGGAAAACTCTTGGAGGAGGAGTATCCACCTTATCAGGTGGGGCTTAGCTTCTGGTTTCTTTAGGATAAATCAAAGGGCATCATGGTCAGAAGACACAATAAATTTTTACCCAAGAAGATATGAACAAAATTTTCCAAGGAAAACACAATAGAAAGGACTTCTTTTTCAGTGGTTTTGTAGTTTACCTGGGTGGGGTCAAGGGTACGTGAGGCATACACAATGATATGAGGAGCTTTCTCAACCCTTTGCAATAAAACTGACCCAACTAAAAAGTTAGAGGCATCACATATAAGTTTGAAGGGGAGATACCACCTTGGTGGTTGGATGACAGGAGGTTATGTGATACTCCTTTTTAGTTAATTGAATGCATCCTCACAATTTTTATTAAACAAAAACTCATAATCTTTTTGTAATAATCGGGACAATGGAAGCGAGACCTTACTAAATTCTTTAATGAATCAGTGGTAAAAACCATCATGACCCAAGAAAGATCGCACCTTAGGAAAAAAAAATTTATATTAAAGGGATGAAATTAATTCAATTTTAGATTTACCAACTTGAAATCCCTTAATTGGAATGACATGCCCAAGAACTATCCCCTGTTCAACCATGAAATGACATTTCTCATAATTTAAAACAAGATCTTTTTCAATGAAACGTCGAAGGACAGAACCTAGGTGTTCCAAAAAATCATCAAAAGAAGAACCATATACTGTGAAATCATCCATAAAGACTTCCATAATACTCTCAAGGTACTCAGAAAAAATACTCAACATACATCGCTGCAAAGTACTGAGAGCATTACATAGACCGAAAGGCATCCTTCTCTATGAAAATGTGCCGAATGGATAGGTAAATGTTGTGTTTTCTTGATCCTTAGGGGATATATGGATTTATAAATAACCTGAATAGCCATCAAGGAAACAATAATGGGACTTAACAACCAATCATTCTAACATTTGGTCAATGAAAGGAAGAGGAAATTGGTCCTTCCGCGTGGCTTGATTCAGTCGACGGTAGTCAATCCAGACTCACCAACTATTTCGTACACACATTGGAACCAATTGATTCCTTTCATTTGACACAACTGTTATTCCTATTTTTTTAGGCACAATTTGCACTGGGCTAACACATTTACTATCAGATATAGGATAAATGATCCCAACGACAAGTAATTTACTGACTTCCAATTTTACCACTTCAAGGAGAGTGGGGTTTAACCGGAATTTAGATTGTTTTACAGGATTAGCCTCATAATCCAAATGTATATGGTGCATAAAAATAGATGGGATAATTTCGGGAATATCATCCAATGTCTATCCTATCGCATTTTTATACTCTCTCCAAAGGTTGAGTAGTTTTGATTCCTCCTGTAGAGAGAGTTTATTGGAAATAATGAGAGGCAATTGGTCAATACCATAATGATAGGAATATTTTAAATTATAAGAAATTTGTTTAAGTTCCAACATCAGTGTTTTTTGGATTGAGGGAGGGTGTTCAGAGGGAGTGAGGTCCATGAAATTGTCTATATGATCATGTTTATTCTATAATGAAAGAGAATCTATGGAAATGAGATTTTTAGAATCATCGATGGTCATGGGTACCTCAGAATGAACACACTCATCAATTAAAGCAAAAAATTTACATTTTTCAGACCCTACAAAACAATCAAAACATGAATCAAAACTCAAATCATCCAAGGGAGAAGAATAGGAAAATGAGTCAGAGTATAGGTTGAGGAGAGAATTGTGTGTGTGTGCATCACTTGAGAGAACTTCCATCGAATAAATAGGAAGGGTGGAGTGCTCTTCAACGGGGTGTTTCATAGCCTCAAGGATGTTAAAACTTACCTTTTCTCATCTGAACTCCATGGACATCGTACCATTGTGAACGTTGATGATCATCTTTGTTGTTTTAAGGAATGGCATTCCAAGTATGAGTGGGGCATGTCCTTGACTTCGGGTTTCCTCTATCTCAAGAATGTAGAAGCTGACAAAGAAGATGAGATTATTCACTCTTACAAGGACATCCTCAATCACTCATGTTGGATGCGTTGTACTCCAGTTGGAAAGTTTCATGACAATGCATGTTGGTTGAAGATCACCAACCTGCAGAAACGTATACATGGAGTGTTGGAGTTGGTGGTCTAGAACCAAATACTTTGTACTTTATTCATTAATAAAAGCCTTATCACATCTTGATTGTTCTTCTACATGATAGTGCATGTGATAATGTCCTAAGGACAGCTGTTGCATTAAAGGGTCATAGCAGATCCCTACTATGATGAGAACCCAGAAGTGCCATAACACTGTTCTTGAATATATGTTCTATGGCCAGATGATATTATTTGTGGGAAACAAATAATACAGGTCATTAGGGGTGAGGACTCATAAAACTTTGAGGTACCTTCTCATGGTGTGCGCCCTTGGTAATATCTAGGAGGATATTATGAGAACAAGACCCGCTAGTAGGAAATTCACATTTCATAGTGTCATTGGATGTTCCTATCCACGGACGTGTGTATTGGTCCTTAGACTTTAAGATTATTATTAATGGGTATTACAACTCACACACTTAGATGTATTGACGAAAACTGTGACGACACAATGTTTGCAGCGAGGTAGGATACGTTGGGTGCGTCACGAGTAATACTGCATTAATAGATAATACGAGAAAGGATTTTTCCCTTCTGTTCCATAACAGAAGTAGATATTTCAGGCCCTTTGATGGAATTGATATAGCCTAAATAAATCCATGGACATGGTAAGGTATGGGCGAGTTCAATTCCGGGAAGTCAAAGAAAGAATAATCGAGCACATGGGTTTATGGCACTAGCATGCAACCCGCTTGATTAGAGATATCGAGACAAAGAGATTATATTACATGGTAAGCATATGTAGGAGGTGACACGTCATTGCGGCATTAAATTCTTTCTCTATGGGTGTCTTGGCATGTTGCTAGAAGCTAACCTTGGACTTTAGGCAAGATCTGCCTAATGCCACTGAGAAAGAGGCCTAGAGGGTCACACACTAAGTGTGTCCATGTATCTCAGTTAAATATTAATTAAACAATTTAAATAAATATTATTCCCGACTGTGGTTTAATAATTATTTAAGGATGCCTGGTCGCATTTATTTCGACACTAGTTATTCGAGATAATATATTGTGGGCGAAATAATATATTTATTAGTGAGTAATGCAGTTACATTTATTTAAGAAATAAATAGCCATTACTCAAGGTCTAATAAATGTGGTGGAGAAAAATGGAAAATAAAATTACATGCTGTGTATATTAAATATACACACCGTGTAGTTTTATGGAAAACAAGTACACACCGTGTATTAATTATTACACGCCGTGTAGTTTTCCAGTCGGGATTTTGAGGATATAATATTGTTTTATTAAATGATATTAATTATAATCAGCATGGGTGCATGTCAAGTAATTAATAATTTGATATGGGGGTTTCAATAAGAGTTAATGAAATAAATAAAAATGCGTAACGTGTTTATTTATTTTCATAACTCTATTAACCTTAAACCTGATTATAAATATCCTCACAACCCCAACACTTTTTCCACAAGAGCCATTATTGTGCACAACAGATTTGGAAATACTCTCAATCCAAGAGAGAAATCCCTTTCCACCAAGAACGCCCTCAAGTTATGAGAGCAAGATCCTCCACTGGATCAAGCCGGTCGAAGGCGGACATCGCAAGCGAAGGTTCTTCCACGCTAGCACCCGGAGATCCCTTCGGCGACGTCTAGAGATACGTGGAGCACGTGTGGATCACCGCTAGAGGAATCCTATACTTGGATTCTACGATGCAACAACGGATCATAGGATTGTGACCGGAGATATCGACGAAGAAAGAATTCCACCGAGGTAATTCTTGTGAATTAATTAAATTAATTATAACCAACATATGATGATCCTATCTCAATAATTCCAAGACTCTTCTTTTCTTTTTTCGTTCATCATTCCATTACGAAGATCCGGCATTTTATATCATGATGGATCTTGGATTGAACGTTGTTTAACACTAAAATTAAAGTTGGGCTAACCCACCAACACGCTTCTGCTGCGCCCGGAACCTACAAGTGGTATCAGAGGGGTCATATCGTTGATTATAATTATTTAGTTTTTCGTTGGTGATTTACGCATTTAATAATTTAGTTATTTCAATTCATGTTTAATTGTTCTGGAAATCTGAATCTCAAGATTTGTTCCTCCTCCCTCGTTTCTCACTCACCTCACAGAAACAAATTTTTCTTTTAATTTTGATTAAAATAAAATAGAGGAACTCATCCGGAGGAGCCAAATGTTTCTGGTCGTACAACACCAGAATACACGACGTGTATTCAAAAGTACACGTCGTGTAGTCTATGTTCAATGCATTGACTGATCCGCCAAATCAGGACATGTATTGGATTCTTTCTAAGAATTTAAGACACCGTGTGTTGACCAGAAACAGGTGGCACACGGTTTCTGGATTACACGCTGTGTGGTCCAATGAACACGGCGTGTAGTCCCTTCAGGTTAGGGTTGGGCTGTGTACCCCGTACACGGCTTGCCCAGCTAGAAACCGTGTAATGCGGAAACTACATGGCATGTGTCCCACATAACACACAGTGTACTCTAAAAATTTCCTAAGTACATTAACACGCCCTGTTCCTGGGCATTTACTTCGAATGGACGGTGAAGAAAAGTACACACCGTGTAGTCGGAAATACACGCTGTGTACTCACCCAAATTATGAAGATTTATTAAAATTTATTATTATATTATACAAACCCTTGAGACGTGTACCATGGTGTAGGCATAAGGTTGAGGCACAACACGTGATAGGTGTTTTATATATATGTGTTTAATTTAACATCTGCGTAATGAACGAGAATTCACCAGTTTGCCTCCAAGGTACAAGTTACGTACAAATATAATTTTAAATGAATTTATTTGTTTAAAATTATGATGGATGAGAATATCAAGGAAGTTCATAAAAGGGTTTAAGATAAAAGGATTGATTAATTAAAGATAATTAATTAATTTGAGCATGATTTATCTTAAACAAGAACAATTAAAGAATTGAATTCTAGTTTTATTTATGCGTAAATATCGTTGCATGTATGGATGATAATGAGATAGACCGAGACCTTTGTATGTGAATGGTTTCTTTTAATTTATTTATTTAAATGAAATTTGTTAGCCTACGAGCCATCTCCTTATTAATATGTATGGCCTGCGTTCCCAAGGATTCTTTTATGTAAAAACCCCTTTTACCCCTCACCTGCGTGTGAGATAAATGCATATGTAATGGATGGAGATCCCAAGCTAGTGGAGGTGGCTCAAGTTAGGAGCCAAGGTGAAACCAATCCAAGGAGATACAAAGGTGGACAGGTGGGAAGCTATAAACATGAACTCGAAAGGTTCAAGGTGTTTCTCCCCTAGGTCTTAGGTTAGTTTATCAACCACTATATAAAATAACCAATAGAAAAAGCTCATGATCATACCATTTATTTTATTTTTGTCAGTTTCATGGTTTATTTATTGTGGGTGTGTTGTCACAATCACACAATTAATGAATTAAACGAGCATGCAATATGGAACTAAAATAAAAACCGGCTTATACGTAAATATTATCTTAGACATGGTTAATCACTTAAGTATATCCCACTTAATATTAACAAGAATGTAATCAAATATAATAAAATGGAAATTTACGTATAAGGATAAAATCCCTCAAAAGAAATATTAAGTCGGTATAGCCTTCCATAATCTTGGTTAGAATCAAACCATAGTTCAAAGTTCTTGACCAACCCTAGTTGGGGTGATTTCAATTATCGGGTAATTCTAATTCAAGGTTTTGGGTTGACTTGACTTGGTTCGCATCAAGGGTTGACTGCCACAGTAGGACTTGGTGTGACCAAGAGGAAAAGGTTGAGGAATTCCAAAATAAAAGGATTTCAGGATTGGGGAGCCCACTCAGCGGATTAAGGAGCTGCGAGTTAATGCAGTTGGCATTTGTAATGCCTACCAAAAACCCTTCAAGTTTCTTGACCAACCCTAGTTGGGGTAATACGAAGGGCAATATGGATCCTTGCCACTAGAATATTTAGGCAACAGAATATTCTGAAATCAATGGTGAGGGCTATTGGATTTTGATAAAATAGTGGAAGACTAATAAGTATTAATTTATTTATTTTTCTCAGTTTTTTAAAAAAGTACTAAACCTTTGCTCATCTTAATTTGTAGAAACGACAAGAAAATGACTTCAAACATATCATTGCGAACCATACTCGAGAAGGAAAACCTTCTCACCGGCACCAATTTCCAAGAGTGACGAAGGCGTTTACGCGTCATCCTTCGCCACGAAAGGAAATTGCATGTGCTGGAAGAGCCTATTCTAGTTGCGCCTGGGAAATAGGCCATTGATGAGGAATTATCTCTCTATATGAAACACATGAATGATGCCACAGATGTCCAGTGTTTCATGCTATCAGCCATGTCCAATGAGCTCCTGAAGCAACATGAAAACATGGACGCGTATAGCATGATGTATCACCTTAATGATCTCTAACAAGAGAAGGCGAGACAGGAGAGGTATGAGATCCCTAATGCTTTGTTTACAACTAATCTTGGAGAGTTTGCGCCAGCTGGGCCTCATGTAGTCAAGCTTATTGGCTACATTGAATGGCTGGACGTCTTAGGGATTAAATTCCAGGATGAGTTGCGTATAGATATCATCCTACCATCACTGACCAAGACCTTATCTAGCTTCATTATCAACTATAATATGAGCGGCAATGAGAAGAGTCTATCGGAGCTTCTGACCTTGATTCACCAGGTAGATAAGGACATGGGGCGTGACAAACCCACGGTCCTTATGAGGAACAAGAAAAGGAAGGACAAGGAAAAGGGGCCAAAGACTTATAAATGTTCTGAAGCCCCCGAGCACCATCCCTCCAAGAAGAAGAAGATCCAGAGGTAGGGAAAGGAATGGGAGGCAGTGTGTTTTGCATGTGGCAAGCAGGGCCACTGGAAGAGGAACTGCACCCATAAGCATGGGGACGCTAAAGGTGCATTTGTTATCGAGTGCAATCTTTCTATTTCTTTACATTGGGTATTAGATAAAGCTCGTGGGGATCACATATGTATTCAAATGCAGGAACCAAGTAGATTTAGAAAGATCACCAGAGGAGAGGTGGATCTTCGAGCTGCCAATGGTGCAAGGCTGGCTGCATTGGCTATTGGCGACTATCACCTCTCATTGCCAACTAGCATGATTTTGGTTTTACAAAACCGTTATTTTGTGCCTAGTGTTACCAAGAACATAATTTCTGTATCTTGTTTGGATATGGATGGATTTGTTTTCATGTTTGGAAATAAGGGTTGTCTCTTTTATAAGAACATCGTATGTTATGGTATGGAACATTTAAATAATGGTTTGTATCTATTAAATTACGAAAACCAAGTGTTGGTAATCGATAACGAAACAAACTCACATGATTCATACATCACCCAGTTGTGGCATCACTATCTCGGTCATGTAAACAAGAAGCGTTTGACAAAGCTCTGCCAAGATGGCTATTTAGACTCTACTGAGCTAAAAGCACTTGATAGATGTCACGCTTGTTTACAAGGAAAAATGACCAAGCTACATTTCGATAGACAGGGTGAAAGGGCCACAGAGCTTCTAGGATTGGTACACACGGATGTATGTGGACCATTTCCAGTAGAAGCTAGAGGTGGATATTCTTACTTCATTGCTTTTACTGATTATTTGAGTAGATACGGATTTGTCTACTTAATGAGGTATAATTCAGAAGCCTTAGATAAATTTAAGGAATTCAAGAATGAAGCAGAGAATCATCTTGGTAAGAAGATAAAGAAACTTTGATCGGATCAAGGTGGAGAATATCTGAACCAAGAGTTCATCGATCTTCTGCGGGAGTCTGGAATTCTATCTCAGCTCACTCCTCCATATACACCACAGTGGAATGGTGTTAGTGAAAGGAGGAACCACACCTTGTTGTACATGGTGAGGTTGATGATGAGTTATGTGAATCTTCCATTATCCTTTTGGGGATATGCATTACAAACTGCAGCATACACATTAAACCGAGCACCAACTAAGGCAGCAAATGGAATTCCCTCCGAGTTATGGAATGGAAAGAAACCCATTTTGTTGCATACATGTGTATGGGGATGCGAGACATTTGTTAAGGTCTTCTCAGGCAACAAACTAGCACCCCGGGGCACGAAGTGTATCTTTATAGGATATCCCAAGGAAACAAAAGGATATTACCTATATAACCCTCAGGACAAGAAAGTGAATATCACCAGACAAGCCATATTTCTTGAGAGGGAGCACATCCTCAAAAAGGATAGTGGGAGAAAGATTGACTTCGACGAAGTTGATGCTCAAGATATACAGGAGTTGGTACATGAACAAGTTCCACAGGTCCCTGTGGAAGAGGTTCCAGAAACACAAGTACTGTGTAGGAGCTCAAGAGAGGTAAGGGAACCAGAGAGATTTGGTTTCCTAGTCACTGAGGACGGTGAATCATTATTGTTGGACAATAATGAACCTCTCTCCTATAAGGAAGCAGTAGAAAGCTCAGAAGCTACAATATGGCTATAAGCTATGAATTCTGAGATGGATTCCATGTATTAGAACCAAGTATCGGTTCTGGTCGATGAGCCAGTTGATGTAAAGCTTGTTGGATGCAAATGGGTATTCAAGAGAAAACTGGACATGGAAGGTCAAGTTAGTACCTATAAATAAAGGCTAGTGTCTAAAGGATTCAAACAGCATCAAGGAATTGACTATGATGAAACCTTCTACCCAGTTTCCATGTTTATATCCATAAGAATCATACTTGCCATATCAGCTTACCATGACTACGAGATTTGGCAAATGGATGTCAAAACATCATTCCTTAATAGGAACCTTCAGGAAGATGTCTATATGACACAACCAGAAGTGTTTGTGACACCAGGTGAAGCCAAACGGGTTTGAAAGTTGCAGAAATCCATTTATTGATTGAAGCAAGCATCAAAGTCATGGAACATTTGATTTGATGAAGCCATAATGGAATTTGGTTTCATTAAGAATGAATTTGAGCCATGTGTTTATAAGCGGTTTAATGGGAATGCGGTCATTATCCTAGTAGTATATGTTGATGACATATTGCTTATTGGAAACAACGTACTGACCTTACAGTCAGTTAAGGACTGGTTGAACAAGTGATTCTCCATGAAATATTTAGGTGAAGCAGCCTACATTCTAGGGATCAAGATCATTAGTGATAGATCCAAGAGGCTTCTTGGACTAAGTCAGGGTACATACATTGACCAGATACTAAAGATATTTAGTATGGAACAATCCAATAGGGGATTGGTTCCAGTGTCACATGGCCTACATCTTTCTAAGAAAATGTGTCCTAAGACACAACAAGAGAAAGATAGAATGAGTAAAATCCCATACGATTCGGCTATAGGATCCATCATGTATGCCATGTTATGTACCAGGCTTGATGTTGCCTGTGCACTGAGCATGGTAGGAAGATATCAAGCAGATCTAGGAGAACAGCATTGGACTGCTATTAAGACTATCCTTAAGTATCTGAGAAGAACTAAGGATATATCACTAGTGTATGGAGGAGACGAGGAGCTTGTTATTAGAGGGTATGATGATGTTGGTTATAAGACAAATCAGAAGGATTTGAAGTCGCAATCTGGATATGTTTTCTGGAGGAGCTGTGAGCTGGAAGAGTTCAAAGTAGCCAGTTGTCGCCGATTCTTCAGCAGAGTCCGAATCTATAGCGGCTTCTGATGCAGCCAAGGAAGATTTCTGGATTCAGAACTTTTTCCAGGATCTTGATGTGGTTCCTAGCAGTAAATATCCCATTACATTGTATTGTGATAATACTGCAGTGGTGGCTCTTGCAAAAGAACCAAGGTCACATCAACGGACAAAGCACAAACTCCAGAAGTATCACCTCTTGAGGGATTTCTATTAGAGGGGTAAAGTTTCTCTAAGAAGAGTGTCCACATAAGAGAACGTGGAGGACCCCATGACTAAAAGCCTATCTCAGCAGAAGCATGAATATCATGTGAGAGCTACCGGGTTAAAGGTTGTTAGCAGCTGGCTCTAGTCCAAGTGGGAGTCTGTTGATGTTGGGGGTCTAGAACCAACTACTTTGTATTTTATTCCTTAATAAAAGACTTATCATATCTTGATTTTTCTTCTACATGATAGTTCATGTGATAATGTCCTAAGGACAACTGTTGCATTAAAGGGTCATAGCGGATCCCTGCTATGATGAGAACCCAGAAGTGCCATAACACTATTCTTGAATATATGTTCTATGGCCGGATGATATTATTTGAGGGACACAAATAATATAGGTCATTAGGGGTGAGGACTCATAAAACTTTGAGGCACCTTCTCATGGTGTGCGCCCTTGGTAATATCCATGAGGATATTATGAGAACGAGACCCACCAGTAGGAAATTCACATTTCATAGTGTCATTGGATGTTCCTATCTGCGGACATGTGTATTGGTCCTTAGACTTCAAGATTATTATTAATGGGTATTACAACCCGCGCACTTAGATATATTGACGAAAACTGTGACGACACACTGTTCGCAGCGAGGTAGGATATGTTGGGTGCGTCACGAGTAATACTGCATTAATAGATAATGAGAGAAAGGATTTGTCCCTTCTATTTCATAACAGAAGTAGATATTTCAGGCCCTTTTATGAAATTGATATAGCCTAAATAAATCCATGGCCATGGTAAGGTATGGGCGAGTTCAATTACGGGAAGTCAAAGAAAGAATAATTGAGCACATGTGTTGATGGCACTAGCATGCAACCCGCTTTATTAGAAATATCGAGACAAAGGGATTATATTACACGGTAAGCGTTTGTAGGAGGTGACATGTCATTGCGGCATTAACTTCTTTCTCTATGGGTTCCTTGGCGTGTTTCTAGACGCTATCCTTGGACTTTAGGCAGGCTGCGCCTAATGCCACTGAGAAAGGGGCCTAGAGGGTCACACACTAAATGTGTCCATGTATCTCAGTTAAATATTAGTTTAACAAGTTAACTAAATATTATTCTCGACTGTGGTTTAATAATTATTTAAGGATGCCTGATCTCATTTATTTCAAAACTAGTTATTCGAGAGAATATATTGTGGGAGAAATAATATATATATTAGTGAGTAATGCAGTTACATTTATTTAAGAAATAAATAGCCATTACTCAAGGTCTAATAAATGTGGTGGAGAAAAATGGAAAATAAAAGTACACGTCGTGTATATTAAATATACACGCCGTGTAGTTTTATGGAAAACAAGTACACGCCGTGTATTAATTATTACAAGCCGTGTAGTTTTCCAGTCGGGATTTTGAGGATATAATATTGTTTTATTAAATGATATTAATTATAATCAGCGTGGGTGCATGTCAAGGAATTACTAATTCGACATGGGGGTTTCAATAAGAGTTAATGAAATAAATAAAAATGTGTAACACGTTTATTTATTGTCATAACTCTATTAACCTCAAACCCAATTATAAATATCCTCACAACCCCAACACTTTTTACACAAGAGCCACTGTTGTGCACAACTTATTTGGAAATACTCTCAATCCAAGATAGAATTCACTTTCCACCAAGAACAGCCTCAAGTTACGAGAGCGAGATCCTCCACCGGATCAAGGCGGTCGAAGTCGGACATCGATAGCGAAGGTTATTCCGCGCTAGCACCCAGAGATCCCTTCGGCAACATCCAGAGATACGTGGATCACGTGTGGATCACCGCTAGAGGAATACTATACTTGGATTCTACGACGCAACAACGGATCATAGGATCATGACCGGAGACATCGACGAAGAAAGAATTACACTGAGGCAATTCTTGTGAATTAATTAAATTAATTATAACCAACATATGATGATCCTATCTCAATGGTTCCAGGACTCTTCTTTTCTTTTTTCATTCTTCATTCCATTCTGAAGATCCGGTGTTTTATATCGTGATGGATCTCAGATTGAATGTTGTTTAACGCTAAAATTAAAGTTGGGCTAAGCCACCAACGCGCTTCCGCTGTGCCCAGAACCTATAAGTGGTATCAGAGGGGTCATATCGTTGATTATAATTATTTAGTTTTTCGTTGGTGATTTACACATTTAATAATTTAGTTATTTTAATTAATGTTTAATCGTTCTGAAAATCTGAATCTCAAGATCTGTTCCTCCTCCCTCATTTCTCATTCACCTAAAAAAACAAAATTTTCTTTTAATTTTGATTAAAATAAAATAGAGGAACTCATTCGAAGGATCCAAACATTTTTGGCCGTACAACACCAGAATACACGACATTTATTTGGAAGTACATGTCGTGTAGTCTAGGTTCAATGCATTGAATGATCCGCCAAATTAGGTCGTGTATTGGATTCTTTCTAAGAATTTAAGACACCGTGTGTTGACCAGAAACAGGTGGAACACGGTTTCCAGATTACACACCATGTGGTACAATGAACACGACGTGTAGTCCCTTCGGGTTAGGGTTGGGATGTGTACCCCGTACACAGCTTGCCCAACTGGAAACCGTGTAACGCGGAAACTACACGGCGTGTGTCCCACAGAACACACCGTGTACTCTGAAAATTTCTGAAGTACATTAAAACGCCCTGTCCCTGGGCGTGTACTTCGGATGGACGGTGAAGAAAAGTACACGCCGTGTAGTCGGAACTACACGCCGTGTACTCACCCAAATTACACAGATTTATTAAAATTTATCATTATATTATACAAACCCTTGAAACATGTACCATGGTGTAGGCATAAAGCTGAGGCACAACACATGATAGGTGTTTTATATATATGTGTTTAATTTAACATCTGCGTAATGAACGGGAATTCACCGGGTTGCCTCCAAGGTACAAGTTACATACAAGGATAATTTTAAATGAATTTATTTGTTTAAAATTATGATGGATGAGAATCTCAAGGAAGTTCATAAAAGGGTTTAAGATAAGTGGATTGATTAATTAAAGATAATTAATTAATTCGAGTGTGATTTATCTTAAATAAGAACAATTAAAGAATTGAATGCTAGTTTTATTTATGCGTAAATATCGTTGCATGTATGGATGATAATGAGATAGACTGAGACCTTTGTATGTGAATGGTTTTTTTTAATTTATTTATTTAAATTAAATTTGTTGGCCTGCGAGACATCTCCTCATTAATATGTAGGGACTGTGTGCCCAAGGATTCTTTTATATAAAAACCCCTTTTACCCCTCACCTACGTGTGAGATAAATGCATATGTAATGGATGGATATCCCAAGCTAGTGGATGCGGCTCAAGTCAGGATCCAAGGTGAAACCAATCCAAGGAGATACAAAGGTGGACAGGTGGAAAGCTGTAAACACGAACCCGAAAGGTTCAAGGTGTTTCTCCCCTAGGTCTTGGGTTAGTTGATCAACCTCTAGATAAACTAACCAATAGAAAAAGCTCATGATCATACCATTTATTTTATTTCTCTCAGTTTCATGGTTTATTTATTGTGGGTGTGTTGTCACGATCACACAATTAATGAATTAAATGATCATGAGAGATGGAACTAAAATAAAAACCGGCTTATAAGTAAATATTATCTTAGACATGGTTAATCAATTAAGTATATACCACTTAATATTAATAAGCATGTAATAAAATATAATAAAATGGAAATTTACGTATAAGGATAAAATACCTCAAAATAAATATTAAGTTGGTATAGCCTTCCATAATTTTGGTTAGAATCGAATGATTGTTCAAAGTGCTTGACCAACCCTAGTTGGGGTGCTTTCAATTATCAGGGAATTCTAATTCAAGGTTTTGGGTTGACTTGACTTAGTTCGAATCAAGGGTTGACTACCACAGCAGGACTTGGTGTGACCAAGAGGAAAAGGTTTAGGAAATCCAAAATTAAAGGATTTCAGGATTGGGGAGTCCATTCAGTGGATCAAGGAGCTGCGAGTTAATGCAGTTGGCATTTGGAATGCCTACCTAAGACCCTTCAAGTTGCTTGACCAACCCTAGTTGGGGTAATGCAAAGGGCAATATGGATCCTTTCCATTAGAATATTCAGGCAACAAAATATTCTGAAATCAATGGTGAGGGCTATTGGATTTTGATAAAATAGTGGGAGACTAATAAGTATTAATTTATTTATTTGTCTCAGTTTTGTAATAAAGTACTAAAACTTTGCTCATCTTAATTTTTAGAAACGACAAGAAAATTACTTCAAACATATCATTGCGAACCATACTCGAGAAGGAAAAACTTCTCACAGGAACCAATTTCCAAGAGTGGCAGAGGCGTGTATGCGTCATCCTTCGCCATGAAAGGAAATTGTATGTGCTGGAAGAGCCTATTCCAGTTGTGCCTGGGAATGAGGCTAGTGATAAGGAATTATATCTCTATATGAAACACATGGATGATTCCACAAATGTCCAGTGTTTCATGCTATCAGCCATGTCCAATGAGCTCTTGAAGCAACATGAAAACATGGACGTGTATAGCATGATGTCTCACCTTAAGGATCTCTACCAAGAGAAGATGATACAGGAGAGGTATGAGATCTCCAATGCTTTGTTTACAACTAAGCTTAGAGAGTCTGCACCAGCTGGGCCTCATGTTTTCAAGCTTATTGGCTACATTGAATGCCTGGTCATCTTAGGGATTAAATTCCCGGATGAGTTGTGTACATATCTCATCCTATCATCACTGCCCAAGACCTTATCTAGATTCATTTTCAACTATAATATGAGTGGAAATGAGAAGATTCTATCGGAGATTCTGACCTTGATTCTCCTGGTTGATAAGGACATGGGGTGTGACAAACCCTCAGTCCTTATGGTGAACAAGAAAAGGAAGGACAAGGAAAAGGGGCCAAAGATTTATAAACGGTCTGAAGCCCCCGCGCACCGTCCCTCCAAGAAGGGGAAGATCCAGAGGCAGGGCAAGGAATGGGAGGCAGTGTGTTTTGCATGTGGCAATCAGGGCCACTAGAAGAGGAACTGCACCCAGAAGCGTGGGGACGCTAAAGGTGCGTTTGTTATCGAGTGCAATATTTCTATTTCTACACATTGGGTATTAGATACAGCTTGTGGGGCTCACATATGTATTCAAATGCAGGAACCAAGTATATTTAGAAAGATCGCCAGAGGAGAGGTGGATCTTCAAGCTTCCAATGGCGCAAGGCTGGCTGCGTTGGCTATTGGAGACTATCACCTCTCATTGCCAACTGACATGATTTTAGTTTTAAAAAACTGTTATTTTGTGCCTAGTGTTACCAAGAAAATAATTTCTATATCTTGTTTGGATATGGTTGGATTTGTTTTCAAGTTTGGAAATAAGGGTTGCCTCTTTTATAAGAACAACGTATGTTATGGTATGGCACATTTAAATAATGGTTTGTAGGTATTAAATTACGAAAACCAAGCGTTGGCAATCGATAACGAAACAAACTCACATGACTCATACATCACCTAGTTATGGCATCACCATCTCAGTCATGTAAACAAGAAGCGCTTGACAAAGCTCTGCCAAGATGGCTATTTAGACTCTATTGAGCTAAAACCACTTGATAGATGTCACACTTATTTACAAGGTAAAATGAACAAGCCGCCTTTCGGTGGACAGGGTGAAAGGGTCACATAGCTTATAGGATTGGTACACATGGATGTATGTGGACCATTTACAGTAGAAGCTAGAGGTGAATATTCTTACTTCATTGCTTTTACTGATGATTTGAGTAGATACGGATTTGTCTATTTAATGAGGTATAAGTCAGAATCCTTAGATAAATTTAAGGAATTCAAGAATGAAGTAGAGAATCAGCTTGGTAGGAAGATAAAGAAACTTCGATCGGATCGAGGTGGAGAATATCTGAACCAAGAGTTCATCGATCTTCTGTGGGAGTCTGGGATTCTATCTCAGCTCACTCCTCCTTATACACCACAGTGGAACGGTGTCAGTGAAAGGAGGAACCGCACATTGTTGGACATGGTGAGGTCGATGATGAGTCATGCGGATCTTCCATTATCCTTTTGGGGATATGCATTACAAACTGCAGCATACAAATTAAACCGAGTACCAACTAATGCGGAAAATGGAATTCCCTCTAAGTTATGGAATGGAAAGAAACCCATTTTGTGGCATACAAGTGTATGAGGATGAGAGGAATTTGTTAAGGTCTTCTTAGGCAACAAACTAGAACCCCATTGCACGAAGTGTATCTTTATAGGATATTCCAAGGAAACGAAAGGATATTACCTATATAACCCTCAGGACAAGAAATTGACTGTCGCCAGACAAGCTGTCTTTCTTGAGAGGGAGAACATCCTCAAAAAGGATAGTGGGAGCAAGATTGACTTCAACGAAGTTGATTCTCAAGATATACAGGAGTTGGTACAGGAACAAGTTCCACAGGTTCCCATGGAAGAGGTTCCAGAAACACAAGTACTGCGTAGGAGCTCAAGAGAGGTAAGAGAACCAGAGAGATTTGGTTTCCTAGTCACCGAGGATGGTGAATCATTATTGTTGGAAAATGATGAATCTCTCTCCTATATGGAATCAGTAGAAATCTCAGAAGCTACAAGATGTCTAGAAGCTATGAATTCTGAGATGGATTCCATGTATCAGAACCAAGTCTGGGTTCTGGTCGATGAGCCAGTTGATGTAAATCCTGTTGGATGAAAATGGGTATTCAAGAGAAAACTGGACATGGAAGGTCAAGTTAGTACCTATAAAGAAAGGCTAGTGGCTAAAGGATCCAGACAATGTCAAGGAATTGACTATGATGAAACCTTCTTGCCATTTTCCATGTTTAAATCCATAAGAATCATACTTGCCATAGAAGCTTACCATGACTATGAGATTTGGAAAATGGATGTCAAAATAGCATTCCTTAACGGGAACCTTTAGGAAGATGTCTATATGACACAACTAGAAGGGTTTGTGATGCCAGGTGAAGCCAAATGGGCTTGAAAGTTGCAGAAATCCATTTATGGATTGAAGCAAGCATCCAGGTCATGGAACATTCGATTTGATGAATCCATAACGGAATTTGGTTTCATTAAGAACAAATGTGAGCCATGTGTTTATAAGCGGTTTAACAAGAATGCGGTCTTTATCCTAGTAGTATATGTTGATGACATATTGCTTATTGGAAATGACGTACCAGCCTTACAGTCAATTAAGGAATGGTTGAACAAGTGCTTCTCCATGAAAGATTTAGGTGAATCGGCCTATATTCTAGGGATCAAGATCATTCATGATACATCCAAGTGACTGCTTGGACTAAGTCAGGGTACATACATTGACCAGATTCTAAAGAGATTTAGTATGGAATAATCCAAGAGGGGATTGGTTCCAGTGTCACATGGCCTACATATTTCTAAGAAAATGTGTCCTCAGAAACAAAAAGAGAAAGATAGAATGAGTAAGATCCCATATTCTTCGGCTATAGGATCCATCATGTATTCCATATTATGTACTAGGCTTGATGTTGGCTATGCACTGAGTATGGTAGGTAGATATCAAGAAGATCCAGGAGAACAACATTGGACTACTGTTAAGACTATCCTTAAGTATCTGAGAAGAACTAAGGATATGTTCCCGGTGTATGGAGGAGATGAGGAGCTTGTCATTAGAGGGTATGTTGATGCTGGTTTTTAGACAAATCAGAATGATTTGACGTTGCAATCTGGATATGTTTTCTAGAGGAGCTGTGAGCTGGAAGAGTTCAAAGCAGCTAGTTGTCGCCGATTCTACAGTGGAGTTCGAATATATAGCGGCTTATGATGCAAAAAAAAAAGCCATCTGGATTCAAAACTTTGTCCAGGAGCTTGATGTGGTGCCTAGTAGTAAAGATCCCTTTACATTGTATTGTGATAATACTACAGCGGTGGCTCTTGCAAAAGAACCAAGGTCACATCAACGGACAAAGCACATACTCCGGAAGTATCTCCTCTTGAGGGATTTCTATCAGAGGGGTGAAGTTGCTGTGAGCAGAGTGTCCACAGAAGAGAACATGGTGGACCCCATGACTAAAGGCCTATCTCAGCAGAAGCATGAATATCATGTGAGAGCTAGCAGGTTAAAGGTTTTTAGCAGTTGGCTCTAGTCCAAGTGGGAGTCTATTGGAGTTGGTGGTCTAGAACCAACTACTTTGTACTTTATTCATTAATAAAAGACTTATCACATATTGATTGTTCTTCTACATGACAGTGCATGTGAAAATTTCCTAAGGACAACTGTTGCATTAAAGGGTCATAGCGGATCCCTACTATGATGAGAACCCAGAAGTGCCATAACACTGTTCTTGAATATATGTTCTATAGCCAGATGCTATTATTTGAGGGACACAAATAATATAGGTCATTAGGGGTGAGGACTCATAAAACTTTGAGGCACCTTCTCATGGTGTGCGCCCTTGGTAATATCCAGGAGGATATTATGAGAACGAGACCCACTAGTAGGAAATCCACATTTCATAGTGTCATTGGATGTTCCTATCTGCGGATGTGTGTATTGGTCCTTAGACTTTAAGATTATTATTAATGGTTATTAAAACTCGCGCACTTAGATGTATTGAAGAAAACTGTGACGACACACTGTTCACAGAAAGGTAGGATACGTTGGGTGCGTCACGAGTAATACTGCATTAATAGATAATGCGAGAAAGGATTTGTCCCTTCTGTTCCATAACAGAAGTAGATATTTCAGGCCCTTTGATGGAATTGATATAGCCTAAATAAATCCATGGCCATGGTAAGGTATGGGCGAGTTCAATTCTGGGAAGTCAAAGAAAGAATAATCGAGCACATGGGTTAATGGCACTAGCATGCAACCTGATTGATTGGAGATATCGAGACAAAGGGATTATATTAAATGGTAAACATTCATAGGAGGTGACACGTCATTGCGGCGTTAACTTCTTTCTCTATGGGTGCCTTGGCATGTTGCTAGACGCTATCCTTGGACTTTAGGTTGGCTCCACCTAATGCTACTGAGAAAGAGGCCTAGAGGGTCACACACTAAGTGTGTCCATGTATCTCAGTTAGATATTAATTTAACAAGTTAAATAAATATTATTCTTGACTGTGGTTTAATAATTATTTAAGGATGCCTGATCGCATTTATTTCGACACTAGTTATTTGAGAGAATATATTGTGGGCGAAATAATATATTTATTAGTGAGTAATGCATTTACATTTATTTAAGAAATAAATATCCATTACTCAAGGTCTAATAAATGTGGTGGAGAAAAATGGAAAATAAAAGTACATGCTGTGTATATTAAATATACACACCGTGTAGTTTTATGGAAAACAAGTACATGTCGTGTATTAATTATTACACGTCGTGTAGTTTTCTAGTCGGGATTTTGAGAATATAATATTGTTTTATTAAATGATAATAATTATAATCAGTGTGGGCGCATGTCAAGAAATTAATAATTCAACATGGGGGTTTCAATAAGAGTTAATGAAATAAATAAAAATGCGTAACACATTTATTTATTATCATAACTCTATTAACCTCAAACCCGATTATAAATATCCTCACAACCCAACACTTTTTACACAAGATACATTGTTGTGCACAACAGATTTGGAAATACTCTCAAGCCAAGAGAGAATTCACTTTCCAACAATAACACCCTCAAGTTACGAGAGCAAGATCCTCCACTAGATCAAGGCGGTCGCAGGCAGACATTGAAAGTGAAGGTTCTTCCTCGCTAGCACCCAGAGATCCCTTCAGTGACGTCCAGAGATACATGGAGCATGTGTGGATCACTGCTAGAGGAATCCTATACTTGGATTCTACGACGCAACAACAGATCACAGGATCGTGACCGGAGACATCGACGAAGAAATAATTCCACCAAGGTAATTCTTGTAAATTAATTAAATTAATTATAACCAACATATGATGATACTGTCTCAATGGTTCTGGGACTCTTCTTTTCTTTTTTCGTTCTTTGTTCCATTCTGAAGATCCGGTGTTTTATATCATGACAGATCTCGGATTGAACGTTGTTTAACACTAAAATTAAAGTTGGGCTAACCCACCAATGTGCTTCCGCTACGCCCGAAACCTACATTGAGTTAGGCATTACATTAATGGAAACACCTAAATCTAGCATAACATTAGAAAATAAGGTCTCCCCTATGAGACACGGTATTATGAATGTTCCCAGATCCTTTCATTTGGTTGGAATTGTTGGTTGAATCAAGGATGAGACATTCCTTCCTAAGTTGACTCTCTCATTCCCCTTCAGCCTCCTTCTATGCTTATAAATATCTTTAATAAATTTGGAATATTGAGGAATTTGTCTAACTTCATCCAATAAAGGAATGTTAACTTGGACCTTTTTAAATGTATCCATTATTTCTTTATCAATCTCATTATCAAAATTCTTCTTAGATTTAGAGAGTATTTGGGGGAAAGGATGAGGAATATATTGTTCATTTTAATCATCAATAATAATTTGATTACCATTTTTATTTTTATTTTATTCATTGGAATATTTTATGGGTGGAGAAAGAGTGTTTTCAATAGGGGTACATACTTATTGGGTAGAATCATTGGACGTTGAAACTTCCTTACCACTACGAAGTGTAACTGCATATACATTACCTTTGTCCTTCATATTGGTAATGGGTTGGGATGATAGTTGTCCAGAACCCTACATCTTAAGCTCACTAATGGTGGTTGATAAATGCCCCACTTGAGTTCACAGGTCTTGAATATCTGATTGTGTGGTTTGTTAGAATTGTAGGTTATGGGTTGCCATTTTATTCACCTTTTCCTCGAGGCTTGGTTCAGATTTGGAAGGAGGATGATGATTGTTTTGAGAAGTTGAAGTATAATAAAGTTGCATACCTTGGCCTTGTTGATACCAATTTTACTTGGGGTAACTTGAGTTTCCTCCTTGTCGGTACTAGGGTTGTGATTGCCACCTAGGGTTTGGATTTGGACTAAATAGTTCTTTCTTGAAGGGAGGTTCTTGTTGGAATGGATGCCCTGGGAACACAGCAGCAAAAGACTTCAGTGAATCTTGAATTTGTGGGAACTGGTTATAAAAATGAGTATTGTTAGAACAAATACCACAATTTAATGGAACTAAAGAAGAGTGTGGGTTAACTTGTGCTTGAGATAATTGCCTTAGAAGGGTATGAATCTCATCATGTTTGTTATCTACCTTTTGTTCTAGGGATGAATGACTTACCTCATGAACTCCTAGGGTTGGTGCAATAACTCATGTACTAAATTGTTTTGCATTTTGATCGATGTTGGCTATTAAGTCAAAAGTGGCAGAAGGAGTTTTATCAACCAAGGCACCACCATATGCAAAATCAATCATTCCACAATCCATGGGGATAAGTCCCTTATAGAAGTATTGGATTAATAGTTTTTCACTAATTTGGTGGTGGGGGCAGCTTGAGCAAAGTCTTTTTAATCTCTCCCAGTATTCATGAAGGGTCTCTCCTTGTGATTGCCTAATACCACAAATTTCTTTCCTAATTGATGTAGTTCGGGAGGCTGGGACGAACTTCTCTAAAAAGAGTCTTTTTAGGTAATTACAACCCCCAATTGTGGTAGGAAGATAGTATATCCAGTATTTAGCTACACCAGTATGGTATGTGATTTATTACTAGGTTACCACCTAGGATTTTATCGGTCAACGATATTGATTATCGGCGACCGTTCAAAATCAACAAACTTGAATCGATGTAAAAATGGAACTCAACCAAGGCATCACATCAACAATGTTATGAGATGACTAAATTAGTGTCAATGATAAAATATTACAAAGGAAAAGAACATGCATATTCATGGGTTCAAGCTCCTAGAATTTATCAACTAACATAATCCATTCACAAACTCATGAAAGGGAAGGGGTGACAAAAGAGGCAACCACACTCAAATCATCACAAGATCCAGGTTATGCATGGAAGCTTGAGGATTCTTGTTCCTTTGATTTGTATTTGATAATACTATAATAAATACAAATTAAGAAGGTATAAATGATTAATAATTGACAAAAAACTGGAAATTCAATCACCTTATGAAGATTACAAGTGTGGAGCTCGGGATTACAACAAAGGACACCCCCCCCCGAATTGATCACTAAGAGGTTTAGAAGTACATGAGGGAGAAGAGAACTAAAATGGGTAAATAAAGCTCTATAATTCACCTAAACCTTACCCATTGTCTTTAAAAATGAGATAATGATGTGGATGAGTGATTTTATGGACAAAAACATCACACTTTCCACAAAAGAGGTCAAGTGCCTAAGGGACTAGGTCACTATTTAGGACAGACTTTTTAATCCTTCTTTATTTGGCTAGTTGACTGACCAAAATGCGTTCAATTGTCATGTAATTATGTGGAAAGGTGATAATTAGAGTTATAAGTCCATGGGAGGTGTAATTAGCCCAATTTTATCTCCTAGGTCCAAGTTATCTCCCAAATACATAAAAGTGGTCCAATCTGGCCCGCCCAAAATATCTTCACATTGTGGGCCTATTTTGGGCCTCCAAATGGACGAATTGGGATCCATGATCTTCTAGAGAAATGTAGATCACATTTTTTTCATCCATACACCCTTTTTTATTCTAATTGGATTCACATATTATCCATAGTACATATTAATGTCCAAATGCATGCTTGGGCTCTTGCGCAGTTTGGCCCATTTTGATTGAATTCCATCACGGGCTCTCAAAATCACCTCCTCCTACAATGTAAATACCAAAAAACGTAAAATTTCAATATTAAATAGTGATAAACATTAATTAATTATATAAAACATGAAGTTAAATTTATTATTTTATTTGTAATATTCATTATAAAACCAGTTTAAAATAGTAGTGTAAGGGTGGAATTGAATAGTGAATCACTATGTGATCACACCCCCACACCTAAACATTTTCACTCCTGGGAAAAAACACATATCCAAAAAAATGATGCATTTATATATTTCCAACATCATGAAGATTGAAAATTTGAGGAAATTTTAATTCATTTAAGTAATGCGATCAATGCACAAACCACACCAAGGAGTTCTTCCTAGTGAAAATGGAAAAAGATGCCTCATAAATCAGATCAAAAAAAATTCAAAGAGATTCATGATACCAAATTGAGCAAGGAATTCAAAAGTCAACATGACACTAACTCTCCATGTGTGTGTGTGAAAACCATTCCATGCTATTCTTTCCACTTTCTATCCAATAAATATAGGTTATTTTAACGTTTTCAGCTTAAATGATTTTTTCCACTGAACCTACCCTACATCCTTTGCAATAAAATTTCAAGAATCACTCACTTAAGCATTCCCAAAAGTCAAACCATAAGCTCCTAACCTAGATATCCCCATATGTTTCACATTTCATCACTCCCCTAATTTATTACTTTTGTTTTTTAGAATTTTCATTGGGAACAAATCACACACTCATATCTCAACCCTTTTTTGATCTCCTCACGACACTAATTGTAATAGTTAAAACAAGATAAAAGGTTGAGGAGGAGTGGTTTTTGACCTGCCTAAGACAAAACCCAAATTTTTTGATTTTTTTTTGTTTTTTTGAGGGCATACAATAGCCAGATATTAGATACACATGCCTAGGTCAATACGATACAGTAATGAAATAGATCGGATAAGGAACGAATGTATGGAAATATCATTTAAAGCTGAAAAATATTAACCTAACATATATTTACCTTCTATTAAGTAAGAAAATTTCAGACTTTGTATTTTGGTGCAAAAATGTGTGGAGATATTAGTGACACCATTTTCCGAAAAAATACTCACACATGGGGCATCAATTATCTCAAAGGTTTCATAGAGATAAAACCATTTATATCATTGATAGAAAACCAATTCACTAAAAAACACCTCATGATGTAAAATTCATTAAACATTCATTCCATAACTGAGTGATGTTTTCGTCAAATGTTAAATCAACATGGAATCAAAATTTTCAACATGCATTTTCTGTAAGTTCCATGATTTGGTGATCAGAAGGAGGGGGGGGGAAGTAAAAACACCCTAAAGAGGCGAAAAAGAGAGGAAATAAGAAAGATGATGAAAATTTTAATGAACCTAGAAAGATTGGGAAAAGTAAAAATACCATAAAGAAGGTGAAAAAGAGAAGAAAGAAGAAAGATGATGAAAATACTAATGAACCTAGGAATGTATCCACCCCCCACACCTAGAATGTGCAGTGTATTCACTGAAATAATTGAGAATATGAGAAGAAAGGATAAAATATGGTGTTTTTAACTGGTATGTTGCTTCTAGAAGGTGGATTTCCTCCACCAGATAATTTGAAAAATCCTCATAGAAGTGTTTAAGTTGCTTCCCAGTGATGGTAATACTTCATCTACTCTGTGCATGCAAAATATGTATTGCACCAAAAGGGTAAACATTAGTAACAGTATATAGACCGAGCCATCAGGAACTAAGCTTACCTGGGTAGAGCTTTAGCCTGGAATTGTACATGAGGACCTTCTCACCAATATTGAACTTCCAATGATGAATCATGATATCATGGATATCCTTTGTCTTCTCTTTATGGATTCAGGAGTTCTCATATGCATCACGTCTAATTTATTCCAACTCTTGAATCTGCTGCTTCCTATACTCACCTGCATCTGAAAGATTCATATTACATTGTTTCACATCCCAATATGCACAGTTTTATACCTACAACAGGACGTGACAAGCTTTTCTAAACACAATTCTGTATGCTGACATTCTGATTGGGGTTTTAAAAGCTGTATGGTATGCCCAAAGTGCATCATCCAAGCACAAACTATAATCTTTCCGGTTGGGTTATACTATTTTATCCAAGATTCTCTTAACTTCCATATCTGATATTTCTACTTTTCTGTTAGTTTGGAGGTGATATGCAGTGGAGACTTTATGATCAACCCCATACTTACGAAGAAAATTTTTAATGTTACGATTTCAAAAATGTGAAACCTGATCACTAATGATAAATCTCGGCAAACCAAACCGAATAAAAATTTGGGACCTCACAGAATCAACAACAACTTGAGAGTCATCGGTCCTGGTGGCCTTTGCTTCCAACCATATATATTACACAACCAATAATATGTACACAAATCCAAATCAATTTGGAAAAGGTCCTATTAAGTCAATGCCCCATGTATCAAAGATTTCACAGAATAACATGGGATATTGGGGAATTTCATTCCTATAGAAGATATTACCCATGAATTAACAATGAATACATGACTTGAAAAATCTATGGGCATCCCTATACAGTGTTTTCCAATAAATTCCCAAGTCAAGGACCTTTAAAGCTATAAGTTGAGAGCCAAAGTGGCCCCCACAAGCCAAAGTGTGGCAGAAGGTAAAAACAGAGGTAAACTCATGGTTAGGGACACACCAACGAACTACTTGGTCACCAAAAATTCTCCACAAATATGGGTCATCCAAAATGTACCACCGAGAATCATGCTTAAGTATTTGGGATTGGGAAGTGCTGAAATTAGTGGGGACCCTAGATGTTGCTATAAAATTCATAATGTCCGCATACCATGGGGTAAGGTCCAAAACATCACAAAGGTTCTCATGAGGGAAGAATTATTCAATGGGGAGGTATGAGTCATCATGGTGGTCCAGTGGTGTAGAAATCCTTATATTGTGCTCAGATATAACATTTTACACTCTCCTCTTATCTCTAATCTCAAGGTTAAACTCTTGTAGGCAGAGCATCCACCGTATGAGGTGGTGCTTAGCTTTAGGTTTATTTAGGAGAAATCGAAGGGAAACATGGTCAGAAAACACAATCACTTTTGGCCTAAGAATATATAAATAAATTTTTTACAACTAAAACACAATAGAAAAGAGTTCTTTTTCAGTGGTTGTGTAGTTTACCTGGGTAGGGTCAAGGGTACGCGAGGGATACAAAATGACATGAGGAGCTTTCTCAACCCTTTGTGATAAAACTGTCCAAACTACAATGTTAGAGGCGCCACACATAAGTTCTAAGGGGAGATCCAAACTTGGTGGTTGGATAATGGGAGATGATTTGAGAATCATTTTTAGTGAATTGAATGCATCCTTAAAATTTTTATCAAACAAAAACTCATAATCTTTTTGTAATAACCGGGTCAATGGAAGTGCGATATTACTAAAGTCTTTAATGAATCAGTGGTAAAAACCAGCATGACCCAAGAAAGATCTCACCTCAAAAAAAAATTTGGATATGAAATGGATGAAATTATTTCAATTTTAGATTTATCAACTTGAATTTCCTTATTTGAAATGACATGCCCAAGAACGATCCCTCGCTCAACCATGAAATGACATTTCTCATAATTTAAAACAAGATATTTTTCAATGCAGTGTCTGAGGATAGAACCTAGGTGTTCCAAAAAATCATCAAAATATAAACCATATACTATGAAATCATCCAATAAATACTTACATTAAACTATTAAGGTACTCAAAAAAAATACTCAAAATACATCGCTGAAAAGTTTGAGATCATTACATAGATCGAAAGGAGTCCTTATTTATGAAAATGTTCCAAATGGATGGGTAAATTCTGTCTTTTCTTGATCCCAAGGGGCCATATGGATTTTGAAATAACCCAAATAGCCATAAAGAAAACAATAATGGGACTTACCATCCAATCGTTCTCACATTTGTTCAATGAAAGGAAGATGAAAGTGGTCCTTCTGTGTGGCTTGATTCAATCGACGGTAGTCAATACAAACTCGCCAACTATTTTGTACATGAGTTGGAACCAATTATTTCCTTTAATTTGACACAAATATTATTCCTATTTTATTAGGAAAAATTTTCATTAGGCTAACCCATTTACTATCATATATAGGATAAATGATCCTAATATCAAGTAATTTACTAACTTCCAATTTTACCACTTCAAGGAGAGTGGGGTTCAACAGGAATTGAGATTGTCTTACGGTCTTAGCCTCATCATCTAAAAGTATATGGTGTATAAAAAAATATGGGATAATCTTAGGAATATCATCCAATGTCCATCCTATCTTCTTTTTACACTCTCTCAAATGGTTGAGCTATTTTAATTCCTGCTATGGAGAGAGGTTATTGATAATAATGACATGAAATTGGTCAATACCCTCAAGATATGCATATTTTAAATTTGAAGTAAGTTGTTTAAGTTCCAACACCAGTGGTTTTTGGATTTAGGGAGGGGGTTTAGAGGGAGTTAGGTCCATGAAATTGTCTATTGGCTCATGTTTATTCTCTAATGAAAGAGAATCTATGGAAATGAGATTTTCAGAATCATCGACGGTCATGGGTACCTCAGAATGAACACACTCATCAATTAAAGAAAAAAATTTACATTTTCAAACCCCACACAATAATCAAAACATGAATCAATACTCAAATCATCTAAGGGATAAAAAGAGGAAAATGAATCAGAGTATGATTTGAGGAGATAATTGTGTGTGTGCATCGCTTGAGATCACTTCCATCGAATAGACAGAAAGAGTGAAGTGCTCTTCAACAGGGTGTTTCATAGCCACAATGATGTTAAAACTTACCTTTTCTCCTCTGAACTCCATGGAAAGTGTACCATTTTGAATTTTTATGATATTATTTGATTTTTTGAGGAATGTCCTACCAATTATGAGAGGGTCATGTCCTTGGGTTTGGGAATTATTCATCTAAATAATGTAGAGTCGGTAGGGAAGATGAGATTCTTTACTCTTAAAAGGACATCCTCAATCACTCTTATTGGATGCGTAGTACTCCGGATGGAAAGTTGCAATACAATTACTGTTGGTTGAAGCTCTCCAACCTACAGATAAATATACATGGAGTGAGGAATTACATTAATTAAATCACCTAAATCTAGCATAGAATCAGAAAAGAAGGTCTCCCCTATGGAACACTGTATCGTGAATGTTCCCGAATCCTTGAATTTGGTTGGAATTGATAGTTGAATCAAGGCTGAGACATTCCTTTCTAAGTTGACTCTCTCATTCCCCTTCATCCTCCTTCTATGGGTAAAAATCTCTTTAAGAAATTTGGCATATAGAGGAATTTTTTTAACTACATCCAATAAAGGAATGTTAACTTGAACCTTTTTAAATGTATCCATTATTTCTTTATCAATCTCATTATTAAAATTATTCTTAGATTTAGATTGTTTTTTGGGGAAAATAAGAGGAATGGATTTTTCATTTGAACCATCAATGATAATTTGATTACCCTTTTATTTTTATTTTCTTAATTGGAATCTTTTATGGGTGGAGAAAGACTATTTTAAAGAGGGGGACATACTTGTTGGGTAGAATCATTAGACGTTGAAACTTCCTTACCACTACAAAGTGTAAATACACATACATTACCTTTGTACTTCGAATTGGAAATGGGTTGGGATTATAGTTTTCTATAACCCTGCATCTTGAGCTCACCAATGGTGTTTTCCAATTGCCCCACTTGAGTTTGTAGGTCTTGAGTAGCTGATTGTGTGGTTTGTTGTAATTATAGGTTATGAGTTGAAATTTTCTTCACCATATCCTCAAGGGTTGGTTTAGATTTGGGAGGAGGAGGATGATTGTTTTGAGAAGTTTAAGGATAATAAGGTTGCATAACTTTGCCTTGTTGATACCAATTCTACTTGGGGTAGCTTGAGTTTCCTCCTTGTCGGTACTGGGGTTCTTCTTGCTAGCCGGGGTTTGGATTTAGCTTGAATGGTTCTTTCTTGAAGGGAGGTTCTTCTTGGAATGGGTGCCCTGTGAACATAGATGCAAAAGAATTTGGTGAATCTTGAAGTTGTGGGCACTGGTTAAAAAAATGAGTATTGTTAGAAGAAATACCACAATGTAATGGAACTGAAGAAGAGTGTGAGTTACCTTGTGCTTGATCTAATTACCTTAGAAGGGTATGCATCTCATAAAGTTTGTTATCTACCTTTTGTTATAGGGATGAATGACTTACCTCATGAACTCCTCAGGTTAATGCAATAGCTAGTGTACCAAATTATTGTGCATTTTGATCCATGTTGGCTATTAAGTCACAAATGGCGGAAGGAGTTTTATCAACCAAGGCACCACCAGCTGCAACATCAATCATTCCACGATCCATGGGGATAATTCTCTCATAGAAGTATTGGATTAATAGTTGTTCACTAATTTTGTGGTGGGGGAATCTTGAGCAAAGTCTTTTGAATCTCTCCCAGTATTCATGAAGGGTCTCTCATTATGATTGCCTAATGCCACAAATTTCTTTCCTAATTGATGTGGTTCAGAAAGTAGGGAAGAAATTCTCTAAAAAGAGTATTTCCAGGTTATTTAAGCCCCAATTGTGGAAGGCAGATAGTATATCCAATCTTTAGCTACACCATCAAGGAAGAAAAGGAATACCCTAAACTTAATTAGGTTCTTAGACACATTTTGAGGTTTCATGGTGGAGCAGACTATGTGAAACTCCTTAAGGTGTTTATGAGGGCCCTCACTAGGAATTGTAACACCCCGACCCCAGTTACCCAGATTCGGTGCATTATTACATAACATAGGCATGATCACAAATGATCAAGTCTTGAAAGACCGTTTTAGTTTAGTAGCCTTGAAATCACTAGATACATTCATAAAGTTTACATTACATCATAAAGTGAAAGATACATCATAAAATGAAAACTACAACAACATCTTGTCTCCATATCCCCTCATACTATCCCTGCAGGTCATTCATAAAATACCTCTTCACATCCTGGGAAAAATAAAACATTGAAAGGGGTGAGCTCAGATGCTCAGTAAGGATAACAATATAGCAAAAAATTTCATAAATAAGCATAAATATTTAAGGCAATGTACAAAAATAAAACAAAATCCTTTTAAACTTGAACTTCAGCATAATATGGCAAAGATAAAATCATAATAATTCCATTTATTTACTCACATGGATATTCTACTAGTCGAATAATCACATGCAATATCAATAACCACTTTCGTAATAATGGAATGCATAATGACAGACTATCATAACCACATAGTCAAGGCCTTGTGCCAAGACTACAAATAATATTTTTTTAAGGCCTTGTGCCAAGACACTAGTTTGTATCATGAGACCTACTGATGCATCGAGGATCTATAGCAGGCTCCATCCATCACTTACTAAGTCCAATGCATTCCTCATACGAAAAGTTTTAAACATAACATAAAAATCCGTATTAAAACTAGCATACGAAATGTCAATACTTTATCCATAAAACATGAATGGTATAAAAAAATAACACATCCGCAGTCAAACATATCACAAAACATTCAATACAATATGGAAGTTTTGTATCATAATAAATCAACTTCAAATAAACTTAAAATCCATCAAAGGATGTTGACATAGATGAAATCAAAACCTTTTTTAGAGAAATATCTCTCTCTATTTGAAATCATTTAAGAGCCACATAATTATAAAGAAAAACTTCATTTTGAAAATATTCTTATAAGCTTGTAAGGGAAGCTTCGATGATGTAGTAACAGCAGAATATAGGCGCCCCCGCCGTATAAGTTAAAAAAACATTCTTACCTTAAATTTGTTGAAAAGTTCAAAAAGTACCTTGTTTGGAAAACGACGGAAAGATTCCTTTCAAAAAACATATAAGGGTATAAATAAATTTAACCCATTTTCTATTAAATAGTAAAAATGTTTTTAAATACATTTTTAAGAAACATGGATGTGGATGATAAAGAGGTCCCAGTAGATAATTACATATAAACAACCTCGGATGATGAAGAGATTGTGAAATTAACCGTTACCTTGTAATTTTCCTTGGTCGAGGGTAGTTTAACCTCCTATATAATAGTTAAATCATTGTTATTAAATTATACAAGAATCATATACATAAATATGATATCATATATGATCTTTTAATATTGCTTTGTCAATAATATTTTAGTATTATCGTCGTTTTGGGTGTTAACTTACTCATTTTCCTTTGTATATTTTGTTACATAATCCGTGTTTGTTATGGATAGGTTGTATAATATTTATATCTGGAATGATATAAAGTCCTTAAAAATTATTTTTAATCATCAAATTAGAATTATACTTGAATGGATACGATGGGGAATGAATCTCATCGCGTTCGTGGAGACGGTAGTCCGTGCGTACGCACGAGCGACAATATCATTATTTTGATATTAAAATAATATATAATTGGATGGTATATCATATATACAGAATAATTACCGTGTTATATTTATTATTTACATGAATTAAACATCATTATCATACCCATTCAAATAATAATGTTTTGAATAACAATTACACCACGACGTGGAGATGGTAATTCGTACGTACGCACGTATGGTGACATGTCATTCAAAGGATGGATAGAATACTGAATATGGTTGTACCATATTTATAATAACATCACAATATATATAAGATACTGGATTTATTATTTTATAATGTAAATAAAAAATAAAGAAGAAGTGGAAGAAGAAAGGAACTTGAAAGAGGGTGGTGAAAACATTACCTCTTCTTCGGGTTTTTCCTTTTGATTTGATCAAAAGGGATCCTTAGGTTGGATTTATGATCAAAATAATGCCTCTAGGTTGAATTTGGGGAAGTTTAGAGAGTATTTGGTTAGGGGTTGGCTGAGAAAAATGGCTTTGAAGGTGTGAAGAATTGGTTATAAGTGGTGTCCTTTTATAAGGGGGAGGAGGGGCTCTTTAGAAAAAACTTAAAGTATTAATTTATAATAAATTTATATTCGGTTTATAATGGCTCTAAAGTGGATTATTCAAAGTCTAAGGTGGGTATGGGTGGAAATACTTTCGTCCAATATATTTTAGACAGGTTTGGGTCACTATATTAACCTTATCATTTATATTTCACTCTTAGTTAAATAGTTTGACATTTACCATATCACTTTGTATTTTTATATTATATGGTTAATAAACTTAATATATACTTCTAAGAGACCCCCAAGTGGTCCATTAATGATAAAACTATCATTATATAAGTTCTTTTTCTGAACCTTAGATTTTTAGGAATAGAATATCAATTGATAATATAATATTTTAAAAAAAAACTCATTTATCTCAATTTTGACAATATTTAATAATTGATTTTTGTTAAAGTATTAACAACTTTATTAATTAGAACCAAATTCATTTAAGCAATCCTAACATTTTATATTAACCAATAAAATTAGTGGATGGCATCAAAACTTTCAAATTATATTTATTTTAACATTTATAATACTAATTATTTGATTCTTTTATTAATAAGGAAAATACTGCATCATTATTGTGTCATAAATAAATTTAATTATTCAATGTCTAAAAATTATAAATAAAATACCATTATGTTGGAAATATTTTTATCTTTATAATGAATATTTATAGTCTAAAATATAACATATATAACCCTATGTAAAAATTGTTTTTCTAAAAGATATATTCTTATGTCATTTTTGTATTTACTTAACTTTATTAATATAAAGTGTCATTATAACTTACAGGTGGATCCATGGGTCCCAAAATAGACCCAAAGATGCCCATGTTCAGATATGTATCAACCAATAGGGTTAGGAGACGTTTTAGGGTAATTTATTATTATTATTATATTATTTTTTTACCCTTATTTACCGGATTTACCCTTTTACCATGGTAAATAAAATATTTACCGTAGTAATTATTCAAAATGTCTAAAAATAAAAGTAACTCATTTACAAAATTTTCACCTCCTGATTCTAAATATGGAATCCATTTTTATAAATTTAAAAGACAGAAGTGGCAGAAATTAATTTAAAATTAATTCCCGTTGTTAAAATAAAAAAGCGTGTTTTTAAGAGATAATAACTATCAAAAGATTGGAACTTGCTTATGTCCAGTTTAAATTTGAAATTATGTCCAATGAACAAAATTGGATTAAATGGTAAAAATATAATCTAATTTTACTCTAAAATCACTCAAATTTTTAATTTATTACTATTAATTATTTCGATTAAAAAATTGTTTTTAATTAAAATTTAGTAATTTTCACTATTTATCAAAATATGAAAGTTATCCGAAAAGTACCAAAAATTCACCCTAAGATAATTTTGATATTCAGAATATAAAAATGAAGTCCATTTTGAAAGATAAAATGTATAAAATTTCAAAAAGTGGGTATTACTATTAATAACGGATAGTTTGATTAGTTGTGGTGTGTTAGAACTCGAAGTTGCGTACAACACACGCTACTGTATTATTCAAAGAGAAGCATACCATGGAATCTTGGGGTGTTACATTCTCCCCTCCTTCAATAAATTGCGTCCTCAAAATTTGAAATTATTCTTCAAAAATAAAAGGTTGAAAATAGAAAATACCTTTGTGGAAAACCCATATCGGAAATAGGGTTAATAAAATTTAGTTTTAATAAGTGGGAAAGGGAAATGAGAAAGTCACCACCAAATTAGGGTTTCAAATAGGAGAAAATTGGTGGCAATTATAGACACATAATTAGAGGAAAAATGTAAATATTTATAGGGAGTTATTGAGGTCATCAATCACAAATAAGTGTAAAATTGAGGGCCTCAAAGCCATCAATCTATTATGATTTAAAATATCATCAGTTCAACAAAACATAAGGTATTAGGATAACACATTTTTGTTTTAATATACCTTCTCTAAAGTTTAAGAATTAATCTCTTCATAGAATAAGATATATATATATATATATATATATACTTGAAAAGTATAATTTCATCCTATAACTAATTTCTACTACAAACTCATCTTTCACTCAAAAAGATAATAGAACTCAAAAATATTATATTTATCCTAATTGTATAAGGTTACAAATATTAACACATACCATGAAGAAAAATATATTGTAATAATTAGGGACTTCTTGTAGGCTAGTGGTAGGTAATAAAGGCCTGTTGCACTATGGTTGTGGGTTAGATTCCTGTAGATTTTTCCGACGTGATGAGTTATCTCCCGACCTGCAGGTTGTCCTTTTCCTAAAACTATAGTATTACAATATTACAAAAATAATCATAATAAATGTTTTAACCTTAAACAATACTATTCAAAGTTCAACTTAATCCATTCCAAACATTATAGTTATCCAAAATACCTCTGTCCAAATTCTCTCTGAAAGGTATCTAAATTCCAAAATCAATCGCAACGTCAGATTCCCCAATACAGGTAAAGTTTTTCTTATTGTCACATACTGAAAATATGACTACCTTAATCATATTAAAACCTTAAAGAAAAAAAAGTACTGCAGTAAAATCCTTATATATATCACCTTCTTCTTATAACCAGAATATAATTATTGATTCCAAAAACACAAATACATTAATTATTCCACTTCAACTGTAGTAACATCATAATCTTGGGGTTTCTACCTTGGCCTTTCCTTAGGTAATTTTCCTTGGAGATTAGGAAATTCATTTGAATAATGCCCCATTTCTCTACAATTGTAGCATTCAACATTGATAGCCTCCTTCTTTCCTTTACAATCACGAGCTTGATGGCCTTTTTCACCACACTTGTAACAGACTCCCATTCCATTCAATCAAGTACCAGGGTGTTTCTTTCCACATTTACCACATGATGGATATTCATCATTTCCATTCTTCCATTTATTTCCATTATCTGTCTCTTGCTTCATTGTTCTCTTCTTCTCTTACTTTACTTTAATCTCATAAGACTTAGAGAATTCCTTTTCTGTCTTGATAGCACATGAGACTATATCTTTGTACGATGAGAAGGATTGTGATACCAATGCTCAAAGGAGAAATGGTTTTAAACCATCAAAGAAATTATCGATCTTACTTCTTGGGTTACGTATATAATCTGCAGCATGCCTCGCTAACCTTGTAAAGTTAGCTTCATACTTTGCGACATTCTCATCCTCCTTTTGCCTCAGACTAAGAAATTGTCTTTCCATATCCGCTTAATGGTCACGAGGAAAGTATTTTTCTAAGAAAATGTATTTAAACTCCCACCATTCCATAATTGATACTTCTTTATCTTCTTTTGTGTTTTGTATCAGTGACTACCATTGATCAGCATCTCCAGTGAAGCGGTAAACTGCCATGAAAACTTTTTACCTTTCGCTACTCCCCAAGGCATAGAATATTTTCTCTAAGGAGTTTATCCATTGTTCAGCTACTAATGGATTTGTACCCATATTAAATTTTTGCGGTTGTTTCCTTATGAAGCGATCTAACATTGATCCTCTATGTTACGGATCAGGGTGCTCCATACGAGTAAGGTTATTATTCATAACCTGAGTGAGTTTTCCTAGTATGGTGATAAGCTGATCAGCACTAGTTGTATAACCAGCTCCACTATAATTATCTTGAGCAGGAGTTCAATCCCTACATGGAGTCCATGCATTGATACGGTTTTCATTTCGTCCACTAATCGTCATTTCTAAACAATTTCATAAACTAGATTAGTTTATGAATCAAAATATATAATTCCAAACTTGTAAAACCCTTAACATAAATTGAATAGTTTATGGATATAATCCATAATCATAAAAAGGTTTTCTTTGAGGAGGTATATACTCATAAATCCTTCATAATAGTTTGTAAATAAATCATGAATTATCCTAAGCATATCCCCCGGGAGTGTCATAACCAAGAGTGCAGTAAGGATCATTGTCATGTACCAGGATACCCCGGGTCAAGCCCAAAACTCCTTGTCGGAGTTTTCACTCCTTGGTACATATGTTCCAGAGCCGCCTCTACCTGCTCGTATCCAGACAGAGATATATTACTTAGAAAATACACAAAATCTCTACTTTACCAAAATTCTAGGTTGTTCTTCTATACTAATCCTCAAATACTATCTTTGGGCTATGTGACCTAATCAGAGTTTATCTAAATCTAGCTTCCAAGGTTAGTACTAAAATTCCACTAATACCAACTGTAACGCCCTGACCCCAGTTACCCAGAGTTGGTGCATTATTACATAACATAGGCATGATCACAAATGATCAAGTATCAAAAGACCATTTTAGTTTAGTATCCTTGAAATCACTAGATATATTCATAAAGTTCACATTAAATCATAAAGTGAAAGCTACATCATAAAATGAAAACTACAACAACATCTTGTCTCCATATCCCCTCATACTATCCCTACAGGTCATTCATAAAATACCTCTTCACATCCTGGGAAAAATAAAACATTGAAAGGGGTGAGCTTAGATGCTCGATAAGGATAACAATATAGTGAAAACTTTCATAAATAAGCATAAATATTTAAGGAAATGTACAAAACTAAAACAAAAGCCTTTTAAAATTAAACTTAAGAATAATATGGCAAAGATAAAATCAGAATAATTCCATTTACTTACTCACATGGATATTCTACTAGTCGAATAATCACATGTAATGTCAATAACCACTTTCGTAATAATGTAATGCATAATGCCAGACTATCATAACCACATAGTCAAGGCCTTGTGCCAAGACTACAAATAAGATTTTTTCAAGGCCCTGTTCCAAGACACTAGTTTGTCTCTTGAGACCTACCGATGTGTCGAGGAGCTATAGCGGGCTCCACCCATCACTTACTAAGTCCAATGCATTCCTCATACGAAAAGGTTTAAACATAACATAAACATCCGTATTAAAACTAGCATACGAAATGTCAATACTTTATCCATAAACCATGAATGGTATAAAAAAATAACACATCCACAGTCAAACATATCACAAAACATTCAATACAATATGGAAGTTTTGTATTATAATAAATCAACTTCAAATAAACTTAAAATCCATCAAAGGATGTTGACATAGATGAAATCAAAACCTTTTTTTAGAGAAATATCTCTTTCTATTTTAAAATAAATTAAGATCCACATAATTATAAATAAAACCTTAATTTTGAAAATATTATTATAATCTTGTAAGGGAAGCTTTGATGATGTAGTAATGACGGAATATAGCTGCACCCGCCGTATAAGTTAAAAAAACATTCTTACCTTAAATTTTTCGAAAAGGTCAAAAAGTACCTTGTTTGGAAAATGACGGAAAGATTCCTTTCAAAAAATGTATAAGGGTATAAATGAATTTAACCCATTTTATATTAAATAGTAAAAAAAATTTGAAATAAATTTTTAAGAAACATGGATGTGGATGATAAAGAGGTTCCAGTAGATAATTACATATAAACAACCTCGGATAATGAAGAGATTGTAAAATTAACCCTTACCTTGTACTTTTCCTTGGTAGAGGGTAGTTTAACCTTATTTATACTAGTTAAATAATTTTTATTAAATTATACAAGAATAATATACATAAATATGATATCATATATGATCTTTTAATATTGCTTTGTCAATAATATTTTAGTATTATCGTTGTTTCGGATGTTAACTTACTCATTTTCCTTTGTATGTTTTGTTATATAAGCCATGTTTATTATGGATAGGTTGTATCATATTCATATCCAAAATGATATCAAGTCCTTAAATATTATTTTTAATCATCAAATGAGAATTATACTTGAATGGATAAGATGAGGAATGAACCTCATCGCGTTCGTGGAGACGGTAGTCCGTACGTACACACGAGCGACAATATCATTCTTTTGATATTAAAATAATATATAATTCGATGGTATATCATTTATAAAGAATAATTACCATGTTATATTTATTATTTACATGAATTACACATCATTATCATACCCATACAAATAATAATGTTTTGAATAACAATTACACCACGACGTGGAGACGGTAAGCCGTACGTATGCACGTATGGTGAAATGTCATTAAAAAGATGGATAGAATACTAAATATGGTTGTACCATATTTATAATAACATAATAGTATATATAAGATAGTGGAGTTATTATTTTAGAATGGAAATAACAAAGAAATAAGAAGTGGAAAAAGAAAGGAACTTGAAAGAGGGTGGTGAAAACATTACCTCTTCTTCGGGTTCTTCCTTTTGATTTGATCAAAAGAGCTCCTTAGGTTGGATTTATGATCAAACTAAGGACTCTAGGTTTAAGTGAGGGAATTAGAGGGAGTATTTGGGTAGGGTTTGTCCGAGATAAAGGGCTTTGAAGGTGTGAAGAATTAGTTAGAAGCGATGTCCTTTTATAAGGGGGGGAGGGGCTCTTTAAGAAAAACTTAAAGTATTAATTTATAATAAATTCATATTCGGTTTATAATGGCTCCAAAGTGGATTATTAAAATTCTAAGGTGGGTATGGGTATAAATTCTTTTATCCAATAGATTTTAGATAGGTTTGTGTCACTATATTAACCTTATCATTTATATTTAACTCTTAGTTAAATAGTTTGACATTTACCATGTCACTTTGTATTTTTATATTATATGGTTAATAAACTTACTATATACTTCCAAGAGACCCTAAAGTGGTCCATTAATTATACACCTATAATTATATAAGTCCTTTGGCCGAACCTTATATTTTTAGGAATAGAATATCAATTAATAATATAATATATTTTTAAAAACTCATTTATGACAATTTTGACAATATTTAATAATTGATTTTTTTTAAAGTCTTAAAAACTTTATTAATTCAAAAAAATTATTTAATCAATACTAACTTGTCATATTAACCAATAAAATTCGTGGATGGCATCAAAACTTTCAAATTATATTTATTTTAACATTTATAATACTAATTATTTGATTCTTTCATTAATAAGGAAAATACTGCATCATTATTGTTTCATAAATAAATTTAATTACTCAATGTCTAAAAATTATAAATAAAATACCATTATGTAGGAAATATTTTTAGATTTCTAATTAATATTTATAGTCTAAAACATAACATATATAACCCTATGTAAAACTTGTTTTTCTAAAAGATATATGCTTATGTCATTTTTGTATTTACTTTAACTTTATTAATATAAAGTGTCATTATCATTTACAAGTGGATCCATGGGGTCCCAAAATCAACCCAAAGATGCCCATGGTCGGAATTTTATCAACCAATAGGGTTAGGAAATGTTTTAGGGTAATTTATTATTATTATAATATTATTTTTTACCCTTATTTACCGGATTTACCCTTTTACCATGGTAAATAAAATATTTACCGTAGTAATTATTCAAAATGTATAAAAATAAAAGTAACTAATTTACACAATTTGACCTCCTGATTCTAAATATGGAATCCATTTTTCTAAATTCAAAACACAGAAGTGGCAGAAATTAATTTAAAATTAATTCCTGTTGTTAAAACAAAAAGCGTGTTTTTAAGAGATAATAACTATCAAAAGATTGACACTTGCTTATGTCCAGTTTAAATGTGAAATTATGTCCAATGACCAACATTGGATTAAATGGTAATAATATAATCTAATTATACTTTAAAATCTCTCAAATTTATAATTTATCACTATTAATTATTTCGATTAAAAAAGTTGTTTTTAATTAAAATTTAGTAATTTTCACTATTCATCAAAATATGAAAGTTATCCGAAAAGTACCAAAAATTCACCCTAATCTAATTTTGATATTTCGAATCTAAAAATGAAGTCCATTTTAAAATATAAAATGTATAAAATTTTAAAAAGTGGTTATTACTATTCATAACAGCTAATTTGATTAGTTGTGGTGTGTTAGAACTCGAAGTTGCGTACAACACACACTACTGTATTATTCAAAGAGAAGCGTACCATGGAAATTTGGGGTGGTACAGGAATACCATGGAATTTGGTAATTAGGTGGATGAGGACCAATATCAGCTCAATTTTGACTTACCAAAACACGTTCAATTGTCATGAAATTATGTGAAGAGGTGATAATTAAATTTAAATATCTGTTTAAGGTGGAATTAGACCAATTGGATCTCTGAGACCTGAGTAATGGCCTAAATATAGAAATGTGGTCCAATCTGGCCCACCCAGAATTCCTTCACATTATGGGCCTATTTTGGGACTCCAAATGAATGAATTTGGATCCATGATCTTCTAGATAAATGTAGAACACATTTTTTTCATTCATAAACCCATTTTTAGACCAATTGTATGCACAAATTATCCATATTACATATTAATGTCCACATGCATTCTTGGGATCTCGCGCAGTTTGGCCCATTTTTCTTGAATTCCATCATGAGATCTCTAAATCACCTCCTCCTACAATGTAAACACCGAAACAAGTAAAATTTCCCTATTAAACAGTTATAAACATTAATTCATTGAGTAAAACAAAAATTGAAAATTATTATTATATTTGGAATATTCATTTCAAAACCAGTTTAAAACAGTGGTGTAAGGGTGTAATTGAATAGTGAATCGCTATGCGATCACACCCCCACACCTAAGCATTTTAACTTCTAGGAAAAGACACATATCCAAAAAAATGATGCATGTATATATTCCAAACATCATGAATATTTAACATTTGAGGAAAATTTTATTCATTTAAGTAATGTGATCATTGTAGAAACCACACCAAGGAGTTCTTCTAAGTGAAAATAGAAAAAGATGGATCATAAATCATATCACAGTGAAATTCAAAGAGATTCATGATAACAAATTGAGCAAGGAATTAAAAAGTCAACCATGACACTTACTCTCCATGTGGGTGTGTGAAAACCATTCCATGCTATTCTTTCCACTTTCTATCTAATAAATATAGGTTATTTTAACATTTTTCAGCTTAAATGATTTTTTTCACCAAACCTACCCTACATCCTTTGCAACCATATTTCAGGAACCACTCACTTAATAATTCCCAGAAGTCAAACCATAAGCTCCCTACCTAGATTTCCCCATATGTTTCGCACTTCATCACTCCCCTCATTTATTATTTTTGTTTTTTAGAAGTTGTATTTGGAACAAATATCACACTCAACTGTCAACCCTTGTTTGATATCCTTACGACACTAATTTTAATAGTTATAATAAGATCAAAGGTTGATGAGGAGTGGTTTTTTACCTACCTAAGACACAACCCAAATTTTTTTTATTTTTTTGAGGGTATACAATAGTTGGATATTAGGTACACACGAATAGGTCAATCCAGTACAGTAATGAAAGAGATCGGATAAGGAATGAACATATGGAAATATCATTTAAAGCTGAAAAATATTAACCTAACATATATTTAAAATCTATTAAGTAAGCAAAATTCACACTCTATGTTTTGGTGAAAAAATGTGTGGAGATATTAGTAACACCGTTTTCCCAAAAAAATACTCACATAAGGGAAATCAATTATCTCAAAGGTTTCATAGAGATAAACCATTTATATCATTGAAAGAAAACCAATCCACTAAAAAACACTCCCTGATGTTAAATTCATACAAACATTCATTCCATAACTGAGACAGGTTTTCATAAAATGTTAAATCAACATGGAATCAAAAATTTCAACATGAATTTTTTGTATGTTCCATGATTTGGTGACCATAAGGGGGGGTGGAGTAAAAATACCATAAATAAGGCGAAAAAGATAATAAAGAAGAAAGAAGATGAAAATTTTAATGAACCAAGGAAGATGGGGAAAAGTAAAAATACCATAAAGAAGGAGAAAAAGAGAAGAAAGAAGAAAAGAAATGAAAATTTTAATGAACCCAGGAATGTATCCACCCCCCACACCTAGAATGTGTAGTGTCCTCACTGAAATAATTGAGAATGTGAGAAGGAAGGATAAAACTTGGTGTGTTTCAATGGTATGTTGCTTCAATAAGGTGGATTTCCTCCACCAAATACTTTTTAAAATCCTCATATAAGTGTTTAAGTCTCTTCCCAATGACGGTAAGACTTCATCCACTCTGTGCATGAAAAATATGTATTGCACCAAAAGGGTAAACATCAGTAACAATATATGGACCGAGCCATCGGGAATGAAGCTTACCTGGGTAGAGCTTTATCCTGGAATTGTACATTATGACATTCTCACCAATATGGAACTTCCCCTGATGAATCATGCTATCATGGATATCCTTTTTCTTCTCTTTATAGATTCTGGAGTTCTCATATGCATCATGTCGAATTTATTCCAACTCTTGAATCTGAAGCTTCTTATGCTCACCTACATCTAAAAGATTCATATTAAATTGTTTAACAGCCCAATATGCATGGTATTATACCTCCACTGGGAGGTGAGAATCTTTTCTAAACACAATTCTGTATGGTGAAATTCCGATTGGGGTTTTAAAAGATGCACGGTAGGCCCAAAGTTCATCATCCAAGAGCAAACTACAATCTTTCCTGTTGGGTTGTACCATTTATCCTAGATTTTCTTAACTTCCCTATTTGAGATTTATGCTTGTCTTTTAGTTTGGGGGTGATAGGCAGTGGATACTTTATGATCAAACCCATAATTACGAAGAAAATTTTTCATGTTGTGATTGAAAAAATGTGAACCCTGATCACTAATGATGAATCTTGGCAAACCAAACCGACTAAAAATTTGGGACCTCACAAAATCAACAGTAACTCGAGAGACATTGGTCTTGGTGTACTTTTATTCCACCCATTTAGAGACATAGTCCAAAACCAATAATATTTACACAAATCCAAATGAATTTGTAAAATACCCTATGAATTCAATGGCCCATGCATCAAATATTTCACAAAATAACATGGGTTGGTTGGGAATTTCATTCCTCTTGTAGATATTACCTATGAATTGACAATGAATACATGAATTGAAATATTTATGGGAATCCCTATATAATGTTTTCCAATAAAGTCCTGAGTCTAGGACCTTTCGAGCTATACATTGAGTGCCAAAGTGGCCCCCACAAGCCAAAGTGTGGCAGAAGGTCAAAACAGAGGTATACTCATGGCCATGGACACACCAATGAACTAATTGGTCACCAAAAATTCTCCAAAAATATGGGTCATCCCAAATGTACCATTGAGAATCATGCTTATGTATTTGGGATTGGGAAGTGTTGAAATCAGTGGGGACCCTAGATGTTGCTATAAAATTCACAATGTCTGCATACCATGGGGTAAGGTCCACAACATTACAAAGGTTCTCATAAGAGAAGAATTCTCCAATGGGGAATGGATGAGTCAACATGGTGGTCTATTGGTGGATAAATCCTACTATTGTGGTCAGCTACAACATTTTCCACTCTCCTCTTATCTCTAATCTCAAGGTCAAACTTTTGGAGGTGGAGCATCCACTGTATGAGGCGGTGCTTAGCTTTAGGTTTCTTTAGGAGAAATCAAAGGGCAACATGGTCAGAAAACACAATAACTTTTCGCCCAAGAAGATATGAACGGAATTTTTCCAAGGCAAACATAATAGAAGAGTTATTTTGCAGTGGTTTTGTAGTTTACCTGGGCAAAGTCAAGGGTACGCGAGGCATACACAATGAAATAAGGAGTTTTCTTAACCCTTTGTGATAAAACTGCCCCGACTACAAAGTTACAGGAATCACACATAAGTTCGAAGGGGAGATACCACCTTGGTGATTGGATGATGGGAGGTGATTTGATAATCCTTTTTATTGAATTTAATGAATCCTCACAATTTTTATCAAACAAAAACTCAGAATCTTTTTGTAATAACTGAAGTGCGATCTTACTAATGTATTTAATGAATCGATGGTAAAAACCAGCATAACCCAAGAAAGATCATACCTTATGATCACATTTTGGATATGAAAGGGATGAAATTAATTCAATTTTATATTTAGAAACTTGAATTCTCTTATTTGAAATGACATGCCCAAGAACAACCCCCCACTAAACCATTAAATGACATTTCTCATAATTTAAAATATGATCTTTTTCAATGCAGTGTCGGAGGAAAGAACCTAGTTGTTCCAAAAAATCATCAAAAGATGAACCATATAAATTGAAATCATCCATAAATACTTCCATACAACTCTCAAGGTACTCAGAAAAAATACTCAATATACATCTCTAAAAAGTACCGAGAGCATTACATAGACTGAAAGACATCATTAAGTATGAAAATGTTCCAAATGGATAGGTAAATGTTGTCTTTTCTTGATCCTCAAGGGCTATATGAATTTATAAATAACCCCAATAGCCATCAAGGAAACAATAATGGGACTTACCAGCCTATCTTTCTAACATTTGTTCAATGAAAGGAAGAGGAAGGTGGTCCTTTTGCGTGGATTGATTCAGTCGATGGTAGTCAATCCAAACTCGCCAACTACTTTGTACATGCATTGGAACCAATTAATTCCTTTAATTTGACATAATTGTTATTACTATTTTTTAGGCACAATTTACACTAGTCTAACCCATTTAATATCAGATATAGGATAAATGATCCCAGCCGCAAGTAATTTACTGACTTCCAATTTTACCACTTCAAGGAGAGTGGGGTTCAACCAGTGTTGAGATTGTTTTATAGGCTTAGCCTCATCATAAAAAAGTATATAGTACATACAAATATATGGTCTAATCCCGGAAATATCAGCCAATGTCCATCTTATCACATTTTTACACTCTCTCAAAAGGTTGAGTAGTTTTGATTCCTATTATGAAGAGAGGTTATTTACGATAGTAACAGGAAATTGGTCAATAACCTAATGATATGCATATTTTAAATTATTATAAAGTTGTTTAAGTTCCAACATCAGTGGTTTCTGGATTGAGGGAGGGGGTTTAGAGGGAGTGAGGTCCATGAAATTTTCTATCTGCTCATGTTTATTCTCTAATAAAGAATAATCTATAGAAATGAGATTTGCAGAATCATCGACAATCATGGGTACCACAAAATAAATAAAATCATCAATTAAAGCACAAAAATTACATTTTTTAGACCCCATACAACAATCAAAACATGAATCAAAACTCAAATCATCCAAGGGAGAAGAAGATGAAAATGAGTCAGAGTATGGGTTGAGGAGGGAATTTTGTGTGTGCATCACTTGAGAGAACTTCCATCGAATATACAGGTAGAGTGGAGTTCTCTTCAATAGGGTGTTTTGTATCCCCAAGGATGTTAAAACTTACCTTTTCTCCTCCAAACTCCATGGAAATCATACTATTGTGAACATTGATGATCATATTTGTTTTTTTAAGGAATGGAATCCCAAGTATGAGAGGGTCATGTCGTTGGGTTCAGGTATCCTCTATCTCAATAATGTATAAGTTAGCATGGAAGATGAGATTCTTCACTCTTACAAGGACATCCTCAATCACTCCTCTTGGATGCGTAGTAATCTAGTTGGAAAGTTTCACGAAAATGCCTGTTGGTTAAATATCTCCAACCTGTAGATAATTATAAATGGAGTGTGGAATTACATTAATGGAATCACCTAAATCAAGCATAGCATCAGAAAATAAGGTCTTCCCTATGGTACAAGGTATCATGAATGTTCCCGGATCCTTGCATTTGGTTAGCATTTCTAGTTGAATCAAGGCCGAGAAATTCCTTCCTAAGTTGACTCTCTCATTCCCCTTCAGTCTCCTTTTATGGGTATAAATATATTTAAGAAATTTGGCATATCAAGGAATTTGTTTAACTACATCAAATTAAGGAATGTTAACTTTAACCTTTTTAAATGTATAAATTATTTCTTTATCAATCTCATTATCAAAATTCATCTTAGATTTATAAAGTCTCTAGGGGAAATTAATAGGAATGTATTGTTTATTTGAATCATCAATGATAATTTTATTACCCTTTTTATTTTTATTTTCTTCATTGGAATATTTTATGGGTGGAGAAAGAGTGTTGTCAAGAGGGGGACATACCTGTTGGGTAGAATCATTAGAAGTTGAAGCTTCCTTACCACTATTAAGTGTAACTACACATACATTACCATTTTCATTTAGATTGGAAATGGGTTGGGATGATAGTTTTCTATAACCTGCATCTTAAGCTCACTGATGGTGTTTTCCAATTCCTCACTTGAGTTCGTAGGTCTTGAATAACTGATTGTGTGGTTTGTTGGAATTCTAGGTTCTATGTTTCCATTTTCTTCACCATATCCTCAAATATTGGTTCAGATTTGGGAAGATTAGGATGATTGTTTTTAGAATTTTAAGGATAATAAGGTTGCATACCTTGGCTTTGTTGATACCAGTTCTACTTGGGGTAGCTTGAGTTTCCTCCTTGTTGGTACTGGGGTTGTTATTGCCACCCGAGGTTTGGATTTGGCTTAAATGGTTCTTTCTTGAAGGGAGGTGCTTATTGGAATGGACACCCTGGGAACACGACTGCACTAGACTCTGGTGAATCTTGAAGTTGTGGGCGCTGGTGAGAAAAATGATTATTTCAGAACAAATACCAAAATTTAATGGAACTAAAGAAGAGCGTGAGTTAACTTGTGCTTGAGATAATTGCCCTAGAAGGATATGAATATCATCAAGTTTGTTATATACATTTTGTTTTAGGGATGAATGACTTACCTCATGAACTTCTTGGGTTGGTGCAATAGCTTGTGTACCAAATTGTTGTGCATTTTGAGCCATGTTGGCTATTAATTCACGAGCAACAGAAGGAGTTTTGTGAACCAAGGCACCACCAGATGTAGCATCAATCATTCCAAGATCCATGAGGATAAGTCCCTCATAGAAGTATTGGATTAACAATTGTTCACTAATTTGGTGGTGGGGGCATCTTGAGCAAAGTCTTTTGAATCTCTCCCAGTATTCATGAAGGGTCTCTCCTTATGATTGCCTAAAGCCACAAATTTCGTTCCTAATTAATGCAACTCTGGAGGCAGGGAAGAACTTCTCTAAAACGAGTCTTTTTTAGGTCATTCCAACCCCTAATTGTGGTAGGCAGATAGTATATACAATCTTTAGCTACACCATCAAGAGATAAAGGGAAGGACCTAAACTTAATTAGGTCCTCACACACATTTTGGGGTTTCATGGTGGAGCAAACTATGCGAAACTCCTTAAGGTGTTTACGAGGGTCCTCACTAGGAATACCATGGAATTTGGGAATTAGGTGGATGAGGCCCAATCTCAGCTCAAATTTTTATGCTTCCTCAGGATATTGGATGTACGTAGGTTGGTACTCTATATCCTGGGTGGTCAGTTCTTTTAAGGTTTGATTATTTGCAGTCATATTTTCTTAGGTTTGATTGGGTTCAATTTTGGATTGGTTTAGGACCACTTGAGGTTACACAAGGGGTTACTCAATGTTATTTTATTGACCTTATCTATATGAATTGATTTGCGATTGAAGTGTTTTTTCAATTTCAGGGTCAAATTCAAGTCGTGTTTCTTTATGAGATACTGTTATGCAATAACGATGTTTAGTTTGTTTGATTGATTGTTTATTGCTATTTTTTTGATTTTTTAATTAATTTTTTATGGAAGATTAATGATGTAAAAACACTTAATAAATGAAAGTAGGAAAGAAAAGAGAATTTTATACTACATAATTAGAGAGAGATAGAGAGAGAAAAAAATAAGATAAAGATAGAGAGAGAAAACACACAAAAACAAACAAAAATAACAACAAAAACCCAAAACAAAAACTATAAAATGGGAGAGGGGTATATAAATGAGTAATAATTAAGAATTAAAATAAATAAAATTAAATAAAGAAAAAAATGATCTTGGATCCCCAGAAACTATGCCGAAATAGGATCACGTTGTCAAGAACATCAAATTAGATGTTTATTTTAACTAGAATTTCTGCAGTATAGCAGCAACCCTAGGTCGTCTCTCGACGGAGCCATAGATAATTAATTCCAAAATTGGGTTATGATTATGAAAGTAAAAAAAGGGGAATTGGGTTTAATAAAACTTGGTTTTTGATTATTAAAAATAGAAATTGAAACTATATTACTAAGTGATAGAAACTGGTTGGAGAAATTGTGATCAACCCGGGTAAGTGTCCCTTGTTGCTCAATTCGTCATTGCTCCCAAGGGAAAGTTAAGGATAATTGATTCATTAATTTATAAACACTAAAAATAGTATGGTATGGGAGTTATTACTAGGTTAACACCTAGGATTTGATCGATCAAAGATATTGATTATTGGCGACCACTCAAAATCAACAAACTTGAATCGATGTAAAAACAGAACTCAACAAAGGCATCACATCAACAACGTGATGAGATGACCAGATTTGTGTCAATGAAAAAATATTCCAAAATAAAAGAACATTCATATTCATGGGTTCAATATCCTAGAATTTATCAACTGACATAATCCATTCACACACTCATGAAAGGGAAGGGGTGAGAAAAGTGGCAACCGTACTCAAATCATCACAAGATCCAGGTTATGCATGGAAGAATGAGGATTCTTGTTACTTTGATTTGTATTTGATCATACCAGAATAAAAACAAATTAATAAGGTATAAATGAAGAACAATTTACAAAAAACCTGGAAATTCAATTACCTTATGAATATTACAAGCATGGAGCTTGAGATTACAACAAAGGACACCCCCCCAAATTGATCACTAAGAGGTTTAGAAGTACATGAGGAAGAAGAGAACTAAAATGTGTGAATAAAGCTCTATAATTAGACTCACCCTTACCAATGGTCGTTAAAACTGAGATAATGAGGTGGAGGAGTGATATTATAGACAAAAACATCACACTTTCCACAAAAGAGATCAAGTGACTAAGGGACTAGTCACTATTCAGGATAGACTTTTTAATCCTTCTTTATCTGGATGGTTGACTGACCAAAACGTGTTACATTTTCATGAAATTAGGTGGAGAGGTGAAAATTAGAGTTAGATATCCATGGGAGGTGGAATTAGCCCAATTGTATCTCCGAGGCTCGAGATATGGCCCAAATATAGAAAGGTGGTCCAATCTGGCCCACCTAGAATTTCTTCACATTGTGGGCCCATTTTGGGCCTCCAAATAGAAGAATTGGGTTCCATGATCTTCTAGAGAAATGTATAAAACATTTTTTTTTCATTTATACACCCATTTTTATCCCAATTAGATGCACATATTATCCACAGTACATATTAATTTCCATATACAGGCTTGGGCTCTCACGCAGTTTGGCCCATTTTGCTTGAATTCCATCACGTGCTCTCCAAATCACCTTCTCCTACAATGTAAACACCGAAACAAGTAAAATTGCCCTATTAAACAGTGATAAATATTAATTCATTGAATAAAACATAAAGTGAATTTTATTATTATATTTGTAATATTCATTAAAAAATTAGTTTAAAACAGTGGTGTAATGGTGGAATTGAATAGTGAATTGCTATGCAATCAATTCTCAACTAAAAGTAGTAAATAAATGATAGAAAATAAGTAAATAAATAAACTACCATCGATCCTCAGATCTGTGACCTCAATCGAGCATACCTATTTTGGGCAGTGTTAGAGTGTATCTGATCATTCCATGATATCATTCTAACCATTTAAATACTAAATCTTAGAATATAACCTAGGAATCCCTAAATATTAAGCTTAAATGAGCAAATATATCATCATGGACAACTCAATATCTAGATCCCAGGTTCCCCAAGAATCTCTCTAAAATCCATACCAATAAATGGCCCTAAGATAATTCCCAAGAATCCTAAGTAATAACTGATATGAAATATAATCCATGTCACCATGCCTAATGGTCAGATCCCAAACATCCTTGGCATCCAAAATTGTAACGACCCAAACTTTTATAAATGAAATTCAATTTTTGAATTAATAAATTAATTATTATGTAATTTATTTATAGAAAAAAAAAATGCACTAATTTTTTTTTATTTTGGACCGTTATATAGGCTATCATATTTAAAATACCTTTAAGAATCATAAACATTGATAATATAACTATTATATAGTGACAATTAAGATTAGTATATTAAGGGTTATAATAAATTCCAATTGACACAGAATTAATGAGCAATGGACTCGACCAGTAGGACCATACCCTATAAAGCCCATTTATCAAAGATTTCAAGGGATATTACATCATTAGGCTTTTCCCATGACCAAGACCAAGCTGAGATTCAATAACTAAATCATGATAGTAACCTTTTACGAGATAAGTTTAAGATTATCGATATCACAACCCAAACCTTCATCAAAATACCTCAATAATTACCCACCACTGCATACCTTACTCTTAGGGGATATACTAGTTTAATAAGGGGTTATGTATTTGAACCTTAATAGTATGAATTTATATAATTTTATTTTTAATAAAATAATGATGTGATGGAACACCAATTGTATTTTTGGGAAATATATAGTTTTGACCAGGACACTATTTTTGATAAAATCAATAATTTTTTAAATAAATTTTATTTTAATAAAATATTCTTATTAAATAATATTTATTTAAATATAAATGATAATATAGCTTTATAAATTCAAATGTAATTTTTACAAGGTTCAGAAAACCATTATTTTCAACCCCCCAACATTTTTAAATAAATGAGGATTGTGATTTAAAAGTGTAAATTTTAAAATTTAGAGAATTATTTTTAAAAAATAAATATTAATTTTGAAATTAGAATATCGAAATTATCTGATAGTGATTTTTTCATAATTTTTGGAGATATTCAAATTTTTGGGTCAAAATTAAATTCGATATAAATATACAGTATGTATTATGAGATCATAAAAGACCAAAAGTGATGTAATAAATAATATAATTAGTATCCATGAATATAAATATTCTTTCCATTTAAAATATTTTTTTGAAGTAATTTTATTAATTTTATAAACCATTAATGAATCCTCCAAAACCTATATTATATTTTAAGGTTTCAAAATCAATTCCTTATAAACACGACTCAATTCCACATCACCAAGGGTATTGTTTTAATGATTTCAGTTATTATCCTTATAAAATTATTAAATACAATCCTCTTTGGTAGAAAACATTTGAAAAAACCATGGTATTGTTTGTATTTTAGATTGATTTATGATATAGATCCCAAAACCTAAGTTTAGAAATTAATAAAGATTTCCCCTCTCTTTTTCTATATAAGCCCACCCAAACTCCCTTTAATATTCACTAAAACCCAATTTATCAAAAATTTAATCTACCATTACCTCTTTATATCCCTACCAAGGTTCCCCAAATCTCTTAATAAGATCCTCCGAAGCTTTTAGAGGCGCCCTCTCATGGTAAGGGATCCTCTCCTTGTCCACTTTATTTAAGAACCTCCTTCATACTATTCCTTTTGATTTCCAATTTTTCTTATTTTGACATGTTTTTAAAAATACCTATTACTTTAATTATGATTTAAAAGTGATAATATACCCCTTTAACTCTCTTTAAACCCTTCCATGAATCAATATGTACCCCCATTATGCTGCCAAAATTATCCTATGATTTTCAATAACAAATAATTATGTAGTGAATTCCCATACCCATTTCCACTCAAGAGTATTCAAATAGATGAAAACATCCTTAATTTATTAGGTAATTCCATGTGTGTAACCCACACTCCTTAACCATGGTATTAAAAGTTATGAAGGACATCCTTATGTTGTATGATCTATATGGAACACTTTTGCATGCACATGTTATGAATGTGATAGGTGGGATCAAAATTAAATAGCTCTCCAATGAATTGGGTAATGTTTTTGTCATATGAGATGTTATATATGAGATTATAGAGTGAACCTAATTCATGATGATACTCTATCCACCATGAGATTTTGTCTTAGTGGTTATCTTTGACTTATTCTTATGCCATGTTTTATGTTGTTGCCACATTCCTATGTTTCCTTCATGTTATCATCGTATATCATGATTATTTGTTCATGTTTATGATTCTCCCCCCATTTATGTCCCATTGATATGTATATTGACTCAAATATATTAATTTAATCATGTTACTATTTGATTATTCCCTTACTAGACTTTATAGATCACCCTTTTTTTATGTACATCCCCAGATTATCCCATGCAGTTTTAGAAGATCCAAGGAATATAAAGACATGTTTTATAGTTTTTAAATAGTAATTTTGTACCCATGTTTTAAGTTATTATGTCATGAAACTAATTTCCAAAATACACTAGGCCTCATGATCTTATGGGGTTGTATTATGTATACCTTTATGTAATAAATAATGAATTAAAGTTTATTAAATATATGGGTTTTCATACAGATCAGGTACAAGTAATAACATAAGGCTCGACTGGTCGAATCCTATGTTTGAACTAGATATCTCATCATAATAACAGTGATCAAAATCCCCAAGCCTAAATGACTAGATCCTAGAAATTATAGTCATCCTAGGGACCCATGACATCCAGGGTGTCCCATATAGACCCAAGGTTGAATATTGGCATCCTAGGAATTCTTTTGTGGCTTAAAATCCGGATCCTAGGAAGTATATAGGGGTACCCATGGTGACATCATATCATCAGTTGTATCACACTAGTATCACACAAGGATCAAAATATGGATCCCAAGAAGCACCTATGGGCATAAAAAATGCATCAAAATAAATAAAATAAAGTATAAATTAAAGACAGGGGTTGTCCAAATGCCTCAATCCATCACCACTATCCACAACCCATATGGCTCACAAGTTTGGTATGGGTTTTAAGAAGACACTTGTTACAATCTCTACCAAATACTAAATGCACTAAGTTTGGTTAGTCTAACCATGGAGAACCTACTAGGGTCATTTAGATCATATTATAGTAGAGGAACCATATATTTGGTTCTCTAGGTAACCATATAACACAAGAACCCTACTTTGGGTCCCTTCTAATCCAACTAACATGAGGACCAAAGCCCAACGTTCATGGGTAACACACCACTCAATAAAGTCTCTAACATATCCAGGCCTCATAGGCCTAATCAATAAATCCTCATAGGTAGCACACTAGATATGGAATGTGTCCCATCTCAATCTCATTGGTCATACCAAGGTGGTCCACTCACCCATCCTATCTCACTCAGATAATTGGATTCAAGGTCTCCCTAGGGTTTTACATGGCCTACTTGGTTTTTTCCACTTAATTCATGCCACACCTCTATATGAAGGTGTCTAAAGAATTCTACACAAGGGAAACTAGGTCATAATGAGTCCAGTCACTCCTCAAGGTATCCAAAGGTCACAATGCATCATTAAATTATTCAAACCATTGGCCATCAGTGGTTGGGGCATCCAATCGATGTCCAAGGGTCCGCAATGGACCCATACACCTTATGAAACTCACACCTAGTCATATTATGTTAAAATACATACATAGTTAATTAAAAAATGATTATATAAATAAGTTAATCTAATGATACATACCTAATGTGGATCCTGTCTCACCGCGTCCAATTACATGCCAAAACACTAGTCAGACCTTCTCTGGATGACTTATCTCAATGGTGCATGGCTTCTGAAATTGACATGTCACTTAACTCACCCAACCACAATGCCTTAAATCTCTAAGTCATGTTTTTATTGTTTGAAATATGCCCATTGAAGTCTGTACCTGACTTCTAGTGAAATTCCACATCTGAAACACCAATCATCCAAAATGGGTTGTCATGCCTTGGCATACCAAGAGTATCAACACACCTCTAATCCAATACATCATGATCATCTCAATTTATCTAATCCTAGAGTCAATTCATGAAATCCATCTAATACCATATTCAAATTGATACCTAGAATTCACAAAGGAATGTAGGTGTATTTGTGTCCCTTTCTCACTAACATCAAAATGCCACAACGATCATCTATCCACTAATCTCATTCACCCATGAACTTTCAACACAAGGGTCATATCACCTATGAACGACATCACACTCCCTACCATAGGAGTGTACTTGTCATCACAACATTGGATAAAAATCATTATCATCATGGTACACTCCCCATCTGTCACCAAACATCATGGAAAGATGTGGCCAAAATCACTCATACCCAAGCACCACCTAAAATTTCAACTCACTTCCCATTCCCAACTCATGGAAATGTAACCCATGAAATCCAAAAAGATTCATCTAAAGTGAGGGTCATTCCCTCAAATAACTGACATCACACTCCCCAACATATGACTCCCCTCACACCACACCTCGATCTTTAACTCCTTAGGTTTATCCATAATTAAATGTGTTCCACTCTCTCTGATACATTCTTGTCAAATTCTCAGTCTACTAGTTCAGAAAGTAACTCAAAAATTCCCATTACTCCTTAGCCCACCCATAACCAGTACCAATTCAAAACTCAACAAGCTCTACATGTGAACAATGTTAATCACCTCAATCTCTTTCAAATATAACAGGCACACGCTCCCATACCAACTGATCTTAGAACCTTTTTCATGCTATTATGAGTTTAATCACATACAGAACAAGTTTACAAGCTTAATTAAATAGTTTATTATTCCTCTTGCATATTATTTTCACCCAACTAAAAGCATAACTGATGATCACATCCCAAAAGGGTCTTGACATATCACCTATGTCAAGGATCACCATCTAAAACTACTAAAAATTACTAAATAACATGTCATCTCATCAATACAAATGATTCCAAAAGTTTCTCATCCAAAAATCCAATGTTTCACCCACATTAAAGCCAACTACACACTTATTCACCATCCTACACCATTCCAAGTCATGATCATCTACCTGTGCTCTCACTATATGCTAAAATGCATCCAAGTTCAACTGGGCTAGGCACCTGAAAAGTCCTTCCCTTTAAATCCAATCTTGATACCAGGACACTCTAAGTGCCTCACATCCAATGGAATTAGTACTGAAGTTTCTATTCTTATAAATTCCCAATAAATAACCTTGAATTTTATATAAACTCAATTTCACCTCCCGTGCATCAATATATACCCAAGGAATCTACTCATGCCTTTACACCTCTATGGAACCCATAATCATAGGACAATCCCACTCATGGGTTACCCTCAATCGTACAAGTCACTGAATCACCATGGTCTGAGCCTAAACCAATGGTCTCTAGGTCCTCCCACATAATCCCTAACCCATACAACATCTCACCTACCAACTCCCTCTCGAGTGGGTATCATATACATATAACCAACATCACATTCCAACTCATCCATCCACAATGTTAATAATTCTCAAAAAAAAAATTGTATATAGGACTTGTCTGGGTCTACTTGACATGTCACCTAATCTAGCTCGACATAAGGCATCAAGAAAACCTCACCATATGCTAAAGGATACTAACTATAGTCAAAGGTCTAAAAGATACAATGGAGAGACTATACCCTCTGGACATAGTGAAATAACAATGGAAAATAACCGAACTCATACACATCCATAAAAATCTAAGTACAAATAATAAATAAACTAAAATAGAAGCATACTATATAAAATTAAATTCAGAATATAGACCCATGGTCTTTCTAGAAAAATGGTTTCCCATTTGGCCAAACACATATAAAAAATAAATATACTAAAAATAAAACATTTAAGGCCCTACCACCAACATTGATCCATACCACATACCTGGTCTCTATAACTCTCGAGTTACAGTAGCCCAATCCTGAGACTCCATACGAGTAGCTCTACTCGATCAAACAAAAATGGGCCTCAGCCTGATCCATTGTGAAACTTATACTCCAACTGAAAAGTAGATATATGGTACACATGGACACTAAGGTTCAAATATAGGGGGTGATAAATAAATCACATAAGGACACCCCCAATGATGGTCCTAAAATATACTATCATAAAAAGTTCTTAGACACTTAATATTTCCATCCCAGTTGAAAACAAATAACAACTAGAATAAAATAAAAAAATGTATAAAATAAAGGGGCTAAACAAAAACAAAGAAAATAGATAACTACGTGTTATTTTTCGACACCCACGGTGAATCTACCCTCACAATGTCCCATTCTAGAAGATTTATAGCACACGGATCACCGTCCACATGAAATTTGAAGAATCTGCAGAATATATACTAGAGATCCAGGTTGTCCAATGTGATGAAATACATGAATTTCAGAACCTTGGGTGTAACCATAGATGTCCACGCAACAACACACATATACAAGGATCAAGGAATTCAATGACATGATATGAAATAATGATAGGAACTATACTAACACTGAGAGAACCTATTTATTACATGAGTCCTAAAGAACTAATCATCTCTATAAAATAAAAATTTAGGGAAAGAGATATCTGACAGACAGGGTCCATCAATATGTCTAGGACCATAAACACCAAAACCATATTTGGGTAAGTATCCACTATTTTAGGGGAGGGATTCACTCCTATGGATCACCCATTAGCTCTATATACTCATCTAACCATAACAAAAAAATGAAGGAGAGAACCAGATAAATATCAGAACAAACACCATATCTGAAGATATCCCAAATGTCTCCTCTTAGATCACAATTATAAGAAATAACTAACTTAAAAATACTAGACAAAGTCCATCAAAGTGTGGGTCGATCCACTCTCAAACCCACCATCCAAATAGCTAAATTATTAGTACTAATAAACTCTTAGACAAAAAATCATGAGGTTCCCTTGGCCCCCTAGTTCACCTAATGAAAAAACCACTATGATATTCACCACTATTATATAGTTCATAAAGGTACACTAATAATTAATAATACTAAGAAAGCTCTAGACCCTTACTAGATCAACCAAAAACATAGGGCTCCCACAGTCTCCTGGACCACATCCATCTCAAACTATGATCCATGCCCAATACCTGAAAGTTTAATCATGACTCAACACCTAAACCAAACATGAACATTAAATCACCCATAAGGGTATATAAAAATATAGAATATGACACCCTACAAGAGGCTCCTCTATCAAATATAAATCACAAGATAAGCCCGACATGATAAACATCCTCAAGAAACCCTCAACTACCCAATGCTAATCCGCATTCAACCATGCACCTACAAGAGACCCCAAGAGCATAACCATGAAAAAAGGGCGTTCTCATAGGTCCTCATGACCTTAATAAAAACATTTCACCCTATAAGGCCTCCTCCAGCATAAGCAAAAACTTCGGCAATGCCTGTTAAAATAAATCCTCAACCAACCTCCCTGGAATACAACCCATTCCTGATTATTACCTCACCCATAAGAGAATCTATAATGGGCCTCTCATACTGATATCAACATAACCTCAATAGATCTCAGATATACTCGACACCCCATGGTGTTAAACCATCCTAATGGACAAAAAAAAACTTATCCTCAAACAATGAATCTAAAACCTAAAGCGATTATTCTAGAACCTTGACCCCTTAATCCTTAAGAAACCAGGATAAAAAGTATCATCTAAGACATCATTGGATATCATATTTAGGAACCTTCTAAAAGATCCTAAAAACATATCACCTTTGTATACTCAAGCCGGGATGATCACAAATCTCACAACCCTCACTTAGGCCCCACATCACACAGCCCGACCCTTGAGTGGATTCTAAATTAAAACCTCAAAGAAATTATCTTTACAAATATTTCCTAATAAAAACACCATCCTGAATACCTATACACACCAAAAGGATTCCATCATCATAATATACATGGAAAAACACCTAGAATGAACTACTTATAGGTCCAATTCTAAATACAGGGTCAAAAAACAAGAAAAAAACTTCCAAGGAGGGAGTACACAGTTTGTACCCTATGTACACGATGTGTTCCTCCAAAAATCCTCCCTGACCATGTTATTTAGCCCAATGAGCATGAAATTTTCCTATGTGCATGACATGTATTCACCCTACACAATGTTTACCCTACATGGGTTCCTACTCAATAACACGTCCTTGTATCCCACATGAGGTCTAGACAACTATATTACATGGTCATTGGTTGTGTATCTCGCACAAGCTATGGTCATGTGTCTACATGACCATGTATTCCCTCCTAATACGTGGTGCTTTTCAATGTACTTGAGCACACCCTAAGTCAAGCCCACCCAACATGTCCCGAAAACACATTTTATGTAACCCATTCTTCCTCATATCACCTAAAAGGAAGAGCACATGGCGTGTATTCTCTGAATTATATATTTTGTACATGAGTCTCCTAGACAAGAATCTCCTGTAAAGCCTATGAAGCCCCTAATTAGCCTAAAAAGGCTACAAAACAACCCATACGGGGTATCCAAAATTTAATATAAATCTTTAAAAATTAAGAGAAACAATTATATGGGTATTTATGTATAAAAATTTAAATAGAGACTACCTTCGGGAAATGATCACCGAAGCTTCACTCCTAGATCTGTTACATGCATCCACTGATGCCCAATATACCTCTAAATAGGATCCCCAATGTGTGACCCCTCTTCCCATCCCTATTATCTCCCTATACCTCTCTTAGCTATGTGACCCATGAGTGGGGGGTGTACACCTAGGAAAAAATACCCATTCTAGACTCAACCAAAGAGTTAGAATCTCAATATGATGCTCCATTCAAAAGATATCACCGAATGAAGGCATGCGAATAAATCAATATTTAATTAATTAAATATTAATATTCTTCTGAAATTTTAATGGATTATAGTTCCAAAAAATTTCTTTCCTAGAGTAAACAACCTATTTTGGGACCAATGAAGTAGTCCGAAAAATTATCCAATATCATCTCATAGAAGAAATTACCATATTCCCCATAAAATAATCCCAATAACAAAAGGATCAAATTCATCCTAATTTTCTCAACCTATAATTTTGCGGGTCATTAAAATCTCCCCAACATAATTTTTCTCACCCCAAGAAGCCTAGATGGTCAACCAACTATCATTTTATCACCCAGACATTGACACAAATGATGTTATCATGAACATCCACATACCAATATTACAATTCCCACAACTCTCCCAATAAGAGAGACATTAATCTATGACTAATATAAAACTGATCACCATAAGAATATCCTTATAATTTCCCCATAGCCTACAAAACAAACCCCATAACCCATGATTAATCCATTATCAAACTCAATGAATAAATGTGGCCCAAATGATCACATATGAGGACCAATACATAAACAACAACCACCCATCCCTATCTCACTAGGAATGACAACCTATGTACTCAAAAACAATTTAAAATTAGGTTCATGAACTCTAATAACCAATGGTTCACTCCACACCATAAGGTTTTCCTAACACCATTCCTCAGGCACTGACCTCAATGGGTCCACTGTGGCCACACCACTTAGGTTTCATCAAGACCCAAACAATTCTCAACAAACCCATAAACAACCCATTTGGAATGGTGAAAAACCCACATGAACATACCATTACTCAATAAGAATTTATCCAAAAAATCCATGATAACCACCAATATCCTCCTCAAGATAGAGTGATTCTCCAAGAACCTCTCAAATTCTCTCATACACCCGTATGTACAACAAGACTCACTCACATAAGATAAGTCTTAATGAACCTAAGATAATACACCTACATCACTGACCACTCTCCTCACGTAGGTTACTTACAAAACGTTGGATCACCCTTGACACTCCCCTTCAAAATTGAGGCATCTCCTTCAATCCATGATCAACCACATGATCACCCTCTACTCAAGCATTGGTCCAAAGAAACAAGTGTCTAATCATGCTCTCACTACACTATACAAAGTGAAACCAAAACAAACAAGGCTTAAAAGAAAACCAAAACTACCCTCTAAAAACAACCACAATAATGGGAGTAATCTTGATTATCCACCTCTCAATCACTAGGCATCCTCATGCCTAACAACAAGTTACTCCAAATAAAACAACATACCAGTGATATACGTTCACTACAAGCCCCACCAAAAGGAAGATCAACCACACCCACCCAAGAAACTAGAACCAATAAATTTATGGAAACCTTAACCATAGGATAACTTGATCCTAATAAAAAATATCTATCAGGAATACTTGACCTCATCAAGTCATCAATAGGGAACTCAGATCCCACACTGATCCACAAGGGTTACCACACATCCCTTAATGAAGGGACTGTGTCTCTATCATAAATGAAAATCTCACCATCATATATCCTCATGGACTTCCATTAGAAGAAAATATATACATGCAGCTTAGTTGAGGAAAATTACACCATGAAGCTATATAAAACAATGTTATACAGGTTGTTGTTGAAATTTTTAACAATTGGACCTCTATAATCAGTGAAATCACACATAGATAGGCATATTTCATGTGAATCCAACACTACTAGCATTATGCATGAACATTGGACTCTTTCCCATGTTCCAAAATCCAAAAATGAATAAATCCATAAATCTACAAATGTAAGCACATCACACTAGGTTAAATCACACAAATGTAAAAATGGAAACCAAAAACAACAATCCCATGCCCTGGAAACTTGGAATTCTTATCAGTGAATTTATTTACAACATACCAATCTGATATCCATCACAAGTTATGAAAAATTCCTAGAACACCTATATACCAACTCCCCAAATCATAAAAATAGACATCTCTGATACCATTTTTTAATGAACAATCCTAGGTCGACCTGACACGCTACCCGATCCAGCTTTCTATAAGGCCTCAAGTTCACCTCCTCACACGTTAGAGGATATTGAATAGAAAATAGGGTATAAAAGATACATTGGGGAGACTATACCCTCTTGTGAGAGTGCAATAATAGTTGAAAATAAAAAAAACTCATACACATCCATAACAATCAGAGTACACATAATAAATAAACTGAAACATAAGAATGCTATATCAAATTAAATGCAACATTGAGATCCATGGTCATGCTAAAACATAGAAACTGGTTACTCATTATCCTGACATCATATACAAAATAAATAGACTAAAAATAAAACTTACAAGGATATACCACCAACACCGATCCATACCACATGCCCAGTCTCCATGACTCTTACACTATACCAACCTAATCATGAGACTCCACATGAGCAACTATGCTTGATGAAGCACCACTAGGCCATAACCTGATACCCTGTGAAACTTGTTATCTAACTTTAAAGAAGATATATGGTCTTCATTTACACCAAGGTTCATGTATAGGGAGTGAGAAATAAATCCCATCAAGCCACCCCCAATGGCGTCCCTAACATCTACTATCATAATAAGTGCATGCACACATGATATTCTCAACCTAGTTGAGAACTAATAAAAAAATGGAATAATATAAACAATAAAATAAATTAAATAGGATAAAAAAACAAATAAAAAAGTTAACCATAGGTTCTAGTATAACACTATTGGTGTATCTACCATCTCTCTAGCCAACACCATTGGGTTTATAGTACATGGCTTACCCAACCACACAACATCAAGCATGTCCCCCAGTTCTAAAAAGGAGCTCCAATATGTATAACATGAGGAAAATAATGAATTCCAAACCCCAATGCATAAACATAGGCATCCATACAACTACTTGCATTTATCAGGCTTTAGATAATAACTCTAATAGAATATTCAAACTGGCGATATGAACTCTAATAACATTGATATAACCTTTCCAAAGTATTATAGTCTTGTAGAGTTAATATAATACATAAAATATAATTTCATGGAAAGGAATAACCCACAACCGAGGTTTATCAACATGTTCAAAACCATATAAACCCAAACCCTAGCCGAGTAAGTATCGACTGGCCTAAGAGAGGGATACACTCCTTTGAATCATCTATTAGCTCCCTAAACTCATCTAACCATAGTGTGAAAATAGAAGAGACAACTAGATAAATCTTAGTGTCAATTCCCAATCTAATGATATCTTATAGGTATCCTCCTACATAAAAATCTTGGGAAATAACTTCCTTAAACATCTTGTCCAAAGGATATTAAATTGTGGGTTGATCCACTCTCAAACCCAACTTCTAAGAAACTGAACTATCAACACTAATCAACTATAGACTAAAAAAGAATGAGTCTCCCTTGACCCCTAGATCACCTTATCCAAAAAAAACCACATGATTACACCATTGGTCTTTAGGTCATAAAGGGACACTCAACATCACTAATGATGATAAAGGATTGACCCCTCACTCAGTCAACCAAAAACATTGGACCCCCATAGCTCCTGGACCACATCCATCTTAGACCATGGGCCATGAATGATACCTAAAAACTAAATAGTGAATTGAAACTTGACCCAACCATGGACATTAACTAACCCACAAGATAATATAAAAAGATAGAATAGGGCACCCTATAAGGGGATCCTCTATCACATCTAAAGCATGGGATAATCCTAATGTGATAAAAATTCTCAAGTGGCCCTTAGTGGACCACCACTGATCCTAGATCAGCCACACACTCTCAAGGGAATCCCAGAGAATCAACATGCCAATAAGGGTGTTATCAACTATCCTTATAACCTTAACAAGATAAATAAACTCTATAAGGGGCTACTCCATCATAAGAAAAACCTTAGGCAGATCCTATCATAAGAAATACTTGACTGACCTTCCCAGGATACAACCTATCCTTGGGTATTAACTCACCCATAAGGGAATATATAATAGGTATCTTAGACCCATATTAACATAACCTCAAAAAATACCAACTATAATTGTAACCCCATGGTCTCAACCCATCCCAAAGTCTCCAATAGAACCGATCCTCAAACTGTGGATCTAAAACCTCAAGCGAGTGGTCTAGAACCTCTACCCCTCAAACCTCAAACAAACAGGCTAAAAATCCACGTCCAAGACATCACTAGATCATATCTTTGGGAACTCTCTAAATGAACCTCAAAACATATCTCCTTGATATACTCAATCTAGGCTAATCACTAATTTAACAACCCTCACTTAGGCCTTACATCACACAACCCAACCTTTGAGAGGATTTTAAATTGAAACCTCAAAGAAATCCTCCCACCAAAGATTACCTAATCCAAAAAAACATCTAGACAACCTATTAATTGTAAATGAGTCCATAATCATGATATATGCCTAAAAACATGAATAATAAACTACTTAAAAGTCAAATTTTGACTTTAGGGTAATTAAATAGGCAAAAAACTCTATGGTGGGAGTACACAACATGTAACTCATGTGAACGATGTGACCCTACAACAAGCCTCCTTGGTCATGTGCCTCATCCCACTCAGTGTGAAATTTTACTAAGTGCATGGAATGCATTCTACCTACATGTAATGTACCCTATACAAGGTCCTACCTAATAACCTGGCAATGTACCCCACACTAGGACTATCCAACTACAATATATGACCACTAGTTGTGTACATCACATGGGATTTGGTTGTGTATTTAATATGACCATGTACTACTGACACGAGGTGTCTGGATGAGTACTAGACAACACCCCACGTCACCCCTATAAGGAATGTTCTGAAGAAACATTCCATGTAACCCATTCTTCATCACATCACCCAGAAAGAAGAACACATAGCATGTGTTCTCTGAACTATACATTGTGTACACATGTTTCCCGAATGGAAATCCTTTATGAGGCCCCCAAAACCCTCAATTATACCAAAATAACTACAAATATAATCCCAAGAGATCCATAAAAACATATATAAGGCTTTAAAATTTAAAATTGATGATTCTATGGGGAATAAAATCTAAAAATTCAATTAGGTATTTCCTCTGGGGGAAAATCACCAAAGCTTCACTCCCAGATCCGCAACATGAATCCACCGAAACCTAATTTACCTTCAGATGAGATCCTTGGTGTGTGATCCCCTCTTCCTCTCCCTATTATGTAAATATCCCTCTATCAACCTCACAACCCACATTGGGGAATGTAATACACATTAATTTAAGGGATTAATGAAAATAAAAAGGAAAAAATGAAAAGAAAGAAAAGAAAAATGTGACTTGGGTCAAGCCCTAGTGGCCGAAGAGAGTTTATACCTCACCTATGAAAACCCCACCATTCCAAATTCAACTATGGAGTTAAAATATTAATTCTATGCTCTATTCAAAAGATATCACCAAATAAACATGCACAAATAAATTATTATTTAATTAATTATATATTAAAATTCTTATGAACTTGAAACGACTTAAATTTCCATCAAACTCTTATCCTAGGGTAAAGAAACTATTTTGGGACCAATTAAGTGGCTAGAATAATTATCTGAGATCATATCACAAAATAAATTACCATTTTAACCCTAAAAAGACTCATAGGGAAAAAAGGTTCAAACTCATCTTGATTTTCTCAACTTGTAACAATGTGGGTCATTACAGGACTATCCCTAGAGAATTGTGATCTCATTGGTCACCACTTACTCAGCCAAATACACCATCATAGTCAATCTGTACCAAAGGAATCATAGCCACTAGCTTAATTATATAGAATACCATTATAATATATATGTGAATACACCATATAGGTTTTTACTGACACTTTAAGTAACCAAACCTAAATAACATCACTAACATGGGTCTCATCATTAGGCATCTAATTCCATGCTAACCCACTAGAGTCACTACATGTACAGTACACCAGGGGACTTTATCTTCTTCATCAATGAGTTTATTACTATAGATCCACATGACCTTCCATCAAAATAAAATATATATACATTTTTAATGGATAGGTATAATGAAACCAAGAATTTATACAAGAAAACATCATATGAGAAATTATTGGAACTTAAAATAGTTTAACCTCATCATCAATGATAACCACACACATGCAGGTATATATAATTAATGTGAATCCTACGTGACAAACCATGATGCATAAGATGAATCTTACCTCTGTATCTAATAGCTAAACCTATAATAAATCATAAATCCTAACACCATGTGTGTCACAAGATGTGAAATCATATAACTATAACATCACATACCAAGAACATCAATCCCATCCTTATTATACTGGACTTTTTTCCAGCAAAGGTGTTCATGATGCACTGGTATTATATCCACTATAGGCTCTAAAAAATTTCTATATCTCTTGGATTCCATATCCAAAATTGTAATACAAAAAAAATGTAACCTCTGATACCACTTTGCAACACCCTAGTATAAAGGCCACTCAACCGGTGCCCTAACCCGGTTCACCACATGACCTCAGGTGCACCTCCCTAAATGCCAGGGGCTGCTGACTAGAAATAGGGGTCTAAGGAGATATCATTGGGAGGCTATACCCCTTATATCCAAGTGTGAAATCATAAAAGAAATAATAAAATCATACAAAATCCACAACCATCATAGTACATAGATAAAAAATAACATAAACATGTGATAATGAAAAATAATGAAATACAAGCATACAAGACCGATCACCCACTGGTTTGATCACTTATACAAAATGAATAAACGAAATAAAATACAAAATAGGACCATAATATATCATAGGACCATGCCACATCCCAATCTCTAATCCCACCAGTGATTTCCTACATGACGATCCAAACTCAGGACTCAACCTAACCTATAACTACAATCAAGTGAGAGTATGATCGGGTACCCCAATGTAATGGAATACTGAGGAGGGTGTGAGTACATAACTCAGAAGAGAACCACCAACACAGTCCCATAAATACCTAAAATGGAGTGATATTTGAATGTGACATTATCAAATGAAATTTGTAAATAAATTATATGAAATAAGTAAATAAATATACCCTCATCGATCCCAAAGTCCATGAACTCGATCGACCATACCTACTTCGACCAATGTTGGGGTGACTTTGAGCATGTTAATATATCATTCGAACTATATAAATACCAGATCCTAGGGTGTAACTCAATAATCCTTAAATATCAAGCTAAAAAATACAAATATCTTATCATGAATATCCCAAAAATAAGATCTTAGGATCCTTGGGCCTCTCTACAAACCCCGTATCAATCAATGGATCTAAGTTGATTCTCATAAATCCTAGGTAATCACTAATATTAAAGATCCTCCATGTAACCACGATATCTATATGGATCCCAGACATCCCGGGCATCAAAATCAGGTACAAGTAATAACATCAAGCTTGACTGTCTGGATCCTATGGGTGACCTAGGAATCTCATCATAATAATAGTGATAAAAATCCACAAGATTAAATATATGGATCCTAGAAATTATAGGAATAATAGGGACCCGTTTTATCCAGTTCATCCCATACAAATCTAAGGTCGAATCTCAACATAACAGGCATTCTTATGTGGCACAAAATCCAAATCATAGGAAGCACATCTAGGTATCCACAATGACATTATCTCGTCAGTTATATCACACAAGTATCACTTGAGGCTCAAAATATGGATCTCAAGAAGTACCTATGGGAATATAAAAATTCATCAAAATAAATAAAATAAAGTATAAATGGAAGATATGAGTTTGATTAATTACTAAACCCACCACCAATATCCATAGCCCCTCAGGATCACAAGTTTAGTATGAGTTCTAAAGTGACACCCATTACCTTATCTACCCAAGAACAAATACACATGTTCAGGTCAATATAACCATGAGGAACCTACTTGAGTCCCCTAGTCTATATCTTTAACACCCCAAGCTTCTACGGTATGCTTCTCTTTGAATAATGCGATAGCGTGTGTTGTACGCAACATCGAGTTCTAACACACCACAACCAATCAAACTAGCCGTTATGAATAGTAATACCTACTTTTTGAAATTATATATATTTTATATTTCAAAATGGACTTCATTTTTGGTTTTAGAGTATCGAAATTATCCTAAGATGATTTTTTGGTATTTTTCTGAGAACTTCCAATTTTTATGAATAGTGAAAAATACTTAAAAACAATTTTTTTAATCGAAATAATTTATAGTGATAAATTATATTATTGAGTGGTGTTAAAGTATAATTAGAATATATTTTTACCATTTTATCCAATGGTGTTCATTAGAATTAATTTTACTTTGAAATTGGACCTAAACAATTGTCAATCTTTTGGTATATATTGTTTCTTAAAAACACGCTATTTGTTGTGACAGTGGGAATTAATTATAAAATTAATTAATGCAACTTATATGTTTGGAATTTTGTAAAATAGACATCATTTTTGAATTCGGAATATCAATTATATCTTAGGGTGAAATTTTGGCATTGTTCTGAAAAACTTCAATTTTTGATGAATAGTGAAACTACTAAGTGGTAGTTAAAAAAACTGAATTTTTCATAAAACTTAATTTTACCGCTTCTATGAATGGAATTTCGAAAATCCAAGAGACACGGTTAATATCAAGAATTGAAATGTGGTTCAATGAGATGAAAATAATTTTTGGTGAATAGTAACTTTTTACTTTTATTTACCACGGTTAAAAGTAAATAGGATAATTAAGGGTAAAAATGACATTAATATTACCCTAACACATGTCTTAATTCTATTGGACAAGTGTATCTCGACCAAAAACAACCTTAGGAATAAAATATTATCATTTAGGTCCACTTGGATTAGATTAGGACATTTATTATTATTTAATTCAAAGAAGAGTTAAAAGAGTTAAAATCAAAGTTTATTTACTAAAACATTTTTAATATAGGGTTATACATAAGAGAAATTCGATTGTAAATATTAATTAGAAAGATAAAAATATTTCCTACATAAGGATATTTTATTTATAATTTTTAGACATTAAATAATTTAATTTATTTATAACACAATGATGATGCAGTAATTACCTAATAAATGAAAAATTAGAATAATTGATATTATAAATACCCAAATAAATATAATCTGAGACTTTTTATGGATTACACTAATTTTATAGGTTAATATGACATGTTAGGATTTCTTCAATTAACTTTGTTCGAAGTAATAATTCTGTTATGATTTTTAAAAAAATCAATTATTGAATAGTGTAAAAATTGACATAAAAGAGTTTTTAAAACAAATATTATATTATTAATTGATATTAAATTCCTAAAAAACTAAGGTTCGGCCAAGAGACTTATATCATGATAGGTTCATCATTAATGGACCACTTGGGGGTCTCTTGGATGTATATGGTAAGTTTATTAACCATATAATATAAAAATACAAAGAGACATTGTAAAAGTGAAACTAATTAACTTAGAGTTAATACTTAAAGATAAGGTTAATATAATGACCCAAACCTGTCTAAATTATATTGGTTGAGTGGTTTTTGACCTATCCCCACCTTAAAATTTAAATAATTAACTTTGGAGCCATTAGAAACCGAATATGAATTTATTATAAATTAATATTTCTAGTTTTTCCAAAGGTGCCCCTCACCCCTCTTATAAAAGGGCACTCCTACTTCTCATTTCTTCACACCTTCAAAGCCTTTTGGTTCGGCCAAAATCTGCCCAAATACTCTCCCAACTTCCCTAAATATAACCTAGAGGCCTTATCTTGATCAGAAAGCCAACCTAAGGAGCCCTTTTGATCAAATCAAAAGGAAGAACCCGAAGAAGAGGTAATGATTTCACCACCCTTTTCCATGTTCCTTTCTTCTTCCACTTCTTCTTCCTTTGTTATTACCATTATAAAATAATAACTCCAGTATCATATATATACTATGATGTTATTATAAATATGGTACAACCATATTCAGTATTCTATCCACCCTTTGAATAACATGTCACCATACGTGCGTACGTACGGCTTACCGTCTCCACGTCGTGGTGTAATTGTTATTCAATATATTATTATTTGGATGGGTATAATAATGATGTGTAACTCATTTAAATAATAAATATAACATGTTAATTATTCTTTATATATGATATAACATCCATTTATATATTATTTTAATATCAAAAGAATGATATTGTCACTCGTGCGTACGTACGGACTACCGTCTCCACGAACACGATGAGATTCATTATCCATCGTATCCATTCAAGTATAATTATCATTTGATGATTTAAAAATAATGTTTAAGGACTTGATATAATTTTTTATATTAATAATATAAAACCTATCCATGACAAACATGGCTTATGTAACAAAACATATAAAAGAAAACGAGTAAGTTATCATCTGAAACGACGATAATACTAAGATATTATTAACAAAGAAATGTTAAAAGATCATATATGATATCATATGAATGTATATGATTATTTTATAATTTAATAACAATTATTTCACTATTATACAGGAGGTTAACCTACCCTCAACCAAGGAAAAGTACAAGGTAAGGGTTATTTCACAATCTCTTCATTATCCGAGGTTGTTTATACGTAATAATCTACTAGGATCTCTTTATCATCCACATCCTTGTTTATTAAAAATGTATTTCAAAACATTTTTACTATTTAAAAGAATATGGGTTAAGGTCATTTATACCCTTGTTTTACTTTTTATAAGAGTTTTATAAAGGAATATTTCCGTCGTTTTCCAAACAAGGTGCTTTTTAACCTTTTCGACAAAATTAAGGTAAGAATGTTTTTTTAACTTATACGGCGGGTGCAGTTATTTTCCGCCGTTATAAAATCGTCGAAGCTTCCCTTACAAGCTTATAAAAATATTTTCAAAGAAAATTTTTTATTAAATGATTTCAAAATAGAAAGAGATATTTCTCTAAAAAGAGTTTTGATTTCAAATATGTCAACATCCTTTGATGGATTTTACGCTTATTTGAAGTTGATTTATTATGATACAAAACTTCTATATTGTATTGAAGGTTTTGTGATATGTTTGACTGTGGATATGCTATTTTTATACCGTTCATAGTTTATGGTGAAAGTATTGACATTTCGTATGCTATTGTTAATACGAATGTTTATGTTATGTTTAAACCTTTTCATATGGGAATGCATTGGACTTAATATGTGACGGGTGGAGCCCGCTATAGCTCTTCGATGCATCGGTAGGTCTCATGAGACAAACTAGTGTCTTGGCACAAGGCCTTGGAAAAATCTTATTTGTAGTCTTGGCACGAGGCCTTGGCTATGTGGTTATGATAGTCTGACATTATGCATTCCATCATTATGAAAGTGGTTATTGATATTGCATGTGATTATTCGATTAGTAGAATATCCATGTGAATAAGTAAATGGAATTATTTCATTTTACTTTTGCCATACTATGTTGAAGTTCAAGTTTAAAAGGATTTTGTTTTAGTTATACATTGCCTTAAATGTTTATGCTTATTTTTGAATGTTTCCGCTATATTGTTATCCTTACTGGGCATTTGAGGTCACCCCTTTTCTATGTTTTATTTTTCCCAGGATGTGAAGAAGTAAGTTATGAATGGCCTGTAGGGATTTTATGAGGGGATAATAGTGTGGACTATGGAGAAATTATGTTGTTGTAGTAGTTTTTCACTTTATGATGTAATGTAAAACTTTATGAATATATCTAGTGTTTCCAAGGCTACTAAACCAATCGGTCTTTCGAGATTTGATCTTTCTTGTGATCATGCCAATGTTATGTAATAATGCACTGACTTTGGGTAACTAGGGTCGGGGTGTTACAGCTGGTATCAGAGGAAGTTTAGTACAAACCTTGGAAGCTAGATTTAGATAAACTCTGATTAGAGCATGTAGACCTAAGATGAACTTTGAGGATTAGTATAGAAGAACTTCCTAGAATTTTGGTATTGTATAGGTTTTGTGAGTTTCCGAGAAATACATCCCTTTCTGGATACGAGCAGGTAGAGGCGGCTCTGGCACAGATGTACCTAGGGGTAAAACCCAAAAACACCACTTTGAGCTAGACTCGAATGGGAACTGGTGCACGACAATGGGCCTTGCTGCACTCTTGGTTACGACACTCCTAGGGGATATGCTTAGGATAACTCTCATTTTCTTTACAAATCATTATTAAGGGTTTATGAGTATATACTTCCTCAAAGAAAACATTCTTATGATTATGGATTATATCCATAAATAGTTCAATTTATGTTAAGTGTTTTATAAGTATGGGATTATGTATTTTGATTCATAAACTGATCTAGTTTATGCCATTATTTAGAAATGGCGCCTAGTGTAAGAAATGGAAACCGTATCAATGCACGCACTCCATGTAGGGATTTCCCTCCTGCTCAAGATAATTATAGTGGAGCTGGTGATGCAACTGGTGCCGATCAGCTAATCACCATACTAGGACAACTCACTCAAGTTATGAATAATAACCTTACCCATATGGAGCACCCTGATCCGCAGCGTGGAGGATCAATGTTAGATTGATTCATGAGGCAACAACCACCAACGTTCAATGGGAGTACAAATCCCTTAGTAGCTAAGCAATGGATAAATTTTCTAGAGAAAATATTTCAGGCTTTGGGTAGTAGTGAAAGGGAAAAATTTATCATGGCAGTTTACCGCCTCACTGGAGATGCTGATCAATGGTGGTCATTGATTCAAAATACGAAGGAAGATGATGAAGTATAAAATATGGAATAGAGGGAGTTCAAAGATCTATTTTTAGAAAAATACTTTCCTCGCGACCACCGAGCAGATATGGAAAGGCAGTTTCTGAGTTTGAGACAAAAGGAGGATGAGAATGTCGCAAAGTATGAGGCTAACTTTACAAGGTTAGCAAGGTATGCTGTATATTATATACATAACCCAAGAATTAATATTGATCGTTTCTTTGATGGGTTAAAACCATTTCTCTGTCGAGCATTAGTATCACAATCCTTCTCGTCGTACGAAGACATTGTCTCATGTGCTATCAAGACCGAAAAGAAATTCTCTAAGTCTTATGACTTTAAAGAAAAGCAAGAGAAGAAGAGGCCTGCTGATCAATCTGGGAATGGAAATAAGGGGAAGAAGGGAAAGTTTGAATATCCATCCTATGGTAAATGTGGTAAGAAACACCCCGGTACTTGCTTGAAGGGAACAAGAGTCTGTTACAAGTGTGGTGAAAAAGGCCACCAAGCTCGTGATTGCAAGGGGAAGAATGAAGCTACCAATGTTCAGTGCTACAATTGCAGGGAGATGGGGCATTATGAAAATGAATGTACTAAGCGTCAGGAGAACTTACCTCAGAAAAGGCCAAGGGATCAAGGCCAAGCTTATGCTATCACTACTGCTGAGGTAGAAGCTCTGAAAGACGTGGTGGCAGGTAATTTAATGGTTTCCTCAAGTTTAGCAAATGCATTATTTGATTCTGGATCATCAAATTGTTTCATATCTTCTCAGTTTGCTAAGAAAATTAGATATTTCCAATTTGATTTAACAAGGGATTTGTCAGTTAAAACTCCTAAGGGAAGTATCATTGCAACAAAATTTTGTGAATCAGTCCCCATTAGAGCACATAAATGTTCTTTATCTGCTGATCTCATCATCATACCTATGATTGAGTTTGATATAATTCTCGGTATGGATTGGCTTTCGGACTATGATGCGAAGATTTATTGTAAGAAGAAAGAGGTTGCAATTCTTGATGATGATGATAAGGAACACCTTATCTTTAGAGCAGAATCATCACCACCTAATTCTTATATAGATCCACCCCCTGTAGCTCAACTAAATTCAATTATTGGGGAGGAAGACAATGAAATAACTGTGGGTGAGGAAAGGAATGTTCAAATAGAGGATGTACCTGTTGTGAAAGAATTTGTAGATGTATTTCTGGAAGATTTACCTGGACATCCTCCAGAACGAGAATTTGAGTTTTCCATTAATTTAATTACTAGATCAAGGCCTATATCGAAGACCCCTTATAGAATGGCCACTGCAGAATTAGTTGAACTAAAGAAACAACTATAGGAATTGAGTAATAAAGGATTTATTCGCCCTAGTGTTTCTCCATGGGGAGCCCCTGTTCTTTTTGTTAAAAAGAAAGATGGATCTATGAGGTTATGTATTGAATACAGGGAGATCAATGCTATAATGATAAAGAACAAGTATCCCCTACCTCGCATTGATGATTTATTTGACCAACTACATAGAGATCAATACTTTTCAAAGATTGACCTTCGATCTGGATACCATCAGTTGTGTGTGAAGAAGGAAGACATTCCGAAGACAGCATTTCGAACCAGGTACGGGCATTACGAGTTTACTATAATGCCTTTTGTATTGACTAATGCACCCTCTGTATTCATGGATCTGATTAATATATTTTTCAAGGATTATCTTGATGAATTTGTGGTGGTATTTATTGATGATATCTTGGTATACTCAAAAAGCTACTAAGATTATGAAAATCACTTGCGCATTATCTTGAAGACTCTGAGAAGACATGAATTATATGGGAAGTTTAGCAAGTGTGAATTCTGGATTCAGGAGATTTCTTTTCTTGGCAATATTTTCTCTAAAGATGGAATCTCTGTTGATCCTTCTAAGACTAACGCAATCCAAGAATGGCCAGCACTGATGAGTATAACTGAGGTACGTAGTTTTATTGGTTTAGTAGGTTATTATCGACGTTTCGTCCAGAATTTTGCCCGATTGGCTAACCCATTAATGAAGCTCACACGTAAAGGGGTTAAATTTGTTTGAAAAAAAGAGTGTGAAGAATGTTTCGAAGAACTGAAGAGAAGATTAGTCAATGCTCCTATATTGACTCTACCATCGGGGAATGATGGGTTCGTTATTTATAGTGATGCATCGAAGAAAGGACTTGGTTGTGTCCTTATGCAGAATGATAGGGTTATTGCCTATGCTTCATGACAATTGAAAATTCACGAACAAAACTATCCTACTCATGATCTCGAGTTAGCAGCTGTGATCTTTTCTTTGAAGATATGGAGGCACTACCTCTATGGTGAAAAATGTGAGATTTATACTGATCACAAGAGTTTGGAGTATATTTTCTCACAAAAAGAACTCAACATGAGGCAAAGGAGATGGCTTTAATTACTCAAGGATTATGATTGTATGATACACTACCACCCAGGGAAAGAAAACAAGGTGACAGATGCTTTGATCAGAAAAGACCATGGAGTTTTGAACATGATGAGAATTGAAATGGATCCAATTTTGATGGATCTAGTGAAGATGGACATGGGAATAACCAGGGAAGGTGAAACATCAATGCTTTTTCAAATGGTTGTCAAACCATCTTTACTAGAAAGAATTAAGAGTTCTCAAACTGATGATGAAGAATTACAAAAGAAGATTAAAGCTGTGAATGATGGGAGATTGATAGACTTTGTGTATGAAGATGGAATTTTGAAATTTGGGAAGAGGCTTTGTGTTCCTGATATACCTGATCTAAAAAGGGAATTGCTGGATAATGCTCATAGTTCTAATTTCTCTATACACCATGGGAACACCAAAATGTATAGAGATTTGAAGGAACATTTTTGGTGGGACAACATAAAGAGGGAGATTGCTGATTTTGTGTCAAGATGTATGGTTTGTCAACAAGTGAAAGCTGGAAGGCAACACCCTGGAGGAGTCATGCAACCTCTTCCCATAACAGAGTGTAAATGGGACAATATTATGATGGACTTTTTCATGGGGCTACCAAAGACTCCTAGAAGGAATGATGCAATATGGGTTATTGTTGATCGTCTTACCAAGTCAGCACATTTTCTTGCTATAAGAGAAGATCTACCACTGGAACATCTAGCAAGACTATATATTAATGAAGTTGTGAGGCTTCATGGAGTACCCCTATCGATTGTTTCTGATCGTGATCTCCATTTTACGTCAAGATTCTGGAAGAGTCTTCAGAAATCCCTGGATACTGAACTTCATTTGAGCACTGCCTACCACCCTCAGACAGATGGAAAATCAGAACGGACTATTCAAACCTTAGAAGACATGTTGAGATCCTGCTCAATTGACTTTCAGGGTATGTGGGATCAGTATTTACCTCTGGTAGAATTTTCCTATTACAATAGCTTCCATTCGAGTATTCAGATGGCACCATATGAAGCGTTATACGGAAAGAGATGTCGCACACCAACTTGTTGGGATGACGTTGGTGAAAGAAAACTTGTAGGTCTAGAACTGGTGGAGGAAATGATAGAAAAGGTGAAGGTAATCCAAAATCACATCAAAGAAGCTCAAAGTAGGCAGAAGAGCTATGCCGATAATCGAAGGAAGGATTTGGAATTTCAAGTCGGTGATCATGTTTTCCTGAAGGTATCTCCATGGAAGGGAGTCATACATTTTGGTAAGAAAGGTAAATTAAGTCCCAGGTACATCGGACCTTTCGAAATTCTAGAACGAACTGGTGTTGTAGCTTACCGATTGGCAATGCCGCCAAGTCTCTCTAAAGTTCACGATGTGTTCCACGTATCTCTGTTGAGGAAATACATGCCTGACCCAACGCATGTACTCACTTATGAGGAATTAGAACTGGAACCCGATCTGTCTTATTGCGAAGATCCCGTCAAGATTCTTGATACGAGAGAACAAGTACTGAGAAACCGGATGACGCGTCTGGTAAAAGTTTTGTGGAGAAACCATAAGATGGAAGAGGCAACGTGGGAACCTGAGGAACTTATGATGAAGAACCACCCGAGTCTTTTCATGCGGTAGTATTCTGGAAATTTTGAGGACGAAATTATTTGAAGGAGGGGAGAATGTAACACCCCAAGCTTCTACGGTACGCTTCTCTTTGAATAATGCGATAGCGTGTGTTGTACGCAACATCGAGTTCTAACACACCACGACCAATCAAACTAGCCGTTATGAATAGTAATACCTACTTTTTGAAATTATATATATTTTATATTTCAAAATGGAATTCATTTTTGGTTTCAAAATATTGAAATTATCCTAAGATGATTTTTTGGTATTTTTCTGAGAACTTCCAATTTTTATGAATAGTGAAAAATACTTAAAAACAATTTTTTTAATCGAAATAATTTATAGTGATAAATTATATTATTGAGTGGTGTTAAAGTATAATTAGAATATATTTTTACCATTTTATCCAATGGTGTTCATTAAAATTAATTTCACTTTGAAATTGGACCTAAACAATTGTCAATCTTTTGGTATATATTGTTTCTTAAAAACACGCTATTTGTTGTGACAGCGGGAATTAATTATAAAATTAATTAATGCAACTTATATGTTTGGAATTTTGTAAAATAGACATCATTTTTTAATTCTGAATATCAATTATAGCTTAGGGTGAAATTTTGGCATTGTTCTGAAAAACTTCAATTTTTGATGAATAGTGAAACTACTAAGTGGTAGTTAAAAAAACTGAATTTTTCATAAAACTTAATTTTACCGCTTCTGTGAATGGAATTTCGAAAATCCGAGAGACACGGTTAATATCAAGAAGTGAAATTTGATTCAATGAGATGAAAATAATTTTTGGTGAATAATAACTTTTTACTTTTATTTACCACGGTTAAAAGTAAATAGGGTAATTAAGGGTAAAAATGATATTAATATTACCCTAACATATGTCCTAATTCTGTTGGACAGGTTTATCTCGACCAAAAACAACCTTAGAAATAAAATATTATCATTTAGGTCCACTTGGATTAGATTAGGACATTTATTATTATTTAATTCAAAGAAGAGTTAAAAGAGTTAAAATCAAAGTTTATTTACTAAAACATTTTTAATATAGGGTTATACATAAGAGAAATTAGATTGTAAATATTAATTAGAAATATAAAAATATTTCCTACATAATTATATTTTATTTATAATTTTTAGACATTAAATAATTTAATTTATTTATGACACAATGATGATGCAGTAATTACCTAATTAATGAAACATTAGAATAATTGATATTATAAATACCCAAATAAATATAATCTGAGACTTTTTATGAATTAAAATAATTTTCTAGGTTAATATGGTATGTTATGATTGTTTCAATTAACTTTTTTCGAAGTAATCATTCTGTTATGATTTTTACAAAAATCAATTATTGAATAGTGTCAAAATTGACATAAAAGAGTTTTTAAAACAAATATTATATTATTAATTGATATTAAATTCCTAAAAATCTAAGGTTCAGAAAAGAGACTTATATAATGATAGTTTCATCATTAATTGACCACTTGGGGGTCTCTTGGATGTATATGGTAAGTTTATTAACCATATAATATAAAAATACAAAGAGACATTGTAAAAGTGAAACTAATTAACTTAGAGTTAATACTTAAAGATAAGGTTAATATAATGACCCAAACCTGTCTAAATTCTATTGGTTGAGTGTTTTTCGACCTATACCCACCTTAACATTTAAACAATCAACTTTGGAGCCATTAGAAACCGAATATGAATTTATTATAAATTAATATTTCTAGTTTTTCCAAAGGTGCCCCTCACCCCTCTTATAAAAGGGCACTCCTCCTTCTCATTTCTTCACACCTTCAAAACCTTTTGGTTCGGCAAAACTCTGCCCAAATACTCTCCCAACTTACCTAAATACAACTTAGAGGCCTTAGTTTGATCAGAAAGCCAACCTAAGGAGCCCTTTTGATCAAATCAAAAGGAAGAACTCGAAGAAGAGGTAATGATTTCACCACCCTTTTCCATGTTCCTTTCTTCTTCCACTTCTTCTTCCTTTGTTATTACCATTATAAAATAATAACTCCAGTATCATATATATACTTTGATGTTATTATAAATATGGTACAACCATATTCAGTATTCTATCCACCCTTTGAATAACATGTCACCATACATGCGTACGTACGGCTTACCGTCTCCACGTCATGGTGTAATTGTTATTCAATATATTATTATTTGGATGGGTATAATAATGATGTGTAACTCATGTAAATAATAAATATAACATGTTAATGATTCTGTATATATGATATACCATCCATTTATATATTATTTTAATATCAAAAGAATGATATTGTCACTCGTGCGTACGTATGGACTACCGTCTCCATGAACACGATGAGATTCATTCTCCATTGTATCCATTCAAGTATAATTATCATTTGATAATTTAAAAATAATGTTCAAGGACTTGATATCATTATTTATATGAATAATATACAACCTATCCATGACAAACATGGCTTATGTAACAAAACATATAAAAGAAAACGAGTAAGTTAACACCCGAAACGACGATAATACTAAGATATTATTAACAAAGCAATGTTAAAAAATCATATATGATATCTTATGAATGTATATGATTCTTGTATAATTTAATAAAAATTATTTCACTATTATACAGGAGGTTAACCTACCCCCAACCAAGGAAAAGTAAAAGTTAAGGGTTATTTCACAATCTCTTCATTATCCGAGGTTGTTTATACGTAATAATCTACTGGGATCTCTTTATCATCCACATCCTTGTTTCTTAAAAATGTATTTCAAAACATTTTTACTATTTAAAAGAATATGGTTTAAGGTCATTTATACCCTTGTTTTCCTTTTTATAAGAGTTTTATAAAGGAATCTTTCCGTCGTTTTCCAAACAAGGTGCTTTTTAACCTTTTCGACAGAATTAAGGTAAGAATGTTTTTTTTAACTTATACGGCGGGTGCGGTTATTTTCTACCGTTATAAAATTGTCGAAACTTCCCTTACAAGCTTATAATAAAATTTTCAAATAAAATTTTTTATTAAATTATTTCAAAATAGAAAGAGATATTTCTCTAAAAAGAGTTTTGATTTCATCTATGTCAACATCCTTTGATGGATTTTACGCTTATTTGAAGTTGATTTATTATGATACAAAACTTCTATATTGTATTGAAGGTTTTGTGATATGTTTGATTGTGGATGTGCTATTTTTATACCATTCATAGTTTATGGTGAAAGTATTGACATTTCGTATGCTAGTGTTAATACGAATGTTTATGTTATCTTTAAACCTTTTTATATGGGAATGCATTGGACTTAATATGTGACGGGTGGAGCCCGCTATAGCTCCTCGATGCATTGGTAGGTCTCATGAGACAAACTAGTGTCTTGGCACAAGGCCTTTGCAAAATCTTATTTGTAGTCTTGGCACGAGGCCTTGGCTATGTAGTTATGATAGTCTGGCATTATGCATTCCATCATTATGAAAGTGGTTATTGATATTGCATGTGATTATTCGATTAGTAGAATATCCATGTGAATAAGTAAATGGAATTATTTTATTTTACTTTTGCCATACTATGTTGAAGTTCAAGTTTAAAAGGCTTTTGTTTTAGTTATACATTGCCTTAAATGTTTATGCTTATTTTTGAATGTTTCCTCTATATTGCTATCCTTACTGGGAATTTGGGCTCACCCCTTTTCTATGTTTTATTTTTCCCAGGATATGAAGAAGTAAGTTATGAATGACCTGTAGGGATTTTATGAGGGGATAATAGTGTGGACTATGGAGACATTATGTTGTTGTAGTAGTTTTTCACTTTATGATGTAATGTAAAACTTTATGAATATATCTAGTGTTTCCAAGGCTACTAAACCAATCGGTCTTTCGAGATTTGATCTTTCTTGTGATCATGCCAATGTTATGTAATAATGCACTAACTCTGGGTAACTAGGGTCAGGGCGTTACAATATCATAGTAGAGGAACCCAAAATGGGGTTCTCTAGGTCACCATATAATACCAACATCCTAATTTGGGTCCCTTCACATCCAACTCACATGAGGGTTAAGTTCTAACACTTAGGGGTAACACATCAATCAATCCAGTCTATAACCTCTCTAATCCTCACAATTCTAATAGGTAAATCCTTATAATTGATACACTAGATATGTAACATGTACCACCTTAATCCAATTGGTCATACTAAGGAGGTCCACTTACCCTACCCATCTCACCGATTCAATTGGCTTGAGGTGTCTCCATGGTTTTATAAGGCCCGCTTGGGACATTCTACTTAAGTCAGGACACACCTCTATAAGGAGGCAACCAAAGGATACTATATAAGGGACCCTAGTTCATACTAATTCCAATCATTTCTCAAGGTATCTAAAGGTCATAATGAATCCTTAAATTATTCAAGCCCTTAACCATTAGTGGTTGGGGCATCCAACTGATGTCCAAGAGCCCATTGTAGCCCTAAAAACCTTATACAACTCACACCAAGGCATCTAATTTTTAATTAATTACACATTTAATTACTAAAATAATTAAAAATCTCAATTAATACATGAAATAATTTATTTAATTCTAAGGTTGATCACCTAGTGTAGAGATACCACACATTGCATGCATATAAACAAATTTATAAATGCTAAGGGGAAAGTACAAGGACCACCTAACACATAAAGAATCCAAGTACCCTTTTAAAGTCTTGGTATGATAGATTCTCCCAGTCTCATTGATAACCATCCAATTTTGAACCTCCACCCAGCACCATAAAGACTCATTGTATTGGAACTAAAACCAATAACCCGTAGGAGGTCCACACCGAACCCCTAATATCATCGTGAAAAACATATATATCAAGAGACACCAAAAAATTAATAATTAGATTAAATTTCATTTAAAAATATCAATAAATTTAGTAGTGTGACACAACTTCATCAAAAAAACACATTAAAGAGGGTAGATTTCATCTTAAGACCTCCTTTTTTTATGTAGTATAAAAGACCCATGAGAAACGGGTGATTCCACCATGGTCCATTGGAATCTCTAATGAAACCATAAATTGGAGAAGAAAAAAATTATAAATAAGGTAATATAGGACCAATATAGATCAATAAAGGTGAATACTCACTTAAAACATTATAAAAACACTACCAAGGACACCCCTTGGCCAAGAGGGAAGAGGAAAATGAAGGGGGATCAACCCCTGGTCCATGAAAGCATGGAAGGGTAAAGAAGAGGGTGGCACCTCCTCTTAAGTTTGGTGGTAAAAATGTTCTTTTTAAACCTTTTAAGACTACCGGTTTTATGATTGATTCTATAGGTAGTACCTAATACTTTCAAACACCATTGGTTGGCTGTTGGTTTTCTTTGGTTTCTACTACATAGCCACCTAGGCATCTCCCGAGGCTCCACTAATCCCCCATGACACTTCTCAAGCCCCATTAATCATCCAAAAACAATTATATAAGGTATTAAAACCTTCATAAATTCATTCCAAATCATTATTCTCAATATTACCCATCCACCAAACTCAAAAATTCAAATTCCCCTTGAAATTAAAACATCGATTCAGACATAGGTTATTATATGGGCTATTATCAGTGGTTTGTATCTAACTTATCTCAGGTCATAGATATGTTTATAACCTTAAATAAGAGGTTAAAATCCATATTATGGATCGATAAATGTTAGAAAATATACTAATACTTTAAGGAGTGGTTTATTAGTGCTTCTACTCTTTGTCTTCTATAGAAGGGAGTGATATTTGAGGCATTTTGTGATGCTTACCATCTTAGTTAAGGTTGTGTATTGATATATCAGAGATCAGAGATATCATATAGGTCTATACAGTTATATCCCCATGATCATAACTATTCCTCCCATGATCTCAAGCTGGTAACAATGATTTTTTATATGAAGCTATGGAATTGTTACCTCACTGGAAAGTGCTTTTGTGGTCTTCACTTATCACAAGATCTTGAGGTATGTTTTCTCTCATCAGGATTAAAATCTAATAAATGGAGGTAGATGGAGTTTCTATAAGACCATGACTTTGATATTTCCTAAACCTTAATAAGGGAGAATGCAGTTGTTAATGTGATGAGTATAAATTCACAAGGAGATGATTTCCAAGAGTTTAGAGATACTTGGAGGTAAATAGAGGAGCTCGTGATGATACATATTGATATAGTGGGGTATTATGTTAGAATTTTCCTACTTTATATGATTGTCTAGTACTTTTTGATTTAGTGAGTGGAGGATTATTAGTTGGGAGGCTTAGGGGTATAAGTGATGTAGGATTGAGTCATCCATAGTGATACTCTGAAGGGATGATTAAAGGATGGCCAAAATCAGATGATGCTTCAGGGAAGTTTATTTGTTTTGTTGATAGTGTGTGAGAAGGTTCTTCAGGAGTTCTATAATTCAATAATGGAAGTGTATCCTATAATTTCTAAGATGTATCATGCCTTGAGGGGTGAGTTTTAGTGATTTGATTTTTATATATTGACTGTATAGCTCATATCACAGTGCTTGGTCTGTCAGTAGGTGAAGGTGAAGCACCATGTTCCAGGTAGTTTTTTGTAGCTATTGGATATCCCCAAGTAGACATGGTAGTAAATATGAATGGATTTTATCACTATCATACCATGATCCCAAGGATGACGTGATTCTATTTGGGTGATTTTTTATTATTTGACAAAGTCAGGTCACTTCTTAGCGATTATAGAGTTGGGTTTTGTGGAGTTTTTGGTGAGGAAATATATAGATGAGGTGGTGCGATTTCATGGGGTACCATATACCATCATTTTTTATCAAGATCCTCCTTTTAACTCATGAATATAGGGAATATTTCAATATGATTTTAGCTCCCAGTTGATTATTAGAACTACTTTTCATCACTATATAGATGGGAAAACCAAGATAAATATCCAAATATTGGAGGATATATTATAGGATTATGTTATTAATTTTGGAAGATCCTAGGTGAGGCATTTTTCTTTGGTTAAGTTTTCTTATGATAATAACTTTTACTCTTTCATTTTCTTGGCCCCATTTGGTGTGTTTTATGGGTATACTTTTCATTCTATGTTTCACTGGACCATGGTCGGGGATTTAGTGGTCCTTGGACTAGATGTAGTGTAGAGAATGAGAGAGAATATTTAAATTATCTAAGAGTATATGAGAGTGGTGTAGTACCCTTAGAAAACCTATGTTGATCGGAAGAATATACCTATAGAGTTTGAGGTTAGTGACCATGTGTTCTTGAGGGTTTCCCCTCATTGTAGGTAGTAGAGGATCAACTGAGGAATTAAGCTCTCTCACTGATTTATCAGTACTTTTGAGGTTTTATAGTGCATTAGAGTGTTAGGTTATTGATTTTCACTTCCACCACAATTATCTTAGAACCAAGATATCTTCTATGTGTTGTAGATCTGGTGACATCTTCATGAAAATTATTATGTCATTGATTAGTTATATTTGGATATTGAGAATGATGTAATGTTCATAGAGTGGTCAGTTAAGACCTAGTATTATTGGAAAAAATCACTACGTGGGTGAGTTATTCATTTAGTGTGTATTTTTTGGAGTAATAGTGGAATATAAGAGAGAACATGGGAATAATATTCAAAAGTTCATGATCAATATACTAAGTTTTTTTTTGATTTTTTTGAAATTATGATTTAAATAATTATTGAGCTAGTTTATTAAAGTTTTTTGTTCTTTCTATTGATTTAATTTGAATATTTTTACATTTTTTATATGTTTTATTGATGGTTTAATATCATTTGAGAGGTATTTCCCAGGGGTTCTTGGTTGGTAGTGGATGTGTTTTTTTTCTTCTGGATTTAGTTTTGATTCTTGAGTACAAGAATCATTTAAGAGTTATCTAATGTAATGGTTCAAAACTCCTTGATATATTACTTTATTTTTTTGGTTATTAGAGATATTGGGGGAATACTTGATGATTATTAGTGGTTTTGAGTTGAATTTTTTAAGTATGGGATAGATCTACAGTGTGGAGGTGTGTTTTGTGTCATGTGATTCTAATTGGAAGGCTTGAATGTGGCGTGGTGTTTGTGGTTGCAGCATAGGGTCCCAAGAGGCAAGGCTTGGCATCTCTATATTTTGTGGAACCTTTGCAGTATGGTTCTATGAATTGCAGCATGGATGATCAAGGTGAGGTTTTGGTGAGGTGAAAAATATCTAGTTGCAGCTAGTCCTCATGGTTGTAATGTAAGGTTTAGAGAGTCCATCTTTTTTATTCTTCCATTTTGAGTGTCTATGCAACTTAGCCTATTGGATTGTGACATGACTAGTTTGGAGGTTGGAAATACTATTCCATGGAAAGAAGATTTGCATCATGGTTTTATACAAGATCTGTAGTATTTTCACATTAAACATAGAATTAATTCCATAGGTTATTTAGAACAAGATTTTTGTAGCATAGCATAGTAGGTTGTGCCATGGTTTTGAGGAAAAACCTAGGTATTGTGGTGTGGCCTATACCCCTTGTGTTGTAGTCATATAATCTTTAAGCCCGATTATAAATTTAAATGCCTATTTCAATCCTATTTTATTTCCTTTGATTCCCTCAATGTTGGGAAACCTCAGGTGTGATTTTAGAATACTTTTCAGCCCCCCCCCCTCTTGGTTATGATCTTGGATTTAAGAGATCGGGTATTGATAATCGAAGGTGAGTTTCTAACCCCTTATCCTTTATTTACTCCTTATTATTTCTACATGGATTAATGATAGAAATGAGAGTTTAATTTGGGGGATATTGGGTTAAAATTGTGATAGGGATGTTGTGCTCTAGGTTGTGGAAGGTTCTCCTAATATGGAATTGATCTTGGGAACATCTCTTCCATGAATTTTCTTCACACAATGATTTAGAAAACTTATTTTGTGGTATGAGATTCAATAACTCTACTTATATTTTTGTAAATTTTAAAAATACCATGATTATATATTCTTTGGTTGAGTATCATGAATTTACATAATAAATATAATTAACTATACTAAGGATATTTAAGGGGATTCTTTGATTCACATGTGTTTACCCATTTCCATTATATTTCTCTTGTACTTGATTCTTGTTTGATACTATTTATGGAAATCATTATTATTGAGACTTGTGTATTGGTTCCATGTTTTTTCTTTTGGAATCACCTTTCATAAAAGGCTAATCAATTAAATATGGTAATAAAATAGTTTCATGGAAATAAGGAATTGATATGAAAGCGTGTTTAAATATGGAATAATGTGGTAGTACTTAATGTTGAAATTGTTGTGGTGTATTGTGGTAAATATTATTGTTTTGACTATGTTTGTATGATTTTTGTGGGGTTATTTGTGAGGTTTGTGTAGTGGGTGTTATGAAAAATTCCACGAGTGGCATAATGTGATATGATTAAGGTTGTGGATTGTGAAATAGGGATGTAGCTACCTTTCCGTGGTTGGAAAGATGGAATGAGTGGGTTATTATGGGAAATGACTTGGTTGGTTAATGTGGGGTCATTTAGTAGTTTCCCAGTAGTATGAAATATATTTGGAAATAATGAACTTGAAACGGGGTTGGTTGGAATTGAATAACATCATAGCTAAAAATGAAACATCGATGCCTGAATTGAATGATTAATGGATGTAAATAATGTAGGTGGTATCTTGTGTAGTTTTTCATTAAATATGATTAATAAAAAATTTAAAGAATGTAATATGGTTGGTAAATGGTAAATATGTAAATGACATAAAGTTATGATTAACTCGGATTTTTTGAATTCTTGTAGTGGTTGTTTTATGTGGGAGAGTAGAACAATTCATGGTGTTATAGTTGGAAGTAGTGGTAGTGTATAATGATGGTAGTGCAGTGATGGTAATGGGTTGGGATGACCTTATATTGGTGTGAACCCTCTAGTATGGGCTTGTTTATGGTACATACATACATATATACATATATATAAATATGTTATGTATTTTCCTCATAATTTATATATACACCCCACATGAGTCGAATACCCTTACCGATTCCCAACAAGATTTAGGTTCCTAATGTTTCCCCTAACATCCAGGTTGGAGAGGGAACATATGGTTGATTTTTCACTCTTCTCTGCTCTCCATTTTAGGCATGGCATGTGCTGTGATGGATTAAGGTAGGTATGATCATGCTACTATGGTATGTGGTGTCCTGTAAGACCCTATAAGATATTGGGGTGATGATAAGTACATAATGTGCTAATAGGCCCTATGGGGTATTTGTGATGATGATACAATAGGTGCACTGGAATACCCTATGAGGCATCAAGATGAGGATATACGATAGGTGCACTAGAAGACTCTATGGGGGTTTTGCATGGTAGGAGGAAAGAACGAGGTTGGTATCCTTCATGTTTATGAGACCTTGATATACCATATTTTTAGTGGATGGAAGAGACATGATATTTTAAAATGGATATGGGATGATGAAATATGACCCGATGCATCATTACTAAAAAAGTGATTAGGAGAACAAGACATATGATGTTTGGGTATGAGAGTAACAAACAAGTGGGGAAGTGGTTTTAGGGTGCCTATTTTTATATATTCTTGATATTATGCTATTACTCTTCGATGTGATACATAATGAGTGAGACTTGGTGAATATGGGTGGTATAATACAATAGAATAGGAATCTAGTGACAATTTAAATTATCACTAAATGTATATGTGATGGTTTTTTAAAACCACTCTTAAAGTTTTCATCAACATCCAAATTATGCCAATTTCTCCAATTTAGTTGTGGTTTCTAGGAATTGTCATGAAACATTTTTTAGTGGAAGTTATTTTGTATTTAGCAATAGTTTTTCATCTCAAATACTATCGAGGAGTTAGCAGTGGTTTAAACTAATGCAAAATTTTCCCCCATATATAGTGGTAGTTTAAACCATCTCTATATATTAATGTTAAAAAAATTGTAGCTCCAGAAACTGCAACCCCAGAAAAGAAAAAACAAGACCAATATCAAATTATAACCATTAACAGAATGATAAAATCAGAGTATGGTTCATCTACACAATATAATTCCATCCATATCAAAATAAATAATTTTATATATAAACATAAATTAAAAAATGAATACAATAATCTATACATATTTAACTTACAAAAAATTAAATTTCAAGATACATGCACAAATGGTAGATAAATAAGAGAAACCAAAGAAAAGGATAAATTTATTTCAAATATTTAGTCTTTAATTTAAATGAAAACCCATTTAAAAAAAATTAAGAAAAAACTAAACCATAAAAACGAAGAAAACACTAAAAAGTAACCAAATTCTTAAACTAAGGAAAACATGACATAAGTAAAGAAATAATGTTAAAAGATAAAATTAACATAATAAATTTCATATGATAATGAAGAAATATCATTGATAAAGGAATATAAATGATCAAAGAGTATATCTAATATAATGAAAATCATGATTAAGTAATATAACAATATAAATAAAGTAACCAAAGAAGTAATAAACACTAAACAATAAGAAAGACATTTCAAAATTTATATATCATGCGAAATACCAAAGGTTCTAGTGATAAAATCCTAAACATACTCAAGTGGAAGTATCTTACAACCTATTGATGGATTTTATACCAAATATCATCCCAAAATTTTCAAACTTAGCCTCACTAGGTAGCACTCCTCATAGCTAGTGCTTTTCATTCACAATAGGATACTTGTTAGAGTGTCATCATGACTAGAATAACAACTATTTCTTGATCTCCCACATAGATACCCAGGGTTACTATGAAACTTGCTAACATAAGTGAGGAAACATATCATAATTCATATCATAATACCCATAAAACACATTAAATCATATTCCAAAACCCACCTCCAATCACCCATTGTTAAGAATCCCTATAAATACACAAAATAAATTATTTAGAATCATTTATAAATCAAATAGAAAATTGAAATGTCACTTTGATTAAAAATTCTTAAAAAAGATCCTCTTAGTAATTTTATCAAACATATATACTATACATGAAACTATTCCACATGTGTAAAACATATAAATCAATAGAAAAATCATTTATGTCAATTTTGGAAAAAATCAGTACAATGTAAACCTATTTAACTTCATCAATATTGGAATATATAAGTTCATATTGAACAAAAGGTGAGTTTTAGAAAGCTAAATCATCCATGGAATGTCTAATAAACATAATTGTAAAAAACACCAACCTCAAACCACAACATGGTTTCTCAATCACCATGTTGTTGTGTTAGTTAGTCATGAGTTTAGTTACAAATCACTATCACCAAATTCAAAGTTAACCCTCATCACTACCTGACAAACTGAGATCGACACCATCTCTATCTCTGTCTACACTCCCTACTACCAGCACCTGTATGACAATTTTATTGAAAATTAAACAGTGTTGTAAATTTAAATTTAAAGTTAAAACCAATAAAAGTTTGTATACTAAATGATTTTAACACTAAAACCATCCATCAATGCAATATCAATGGGGACACATCTAGTCATCTTTTGATATAAATCAAATAATGCTCTATGTAGAGTAATGAACTTTTTATCATGCATCTGTATATGAGCCCCTTGCTGTTGAATTGTTCTCCCTTATTCCTAAATTGTTATTTGTATGACCATAAAATGCCTCTGAGAATATCAGGATATGAAGTAACTGCAACTAGGAGTAGATGCGGCTGCAATCCCTGATGACCTACCAAATACCTTAGATGGTACTGGTCCTAAACCCATCCCATGCACACGACATGGATGCTCCTCTCCAATGACTTTACTAACTAGATCATCCTAGGACATTGAAAATAACTATATGGGATAAGAATCCCATACTTCTTTTATTTTTACCTATAAATAAAATATTAGTCATATTTAAATAAATAAATATTAAAAAATTAAAACTGGCAATAATTTATTACAATGAAAAAGGAATTCATACCCCAACTTCTTTGGTGGGATCATTCACGTAAATCCCAGCATATTTCATATAAAAATCTAACCAGTATTCCGTTCATGAGACTTTGTGCCCTAAATTCTTTGACTATATTTAACAAATATAAATAAAAAATTTCATATATTAAAAGATATTTTTATCTTATAAATATTTAAAATAATGAAAATATTACCATAGTCAATCTATTTCTTGAAAAACTCTTTGAACCAATAGTTTGTGGGATGATTTGTTTAGCTCGACTTTATACATTTTCTCTTGAAATATCCTGAAATAAATAACATTTAATTTAATAGTAATGTATGAAATTCCATCTCCTTATATATAAAATGATATTAATATAATAATATATTTTTCAATACTATGTGATTCTCATGGTGATGGCTATCAAAAAACACCTTCCACTACTCTCTAGGTACCCCTTATGGTACCTTATCATATTTCTATTAAGTGGTCAATGATGTATCATTGAATTCATTCTATAATCACCATTTTAAATCTCTCCATTTCTTACCCAAATTTCTCAACATCCAATTTTGTGGGATAATATCAGCAACGTTAAAGAAAAATAACATATACATAAAGAGATTGATTTTTAAAATATTAGAATTTAATTAACTAATGGCATTAAATTTATCCATAATTTATTAAAATTGCCTTTATCTAGAAATAAAATACATTATTCTTCCAAGATTGAGTTATATACCTCCAATCAGAATATGTAATTAGAAGGGTAACTGGATTAGCTGTCAACTAGACTAGAATCTGGCCAAATAATCCCATAGTATCATCTGTGGGGACCCTATAACAATAAAATGGGACAACTATCTTCAATACGTTCAAATTATATACATATAAATTGTTAATATTTTTCTATGCAGTAACATTGTTTCTATATTTTATGAAAAATAGTTATTTGTATAAAAAAATTTCAATAACTTTATTCACTTTAAAATTTGTACCTGTAACCATCAACTCCAATGTCCTCATGATGAAATCGTAGTGACCACTTGTTCTCTCACTATGGAGTTACTGTGTGATGAACTAGTTGCATCTGGAGGTAATTTTATAGATATTAATGGGACAAAGAAGGAGGTGTGCTAGAAACTAGTGGGAGGGTGATAGAGGGTGTTACAAACACTAATGGGGGGGGGGGGCAGATAGAGGGTGTCCTAGATGCTGTAGGGAGGGAGACTGATGGATCATTAGGTGTCTATGTGGTCATGGGAATGTCATATGAGAGTTTAATAGGATCAGTGAAACACTTATTCCAAGGATTTCATGTCATTTTAAAAAATAAAAATAACTTCAGATCATATATTTTGAGAATTTCATGTAGAAAAAGAAATTTAGAAATGATAACATATGCACAGTATTGAAAAAAAATATATATAGGTATGATAATGAATGATTGCACATACAAAAAATATTACATTTAATTTTTCAAAATTAAACAACTCATGCCTATTAATCAATTTAAATATGATAATGTTATTATGTTTCAATATGTCAAGAGGAACCCGTTGGAACCTATCAGCTTTGATAGAGAATGCACAATCGAGCCAATAATGTAGTTGGGGTTTGGCTTAGTGGTAAGCACCCCGTAATCCTACATGAAAAATGGGGGTTCAAAACCCATTGGGCGCAGGTACTGTAGAAGTACTATAGCATACTATAGCGGCGACGACACTATAGCAACAACGACAACTATAGAGGGGGCTAGTCACTATAGCGGTGGCAGGATACTGTAGCAGCGGTGTGTACTGTGCGGTACTGTAGCAGGTGGGTACTATAACAGTACTATTCACAGATTGGGCTTTAAGCCAAAAAATTGGGCCTACGGGCCATGTAATGGGCTAAATGCCCACTGGGCCTTCAAGCTATGTAACGAGTCTCCCTCTACCCAGTTAAAAGAGGTCTTTGCTTTGCTTTAATAATAAATGAGGCTTTGGCCCCAACCTTTAAAAAAACAATCGAGCCAATAAACAACATCCTCTACTTAGAAAACCCAAATCTACATCATCATAACTTACTCAAAACTTAATCCAAACCCAAAAATTGGTTGGGGTTCATAGTAGTAAGAATAATTAAGAGAGGGTGAAAGGGAATAAGGGAGGAGAATAAAAGAAGAAGAATGTAGGGCTTACTATATAAAATTTTCTTGAGATCTAAGGGATAAGGGGGAGTCAGGGGAGAAGGGGGAGAATGGTGAGAAGGGGGATAAGAGGGATGGGGGGGATGGTGATAGATCAGGGGAGAAGGGGGGTGGGGGGATGAGGGCTTGGGATCAGGCTTAGGGGCTCAAAAGAGGAGGGAGAAGGGGTGGCAATGACGATGGTTCAGGGGAGATGGGGGTGATGGATCAGGCTTGTGAGTCTTGGGGTAGAAGAGGGGAGAAAGTGGAGAAGGGGAGTTGGAAGTGATGGATTGGAGGATAGGGGGGGATGGAGGTGTGGGAAAGGACTTAGGCTAGGGAGGGCACAGGCTCAGGGGGATCAAGGGCTCAGGCTCAGGGTATATATACATATACCCCATTGAAAAAATTCACATATTCTCATTTGAATTTTTACACATAGACACATATATGTATACTTATGTATACGTGTAGAACCAATATATATAAATATATCTCAAAATAAATTTTAAAACCATTTAAATTTAATAAAAAAATTATAATAAGATATAATCCCACTTTTAAAACCCAAACCTCTCTTAAAAAATTTAAATTATTAATTAAAGGTTGTTCTGATATTTAAAAAACATTCAATGTGAAAATTAAATTAAATTAGGATTTTAACAAACATTAAATTAGAGAAAAACCTTAGAAATGAATTGGAAATAAATTTTCACTTGATTTCCACATTGAATACCTTTTGAAAATAATAATAATTATAATTTGATATCCAAACAAAGGATTAAAAATACAAGCAAGAAATGTTCTAAAATTTAAAGTCCCGAAAAAAGGACCACCTACATGAAATTCAACACCTTTGAAAATGGTGGCACTATCCCATCTTCATGAGTTTTAAGACACCCTAGAGAACAAATTGGGACCCAAAAATCAAGAAAACCCTAACTAAAATTAATTCAATATGGAAGAATGAACCAAAACACAACCTGAATTCAATGTAAATGTATCACCTTCAATGACCGTAGTAAGGATTGACCTTAATTGAGGCTCACGAACATTAGAAACAAATAATCAACAAATAGAACACCCAAAATTGGGTTAGGATTTGGACAGGTTGTATGATAAGTGAGGGATATAAGAAAAATCAACAATAAAAGAGTGAAAGGGGCGATAATGAGGGTTCGAGACAGTGAGGGGTATGGGGAAGCGATGGGGGGGGGGGGGTGTAGTGGAATAGTAGTGAGGGGGAAGGGGTGACGAAGAGGGTTTAGAGGGGAGAGGGACTGATATCTTGGACTTGGGATCATGGTCAGGGGAGAGGGGGTGATGATGAGGGCTTGGGTTTTGGGGAGAAGGGGGGGAAGGGGGTCTTGCAATGATGGCTCGGGGGGGAGGGGGCTCAAGGGAGGGGGGTGGGGGGGGGAGGTTTGGGGGAAGTCATGGGAAGAAGTATTGTTTTAGAAATGTTTTAAGAACCTACCGTTATAAAACCTCTGTTAAATGCTGAATTTGGTGTAGTGGTAGTTGTCCGATTAGGTGCTTGTTGGTTCTGTTGTTTGTTCACTGATGCATTAGTATGCTTCTTCCACATTTTCATGAGAGGTATTGAGTATGATCATATAAATTATGCATGTTATTCTCACCCCTATATGTGTATATAACTAATTTTCAGGTTTCTAAGGCATGTTTGGTGACCGAGCTGGACATTATTAGCCTAGAGCTTGGGTTTTGCATCAAAGTTGCTTCCTAAGAGTTTTATTTGATAATTTTTATATTGGGATTTGTAATTTTATAGAATATTAATGCATTATCATATTATTGTGGATATTTTTTTTATTTATACCATGGTGTTTATTGGTGGTTTATTTATTTATTCTTGGGATATACAAGGAAAACGCCTCCCATTTAAATATTCTATACCCTTAGTAGTTGTCGCTAACCTGGGGCCTATTGGAGGTGGGCCTCAAAGGGCACTCTTTTCTTCACCCCTGGCCAAGAGGGATTCCTAGTGGGGGTGGGTCATTACAATACAACATTTATGTGTCAATATAAATTTGTACCACCGATTTCCTAAACAACATGTCTGTGTTTATGACCAAACATATTTAATCATACATCATGTTTTTTCCACATTTATGAGTGAAAGTTTTTTACTTGAAATCTAATTTCCAATGAAAACTTCAAAAATTTCAATAGAAATTATCAATAAAAATTTATACATACATCCTTTTTATGATGTCGCCTTATATATATATTATTTACTATCTATATTAGTATATGTATATATAATATTAACTATGATATTTATTATATATAATATATATTTATTTTATGATATATATGTATTAAACCGTCGGCGCTCTCATGAGATCCCTGCTCTCGGGAGTGCAGCAGGGCTTGGTCGCATTGGGCGAAGGTGAGGACATAGGGTCAGGCAGCGGGGGTGGTTTTGGAGAGTAGCGGGGTCCAAGGTGGCAGGATCTCCTCCGGGAGTCACTGCGGTGGGCGATTCAACATTGACGGGAGATGTTTCAATGGCTTTGGAGGTATTCCAGCGTGAATCCCTTCCAGCGTGGCGACATCGCCTCAGCACTTTCGGCGTCGACGTTTCGGTCGTGCCTTCAGCGGAGAGGGGTGACATTATCAAGACATCTCTGATCAAACCTGAGCTGCTCCTATATGTAATCCGAAGGTAACCCTTGATTTTAGTCGTATCGATATGTGGATTTGAGATTTATGAGAGCTGATCTGGATCCGAGCCGAATGAAGACGTGTAATGGTTTTTTGGTGAGTGATGTTGTTGATCTCATTTGAATCTTGAGCACAGATGAAGATGATTTCCAAGCGTGTTTCAAATTCCCCCTTCTTCACCTTCTTCTCCCACTCCACTCTGGTTCCACTGGATTTGTTTTAGTGATCTGTTCACTAGCATTTTGTGCCCATCAATCACTCCCACCTCTGCTCTTATCATCTGAACCTTAATGCTAAAATTCATCTCGGTTTGGCATGAAAACTCTCTGGTGGTTTGGGATTGTGCTGGTGTGAAGTTTAGCGGATTCCCCTTGACCCTTTTGACCTCCTCTGCTCTTACTACCCTTCCCATTATGCCTGATCTCAGTCGGCTCAGTATGAGGGTGTTGATGGTGGTTTTGGGATGGTGTTGGTGGGTGTGATTCGGTGTCGGGAGCTCGACTCGGTTGGTGAAGACTACTGCCTTGACATCCAATTAAATCAAATGGTTCAGGGCTGCGATTATCTGCAGTTTCTTCTAGGTGATAACGATGTGTGATTCAATACTCTATGTGCGTTTCTAATGGCGTTCCACTCGATTTTTTCACCTGTGCTGGCTCGTTGTTGATGTTTTATGCAGTTTGATGGCGGTGGCTTCCTCATGGCTCGCTATGGAGGTTATGCCGCTCCCACTTTGCTATGGATTCCAGATCCACTGCCCCTTCTAGGTCGGTCAGGTGTGTTGGTATTAGTGGAGGTTTTGGGATTTGTTTGTGCGAGAAAAAAGGTTTTCTAGGCATCTTTGTCTTGTGGACCTGATGGCCTGTGGTGTTTCATTTTGGTGTTCTATGGTGGTGCTGATGGACTCCAGTGGTGGCATGACTCCGACGATCGGTTATCTCCAGCGACTAGTATGATGACAGCATGTCGATGGAATTGGTGGAGAAAGAATGGCAATGACGATGGTGGTGAATCACGATGGCAGGAGATGTGATGACATACAGTAGGTGGGTGGCTCGAGTCTATCATCGGTGATGGCGCTAGGTCTTGTCAATCTTTGAATTTTGAATTGTTTTGGTTATCATGCATCTTTGCGGTTTGGTTGAGATCTAATTATGAATTTTGAATTTCGAATTGTATTGTGAAATCTGGGTCCATTGTTTCTGTTTTTTGAATGTACGATTACCACTAACCCTTAAAGCAGTTTTTTAGAAAATAAAAAAAGATTTGGATATGTATTATTATATTTTTTATTATGTATGGAAAATCATTATATATATATATATATTTATTTCATTTAAGTATATGTATATATATATTTATATGTGTAATATTTTACTCAAAATTAAATATCCAATAAAGACTTCGAAAATTTAAATTTTTATTTTTATTTTTTATTTAAATTTACATAAGAAAATTAATACTCAAAATCTAATTTTCAACACTGACTTCAATAATTTCCATTTAAATTTTCAATGATTTTTTTGTGAAAAATTCTAGTTACCTGTGTAAATTTATACTCAAAATTTAATTTCCAATGGATAATTTCATAATTCCAGTGATAATTTCTAATGAAAATTTACATAAAAATTTTCAGTTATTAATTGAAACATACAATCAAAATTCAATACAAACACACATTAATGTAAGTACATACATACATACACACACATACAGACACACATATATACACACATACATACATACATAGATACAGACATACATACAGACATATATACACACACACACAGACACACACAGACAGACACACACACACACACAGACACACACACACACACAGGCACACACACAGGCACACACGGGCACACACACATGCACACAAACACCCACACAAACACCCACACAAACATACACACATACATAAACACAAACATACACACATACATACACACATACATACAGACATACATACAGACATACATACAATCATATAAGTAAATACACACAAAATATAAGTATATACATACATACATACATACATACATACATTCATATAAGTATATACACACAAAATATAAGTATATACATACATACATATAAGTTTATACACACAAAATATACATACAATCATACATACAATCATATAAGTATATACACACAAAATATAAGTATATACATACATACATTTTAACATAATTATATATGTATGTATAATCATATAAGTATATACACACAAAATAAGTATATACACATACAATCATATAAGTACACATACATACATACAATCATATAATGTAAGTTAACATAATCATACATACATACATTTTAACATACATACATACATACATACATACATACATACATACATACATACATACATACATACATACAAAATACATACAGAAGATAATTATAATTATATATACAATCATACATACATACAATCATACACACAAAATAAGTATATACACACAAAATATACATACATACATACATACATACAATCATACACACAAAATATAAGTATATACACTCATACATACATACATACATATATTTAATTATACATACAATCATACATACAATCATACATACAATCATACATACATACATACATACAATCATAATTATATATACAATCATACAATCATATATAAGTATATACAATCATACATACATACATACATACATATATACATACATACATACATACATACATACATACATACATACATACATACATACATACATACATACATACATACATACATACATACATACATACAATCATACATACATACATACATACAATCATAATTATACATACATACATACATACATACAATCATATAAGTATATACAATCATACAATCATACACACAAAATATATTTATATATACACATACAATCATATAATGTAAGTTAACTGTAGAAATGTTAACTGGAATCTTAAAAGATAAATTTTCACTAGAAATTTGATTACCAAAATTTTTAAGCAAATATATATTTAATTTTTTAGTGTAAATATATTAATATATAAATAAACAATGTGAATTTCCACATGAAATTCTTAGTAAAAAATTTCACTTGAAATTTTCATTACAAATTTTTAATGTATATTTTATACACACCTTGTGTTTCATAATATAAATATACAACATATTTTATATATGAAAAAATAAAGTGTAAATTTTCATTGTATACATATATATACATATATATGTGTATATATACACTAATTAATATTATAAAAAATTGCATGGAAAATTTATATTGGAAATTTTCAATACAAATTAATAGGAAATATTTTGTCATACAAATTTTCAATGGAAATTTTTAGTGTATATTCATTTCACAACATAAACAATGGATTTTTTTATTAAAAATCACACACACACATATTAATATAAATATAGAATATAACATTAAAATGTGCATTTTTAGTGAAAATATATATTTTAAACTTTCAATACATACATACATACATGAAAAAATATTAATAAAAATAAAAAATGTAAATTTTCATTGGATATTTATAGTGAAAATTTACACTGTAAATTTCAAGTGAAAGTTTAAAGTGTATATTTAAATTAATATAAACAAATTGTGATATCCTTAATCCAGTTCAATCATACATAACCGAACCAGAGGTCCACATGACCTCAAATACCACCTAATTCATCTTAAACTGACTACCTCTAATCATGTGACCTAATAAGGGGTCGTAAGACCGAAGGTGTATAGCCCAGGCGTCTAATAAAAATAATTAGGATGAATCCATGGAGTGGGTGTAGGCATTCCCATGAAACGTACCCATGAGAATCCATGGAAATCTCTAAGGTATTCTATGTGTAGAAATGGTGAACCAACCCATGGTGATTAAGACATAGTGTCCATATCTGGAGTAGATTTCGAGGGATGAACCCTCAATATTTCAATTTTAAAAGGGATCTAAACGAACCCGAGGTGTAAGTATAAGTTAATTTTAGGAAGGTAATTGGTTGGGATCTAAGAAGATAATCTAAGGAATTCAGTGTTCTAGGATATAAAACCAAATATGGGAGCTCATTCTAGGCATTATAACATTTCTAGAGTTTATAGATGAATCCAAAATGCTAGGACAAGTCTTACAAAAATATAATACATTGAATAGATCCAAGGAAGAACTTACCTTGACATTAACATCAATGAATCACTTGGAATCAATTAGATTCATGATTGGAATTCCACTATGGAATCCAAGGATTACCCATGACATGCCTGAATTTCAATCCATAACATGTTTTGTTTTATTAATAAGGCACACTAGGCACATAATACCTTTAAAGGGAAAATGAATTTAATAAAGGAAAGTATATATCATGGTTTATGACCATTCTCTTTAAGTAAACTCAATAATTCCATTAATTATTAACTAATTAGATTCCGTAACCTCATTATACAAATTATCTTATTAAATTAAGGGTATCACAACACACTAACAACACTACTTTAATTTATTTACCCAAGGCATCACAATGAATCAACATGAATTTGATTAATTCATTATTTTAACAAGGAATTTAGAAGTTACCATCTTATTTACTAGTATCTGGTCACACCCTAGGTCCTAAGGGACATAAGGTTATCGGGTCCAAGTTCTGAGTTAAGGTATCCCAATTCAATCTATTTTCATTATAATAAAACCAGTACCTCATGGTAAATTCTTAATTTCATGTTATTTATACACTAGTTCAAAAAAATTAAATTATGTACTATTAATAAAAGTGAGTTAAAAAATTGGGAATAACCATGATTCATAAAAGGTTCACATGTGGAGTTTCCTAATCCATAGTGATCCTAGAGTGGCAATTTATTTTAGCAAGAGATTATGAAAAAATGGAACCACATGGGGTGACAAATTAAACAATTTAAGACTCTTCCATAGAACTTAATTTGTACAAGGAATGAGTTATATTAATTACCTAACCTCACCAAGAAAGTAACACTCAAGAAGGTTTTAAACAAGCCCATTATATTTCTAAATTCAAGGTTAGCCCATAACACTCCCATGGAATATACTCATTCCTTGGGTTGGATTGATAAATTAAGGACACTACCTAAGAATTATGAAATCAATTAAGGGATCTAAATTAAGATAAGGTCATTTAGAATTTAAAACTAGGTCAACGACATGTTGTAGGAATGATGAAAAACTAGCATTCTTTATAAAACAATGATAATTTTAGCGAAAGGAAATTAGAACACATAATTTATGCATATAAATCTTTCTAATTAACTTTATCCTAAAAATACACTACATTAGACCATCCTTGACTCATAGAAAATACTCAAACCATCTTTTTCCTTAAATCACCTCCAAAAACATAAACTAACTAACTATAAATGAATCATAATTAATTATCAATTTACAATGACTATCCAAGACAAAACACTTTGGAATAAGTAGAAAAAAACACAACAGTTGCTCAGAACACAGCGTAATTGAGCCCAAAAACCCACCAAAGGTCCTTACTATGCCCCCTGCATAACCCCAGGAAAATTCCTTAATAACCATAACCAAATACATAAGAATTGATATTTAATTTAAACCAAAACCCTATAAAAACTCACCTGAACACATACTTTGTTTAAAACAAGTAGTGATGGAATGGAGGTATAGACTTGAGACACTCTATCTCTAGTAATCTAGGAGGTTTCATCACCTTAGGAAAATTCAACCATTCTTCAATCGAATTGTAGCAAAAAAACCTAGTTGGAATAACCAAAATATTAGAGTAAGTATATGAAGGAGGGATGAGGAGTGGTAGCCTTACCTCTAGGAGTTGATTGCCTCAAACAAATTATGAATCAACCTAAGATCAAAGGAGATCTACCATAAAGGAAGGAGAAGGATTGGTTCACTCTTCACTATTAAAACAAGGTGAAATAAACCCCCAAATACGAGTGGAGGGGGTAAGAAGGTCTAGGGGGGGGGGGAAATGACCATTTTAACCCCCTTTAAAAAAACTTGCACTGTAGCCACATTCTAGCTGATGGTACCTAACCAGCTAGTTGGTAGGACTTTAGTAGAATACTATAATCTCGAATTTAGTACTAAACCTTTTTGTTTGCTTCCATGACCTCCCAAACCTCTGAGAGACCTCCATCAAGGCCTAATACCTAAGGTTCTAGAAATTTTAATACGAGACTTACTTCCATTAACCAGGCTCTGATAGATGAAATAAAAATTCAAAATAACCCAAAAGGTAGGTTATTACATCCTTACCACTATAAGATATCTTTTCCCTGAGTTTCACTCGCAGAAAAATAGAATTTTAAACCATGCTTACAACCAAAAAATAGGATACACCAAAGCTCAAAATTACATCTCGAGTCTCAGTTCCAAACCTTACCCCCTCTTATGAGTAAGAATAAAAATACCATGAATTAAAAATAAACACCTAGAGAGTATAGTTTCCAAGGATCAAACAACTAAAATCACCCTAGTCATCACTATACGGTTGTCCCATGAAATTATCATCAAATTTATGAATGCAACTCGACAACCCAAAACTAACACTGATTAGTTACAACAACTCATTTCCCACTATAACTGGTTCTATATCCTAACCATCAATACATTAATCTAAAGGTAAACCCATTAAGGTTTCCACTTAAATGCGTTTCACCTGAAAAAATGTCACCTATCAGCCTATCTCTGACTGATTTCCACCAAGAAAGTTTGATTCCAACCATCGATGCATTACCAACTATCCAATCATGAAGATTCAATTTTAAATTCATTTTTGAATTTATTTTTAAATAGCCTAAATCCTTATTGGATGACGTCCCAGGTTTGACACAGATAATTTCTTCATAAGAATACTTATAAGAACCATAGTCTTACTCTTAAGGCTATGCATAACTCTAGCCTTAATCTTTGAAATATAGATTTCATTTAGCAGTTGCATAGTCTGATAAGATGATCCCATTATCATTCACCTCTCATCACCCACTCCAGGGTACCTTCTTCATCCGAATTGAATTCATACACGTTAATATAGTAAAACTACTTAAAGAAATAGTTATAGTATTTATTAGTTCATGGTGTCTCCCCACCATAATACTTACTTTATTAGTGACCCATGAGAGCTACGATACTATACATCACTTCTAGTTTCACAATGACATGTCTGAGGCCTATTCACTTAATTTAGAATAGCTCTCACCCGAGATCACTCATAAAATCCTTTTATAATGAAAACACACACCACACACTACCTCCATTTACAAACCAACCATTACCATCCATATAGTACTTATAGTTCATACTTAAGGGTTATACGCCAAAATGCACTCATCATACTTAACATGATGTACACAAAGTAGTTTTAGCTCTTTACATGCACATGTTTACTAAAACACAAGTCATAATACTTCATACCAACTTGCTAAAGGATGCCCAACTTAATATTCAGTACCTTAAATACCAAAGGACTTGATCATGTTTCCATAACTTAAAAAGGTACCTTATGATCCTTCAGACTTACCTTCTGAAGTCTAAACCTGACTCACAGTGTGATTTAGCAGTTGTGTACTCGACTAACAATTTCTCCACTATGTTATATTTGAAGCACTGACACACCACGAACCAATCACATTTCCTAGATTTCTTACACACTCGTTCTTAAATCTAACATACATAATTGATCCAAACCCACCTGAAACTTAAACTAAACAACTTTTCTGATACTGGGAACTCAAATTCACCATCTCACTAGATTATGTAAGCTATTTTGACTATACATGATTGGTCTTTCTACAAATTTAATACTTCTCTATTAACGGTCATGCATTCTACATCTGACATGATGCTCCCCACCATAGAAGTTTCCTAGTCATCATTTCACTAAAAACATAGTCATAATTATCATGGACCACACTCCATTAACCACTGAACATGGTTTCTTGAGGTGTCCAACTAGATTATACTAAGTGAAAAAATGAAAATCTAACCTTGACACATGTTGGAAGCTTATTCACATCAAGGATTCCTTACTTTAATAGCCAGTGGTGCACTTAAAACTACATTTATTTACTCCAGCCACTTATAAGAATAACTATAATAGGTCCATTCATAGGTTCATGCATGATGGTTTTCTTGAGCCATGCTCACACACATCATATACAACAGAAACTCAACACAAATTCTAACTCAAATAGACATGTTATAGCACCCAATCCTCTTACATGATTATTCCTAGCACTGGGATAACTTAATTTTTCTATTAAAAAATTTGGGATACATTTATTGTGATAAATATCTTAATTCCATGGTAAATCTATTCTAGGGGTGACCCATGAACACAACCTTCAAGAACCTAGGAATATTTTCTAAGAAATTATGAACCAAGACCCCTCAAGGTGTTACTATGATTATCACTCATATCTCCAATACTTGAATGATTACCATGGAATCACACAAAAATCATTGCACCTAACATTAATTCAATGGGTACCATGTTTGAAAATGTATACTGACTTGATATCACCTCAACACAATAGGCATAACCTTTTTTTAATATTCATAGGTCCAGTGACACCACACATTCCTAGTATGTGCTAGAATACTCAAAAACATCAAACCTAGGGGTCACGTTATCCCAAATGACCATTATAACCTGAATGAAAACTTATTGAGTCATACATTGAAAATAAAAATCTCTCACAAATAATGAAATGGCTGACCATTCCCTTGGAATTTCAATCCGATTAAGCTCAAAAATCCACGATGCTCACATCCCTCATAAGGCTCAGCTCACTGTAAGATCACCCGCCTACACTGAGTATTGTTTCTATCTTTAAGAGTTTGACTCAAACCTCAAACGACATATGAAAAACACTTCCCATGCATCAAAACTCAATTCAAACATCCACAATGCTTCCTATACTGAAGGACACTACCATTTCCTATTAATCCCTCACTTAACACATGGAATCGAATCTAAATCAAGGGTCATGCCTAAAAGGTTACTGTAACATCCCAAGAAGTTCAAATAGTAATTTTATTTTAATTAATTATTTAATATTTTTGTTATAATTCAAAACTAACAAAGAATGGTTTTAATATAAAAATTTCTGAAATTGGGGTATAATTAAAATGGTTTTTGATTCAAATTATAAATTATTACTTTATATTTCAAGAAATAGTATTTTTATGCAAATAAATTATTATGGTTTCATATTAAAAGTTTTTAATATATAATAAGGAAAACTATTTTAAATATAAATTATAAGTAAATATATATTTAAAGGTCCTTTTTGAAATTATAATTACAAGATACTTGTAAAAATTAATTTTAATAAAATTTAAATTTAAAATTCTATAATTATGATAGAGTAGTTAATTTGAAATTTAAAGGTGATATATTTTAAGAAGATATATAAAAATAAGAAAATATAATATATTTAAATTTAAAATTTGAATATATGAATGATCATAAATTTTAATAATAAAATCACGTTTTTAATGGTAATATATATTATTATAAGAGTATTATTATTTTTGAATTATGAAAATTATTTATTTTTATATAAATAATTATCAATTATTAATTATTTTATAAAATTATAAATAAAAAACAAAATTATTAAATTTTTATAAGTATTATTATATCGTAATTATGAATATGATTTAAAAAGAAATGAAACGAATTGAAAATAAAATAAAATGATGAAAAAAATGAAAATGAAATCGAGATAAGGGTAAATGAGGGCTTTTTTTGGTGGGGAAGCTAAAGCCAAAGGATTCTGAGTGAGGTCGAGAGTTGAGGGCGATCAAAACTGAGGGCTTCAATGAAGACAAGCAAAGAAAAAGGTGATCTCAGACAAGCGTGGGTGGATAGATCACTAGTGAGGGGATTGAGGCTTGAATCAGGTGAAGACGAGTTGGGATCAGACACCAATGAGCGTTGCCAACCAGATATGGACTTCAAACAGGGGTTTCAATCTTGATTTAGGGAAAATCAACTGTCAGCAATCGATATCTCTTCATTTTTCTACGATTTTGGAAGATCTAGCAAGGTAGGAATATTTTATTATTTTATGTATTCTAATATCGTTTCTAGATTCGTTTTTTGGTGTATCAACTTTTCGGTTTGTCATTTTCCTTCATTGGTTACTGTTATCAATATCATTTTGATCCTTGTTTGAATTTTTATACCTCCTCATACTAATTTTATACATTTTTATTTAATTGAAATAATTTTGTGTACCATTTTTTCAACAATATTGGTTGTCTCATTCTGGTTTTTTTTATTTAATTGATTCAGATATCACTAATCTTCATTTCCAATATATATTAGTATTGAATTTTCAATTATGTCTCTATTTAAAGTAGTCGTTTGTCAACATTTTTGGCTGAATATATATATATATATATATATATATATATATATGCAATCTATTTCAAATGCTTGCATCACAAGCATAGGAGCATTGATCTTATCTTCTTCATTTTATGATTTGATCCCCACTTGTAAAAATCTATTGGAAAGTTGATATAAAAATATATATAGTCTATTTTGCTGAGTATATATATTGGACGTGAAATGAGGCTGGAAGGAGGTTGAGTGATGAAGGCTTTAGCCTTTGTTCTCTTCCTTTTGCCGAGTATTTTTTCAGTTTGGGTATGAGAGTTAAGAGAAAACAAGTTTTCTTCCATGGAGGAGAAGTATGTAGTAAATAAAAGTAAGGGATTTATTTTTCAATTTATACTTCTTCAAAATTACATACATATTTTCTATATATAGTATTATCCAATTTATATTTTAGTACGGGACATGTTTAGTTTTCAAACATTTATTATTTGAAAAATTATATTATCTCAATAATTTTATTTTTCAAAATCAATGGTTATAAATATTCAGATTTATAATTTTTCAAGTGACTCTATGATTTAAGATTTCTATTTTTCATATTTTAATTAATATTTTACATATGATCTGTGATCAATTTTTAAGAACTAGTAAGGGAACTATCTTAAGTAATAAATTATTTTATTATTAGAATTTTATTTTAAGGTATGGGAGTTTATTATTTTTATTTAAAAGTGAATATTTATATGATTTTAATTTACTTAAGAATTATAGTTTTTTATTTATAAGGTATTATTTATTTATTTTAACATGATTTATTTTTATGTTCAAATTTATTTGTAAGGTGAATTTATTTATGAAAACTATTATATATAAGTTTTTCAAATTCCATGTTATATAATTCATAAGTTTATATTTTTGAATTCATGATTTATATATATGTTTATATAATCTTTATGTTTATGCTTGACATATAAATATCTATTTATTATTTTTCACACTGATTATTTAATTCAAAAATCATGTAAGTATTTTATGGGTGTATTATATATGAAAATATATTATACAAAAATTATTTATTCAATGTTCAATATCATTAAATAATAAGACTTCTAGTTTAAAGTTTATAATTATGTACATGTGTATTTATATACATCTTCAAGTTTTGGTTCTTTAAAACATATATGCATGTTCTTATAATTAGGGAAAAACTTTCAATTTATAGTTAAGGATTATAATTCTTATGATGTATGTCTATATATATATATACATATTGGGATATCATTTCATGATTTTAATGAATGAGAAATTCATTTCAAATCATGGTATTACTCAATTTTATATTTTCAAGTTTAGAAAGGATGAAATTTATTTTAAAAATGTTACTATTTAAAATTTTATGTGAGCGTATGATTATTTATTATTTTAAAATTACTATTATATTATGTGAAGGGTTCTTTCATTTAAACTATTATATATAAATGATATTGTCAAATATCATATTCTAAATAAAGTAAATGGGAATTTAACATCTTTATTTAAGTATAAATTTTAAAAGATAATGTTTAACGTTTAAATGAAAAGCAATCCACAGGAAAGGTTGAATATATGGATGTTAATTATTCTTTTTATTAAAATTCCATGCAAAGTCTTATGTCATGAGCTTTGGATGTATCAAATCTCATAACTGATTTCCAATGAAAGCTCATATTTATATATTTATATATAAAAATAAAAGTGTTTATGTGTATTTAATGCATGATTATGTTTTTAAAGAAAATACTCCAGTGAAAAATGTATATGTATGTAAGGAAAGCTTAAAATTATTTTATTAAAAATTAGGCATTTGAACGTTGTAAATATGGTAGGGAGTTGGGGAGTAAACCCATCACTTGGAAAGTGGGTAGGCCCAAGACAACCTTCAATGTTTCAGGTGGCTCTTGTGTTTTGTTTTCAAAAGCTTCCATATTGTTTTCAGAAAAATCAGAGGACTATTTTTTAAATCAATTTTTGTGTATAAGTATTTTCAACGTATTTTTGTTTTTTCAAGGTGTAAATAATTTCGATAATATTTTATAAATGTATTTTTAAAATTATTTTCAAATGTATTATCCAAAAAATGTTCAAAAGTATTTCCCAAAACTTATTTTCTAAAGAATATTTCATAAAGATATTTCACTAATTGAAAACCTCTTACTATGAAATTTAATGCTTATCCCAGTTTTTAAATGATTTTTCATAGGAATCTTATATAAGGCCCTGACCTTATTACATACATAATCTTGAATTAAATGGATAATTAACATTGAGGATCTTTTCAGGTTTAGAGTTTTATAGAATTAGGCGATAAATATTACATTACATCTCAAAAATTACAAAGTAGACACTTCTACTCAGTTTCCATTTTTTTCATAAAATAAAAAATCTTAAAAAAGAGAGTCTTTTCTAGTTCCATGTTTAAGATAGTATGACATTTCCTTGATTCTATCCTTGAACCTATTCATCTTTATGTCCCGTGAAAAACATTTCAAAACTTGTGATGATCATAAAAAGATCAACAAGGGTTATAAAATAAGGAAAGGAAACATTAACCCATAAATAAATACAAATCAATGAAACCATAATTTTCAATCATAACATCCCTTCTGAAATCATAATATTTATGAATAACACATAGTAATCATAATTCATAAAGGTAACTTGAGGCATCCATATCATACTTATATTTTAGATATCATAGCTATAGAGGGAGTCACATTTGGAATACCCATCAGATTATATTCCCTAAATCTCTTAGGAGAAACATTAACATTTACCTCTGTCACGTTACCCAATGCATTGGAGAGCTATCTCAGGCTCACCCGCCCTAGGTTTATCATGGAACCACCTGTATATGTAAACAATGCCCAAGAAACACAACATAATCATAACACATAACAAAAACATAAAGGGAAGATAACATTTCCACATTTCAATCAAAATATATCATTTCAAGATATTGACATAATTAATGTTTTTTAAACCATTTTCAAAACCATTTAAAACATTTAATAACGAGATTTTTGAATCAAAGTGTCCCATAAAAGTTTGAAGCTTTTGAAAGAAATTTTAATTTCCAAACATTAACATCCATATAAATAAATCCTTAAAACCATTTTTAAAACACGGACATTAATATGAAATATTAAGAAGAATAAATCTTTAAAAAATTTAAAACGATATTTTAGTTAAAGAGTTCCTCACCAAATGAGAGATGCTTGAATAAAAATAATTGAAGAATAACATTAATCAAAGATTATAATATCATGAGAGTAAGTATATTCATGATATAATATGTCAAAGGGTGGTATATACTCTATATAAATGTGAATTTGTGTATAACAACAAATAAGTCTCAATGGAATGTAAATTGAGACAAAGTCCCTTGGAAAAATTATATACTTAGATTAAGGACAAATCAATGACATAATTATGTGTTAAAAATAATAATACACCCAATATAATTGTATATTAAGTGTAAAACAATCATAGGTCATTCACACATATTCATATCATGACATAATCAAGAAGTATAAGTTTAACTCAAAGAATGGAAATTGGGTGAAGAAGTTCCCTTACCTAGAGTCCAACTTGTCCTGTATGTTCCTTGTTATTCTTGAATAATAAAATTAAGTTAATTTATAATTTCTTCAGAACCTTTTTAATTTTTATTATTACTTTTATATCACTTATTACCTTTAAATAACAGTTATTTAATCATTTGAGTTTATATCGGACATTTTTTCGATGTTCGGAATTTGAATTAAAAATGAACTTGTTATAATTACAATTTTTCCATGTGATCAAAATGACATTATATACAGAATGATATTCATGATTTATATATCATATATATCATATATATCCAGTATATATATATATGTATTTATAATAGTACATAACATTTGGAGATAAGAAATGAAATGCACCGTTCATGGAGACGGTAAGCCGTACGTACTCATGAACACTACTTTCATTTCTATATCATATTTATTGGAATGAGAAATTAATGATACATATGTATATTATTATTACAGTATAATATAATATTTTATATACTTTATATAATTTCATTAACAACATCATTTATACGTTCCATGTATAGTATGAATGAGTCATATCACTTTGAGGGGGCGGTAGTCCGCACTTCCTCAAATGAAATTATTGTATTTATACAACATGAAAAGCATAAAGGTATCTTATAAATGGGAAATATAGAAGCATATTGATAAAATAAAATAAAATATATATCATATATAATTATAGTACCATCATAATGTCCACCATAAGAGGCGGTAGGATAAAATTGAACAATCATCGTTTCGTGAGACGTTAGTTTGCAATCCACAGAAACAGTATGTTCTTTACCCATTAGATGGAGGTGTGTTTAAGTGTAGTTTGAATAATTATAATAAAAAACCTATTATTTTGAGGATACTTGTGTTTTTATAAAATAAAGTTATAAAAAGATTTTAGGGGCTCAGAGAAGTAAAATAATAGAAAAGAACTTAATAGGAGACATTACCTTTAAATCGGGTAACTCCCTATGGTTTGAACCAAAAGGTTTACTTTAAGTGCCTTCTTCCTAAGGTAAGGATTTTAGGAGGAAAAGAGGGATGTGGGGAGATTAATTGGGTAGAGGTTGGATGATCCAAGGGACTTGATATGTGTGAGGAATGGGTTAGAAGTTGTGTCCTTTTATAAGGGGGAGGATGGGCTCTTTAGGAAAGTTTGAAAATTTTATTTTATTATAAACTTATCTTCGGTTTCCAAATATCCAAAACTAATTAAAGTCAAATAAAATATGACTAATGTTTGAAATAAAATCATATAATAATAATTGGACATATTTTGGATATTGTTTTAATATTTATAATCTTATTTATTTAATTCGTCTATTAATGAGGTAAACACTGTATCATTATTGTGTCATAAATAATTTTATTTATTTGATGTCTAAAAATTATAAAAAAATACCATGATATAGGAAATATTTTTATATTCCCAATTAAAATTTATAGTCTAAAATTTAACTTATATAACCCCATGTAATAATTGATTTACTAAAAGATATATGTTTATGTTATTTTTGTCATTACTTTAAATTAATTAATATAAAGTGTCATTATCACTCTTAAGTGGCTCCATGGGGTCCCAAAACCGACCCAAGGATGCCCATGGTCAGAAATGTATCAGAAAATAGGATTAGGACACATGTTAGGGTAATTTAATATTATTATAATAATATTTTTCCCTTATTTACCATATTTTCCCTTTAACCATGGTAAATAAAATATTTACTAAGGTAAATATTTAAAATGTATAAAAATAAAAGTTACCTATTTACAAAATTTGGACCTACTGAATCCAAATATGGAATCCATTTTTCTAAATTCAAAATACATAAGTGGCCAAAATTAATTTAAAATTAATTCCTGTTGTTAAAACGAAAAACGTGTTTTTAAGAAATAATAACTATCAAAAGATTGACACTTGTTTATGTCCAATTTAAAAGTGAAATTACTTTTAATGGCCAAAATTGGATTAAATGGTAAAAATATAATTTAATTACCCTTTAAAACCAATTAAAAAGATAATCTAACCATATAAATAAATTATATTAAAAGACAGTTTTGAATTAAAATACAGTATTTTTCACTATTCATTAAAAAATGAACATTATTAGAAAAATACCAAAATTTCACCCAAAGTAAATTTTGAAGTCCCGATTCTAAATAAGTGTATTATTTTTTAAAATAGAACATATAAAAGTGACAAAAACATGATTTAAAGAGTGTTCGCCATCAAAAGGCCATAAAACAACCTTTTTGAGTATTTTATGCTTAAAATCGAATTAATTCTTATTTTAAGCCTCTAAAAATTATTGGATAAATGTAATGAAATTTAAAAAACATGTATAATCATATTTTAGTTACTTTTTTTCATTACCTCCAATATAACAACTATGTGTTAACTACCATTTAAAATAATCATATTATATTATTATTTTTTAGTATAACTCAACATTGTGTGTAATGTAAGATTTCAAAAAAATCCATTGTTTCTTATCAGGTACGCCATCGAACATAGCACCCACTTTAAAGTAAAATTAATAATTAATCCACAAATATTAATAAATATAAAAATTTCATGTTCTTTTTTTACCTGAGATGTTACATCCTTCCCCCATTTTGGAAATTGTGCCCTCTCAATTTTAAAACCGGGCTCGAGAACTTCATTAAAAGTCCCACATCGGAAAAAGATTCAATAAAAATAATACTTAAAAATAAATAAAGAGAAGTAAAATGGTCACGAAAGATAACACATTCTAGGATTCCATGTAAGAAAATATGGATATGGAAGAAAAACTAACCATCAAGTTCTGATGGAGAGTGATAGAAAACATGATTAAGAGAAAGTTAACAACCAGAAAATCACAAACTTGTGATGGATTAAACGGTATTTGATGACCCAATAGGAAAAGTAAACTGAAAAAGTTTTTGTTTTAAGTTCTTTTTCATAATTTTTAGGAATTCATTTACTACATTGAATAAGAACATAAGGAAATATGCTTACCTTCAAGTAGAGTTTCATCCTTTAATAAGTTTCTACCAAAAACTAATATTTTCTCCAAACAATTAGTATTCAAAAAGACTAGGTCACATCAAAAGTGAAAGAATCAACTTCTAGAGAATCACATAATCCACAAAAGAAGAGCTATATATTTTCCCTGTCTTTTGACATTAACCAAAACCAAAAATGGTTAGTACGAGATCATATAATCTCCAAAAAGGATAATCCTTTATAAAAATAAATACTACTCTAAATCTCCAAAATTCAACAAACAGTACCCAAAGTTCAACAAAGACCATTCAATACACAATTGTCCTTAAAATTCTACAAAATAACCGAAACTAAGATTGAAACCCAAAAATAAGAAGGATTTAATCACATAGTATTCCACATTAAATCTTATCATTTAACTCCAAAAACATAGACTACTCTTAAAGTCTCATATTGATGCATAATTAACCAAATCACATATTCTCTATGATAGGTTAATCATTTCCATAAATAACCCAAATTTCTATATGTCCATAATAAAAAAATATATTATTCCAAAATAAAATTTCAACCATTACTCCACAAATTAAATCCCATAGTATTATATTTTTCTTAAGAATATAGTGTTCCCAAAAGAGAGAACATCTTCCAAAATCACTTTTATCACTTAATCACCAAATCATTTTCTTATACTAAGGATATCCATTTGATAAAACATAAGATCCAAAATCAACTTATTCTTGATCAATAAAATCATTTAACTAAAAAGAATAAGTCATAATAACCAGGGACTTCATGCAGTCTTGTGGTAGGCGATAAAACCCAATCACAATTTGGTTGTGGGTTAAATTCCCGTAGATTTGTTTGACACGACGGGTTATCACACAGTCTACATGTTTTCATTTTTATAAAACTCAAAAATAACCCTAACATGTTTTAAACTCAATGGTTTTCTTATACCTCCCATTTTAATCCCAAATTATGACCTAAACATCTTAATTCTTGAGGTCTTATATATATTGTCATTTTTTATTTCACCACCATATGATAAAATAAAACGATCCCCAAAATAAAGAACATCATACATTGATCATGGTGTCCACTTGGTTTCATCGTCATCTTGTTAATGTGGGTAGAAGGTCCATACATTGCAACAATGATTTAGAGATCCTTCAAAATCATTTGCTTCCTTCATCCAAATACACCTTATACAACTTGGGTCATAAGGGTGTTTGCAGAAAAATAGTTTTGTAAAATAATCATGTATGACATATAATTTTAAAACATATGATAAAACATGATTTTTATAAAATAATCAGACCAAGTTTGAGTTAAAACTTTCAAACAATGGTCCTTTTAAAATACCATAAGTATGTGCTGAGATACTATATTTTAAAATAAAATATAAATAGGTTGCGCAAGGGTCTCCTTCTTTATCACTTTTTTCAAAATCATAATATGATTCAATATCTTGTGATAAGGTAAAATATTTGAAAATTCCTTGAAAATATTTACCTTTCTTGAAAATATAAGAATATTGTGAAAATAGTATTTGATTAAATACAACCCATAATCCATGATGATATCAGGGTATAGTGGAGGTGTTTGATATCTCAAAAAATTACTTGCAAGTGAGTTGTATGTTAGAAAAAGTTTCACAATCTTCCGAACATGACTTTGAAATAATTATTGCAAGAATGTCATTGGAAAGAGATAGGAATTTCATTTGATATCCTCCTCCTTCCATCTGTAACTAACTTTCCTTGATCTGAAAAAGTTATAAAACAAGGATTTAACTGAAATAATAGACATAGGGACTAACCATGTGCTTAACGAAAACTCCTAATCCCTAAAGTTGTCTAAAATGACCTCTAATACCAACTATAAGGCCCTAGCCTTATTACATACATAATCTTGAATTAAATGGATAATTCACATTTATGATATTTTCAGGTTTAGCATTTTAGAGAATTAGGCCATAACTATTACATTACATCTAAAAAATTATAAAGTAGACACTTCTACTTATTTTCCATTTTTTTCATAAAATAAAAACTCTTAAAAAAAGAGTCATTTCTAGTTCCATGTTTAATATAGAATGACTTTACCTTGATACCATCCTTGACCCTATTCATCTTTATGTCCTGTGAAAAACATTTCAAAACTTGGGATGAGCATAAAAATCTCAGTAAGGGTTATAAAATAAGGAAAGGAAACATTAACCCATCAATAAATACAAATCAATGAAACCATAATTTTCAATCGTAACATACTTTCTGGAATCATAATATTTATGGATAACACATAGTAATCATAATTCATAAAGGTAACTTGAGGCATCCATATCATACTTACATTATAGCTATCACAACTACAGAGGGAGTCACATTTGGAATACCCATCACAGTATATTCCCTAAATCTCTTAGGAGAAAAATTAACATTTACCTTCGCCACATTACCCAATGCATTAGAGAGCTACCTCGGGCTCACCTGCCCTAGATTTATCATGGAACCACCTGCATATGTAAACAATTCCCAAGAACCATAACATACTAATAACACATAACACAAACATAAAGGGAAGATAACATTTCCACATTTCAATCACAATATATCATTTCAAGATATTGACATAATTAATGTTTTTTAAACCATTTTCAAAACCATTTAAAACATTTAATAAAGATATTTTTGAATCAAAGTGTCCCATACCACTTTGAAACTTTTGAAAGAAATTTTAATTTCAAAAAATCCTTGTCCATATAAATAAATCCTTAAAACCATTTTTAAAACATGGACATTAATATGAAATATTAAGAAGAATAAATCTTTGAAACATTTAAAATGATATTTTAGTTAAAGAGTTCCTCACCAAATGAGAGATGCTTGAATAAAAATAATTGAAGAATAACATTAATCAAAGATTATAATATCATGAGAGTAAGGATATTAAAGATATAATATGTCAAATGGTGGTATATACACCATATAAATATGAATTTGTGTATAACAACAAATAATTTTCAATGGAATGTAAATTGAGACAAAGTCCCTTGCAAAGATTATATCCTTAGATTAAGGACAAATCAATGAAATAATTATGTGTGAAAAATAATAATACACCAAATATAATTGGATATTAAGTGTAAAACAATCATAGGTCATTCAAACATATTCATAGCATGACATAATCAAGAAGTATAAGTTTAACCCAAAGAATGGAAATTGGGTGAAGAAGTTCCCTTACCTCGAGTCCAACTTGTCTTGTATGTTATTTTTTCTTCCTAAATAAAAAAATTAAGTTAATTTATACTTGATTAAGAACATTTTTAACGTTTATTATTACCTTTATATCACTTATTACCTTTCAATAACAATTATTTAACTATTTGAGTTTATATCGGACATTTTGTCGATGTTCGGAATTTGAGTTAAAAACGAACTTGTTATAATTACAATTTTTCCATGTGGTAAAAATTCCATTATCTCCAGAATGATATTAATGATTTATATATAATATATATCATATATATATAGTATATATATGTATTTATAATAGTACATAACAGTTGGAGATAAGAAATGAAATGCACCGTTCATGGAGACGGTAAGCCGTACGTACGCATGAACGCTACTTTCATTTCTATTTCATATTTATTGGAATGAGAACTTAATGATACATTGGTATATTATAATTCCAGTATAATACAATATTTTATATATGTTACATAATTTAACTAACATCATAATTTATACGTTCCATGTATGGTATGAACGAGTCATATCACTTTGAGGGGGCAGTAGTCCGCACTTCCTCAAATGAAATTATCGTATTTATACAACATGAAAAGCATAAAGGTATTTTATAAATGGGAATTACAGAAGAATATTGATAAAATAAAATAAATTATATATCATATATAATTATAGTTCCATCATAATGGCCACCATAAGAGGCGGTAGGAGACAATTGAACAATTATCGTTTCGTGAGGCGTTAGTTTTCCATCCACAGAAACATTATGTTTTTTACCCATTAGATGGAGGTGTGTGTAAGTGTAGTTAAAATAATTATCATAAAAACAACCTAGTATATTTAGTATATTGGTGTTGTTTTAAAATAAAGGAATAAAAAGAGTTCAGGGGATTGGAGAAGTAAAATAAACAAAAAGAACTTAAGAGGAGACATTACCTTTAAATCAGGTAACTCCCTTTGGTTTGAACCAAAAGGTTTACTTGAAGTGACTTCTGCCTAAGGTAATGATTTTAGGAGGAATAGAGGTATGTGGGGAGATTAATTGGGAAGATTTTACATGATCCAAGGGGCTTGATAAGTGTGAGGAATGGTTTAGAAGTGGTGTTCTTTTATAAGGGGAAAGAGGGGCTCTTTAGGAATGTTTGAAAATGTTATTTTATTATAAACTTATCTTTAGTTTCAAAAGTTCCAAAACTCATTAATGTAGAATATAAGATGACTCATGTTATAAATAAAATCGTCCAATAAGAAATGGACAGGTTTTGAATATTGTTTTAATATTTATAATCTTTTTTATTTAATTCATCCATTAATGAGGTAAACACTCCATTATTGTTGTGTCATAAATCATTTTATTTATTTTATGTCTAAAAATTATAAAAAAATACCATGATTTAGGAAATCATTTACAATTTATAATGAATATTTATAGTCGAAAAGGTAACTTATATAATCCCATGTATGAATTGATTTACTAAAAGATATATGTTTATGTCAATTTTGTCATTACTTTAAATTAATTAATATAAAGTGTCATCATCACTCTTAAGTGGATCCATGGGGTCCCAAAATTGACCTAAGGATGGACATGGTCAGACATGTATCAAACAATAGGATTAGGAAATATTTTAGGATAATTTAATATTATTATAATATTATTTTTTTCCCTTACCATATTTACCCTTTAACTATGGTAAATAAAATATTTACTGAGGTAAATATTTAAAATGTCTAAAAATAAAAGTTACGTATTTACAAAATTTGTACCTAATGAATCAAAATATGAAATCCATTTTTATAAATTCAAAACAAAGAAGTGGTAGAAATTAATTTAAAATTAATTCCTGTTGTTAAAACAAAAAGCTTGTTTTTAAGAAATAATAACTATCAAAAGATTGACACTTGTTTATGTCCAATTTCATAGTGAAATTACTTCCAATGATGAAAATTGGATTAAATGGTAAAAATATAATTTAATTAAACTTTAAAACTAATTAAAAATATAATACAACCATATAAATAATTTATATTAAAAGGCAGTTTTGAATTAAAATACAGTATTTTTCACTATTCATTAAAAGATGAACATTATCAGAAAAATACCAAAATTTCACCCAAAATAAATTTTGATGCCCCGATTCTAAAGAAGAGTATTATTTTGTAAAATATAACATATAAAAGTGACCAAAAATAGATTTAAAGAGGGTTCTCCATCAAAAGGTGGTAAAACGAGCTTTTTGAGTATTTCAAGCTTAAAATCGAATTAATTATTATTTTAAGCCTCTAAAATTTATTGGATAAATGTAAAGACATTTAACAAACATGTATAATCATATTTTAGTTAGTTCTATTCATTCCCTCCAATACAATGACTATGTGTTAAATTCCATTTAAAATAATCATATTATATTATTATTTTCAGTGTAACTCAACATTGTGTGCAACGTAAGATTTCAAAAAAACCCATTGTTGCGTATCAGGTACGTCATCGAACACAGAATCCCCTTTAAATTAAAATTAATACTTAATCCACAAATATTAATAAATATGAAAATTTCATGTTCTATATTTACCTGGGATGTTACATCCTTCACCCCTTTTGGAAATTGCATCCTCACAATTTTAAAAATGGTCTTGGAAACTTCATTGAAAGTTCCACATCAGAAAAAGAGTCAATAAAACTACCACTTTAAAAGAAAGAAAGAGAAGTACGATGGTCACTCAAGATAACCCATTCTAAGATTCCATGTAGGAAAACATGGATATGGAAGAAAAACTAACCATCAAGTTCTGATGGAGGGTGATATAAAACATGATTAGGATAAAGTTAACAACTATAAAATCACAAACTTGTGATGGGTTAAATGGTCTTTGATTACCCAGTATGAAACATAAACTGACAACGTTTTTGTTTTAAGTTACTTTTCATAATTTTGAGGAATTAATTTACTACATATAATAAGAACATAATGAAATATACTTACCTTCAAGTAGAGTTTCATCCTTTAATAAGTTTCTACCAAAAACTAATATTTTATCCAAACAATGAGTATTCAAAAAGACTTGGTCACATCAAAAGCGCAAGAATCAACTTATAGAGAATCACATAATCCACAAAAGAAGAGCTATGTATTTCCCCTGTCTTTAGACATTAACCAAAACAAAAAATGGTTAGTATGAGATCAAATAATCCCCAAAAAGGACAATCCTTTATAAAAAGAAATACTACTCTTAATCTTCAAAATTCAATAAACAGTACCCAAAGTTCAACAAAGACCATTCAATACACAATTATCCTTAAAATTCTTCAAAATAACCCAAACTAAGATTGAAACCCAAAACTCAGAAGGATTTAATCACATAGTCTTCCACAGTAAATCTTAATATTTAACTCCAAAAACATAGACTATTCTTAAAGTCTCATACTGAATCATAATTAACCAAATCACATATTCTCTATTATAGGTTAATTATTTCCATAAATAACACAAATCGCTATATTTCCATAATAAAAATCGATATTGTTCCAAAATAAAATTTCAAAAATTACTACACAAATGAAATCCCATAGTATTCGATTTTTCTTAAGCATATAGTGTTCCCAAAAGAGAGAATGTCTTCCAAAATCACTTTTATCACTTAATCACCAAATAATTTTCTTATAATAAGGATATCCATTTGATAAAACATAAGATCCCAAATAAACTTATTCTTGATTAATAAAATCATTTAACTAAAAATAATAAGTCATACTAACTAGGGACTTCACGTATTCTAGTGGTAGGCAATAAATCCCAATCACACTTTGGTTGTGGGTTCGATTCCCGTAGCTTTGTCCAACGCGGCGGGTTGTCACATGGTCTGCGTGTTGTTCTTTTTATAAAGCTAAAAAAAACCCTAACATGTTTTAACCTCAATGGTTTTCTTATACCTCTCATTTTCATCCCAAATTATGACCTCAACATATTAATTATTGAAGTCTTATATATATTTTCATTTTTTTTATTTCACCACCATATGATAAAATAAAATGATCCCCAAAATAAAGAACATCATACCTTGATCATGGTGTCCTCTTGGTTTCATCATCATCTTCCTCATGTAGGTAGAAGGTTCATGCATTGAAAAAATTATTTATATATCCTTCAAAATCTTTTTCTTCCTTCATCCAAATACACCTTGTACAAATTGGGTCATAACAGTGTTTATAGAAAAATAGTTTTGGAAAATAATCATGTATGACATATAATTTCAAAACATGTGATAAAACATGATTTTTATAAAATAGTCAGACCAAGTTTGAGTTGAAAATTTCAATAAATGGTCCTTTTAAAATACCATAAGTATGTGATGAGAGACTATATTTTAAAAGAAAATATAAATCGGTTGCATAAGGGTCTCCTTCTTCAGCACTTTTTTCAAAATCATAATGTGCTTCAAAATCTTGTGATAAGGTAAAATATTTGAAAATTCCTTGAAAATATTTACCTTTATTGAAAATATGATAATATTGTGAAAATAGGATTTGATTAAAAACAACCCATGATCCACGATGATATCGGGGTATAGTGGAGGTGTTTGATATCTCAAACAATTGCTTTCAAGTGAGTTGTATGTTAGAAAAAGTGTCACAATCATCAGAACATGACTTTGCAATAATTATTGCAAGCAAGTCATTAGGAAGAGATAGGAATGTTGTTTGAGATAATCCTACTTCCATCTGTAACTGACTTTCCTTAATCTGAAAAAGTTATAAAACAAGGATTTAACTTAAATAATAGACTTAGGGACTAACCATGTGCTTAACAAAAACTCTTAATCCCTAAAGTTGTCTAAACCGACCTCTGATACCAACTATAAGGCCCTAGCCTTGTTACATACATAATCTTAAATTAAATGGATAATTCACATTGAGGTTCTTTTTAGGTTTAGAGTTATAGAGAATTAGGCCATAACTATTACATTACATCTCAAAAATTACAAAGTAGACACTTCTACTCAGTTTCCATTTTTTTCAAAAAATAAAAACTCTTAAAAAAATAATCATGTCTAGTTCCATGTTTAAGATAGCATGACTTTTCCTTGATCCCATCCTTGACACTATTAATCTTTATGTAATGTTAAAAACATTTCAAAACTTGGGATGAGCATAAAAATCTCAGTAAGGGTTATAAAACAAGGAAAGGAAACATTAACCCATCAATAAATACAAATCAATGAAACCATAATTTTCAATCACAACATAACTTTTGGAATCATAATATTTATGAATAACACATAGTAATCATAATTCATAAAGGTAACTTGAGGAATCCATATCATACTTACATTGTAGCTATCACAGTTATAGTGGGAGTCACATTTATAATACCCATCACAGTATATTCCCTAAATCTCTTAGGAGAAACATTAACGTTTAGCTCCATCACGTTACTCAATGCATTGGAGAGCTATCTCAGACTCACCCGCCCTAGGTTTATCATGGAACCACTCGTATACGTAAACAATGCCCAAGAACCATAACATACTCATAACACATAACACAAACATAAAGGGAAGATAACATTTCCACATTTCAATCACAATATATCATTTCAAGATATTGACATAATTAATGTTTTTAAACCATTTTAAAAACCATTTAAAACATTAAATAAAGTGATTTTTGAATCAAAGTGTCCCATACAACTTTGAAGATTTTGAAATAAATTTTAATTTCAAAACATTCATGTCCATATAAATAAATACTTAAAACCATTTTTAAAACATGGACATTAATGTGAAATATTAAGAAGAATAAATCTTTAAAATATTTAAAACGATATTTTAGGTAAAGAGTTCCTCTCCAAATGAGAGATGATTGAGTACTAATAATTGAAGAATAAAATTAATCATAGATTTTAATATCATGAGAGTAATAATATTCATGATATATTATGTCAAAGGGTGATATATACAACATATAAATTTGAATTGGTTTATAACAAAAAATAAGTCTCAATGGAATGTAAATTGAGACAAAGTCCCTTGCAAAGATCATATCCTTAGATTAAGGACAAATAAATAACATAATTATGTGTGAAAAATAATAATACACCCAATATAATTTTATATTAAGTGTAAAAAAATCATTGTTCGTTAAAACATATTAATAGCATGACATAATCAAGAAGTATAAGTTTAACCCAAAGAATGGAAATTGGGTGAAGAAGTTCCCTTACCTCGAGTCCAACTTGTCTTGTATGTTCCTTACTCTTCTTGAATAATAAACTTAAGGTAATTTATACTTTATTCAGAACCCTTTTAATGTTTATTATTAATTTTATATCACTTATTACCCTGCAATAATATTTAGTTAATTATTTGAGTTTATATCGGACATTTTGTTGATGTCTGGAATTTGAGTTAAAAATGAACTTGTTATAATTACAATATTTCCATGTGGTAAAAATTCCATTATATCCAGAATGATATTCATAATTTATATATCATATATATCATATATATCCAGTATATATATGTCTTTATAATAGTACATAACATTTGGAGATAAGAAATGAAATGCACCGTTAATGGAGATGGTAAGCCGTACGTACGCATGAACGCTACATTCATTTCTATTTCATATTTATTGGAATGAGAACATAATGATACATAGGTATATTATAATTACAGTATATTAAAATATTTTATAAAAATTATATAATTTCATTAACACCATCATTTATACGTTCCATGTATGGTATGAGCGAGTCATATCACTTTGAGGGGGCAGTAGTCCGCACTTCCTCAAATGAAATTATCGTATTTATACAACATGAAAAGCATAAAGGTATGTTATAAATGGGAATTACAGAATCATATTGATAAAATAAAATAAAATATATATCATATATAATTATAGTTCCATAATAATGGCCACCATAAGAGGCGGTATGAGACAATTGAATAATCATCATTTCGTGAGGCGTTAGTTTTCCATCCACAGAAACAATATGTTATTTACCCATTAGATGAAGGTGTGTGTAAGTTTAGTTAGAATCATTCTCATAAAAACAACTGAGTATATTTAAATATACTGTTTTTGTTATAAAATAAAGGAATAAAAAGAGTTCATGGGGTTGGAGAAGTAAAATAAAAGAAAAGAACTTAAGAGGAGACATTACCTTTAAATCGGGTAACTCCCTTTGGTTTGAACCAAAAGGTTTAATTGAAGAGCCTTATTCCTAAGGTAAGGTTTCTATAAGGAAGAGAGGGATGTAGGGAGATTAATTGGGTAGAGGTTTAATGATCCAATGGGATTGAGAAGTGTGAGGAATGGGTTAGAAGTGGTGTCCTTTTATAAGGGAGAGGATGGGCTCTTTAGGAAAGTTTGAAAATTTTATTTTATTATAAACTTATATTCATTTTCAAAAGGTCCAAAACTCATTAAATTTGAATATAATATGACTTATTTTTGAAATAAAATCATCCAATAATAATTGTACAGGTTTTGGATATTGTTTTAATATTTATAATCTTATTTATTTAATTCATCCATTAATGAGGTAAACACTTCATCATTATTGTGTCATAAATAATTTTATTTATTTGATGTCTAAAAATTATAAAAAAAATACCATTATGTAGGAAATATTTTTATCTTTACAATTAATATTTATAATATAAAGTGCCATTATCACTCTTAAGTGGCTCCATGGGGTCCCAAAATCGACCCAAGGATTCCCATGGTAAGACATGTATCATCAAATAGGATTAGGACACATTTTAGGGTAATTTAATATTATTATAATATTATTTTTTAAACTTATTTACCATATTTACCCTTTAACCATGGTAAATAAAATATTTACTGAGGTAAATATATAAAATGTCTAAAAATAAAAGTTACATATTTACACAATTTGGACCTAATGAATCCAAATATGGAATCTATTTTTCTAAATTCAAAACACAGAAGTGGTAGACTTTAATTGAAAATTAATTCCCAGTGTTAAAACAAAAAGCGTGTTTTTAAGAAATAATAACTACCAAAAGATTGAAACTTGTTTATGTCCAATTTCAAAGTGAAATTACTTTCAATCACCAAAATTGGATTAATTGGTAAAAATATAGTTTAATTACATTTTAAAACCAATTAAATGATAATATAACTATTTAAATAAATTAGATTAAAAGGTAGTTTTGAATTAAAATACAGTATTTTTCACTATTCATTAAAAAATGAACATTATCAGAAAAATACTAAAATTTCACCCAAATTAAATTTTGATGTCATGATTCTAAATAAGAGTATTATTTTGTCAAATATAAAATATAAAAGTGACCAAAACTATATTTAAAGAGGGTTCTCCATCAAAAGGCGGTAAAACGACCTTTTTGAGTATTTCATGCTTAAAATCGAATTAATTCTTATTTTAAGCCTCTAAATTTTATTTGATAAATGTAAAGACATTTAAAAATCATGTATAATAATATTTTAGTTAGTTTTTTTCATCCCCTATAATACAACGACTATGTGTTAACAACCATTTAAAATAATCATTTATATTATTATTTTTCAGTATAACTCAACATTGTGTGCAACATAAGTTTTCAAAGAAACCCATTGTTGCGTATCAGGTATGCCATAAAACATAGTATCCCATTTAAATTAAAATTAATACTTAATCCAAAAAATATTAATAAATATGAAAATGTCATTTTCTTTGTTTACCGAGGATGTTACATCTTAGAAGCTTTAGAATGGGCGTCTATGCTTTTAGAGTTAGCATACATGTAGCGAAATAGATATTTTATTTTATTTTTATAAAACTATGAAAATATGTAAGTTCTTATCTAAATATACATAACCTAGATTGGAAAAGTTCTTCATTGTATAAAGCACTGTGTAATTTTTTTGTATCTCTTTATATAAAAAAATTACATAGAATATTTTTGCACTGAATCAAGAAGAATGAGTTCGAGGTGTTATAATTTTTATCATAGGAATGGTCTAGACAACTTTAGAGATTAAATGTTGTCTTTTGAGGGAAAAAATATTCATGATAAGGCTTTCTCTAAAACTCATAGATAATTAAGTTTACTTAGAAATTATAGTTTTTCATAATTCTAAATATGTAAATTCAGAATATTCTTAAGTCTGAAAAACGAATTACGAGTGTGAAATTCATTTAAGGGGGGAATAATATAACATCCCAAGAAATTAAAATAGTAATTTTATTTTAATTAATTATTTGTTTAATATTTTTATTATAATTTATAACTAACGAAGAATGGTTTTAATACCAAATTTTCTAAAATTGGGGGTATAATCAAAATTATTTTTTATTCAAATTATAAATTATTACTTTATATTTCAAGAAATAGTATTTTTATGCAAATAAATTATTATGGTTTCATATTAAAAGTTTTGAATATATTATAATAAAATCTATTTTCAATATAAATTATAAGTAAATATATATTTAAAGGTCATTTTTGAAATTATAATTACAATATACTGGTAATAATTAATTTTAACAAAATTTATATTTAAAATTCTATAATTATGATCAAGTAGTTAATTTTAAATTTAGAGGTGATATATTTTAAGAATATATATAAAAATATGAAATTATAATATATTTAAATTTAAATTTTGAATATATGAATGATTATAAATTTTCATAATAAAATCATGATTTTTAAAGGTAATATATATTATTATAAGAGTACTATTATTTTTGAATTATGAAAATTATTTATTTTTATATAAATAATTAATAACTATTAATTGTTTTATAAAATTATAAATAAAAAATGTAATTCTAATATTTCTATAAGTATTATTATATTCGAATTATGAATATAATTTAAAAAAATGAAATGAATTGAAAATAAAATAAAATGATGAAAAAAGTGATAATGAAATCGAGATAAGGGTAGATGAGGGATCATTTTTGGTGGGTAAGTCGAAGAAGAAGGATTACAATAGAGGTTGAGAGTTGAGGGTGAGTGAAACCAGGGGATTCGATGAAGAAGAACCAATCTGAAGGTGATCTTGGCTGAGCGTGAGTGGATCGATTGCTAGAGGGGATTGAGGCTTAGATCAGGTGAAGACGAGTCATGATCAGAAACCAATGAGCATAGTCAACCAGATCTAGACTTTGAATAGGGTTTTGAACTCGATTTTGGAGAAATAAACTATCATTTATGGAGATATCTCTATTTTTCTTTGATTTTGGGAGATCTTGTGAGGTAGGTGTATTTTATTATTTTTGTGTATTTGAATCTTGTTTCTAGATTCTTTTTTTGGTGTATCAACTTTCTGGCTTGTTGTTTTCCTTCATCAATCAATATTAGAAATATCATTTTGATCATTGTTTGAATTTTTCTACCACCAGATATTGATTTTAAACACTGGTATTTAATTGAAAGCGTTTTGTGTACCATTTGGTCAATAATACTGGTTGTCTCATTCTCGTTTTTATTCCTTAATTGATTCGGATTTCATAGATCTTGATTTCAAATATATATTAATACTGAATTTTCAATTACATATCTATTTGAAATAGTCATTTTTCAATGTTTTCTACTATATATATATGTGTGTGTGTGTGTGTGAAATCTGTTTCCAATGCCTGCACTACAATTATAGGAAAATTGATCTTATCTTCATCGTTTTATGATTTAATCCCCACCTGTAAACATCCCATTCCAAATTTATATATATATATATATATATATATATATTGTTTTACTGAGTATATATATTTGATGTGGAATGAGGCATGAAGGAGGTTGAGTGATGAAGGCATTATCCTTTGTTCTCTTCCTTTTGCCCGATTTTTTTATAGTTTTGGTATGAGAGTTAAGAGAAAATGAGTTTTCTACGAAGGAGGAGAAGTATGAAGCAAATAAAAGTAAGGGATTTATTTTTCAATTTATTCTTCATCAAAATTACATACATATTTTCTATATATATTTTTATCCAATTTATATTCAAGGAAGAGAAATGTTTGATTTTCAAAAATTTATTGTTTGAAAAGTTGTATTACTGTAATGATTTTATTTTTCAAAATATATAGTTATATATCTTCAAATTATAATTTTGTAAGGGACTCTATTGTTTAAGATTTCTATTTTTCATATTGTTATTAATATTTTACATATGACCTGTGTTAAATTTTTAAGAAATGGCAAGGGAACTATCTTATGTACTAAATTATTTTATTATTAGAATTATATTCAAAGTTAATGGAGTTTATTATTTTTATTTAAAAGTGAATATTCATATTATTATAATTTACTTAATAATTATTGTTTTTTATTTTTAAGATATTATTTATTTATTTATTTTAACATGATTTATTTTTATGTTCAAATTTATTTGTAAGGTGAATTTATTTTTGAAAATTATAATATATAAGTACTTCAAATTTCATGTTATTGAATTCCCAAGTTTACATTTTTGAATTCATGATTTATCTACATATGTATGTAATCTTTAATTTTAGGCTTAACATATAAATATCTATGTATTATTTTTTACACAGATTATTTAATTCAAAAATAATGTAAGTATTTTATGGGTGTATCATATATAAAAATATATCATACAAAAATTATTTATTCAATGTTCAATATCATTTAATATTAATACTTCTAGTTTTAGGTTTATAATTATGTACATGTGTATTTATATACATTTTCAAGTTTAGGTTCTTTAAAAAATAAATCCATGTACTTCTAATTATGGAAACACTTTCAATTTATACTTAAGGATTATAATTATTATGATATATGTGTATAAAAATATATACATATATATACATAGTGGGCTATTATTTAATGATTTTAATGAATGAATAATTCATTTCAAATCACGATCTTACTCAATTTGATATTTTCATGTTGAGAAAGGATGAAATTTATTTTGAAAATGATACTCTTTAAAATTTTATGTGAGCATATGATTATTTATTATTTTAGAATTTCTGTTATTTTATGTGAAGGGTTCTTGCATTTACACTATTATGTATAAATGATATTATCAAATATTATATTCTAAATATACTAAATTATAATTGAATATCTTTATTTAAGGATGAATTTTATAAGATAAAGTTTAACATTTAAATGAAAAGTAATCAATAGGAATGCTTAAATATATGGATGTTAATTATTCTTTTTATTAAAATTCCATGAAAATGATTATGTCATGGGTTTTGGATGTATCAAATCTCACAACTAATTTCCAACGAAAGCTCATATTTATATATTTTTATATATAAATAAAATTGTGTATGTGTATTTAATGCATGATTATGTTTTTAATACAAAGACTCTTGTAAAAAAAGTATATATATGTAAGGCAAGATTAAAACGTTTTTATTAAAAATTAGGCACTTAAACAGTGTAAATATGGAATAGAGTTGGGGAGTAAACCAATACCTTGACAAGTGGGTAGGTCTAAGATAACCTTAAATGTTTCAGGTGGGCCCAATTTTTTGTTTTCAAAAGATTGCATACTGGTTTCAGAAAAATCACAGGACTATTTTTTTAAAGAACCTTTTGAGCGTATGTTTTTTCAAAGTGTTTTAGTATTTTAAAGGCGTAAATAATTTCAATAATATCTTCAAAAGGTATTTTTGAAAGTATTTTCAAAGGTATTATCAAAAGAATGTTCAATAGTATTTCCAAAAATCTATTTTCAAAATGATATTTAATAAAAGGGATTTCACTGATTTTAGAACCCATTACTTGGAAATTGAATACTCATCCCATGTTTTAAATATTTTTAAAGGTATCTTAGAATATTTATAACGGGCATCTATGCTTTTGGAGTTATCATACATGTAGCAAAGTAGATATTTTATTTTATTTTTGTACAATATTGAAAATATCTAAGTTATTGTCTAATTCTATTGGATATTCATTGGAAAAGGTCCTTATTGTATAAAGAAATGTGTAATTTTTTAGTATATCGTTATATAAAGAAAATTGTACAACATGTTTTAGCACTAAATCCAAAATCATGGGTTTGGGGTGTTGTAGTTACAAGGATCTCTTGTAAAACCCCAAGCTTTCACGATATGCTTCTCTTTCAATAATGCAATAGCTTGCATTGTACGCAAGTTCGAGATTCTAACACACCGTGACCAATCAAAATAACCATTATGAATAGTAATACTCACTTTTTAAAATTACATATATTTTATATTTCAAAATGGACTTCATTTTTGGATTCAGAATATCGAAATTAGCCTATGATGAATTTTTGGTATTTTTCTGAGAATTTCCAATATTTTATGAATAGTGAAAAATACTTAAAAACAACTTTTCTAATAAAAATAATTTATAGTGATAAATTATACTATTGAGTGGTTTTAAAGTATAATTAGAATATATTTTTACCATTTTATCCAATGGTGTTCATTATAATTAATTTCACTTTGAAATTGGACATAAACAATTGTCAATCTTTTGATATATATTGTTTCTTAAAAACACGCTATTTGTTGTGACAGCGGGAATTAATTATAAAATTAATTAATGCAACTTATATGTTTTGAATTTTGTAAAATAGACATCATTTTTGAATTTGGAATATCAGTTATAGCTTAGGGTGAAATTTTGGCATTGTTCTGAAAAAGCTTCAATTTTTAATGAATAGTGAAACCACTAAGTGGTAGTTAAAAAACTAATTTTTCGTTTAAATGAAACATTACCACTTCTATGATTTGATTTTCAAAAATCTGACATACATGGTTTTCATTAGGAATTAAAATGTGGTTCAATGGGATTAAAATAATTTTTTTGGTGAATAGTAACTTTTAAGTTTAATTAATCGCGATTAAAGGTAATTAGTGAAATTTAAGGTAAAAATGATATTATAAAAATATGAAAATACTATTACACTTGTCCTACACCTATTGTATGAGTCATGGCTTACCAAGAAAATACATGGGTCAAATTTGTGACCCCATGGAGCCACTTTGGTAGAAAATGACATTAAACACTTTTTATCTAATATTAAAATAAAAATGTCACAAACATGAGTTGTTTTACTAAAAAAATTTTTAAATGGGGTTATACAAGTCATATTTTTGACTATAAATATTCATTAGAAATGTAAAAAGATTTCCTACATCATGATAATTTTTTTATAATTTTTAGACATTAAATAAATTAAATTATTTATGACACCATGATGATGCAATGATTACCTCATTAATTAACGATTTAAATAAAATAAAAAGATAATGTAAAATATAAGACTTACACTTGTCAAAAAACTATTGGATGAGTATATTTCGAACCCTTATCACCTTATCCTTGAAATATATAAGTGTGGGACCTTTAAAATCCGAAACTCATTATATAATAAAGTAACATTTCATGACTTTCCAAGAGTGCCCCTCCTCTCCTCTTATAAAAGGCCCCCACCACCACCACCTTACTCACACCTTCAAAGCCTTTTGGCTCGGCCAAACTCTGCCCAAATACTCTCTAAAATTCCCTATATTACTCCTAGAAGCCTCACTTTGGGAAGAATTCTTCCCAAGTAAGCCTTTGGCTCAAATCAAAAAAGAGTTACCCGATTTTAAGGTAAAGTCTTCCCTTATGTTATTTTGTTTTATTTTGCTTCTCTAACCCCTAAAAATCTTTTTATTCCTTTCTTTTGTAACAAAACCAGTATCTTCAATATACTAGGATGTTTTTATAATAAGGATTCATGATACAATTACACACACCTACATCTAATGGTTAAAGAACATACTTTTTCTATGGATGGATAATTTCTGCCTCATGAAATGATGATTGTTCAACACTCATATAACACCTTCAAAGGTGGCCATTAAGATGTCACTATATTTATATATGATATATATTATGTTTATATTTTTCTTATTCTTCTGTATTTCTCATTTATGTCATACCTTTATGATTTCCATTATGGGTAAAAGTGATAATTTCATTTTAGGAAGTGCGGACTACCGCCCACTCAAAGTGATTTGAATCATTAATTCCATATGTGGGATGTATAAAGGATGAAGTAAATGATATTATATATGATATTATACTGGAATTATATCATACCTTTATAATTATAATTTCATTCCATTAAATACAAAATAGAAATGAAAGTAGCGTTCATGCGTACGTACGGCTTACCGTCTCCATGAATGGTGCATTTCATTTATTACCTCTAAATGTTATGTAATATTATAAATTCATGTATATACTGGATATATATGATATATATGATATCTACATCATGAATATAATTATGGATATAATGGATATTTCACTACAAGAACAACTTGTAATTATAAGAAGTTTATTTTTGACTCAAGTACCAAAGATCGACAAAACGACCGTTATTAACTTAAATGACTACATAATTTTCGTAACATTGTAATAAGTGATATAAAAGGGATAATGAACTTGAAAAAGGTTCTTAAGAAAGTAGATATTAACTATAGTTTATTATTCAGGAGGTTAAAGAGCGGTCGAGTCAAGTCGGACATGAGGTAAGGGAACTTCTTAACCCAATTTCTATTCTTTGGGATAATCTCCTACTTTCAAATTATGTCATGATATTATTATGTCCTATCTTGTATTTGTACATTATTTATGTGTAATTATAGTGAATACAAATAATAGATCCATTTTATTTAAAAAAAAAGATCTTTGTAAGGGACTTCGTCTCAATCTCCTTTCATTGAGGCATATTTTGTTTTATACACAACTTTCTTTTATACGGTGTATAAATCCCTTTGACTTTTACATTTATTCAAAAGGAATATTTTTATACGAAGAATTTTTACTAAATGAAAAAGGAATGTTTTGTCTTACATATGCGACGACAATGACTTCTCCACCGCCGTGACCATTATTTGAGTTTCGGCTTCCTCTACAATCCATAACCTTTTTAAAATGAAAAATAAATACCAAATTTTAATTTTCTTTTATTTTGGTATTGAAAATGGTTTTGAAAGTGTTTTTTATTATATCAGTATTTTGTATTGATATCTTGTGATTGAAATGTGGAAATGTTATGTTTACTTTATTCATGTTTTATGTGATACGATTAGGTTATGATTTATGATATATTTAAACCTGTTCATATGAGGAATGCATTGGACTTAATAAGTGACGGGTGGAGCCCGCTATAGCTCCTCGATGCATCGTTAGGTCTCATGAGACAAACTAGTGTCTTGGCATGAGGCCTTGAAAAAATCTTATTTGTAGTCTTGGCATGAGGCCTTGGCTACATGGTTATGATAGTCTGGAATTATGCATTCCATCATTATGAAAGTGGTTATTGATATTGCATGTGATTATTAGACTAGTAGAATATCCATGTGAATAAGTAAATGGCATTATTTCATTTTATTTTTGCCATATTATGCTAAAGTTCAAGTTTAAAAGGCTTTTTTTTAGTTATACATTGCCTTAAATGTTAATGTTTATTTATGAAAGCTTCCGCTATATTGTTATCCTTACTGAGCATCTGAGATCAACCCTTTCAATGTTTTAATTTTCCAGGATGTGAAGAAGTATTTTATGAATGAACTATAGGGATAGTCAGAAGAGGATATGAGTGTGGACTATGGAGACTTTGTTATTGTAGTTTTTCACTTTATGATGTAATGTAACATTTATGAATGTATCTAGTGTTTCCAAGGCTACTAAACTAATCAGTCTTTCGAGACTTGATCTTTTGTGATCATGCCAATGTTATGAAGTAATGCACTGACTCTGGGTAACTAGGGTTGGGGCATTATCGTTGGTATCAGAGGCAGTTTAGTACTAACCTTGGAAGCTACATTTAGTTAAACTCTGATTAGAGCACATATCCCAAAGATAGACTTTGAGGATTAGTATAGAAGAACTTCCTAGAATTTTGGTATTATAGAGATTTTTTGAGTTTTCCAAGAAATACAACCCTGTCTGGATATGAGCAGGTAGAGGCGGCTCTAACACAAATGTACCTAGGGGTAAAACCTGAAAACACCGCTTTGAGCTAGACTCGAACGGGAACTGGTGCACGACAACGGGCCTTGCTGCACTCTTGGTTACAACACTCTCGGGGGATATGCTTAGGATAATTATTATTTTCTTTACAAACCATTATGAAGAGTTTATTAGTATATAATTCCTCAAAGAAAACATTTTTATGATTATGGATTATATCCATAAACAGTTCAATTTATGTTAAGTGTTTTACAAGTTGGTAATTATGTATTTTGATTCATAAACTGATCTAGTTTATGCCATTGTTTAGAAATGGCACCTAGTGGAAGGAATGGAAACCGTATCAATGAACGTACTCCATGTAGGGATTTCCCTCCTGCTAAAGATAATTATAGTGGAGCTGGTGATACAACTGGTGCTGATCAACTTATCACCATACTGGGACAACTCACTCAGGCTATGAATAATTACCTTACTAGTATGGAGCACCCTGATCCGCAACGTGGAGGATCAATGTTAGACCGCTTAATGAGGCAACAACCACCAAAATTTAATGGGGGTATAAATCCCTTAGTAGTTGAGCAATGGATAAATTCCTTAGAGAAAATATTCCATGCCTTGGGGAGTAGTGAAAGGGAAAAGGTTATCATCGCAGTTTACCGCCTCACTGGAGATGCTGATTAGTGGTGGTCATTGATTCGAAATACAAAGGAAGATGAAGAAGTATAAATTATGAAATGGAGAGAGTTCAAAGATATTTTCTTAGAAAAATACTTTCCTTGTGACCATCGAGCAGATATGGAAAGGCGATTTCTGAGTCTGAGACAAAAGGAGGATGAGAATGTCGCAAATTATGAGGCCAACTTTACATGGTTAGTGAGGTATGCTGCAGATTATATATGTAACCCAAGAAGTAAGATTGATCATTTCTTTGATGGGTTAAAACCATTTCTCCGTCGAGATTTAGTATCACAATATTTCTCAATATACGAGGATATTGTCTCATGTGCTATCAAGACAGAAAAAGAATTCTCTAAATCTCATGACAATAAAGTAAAGGAAGAGAAGAAGAGAACAATGGAACAAGAGATAGATAAAGGTAAAAAGGGAAAGAATGATTTTCCATTATGTGATAATTGTGGGAAGAATCACCCCGGTACTTGCCTAAAAGGAATGAGAGTTTGTTATAAATGTGGAGAAAAAGGTCACCAGACTCGTGATTGCAAGGGAAAGAAAGATGCTATCAATGTTGAATCCTACAATTGTAGGGAAATGGGGCACTATGCAAATGAATGTCCTAAGCGTCATGGAAACTTACCTCAGAAAAGGACAAGGGATCAAGGACAATTTTATGCTGTTACTACAGTTGAAGTGGAATAATTAATGTATTGGTGATTTTGGACTCAAGGATTATATTCTGGTTATAAGAATAATGTGATATATATAAGGATTGTACTGCAGTACTTGTTTTTTTCATTAAGGTTTTAATATGATGAAGGTAATCATATTTTTAGTATGTGACAATAAGATAAACTTTACTTTGTTTGGGGAATCTGATGTTACAATTGATTTTGGAATTTAGAGACCTTTTAGAGAAAGTCTGGACATAGGTATTTTGGATAACTATAAAGTTGGAATGGATTAAGTTGAACCTTGGATAGTATTGTTTAAGTTTAAAACATTTCTGAAGATTATTTTTGGTATATTATAATACTATAGTTTTAGGAAAAGGACAACCTGCAGGTTGGGGGATAACCCGTCACGTCGGACAAAGCTGCAGGAATCGAACCCACAACTATAGTGCGACATGCCTTTATTACCTACCACTAGCCTACAGGAAGTCCCTGGTTATTACAAAATAGTTTTCCTAATCTAAATGGTATGTGGTAATATTTGGAACCTTATACAATTAGGATAAATATAATATTTTTGAGTTCTGTTACCATTTGGAGTGAAAGATGGGTTTGTGGTAAAAATTTATTAAAGAATGAAAGCCTACATGACAAGTAAGTATATTTCCTTATGTTCTTAGTAAATCTCTTAAATAAATTCCTCAACTTTATGAAAGGTAACTTAAAACAAAAACGTTGTCGGTTAACTTTTCCAACTGGGGATTCAATGACCGTTTAACCAATCACAAGTTTGTGATTTTCTTATGGTTAACATTATCCTAATCCTATTTTCTACAACTCTCCATCAGACCTTGATGGTTTGTTTCTCATCCATATCCATATTTTCATATAATCCTAGTATGGGCTATCTCGGGTGACCTTTGTACTTCTCTTTCTTTCTTTTAATGTTATATTTTTATTAACCCTATTTCCGATGTGGGTTTTACACAAAGGTATTTTATATTTTCAACCTTTTATTTTCAAAGAACATTTTCAAATTGAGAGAATGAAATTTATTGAAGGAGGGGATAATGTAACACCTCAAGCTTTCACGATACGCTTCTCTTTCAATAATGCAATAGCTTGCATTGTACGCAAGTTTGAGATTCTAACACACCGCGACCAATCAAAATAGCCATTATGAATAGTAATACCCACCTTTTGAAATAATATATATTTTATATTTCAAAATGGACTTCATTTTTGGATTCCTAATATCGAAATTAGCCTATGATGAATTTTTGGTATTTTTCTGAGAACTTCCAATTTTTCATGAATAGTGAAAAATACTTAAAAACAACTTTTTTAATCAAAATAATTTATAGTGATAAATTATACTATTGAGTGGTTTTAAAGTATAATTAGAATATATTTTTACCATTTTATCCAATGGTGTTCATTAGAATTAATTTCACTTTGAAATTGGACATAAACAATTGTCAATCTTTTGATATATATTGTTTCTTAAAAACACGCTATTTGTTGTGACAACGGGAATTATTTATAAAATTAATTAATGAAAATTATATGTTTGGAATTTTTTAAAATAGACTTCATTTTTGAATTCGGAATATCAATTATAGATTAGGGTGAAATTTTGGCATTGTTCTGAAAAAACTTCAATTTTTGATGAATAGTGAAACCACTAAGTGGTAGTTAAAAAACTGATTTTTCATTTAAATGAAACATTACCACTTCTGTGATTTGATTTTCAAAAATCCTACATACATGGTTGTCATTAGGAAGTAAAATTTGGTTCAATGGGATTAAAATAATTTTTTTTGGTGAATAGTAACTTTTAAGTTTAATTAATCGCGATTAAAGGTAATTAGTGAAATTTAAGGTAAAAATGATATTATAAAAATATGAAAATACCATTAAACTTGTCCTACCCCTATTGGATGAGTCATGTACGACCAAGAAAATCCATGGGTCAACTTGGGGACCCCATGAAGCCACTTTGGTAGAAAATGACATTAAAAACTTTTTATTTAATGTTAAAATAAAAATGTCATAAACATGAGTTGTTTTAGTAAATTTTTTTTAAATGGGGTTATACAAGTCATATTTTTGACTATAAATATTCATTAGAAATCTAAAAAGATTTCCTACATCGTGATAATTTTTTATAATTTTTAGACATTAATTTAATTAAATTATTTATGACACAATGATGATGTAGCGATTACCTCATTAATTAACGATTTAAATAAAATAAAAAGATAATGTAAAATATAAGACTTAAACTTGTCAAAAACCTATTGGATGAGTATATTTAGAACTATTATCACCTTATACTCGAAATATATAAGTGTGGGACCTTTAAAATCTGAAACTCATTATATAATAAAATAACATTTCATGACTTTCCAAGAGTGCCCCTCCTCTCCTCTTATAAAAGGCCCCCACCACCACCACCTTACTCACACCTTCAAAGCCTTTTGGATCGTCTAAACTCTGCCCAAATACTCTCTCAACTTTCCTCTATTACTCCTAGAAGCCTCAATTTGGGAAGAATTCTTCCCAAGGAAGCCTTTGGCTCAAATCAAAAAGGATGTTACCCGGTTTTAAGGTAAAGTCTTCTCTTATGTTATTTTGTTTTATTTTGCTTCTCCAACCCCTTAAACTCTTTTTATTCCTTTCTTTTGTAACAAAACCAGTATCTTAAATATACTAGGATGTTTTTATAATAAGGATTCGAGATACACTTACACACACCTACATCTAATGGTTAAAGAACATACTGTTTCTGTGGATGGTGAATTTCTGCCTCACGAAACGATGATTGTTCAACCCTCATATAACACCTTCAAAGGTGGCCATTAAGATGTCACTATATTTATATATTATATATATTATTTTTATATTCTTCTTATGCTTCTGTATTTCTCATTTATGTCATGCCTTTATGATTTCTATTATGGGTAAACGCGATAATTTCATTTTAGGAAGTGCGGACTACCGCCCCCTCAAAGTGATTTGAATCGTTAATTCCATATGTGGGATGTATAAAGGATAGAGTAAATAATATTATATATGCTATTATACTGGAATTATATCATACCTTTATAATTATAATTTCATTCCATTAAATACGAAATAGAAATGAAAGTAGCGTTCATGCGTACGTACGACTTACCGTCTCCATGAACGGTGCATTTCATTTCTTACCTCTAAATGTTATGTAATATTATAAATTCATGTATAAACTAGATATATATGATATATATGATATCTACATCATGAATATAATTCTGGATATAATGGATATTTCACTACCAGAACAACTTGTAATTATAAGAAGTTTATTTTTGACTCAAGTACCAAATATCGACAAAACGACTGTTATTAACTTAAATGACTACACAATTTTCGTAACATTGTAATAAGTGATATTAAAGGGATAATGAACTTGAAAAATGTTCTTAACCAAGTAGAGATTAACTATAGTTTATTATTCAGGAGGTTAAAGAGCGGTCGAGTCAAGTCGGACACGAGGTAAGGGAACTTCTTAACCCAATTTCTATTCTTTGGGATAATCTCCTACTTTCAAATTATGTCATGATATTATTATGTCCTATCTTGTATATGTACTTTCTTTATGTTTACTTATAGTTAATACAAATAATAGATCTATTTTATTTAAAAAAAATGATCTTTGTAAGGGACTTCGTCTCAATCTCCTTTCATTGAGGCATATTTTGTTTTGTACACAACTTTCTTTTATACGGTGTATAAACCCCTTTGACTTTTACGTTTATTAAAAAGGAATATTTTTATATGAATTGTTTTTACTAAACAAAAAAAGGAATGTTTTGTCTTACCTATGCGGCGACAATGACTTCTCCGCCGCCGTGACCATTATTTGAGTTTCGCCTTCCTCTACAAGCCATAACCTTTTTAAAATGAAAAATAAATACCAAGTTTTAATTTTATTTTATTTTGGTATTGAAAATGGTTTTGAAAGTGTTTTTATTATATCAATATGTTGTATTGATATCCTGTGATTAAAATTTGGAAATGTTATGTTTCCTTTATGCATGTTTTATGTGATACGATTATGTTATGGTTTATGATATGTTTAAACCTGTTCATATGAGGAATGCATTGGACTTAATAAGTTATGGGTGGAGCCCGCTATAGCTCCTCGATGCATCGGCAGGTCTCATGAGACAAACTAGTGTCTTGGCATAAGGCCTTGACAAAATCTTATTTGTAGTCTTGGAACGAGGCCTAGGCTACGTGGTTATGATAGTATGGAATTATGCATTCCATCATTATGAAAGTGGTTATTGATATTGCATGTGATTATTCGACTAGTAGAATATCCATGTGAATAAGTAAATGACATTATTTTATTTTATTTTTGCCATATTATGCTAAATTTCAAGTTTAAAAGGCTTTTGTTTTAGTTATACGTTGCTTTAAATGTTAATGTTTATTTATGAAAGCTTCCGCTATATTGTTATACTTACTGAGCATCTGAGCTCACCCCTTTAAATGTTTTAATTTTCCAGGATGTGAAGAAGTATTTTATGAATGAACTGCAGGGATAGTCAGAAGAGGATATGAGTGTGGACTATGGAGACTTTGTTATTGTAGTTTTTCACTTTATGATGTAATGTAACATTTATGAATGTATCTAGTGTTTCCAAGGCTACTAAACTAATCGGTCTTTCGAGACTTGATCTTTTGTGATCATGCCAATGTTACGAAGTAATGCACCGACTCTGGGTAACTGGGGTTGGGGCGTTACATCTCTTTCCTAATCTATATGTCAAACATAATAAAAGTCACTGACTAAAACTCATAGAAAATGTCTATGTTCACATCCAAGTCATCTCCTAAGGAAACTACAAAACTGACACCCCATACTAGGTAATTTTACAGCCATAATTTTATAAGGTTTTATTTAAGTCATTTAATATATTTAAATTTATTTATAAAAATTAAGGATGGATCCCAATCAACAGTGCCAAATAAATTTTATTATGCAAGAAGGTTAGTACTAATCCAAATTTTTATCCATAAAATATTTATTAATATATGCAGAGTGGCATTTCTATGGATGATATATCTTAGGTAATAAAATTTAGAATATCCGTCTAAGTAAAATGAAACCAAGAATATATATGGGGAAACGCCATTTATATTGTCATTGACACTTTAACAACTGAATCCATTTGATATATATATACCCCCAAGGGATTAACTACTAAGGTATGTAAAAATAACATTGACCTATAGTGGTCAATTCATGCCAAAATGGATTTAGTTATATGGGTATCCATTCCCAAGTTATGGTGGTAAACACTTTATAATATGTAATTGGCATCCTATTTAAGTGAATACCATAAATAGTTGATTAAATAATGGTTTTAAAACACACTAATAATGAGTTTATTATATAGAAATAAAATGATAGGACCGAACTATAAGGGTCAAATCGAGCATAAAAGGATTAAGTTATATGGATTTTCATTACCAAGTTATAGTGGTACATTCCTTATAAGTCGTAATTATCACACCATTTAACTGACATCCCACATTTAGCACTTGAATTTATTAAAAATAAAATTATGATTCCTTTAACTTTTAAGGGATTCTCATTGAAGTTAATTTATTAGATATTATAAGACTATTTTATTTATTAAATTATCATTAGGTTGTTTAGATAGAATTCCATCATAAATCTATATGGGAAGATTCAGTTTAGGTTGATGTAGATTATTTATTTAACTAACCATATACCATGTCTATAAACAAAGGAGGTACTCACCCATAAAAGGAATACAAGAAAACAAGAAATCATGGTAGTGGAATGTGAATCCTATGTGCCTGAAATGATGTATGAACACATACCCTCATGCCATACTGAACCAAAAGTAGAAGTCCCATAAATTAGTTACTAAAAGAATAAAAAAAATCACTCAATATGAAATAATAAAAAACTATAATAATGAAAAACATGAATAACAATTCCATCTCTAACAAATTGGTCTTTCCCCTATGCATGAGTTTTCCATTAAAAGAATGATATATTTACCAAGTTCTGAAACATTCCCAACATCCTGTATACTAGTAAAAAATAGTAAGACAAAGAAAAATATCTCTTATACCGCTTTGTGACATCTTTTACCTAGTTCAATCATAAGTAATCGAACTGGAGGTCAAGTATACCTCCTCATATTCTAGGGGTTTTTGAATAGTAGTGAAGGTCTAATAGTGGTATGGTGGGGAGACCATACCCTCCAGATCACTACTAAATACAGTGTAAATAAATGAAAAGAACAACATAAAGATAATAATAAAATTAAAACCTAAAAATTTACAATAAATAAAGAAACCTTGCAAAAAATGTATGATTCTACATAAAAAAGTAGTCAACACTTACAATAGGTAATACATATACAACAAGGATAAAAAAATGAATAAATAAACAAGATAACCTAACTCTTGTAGGTAGTCTGAGTACATTCTTGGTACACTATCGCCATTCTAAATCCTTTCCCAAGATAAGTAATAAAAAAGAATAACTAACCAAATTTCTAACCTACATCCAAGAGATCTGCTCATTTACTAAGTATTATCCCAAACATAGTGTGAGTAAAACTCTATAGGCCACCACCAATGGTGTTTAATGCTTTTCCTTTTTATGAGTATAAGACATAATGGTGTGTAGTTAATGAATAAGAAAATAAGTAGAGTGGATATGGATTAAAAAATAACACCTTCTTTGTCCTAAGTTGGTTGTCTCTAATCATGTAACCCAATAAGGTGTTGTAGGACCCATGGTGTATATCCCATGAATCTAAGAATGAGCATCAAGATGAATCCATGGAGCGTGTTTGAGCATTAATAAATAATAAAACCATGAGAATCCAAGGAAATATAAGTCATTCTATGTGTATTAAGGGAGAACCAACCCATGGTGATCAAGCCACTTTTTTAGTTCTAGAGTAGAATATGAGGAATAAACCATTAGTATTATACTTTCTAAAGGGGCTCTAACCATAGTCGATGTCAAAGTTGAAGATAATTTTAGAAAGGGGATTTATTGGGATCCAAGGAGTTAATAAAAGGCATTTTGTTTCCAAGGACATCAATTGAATTTAGGATCTCATCCCAAGAATTATAATGTTTCTATATTTTCCAGGTGAATCCATGATACCGACCAAGGCATACATGAATATAATACATTGATTGAATCCAAGGTAGAACTTCCCCTAGAATTCACATCAATGAATTTCTTGTAATTTTATACTTATAATTACACTCTATAATCTAATCCTTACCCCTAAAATTTCTCACTTTCAATCCATAAACCATTTCATATTATTAATAAGGATCACAAGGCACATAGTCCCTTAAGAGGGAGAGTGAATTTAATAAAGGAAAGCCTGCATCATGGCTTGAGGCCAATCTTTATGTGTGTACTAAATACTTCCATTGGTTGTTAACCCATTAGATTTCATAAAATTATTAAAAAAATCAGCTTATTAAATTAAGGGTATCACAAAAAACTAACAAACTTACTTTAATTTATTTACACAAGGAATCATAAAGCATAAAAATTCCTTTGATTAATTCATTATTTCAATAAGGGATTTAGAAGTTACCATCTTATTTACTAGTATCCAGTCACACACTAGGTCCTAAGGAATATAAGGTTACTAGATCCAAGTTCTAGGTTAAGGAAACCTAATTCCTTCTAAGTTCATTATAATAAAACAAGTTCCTCATGGTAAACTCTAACTTTCATGTTATATATACACTAGGTACAACTAATTAAATTACGCGCTATTAAACAAAGAAAGTTCACAAACTTGGGAATAAAATTGATTCATCCAAGGTTCACTTGGGTAGTTTCCTAATCTATATTGCTCCTAGAGTCACTATTTAACTTAGCAAGAGATTATACAAAAAGGTAACCTGATGAGAGAATCATTAAATAAGTTAATATTATTCCATGGACCTTACTTGGTTCAAGGAATAAGTTGTAATAGTTACCTAACCACACATAGAAATTAAAACTCAAGATGATTTTAAACCAACCCATTAGAAGTCAAAATTCAAGGTTAGGATATGACACTCATAGGGACCATACTCAGTGATTGGGCCGAAATGATAATTTAAGGACACTACCTAAGAAGCATAAAATCAATCAAGGTCTCTAAATTAATATAAGGGGATATTTCAAACTAGGCCAATGATGGATCATTTTTTGTAATAGTGGGTGCCCTAGACCCAGCTTGAATAGTAATTTTGATTTACATATCCGGTTTACAGTTAGATATTCATGATGTTTACTTACCATTATAGTGTAGATATTTCTACATCCACTATTTAGTGATAATTTCCATTGATTAATTGTTATATCAGAAGTTTATAGTAGATCCTAAGCTATAATGAGGACCTCGAGATACTATGAAATTAATATTAAAAAAAGATCCTATGTTCTAGATACATCTTATTGACTAGACACAATAGATGCTTGACTATCAGGTGCTGGGGGATTATAAGAATTGAGACTTTGTCTCATGAAGTTATCACTTGATGATCTATAGTAGTGAGATCATGAGGAAAAACTCGCCAATAGGAACACCACATGTTTTGGGTTTCATTAGTTGTTTCTATATATGGACATGTGTATTGGTCTCCTGGCTTGAGATCATTACCAAGGTGTTCCATTTGATCATGTAATTTCATGCAAGGAAAAAACCATGATAATGAAATAATGTTAAGGTAGCTTGTGTTGGGTGTATCATTGGAGGTATGATATTAGTTGAATGGTCAAGAAATGATTTGTCTCTTTCAGGTTGAGGAAGTCATATATGTCGGGACTTGTTGATTAGGATGGTAGTACCTTCATAAGAGCTTGTCCAAGGTATTCATGGGTAAATCTTTCCAGTTAGATCAAAAAATAATAAATTAAGAAAAGGGAGATGACATAAGTGTGCATATTTCTTTAGAAGATATCGAAAGAAAAAGAGATTATATTACACAGTGTGTGTTCACAGGTTGGTTGTCATTGCTGCGAAATTCCTTATCTCTTTAGGGGCCTTGATGAGTTGCTAGAATCTGGTCTTAGTCTATGAATTTTATTCATTGTCATCAAGATAAGGTCATATAGGGTCACACACAATAGCGTATTCAAGAATATTCCATATTTAGTTGAATAGGTATATTGGATATACCCCACCATTGGTTCAGAATATTTTCTAAGTTATCGATAAATGATAAATAAATAAATTATTTCTATTAAACTTATGAATAATTGGGATTAATTTATTTAAAGTAATTATAATTTAAGTAAATATGATAAATATTATTTGAACAAATACTATTTTAATATTTCAGGTTCGTTTAATATTAAGATGGAATTATAAGTCAAGTTAAATAACTCAGTTTTATCACGTAATATATTATATATATTATAGGTATGTGATAAAATAATAAATAATATTTATGATGCAATTTAGTTATTTAATATTATTTATTTATTGCTTATATAGTGGACATTAAATTTACAGGGGATGGGGAACCCCTTTGTGTATTTTTGACTCCCACTGTAAAAGAAGGAGAGGAGAATCTCTTGGTTGAATATTCATTCGCCGGGAATGTGAGATTCTATCTCCTCCCGCACTATAAAAGAGATAAAGCATCTCTTTGAGTGCTGATCTAGGCACACCTTTGACAGATTGAAGGCAATGGATCGTGGTGATCATTGTGATGCTGAAGGACTCATCGAAACTCCATGCTAGCAACCAAATTATGATGAATGGAGAGAACACAGATTCTTGGAGTGTGTGCGGAAAATCTAGAGAAATTTGTATTTGTATCCTTCAAGGAATGATCATCGGAAATGATTTGGAGTCGTGAAATATTTATTTTCAAAAAAGGTACATTTTTAGTTTATTTTTTGTGCTCAATTTATTTTACATGAGAAAATTAGACTGTACTAGGGATCAGATTGTCAGAGATGACAACTCTCATCATCCTGATGATTAAAAATTTTAAAATTCCTGGCCCACCAGCTTCTATTACGACCCTGGTACCTTCAATTGGTATCAAAGAGATCATGTAAATTTTCTGAGCCTTAAAAATTAAGTTACTTTAAATTTAAGTATAAGGTTTAATTATGGTCCCAATGGTTTTACCCGCAAGTCGATCTGAGGTCGGATGACCAAGTTATGGTCATAAAAAAAATTATGGATCGTTTGTGATTTGATCTCAGGTATTAAAATTTAAAACTTTTTAAATATATGTTATAAATTTCCTTACACTTATTCCCTATCCCAAAGTGATGGAAATAGAATCTAGTTAATCCAAACTATTTTGACCAAGCCAAAATAGTTTTTTACAGAATATAATCATTCCACATAATTGTGGAATTAGTTTTATAATAATAATTATTTTATTATTATAATTAAATAATAATAATGAATCGACCAAGTTGATAAATAGGACAAGTTGTATTTTTTCTAGCGGATGGACTTCTATATATGAGAACAAAAAACATAAATGGGAGAAAAAAAGGAGTCTTTGGTTTTTGTTCATGTGGCATAGACCTCTCCCACTAATCTCCTCTCCCCTACCACACTGGCGCAACACCCACTTCCACCTCTCAGCCTGAGCAACACCCGACTGAACTGAGGCCATCTCCGCCAGGCCAACTCGACTTCTCGATAAATTCAGCCCGTCACATCCCTTTCCTAACTAGTTCCGCTGGCACCAACACCCTCCCTATTGCCAGCTAGGAACCTTCAGCTTACTCACACCAAACCTCCATGGTAGATCCGACCTTCTCATAGTGTGCCTGACCGACACTGACTACCGAATCGGGTCCCCATCTCCAATCGTATTCCTCGACCCCACTACACTCCTCTTATCTCCTAGATTGAAGTTCTTGTCTCCCTCTAAATACCGGGTTGTTATCCCTATTCCTCACCACACCGAGCACCCAGAAATCCTCATCGCCAGCCTCATCATCCACAGTGAACTCCTTCGATACAGAACCTCCTAAATAGGATCCCGAGATCACCTCTATTGTTAGTATGGGTGATCCACCTCTTCTCAAGGTTGCTGGTGCACCACCACCGACAGAGAACCAACAATCGCCACGTGGTACCCCTCAGATCTATTGGACTTGAATCACCCTGAAAATGGACTGAGCGGGTCTTCCCAACCCAGAATGGGTTTGGGCAGACCTAACGAGCCTGAAATAGCCCTTTATAGATTTTTCATGGCATATAATGGGCCCACGTGGGTTATTCCCAACCCACACAGGCCCTACATCATGTTTCAAGGCCCGAGTTAAATTAAATTAATATAATTAATTAACTTAATTTTAGAATTAAATTAAATTAATTAAAATATTAATTATAGTGTTATAAAAATATAATAAATTTAATATCATAGAAAATTACTTTAACTTGGGTTTTAAATTAATTAATATTTTTTTTGGGATTAAAATTAAATTAATTACTAGACCAAATATGAATTAAATAAATTATTTGAATTTTAATTCATATAATTTATTTAATACCCCTCATACTTAATTTATTGAAATTAAAATTTATCGTGCTTATATATATACCGACTGGTATTGAGTAATGAATCAACCAGTGTATGTCGTATTTTATTTATTTAATTATTTTTTAACTACGTGTGATGTTTGTAATTAATTAAATAGTGGTCTGCGTATCATCTTTATTTTTGGTCAATTTGTATAAGGACCTTAACATCCATTTTATCCGATTTATATTAAACCCCTAGTACCCCTCTCCTACATGCGAGTATTTTAGTACATTGGACAAAGACAATGTTCATCATAGACCCTGATGAGATGAGGTGGTACACCTTGACGAAGACGATGCATGATACGACGCCGCCAAGATGGGGAGAAATCCATAGAAGCAGTGGACATACTGGATAGGGGTGAGTTGTATCACGAGTCAAGCGATGAATCAGTTATGATGTCTATAGGTCATGGTTGGTCCATCAAATTTAAATAGATCAACTGATATTAGATGCTCAAGAACAGCCGGGTATATGTTTTCCTTTATGCATTTATCTATTATTTTATGCATTTTATTACAATGTGAAAATACATAAAATAATAAACAATAAAATGAATAATGAAGTGATGGATGTTTTTTCTATTAATGTTCATTTGTGAGAACGACAACATAGATGAACAATATCAATAGAAATGTATTGTATTCGTTGAGAGAAAAATAAAAAAACCCTCAAAGAAATATTTAGTCACAAATGCCTTCAATCATTTGAATTTGAACACAACCACATGTTTGGGGTGCTCAGTCATCCATAGCTGAGGGTTCATCTTACTATTGGGGAGTTCTTATGAGTACAATGTATTGAATTAACTAAAACGATAGTAAGGAATATCCATATTTAACTTTCTATCTCTTTAGAGGAAAGCATTGAGATAATTGACGTTATGATTATGAGAAGCTGAGACTTCACTCAACAGATAAAGGAAACATGAGTTAATGTGGTTGGCCAGTCAAAATCCAACCTTGAACTCTCCAAGTAGTGGCATGCACATAGTTTTTATACTATATAGGAGGCTCAAGGATCATTTCCACTAGAATACTTAAGATATAGAGTATTCTGATTCTAGTACAGAGGGTTTCTAGAATTATATAAAATAGTGGGAGGTATTTAATGATTTAATTAATCAATAATGTCTAAATCAGTAATCAAGATAAAAAGTACAAATCTATTGAATTTTAATTTTTTAGAAAATGAAAATTATTACCACAAGAAACACTGCAATAAAAATTGGACAAAGTCAATGTCCTATCCAATATGAATTTCCAAGTGTAGTATAGGCTCTTTCACACTATACTACCATGTTAGAAATTCAAGGTGTTGGTGTCCCAATACCTATTAAGTCACCTCAGGAAATGAAGGTAAAAAATGCTTATATAAGATACTTTTATGAAACATATGATAGTTATGTCATAATTCTATCACCAACGTTCAATGTTTATTGAGGTAACAACATCGGTACATGGATTATATAACATGCAGTCTCATCTCTGAGAAAATTATGAGGAGAAAGTGAAGGAAGGTATGGATGGATCATAACTATACTGATCATGTGTAAATTGAAAGGAAAGTCATGATATTTCAATGAATCCCATTATCATATCATTTTCACCCATTTAATTCTATTTTCATTTAATATTTACAAATAAACAGTATGGAGTAAAATGATTCATTACCATTTAGGTAATATTTTCCAAGTAAATAAGAATATTAAAGACAACTTAATCTTTAGTTCTTATGGAGAATAAATTGACAAACACAGCAATAAGGCAGATGGAATGAGTGATGCCAAAGGAACCTTCACAACACCGTTCATATAAAGAGGTTATTAGTAGGATTTTATTTTATTTTCGTATTATGAAATTGATTTATGGATGTTTAAATGAAATAATTTGAATTAGAGAAGTAAATACCCACTTATTCTTTAGGAATATTCATTAATTATAATTATTGTTTCTTATATACTTCTTGGGTATTAAATAAAATATGCCTTTCACATATATGTATTAAAATAAAGGAACTAAGTAATTAATAGAAACATTATAAGAATTCAGGTGTATTCTCCATGTGACTGAGAAAGGGTGATTCCTAATTGAGTAGTGAGAAACACATAACTTCAAATTTCAAAGTGATTAATTCTAGTAGAACTTTTGTTGAGTTTAACCAAAACATTTATCTCACATGTCCGTTGGACATAAGAATACATTGTTCCAAGTTTATAAATTAATGTTGTTTGTGGAAATACATACTCAACTGATAGTTCCGTGATACTTGAATCATAGTCAATATGTGATGAAAATAAAAATGTAATACATTTTACCCAGTTGTGGAAAGAAAATTATTTTTCAAGAAAAACTAAAAGTAGGTGTCAATCATATACCTAGTATGGTATTTAGACTCATTGGATCCAAACAACTTTGGTATTATCAACATATTTAGTTTTGAAAAAATAAACCTTTAGAAAGAATGGTATGCCATAAATATTTCGGAATTAATTCACCAAGAGAGTGTGAACTATTACAAGGGTAAACTAGTGGTAAATATACTTCATTATATTCCTTTATGTAATTAAGGAATGAAAAATTAAAGTATTCTATATGCATGGTTAGAAGATATAAGATACTTGGGGTAGCATGCCTAAATTATCTTGACCAAGTATTTATCGATCAATATAATGTAGCATGGAGTAATTTCTAAACGTACATTACCATATCCACATCATGAAAATGATGTCAATAAGGAGGATTGATGACGAGTCTTACATGTTAATATTGATCAATAAAATGTAGCATGGAGAAATTCCTAAACACACATTTTATACATCATACTCATGATGTAAGTAGTATCAACATTTCAACTTGCAGAAACATCCTTTATATTTCACAAAGTGCTTTACAAATAATTGTGATATCCTATAACTATATTACAACTATAATGAAAAAATGGATATCATATGAGACATAGTATGATGGAAATACATTATTTCATGAGACATGTGTTTAGATTCAAGGAGTTTTTTATGTTATAAATAAACTTTCATCAAGAAAATCACATTGTTCATCTAAGTAATTATCCTAACAGTTTCTTAGGATATTACATAAATCACTAAGATAGAAAATTTGTAGTCACATGATAAAATAAATTTCTATAAGATGGTGTAAATATCTATTAGAGATAGTGGGATCTATATTGACTTGGGTTTAGTTAATGCTAGAGATACACATACAGTTGGAACAAGAACTATTTCCATAAGTACATATGGAACAAGAACGTTCCAGAGACACATACTGCATAGGAAGGATAAAACCATAGTGGTGGTTTTATATTCACCATGGCTGATGATACATTATTCATTGAGAATAATAATTATTACAATTAAGCAGTATATGAAAATTAGATAAGATTGACATGGTCATTTAAAATTTAATAATTAATTCCATGTATCTAAGTGCAAAGAGGATTATTATTTTGAATATTATGGTTAGTATTCAAGTGATATAATACATGGGTGGTACAAGTGTGGTACCAATAAAGATTGATTGGAAATACCAAGTCAGTATACCTAAATTCATTAGAATTTTACTTATCATAGATAATTTTTATTATCATTTTATCGAGCATTGGATCTCATGACCACCATTCAGGGAAGGTTTTTATACGATGAAACTAGAAAGGGATGGTCACATAATAGAATGATAATAAAGGTTTCAAGTTATTGAAATCCAGTTCAGGATTGAAGTAAACAACATGATCATAGAATATTCATTTGGAATGAATCTTTTCCATGTGTCTACCAGAAATTAGTGGGGGCACAATTGTTTTCCAAGTAAAATATGGTTGACAACATATGAAAAACAGATATTGGTCTTACAGTTAGTTAAGACCAGAATGAAAGTAATTCTATAGTGATTAAATTAAATTTGAAAGCGAAGTTCTAGGGAATAGGATCTACTAAGGTAGATCTAAGGGCTTCTTGGACCTAGTTAATTGTATATATAGTGGCATGGTATTGATAAATACATGTTGGAACAATTCAAGAGAATAATTGTTGTCGGTGTCACATGGAAAAAATCTCTCTAAGTTGAAATGCATAGGCATAATAGGAGATCAATGTGATGGGTTGAGTTCCATATGCATAAATGATGGTTCAATCACGTATGCCATGATATGTACAAGAAATGATATTGATAACATATACTTTATAGTTGGAAAATATCAGTTATATCTAGGATAATTGCAAGTAAAGTAGTCGGTACTATCTAATTGTAATTGGGAAAGTACAAAAGATATGTACCTGGTAAGTGGAGAAGAAGGGATACTAGTTTTTAGAGAACACAAAATCATCTTCCTTAGATTAATGTGATCTAATATCATAGTTAGGATAAGGTTTTGAGAAATAAAAACTCATAAAATCCAGTGGTATACATACCAACAAAAACCAAGTATGTTTAAGTATACGAGGAAACTAAGAAGAAGTTATTATATGAAACAATATGTTCTAGTTCTTGGAATCACACCTACCAAGTAAAGTTTTATCTTTATGATAATTTTTTTACTGGTACTATCCAAGATTTCATGTTTTGATAGAATAAAAAAGGGTTATACTCTGGGGTACCTTCTCTTGAGTGGTTTTACTCAATGAGGTGAGGTTGCATATAGAAACAAATCCATGTGGAGGAATTGTTGAAAACCTAGAAACTAAAGTCATTAATCAACAGAAACATGATCTTTATCATGTGAGAGCTAACAAGTTCAGTTATAAAGTTGTCTCTAGTGCAAGTGGGAGTGTTGTAATAGTGTATTCCCTAGATCTAACATGAACAATACTTTTGATTACCATATCATGTATATAGTAAGATATTCATGATATTTACTTACCATTAAGCTATTGATATTTCTAAATACAATATTTAATGATAATTTCCATAGATTAATTATCATATCAAAAGGTGATAACAGATCCCAGGATATAATGCGAACCTCAAGAAAATATGAAATTAATCTTAAACAAATATCCTTTGGTCTAGATAAATCTTACTGACTAGAAACAGTAGTTATTTGATTATTATGTGTTGAGGGATCATAATCATTGAGAATTTTTCTCATGAAGTTTTCAATTGGTGATCTCTAGTAGTGAGATCATGAGGACATACCCGCCAATAGGGTCACCACATGTCTTGGGTGTCATTGGTTATTCCTATCTATGGACATGTGTATTGGTCTTCTGACTTGAGATCATTACCAACGTGTTCCATTTGATCATGTACTTTGATGTAATGAAAAAAAAATAATAATGAAATCGTGGTGAGGTAGCTTGTGTTGGGTGCGTCATTAGTGATATGCATTGGTTGAATGATCAAACAAGGATTTGTCGCTTCTGGGTTTAGGAAGTCATATATCTCAGGCCCTGTTGATTAGGATGGTAGTACCTTTATAAGACCTTGACCGAGGTAGTCAAAGGTAAATCTATCTAGTTAAATCAAAAAACAATAAAGCAAGAAAATTATGATGACACAAGTGTTTGCACTACTTTATGAGATATCTAAATACAAAGAGATTATATTACATAGTGTGTGTTTGTAGGTTGGTTTTCATTGCTATGAATTTCCTTATCTCTTTAGGGGCCTTGATGGTTTCTAAACTTCACTCTTGGTCCATGGATTTTGTTCACTGCTATCAAGGTAATAGCCCAGAGGGTCACACATAATAGCATATTTAATAATCTGCCATATTTAGTTGAGTAGGTATATTGGACATGGTGGACCCCAACACGGGGTCTGAGTGTTTTTCAAGTTATCGATCACCAATAAATAAATATATTTATATTATTCAAGTTATGAATAATTAGGTTGGATTTATTTAAAGTATTTACTTGTTAAGTAAATATGAGAAAATATTATTTGAACTAATATTATTTTAATATTCCAGGTTCATTTAATATTAAACCAGAATTACGAGTCGAGTTAAATGAATCATTTTTATTATGTAATATATTATATATATATATTACAGGTATGTGATAAAATAATAAATAATATTTATGAAATAGTTTAGTTCATAAATATTATTTATTTATTACTTATATTGTGGATGTTAAATTAATGGGGGTCGGGGAACCCATTCAGGTATTTTTGACCCACTTTAATAGAAGGATAAGAGAAGCTCTTGGTGGACTATTTATTCTCTAGGAATGAGATATTCTCTCTCCCACACCCTCTAGAGAGATAAAGACTCTCTCTAAGAATTTATCCAAGCGCACCTTCGATGGATCAAAGGCAACAAATCATGGTGATTATTGTGACACCAAAGGTCTCATCAGAACTCCATGCTAGCACCCAGATTATGATGAAAAGTGAGTGCACAGATTCTTGGAGCATATATGGATGATCTAGAGGGATTCCAATTCATATCCTTTGAGCAAAGATCACAAGAGATGATTTGCAGTCGTGTGTGATTAGTTTTCAAACAAGGTATGTTTTAGGTTTAATTTTTTTGTTAGTTTTTATTTTTGTGAGATCATCAAACCATTACAGGGATTAGATCATCTGAGACAACATGTATCATCATCCCAATGATGAAAAGTTTTAAAATACTCAGACCATAGAATTTCGCTGTGATCTAGGTACCTTCATCATTAGCATAACACACAACTATTATTATTTATATTACAACTATAATTTTAGGTAAAGTAAACTAGACAACCAATCTTATGCTTAGGAATCTTTCCAATTAACTTTATCCTGAAAAATCACTACCTAATATCATTCATGATCGATGACCAATTCCCAAACCATTCGTGGCCTTAAATCACATAAAAAACAAAAAATAATTAAATATAAATTAATAATAATTAATTAGTAATTTACCAAAATTATCCAATACAAACCACTTTAGCATAAATGACAAAACACTCACAGATTTCTCTCAACACACCAGAACTAAGTCCAATAACCCATTGAAGGTCTATACCATGCCTCCGACATAAACCCATGAAAAATACCAAACAAATATAACAAGATACATAAGAATCAATATTCAATTTAAACAAAAACCATATAAAAACTCAACCGACCACATATCTTTATCGAAACAAGTGGTGACAACGTGCATGCATAGCCTTGAGACACATTATCACTAGGCAATATGGAGGTTCCATTATCTCAAAATGATTCCACCACTCTATAGTAGAATCATCACTGAAACCCCTAGTTGGAACTACTAAGAGATTAGAGGAAGTGGATGAAGGAGGGATGATGAGTGGTAAACTTTCATTTAGGAGTTTATTTCCATAAACAGATGAAGAATCTACCTAAGATCGAAGGAGATCTATCATGAAGGAAGTAGGAGGATTGGGGTACTCCTCACTACTTAAACGGGGTGAAATGAGCCCCTAAATTAAAGTGGAGATGGTAATAAGGTACTAGGGGGGGGGGTCAAATTGTAACACCTTTATATTTAAAAAAAGAAGTTATGCTTGATAGTGTACAATACACTCAACACCGATCTTAAACGAACCATGAAATAATATTATTTTAAATATGACCGTTATAATATAGATGTTAAATTAGTGGGTATAAATAGTATAAAATAATTTATGATATATATATATATAAATTTATTAATAAATATAAAATTATTGGTAAATTATTAGTAAATAATAAATCAATTTTCAGTAAAGTAATTTTATTCATAAAAAAATATGTCTTCTTCAAAATTTATTTTTATTACTTTTTATGAGAAAATATTATAATTAATTTATTGAAATTTTAGGAAATTTATTTTAAAAAGTGAAATTTATTTTTGAAATCATTATATAAATATTAATTTATGGTGAAAGTTTGGGATGTTTTTGTAAAATATTGATTCTTCAATGAATAGTGAAAAAATATTGATTTTTGTAAAAATGTCATTTCTTTTCAATAAATTAAGCAATTTTAAAGTCCAATTATGTTTTGAATATGATTTAAATTAACTTAATTATTATATATTTATATTTAATCCACTCAATTAAATTTTAATCATCTTTATATTGGATTTTATTATAAGTTTATTTTTGGTTTTAAAAATGGGTTCTTTCTAAAAACTATTTTAAAGTGCATAATGTTTCTCCATTTTAATTAATTAAAAAACCCCTAAGAGGAATAATTTAAATTAAATTTATATATTATATATATATAAATATTAATTTAAATTCATATAATTATTATTATTAGTCATAGATCTAATATAACATCATCTTATGCTTGAAAAATACATCTCTTGAAAACCTACTTTTTCATCACGTCTATGAATTTTCATTTAAATTAAATTCTATCAATTATATGAATTTAATTTGGTAAAATGGTTTAAATATTTTAAATAATAATAATTTATATTATATAATAAGGTCAACTTAATTTTTGGTCATAATGAATAGTGAAAATAGTAAAAATAATACCACGATTAAGGTAAAAATTGGTTTCCCGGGGGGTTAAACTAAAAAGATAAGGGTTAAAAATATATAAAAAACTGTATAAATTATATTTTATGGCTATATTTAGAACTTATATCATATAAGGATCTATAATAGTCCATTTTAAGTTCTTTTATAATGTGAAAAATGAGGGTACACATTTTTATTTTAAAAAATTTCAATCAAGTCCTCTCCCCCACTTATTAAAGGTTACCCCTATCCTCTACCCTTCACACCTTCAAAGAATTTTGGATTGGAAAATACCTAAAAAAATACCTTAATTAATTCCCTCCCCAAATTCTAGAGCTCCTATTTTGATCATAAATCCATACTAATAAGGATTTGGTTCTAACATAAGGAGGTTGTCTGAAGAAGAGTTATCGTGCTTAACTGAGCATTTTATTTTATTTATTCTCCCACCTCCTTAAAATATTAATAAATCATTCTGATGTAATAAAAAATTTCTCTCACATATACTTAGGTTTTATTATATTAATTTCATAACCTAAATCCATCTCCTCTTCCACCAAATGGGAAACAAAACCATCATTCATGTGTACGGCAGGCTACCACATTGTGAACCGATGTAATTCATTTTTCATAATTGCCTCTAAAAGATTATTATAATGATATATTTAAAGTAAATATATAATATCTATATCATAATTATAATTTTTTGAATTATTATAATACATATACCTTAATACTTTCTATTCCATGGGGAATAAAATAATTTTGCTCATGTGTATGGCAGACTACTGCCTCGCGAAGCGACGTGATTCATTTTTCACTAATGCTTTACATGGAAGTTAATAAGGATAAAATTCATGAATATATATTGTATATATGTGACATAATTATGATATTCATGATGAATTTATAATTATGAAAATATTATAAATAATTTTATTTCCAACCTTTCAACTCACTGAAAAATGATAACATCACTCGTGCGTACAAGTGCATTACCGCCTCCACAAAGCGATGTGATTATTTTTCATAAAAAAATCACATGGATGATATATATAATTATATTTAAATAAAAAATATGTTATTTATTATATTATTTTCATTATAGAAATATAAAATAATACTTATCTTCTTTCTGTAACAATCGTTGAAAAATCGAAATGTTACTAATGCGTACGTACGACCCACCATCTTCATGATTGTAATACACTTCATTATTTATAGCTAGAATTAATGATTGGTTTAAAAATTATAATTAATGTATAAAAATTATAATTATGTAATGATTATTATTCTGGATATTTTGAAATAATGACCTCTTTGACTATATTCAACCCACTAAAGTCATTTTGGACATACAAGACAAATATCATCAAGACATATATTATAAACTAAATTGATTAAGTAATTTTATATGACATCAAAATAAGTGAAATAAAATATATAATAAACTTTAAAAAAGTTCTTAATAAATTTAATAATTAACATAAGTATATTATTTAGTATGTAATGAATAAAACTGTGGTAAAGGACACTTGAACTTAAAACCGCATTTTAAATATTTTTATGGTTTATTTTAAAAATATTTCCATTCCATGTACATGTTTTTAAAATGATTTTATTAATGTACTTATTTGTACATGGAAATTTTATAAGGGAAATTTTTTCTTTCTTTCAAAGGTTTTCAAAAAATAATCTTTTTATGTAATGTTTGACTTTTTTTATAAAAGGAAAAGGAATGTTCTATTTTAACATATACAGTGACAATGAATTTTTCTACTATCATAAACGTTATTTGAATTTTGGATTCCTTTATAAGATTTCATGTTATATTAAAATAAAACTCCTATTTTGGTATTTAAAATGGGTTTATAAGTGGGATGGATATTTTAATATCTAGAAATGTTTTCATCTAGGTGAAAAGAATATTTTATGAGTGTTATGTTAAAAATTGTAAGGTTTTATGTGTAATGATTATGTTATGGTTCTTGGAGATTATTTATGATGATCTATGGTTACATTATAAACCAATCAGGAGTGTTTATGTTATTAACCAATTATGGGTTGTTATGTTATTAACCAAGGATGTGTGGTTATGTTATAAACCAAGGATAGGTGGTTATCTTATAAACCAAGGATAGGCGGGTCTATTATAGCCCTCCAATGCATTGGGTATGGAAGTTGACCGTATGATTATTCCATTTGTAAGAGTGATATAGAAAATTATTTCCGAAGATACATATATTTTTTATCTATACTTGATATAGGTTTTTATTGTAATCCTATGATTTATAAAAAGGTAAGTAAAGATATTATTTTCAAAAGAAAGTATTTATTACTTCTTAAGGGTAAAAAGTACAACTTTTTGAATTTTTTTTACGAGTTCATCATGTTTTCAAAGAAACATTTATGAGTTTTATTTTTCTTATGTTTTCTTACGAATTCTTTTATGAAAATATTTGGGCCAATAAGTTGATTTATTTAGTAATAAAATGTTTATTTTGAGTGAAAAGCTTACTTTGAAATGGATTTTTTTATAAGTTTTCATGGACTAATGAGTTTATTTATTTATTATTTTTATGTCCCTTATTGATATTTTTGTACTCATCCCACAATTTAAAATGTTTTTCATAGAGTTTAAGGATGGTTAAGTGAAAATAATAATTCAAGATGAAATTAGTGATGATTTTTCATGAAAATAAATCATGTTTTATTTTAAAAGTTTAATATTATAGGAAAAAATGGATACTAATCGAAAGTTTCCACTTTGTAATATATGGTTTTTTATATATGTGTTATGAAATAATTCTCTAAAATTCTAAATTAGAAAAGATCCTCAAATTTAAGAGAATAAATTCTTGAATTAAAACTGAATATTATGTAATGTTTAAGTCCTAGTCCTTACAGTTGGTATCAAAGTTCAGTTTAGCTAACTTCATAGGTTAAGTATAAGTTAGAAGTCATCTATAACCACAATTGTTAGTATGTTAAGTATAATTCTGATTTTTTTAAATAGAAAGAGTTGAAGATACCATGGTTAAGGATATCTTAGTGTTTATACTCCTCATAAAATGTTTTATTGTGATTTTATTTATATGGTCACACTAACCCCTTTTAGTTTTAGTAGATGGTAAGATCCATTAGGAGCTAAAGTAACAATAGATCTAAAGGAAAATATATTGGATTTTTAAAAGGGAAACTGCATAGAATTAGAGATATAGTGAAAAATCTTATGGTTATTCTTAACTAGCCATCTGAAGTTATGATTAACAACTTGAACCTAAGTAAGTTTCCTAACACATAAAATGAGGTAAAAATGAATCTATAAATTTTTTTTGTGATATAGATCATTAAGGTAAAAATATTCAATGACCTGTGTGTTGAGAGTGTGGGAAGAAGAAGCTAAAAAAATTCTTAAAAGGAAAAGAAGATGTTTTATATGTGGTATAAGAGGGTATAAATAATAATATTCCAAGGAAAAAGGATGAATTTTGTTAATTAAATAAAGGGGAATAAAAATATTAACATGGTATAAATTGAATATTTTAAATGTAGGGAGTATGGGAATTATCCAAATAGATGTTCTAGGGGGAAATATCAAGAATGATATCAACAAGACTGTGAAAATAAATGTATAGCAATGCCTAATTACATTAAAGTTGAAGAGGAGGAAACTAAAAATTACATATGAAAGGTATGCATTATATCATGGATTAGGTTTTGTATTTTTTGAATCTTAAGACATGATTCATATTTTTTTAGGAAGGAAGTATTAAGGAATAAGGTGGAAAATCATGGTTAATGGGTTATGAAGAACATTGATTGATAAAGGTGTCAACATATAGGGATTCAATAGTTATTATGTAGTGGTATATTTAAGTGTGATCATAAGTTTAAGTGTATTGATAATGTTTTAAATTTTTATGTGATATTAGTACTTTTAGAGACATTTATTAAGTCTTGATAGATTTTTAAGGTATATGTAACCCTAAGTTTAACAAGTGAAAATGTTATTTGATGAAGAATTATCTTTTCATTTTGTGGACATAAGTTTAAAGGTGTTGAAAAAATTAGGGCTTATATGATCTTTGATGATTAATTATTTTCATTATATTTATTGAAGTTTTATAATAATTATATTAGTAAATTTTTTGAAAAAGGACAACCAATCACATTTGGAAAGGTCATGGGGCTTGAACCCACAACTGAAGAGTGACAAAGGTGAAACGACTACGACTGGCCTATGTGATGTACTGGTTAGTATGAAATCATTTTTTAAATTGTTTAAAAGATAATAATTAAGTTTATTTTATGAATATATATTTTATCATATGGATAACCATATGATTGAAAATTTATTTGGTGATTATATGATTAATTTTATTTTAGAATAAGTTCATGATTTTAAGAACCTTGTATGATTAAGATAGACAAAAAATTATGGGATTTTATTCTTGGAGTAGAGGTTGAATTATATTTTTAAAGAATATATGATTTTACAATGGCTTTGAGGTGATTCATGTTATTTATGGAAACAGTCAGTTTATCTTGGAAATTATATGATTAGGGCATGTACCTTTTTTGCATGAAACTTTAAAAGTGATTGGTATTATTTGGAGACAAATATTAAATAAATTTTGGAAGAATATGTGATAAAACCATTATAATTTTTGGGTTTAAATATTATTCAAGAATGTTTTGAAGAATTTTAAGGATAGTTATTTATATAATGATTTAATTTGAACTCCTGGTATTACTATTGAATTTTAGAGATTAATGATATGAATATTTATTCATTTTAGGAAATATCTTACCTTATTGTAATCGTTTTTGGTTTTAGTTAATGTATAAAGATTAGAGGAATATATTTTTATCCTTTGGTGGATTATGATATCCATTATAAGTTGATATTATTACTCCATTCCTGAAAAATTCATCTTGAATACTCATCATTTAGAGAAAAATATGATATTGTGGTGAAAATTTATTAAAGTATGAAATTATACTTGTCATGTAAGTATATTATTTTTTATGTTATCATTATAGATGGTAATACATTATTCAAATTTAGGAAAAGGATCTTTAAATTGAAAATTTTATCCTATTACCTTCATTACCAATGAGATGATGGTGTTTTTCACACCTCTTTAGTTTAATATTTTGTGGTTGTTAACTTTCTCCTGATCATTCAATTTCTTTTGATCAATGATATATGTAACTATTTATAATTATTAGGAATTACACATTTCTTCCATGTCTATTTATTCACTTTCCAGAAATGTTTTAGTAATTTTAAACCTAGTTATGCATTATTCAAGATGACCTTAATACTTCACTTTCTCTTTTATCAAGAGGATGTTTTATTAACCCTTTTTTATGAAGTGAGTTTCCAACAATGGTAATTTCAAATGTACAACCTTTGATCACCATGTGGAAGTTCAAATTATGATGAAAAAATTTATTAATGTGTGTGTGTGTGGGGGGGGGGGTACAATTTAACACCATGAGATTTAAAAAAAAGGAACATATGCTTGATAGTGTACAAGACACGTAACACCAAGCTTAAACAAACCATGAAATAATATTATTTTAAATATAAATATTATAAAATAGTTGTTAAATTAGAGTGTATGAATAATATTAAAAAACTTATGAATTATATATATAATTTTCCTACTAAATATAATTTTACTGATAAATTCCTAGTAAATAATTAGTCAATTTTCAGAAATTTAATTTTGTTCACAATTTTTTTTCAAAAAAGATTCTTATTGGTTTTGGTGAACAAATATTATAATTAATTTTTAGAAATTTTAGGAAATTTAATTTAAAAAATGAACTTTATTTTTGAAATCATCATATCAAAATTAACTTAGGGTTAATTGTTCGTATCATTTAGAAAGTATTTATTTATCAGCTAATAGTGAAAATACCATTTTTTGTAAAAATGTCATTTCTTTTCAATAAATTAAATAATATTAAAGTCATATTATGTTTTGAATATAATTTAAAGTAGTATAAGTATTATTCATTTATATTTAATCAACTTAATTTCATTTTAATCATATTTATATTGGATTTTATTATACGTTTATTTTTGGGTTTAAAAACGAGTTTTTTTAAAACTGTTTTAAAGTGCATAATGTTTTTACTTTTTAATTAATTAAAAAAACCACTAATGAGGAATAATTTATATGAAATATATATATTATATATCTATAAATATTAATTTAAATTAATTTAACAATTATTACAAGTTATAGAGGTAATATAAAATCATCTTATACTTGAAAAATACATCTCTTGAAAAACTAGTTTTTAGTTCTGTTTTCCTATTTTATTTTAAATTAAATTATACACAATTTTTGAATTTAATTTGGTAAAATGAGTTCAATATTTTTAATCATAGTTATTTATATTATATAAATAAGTAAACTTAATTTTTTGTCATAATGAATAATAGAAATAAGAAAAATATTCTACCATAGTTATGGTAAAAACAAGTTTATGGGGGGGTTAAACTAAAAATAAAAGGGTTAAAATGACATAAAAAATTGTCTAAATTCTATTTTATGACCATATTTATACCTTACATAATCTAATTATTTATAATGTATCATTTTTAACCTTTTTTCATGTGAAAAATGTGGGTACATTGTTTTCTTTTCAAAAATTCAAAGTGGGTCCTCTCCCCCACTTATTAAAACCCACCCCTTCTCATATCCTCTTCACAACTTAATTTTTTTTGGATAATTAAATAAATTAGTATATAAATTCCTTAATTACCTTACCATGACCTATATTCACTATTTTGATTAGAAATACATCCTCATAAAGATTTTTGTGCTAGCCTAAGGAGGTTGTTCAAAGAAGATGTATCATATTTAACCAAGCATTTTTTATTTTATTTATTATTACACCTCCTTAAAATATTATTAAATTGTGATGATATAAAAACCCAAGTATATACCATATATTGATATTTTATTAGGTTAATGGAATGAATTAATCCATCTCCCCTTCTATAAAATGGGAAATGAAACCATCATTCTTGTATATGAAAAACTATCACCTCACAAACTGATGCAATTCATTTCTCATCATCACCTATAAAAAGTATATATATGATATTTGTAACGTAATTATAATTTTTTAATTATTATACCACTTATAACTTCTTACTTTCCATTTTTTAGTGGATATGATAACGTCTCTCATGTGTATGGTGGACTACCGCCTCGTGAAGCGATGAGATTTGTTTTTCACCAACGCTTTACATAGAAGGTAATAAGAAAAAATTTAGTGAATATATGTAATATACATATGAAATAATTATGATATTAATGAAATATTTATCATTATAATTAGATAATAAATCATTTTTTTCTTAAATATTCACTCACTGAAAAATTATAACATTATTCGTGCGTACGTGTGGACTATCACCTCCATAAAGCCATGAAATTATTTTTCATCATCAAATAACATTGATGATATATATAAGTAGATTTTAAAAAATAATATGGTATTTATGATATTATGGTAATTCTATAAATATGAAATAATAATTACCTTCTTTCCATAATTATTTTTGAAAATTTAAAATGTTACTCTTGCGTACGTACATCCTACCATCTCTATGAATGTAACATTGTTCATTTTTCACCATCAATATTAATGATTGGTTTTAAAAGTATAACTGATATAATAAAATGAAAATTATTTCATGATTTTAATTATAGATATTTTGAAATAATTACCTCTTTTACCATAGTCAACTTACCAAATTCATATTGAATATATAAGCCAAATATCGTCAAAACATCCAACGTAAACATAATGGATTAAGTAATTGTATATTAAATGGTAATAATTGAAATAAAGAGAATGTTAAAATTGAAAAAGTTTCTTAATAAAGTTAAAAATTAACATGAGTTTATTATTCATGAAGATATAGAACATACATTATAACGTCCTGACCTAGGTTCCACACACCGATGCCCCAAACCGATTCGCCACATGACCTCAAGCACGCCTCCCCGTATGCCAGATGCTGGTGACTAGCAGTGAGGGTCTAATGTTGATCATGTGGAGACTGTAAACACTTTTTATCAAAGTAATATACTAATTTAAATAATAAAAATAAACAAATGATATGAAATAACCATAAAAATACTATATCACAAGATATCCAAAAACTGGAAATATCATATAAAAACTGAACAGTAGATATGCCATGCTAAAGTATGCCCCAAGTGTCTAAATGGAAACCTAAAATAAGATAATGAAACTCCCCAAGTGGGTCCTGACACCGAGTCTAGTTCCCTCATCCATTCTCCATCCCACATCAGTTATCTGACTCAAGACCATTTCCACTTTCCTGTCTAGAAAACACAAAGTCTATTCAAGTACTGATCCAGAAGCCTGAGTAGGGTGTGAGTACAAATCAGTAGGCCACCACCAATAGTGTCTAAAATAATATCCAATCAAATAGTGTATGTGTTTTTATATAAAGAATAAATACCATTAATAAGGTAAATAATTCACATTATTTGAATTACTCTTTATTTAACCACACGAAACCATCAGGTTCCTGAGGACACCCGAACTCTCAATACCTACTTTGGCTCATGACAGGGTTCAAACTATCCCCAAGAGATATCATATTACTGAATTTTTATGTTATTCTTCAACATCTCATGTCACACATGAATTGACATGTTACCATTCACCCTCTCATTTCATATCACAGCTGATTAGAACCCTAGTCCAATGCCAACTCATGGGTGTAGAACGTTGTGTCTAGTACCCTGTGGGTATTTGGAGCACCATGTACCTATCTGACACTCATTACAATAGTATTTTCAGGCATTAATTTGGTCCTAGAACATCATGTCTAGCACCTTGTGGGTATTTGGAGTGTCATGTCTGTGTCCCACACCCCATTTCTCAATCAAACACAAATATCCCAATATCAAAATTATCACAATATTACAATTCAAATTTATCACAACATTAAATTAATCAATTTTCTAATTAATTAATTAAAATTTAAAATTACCTAACCACATCATTCCATTAATTAATTCAATAATTAATTAATCACATTTATCATAATAATTAATTCAATAATTAATCAATCCATTTTCACAATACCAATTTTATCATAATTAATTCATCAATTAATTATTCCAGTTTCTCCAATTCAATATCTCCAATTTCATAATCCCTTAATTGATTAATTCACCAAATTAATTAATTCAATTTAAGAAACTCAATTTATAATCATCTTATAGAAATTATACAATTACATACTCATAATTGAAATCATGACTATGATATTTGAATTATAGACCACCTACCTAAAATTGTTGATGATCGATCACCCAACGAAAATACCAAATTGACGTAAGATGGTCAAATAAACATCAATAAAAGATATCTAGACCAAAGAGCTATGATCAAGATCAAACCCCATACCCACAACTTTCAAAGGTTCCACCACTTCATTGGAAGAAAGAGGAACATAAGGGAACCAAATAAAAAAGGGCTTACCAGATATTCAACACCAATCCACAATAATCAGAGATGGAGAAATGGATCCAAATATACTAATATTCATCTTAGGGTTGGGTGGAGAATAGCTATACCAAGGATTCAAACCAAAATGAACAGAAAAAAAACTTTTAATTTTCTACTTGGGGAATTACATAGAATGTAATTACATTACACATCATGTAATTCGTTTCATTGGTTTATGCTAAAAAAACTACCGCATCAAATTTATTTTATTATAATCCTTGAATAATTACATGATGTGAAATCCATTTACATAGTGTGTAAATGTTATGCAATTTATTTTTTAGACCATTTTTTTTAAACAAAATCAAACCTCTTTTAAAGTTTCTCATCTCACCAAGAACCCATGAGACACTCAACCCATTTATACTCAGAATCAGAAATCAAATATAGAGACGTATCTAAAAAAATACAGGATCTTTCAATCTCTCCACCTTATAATAGCTTGTACTCAAGATATACTCCCAAGTATCTCTAAGATCCCAAATGAAAAGATCAAGCCACTCAGACCACATATCTACTTCTCTCTCCCAAGTTTCCTCCTAAACACGTCCATATTAACACAATACACAAACTATCAACACTATCTTTCCCTGAAACACTTTCTCACTATGATCCAACACCCATATCAGATGATCCTAAAATGATGCATCAGTCTAAAGATCCATATCATCCACATCGATCACATGAAAAGGGTCCGAGTGATACCGCTGAAATTGTGATACATTAAAGAGGTCATGCGTAAATATGTATCTCTGTGGAAGATCTAGTCAGTATGCCATTGGATCTATTCTTAACATAACTTCAAACGGTCCAAAAAATCTAGGTTCTAGCTTTACCTATCTCTATATCATGTAGTGACCCAATCGAGGTGACACCCAAAGGAAAACACGATCACCATATGTAAACTATAGGGGTCATCAACGTCTATCAACATACAACTTATGTATACACTGAGCCATATCCATACGTTTATGAATCAACTAAACATGCAGCAATTTATCCTATACAAGACTCAGTTCGAACAACTCTCACTCACTTTCCTCTACCCATCATAGAGGTGATCTTCATGGCATACCATAAAGTTCCTTGAATGGTTCCATCTGAATAGTTTCCTGATAACTATTGTTATAGGTGAATTACACCAAATCTAGGTGCTTCTCCCAAGATCCACTGAAGTCTAGAACACATGATCAAATCATTTCCTCAAGTACCTATATAGTACACTATGACTTCCCATCTATCTATGGGTGGAAATCCATACTCAAAAAAGCCTGTATGCCAAGCGCCTTCTGCAAGCCCACCATAATCACAAAGTAAAATTTGAGTCTCATTCTAAAACGATAGTCTATGGAACCCCATAAAGAAGGAATATTTATTAAATGTACATATCTCCCAACTAATTCACTGAGAAAGTCTCCTATATAGGTAAGAAATGTGCCTCTTTTGTTAGTTAGTCCACAAGAACCCAAATAATGTCATTCTTCTGTGGTGTCCTCAAGAGATCCACCAAAAAATCTATTGTAACATCATCCCACTTCAATTATAGAATGGAAAAAAACTTTAGTAAACCACCTGGATGTTGATGCTCAACCTTCACCTACTGGTAGGTGTTGCATCATGTCATGAACCTAGCTATCTTTTTTTTCATGCTTGTCAATAAAAACTGTCATCGTAGGTCATGGTACATTTTGGTCACACCTGGATGTACTGCTCACTATGAGGCATGAAACTCACGCATCAAATCCTTCTATATTATTTTAATCACAACAACCCAATCCATGATATAGATGATATCATCCTCATATATTATTGAGTTTAAAGGTGTCTCCCCACCTTCAAGGCTTTCCCTCAAGGCTAAAAATTTTGGATCCTCATACCATCTGTCTCTGACCTATCTCAAAAGTATAGAATACACTAAAAATGATATGTGAGTCATCTAATCCTAGATCTACTAAACCAAAACATGTATCTCAACCATTAAATTAACCAACTTCCACTCAGAATTATCCTCCTGAACCTCATGAGTCTGATTTATCTTACTTAGAGTGTCAACAACACTATTTCCCTTTTTGGGCGTATATGATAGCTCAAAATCAACTGACTGCATAAACTCTACCCACCTCCCCTACTAAGGATTCATATATCACTGTGAAAATATATACTTCAAGCTCTTATGATCCATATATACAGTAAACGTTCTGACCAGAAGATAATTCTACTAACACTTAAATGCATAAACCACTACTTTCAACTCAAGGTCATGCGTAGGGTAGTTCTGTTAATATGGCTTCAACTCCCATGACCCATATACCACAACTGGATCTCCCTACATCAACACTGATCCATGTACAATCCCAAAAGAATTAAAATACACCATATACTCCTCATATGACTCAGGTATGATCAATATTGATGATGATTTCAAGAACTTCTTCAACTCTGGAAAGGAATTATCACATGCTTCTGACCATTCAAACATTACTCCTTCCTTGTTCAAGCCCGAATGTAGTGCTGAAAAATGGGAATAGTTCTAGATAAAATTCCAATAATAACCTTCCAACCCTAGAAAATTGTAGATATAAAAAATATTATTGGGATGCTCCTAATAAAAAACTGCCTGAACCTTCTATAGGTCCACTAACACACCTTCTTCTGAGATGATTTGACCCAAGAAGTGTACCTGATCAATCCAAAACCAACACTTAGATAGAATGGCATATGATTGATTCTATATTTGTGTATTCAGAATGATGTCAAGATGTTGGGCATGATCATCACGAGTCTTAGAGTACACTATGAAGTTATCCACAAACACTATCAAAAATTGATCTAGGTACGGGTGGAAGATCCTATTCATCAAGGCCATAAACATTGCTGGTGTGTTCAAAAACCCAAAAAACATTGTGATGAACTCATATAGGCTATAACTACTTTTGAAAGTAGTATTTGGTATATCAAAATTTAAAAGTCTTAGCTGATGATACCTTGATCTCAAGTCAATATTTTAGAAAAAATAAGCTCCTTTCAATTTTTCAAAAAGATCATCGATACGTGGAAGAGGATACCGGTTCTTCATAGTCATCCGGTTTAACTTATGATAGTCAAAAAAAATGTAGAGTCTCATATACCCTTTTAGAAAAAAAAAACTGGAGAACCCCAAGGTGACATACTCGGACAGATAAATCCATTATCCTTCAGCTCTTCCTACTGAGTCTTGAGATCTTGAAGCTCTATTGGTGCCATTTTGTATGGTGGGATAGAAATTGGCTCAACCCCTGGAATGGAATCAATCATAAATTAAACATCTCTCTCAGGTGGAATCCATGAGAAATATTTAGAAAAAACATCTTGAAACTGGTATAATATAGGTGGAAATATATCCTACTTTACACCCCCATCATCCAGTAATAGACTAGAAACCTAGGATGTGAACTCTCCCAGTTTCTGAGTAGTTGGTCATGCTCAACCTTCCTAGATATCCAACTCTCCATTATGGATATAGTTGTAACCTTTAGAAGATGTAAAGGTTACTCTCCCACAATAATAATCAATGTGGGATCAGTGTGATACTAACTAGTCCATATCCATAATTATGTCGAAGACTAACATATCCAATATTTAAAGATCCCACAGAAAACAATACTCCCCAACCTTGGGAGAACACCCTTTGCACAAGCAAACATCTCTCGACTACGCACCCAACAATGTATCTATCAATAATACCCCACTTACAAAATCCACCATCGAGATCAAACCATTCACAAGTTGTGTATAAATAAAGGAATGAGAGGCATCAATATCAAATAAGGAACTAGATAATGTAGAAGATACAAGAATTGTACCCCTCACTATCAATGGTCTAGCCTCTTTATCCACAAGTGTAGGATGAATGACATGTAACTATCCTTCCCCTCTTCCCTACGACACTTCCTGGGTCCCCTGAGCTACACTAATCTAATGATATGGATGCCCTTTCCCAGAAACTTCTTATCTATTGCCTTTACCACCATGTCTAGTAGAACTCCAGATTCTAGACTAATATGATTCAAGAGATTCCCTTCTTGCACTCTGAATCTATCTACCTCCTTCATTCCTACCCGTTTGTCATGGGTTCCTACAGAACATCTATAGGTGTACCATATTTCTATAATATCGACACTCCACTAGAGGTTGGGGACAATACCTATGATAGTTTCTCAACTTGCTGCACCAGTGGAAACGGACACGGGTGAGATCCTGTGTAACTAACCCCTCTGTCTGACCACTCTACTTCCCATTGCTCTAGAAAACATTCTCATAGTGACGATTCTTTCTCTCAGAAGACATACCTCATAGTCGTCCAATAAATACCAACTGTCTAACACCATAATCCTCCCTTAGGTCTCCCGTAGCTATGAGAGCCTTATCCACTACTTCAAAAAACTTATTTAACTAAAATAGGTTAACTTGGGACTTAATATAACATTTTACTCTATCTTGAAACTTCCTTACCATCATAGAATCATCTCCTACCAATGCTGGAGAAAACCACTGTAATTATGTAAAGAGACCAACATAGTCAATCATATACATACCTCCCAGAGTCAATCATATGAACTCAACTTCTCTCTCTTGCCTCAGTGTATCTGGATAAAAGTACTCTAAGAACCTCTCCAAAAATTCCTTCCATAACATATCATCAGCCCTTATCATCTGAGATCAAACATACCACCAGCGTCTTGTTAATCCTTGTAAAATATACACAACCAACTTTATCCTCTTATCAACATGAGTCACCAAAGGGTCAAGTACAATTTGGATGGAATCAATCTAGAACTCTATTACCTCAGGTCCACCCTGTCTAGTAAAAGTCATAGGGTGATGTAACTAAAACCCCCTTTTTAGGTTTAACATGATTTTCACAACCCACCCTGGGTATATTTCCATGTATTTCATAAACTGAGTAAATTTCTCTCAAAAATGCTCTTTAACTTCCTCAACTGACACCACTAGTGCCTTAGGTTCCACTACTGGTGGAGCATCTCTAGCCATAACCTATGGTCGTCCTATCAACAAGCATCATCATGGAGGAATATCTCTAAAATTCCAAACACACATCTTATGACACATTTGAAAACTTTAAAATAGTTAAAAACAAGAATTTACACAAATTCATAAAAATTCATTCCACTAAACCCTACCACATGGTCAAAACCGAGGCGCCATCACCACCCTTAACCATCATACGCCTAGGTCTCGATTAACATGGGTATACTCATTATCATCATTCAATATTCTTATAAAACACCCATTTTCCACATTTTTCATCAATTTACCCTTTTCAAGTTCACATTAGGTACCATTTTCAATTCAAAATCATAAGAAAAGGAAAAAAATTCAAGTTCAATAACTTATCTAAAGACCTCTTTTCCTGTATGTGCCTAAAATGATGCATGCCACAATATAATCTTGAGTGCCTAGAATGATGCAGGAATACTCAACTCTCATACCATTCTAGGACATGATTAAAATATCATAAATTCTCAATAAAAACAATCACATCAAACAACAAGTGTGTCACTCGAGGTGAATTAACATCAACTGTAACTACACACATCAATAACAACAATCCCCCCATGGCTACTTGGTTTTTACCCTCGTAATGGGTTAGAAACTCCCATGAATAATCTCTTAACCAAGGCCCGAATCATAAAATTATCTTGTCCACATTTCTCAAATAGTAATATAAAATAATGAAAATAAACACCCATTGATACCACTTTACAACAACTCGGCTCAGGTTCCACACACCGGTGCCCCGAACCGGTTCACCATATGACCTCAGGCACACCTCCCCATATTCCAGAGGCTTCCAACTAGTAGAGAGGGTATAATGTTGATCATGGGGAGACTATAAAATCTTTTTATTATAGTAATATACTAGGGAAAATAATAAAAAGAACCAAATGATATGACATAACCAGAAAAAATATTGTATCATAAGATAACAAAAAACTCGAAATACCATATCAAAACTAACTAGTAGATATGAAATTCTAGAGTACGTACCAAGTGTCCAAATGAAAAACCAAAATAAGACACCAAAAAATTCTCTACTAGGGAATGAAAAATGAATTTGGTTTCCTTATCCATGCTTCATCCCACATCAGCTATCTAACATAGGGCCTTTTCCCCTTTTCTGTCAAGTAAACACAAAGTCTATTCGAGTACCGATTAGGAAGCCCAAGTAGGATGTGAGTACAACTCAGTAGGCCACCACCAATAGTTTCTAAAACAATATCCAATAAAACAATGTATGCAGTTGTATATAAAGAATAAATACCAACAATAAAGTAAACAATTCACATTATTTCAATTAATATTTATTTAACCACATGAAACCAACGTGTTCCCAAGGACACCCAAACTCTCAATACCTACTTTGGCCCATTCTCGGGTATGAACTATCCCAAAGGGACATAATATTCGTAAATGATTATGTTACCCTTCATCATCTCATGTCACATGTGAATGAATATTTTACCATTCACTATCTCATTTCATATCACGATCAATTGGAACCCTAGTCCAATGCCAACTCATGGGTGTTGAACATCATCTTTAGAACCTCATGGGTATTTAGAGTGCTATGTACCTATCTCACACTCCTCACAATATTCTTTTTATGCATTCATTTGGTCCTATAACATCATTTCTAGCACCACAAGGGTATTTGGAACGTCATGTCTGTGTCCCACAGCCCATTTCTCAATAAAAAAATCCCAATATCACAATTATCCCAATATTAAAATTCAAATTTATCACAACATCAAATTAATCAATTCACTAATTAATTAATCAATGTTGATAATTTCTTAACCACATCATCCCATTAATTAATTCAATAATTAATTAATCACATTTATCACATTAATTAATTCAAAAATTAATCAATTTGTTTTCACAATCCCAATTTTCCGTAATTAATTAATCAAATAATTATTCCAATTTAATTAATTAAATATTCCCAAGTTCACAACCCATTAATTAATTAATTCACCAAATTAACTAATTCATTTTAGGAAACTCAATTTCTAATCATCTGATAACATTTATACAATTACATATATGTAATTGAAATCAAGACTATGTGATTTTAATTATAGGCCACCTACCTCAAATTGTTGATGCGAAATCACCCAAAAAATATTCTTAATTAATGTAAAAATATTGAATAAATAGTAATAAAAGAGATCTAGACCAAAGACCTAGGATTAATATCAAAATCCAAACCAAAAACTGTCAATGGTTCCACCACTTCATCAGAAGAAGGAGGAAGAGAAGGGAACCAAACCAAAAAGGGTTCATCAGGTATCTGGAACCAATATGTAATGATAAGAGATGGATAAATCACTCTAAATCTTCTAAGATTATTTCCAGGGCTATTTGTATAAGAGCTGCATCAACGATTCAAACAAAAATGAACCACATGAAACTTTTAATTTACTATTCATGGAATTATATAGTGTGTAATTACATTACACGTTATGTAATTCTTTTTATTGGTTTATGCCGAAAAACTCATCACCTTGAATTTATTTTATTAAAATCCTCAAAACATTACACGTGTAATCCATTTACACAACATATAAATGTTATATAATCGATTTTCATCCCATTTTCATTTAAAAAAAACCAAACCTATTTTAAAGTATCTCATCTCACTGAGAACCCTTGAGACACTCAACCCATTTATACCCAAAATAAGAACTCAAAGATAGAGATGTACCTGGAAAATATAGAATCTTAAAAATGTGATGAATCAGACTCATGTCAAATAAAATTTTATCTTAAAACCTTGTTTTAATTTTTTTTAAGATTTATTTTGAAAACCTTTCCCTTCTATATCCATGTTTTGAAAATGATTTTATAAATATACTTATATGGGCATGAAAGTTTTATAAAGGAATTTTTTGTCTTTATTTTAATGGTTTTAAAAAAGGAATATTTTTAAGGAATATTTTAATTTCTTTACAAAAGGAAAAAGGAATGTTATATTTTAACATATAAGGGAAAAAAACTTTTACTTCCACTGTAACCATTATTTGACATTTTTCTTCCTTTACAAGATTTCATGTTTTCTTCAATGAAAAACCCTATTTCCCTTTTTTGGGCATTTTTGGTATTGAAAATAGGTTCTTAAATGGGATGTATATTTTAATATCTGAAAATGTTTTATTATGGGTGAAAAGAATATTTTATTAGTTTAATATTGAAAATTTAAAGATTTTATATGTTATTATCATGTTATGGTTCTTGTAAATTATTTATGATGATAGGTTGTTCTGTTATAAAGTAACGATGGGTGTTTATGTTATTAACCAATGTTGGGTGCTTAAATTTTTAACCAAGGATGGTTTGATACATTATAAACCAATTATGGGTGGTTACATTATAAAACAAGGATGGGTGGGTGTGTGATATCCCCCTAATGCATTGGGTATGGAATTAAACCATATAATTATTCTATTTGTAAGACCGATATGGAAAATGATGTCCTAATATACCTATATGTTTTATCTATGCTTTATATGGGTTTTTATGGTAATCATATGATTTCAAAAAAGTTATTAATTGAGATTATTTTCAAAATAATGTATTTACAACTTATTAAGTATGAAAAGTATAACTTTGTGAAAAAGTTTTCATGAGTTTAACATGTTTTAAAAGAAACCTTTTTGAGTTTAATTTTGCTTTAAGTATTATCATGGAATGTTTTATGAAAATATTTGGGTAATGAATATGATTTCTTGAGTAAGAAAATGTTTATTTTGATCCCAAATGTTACTTTGAAAATATTTTTTTATAAGTTTTCATGGACTGATGAGTTTCTTTCTTTCTTATTTTTATCTCCCTTACTGAGATTTTTGTGATCATACCATGTTTTAAAATGTTTTTCATAGGGTGCAAGGATGTGTAAGGGAAAGGAAAAATTCAATATTAAATTCATATCGATTTTTTATGAAAATAAATCATTTTTTATTTTAAGAGTTTTTTATTATGGAAAAACTGAATATTGATTAAAAGTGTCCAATTTTTAATATATGGTTTTATTATGTATGAGTTACAACTTAATTCTCTATAAATCTAAAACAAAAACGATCCTAAAATGTAGGAGAATGAATTATTGATTTAAAACACAAGATTATGTAATGTTTAAGGATGGTTCCTTACACAAATGAATATTTAGATCTCTTTTAAAAAAACCTACCCAGTGGATAACGACTATCCGGTGGCTCCAATAGTCTCACTTGGATACTAGAGCCTCCACTGAATAGTTGGAGGGATTGCAGCAACATGATCTAGTATCAGATCCTACCCCAAACTTTCTGGTTGACTTCCATGACCTCTTGAACCTCTAGGACAACTCCATCAAGGCCTATTAATTGAGTTTCTATGAATTTTAAGAAAAGACTTACCCATGTTCACCAAGATACGACTGGTTGTAGAAAAAATAAAAATGGTTCAGAAAGGCTAGTTATTACACATACAAGAAAATAGACAAAAAATATACATACATACATACATACATACATATAGTTCAAATTAAAATTTACATTAAAAATTTAAATATAATATTTCAATGATAATTTTTACTAAATTTTTTTATTTACCAATGGAAATTTCTACCTTAAATAAAATTTCCTATAAAAAATAAAAAAACAATAAAAAATTTCAATGAAAATTGATACTAAAAATTTTCAATTGTCGATGTAAATTAATACTTGACATTTATTTTAAATGTAAATTTGTAGGAAAAATTTCTATAGGATATTTGCATTGTAAATTTATATAGGGATTTTTTAGTTCAAATTTATATTTAAAATTATAATATGAATATATTAATTAATAAATAAAAATGTAAACTTTCACTTAAAATTTACATTGAAAATTTTCACTAGAAATGTTTAATGCAAATCTCCACCAGAAAATTTTAGTTCAGATTTTATTTTAAATTTCTAGTGAAAATTTCCACTTAATTTTTTTATATTTCTACTAAAAATTTGATTATCAAAATGTTAAAATAAATTCATTTTTAAGATTTTCATGAAAATACATTAACACGTGAATAAATAATGTATTTTTTCACTGAAAATATCAACTGAAAATTTTAGAGGGAAATTTATTGTGTAAATTTTCACAAGAAATTTATGGTGTAAATTTACATAAAAAATTGTAGTTCAAAATTTCAAATAAATTTATAATTAAAATAAATTAATACATAAATAAAAAATGTAAATTTTCACTAAAAATTTTCACTGAAAAATTTCACTCAAAAAATTTAGTGTAAATTTCCACTTAAATTTATATTCAAATTTTCAATGTATATTTTTTATGCACTATGTGTGTGTGAACTTTTATATAAATGTGGGTGTTTATCTTAATATAAATATATGGTATATTTTTTATGGAAATTTATTGTGAAAATTTTCAGTGTATACATACTTTTATATATATACATATACATACAAAAAAAATTATGTTTATGTTTACACTAATATAAATATAAAGTGTAATTTTTAAGAGTAAAATTTACTTTGAAAATATTTTTTGGATATACACCTACATACATACATGCATATAATATTTTCTATTTTATTTATGTTTTTTATTTTTGTAAAATAAATTATATTAAAATATATTTTTTAAATTAAACATTGGGAATTATAATTTTTTAAAACATTATAAATATATATGTATAAAAATTATTGTTATAATAAGAATTATTATACAGTGCTTTAAAAAATACACAATTTATCTTTGTAGTGTGAATAAATAATTTGTGTGTCTATATAAAAATATATTTATTAATAATTTTTTTAAAAGTTATATTAATATAAATTTTTGTTTAAAATAGAAAAAATACATTATAATTTTTTATTTAAAAACATTATGAAAATTATATAAATATAAATATAAATATTTTATTATTTTCATTTAATTTTTATTATAATTAAAATATATAATTCAATTAAAAAATAAAGATATATATTTTTATTCTTAAATATTAAACAAATATCTAAATATACATAAAATAAAACCATTATTATTATGATTATGATTTTTTCTCTTATCATAAAAAGGTAATTTATCAAAAAATAATTACACATTTATTTCAAAATAATTAACATTATTTTTTTAATAATTGAAAAACATCTATAAATATTAAAACATCAAAACATCCTTACTATTTTTACAATAATAACAACAATAAAAGCAAAAAAAAAACAAAAACAACAACAACAAAAATAACAATAATTTTCTAAGTTATCTTTAGAAACTTATATTAATATATATAATTTTTCCAAACAAAATACCAAACATAATATTCTTTAAATTTTCAAATGTATAAAAAATTATAAAAATAAAAAACTTGTATTAAAATATATTTATTATTTCAAACAATATTCTTGATGCTATATTTTTTTGTTTTAAAATTATAAAAAATATATAAAAAATCCATTATAATTATAATTTTATTGTGTAAACTTAAATTAAGTGGGGGTGTTGCACTGAAAATAGAAGGGTAGTTATATAAATCTATATATTGACTTATTATATCAATTTTTTCAATTTGAAAATATCTTTTATACCTATGATTCATTGTTTAAAGAAAATAAAAATGGTACCCATCAAGCGATCATCCCAAATCTTAGGTTCCCACTATAACTTGAGAGGATATTTTTATGGGAGGATACTACCACTGTTTAAAATATCCATTTCCAGAACTCTTTTTATCCATGGTAGATACATGGACACAGTTTTTTCTAGTAGTGATGTTTTGTAACACATTTTATTTTCATGGGTTAACCAAGATATGATGTATAATTGATAACATGTGGTATATATATGCATGGTATATCATTATATAATGTGTGGTCCTATAATTTTATAGTCCTTCAATATATTGGCTAAAGTTTTATATTTAATTATGTCATTATATTATACATGGATATGACACAATAATGTATATTCAAAATTTTAAGCATTGAAATGATGTGGTTTTCTATGTACACAATTTTATGTGTGGACATGATGTAGTAAGCTATGTTCAGAGTGTTATGATGGTCTTAGAAGTGATCTTTAACATATGTTATGATTTTTTATTCTTATACTTATGCCTCATTGCTGATATATGTCATCATGGATTGTAATTATTATCTTATAATTTCATATTCTTAAATCATAACATATATTTTTTTTGTCTTTATGACCTTTTTATGGTTATATATTTCTATGATATATTATATTATTACTCTATTATGCCTTATTATTATCTTATATGATTCCATGTTCTTATTCCATTAATCATTTCATTTTTACCATGTTCATGTTTTATCATATGTTTATGACCTAATTATAAATCCTATATGACTCACTGATATTTTTTCCATCATTGAGTTTTTGAGCTCACTTTTTTGTTTAGTTTTCCATTTCTTTAAGTAATAAAGAATAATGTTGTGTATGATATGTTTAAAAGGGAATTGAGTGTAGTGAAATGATTTGGAAGAAATGTATGTTATGTTGTAAAATTAGATGTTTATATATCTAATCATCAATTATACATTTTTTTGGGTTTTGGAAGTTTGAGATATTAGTGAATTTTTATGTATAAACATGTCAAATGATGAAAAATATATGTATATTATGTTTGGGTAGTCTCAATGTTGATATGTGAGGTTTAATATTACATTGTAATGGGATTTCATAATTAAAGTGGGGTGAAATTAAAAATTATGTTTTTCACCACAATGGAGTGTTTAATGTTACAATGATTATAGTGGAAGATTCAGTTTTAGAGTAGTTGGATATAACCACTTGGTGACTACATGTGCTACACTATAAGGAATATGATTACATCATGATTTTTTCTATGGTTTAGTTTTGAGATATTTTATTTATTTGGATTTTTAGATGAATTATGGGATACTAAAACTTGATTCCTCAAGTACCTAAATCATATTAATAGTGAAAAAATAGAATGGGATTGATCTAATGGATCTACTTGAAGTGGGATAAGTTGGTAATTGAATTTGATTTTTGAATTTTTAAGTCAAAATTGAAATTCAATAAAAGAGGGAAGTGTTTTACTACTGTGGAATACAAAAGTATAGCATGATTGAGAAAAAATAGAGTGAGAAATACAAAAATAAGAACAACTCAACCACTTATTATTTTAAGTTTTAGAGAAAAAATCTTTAAATAGTGAAGATCAAAGGCTTAATTTTCAGAATATGGATTCTAGTAGTTTAACAATGAGTTTCTGAGTTTTTTTATTATTGTTAGATGATTAGAGTTCCATCTATACTTTAAGATATCTCATTTAAAGAAGATGGAATATTTTGGGTGGTCTAAAAGATGTGTCTAGTTGATGAATTTCAATGTTTTAGTGATTGAAGTGAAGAATTAGATGTGATCATATATTGACAGTGAATTTATAGATTCTTATTTGATATAGAAGATAATTATTTTATATTTTAAAGATTTATATTCATTGTGTATGGGATCACATCATATTTGTTAAGAGACATTTTTAGAAACATGAGTTTCAAGGATAAATACTACTCATTATAATCTATTTGATGATTATAGTAGATCATGTAGAAATGAATAATACCATGTCATGCCAAGGATATAGCCATTCATTTTGAATGGTGAACCTTGTACATTACTTTTTTATTCTTTTTTTTCATATGTGAAAATTAAATCAATGTGTAAAATTGATTAAAATCAAAAATATTTTGGTGTTAAATAAAATATTTGGTAATAAATTTCTTATTTTATATTAATTGGTGAAAAATATTGATTTGTGAAAGAATTTTAAAAGTTTTTTATTCACTAATTTACCCCCTCTCAGTGAATAATCATGTAGACCCTCACTAATAATGGTGGTAGTGTCTTCTAAACACCCCATCGTCAACCAATAATGCTTTCTTTCAGTCTATCAGCAATATGGGGAAACATGCATCATTGGTTCCTAAATTAGATTGTTTGAGATTTGGTGTGGCTAAAAATTCCCAAAATATCCTAAAATCACTTGATAAGGTGATAATAAAATGTCCCCTATGGTTGAAAAAACATTATGATCCATCCATTTGATATTTTTTCAATTCCAATGATATAATAGAGGAATTTTTTGGAGATAAAATAAATGTATTTTCCCTCCACTACCTCTTAGTAAATTATTTAGGAATTCATTGTGGATGAATACATAACATATATTTTCTACAACTTGTGTGTGATATTTAACCATTTCTTATATTTTAACTTTCCTTATCCTGTTATACTAGTTATATTAAGGAACTTTATTATCAATACTACCATGTTAACCTTACTTCCCTCCTAGTAGCATAGAACTCTAAATATATTACAGTGTGAATGACTTTAACATGCTTTCATAATATTGTTTTTTTAATTAACTAAATCACTAAGGAACCTTCCTATCCTCCATAAATACACAATAGGCTATGATAAGTTAATTTCACAATATTTTACCCCTTATTTATCAATATAGGAACCATAATATCTAAAATTTATCTCTTCCATTGGACTTGTCACACTGGCCAGTCTTTAAAGTCATCACAACTAATAATGATATGAATACATAATAGAGAAATAAAAATCAGTTGGTTTTATGATATTATTATATTTATAGTGACCATAGGATATAATCTTAACTATATCGAGTAATTTATATACTCTTTCATAAAGCTGATAAAATAGTAAAAGATACATTAAACATGTGGTTGTCAAAAACTATAAAGACAAGAGCACACCTTATGGTGGGTACACCTCAAAAAATGTCACTAAATGATAAATTGCATTTGGAACTTATCAAAACATAAAATTTAAAATCATTAAGAGACACAAATATATCTATAACATCATACGAGAAAACCCAAAAAAATGGATTATGGTATTTTTATCTCTATCATCACATTATATAGTACTCATCAAGTAGAAGGGTACTTCAATCACTATTAATCCTCCATCAAGAAATTCCTTGTTTATGAGGCTTGTGGATATCCATAGATAGTTAGTAGGCTATATATTCCACTTGTTCCATGTTCGATGGTAATTAAGGGGAAATCCATCAGAATTACTTCTCATGAGGAGTCTCTTGTTTTTCCTTGATAATCATTCTAGAGTGATAAAGTGGAATTTTAAAAGTTCTATAAAGTCCTAATTACCATAAATAGGTTAGAAATAAGGGTTGATTATCATGAACTGACCCACTGAGGCCCACCTAGCCAGCGAAAGGATGAGTTGAAACTCCCCAAATCCCGCCTCCATAGGCTAGGGGCTGGTAATAAGTGCCAAGAATGAAAATCTAAAATGGGAGGCCTTTTCCTAATGTACCTATATGCACACACACATATCCAAGCCCATAAAACAATGAAATGTAAAACAAATGATAAAAATTAATTAATAAATATATAATCCCACAATAATAGTATGACATAAAGAACCAGAAAGTATAAAAATGGTCCAAATAAAAGCCCACCCAAAACTGGAAAAGATTGTTTGATCTGCTCAGGAGGAGACTACTATTAATGCAACATCGGTATACACCTCAGTCTGTGTGGTCCAAAATAAGCTCCACCCATTCTTGGTCCTCCAAATAATCCTAAAAAAAGTATTTAATTTTCATAAGACATGATATGTGCGGGCAGAGCCCATGCATGGGTGAGTATAACAATACCTAGTAGAATACCCTGAAAACACCAATCATAAAGCATCAAGAGTAGTCATCTCATCAAACATAGGTATTTCAAACAAGATATGAGACATAAATATAACCAATGATATCCAAGATATAATCATAAAATAATCTGATCCATAAAAGGACTCAACCACTTCTAACCAATGATTCACTCAAGGTCTCAAGTTAACACTCGTCAAGGAGGAATTGCTCCCCGAGCTATACTACTATTGATGACACTTGAAACATCTTTCCCTTCACCCATTGGCTTGGGAAGCAGTGTTGGGTGTTAATATACTTAGGTGACATACCCAAGACACCAAACACTGGAAATAAATTCCAAGGGCTTTATAACTATTTGGGGTATGATTGCCCCTTTTAATATAAAACAACCAACCAAGATAACCATAACAACCAAAACTCTATATGATGCATGAGTGCAATAATACAACTAAAAATATAACAAAACCAATAACCATATCATAGTACAAATAGGAAACTATGTGAAAACATCTAGGTAAAACCCAATACAACAAAACTTAGAGACACTAATGAAATAAAACCAACAACTCCCAACCTTCTCCAAGATCCAACTCATCAAGCCACAACCAAGGTATCAAGAGGCATCACTAAATAACTAAGATACTTTGCCTTTACTAATATCCCTATAGATGAAATTTTCAAATGAACAATAGTTCCCAAGAAGGGGGTGAATCTAAACTAAGTAGTATTTCCCCAATGACTTCCCAACTCATGCCACTTGGAAAAAACTTGTTACCACATTTATGTAAAATAGTTTAAAACAATTTAAAACTGTCACGACCCGTCCTCGGGGCCCGTGCCGTGACTACCCCAAGCCCGCCTTCCATAGGCCAGGGGCTGGCGACTAGCACCAAGGCGTAAATCCCGGTAAAAAGGGAAGGCATTGCCTTTGTAAAGTAAACAATCACACAGAGTACAAGCGGAAGAAGTAAACACTAAGTAAAAACTGAGTACAACAGTAAGTGCGGAAAGTAAAAAGGGGCCGGAAATACAAGCCCAACTGTAAGGTACAACTCGAAAGGGAAAACAACGACTGAAAAGTAAAGCTGCTACGCCGAGCTGTCCACTGGAAATCCCACCTGAAGGGTGGGTACAGACAGCTCCTCTGCTCCTCGGGTCCCGCCGTCCGCTCCGAGTATGTCCCGCCCAGTGGTCTACCTCCGGGTACCGCCTCGTCGTCACGTCCACCTCTGGGTACCGTCTCGTCGTCTAGTCCACCTCCAGGTACTGTCCAGTCCTCGAACACTCGGCCTTTGTCAGTACTGGCCATCGTCTGCAACCAACACAACGAGGTGCGGGCATAGCCCGTGCAGGGGTGAGTATAACGATACTCAGTAGGGACCCCGAGACCCTCAAGGTCTCACTAAAACCAACAAGGATAACCACATAGAAGATCTCAACAGATAACCTCTACTTAGGTATATGCCCATACATATACCTAAGTTATCAAGTAACCCATCTCAATCATGAGGAAACACAAGGATTATGAAATCAACGAATAACTACTACCCAGGTATATGCCCATACATATACCTAAGTTATCAAGTGACCCATCTCAATCATGAGGTAAACACAAGGTCAAAAGTCTCAGCTCAAACCAGGATTTTCATTATCGAAACCGTAACTGCTGAAGAGCTCCGTCTCTGGAGTGTACAGTGGTCCTGTCACGACTCCGAGGTACTGCTCACTAACCTAAGACTGCTGAAGTACTCCTCCTGTCGAGTACTGTGGGTCAGCCACCCAGACATAGTAGTGCTTCCCGCCGAGGTATGTCACCCAAACACAGTAGTGCACACCCCCTAGTAGCCTGCTGAGGTACTCTCCGGACGAGTACCGCGGGTCTGCACTGTCACACAGGTAGTGCTCCATCTTCCATGGGTCTGCACCTCAGAAAGTAGTGCTCCGTCCACTGGGCTAGTCGACTCACTCCAAGTCGAGTTGGTCAAGAAGTCGTCAGGTCTCAGCCAGTTACACGGTCTCCGTACTCCGCACGCTCGTCACTGGGAGGGTCTGCTCCACGAGCTACAGGTCGATACTCCAAGTATCTCAAAGTCCCACGAAGAAGTATCTCAAAGGACCACCTCGTCATAGGGGTCTCAACACAACAGAAGGCGTGTCAATCAGACGCCCGGTCTGTGAGTTATTAGCCTTTTCGTCCCAGGGGCCCGATTGGTTTCGTGAGCGAACCAAACCCGGCCGTATCTCAACTGTACCCTGAACTCTCATAGGGTATACTCATAGGGACCGTTTCTCAACGAGATCACCAACGCAGCTGACGGTTCGTCAAACGGACGTTCTGTCAGAAAGATATCAGCTTTTCCGTTCCAGGGGCCCGGTTGGATTTCGGTGCGATCCCTCCTGGCCACTATCCATCTGCATCCAAAACTCGGGCGGAGGATGCCAAAAGTTCCGTATCGTCAACAGGAACTCAACGCAATAGACGGCGCGTCAATCGGATGCCCGGTCTGAGAGTTATTGGCTTTTTCATTCCAGGGGCCCGGTTGGATTTCGGTGCGATCCCACCCGACCGCACTCCGTCGGCATCCAAACCTCGAGCGGAGTAAGCCAAAATATCCATCTCACTTAGAGGAATTCAACGAAACAGACGGCGCGTCAATCGGACACCCGGTCTGTTATTTATTGGCCTTTCCGTCTCACACCCACCCTGGGAAACTTCCCAGGAGGTCACCCATCCTGATCACTACTATAGGCCAAGCGCGCTTAACTATGGAGTTTTAACCACGTAGGCTCCCGAAAAGGAAGGTGCACCTTGAGTATAGTATACCGCAACGACCGTCTCGATCTAAGGATCGCGTTGCCGCTGACGGCGAGTCGTTTGGAGGCCCGTAGCCCAAGATATGGGCATTTGACCAAACCGCTCGGTAACGGGGGTTTCGGGCCCGGGCCGTCCCGGCCCGAGACCCCCCGGATGGCCCGAACCAGGTCGACCCGCCCCGGATGGGGTCGACCCGGCCGGCCCGACCTGGCCGGCCGACTTCTTGTCAACAGGACTGGCAAGGGCCGGTCCTCTTCCGTCTTCTGGCACCGGCGGCCCGGCTGGCCGCCGGTCATCACGATCCACCGCGGCCCGGAACCGGCCGCGGCCTTCGTCATCTGGCGCGGTGCGACGGCACCGCGACCCTCCGCCGCGGCCCCGCTCCGGCCGCGGCGTCTTCGGTTTCCTTCGACGCGGCGCGACGGCGTCGCATTCATGATAATTCTTTCCACGGCGCGGCGTGACGGCGCCGCGCAATAATTTCCGTGTGATTCCCGCGTGGTGCGACGGCGCCACGCTATCTCGTTTCATCCGCAAGAAACATTCAAGAAGAAAGGAGGGGGGTTCGGTCATGTTTGTGCGGTCTGGTCCCCCCTCTCGTTAGACGATAACACTTAATCGTTCATCCTCAAGTTTGTCATGCTAGAACCAATAATGGAAAATAATTAAATAAAGAAACAACAAACCCCTACTTGGATATTTGACGTCGCACGTCGGGCATCGCGGAGAACGGCGTCGCGGAGAACGACATCGCGGATAACGACGTCGCGGAGATCGGACGTCGATTCCATGGATGTTGGGGTACGTCCGAGGAGGAAACGACGTCTCCTCACTTGTTGCGGAGATGAAGAAGGAAGGTGCGTTGTCGTTGGAGAGTTCCCTACGTCGGTGTCTTCTCCCTTGCCGTGGAGGAAAAAGAGGATGAATAACCGTGATCACCGAGTCGTTCTAAGTTGAGGGATCGATGTTCTTCATCGGAGAAGAACCGTTCTTCACGGAGAGGAGGACGTTCTTCAACGAAGAAGGAGCTTCCTTCTTCTATCACACAAAGGCTCTTTCTCAAAAATCCTCCCACCACAATTCAACCTCCAAATAAAACAAGGTTTCCCCTTATTTTATTTTAATCATGCCATGCATTGTAAGTTCAAAATTCAAACACTTAATTGATTAAGAGTTTCAATAACTTAATTTAAGTGCTAGTTGGCATGAGTTATGAGGGAGAGAGGGAGAGAAGGAGTTTCAAAATAAAGAGGGAGTTGAGGAGTTTCAAAATAAAGAGGGAGGTGAGGAGTTTCAAAATAAAGAGGGAGTTGAGGAGTTTCAAAATAAAGAGGGAGGTGAGGAGTTTCAAAATAAATAGGGAGTTAGGGGGTTATGGGAAAAGTGAAGGGGTGGGGTTCATGTGGGCCCCACCTCACCTTAAATCCTTCCATGGGTGGTTAACTCCAAGTGGGTCCCACCCCTAACTCCCTTACATAGGTTAAAACCACTTAAGAGAGGGTCAAATGTTGTAACATAACACTTAATCTACTTAACAAGAAAATAAAAATTGTAGATAAGTTATAAATTAAACTTCCACAATTTTTATCATCTTCTCTTGGATAAACGCAACTCCGAAAATGGCGTTCTTAAGAAATTACCGGCGCTGCGGTTCCATCGGTGCCCTCGGAATTCGATTCTGGGCACCGGTTCAAAAGATAGAAATTCCTGCTCGCTCGTTCACTGAACGTACCCGAGCCAAACTTCGGAAATTAATTCCGGGCACACCGGGCCTTGGAATCAGGCCCCGTCAGAAACTGCGTTCTTGTACAATTCCAAAGAAAATTAAGAAAAAAAAATTTTCCTTGAAATTTACGGATCTTTACATTACTCCCACCTCAGGGCTTTACGCCCCCGTAAAGCTTCAACACAAACTAGGGTCACAAAAGCGGTACCGAGCACGCATCTGAGCCTTCCGCTCCTATGTGCTCACCTGGAGGTTTTGTACTGCCAAGGAAAGTGCACCCGAGGAATTGATCGTCCTCCTAGGATCTGCTCCTGTCGATCCTCGATCCCCACTGGAATCTCCGTGAAAGACACCCCATCGCCATCGTCCAGCTCCTCATAGTCGATGGTATGCGAAGGGTCGAGCACGTATCTCCTCAGTTGAGATACGTGGAAGTTGTCGTGCACCTGGTGCAACTGCGGTGAATGGGTCAAGCAGTAAACCACCCCGCCTACCCAGCTGGGGACCTAAGAATGTCTGCTGAACCCCGGAGATAACTTGCCACCTTGGCCACATCTCCGTAAAACTCGTCGAGGTGAGACCCGTATAAGGACGTGATCATCATCCTCGAACTCCAGAAGTCTCCATTTTATGTTAGAACTGGAACTCGAAAGGCTGCTGTCACGAGGGTAAGGTTGACCGACTCAAGAGTGATCAGTCGCACCCTCCTGTGCAAGAGTTACCCTGCGCCGTCTGGGGTTTCCTTTTCCGCCGACCAAGGAAAACCCATCCCGACGTTTGCCTAAAACTGTCAATTTGAGTATGAACAGTTATTGCCCATTCCATACTCAACTAACGTCATAAGGCCTCGACGCTGCCACCAAGAGATTCCAACCAAAACTCTCGCCTCGAGGGTCTGACCACACCATCGGCGTAAGTGTGATTATCGAGTCTCCTCCCAAGGTATCTCCAGACGTGAGGGTCAAGTCCACGGCTTACCAGAAACTCTAGGTCTGGAACAAGATTTGTGAAAGCAAGGAATGATTCACATCGACGTCCGTTACTACAACAGCTAGTAGTGGACACAGACTGTCCCTTGAATCATTTCTAGAGCCATTGGGTCACACTCCTTGACCGCATACAGCCGCACTCTTCCTCCGCCCTCCAGCTCCCTGAGCCTGGCAGGAATAACTAAGGTGGTTGCTTGTACAAAGTTAGGATGTACACCACCTCATGCTGCTCTCCTAGCTCTGCCTCCACGTCTGCTGCTTCGCAGACTCATCTCTCCTTTAAGCTTCTTCTTCTTTAACATGCCCGAGTCTCTAAGATTGGCACCAGTTTCCTGTTTCTTACTGTACTGTACAGTCTTCATCCTCTCTTGGATGTCCTGGACCTCCTTTAGTCTCACAAGAGCTGCTATGATTTCTTCTTTGCCGATAAGAGAAATCCGGTCTCATCCCCTGGATGAACCACATTCGTTGCCTAATACAGTCAATTCCAACATGAATGATGCATTCATGCCATGGATGACGTCGTAAGGCCTCGACGTAACTACCAAGAGATCCAACTGTCACTCTCGCCTCCAAGGGTCGAGTCACACTGTCGGCATCAGTGTGAGGTCACTGGGTCCCCTCCAGTTGAAATCTCAAAAGTGAGGGTCAAGTCAACAGTTTAACCAGGACCACTCAGTATCAACCAAACAAAAGGAAAGTAAAGCAAACAAAGATAAGTGTCTTTTTATTATTGCAGCTCATAGTACAAGACACGAATACAATAGCAAAATGGAACTAGAAGTACAAGGGACGTATCCACTAGTTCCTCTCCTGTCCACCTGCTCTCGGAGCTCTACTGCCTTGTCCACTGCTCGGCTGTTGCTCAAGCACTCACCGCTGCTTCTGTCTCGGTGGCTCCTCCAACACCCGCTGATCAATCGTACGAGGAGTCGGACAGTCACGTGCCAGGTGACCCTTCTCGCTGCAAGAGTAACATTGTCCATTTCTGGCACGCCTGGCTTTGACCCCACCTCGGGTGCCCCGCACCACCAGTCCTAAAACCCGAGATCGTCCAACTGCTAGTCTGGTCCTCCTGGACCTCTGCATCATCTGTCTACTGCCCACAGATGACAAGGCTACTGATCAAAAAACACACGGCAAAGGCAGAATCTCCTGTACACGCTCGGGGTGTAGAGCTACTAGCACAAACTCCACCCTGAATAAGGTCTCGAAGTCTTCCCATGCGAAGGTCATCCCGTCGCAAAATTGAAACAAGTGGCTCCACCACCTGCCTGTTGCTGCCTGAAGGAGGCTGGTAGCAAAGATCACCATGAAGTCTGTCGGCGTCCCCACTAGCCTGAAGACCCTCACCACAGCCTCCAACCAATCCTCAGCTGCCTGCGGGTCCGTCTCTCCCCGGAACCTGGGTGGCCTATGGCGCTGGAACTCGTGCAGCGCACTCAAGTGGCGTGCATCGCCTACTGCTGGGGCTGGTGGCATCGGTGGCCCAACGTATGGTAGTATCGCTGGTGCCTCCGTTGGTGCCTCAACTGCAAGAGGGCCATGTACCGAAGCCTCGTCGCTCGACTGGCTGTCAGTACGCACATCCCTCTGGGCTCTAGCTGGTCGTTCGTGAAAAGGCATCCTGAAAGAAACAATGTAACACGGTCAAACGATTATACCTGGTGAGCTGACCTGGTTTGAGCTGACATTTAAAAACTTCTGGAAACACACACGCAATCAGTGTTTTCGTGCACAAAGTCGGAAATCAGTTGTCAGGGTCCTGGTGTATGGATACGTCGGCCGCCCGCACCAACACTGGACTCCCTAAACTGAAAACCACACTCGGTACCCTTAACACTATTGATTCACAGAAAGAAACATCAGAGTTATAAGTTCTGCGGTAGAACCGAACTCCTCTGATACCAATTAGTCACGGCACGGGCCCCGAGGACGGGTCGTGACAAAATTTTTTTTTTGAAATTTACGGATCTTTACATTACTCCCACCTCAGGGCTTTACGCCCCCATAAAGCTTCAACACAAACTAGGGTCACAAAAGCGGTACCGAGCACGCATCTGAGCCTTCCGCTCCTATGTGCTCACCTGGAGGTTTTGTACTGCCAAGGAAAGTGCACCCGAGGAATTGATCGTCCTCCTAGGATCTGCTCCTGTCGATCCTCGATCCCCACTGGAATCTCTGTGAAAGACACCCCATCGCCATCGTCCAGCTCCTCATGGTCGATGGTATGCGAAGGGTCGAGCACGTATCTCTTCAGTTGAGATACGTGGAAGTTGTCGTGCACCTGGTGCAACTGCGGTGAATGGGTCAAGCAGTAAACCACCCCGCCTACCCAGCTGGGGACCTAAGAAGGTCCGCTGAACCCCGAAGATAACTTGCCGCCTTGGCCACATCTCCGTAAACCTCGTCGAGGTGAGACCCGTATAAGGACGTGATCGTCATCCTCGAACTCCAGAGGTCTCCATTTTATGTTAGAACTGGAACTCAAAAGGCTGCTGTCACGAGGGTAAGGTTGACCGACTCAAGAGTGATCAGTCGCACCCTCCTGTGCAAGAGTTACCCTGCGCCGTCTGGGGTTTCCTTTTCCGCCGACCAAGGAAAACCCATCCCGACGTTTGTCTAAAACTGTCAATTTGAGTATGAACAGTTATTTCCCATTCCATACTCAACTAACGTCGTAAGGCCTCGACGCTGCCACCAAGAGATTCCAACCAAAACTCTCGCCTCGAGGGTCTGACCACACCATCGGCGTAAGTGTGATTATCGAGTCTCCTCCCAAGGTATCTCCAGACGTGAGGGTCAAGTCCACGGCTTACCAGAAACTCTAGGTCTGGAACAAGATTTGTGAAAGCAAGGAATGATTCACATCGACGTCCGTTACTACAACAGCTAGTAGTGGACACAGACTGTCCCTTGAATCATTTCTAGAGCCATTGGGTCACACTCCTTGACCGCATACAGCCGCACTCTTCCTCCGCCCTCCAGCTCCCTGAGCCTGGCAGGAATAACTAAGGCGGGTGCTTGTACAAAGTTAGGATGTACACCACCTCATGCTGCTATCCTAGCTCTGCCTCCACGTCTGCTGCTTCGTAGACTCATCTCTACTTTGAGCTTCTTCTTCTTTAACACGCCCGAGTCTCTAAGATTGGCACCAGTTTCCTGTTTCTTACTATACTGTGCAGTCTTCATCCTCTCTTGGATGTCCTGGACCTCCTTTAGTCTCACAAGAGCTGCTATGATTTCTTCTTTGCCGATAAGAGAAATCTGGTCGCATCCCCTGGATGAACCACATTCGTTGCCTAATACAGTCAATTCCAACATGAATGATGCATTCATGCCATGGATGACGTCGTAAGGCCTCGACGTAACTACCAAGAGATCCAACTATCACTCTCGCCTCCAAGGGTCGAGTCACACTGTCAGCATCAGTGTGAGGTCACTGGGTCCCCTCCAGTTGAAATCTCGAAAGTGAGGGTCAAGTCAACAGTTTAACCGGGACCACTCAGTATCAACCAAACAAAAGGAAAGTAAAGCAAACAAAGATAAGTGTCTTTTTATTATTGCAGCTCATAGTACAAGACACGAATACAATAGCAAAATGGAACTAGAAGTACAAGGGATGTATCCACTAGTTCCTCTCCTGTCCACCTGCTCTCGGAGCTCTACTGCCTTGTCCACTGCTCGGCTGTTGCTCAAGCACTCGCCGCTGCTTCTGTCTCGGTGGCTCCTCCAACACCCGCTGATCAATCGTACGAGGAGTCGGACAGTCACGTGCCAGGTGACCCTTCCCGCTGCAAGAGTAACATTGTCCATTTCTGGCACGCCTAGCTCTGACCCCACCTCGGGTGCCCCGCACCACCAGTCCTAAAACCCGAGATCGTCCAACTGCTAGTATGGTCCTCCTGGACCTCTGCATCATCTGTCTACTGCCCACAGATGACAAGGATACTGATCAAAAAACACACGGCAAAGGCAGAATCTCCTGTACACGCTCGGGGTGTAGAGCTACTAGCACAAACTTCACCCTGAATAAGGTCTCGAAGTCTTCCCATGCGAAGGTCATCCCGTCGCAAAACTGAAACAAGTGGCTCCACCACCTGCCTGTTGCTGCCTGAAGGAGGCTGGCAGCAAAGATCACCATGAAGTCTGTCGGCGTCCCCACTAGCCTGAAGACCCTCACCACAGCCTCCAGCCAATCCTCAGCCGCCTGCGGGTCCGTCTCTCCCCAGAACCTGGGTGGCCTATGGCGCTGGAACTCATGCAGCGCACTCAAGTGGCGTGCATCGCCTACTGCTGGGGCTGGTGGCATCGGTGGCCCAACGTATGGTAGTATCGCTGGTGCCTCAACTGCAAGAGGGCCCTGTACCGAAGCCTCGTCGCTCGACAGGCTGTCAGTACGCACATCCCTCTGGGCTCTAGCTGGTCGTTCGTGAAAAGGCATCCTGAAAGAAACAATGTAACATGGTCAAACGATTATACCTGGTGAGCTGACCTAGTTTGAGCTGACATTTAAAAACTTCTAGAAACACACACGCAATCAGTGTTTTCGTGCACAAAGTCGGAAATCAGTTGTCAGGGTCCTGGTGTATGGATACGTCGGCCGCCCGCACCAACACTGGACTCCTTAAACTGAAAACCACACTCGGTACCCTTAACACTATTGATTCACAGAAAGAAACATCAGAGTTATAAGTTCTGCGGTAGAACTGAACTCCTCTGATACCAATTAGTCACGGCACGGGCCCCGAGGACGGGTCGTGACAAAAAAAAATTTTCCTTGAAATTTACGGATCTTTACATTACTCCCACCTCAGGGCTTTACGCCCCCGTAAAGCTTCAACACAAACTAGGGTCACAAAAGCGGTACTGAGCATGCATCTGAGCCTTCCGCTCCTATGTGCTCACCTGGAGGTTTTGTACTGCCAAGGAAAGTGAACCCGAGGAATTGATCGTCCTCCTAGGATCTGCTCCTGTCGATCCTCGATCCCCACTGGAATCTCCGTGAAAGACACCCCATTGCCATCGTCCAGCTCCTCATGGTCGATGGTATGCGAAGGGTCGAGCACGTATCTCTTCAGTTGAGATACGTGGAAGTTGTCGTGCACCTGGTGCAACTGCGGTGAATGGGTCAAGCAGTAAACCACCCCGCCTACCCAGCTGGGGACCTAAGAAGGTCCGCTGAACCCCGGAGATAACTTGCCTCCTTGGCCACATCTCCGTAAACCTCGTCGAGGTGAGACCCGTATAAGGACGTGATCGTCATCCTTGAACTCTAGAGGTCTCCATTTTATGTTAGAACTGGAACTCGAAAGGCTGCTGTCACGAGGGTAAGGTTGACCGACTCAAGAGTGATCAGTCGCACCCTCCTGTGCAAGAGTTACCCTGCGCCGTCTGGGGTTTCCTTTTCCGCTGACCAAGGAAAACCCATCCCGACATTTGCCTAAAACTGTCAATTTGAGTATGAACAGTTATTGCCCATTCCATACTCAACTAACGTCGTAAGGCCTCGACGCTGCCACCAAGAGATTCCAACCAAAACTCTCGCCTCGAGGGTCTGACCACACCATCTGCGTAAGTGTGATTATCGAGTCTCCTCCCAAGGTATCTCCAGACGTGAGGGTCAAGTCCACGGCTTACCAGAAACTCTAGGTCTGGAACAAGATTTGTGAAAGCAAGCAATGATTCACATCGACGTCCGTTACTACAACAGCTAGTAGTGGACACAGACTGTCCCTTGAATCATTTCTAGAGCCATTGGGTCACACTCCTTGACTGCATACAGCCGCACTCTTCCTCCGCCCTCCAGCTCCCTGAGCCTGGCAGGAATAACTAAGGCGGGTGCTTGTACAAAGTTAGGATGTACACCACCTCATGCTGCTATCCTAGCTCTGCCTCCACGTCTGCTGCTTTGTAGACTCATCTCTCCTTTAAGCTTCTTCTTCTTTAATACGCCCGAGTATCTAAGATTGGCACGAGTTTCCTGTTTCTTACTGTACTGTGCAGTCTTCATCCTCTCTTGGATGTCCTGGACCTCCTTTAGTCTCACAAGAGCTGCTATGATTTCTTCTTTGCCGATAAGAGAAATCCGGTCTCATCCCTTGGATGAACCACATTCATTGCCTAATACAGTCAATTCCAACATGAATGATGCATTCATGCCATGGATGACGTCGTAAGGCCTCGACGTAACTACCAAGAGATCCAACTGTCACTCTCGCCTCCAAGGGTCGAGTCACACTGTCGGCATCAGTGTGAGGTCACTGGGTCCCCTCCAGTTGAAATCTCGAAAGTGAGGGTCAAGTCAACAGTTTAACCGGGACCACTCAGTATCAACCAAACATAAGGAAAGTAAAGAAAACAAAGATAAGTGTCTTTTTATTATTGCAGCTCATAGTACAAGACACGAATACAATAGCAAAATGGAACTAGAAGTACAAGGGACATATCCACTAGTTCCTCTCCTGTCCACCTGCTCTCGGAGCTCTACTGCCTTGTCCACTGCTCGACTGTTGCTCAAGCACTCGCCGCTGCTTCTGTCTCGGTGGCTCCTCCAACACCCGCTGATCAATCGTACGAGGAGTCGGACAGTCACGTGCCAGGTGACCCTTCCCGCTGCAAGAGTAACATTGTCCATTTCTGGAACGCCTGTCTCTGACCCCACCTTGGGTGCCCCGCACCACCAGTCCTAAAACCCGAGATCGTCCAAATGCTAGTCTGGTCCTCCTGGACCTCTGCATCATCTGTCTACTGCCCACAGATGACAAGGCTACTGATCAAAAAACACACGGCAAAGGCAGAATCTCCTGTACACGCTCGGGGTGTAGAGCTACTAGCACAAACTCCACCCTGAAGAAGGTCTCGAAGTCTTCCCATGCGAAGGTCATCCCGTCGCAAAACTGAAACAAATGGCTCCACCACCTGCCTGTTGCTGCCTGAAGGAGGCTGGCAGCAAAGATCACCATGAAGTCTGTCGGCGTCCCCACTAGCCTGAAGACCCTCACCACAGCCTGCAGCCAATCCTCAGCCGCCTGCGGGTCCGTCTCTCCCCGGAACCTGGGTGGCCTATGGCGCTGGAACTCATGCAGCGCACTCAAGTGGCGTGCATCGCCTACTGCTGGGGCTGGTGGCATCAGTGGCCCAACGTATGGTAGTATCGCTGGTGCCTCCGTTGGTGCCTCAACTGCAAGAGGGCCCTGTACCGAAGCCTCGTCGCTCGACAGGCTGTCAGTACGCACATCCCTATGGGCTCTAGCTGGTCATTCGTGAAAAGGCATCCTGAAAGAAACAATGTAACACGGTCAAACGATTATACCTGGTGAGCTGACCTGGTTTGAGCTGACATTTAAAAACTTCTGGAAACACACACGCAATCAATGTTTTCGTGCACAAAGTCAGAAATCAGTTGTCAGGGTCCTGGTGTATGGATACATCGGCCGCCCGCACCAACACTGGACTCCCTAAACTGAAAACCACACTCGGTACCCTTAACACTATTGCTTCACAGAAAGAAACATTAGAGTTATAAGTTCTGCGGTAGAACCGAACTCCTTTGATACCAATTAGTCACGGCACGGGCCCCGAGGACGGGTCGTGACAAAAACATTTTATAATAAATCCAAAATAGTTTTCCATGGAAATAAATCAAAATAATAATTTAAAACATTTATCAAATCTCATTTGGAATACCCATTCCATGATTTTACACATCCACACATTCATGACTTGGTGACAGTTCCATATTCATAAGTGGTCTCTCATAGATCTAATAAGTCATCACAAGGTAAAAAATACCAGGTTCCCCAATGGAACACACCACTTCTACAGGGTCACATCTAATACAAATGAACTCACACCAACCATGTATGTCGAAACCATGCCAAAAAAATTTCACATAAAAACATTTCTTTATTTAAAACATTTCAACAACCATTTTCCTTGTATCAAATCAAAACCATAATTTTAAAATCACTATTTTAAAATTATCATTAAAGAGGATTTTCCACAAAACCATCCAATTTATACCATTTACCAAAACCATAACTAAAGAAGTTTCCAATAATAATCACACATCAATTTCATAATTATTTCAAGAAAAAAATTCATTTCAAACTAATAATTCAAGTTTTAATCAAGTGGAGTCGAGAGAGAATCCACCTACCTCACACACATTGGGGAAAATGAAGAATGACATAATCATTCTCTAGATCTGATCAGAAACCACACTTCCTCCCTTATATCCAACCATAAAACATCACAATTACCATCATGGAACATGTATATATCCAAAAAAGATTAGATATATGGTTTTTGGAAAGAGAAGGTGAAGTGATTAATGAAGAACAACTAAGAAGGAGCACTTACCAATGAATATGGATCTCCAACACCTTTGAAATTCCTAAAGGTTTCTCCTGGATTGAAGGTAATTACCTCTCAAGCTGTGGGAGGAAATGAAATTCAGGATTATGAAATATTAGGCAATTAAAAGTGGTATCATAACTTAAACCAAGACAGATCCCCTTTTTCAGATCTAAAACTAAGCAGTGCATAGTTAGGGAACCCAATTAGTCAAACCATGCACTAACCATTCTTGAGACATTTCCTTAAGCAATACCTCACATGGTTGTCTCACACGGTTAGACAAACCATGCACTATCCATGTGTTTTACACTACCCAAAATGATAGGAGGATTACATGGTTTCTCCAGATTACCCACACAGTTTAGTAAAATAGTGAATCTCCTCACTTCTCACTATTATCCCTTGCATTATTTCCTAGAGGTGTTGGATGGTTTCTATTAACCATTCTTAAATTGTGAACCTACAAAAAGCATCCAAAAAAGTGTCAAAACCCTTTAGATCCTCCCAAAACATAACCTAATAATTACATAGCCTCAAAATACATAAATGAATGGTTAAGTATCTAAATATAATGGTGATAAATTCATCCCACCATTGGTCCTTCCATCCCCAAAAATTTGAAAAATAGAGTTGTCCTTGAAGAGTTTTGGACATTTATCCATCATTTTCTTTTAATAATCCAAATTTTATTCCTAAATTTGGTCATGTTTCCATAAAACCCACACTAGAAAGATTTTTTACCATGAAATAATTTCTATTGATTATCCACAATCCATACTGAAACATGAACTAATGTAGCATCCAGATCTAGGTTGATGTGATCCCATAAAATCACATGGTCATAATCAGGTTTATACTTCTTCAACTTGGAAACGTGAAACATATTGTGCACTAAAATAAACCTTGGTGATAAAGAAAACCGATATTCCACCTCAAAAAATCATTCAAGTATCTCAGAAGGGCCAATGTATCGAGGATATAACTTTCTTTTCCTCCCAAAACGATGATGCCCAAGACTTGGAGAGATTCTCAAGAAAACATGATTACTCACCTGAACACTTTATATTGTCTCTTGCACAAGGATTGGTCCAACCATTGAATTCTCACCTATTTTACCCAACAAAGTAGAGAAAAATAGGGACTCACATACAATGATTCTAAATAAGTCATATGTATTGAGTTATTATAACTGTTGTTGTATGAGAAATCCACTAGAGGTATGTGCTCCTCCCATGAGCCACCAATGTCTATTACAAAATTCCTAAGAATATCCTTCAACATTTGTACCATGTTTTAGGATTATCCATCCATTTGGGGATGATACAATGTGTTCATAGTCAACTGATTCCCAAGGGCTTGATGTAATTATTTCCAAAAATGAGACATAAACCCAGGGTCTTTATTAGATATAATTGAAACTATAATGCCATGCCTCTTCAAAGCTTTTCGAATATAGATTTTGGACAAGTTCTCCACTATATAATATTGAAGAATAAGGATAAAATGATTTGAATTGGTGAGCTGATACACAATTACCAATATGGAATTATGCTTCTTAACCATTATTGGTTAACTTTTCAAAAAAATCCATGGTTATCTACTCCCATTTTCACACTGGAATCAGTAAAGGCTACAACATGCCCACTGGTTTTTGGTGTTCCTCCTTAACCTACTAATAGGTGAGGCATATCAAAACATAATCCATCACTTCCCTTTTTTTTTCCAACAAACCAAAAATATGCTTTTATAGTTCTATACATCTTTTGGATGTTAGGATGAATAGATCATTTTGAATGGTGGTACGCATTAAGAAGTTATTACTAAAAAACCAAAGGTACTATGATCTGATCTCTAAATTGCAAAAGTGAACTTTAATATAGCTTTCATACCTCGATGGTATCTCAAAATTTGATTTTTTAACTCATAGAAACACATTTGTAATTGGATATTTGAGACTCTTTCACATGATGAACCAAATCAAGAACAGATGAAACTTGGAAGAAAACTACAACATCACCCTAGTCGGTACAATCTAGGTGAATGTTTTCTATGACTAACATCAGTTTACACTATTCCAAAGATTCTTTATCTTACTGATTATATGACATACTTATTAATGAATATACCAATGATTTACCTTTACCTGGTGTATACATCAAGTTGAATTCGAACATTTGAATGTATTCCATATATCTTATTTTCCTTAGATTCATATCTCTTTGTGATAAAATGTGTTTCAAGCTCTTATGGTCTATAAACATTGTTAATTTCTGATAAAAAAGATAATTAAACCAAGTCTTAAAATCAAGGACTATATTAGCTAATTCCAAATCATGTGTTGGGTAGTTCTTCTCATGAAACCGTAATTTTCATGATCCATAAGAAACAACATGATCCCCCTACATGATAACACATCCTAACCTTAATCCTAATGCATGAAAATATACTACATAGCCATGTTCAAAATCTGGAAATGTAAGTATAGATTCTAATTTAAGTCTAACCTTAATCTCATAAAAGGATTTATTTTATTCATCATTCCATTAGAAATGAATTCCTTTCCTCATCAAAGCTGTTATCAGTGATTCCAAGTATATAAAGTTAGATAAAAAACGTCTATAGTATCCTTACAATCTAAAGAAACTACACATCTTTAAGAAATTATTCAGTGGTTTCTATGAGATAAAAAATTATATCATTTCAGGATCTATAGAAACACATTTTTCATAAATGACATGGACAAGGAAATATACCTCTTATATAAAAAAGTCACACTTTTATAACTTGGCATACAAACAATTCTACCTCAAGATAACCAACACTATAAAAAAGTGTTACTCATGATCTGCCTTTTTCATATAATACAATAGTATATCAATAAAAAACATCACCATAATGAATCTAGATAAATTTGAAATATACAATTCATCAATGCCATAAATATTTCTAATGAATTTGTAAGACCAAAAGGAATAATAATGAACTCATAATGGACATATTTTCTTCTAAAAGAAGTATTTGAAATTTCATCCTTCATAACTTGAAGTTGGTGATATCTGAAATGTAATTCAATTTTAGAGAACCACTGGTCTCTGCTAAATTGATCCTCCAATGGCCCGAAGTCCTTCATTTTTTATTGATTTTTGATAATCCACCTTTCAAGGGGTGAGGTGGAACCCTTACAAGGCCCGTAGACGTAATTATTATATGGCCTGTAGGACTTAGAGGAATTCATTTGCCCGTAGGCTTCAAAAATTACATACAACCCAGACTAACTACTTGGAACTGCTCCTCCCCAGCATCTTCATCGTGAAATCATCTCTCCACCTTCACATGGATGTTAGGTTAGGAATTCTTGTGCATGCATAGGCTTGTCCCGATTGCAGGTGACATACCCTCTCATTCTTGCAATCTGTTTAGCTTCTCCTGTGGTGAAAGCACTTTTCTCATCCTCTTTGTAGAGCTTCTTCCTCGTAGGTCATCCAGTTTGCATCAGCACTTAAGGTGGTCCGAAGGCCTTGAGGTTGCTCGAAGGCCTTACTGACCCAAAGGTCTGGGTGGCCCAAAGGCCTTAAAGTAGTCAGGGACCAAATCAGTGGCCCGAAGGACCAATCCATTCCTAGAAGTAATTCATAGAAATCCATTTTTATCATAGAGAAATGTCATACCAACTTAGTCCAATCAATTTTTATTGAACACAGTTCAAATTTCAAGGCTCAAAACTCTCATTGTACCAAAGGTGTTTGGAGTTTCAAAATAGAAGGCCTCATATCAACATGTAAACTCATCAGATCAATGATACAAGAAGTAATAAAATAATGGGATGCACCCATATCAAACGAATCATGATTAAGGCTAGAAATAGAAATAATTATACCTCTCACCATCAAAGGTCCCGATTAATCATCCATGATCACTTGATTATCTCTATAAAATTTCTTACTTGATGTATTTTTCTCTTTATTACCTTGTTGAGATTGCACTAGTTGATGAATCATGGAATTCCTAGAATCACCATGGATCTCGATTTTTCTGATTAGATTTATTCTACTACACTCATCTCAATGAAGCATATAATGCTTGTGAAGCATGAGATGTGTCCCTAGCACCCAAACATGGTGCACTATGACAATAGCACTGAAGATGTCCAATTGGTTTCAATTGTGACATTCTCTAGGCGGTTCCATAAAATCACACTTCATATGCTCAAAATCACCACACTAAAAACATCTCATATTACTTTTTGGATGAGGAGGTAAGTTGACCAATCCCATAGTATGATTTTAAGATATACCACCCCTTGAGAACATGTATCCCTACTTTTCTTGTTTCCAACATCTTAGTTACCATCTATTCATGTAGGAATAAACATGATTCATTCCACTGGGTTTCCTGAGATATCCCTTTCTTCCACCATCGCTCAATTGACCATCTATGTATAATCCATTATATAGAGAATGACAATATTTGAGAAAATTATTTGTTTCTATCTCAACTAAAAAATACATGCATTCAAGGATGCACTTGAAGTAACTCTCAGTGAAAATTGAACTAAATTTATAATCTTAGCCTCATAAACTATTACTGAGATATTATGTTACTTCAAAATAAAGAAGTCTATTGTCCTAGAAATTATGAACATGTGAGGATATAATTTCTTTTTAAAAATTCTTCAAAAATCCTAAAATTCCATGCCTTGGTCCAATTTATCTTGAACTAATAAATCCCACCATTGGCATGTTAGATCCTCAAACATATACATTTTCAAATTCACTTTTAGGTTTGCTGGTGTCCCAATGAAATTAAAGATTTTGTTCATCCTATTAAACCAGAATTCTATTTCTAAATAAGAATTCCCATGAAAGGTGGTGGGTTCTACTTATAGAACTAAACTGAATGATGCACTTATTTTAGTTTATACATTTTGTTCTCTCTATCCATGGTCTGAAAATATTGGGCAATACTCGGGACCAACTATTGGTTCACCTATGGCTCAGGTGAAACCACATTCCCAGCAGCCTCTTCCAATTGGTTTGTACAATTTGTACCTAGTTCCATTTTCTATAACTAAGATAAACTTCATTTAGTCTCACTCTCTAGAAAATAAAGGTTTATATATTTCAATTTTCTACATTGATACATATTATCACAAATATTTCCAGAATCTTTTTTATCCATAACAAACTATTTTAACCATTTTCAAAATACCATCATCAATCCTTTTCAAGATATGCCAATTTGAAAATATTTTCACCACTTTGAAAAACGAATTACCACTTACCATTTCCATAAATAACTAACTTAATAATGAATAATAAAGTCCTAGTGGTAATTCATACTATCAATGCATGTCTTGTAACACTCATTAGCTAAACCCATGATAATGAGGTGAAAACTAACCTAGAAGTGTCTTAAAACACTCATGTACCCAAACATCCTAGTAACTTGAAGTTAAAAAAAATAGGTTATATACAAATTTTTATTCTCTACATTTCATGTTCTGAAAATTCTACTCCTTTTTACCAACCCAAGGATATATGATCTTACCATGAATGATGCTCAAGGATCGAACAAACTGAAACTATTTGTAACATCCCATCCCTCACCCATTGTCTTGGGAAGATGTGGTGCGTGTTTCTAGACTTAGGTGACATCCCCAAGACACTAAAGAGTAGAAATAAATTCCAAGGTCCTCATAACCATTTGGAGGATGAGTTCCCACTTTTAAGATAAAATAACCAACCAAGATAACCATAAAAACCAATCACTCTATATGATTCATGAGTACGACAATACAACTCAAAATATAACAAAACCAACAACTATATCAGATTTCAAAGCATAAAACAAGTTAAAACATTGAAGGAAAACCTAAAAAAAATCAATAACACCAATGACATCAAACTAGTAACTCCCAACTTTCTCTAAGATCCAACTCGGCAATCCATGCCTAAGGAATCAAGAAGTATCACTAAAGAACTAAGATACCTTACCTTCACCTATTTTTTGATAGATTATATCTGTAAACACACAACAGTTCCTAATCTGGGGGTGAGTCTAAACTCAGTAGGATTTCACCAATGGATTCCCAACTCATGCCAGTAGTTCAAAACTTGTTAGAACATTTATATCAAATAGTTTATAATAATTTAAAACATTTTATTACAAATACAAAAAAATTCCATGGAAATAAATGAAAACAATCCTTTAAAAAATTTCTCAATTCCCATTTGGAACACCCAATCCATGATTCCAAACATCAAAAAATCCACACATGCATGCCTAGGTAACAGTTTCATACTCATGAGTGGTCTCTCATCAATCTACCATGTTTTAAAAAGTTAACACATACCACTAGGTGCCCCAATGGTACACACACCTTCTATAGGATCACGTATAATGAAAATGAACTCACACCAACCATGTCTTCCAAAACTATGCCAAACCATTTAACATCAAAAAATTTATTTCTTTAAAAAATTTAAATAACCATTTTCTATGTATCAAATTAAATCCAAAATTTTGAAATCACTATTTTAAAATTATCATCGAAGAGTATTTTCCAGAAAACCATCCAATTTCCACCATTTCACAAAACCATCACTAGTGAGGTTTACAACAAGAATCACACATAAATTTCACAATTAATTCAAGAAAAAATTTATATCAAACTAAGAATTCATGTTCTAATCAAGTGGAGTTGAGAGAGAAGCCACCTACCTTACACACATTGGAGAAAACAAATAATGGAAAAATGATTTTATAGATTCGATCACGAACCAAATTTCCTTCCCTATATCCAACCATAAAAAATAAAAATTCTCATCATGTAACCTGGATCTATCCAAAACGGATTAGATCTAATTTTCTAAGAAAGGGAAGGAGAATATATCAATAAATAATTACCAATAACAAGAAATTACCAATGAATCTAGATCTCCAACACCTTTGAAACACCTAAAACTTACTCCCAGATCAAATGAAATTTCCTCTCAAGCCTTAGGAGGAAAAATAAATATATATTATGAAATATTAGGAAATTAAAAGGGGTCCCAAGAATTAAAATAAGTCAAATCCATAATTTTCAGATCTAAAATTGCACGATGCATGGTTTGGGTGCACAATTAGTCAAAATATGTACTAACCATGCCTGATCTACTACCTCAAGCAATCCCTCACATGGTTAGAAAAACCATGAATTTTCCACTATCCCAAATGATAAGAGGAACATGGTTTCTCCTAATAACCCATATGGTTTGGCCAAACTGTGTGCCTACTCAATTCCCGATGTTATCCATTACATAGATTCTTGGATGTGTTTGATGGTTTCTACTAACCATGATCAAAATTTTCACTTTCAAAAAATCCACTAACAAGTGTCAAGACCCCTATAAACCTCCCGAAAATTAACCCAATAATTATATATACTTAAAATACATAAAAAAGGGTTAAGTAGCTAAAACTAGGGGTGCTAAAACACTCGTTTCAGAGGCCATGCTTGTCAGGTCTAGCCAAGAAGAATCACGTAGGAAACTGAGAGGGTTCATTCGATATACACACTCTATTATACCAATACCCCATCATAAAGATTATATCTCGATAGAATGATAGGGGTTAACTACCCCGAGCTCACTAGAGGGACACCAGACCCCACTGGAAACATCCTTCTAGATAGGATCAACGCTAATGTAATTATTGGTTGTGCCAATTCTATAAACCCCAGCTAGGGAAAACATGATGGAAATAAGGATAGATCTGGGCCTCTTGTAGGTATATATGATCCAAGTAACTGAGGGGTTTGAGGTTTTATGATTAGGAACATATCTCATACTAAACACTGTAGAACTGGACTAAGACGACTCACTCTAGAATTAGGGAACTCGCCCAAACTGTCCCAATCATCAAGAAGCTATAGAGGGGTCACCATCCTATGATGAGGATGTGATGCTGCATCGAACCATCATTAGAATAGACTAAGGTAACATAATAAAATGATACTAGTAAAGAAAATATGAAAGAAGTTCCTCTCTTACATTACCTCATGTCATATCTATGTCATAGAAATAAAGGTCAAAATCATGTTCTATGCAGAAAACTGTTCAGAGTGGACTACTCATGTTCCCACATTTGAGTCTGGAAAAATATTGAAGAATGCATGGGGATATTCATTGGTTCAAATGGTTAAAACATAAATCCATTTATAATTCACCAAAAAATTCCATGAATGGACAAACAGTTCATGTCATTACAATCCTCATGAAAAAATGCTTAGGATAGGCTATTTACTTGCCCAAAATGGACATCCGGTAAAAAAGTGAATATTTTTCGTTACATGTATGTACAAAGTTTCATAGCCCCAATCCATAATACCACATTAAATACAAAATATTGGTTCTAAAAAATCCACCTCAATATCAGGATTACAAAGTCACATGTGGTTCATCATTTTGATATTGTATGAAGAAGTTACGTCAGATACTAGAATCAATAATAGCAGTAGTAGTAGTAGTAATAATAATAATAATACTATTATTATTATTATTATTATTATTATTGGGTGATTCATGGACTCTATCATGACCCGACCCAACGGGGCTCATGCCGCGACACCCCAAGCCCACCTCTAATAGGCCAGGGGCAGGCGTCTAGCACCGAGTAGGATATCACACACATGGGAGGCATTAGCCTAAGGTACCTGTACACACGCACCCACATACACCTCCATGCAACAGTGTAGAGATATATAAAACTAAAAAGTAGTAAAATACATTCATACATCTATCCCAAAACCAGAGTACAGCAGAAGTAAAAAAGGGAAAAACAGGGCCCACCAAAAGAAAACTACAAAGTGTCCAACCTGCTCAGAAGGAGGGTAAACATTGCCAAAACACCTGCCAGTAAGCTCCTCATAACAGCTCCGGTAAACACCCTGGTCAAACCCACTCACTAAGCTTTGCCTGCTTCGGGTCCTCCTGGGACTCCGTCGAAAGGCCTGTTGTCTGCACAAGACACAAACATGTGCGGGCAAAGCCCGTGCAGGGGTGAGTATAACAATACTCAGTAGGCACCCCAAAAACCCAAAACAAAAGAGAGAAACTGAAAGACAAAATTCCGCTAATCCCAGCCAGAGGTAACCCAGAAGAGAGAGAAACTCCATCTCGTGACCATCCTCGGCTAAACACAACTAGTCAGCTCAGCTCAGGTGTATGCCCATACATACACCTTGAACAAACCAGATATACTCAGCTCATGAAACAAGCCACATGAGCTACCAACCTCATCACCAGCAACAGACCACACTCAAGAGAGCACACTCCACGACCACTGTCATCCCAGATGACACTCGTCCAAGAGATATACTCAATTGGGTCCCACACAAACATCTCAGACGCTCACCCGAGAGATCATGCTCGTCGGATATCGTCACTGAGAAAACCTCACTGAAACAACATAAACACCAAACTCCTCGGATAGGGGACCAATCCTAGGGTCCACTATGGGATACCAGGACCCACACCGGTATACGAAGATCTCACAGATAGGGGATCACTCCCAGGGTCGTTGGGGATACCACAACCTGATCTGGCACTCAACAGAAACACGTCACTCAGATAGAGGATCGTCACCCATGTACTGACGGTCACAACGATACCGAAACCCTATCTGGTACATCTCGCACTGTAGGGGATCGAACTGATGATGCCACAACCCCACAGACACCACGCGCTGAGTAGGGGATCATATAACCAACGATACCGCAACCCTACTATAAACCTCGTGCTGAGTAAAGGATCATATAACCAATGATGCCAAAACCCTACTGAACACGACCCACTACGTAGGGAATCATATTCCTGATGATGCCACAAACCCTACGGAGTTAACCTGCTAGATAGGGGATCACCGCCCGTGGATAAGCGGTCACAGCGATACCAAGAACTCGATCTAGGGAAACGATGCTAGAGGATCCCACTCCGGGCCCACCGGAGGGATGCCACAACTCTAACAGATTAAACATCCCATCAAGAGGATCACAAACCTATAATAGGGTTGTGATGCTGCTTGAACCCTTGTAGGAACGAACCAAGGGAGTACCCTCAACCACTGCTGGTCCAAACGTCGCTAACCCGAGCGACCCGCCACAACGCCACACTGCGCACCTCCTAGGCTGATACCAAGGCCACCATCGCAATCCATACGGAAAATCATGTAGGATAGGCTATTTACTTGCCCAAAATGGACAACCGGTGAAAAAGGCACTATTCACCACTACTAGCCAGTGCGTGACCCACACAACGATCCCAAAACTCATCAAGCAGATCATTCCACGGTGATCCCCTCGAAAAAAGACACGAGATAGACTACTCGTTCACCCAAAACGGCCACCTAGTGAAAAAGGTACTATTCACTGGAGCCCGCCTGGGTGGGCCCCACGCCACGATCCAGAAACTCATCGAACAGATTGCACCACTGCGATCCTCTTGAAAAAACACACATGATCGACTATTCATCCGCCAAAATCGGACTCCTGATGCAGAAGCTGCGTTTCTCCGAAAACGCCAAAACCTGGCCTCATGGGGCCCACACCCCATTCTCAGTCCCAAAACCCAAAAACCATCTCAAAAAGTCCTCCGTACCATCAGGGTCTCAACGCCACTAACAAAATGTCATTCAGACGCTCCAGGTAGAAGTTACAACGGCCCGAAGTCGAATAATAATGAAAAATCATTATTTTACTCGACGTTTCAAGACCCTAGGCCAAAATCCCGACTCAAAAAATTCCAAATTGAGTTCAAAAGGTCAGTCTTGACGCAAGGAATGCATCGCCTCAAACGGCTCACAAATCGGACTTCCGGTTTGCGAGTTACAGGGGTTTAAAGAACCCCCGGAAAAACCTGGTCAGACCACCGCCTACCTTGCCGGAAAACACTGCGCCGCCACCGGAAAACACCGCGCTATCGCCGGATTCCGCTGCCACTGCTAGAAAACACCATGCTGCCGCTGCGCCATCGCTGGATTCTGCCATGTTCGCCGCCCCTCACAGCTGAAAAACCGGGATTTCGCCGGAAAATTTCTGGGAGCCACCAAGAGCACCCCGATGCTCCAAATTCAGATCTAAAAAAGGTTTCGGAAACCTTAGGACCTGAACTACACAAACCTTACAAAAATTTGAAGAAAATCACCACAAAAATGGGATCTAGGATTGTAAAACTCAAACTTCCTACCTGTTGGTGGATTTCCGACGCTTTGGGTGCAGGACGACACCCGCGACGCCCTGAAGCTGGATCCGCAGACGAACGACGCTAAAAACAGACTCTCGGAGCTCGATTTGGCGAAGAACGGACAGGGGAGGGGTGGGTTGTGTCACCTGCGTGCGTAGGAGGAATTGGGAGGGGGGAGTGATTAATTTATGTTTTAATTTTTTTTAATAACAAACTCATTAACTGCCCACCAACTCGCCTCCGACTCGTCACTCGATACAGACAAAGGTAAGGTCACCCCTAGGGTAAACGTGCCGTTATGAACGCAACCCCAGACTTAGATTTGAGATATGAGACTCTGTTCAGAAGTTATTCGAGCCGACGCTCGTAACCTAACTTTTCCACTTATTTATGAAAACGCACCTGGTGGCGCTTTCCACCGCAGGCCCGCACCCGCAAAATTTACACCTCGCTAGGGTAAACGACACGTTCCAGATGCAAATATGCCTTCAGATTACCGTTCTGAGCTACCTTTTAGGAGATATCACACCCACCATGTGCATAGTATAAAAATACTTAATATTTTTATAAAATTTATTCCGAGCACACTGGGCCTCAGAATCGCACGCCATCTTCGCGCCTAGCCCTGGAATTATTCATAGAAATATTCTAAAGTCTGACAGGGCCAAAAACCCAAGTCACTACATCCTCCCCCCTTAGAACTTTTCATCCCCGAAAATCCATAATCACAAGTAAGGCGACTAGACTCTCAACTGGGTCTCCCACACCAGCGATTTCACCAACAAACACCCATTTCTGAACACATAAGTCAGAGGGACTCATCCACCACACCTCAGAACTATCCGCTTTGGGTGGTACTAACTCACCCATACGGTTTTGATCGCGTCACAAAAATGCATCTTAGTGGGAGAAGGATATCTCTTCCTCACGCATTCAAAGCACGTCGAACAACACCCACACAGGGTCTTACCAACGCCCTGAACAAAAATCGAGCAAGCAACGGAAAGGAAAGAGTACCGCTAAACAGTGTCTATCAAACTACTATAGTAAGTAGTAGAAAGGATTCAAGGCATACCTCTATCCATCCATGGAGCCTCTGGGTAAACAACCTCTAGGGCATGTAGCTGACCTCGTCCTCATCCCCCAGCTCCCTGAGCTCGGTGTGGACCTCCTGGAGGTGGGGGTGGTGGTAACCGATACCGCCTACCACCTCTTACTGCTGCACTAGCTTCGTCGCCACGTCTGCCGCCCTGCAGAACTCGTTGATCGAGACGTTGAATATACCAAGGTGGTCCATCGACCGGCTCCCTATCAGCAGCACGACGGGTCAGAAAATCTCTAGCAAGATGTCCCTGACCGTCGCAAGCATAACACCGCCTCTCCTACGGCTGACCAAAACTGGCCTGCGTGCCATGTAAGCCCTGAGCCTCAGATCCTCCATCCTGGGGTCGCCTTATGAAATGTCACCCACGTCTGGGCCCCTGAGTCTGTCGTCAGCTACCAGATGCCGATCCAACTAATGAGGTCTCAACTCTCGCATGCCCAGTACTAACATGTGGCATCTGCTCAGTTAGAAAGATCTCCACCAGCAAGGCTCACTCATAGGTGGGCAGGCACAAGGAAACCACACCTGCTTGGATATCCCTGCATAGGCCATGATTGAAGGTCCGAGCCCTAAAGAACGTGTCCCGAACCATATCCAGGGAGTATCATGACAGGTCTGTAAACCTCGTTGAGTACTCTGACACAGTTAGACCCTCCTTCCTAAGCTGTAGAAGCTCCTAAATCTACACCGACCTCAGTGTCACCGGATAGAAATCCTCCATGAAGAGCCGCTCAAACTCTGCCCACGTGAGCGTCTCTTCGTCATGGGACTGCGTCACCAAACTCCACCATCACCCGACAGAACCATGTAGAAGGCTCGCCGCTAGGACCACCATCTGATCTGGAGGTGTCCTCACTAGGTGGAAAACTTGGGTGACTCCCTCGAGCCAGTCATCAACTACCTGGGGGTCTGGATCACCCCGGAACCTCAAAGGTCGCTACCTTTGGAACTCGTGCAACGCACTCATCCTACGCGCAACCTCATCCTGCACTGCCGGCACCACCAGCTTCTCGACCGGTGGTGGTTCAACTGGTAGACCACCTGGAGGTCCAGCCTCAGAACCTGCGCCCTTGTCCACAGCCTCTACACGGGGTGGATCGTCACCACAATCCCACTGCGGAACCCTCATTGGCTTTCGTCGTGGAGGCATCCTGAAATACATTCAATACGCACCAAAATCAAAGAGTATATCCAGAGAGCTGACCCAATAAGGACAATGAAAAACCCCAAAACCCATTCTTATATGATGCATGTACCATTTTTCCCCTACGACCAATGTACGAATGTCCCGAGTTGAAAGGCAGGTTATCAGAGTCCTAGTGTATGGATACATCGTCCGCCGCACCAACACTAGAGTCCCTGGCCTGAAAGCCGAACTCGAAACATCCTAAAACTGCCGCTATGCAACCCAAACCAAACTCATAGCTAGACCAGCTACGCTCTGAGATCCCAAAGGTGGAACCTCCTCTGATACCACTCTGTCACGACCTGACCCAACGGGGCTCGTTCCGAGACACCCCAAGCCTGCCTCCAATAGGCCAAGGGCTGGCGTCTAGCACCGAGCAGGCTATCACACACATGGGAGACATTATACCAAGGTACCTGTACACACGCACCCACATACACCTCCATGAAACAGTGCGGAGATATATAAAACTGAAAAGTAGTAAAATGCATGCATAAATCTATCCCAAAACCAGAGTACAATAGAAGTGCAAAAGGGCAAAACATGGCCCACTAAAAGAAATCTTCAAAGTGTCCAACCTGCTCAGAAGGAGGGTAAACACTGCCAAAACACCTTCCGGTAAGCTCCTCATCACAGCTTCAGTAAACACCCTGGTCAAACCCGCTCACTAAGCTCCACCTGCTTCAGGTACTCCTGGGTCTCCGTCGAAAGGCCTGTTGTCTGCACAAGACACAAACATGTGCGGGCAAAGCCCGTGCATGGGTGAGTATAACAATACTCAGTAGGCAACCCAAAAACCCAAAACAAAAGAGAGCAACTGAAAGGCAAAAGTCCGCTCATCCCAGCCAGAGGGAACCTAGACGATAGAGAAACTCCATTTCGTGACCGTCCTCAGCTAAACACAACTAGTCAGCTCAGCTCAGGTGTATGCCCATACATACACCTTGAACAAACCAGATATACTCAGCTCACACAACAAGCCACATGAGGTAATGACCTCATCACCAGCAAGAGATCACAATCAGGAGAGCATACTCCATGACCACTGTCATCCCAGATGACACTCGTCCGAAAGATGTACTCGATCGGGTCCCACACAAACATCTCAGACGCTCACCTGAGAGATCACGCTCGTCGGATATCGTCACTAAGGAAACCTATCTGAAACAACATAAACCCAAAACTCCTCATATAGGGGATCACTAATAGGGTCCACTAGGGGATACCATGACCCACATCAGTATATGAAGATCTCACAGATAGGGGATCACTCCCAGGGTCCGTTGGGGATACCACAACCTGATCTGGAACTCAACAGAAACATGTCACTTAGATAGAGGATCTTCACCCGTGTCATGACGGTCACGACGATACCGTGGTGAGTAGGGGATCGTATAACCTACGATGCCAAAACCCTATTGAACATGACCCACTACGTAGGGGATCATATTCCTGATGATGCCAAAAACCCTACGGAGTTAACCTGCTAGATAGGGGATTGCCGCCCATGGATAAGCGGTCACAGCGTTACCAAGAACCCGATCTAGGGAAACGATGCTAGAGGATCCTGCTCCGGGCCCACCGGAGGGATGCCGCAACTCTAACAGATTAAACATCACATCGAGAGGATCACAAACCTATACTAGGGTTATGATGCTACGCGAACCCTCGTAGGAATGAACCAAGGGAGTAACCTCAACCACTGCTGGTCCAAACATCACTAACCCGAGTGACCCACCACAATGCCACACTACGCACCTCCTAGGCCGATACTGAGGCCACCATCGTAATCCATGTGGGAAAACAAGCAGGATAGGCTGTTTACTCGCCCGAAACAGACAACCAGTGAAAAAGGCACTATTCACCACCACTAGCCCGTGCGGGGCCCACACAATGATCCCAAAACTCATCAAGCAGATCATTCCATGGTGATCCCCTCGAAAAAACACATGAGATAGACTACTCGTTCACCCAAAACGGCCACCCGGTGAAAAAGGTACTATTCACCAGAGCCAGCCTAAGTGGGGCCCACACCATGATCCAGAAACTAATTGAACGGATTGCACCACTACGATCCTTTTGAAAAAACACATAGGATCGACTATTCATCCACCAAAATTGGACTCCTGATGCAGAAGCTGCGTTTCTCCGCAAATGCCAAAACCCGACCTCATGGGGACTACACCCCATTCTTAGTCCCAACACCCAGAAACCATCTCAAAAATACTCCATACCATCAGGGTCTCAACGCCCCTGACGAAACTTCATTCGGACTCTCCGGGTAGAAGTTACAATGGCCCGAAGTCGAATAATAATGAAAAATCATTATTTTATTCGACGTTTAAGCCCCCGGTCCAAAATACCAACTCAAAAAATTCCCAAATTGAGTTAAAAAGGTCCATCTCGAAGCAAGGAACACGTCGCCACAAACGGATGACAAATCAGACTTCCGGTTTGCGAGTTACAGGGGTTTAGAGAACTCCCGGAAAAACCTGGCCGGACCACCGCCTGCCTCACCGGAAAACACTACACCGCCGCCGGAAAACACCGCGCCATCGCCGGATTCCACCACCGCCGCCAGAAAACACCGCGCCGCCATGCCGCCGCCGCTGTATTCTACCATGGATGCTGCCCCTCACCACTGGAAAACCGATATTTCACCGGAAAACTTCTGGGAGCCACCAGGAGCACCCCGGTGCTCCAAATTCAGATCCAAAAAAGGTTTCAGAAACCTCAGGACCCAAAATACACAACCCTTAAGAAAATTTGAAGGAAAGCACCACAAAAACGGGATCCGGGATTGTAAAACTCAAACTGCCTACCTGTTGGCAGATCGCCGACGCTTTGGGTGCAGGACGGCGCCCACGCCGTCCTGAAGCTGGATCCGCAGACGAACGGCGCTAAAAATGGACTCCCGGAGCTCAATTCGGCAAAGAACGAACTGGGGAGGGGTGGGTTGTGTCACCTGCGTGCGTAGGAGGAATTGGGGGGGGGGGGGAGTGATTGATTTATGTTTTAATTTTTTTAATAAAAAACTCATTAACTCCCCGCCAACTCACCTCCGACCCGACATCCGATGTAGACAAAGGTAAGGTCACCCCTAGGGTAAATGTGTCGTTCTGAATGCAACGGCGGAATCAGATTTGTGATACGAGACTCTGTTCAGAAGTTATTCGATCCAACACTTATAAACTAACTTTTCCACTTATTTATGAAAACGCCCCTGGTGGCGCTTTCCACCGCAGGCCCGTGCCCACAAAATTTACATCTCACCTAGGGTAAACAACACGTCCAGACGCAACTGTGCCCTCATATTCCCATTCTGAGCTACCTTTTAGGAGATATCACACCCCCTCCACATGAATAGTATAAAAATACTTAATATTTTTATAAAATTTATTCCAAACACACCGGGCCTCAGAATCGCATGACGTCTTCGCGCCTAGCTTTGGAATTATTCATAGAAATATTCCAAAGTCTGACAGGGCCAAAAACCTGAGTCGCTACATACTCAATCCACGATACTGAATTAAATATCCAACATTGGTCTTGAAATGACCATCTCAAAGTTAGGGTCATGAAACCACAAACGATTTTTCAATCAGAAATTATATGAAGAAGATGCGTTAAATACTAGATACCATAATAATAATAATAATAATAATAATAATAATAATAATAATAATAATAATAATAATAATAATAATATCATTATTGGGTGCTTTGTGGCCCCAATCCATGAGCCCAAATTAGGTACCCGAAATTGGTATTAAAACATTCTCCTCAATATCAGGGTCATGATGCCACCGAAAGCTCGTCAATCCAACATCGTATGAAGAAGTTACAATGGGATTTAGATTTCCAAAATAAAAATAACAACAACAACAACAACTAAAAAATTAATAACAATTATATTATTATTTCCATTATTATTTTATTTAATTTATCATTTTTTTCTTTCTATTTCCTACCCCCATCTTCCCCAAATCATGCGTACATGGGGGGGGGGGGTATCACACCTACCAACATTGAATGGGAGGGGAGATTGCCACCGAATTACACCATGCACTACTATCATTGTGCACCACTACTGTCACCATCACCATTTACCTCTTCTATCACCTCTCATTGGATCATGACCATTCAAAATTTATGAACACCCTCACAAATTTCATCTTGTCACCATATGCCAAACCACCCATGAAGAAAATCAATCAAGTATTAATATGTAGTCATTATCAGTGTGTCTCAATCCCATCATTGATCTCAAACCTAGATCTATGAAATAAAACCATTGCACTAAATATTGGTTTCATAATGATTTATTATTGGGTATTTATCAAACCGCCAAAAAAATATCAATGATGAATGGGTGAAGAACAGAGTGATAAAATCATGATAAAAAAAATTGAGGAATGAACCTTATCTATTGTTTAGGCTGCTCTCAATTCATTTTTATTAGAATGATGAATGAAGAATTTATAATAAAAAAAATATTTAAATCAACCATAATTCAATATTCAATGCGCAAATAAATTCTTATAATTATAATTGATCCAAATTCAAGGAAAGATAATAAAATGGGATGAATCCCCAAAACACAAATGTCCTACCTCAATTTAGATCAATTTTTGATGAATAATGATAAAAAAATCATTGTCGTTGATGAGATCTACAAGCTGTGTTTTCATTGGAGATCCTTATGGTACTTCAATCATCGATCCATGATCCCGATGACCTCCAACGCTTCTCCATGATGTCCTCTCAATTCATAGGGTTATAAGGATAACCCTATGAATTGGGTGTAGCATCATATATATAGAGGAAAAACTAGGTCAATACGAAAATGTAATAAATAAATAAATTTAATTTATTTATTTCATTATTTGTGCCCATGATGACTTTTAACCAAACTCCCTAAATCTATAAAGATTATGTCATGACTTGGGTAAAACCTGTATTCTGAACTCAACGATTGTTTTAGATATCAAATCTGAGACTATTTTTAGGAGTTATTATAATATTTAGGAAAATTGCATGCGTGTGATATTATCCAATTTAATATTTCTAAAATATCAATTCTGGGATCAATGGGCCTTAGAATCTCATGAAATATTAGTTCCTAGCTCTATAAATACCCCTAGAAATATTCCAAAGGAATATACAAAAAAAACCGAGACATTACATTATTCCCCACATCCAGGATTTTCATCACTGAAAGGAACAAACTAAAAAAAGGTGGGGATATTGAGTCTCCCACACCCATGAGGTCCCCTTGATGATTTTTGGTGCTATCAAAAAACATACACCCAAGGAAAACACTTTCCCATGGAGGGTATTTATCTTAACCATCCTAAATGCCATCATCTTCTTGAAAATGTAAACTCCACTTTCACAGCCCAACTTACCTAGGTTGATATAATGAAAAGATTCATGGAAATTCCTTCTTGGAAATGATATACGGAGAACACAAAGCAACCAAAAATAATATGGTCATGAGGCTAAGTGGCACATCACCTCGATAACCCAATATAGTAGTAGAAAAATGAAAGGTCCTAAAAACCCCATAGATAGCCTATCACCCTAGCTAAAACTCCACAACTCTCAAAATCCAAAGGCCTTTTTCATTAGTCTGTAAAGAACTCCTGAAATTTTTGGGAAGTCCTCATCCGCCTATAAATAAACTTCACCCATATAACCATTTTTAGCACCAAAACTAGGACCCAAGCACTATCACCCACTATTTATTACTAATATATCAGTGACCTATAAGGTCCCATGTACATGGACTAAAAAAGGTGCTACATTAGTGGTGGATTGATAGTCATTATGATACACAAACTCCACTCATGATAGATGATCCTTCCAACTATAGCTCATAATGTACATGCGAACCCGGATAATGTTCACTAGAACTTGAATGACCCACATTACCTGGATAGATGACTGGGGTAAAACACTATTATTAACTGAAAATGAGTCCCCAAAGGCTTCTATAATCCTATCCCTAATCGTTCCATGAAATAAGAATCACTGTATGAAACAATCATCAAGGGAATTCCACGATGACATACTACCTCCTGCACACACAAGTGTCTTAAACTCTGCACAAAGCTCTATTGGTCATCACCCTCAGATAGGAGAGACAACTAGATTTTAGCTTGCAAATTTAATGCAACTCCCTTGGCTTTATAACCGATTCCAAGATATCCTAAAACAATCTCACCTTCACCAGATGTAATGATAAGAAAAAAACCTCATCAACACCTCCTTCTGTAGCATGACTAGTTTCATCATCCATCCTTGAAAAAAGATGATGAAATTTACACCATTAAAAGACTCATCAGGTTCATATTTAGTGGATATATAGTCACACAACATCTCACAATCTATATCCTAGAGTTGTACCTCATTGGATCTCTAAAAAGTGTAGGGGTAAAAACTATCGACTAGAGGTAAACTGTACCATACTCAGGTGTCTCACATGCATCAAATAGGATGTAGAGTACACATGGATTTCATTGAAGAAGACTACCATGAACTGGTCCATAAAGCATTAAATATACATTCCATAAGTCATAAAATCTACTAAAGCGTACAAAACATTGAAGGGTATCACCAAAAACTCAAAACATACATAGTGGATTTGGAAATTCAATTATAGTATATCCTACTCCAAAACAAAAGCTAGTGATAACCTATCTAGAGGTCAAACTATGAGAACCACTTCACCCCAAACCATTGGTTGAAGAACACAATGACTCTCAGGAGTGGATACTCTTCCTCACGTCACATGGTTCAAGTGAAACCAATACATACCCAACCTCAAGAAATCATTCACCTATCAGGAGAAAAACTTTGGGCTTCCCAAGTGAGCACACTAGGTCTTACTAAACCTCTATCTTAACTCCTGACTGCAATTTCATCTTATGAAGCTCAATAGGTACCATTTGACATGCTATCTAAAAATAATGGTTGTTCCCTTATGATAGTTCTTATAGAATACTAACTCTTGGTGTAAAGGTAAACCCAAAAAATCCCTAGAAAAGACTTCCTCATACTCCACCATCACTGTAGGAAAAAAAAGTTCATATCATAAATAACTCCAAAGGTATTACTAGACAACTAATAATAATTCGGTCATAAACTCTTGCACATGATCTCATCCTGATCATCTTGGTATCACTCCTTATCAAAGGAGTAAAACCATGTCCCAAAAATCTAAAAACATCACCATAATCAGTGATGAAAAATAACTAATAATGTATGGTAGGAAGCTAGTCCATACTAAGGAAAACATCATAGGGTATCAATGCCACTATGAAGAGATTCCACATGAGGATCTCTCTCACTTCTCAGAGTCAGGTCACACTGCCAGTAGAAGTTCATAATCACTAATCCTCTCTATAAGATCCTATAACATAAGGGTTGAGAAAAAAAGGCTCCACTAGAATCAATAGGTTTCAAGAAGGTGATATACTAAAGAATAAGTGGATCACGAATCTATGTGAAAACTGTAAATGGGGTACTGAATACACACATCATACCTCAAACCTCAATCGAAACCTATATGATATCCTACTACTTGAAACTAATTATTTCCCTTCATTACACATTTATCATAACTAGAGAATTCTTCTAAACCTTAGAAAAATAAACAACCTCAAACAAACAAGTTAGAGGAACTCATCCACTACAGCAAGACACTAAATGATTTGGGAGTCACTGATTTGAGAGTCACTAACTTACCCACATGATTTTTAGATCACATCTCAAGAGTGTGCCTCAATGGTTGAATTTTACCTCTTCCTTGTATGTCCAAAGTTCATGTAAAACATCACCAAAACAAGGCTCTATTAACACCCACATATCCTTAGAAAATATTCGAAAAAAGGAGTAAAAATATTGGTTCGTACCTATGTATAACAGTACTACAACAAAAGTATAAGGAACACAAATCGTACCTCGAAACACTCTTGGAGCCTTTGGGTAAAAAGCTTCCAATGCTTGAAGATGTCCAATATTATGACCAATAGATTTATGAGCCTATAGTGGTCCACCTTTGGTGTGTTATTAGAATCAAACCAAAGTGCCAAATACCTCTTACTTCTCCCCAATATCCTCCACCACGTCTGCCACCCCATGAACATCCTTGCTTCAGTTGTTGCCTTTTCCTAGGATATTTGTTGACCACCTATCTAACTACAGCATGAAGGGTAGAAAAACCAATGTGAGATGTACATACCCATAAAAATAATGGAAACTATAATGCCTTGGTATATTAGGTTTTCCCCGAGGTATCTATGAATGACGATGCCTCCTGCAATGAGACATGCATCACATGCTTGCTATTAGTAGGTCTTGTTGACCATACATCTTAGGAGATGAAAGCCTCAGAAGCTCATGATATGCACTCAAACTGTATACATCATCATCTATAACCAAGATATCCATCTATGGATTAGTATGACATGCTACATCCACCTACACCACTAGAGGTGGGCCTACTAATTGATAAATAGGAGAAATCATCACCTAATGAACTTCCTGAAGAAAAAAACCTCACGAATAATCCCCTTTAGGGAGGAATCATCACTCAGCAGGGCATACTCTTGACTCCACTATGGAAACCTCTATTTCCATCATCATGAAAACATCCTTCAAGAGACAAGATGTACAACAATAAATGAGTATATATAGTGATCTGACTCAAGAAGGATATGGAAATCACAACACATTTCTATATGATGAATGTGTAAATGTTTTATCTTTAACCAATGTCTTGGTATACCAAGTCAATAAGCAGGTAGTTTGAATTATAGTGAAATAATGCGTCAACTGTTGCTCCAACACTAGGTTCCCTGGTCTAAAATTCACACTCAAGACAATATGAAATCATTTCCCTAAGTCATAACCAATCCTCATAAGGGGACAACTACAACGACCATCCCTAGGATGAACCACTTATGATACCACTATATCAATACCCTACTCACCAGATCCCGCCTGTCCAGTGGAAGGTCGAGCCAAAACTACCCCAAGACTACCTCCATAGGCCAGGGGTTGGCGGCAAGCACTGATAAGGAATATCTATAATGAGAGGCCTTTTCATAATTTACATGTATACAAGCACACATCTCTAATCCCATAAAATTTTGAAATTTTAAAAAAATGATAATAATTAATGTATTAATCTATAATACCATAATTAGAGTATGAAAAGAAGTATATGAAAGAATAAAAAAGGGATAAATACAAGCCCACCCAAAACTAGGAAATAATGTCTGGCCTGATCAGAAGGAGGGGATTGCTATCGGTGAAAACCTATTATAAATATTGGTCTATCTAGACCAAACTAAGCTCTACCTTATCATATTTTTCCAAGGACTCCATGAAATGGTCCGTCATCTATATAGTATAAGACATGTGTGGGAAGGGCCCATACATGGGTGAGAATAACAGTACCTAATAAGACACCAAAAAAAAAACAAAACTAAAGAATCAATAGTAGTCATCTCATCAAACACAGGTATGTAAAAAAAGATACGAGACATGAAAATAACCAAGGATATCCCAAATATACTCATAAAAGACTTCTAGTCACAAAAGGTCTCAACCACTTCTATCCATAGATTTTCTCAAGGTTTTAAGGTAATGATCATCTAAGAGGAACCATTTCCTGAGATATAATACCCCTGATGACACTCATCTTAGCGGTTATGTTCATTAGGTATAGACAAGAATAATCACATAGAAAACTCATAGGGTTCATCCGAGATACAAAATTCATCATACTAATAACCCACAATAAAGATCAGATCTTGACACATAGATAGGGGTCATTGTCAAGGGATCACTGGGGGGACACCAAACCCTAATAAAAAAATCCTCCTAGATATGGGATCAAAACTCATGAAAGTGTTGGTGATTAGCCACTAAATGAGGCTAATATTAATTGTTAATATACATAATTTTCATGATCTTTGTTATTCATAAACACCATTTTAATGCATTTTACACTTTGAACATCATTTCACATTATGATTGTAATACCTTCTTAAAATGCACTATTATGTGGTACATTTTTGAACATCATTTAAAGTACCCAATGATTCATCTGATTTTAAGGAATTGAATTATAAATATTTTAATTTGATATTTTTTTAAATTGATCTAAACTTAAATATGAACATGTTTGATTCAGGGATCAGTGGAGAATTCATGGAGGATGATGGAGATATTTGGAAATGAAAGGAAACAATTCTGGAGAAGGTAGATTGGACATCAGCCCACTGATTAGGCTGTGGGGCCCAACGTACAGGCCCAATTAATCCCAAATTTCGTGGTATGATAGAAGACATGTACAGGAACAAATAAATATTCAGGAGTTAATGCTAATTCGGCCTCCATGTTGGTCATTTAGTCATCCCAAGTTAGAGATAAAATTCTGGGCCAGATTCTGCGGCCCAGAAAAACATTCCACAAATTTGATCATATCTCGGAATCCACAACTCCAAATGGGCCCAAATTTTACAGGAGATTAGAAGACATCCGGAGATCCATTTTCTTATTCTATGGCCCACCCTGATTCGGTCATCTATAAGGTCATCCAAATGCGTCTGTTCGATGGATGAAATCTGGCTGCCACCTCGGGTCAAATGTAGAAAATTCCAAATTCCACAAACTTTCCACCACCCTAGGCCTACCATAATCAAGTGGGATGACTTGTACTATTGAAGTCTCGACCCAAGGCTCCCAAAATGCCTATTTAAGGCAGTGGTGGTGAAGGAGTTGAGGATCTGGGATGCTTTGTTTAATTGTAATGTTATGCTGCATTTTTGTTGCCTCAATTTTGTCTTTCACATGTAAGTTGTTCAATTCACTTTAGTTTCTTAATAAAAGTTCTTCTTCTACTCTTATTCTGTTGTTCTTAATATCACTTTGATACCGTTGGATCAAGGTGTGAATTTATTCACACCAACCCTTGTGAAATTATTCACACAACGGTGGAGTGATCATTTTATTTTTGTTGTTTTCTTTACTTCTCCATTTCCTTCCTTATGAGTCTACTTTCCGCTTCCATTGAAAAAATGGGATCAATGGAGGGCTAACCCACTTATGGGTTGATCCAAGGGAGTAGCAAGGGGATGGATTGGATGTTATCTATCACCTAATTAATGTATAATCACTTCTTTAATTGGGATTTTTATTTGATGATTTTTAAACTCCATCGTCCTTGTTGAGTTTAAAGCCACACACTTCAAGTACTAATACGATCTTTTACCTTGAAGTGCTCAAAACTTTGATCCTTCAAGTGTATAGGTGATTAGTATTATAGGGTGTAGGCATTAAACCAGTAAGTGATGATGTTGTTTTATCTCCTTAAATGAACCCATCTCAAAATTAAGAAGTTGAAATCATTAAAAAGAAAATACGTCCAATCCACCCGAGTGATAACCTAGGATCAACTCATTCTTTTAAATTGAATCCACTTAAATCTATTAGATATCTTTAAAACCCATCCAAAATCAATCCAAGTTGTCCACTTCATAGCCAAAAATCCATTTCTTAGGTTGTGTATCTTAGGTATCTTCTTAGGTCTCTGTGGAATCGACAACCCAAGCTACACTACAAGGACCGTTCTACCCTTCTTCTCTTGGGTAAATTTGGGCGTGAGAAAAATTTTGGTGCCGTTGCCGGGGACCAAGTAAGTACCTTAGATCCAAAAAAAAACCTTCTTTCCTCACCTCCATTCCTCTACTCTCACCCAAGATCTCTTATCTTGTCCCTTTCTCGCTTTTTTTTTCCGGCGCATGTCCGCCTACACCCGCGATTTCTCAAACAGACTAGTTAGGGTGGAAAGTCCTAGGATAGGGGAGTCAAGTGCACCTAAGGGATTGCTTAAATCAGATTCAAATATTCTTGAAACCCCAAAGTCAGAACTTGAAACAAGTCCAATGGAGGGTCATCCACAAAATCAAATTGTAAACCCTGGGGGGAATCAAATGGGAAACCAAAACCAAGAAGCTCCAAACTTAGGGAATGTAGTTGATCAAACCATGAACGACTACCTCACTCCAGCTTGGACCAATGCCCCCTCATGCATTAGACACAATTCCATAGGAGACACCAACTACATATTCAAACCCCATGTCCTAAACCACCTTCCAACCTTTCATGGGATGGAGTCAGAAATGCCATACCTTCATGTCAAAGAGTTCAACGACATTGTTGAAACCATGTGTCCCCCACATCAACTAGAATCCGCTAAGATGAGGCTATTTCCTTTTTCACTAAAGGATCGAGCTAAAAATTGGCTAAACAACTTGAGACCTGCATCAATCCACTCTTGGGACCAACTGCAAAGAGAATTCTATAAAAAATACTTCCCTCATCACAAAACAATTGCACTTAAAAAGAGCATACAAAACTTTTTTGAAAAAGAGGGAGAGTCATTTTATGAAACATGGGAGAGGTTCAAAGACACCCTAAACATGGTTCCACACCATGGGTTTTCCATACCTGAACAAGTGAGAATTTTCTATGAAGGGTTGGGTCCGGGGAACAAACAGTTCATTGACATGATGTGTAATGGAACCTTTAAAAACAAGGCCCCAAATGATGCTTACGAGTATCTCGAAAGTCTGGCTGAACAAAACCAAACTTGGGGAACTTCACCTTATTCTGAAAAGCCACAAAGAACCACTGGAATTCATACACTTAGAGAAGAGGAAAGCCTTAGGGCTAAACTCGCAGCACTCTCTAGGAAGGTTGAAGAGATAAACCTTAGGAAAGTCCATGAAATCCAAAATGTAGACCTTGTTTGCACAATTTGTGACAAACATGACCATAAAACAGACAACTGACCAACCATTCCATCCATCAAGGATGTTCTTCTAGGAGGACCCCCAGCGGAAGTCAATGCCCTAAACTTTCAAAAGCCCCAATACCAAAACACCTTCAATCCAAGGTACAACGACCACCCAGGCTTCCCCTGGAAAGATAACCAACAACCTAGCCAACCACAGGGACAAAATCCTTACCCCCATCAGAACTACCAAACCCATAACCAGTTCCAAACCCAACCTATCCAATACCAACAACCACCGGTCCATTTTCAACAAACCATCCCACCTCCAAAATATCCCCCTGGGATAAACCAACCTACTCAAGCACCCACCCAAACTGTTCCACAAAGCCTACTAGAACAACTGTGAAAAAAAATGGAGAGGATGAACTCGGAGGTATCTTCCCTAAAACAAGAACTTCAAACCATCAAAACAGGAAAGGCACCCATGCCTACTCAGGAGGTGCCATCCTCAACTTCAAGGGGAGAGTCAAGTTGTGCTCAAACAACTCATGAACAACTAAAGGCTGTGACTGTTTTAAGAAGTGGGAAATCAATTGAAAAACCTAAACAACTAATTCAGAACCCACCTGAAGATTCAAACTTGGATGAAAATTTAAATGAACCACAAGATCAAACTGAGGAAACTGATAACAATGTGAAAGAAACAACTCTTCAACAAACAACCCCACAACCTGCACCATTTCCTCAACGCATGAGGGGGAAACCCAAGCCTGAACTGAGTGAAACATTGAGGGAAATCTTCTCACAAGTCAAGTTGAACATTCCTCTTCTCGATGCAATCCAAACCATACCTTCCTACTCAAAGTACCTTAAGGACTTGTGCACTTTTAAAAGAAAATTTTCACATAAAAACCAAGTCCTTTTGGCTGCTAATGTGAGTACCACCATTCAAGGGACCATTCCTCCTAAGTTGAAAGACCCAGGTTGCCCTTACATCAATGTTGAACTAGGAGAAAGCAAAGTTGTCAAGGCCTTGTGTGACCTAGGTGCTAGTGTCAATCTCATCCCATATGCTGTGTACTGCCAGTTAGGCCTAGAAGAGCTCAAACCCACATCTGTCACACTTCAGCTTGCTGATCGTAGCATTAGGGTTCCCAAGGGGATTTTAAAGGACGTTCTGGTAAAGGTTGAAAACTTCATCTACCCTGCTGATTTCATTGCCCTTGACAACCATCCAAATTTAGGAAATAAGGAACAAACCACAATCATCCTTGGTCATCCTTTCCTTGCAACAATCAACTCTGTTATCCGAGTCTGAAATGGGAACATGGACATCACCTTTGGGAACATGAGTCTAGACTTGAACATCTATAATGCAAGCTCACAAATAGGGGATGACGAGGATATTCATGAAGTAAACATGATAGGAAGCATTGATAATGAATCCATGGAACATCAAGGAATATTTGATGAATGTTTAAGTCAGAATGAGATTGATTTCCTTTGTTCATATGAAGGAAGTTTATCTCCTTGGCTTGAATCATTTTAAAATTTCTCTTATGATGAAGTCTTAGGTCCAACAATCAGTGAAACCTTTCAAGAAACCACTTTCATGGAGACCACTCCAATTTCCTTCCCTAAATCTGATCAATCCAATCTAGTAGCTAAAACTTCCACATGTGAGGAATCAATCCTATTTGAACCTCTAAAAAAAGAAATTGATCTTGATCCAATGTCCCAATCTTCTGCTAAAATTCTGAACCAACCTGATCTTGAATTGAAGGAACTTCCTGCTGCACTAAAGTATGCCTTCCTAGGGGAAAATCAAACACATCCTATTGTCATTTCTTCTTCTCTTGAACCCAATAATGAGAGGATGCTTCTAGATGTCCTTAGGAAGCATAAGAAAGCCATTGGTTGGACCCTTTCTGATATTCCTGGGATTAGCCCACTTATCGGGACTCATAGGATTGTTCTGGAATCTGATTCAAAGCCATGTCGTCAACCTCAACGGAGACTCAATCCTAATCTCATGGAGGTAGTAAGGAAGGAACTTCTGAAATTGTTGAAAGCTGGTATCATATATCCCATAGCTGAGAGTGAATGGGTGATCCCAATCCAAGTGGTTCCAAAAAAGGCTGGAATCACAGTGATAACCAATGAGGATGGAGAGATTTTTCCAACAAGGGTGAGTAGTGGATGGAGGGTCTGCATTGACTATAGAAAACTAAACTCATTCACCAAGAAGGACCATTTCCCCTTACCATTCATTGACCAAGTCCTTGAGAGAGTGGCAGGTCATGCCTTCTACTGTTTCTTAGATGGGTACTCAGGGTACAATCAAATTGAGGTCTCCCTAGAGGATCAAGGGAAGACTACATTCACATGTCCTTTTGGTACCTTTGCCTTCAAACGCATGCCCTTCGGGTTATGCAATGCCCCTGGAACCTTCTAGTGGTGCATGATGGGAATCTTCTCAGACATGGTAGGGGATTTTCTTGAGGTCTTCATGGATGACTTATCTGTGTTTGGGGATACTTTTGAGGGATGTCTACAGAATGTGGAGAGAGTCTTGTCAAGATGTGAAGAAAAAAATCTGGTCCTAAACTGGGAAAAATGCCATTTCATGGTTAAAGAGGGACTTGTTCTAGGCCATCTGGTCTCGAGTAGGGGGATTGAAGTTGATAAAGCAAAGGTTGACATCATTCGTCACCTTCCATCACCCAAAACTGTCAAGGAAGTGAGGTCTTTCTTAGGACATGCTAGTTTCTATAGAAGATTCATCAAGGACTTTAGTTCAATATCCCGTCCCCTTTGTGCTCTCTTAGTAAAGGATGCTCCATTTGTTTGGACAGAAAGCTGTGAGGGTTCATTCTCAACCCTCAAATCCTCTCTCACCTCTCATCCCATTATGAAATCTCCAAATTGGAACCTTCCTTTTGAACTTATGTGTGATGCCAGTGACTTTGCTGTTGGAGATGTGTTAGGAAAACGTTGTGAGAAAACTCCTTATGTCATTGCTTATGCAAGCAAATCCTTAAATGATGCCCAAATCAACTACACCACCACTGAAAAGGAGTTACTTTCTATTGTGTTTTCCTTAGAGAAGTTTAGGTCCTACCTCTTAGGATCACCCATCACTGTGTTCACTGACCATTCTGCACTAAAATAACTCTTCCAAAAACAAGATGCTAAGGATAGACTGATTAGGTGGGTCCTTCTCTTACAAGAATTTGACCTCACAATCAAGGAGAAAAAGGGAGTTGAAAATGTTGTAGCTGATCACCTCTCTAGGATGGAATTCAAAGACAACTCAAATCACCTTTCTGTGTCTGATTCGTTTCCTGATGAACACTTATACTCTGTGAGTGACTTCCCTTGGTATGCTGACATAGCAAATTTCTTAGTGACAGGAGTCATTCCAAAATTCTTAGGGACTCAAGCTCGAAGGAAATTCCTTTCTGATGTTAGACACTATGTGTTTGATGATCCATACCTCTATAAGTTCTGCCCTGACCAAGTCATTAGGAGGTGTGTTCCAGAATCTAAACAAGAGTCCATCCTTAAATTCTGTCATAGTGAGGCATGTGGAGGACACTTTTCCTCTAAGAAAACATCTGCTAAGATTCTTCAATGTGGTCTTTTCTGGACCACCCTCTCAAGGGACTCCTACACATTTTGTCAAAGCTGTCCTAGGTGTCAACAAGTAGGGTCCATCACAAAAAGGAATCAAATGACACTCACTCCCATCTTAGTGGTTGAAATCTTTGACTGTTGGGGAATTGATTTCATGGGTCCCTTCCCAAACTATCGGGGATACCTCTACATACTCTTAGCTGTTGATTATGTCTCAAAATGGGTTGAGGCCATTCCCACAAAATCCAATGATCATCAAACTGTGATTAGATTCCTAAAAGAAAACATATTCTCTAGATTTGGAATTCCTAGGGCTATCATAAGTGATCGTGGAACTCATTTTTTCAATCGGCCATTCTCATCACTCATGGAAAAATATGGAATTTCTCACAAAGTGTCCACTGCTTACCACCCACAGACTAATGGTCAAGCTGAGTTAGCCAATCGTGAAATTAAGCAAATTCTTGAAAAAACTGTCAACCCCTCTAGGAAAGATTGGTCTGAGAAACTCTTAGATGCTCTTTGGGCCTATAAAACCGCATATAAAACCATTTTAGGAATGTCCCCATATAGGTTGGTTTATGGTAAAGCATGCCATTTGCCAGTAGAGATTGAACATAAGGCCTTTTGGGCAATTAAGAAAATGGATTATGATCTCTCATTGGCTGGAACAAAAAGGAAATTAGATCTCAATGAACTGGAGGAACTAAGGATGGAGGCTTATGAAAATTCAAGGATCAATAAAGATAGAGTTCAAGCCTACCAATCTAGGAATATCAAGGTCAAACATTTTGAACCGAGAAAACTTGTTCTCTTGTATAGTTCAAAACTTCATTTATATCCGGTAAAGTTAAGGTCTAGATGGTCAGGACCTTTCATAGTGCATCATGTATTCCCCCATGGGGCAGTAGAGATTCAAGATCCCACAAGTGGTTACATTTTCAAGGTCAATGGTCAAAGGTTAAAACCATTCATTGAATCATTCAATAAACAAGAAATAGATATTGAGTTAATTGATCCAATCTATGAACCAGAAAAAAATTGATAAATTTGGGATCTATGTCGGGCTAACGACGTTAAACAAAGCACTGCACGGGAGGCAACCCGTGGTTTTTATGTTTCTAATCTTTCTGAATAATCTTTATTTTTCAAATAAGATTACTTAATCATTTTTATATTTAAAAATAAAAAATAGACTTTTGAACTGTTCTTCTATTATGAGTATGGATGGGTACGAAAGAGGAGCACCATATTCATCCGTGTCACGTGGTGTGATCCTTGAGTAATACCTTACCCAGAAATTTAAAAAGAAGACAATGTATCATCAGTTTATTTTGTTTTTATTATTCAATAGGTTTAGAAAAAAAAATATATAATAATACAAAAAAAAATTCCACGCCATAGGCCATGGGGCAAACCCCGTCACAACCGGCGAAGCCGCGGGGACTCAAACCCGGGACCGAAGGGAGACAGGGGCGCGCGCTTACCACTGACCTACGGCTTCTTGTGCTACCTTATTCTATAATTTTTATATATATTCTTATATTTTACTTCCTTTATTATATAAATATATATATATATATATATTGTTTGTTTTGTTTGTTTTGTTTGTTTTGTTTTTCCCTTTTTCCACTAGGGAACTTTGCAAGCGACATGGATATCAAAGGAATAAATTCGAGCGGCAAGAACTTCAAACTTCAACCACCAGGTGACTTCATTCCATAATCCTCATTTTTAATTTCCTTTTTAAATTTTTATTCCCTGCCTCTACTCCTTCTAATTTTTCATTTCTTCAAACACTGGGGACAATGTTGTTTTAAGTTGGGGGGGAGATAAAATAAAAAAAAATGCTTTTGTGTCAAAAAAAAATGAATGATTTGAAAAAATAATTAAATGGAAGGAAAAATTCCTTTAACTTTGAACATGGTAATATGCATTGCACACTTTGAAACTGAATATCAAATAATTTAGCATACCCTAATTCTGATTTTAATCCTTTTATAATTTCATGAGCATAGATTTTGGAAAGTGTGGCTGTCCAATGTGATATTTCATCGTTTATATTTTCATCCAAATAAAAAAAATGTCACAATGCACGTCCTCTAGACTGTGGGGTACTAATTTGAATTTTTGGGGTCCCATAATAAATAGCATAGGCTGGTTTTATTTTTATGAATAATATGAGTATTCAAAAAAAAAAACTAAAAAAAAAATTATTAAAAATAAAAATAAAAATAAAAATAAAAATAAAAATAAAAATTTGCGTGTAGAGCAATGGATTGATAAAATGCGAGGCTTTCGGCACTTGGGGATCGTGACTCCAGAGTTGTCTAGCCCTGAGTTTTTCAATATATCTCTATTTATGGTAATATGACTTTGTTTTTGATTAAGTTAACTCGAGACGATGCCCGAGTATGTGGGCTTCACTTGGTGCCCTAAGGCCTTTGAGTCTGGGAGTCATCGGCAAAGTCTTGCTACATGGGTTAATTTGATTAACTGCAATCTCAATTACTATAGAAATATTGAAAAAAAAGGATGAAGAATACTCATATTAGGATTAAATGTGATTCCACCTAGCGCTTCCATGATTTCCCCCTTGAATGAAAATGAACCCCCATATCTATTGTGATTCACAACACATCATTACACCTAATTGAGTTGGATGAAGTATGATGATGGATTTGATCAAAGGAAGGGGCTTGGGATTGGGATATGCTTATGAAAATATCTTGTATTAAAATATTTTGATGGGTTTCATGATTGTTTGGTATAAGGTTTTTTGGTGATCATTGTGTATTAAAATGTTTTTAGAAAAGGGAATTCGAATTTCATTTTGTTGAGATATATTTTGCTCGGGACTAGCAAAACTCAAGTTGGGGGGTGTGATTAGCCACTAAATGAGGCTAATATTCATTGTTAATATACATAATTTTCATGTTCTTTGTTATTCATAAACACCATTTTAGTGCATTTTACACTTTGAACATCATTTCACATTATGATTGTAATACCTTCTTAAAATGCACTATTATGTGGTACATTTTTTAACATCATTTAAAGTACCCAATGATTCATCTGATTTTAAGGAATTGAATTATAAATATTTTAATTTGATATTTTTGTAAATTTATATACACTTAAATATGAACATGTTTGATTCAGGTATCAGTGGAGAATTCATGGAGGATGATGGAGATATTTGGAAATGAAAGGAAACAATTCTGGAGAAGGCAGATTGGACATCAGCCCACTGATTAGGATGTGGGGCCCAACGTACAGGCCCAATTAATCCCAAATTTCGTGGGATGATAGAAGACATGTACAGGAACAAATAACCCTTCATGAGTTAATGCTAATTCGGCCTCCATGTTGGTCATTTAGGCGGCCCAAGTTAGAGATAAAATTCTGGGCCAGATTCTGCGGCCCAGAAAAACATTCCACCAAGTTGATCATATCTCTGAATCCACAACTCCAAATGGGCCCAAATTTTACAGGAGGTTATAAGACATCCGGAGCTCCATTTTCTTATTCTATGTCCCACCCTGATTCGGCCATCTAGAAGGTAATCCAAACGCGTCTGTTCGATGGATGAAATCTGGCTGCCACCTCGGGTCAAATGTGGAAAATTCCAAATTCCACAAACTTTCCACCACCCTAGGCCTACCATACTCAAGTGGGATGACTTGTACTATTGAAGGCTCGACCCAAGGCTCCCAAAATGCCTATTTAAGGCAGTGGTGGTGAAGGAGTTGAGGATCTGGGATGCTTTGTTTAATTGTAATGTTATGCTGCATTTTTGTTGCCTCAATTTTGTCTTTCACATGTAAGTTGTTCAATTCACTTTAGTTTCTTAATAAAAGTTCTTCTTCTACTCTTATTCTATTGTTCTTAATATCACTTTGATACCGTTGGATCAAGGTGTGAATTTATTCACACCAACCCTTGTGAAATTATTCACACAACGGTGGAGTGATCATTTTATTTTTGTTGTTTTCTTTACTTCTGCATTTCCTTCCTTATGAGTCTACTTTCCGCTTCCATTGAAACCATGGGATCAATGGAGGGCTAACCCACTTATGGGTTGATCCAAGGGAGTAGCAAGGGGATGGATTGGATGTTATCTATCACCTAATTAATGTATAATCACTTCTTTAATTGGGATTTTTATTTGATGATTTTTAAACTCCATCGTCCTTGTTGAGTTTAAAGCCACACACTTCAAGTACTAATACGATCTTTTACCTTGAAGTGCTCAAAACTTTGATCCTTCAAGTGTATAGGTGATTAGTATTAGAGGGTGTAGGCATTAAACCAGTAAGTGATGATGTTGTTTTATCTCCTTAAATGAACCCATCTCAAAATTAAGAAGTTGAAATCATTAAAAAGAAAATACGTCCAATCCACCCGAGCGATAACCTAGGATCAACTCATTCTTTTAAATTGAATCCACTTAAATCTATTATATATATTTAAAACCTATCCAAAATCAATCCAATTTGGCCACTTCATAGCCAAAAATCCATTTCTTAGGTTTTGTATCTTAGGTATCTTCTTAGGTCTCTGTGGAATCGACAACCCAAGCTACACTACAAGGACCGTTCTACCCTTCTTCTCTTGGGTAAATTTGGGCGCGAGCCAGTTGGTCATGCCAATTCTAAAAACCCTTCCTATAGAAAACAAAAAGGAAATGAGTATCACTATGGGCCTCTTAGAGGGATACATGCTCGAAGTCATTGAGGGGTATGGGGTCCGATGCTTGGGACCATATGTCATACTAACCCCCCATAGAATCAAACTAAGATGAATCACTCCAGAATAAGGGACCTTTCTCACACCAACATGATTATTAGGAAGTCATAGAGGGGTTACTATCCTATAATGAGGATGTGATGCTATATCAAACCCTCATAGGAATGGACCAAGGGAATATACTCAACCGACACTAGTTAAACATCACTAAAAGAATAGTCTTTCTTAAATCACCTTGTGCCGTATATTTGATGCCAAAAAAAAGGTCATCATCATGTTATACATGGAAAACTGCTATGGGTGGACTACTCATGTGCCCATATCTGAGTTTGAAAAAATCTTTACAAGCTCATGAGGCTCTTTATTGGTCTAAAGGGATAAAACATAAATCCAACAATATTTCACCACAATTTCCATGAATGGCTAAACAGATCATTCCACTATGATACTTATGAAAAAAATTATTAGGATATGCTATTTACTTACCCAAAATGGATGCATAGTAAAAATATTTTTTCATAATACATATGTATGACACTTTATGGAACCAAGCCATGATTTTGAATCAAATACCTAATATTGGTCTTGAAATGTCTACTTCAATTATTAGGGTTGTAAAGATGTAGATAGTTTATCATTCTGACACCGTATAAAGAAGTTACGTTAGATACTAGATTCTGTAACAACAACAACAAAAATAACAACAACAACAACAACAACAACAACAACAACAACAACAACAAAAAAAAAACAACAACAAAAACAACAATAATAATAATATTGGATGCCTTGTGAACCCAATCCGCAATCAAAAATTAAATATCCAACATTGTCCTTGAAATGACCATCTCAAAGTTAGGGTCATAATGCCACATATGGTTCATCAATCAGACACCGTATGAAGAAGATACCTCAGGTACTGGATACTGAAAGAACAATAACAACAACAAAAACAACAACAAAAAACAACAAGAATAATAATAATAATATTATTATTATCATTATTGGGTGCTTTATGGACATGGGCCCAAATTAGGTACCCAAAATTGGTCTTGAAATTTTCACCTTAATATCAGGATCATGATGCTATAGATGGTTCATTGATACAATGTTTTATGAAGAAGATATGATGGGATTTAGAATTCCAAAATAATAATAATAACAACAACATATATTATTATTATTATTATATTTAAATTATCAATTTTTAATTTCCCTTTCCCACCCTCATATTCTCCATATCATGTGTGCAGGGGGGGGGGTATCACATCCGCCACCATTGAATGGGAGGGGAGCTCTCCACTGACCACCATCGTGCACCACTATCTCCATGCACTACCGACATCACCATCACCCTTCACCACTCTCCAGATTCTAGCCATTCAAATCACATGAAAACTATCACCAATTTCCTCCCATCACCACACACTGAACCAACCATGAAGAACACTAATCTAGTCCCGATCTATAGTAATTTCCATCATGGATCAATCCCATCATTGATATCAAACTCAAATATGTGGAATAAAACCATTGTGATAAATATTGGTTGTAAAATATTTTATTATTGGGTATTTATCAATCCATCGGTCAAAATAAATGCCAACGATGAACGGGTAAAGAATGGAGGGAGAAAAGAATGATAAATAAAATCAAGGAATAAACCTCATCCATTGTTTGAGTTAGAATCAATTAGTTTTTGTTAGAATAACAGATGAATAATTTATAATAAGAAAACAATTTAAATCAACTATAATTCAACCATCATTGTGCAAATCAATTCTTATTAGTGGAATTGATCTATATTCAAGGTGGTATAATAAAATGGGATTAATTTAAAAAACACAAACTTCCTAACTTTATTTTGATCAATCACTAATGAAGAATGATATTACATCATTTTCATTTATGAGACCCATAAGCTGTGTTGTCGCTGGTGATCCTTATGGTACTCTGATCATCAATCCATGATCCCCATTCCCACCAAATCTCCTTCACAATCTCCTCTAAATTCTCATGGTTATGAGGATTACCATGTGAATTGGTTATAACATTGTATTTATAGAGGAAAAAATAGGTATTTTAGTTAACTTAATAAATAAATAAATTTAATTTATTTATTTCATTATTTTATCCCATGGAATATTTTAACTAAACAACCAACATTGAAAAAGATTATGTCACACCTAGGATAAACCCCACATTCTAAACTCAATGGTGGTATTATATTTCTGATATGAGATTTTTTTTGGATTTATTCTACTTTTTTAGGAAAACTACATGCGCATGATATTATTATATTTAATATTTTTAAATTATCAATTCCAGACTCATCAAGCCTTAGAATATCACACCATCTTAGTGCTTGGACCCAGAAATATTCCAAGAAATATTCCAAATTATTATACGAAAAAATAGGTACATTACATTTATTATGATGATACTATTGATATTTAATTTAAAGATGAAAAATATTCATATTTCATGGATGTGAATGATATATAGGTTCCCATGGGATTAATATTTTTAAGTTCCATTTCCACTAACCCATGTAATAATAGAATATATGATATGAATAATGAGAAGGAATAATATGATGTATCTCTAGGAAATGGCACTCATACTAAAGTATGTAACAAATTTCATACCTAGAATCAAAGGATGGATCAAGAATTAGGATCTATAGATGATCAAAAATTTCTAGCTATCTTATATGTCATTAAAAAAATCAAGGGAATGTCAAGGTTTTCCACCCATAAATACCTTAAGTTTTTAAGAATATCTTCATTGATGAGAAATTTTCCTAGATGAAGGAATAATTGAAAAAGTCATTAGAAAATTAATGATGAGTTTCCTAGAGAGAATATTCCCATTGAGAATGATTTTTATGATGAATATATAACACTATTGGAATATCCTACATATTACAAAAATGATTTTTGACCCACTAATGTAGAATAATTTTATTAAACTAACCAAAGACCGTATCTACCTATCTAGATAGTCATCACACCAATATATTTCTAGTAGTTTCCCATGTTGGTATTTTATCAATATTAAACACAAGAAATTCATTAAGAGTATACTTCAACATAAGAAATGATATCACATGTATAGATACTCAATACCATCACTTATCATTAGAATAAATTGAATCCAAACATGTTCTTGTACAACTAGATAAGAAACCACAACCTGAGTGGGTGGATTTAACCCCTCCACCCTCTAATTTTGGAAATCATAACTTCTCTTCATTTAATGGGATGGGAGACCAAGAAAAATATCCCACCCATTTTTTCTAATGTATTTTGATGTTGAGGTACCCATGATAATATGAGGAAGAAAAGATCATTTGTTTTTTTAAAAACCATGGAAAATCCAAAATTTGTTTAGTAAAGAAACCTGATGGCCAAATCCACCACTAGTTGGGAGGATCTTTACCAATAATTGAAGGTTTTAGGTACAATGGAAGAACTAGGAAGGGTAATAAATCAAAAAGGATTTTTTTGATCTAATGGATCATTCAAAATATTATTAGTTTATAGTTCCATTCACAGTAGAAGCGTGTGGTGGTGGGAGATATATATTAAAATTTCATTTAATAATCATTTCCTGAAACCAAGAATGAGGATATTTCACATCAAAATTATAATAATTCTTTTAATATTTTATGAAATAAATACATGGGATTAGGAACATTATTTGTTGGTGAAGGTTTATCATTTGAAAAGACCCTTTCAGATTACCTTCTTTGCACTACGAGGATCCAAGGATTGAATCCCTCTAGAGGTGATCCACACACTCTCTTATAATATCCTAACAACACCACTCAATCTCTGGGTGTGAGAACGGTGAGTCAAATGTCTATGTTGTTCATTTTTGATCACTCATTCTTAAGTCTTGAAGAAATATCTTTTTCACTTCTTATTCTTAATAGGTAGATAGAAGGAGTTGAGATAGAATTATTTGTGCACAACAGTTCTTTATTCACAAGTTTTTGTTGTAAAACAAAATTGAAATTTACATCTATTTATAGAGTTAGGATTTAGATTAAAATATTATTTAATTACATGTTGAAAATTAAATAACATTTATTACCTTTATCAAACCCCATGCCATATAATAATATTATTATTATATTACAGTGTGCCAACTTGTTAAAATTGATAAATAATATTTATCATGTTGTAAATAATTATTTTATCACAGGGCATAGTCTTGGCTTATTTGAACTCCTAGGTATTTATTGAATATACAAACAAATATTTTATTCATAAATAAATATTTCATTCAAATTACAGTGAATAAAGTTTTATTAAATATCCAATAAAATAAACAAATAATATTTTTATTTACATTTTGACGAATAAATATTTACTTAATTTATGAAATCAATATAACATGAATAAAATTATTCCTTGATATTTAGAATAATATTTATTCCATTAATTAAATTAAAATATAATTTAATGGAGATGAATGTAAACACTTTGTGTGTGTCTCTCTAGGATTCTTTCTCATTGTCATTTAGTGGGGATTTCCTAAAGTCCAAGTTTACTATCAAGCAATGGGTCATGACACCCAATAGAAAGAACTTAATGTTGCAATGACGACAACCACATATGAATGGTCAGTGTATAATATAACCCATTTGTCACAATATCTCGTCAAGAAGATTGTACGAAGATGTCATCAACCTATTTTATCGATACATATTTATTTTAATGTCTAAAATAATTGCATCATTACACCATAGACATGGAATTTAGGTGACAATTATATTCTAATCAAAGGGATGGGATATCAACTCCCATAGTTATGGAAGGTAAAACTCCTACCTTGAATTATCCATTAATTGCACGTCAATATTGATGCACCCAATGTACCCTAATTCATACCAATATATGTCATGACAATTTTCATCAATAAATCTAACTAAAAGATTCATGAAATTCATCAATGATAATCCTAAATTATAAGGATCATTACACATGCTCGTAGATAGGAATATATGATGACACCAAAACATGCAGAATTCTTACTGGCACACCTATTCTTATAATCTCCATTCTTAGAGATTAATAAGTGTGGAATATATGAGAAAAAGACTCACCCAATTATGAGTACTTGCACCTAAAAGACTAAGTACTACATGTCCCATAATAGTATGTTATCCAACCATAGAAATATACATTAAGAATATTGTCATAACACTTCAAGGTTTTCATCATAGTGGGGAACTGCTATAACCTTATCAATTTGAAAAATACTCTAGACATTATTACATTTAATCCATGAAGAACAATGAATTTTTTTAATAATATGGTTAATTAATATTCAATTAATCAAATATACATGTAATCAAAGTACAATAAGTTCTTCCTAGGACACCAACTATGAAAAACTCCCACTTAGACTAGAGCCAATTGGCTATGACTTTCAGTCCGCTATACCTCACATGATAATCATGTTTCCACCGAGTCAAGGATTTAGTCAAGGATTCTACCATGTTTTATTCCATGGAAATAATACTCACTGAAACTCACCTCTCTAATAAAAATCGCACAAGAGATGATACTTCTGAAGTATGTACTTCATCTGCTGATGTGAATTGAATCTTTTGCGAGAGCCACCGTTGCAGTATTATCACAATAGAGTGTGATATGATCTTTACTTCTAGGTACCACATAAATATCTTTGATGATTTTTTTCATCTATACTACTTCTTTAGATACTTTAGAAGCTAAAATATACTCATACTCCACTGTAGAATCTATGACCACAACCTTATTTGAGCTCTTCCAGCTCACATAACCTCCATTCAAAGTAAATATGTATCCCATTTATGACTTCATGCCATCTTTATCAGTTTGGAAACTAGAATCTATATATCCTCTGATAACTTTTTCATTATATCCTCCATATATTGAGAATATATCCTTAGTACACATTAGATACAAAAGGATAGTATTGAATTCTATCAAAATGTAGTCACCCAGATCAGCTTCATATCTTCCTACCACACTAAATGAATAGGAAACATCTATTCTAGTACATAGCATAACATACATGACTAATATGATCACTAACACATATGGAATCCTTTCAATTTTTTTCTTTCCTCATGTGTTTGAGGACACATTTTCTTGGAAATATGAATTCCATGTGACATTTGAAATAATCCCATATTGGAATTTCCATTCTAAATATCTTTAGTATCTTGTCACTATATGTACTTTGAATTAGGACAAGCAACCTATTTGATATATCATGATAGATATTGATCCCAAGAATATATAATGCCTCTCTTGAGTCTCTCATAGAGAATAATTTATTCAACCACATCTTAACAAATTGTAATACTGATATTTAATTTCTTATGAGTAATATAATATCAAAATATACTATTAAGAAAATGACCACAGTACCGCTAAACCATTTATAGATACAAGGCTCAAATTCATTCTTTATGAAACCAAATTATATTATGGATTCATCAAAATTAATTTTCTATCTCCTAGATTCTTTCTTTAATCCATAAATATATTTATTCAATTTTTATATCTTATTATAATCCTTTGGAGCCACAAAACCCTTCATGTTGTGTCATATATAAATTTTCCTAAAGGTTACTATTAAGGAAAGATATTTTGACATCCATTTTCCAAATATCACAATCATGGTAAGCCATAATGGAAAGTAAAATTTTGATGAATTTTAGCATTGTAACTAGTGAAAATGTTTCATTGTAGTCAATGCCTTGACACTGCTTAAACCCTTTTGCAATAAATCATGCTTTGTAGGTACTGAATTATCTTTCCATTTCTATTTTCTTCTTTAATACCCATTTTAAACCAAATGAATTTACATAAATTAGAGGATCTACCAAAATAAAAACTTGGTTTTGGTTCATAGAATCCATTACAGAATTCATGGCTTCTTTCCACCTGGCGACTTATAGTCCACTTATTGATTCCTTGTAGGTTATAAGATCATTATTATCAACTAATAATGATTCACCATCCTCATTGAATAGAAAAACATAACGTTATTTTTCTATAACCTCTCTTTTACTCCTATGCAGTACTTGTGTCTCAGGAACAGTTTCTTCTTCCATAGGGTTTTTGTGGATTTTTTTCCTGTACCAACTATTGTGTTCCTTGAGCCTCAACTTCATTGAAATCTATATCGATACCTCTACCTATTTTAGGGATGCGATCCCTATCAATGAATATGGAATGTATTTCCACTATAACCTTTTTGTATGAGGGGTCATATATGTGATATCCTCTTATTTCATTAAAGTATCCTATAAAGGTACACTTTGTGCCTTAGGGTGAAAGTTTTTTACCTAAAGAGTCTTTGAAAAATGTTTCTCTTCACCACACATGTAAATTTTATAACATGGTCACTCAAAAATTCATAAGGAATACCATATATTGATTTTATATGGTAGTTGGTTTAGCATATGTGTTGCTGTTTATAATGAGTATCCCCAAAAGAATAATGGAAGAATCACATGACTCATCATTGATCTCACCATGTACAAAAGGTGTGGTTCCACCTTTCCCTTACATAGTTACAATGAGGTTTGTAAGGAGGAGTGAGTTGGGATAGGATCCCAAACCCCCACAAGTAATCAATTATGTCTTGATTAAGATATTCTCTACCACGGTCTGAGAAAAGTTTCTCAATCTTCCTACCAAGGAAGTTCTCAACTTCATTATTGTCTTCCTTGAATTTATCAAAAGAATTTGACTTATACCTCATTAAGTAGTCATATTCATATATACTAAAACCATCAGTAAAAGTTATGAAGTATGAGTAACCATACCTTTATTGAATAGTAAATGGTTCACACACATCAGTATGTACTAATTAAATAAAATTTTTATCCCTTTCACCTTTCCCACTAAATGGTTCTTTGGACATTTTTCCTTGTAAACATGTGTGAAATACACCAAGTGGGTTTAGTTAAAAAGAATCTAAATATCCATCTTGGTGTAATTTAGTCATGAAATTATCATTTACATGACCTATATGGTGATGTCAATGTTGGGTGTGATATGATTCATGTGAAGTAAGTTTGTTATCAATTTCCATTATTTGGTTCATGTAATACAACACATAAATACTATTATTTAAATGTTCCTTACCATAAAAAATGACATCATTTTAAAGTAATAAATATTTATTCCCAAATTCGAAAATAAATCCATCTATATATAATATATACATATAAAAACAATTTTTTGATACTGGGGACACATAATAATATCCATTTTAAACAAAGATCATTCTAGTTTGAAATGTGAGGTGATTTTCCCTGATAGCTACAAAAGTAAGTTTAGATCCGTTGGACGATCGTAGATATAATCCCCTTGTTAAATATTTCTAAACCTAATTGGTTATTGTATTTGAATACATATGTGAGCACCAAAAGATATATAAAATAACCAATTTGTAGAAATAGATAAATTTCACTCGATAAAAAATGCACCTGAAGCCTTCTCTTACTTCTTTGACTGGGTTTAGTTTTTCTTCTAGTGTAACATCTTCCCACATAAGAAATAGACAACATCATATTACCTTGTTTTCCCCTTGATATCACTATTATTGGGAGGGTGTGAAGAAGCTTTTGGCTTAAATATCTTTGATTTACCTTTCCATTTTTTTCACCATAATGATGTAATGCTTTTCACACTTCGTATCCTTATCTACTTGGTGATGAAGAGTGAGAATTTTTAGCAGAGACTTCTCAATATTGTTCATATTAAAATCCAAAACAAAGCTAGATAAGCTCTAAGGGAGTGATACCATAATGATATCGATACCTAGTTCTTCAAGGAGTTTAAACCCTATAACCTCTAGGTGATCAAAATAGCCAATAAGCTTTAATATATAAGGCCCATCTGGTTCTCCATCTCCATGATTTCTCTAAAATATTTCCTTAGAAATATCAAACCATTCCTATCTATCTTTCTCTTGGTAAAGACCATGGATGTGCTCAAGCATGCTATACACATCCATGTTTTCATGAGATTTCATGACTTCACTAGACATAGACTAAATCATCAAACATTGATCATGGATTGCATCGTTCATATGTTTCATATATACTAATTACTCTTCATAATTTTCATCCTTAGTAGGATTATTAGGAAATGAGGATTCTAATATATAAGATTCCCGTTTAGGGTGTTGGACAACCCGAAGGTGTCTGTACTATTCCTAGAATCCAATACTAGTTAAAAGGTTGTCTTTATCAAATATAGATCATAGGAATAATGTGGATGATGAGATTTCCAATTTTTTATACAATTTAAATATAATACTATTAGTAATTTTTTTATTACAAATTGGGTGAGATATTAATAAATTAATTAATTTTTATTAAATCTAACACTATTTTATCAAGTCTCAGTATCCCCCTCCATTGAAATTAGAATGTCTAGTTGCTTTATAATTATAGTGTCAAGGATACATATCCACATTTTCATAACCCCAAAAAGGTTTGGTCAAGATACATAAAGGTATTTAGGTTAGTAGGTCTTTTCCAACTACAGGCTTCCAGCTCCATGATCCGTTGAGTGGATTCCCTAATCCTGAAATCATGACTTGGGTTTCCTCAACACTTTACTCTAAATTACAAAAAGTCTATAAAGGGCTACTAATCTTGATGTAAAATGGTTAAGTCAACCCAAAACCATCATAATAACTCCCATTATAAAAGTAAGTGTCCCAACGATGGTTGGTCAAACACTTAGTTCTATTGAGTTTCACTCTCAATCAAGTAATGGAAGTAAAAGACCGACTTAATATTTAATTGAGGGATTTTAATTTATTATGAATAAATTTTATCTTCTTTTATCCTTTACATGTCCTATTAATATTAAGTGGATGTTACTTGATTTATTAACCATGTTGGATAAAACTTTTACACATAACCTATTTATTTAATTTATGTCCTTTCATATTAATTCATTTATTTATGTGATCCCAACCTTGCATCCATAAAATAAATAATTTCATAGATATAAATAAATAAATAAATAAATAAATAAATAAATGAACTATTCATGAGGTTTATCTAATGGTTGATTTAAAAAGTGAACATTAAATCAACCTATGACATAGGTTAAATAACTCCTTTTTCTGTCTTAGAATGAGTTACAACATTATACCTATACACCTGCATATCACCGATTTGGAATCATCATTTTAATGACCCAAACATTCATTAATGAAAATTCCACTTGATCTAATTAAATGTCCTATTATGGATATATAAAAATAATGAACTTCCTTACTATTATGTTTTTGGATTTTAAAATACTGTTAGGCATTGTGACTGTGGATAATATAGATGTCAAACAGTGATCACATGATTAGTATAAATATAGGGCTTTAACAAATCCAATCTACTCAGAAAAAGGAAGCGATGACCACATCTAGTATAATTGCTCTATACAAAGCCCATTTGTCGGAGCTTGTAAAGGATGTGGAGTCATTGGGCTTTTCTCTTGACTAAGCCCAAGCAGAACTACAACACGTTAATCTCGAATGGAACTGCCTACAAGAGAAGTGGAAGTTGACCGAGATTACCACCCGAGCGATGTTATCCGAGACACCCTAAGAATCTGTCACCATCTCACACCGTACCCTTCAGTATGATTCAGGTGTTATAAGGGGTTATGTTACAAGACCCTAGAACTCTGATTATGTACATTATTGTTTTTTATAGAGAATATACATTCTTTTTTATTATTGTTACTTTGAAAATAGTTTTTAAAGAAAAAATATATTTTTTAGTTAATATTCAATTAAGAAATCTATTTTGATGAATTAATGTATTTTTGAATTAAATAATATTTTAATAAAATATTATTTCTAAATTTATTTTTATTAAATATAAATGATCATATAATTATTATGAATACAATTGTGATTTTTATTAAGGTTAGAAAGCTGTTTTTTTCAAAACCCATGAATTTTCGATAAATGTTGGTTTTTATTTTAAAAGAAAATATTCACATAATTATAAAATTATTTAGATAAAATTAATATTATTTTTGGAATCTAGACATTGAAATTATCCAACAGTGAATTTTTCATAATTTTCTGAGATAGTCGATTTTTTTTGGTAAAAATTAAATATCATTTAATTATATAATGTGTTTTATGATATCATAATGACCCAATAGTGACGTAATAAAATACTATAAGTGGGTTTTTCTGCCAATATATGTTTTACCTTTAAAATAATGTGATTTTTGGTTTTTTTGATTTATTTTACAAAGCTTTAGTAGACCCTCCAAGACTTATAAATCATTTTATATTTTTAAAATGATTTCTTTGAGGGTGTGACTCACCTTCATATAAGAAAGCCTAATATTTTAAGAAGTTAAGAAATTTTAATTATAAAATAATGTTATCCACTCCCCTTTTGAAAAAACCATGGGCAAAAAACATGGGCTGGTTTGTGGTTTTGATTAGCTTAATGTGGGGTGTCCCAATCCTAAATAATAAAGAAATCCCTCTCCTTTCTTATATAAACCCAACCAAGCTCCCAATTTCTCTTCCTTAAAATCATTTGGAGCTCGACCAACCCATTCCACCCATCTCTATAATCCTCCCAAGGTGACCAAGCTCCCAATAAGCCTCTCTCAAGCCCCTCCCATGCCTTTGGGATCACACTTCCATGTAAGGGATTCCTTCCTTTCTCATTTTATCCAAGTTTCTTAAAATTGTCATGCCCTTCCATTTTCAATTATAAATGTTGGGGTATGATTTAAAACCTCCCATATAATTACCTCCTTATGTTATAATGATTATATACCCCTTTATCTCTCATTAATTCCTCTCATGTACACTCGTTACCATGCCGAAATTCCGTAAGGGATTTCTTCCTTTCTCATTTTTGTCCAAATTTCATTATGTTGTTATACCCTTTAATTTTCAATTAAAAATGTTTTATTATGATTTATAAACTTCTCCATACTTCCCTCTTTATGTTTTAATTATGAGATACCCATTTATCTCTCACTAATTCCTTCCATGTACACCCGTTACCATGCTGAAATTCTGTAAGGAATTTCTCTCTCCTCATTTACATTCAAGAAATTATTTTGTATTATGAATCTAAAATTCCATTATTTCTTTTGTTACATGTATCTATATGAACCCCTTACTTTCCATTTCATGTATATATGATTAGACACCCCTTTATCTCTCATCAACCATTTCTATTAATTCTTATGTCACGCCGTTATGCTGTTGAAATTACACCACGATTTTCTAAGCCAAAATCATTGTACCGTGAATACCATGACCATTTCTATATCAAGGGTATTAACTTTTATTCAAATTTACTTATTGATTATATATTTTCATGTATGAATTAAACATTCCTTTATCATGGAATAAATTATGATCTTTAATAATTCCATGTTGTATGATCCATGTGGAACACTAATGCATAAAATGAAATGTTTAAGAAGGGTGTGCCCTGATAGCGCTCCAACACATTGGGTAAAGATTAGTATCATGATACATCAAGTACAATGAGGGTTTACTCATTATAATTCAATTGAAATTATGGTTTAATCATGATCCATGGGCAATGATCCTTGGCTCATTCTAATACCATGTTAAGCGTTGTTGCCACATTTCCATGCTATGACAATCATGCTATATCATGACTTTATGCTCATGTTTCTATTATGATCCATTTATATGACTATTGCCTAACATGTATTGTATTCTTCATGTTATGTCTTTTTTAATCCCTTATCGGGCTTTATAGATCACCCTTTTCTTATGCATTTCCTCAGGTTATCCCATGCAATGCTAAGTACGAGGGAATGTAGTGGTCATGTAAAGAAAGTTTTCAATAAATATGTTGTGTTTCATGTTTTAAGTCATTATGTAATGTTCCTAAGCCCTAAATACACTAGACCTCTCAATCTTCTATGTTGTATCATGTGATTATTTTATGTAATAAATCATGTTTAAGTGTGTAATAAATAGTAGGGTTGTTATAGTTGGTATCAGAGGATAAGTTTAGTTATTTTTGGGATTAGGATTAGAAAACCCTAGTGAAAGACTTAGGGATAAGAATAAGTATAATAAAAACATCCCTAAGTCTTGGTGAGTATTGATTAAGTGGTTTATTAAGAAAATAAATCCCTGTCTAGAGACAATCAGGTAGAGGCAGCTCTGGCACATATGTACCTAGGAGTGAAAACTCCGACAAGGAGTTTCGGGCTTGACCCAGGGTATCCTGGTATACGAAAACATGCCTTGATGCACTCTTGGTTACAACACTCCCAGAGGATATGCTTTTGTAAACTCATGAGCTTAGTATAAACCATTATTAAGGGAATAAAAAAATCCCTTAAGAATATATGTTGGGAAGCAGATCATGGATAAAATATATTGAATCCTATAAACTCTTAAGTTAAGAAAATAAAAGTAATTCATAAGTCATCCATTTTTGTCTTTGGATTACCCTTTATGTGTTACCCCTAACTTTCCTTTTATTCTAGCCAATGGCCGATAATAGGACTTGGGCTAACAACTGATGTGAGGATCAATGTGAAGACTATTCTAATGAGATGACCAATCCAATGGGAGTAAGAATCAAGAAATTTTTTCATGATACTCTCTCAGTTAACTCAAGTTTTGAATAGAAACATGGTTCAAGAGGAACGTTTAACCCCCTTAAGAAAAAACAAGTCACAATCGAGAGCTTCATGTGACAAAGGCCTCCTACTTTTAATGGATCATATGATCCCTTAATTTCCGAATGATGGATCAACTCCATTGAGAAGATATTCTCCATCCTTCAATATTCAAAACAAGAAAAGTTTCTTCTGGCTGCTTATCATATGGAGGGTGAAGCTAATCAATGGCGGACTTTGATAAAAAAATACGAATCCCAAGGAGGGGATCGATGCATTGGAATGGAAGGATTTCCAGAAAATGTTTTTTGATAAATATTTTCCACACACCCTCCGTATTAATATGGAAAGGGACTTCCTTTCCCTCAAGGAAAAATATGACGAATCTATCAGAGTGTACGAGGAAAAATTCAAAATTCTTGCATGATACGGCTATGGATTTGTCATTACCACTGAATGCAAGATTGAATGCTTCTTTGGTGGGATAAAAACTAGCCTAAAGAAAGCCCTAGTGATCTATGACTTAGAAAACTATGAGGAAATTGTCCGATGTGCCCTCAAATTTGAAATGGAGATCAGGAAATCTCAGGGGTATCGTGAGGATAAGAAGCGTAAGGTGGAATTCAATTCTGGAGGTCCGATAGATAAATCCAATGGTGCTAAGAAAATCCAGCACCCCACTTTCCAAAGGTATGGAAAAAAGCACCCTAAAAATTGCCCGAAGGGGACAAGGAAATGTTTTAGGTGTGGACGAAAAGATAACTTAGCCATTAAATATAGACAAGAAAAACCCACGGTTCTAAAAGAGGAGAGGAATGATCCGTATGACCCTCAACATGTTGTTAATTTCTTCAACTGAAAAGAACCAGGGAACCTTGCAAATCAGTTCTTTAATCCAAGGGTTTTTGGAGGCAACCAACAACCTACAAGGCCACAAGGTCGATATTTTTCCATCAATACCATTGAAGTGAACCTCTACAATGAAGTGGTGATAGGTACAATAGTTAATCATTCAAGAATAGTGAACAAACTTTTTGATTCTGGTTCTATGCATTCTTTTGTATCCCAAAATTTTAGTATAACAATCCCAACACCACCAAAAATCATGGAAGAAAAGATGTCGGTGAGTACGTCAAATGGGGAAATCATTGAATCCCATAACTATAACTCCTCCACTTTCATAATTTGTGGATTTAACTTCCTAGATAACCTCATCATACTCCCTTTGGTGGAATTTTATGCAATTCTCAGCATGGATTGGATTTCCTTATATAGAGACAATATAAATTTCCATGAGAGGGAAATCACTCTCCATATGGAAAATCAACCCCCAATTCTATACAAGTGTAAGGAGGATGAATCATCTTTAGAACCATCATCTCAAGCATGGATATTACTATCCTATGAACATGCGTATCTGGCTCAGATGATTGATTCTAAGGAAGCAAACATCCTTGAAGTCATTCCTATTATGAGGGAATTTACTGAAGTGTTTCCTCAGAAATTTCCAGGTCTTCCTCCTAGAAGAGTTGTTGAATTATCAATTGACCTTATACGTGGGGAGTTTCCAATATCCAAGACTCCATATAGAATGGTTGTTGTAGATCTTGAGGAGATGAAGAAAGAACTACATGATAATCTAGATAAATGGTTTATACACTCAAGTTCTTCACCATAGGGTGAACTAGTCCTCTTCTTCAAGAAGAAGGATGGGTCAATGAATCTTTACATTGATTATCGTGAGCTCAACAAAATCACAATGAAGAACAAGTATCCTCTTACCCAAATTGATGACTTGTTTGAACGACTACGTGGAACACAATACTTCTCCAAGGTGGATCTATGGTCGGGATATTACCAAGTAAGGGTAAAGAAAGATGATATCCCCAAGACTTCTTTTCATACAAGGTACGAGCACTATGAATTCATTGTAATTCCTTTAGGAATCACCAATGCTCCAAGAATATTTATGGACTTGATGAATAGAGTATTTAGAGATTACCTCAACAAATTTGTGGTAGTCTTTATAGATGATATTCTAATATACTCAAAAAACAAGGAGGAGCATGAGGAGAATCTACGAATTGTACCGGAGACCTTGCGAAAGGAGAAGCTCTATGAAAATTACAACAAGTGTGAGTTTTGGTTAAAGGAGGACTCATTATTGGTCCATATCATCACAAGCAATGAGATATCTGTGGATCCCTCCAAGATAGCTACAATTAAGGGATGAACTAGGCCAAAATCAGTAACAAATATCCATAGATTCCTAGGGTTTTCTAGATATTATCCCTGATTTGTGAGGAATTTCTCACTATTGTCCAACCCTCTTACCAAGATAACCCATAAGGGAGTAAAGTTTGCTTGGAGTGATTGATGCGAAGAGAGCTTCAAGGAGTTGAAAAGGTGGCTTATCACTGCACCAGTACTCACACTCCCAATAAGTGGAGAACTCTTTGTGCTGTACAATGATGATTTAAAGAGGGGTTTAGGCTGTGTGCTAATGAAAAACGATAAAGTAATAGCCTACACCTCAAGGTAGCTGAAAATACATGAGCAAAACTATCACACACATGATCTGGAGTTGGAGGCTGTGATATTTGCATTGAAAATCTGGCGACATTATCTTTATGGGGAGAAGTGTGAGATATATACTGATCACAAGAGCCTCAAATAAATATTCACACAAAAAGAGATTAATATGCACCAATGAAGATGAATATAGATCATCAAGGATTATGACTGGTCAATCCACTACCATCCCAGTAAGTCAAACAAGGTGGCAGATGCTCTATGTAGAAAGGATCATGCATCTTTATCAATGATGAGAATTGAAAAGGAACCAATCTTCTTAGATTTAAAGAGGATGGACATGGGAATAATTAAGGGAGGAACATCATCAATCCTTTCCCAAATGATTTCTCAACCATCCCTCATGGAGAAAATAATAGATGCTCAAAGAAAGGATGTAGAAATTATGAAAAGGTTGGAAGATATCAGAAATGGGAAATCCTCAGAGTTCATGGTTGACAAGAATGAAATTGTGAGTTTTAGGTCATGATTATATGTATCATCCGATCCAGAGACAAAGAAGGAGCTTCTAGATGATGCACATAGCTCAACATTCTCTATTAACCCAAGGAGCTCAAATATGTATCAAGATCTCCGAAAAAACTTTTGGTGGGACAATATGAAAAGGAAGATTTCTGAATATACATCAAAGTGCCTGGTATGTCAACAAGGGAAGGCTGAGAGGAAAAAGTCTAAGGGGATGATGCAACCACTACCCATACCAACATAGAAGTGGGAGAACATTACCATGGACTTTATCACTGGACTTCTAAGGACATCCAGAGGAAATAATGCTATATGGGTTGTTTTGGACCGTCTTATGAAGATAGATCACTTTATCGTGATTCAAGAGGACTTCTCATTGGATCAACTTGCACAAATTTACATTAAATAAGTAGCGATGATTCATGTATTACCACTATCTATTGTATCTGATTGTGATATGAGATTCACCTCAAATTTTTGGAAAAGTATCCAACATACTCTAAGCACTCAAATGAACTTTAGTATGGCATATCATCCTCAAACTGATGTCCAATCTAAGCGAACTATTTATAAACTGGAAGATATGTTAAGATCATGTTCTATGGACTTCAAAGTATGATAGGACCAATATCTTACACTGGTTGAATTATCCTAAAATAATAGTTTCCACTCAAGCATCCGAATGACACTATATGAAGACCTTTATGGGAAAAGGTGCAGAACACTAGTGTGTTGGGATGAAATCGGTGAGCGTAAGCTGCTATGACCTCAAATGGTCAAAGAAATGATGGATAAGGTGAAAACCATTCACCAGCATATCAAGGCAGCCCAAAGTCAACAACAGAGTAATGTTGATAACTGTCGAGGATACCTTGGGTTCAAAGTTGGAGACATGGTATTTCTACACATATCTCTATGGAATAAGGTCACGAGTTTTGGAAAGAAAGGGAAGTTAAGTCATAGGTACATCGTCTCCTTTGAGATTCTTGATCGTGTCGGGGTTGTGGCCTATCGACTAGAACTTCCACCTACCATGGACAAAGTACATGATGTCTTTCATGTATCCCTCTTTAAGGAAGTACATAACAGACCCTTCACATGTACTCTCTTCATAGGTCATACAATTACAGGATGATCTTTTTTATAAGGAACAACCATTGAAGATCTTAGATCATAGAGATAAAGTTCTACTTAACAAGACTACCCACCTGGTCAAGGTACTATGGAGAAACTATAAGTATGAAGAGGAAATATGGGAACTGGATGAGGCAATGAAGGATAAGTACCCACACCTGTTTGTAGCTTAGAATGTAAAACAAAATTTTGAGGGCAAAATTTCATAAGGGGGGAAGATTGTAACGACAAAAACATTAATTATTGAAAATTCATCTTGATCTAATTAAATGTCTTATTACATATATATAAAACTTATGAACTTCCTTGGTCTTATGTTTTTGGATTTTAAAATACTGTTAGGCATTGTGACCATTTCTAATATAGCCGTTAAATAGTGATCACATGATTAGTATAAATATAGGGCTTTAAAGAATCCAATTTACTCAGGAAAAGAAAGCGATGTACTCATTCAGTAGAATTGCTCCATACGAAGCCCATTTGTTGGAGCTCAGAAAGGCGGTGGAGTCATTTGGATTTTCTCTTGACCAAGCCCAAGCTTATCTTCAACACATTAAGCTTGAACAGAACCGCCAATGGGATAAGTGGAAGTTGATAAAGATTACCACCTGAGCGATGTTATCCGAGCCACCCCAAGAATCTATCACCATTGCACACCTTACCCTTCGGTCTTATGAAAGTGTTATAATGGGTTATATAAAAAGACCCTAGAATTATGATTATGTACATTATTTTTTTGTATAGATAATATACATTCTTTTAATTATTGTTACTTTGCAAATAGTTTTTAAAGCAAAAAATAGTATTTTTAGTTAATATTCAATTAAGAAATCTATTTTGATGAATTAATGGATTTTTGAATTAAATAATATTTTAATAAATTATTATCAGTAAATTACTTTTTATTAAATATAAATGATCATATAATTATTATGAATACAATTGCGATTTTTATTAAGGTTTGAAAGCTGTTTTTGTCAAAACCCATGAATTTTCGATAAATGTCGGTTTTTATTTAAAAAAATAAAATTCAAATTTTAAGAAAATTATTTAGATAAAATGAATATTATTTTTGGAATCAGGACGTCAAAATTATCTAACAGTGATTTTTTCATAATTTTTTAAGACAGTCAAATTTTTGTGTAAAAATTAAATACCGTTTAATTATATAATGTGTTTTATGACATCATAATAACCAAATAGTAATGTAATAAAATACTATAAATGGTTTTTTCAGAAAATATATGTTTTAAATTTAAAATGATGTGATTTTAGGTTTTGTTTTATTTATTTTACAAAGATTTAGTGGACCCTCCAAGACATATAAAAAATTTTATATTTTTAAAATGATTTCCTTGAGAGTGTGACTCACCTCCATATAAGGAAGCCTAATATTTTAAAAATTTCGGCCATTGGACTTATAAAATAATGTTTTCCAATCCCCTTTGGAAAAAACCATGGCTAAAAACCATGGGATGGTTTTTGGTTTTGATTAGTTTAATGTGTAGTGTCCCAAACCTAAATAATAAAGAATTATCTCTCCTTTCCTATATAAACCCACCCAAGCTCCCACTTCCTCTTCACTCAAAGCCTTTGTATCTTGACCAACCCCTTCCCTAATCTCTCTATAATCCTTCCAAGGCACCACAAGCTCCCAAGAATCCTCTCTCAAGCCCCTCCCAAGCCTTTGGGATCACACGTCCATGTAAGGGATTCCTTCCTTTCTCATTTTATCCAAGTTTCTTAATATTGTTATGCCCTTTTATTTTAAATTATAATTGTTGGGGTATGATTTCATACCTACCCTATACTTACCTACTTATTTTCTAATGATTATAGACCCATTTATATCTCATTAATTCCTCTCATGTACACCCATTACCATTCCAAAATTTTGTAAGGGATTTCTTCCTTTCTCATTTTTGTCCAAATTTCATTATGTTGTTATGTACTTTTATTTTCAATTAAAAATGTCAGGGTATGATTTATCACCTTCCCCATAATGACCTATTTTTGTTTTAATGATGATATAACCCTTTCTATCTCATTAATTCTTTACATATACACCCATTACCATGCCAAAATTCTGTAAGGAATTTCTCTCTCCTCATTTACATTCAAGCAATTCTTTTGTATTATGCATCTAAAATTCCATTACTTATGTTGGGAAATTTATATATATGACCCCCTTACTGTCCATTTTATGTAAAAATTATTATTCACCCCTATCTCTCTCATCAACTATTTCTATTAATTCTTATGTCACGCTGTTATGCTGCTGAAATTACAATGTGATTTTCCAAGCCAAAGTCATTGTGTCGTAAATACCATGCCCATTTCTCTATCAAGGGTATTAATTTTTTTTCACATTTACTTATTGATTATATAGTTTCATGTATGAATTCCAAATTCCTTTATCATGGAATAAATGATGATATTTAATGATTCCATGTTGTATGATCCATGTGGCACACTTATGCATGAAATGAAATTTTTAAGAAGGGTTCACCCTGATAGAACTCCAATGCATTGGGTAACGATTAGTATCATGATAAATCAAGTGCAATGAGGGTTTACTCATTCTAATTCAATTGAAATGAGGTTTTACTCATGTTCCATGTTCAATGATCCTTGGATCATGCTAATACCATGTTAAGTGTTGTTTCCACATTTCCATGTTATGATAATCATGCTATATCATGCCTTTATGATCATGTTTCTCTTATGCTCCATTGATATACCTATTTCCTAGCATGTATTTTATTCTTCATGTTATTCCTTGTTTACTCCCTTACTGAGATTTATAACTTACCTTTTTTTATTCATCTCCTCAGGTTATCCCATGCAATGCTAAGTACAAGGGAATATATTGGCCATGTAATGGAAGTTTTCAGTAAAGATGTTGCGTTTAATGTTTTAAGTCATTATGTAATGTTACTAAGCCCCAAATACACTAGAAATATTGATAATATATGTTGTATCTAGTTAATATTTTATGTAATAAATCATGTTTAAGTGTTTAATAAAAAGAAGGGTTGTTATAATCATGGTTTTGTCTTGAACTGCCTTCATGTTCTTTGAGATTCTCTATTAATTAAAAATATTTATAATTCACACACAGGTGAGAGGAACCAAAAGATTTGTTAAAGGGGGATGACATAAATATCTTGGGACATTCCAGTCCTACATAATATTAGAGGGAGGTTTGGCTTGAAGGCAATCATTTAATTTAATACTAAATAATTGAAAATCCATGCAATAATTAAATTAAAACATACAAAAATAGAAAGTTCTTGGTCAAGAAAATGAATATTCATACATGCAATGAATACCCAAAAGTAACTTTCTAGTATTCATTTATTTATTCATTATTTATTATTTAAGATAAACATGCTTGCATTAATTAATCAATTAATTCCCTTTCATCTTAATGATCATACAAACTTAATTGTAGATACCCATCATTTATAGAATTCATGAAAAATAAATAGAAGAACCAATAATGAAATATTTATTACAATAAATTAATTGAGTATTTAAAAATCATTAAAACCATTATTAGATTATCAAACACATAACAGGTGTTAATAAATAAATTAATGTTTTAATGTGGCAATTTTAAATTTAATGTAATTTAATTTTTCTATTAATTAGGAGACTACACGGCGTGTACAATCCAACTACATTCCACGTACCTCGGTTTCCATGTATCCAAGTTACACACTTGGGGCTTCAGCATGTTAACTAATCTAGATTACACAACATCTACATTCCACATACATGCCATGTATCCACTTGACATGTGCCAAATTGGCCTAGTAAACATGTGGTGTGCAATAAATAGACCATGTGTAATTAACTTCTCATTGCATCCATGCACAATGCACATGGGCATACGACGTGTGCTATGACTACACACTGTGTTACCTGATATTATCAGCTAAATATTTGGAACTTCCTGATGGAATCTCTAGTCATTCTTCATTTTTTCTTAAACCTTTAAGAAAATGAAACACTAAATGAATATGACTAATATATCAATAACATTTTAATTCAAATTAGATTAAAGAATTAATAAAATAAAATTATAATCTAACCACAATTTCTCATAGATCAATAATCAAATAAATAATTATAAATTTAAACGTGACCCCTCTAATATTAATTGATGGTTTTGGGCACATTGGAAGTGTGCAGTGGTGGGAGATATATATTAAGATTTCTTTTAATAATCATTTCTTTAATCCAAGTGTGAGTATCTTTCACATAAAATTTATAATTAATTTATTTAATATTTTTAAAAACAAATACCTAGGTTTAGGATCTTTCTTCATTGGTGAATGTTGATAATCCGAAAAGATCCTTTCAGATTACCTTTATTGAATTGTGAGTAACCAAGGATAGAATACCTCTAGTGGCGATCCACACATACTTATATGATCTCTGAGTAACACCACTCGATCTTCAGGTTCTAGTGTAGTGAGTAGAATGTCTTGTGTTGTTCGCTCATGATCACTCATTATTCAGTCTTAAAGAAATATCTCTTACACTTCTCGTTCTTGAGAGGGAGAGAGAATGAGGAGTTGAGAGAGAATTTGTTGTGTGAAAAAATTCTCTATTCACAATTTTTGGATGAAAAAACACAATAGACATAACCGTATATTTATAGAGTTAATATTGAGGTTAAAATATTCTTTAATTGCATACCGACCATTAAATAACATTTATTACCCATAATAAACCCCATGACACATAATAATAATAATATTATATTATGTCATGCCAACTTGAAAAAATTGATAAATAATATCTACCATATTGTAAATAATTATTTTATCACTGGATGTGGTCTTGGTAAATTTGAACTCCTCAGTATTTATTGAGTATTTGAATAAATATTTTATTCATAAATAAATATTTCATTCACATACTGGTGAATAAATATTTATTAAATATTCATAATAATAAAATAATATTTTTATTCACATAATGGAGAATAAATATTTATTTAATTTATGAAATCAATATAACTTGAATAAAATTATTCCTTGGTCTTGAGAATAATATTTACTCCATTAATTAAATTCAAATAAAATTTAATTGAGATAAATAGAAACAATTAGTGTGTGACCCTATAAGATTCTTTCTCATTGGAATTAGGTGAACTTACCTAAAGTCCAAGATTACTATCTATTTATAGGTCAAAGAACCAAAGAGAAAGAATTTAATGTCATAATGACGATAACCAAATACTAATTATCACTATGTAATATAATCCCTTAGTCATAATATCTCATCAATAAGGTTTCATGATGGTGTCATCAACCTTTTTTGTTGATATGTATTTCTTTGACTATATGAAATAAACACGTCATTACACCACGACCATGGAATTTATGTGATAGTTATATTATAATAAAAGCGATGAGATATCAAATCCCATAAATATTGAAGGGACAAATCCTTCCTTGACTTATCCATTAATGACATGTCAATCGTGACACACCCAACATACACTATATCCCGCATACATATTGCATGACAGTTTTCATCAGTAAATATAAGTGCATGAGTCATGAAATGTATCAATGATAATATTAAATTCTAAGGATCATTACACATGATTTCTTATAGGAATATCTGATGACACTAAAACATGTAGAATTCCTACTAGTAGGTCAGTTCTCATAATCTCCCATCTTGAAGATTACTACGTGCGAACTTTATGAGAAGAAGTCTCATCCAATTATGATTACTTGCACCTAATGGTCTAAATACTATGTGTCTCATCATAATACATTATTCAACCATAGAACTATATATTAACAATATTTTTATATCACTTCATGGTTCTAATTATAGTAGGGTAACTCCTATTACCTTATCAATTCAAAAAATCTACTAGGAGAATATTACATTAAATCCATGTAGAACAATAAAAATTGTGTAATAAGATGTTTAATTAATTTTCATGTCATAAAATATACATGTAATCAAAGTATAATTAGTTAGTACTAGGATATAATCTCTAACATTAGTGATGTAAATTCCATGACAATTTTTTTTTCTAATATTGACTAAAGAAAACTCGAAACCCAGAGAAGATATTTCACATTCAATTTATAATTAATTAATTTAGATATGAAGAAATGATTTACCTTATCTTAGGATCCTTTAATAAATTTATATATTTATCATTCAAAAACCCTTTTCTAGATTACTATTGTTCACAATAAGGATCCAAGTGTGGAATCCCTATAGTGGTGATCCACATGTGCTCCTTTGATATCTGAAAACCGCTAATTGATTTTCGGGTGATAACATGGTGAATCAATTGTCTTATGCCATTCATGCTGATTTACCATCCTTTGATCTTGAAGGAATCTTTCTTATGTTTCTCATTATTAAGAGGGAGAGAGAAAATGAATTCAATAGAGAATTCATTATGCACAACAATTTTCTATTTCATGATCAACACTACATAATAGAAATAACATTCTATTTATAGAGATAGGGTTTAGGTCAAAACATTATTTAATTGCATGAAGGACCTTAAATAATATAATAATCTTTATTAAATTCCAAAATAATAATAATAATAATAATAATATTTTATGATGCATGTGAAAACATTCATAATAACAAATATAATTTTACCATCTTGAAAATTAATCTTTTTTACTAGACACAGTCATGGTTCGTTCAAACTCCTCCAACATTTATTGAAACCACAAATAAATATTTATATTAAATATTTTATTCATCAATAAATATTTAATATCTATAAAACATGATTAAAATTATTCTTTGTCCTTGAGAATAATATATATTCTCTTAATTAAATTATAATAGTTTTAGTTGAGTTCCCTAGAAACACATAGTGTGTGACCCTATGGGATTATTTCATGTTGGAATTAGGTAGACTTGACTAAAGTCCATGATTAATTTCTTTCAATGGGTCAGGGCCCCCAAAAGAAATAAATTAATGTTGTAATGATGAAATCCACATATAAATGTGCTTTATGTAATATAATACCTTTATCAAAATATCTCATCAAGAAGGTTGCACATCAGTGTCACCAACTTATATGCTCGATACATCTTTATTTAACTATATGAAATAGACACATAATTACACCATGGCCATGTAATTTAATTTTATGATTATATTCCAATCAAAGGTATAAGATATTAACTTCCATAAATATGTAAGGTACAAATACTTCCCCAACTTTCCCATTAATAACATGTCATTCATGACACACCCAACATACCCTACTTCTCGCTAACAAATTGTGTGATAGTTTTTATTAGTAAATATAAGTAGATGATTCATTAGATGCATAAATGATAATCATAATGTCTAAGAACCATTACATATGATCACATATAGGAGTATATAATGGCCCAAAAACATTTGGAATTCATTTTGGTGGCCTATTATCAAAATCTTCCATCTTCGAGATCACCAAATGTGAAATTCATAAGAAGAAGACTCATCCTATTATGAGTAATCGCACCTAACAATCAAATTCTATGTGTCTAATCATATAATGTTATCTGACTATAGAACTATATTTAATATTATCATCATGTAATTTTAAGTTTCTCATCATAGTGGGGAATTGATATGACATTATCAATGTGATAGATACTCCATGACATTATTACATTAGAGTCATACCGAATAATGAATAATATGAAATAGTTTATTTTATTAATATTTAAATAATCAAATATACAAGTAATAAAAGTACAAAAAGTTGGTCCTATGAAACCAAATCTAACAAACTACCACTTAGAATAGAGCCAACTACCTATGAATTTAAGTATTCTATACCTCACATGATAATAATGTTTTTTATGAGTTAAGGATTTATTAAAGGGTCTTTCATGTCATCTTTGATACAAATAATACTCACTGAAACCTCACCTTTATGAGAAAAATACCACAAGAGATGATACTTCTAAAGTATATGCTTTATCTGCTGATGTGACCTTGTCTCCTTGGTAAGGGTCGCCGCTATAGAATTATCACAATATAGTGTGATATGATATTTACTTATAGGAACCATTTTAAACTCTTGGATGAAGTTTCATATCCATACTTCTTATTTATATACCTCAAAACCCATAATATAGTCAAACTCAACTATAGAATCTGTGACCACAACCTGCTTTGAGCTCTTCCATCTCACAAAACTTCCATTCAAAGTGAAGATATATCCCATTTTTTATTTTATATAGTATTGATCTATTTTTAAACTATAATATCCATATCTTATGATGATTATTTCCTCATCTCCTCCATATACTAGGAAAATATCTTTAGTATGCCTTAGGTACTTAAGGATAGTCTTGACTGCCATTCAATGGAGATTACCCAGGTCTTCTTGATATCTTCATTCTCCATATAATGTGTAAGAAAAATATATCCTATTTTTTTCATAACATACATGAATAAACCAATTTTTGATGTGTATGGAATAATTTCTATACTTTTACATTCATCATGGTTCTAAGGAAACATTATTCTGGAAGGATTAATTCCATGTGACACTAGAAACAATCCCCTCTTGATTTTTTTATACTAAACCTATTTAATATCTTATTAATATATATACTTTGACTTTGTTCGAGAAGACTCTTGGATCTATCCATATGGATCTTGATCCCAATAGTATATGATGCCTCGCCAAATTCCTTCATGGAGAATCATTTATTCAACCGAGCCTTAGCAGATTGTAATACCTGTATCTTGTTTCCAATAAATAATATGTCATTAAAATATACTATTAATAAAATGAAATCACTCCTAATAAACTAATTATTAACACAAAGCTTTCATTCATTATTTATAAAGACAAATTCTATTACAGCTTTATCAAATTGAATGTTCCATGACTTAAATATTTTATTTAATCCATAAATGGTTTTATGAAATTTTCAAATATTGTTGGAATATTTGGAGTCATAGTCCTTTTGGGTTGTGTCATATAGACATCATCCTGAAGGTTCCCATTAAGGAAGTATTTTTTGATAACCATTTCATAAATCTCATAGTCATGGAAGTCCATAATCAAAAGTATAATTATAATGGATTTCAGAATTAAAATTGGAAAAAGGCTTCATCATAGTCAATTCCTTGACATTGTTTAAACCCTTTATCAACTAGTCATGCCTTATTGGTAATGACTTATCATTATTTTCCTAGTTTCTAATTGAATACCAATTTATAGCCAAAAATATTTACATCCACTAGAGAATATACCAATACCTAAACATGGATTTGGTACATGGAATGCATTTCAAAATTCATGGCTTCATTGCAGTTGGTAACATCTGTGCTACTTACTACTTTTTTATAGGTTACAGGATCATTATTATTAAATAATAATGGGTCACCAGCCTTAGTGAATAGAAAACCATACCATTCTGGTTCTCTAAACTCTCTTGTAATCCTATATAGTACTTTTGTCTCTAGAATAACTTTTTATTCCACAAGGATTTTTGGATTCTATTTTTGTGTAAACTCTTATGTACCTTGAGCTTTAACTCCATCAAAGACTATATTTCTGCTAATATATATTTTAGATATGTTATCCCTATTAAGGATTATGTAATGTCTCTCCACTATTAAATTTTTATGAGGTTTCATATTAGTAATAACCCCTTGTTTCTTTGGGGTATCCTATTAAGGTACACTTTGTGCCTCAGGGTGAAAGTTTGTTACCTGAAGAGGCCTTAAAAATGTTTTAAAATGATACACATGTAAGTGCAATGACATAAGTTTCTTTCCATTCCACAATTGTTATGGTATACTGTATGTCACCTTAGTTAGTACATGGTTTAGTATTTGTTCCACTGTTTATAATGCATATCACCAAAAGGATAATAGAAGAATATAATGAATCATCATTGACCTCACCATGTCTAATAAGGTGAAGTTCCTCATTTCACTTACACTATTCCACTAAGGTGTGTAAGGATGAATAAGTTGATACAGAATCCTAGACACTCATAAATAAGAAATTTAGTATTGATTAAGATATTATCCACCATGGTCTGAGTGGAGTTTCTTAATCTTCTTACCAAGTTTGTTTTAAACTTCATTATTTTATTCCTTGAATCTATCAAAGTAATCTGAATTATAACTCATCAAGTATACATATTAATATAAACTAAAATCATTAGTAAAAGTTATTATGTATGAGTACCCACCCACTACTTCAATAGGAACTAGTATACACACATAAATATGAACTAATTCAATAAGATGTTTGGACCTTTAACCTTTTATAATAGATGGGGATTTGGTCATTTTTCCTTATAAACATGCATGACATACACCAAGTGGTTTTGGTTCAAAAGAATATAAATATCCATCTTTGTGTAATTTATTCAAACAACTTTCCTTTATATGACCTTTCCAGTGATTCTAATGTTGGGCATGGTATGATTCATGTAAGGTAGTTTCATTATTGATATATATTACATGGTTTTCATAATACAACACATAAATACTATTATTTAAATATTCATTACCATAACATATGATATTTTTATAAAATCAGCAACATGTATTCCCAAATTTTAAAATAAATCCATCTATATCTAGTCTAGATAAAAAAATAATGTTTTTGGTAATGGATGGAACATAATAACAATATTTTAAAAACAAGATCATTATAGTTTGAAACGTGAGGTGGTAGTGTCTAATAGATACAAAAATAGGTTTAACTCTATTGTATTCTTGTAGATCTACCTCCCATTGGTCAATATTTCTGAATTTACTTGGTTCATTTATTTGAATACATGTGTGAGAACCAAAATATACATATATTGCTGAATTTATAGAAATAGATAAATTGAACTCGATAACAAATTCAGTTGAAGCATCCCCTTGCTTCTTTTGCTGGGTGCAGTTTTTTTTCCAATGTCCCTTATTTCCACATGAGAAATAGAAACCATCATATTCATTTAATTTCCCCTCGATATCCCTATTCATGCAAGGGTTTTGAAAATAATCCTTGGCCTTAGAGATCTTCACTTGTCCATTCTAATTGTTCACTATAAGGATGGAAGGATTTTTGAATTTCTTCTCCTAATCTACTTGGATAAGAAGAGTAAGTAGATCCGGGAGATACTTCTCAATGTTTTTAATATTAAAATTTATAAAAAACCTTGATAAGCACTAAGGGAGTAATGCTAGAATGATATCAGGGACCATTTCTCCAAGGATTTTAAACCCTAAAACATCTAGGTTCTCAATATAGTCAATAATATTGACTACATGAGGACTAATTTGTGAACCATCTCAAAGATTAATTTGAAAAAGATCCTTGGAGATCTCAAACTACTCCTATCTAGCTCTCTCCTAATATTGGCCACATAGATTCTCAAGCATTCTATAATCATCCATGTTTTTGTGAGAATTCATGAGTTCACTAGACATATATGATAGAATAAAACATTAAACATCAACCATGTCATTCAAATATTTTTCATAGATAAGGAACTCTTCATCACTCGCCTCCTTAGTAGGTGGATTAGGCATTGAAGATTCTAGCATGTAAGATTTCCATTCATGGTGCAGTTCAACTTGAAGGCCTATAAAACACCCCTAGAAGTTTATTCTAGTGAGGAGATTGACTTTCTCAAATATAGATAACACGATAGTGTGGATGAAAAACTTTCCATTTTATAAAATTATAAAAGTGAAAATTATAAGTACATTTCTTAATTATAAATCATGTGATAAATAATAAATTAATTGATTTTGTTAAATCTCACACTATTTTATCAAGTCCCAATAACCCTTAATATTGAATTTAGAATGTCCAGTTTCTAGGATTCTATTGTAAAGGATCTATACGCCCTTTAGTATAACCCTAATGAGGGTTGGACAAGCTATTTGAAGGTATTTTGGTAGGTAGGTCTTTTCCAACTATAGGCTTACAGCTACTTAATCCGTTGAGTGGAATTCCCAATCCTAAAATCCCAATATGGATTTCCTCAAAACTTTCCTCCAAGTTACATTAAGTCTAGTGTGGGATACTTCTATTGATTTAAGATAGTTAATTCAATCCAAAAACCTTTATAATAACTCCAATTTAAAAGTAATTATCCCAATGAGGGTTTTTCAAAACCTTAGTTCAAAGGCTTTCATTCATAATCAAGTAATGGAAGGACAAGTATAACTTAATATATATTTCTGGGATTTTTTATTTTCTATGCATAAATTTTATCTTTTTTTTATCCTCTACACATATTGATAAATATTATGTGGATTTTATATAATTAATTAACTATGATAGATAAAATATTTACACATAATACATTTATTTTAATTCATTACTTTCACATTAATTCATTTATTTATGTGATCATGGTATTAGATCTACAATTTAAATAATTTACAGAAATAAATAAATAAATAAATAAATAAATAAATAAATAAATAAATAAATAAACTGATCACAAGATTATCTAATGGTTGATTTGTTAATTAGGCAATAAATCAACCTTTGACCTAGGAGAATAACTCCTTATGTCGGTCTTAGGATGAGTTGTCGTATTCCACTTGTCCACCTGTGTATCATCTAGGTTGACATCATTATGGTTCCATATTGAACCACATCCACACACCTTGGTATACTGCATTAATTACATATATTTATAACTCATACATAGGTGATGGAAACCAAAAGATTTGTTAAGGGAAATTAAATAAATAATTTTGGACACACAGGTCCTACATAACAATGGAGGGAGGGATAAATCAAAGGCCATCAATTTTAATTTAATAATAAATAATTTCCAAACCATGAAATTAATTAAATTAAATAATGTTAAAACATACATTGTTCATGGTCAAGAACATGATTGGTCATAAACATGAAACAATTATGCTTTTAAATTAGTAATCTAGCATTTATTTCAATTCATTATTTAATAATATAAAATACACACAAATTAATATGATTAATTATATTTTTAATAAATTAATTCATTTTATCTTATTTAATCCAATCATAAAAAATATTCCCATCCACTATGTTTTAAAAAAAATAATTGAATTTTATTTAAAAACTTCAATAAAACGGAACACAATTTTTTACTTGGAAGAAACCTACCGATTACCTATCCAAACAACTCAGTATGGTTTAATTGGAAATAATGAACTTATACAATATATTGTGTACATGGTATGTGTCATAATGTCATAGAATGTACTTTCAAATTAATGAACCACACAACACATGAAAATTATATAGCTTTTTCAATTTAATGTGATGAGTCTTTTAATATACAATTTCCAAACACGATTCATAATATCAAATATTACATAGAATTAACTAAACATTTAACATAATATAAAACCTAATGATCGGAATGTACTGTCATCTTAATGACCCAAATATCTTGAGTTAATAAGGTTTAAGGAGTAAATAATTAATTTTAATATTTTCATGTAAATAGGTAAAGTAAACGGTGTGTATAAGCTCATTACACGATATCTTTACTGAATATCCACAGTACACACCTTGGGAATTGGCGTTTACTTCTTGTAAATATTTATAAAGTACAAATTATGTATAGAGGATACATAGAGTGTACTTATAGTTACTTGGTTTTCCAGTCTGTATGTGTCATGTATTAAATACATGTGATGCATTAATTACATGATGCCATTTGACCTTGAGTTTTCCACATTGAAAACACATAGAATACACAAAGTGTAGTCAAAATAAATGGCGTGTACTCTAGAAAAAACCATGTTCTACACTACCCATTCTATACATGGTGCATTTATTATACATGGAATGAAGTTATTACACAATGAACCAAAATCCACATGGGTTTCCATGTGTAATAAACAAGTATACAAGGTGTGAAACAATGGAGTACACACCATGTATTCTTGTGTTATTTAGCCAGGATCCCTGGAACTTCTAGATGGGATCTTTATATGTAATTTATTTTAATTATTAAACTTTCTTGGTAATATTTTTGAGAAATGAAAAAGAGGAAGGAGATATTTGGATGATAGATCAAGAACGATTTAAAAAATGAAATGATTCTTAACTTTTAAGCATGGAACAATCAAAAATAAAATAAATAATTATAAATTTGCACATGACCACTCAAATTCCATTTGAAGGTTTTAGGTGAACATGAATCACTAGATATGGTGATAAATGAAAAAGGATTTTTTCGATATGATGAATCATTCACAATATTGTCAGTGATATGAATTCCTTGACCAATGAAAATTTTCCCATTGGATATTGACTAAAGAAAACATAGAATACAGATAGAATCGTTCACTTTAAATTTATAATTAGTTTATTTATATTTAATTAAATGATTTACCTTATCTTAGGATCCTTTCTTTGATGCATATGTTAATAGTCTAAAAACCCTTTTCCGAATTACCTTCATGGTGTTGTAAGGATCCAATTGTAGAATCCCAATAGTAGTGATCCACATATTCTCCTTTGATCTTATAATAATGCCAATTGATTTTAGGGTGCTAGTGAAGTGAATTAATTGTATTGAATCATTTTTTTTGATCTCTCATCCTTTAAACTTGAAGTAATCTCTTTCTTTTCTCATTCTTGAGAGGGAGACAGAAAAGGAATTCGGGAGAGAATCCATTGTGTGTAAAAATTATCTATCTGTTGATTAACCCTACATAATATACATAACCATCTATTTATAGAGCTAGGGTTTAGGTTTAAAATATTAATTAATTGAATTAAAATCTATAAATAATATAATAATCTTTATTTAACCCCATTCCAATAATAATAATAATAATATTTTACGATGTGCATGAAAACTTGCACAATAAAAAATATTATTTAATCGGCTTCTAAATTAATATTTTTTACTAAATATGGTCTTGGTCCATTAAACCTCTTCCAGAATTTATTGAAAACCTAATTAAATATTTAGATTAAATATTTTATTCATTAATAAATATTTTTAATCGATAAAATCTGAATAAAATTTTTCCTCATTCTTGAGAATAATATTTATTCAACTAATTAAATTCAAATAGAATTTAATTACGATCAATTAAAACACTTAGTGTGTGATCTTATAGATTTATTTTTTGTTGGTATTAGTTGTACTATCATAAAGTCCAATATTACTATTAAGAAATGAGTCAAGGACCCCAAGAGAAAGAACCTAATTCCACAATAAAGAAAACCACATATGAAAGCTCACTATATAATATAATTACTTTATCACAATAACTTATCAAGTAGGTTGAACATCCATGTCACTAACCTATATTATTGATACACCTTACTTTGACTATTTGAAATAAACACATCGTTACACCATGACCATGGAATTTAATGTGATTGTTCTATTCCAATCAAAGGGTCGGGATATCAACTTTTATAATGATGGAAGGGAAAAATCCTTCCTTATATTATCCATTAATAACATGTCATTCATGACACACCCAATATACCATACTTATCTCCAATATATGGCATGATGGTTTTTTTGATAATAAATCTAAGTGTGTGAGTTATGAGATGCATCAATGATAATCTTAAATTCTAAGGACCATTACAGATGCTCATAGATAGAAATATCCATTGACATAAAAACATGAAGAATTCCTACTGGTAGGTTTATTATCATAATCTACCATCTTGAAGATTACCAATCTAAAACTTCACAAGAAGAAGCCTTATCTAATTATGAATACTCAAAAATTACAATCACATTATATGTCTCCCATAATAGAACTTTATCTGATTGTAGAACTATAGTGAAGAATATTGTTATGGTATTTCAATTTTCTCATCATAGTAGGTAACTACTATGACCTTATCTATTTAACAGATACTCTAGGACATTATTTTATTAAAGTCATGAAGAAAAATGAAAAAAATATAATAAGATATTTTATTAATATTCAAATCATCGAATATACATGTAATTAAAGTACAAATAGTTGGTCCTTGGACACCAACTCGAATAATATTTTCTTTAGAAATGTATTTCTATGCTAAAGAAAAAAAGTATCCATGACCTCACTAAATTTCAATAATGAGATAATGAGAGTGTTGGATCTGAATCTATAGATTATACACAAGAGGGGGGTGAATTGTGTCTTTTGAATTTTTTCAATAACTCTTTGATTGAATGAGTTATATCCTTTATACTTTATCAGATTTTATCATGCAACGGAAAAAGTAAAAACAAGAACACAAAGATGTATAGTGGTTCGGGGAACAGAAGGCCCCTAGTCCACTCCACTATTGCTCAACTCCACGATCTTGGTGATTTTCACTATCTGGTCCTCTTGTCCACAAACTGGTTTACAAATGAGTACAGGCAGTTGACACCTTTACAATCTTTAGGCTAACAAATCCTTCTAGTTCAAACACGAACCAACACAACTTAGAACAAGAAGCTGGTTACTCAAGAATAAAAAGAATTTCAGAAAGAAGTTTTCCAGTTGATATTCGCAATTACAACAGAATGCAATTGACAGCAGATGGATCAAAGTCTCTAGAAATATTGATCTTCAAGACAAAGCAGTTCTGAGTTGATCCGGCTACAATAGATATATAGATATAGTTCATAAATTCAGTAGTAGTAGATCCACAGTAGATATTCAATACAGAACAGGTGAATATTTTATCGAGTTCCTTCTTCTTGAACAAACAGATCTTTGGCGCTCCTTTTTTAATCAGCAGATCAACCGTGAATTTCTGTAGTCTTTGTTTTCCACCTTTTTAATAATAGACCGATTACCATACACACATGTACCTGGTTTTTTAGAGAGAACATATATATTAAAGCTGAGCATATCTCCTGCACATTTAGATCCATAAAAGTCGCCTTCTGATTCGCGATATTCAAAAATTTGAATTTACAGAAAAGTCATAACTTCCCTTAAGATTGAGCATAAAAAGATCCTTTTAATTCGATTTTAAATCCATAAAAAACGGCTTTGAACCAGTCAAATTCGTACTTTAAAAATGACTTTATATCCAGCTTGAAATCTGCCCAGAAATCAGATTGCTGATCGCTGCATAAAAAAATAACATCTGTCAAAATTTCTGACGCCAAATGTAAGGTTGATGATGTGGCATCCAAACTTAGGGTTGATAACATAGTCTTCAAACGTAAGGTTGAACACAAACGTAGGGTGGATAACATAGTCTTCAAATGTAAGGTTGACAATGTAAGGTTGAACAAAAATGTAGGGTTGATCATCCATACATTTTCTTCAACTCTCAAACGTACGGTAAAAGATCTATACTTTTACTTGATCCATACTTTTCCAAGAACGCATGGTTGTTTACAAAAGTAAGGTTGATGAACCATACTTTTGAGAAACAAACGTAACGTTTATTATTTACATACGGTTCTCCTTCCATACTTTTCTAATAACTAAAATGTAAGGTTCCTTCCTAACGTAAGGTTCTTCTTCCATACTTTACTGAAAATGTATGGTTGTTTAACCATACTTTTCTCTCAAACAGTATACACGCTTTTCATCCTTACGCTACGTTTATCCACGTAGGGTATGAACAGTGATTCTAGAACACACTAAATTAGATTCTGTGCTATATTTATCCATGTAAGATATGAATAGTGATTCCAGAATGCACTAAAAGCATATTCTGAATAAGTAATAAATTCTTGTTATTTCAAGAGTAAAATACATTAATAAATTCATGAAAAATACTAAATAAAATCATTAGAAAATAACTAAGGGTATTTGTGAGCATCAAAACTATCATAAAGGGACAAAGTATTATTTTCTATAATCTCCCCCTTTAAATAACATTAACATGTATTGTTGAAAACAGTAATTTTCTCAACAGAGAGAGTTATTAATTTATCATTAGTTGGAAAGACCGAACATATTCCTTGGAGATTCAATTATTATAGGATAAATTTATATAAATCTATGTTGAAAACTTATAAGATGAATTGTATACCTTATAATACTGTATAATTATCTTGATAGATTTTTATAATTTATTAAAATAGTACAACATCTGGAGGATTATATTTGTTCAACTAGGGAAATGTCATGGTGAGCACCCTCATCATAAACAAGGTAGAATAAAAAAGGACCTGAAACCACCATCATTATCAAATAGATAGTAGTATCAGATTCAATCCTTAATATAATAAGGTTTCATTTATTTCCACCTCTTAGGCTTTAAAAATAATATCTCACACACCCTAACCTAAATACAAAACATATAAAAATAAATAAAGGAATAATTATTTCTTGAGTAGCTAAAATAAGGTATATTCCTTTTTGTTTGATCAAGTTCCACTTTATTTTATCTCCTACTTAGAATTTTTTTGATCACACCACCTGAGGTCATGAATCTTGATGAATAAAGGCCAAGTGATCTTCATAATTATTTCCCCAACCATAAAATATTGATCCACACAATCCAATATTATTTTTTATTAAAATATTTTCTTTAAAATATGGTATGTAAAGTCCAAGAAGTATTATATAATCCTAAGGAAAATGTGACATTTATGTTAGCTACCTTATTTAAAGTAAAAATATAATGATAAGAAGTTTTTAGTACACTACAAAAAAACCTGGGTTTAGCGGCGGTTTTGTGGCGGCGGTTCACAAAACTGCCGCTAAACATTTTCCGTGAAAGGTTTTGTGGCAGTTTATCAAAAACCGCCGTGAAACCCATTTTTTTTTTAAAAACTGCTACCCTTTCCCCCACCCCTATCGCGTTTACCCCACAAACCCTCGCCCCTCTTCCCCGATCCCCCCGGCCCCAACGACACCCGCGCCCTCCGGCGACCCCCGCACCCCCGCGCCCCCCGCGCCCCCCCGCGCCCTCCGGCGAACCCCGCACCCCCCTCGACCCCCGGCGACTCCCGCGCCCCCCGCGCCCCCCGCGCCCCCTGCACCCTCCGGCGAACCCCGCACCCCCCTCGACCCCCGGCGACCCCTGCGCCCCCCACGCCCCCATGCCCTCTGGCGACCCCCGTACCCCCCATGGCCTCCGGCGACCCCGGCACCCCCCGGCGCCCCCCGCGACCCCCTTCGATTTTGGTAAATTTTAGTTATTTCTTGGTTCTTTGATTCGAATCATGACTTTGTTACACAATGTGAATCTACTGTAGGGTAGATACTATGGGTTTGGTTTAGAGCTTGAAGAATTATAAGTCATAAAACATTTTCAAGTTTTTAATGGGTTGATTAGGATTAATTCAAACTAAGGATAATTTTTTGGGTATTTTTATAAATCGTGGAATTCACACCATGAAAGGGGTTTATGACATGAATTATTTAGAACCAATGGTTTTTATCATGATTTACATATTACTCTTCTTCCACTCAATGTGAAGACCTCCCTCATAAATCCTAGAAAGATTTTAGATAATATTGGGTATCTTCCTCTACCATATTTCTTTGCTTAGGGCATTTGATCACTAGTGTGGTGGGTTGTCTTCCTTTGGTACGTGTAATATCATTCACTCTCTTTATCATTTATCTTCTTGGTTTGGTAGTGTTGTGTGATATGGTTTCGATGGTTTCATAAATAATATGTGTTATCAATCAATCCATTGTGGTTTTCCCTCATTTCTTTTCTATTTGAGGAATATCTGCTTGTTTCCAATTTATGTTGTCGAAGGATCTTAGGTTCCTTATGTTTATAAGGTAGGTGTATCTATAAAAGTGGTTCTAATTTAAAATTTCCTTATATTCTTATTAATTTCTTTGGCTTGTTTCATGAAATTGATGGATTTAAATGGATTTTATGGAAAATATACATGTTTTTAAAGAGGTCTTTCTTCAAAAATGGTTTTTCTCATGAAAAGTGGTTGACTAAATTCTTTAAAGGGTGGATTTGTTTTTAAAATGGGTTTTCAAGCTTGAAGTCGAAAGGATTTATTAATAAATTGTTTTATTATATGTGATCATGGTTTCTAAAAAGATTTTGAAAAACTTGGAACATTAGGTGTCCTTGGATGCATTGGAAATATACTTCTCAATCTTTTTTTATGTAATTCCACAAGAGGTTTTATGACACTTTTTTGTGTGTAATTCCACTAGAGGTTATATTAGTCGAATCCACCTTAATCTTGGATTGGGGATTCTCTTTCATGTCTAGAACATAAACCCATAGTTTGGATCCCAAATGGTGGGTTTTTTCATTGATGATTTGTTTATCACATGATGGTATTTTCATGGTTACTTGCTCACACAGTTATATTATAGTGTATCTATGGTTGGGTTTTTCTATAACTACCCGATTTCTTTTATTCTTAACATATTCCTAGATTTTTTGTATATGATTTTTTATGAAAATTGAAGAATTATTTTAAAAAATTGTTTTATTTTATGAAAAATATATGTAAACTGAATTTATTTTAAAGATAGAGATATTGAATTTTTGATATTAGAACTTGTAATTTTTTCTTTTTGTTTACTATCTTTGTATAAAGATGGTTTGGTGGTGATAGATGGTCACATAGGGAGATGATAGTATTGTCTATTTTATCTTTATGGTTTGGCCTATTTAGATTGAATTTTTTATACTAATGGATGTTTATCTTTATTTTCCATTTTAATTTGGTTTCATAACTTTATTTTCTAAAACAAGATACTACTTTCATGTCTCTTTATTACACATCTCCATGTATAAGACCCTCTTGGGATACTTTCCTAGTTTTCCCTAGTCGGTTCATTATAAATTGATATAAAAAGGAATATTGAGCCTGGAATGTTACGACACTTCATAGTTTTGGTTTAGTGTCATTGATAGACTAGATTTAGTAGCACTAAAATTTAGTTAATATGTGTGGGATGGTGCCTGGACATCTCACCTCCATGTATTTTTGAAAATATTGTCACTTGGTCTTTGTGGTTGATTGAATAAACTAGATTTGGTGTCTATTTAAAAAAACTATTCCTTTCTTATGTTTTATATTTCATTAATAGAATTCATAAATTCATAAAATTATTATTATTTTAAATCATTAATATGGATTATGGAAGTTGTTCTATGATTTAGGAATTTTCTCATGACTAAAGGGGTTTTCATCTTGTATTTGTTAGACGATTCTTACTAGAAGAGGTCTTATGAATCTAAGTGATGGATTTGTGAGACGGGTTTAATAGGAGAATCCCTTAGTGGTATCTTCTTTAGTGGAAGTTATAATATGTACTATTCATACTTTGGTTATGAAGGTATTAAAAACCCAAGAGGAGTAGTGGATCATGACTCATAATTTACTAACAAGAATCCACCTATCTTTCATGGTGATAATGGAATCTAGAAATATGAGGAGAGGATTGAGTAGATTGGTAGGAGATTTAAAATTCTAAAGATTCCCAAAGAATCTAAGGGGTGGGGGTCAACATATATTCTTGATGGATTGGGAAGGAAATGTTGAGACTCAGTTGTGCATGCTATATTTCATGAGGATCTTACGTGGGAATCCTTCAAGAAAATATATAAACTATAGTTTTATCCTAAAATGTTACATGTGGAAAAGAACTGATACTTTCTAACATTATAAAAATGGGAATGTATTGTTATTGTGTATTCCACTAACTTTTCTAGGTTTGTGCATTTCAAAGTGGATATTATTACCAATGTTTACATGAAATCTCTAAGGTTTGATATTGTGCCAAGTGTCTCCTAAGAAACCTGAGTGTGACATGGATTTATATTTATAGTGACACTTAATTTTGATATACCTACACACTATTGTTTGTTTTATATTCGTGTACTAGATTATGCATTAGAAACCATTAGTGGTGGCCTACTTAATTTACCTCACACCATATTCAGTACATGGATTGGTACCCAGATAGTCTTCTTTGTCATAGGAAATATGACTTTGATATGGTTGTTTGTGTATGAAACCATTGAGAAACATCATTACTCTTGGAGGACATCTAAGGTCAAGCCTAAACAATCACATAATATCTCAGGTTTAAAATGAATTATGATCAGTTTCGATCACACATCAATGGGGTGTTGTTTGAGGCAACATAAATGTGTGATCGATAGTGTTATAAATACCGACTGGTATCCCATTTCTAGATATGGAAAATAAAATAAAACATTTAATTGAGATGACCAAGCATGTGAGTACATGAGATGTTCAGGAAAGTTGTAGTATTTTTTGTGAGGGTGTGGAAGTAATCTGAGTTGACCAATGTATCTCATTAATGTAGTGGGGATATAAATTATTTGAGGCAACATAAATGTGTGATTGACAGTGTTATGATAATTGTGTATCCCGATATTCTTACTGCTCCTCAATGAGGTATTCACGCTGTCTCCTAAGGACCAGACTTGTTTGGTTTGTCTGGGCATGCTAAGTAAGTGGTAAATGTGATCAATGAATCATCTTTATTATATTATGAATACTTTATGATCAATTGGTCATCTTTATTATATTATGATTCTGCAATATTACACTATCATATATTTTGTGTAGGCACATTGTGATATACATGGATAAAAGCTGGATCACATTACCGAGGAACACACCTCAGTATGTTAAGGGTTTGAATGAGTTTTTAGATTTTGCGATTTCTAATCGATCTGTTGAAGGGAGAATAAGATGTCCATGTCCTAAATGTAAATTTAGAACATGGTTGAAGAGAGATGAAGTTTATGAACATTTAATACTGAAGCAATTCCTTGGTCAATATTTGTGTTGGAATTGGCATGGAGAATCAAACAATATAGAAAGATTGAGCACTGATGTTAATCCACAGAATGAGGTCCCAAGTTCGTCGACAATGGAAAATGAAATGCAAAACCTCATAAATGATGCATTTGGCACTGCAAGACACCACTATCAGCATCAAAACATATCAGAACAACCAGAAGAGGGTGATACAAATTGAAATGTGACAAGTTATGTTTTTGAGACTGTAACACAAGTAGATCAAGATTGGAACATATCACTGGATCCTCCTCTTGATTCTGTAGAGCCAAATGTAATGGAAAACTTCACTGATAAAAATGAATTTCATGATTTAGTTGACGATGGAAATCCAGAGTTGTATAGTGGGTGTTTGAAATATTCAAATCTTTAATTTCTGCTGAAGTTGTACCATATCAAATGTCTATGTGGAATTACAAATAAGGCAATGTCCATGATATTGGAATTGATTTGTGATGCATTTCCTGAAGCAAAAATCCCGGAATCTTTTTATGATATGAAAAAATTTGTTAACAAGCTTGGTCTGAATTATATAAAAATACATGCGTGTCTCAATGATTGTATGCTTTATTGGGGAGAATATTCAAGTAGACAGAATTGCAAGAAATGTTCTTCTTCTAGATGGCTGTCAAAGGGTGATGTTGCACTACTGGAAATGCTGTTTTTCCCAACGGGAGTTTACCAACGGTTTGCTAAAACCGTTGGGCTTGAAGGATTAAGAAAGCCTTTCCCAACGGTTCATTGAAACCGTTGGGAAAAGCCACCCCTTTGCCAACGGTTTGAAGAAACCGTTGGTAAAGGGGTGTGTTAATCACCTTTTGCCAACGGTTCAAAAAAACCGTTGGGAAAGGGTCACCCCTTTGCCAACGGTTTCCTCAAACCGTTGGCAAAGGGGTCCTTAGCATCTCTTTCCCAACGGTTCTTTAAAACCGTTGGGAATTATTTCCCCCAAATCCAGCCGTAGGGCTGGTCTCCCCCATTCGCACAGAACCTAATTTCATCCGCTCCACTGCTCTCATCTCGCGAAATCCCCTATCCGAAGAGGTGAAAACCATCTGAAATCAGGTATCTTTTCATTTATACACATATAATTCCTTATTTTTATTGTTATTGCTTTAGTATTTTAGTTTTAAGTTATCAATCCACCACCAGCTCTCTGCTGCTCTCCAAATCCCCCATCCGAATAGGTGAAAACCCATTTGAATCATCTCAAATCAAGTAATTTTTTCTTTATACACATATGGTACCTTGTTTTTATTGTTATTGATCTAATATTTTAGTTTTAAGTTTGGATTTTGATGTGATTTCACCGTGTAAAATAGGGAAATGAATAAATATTTTGTTAATTAATTAGTTTCCCCTAGAATATCAGTTGTGTTATAATGTCCATGCTAAATAAAGGGGTAATGTAATAAAAGACCTTGAATAAATAATTTGTGGAAGTTGGGGTATGTTGCCTCTATGAGAGGTTTTTTGTTGTGTTTCATTGTATGTTGTAGGCTGTTTTATGGGGATTGAGGTGACCAGTTGGGCTTTGTGATATGTGGGGTTGTAATGTGATGGTTAGTGGGCATGGATGTGTCATATGAAGTTGTATGATAGTGATGATGTGTGGTGGTGTTGTGTCGTGTGGAGGTGTTGTGTGATGAAGTTGTGGTGTATAATGTGGTGAGGTGGTTTTGGTTGTGCGGTGGTTTGTGATGTGCAATATTTTTATTGTGATATGTGGTTGTTTTGGTGAGATGGTTGGTCGATGTAACATGGTGTCGATGGTTATTGTGAGATGGTGAGTTGTTGTGTGGTGGGGTTGTCCAGGGGGTGTGGGCTGTCCTGGGGGTCTGGGTGGGGTGTCCTGGTGGGGGAGGGGTGTGTGGGGTGTCCAGGGGGGTTGGTATGTTTAGGTGGTGGTGGTGGGGTTGCAGGGGAGGGGGGTGTGGGCTGTTTGGGAGGGTGGGCGGGGCTATCCCGGGGGGGGGGGGTACGGGGGTGGGCGGGCTGTCCACAAGGGTGGACGGGCTGTCCACGGGGGTGGTCAGGCTCTCAAGGAGGGGTGGGCGGGCTGTCCAGGGGGGGTGGGTGGGCTGGCCACAGGGGGTAGGGGTGTCCAGGGGGGTGGGCGGGCTATCCAAGGAGGTGGGGGGCTGTCCATAGGGAGAAGGGGCAACTGGCTTACGGAAAACCGACCAAACGCATTCCGAATCTGTTGATAATTTATCCCAACAATCCATGGGTCATATGTGACGTGTACGAGCCAACCCGGGATGAATCCGAGTCGCGGTGTTGCCGGGATAAGTTTAAGTGGCTCTCTTTTGTTTAAAATGAACACCATTTTAAGTACATACGGAAAAACAACCAAACGGATTCGGTTTCCGTTGAAACTTTAGGAGAACGATCCATGGGTCATATGTGACGTGTACGAATCAACCCCGCCACAATCGGAGACGCGGTGTGGCCGACACCACTCAAAAAGTGTCGGTCTTTTGTTTCAAAAAGACGTCATTTTAAGTCCACCGGCCAGCCGGTGTGAGACCACCGGCCAGCCGGTAAGGTCACCGGCCAGCCGGATCCAGCCCATCGGCCAGCCGGTGGACAAGGCAGAAGGCCTTGCCCTCTGCCAAGTGCCACCGGTCAGCCGGTGTCTGGCCACCGGCCAACCGGTGGGCCCAGACAGAATGGAATACCTTCTGTCCAGACCACCGGCCAGCCGGTGCCTGACCACCGGCCAGCCGGTGGAACCCAGACAGAATAGCATGCTTCTGTCCAGACCACCGGCCAGCCGGTGGCTCAGCACCGGTCAGCCGGTGGAGCCAGAGAAATCCCTTGCTTCTGTCTGGTGCACCGGCCAGCCGGTGGATCAGCACCGGCCAGCCGGTGTGCTCAGTCAAACTGACCAGGCTTGCCCACTTGATCCCCAACGGCTCCGAAAACCCTCCAACGGCTATTTTGAAGTATTTGGGAGCATTTCTCCTATAAATAGACATCCATGGATGCCGGGAACACTACCGATCATATACCGAAGCATACCAAAGCTATTTTAATCATTTGAGGCTCCTACGACAATTCTCAAAGGCTACTTGAGATCCAATTGCCATCCTTGAAGCTTGGGCTGCCTCTACATCAACTACACTCACCTCTTGGCGCTCAAGGCTTCCTCTAGTTTGTTCTAAATTATTTACTTCAATTGTTTAGTTCTTAATTGGGTTTGTATTAAAACAAACCACCCTTTTTTCTTCTTTCAATTTGGCCTCTACATCAACTACACTCACCTCCGACCCAACATCCATCAGTCATATGTGACATGTACGAGCCCACTCGGGCTCAATCCGAGTCGCGGTGTGGCCGGGATCAGTCTAAGTGGCTCTCTTTTGTTTAAAATGGACATCATTTTAAGTACATACGGAAAACCGACCAAACGCATTCGGTTTCCATTGAAACTTTAGGAGAACGATTCATGGGTCATATGTGAGGTGTACGAATCATCCCCGCCACAATCCGAGGCGCGGTGTGGTCAACACTGCTCTAACTGTGTCTGTTTTGTTTAAAATGGGTAGGATTATAAGTGAAAAGAACTGGCATACGCAAAACCGACCAAACGCATTCGGTTTCCATTGAAACTTTAGGAGAACGATCCATGGGTCATATGTGACGTGTACCAATCATCCCCGTCTCAATCCGAGACGCGGTGTGGCCGACACCGCTCTAACTATGTCTCTTCTGTTTAAAATGGGCATGATTATAAGTGAAAAAGAACAACTGGCATACGCAAAACCGACCAAACGCATTCCGAATCTTTTGATAATTTATCACAACGATCCATGGGTCATATGTGACGTGTACGAGCCAACCCGGGTCAATCCGAGTCGCGGTGTGACCGGGATCAGTCTAAATGGCTCTCTTTTGTTTAAAATGTACACCATTTTAAGTACATACGGAAAACCGACCAAACGCATTCGGTTTCCATTGTAACTTTAGGAGAACGATCCATGGGTCCTATGTGACGTGTACGAATCATCCCGCCTCAATCCGACATGCGGTGCGGCTGACACCACTCAAAGTGTCCGTCTTTTGTTTCAAAAGGACGTCATTTTAAGTGAAAAACATCAACTGACATACGGAAGACCGACCAAACGCATTCGGATTCTATCGATACTTTAGCACAACGATCCATGGGTCATATGTGACGTGTACAAGTCAACCCCGTCTTAATCTGAGATGTGGTGTGGCCGACACCGCTCTAACTATGTCTCTTTTGTTTAAAATGGACATGATTATAAATGAAAAGAACAACTGGCATACGCAAAACCGACCAAACGCATTCGGAATCTTTTTATAATTTATCACAATGATCCATGGGTCATATGTGACATGTACGAGCCAACCCGGGATGAATCTCAGTCGCGGTGTGGTCGGGATGAGTCTAAGTGTCACTCTTTTGTTTAAAATGTACAACATTTTAGGTACATACGGAAAACCGACCAAACGCATTCGGTTTCCATTTAAACTTTAGGAGAACGATCCATGAGTCATATGTGACGTGTACGAATCAACCCCGCCTCAATTGGAGACGCGGTGTGGTCGGCACCACTCATAGTGTCCGTCTTTTGTTTCAAAAGGACGCCATTTTAAGTGAAAAACATCAACTGGCATACGGAAAACCGACCAAACGTATTAGGATTCTGTCGATACTTTAGCACAACGATCCATGAGTCAAATGTGACGTGTACGAGTTAACCCCGCCTCAATCTGAGGTGCGGTGTGGCCGGTATCACTTCAGGATCCATTATATGTTAAATGTGTATGAATTTGTTCGTAATTGAATATGTATGTTTTATTTTATTACTGGTACAATAGTTGGATCGAAAATGAGGTGAAAATGAGGTGAAAATGAGGTGAAAATGAGGCCTGATGACCGGTGGTGATAGACAGGGGCTGTGCAAATTGCAGGGTGCTGCAATTTGCAGCATAGGGTATGCCAACGGTTTCAAACCGTTGGCATATAAGTTTCTAGCATGTCTTTTCCCAACGGTTCTAAACCGTTGGGAAAGACTTCACCAATTCCCAACGGTTTAAAACCGTTGGGAAATTGTTCCACATGGTATATCCCAACGGTTTGGAACCGTTGGGAAAATGTGTGGCATTTAGTTTTCCCAACGGTTTGTGAGAACCGTTGGGAAAAACTAAATTTCTATGGGCTATTGCAACGGTTGCAAGTAAACCGTTGGGAAAACCTTTTCCCAACGGCTTACTTCCCAACGGTTATGAGAACCGTTGGGAAAACCTTTCCCAACGGTTTGAGGGGCTTTCCCAACGGTTCAGAACCGTTGGGATATAGTATATTTCCAGTAGTGTTGGAATTCTGATTGAACATAATTTCATGAAGAAGAAGAAAATGAACACACCTGTAAAGGTTTTGCGCTACTTTCCTTTGAAGCCGCGATTGCAAAGATTATTCATGTCATCAAAAACCGCCGAACACATGAAGTGGAATTCTGTAGATAATAACAATGATGGGTTAATGAGACATCCACGAGATTCCCAATCATGGAAGACATTTGATTCATTAAATACAGATTTCTCAGCTGATCCTAGGAATGTTTGATTGGGATTGGCTGCCGATGGATTCAACCCATTTGGGACTTTGATTACAAGTTATAGCATTTGGCTAGTTGTTTTGATCCCTTATAATCTGCCTCTATGGATGTGTATACAACAATCATCTTTTATCATTTCAATGATTATTCCTGGAAAACAAATGCTTGGAAATGATATTGATGTATACTTTCAGCCTTTGATTAAAGAATTGCAGGAGTTATGGAGTAACGGTGTTGAGACATTTGATGTTTGTTCTAAAACAATGTTCAAAATGCATGCTTCTTTACTATGGACCATTAGTGACTTCCCTGGGATTGGGAATTTATCTGGTTGGAACACTTATATAGGTTTGGCTTGTCCCGTTTGTAACTTTGATTTTGAGCCCAAATGGCTACCTCACAGTAGAAAATGGTGCTTCTTATGCCATCGAAGATTTCTCGATGCATCTCATAGATTTCAGCTGAACAAATCAAAATTTAATGGTTTCATTGATCGTAGACCACCTCCAAAGTTGTTAACCGGTTCTGAAATATTGAAACAGCTTGAAAATGTTGAAACAGAATTTGGGAAGGTTCATCATTTGAATGATAGCAGAAAACAGGTCCGAAGTGCATCATCAAGTGAAATCAGAACGCAACAATGGAAGAAAAAAAGTATATTCTTTAAACTTTTGTATTGGGAATTTAATTTGTTGTGCCACAATCTTGATGTGATGCATATTGAGAAAAATTTTTGTGATAATTTGATTTTCACATTACTTAATGAGCATGGAAAGTCGAAGGATCATCCTAATGCTCGCAAAGACTTACGAGTAATGAACATAAAACGCGATCTCTGGCCAGATGTGAATGAAAAGTATGCTTCGGCCATTTTTGCAATGAAAAATAGGGATAAAGATATGTTCCTTCAAATTTTAAAGAATGTGAAGGTATCTGATTGGTATTCGAGTAACATCTCGAGGTGTGTTGACATGAAGAATCGTAAGTTACATGGATTGAAAAGTCATGATTCACATATTTTGTTACAGCAGTTACTACCATTGGCATTGCGTACATTATTACCTGAAAAAGTTACTTCTGTTGTACTCTAATTCTGCACATTTTTCAGGAAATTATGTGAGAAAGTTGTACATCCATTTCAGCTTGACAACCTCCAGGAGAGGTTTGTATTGACTCTTTGTGCAATGGAGATGATCTTTCCTCCATCGTTTTTTACTATCATGATGCATTTAACTGTGCATTTGGTTGAAGAAGTTAAATTAGGAGGCCCCGTTCATTATCGATGGATGTATCCAATTGAGAGGTATTTTATTTATATGTTTTCCAGTTAAGTAAATTTTTTTTTACATTTAAATAAATGCATAATATTATTATTTTATTTCACAGATATCTTGGGAATTTGAAATCATACGTGAGAAATAAAGCTCAACCAGAAGGCTCTATTAATGAAGGCTATTTGGCCGAGGAATGTCTTACCTTTTGTTCCAGGTATTTAGATGATATTGAGACAATATTTAATTGAGTTGGACGTGTTGACGACACATCAACTCAATCTCAAATGCATCAGAAATCAAAAATATTTCCTGCTATTGGCCGATCAGTTGGGAGGACCTCAAATGTGACACTGACAGAATTGGAATTATTACAGGCACATAGATATGTGCTGATGAATAGTGAAATTGTAGATCCATTTATTGAAGAGTTGAGGATACAAAAAAAGAGACGAATGAGAGGCCAAACACTAAATGAGAAAGATATAATGAAAGCTGTGAATAAAGAGCTTGTAGAATGGTTTGCACGACGTGTAAGTTCATAAATATTGCAATAAATAAGAATATTAGTTTGACACATACAATTTGTAAATCTATTAAATTATATTTCTTTTTTCAGATCATGAATACTAATACTCAAGCAGACTTGTCAGAAGATTTGATGTTTCTTGCTAGAGGTCCTATAAAGCAAGTTAGAAAGTTCGACGCTTATAATGTGAATGGCTTTAGATTTTGTACAGTTGATCAAGAAGTGGGTTTGAAAACACAAAATAGTGGTATATTTACATTTGCTGAAGTGGGATACTATGGAAAGCTGCATGATATTATTGAATTAAACTACCATGGACATTTTCTGTTGTTTTATTCAAATGCAAATGGGTCGATATTATCAGAGGTGTTAAAAGAGATTCATTGCAATTTACTTCCATGAACTTCTCTCACTTGATGGATGTTGGTGATTGTGAAATGCATGATCCATATATCTTAGCATCGCAAGCAAAAATGGTATATTATGTGAATGATGTTGTGGATGAAGGGTGGAGTGTAGTTACTCACGTAATACAAAGAGATTTGTATGATATGGGTGATGAAGTGGAAGATTTGACCTCTGAAGTTGAATGTCATCAACAACAGGAAGCAGAATTATTTTTCCATCATGATATTGAAAATATTAGTCTTGCAAGGATGAATGAAGTGGATGAAGCAATGGAGCAGGAAACCGACATTATTGAAGGGGAAAATGATTGTATGTACAATTATTCATTCATGCAGCAACCACTTGTTTCATTTCTGCAGTCATTCATTATCATTGTTATATATATTTGGTTTGTTAGTACTGGGCATCTATTATCATTTTTAATTTTTTTTTCTGCATAATTCTTTTGAAATATATATTATGAACTTAATTTTATTTGATTAAATGACAGGAATTCCAAGGAGGAAGCGGTATACTATTTCTTCTAGTTCTGCGACGGATGCCGATCCATCTAGGTCACCCCCCATGACATCTGAGGCACCAGCTGCCTACACCCCCACACCATCTCCCTCTGCACCATCTCTCACACCATCAGAGAGCCTCCCATTAGAGGCTAAGTCATCGACTCCCCCTACAGGTGCCTCATCAGTTGGGCGGCGACAGACCCCTTCCAGTTCATCCTGGACACACTGGAGGGTCACAGTCATAGGTATAAATTTTAATTAAATAAATTTATTGCATTTTGTTTATACTAATTCTTTGCTCATTGAGGATGAAAAAAATAAAACCGTGGAGAAACACTTAAAAAGCTCAGATGTTTGGAACTTGAATGGCGAAAAGATAGTTGTGCCATTTGATTCTTATGGGGTCCCTATGGATGATGCTGCGGGGTTACTTGGCCAGATTATAGGTCAGTTGGAAGCGGAGCCCATTTACCTTCTCATTTCATATGATGATTGGAGACATATGCCTCCAAACTGGAAAAATGAAGTTTTCGATTCTCAAATAAAGGTAATTTTATTACATTACAGTTTAATTGAATGTCATGTTACTAATATGTTCAAAATTAATTTCTGTATACAGATGTTCTTCCACTTCATAGTTGCAGATGTGATAGCACGGAAGTGGACTTTGAAAAATATCGGTAAAAAATGGAAAGATTTCAAATGGAGATTGTGGTGTGATGTCAACGATACTTCTTTGACCTTGGAACAAATGTATGACAAGCTACCCAGTGGGGTACCGAAAGAGCAGTGGAAAGTTTTTGTTGACAGACATCGTGATGAGAAGCGGATGGTATTGAGATATATATTATTATATTATCCTCATTTTACATTAATACATGTGTATGAAGAGGAGATGACATTGGATACATTACTGTTAAATTTCATTTTATTTATTTTAGGATCTTTCACGACAAAATGCATCAAACAGGGCGAAGCAAGTCATCCCTCACACGGCGGGCTCAAAAAGCTTTTTTAGAAGCCGAATGTCATTGGTAATATTTTAAATAGTTTAAATATTTATAATAAAATATTATCTATTTAATATATTGAATTTTTTATTTATCTTTGCTTAATGAAGTCACAGAATTTAGGGCACAAAGCCTCTCGGACTGAACTGTGGTTGGATGTTCACAGAAAATTAGATGGCTGTTTTGTTAATGAGCCTACCAAAGAAGTTGGGGTATGAAGTCAAATTTTTAACTTATTATCAGTTTTTACTGTGTTAATATGTATTGATATTTGATTTATAGGTAAAAATTAAAGAACTATGGGATTCCAGTCCTGGGCAGTCCTACTCAGTCTCCCAGGATGACCCGATTGCTCAAGTCCTTGGGAAGGAGCATCCTAGTAGAGTGTGCGGGATGGGTTTGGGACCCGTACCATCTGATGTCTTTAGCAGGCCATCAGGGATTCCAGCCGCATATACTCCTGGTTATGGTCAGCCCATACCTGAAGATGCTCAGAGGGAGATTTCTTCTTTACTAGCCACAGTTCAAGACCAAGGGGCTTAGATATCCACTATGCAGAAAGCGTTGACTGATTTATATCAGCAGATGAGCAGATATGCCCCCAGTGGTAGTGCAGTGAGTGGTGGTGAGCAGGTAAATCACAAAAAATCACAATCATTTAGTTTGAAAACTTTTATTGGTTTTAAGTTTAATTATAAATATGCAACAATATTTAATTTTCAATATAATGTTCTTACAGGTGGCAGCAGAAGATGGAGGTGGAGAGGGTGACGATGCATCATCGGACCATGAGTAGTACTGTTGATGTGATCAAAAGATGTTTTATGGGTTATGTGATTTTCGTGACCTAGAATGGATCATGTGGTCCACGTAATGTTTTCCATGTTATGCACTTATTTTTTTTGATTAGCACAACTGATTCTCTCTTAATGGTTACATATCTTCTAATATATTCTCTATTCTCTTTAAATATGTCCTCTATTTCTCAAATTTCTTCTTATGTGGTAGACTGGAGAGACCTTATTTCCTGGAACCATAATGTCAATCATCGATATAAAGTATTTTATAACAATAATGTTTTAAAGGTTCTTATACTGACTGAACATCAACCCATTTAATCCTCGTTCCTCATCCTTATAGGAAAAATGACTAGTAGTGATCCCTCCCCTCTCTTCTTTGGCACATTTTGATCCATACACTTTAATCCTTTATGGAATCAAATATTTTCAATTAATATAAGTGGGTAATTGTGTTTGGGAACCCTGGTCCCTATAGAAGGTATACCCATTAGAAACCATATTTTCATAAAAACATTCCATATTAATTTCTTACCCTACTAAGGGTTTTGTATATTTCGATTCCTACCATACCACAAGGTCCCCCCTTGTTCCATATTAATTTCTTACTCTACTAAGGGTTTTGTGTGGGGATAACCACGATTAGTAAAAATGATATGTGATAATTCCCATGAATATTCATTGAAGTTGTTATCTATGATGTTGTGGATAATTCATCTTATTGTGTTTCACTATATGGTTTAGGAAGTTGTATGGTGATGTTATTGACCAGATTGGTTGTGTAGTACAAGGGGATGTGATTCTTTGGTCGATTTTCATGTATGTGATTTTGGTAGTAGTGAAATGTGCTATGAAGAGGTTGTGGTACATGGTTATGGGGTCATGGATGTGGTGTAGTGGTTGTAGAATAATGTTTTTGTAGCAGATTCGTTGATTTGGTATGTGGTGATAGAGTTTCATGATGGTTTTAAGGAGTATTTGATTTTGTGATATGGGTTGGGCAATGTGGTGTGGAAACAATGATGGATGTGTGGTGTTGTGGTGATAGTTTTGTGAGTTTAATTAGTTGTAGCATGGAGTGGATATGTCAGTTTCTCGGTCATCCATGAGATGAACTATGTTGATAATGTAAATGATCTAGGTTAGTAAATAAAAAATATTTATTAGAAATAGATATGTTATAAATTAATCAAATGAAAATGTAAAGTGTTATGTGAATTGTAATGGATAAAAAATAAAGGTGGTGAAACATGTATGTGGAAAGTGGAATGTTGTGTTGATAGTGTTGTGATTGTCTTGGGTGATTAAAATAGTGATTTAATTGGTTGTGATTATTGATTTGTGTTATGGTGTGGTGATCTAATAAGCTCAAGTGTAGTTTATGTGGACACATAGGTTTGGTATCATAGGATATCTATATACCATGAATGTTTCTATTATTTTATACACCAAGCATAATTTATATAAAATTACCACTACTCAAAGGTTTAGAGTTTTAGGTATTTTCACCAATAAATATGATGGTGGTGAAATTTAGGCATGGTTTCACCCACATCCTCTCACTTCATTTAGAATTAGTGACACATGTTGGTGTTGGAGAATTCATAGAAACGATGTCATGTCCATGGTGCCTTCCAATGGGAATTGATCTATTAGACCCAATTTCTATGAGTGATAAGTTATGTGTTTCTATGTGATATATTGTGGGTTAATTGATGGTAGGAGGAGGGGACAATGATTATGTCCATCACATTCATGATACCTTAAGACTCTTGTTCTAGTTTGGATGCCATTTGATAGAATATGTGTTTGTGGGTGGGAAGAGATGTTAGGTGGTAGTGTATTTGTCTACAAGTATGATTTATTGTGAAGTGATGGACTATGTGTCTACTGGTGGTATGTGATGTGATGTGATGCCCTAGGTGACTGCTATTGGGATGTGGTGTGATGTGATAACCCATTTGTATATGGGAAGGATTTGATGTGATGTGATGTGGTTTGTTTGGATGGGATGAGATCATTCCTAACTAGATATAAGGTTGTGAGAGTGGAAAAGTAACGTTTAATCTATAGTGGGGTTACATTAATTTTTTGTTGAACACAGTTCCATATGATAATATTGGATCAATTATTTGATGAGTAATCCATAGTGTACAAAGGATTATTTAGATGAAATGTATGGAGTTATATGGTTTATTCTATTTGATGGCCAGCACATTAACACACCATTTTCACCTAAAATTGAAGACTTAATTAAGACCTAGATGATTATATCTTTTTTTTCTCGCACTACATATATATTATAGTTTTCAGGATACAAGAATAACTTTGGAGACTAAACTGGACATTACCAATTCAAATAATATTCATGTTACTTAACTGGATTTCAATTATCATTTTGAACATTGGGATACTTTTATGGAATCAAATATTTTCAATTTTGATCATCTGTAAACTGTAAGTATAAATCCATGTGAACCCCAATCTCTTGTTTCATTCTAAATCCATAATTTTAGGTATTTTGTATGCTTTAGGTATTCTTATTGAATTGGATCAACTTTTTCATCAACATTAAATGAAAGGGTGTTTATGAATATTGCGTAGGTGGTGCATAAAGTTTTTCCTTATTATATATATGTTGTATGTGTTGTTTGGTTTGTTTTCTAGGGCAGTGGTGGAGTATAAACAGAAATGCATTTTTTTTCCGGGTCAGCATTTCACGGCGGTTTTAACCGCCGCTAATGTTTTACCACTTATACATTTAGCGGCAGTTTAAACCACTATTAAATGTATTCGGAAGACTGTTTAGCGGCAGTTAGAATCGCCGCAAAATCACGTCGGAAATTGTGGCGGTTTTAACCGCCGCTAAGAAGGCGACTGGCATGCCTGAGTTTCGCAGCGATTATAGCCGCCGCTAATTAAATAGCCCTTAAAACCGCCGCTAAATTTACCAAAAACCGCCGCGAAATGAGGTACTACGATGCTTTTGTTTGAACTCCACGAAATGCATAAAACCACCGCTAATAGATTGCCGATGCCAAGTTTAGCGGCGGTTTCTGTAAACTGCCGCCAAACCATATAGCAGTGGTTTAAACCGCCGCTATATGGAAAAAAACCGCCGGTAAGAGGCGGTTTTCCTATAGTGATAATAAATCAAATAAATTCAATTAGTGGATATCCAGGAAGTTAGTGAATCATATACATGTGATCATTAGGGTATGAATGAATCAACCACTCAAAAACCTAATTATCTATGTAAACCTTGAAAAGGTATATTCTACCTTAAAATTTTTGAAGATCAATTTCAATAAATGCTTATAAAGAAAAGAATAAAAGGAAAAACCCCCATGAATACCCAAACCAATCTAGGTTCTTATGAACTTCATATCCCCATTATTGGGAGGATGAGTAATGAACCACTGAAAAAACCCTCCCCCGATAAAGAAAATCAATTCATACTTTCCAATTCCATTAAAATATAGAAAATTATACCGAGAGATAATCATTTTATGAATCAAGTTCTCAAAGAAATTCCTATTGAAGTTTCCAAGGTAGAGGAATGAACACTTGAGTATGAATGAATCATATACATGTGATCATCATGGTATGAATGAATCAACCACTCAGAAACCTAATTATCTCTGCAAACCTTGAAAAAGTATCTTATACATTAAAATTTTTAAAGATCAATTTCAATAAATACTGATGAGGAAAATAATAAGAGGAAAAACCCCCACAAGTACCCAAACCAATGCAAGTTCTTTTGAACTTCATATCCCCATTATTGGGAGGATGAGTAATAACCCACCTAAAAAAAACTACAATAATAAATAGAATCAGTTCATCCTTTTCAATTCCATTCAAATATGGATAATTATACTAAGTTATAATAATTTTATGAATCATGATATCTTAGAAATTCATATGGAAGTTTCTAAAGTAGAGGAATACACACTCGAGGCGTAACCAGAAGTTGGTGAGTCATTATTGGTTATATATTTCATTTTTTTAAAATAAAGCGAAAAAAATTCAATTATACTAATAATAATGACATTTTAATAATGTAATCTCTAATTATTACCCTAATACTATTTGACTTGTGGACCAATAAATTGAAAGATATCCACCTATTCATCCTTAGAATACAATAAGATTTAGTCATCGCGTCCCACATGAAGGAAGGGGATCATCCAATTAAACATTATAAGCATCATATTTATAGTCACCTCATACATATATGTCTTAATCATGATAATGAATATAAAACCCCTATATTTTAAAAGAAAACTATGTTTGATAGCTTACGTTGTAGAGAACATTGGGCCTAAACGAACTCCAAAATATTATTATTTTAACACGACTATTATAAACTAGCCGTTAAATTAAAAGGTGTGGATAAGATTAACTATATTATGAAATAAATATGAAGTAAATATTAAATACAAATTTAATTATTCTTAGGAAATTAACAAATTTTTTTTATTAAATTCATTTTATTCATCAAATATATGTATTCTTCAAAAAACAAATTTAATTGGTTTCAATGAGAAAGTAAATATAATTAATTTTTGATTTTTTTTGAAAATTTATTTGATAAAATTAACATAATTATTGGATTAATCATTTAAAAATTATCTTTGTATTAATTTTTTAGAGTCTTCTGAAAATATTAATTTTCATTAAATAGTAAAAAATACCATTTTTTGTAAAAATGTCATTTCTTTTCAATAAATTAAGAAATTAAAAAGTCATTTTATGTTTTGAACATGTTTTTAAGTAATATTAGAATTAATTAGTTATATTTCACCAACATAAATTATTTTTAATAAAATTTATATTGTATTTTAGTAAAAGTTTAGTTTTGGTTTTAAAAATGGGATTTTTCTAAAAACTATTTTAACATACATAATGTTTCTCCATTTTAATTAATTAAAATAATCTATAATGGGGAATATTTTAAAATAAATTTAAATATTATATATCATTAAATATTAATTTATTTTCATACAATGACAATGATTAGTCATAGAGTTAATATAAAATCATCTTTTACTCAAAAAATACACTTCCTGGAAGCCGAATTTTCATCACGTCTGCAAGTTTTGTTTTAAATATATTTTTTCCAATTATGTGAATTAAATTTGGTAAAATGGATTCAATATTTGGAATAATAAGGTAAAAATTAGGTTATCATTTCATTTTTTTTAATTTTATACATAAAATATTTACTGAGGTATAAAAAAATATTTACCGGAGTCTAGGTAAAATAATGAAACGAGTTAAAGTTAAAAGGTAAAAGATCAAAATACATAAAATATAAAAATTTAATTGTTTTGTTGATGTGATTATAGACCATAAAAATACTTTAAAAAATTAATTATCAATCTAATTCATTGGAATTAATTCCGCACAAATGCGGTTGGATTTAAATATAAAATAATTATTATTTAATCAATTTAAACCACCTATCCTTAAGTATAAATACAACTCCTGACCATCCCCTTTCTCTTAAATAAACATGAGGATCCTGAAATAGATTAAAAAAATATCCTACCCACTATAACCGTGTTTAATTTCTTTTGGTATCACCAAAAGACCAATTCCAATGTATTTAAGGGATCATTCAAGGAGGTGATATTCAAGGTGTAATTTTCTTAAATCACCTCTCTTATTTTATTTTCTCCCTCTACCTTCTCCTAACCACCTACATCCATGATGGAATAATAACTCCAAAATCATAAAAATAATTTAATTTAATTTTTCTAATAGAATATCTTATATCCGCTCCTTTTATTTCCTCCTCTTATTCAATGAAATGAAACCGTGGTCCAAAATTATTGCGGTTAACCGTCTCCGTGAGTAATGTTTTTTCATTTTCCATTATCACCATCACGGATGGACATAAAAGTATTATTATGGTTAAATAATATTTTAAAAGTTATATTATAACCTATTTAATTTTGTGTAAATAATATATAGACATAATATTAAATGAAACGAAACTAGTCCTTCACGGTCGAAAAAACTGCTAAAAAAACAAAACATTTATCATTAACTTTTTATCAAATGATACATCCTCAGGTAAGAAAGAAAAATGATATATGGGACCATTTAAAATTATATATGTGAATTAATACCATTTCATTTAACTTCTAATTTTATTGTTCTATTTTAAAATAACATCCATTATTTTACACAAGTGAATCCACCATGAAACCATAAAATGAATGCACTCGAAACATTGAAAATAATGAACTATTATTAATTAAAGATCATAATATGTTATAAAAGTACCATATAAGGTATTATAAATATGAATATGTTTATTTAATTAATTAATAAATTTTTTTGAAACTTTATACATGAATTTAAAGTATGAAAAACTAAAGGGAATCATGAGGTAAGGGTTTCTCGTCTCACTTTTACTTATATGAGTTAAATGTATTACTCAACACTTATCTATTTTATGTTGTGTATATAATAAAATTATATATTTAATATCATAAATAAATTTGTATTAATTTTATTCAATGTTTCATTTTATAATCATTACTTTTATGGTGCATACAATTTGACTTATTATAAAATGTCATGGAATTCTAAACCCAATTTACATTCTTTGGGTTAGACTTATACTTCTTGATTATGACATTGTAAGATTATGTGTGAAATTAATTTTTATTATATTATTATTTATTTACATTTATTTTATGTGTATTTACAGAGAATACACATAATTAATTAATTCTATTAATGGCCACTTCAATGATATTATATTTATAAGGGAATTTCTTTTAAAAATCCTCTTTTAAAGTTCCTTTTCAAAATGAATGTTTTTTACATATATGGAATGAATGGAATTTAATTCTTCCATGTTTACATAATGTTTTTAATCTTAATTTATAGGTTTACATGGTTATTTTCAGAAAAAAAACTCTTTTATAATTGAGCATCATTTTAAAAACTAGTGGTTTTCAAAGTAAAGAAGGATATTTTCTTCAAGAATTTTTCAATGATCTCATTTAGAGTATTTTCATCTGTTTCAAAATATTTTTTGAATCTTATAATTATTTTAGGTTGACCTATTATGATTCTATATTACATATTTTATTAAATGGTTTTTTATTAGTTTGGTCGAGGATATACTATTTTGATATCATTCACCATATTAATCTAGATGATTTATGATTTTGTTAATTTGATTGGGGTAAGTATTAAAATTTCACATGTTAATTTTTAATATGAATTTTTATGTTGATAATGTTTCACCCTATCATATGAGGAATGCTTTGGAAATGAAAGACATAGGTGGGGCCCAGTTATAGATAGCCCCTTGATGCATCAGTAGGTCTAATGAGGAAAATAAGTTAGCCAAACCTAATCAATTTGTACCTAATAGTTTTAAACTATATAATGAAAGGTATTGATAATAGAGATTGTAACGCCTCACCCCTACCTCATTGGCTTGAGGAGACGGTGAGGGTTACTCGGACTTAAGTGACGTTCCCAAGGTGCCAAAGGCTAGAAATAAATGCCAAGGGCTTCTAGAACAAGTTGGGGAATGATTTTCCATTCATATAAAACTAACCACTATATGATGCATGTCAATAAAACACCCAACCATTTATTCCCAAAGACAACCAAGTCATTCCACAATACAACCAAAAACCAATACAACTATACATGTCCACCAACATCAGAGTACAAAGAGGAAACTAAACAGCAAACACCATGAGCCATGACACCACCACAAATCCACACCAAGCTCCAAGCTCCAAGATCTACCAAGACATCACAATGCACCACTAAAGGAGGTTGATGCCTTACCTTTTACCACATCATAGTACATGACATCTGCAAAGACACCAACGTTCCAAAGCAGGGGGTGAGTACTAAAACACAGTAGGTTTTCCCCAAATGACTTCCCTACACAAGCCACTAGGATAAAACCGTTAGCACATTTATATAAAACAGATTATATAAATTAAAACACAAGTGCATCCATTTTCATAAGCCAAACATGCCCTTACCAAGCCATCATACCCAAACCAAGAAACCAAGGTAAATCCACACCAAAATTCCACATGCCATCTCATCGTTTACCCATTAGCACAACAATTCCATCTTGCAAAGCAATGCACAACAAACAACTAAACAACCAAAACAACCAAACGGTGGAACTTCCATCCAACCTGTTCATCGATTTACATCTAGTGTCTCTTCCCATCCACTTATCCTTTTATGGTGGCCCTTCCATCCACTATCCATCCCCTTTTTATTATGGTAATTCCCACCACTTCCACAAACATTCCATTCAGTCCAATCCAAACATATCACCCACCAGTATCACAACAACATGCAATCAACCAATTCCATTGCATACCAATCCAGTTCAATAAATCATCCATTTATTGAAAACCATTTTCTATGCCAACAAAATATTTCAATAAAACCACATTTTTATTAAAAACCATTTTCATAAATCATTTCGCAAATCAATCGTATCATTCCATTTTAAAATCCCCATTTTAAAATCCACAACTATAGCATTTCACCATTAAGCCCCTTTTTCCCAAAAACCCCCAAATGGGTTTCCAACCACATTTTCACATCAACACACAATTAATTTCAAGCACAAAAAATTAATTGTAATCAAAGCCACTAGCTCTAACCAAGTGGAGTCGAGAGAGAAGCCACCTACCTTTAGGGTTCCCGAGAAATCAACCCACGAACAACCACACCTAAAATCTGGCAAACACACCACCAAAACCTCTCTAGATCCCCTTCCCTAGCATTCAAAAGCCTTAAAAACATCATCCAAGGAAACCACAACCCCAGATCTACACACAACTAGTGTAGATCTAGAATGCTAAGAAAGATAGGGGTGTGGATCTAGCGGAAAACACAAGGAAAACAAGAGGAGAGACTTACTCGGGAGAAACCACCTTCAATCCACCAAGAAACCTCTTCAAAATACTTCAAAAACAAGTGGGAGAGCCCCTCCAACCCCTGAGAACCAGAAATCCTAAGTGAACCATGAGTGGGAGGAAGATTAGAGTGTTTTAGGTTAAGTCCAAGGGTGCTCGAAACTTATAACCCTAATTTTAAGTAGTCACACTATTAGCCCGCATGGTTTGAAAAACTGTGCGCATGCTACTATATCAAGAGAAAGGGTCTGCACAATTTCCTCACACGGTTTGGAAAACCGTGCACAAGCCATGCAAAGCCTACTGTCTCCCCTTGCACGGTTTCCTGGAGCATCCGCACGGTTTCCACTAACTGTGCTCAAACCGTGCACCCCTTTAAAAGCCTCCAGACTTATCCAAAACCGTTCCAAACTCTCCCAACCTCTTCCCAAATCATCCCATGAACTTTAACCACATAAAAAATGCATAAAAAAAGGCCACATACCTCAAATCAGGGGTACTGCATTCTCCCCACCATTGGACTTTCCGTCCTTAGAAAGTAGTAAACCTGCCCTTTGTTGAAAGAGCTCGGGCCACTGCTCGACCATTTCTTTCTCCCGCTCCCAAGTCTCCTCATGAATTTGACCATGTTTCCACAAAACCCGAACTAAACCGATGCTTTTACCATGTAAGACTTTCTCTTTCCTATCCACAACCCGCACTAGCACGTGCACCAACAAAGCATCCGGTTCTAGCTCAACATGATCCCATTGAATCACATGGTCACGATCCGGCTGATACCTTTTCAACTATGACACATGAAAGAAATTGTGCACCGCACTGAACCTAGGTGGAAAAGAAAAAGATAAGCCGCCTCGCTAACCTGCTCAAGAATCTCAAAAGGCCCAATATACCTCAGAGATAACTTTTCCTGCTTTCCAAACCGACGATGTCCCAACCTAGGATAGATCCTCAAGAAAACATGATCACTCACCTCGAACGACAACGACCGTCAAAGATGATCCGCATATGATTTCTGATGACTTTGAGTTGTCTCCATTCGATTTTTGATCAGATTGATCTTCTTCGTTGTCTCCTGGACAAGGCTCGGTCCAACCATCGAGGAATCACCCGTTTCCACCCAACATCGTGGGGAATGACACAGCCGCCCATACAACACTTCAAACGGAGCCATATGTATGGAATCCTGATAACCGTTATTGTACGAGAACCCAACCAATGACAAGTGCTCCTCCCATGATCCACCAAAATCCATGACACAAGCCCACAAAATATCCTCCAAATTCTGTATTGTCCTCTCAGATTGACCATCCGTCTGAGGGTGATACGCCGTGCTCATAGCCAACTGTGTCCCAAGGGCATGCTGCAAGGATTTATAGAAATGAGGTGTAAACCTAGGATCTCTATCTGATACAATCGAAACTGGAACACCATGCCTCTTTACCACCTCCCGAATATAGATTTTGGACATATCCTCCACTGTATGAGATTCATAAACCGAGATGAAATGGGCTGACTTCATTAGGAAATACACTATCACCCAAATGGCATTGTGCTTTTTGAACATTCTTGGGAGACCTGTGACAAAATCCATCGCTATCTGCTCCCACTTCCAAACAGGGATTGGTAAAGACTGCAACATTCCTACTGGCCTCTGATGCTCTTCCTTGACCTCCTGACAAGTCAAGCATCTCGAAACAAACTAAACCACACCTCTTTTCATACTAGCCCACCATAACTTCCCTTTCAACGCTTTATACCTTTTCTGAATTCCAGGATGAACAACCCATTTGGAATGATGATATGCCCTAAGAAGATCCTCCTGACAAGCAAATGGTACAACCATATGATTCCAAAAACACAAAACTGAATCTCCATTTAGTTGCCAACCCTCAATGGTCTCCCCACCATTGAGTTTGGACCCCATGGTCACACACTCAGAATCAGATCTCTGTGCCGCTCTAACCAGGCCAACCAAGTTAGGAATCAACAAAACCGGAAAGAAGACCACTCTATCACCCTGGTCCTCACATTCCAACCACATCTCAGCTATAACCGACATCAACTGCCACTGGTCCGATGCCTGTTTCACCACCTGAGCATATGATTTTCTAATTAATGCATCCACCACCAAGTTTCCCTTACCTGGTGTGAGCATCAAGTCAAAATCAAACATCTGGAGATATTCTATCCATCTACTTTTCCTCAAGTTCAAATCCCTTTATGAGAAAATGTGCTTCAAGCTCTTATGATCTGTATATACTGTGAATTTATCACCGAAGAGATAATGACGCCATGAATTCAAAGCATGGACCATTGCTTCCAACTCCAAATAATGAGTTGGGTAGTTCTTCTCATGCACTCTCAACTTCCGTGAGCCATACGCAACCACATAATTCCCTTGCATAAGAACACACCCCAACCCTGATCCTGATGCATCACAATACACCACGTACCCTTTTCCTGGTTCTGGAAAAACCAATATTGGTGTTGATGTAACACGACCCTTTAGCTCTTCGAAACACTGATGACACTATTCATTCAACTAGAATGGAACATTATTTCTTGTCAAAGATTTCATCGGCGAAGCCAAACGTGAAAAATAAAGAACAAAATGCTGATAATACCCAGCTATCCCAAGGAAAATCCATACCTAAAACACATTCTTTGGAGATTGCCACGAAATAACAGCCTCTATCTTTTCCGGATCAACCGAAACACCCTTTCCAGAAATAACATGGCCAAGAAAACAAACTTCCTGTATCCAAAAGTCACACTTTGACAATTTGGCATACAATCGATGATCCCTCAAGATCCCCAACACTATCACCAAGTGCTGATCATGATCCAACCTTGTCTTTGAATACACCAGAATATCATCAACAAACACCACAACAAATTAATCAAGATATCTCTAAAATATCCGATTCATCAATTCCATGAACACCACTGGTGCATTCGTTAGACCAAAAGGCATAACCACATATTCATAATGACTATATCTACTTCTGAAAGCTGTTTTATAAATATCCTCCTTCCTCACCTGCAATTGATGGTATCCCGACCTCAGGTCTATTTTGAAGAACCGTTGGGATCCCCTCAACTAGTCGAACAAATCATCAATTTGTGGAAGTGGATATCTGTTCTTTATCGTAACTTGGTTCAGTCTATGATAATCAACACAGAGCCTCAAGTTTCCATCCACCTTTTTCTCAAAAAAAACCGGTGCCACCCACAGAGATGTTCTAGGCCGGATAAACCATTTTTTTTCCAACTCTTACAACTGGATTTTCAATTCCCACAATTCAGCTGGTGCCATACAATAAGACGGAAGTGGGATAGGACTGGTCCCCGAAAGGAGATCAATCATAAACTCCACTTATCTTATGGGAGGTAACCCAGAGAATTCTTCAGAAAAAACATCCAAGAACTGATCCACCACTGTCGGAAGAAGAACCTGCTCAACATCCTCTAACAATTCCAACGACAACACTGCCAACTGATATGATAATGTACCCACTGCTGGTGCCAAAAAACCCATTGCACCCTTCCTTTCATGCCTCTCTCCTCTAAAGAGATGTCTAACACCATCATGTGTTGTAAAATCCACTGTTCGTGCATCATAATCAATGTGTCCCTTAAACAACACCAGCCAATCCATTCCCAAGATTACATCATACCCATCCATCTTAAGCACTGATAAATTCCAGGTTATCTCAACCTCGCCCACAACGATACAACATCCTCTACACAAGAAGGCTTGACACTCTCTTCGACCCAGAGGAGTTTGAAGTTACAAAACCAAGGGAATCATTTCTACCCTTAAACCCAGAAAATCAACCACACGTGCAGTAATAAAAGAGTGTGAAGCACTCGTATCATACAACACTTGCATTAAGGTAGAATTTAAAAGAATAGTACCTCGCACCGTGGATGGTCCTGACTGATCATCCACCACAACCTGCTCAGCTCCGAACAATGCCTTGGTTGCCACACTATGCTCTTTATTACCCTGCTGTGGCGTTGTGGTATTCTGAGAATCACCATGACCCACTTTACTCTGCTGCTAAGGGGTATACTGTTGCCCCCGTCCCATCGAAGAATATGACGTCTGCGATCCCTGAGGAGGGTCATGCGCACCCAACCTTGGAGCATTTCGACAATAACACTGCAGATGCCCCATTTTCTTACAATTATGACATGCTTGAGGTTGTTCCATACAATCCTGCTTGATGTGGCTTGTTGAACCACACTGAAAACATCCTGACTTGCTTTGGGGCTTCAGAGAAAGATTCACCAATCCTGCCGTCAGATTATATGTCATATTCCCACCCTAGGAATAAGTGTCCCTCCTTCTCTTGAACCCAGTGTTAGATTTCCTACTATTCCCCATGGGTACCACCATGCTTCCTCCACCCAAAGCACCCAACAAATCCCGCTCAGCCACCGAGGCTCTATTCACCATCTCTGTGTAATCATCTATACACATTACTGCTATATTTGAATGGATTTCTTGCCTTAACCCCGCTTCAAAGACCCTTTCCTTCAATGAAGTTCTACTCGCCACCTCGGGTGCAAAGCGCACTAAGTTCATAAACTTAGCTACATACTTCATCACTGACAACAACACTTGCTTCAAACTGAAGAAATCAGTTGTATGCTGAATTATAAACGTATGTGGGTAAAATTGTTTGTTAAAAAATTCCTCAAAGCCTTCCCACATCATACCTTGGTCCATCCCATCTTTGACTTATAACTCTCACTACTAAAGGGAAAGATATTCCAACATATACATGGCCAAATTCACTTTTAACTCTACCAGAATTCCTAAGAACTCAAAGATCTTGTTCATTCTATTCAACCATTCCTCTGCCCTCTCCGGCTCTGAATCACCCCTGAAGATGGGTGGATTCTGCTTTTGAAACTGAACCACATGATTCACATGCCTTGTTTCATCTACTCTATTTTCACTTCCCACAGCTTGGAAAGCTTGAACTATGATTTGCACTAGCTGCTGGTTCACCCGAGGCTCAGGTGCTACCACATTCTCAGTAGCCTCCTCTGGTTGGTCTCTACAACACCTACCCGGTGCCATTTCTATTAACAGAAAACAAATAACCATGAGTCTCACTTCCGAAGACATCACGAAATCCCATTTCAAATCAAATTACACGACATTAGAACAACAAGTCTTTCCACAAGTTCACATTTCCCATGTTTCACCATTTTTGAAAACCAAACCATTTTCAAAATACCACTAGTTTCCATGTTTCAAATCTTTCCATTTTAAAACCTTGTTCAGATTTTTCAAAATCCACACATTCATATCATACCATAAATCATTATACCCCAATGAAATATGCATCCTAGTGGGAAGTCATTTCTACCATGCATGCCATGCCCATCTCATTGGCTACACCCACGAAAATGAGATACCCAATGCCTATAAGTGTCTCCAAAACACTTATGTACCCAACTCCCTGGTAACTTTAATTTCAACATAAGAGGACTAGCTACATCCTTTTATACTATACATTCCAAGTTCTGGCATTCTTATGCCTTTCTACCATCCCAACTCATGGAATATACCACAACGAATGTCAACTCCAAAACCAAGGCGCCAAAGCGACCGAACAACTGCTCTCACTTGAACGCTAAGGACCAAACAAACTGATACCATTTGTAACAACCCTCCCCTACCTCATTGGCTTGAGGAGGCGGTGAGGGTTAATCAGCCTGAAGCGACTTTCCCAAGGTGCCAAAGGCTATAAATAAATGTCTAGGGATTCTAGAACAAGTTGGGGAACAATTTTCCCTTCATATAAAACTAACCACTATATGATGCATGTCAATAAAACACCCAACCATGTATTCCCAAAGACAACCAAGTCATTCCACAATACAACCCAAAACCAATACAACTAGACATGTCCACCAACATCAGATTACAAAGCGGAAACTAAACAGCAAACACCACGAGCCATGACACCACCACAACTCCACACCAAGATCCAAGCTCCAAGCTCTACCAAGACATCACAACACACCACTAATGGAGGTTGATGCCTTAACTTTTTCCACATCATGGTACATGACATCTGCAAAGACACCAACATGCCAAAGCAGGGGGTGAGTACTAAAACTCAGTAGGTTTTCCCCAAATGACTTCCCTACACATGCCACTAGGATAAAACCGTTAGCACATTAATATAAAAGAGATTATATAAATTAAAACACAAGTGAAACCATTTTCATAAGACAAACATGCCCTTACCAAGCCATCATACCCAAACCAAGCAACCAAGGGAAATCCACACCAACATGCCACATGCCATCTCATCATTTACCCATTAGCACAAAATTTCCATCCTGCAAAGCAATGCACAACAAACAACCAAACAACCAAAACAACCAAACAGTGGAACTTTTGTCCAACCCGTTCATCCATTTACATCTAGTGGCTCTTCCCATCCACTTATCCTTTGATGGTGGCCCTTCTGTCCACTATCCATCCCTTTTTTATCATGGCACTTCCTACCACTTCCACAAACATTCCATTCAGTCCAAACCAAACATATCACCCACCAATATCACAACAACATGCAATCAACCAATTCAACTGCATACCAATCCACTTCAATAAATCATCCATTTATTGAAAACCATTTTCCATGCCAAAACAACATTTCAATAAAACCAAATTTTTATTTAAAACTATTTCCATCAATCATTTCACAAATCAATCATAGCATTCCATTTTAAAATCCCCATTTTAAAATCCACAATTATAGTGTTTCACCATTAAGCCCCTTTTTCCCCAAAACCCCCAAATGGGTTTCCAACCACATTCGCACATCAACAAACAATTAATTTCAAGAGCAAAAAATTAATTGTAATCAAAGCCACTAGCTATAACCAAGTGGAGTCGAGAGAGAATCCATCTACCTTTAGGGTTCCCGAGAAATCGACCCACAAATAACTGCACCTCAAATCTGGAAAACACACCACCAAAATCTCTCTAGATCCCCTTACCTAGAATTCACAAGCCTTAAAAACATCATCCAAGGCAACCAAAACCCTAGATCTACACACAAAAAGTGTAGATCTAGAAAACCAAGAAAGATAGGGGTGTGGATCTAGAGGAAAACCCAAGGAAAACAAGAGTAGATACTTACCCTGGAGAAACCACATTCAATCCACCAAGAAACCTCTTCAAAATCCTTCCAAACCAAGTGGGAGAGCCCCTCCAACCCCTGAGAACCCAAAATCCTGAGTGATCCATGAGTGTGAGGTATATAGTGTTTTAGGTTAAGCCTGAGGGTGCCCAGAACTTATAAACCTATTTTTAAGTAGTTGCACGGTTAGCCCGCACAGTTTGACAAACCATGCGCTAACCGTGAGCATGCTACTATCTCAAGAGAAAGGGTCCACACGGTTTCCTCACATGGTTTGGAAAACCATATGTAGGCCGTGCGAAGCTTACTGTCTCCCCTTGCACGGTTTCCTGGAGAATCTGCACGGTTTCCACTGACCATGCTCAAACCGTGCACCGCTTTAAAAGCCTCCAGACTCATCCAAAATCGTTCCAAACTCTCCCAACCTCTTCCCAACTCATCCCATGCACTTTAACCACATAAAAAATGCATAAACAAAGGCCACATACCTCAAACCAGGGGTAATACAGAGATGAAGTTGAAAAAACCTAATAAGTTTACACCCAATAGTTTTAAATTATCTTTTGAAGGGTCTTGAAGGTAGAGTTACCATGATGCTTGAGATCATAACATCCAATAATTAAGCATTTCCTTCATTAAGTTTTTAGGTATCAATATCCATGATATTTTCACTATGGTGTTATCTCTGGGTGCATTTTATTCCCAGTTATTGATTAAATGGCATGTGTTTTAGTTATTTACCTTTCTATATTGTTTATTATTATTTATGAGAGCTTCTGTTGTTATCTTACCCTTATTGAGCATCTGATCTCACCCATTTCATATGTTTTATTTTCCCCTAGGATATCAAGAATTTTATTACGATTGATATATAGGGTTAATATAGGTGAATAATAGCATTCTAATAAAAAAAATTAGGTTGTAGTTTTTGTTTTCAAATGTAATTTTGGAATCTTTTATGTATTAATTTTACCAAGACTAATGAACTATTTAGTAATTTAGGATGCAATTACTTGTATATATTTCCAATTTAATAAAGTAACCACCAACTCTAGGATAATGGGGTTAAAGTCATTATAGTTGGTATCAGAGGAAGTTTATTTGAAACCTTATAAACTATATTTTGGGAAACATCGATTAGAGGACGAAACCTTTTGATAGAATTTTGAAATACAGTGAAAGAAACCAAAATTATGAATTAGAGATTAGTTATTCCAAAATTTACAATTTACATTAAATAGTTTTGAGATGATACATTATGTTTTATAATGTTGTGATATAATATAGTGCATTCCTTTATTTAGAAATGGAACCTAGTAGAAGGAATGTGAAACATATCAATGCATGCAATCCATGTTAGGATTGAACTCCTGGGAAAGATAATGAAGCTGGAACTAGAGATACATATAGAGCTTGAGCTATAGCTGGGGATGAACAAATAATAACTATATTGGGACAACTGACTCAAGTTATGAACAATTACCTTACCCGTATGGAGTGGTATGATCCAAAATGAAGTGTAATAATGCTAGAATACTTCATGTGACAAAAACCTTCATAATTTAATGGGAATAAAAATATTTTTCAGGTGATTAATGGATAAATTCCTTAGAGAAGATATTTCTCTCTTGGGGAAGTAATGAAGTCGAGAAGGTTACTGTAACACCTTGAGATTTTTATGAGATAGATTTTTTTAAATTTATTTGATGTACTGTGTTGTATGCTACACCAAGATAATATTATGATACATGCAACACCAACTTATCTTTTGGTATACATAACACTATTCTTGGCTTGTGTTACACACAATTTCAAGTTCTTTTGATAGAATTCATTTCACACAAAACTGAGTTTAAGAGAACAACTAAATATTACTATACTTCCTTATAAAACCTATTCATTATAATGGTGGATATAAATAATATTAACTTAATTATAAAATTATTCTTTAAAAATGTATATATAATTAATTACTTGTTGATAAAATTAATTATAAATAAAAATAAAACCCTTTTGAAATAAAAGGAAAAGTTTTTATAAAAAATATTGAGTTAAAAAATAATAAAATAACTATTCAGGGATTTTATTAATGAAATATATATTTAATATATTCAATGAAGTATTTTAAATTCATCTTATATGTTTTCTAGACATGATATAATAATAAATTCATTTTTTTGGATAAAAGAAGTATTTTTCAAAAAAGGCATTTTTAAAGCCTTTGGATGGAGAACCCATTTTAAATCTTGTTTTTGACACATTTATAAGTAATATTTGGAAATAAAACTTCTTATTTATAAGTGTAACATAAAAATTTATTTTTAATAAATTTTTGGTATTTTTATGATAATTTTCAAATTTAAACGAATAGTCAAAAATACTGCATATTAATTCAAAACTACTTTTTCATATAATTTATTTATATTATTTTATTATCCTTTTAATTGGTTTTAAAGTATAATTAGATTAAGTTTTTATCATTTAATCCAGTTTTTTTCATTGGAAGTATTTTCACATTGAAATTGGATATAAACACATGTCAATCTTTTGATGGTTTTTACTTTTTAAAAACTCATTTTCTCGTTTTGTCAACAAAATTAATTTTAAAGTAATTACTGCAAATTCTTTGTTTTAAATATTGAAAAATGGATTTCATATTTGGAATCAGTAAGTCAAAATTATTTTCATAGTTTAATTTATTTTTGGATATTATGAATAGTAACTACACCAATTTTTATTTAACACGGTTAAAAGTAAATCAGGTAATTTAGGCAACAAAATAATATGATAAGGATAATAAAATTACCCTAACACCTACCAAAACACTATTGGATGAGTAAGAATAGACCCTTAACACATAAGTATCATAATTGAATCATTTAATTATTTTTTTCTATGAAAATGATATAAATATTATAAAAATAAAAGAATGTGACATGAAAGTGAAAAAATGTCACCCTATTATTTATTATAAGTATAATAATTTTAATATAGGGATAATCATGATAAAATGTTGATAATAAATATTTTTTAAAAATATAATAAAATTATCTACATCATGGGAATTTATTTAGAATTTTTATATATTAAATAATTACCATATATACTGACACAACTGTGATATTGAAATTATTTTATTAATACAAATATCAGGTAAATGATATGAAAAATATTAAAATAAATAAAATTTTAATTAATTAGGGTACACAAAGAATTTTATAGGTGACTATTACATATTATAAGTCTATTAAATTGTTTTTTCAAAGTTACCTCTCTGTTTTGATTTTATGAAATGAATATTTTCAAAATTGACACTATTGATATTTTATAAAAATAATATTTTATTAAATTATTTAAAAATACAGAAAATATTTAAAAATTACAAAGTGAAAATTATAAGGTATAAAATTTCATTAAGTTTACATTTATGGGAAATTTACCCCATATAAGTAAAATTTATAGTATCTTAATATTTAAAATTTTGTTACCATAATTAAAATAAAAATAAAATATTTATGGGTAAAACAAAATTATAAGGTTTAAAATGAAATCAAAACATGTCTAAATTTTTTTTGAGAGGATTTAGAACAATCAGAATATTATATTCAACATAAATTAAGTTGGAGTCATTTAGTTTTAAAAATTAATTTATATTAATTTAATATTATTTGAGTTTCCAAAAGTGCCCCTCACCTCAATTATAAATGGGCCCCTCCTCCCTCATTTATTCACAACTAATTAAGAATTAAATCTCTAAAATACCCAACTAATTTCCCTTATAAACTTACCTATTCACATTATAGAAGTGTTTTTCTGCTCAAAATACCAACTCTAGTCCCTTTAAGAGGATATCTATAGGGAGCATGTCGAAGAAGAGGTAATCTCCTCTACCGATTATTTCAAACTTCTTTCTTCTTCTACTTACTCTTCAGGAGTTGCTTCCATTATAAAATAATAACTATAGTATTAATTATATACTAATATGTCATTATAATTATGTAACAACCATATTCCACCTTCTATCCATCCTATGAAAAATGAAATCACCACACATGCGTACGTACGACTTACCGTCTCCACGCCATTGTGTAATTTGTTTTTCACCACCACATTACTTGGATCAGTATAATGATGGAAATAATAACTATATATATGATTATTATAGCATGATATTTATTCTGAAACAAAATATATACCATCCAATTCCATACTATATCATAATTAAAGGAATGATATCATCGCTCGTCCGTACGTACAACCTAACGTCTCCACGACGTGATGCGATTAATTATCCATTAGCGAATTTAATGAATGATTATATAAATGTATATAATGAATAAATATGATATATATTACATTATTATCATTTTTTAAATGATATAAATGAAACCCATGAAGAATAACTTGGATTTATAGACAAAACATGCAGGAAATAACGCCCGAAAGAAGTGTAATAATGAAATATTATTAAATGGGAGATAATATGATCATATATGATATCATAGATATAAATATGGGACTAGAATATGTTAATAACATTATTTAATCAATTATAAAAATTATTTAAATACACATGAAGGAAGTCAAACCTAAGGTAAGAGATAATTTCACAAATCTCATTTTTTATGAGATTGTTTATACATAAGTATTTACTAGGGTATATTTATCATCCATGTCCATGTTTTATACATATGTATTATAAAATATTATTAATATTATTTTACTATATTTTAAAGTATATTTTACCCATTTTTTTATTTCTATGAAACAATATGAAAGGAATATTTTATCATTTTTGACATGAGGTACTTTTTGACTTTCCGACAAAAGTACGAGAAGAATATTTTCTTTTAACACATACAACATTTATAGTTTTTTACAATTTCATAACGCCTTATTTACATAAATATTAACTTAAAAAAATTCAAGGTTATTTTCCAAGAAATTATTTTATTTTAAAATTGTATGGTATTTTAAGAAAAGAAAACATTTTTGAAGAAGAAAGGATATTTTATTTAAGAATTAATTTCATGTGTTCTATCAAAATTATTTTCCATATAGTATGGAATTATTTAATAGTCTTATGTTTCAATTATACCATACCTATTATTACAATGAATTTATTTTTCTTATGATGGAATAATATTTATGAAATCCATTTGTTTTACATGGATTATGTTATGATGAAATGGTGTTTAAGAAACCCATTTTATTCCTTGGGTTTTGATATGATGAATGACTTATGTTTTTGTGGAACATGTAAGAATTATTTCATTATGATATGGTTGGTACCTATATCTCCCTAAAATGAATTGGGTAAATATTTATATCTCATGATATAAACAATACTGAAATGGGAAATGATCTCGGTTCAGTAATACAGGGCTGGAATGGTAAGTAAACCCAGTTCAGTAATATAGAGCTGGAACGAGGAGTAAACTTAGTTCAGTAAAGGACTTTTTCTACTATTATGGTCTTGGAAATAATCCTTGGATAATATAGAAATGATTATCTATGCTTATGTGTTTTCCAAAATTCCATTCCAATGTTATTTTCTCATGGCTCAAGTTCCTTTATAATTTATTTCTTATGAACTGCCAAGATTTATTCCATGACTCAAGATTTTGAAATATGTTATACATGGTATGATTTTTAATAGTTATGTTAATGTTATTAAATTCTTATGTTCAGGTTTTGTTTGATATTTTTATTATTTACCCTTACTATGTATCTAATCTCACCATTTTCTTATGTTTTATTTTCCCCAAGATATAAGGAAAGGTTTTAGGTAGGAAAAATAAAGGGTGAGTTCTTTATGGGAGATATTAAATATCTTTTACCAAATTAGAAGAATGTATTCAAATTTTCCAAAGTCACTAAACTAATATGGTATTTAGGGAATCTTTTTGTGTAATGTATTAATTATTCTATAAAATTAATGCAATTTCTATGTTCATCAAGCTTGGGTTATTATATTTGGTATTAGAATGAAGGTTTAGTTAACCTTTGGAAACTAAGATGAGAAAAATTTTGTGAGATCCCATGAGATATTTCTATGGTATGTCTAGATATGTCCTTAAGGATAAGTTTAAGTATTGGTTATAATCCTAGAATTTTTGTAATAATCAGGCTTAACCTAGGGCTAAAACTAATATGTTAGATGTTTAAAATACTCCCACTTGATTATATTGTTTTCCTAGTATGATTTTTGCCTCTAACACTATTCTTTTTGGGTTTTAGAAAATGGTTGGAACTCAAAGGAACCATGTTAATGATCAAAGCAATGGGAAATATAATGATTGTTATCTTTAACAACCATATGTTAGGGGAGATGGAATTTAAAATCTTATTGCTATACTTACACAATATATGAATCCTTATTTACTTAAAAATGAGTATAGAAGATAACAACATTCTATTGAGTCCTTCATAAGGCAACATCCACATTGTTTCGATGGGTCTTATGATCCAATTGTTTCTTAATAATGGATTAGTACCATTGAAAAGATATTTTCCATCCTTCGCTGTTCAGAACATGAAAAATTTATTTTCACTATTTATCATTTAGAAGTTGAAGCGAACCATTTGTAAACTATAATCATGAATTAGAGGCACTAATATGAAATTGAATCCATGGAATGGGATGTGTTCAAGAACTTATTTTTCAATAATTAATTTCTATGTATTCTTCATATGAAGATGGAAAATTATTTCCTTGAGGTTAAAAAAATGGATGATGAATTTGTTGGTACATACGAGGTAAAATTTTCAAGACTTTCTAGGTATGCTTATAGCTTTATCATCCAACCTAAAAGTAAAGTTGACTGATTCTTCAGTGGCATAAAACCAAGTCCTTGAAGGGAATTAGCCATAAGAGACTTTAGTAGTTATAAATATAATGCGTGTTGTACTATCAAGGTATAAATGAAAGTTAGGGTTACGTATTAATCTCATGGTTTTGATAAGAAATGAAAGATGGAGTTCAAGGGAAAATCTCAAAACTATGGTGACAAGAAGATGAGTGTTTTCTTATGCTCAAAGTGTAGAAGGAATAGTGGTGGAGACTGTCTTAAGGGTAATAGTAAATGTTTCAAGTGTGGGAAATAAGGTCACAGGGAAAGTGACTACTGAGGTAATAGGAAAAAGATAGATAATTATGTGAATAAAGAAAAGGATACACATAATGAACCTCTCACACTTCAATTCTACATGTGTAAGGAAATGGGGCATTATGTTAACCAATTAACTAACCCAAGGGTTATTGATGATGATCGATGTCAACAACCTATTAAAGCTAAAGAAAAAGGAAAATCACATGCAATAACTATTGGAGATGTAGAGTATGATAATGAAATAGTATAATGATTGAGTTTTTATGTAATGGGGTTCCAGAACAATGTTTTAGAATCACTTTTATGGTATAATGAAATATCTATGAATTTTTACACTTTTGTTTTTAATTATTTATTTAAGAGTATATGATGAGTGGTACTGGTAACCATGAAAAGTGATTCAGATATTTTTTTTTCAAAAACACATTAAGGGAAGGATAAACCTTAATATGTGCATATTTTTCGCATATATAAATAAAGATATATTTTATAGTATTAATGACCTTGGGACTAATACTATGAAAAAGTGATTTATGATATCGTGGATTTAGAATATTGAATTTTTGGAATTTATGGTATGTGGAAAGACTTAATTTTTGAAATCATTCATGTTTTCACTAAGGTTCTATGGTAATTAAAGTTTTTACCACATGTTAAGAAAATACACGATGGAGGAATTCACATATTTAGAATGTGACCAATAAGAGATACCTTATTATATATGGGGAATATATTTTAGGCCAAGTTAGTGAATGTCCTTATATATTTTTGTATTTTTATCTTTTAAAAGGATTATAAGGTTATCAATTTATGGAAAGTTTAAGTTAAACTTTGGATGAAGTTTTAGTATTACCTCACCGAAGGTGGACTTATGCATATTTGATAACTTGTTCTAACCATTTTGTTGTGATAAAGATAGATGGAATGAATTTTCATTCTATTTATAGATCTCATGATCTGTTAATGCTTATGTGATGAAAATTTTACCTTAATTTCTTGGGATAATAGATGAAGTGGAAATTGATCAAGGCACAATGAAAGGATGAGATTATACTTAATCGAGTAAGTATTTCTTTTCATTATTCAAATCTATGGAAGGGATCTTGAAACCAAAAATGTTATCCTAGTACCTTCTTTACCGATGAATCAAATGGTCCCTTAGATCATCACAGAGTTATGGATTTTGATTGTTAACTTTCTCTTAATGATGTTCTCTATCACTCTCCATCAGAACTTGATAGTTCAATTTTTCTTCCATATCCTTGTTTTCACTTTCTATATATGTTCTCCTAGGTGAAAACCCTATTATGAGTGGATCTGGGTAAATATTATGTTTATAACATTCATTTTAAAATTAATTTTTAGTCCGTGTTTTTATGATGTGGGTTTATATGAAATAAATGTTCACGTATTAATCCTTTAACAACCTAGATGAATTTCGAGGATGAAATTCATTTTAAGGGGGGTAGAATGTAACACCCTGAGATTTTTATGTGATAGAATTTTTTTTTGATTTATTTGATGTCTTGTGTTGCACACTACCTAAGAAAATCTTTTGCTATACACAACACTATCTTAGCTTTTGGTATACGCAACACTATTCTTGGCTTGTGTTACACACAATTTCAAGTTCTTTTGATAGAATTCATTTCACGCAAGACTGAGTTTAAGTAAACAACTAAATCTCATTATATAGGCTTATAAAACCTATCCATTATAATGGAAGATATGAAAAATATTAACTGAATTATGAAATTATTCTTTACACAGATATATATATATATTTAATTCTTTGTTGAGAAAATTAATTATAAATGAAAATAAAACCATTTTTAAATAAAAGGAAATGTTTTTTCTAAAAAACTATTGAGTTTACAAAATAATAAAATAACTCTTTATGGATTTTATTAATGAAATATATATGTTATATATTAATTGTAATTTTTTAAATTCATCTTATATATTTTCTATACATGATATAAGAACAAATTCAATTTTTTGGATAAAAGAAGTATTTTTCAAAAAATCATTTTTATCACCTTTTGATGGAGAACCCATTTTAAATCTAATTTTTGACACTTTAATAAGTTTGATTTGGAAAAAATAAACTTTTTTATTTGGAATTCAGACATAAAAATATAGTTTGCATAAAATTTTGGTATTATTATGATAATTTTCAAATATAAATGAATAGTAAAAAAATAGTGCATTTTAATTCAAAACTGCTTTTTCATCTAATTTATTTATATTGTTATTCTATCGTTTTAATTGGTTTTATGTTATAATTATATAAATTTTTTATCACTTAATCCAATGTTTTTCATTGTAAATATTTTTACATTGAAATTGAATATAAACACATGTCAATCTTTTGTTGGTTTTTACTTTTTAAAAACATGTTTTCTTGTTTTGTCAATGAGATTAATTTTAAATTAATTACTAAAAATTATGTGTTTTAAATTTTGAAAAATAGATTCCATATTTGGAATCAGTGGGTAAAAATTATTTTAAAATGTTAATTTTATTTTTTGATATTATGAATAGTAACTATGGTAATTTTTATTTAGCACAGTTAAAGGTAAGTCAGGTAATTTAGGTAACAAAATAATAAAAAAAGATAATAAAATTACCCTAACACCAGAAAAAATCCTATTGGATGAGTAAACATTGACCCTTAACACATAAGGATCGTAATATACTCATTTAATAGAATTTTTACCATGAAAATGATATAAATATTATTAAAATAAAATAAAGTTACATGAAAGTGACAAAATGTCACCCTCTTACTTCTAATAAGAATAATATTTTTAATATAGGGATAAAAATGATTAAACTTCAATAATAAATAGTATCCAGAAATATAATGGAATTATATACATCGTGGGAATTTATTTATAATTTTTATAGATTAAATAATTATCATAAATACTAACATAATAATGATACAATAATTATTTTATTAATAGAAATATCAAATAAACGATAAGAAAAATAATAAAATAAACATAATTTAGATTAATTAGGGGACTCCAACAATTTTCTAGGTGACTATAACATATTATATGTTTATTAAATGGTTTTTTAAAAGTTATATCTCTCTTTGGATTTTATGAAATGAATAGTTTCAAAATTGACACTATTGATATTTTAAAAATTTATATTTTATTAAATTATTTAAAAATCTTAAAAACCTTTAAAAATTACAAATTTAATATTATAAGGTCTAAAATTTCATAAAGTTTCCATTTATGTAGAATTTTTCCCATATAATTAAAATTTATATTTTAGTCTCTTAATATTTAAAATGTTATACCTCAATTAAAATTTAAAGAGAATAATTAAGGGTAAAACAAAATGATAAGGTTTAAAACGAAATAAAAACATGTCTAAATATTATTGATTGAGAGTATTTATAACCATACTCATATTATATTCTAAATAACACAAGTTTGATTCATTTTTATTTAAAAATTAATTTATATTAATTTAATATTTTTAGAGTTTCCAAAAGTGCCTCTCACCTCAATTATAAAAGGGCACCTCCTCCCTCCTTTCTTCACAACTAATTAAGCCTTCTTTCTTATTCTACTTCATCTTCATGAGTTTTTTCCATTCTAATGTAATAAATATATTATAAATCATATAATTATATGTTATTATAATTATATAATAACCATATTCCACCTTCCATCCATCCTATAAAAACAAAATCACTATGTGTGCGTACGTACGACTTACCGTCTCCACGCTGTGGTGTCATTTTTTTCACCACCACTTTACTTGGATGGGTATAATGATGGAAATAATAACTATATATGATTATTATAAAATGATATGGATTATGAAACAAAATATATACCATCCACTTCCATATAATTTGATAATTAAAAATATGATATCATCGCTCGTGCGTAGGTACAACCTACCATCTCCACGACACGATGTGATTAATTCTCTATGATATAATTTAATGCATGATTATATAAATGTATAAAATTAATAATTATGATATATATTACACTATTATCATTCTGGAAATGATATAAATGAAACCCATGAAGAATAACTGGGATTTATATGGCAAAACATGCAACAAATAACGCCCGAATGAAGTGTAATAATAAAATATTATTAAACAGGTGATAATATGATCATATATGATAACATAGATATAAATATGGTTCTGTAATGCCTTAATAAAATTATTTAATACATTATATAGGATATTAAAATACATATTAAGGAATTCAAACCAAAGGTAATGGATAATTTTTCAAATCTCATTTTTATTTGAGATTGTTTATACGTAAGTATTTACTAGGGTATATTTATCGTCTATGTATATGTTTTATACATATTTATCATAAAATATTCGTTATATTATTCTACTATTTTTTAAATTAAATTTTAACCAATGATGAATTTTTACGAAATGACACGAAAGGAATCTTTTTTCATTTTTGATAAGAGGTACTTTTTGACTTTCTGACAAAAGTACAAGAATAATGTTTTCTTTTAACTTGTATGGAATGAATAGATTTTTACACTTTAATAACACTTTATTTTCATTAATATTCCCTTAAAATATTTTAAGTTTATTTTCTAATAAATTCTTTTCTTTTAAAATTGTATGTTATTTTAAGAAAATAAAATTTTTTTGAAGAAGAAAGGATATTTTCCTCAAGAAATAATTTCAATTGTTCTATTAGAATTATTTTCTCTCTAAGATGGAATTATTTAATAGGTTTATGTTTAAATTATGCTATCCATATTATTTCTATTTATTTATTGTTTTTGTGATAGAATTTTATTTATGAAATATATTTTTTTATATGGATTATGTTACGATGAAATGGTGTTTAAGAAACCCATTGTATTACTTAGGTTATGCTATAATGAATTATTTATATTTTTATGGCACAAATAAGAATGATTTTATTATGATATGGGTGGGACCGATATATCCCTACAATGAATTGGGTAAATATTTATATCTCATGAGATAGACAAGACTGGAATGGGAAATGGTATCTGTTCAGTAATACCGGGCTATAATGTTATGTAAACTCTATTCAGTAAGACAGATCAGGAATGAGGAGTGAACTTAGTTTAGTAAAGTTCTTTGTACACTATTATGGTCTATGAAATAAGCCTAGGATAATATGTAAATGATTATTTATGCTTATGTGTTTGACACTATTCCATGTTGTATGCCAATCTTATTTTCTCATGGCTCATGTTCCTTTATGATTTATGCCTTATGAACTGCCATGATTTATTCCATGACTCAAAATTTTGATATATTTTATACATTGTATGATTTACAAAAGTTATTTTCATGTTATTAAATTCTTATGTTTATTTTTTGTTTGATATTTTTCTTGTTTACCCTTACTGAGCATCTGATCTCACCCTTTTCATATGTTTTCTTTTCCCCAATATATAAATAATGGTTTTAGGTAGGAAAACTAAAGGGGAAGATCTTAATGGGATATGTTTAATACCTTTCACCAAATTAGAACAATGTGTTAAAAGTTTCTAAATGCACTAAACTAATATGATCTTTGGGGATCTTTTTGTGTAATGTATTATGTATTCCAAAAAAGCAATATAATGTCATTGTACGTCTAGATTGGGTTGTTATAGTTATTATGGTATTTTATCATCTCTTAGGGGATGTAGACTAATGGTGGTAATTGATTCAACACACTAAGGATGCAGAAGAAATAGAAAGCATGGAATGAATGGATTTTAAAGAACATTTCTTGAAAAATATTTTCCTTGAGAATAATGAGTGGATATAGAGAGACAATTTTTGAGTCAGAGAAAAAAGAAAGATGATAATGTTGCTAAGTATGAATCAAACTTTATAGGGTTATGAAGGCATTACATAGACTACATACATAATCCTAAGAGAAATATTGATCATTTCTTTGATCAGATTAAGCCAGTTCTTCAAAGGGAAATGGTCACCCAAAATTTTTTATCAAATGAGAATATAGTATCTTATGTTATCAATATTGAGAAAACAATTCTCCAAGTCTTATGATTTTGAAGGAAAGAAAGATAATAAGAGGATGTAAGAAAAAAAATAGATAAGGGGAAGAAATTAAATAATGATTTACTACAAGTGATAATTGTGGAAAGAAACACCCTGGTACTTATAGAAAGCAATGTGAGTTTGTTATAAGTGTGGATAGAAAGGCCACTGAGATATTTATTGCAAGAAAATAAAGAAGTTGTGCACTGTTTAAACTTTAAGGACATGTGGTACTCTTCAAATAAATTCCCCAAGCATCAAGGAAACATACCCCAAAATAATAAAAGGGATCATGGTCAATATTATGCTATTAATATTTTAAAAGGGGAATTATTATAGTTCTTGTATATTTGGATCCAATAAATATGTTTTAAAATTATTATATTTATTATATTCTCAAAAAATTTAAGTATTTTTCTAAAGTTCTATTTCTTTAATGATTTGAAAGCATGTGTCAAATGGTATAAACAAAAATGATTTAGTGGAAAGTTGATCTTTTTGAAAACACATGTTCGAGTGAGGATAACACTTAACATGTTCTCAGTGTTGTGATAATAATGAATATATGATTATGGTATATCATCAATGACCATGAATTTAGTTAGTGATTTTATGGTGTATGGTACCTTTTCTAGAGTTTACTATATGGAATAAAGAAGCGTTCATCTTTCAATAAGTTTTTTTAGGTTATTCAGGTTGTTACCATGTTTCAAGAGAATACATGATAAAGGTATTCACATTTTTGGTATGTGATGATTAAGATATAATTCATGTGGTTTGAGAGAATAATGATAAATTTATTTTGAAAATTTAGGGACCTTATTTCAAAAGTTTTGGATTTTAATATTTTGGAATGTTAATAAGGGTAACCATTTATGAAATTGTTTACATTGAACTTTGGATGAGGTTTTAGAGATTAATGAATTACTTAACCGTATGAATATTTATGTGTATTGGATAACCTATTCTAACCATTTTGTTAGTATGATAACTATATATATAAGGAATGACTTGTCATCACATTATGGATATTATGATCCACTAGTTCTTATGGAATTACAATTTCAACTTGTTTTCTTGGAGTAAAAAATTAAAGAAGAAATTGATCATTTCACAACCAAAGAGTGATATTGTAATTATGAAATTAAATCATAGAATTATATATTCTCAAAGGTTTTTTAAATAAAATTTTATCCTATTATCATATTTTTTGATGAATTTATGACCTTTTTCAGACTTATTTGTTTTATGGTTTTGTGGTCATTAACCATATCCTAAAAAATTTATCTATCAAACTTCATCAGAATTTGATAGTTAGATTTATTTTCAATGTCCATTTTTTTACTTAAAACTAATTTTATTTTATATAGAAACCTAGTTTTGTGGTCGCCTTCACATTTTCCTTTTTCTATTTTTAAGAAGAAGCTTTTTTAATTATTTTTATGATGTGGGATTTTCACACGGGTATTTTAAAACTTAAACTCCATGATTACCAATAAAATGTTTAAATTATGAGGAAAAAATTTACTGAAGTAGGGTATAATGTAACATACAAGATTTTAAAAGAACACTATGTTTGATATCATATATTTCAAAGAACACCGAGCTTAAACAAACTCCAAAATATTATTATTTTAACATGACCATTATAAACTAGCCATTAAATTGAAGGGTGTGAGTAAAATTAAATATATTATGAAATAAATATGAAGTTCATATTCCTCACAAATTTTATTATTTTTAGGAAATGAACACATATTTTTTTAGTAAAGTTATATTATTCTTCAAATAAATGTATTGTTCAAAAAATATTTTTTATTTATTTCTACGAGAAAGTAAATATAATTAATTTTTAATACTTTTAGAAAATTTATTTGATAAAATTAACATCATTTTTTTATTCAGTGTGTCAAAATTATCTTAGGAATAATTTTTTTGAATCTTCTGAAAATATTTATTTTTTAGTGAATAGTGAAAAATACGTATTTTTGTATAAATGTCATTTAATTTCGATAAATTAAGAATTTAAAAAGTCCCATTATATTTTGAATATGGTTTCAATTAACATAATTTATATTTAGTTATATTTCAACCTCTTAAATTCTTTTGAATAAATTTTTTATTGTATTTTAAAATAAGTTTATTTTTGGGTTTGTAAATTGTTTTAAAGTACACAATGTTTCTCCTTTTTAAGTAATTAAAATAATACCTGATGGGGAATGTTTTAAAGGAAATTTATAGATTATATATCATTAAATATTAATTTATTTTCATACAATTATAATTATTAGTCAAAGATTTAATATGGAATCATTTTTTCTTTAAAAATATACCTCTTGAAATGACTATTTTCATCTAGTCTGTGGGTTTGTTTTAAATAAAAATTAACCAATTATCTAAATTGAATATGGTAAAATGGATTCCATATTTTGAATAATAAGTTCAAAATTATTTTATAAGGTCATTTTCATTGTTAGGAATAAAAAATTTACCGTGGTAAAAAAAACATTTACCACGGTATAAGTAAAATAATGGAATGAGTTATAGTTAAAAGGTAAAAGCGTAAAAAACTTATAAATAAAACTTTATATAGGAATTTTATGTGTTTATATAACATAAAAAGACTTTAAAACATTAATTATAAATATATTTTTTGGAATTAATGACACCCAAATGTGGTTGGCTTTAAATATAAAATAACCATTATTTATTCACTTAAAACCACCCCTCATCAAGTATAAATACCAATTATCACGACCACCTTTCTTCTAAAAAGACTTAAATATATGAAAATATCTAAAAAATAATATCTTACACACTATTTCCACATAAAATTTCTTTTGGTATCACCAAAATACCAATTCCAAGGTCTTTAAGGGATCCTTTAAGGAGGTGATATTCAAGGTATAATTTTCTGAAACCACCTCTATTACTTTCTTTTCTTATTCTACATTATCCTCACATAATTCATACATCAGGTAATAATAAATATATAATAATTTAAATACTATAATTTGATGTTTCTAATATAATATATTATATCCATCCCTTTTATTACCTCCCCTTATTCAAATAAATGAAACCATTGTCCAAATTATTGAAGTTAACCGTCTCTGTGAATAATGACTTTTTATTATCCATTACCACCTTCAAGGATGGTAATAAAAGTATTATTATGGTTAAATAATATTTTTAAGGTTATATAATAATATATTTCATGTTTTTGAACTAATATATAGACATAATATAAAATAAAATGACACTAGTTCACGGGGGTTGGAAAAAACCGCAAAAAATAAACTAAAAAATTATCATTAACTTTTTATCAAATGAATCATCCTCATGTAAGAAAGAAGAATGATATATGAAACCAATTAAAAATACTTATGTGAATTAATTCCATTCTATTTTACTTATAGAGTTATTATTCCATTTTAAAATAAAATCCATAATTTTACACAGTTGAATTGACCATGAAACCACAAAACTGATGCACCAAAAACAATAAAAATAATGAAATATTATCAATGAAAGGGTTTAAAGATATTATAAAAGTATCATTTAAGGTAGTCTAAATATTAATTTAGTTCTATAATGAATTAATAACATTCTTTAAACCTTTATATAAGAGTTTAATGTATGAAAAACTAAATAGAAGCGGGGGGTAAGGGTTTCTCGTCTCACTTTTACTTATGTGAGATATATGCCTTATTCAACACTTATTTTTATTGTGTGGTGTATATAATAAAACTTTATATGTAATATCATGAATCATATTTTATTCATGTTATTAAATGTCTCATTTTATAATTATTAATTTTGTGGTGCATATGATTCAACTCATTATAAAATGTAAGGGAATTATTAACCCAATTTCTATTATTTGAGTTAAACTTATAATTCATGATTATGTCATGATAATATTATGTGTGAAATTAATTTTTATTATATTATATTGTATTTAAAATTTTTTATGTATATTTACAATGAATACACATAATCAATTCATTTTATTAATGCTCACTTCAATAATATGATATTTGTATGAGACTTTCTTTTAAAAATTATCTTTTAATGTTCCTTTTAAAAATAATGTTTTTAAATATATAAAATGAATTGAATTTACATATTTCCTTTTTCATTATTTTTTTAATCTTCCTTTTACAATTTTACATGGTTATTTTCAAAATAAAATCTTTTATAATTGCGCATCATTTTAAAAATAAGTGGTTTTCAATGTTAAAAATGATATTTTTCTGAAGAATTTTTAAATGATCTCATTTAATGTATTTTCATATATGTCAACATCCTTTTTTGAATTGTATAATTCATTTATTTTGATCTATTTTCATATCATATTACTTATTTTATTAAATTTTTTATGATTTGTTTGATTATAAATATACTATTCTGATACGATTCACCATATAACTCTGGATGATTTATGATTTTGTTCATTTGATTAGGGTAAGTATTAATATTTCATTTGTTAGTTTCTAATACGAATGTTTATGTTGATTATGTTTTTCCATTTCATAAAATAAATTATTTGGACTTTCAATACATAGTTTGGTCCCAGTTATAGATAGCCACTCGATGCATCAATTGGTCTGATGAGACAAATTAGTTGGCTAAACCTAATTAGTTTGTACCCAATAGTTTTAAACAATATAGTGAAAGTTATTTATAGTAGATATGAAGTTTTAAAAACCTAATTAGTTTATAACCAATAGTTTTAAACCTTCTTGTGAAAGTTCTTGATGATAGAGGAACCATGATGCCTGAGATCACGACATTAAATAACAAAGCATTGCCTTCATTAATATTTTAGTTATTATTATCCATGAGATTTTCACTATGATATTATATCTGGATACATTTCATTCTCAGTTATTTATTTAATGTATTGTATTTCAGTTATTTACCTTTTCATATTGTTTATTATTATTTATGATAGATTCCACTATACACTTACCCTTACTGAGCATCTGAGATCACCTATTTATAATTATTTATTTTTCCCTAGGATACTAATAAGTTTATTATGATTGATATGCATGGTTAATCCAGTAGAATAATAGAGTTATTGTAAAAAATATGGTGTAATTTTTTTTTAAATTTAATTTTGGAATCATTTATTTATCTATTTTACAAAGAGTACTAAACTATTTGGTCCTTCGGGATGTGATTCATTGTATCTAGTGAAAATGTAATAAATTAACCACCGACTCTGGGATACTAAGGTCAGGGTCATTACAGGTGGTGTTAGAGGATGTTTAGTAGAAACTATTTGAACTATATCTCGGAAAACAAAGATTAGAGAATGAAACCCTATGAACGAATTTATAAATACTGTGAAAGAAACCAAACTTATGATCTAGAGATTAGTTATACCAAAATTTCCAATTTATGTTAAGTGGTTTTGAGAGCATTATGTTTCAAAATTTTATGATCTAATCTAGTTTATTCCATTATATATAAATGACACCTATTGGAAGGAATTATAACCTTATTAATGCACATAATCTATGTAGATATTTCCCTCCTGGGAAAGATAATGAAGCTAGAGATGGCACTCTAGTTGGAGTCGTAGCTAGAGCTGAACAAATTATAACCATATGGGGATAATTTAATCATTTTATGAACAATAACATTACCCATATAGAGAGTAATGATCCACAATACAATGTAAAATTGTTATACCACTTCATATGACAAAATAATCCCTCATTAAATGAGTCTAAAAATCTATTTATAGATGATCAAATGATAAGTTCCTTAGAGGAGATATTTCTCACTTTGGAAATTAATGAAAGGGATAAGGTTATTATGTTAGTTTATTATATCTTGGGGTATTAATATCAGTGGTTTTCATTAATTCAAAACACTATGGAAGAAGAAGAAATATAAAGCATGTAATGGAAGGATTTTAAAGAACTCTTATTAGAAAAATGTTTTCTTGGAGAAGAATGAGAAAATAAGGTGGGACAATTCTTGAGTCTGAGATAAAAGGAGGATGGGAATGTTTATAATTATGAATTTAACTATAAAAGGTTATCAAGGTATTTCATGGACTATATACATAATAAAAAGAGTAATATTGATTGTTTATTTTATGGGATTATGCCAATTCTTCTAAGGTAACTGGTCTCCCAAACATTTTCATCATATGAGGATATAATATCTTGTGCTATCAAGAATAATAAATAATTCACCAAGTATTATGGTTTTTATGGAAATAAATATAATAAGATTATGGAAGAGAAAAAATGGATAAGGAGAAGAAAAGAAATTATGATTTTACCACGTGATAATTTCGGAAAGAAACACCGCGGTATTTATTTGAAGGGAATGAGAATTTTTTAAAAGTATAGAGAGAAAGGTCACCAGGATCATGATTTCTAAGGAAAGAAATACTCTATAAAATTTTTCAATTTTAAGGATATGGTTCATTATGAAAAAGAATTCCCATATCTTTAAGGGAATATACCGCAAAAAAGAAAAGGGATCAAGGTTAAGTTTATGATATTGATATAGTGGAAGTGGAATGATTACTATTCTTGTTTATTTGAATCCAATAAATATGTTATAAAATTATTCTATTGATGATATTCTTGAAACTTTTATGTATTATACTTCATTGTCATTTCTTAAAGTATTTCAAAGCATGTGTCAAATGGTACCAAGAAAAATGAGTCAGCGTAAAGTTGATCATTTTGAAAACACATGTTTGTTGGAGGATAAAAATTAATATATTCTTGAATTTAAGATAATAATAAATAGATTATTATGGGATATAATTGGTTACCATTAAATTTTTTAATTACTTTTAGTTTATGATATATTTTCTAGAGCTTATTACATGGAATAATGAAGTATTTATGTTTTAATAAGTTTTTTTTGGTAATTTAGGTTATTACCATATATTAATAGAATACATGTTGAAGGTATTCACATGTTTGGTATGTGATCATTAAGATATAATTCATGTTTTTTAAGATAATAATGATAATTTAATTTTGAAAAATTTATGGAACTTTTTTCAAAGGTTTTGGATTTTAATATTTTGGAAAGTTCATAAGGGTAACCATTTATGAAAATTATTACATTGAGATTTGGATGAGGTTTTAAAGATTAATGTATGTATTAAGAATATAAATATTTATAATTATTGGATAACCTATTCTAATAATTTTGGTATAATTATAACTATAAACATAAAGTATTACTTATCATCCCATTATATATCTTATGATCTACTAGTTCTTCATGCATTATAATTTCAAATTGATTTGTTGGATTAAAAAAAATTAATCATAAATTGATAAAGACACAAAAATAGATTGATACTACACTTATTAAAAGAATTCATATAATTATATCTTCTAAAAGTATTTTGAAATAAACATTTATCCTGTTATCAACATTTTTTATGATATTAATGACCATTTTCAGACCTATTTGGTTTATGGTTCTGTGGTCATTAAACATATATTGACTATGTTCTCTATCAATATTTATCAGAACTTGATAATTAGATTTATTTTACATTTCTGTGTTTACACTTCCCACTAATTTTCTCCTATACAAAAAACCCAATTTTATGGTGACCTTCACATTTTCTTTTCCCTCTTTTTAAGAGGATGTTTTATTAATCATTTTTGTGATGTGGGATTTCCCCAATGGTATTTTAAATTTTCAACTACATGATTTCCAATCACAATATTAAATTGTGAATATGTAATTTATTAAAGGATGGGTGAATATAATGCCCCAAGATTTTAAATGAACTTTATGTTCGATAGCTTACGTTGCACATAACCCTGAGCTTAAACGAACTCCAAAATATTATTATTTTAATATGATTGTTATAAACTAGTTGTTAAATTTAAGGGTTTGAATAATATTAATTATATTATGAAATAAATATGAAGTTATTATTGAATAAAAATTTAATTATTCTTAGTAATCTAACATATAAGTTTTATTAAAGCATTTTATTGGTTAAATATATGTATTTTTCAAAAAATGATTTTTATTGCTTTCTATGAGAAAGAAAATATAATTAATTTTTGAAACATTTAGAAAATTTATTTTATAAAATGAACATAATTTTTCTATTTATAATGTAAAAATTTTCTTAAGATTAATTTTTTAGAATCCTTTGAAAATATTAAATTTTTAGTGAATAGTAAAAAAACCATTTTTTGTAAAAATGTCATTTCTTTTCAATAAATTTATAAATTTAAAAGTACCAGTATGTTTTGAATTTGGTTAAAAGTAAAATAATTATTATTTAGTTATATTTAATCTAATTAAATATTTTTTAATCAAATTTATATTATAGTTTAGAATAAGTTTATTTTTGGGTTTAAAAATTGGATTTTTCTAAAAATTGTTTTAAAGTACATAATGTGTCTCAATTTTAAGTAATTAAGATTATATATAATAGGTAATTTTTTAAATGAAATTTATAAATCATATATAAGTAAATATTAATTTATTTTCTTACAATATTTTTTATTAGTCGTATATTTAATATAAAGTCATCTTTTTCTTGAAAAATACAATTCTTGAAAACTCATTTTTCGTCACGTCAGTGAGTTTTATTTTAAATTTATTTTTTATAATTTTGTGAATTTAATTTGTTAAAATAGATTCCATATTTGTTATAATAAGTTCCAATTTAAGAAGTAATTTCTTTTTTATTTTTAGGTATAAAAAATTTTCTGTGGTAAGAAAATATTTACTACAACATAGGTAAAATAATGAAATTGGTTAAAGTTAAAAGGTGAAAGATTAAAATAACTAAAAAATAAAACTTTAATTGGGTGATTTATGTGTTTATATACCATAAAAATAATATAATAAATTAATTATCAATATAATTATTTGTAATTAATTCCACCCAAATGTGGTTGGCTTTAAATATTAAATAAGCATTATTTATTCACTTAAAACCACCCCTCTCAAAGTATAAATACCAATCATCACCAAACCTTTTCTCTTCACAAGCCTTGAATCTCTTAAAATATTTTCCAAACTCTATAATCCCCACTATCCCCACATCCAACTACTTTTGGTATCAACCAATGACCAATTCTGTGTTCTTTAAGGGATCCTTAATGGGGATGATATTCAAGAGGTTACTTTCTTAGACCACCACTCTCAATTTACTTTTTTTATCCTACCATATCCTCACCTCAATAAAACATAAAGGAATAATAAATCCATAATTATTTATATATTGTAATTTTATATTTATAATAAAATATATTATAACCATTCCTTTTCTCATCTCCTCTTAATCAAAGAAACGAAACCATTGCCCAAATTATGGTGGTTAACTATCTCCATGGATAATGATTATTCATTTCCCATTACCACATAAAATCCTAGTCATAAAACAATTATTATGGTTAAAACATATTTTAATAAGTATATTATAACTTATTTCATATTATGGAACTAATATATATACATAATATTAAATAAAACTAAATTATTTTCTGACGATCAAGAAAATCGCTAAAATAAGCTAAACATTTATCATTAACATTTTATCAAATGAATCATATTCATGTTATAAAAAATTATATATGAAATAATTTATACTTATGGAAGTAAATTAATACCATTAAATTCCACTTTTGGTGTATTATTTCCATTTTAAAATAAAATCCATAATTATACACAAATGAACCGACCATGGATCCATAACATGAACACACTCAAAATAATGAAAATAATAAAATATTATTAATTAAAGGGTGGTAATATGTTATAAAATAATTATATAATGTATTATATATATGAATATAGTTCTATAATAAATTAATATCATTCTTTAAACCAGTATACAAGAGATTTTAACACGTTTGATGGAAGTCAAACCAGAGGTAAGAGATTTCCTAACTCAATTTCCATTCATTGGGTTAAAAATCTACTTCATTAATTATTCTATTTTAAGATTATGTGTGAGATTATTTTTTATTATCTTATTTTTTTCCAATTTTTATGCATATTTACATTTGATACACATAATTGATTCATTTGACTAATGATCACTTTAATGATATGATATTTATAATGGATTTTCTTTTAAAAATTATCTTTCTAAAGTTTCCCTTAAAACACTATTTTTCATAGATGTTCAAGTTTTATAAAATTGTTTCCAAATATGTTTTTAATAATATCTTATGAATTTTTTAATTCATTTCTACTCGTGTTTTACTTTTTACAAAATGGTTTGAAATGATTATTTTTTTCATTTTCTAAATGACATTCTTTGTGACTTTTCAGACAAAAATACATAAGGAATGTATTATATATATATATATATATATATGTAATGAATTAAATTTACAACATTCATGCCACCATAATATTTTAGAGCTTATGTTATATGTTTATATGGTTAATTTCAAAGAAAATATTTTCCATTGTACATGAATAGTTTTTTAAAATGAGCATTTTCATAATGGAAAGTTTATTTTCTTTAATGAGTACTTTATAATGCAAGATTTCATGATTTATGTTGATTTTATGACTCTTGGTAATTGATTATGATGATGGGTGGTTCTTTTATAAACCAATAAAGGGTATTTATGTGACAAAACAAGAATGTGTGGTTACATTAATAACCAATGATGGGTGCTTCCATGATAAACCAAGGATTGGTGGCTGTGTTATAACCTGCAAAGCATTGGGTACTCCAAAGTTGAAGGTTGACTATATTGGTTACTACATTTGTAATAATGATATGTAAAATTATTTCATAATTTAACTAAATATATTTTATATTATTTCTAATGAGTTTCCATATAAATCAATTGATTTTCAAAAGGTAAGATAATAATATTTTTGAAAAGATGATTCTTTTCTTTGGGTGAAATGGTATATTATCATGAAAATGTTTTTATGGGTTTTAAATAGTCTAATGGTTTACTTTATTTATTCCCCTTATAGATATTTTTTTCTCATACTAGGTTTTAAAATGTTTTTCATAAGTTTTAAGGAATATTAAGGATAAGGATGAGAATAAGGGGAAAATTGTAAAGATTTTTCATGAAGAGAAACCATGTTTTATTTTTAAATAATATTTTTTTGGTGGAAAAAATAGACACTAAGTATTAGTTTCCACTTGTAATGTATGGGTTTACTATGTAATATTTATTCCTAATTCTCTAAAAATATAATACAAAAAGATCCCAAGGATTTTAATAATGTGAATTCTTGTTTAAAATGACTAGAATATGTAACATTTAAGGCCAAATCCTTATAAATGGTGTATCCTAATCTTGAATAGTGAATGTAAGAATTATATAGTGAATTATATAATTAAAGTGTTTTAATTATTTGTAATTACATATTACTAATAGAGTTATCAGTTGATGTAATCCTTGTACTTTTGGTAATAAAAGAGTGGTGCAATGCTTATCTCATGCATATAGGACAACTCATATAAAGCATTTTAATTTTTTTTATTTTTATACTTCATGATTTAGTTTCTTTTTTTACATTGGATTTCATATTTTTATGTTTATGAAAATGTGTGTGAAAGTTTGACTTTTCATAGTGGGTAGGTGAAATAACTTCCAACTTCTGGTATACATTGTATATGGGAAGTGAAATTTTGGAGGATTAATTTTTTTACTATGAAGATCTATGTGTGATATTTTGGTGGGTAAAAAATGTGATGTTCTAGTTATTTTATTGGAAATTATGACGATCATATTTTTGATGTTTTTGTGTGATGAAGGTTCCTCTCAACAAGTGTAATCAAAGTGAGGCTAAATTCTTAGTCATCACACCATTAATTGAATAGGTATGTTATTAGATGAAGGGAATATTTGAATAAATAAAGTCAATGGAATATATTTTGGATTTTAGAGGATTCTTATATCATCTAAAAAGATCTGGAGGTACCACTTAAAAATTTTGATCCTAAAATAATGGAGGAGGAAAATAGAAAAAGTTAGAAAGGATTTAGCATTGGAGAACATGTATTTGGCCTAAAGTTTTAATTTTAAAATTTAGGAGAAGAAAAATAAAATAGATTTTATGAGGGATTTTGTGGATATATATGAAAAAAATGAACCTTAACATAGTTTTTATACTGTGATGGATGATCAGTTTATGATTTCCAGAAGGAATACCAGCAACAGATTGTGTGAATGAATTTAACATGAACAGTGGTAATATCTAATCAGTGAAGGTTAAATTTACTAATGATGTATGGGCGTTTTACCTATTATATTCAATTCATTAATGATTAGATTCTATAGTTATAGTGGTAAGTAACTCTATAGGAAAAACAGATTTTTTTTGATGATATCTATAATTTGATCTTGAATGAGAAAATAAGGAAAAGTGAAGTTATGGAACCATATGGTAGTGTGTTTAATGTTGATTAATGGGGATGATAAAACCATAAGAAGTAAGTATACTTAAATAAAGTAATGAATGATCAGTCTCAAGAATGAATTCAGAGAAAGTTGGATGGTTCTTCTCCAATATTCTAGAAATGTGGAAATAAAGGGCCTTTAAAAAAATATTATAAGAAACTCAAGGAAAAATATATAGGATCATCTACCTATGGAATTTTAAATTCAATTATTCTATTATTAGAAAATAAAAATAAATTGATGAGTGTGAAAAAACTATTATAAGATTGGGTTATTGAATCTAGTATATCCTTTCATTCAATCGATGATCAAAGATAAAGACTTAATTATGTATCTAGGAATTTTGGGAAAGTTCATATAGAAAATAATTAAGCCTTAGAAGTTTTTATAAAAGGAGAAGTTAATATTCAAAGGAATAAATGGGATTTCTTGAAATTTTAATTGTTTTTTCACATTTATTGTTTAAGGGAAAATCTTATTTCTATTAGGAAACTTGATGAATAAAGAAATGTGACTTGTTTTGTAAATTGGGTATGAAAAATTACTAGAATATCTTTGATAGTTTCATAAGGAGTAAAGGATATGAATCTCTAATTGACCAAAAATTCATATCAAGTTAGAGTTTCCAAAAGTATAACTTTTGTTGATCTAAGAGTTTGGAAATTTAGGTTTGGTCACCTTAGTGAGAAGAATATGAAAGTTATAAAGGATAAGGGTATATTTAATCTTGATCATACAAAAATTAAAAAGTTTTACATTTGTTTTACAATAAATAAAATAAGAGTTTCTTTCAACATAAATGGTCAAAATCCAAAGAATCATAAGTTAGATCTTGTATACTCAGATGTTTAGAGAACTGCCCTTATTCAATCCTATGATTGTTCCTATACTTCCTTATTGTTTTTTATTATTCTACTAGAAATGTATGGATTTAATTTTGAAGCATAATTTTGATATATTTTAGGTCTTTATTTAGAGAAAATATTTAGAAGAAAGGGAATGAAGTCAAAATTTTAATTGTATTTAGACAGATAATGGTGGTGAGTACACTAAACAAAACTTTTGGAATTTATTCCAAAAAAAGGAATAATACAAGAGACGATGGTTCCTAAAAATTTAAATTATATTGGAGCAGCTAAATGGATGGACAAGACTCTGATAGAAAAATCTAATACTATGAGGTTGCACTCATGAATAATTTAGGCAATTTGAGCAAAGTCACTCAACATAATAACTTATCTAACCAACTGTAGCCCAACATAAATAGTTGTATAGGAAATTCTAGAGGAGATATGGTTTAAAAAATGACAAAAATTTAAAAATCTTAAAGTTTTCATTAGTTTATAATATGTATATATAATTATAAAGATCTAGATAAACTTGAATTAAAATTAAAATTTGTTTTTCCATAGTTATGGAGACGAAAATTTTGGATATTATTTACGGAATGATGAAAGATAAAAATTAATCATGAGTATAGATGTTGAAATTAATGAAAAGGATCTATAGGAAGACCATAACATGGCAGAAAAAGAAGTTTAAGAAACATCAATAGTTCAAATTCAAGTTGATCATTGTATGGGTACCAAAAGTTCACAACTTCTAGAGAACTCAGATGATGGTATTAAAAGCACCAGAAGTCCAAATGTAAGATCATAGATAGAAAGACCATAAAGTTATAGAGTCATTTAATCTATAGTGGGAGCACTGGAAGTATAAAATTTGGATGCTTGAGTACTGGTATTTTAGGTACCATAATTTTAATAAGATCTTAGTGGTACATTTTAATCGATTTAGTAGAGGTAATTAACCAGAATCAGAAGACTAGTTCAAAGGTTTGGGGTTGAAATGAATTATCTATTTTTAATAGATATAGTATAACCTGAAAATAAAATGGAAGAATCTTTTGTTAGTGATTATAAATAATTTGATTTATCAATGAATGAATAGATGACTTCATTAAAGTTCAACAAAAATTGGAAGATGGCTAAACTTATGGAAGGGAAAATGGTGCTTGAGAATAAGTGGGTTTACCAAATTAAGGAAGAGGACGATAACAAGAAAATGAAAAAATTATGGTAGGTAGTGAAGGGGTTTCAATATAGGGAATTAGTAAATTTCTCAGAAATCATCTCATAGATAGTTAAACATTCTACCATCTAAATAGTGCTAAGTATGGTGGCATTAAAAAATTTATATCTTGAGTATATAGATGTCAAGACCTCATTACTTTACGAATAGTTAGCGGAATAAATTTATATGAAACAACCAATATATATACTAGAATTTTGTAACTAGAATTTGGTATATATATTAAAGAAAATATTTTTTGTCTTAAAGTAAGAACCACAATAATGGAATCATAATTTCAAGTATTTTATATTAAAAGAAATATTTTTTAGATGTAATGTTAATTATTAATGTTACCAGAAATAATGGGATGATGGTACTATCATAATTTTTATATTGAATGTTTATGATATTTTTATGATTATAAAGGATGATCAAAAAATTCTTAAATTGAAAAATAAGTTGTACTGAAGTTTCAAGATGAAATGTCTTAGGAAAGCCCAGAAGATATTAGGGATGAGGATATAGAGGAATAAGAAAGTTTAAAATTTGGTGCTATCTAAGAAGGAATAAATATATAAAATCATTTAAAAATTCATTCTAACTAGATGAAATTTAGTTTCAAATCCTCTTACTGGACACTTTAAACTATCAAAAGAATAATATCCCATAATAAAATAATATCATTGATACATGAAAATTTTCCTAATGCTTTACTTATCATAAGTTTAATGTATATAATTATTTGTACTCAGTTCTATATTGCATTTGTAGTGGGATTTGTAGGAATATTCATGTATAACATAGGTAAGGAATATTGGGAAGCCATTAAGTGGATCCTTTGGTATTTAAAATAAATTGAATATGTGGCTCTATGTTTTTGGGGAGGAAGATTTGTTACATGGTTTTGCTGATTTAGACTTCACTGGAGATTCTAAAACCCGAAAGATCACAACTAAATTTTTGTTTATATATATAGGGACTACAATTAGTTTGGTGTCATGAATAGAAAATATTTTTACATTCATTATATTTAAAAATGAGTATGTGCCTATAATGGAATTAGGTAATGAGATGGTTTTGTTGAATAAACTACTAAAGGAATTGAGAAAAGTCAGTAAGGAGGGACTTTTTTTCAGTGATAAGAAATTTGTGAATCACTTAACTAAAAATAAAGTATTTCATGTAAGAATAAATAAAATGAACATAAAGTATCACTTCATCATAAATATGTTTTTGGAGAAAGTTTTATCTCTTATAAAGATTTATTTTATCCATAATCTAGTAGACATGGTCACTAAAGCATTACTTCAAGAAAAGATGAGGCATCATCATGACTCAATGGGGCTTGGGTGAGAAGAAGGAGGTAGATGAACACTACTTAATACAAGAAGGAAGCAAGGTTTTATAGAGATTTTCTTTGATCTTTTCCCTAGAAAAAGTATTTGCGTGGGATATTGTTAGGGTGTTAAGCCTAATTTCATAGAACTATAAGTTAATGCATCATATTTGTGTTTATAGAAAATACGGTCAGTAGAAGGAGGATAAAATATATCTGAAGGGAATAATAGTTAATATCTTTAGTGAAAACATGATCATTGATAGTTAATTATACCTATGCCATCAAAGGGAATTATAGAATGACTAGTAAAATATATAAAAGGAAATATCTCAAATGAATACTATTGAAGTTTACTAGGTAAATTGATGAAGGTTAATGAGGTTACTGTAGATCAACAGTGACATTCCATATAGAGTCTCTTCATGAATGTGAGAAAATGGTGTGATCGGGACTACTATATGTAGTTCCTATAATAAGAAGTGGGGATCGACCCTGAATAATGTATCTAATACATGAATTGTATAACCTGATTATGAATAGTGTACATTAGAAGTACATGGTTAATTATAGAATTATAGATTGTTTAACTTATTTGTAATAACATATTAATGATAGAGTTATTAGATTATATATTAATTTTACTTTCAATAATAGAATAGTAGCATAATTTTTCTCCCCAACATGTAAGAAAAATCATCCAAAGTATGTTAATCTCTTATGTTCATTTTCTTCTTTATAAACTTATGTTTATTTTTTTATTTGTTTGAATGTTTTTATGTTTTTACTAAGTTGTGTACGTGGTTGAATTTGTGTGGGGGGTTAGGTGTAGTTACTTCCTACTTCTTGGACACATAGTTAAGTGGAGGTAAACTATATAAGATCAGTTTTTCACTACATTGGTATGCATGTGATCTTCTGATGGGTCAAAAAGGTGAAATTATTATTATTTTAATCAAAACTGAGGTTTTCAAATTTTTGTTGTTTCATTTTTATCGTTATTTATATCAATAAGGTATAATTTATAACTACTCAAAAAAATTCAATAGAATTATATAAATAATGATGGAAAAGTCAAAGAATTTTCGGTGTAAGAAGAGAAATACATTATAGTCAATACTTAGTGCTCACCCAGCTCGGATATCAATGTTAACCATGATAAAAGCTCAGAATATGCTAAGTTCAAGTTTTAGTGTACTACAAGGTCAAGGATAGGTTAACATGATCCATTTTATTATCAATAAACAATTTGACTTACCCATAATACAAACACATGGAAACATAAAAAAATGAACAAAAAATGAGGGAGAAAGATCTTAGTATTTATATATAACAACTTATCCAAGAATTATCAAAATCTAATAGATGAATTATGAATTAAAACCTAATTGATAAGGTAATAATGGAATAATTTCTTTATTGGTTTCATGAATTGAAAATTTAAGAGAGACCACTTCTATGGGGTCTTAAATTCAAACATTAGAGAAGGTTACCCTTTGAGGAAGATTTTGAAACTACTTGGGAAAGGGTTTACTCATTATCCCTATTAATTTCAATGTTTTTTAGTTAGTCATCCAAGATTATCCTGGATTTCATACTCTTTTAAGCCTTCAATATTTATCCTAGGTCACCTTCCTTGGTGATTCCTTCAATGAAACTTGTCTCTCTTCTGAGTTAAAATGGTAAATGGATTAGATAGCCATGATAAATTCTCTACAAAATGTCAATAATGTCCTTAAAAACCAATAAAACTGTGTATTTCAATCATAGTGGTTGATCTAGGACAATGTTCAATAACATCGTTCTTTGATAGATCCACTAATATCCCCTCACTTGATATTATATGACCTAATAATGAAACTTCCTGAAGCTGAAATTCACCATCGGCAAATTTTTCATACAAATTCTCCTTCCTTAGGGTCTTCAAAAAAATCCTCAAATGATATTCATTCTCTTCCTTTCTCTTTGATTATCTAAGAATATTTTCTATAAAGACTACCACAAATTGAATAATGTAATATATGAAGAATATATTCACTAAATCTATACAAATCTCACAAGAGCCTCATCCCAATTAGTGAGGACTCGACAAGTGCAACCAAGAAACCTGAGTTCAAACCCAGGTGGAGACATATTTCTAGGTTACTATAGCAGTACTATAGTAGACATTGTAGAAGGCACTGTTCGGTGCTGTAGCAGCCAGAAATATTCATCTGTTTGGGCCTTCGGGACACCAGTTTGGTCCTTGGGTGCTTCAAGTACTTCATGCCACCCAAGGCCTTTGGGCTAGTAAGGCTTTTAGGCCACCTCAAGGCCTTTGGGCCACCTTAAGGACTTCAGGCCACCTCAAGGCTTTCGAGCCACCTGAAATTGTGGTTAGTCGACAAGATAGACTCTATAAGGAGCAGAATCCAGATGATGATTCAGAGCAGACATATTCACCATAGAAGAGGCTAATAGATGTGGAATAAAGAGAGGGTATGTCATTTCCATCAGGACCAGCCTATGCATGCATGGGAAGCCTAGCCAAACAACCATGCGATGGTGGAGAGATGATATCATGATGAAGATGTTGGGGAGTAGCAGTTCCATGTAGTTATAGTCTGGATATTTCCTCTAAGACCTACGGGTCATGTAATCTCTAAGACTACAGGCTTTGTTAGGGTTCCCCCTCATCGCTTGAAAGGGGGGTTATCAAAAATCAATAAAAATAATGCCTTTGGGCCATTCAGGCTAAATCCATGAAGATAACTGGGTATTAGTAATACCAAATTATTGAAGGATCCAAATACAGCAAAAGTGTGGTGGTTTGGAGGGATCAAATTTTCTTTTTTCCATAATCAATGACCAATCTAGGATCAATACGATGATGAATGCCGATATCCACGGATTAAAAACAATGATTTAGACAAAGAGAAGAAAAGTTCCGGATCAAAAAAAGAGGATCTTTCACATCATGTTTATAATTAATTTATTAATTTATGAAGAAATTAAACACTTGGGTCTTTGGTACATTCTTCATTGATGATCGTTTATCATCTGGAATGACCCTTTCAGATTTTATTCATTATGCTTATGAGGATCCAATGTAGAATCCCTCTATCAGTGATCCACATGTGATCCAATGGTCTTCGATTGATGCCACTCATTCTCTAGATGCTAGCACAGTAGAACAAATGTCGTGTATCAATTATTATTGATCACTTGTTCTTCGGTCTTGAATAACTTCCCTTATTCTTGAGAGGGAGAGAGGAGAGGAATAAAGAGAGAAAAAAAGTTTTTTGGCTCAACAATTCTCTAGCATCACTTTTACTTGGAACAATAGACATACCTATCTATTAATTTATATGAGTTTTTAGTTACAATATTTAATTGCATAACAACGATTAAATGTAATTATAACCATTTGAGAAAATCCATGCCACTTAATAAAAATTACAGAACAATTATTTTTGGTGCGACAACTTGTGCAAAACGGAACCATAAATAAAATCTTGTTCCACATAATGATTACATTATTATTATTATTATTGCACCACCTAGATAAATATTATTTACCAACTTGTAAATAATTAATTTATCACCGGACACAGTCTTTGTCCATTTGAACTCCACTTCCATTTATTGAACAGTAGAATAATATTCTTATTCTCTTAAATAAATATTTTCATTTATAAAATAGTAAACAAATAATAATTAAATGTTTAATAAAATAAATAAATATAATTTATTCACAATACAAAAAATAAATATTTATTTAATTTATGAGACCATTTTAACTTGAATAAAATTATTCCTTAGTCCTAAGAATAATATTTATTCTCTTAATTAAATTCAAATATAATTTAATCAAGACCACAAAAAAAACTTAGTGTTTGACCCTCTAGGATTCTTTCTCATTGGAATTAGGTGGGATTCACTACTGGAAATTTCAAATAACCCAATGGTTTAAAACTGTTGGGAAAGGGCCTGAAACCAATTGGATAGTCTATCCCAACAGTTTCCAAAATCATTGGTGTGTTAGCCATTGTAGTAGCTCTATGCCAACGGTTCAATTATAAACTGTTGGGGTATGCTGTTTAAATGTAATCTATGCCAAAATTTTAAGTAAAAACATTGGTATATATGTGTACCAACAGTTCTTAAAACCATTGGTAAAAATGTTTTCTAGAATCTAACCTATTCCAACGGTTTAATGAAACCGTTGGAATATATATATACCAATGGTTTTTGAACCATTGGTATAAATGAAGTATATGTTTTTTCTCAACAGTTTCATAAACCGTTGGGATATATGTTGTTTACTAAAATCTTTACCAACAATTCTTGGAAATCATTTGTATATAGTTGCTTCCACTCAAAGCTCGCAACAACCTGCATCCCTCCCAGCAGCCTGCCTGCATCCCTCTCAGCAGCCTGCATCCCTCTCAATAACCTACCTACATTCCTCCCAACAACCTTCTTGCATTCCTCCCAGTAGCCTGCATCCACCTGCATCCCTCCCAATAGCCTTCCTGCATCCCTCCCAGTAGCCTACCTGCAACCCTCTGTAATTACTTCCAATACACCATAGCAGCCTGCATCCCTCTGCAATTATGACTGTAAATACACCCCAGATTTCAAAATACAGCCAATATATACCCCAATGATATATGTATCTATATGTAGCCCTCTATAATTAATTTGAACCACTATATCTGTTCAGATATAAGTATCTACTTATGAATTCCCAATGTACAATTACCACATGAAAAATAATAGACAGAGAATAAGTATATAGTATTTTTATATGGTTTGATCCCAATGTGGTTATTTAATCCTTGGTGTGTTTGGGTAATGTATGATACTCATATATCCACTATATTACATTGGTGAATACAAGTGGGTTATCTCCCAAAAAATACTTTACTATCTACCGATAGTTTTACAGTATCCAGATTAATTTAAAGTCTCTCAATTGTGCTCTTTATACTGGATATATCCAGTTTATAATGGATCCTTCCTACAAACTCTTGAACTCTATTTTCATACACAACAAAATATGTGCATAATATACAAAAAGTATCACAATACACCATTAACAATTATACTTGCATAATACATACATAATTCTGTACGAATTCAATTCATCCAACACATAATTCAAACATAAATCTGAATACCTCCAATTCTATATTTAATTACCCTCTACACACATACCTAATTAACACATAATTCATAAGGTAATTAAAAAAAGTATACACATACAATAACTATACCCATACACCATTAACACATAATTTATAAGTTAAATAAATATATAAAGAATTCAATTCAGAATCCAGGGGTTAGGGGGGTTGTTCAGGGGTTTGGGGTGGCTGTCCAAGGGGGGAGGGGGTGTCCGAGGGGGGGGGGGGTGGGGGATGGGGGTGGGGGGGGGGGGGGCTATCCAGGGTGGTGGGGGGGGGGGAGGGGGCTATCCATGGGGGTGTCCAAGGGGGGTGGATTGGTGTCCAGGGGGTGGGGTGGTGTCCATGGGGTTGGGGGGCTTTCCAGGGGGTGGGGGTGTCTAGGGGGGTCTAGGGGGTGGCGATGTCCAGGGGGTGGGCGGGCTGTCCACGGGGCTGGTTGGGATGTCCAGGGGGTAGGGGGTTTCCAGGGATGGGTGGGATGTCCACGGGGGTGGCCGGAACTATATAGGGGGTACGAGGTGTCTAGGAGGGTGGTCGGGTTGTCCACGGGGGTGAGAGGGCTGTCCATGGGGGTGGACGAGCTGTCCATGGGGGATGGTCGGGCTATCCAGGGGGTAGGGGTGTTTAGGGGGGTGGGCGGGCTGTCTAGGGGGTGGGTGGGCTAGCCACAGGGGGGTAGGGGAGTCCGAGGGGGGTGGGGGGGTGGGGGGGGGGGGGCTGTCCATTGGGGTGGGCAGAGCTATCTAGGGGGTACGGGGTGTACAAGGGGGTGGGGGATATCCACAGGGGGAGAGGCTGTCCAGGGGGGTGAGCGGGCTGTTCACGAGGTGGCGGGGCTATCCATTGGGGTGGCGGGGATGTCCAAGGGTGTATGGAGTGTCCAGGGGGTGGGAAAGCTGTCCACGGGGGTGCCAGGGCTGTCCAGGGGGTAGGGGGTGTCCAGGGGGTGGGTGGGATATCCATCAGGGGGGTATAGGGGGTGCGGTGTGTCCAGGGGTGTGGGTGGGCTATCCAAGGGGTACAGGGTGCCAGGGGGTGGGCGGGCGTTCCACGGGGGTGGGGGGGATTTCCAGGGGTAGGGGGTGTCCAGGGGGTGGGAGGGCTGTCCATGAGGGTGGGGGGTGTCCAGGGGGTACAGGGTGTCCATGGGGGTGGGCGGGCTATCCTCGGGGGTTACAAAGCTATCCTAGGGGGGTTGGGTTTTGGGGTGTCCAAGGGGTGGGCGGGCAGTCCATAGGGGTGGAGGGGCTGTGCGGGTGATATGGAAGGCATCAAGGGGATGGTAGGGTGCTGGAATAGGTGGAAGGGGGCTGGTGTGGGCTGGATTGCAGGTGGTTGGGGGCTGTTGGGCATGTGGTAGGGGCTGGTGCGGGCTGGGACATAGGAGGCTGGGGGATGGTGAGGGCTGGAACTAGTGGCTGGGGCTATTTTTCAGGTAGCATAGGAGCAAAGGGAGTGGGATGAGGTGAGGCAACATTCTAGCCAGGAGAAAAGGGAGCGGGAGGAGGTGGGGAAACATTCCGGTCGTCGCCCTGCCAGCAGAAATTGTGATTAGTCAGTCTCAACATTTATCAAAATACTAATGGAATACCATCATATAGCTAATCAAAAGCATCTATTTTAAAAGTACATTCATCTTAAATCCTTTAAAAGATTCTCATTATGCTTTATTAATATCACTTTAAAACCTTGAAAATAATTAACACTATCCCTTTTTCTAACGAAATTGAAATTTTTTCCAAAAATAGGTTATAATTTTAAAACAAAAACATTTTAGACACTTTTCCAAATACAAATATCATTATAAAAGTCTTTTGAAGTCTTTTTATTGTCCAACATTTACTATGATGTCCCTCGAGCACTTAGATGGTCCTTGTAGAATACAAGTAGCAAGCTTCACCCTCATCTCCAATGTTGTCTACAGGTGACTAAATATTTTCATGAGAGAATCAATACAGAGATTTACTACTTGAGGGAATCCCTCCTCATTAATTATGGGTGGGAAATGTATCTAAAACACTATCTAGGTATCATACATTGAATTCCGAAAGGACTACGAATCGTCGTAGGGTGTCGTCCTAGAGCAGAGCCAAATCACAGCGTGACCACGACGTGATTACGGCATGACCACGGCGTGTTGGCCTAGTCCAGTGACATCCATGGGGCAGCATCTTTTGGCCAGGAGCAAAGGGAGCGGGAGGAGGTAGGGAAACATTCAGTCATCGCCTCGCCGAAAGAAATTGTGATTAGTCAGTCTCAATATTGATCACAAGACTCATGTAATACTATCACAGAGCTGATCAAAATAATCTATTTTAAAATTATATTTGTCTTCAATCCTTTAAAATATTCTCATTATGCTTTGTTAATATCACTTTAAAACCTTGAAAATAATTAACACTATCCCCTTTTCTAACGGAATTGAAATGTTTTCCAAAAATAGGTTATAATTTTAAAACAAAAACATTTTAGAAACTTATCCCAATATAAATATCATTATAAAAGTATTCTAAAGTATTCTTATTATCCAACATTTACTATGATGTCCCTCAAGCACTTAGATGTCCCTTGTATAATACAAGTAGCAAGCTTCACCCTCATCTCCAATGTTGTCTACAGGTGACTAAATATTTTCATGAGAGAATAAATCCAAAGATTTGCTACCTGAGGGCCTCTCTCCCCAGTAACTATGGGTGGGTAATGTATCAAAAACTCTATCTGGGTATCATAAATTGAATTCTGACAGGACTGCGAACCTTCATGGGGTTTCATCTTAGAGCAGGGCCAAATCACGTCATTACTGTGGCGTGACCACGGCGTGACCGCGATGTGATTGCGGCATGACCACGGCGTGACCACGATGTGTTGGACCAGTCCAGTGACATCCGCAATGTAGCATATTCCGGCCAGGAGTGAAGGAAGCAGGAGGAGGTGGGGCAACATTCCAGCCATCGCCCTGCCAGCAAAAAATGTGATTAGTCAGTCTCAACATTGATCACAAGACTCATGGAATACTATCACAGAGCTGATCATCCATCAGATTCCCCATTGTTGTAAAAATATCCAACTACACTATATTAAGTGTGTGTTGTTTACTGTTCTAACACAGAAAAAAAAAGATAATGTAGAAGCATATTCTCTACAAGAGTCAAAACACTAATCTGATCATAGGGATCATAAAAATATCAAACTCTAAAGGACAAAGACAAGTACAAAACAGAAAACCATACATAAATGGTTTCATCAACTCTGTTGAGAAAGTTAATTAATCAAATTTTAGTGGAAAATATTTTATTCTTATTTTTATCAATCATGTTATATAATTTCATATGCAATTAATGAATCCCTAGAATGGAAAAATCAGGATAAGACTCTACTCTTATAGAACATGGAACCAAGTGGTCATGGCATAAAGTGGGGAGCACTAGTGATCATATAGAGTTTTTAAGTATTATTGAAATTTTATTCTACTTACCAATGTCTATACTAGATATCAAAATTTTGATTACTCTTTATACTGGATTCCAAATAAATCCTATGTAATTATCCTTCACATTATAGAAACAGATCTTATGTTATAAAAAACAGACTCTTGATTCAGGATTGTGGTATGATAAAGATATATATTTTATATTCTTTGTTTTTAAAAGTGGTACTAGGTAGTTGAAACAACTGATTAAGAGTCAAATTATGTAGGTGTTTTACTTACCAATGGTATATGAATTTCTTGGAACTCTAATAACAAAACTTCAGTCACCTTGAGAACAATAGAATTTGAGTATGTTTTAACATCTCAGGATGCAACACAAATATTATGGGATAATTAATATATGTAAAAAATTACATGTGCATCGAGGCCAGGCAAACACCCCAAATGGTGTTCAGATGAAGCTTATGGTGGGGAGCACCATAAGCCTGATAGGTGTTAAACAATGACACCATCAGTGTTTTTAGATATATAGGCTTAGTTAAACACCCAGAGGGGTGGCCAAGAGGACAGGAAAACACCCGAAATGGATTTTTCCATAAGATAAGGTCACAACGGACATGATAGAACAAATAAACTATTTAATATGTTATAACAAGGGATCATCAGAAGGTTGTAGTGAGCGACATAATGATGTAACGTCTAAAGGGAAACAAAATGATTGAAATGAATCATACACCCTAAACAAACCATTTACAAATTCATTCACTTCACCTAAACATGAAAATTTCATTTATAATATTCAAAGGGTGAAAAGGAAAGTGTCATGGTCAAGACATATGCATACTCAGGCAATGTCATTTGATGTAAAAAAGTATGATAAGCCAATTTATATTATTCAAAGAAAAAAAACTAACATGCCAAAAACCAAACACCAACAAGAGACATATGGAAAACTCAAACCAAATATAAATATGATACAAATAACCATCACTACACTTTGGTTTAGAAGACAACACACCTCTGTTGGACGAGTTTTATTATAAAATCATGGCATGGATTTATCACACAATTCATTTAATTATATTTAACATTTATTCAAAAACTCATTCAGCACAAATCAAATGCAATAACTTAAGATACTAGATCAACATAACTATCACTGTGAGTTTTCGCAGACATCGCACCTCCGTTGGAGGGGTTTTATTATAAAAACATAAATTTATTTATCAAATGAAACAATTATATTAAAGAACAGTTATTCAGGATATGAAATTCAATATAATTAAGAAGAATTAAGAAACAAGTTAAATTCAATTTAAAGCATTCTTTAATTAAAGAGGATAGCAGAGGGGCCCTATCTTAAGGTGGAACCAAGCCGTCCACTTTTGCTCTTGGAGCTTTCTAACTAAAATATGATGCTACCCCACTGGGAAAACGCACCTTCACACACATGCAAGGACACCTATCCCCTATGCACACACCCGCATGACAATGAGCATTTGAAAGGGGATCCTTGCCCATATGCTTATATGCATATACCAGTCTCCACTCACCTGTGTATGCATATATATATATATATATACACACATACATGGGCACACCTAGCCCCATACATCCATAATCACTGCCATGGGTGACTATACACGTAACGGGGGAACCCACATACATATACTTACTTACCTATGCACACTCAGGAAAGTCACCCTTGACTTGGCGACTCCAAACCAACGAGCAGGGATCCACACACTACAAAAAAGATATTAGGAACCTTAGAACACATAAAAGATGCTAAATAACCAGTGAGAAACCAACTAACAACATTAAAGCCTTGCCTAGATTGGAAGCGGAGATCCAAATCCACCCGAACCAACAAAAAATGATCCAACTCCCTATCGAAAACATAATATGGATTCAAAAACAATGAAAGACCCAAATACATGAGGTGCAAGACAAGTAGTAACCATAAAATCTTACCTCAGATCAAAGTCGGCGGACTGAATCAATTTAAACCCTTTCTGGCCCCTTCGCAAAATATAACTACTCTTTGTCCAAAGAAACCATTAAAAGATCTAAGTGGAAAATGTGATAAAGAAAATAAAATAAAAATGAAACTAAAACATAGCTGTCTCCTGTGACTATACACGTCACCACCCAACATATAAGAACCACAACACACCATGGGTCAAATCATGTTCCTACAAGGAAGGGGGAAATAGATCCATGTTTCAAAATAATAATATCAAATAGTACATTCCTATTAATTAACAATTACTATTCCTATTAATAGTATATAATCTGTTTGGCTCAAGTTTTAACATAGTTTGATTTTGTTCGATAGAAGTTTGTTTGGTACATTTCAATTACCTTTAGTTTATCTTGTTTTTGTTTATATTATCTTGGACAATTTCATTCATTTGGGTTCTAGTTGATCAAGAAATTAGTCTTATTCATGCAATTCATACATAATATAGATTTTTCATGGGAACATAAATCACCAAAATCCCCAAATTAAATTGGTCCAAACAAAGAGGGCAGAATAAACCAACCTCAAATCACCACACCCCCCACCCCCACCCCTTGTACACCCCCACCCCCTAGACAGCCCCACAATCCTTTGGATAGCCCCAGCACCCCCTTGGACACCACCCCACTACCTGGACACCCCCACCCCCATGGACATCCCCCACCCACATGAACACCCCCACCCACCTGGAAACCCCTTACCCCCTTGGATATCCCCCATAACCACCTGGACCCCCCCCCCCCAACGGACACCACCCCATCCCCTGAACACCCCCTGGACACCCCACCCCCACGAACAGCCCTCCCACCCCCTGAACACCCCAACCCCCATGGACAGCCCCCAACCCCCTGGACACCCCCTAAACACCCCCACCCACCTGGACACCCCCACCCATCTGGATCCCCCCCCCCACCTAGACACCCCCAACCCCCTTGGACAGCCCCCACCCCCTGGACACCCCACCCCCTGGACACCACCCCACCCCCTGAACACCCCCACCCCCTCGATAGCCCCCCACTGGACATCCCCTACCCCCTTGGGTAGCCCCCAACCCCCTGGACAACCCCCACCCCCTAGACACCCCCACCCCATGGACAGCCCCCACCAGCTCAACATAAACATGTTTAGAATGTGATAAATAAGAAAGCTCAAAGAAAATCAAATAGTTTTGAGCTACAAAGAAAAGTTCTTCAGTAGAAAAAATACCCAATCAGTGTTATAACATATGAGTTGATAAAAACTCCTTATTACCATACTTGTTGATATAAAAAACACTCGAATGGAAATCTCACATAACATGCACTTCACATATATATTTTTTTTCAAGGAAAATAATTTTTCAAAACAAATCCTTCATATAGTGTTGTTATTCCATTGAAAAAATCAACATGGAGAAAATATGAAAATAAATTCTTAATCACATATATAAAAATGTTTCAACACATTTCCCATGAGTTAATGCCATATTTATAGGGAAAATTTCATATAGATAACACTTTATAATTTAATAAAATATGGTTACACATTCAACTGTATGTGAATCCAAAAAGAACAACACATTTATCCACAAACCAATTTCCCTTCACATGCATCATGTACATATTAAAAAATTATGCATTAGATAATATTTTTATTTTCAAATTAAAACACTCCATTCATATGAAAACGAAATCCACAAAGCATCAGTGGTATGAATAATTCTAGACATAAAATATTCTTAACATTTTTTTTAGATCCAAATGATTTCACATAGAATATGATATTCTTTATGAAACTAGAAACACATCATAACCTAAATCACAAAGAAATAATGTTCTCATGGTATCTTCTATGTGAAATTATAATGATTTATATCTATAAAAACTACAATGATAAAACATTTTATGTTTTGAGAAAACCAAAATCAATCATATATCACAGATGAATGAAACAATATGAAAAGATAAAAATTTAATCAATAAAACTCATACTAAAAAATAAATTAATTAATCATACCATAAGAATATTTGGGAATTACTGCCAAAGAATACCGGAAATATAGAAGGGGATGCTCTACCAGAGGGGATCCTCGACCTTGGAGGGATGCCCGACCACCATAGGGGATGCTCTACTAGAGGAGGATGAGGAGGGGGATGCGTGAGCGATGGCGAGTGGCGAGCAGCGAGCTGTGAGGGGGAGTTCAAATGGGAGGAGGGGAGCGCACGACGAGCTACGAGCAATGGCGAGGGGGAGTCGGGATGGGAGCGGCTGCGAGTGGGAGTCGGGATGGAGAGGATTGTTTGGAGATGGATAAGTGGGGGTGCGATGCGAGGGGAAGTCGGGATGGGAAGAGGGTCGCATTTTAGGTAGGTTTATCCCAACGGTTCATAAGAACCGTTGACTATTGAGCCAGTTTTTTCCAACGGTTCACTAAAATTATTGGTAAAACCAACTTATATTAATGTATACCAACGGTTTCATAGAACCGTTGGTATAACCTCTTTATTCCAACAGTTTTTGCAAATCGTTGGGAAATAACCATTCATATAGGTGGGATTTCCACCAGTGATTTTTTAAATTTTAAGATTATTGTCTAACAACGAGTCAAGGAACCCAAGAGAAAGAACTATAAGTCTCAACAAATAAAATCACATATGAATGCTCACTCTGTAATATAATCCCTTTTGTCTTAATATCTCATCAAATAGGTTTCATGATAGTGTCACAAACCTTTATTCTTGATATGTCATTCTTTGACTACCTAAAATAAACTTGTCATTACACCATGGTCATGGAATTGAGGGTGACAATTCTATTTCAATCAAAGGGCCGAGATATCAAATTCCATAAATGGAAGGGAAAAATACTTCCTCAACTTATCCATTAATAACATGTCACCCATGACGCGCCCAACATACCCTAATTCCCGCCAACAAATGGCATGATATTTTTCGTCCGTAAATCAAAGTGCATGAGTCATGACATGTATTAATGATAATATTAAATTCTAATGACCATTACACATGCTCGTAGATAAGAATATTTGATGACACCAAAACATGAAAAATTCCTACTAGCGGGTCTCTTCCCATAATCTCTCGTGTTGGAGATTACCAAGTGCGAACTTCATGAGAAGAAGTATCATCTACTTACAAGTAATCGCACTTGACGGTCTGTATAATATGCTTCCCATCATAGTATGTCATCCAACCACAAAACTATATTTAAAAATATATTTATAGTACTTCAAGGTTTTCATCATAGCAGGGAACTATTATGACCTTGTCAATGCAAAAAATCCTACATGAAATTATTACACTATAGTCATGCAGAATAATTAATAATATTTAATAATATGTTTAATATTTAAATACATTAAACATTCATATAATCAAAGTATAAATAGTTGGTTCTAGGAAACTAACTCTTACAAACTCCCACCTGGATTAGATCCAACTATCTACGACTTTCAGTACACTAGACCTCACAGGATGATCATGTTTCTTCTGAGTTAAGGAATTAGTCAAGGGGTCCACCATGTTGTCTTCTGTGGAAATATTACTCATTACAAATTCACCTCTCTAAGAAAAATCCCTCAAGAGATGATACTTCTGAAGTATTTTCTTTGTCTACTGATGTGACCTTGGATATTTTGTAAGATCCACCACTACAATATTATCGCAATAGGGTGTGATGGGATCTTTACTACTAGGTACCACATCTAGATCTCAGATGAAGCTCTGCATCCAAAATGATTCTTTTGATTCCTCAGAAGTATTGATATACTTAGACTCTACTATAGAATCTGTAACCACACTCTACTTTGATATCTTCCATCTCACTACACCTCCATTCAAAGTGAATATGTATCCCATTTGTCACTTCATGTCATCTTGATCAGTCTAGAAGCTAGCATATACATATTCTTTAATGATTAGTTATTCATCTACTCCATAAACCAGGAACATATCCTTAGTATTCCTTAGATACTTAAGGATAGTCTTCAGTACCATCCAATGGCAGTTACCTGGGTCAGATTGATATCTTTGCATCACACTTAATGTATAGGGGACATCTAGACTAGTACATATAATGACATACATGACTGAAATAATCGCTGATGTGTATGGAGTCCTTGCCATTCTATTTCTTCACTCATGCATCTGAGGGCACATTTTTTTAGAAAGATGAATGCCATGTGATGCTGGAAACAATTCCCTCTTAGATTGTTCCACACTGAATCTCTTTAGTATCTTTTCAATGTATGTACTTTGACTTAGGCCTAGAAATATATTAGATCTATCACGATAGATTTTGATCCCAAGAATATATGCTACCTCGCTGAAGTCCTTCATGGAGAAGCATTGATTCAACCATGCCTTAACAGACTCTAAGACTAGTATCTTGTTTCCAATAAGTAATATGTTATCAATATATACTATTAATTAAAACAACTGAACTCCCACTAAAAATATTGTAGACACAAAGATCACATTCGTTTTTTATAAAACAAAATTTCATTATGGCTTCATCAAAATTATTGTTCCATGAACTAGATTCTTTCATTAATCCATAAATGGATTTTTGCAACTTTCATATCTTATTGGCCTTGTTTTGGAGTCACAATCCCTTTAGGTTGGGTCATATAGACATCTTTCTGAAGTTTCCTATTAAGGAAAGCTATTTTGACATCCATTTTCCAAATCTTATAGTCATGGTAAGTGGAAATGGCTAGTATAATTTTGATGGATTTCAACATTTCAACTGGTGAAAAGGTTTCATCGTAGTTAATGCCTTGATGCTGTTTGAACTCTTTTTCAACCAATCATGCCTTAGAGGTACTGACTTGTCCTTCAATGTCTGGTTTCTTCTTGGATAACCATTTGCAACTAACAAGCTTTACATATACTAGAGGATCTACCAAAATTTAAACTTGGTTTTGGTACATGGAATCCATTTCATAATTCATGACTTCTTTCCACTTGGTAGTGTATGTTCCACTTACTACTTCCTTGTAGGTTAGAGGATCATTATTATAAAATAATAATGAGTCACCATCCTCAGTAACTTCAAAACCATTCAATTACAGTTCTCTAACCTATCTTGTACTCCTACGAAGTACTTGTTTCTATAGAAAATATTTTTATTACACGGGGCTTTGTGGAGTATTCCCCTATGCCAAATCTTGTGTGCCTTGAGCATCAAATTCATCAAAGTTTATCCCACTCCCACTATCTCTTTTGGAGATGTTCTCCCTCTCAAGGAATATGGCATGTCTTTCCAATATATATTTTTTATTGAGGGGTCGTATAGGTAATATCCCCCTGTTCCCTTGGGGTATTCTATAAAGGTACACTTTGTGCCTCAGGGTGTGATTTTTTTACCTGAAGATTCCTTAAAAAACACTTCACTTCCCCACACATGTAAATTCGAAAACATGGATTTTCTTCCAATCCAAAACTCATATGGAATACCATTTACCAATTTAGTTGTTACTTGGTTTATTATGTGTGCTGATGTTTGTAATGAATATCCCCAAAATGATAATGTAAGGCTTTCATGACTCATCATTGATTTCACCATTTCCAACAAGGTGTAGTTCCTCCTCTTGATTACACCATTCCATTGAGGCATGTAAAGAGGAGTGAGTTGGGATAGGATCCCAAACTCCTATAAGTAATCAATGAAATCTTGATTAAGATATTCTCCACCTCTATCTGATTAGAGTTTATTACTCTTCTTACCAAGCTGGTTCTTAACTTCATTCTTATATTCCTTGAATTTATCAAAATAATCTAACTTATACCTCATTAATAAAATATATCCATATCTACTAAAATCATCAGTAAAAGTTAAGAAGAATGAGTACCCAACCCTTTTTTCAATTGGAAATAGTCCACACACATCAGCATGACCTAATTCAAGAAGATATTTCGCACTTTCACCTTTCCCACAAAATAGGGATTTGGTCATTTTACCTTGTAAACATGCAAGACATACACCAAGTGGTTTTAGTTTGAAAGAATCTAAATATATATCTTGATGTAATTTTGCCAAGTTTTTCTAATTTAAATGACCTATATGGTGATTCTGAAGTTGGGAATGGTATGAGTCATTTTAAGTAACATCGTTATCGATTGTCATATGCGAAACACATAGCTTCTTATTACCTTGCCTCTTTGTTGATCTTCCTTTTCTTAGAAGGGAATGAAGAAATTTTATGCTTAAAGATCTTTGTTTTCCCTTTACTTTTATTCACCATATGAAAAGAAGGCTTATCACGCTTCATATATTTATTTACTTGGTGAAGCATGATAAGAATATTTAGTAGAGACTTCTCAATATTGTTCATATTAAAATTCACAAAAACTGTAGAAGATCTGATGGAGTGATGAGAGAATGAGATCGGTACCTAGTTCTTTGGGGAGTTTAATCCCTAGAACCTACAAGTGTTCAATGCATACAATGAGCTTGAATACGTGAGGCCCAGCTGGGGAACCCTCTCCAAGCTTACTCTAAAAGAGTTCCTTGGAGATCTCAAATTTTTCCTGTCTAGCTCTCTCCTTGTAAATATCACGGAGGTGCTAAAGCATGCTATAGGCATCCATGTTTTTGTGAGGCTTCCTGAGTTCACTAGACATTTATGAAAGCATCAAACATTAAACATTGACCATGTTGTTTATATGTTTCTTGTATACTAGGAACTCTTCATTGCTCGCCTCTTGGGTAGGCGGATCAGGTAGCGAGGAATCTAGCATGTAAGATTTCTGTTTAAGGCATGGATTAGCCTGAAGGAATCTAAACCATTATTGGAAGTTACTGCCAGTGTGGATGTTGTATTTATCTAGTATTGATCGTAGGGATAGTGTGGATGATGATATTGTCATTTTTATTCTACAATTGAAAAATAATATTATTAGTACTTTCTTGATTACAATTTTGTGAGAAATTATAAATTAATTTTATTAAGTCTCCCACTATTTTATCAAGTCCCAATGGCCCTCACCATTGAACTAGAAATGTCTAATTTCTTGAAAATTCTAGGGTAAAGGATCGATATTCCCCTTCACATAACCCCAACAAGGGCTGGCCAAGCTATTTGGAGGTATTTTGGTTTCAAAGTCTTTTATGACTATGGGATTGCAGCTCCTTGATCCGTTGAGTGGACTCCCCAATTCTGAAATCCTAACTTGGATTTCCTCAACACTTGCCTCCAAATTTACACCAAGTCTAGGAAAGGCTAACCCTTTTGATGTAAAATATTTAAGTCAACCCAAAACATTCATAAGATCATACTATATAAAATTAATTGTCCCAAAAAGGGGTTTTTCAAACACATAGTTTTATTGATTCTTTCTCTAAATCAAGTAATGGAAGTATTAGTGTGACTTAATATTTTATTTAGGTATTTTTATCTTTTATGCATAAATTTACTTATTATCTTTATAAAACACTTGTTAATATTAAGTGGAAGTTACTTAAGTGATTAACTATGTATTTATAATATTTATGCATAATCCTGTTTTATTTTAGTTCTGTTCTTCATGCTTGTTAATTCATTAATTATATAGTCATGAAAATACATCCATAATGAAAAACCATGAAACTGACAAAAATAAAACAAAGTAAAGGTCATGATCATGAGATCTTATGATGGTTAGTTTATGTAGTGGATAATAAAATAACCCTGACCAAGGGGAGAAACACCTTAAACTGAGGCTCGTGTTTATAACTTTCCACTTTTCCAACTTTGTATCTCCTTGGATTGGTTTTGCCTCAACTCCTGACTTGGAATGCCTCTATAATCTTGGGAGCTCCATCCATTATATATGATTTTTAACTCACACGTAGGTGAGGGGTAAAAAGGGGGTTTACAAAAAAAGAAACCATGGGCACACATGCCCTATATATTAATGAGGAGATATGGATTGTGGGACAAAAATTTAATTCAATTAAAATTAAAAGGAAACCAGTCACATAAAAAGGTTTGGTCTAAGCTCAGGATCATCCACATACATGAAACGAATTATGAATTTTATAAAACTAGCATTCAATTCTTTAATCATTCTTATTAAGATAAATCATATTCGAATTGATGAATTATTATCTTTAATTAATCAATCCTTTTATCACAATCCTTTTCTGAATTTCCTTGAGATTCTCATCCATAACCTTGGAGGTAACATGGTGAACACCCATTAAAATCTATATGATATGTAATTCTGAAAAATATAAAAACATAAAAGTTTTAATTCTATGTAATTTATTAAATTACATATTGTGTAGTTACGACTACATGACATGCACTGCCTTCACTGTCTTATCCAATGTACATGCCTAGGGACTCGGCGTGTGAGGAATACTTTAGAAATCTCATAGTACACAACATGTATAGTGGGCCAATGTTGTGTTGTACCTGGGTTACAGGGTTACCACTCAGATTAGCCATGTATGGAATACATGGTTTGGACCTTGACACGAAGGGACTACACACTGTATCTAGTGGGCCACATGACATGTATTCTGGTAACCATATGCCTATCTGTCCTGGTCAACATGCAGTGTAATAATTAACTACACCATGTGTAATAAATGTACATGGCTTGAGTAATTTATGAATTACTTCTGATGTGATTAACATAACTACACAGTGTGTAATCTGTATTACATGGTGTGTATGAAATATTACATGATGTGTAATTTCAAATACACGGTATGTACTATCATGTCACATGGACAGAATCATCAGCGCATCTTGATGAGATCCTTGATTTAATTTTAATCAAAAAAATTATTCATTTCTATCAGATCTGTGAGAAACAAAAAGTGGAAGAATAGATCTCAAAATTCATATTACAAGAACAATTAAACATGAATTGAAGTACTAAATTATTATAGTGTAAATCATCAACTAATTATTTAAATAATTATAAATGATGATGAGCCTGATCTGATACCACTTGAAGGATCCAGACGTAGTGGAAGCATGGTGGTTGGGAGGGCCCAAATTTTATTTTTTCTGTAATCGATGACCAATCTAAGATCAATATGATGATGAATGCCAATATCCACGGATTAAAATCAAATATTTAGACAAAGAGAAGAAAAGCCACTAATTTGAGAAAGATGATCTTTCACATCATGTTTACAATTAATTTATTAATTTATGAAGAAATTAAATACCTAGGTGTTTTGTTATTTCTTCATTGACGATTTTTGATCGTCTAGAATGAACCTTTTGGATTGCCTTCATTGCGCTTGCAAGTATGCAAATTAGAATCCATCTAGAGGCGATCCACACGTTCTCCAATGGTCTCCAATCAATACCACTCATTCTTCAAGTGCTAGCATGGTGGAACGAATGTATTGTGTCGATCATTCTTGATCACTCGTTCTTTGGTCATTAAGAAGTTCTATCATTCTTGAGAGGGAGAGAGGAGAGGAGTCGAGAGAGAAAAAATGTTTTTTAGATCAACAATTTTCTAGCGCCACTTGTACTTGGCATAGTAGACGTACCTATCTGCTCATCGACATTGGGTTTCACTGAAAATATTTAATTGTGTAACTTTGATTAAATGTAATTATAACTATTAGAGAAAACCCATTCCACTTAATAACAATAACAAAAACATTATTTTTGGTGTTCCAACTTATGAAAAATAGAACCATACATAAAATCACATGAAACATAATGATAATAGTATTATTATTATTTTTGTGCCACCTAGATAAATATTATTTACCGAATCGTAAATAATTAATTTATCACTGGACACTGTATTAGTCCATTCAAACTCCACTTCCATTTATTGAACACCGGAATAATATTTTTATTATATTAAATAAATATTTTCATTTACAAACTAGTAAACAAATATTTATTAAATGTTCAACAAAATAAATAAATAAATTTTATTCACAATCCAGTGAATAAATATTTATTTAATTTATGCGATCATTTTAAATTGAATAAAATTATTCCTCATTCTTGAGAATAATATTTATTATATTAATTTAATTAAAATAGAATTTAATTGAGACCACAAAAAAAACATAGTGTGTTACCCTCTAGGATTCTTTCTCATTGGCATTAGGTGGGCCTGCCTAAAGTCTAAGATTACTGTCTAGCAATAGGTCAAGGAACCCAAGAGAAATAAATTTAAGTTGCAATGATGACAATCACATACAAATTCTAACTCTATAATATAATCCCTTTTGTATCAATATCTCATCAATAAGGTTTCATGGTAGTGCCATCAACCTTTATGCTTGATACATCATTCTTTGACTACCTGAAATAAACTCGTCATTACTCCATGGCCATGGAATTTAGGTCGATGGTTATAATTCAATCAAAGGGCCCATATATCAACTTCCATAAATGGAAGGGACAAATCCTTCCTCGAATTATCCATTAATAACATGTCACTCAAGTCACACCCAATGTACCCTACTTCCTACCAACATATGGCATGACAATTTTTGTCAGTAAATCAAACTGCGCTAGTCATGAAACATATCAATGATAATATTATAGTCTAAGGTCATTTACACATAGTCACAGATAGGAATATCTAATGACACCAAGACATGCATAATTTGTACTAGCGGGTTTGTTCTCATAATCTCCCATCTTGGAGATTACCAAGTGTGAACTTCATGAGAAGAAGTCTCATCTGCTTATGAGTAATTGCACCTAACTATTTGTATACTATGTGTCCCATCATAGTATTCCATCCAACCACATAACTATATTTAAGAATATTTTCATAGCACTTCAAGGTTCTCATCATAGTGAGGAATTACTATGACCTTGTTAATGAGAAAAATACTCCAAGAAATTATTACACTACAATTATGTAGAACAATAAACAATATGTAATAAGTTGTTTAATATTTAAATACATTAAATATTTATGTAATTAATATACAAATAGTTGGTTCTAGGACACTGACTCTTACAATTACATCACTATAAATTTATATTCTCTATACCTTATATGAAATGTTGTATTGCGTATATCCTCTTTCTTAAACCTCAATTAATTATATAAAGAATGAAGGTTAATTTTTGGAAAGTATTGAGAAATATTCAATTGATCAAATAAGTCATCAATATGAGGAAGAGGATACTTATTTTTTATTGTGATTTTGTTAAGTTTCTAATAATGAATGAAGAGTTGCATTAATCCATATTTCTTCATAACTAAATAATAGGTGCACCCCAAGGTGATGCAGTTGACCAGATGAATCAATTATCAATAATTTCTTAGAGACGCTTCTTCAATTCCTATAACTCAATTAGGGTCACTCTATATGAAGTCTTTCAAATATGTGTTACACCAGGTATGGGTTATATTTAAAACTAAACTTCATGATTCGGTAGAATACTAGGAAAATCTTTTGGAAGGACATAAAAAAACTACCACACAATAGGCATATAATGTATATTGTGTTTCTCCCCAACCATATAAGATAAAAACCCCTTTTTAATAAGAACAATGACACATAAATTGGATGTAATTTCCATCGAAAGTTTATATTTTTCATCATACTGATAGATTGTTATATTTTGGTTCATAATATCATATTTAACTTCCCTCCCTAAACAATCGATATAGTATTTTTGTAAATAAATCAAATCCATACCCAAAATAACATTGAATTAAACTAGAGGAATAATAATTATATTTACAGGAATCACATTTCCATAAATTTAAACCGGAGGAAAATCACAAAATTGTGATGTAATAATCATACCATTAAGGATTATTAATACTAATTAAACATCTAATCATTTAGGTGGTACTATGATACCCTTAAAAAATTATTCAAATATAAAATAATGAATGGATATAGAATCAAATAAGACATTATTGGTTATAGAGTGGATATTATATATACCTTTCACCACTTCATTATCATACTCCACATCACCAATAGTGATAAAATGAGATTTACCTTTGTCTCCAGTCTTAAGAGGTTGTTGGTGTTGATCAACATCATCAACCTTCAGGTTTGTGCACTAGTTATAATAATTCCCAAACTCCTAACATTTGAAATAATAGAGTGTGGGTGGGAAATTATATAGTTATTTTCATTATTATTTTCATTGGATGGTCTCTTCAAATAACTTCAACATTTTATTGAAAATGAACTTTATTTCAACACTTAAAAAATTTACCAGTGCCCTTGAGTTAATTTCTACCATGCTTTATTCCACACATAAAGTATAAAAGAAAAATCATCTTATTGTCTCCTTGTTTTTTAGAATTTCCTTATAATTACATATTTTTTTTCTTATCAAAACTATTATATGGGTTGGTAACTCTAATATCCATTTCCACATTGATAGAACATTGAATGATTTCTTCATAGTTATTAAAGTCTCATATGGATAACTCCCTTAAGAGACTTGGTTTTAAGCCACTGAAAAATTGATCAACCTTTCTTTAAGGTTAGGTGATAATACCAAAATCATACCTCATAACTCTTGTCAATTTTTCATTATATTTAATAATAGATTCATCATAATTATTCATTATCTCAAGTAATAAATTGTCAATTTTCATATGAACAATATAAGTAAATTAATTATTGGAGAACAATATCTTAACCTCATCCCACTCAATGAAGTCAATTGATTACCTTTTCCTCGTGTTCTCAATAATATTACACCATTGATCTGCTTTATTTTAAAAATTATAAACATACAAACTAACTTTTTTCTTGTTCTAAACACTAGATAATAGAAAATATATTTTCAGTGGTTATGATCCATTGCCTAGAAACTAGCGGATCAAAAGAATCACTAAAATAAGGTGCATGTTTACTCATGAAAAATAGAATGTTGTTCCCTCCTTTGCTAAAATAGAATCTCAACATGATTCATATATTGATAATGTTTCATAATCATAATAATGAAAATTTTCATTCTATCTCCCATAATATTTGGTTTCTTAGGAGCACAATCATTTCATTGTCTCTCACATCCAGTATTAACATGATTATTTTGAGTTCAATACATTGAAGAAAACCCAAAATCATAGTTTGAGAAACAATAATCATTGTGGGAAACCACAAAATCATGAAAAATCATTTATTGGATGTCTAAATCAAGGCACATTATTTTCAAACTATGACACTATCCATGATCATTACTAAAACATTAGGATTCTATCCTATACCTTATTCCTAGGGTTCTCACTAAATGTTTCCCATATTAGTTTCTAATGGTTCACTAAACCTTGATTTTATATCAACTATAGCAACCCATAATTTTCATACATATATATTACATATTAATATATGAATATTCATTATATAAAATCACGATCCATGAGAGAATCATATAAGTCTAGTATCTTTGAAAACATGGAAACATAAAGAACTTGTTCATAAGATATCTACATCGTCTCCCAAATAATTATTTACAAATAGAACCCTTCATAGAAATAACATTCCTCAAACCTTTCTTAATAAAATTTGTAAAGGAGATAAAAGGAAGGGAGAGCTGAAATTCTTAGAAAGGGTAAGAAAATGTGATATCAATGATCACATAAGCATAAAATGAGAATAAGAATATGATAACATGAGATTAACATTTGAAAAACATACTATGAATATCATAGATCATATTATTGAGTCATGGAATATATATTAGTAGTTCATAAGACATGAATCATAAAGTAATCAAAGAACATTAACCATGAGAGAATAACATTGGAATAATACATGGAACTATTGGATACACATAACCATATAAAATCAAATTCCTAGTAGTCAAGGATCACTAAAAAGACTATCAAAGTCATTTGGGTTAACTTCCCAAACCTTCATGGTATTAATGGTTCACTCCCATTACTACCATTGTGGATATATTCCATTAATTAAATGGGTTCAATCCCCATTCCATCCCTATTTAGCTCATGAGATATCCATACTTACCTAATGAATTGGAGAGATATATAATTTATAACCCACCCATAACATAAATAAAATCATACATATATGTTCTATGAGTTTATAAAACATTCCACATATCATAACCCATGAAAATTAAATGGGTTTCATAAAAATTTCATCATTTTATCATTGAATAACCCATGGAAAAGAAATGGGTTTAATATATTAATTAACTCATGGGAAAGAGATCAATTTCATAGAATCATTCTAAAATAATCCTCATTATATTCCATCCAAATAAATAATGTGTATGGTGTCATTAGATCATATCCCCATTAAATCATAAGTTACATCATATATGTTATTACGGATGAAAAAAGCCTTTAAAATATCACTCGATCATTTCACGAGGAAAATTACCTTTCCACTTTGAAATCACTTATTTAAAACCTAAAAATTTCCTGAATAATAAGAAAAAATTTTTCATTGAAAAGAAAATTTAAAATTCTTAAATTATTCTTCAAATATTTAAATGTTCATGATGGTGGGAAATTTCATTCATACCATATAAGTCAAAATAAAATATTGCTATCAAACTTTATTAAAAAAAGTAAAAAAGTACCTCATTTGGAAAAAGGAAAGAAGATTCCTTCTAAACTATTTTTAAAAAATTAAATAATAGGTTAATATGTCTTTAAAAATCATAGGATAATACTAAATGTGTTATTTAAAATATTTTTGGAAAACATGGATATGGAAGAAAAATATGTTTCAATCGAAGAGAGAAAAAAAATTCATTTTTCCTTAAAAAATATTATAGGTCTCTTGAGTAATTAATATGAGTAAAATGAAAGGAAAACATGTATTATCAATAAATAAACAAATTATATGAAATTTAATGAGTTTATTGGGAGGTTTATCATAATATTTCATCATTATTAACTTAATCATAAATAATCCCTATAAATAATGATATTGTATCATAAAACCCTTACCTTGAGTTTGAATTGATTCTAAAGCACTCTAGCTTATTCTATAATAAATTTAAATTTATTATATTTCTATACTAGAATAATTTTCATAATTATAATATTATATATTATCCCCTAATAACATTTCAACACCCTTTTATCAAAAATTCCATATTAAAATCTTCATTTTTAGATGTTAAATGTTTTGTTCTTCATCAAAATTTCAGCTTGGTATTTTTATTAATCGTACATTGATCATGGATAAATCATCTTCATAATGTTAATCATGGTATAAAAATATTATATATTAATTATATACATATTTATAATCATTCATAAAATATAATGAGAAAAAAAATTACAACGTTAAGGGAGACGATAGGTCGTACATACACATGAATGTTGTTTTCACTTTTGAACGGGTGGAAATAAATAAAGTTAAATAAAATTTAACCTTTATAGAATCATAATTATATCATATATATTATAAATATTCATTTAATACAAACTTATCTCGATCCAAGTAAATTGGAAATGAAAAAAAAATCTCATTGTCTTGTAGAGGTGACAGTCCACACTTACGCACATGCGATGTTATCATTTTCCAACTGTTTTGAAGGTAAGAATTTAGACTTGATATTATCATTAAAAACATAATTATTTCATAAATATAATATATAAACTTTAAAACCATCATATTAACCATCCATTAAATATGTTTAGGTAAAATGGATTGTATCACTACATGGAGACGATAAGCCGTATGTGGGAATGAGCGATACTTTCACTTCCCATTTGACGGAATAGAGAGAGAATAAATATGGTTTAATAATAATAAAATTTAATTATATTTTTTATACTTAATTTATAATTTTATAAGGAATATAATAGATTTATAGGCGGTAAAATAAGAATAAAAAAAGTGACCGTTTAAGGCGATTAACTCTTCTTTGAAACAACTCCTTTAGATATCCTATTTAGGACCCTAAGGTTAATATTTTGGGAAGAAAATCCCTTGTAGAATTTTTATTTGGAGTTAAGAAGATAATTTTAAAACTTTTGGTTAATATAGAAGGCTTAATTTGATGTAATCAAGATAAAGGGGATGTTCCCTTTTATAAGTACAATGAGGGGCACTCTTGGAATTTCATAAAATATTAAAATATTAAAAAGTCATAATCTATCCCAAATGCCTCTGGAATTACATGGATTGAATGAAAAGATTGTATGGGGTTTAAATATTATAAACCACTAAAATTTGGATAGTTTTAAGTGGTATTTTAGACCTTATCATTTAGTTTAACCCCTTAGTAAACCTATTTTAAACTTAATCGCAGCAACATCTTTTTCACTCTTAAAGGGTTATAATTTTACATATAAGGTTAAAATTGGATCATGAATGGAAAAGAGATAATATTTTAAACCAAATATTATCCTCCTTGCCCTATTTTAATATTTTTATGATTTTTAAATAATTTAACAAAATATTATTTTGACGAAATGTCATTAATGTCATTTGTGACATTATTCATCTAATTTGATCTTAAGACATCAAGATAAATATGTAATGGGAATATAATCCACTTAAACATAACTAAAATTCATATTTATCTAAAATATATTCATGGTACACTATAAATCACTGAAATTATATTACTTTTAATGTTATAAAATCATTTATTATATTTTTTATTAATTGAAGAAATACTATGTCAACATTGTGTAATAATTATTAAAATATAGAAATAAATTTTCATCAAGAAAATAATTTAATTATTATAAAAATATCTATTAATATTTATTCATAAATTTATTTTTCCCTATGTGGACATAAAATATATATTTAAAAGTAAGAGTGTGACATTTTGTATTTTTCTTTGCTTTAAATATTATAAATGTCATTTTCATGGACAAGTGTCCCTTAAAAAATTAAATATAAATCTTAAAATTATAAGGATAAAATTAAATTTATATAATAATAATTAATATGAAAAATTATGACCTTAATATTTTTTTTTACCTAGATTTATCCAATTTACTCATCTTCGAGGTAGTAAATTTTCCCATGATTACTATTAATTATGCCCAAAAATAAAAGGGCCCTATATAGAAAATTTGGACCTATAGATTCCAAAATATGGAATCCATTTTTTCAGAATTCAATTTATATAAGTAAAATAAACACAATTTAAAATAAATTTGAAAAATGTGATGAAAATTTTTTTTTAGAAAAAATATATTTTTAAGCATAAAACTGGATTTATTTTTATTTCATGCCTAACAAAACATTAGATAAAAGTTAAAAAAATTATTGAATATAAAATGTTTAAATATAATTAAATTAATTCACCAAATAGTGATAAATTTATTTTATTTAGATAAATTTATGTTATACACATAGAAATGATTTTTTAGAAAAACCACTCTTTTGTTTTCAAACGATTTTTTTATTTTAAATTAATTAATTGTTGATCATGTGTTGATTCAAAAATATCATTAATTTGTTTTTAATTTTTATGATAATAAACACCCACATTTATGTTACTAATGAATTTTTTTAATTGAATTTCATGATGATGATATTTGTTAGAATATTAGTTTTTATTCTGGAAGCATATACGGGTCATTAAACTGTGGGAAGATATTTGATTAAGTATTTTGGATGTGTTTTGAAAGTAATATAGAAACACTATTCATGTCCTATATTTTTAATTGTAATGTATGGTTTAAAACCCTATTTTTGGAATAAAATGTATGGATCATGAACCCTATGATATTGGAAAATCATGGATCAAAAACCCTACATTTGAGGAATACACATATGGTTCAAAAACCGTAGTTTTCTAATCAACCATATATTTTGAACCCTAATTTTAGAGTTTTTCACTATGTGAAGGAACCCTATGTTTGGCTTAGTCATTGAAAGAGTTTTAAATTAAAGATATTTTCTATGTTTTCTGCATTGGTCTCGCTAGAAGTAAATATCTTTATTAAAGACATTTTATGACTGATTAAAATGCTCATACTCAATAGATTAAATCATTCCTTTTTTCAAGGGAAGTTACGACTCTATTTGAATTATTTTTAATTCAAATATTAAAGATTTATTATGCGGTATTTATAGATCTAGTTTGACCTAGATCTGTTTGACTGATAGTATAAATACAAAGATAGTCATCTTCAGAATATATAGATATACATAAAAAGGAAAGAGATATGTTCTTATAAATAATAGTGTTTCATTGCCTTCAGAGATACACTTTAGAAACATACATGTTTTGAACTATTTGATTGAATCTATATAGTTGTTTTCACTACTAATGTATCTTATTATTAAATATTCTTTTACAATTTTGATAAAAAAAATTTTAGAGTTACACTTTGGAGACATACATTTTTATACATTTTTCTGATGTTTTCTCTATTGCTATTTAAAGGAAACCTGCATGACATTAAGGATTATTTTTCTGCTACTATACATTATTTAAGATCAAAATTCATCAATTAGTTACTACTAAAACTATAATAACAACCTTATTTTCTAAATAAAATAAATCTATATTGATTTATTAAAGTATCGACTGCTCGAACTCAGTCATTGTGGTTAAAGAGTATCAGAATCTTGGAATATGTTGTGGACTTATGGTTCCATTTAAAATAACCTAAATTACTTGTAAAATCCATTTATAAAGGTGTCAACCACCTATACTCAGCTATAGAAGTCCCTGATAAAAGGACGTACTAGTGAAAATCACCAAGCTCGTAGAGAGAGCATTTGTGGAGTGGACTAATGAATCATTGTTCCTTGAACCACTAAACATCACCATGTTATTTTGATTATTTATTTCTTCTTCTTACTTCTCATCAAAGAGAAGGAAAAAATTAATTCAATTTAAGAGGGATGTTAGAAATCTGTTAAAGTATTTAAAGAATCACAATTCACCCCCACTCTTATGCTCTCATCATAGCCATTCCAAACCAACTAACATTATCAGGGTAAGGGATCTATTTATATATTTCTATTTATATAAATCCTTGAAAATTATTTTATTACTATCTAATTCCAATAAGTAATATCAATGGTTGTTCTCTATTACTAAACACTTTTTTGGATATCCTGGATTATTGTTTTGATACTATCAATTTCATTAAAAGATTGGACTCTTGTGCAATATCAATATTATATTTTGGATCTAACAAGCCTAAGTTAAAGATTTGGATGAAGAAAAATCATGAAATAAATGACCTTAATGAAGGTGTGTCGATGATCCATTCTACATACTTTAATGGTGATAATTATGGATGTAGGAAATTTTTCATGATTATTTATTTGAGAAATATTAGAATATGAGTTTATTTAAAGGTTATAAATCCTTATAAAATTCCTAAATAAGATATAGAGAAATGGAATTATGGTCAATAAAAATAATATGATCTTAATTCAAAATTATTGAATGTTATTTTCTTTGGTTTAGGGGATGATGAGTTTAATCAAGTTTCTTGATTTTCTAATACATATAAGATGTTGTAGTTTATTTCTATTTCTTATGAAGGAATTGAAAATATTATACAACTGAGATAAAATACTACAAAATTAAAATTTTATACCTTAAGAATCCGTGAGGATGAAAATATTAATATGATGAATAAGAGATTTAGAGAATTTATCCTTAATGTTACTTCTTTGGGAGATCCAATTAAGCTATTGGATCAAGCGTTAAAATTACTTAGAGTTTAGCCTTCTAATTGAAATGTAATATCTACTTATATATAAAAATCCACAATAGTAAAAGAATTATCAATGAAATAACTGATTGGAACTTTGATGATATATGAAGCTGATATGTAGGTCGAAGCTGAAAATAATATCAAATATTAATAATATGCTCTCAAAACTACTATAGAAGAATAATTTGATTTAATTCATCTATATTTAGATAAAGATTTATTGAATCTTGTTAAAACGTTTGAAAAACTCTATAATAAAATAAATAAAGTGATTTAAGAGAATAGATGTTATGAATACAAAGAGAAAGGTCATACAAAGTTTAATTGTCATTTTATCAAAGCTGAAACGAAATCCAATTATAAAAGAAAAGGAAAGAAAATTATGAAGGATACCTAGAGTGAATCTTTTGGTTCAAATGATGAATCTTATACAAACACTGAGACTAAACATAAAAAACAAATGGCATGTTTTATGGATCATACTAATGAGGTACAATCTTATTACTCTCAAAAATCTAGTTCTAAAAAACATTCTTATAATGAAATAAATAAATATTTATTTATGATCTATGATAAATTTTAATATTTAAATAAATATCCTAAAAATTAATAAAATATTATGATACTATTTTATTGGATAAAAAAATTTGGTCAAAAAATTATAGATTTAACATTTAATCTTTGAAAATTTATAATGATCTGCATGAAACTAAAATTAATGAATTATTAGATGAAGTTGATAATTTAAATAAAGCTTGTAGTATGCTTGTTAAATTAATAAATTATTTAAATCAAATACTTGTTAAAAATATAATTCAAAAAGGAAAACTTGAAATAGGGAGTAATGGAAAAAGGAAAAATTATATATGAATTATTTTGTTCATGGATATAATATCAAAAGCATGTACACTGTTAAATTTTTATTTTTGTATTAATAGATGTTATTAAAATGATTGTTATATTATAAAAAATCAATTTCTTAATGTTAAAAATTCTTATCGTTTAAAATAATTATCTAACTTTAATAGTAGAATCTCTACACAAAATAAACAGATTTGGTTACCTAAAACATTAATTTCTAAAATGTCTAGACCAATAGAATATGGGTACCAAAATTCACTTTTATTTTATGTTTTTCAAGAATGAACCACTGAACTACATCATTAAATAATTTATTTGTCGTTTGAAGATTATAAAAATTTATATTTTAACAAATGAGTGATCAACTCTAAAGTATTTCATTATCAAAAAATCATTAGAATTGGAACTAATAATCCAAGAAGTTTTTCATTAATATTTTAAAATATATATTTTTATTTCATTAATATTTTTATATAGTGGGAGATAAATATTTTATGAATTATTGTTAAAACTTTTCTCACTCTTTTCATCAAGTTTTTTAAACTTAACTTTTGACTAAATATTGAAGTATATAACAAAATTGATACAATATTAAAATTTCTATAAACATTGTTTTATAAAACTTTTAAAATAAAAAAAATATTTATAAAATATTTTTATTATTTAGTTATAAAAACAAGTTTATAAAAAAATATATTATTTTTTAATCCTTTAACCTATTTTTCTCTTTAAATTTTATTTTTGTAGAAATTATATTCATTTACAAAATATTTTATTTTAGAATATATTTCTTATTTAAAATTAATTTCCAAAAGTTAAATTTTGAATTGATTAATTTGTATTTTTTACTCGAGAATATGAAGCATCGACTATAAATTGATAGAAAAAAATGTATCATCTTACTCTTAGAATGAAAGAATCTTCTTCTTAAAACCTCATAAATTGTTTCTTCTTATTCTTAGAAATATATATTTTCAAAGAAGTATAAAACCCTTATAAGAATGTTGAAGTGATCAATAAATTCTTGTTTAGAGAAAATTTCATCTCAAAAGAAATCTCAAGTAATACATATTTTCATCATTTAAGAGAGCAATTGGTTTCTTATGTTATGGATTTGTTTGAATAATATTATTAAAAATATAAGGATGTTCATGGTTTTTATGGACCATAAGTTTCACCATCTTAGATGATTAAATGTAGAATGTATTTTGAAGATATTTTGTTTAAGGTTAGTAATTTAAATGAATAAATAGTGAAGCTACAAGATGATCTAAATGCGTCTAAAAAGTATATGAAGAGTTAAAAAAAGTGTCAGTTTTGAAAATAGTTATTGATACACTTCAAAGGGAGGATCACAATGTAAAATAAATTTTGATTTAAAAAGAAGACAATGAAGCATTTAAAGGGGAGATTATAAGTCATATAGAGTTACTATGAAGGGAAATTATAACAAAGTTGGATCTTGAGGATCTAAAATAATTTTTGATCAAACAGTTTTCACCTTCTTCGCTATATCAAATATTTTCATATGTTCAAAGCAGAATTGAATAGATGGAAAGAGTTTTAGCTAATTTAAGTGAAAAAGGTTGAAGTTTTGAAAGTTCATATGATCCATATAATCCTTCATACACACTAAATTATCTTCATCTCCACATTTTATTTAAAGTCAATATCATATATATCTTTTTTTTTAATATCAGTTTTATTATTAATAAAAAAAATTCTATAAATTGTTTCATAATATATTTTTGATGCCAAAAAATGGGGAGAAATTTATTATGGAGAAATTTATAATTGAGAAATTTATTTTGGAGAAATTTATTATAAATAAATTTATTATGATAAATTTAGGATAAATTACTCATAAATTTATATTTTTTTAGGGAAAATGTATTTTTTAAAGGGATAAATATATCCCCAAATTAGTTTTTTTAAAAGGGATAAATGTAATTATAATTAATTTATATTTATGTTTGTAAAAATTTTATCTTTTTTTTAAATTTTAATATTTATTTTATTGGTTTTGTGATCATCAAAATAGGGGAGATTGTTGAGCATGTGTTGATTCAAAATTTCATTAATTTATTTTTGATTTTTATGCTCACAAACACCCAAATTTATATTACTAATAAAGTATAATTTAAGTGAGTTTTAGGAAGATGATATTCATTAAAATATTTTTTTTGTTCTGGAATAATATATAAGTCCTTAAACCATGGGAAGTTATTTGATTTAGTATTCTAGATGTGTTTTGAAAGTAATCTTGAAACACTATTCATATCCTATAGTTGTAAGAGTAATGTATGATTTTTGACCCCTACATTTGGAGGAAAACATATTGATCATTGACACTGTACTATTAAAGAAGTATGGATCAACAACTCTATATTTAGAAGAAACCCTATGTTTGAGGAATAAATGTATGGTTCATCAACCCTATTTTTATAAACAATCATACATTCGCAACCCAACTTTTGTAGTTTGTCTCTATGTAAAGAATCCTATGTTTAAATTATTCAATGATAAAGTTTTAAATTAAATATAGTTTCCATGTTTTCTGTAATGGTCTTGCAGGAAGTAAATATCTCTTGAAATCAATTTTGTGACCGATTCAAAGTCACGTACTCAGTAGATAAAATTGTTCCGATTTATAAGGGAAGTTTTTACTCCCTTTGAATGATTTTGAATTCAAATATTCATGATTTATTATACAGTATTTCTAGAGCTAGTTTTACTTGGAGTTATTCGATCGACAATATATATATCGATATATTAATCTTTTGAATATACAGGTAAACATATAAAAGAAATATCTATGTGCTTGTAAGTTATAGTGTACTGTTTTCACCAGAGCTAAAATTTAGAGACATAAATGTTTTGATCTGGTTGATTGACTCATTGTGGTTGCTATCACTACTATTTTATCTTATTGTTAAATCTTCTTCTATAAGTTTGAAAAATAATTTTTCAGTGTCACACTTTAGATACATACATGTTTATATATTTTTATATTGTTTTATCTATCATATTTTAATATAATCTTTATTGACATTGAAGATTATTTTTATACTATTGTGAATTATTAAAGATAGAAATTCATTTATCATTTTCTACTAAAACTATAAGAGAAACCTATTTTTCTCAATCAAATTAATCTCTATTGATTTATTGGAGTAACATCTGCTCAGACTGAGTCATATTGGTGAAGGAGTATCAACTTATAGGATTAAGATTTGGATTTAAAGTTCTTTGAAAAAGAACTAGAAGGACTTATAAAAGCCTTATTGTAAAGATATCAACTACCTATACTCATTTTCAGAAGTCCCCGACAAAATGATTATTTAATGAAAATCACTAATCTTATGGAGAGAGCATTGGTAAAGTGGACTAAATGATATTTGTCCCTGAACCACTATACATAACCATTTTATTACCTTTATTTATATAAATTTCTTAATTTTATTTAAGAGATAATAAAATAATCACTCTAATTCAAGAGGAATGTTTCAAATATCTTAATGTTTTTAAATAATCATAATTCACCCCATCTTGTGTATCTATCATAGACATTATAACCTGACATTAATAACTAATTTATTAATTCCATATATATGTAAACCATACATTTTCATAATTTAGTTAGTCATATTCATACCCACTAATCCAATGGATAGGAAATAACTATCACATAATAATATTTTAATAGTATATCATGGTTTGTTTAAACTCAATGTTGTGCATAACACAAGATATCAATGAAACCAAATTATTTAAAGATAAATATTTCATAAAAATCTCAAGGTGTTACAATAAGTCCTTAGATTCTTAATAATGACTTCTCTTCACATATAGTAGTAGATACCAAGATACTGAAGAATATTAAGGGACATGATAGTGGTGGTGTGAACTTTGGTAATGAGAGGTCTTTAAAAATAAATGGAATTGGTTCTTTTAAAATCTATCCATCCGAATATGAGGTTTTATTTATTAATGGTATTAAACATATCTTGAGGAGCCCAAACCCACAATCCCAGATCTGGTGCTAAAACCATAATTTAATTTCTAACTTCGATACCAGGTGAGATGAATCAATTAAAAATTATATATATTCCCATAATTCATAAATTTCATCTCATAAGAATCACACAACCTAAAAACCCATAGGTTTTTTATATTTAAGGATCAATTACATAATCAAATTATTTTATAGTACTTTTGAACATCTCTCCATAATCAAACCATACTAGACCTCATAATAGACTTCACAAAAGTTATATTAATCATTATAACATGGGGAATATAAAAATAATAAATGGGTGATCTTCAATGCTAAGAATGGGAAAAAATTTGAATAATTCCTAAAATAATTAGAAATAAGAAGATGTGGAAACATGAACCTAATATATTATTATAAAATAATATTTATCCATAATTCATGATAAAAGAACACATAATATCAAAATAAAAAATCTTATAACATGGCGTAAGAGTGTGGAAACAAGAGACAATAATCATGGTCTATGAAGCATAGTATAGGCATATGACATGACATAGAAATGAGGAGTTATCATAAGAATAAAAAATAATAACATTTTGATCAATCTAATGACTCCTAAGAATTATATTTTTAACGAACAAAATTGTCCATGTGTTAAGTTGTGAACAAAATAAAATTCCCATAGATTGTTTTGTGAACAAAGAAACATGCCCACAAATTAGGTTGTGAAAAAATAATAATAACCATGCTTTACATCATTATCTTATTGTACATAAAATTTTAACCAATAAATTAGATGGATATAAAATACCCCACCCATCAACATCCATATATATGTGTTCAATAAGATATTAATCATTCATCAGGTAATTAAAACCCATGTAAAAAATGGTATTCACAATATTTTCAAATGGTATCAAATAAAACGACTTCAATAATTAGATATCTTGATAAAAAAAATTAAATCATCCAAAACTATTATTTCATAAAGTAATTTATAAGGTGATTCATAAAATATTACTCCATAGGAGTTAGAGCCTTTGGAAATAAATAGTAATATGAAAGTGAAACTTTAAAAAAGTTGTTAGAAATAATTTCTTAACATCGTCATCAAAAAAAGAAGTTATGAGTTACTTTTGAAAAAATATTTTTTTTGAAAAATTGAAATGAATATTTTATTATAAAATATTTGGAAATAAATTTCAATAAATCATCCTTGAAAAATAAATAATTTTTTTCTAAATTAAATGTGGAGTGGAAATAAATATACAATTTTTAAAGTAAAAAACCACTTGAATATTAAAAATACATTTATTGAAACCCACAACATAAAAATGGCGATAAATATTCCATTTAAAATGATATAAATATAACTTTAAATATCACAAGAAATAATATAAATTTTTATTTCAAATAATATAGGATATAATTGGGGAAAATATTTAATATGGACATAGAAGATAAAGAGCTCATTTGAATATTATGAGAATTATTCTTAACATAATCAATTTTTTTGAGGAAATAAATCCATCAAATAAAACATATTTGGTGTGAAAATTTAATTCCTGATAAAATAAGGATTAAAGTAAATATAATATCATCAAATGTTAGAGGGAAAATATATTTCCAATCCATAGTCAAATAGGAATAATTTTGACTCAAGAAAATAAGCTAAGCTAAGAAAATCTCTTACGGATTTAGTAACTTTTGAATCGAAAGTCCATTAAAATGATAATTTAAAATGGATGTGTATATCCCTTTAAATTCATAAAATTTATTAAAATTTCATCTATAGGTTATAATATAAATCATACCAAATGAAATAAGTTGTGAATATGGAAAATGTCTCAAGTATAAATACTAAGACAATATAAACCCTAATTTTTTACTCTCTAATTCCATGAATGCTCTTTAACCTATTTCATAATAAACATTACCCTATAAATAACCTATTTTATAAAATTATTAATATTTTTACCCTATATAATATTCAATTATAATAATTTATTATATATTTATTAGTTATTTATAATTTATTTTTATCATCAGGTTTTAGGGATTTTGATAGTTTGAGGAATTATTTAGAATATAGATGCCTATCCTCATTATTTAATACCAATTTAATAAATACTTGATTATAAATGGTAATTTATGAGATTATTTATAAATAATTATAAATTTATATATTCATTCCATGAGAGTGTTAGTTGAGATTTTTGAAGATGGCATTGGTGACAAGCTTGTTTATTAAATTTTTATGAATAGAATTTGGTATGTTAATATAGATTTAAAAAATTAATATATCTTATTCGGAACCTTAATCATGCCATAAAATTCATTTTAATTAATTAAATTCTTTATTATAATAATCCAAGTAGGGTGTTGTTGAAAAATTAAATACATCATTCTATGGAGGTGGTAGTTCACATGTACACACAAACAACATTTTCATTTTCCATAGAATAGAAAAATGGTAGAAATTGATTTACCTTTTCAAATTATTATCCATGTTAAAAATATAATATTTATTAATTAAATATACTTTTTAACCATCCATGTATTTCAGTTATGAGAAATAAAACATGTCAATCATGGAGGCAGTAGTTCGTATGTAGGCATGGACCATGTATCCTTTTTAAAGAGAAAGGAGGAAAGTTGATAATTATTGTTCAGTAAATATAATAACATGAAATTATACTAATGATAATAATGTTATTATTTTTTTATGGTATAATATAATTTGAGGTAAAATAATAAAACGTAAATAAATATAATTGAAAGTGCCTCCAAAAGTGGAAAATAATAGATAGGGGATGAGTTAAGAATGAGGAATCCCTAAAACACTAATTTGGAGACATGTTTTATGTATTTTACCACTTATATTTAATTCTATTACCCTTTTGACCATTAACCTGATAATTATGTTTTACCTAAGTAATTTAATCATTATACCAAAAAATAAAATGAACCATATTACACAATTTGGACTTTATGATTAAAAATATGAAATATATTTTATTAGATAAAATTTTGAAAATTGATAAAAATTAATTCTTATATAATAAATTTATAATGCATTTAAAAATATTTTAAATAAAAATATATGTTAAGTTCTAAAATATCAAATATAGGTTTGTAAATTAAACTTAATATTATCAAATGTATAATTTACATATAAAATAAATTTTTGGTATGGACATAGGTTTCATAAATTTTAATCTATGGTTATATCCTAATGATGTCATAAATGTCATGGTATTTTTTAAAAATGATATTTTTCACCATTCTCCTAAAAATAAATATTTTAGAAAAATGAAAAAAAGCAATCCTATGATAATGTTATTATTATGATTCAAAAAATTACATTCATTTTATCAAAATAACTCTATAATTATTATAAATTTAACTTTTAATTGAAAAAATAATTTATATGGAAGAGAAAAGTTTTTTATAGAAAAGTTTTCTTTTAAAAAAAAATTAAAGTGTTCTTAATATTATTTCATATTTATTTGTAATTTAAATGAGTTTTCATATATTTTTTAAAAAATTGGAAAATTTAAAATAACCCTTTAATAGTAATAATTTTAGTTTCTTAATAAAAAATACATAACATATAGAAAAATATAATTATTAAAGAATAGATCTTAAATGATTTTATCCCTAATAATTTAAGATAGATTAATTAATAAACATTAATTAAATTATATATATATATATATATTTGTATAACTTTTATTACTTATCAAATTTTATAGAAATTTAAAATGTATAAAATACATGTAATATAAAATATCTTACATAAATAATTACATGTTTATATCACTATAACTTCAAATTAAATAACCCCTTAATATCTCCATATAAGACTTAAGGATAAGATAAGATATTATGGTAGTCGGGAGTGATGGTTTAGCTAGAATGGATCTCCGAGAAATTTCCATGAACTTGAACTTATCTCGAAAATAATTTCACTCAAAAAATAATTATGGGAGTCTTTCTTGGGCTTGATCTAGGGAAAACCCTATTGAAGCTTCCTCACTTCCAAGTTTAGAGAAATGAGCATCATATGGAAGACTTATACTACCTGATGTCATTTATTTCCTTTTTCTACATAGATTTAATAATTTAGTTACTTTTATTTATATCCAATAATTTAATAACATTATTATGATAGTAAAATTTAGTAATTTTATTTTAAATTATCATGGTTTAATCTTAGTTCTATATTGCATGTGAAATAATGTATTAAATATGGTATTTAATTAGAGGGAAAATAATAATAAAATTTCAGGGTGTCGTATAACCTGTTGAGTGTCATTCAATTATGTATTGAAATTAATGATGTGGTATTTAAGAATAAACCTTATATCAGTAAAAAATCTTAGATGAATGGATTTTTTAAGAGGAGAAAGAACTGGTGGGAGTTTATTTCAGATTAAAGATCCTATTAATTCTTGCTATCGAACTGTTAGAGAAGAGAACAATATATGTCATAAAATACTTGGATACATTGGTTAAAATAATTTTATTAAAATCTACATTGAAGTTATGGGGAGGGATCTTCCCTAATTGAACTAATATAAATGTATTGTTTGTACAATCTTTCAAAAAGGCAATATCTCCAAAGCATAAAATAGAGGATATATAATCGACAAGACCTATTGAACTAGTTTTCTCATATTTGTGTGGACCCATAAGAAAAAAAATCAACAATTGGTTACTTGTATTTTATCACATTCATTTATGATTATAAAATAATGACTAAAATATTATATATAAATCAGAATCCATGGTTAGTGGATGTGTTCAATATTTATAGAAGTGAAGTTGAAAGAGATCTCGATAATAACATCAAGAAATTGAGAATTGATCATGGGAAGGAGTACACTAGAAATTATTTTTAATCTTATATTAGGGAGTATTCGATTGAACATCAATATATAATCCTATACACACCTAAACACAATGGGGTTGTTTAGAGAATGAATAGAACCATTATGGAAATAAAGAGAATAATGCTTGCTGAATTTTAAATATCCAGGTTCTTTTGAAGTGAAGTTGTTTATAGCTGTATATATTAAAAAATTATGAATTTGGAGTAAAAAATAAAATATTCCCTCATAAGAAATGTGGTAAAAAAAGAATCCTACAATTATTTATTTTAAAGTCTTCATCATCCCTTATAATATCAAAATTAAAGACTCAAATCAAGTAAAATTTGATAAAAGTGTTGAGGATGGTATTTTTCTTGGATATCCATCTGATGGAAAAGGATTCATATGATATAATAAGACTTTAAAACGTGTTTTATTATTATAATTCAGAAATTATTGAAATTAAACACATAAATAGTGATCCATATAAAGTAGTTTTTTAATAATGGAGATAAAAAATGAAAGTAAATTTCTTAAGAAATGGGTGTTTGCTCAGGTAGTATATGAACCTTGGTCTTTAGAAGTTGAGTCAGATTAGGCCTATGATAAAGAGGAAGTGGTTGAGGATAAAAATTAGAATATAAAAGGTTTAAAAATAATGTGTATGAAGAAAACATAATTTGAGATCAAACAGATCCTATTCCAATGTGAAGGAAGCTGATATATGATGAGACTATAATATAATCAACTAGAATAAGTTTGAGGTTAGAGAATCAAACGTCACTTACTTCTTAGGTTGAAACTCAATCAGTGATAAAATATTTTAAATATAAATTATATATTGATTCAATGGATGAGGAATTAAACCAAAATTTAGGGGAATGTCACTTGGGACTATGTTATAAGACTTGTTGATAAAAATTACATTAAGACCAAGTGGTTGTTCAAAAATAAATTAAATAACAATGGAGACGTGATAAGTAACAATGATATAATCTTTTAAAATATTCATTCCCAAGATGAGGGAATTGATTTTGAAGAGACATTTTCACCTATTATAAGTCTGTAATCAATCAATATGTTCCTTATTTTTGTAACTTATAGGAAATATAAAATATATTGAATGGATATCAAATCTTCCTTCTTAAATGGTGACCTTGGAAAAGTGTTTTACATTGAGTAACCTGAATAATTTGTTCTTGATAATTATGGAATAATAATATGTGTAACACCAAAAGTTTTTATGAATTAATTTTTTTGAATAAATAAAAATTATTTGATGGCTTGTGTTGCACGATACACCAAGTTAAGCTTGTTTTATACACAACACTATGTTAATATTTACCTACATGAAACACTAATTTTATCTTGCATTAAATGAAATACTAATTTTGGATTGTGTTTCAATCAATGTAGAGTTTATATTGTACACACAAAATACTAATTTTGGATCTTATTACACATAATTTCTAGTTTATCTTGCACTACAAGCAACACCGATTTTATACCAAAAATGAAATACTATTATTATGATAGTTATAAATTAGTTATTTGAATGGAAGATATGAATGGGATTAAATAGATTATAAAAATATAGTGTATAAATTTTTATAAAATTAATCCTTTGGTAACCAATTAATTATAAATTAAATTAAGAACTTTTTGAAATTAAATAAATTCCTTTTCTGAAAAAGAAACTTTTTTTCTTTAAAAAACACCTTTTATCTTAATAAATTAAAAAAACAATTTTTATGAATGATTTTAATTAAATATATATATATATATATATTATATTCAATCAACTATTTAAAATTAATATTATGTATTTTCTAGACAATCGATAAAAATAAATCCAATTTTATGTATAAAAAGATGTATTTTTCTAAAAGGTAGTTCTACTGCCTTTTAATGGCGCTCTTATTTAGAAAATAAATTTTATAAATTTTATAAATATATTTGTAAAAAGAAAATTCATTTTTGAAATATTAATGTTAAAATTATCTTAGGGTGATTTTTTTATATTTTTCTAAAATGATTCATTTTTTGATGAATAGTTAAAAATACCGAATTTGAATTTATCCTAGATTTTTTGAATTATTTATATAGTTAAATTATATTTTAAATTGGGTTTAAATTATAATTTATTAATTCATACATATATTAATCCAATTTATATCATTGGGATTAATGTTACATGGAAATTAGATATAAAAACATTTCAAACTTCTGAACATTTTCACTTTAGAAACTCATAGTCTCATCCCATCTACAGGATTAATTTTAAATTAATTTATGATACTTATATTATTGGAATTCAGAAAAATGGATTACATATTTAGAATAAAAATAAGTTATAATTCATAATAAGTCAAACTTAATTTTTTACCAAAATTATTAGTGAAAATATTTATAATATTTCACAGTGATTGAGAGAAAAATGAGTTTACCAATGGACTTAACATTAAACTTTAGGGGTTAAATGACATAGAAACTTTTCCAACACACATTTTATGGACATATTTCAACATATAACCTTCATGGATCAAATTTGGGGCATTGTTGATTCCTTTTTAGGTAAAAATGTGGTTACACCAAACTTCTTTTAAAAAATGACAAGTATATCATCTACCCCACTTATAAAAGGCCACCACCTATCCCCCTTTTTTCAAATCTTCAAATAAAATTTTTTTGGACACTAAATAACATAATAACTTCTCAAGTTTCCTCCTTAAATTCTAGAAGAATCATTTTTGGTAAAAATCTATCCTAGTAAGTCCTTTGGTGAAAACCAAAAGGAGATACATAAAGAATAGGTAATGTTCATCAATGAATGTTTTTGTTTTATTTATTCCTAAAACCACTTACCTTATTTTTATATCTATATTATATAATATAATTATTAAATTAAATTTATATATAATTTGTTATGTTATGTTTATGGCCTAAACATTCATATACTTCCATAGAATGGGATACGCAATCATCGTGCGTGTGTACTGCGGACTACCGCATCACGAACTGATGTCATTCTTTCTTCCATTACCACCTTTAAAGATTGGTAATAATTATGAATTTATAGTTTATATATGATATTTATTATATTTATGATGTTATTATGATTATTTAATTATTATATAACGCATAAATTCATGATTTACACGTTTTGGAATACGATAACATTGTTCATGTGTACGGTGGAGTACCGGCTCACAAAGCGATGCGATTTTTTTACACATTACATGTAATATATTAAGTATGGGTTTAATTGTATTATTATATGTCTATAGAAAATTCTAATATAATTATAATATATTCATAACCTTTACTCGTCTTTCTTTCAATATGATGAGAAAATGGAAACAACGTTTATGCATACGTATGACCTACCATATCCATGAACAGTGTATTTCATTTCCTATTTCTATATTTTATTGAATATTATAAATACATATATAATGAATATATATGATATTTATATCATGTTTTAATTTATATAAATGAGTAAATACTGATCAAATTAAGAGGAAAAAAATTACAAATCAAAACTTAAATGGAAAACAAAGCAATTATTACCTGAAACGTGACTTTAACATGGTATTATTAATAAAAGAAACTTAAAAGGTCATAAAAATGATATATTTTATGATATATATTAATATGGTAATTTAAGATATTTATAATAAACTTATATTTATTATACAATAGGTTTGAATGTGTACGAAGGAAGTCAAGACTTAAGGTAAGGGAATTCTGTCTCACTTTTTACTTTTGTGAGACACATGCTATATTCACCACATCTTTCTTCTATGTGGTGTATATAATGACCTTGAATGTAAATTATTATTCTTATAATTAATATTTTTTGGTAATTTCACATCTATTTTAGGATCTCTCTTTCATGGGGTTATTGTTTCAAAGTTACCAAAGTGGTAAGTGAACTTTGTCTCAATTCTCCTTCTTTGAGACACATGTTATGTTATGAACCTATATTGTTTTATAAGGTGTATACACTTACACTTTGAATTTTTATATCATTAATATCATTATTTTTAGGATATTTTAAGCTTCATGTAATTTTATTCTTTTGTGGGGATTATGATTCAATGTTACCAAAGTTTTAAGAGTTTATTGCTACAATCTCATTGTTTATCAAGATTTTTTATGATTATGTTTTCATTGATGAAATATTATGGTCCATAACTAAATAATTATCATGTGTTTTATTATACTCTGGTTATTAATTATATATTCATATAATGGTTCCAATTTACACTATTTTATATTTAAGATAATTAGTATTTTTTCATAAAATCCATATTTATTTCTTTCTTTGGTCATAAATCTATTTTATCCCAAATCCATGTTTTCTAAAAATGTTTTAAAAAATGTTATAATATTCTCCTATAATTTTTAAAAGAAATTTTTCCCCATGTTTTACCTTTTTTGAAAATTGTTTTAAAAGGAATATTGTAGTTGGTTTCTAATCATGACACTTTTATAAACTTTTTATAGTACAAAAAGGAATTTTCAACATGTATGGATTTATCTTCTATCATGGTTGTCATTTCATTAAATCCTCTTTTTAATGTTTAAATGATTATTTTTAAATAATTGTTTTCCTAATATTCCGAAAATTCATAGTCTTTAAATTGGTTTTAATATAAAAAGGTTTTCAAATAAAATTTATGCTTTAAAAATCATTTTCAAATAGGAAAGAATATTTTCCTCAAGAAATGTTTTAAATGATTTTAAAGATTACTTTATAAGTTTTCAAAGTGATTTTTAAATAAATGGTATTTGAAAATGTTTTATATTTTAAAAAGTGATTTTCAAATATAGGTTATTTTCATTAAGAAATTATCCAAGTGAACTTTAAAAATTGTCCTCCATCTAAGATGAAATCCTTTGATATAGTTTATTCTTTACTGGGGATATGACCCAAAGACACCATTATTATTATTTATTTGAATGGTTTGTGCTTAAGATGAAAATATGTTTATGAAACTCGTTTCTCTTCCATTGGCTATACTATGTTAAAATTCTTGTTAAACCCACTTCTTTCATGGGTTATGCTATGACGAAATGATTATGAAACCTATCTCATTCCATAGGTTATGATATGATGAAATGTTTATGACACCCTTTTAATTTAATGGGTTATAATATGATAAATTTATATGATATTGTTGCACACATATGTATTATTACATTATTTTTTGGATGATACCAATGTCTCCCTCCCATGCATTGGGTAATGATGGATAACTCATGATTATATATGTTATGTGTAAACCTGATTACATGTTCACAGTGTTATGTGTTAACATGATAACATTTTCACAATGTTATATGTGAAACTGATTAAATGTGAATAATGTTATGCATGAACCTGATTACATATTCATAATTTTATTCATGAACCTAATTACATATTCACAATGTTATGAGTGGACCTGTCATTCATATTCATAATGATATGCATGGATTCGGTTTCATGTCCATAAGTTTATGTGATGACATGATTCTATATCCTTAACTTAATGAATGAATTTTTTTCTATTTATACATGATCAAAATGTAATAAGATGATATGTATGCCAAAAAATTCACGTCCTATGCCATTTTATACTCTCAAGTCTCATGTTATTTGATCACCTTATGATTCATGTCTTATAACCTTCCAATATTTATTCCATGATTCAATATTATGATCTTTGATATGAAAGGTATTCTTTTCAAATGTTATGCTCATGTTTCATACCATTATGCTCATTTTATATTCATGTATCTCCCTTTTTTACCCTTATTAATAATATTAGCTCACCATTTCTTATGTTTCATTTCCCTATGTTATGAAGAAAGGTTTTAAATAGGAGTACTAAAGAGGGAGATCTTTATGGGATATGTTTAATATCTTTCACCAAATGATAATAATGTGTTCCAAGTTTCAAAAGGCACTAAACTATTATATTCCTCAAGAATTTGTTTTTATAATGTAATTAATATTAATCTAAAAATATGTAATAACCATTTATGTTAATCCTGGGTCGATATAGTTTTTATCAAAGGAAAGGTTTTGTAAAACTTTTAAAACTAGGATGAGAAAACTTTAGTGAGATACCTATTGATATTTATAAGGATATATATAGGTATGTCACTAAGGATAAGCCTAAGTTTGAGTTAAAGTATAGGAAAATATCTTGGAATTTTGGTAAAGGATTAAGAGAGTGTTTCCTAACAATACATCCCTGTCTGGATAATACAAGTGTATTTGTCTTTGGAATAGATGTACCTAGGGGTAATAACTGTGAAAATACTGTATTAACCTTGAATCGATCAGGAACTAGTGTATACAAAGGGTCCTTTTTCCACACTTGGTTTGACACTCCGAGGGAATACACTTTGTAAATTCACAAGATCTTTATGAAGCATCATGGAGGATTTAAATAGAAGATGACCATGAATGATCTATGATTATAAGGACTAAGCCTTTAAACATTACATAATATTAAGTTTAGTAAAAAATTTACTTTCCTTCACATTGAGGATATTTTTAGGTTTAATGTTTTAGAGAGTTAGGACATAATTCATGCATAAAAAGTCATATTAATACAAATATGATACTATTAAAAAAATATCCATTTTTCAATATGAAACTATTAAAAACTAAAACATTTTTTCTTTGAAAAATATTCATAGCATTCAACTTGAATTTCTTATTTCTCTTACCCATCCTTATACCTTGTGAATGACACTTTAAATCTTAGTTTGATCACAAAAATCTTATTAAGGGACATAAAGATTTTTTTAGTCCATGAATACATATAAACATATGAAATCCTTTTCACATAGACATACTTCTCACCCATAAAGTATCATATATAAACATTGTGAAAACAAGAGGTTTCTATAAAACATATAAAAAATAAAAAACTATTTAGTTAACTTGAGGAATTAATTACTTAATATTGTAATCATCATAGATACCATATGATTTTTAACCCCCATGGCTACCTTGAAAGGTAACCCTCACAGCTACCTTATGATATAACCCTTATGACTACCTTATGGTGTAATCATCATAGTTACACTTAGAGTAACCATATGATAAAACTAAAACATAATAATACCCAATTCATTGGTGGTAGATATAGGTACCACCATTCATCATAAACAATACCCAACAACCATAACATAATCATAAAAATTGAACGTCTGCAATCATAAAAATCACTCCTTGAGAAAAATAACTTATTAAAGGAATACAACGCACATATCAAGGAAAAAAATTTATTCAGTAATAAACATGTAATATTGTAAATAAAACATAAAAAAATTAAGGCATAATGAATTGGTAAAGGATGATCATTCCTTATATGTTAAAAAGATCATTCCTTTTGAATTTTGTAAAAATAGGAATTAAAAGAGGATTTTTAAAGAAAAGTATCTTACCTTGGGGTTGACTTCTGTCAAACATGTTAAAACCTCTTGTATAATGGTTTAAAGAGTATTATTAATTTATTAAAGAAATATATTCATATTTATAATTCCTTATATTATCTTATTATAACATCTTTTCACCCATTTATTAATAACATATTTTTATTTCCATTGTTTTGGGTGCATTTATTCCATGGTTTCAATGGCCAATTCATTATGGATTTTATTGTCAAATGGAAGAAAAATTATAGGAGTGGAAAGAAATGGTATTAATATGTTTAAAAAATTTTAAATTATACCATATATATATTTTTTTATATGAGGATGATTCATTAGATAAAATATTAATGAAAATGATTTAATTTATTTTGATGGTTTTTACGATCATCACAAACATATATCATTTTATATAATATCATGTTCATATATTGGTTATAGAACATTATATAACTTATAATACTTATAATAAAATATAATTTAACCATAATATTGTTTTTATGACCATCCTTGAAGTCGGTAATGTAAAATGAAAGTGCATCATCCATGATGTCTGTAAATTGACACATCACTGGTGATGTTTTCATTTTCTAGAGTAAGAAGAGATGAGGAGGGATTTGATGATGGATATTACATTAACACAATAAAATTACAGTATATTTTAAATAATAGAGTTATCATGACACTTGTATGAGGGTTTATGTAGATAGAATAAAAAATAAAATAAATTAAAAAGAAAAATAAAAGAAAATGAAAGAGGTTTTTACCTCTTGAATTCTTCTATTTGAGAACCTCCTTAAAGAACTTGGTTTTTGCCTTTTGGTGTGACCAGTAGGTCTTGGATGTAGAGAAGAGTCTTGGTAATATAATTGGGTAGAGATTAAACATACTAAAAGGCTTTTAGGTGTGAGGATAAGAGGTGGTGAAGGGTGGTATTTATAGTGTAATAGAGGGGGTTTCCTTCAATATTTTATTCATTAGTTTACTATTTAGATAAATACTATGAATAGTTTTGGTTACATACTAAAATATAGAAAAAAGATCATCTGAGTTCTATATAATGGCCATTACATCATCCCTGACTCAATCATGACTCAAAAATTCCTTTATTTACTAAACTATAAATTATTGTATTTCACTATTCATTGAAAATTCAACTACTTTAGAAAAATCCCAAAAATTAATTCTACCCATTCTTTGACATGTATAATTTAAAAACTGAAATCCATTTTATGTAAATAATTTTATAAATACGAGAGATTTATTTTTAATTAAAATAATCTTTTATTCAGAAAATATATTTTTTGAAATTATAATCGATTTTAAAACACTTTGAAAAATTAATTAAGGTCTCATAAAATTATATTATAACCATAGGAAAACAAAATATTAATTTATGAATCTATTTTATGAAAATAAATTTACTTTTAAATTATTAAATTAATTATAAAATTTTAAATAAAAATTTATGTGTCATAAAAATGCCAACACTTAATTTATCATTTTTAAAACATTTATTTACATATTCCATGATATAAATATATCATATTTTCAATTATAAGATACATAGATTTTATTTATACTTCCATATAATTGGTTATTATTATATTTGTATAGATTCCATAATTTCTATAAATACCACTCATTTCATTATACATTTATAATGAATTTAACTATTTAATTCCAGAATCAAAATAGATTATTTTATAAGTACCTAGGTTGTTACATTCACCCCTCCTTCTAGAAATTGAATGCTCTAAATTTGTATTTCATTATTAAACAAGTGGGGATAACTTTCACTCATATCATTTTCGGATTCCCATATTTTTTCTTCAACCATGTGGTTTCTCTACAAAATATTAACCTTGTGAATTAACTCATTCCAAAATACTTGCTCTCTATAATCAAGAATCTGAATAGGTTTCTCTTCATAAGAAATTTTATCTTCTAGATGAACTACTTATTGGTTCAAAACATTAGCTGGATCTAGCATATACTTTCTTAACATCAAAACATGAAAAACATTGTGTACATGAGATAAACTTAGTGGTAATTCTACTCAATAGGCAACTGGTCCAACTTTCATTAGGATTTTAAAAGGTCCAATAAACCGTGGAATCAACTTTCCATTCTTTCCAAAATGCATCACACTTTTCCATGGAGAAACTTTGATAAAGACATGATTACCTACCCCAAAATAAAGATCCTTCTTCCAGTTATCTGTATAACTTTTACATCTACTCTAAGTTTTCCTCAGATGTTGTTGAATCATCTTCCCTTTCTCAGAAAATTCATCTTCTAATTGTGGTCCCATCAACTTACTTTCCTGGACCTCATCCCAAAATTCTGGAGTTCAAAATTGTTTTCTATATAATTCCTCAAAAGGTTCCATTTTTATTTTATAATGAAAACTTATATTATAAGAAAACTCAACTAAAGAAAGATATTGATCCCAAATTACATGGTAATCCATTAAACAAGTTAAAATAATATCCTTCAATGTATAAATATTTCTCTCTAACTACCCATCAGATTGAGGATGAAATAATGTTCTGAAATTTAATTCAATTTCCAATTACTTCTAAAGGCATTTACAAAAGTTATAAGTTAAACTAGGATCAGGTTCAGATATAATAGAGAGAGGAACAACATTTAACCTAAAAATATATTTTATTTACATCCAAGAAAGATGATCTAAAGACATAGTATCTCTAATAGGAAGAAAATTTGAATATTTAGTTAGTCGATCAACAATAAACAAAATAATATTTTTACCTCAATATGTCTTTGGTAGTCCCACCATGAAGTACAGGGATATATTTTCATATTTCCACTTCAGTACTAAAAAATATTAAAGAATATGATTTGGTAGTTTTCACCTTGATTTAACATGTTTAAAATTCAAAATTTTCAGAGTAAAATAAAAAATATATCTTTTCATTTCATCCCACTAGTAATACTCCAAAATATCCCTATATATCATAGCGTTGTTAGGATGAACTGAAAATAGAGAACTATGAGTTTCACTTAATAAATATTTCTTCATCTGGGAATCACAAGGTAGACATAATCTCTTTCTAAATATCAAGACACAGTCTTTATCAACAATAAATTAAGTAAACTTACCATTATTAACCAATTCTACCTATTTTCTTAACTCATAGTATTCATTTTGAGCAGGCTTTATTTTTTCTGACAGAGACAACTATACTAACACCCAAAACAAAATAGTGGAATTTCCTACACCAATAAATTCCAATCCAAAATTAATTAAATCACTAATCAAAGGGTCATGTTCTACATGTAACATGGTTAATGATGCATGATGTTTCAACTCAAGGAATCCACCACTTTGTTCACTTTTCATGGAAAGTAATCGATGATGAAATAATAATCCTTTATGAGTTCTAGCCATCTTCTATGTATCAAGCTCAATTCCTTATGAGGAAATATATACATAAAAATTTTATGGTTAGAATATATTTCACATTTGGATCCCTATAAATGATTCCTCCAAATTTTTAAAGAAAAAATAACATCAGCTAATTCCAAATCATGGGTAGGATAATTTATCTCATGTGGTTTTAGTTGTCTTGAAGCATAAGAAATTACTTGATCATTCTGTATTAGAAAAAAACCAAGTCCCATCAAAGAAGCATCATTGTAGAAGAAAAAATACCGTTTCTTGAGGGATTGGTCAAAACTAGATCATTCACTAATCTTCTTTTTAATTCCTGAAAAAAAATCATCACAATATCTTGTCTATATAAATTTAAATCCTTTTCGAGTTAACTTAGTTATCAAGATAAATAATCATGAAAATATTTTAACAAACCAACGGTAATAGCTAGATCATATATGAAAACATTGAATCTTAGCAACATTTTTAGGTCTTGTACATTCATCGACCACTTTTATTTTGGAGGGATTAACAACAATTCCATAATTATTAACAATTTATTTCAAGGAAAGAAATCTTTTGTAACCAAAAATTACATTTACTAAATTTTCTGTACATCTTATTTTCTTTGAGAGTTTTAAGAACAATCCTTTGATGTTTTTCACGATCCTCGTAACTTTTTGAAAACACTGGTATATCATCAATAAAAATAACAACAAACTTATCTAAATATTCATGGAAAATTATATTCATTAGATCCATAAATATAGTAGGAGAATTGTTCAAACCAAAGGGCATAAAAAAACTAATAATTCCCATATCTAGTATGGAAATATGTTTTCATAATGTAACCCTACTTCAATATTAGTTGATGGTACCTAGATCTCAAGTCAATATTTAAAAAATAATGAGTTCCCTATAACTAATCAATCAAGTCATTGATATGAGTAAATGAATACTTATTCTTAATATTAATGTTATTGAAAGATCTATAATCAATGAAAAGTCTCATGGAACCATCTTTCTTTTTAATGAACAAAATAAGAGCACCCTATGGTGAAGTTCTAGGAAGAAAAAACCTTTATCAAGAAACTCATGTATCTACTTTTTCAATTCTATAAGTTCCACTTGATACATTTGATAAGGGGGGGGGGTTGAAATTATCTTAGCATCAAGAACCAAGTCAATAGTAAATAAAACTTCTTGATCAAGTATAAAACTGGGCAACTCATCAAAAAAACATCTAGTTATTCATTTACCATTTACACATTATTAATCTGAACAGTTCCCTTGTTTTCTACAATATGTGCATGATAACTTTCATTTTAATATTTTATCAGTTTATCAGCCTCTTGATATGTTACCAATGGTACGAGTTCATTCTTGTATACAAACTAAAATACTTTCTAAATAACTAATTATATATCTTTATAATATATATTATCATGATAAAAATAAATCTCTTTGATACCCATAATAACATAAAACTCCATTAAGGAAAAAACAACAAGGTTTTCAGGTGATTTATTTCCAAAGACAATAATGGGAAGATTCTTATAATTCTGCTTCGCCTTAATATTTCCCCTTAGCATTTTTACTATAATTTATATTTTCATTTCTTGAGGTGAAATTTCCAATTTTCCATAGAATTCTTCAGAATTAAAGGAATATGTAGACCCCATATAAAAAATAAATTATAGAAATATGAGTAAACAAACGATGTACCTAATACCACTTCATTGGATGGACCAGCATCTGCTGAATTAATTTAAAAGGATTTAACTACACCTTTTTGCTTATAATTCAGATGCTTCCTGTCATTCAGATCTTTCTTTGAGAAAGTATTTTCATAATTCCCCATCTCTCTAAATTTAAAACATTTTACAGTTTTCTTATCATTAGTAAACTTAAGATAATTTTCATTTCACTATTAGGACATATGTCCAAACTTACCACATCAATAAAACTTCCAAATTTTATTAAGGCATTTCCCAGGGTTCTTTTTACCATAATTTCCACAAACTAGAAACTGAACTTTCTTACCTTCATATTCCATTAATTATTTCCCATTACTTTCCATATGGATATTTTATTCCGTTTGTTATCAAAGTACATGTGATCATCAGAAAACTTAATTTCTACCCTCTAAGCACATCGAACAAGTTTCTCATAACTTTTGAATTTATCAAAAGAAAATTCCATTTGATATCTTGGCTCAAATACTTAGTAAAAATGATTGATTTTACTATTAATATCTTGAATAATATTTGGAGAATACCTTTCCAATCGTGTGAAGTTCACTTCACAGATGGACACTGAATCTTCCTCTTTTTGTTTCAATTCAAGGAATTTATTTTCCATATTAAGTCAAACCACATTTGAAAAATATTTTTCAAGGAAAATATTATTAAATTCCTCCTATTACAAGCATCAATATCCTCACAATCCTAGGTATTCTTGACTATTGACCACCCCTGGTCAGCTTCACCATAAGAACAGTAAATAAAAAGACTACAATGTTGATTATCTAAACACCCCATGACATCAAATATTTTTTCAAGGGCTTTAGTCCATCCTTCATCCACCATTGGGTTAGAGGATCCAGTGAAATCAGGAGGGTTCTGCCTTATAAAATGTTCCACTGTAATCATGTTCCTTTGTGGTTTCTCGAGTTTTTTTCTTTCATGGATTCCACCACCATTTATAGATTGAGTCAACTAATCCATTACTATTACAATCTGCTCAGTTCCAATTCCTATAATTCCAGGTTGTGGATTTGAAAAGATACCATCCTCTTAGTGACTTCCTACTTTATCTTCCCTTTTTCTTATACGGAAAACCTTTCTGAACAGAAATATATTAGATGAAGGAACATGGTAATATTCTAATACTATATCATTTAAAATTAACAATAGAGTAAAAATAATTTATGTAAACTACTACAAAATAGGCCTTTAACAATGATAAAAATCGCCATTATCAGTACTAGAGAAGTGCTGACTACTAGAGCGATATTAAAAGCATGATTCTTTTATCAACACTTATAGAAGTGTTGAGAAAGGGGAATACTACAGTGTGTTGTAATAACATAATGAATCACTAGTGGAGTGTGTTTTAAAAACACATATTAACACCAAAAACACCATGAAATCAGATAAATAAAGTATGAATATATAATTTAAATTAATAGAAAACAATCTAGGCTCATTTTATTGGTTTTGGCGATGTGATGAACATTTTCAACAAAAAAGATATTTATAAATTGAAAAAATGAACTTGGAGTCATACTATTCACACTGCACATCATATTGAGGTGTGAATGGTTATTACACATCTCAATTGACTAATGGATCATTTTCCTAAAGTATCAAAACAATATGAATGTTTTTTCTCATTTTTGACTATGTCTCTTTTTTTTAATATAATGTCACTTTAAATTGGAAACACAGACTTTGGATCATATTGGTCACATAGTGTGTCGTTTTAACATGATACCAATTCCTACATGTCATAAATGACTTATGAATCATTTTAATAAATTAAAAATACAATCTGATCATGTTTTCTTGGTTTTTAGTGAGTGGTACTTTTTGTATTAAAATATTTATTTTAAACTGATAAAAAACAAATTGAGTCATACCTAATACATTGTGTATCATATTTCGGTGAAAATAATTCCTACACATCGCAAATGACTTATGGATCATTGTCCTAAATTATAAAAACAATCCGAATGTGTTTGCTTAGTTTTGAGTAGGTGAGTTGTCCTTTTTACTAAAATTGATCTCAAATTTAAATAAAAAGATGTACTTGGAGTCATATCGATCACACCATGCATCAGATTGAGGTGAGGATAATTATTAAATGTTATAAATGGTTTATGGATTGTTGTAATAAAGTATTAAAACAATATGAATTAGTTTACCTAGTTTTGAGTATGTCACTTGTATTTTTTACTAAAATGTCATTTTAAAATGAAAACATGAATTTTGACTCATACCGATAACATCATGTGTTAGTTTGACATGAGAACAGTTTCATTACATAGAAAATGAATTATGAATCAATTTCCTAAATTACTAAGAAAATATGAGCATGACCTCTCAGTTTTTAGTGAGTGACATTTTTTTAACTAAACTATCGATTTTAAACTGATAACGGACACATTGAGTTATACTGGGAACATCATGTATCAGATTGAGGTATGGCTGATTCCTACACATCAAAAATGACTTATGGATCATTTTTCTAAAGTATAAAAATAATATGAATATTTTTTCATGGTTTTGAGTAGTTCATTTGTCATTTTCATTAAAATTGATGTCATTTTTAAGTAAAAAAGATTCACTTGGAGTCATAATGGTCATAATGTGCATCAGATTGAGGTACAAATGATTTCTACACATTTGAAATAACTTATGGGTTATTTTAGTAAATTATCAAAACAATATGAATGTGTTTTCTCAGTTTTGAGTAGGTTAGTTGTTTTTTATTATTAAAATTGATTTCATTTTTAAATAAAAAGATGCACTTGGAGTCATACCAATCACATTGTTCATCTTATTGAGGTACATATGATTCCTACATGTCTCAAATGATTTCTAGATCATTGTACTAAATTATCAAAATAATATGTATGTTTTTTCTTAGTTTTGAGTATGTTACTTGTTTTTTTTACTAATTTTTTTTTAAATTGGAAACACACTCTTTAACCTATATTGATCACATCATGTATCAGTTTGACATGATACCAATTCTTACACATAAAAAATTACTTAAGAATCGATTTCCTAAATTATCAAGAAAATCTGAGTGTGTTTGTTTTGTTTTCCGTGAATGCAATTATTTAAAATAAACTGTCGATTTTAAACTGATAAAAAACACATTGACTCATAGCAGTCACACCATGTATTGAATTGAGGTATGGACAATTCCTACACATCCCAAATGACTTATAGATTTTTTCCCTAACGTTTCAAAATAATCCGAATATTTTTTCTTGGTTTTGAGTATGTCAGTTTTTTTTTCAAAAATTCATGAAAATTTTAAATAAAAAGAATAAAGTTGAGACATATCTGTCAAACTTTGTGTTTTATTAAGGTTCGGTTGATTCGTACAAATCCCAAAGTCTCAAAAAAATCTTAACTTCCAATGTAACCATTTTTCCATTATCTTTCTATGTCGAACTTCCAACACTGCATATTGACTCGATGTTTCTAGATGAATTTTTTTTTCCCGTTGTTGAATGTTAGAAGAGAATAATAAGATCATGTTCCCATTATATCATAAGAATTCACTACAATGGGCACACGATCTTCCTCTACTCTCCTAGATTTCAAAAAAAATATTTTTTTGGTTAACAACATTGAATCAATATGTTGTATTGGAGGTTTGATAAAGAAAGACCATGAATATGAAAAATGTGGTTGTATTGGAAAAAAGAATCATTTTATATCTTTTGTGGATTATTTCAAGTAGTTGAAAGAAAAATATGACTTCCCAAAAGATCTATTAATAAAACTAAATAACTATTCGATAAAAATGATAAGGAAATTAACTTACAAACAATAGTTAAGATGATGACAAAATTAATTAAATAAGTGGTAGTAATTCAACTTTTTTCGATGGTTGTATGTATTCTTGACACATTTTTTTGTTGTTATATCAGTTTTAGTATCGAAGTCCAATCCCTCATGAGCATGAGCATATTAGAACAAACCACCCCAAATCGAACAAAAGAATCCACTTGTATACGAAAACAATTATTATATGATTAATATTGAAAAGAAATAAATTAAACATAAATATGAAATAATACATTAATTATATGGATATTTATTTTACTGTGAAAACATTATTGACCATAGGGATTTGCCAATGGTAAACCAAGAATGATGATAAAAAAACACAAATAAATATCACCAAAAAATTAATCAATGAGTGGGGAGGATGGGGATAAAATACGATAAATTGGGTTAAAGATTTGAATCATATGATAGAAAGTAAAGATATCCTATTGGGTTCTTAAAATTTTATTTTTTACAATAAATAAATAAATAAATACACATAAGATATTCATTATCAAAGGTGAATACCTCACATTTGTGAGAATTACATGGATGGTAATCAGAGATTCCTAAGGGTGGAATCAAAAGGAAATGTTAAATAATGATATGTTTTTAGATGGATTAAATTAAAACATACATAGTGTTTATTAGATGTGTGATAAAAGAAATGAAGTGATTTTTAAGAAGTATTAATGAGTGGGTTATCATTTCAAAGATGGATAAATTTTTATCAACTACAAGAAATAGAAGAAAGGATGAAATCAATGAATAAAAGTTCATTGGTGATCAGAAAGTTCCAATGACAACTTGAAGGAGTAAGACTCTACAAAAAACCTCATTATTTTTTTTAAGTATAGCCTAAATCATTTGTAGAGGATAAAAGGATGAAAATTGGATCAAATCTATGTATGAGGAGCTTGATCTTGATAAGAATAATGTTACATGAGGATCTTGATCTGAATAAAAACAATGAAGGATTCTTATGGATCATGTTGTTGCATATATTTTTCCAAAAAATGTCCATTAGTTTAAATATACATGAGTTTTTAGTTAATTTTTTGTACTAATTATGTAAAAATCTTAACATAAAAGTTCATGGTATTGTATTGTAATGAAATATATTTTATGTCATGTAATTTAGATGGTCACATCTATGGGGCATCGTATTAACACTAGAAGGACATAAAAAATGGATTTAATTTTATGTTAGCAAATCATACAATTCAATAGAATTAATAATCCATAATGAAAATACCATGTAATTAAATTATTAAATTCAAACTAATAAATTTGATTTGAAGTGGGATTCTAAAGGTGCATTGATTTTATCCATGAAAAATAATTTTTATTTTGACAAAATAGATTATATTAAAACTTATTTATTGAATTTACATTAACCAAAATCAATATTTTATTTTATCAAAATTACTTAAATCTAGTGCTATAATATTTATTCTTAAATGATTTAAAATATTCTTTAAAATTTAAATAGTAGAAATCTTTTCTCTTAAAATAAGTTACTTTTCAAAGAAAATATTAAATTTATAAAAACTTTGATAAATCCTAAAGGATTGAGAAAAATAAATTCTATTAACAATGAACTCTTCTGCTGCACCACATAAGGAAATCATATTTTGTTTCTTAAAACACCATGATGCTAAGGTTTTTCCTAGAAAAATGACTCATTCCAATTGTTTATTTTCTAAATATATTTCAACAACCAAAATAAAAATATCAATTAAATTTTATCTCAAGATCAATTTTCCTTTTATAATATAGTCCAATTATTATATAACCTTAAACATCTTTGATTTTTATTTTTATAACATTTAAGTCACATTATTTAAATTAAAATTGAAATCTTTAAAAAAAACTTAAATCATTATATTTTTTCTACAAGTAGTTAAATAAATAAGATAAAAAATCAAATATATATACTGTTTTTTATCATCTGATTTTATAGATTAATTAGAAACATTTGATTGTTATATTTCATAAGTGACCCCTAAATCTATCATAAGACTCATGAAATAGTTTAATGTCATCCTAAATAAATATACTAATTTTACACCATATTTTAGTTCTCATTATCCTAAGAAAAAATTTCATGAAAAAAATCATTATATTGTTATTCCCATGTGTTAGATATTTCATCGTCCATTTTTTGGAAACTAATTATAGAATTACCTTTAAAATAGAAGGGGATAAATCTATATTTCCATTCCTCCTCACTCAATCCTTTTATTTCAAATTATTGTATGACATAATATATGACCCCAATGATGTCAGATATTTCATCATCCAGGTGATTTTTAATGTAACATTCCAAACCAATGAAAACACTAACTGTTATATGGATGAATTTTTCAAAAGTTAAAAATTTAAAAGAGGTATATGTCATGAAATATAGGTATTGGGAGTCTATTATACCTCACAAAACATGACCCAACATTGGTTTTGATGTATTTTATGTCACACAATACCAATGTTGTCCCAAGGTGACCCACATGATATCAGGGAAGACGATACATCTATATATCTAAAAAATAATGAATTTGGGTTATTTTATTATAGGATAGTGCAAATAGATTTGTTGGAATACATAGATGTGGGATGATAAGGTTCATTGTTTAACTGAGAGAAATTAGAGATATCCAAAATTCTGGATTTCGTTCAAGTTATGGTTGTGTTCTACCCTTCAATCACACGAGACTTGGATTCGTGCCTTGGAATAGTTGGACCCTTGATTCTATCTGAGATTAAAGATTGGATTCGACAACGAGGAGCACCAGTAGTAGGCCACTTCTGCGGAGAGCTTCGGATATCGCGAACCAGTTCACGATTATTAGGGTTCTTAAAATAGATTGTGACACTTTTATCAGCGCTTCAAAAAAACACTGATAAAGATACCTTTTATTAGTGCTAAGTTAATAAGGGATGATAAAATGAATCTTTATGAACACTTTTTTTGGCACTGATAAAGATAGAGATTTATCAGCACTAAAAAAGCATTGATAAAATCATTCTTTATCAAAAAAAGTTTTAGCGCTGATAAATCTCTATATTGATCAATGCTAAAAAAGAGTTGATAAATAAAAATAATAATTTTTTTTTTAAAAATATTACTTTTAAAAAAAGTATAATTATTGTATATAATTATAATACTTATAATAATAATTTTTATAAAATAATAATTTTACAATTCTTTAAATATATAATTATTTATTTATAATTATATAAATACCTTTTTTTAAAACTAATAGTTATAACATTATATAAATTTATATAATTATATATATATATATATAAACATAGTAAATTTATTCATTATTTAAATAAATTTATTATAATTTTATAATTATTTATTTATAGTTATAGAAATAATTTCTTTAAAAAATATTATTTATTTATTTATAATAATAAATTTATAAAAATATTAAATATACATTTATAAATATATTTATTTATAAATAATTTTTTACAAATGTATTTTTAACATTATTAATGAATAATATATATTAAGTTCTTGCATGTTAAAATTGAGTAAAATTGATAAATTAAAAATGAGTACAATATCGAAAATTTGGATAATTTTGATTATTATAAATCATTAAAAAATGGATATATATTGAAATAAAGATGAATACATATTGAAAATATTAAAACATAGTTAAAAAAAATATATATAATAAATAATATAAATTTATTAAATTCAAAAAAAAATTGTGTGTGTCTTTATGTATATAAAAATGCATTAATTATGTATATGTGAAATCAATATAATACGTTTGATCTATATGTTATAAATTGAAAATTTAAATTAAATTCAATTGTGTCCATTACTTGATGCAATTAGATAGTATTTTTAATTCATATTAATTTTTAATTATAAACTATTATTCACTAAATATATTACTATTTAATATAAAGTAGAAATAATAGTTTGTATTATATAAATCATATTTATATACATTAATATATATCTATATATTTAATATATACTATTTATTAACATTATTAATAATCATCTAATTAATAAAATGTTTAATATTTTTCTCAATTTACTTATTTTTAATTTTAATTTATTTAATTTTCATTTTACATATATTTATATCTTTAATAAATACTATTTATTAGTATTTAAAATTTATATATAGTATAACAAATTTATTCATTTTTATCAATAATTTTTTAATTAATAAAATTTGAAACATTTTTTTAATAAATTCATTTTTTATTTTTTATTTATTTAATTATTTCATTTTATTTATTTAGAACTTTATCATCGCTAAAAAGGTGCTGATAAAGGATTCCTTTATGAGCACTACAAATATAGCACAGATAAAGGGTACCCTTTATCAGCACAAAAAATAAAGCAATGATAAAGGGTACCATTTATTAGTGCTAACAATAAAGTGATAATAAAGAGTTTTCTTTATCAGTGCTAAAAATAAAGTACTGATAAAGGGACCCTTTATGAGCTCTAAAAAAAGGTGTTGATAAAGGGTTAAATTTATTAGTGCTTTCTTTAGTGCTGATAAAGATTCCATTTATCAATGCTTTTTTCTTCTAGATTTGATAAATACCAGCGATGTGAAATTCCTATTTTGTAGTAGTGGGTATTCTATTTACATCATTTTGACCACAAAAGTTATCAAAACTATCCTTTGATACCAACTATAAGGACCTGGCCTTTAAACATTACATAATCTATAGTTTTAGTCAAGAATTTACTTTATTTCACATTGATGATCTTTTCGGGTTTATAGTTTTAGATAATTATGACATAATTCATACATAAAAAACCATATTAATACAAAAAGAATATTATTAAAACAGTATCATTTTTTTCAATATAAAACTATTAAAATCTAAAACATCATTTCTTTGAAAAACATTCAAAACCTTCATCTTGAATTCCTTATTTCTCTTACCCATCCTTATGCCCTATGAAAAAAAATTTAAAACTAGAGATGAGAACACAAATATCAATAAGGTACATAAAAACATGAAATCATTAGTCCATGAATACTTATAAGCATAGGAAATCATTTTCACAAAGACATATTTCTCACCCATAATGTATCATATATAAACATTATGAAAACATAAGATTTCCATAAAACATAGAAAACATAAATAAACTATTTAGATAACTTGGGGAGTTACTTAATTAATATTGTAACCCTAATAGATACCATATGATTTGTAACCCTCATGAGTACCTTACAACGTAACCCTCGCGACTACCTTATGATGTAACCCTCACAACAACCTTATGGTGTAACCATTGCAGTTACAATTGGAGTAACCATACGGTAGAACTCCAACATAATAATACCCAATGCATTGGAGGAATATATAGGTCCCACCATACATCATAAACAATACCCAAGTACTAGAACATAATCATAAGACATGAATACTTGCAATAACAAAAAATTATTCCTTGAGAAAATTCACTTATTAAAGGAATATTACACACATAAAAAGGAAAACATTTTCTTTGATAATAAACATGTAATATTTTAAATAAAACATAAAAAAATTAATTCTTCATGAATTTGTAAAATAATATCATTCTTTATATATTAAAAAAATTCCTTTTAAATTTTGTAAAAATAGAAATTAAAAGAATATTTTTAAAGAAAAGTCTCTTACCTTGGGTTCAACATCCTTTAAATGTGTTAAAACCTACTATATAATGGTTTAAAGTGTGTTACTAATTTAATATAGAAATATATTCATATTTATAATTCCTTATATGATCTTCTTATTGTAAAGACCTGTAAATTTCAAGGAAATTTTGTTTCTTAATTTCTCTGGAATTTTACGAGTGTGCAGTTTCAGACGGCACCTGATTCTAAGGACCGGTATTCTTGGAATCAATTTCCGAAGTTTAGCTTGGGTACGTTCAGTAAACGAAAGAGCGGGTTTTTCTATCTTTTTAATCGGTGCTCGGAATTGAAATCTGAGGGCATCGATGAACTCGCAGCGCCGATAATTTTTTAAGGGGACCTTTGCAGTAGTTGCATTTTGAGCGGGTTGATGTTTAATTTTTGGGAATTAGTTTAAATTAAATAAAATTTGTTGTGTAGAAATTTTATCTAAGGAAGGTGGCTTTTATCCTACTAATGGGAAGTTGTAGGTGGGGCCCACACCCACCTAACCTCCCATGGGCGAGTTTAGTGTGGTGGGGCCCACACGAACTCCTAACTCCTTACCTCCCTCTCAGCTCCCTAAACCCCCCACAACTCACCCATGTTTAATACATAACAACTCCACTCATTTAATGGAGTGGAGCCTCTCCACTTTCCATCTCTCTCTCATCTTTTAATGTTTTCCAACACAAGATAATCAATGCTTTCAAACTCTTAAATTATTTAATTAAGGGATTTTATTTTTGAAAGTTTGGAAAGTGTAATTAAAATAAGGAGTAGCCTTATTTTAATTGGGTTGGCTTTTGTTGTGTTGACGGAATTTTTTGAGAGGGAGAGAGAGAGCCCTTGTGAAAGAGGAAGAGAGTTCCTCCTTCGTTGAAGAACACCACCCTTCACGAAGAACGGTTCTCCTTCCGGCGGATCTCCAACGAATGACGCTCGAGCCAGAATCAAAGGCATTTGTGGAAGCGACGAACGCCAACGATCATCGTCACCTTTATCAACTCCCTTGCAACAACGTCGATGAGCCGACGTCCACCCTCTCGTGATATCGTCATCGAACATCGATCAACATGAGGTAGGGTTTTTAATTAAGTATGATTTTAATCCATTGATCCTTTCATTCTAAAAACAAAGAATGCGGATTGACTTATTATCAAGATGATCTGTGAATGTTTTCCTTGCCGGTTGAGAATAAATTGTTGAGGGAAGTTGTAGGGGTTATCTTCGTTCAAGGTTTTATTTATCGACCTTCATTGATTGAATATTTGGCTGCTTGTTATCATCATAACGGGAGGAGATCGAACCACACAAACAAGGCTGATCCTCCTCCCCTTATCTTGTTAAATATTCGTTGATCATTGTGGCGAAGGTGGCACGGTGCTGTTGCACTACGCGGGAATAAAGAGGACCGCGACCGAAGCAAGCCATGGCGGTGGTGCAGGGCGCCATCATGCCGCGCCATTGAGGCCGAAGGGATCATGACCGGAGTAGGCCGCAGTGGAGGTGTGCAGTGCCGTCGCGCCGTGCTAGAGAAATCAAGGGAGGTCGCAGCCGAATTGGGCCACGACAGAGGGGCACGGTGCTGTCGCACCGCGCCGGTCGAGGAAGAGCCGCGGCGGTCCAGCAGGGGGTGAACGACAAAGCCGGCCGCCGGCGCTCCAGGAGGCGGGACCCCTGCGGGTCCCGCGATGGCTCAACCGGCCAGCCATAATGGCTGGCCGTTTTTCCAGAAAACATGGGGGTCGTAACCCCCCGAACCTCCTTTAGGGCGGACCCCACCGGGGGGTCGCCATTTCCGAAACAAAGGGGGTCGCACCCCCTTCGCAACCCACTCTCCCGCGAGTCGAGTCGAAGCCGGCCTCCGAGCCAGGCCGCAGGCCACGCGGGCCGGGCCAGCCATAGGACTCGCGTGTTGTGCTAGCTGTAGGCCACACGGGTCGGGCCAGCCCTGGGCCGCGCCGGCCGGGCCGCGCCGGCCGTGCCGTCCAACCCCCGCCAGGCAGGGCCGCCCGCGCCGAGCCGGGCCGCCCGCGCCGGGTCACGCCAGCTGGGTCGGGCCGCGCCCAATCGAACCGGACCCGGACCCGAGTCAGGTCGACCTGGTTCAGGCCGACCCAACGGGTATTGGGCCGGGTCGGACCGGGCCCGAACCCCCTATTTTCGGACCAGGTTTGTTCAAACACCAATATCTTGGGCTACAGACCTCCGATCGACGCACTGTCAGTTGCGTAAAGATCCTTGGATCGAGACGGTCTTTTTGGTATATTACACTCAAGATTTCAGTAAAGTTTGGGTACTTTCGAGTTGGTTCGAACCTGAAACCAACCGGGCCCTCGGAGCAGAAACAGTTATAACTTGAGCTCCAGACGTCTGATTGACGTGTCATCGACTTTGTTGGATATCTTTTGATGAGATGAATATTTTGGCATACTTCACCTGAGGTTTGGATGTAGTTGGATTTTGGCCAGGTTAGATTGTACCTGAAATCCAACCAGGCCCCTAAAACAGAAAAGCTGATAACTTTTGGACCAGACATCCGTTTGACGATCAGTCAGTGGCGTTGGTTATCTATTTGAGAAACAAACCCTATGAGTATACCCTATGAGAGTTCGGGGTACATTTGAGATACAGTTGGGTTGGTTCGTACACAAAACCAATCGGGCCCCGGGACGAAAAGGCTAATAACTCACAGACCGGGCGTCCGATTGACGCGCTGTCTATTGCGTTGAGACCCCTGTGACGAGGCGGTTCTTTGTGATACTTCTTCGTGGGAATTTGTGATATTTGGAGTATCAACCAGTAGATCATGGAGCAGATCCTCCTGGGGACGAGCGTACGGAGTGCAGAGACCTAGTAGTTGTGGACTTGACGACTGCTTGACCGATTCGACTTGGAGTGAGTCAACTAGCCCAGTGGACGGAGTGCCCAGTATTTGGCGGAAGAACCATGGCGGATGGAGCGCCTGGTAGTAGGAAGAAGACCCACGGTACTCGATAGGAGGAGTACCTCTGTAGGCTTTTAGGGGAACCACTACTGTGTTTGGGCGGCAGACCCCTGGCGAGGATGCACTACTGTGTTTAGGTGTGGACCCGTGATAGTTGAAAAGTGGAGTACCTCAGTAGTCTAAGGTTAGTGAGTAGCACATCCGAGTCATGATAGGGCTACTGTACTCAACAGAGGAGGAGTTCTCCAGCAGTTGTGGTTTCGATATCTTTAATGAAAATCCTGGTTTGAGCAAGTCGTTGAGCTTTGTGATTTCCTCATGATTGAGATGGGTTACTTGATAACATAGGTATATGTATGGGCATATACCTAAGTAGTGGTTATCCATTGATTTCATATCTGTGTGATACCTCATGATTGAGATGGGTTACTTGATAACTTAGGTATAAGTATGGGATTATACCTAAGTAAGGGTTTTTTTGTTGAGATCTTTTTTGTGGATATCCTTGTTGGATTTAGTGAGACCTTGAGGGTCTCGGGGTCCCTACTGAGTATCGTTAAACTCACCCCTGCACGGGCTATTCCCGCACCTCGTTGTGTTGGATGTAGATGATGGACATCGCTGACGAAGGCCGAGTGTTCGTGGACTGGATGGTACCCGGAGGTGGACCTACCGACGAGTCAGTATCCAGAGGTGGACTTCATGACCAGACGGTACTCAGAGGAGGTTGACAAGTGAGAGCGTTGAGGAGGCTATCTACACCTACTCTTCAGGTAAGATCCGTGGTGGATGATCCAAGAGCTGCACTATCTGTACCTACCCTTCAGGTAGGATCCGAGGTGGACGACCAAGGAGCTGCTTCTATTTTTCCGGTTGTTTGTCTTTTCTGTTGTACTTTCGTTCCGTTGTAGCTGTACTTTTCATTTGGGTTTGTATTCTGGCCCATTTACTTTTCATCACTTTCTTTTTTACTTAGTGTATTACTTCTACTTGTACTCTGGTTGGATGTGTTTATGATTTATAAAGGCAATGTCTTCCCAGTTAACAAGATTTATGCCTTATGTGCTAGTCGCCAGCCCCTAGCCTATGGAAGGTGGGATTGGGGTAGTCACGGTAGAGGCCTCGAGGGCGGGTCGTGACAAATTGGTACCAGAGGCGTCGGTTCTACCGCAGAACTTAGGACTCTAATATTTTCTTTTCTGTGAAGCAATAGTGTTAAGGGTACTAAGTGTGGTCTTCAGTTCAGGGAGTCTAGTGTTAGTGCGAGCAGCCGATGTATCCATACACCAGGACCCTGACTACTGATTTCCGACTCAGTGCACCAAAACACTGATTGCTTGTGTGTTTTCAAAAAGTTTCTTATAAAACAACTCAAACCAGGTCATCTCACCAGGTAAAGTCTTTTGACCCTGTAGCATCTGTTCTTTCAGGATGCCTCCCCGCAGACGATCAGCTAGAGCCCTGACAGTCGTATGTGCTGACAGGCCGTTGAGTGAAGAGGCCTCAGTACAGGTCCCTCTTCTAGATCAGAAAACAGCAGAGAGTGCATGCCACTTGAGGGAGATGCTTGAGTTCCAGTTTTAGAGGCCTCCAACGTTTCGAGGTGATTCGGATTTTCATACGGCTGGGCACTGGCTGGATTTTGTAGCATGAGCTTTCCACACAGCTAGGATGCCCGCAGACTTGATGGTGTACCTAGCTGTTAGCCTCTTTCAGGGAGCACCTAAGAGGTTTTGGATCCACATGTTCCATTTTTGCGACGAGATGACCTTCATCAGGGGAGATTTCGAGACTTTCTTCCGAGTGGAGTTTATACTAGTGACTCTACACTCTGAGCATGCTCAGGAGCTGCTGCCCTTGCAGCATGGTTTTTTTCAGTAGCCGAGTCATCTGTAGGCAGGAGACGGATGGTGAGGAGGTCCAAGAGGACCAGGCCACCAGGTGGGCGTCCTCAGGTTTTAGGTTCGGTTGTGCAAGGAAAACAAAACAATGCCAACCATATGAGGAGCAGGAAGTGCTATTCATGCAGTAAGAAGGGTCACATGGCACTTGACTGTCTGACCCCCTGCACAGTTGATCCATAGGCATTGGAGGATCCACCAAGACAGAAGTAGCGGCGAAAGCTTGAGCAGTAGCTGAGCGGTGGACAAGGAAGTGGAGCTCCGGAAGCAGGTGGACAGGAGCGGGACTAGTTCCAGGCATGAAGGCCTTTTTTATTCATGCTTCTAGCTTCCTTTTTGTTGTTGTTGTGGTTGTATGTGTCTTTGTACTTTGAGATGCAGTAATAAAAGACACCTTTCTTTGTGGAGTTTACTTTCTCATCCTCTCTTTATGTTGTTACTAAGAGGTTCCGGTTTAAAACCTTTAACTTGATGCTCTCTTTCGAGATACCTACTGGAGGAGACCCAGTGACCACACACTGCTACCGACAGTGTGACTCGACCCTTGGAGGCAAGAGTAATGGTTGGATCTCTTGGTAGTAGCGTCGAGGCCTTAAGACATTGTCCATGGCATGAATGTATCATTCATGTCAAGATTGACTGTATTAAGCAAAGAATGTGGTTCATCTAGGGGATGAGACCATATTTCTATTTTCGATAGAGGAGAAATCATAGAAGCTCTTTGGTGGAACATAGACGAAAAAGGATGGAGATGAGTTCTTACAATTGGCTAGTCTCACCCATTGTTCGTTGAGCGAACGATTTACGATTATCTCCATCTCAAATAGTCTTAGGTGTATCTAATCTCAGAAGGACATGAACCTGAGACAGCGGTGATGGCTTGATTTCCTCCAGGACTATGACTTCGAGATATTTTATACTTCTGGGGAGGGGAATGTTGTAGCAGATGTTCTTAGTAGAAGATCGGGCGTTCAACTGTTAGGAGTGGCAAGACAGCAGCTGGCCGCGTTTCAGATATCCTTTGTGGATAGTGATTAAGTCAGCACGTGTAGAACCAGAGATGGTTCAGGATACGATGAAAAAGGTGCAGATCATCCAAGAGCCGATGAAGACTGCACAGAGCAGACAGAAGTCTTATGCTGATAGGAGACAAGACCACTAGAGAATGAGGGTGGAAACCATGTCTTCTTACGGGTCTCACCTCAACGAGGTCTAAGGAGATTTGGCCAAGGTGGAAAGTAATCTCCGAGCTTCATCGGACCTTTCTAGGTCCCCAGCAGAGTAGGAAATATGGATTACCTCCTATCTTTTCCACCTCAGATGCACCGGGTGCACGACATCATCCACGTATCTCAGCTGAGGAGATGTGTGCATGACCTATCAGTCATCATTGATCATGGAGATATGGACATCGATGACGGGGAGAATTCCATGGGGTACCAGTAGGAGTTGGGGATTGACATGAGCGGGTCCTATGGGTACTGTCGATTCCTCTTGTGTGCTTTCGTTGGCAGCATGGGAACATCCAGGAGAGCACATGGGAGCAGGAGGCTCTGATGCATGCTTGGTACCTCCTTTAGTTTCCCTAGTTTGTGTTGTAGCTTTACTAGGAAGTAAATCCCTGAGGTGGGAGTAATGTAAAGACCTGGAAATTTCAAGGGAAATTTTTTTCTTATTTTTTTTGGAATTTTACAAGTGCGCAGTTTCAGACGACACCTGATTCTGAGGCCCAGTGTACCAGGAATCAATTTACTAAGTTTAGCTCGGGTACATTCAGTAAAAGAACGAGCAGGTTTTTATATCTTTTGAACCGGTTCTCGGAATTGAAATTTGAGGGCACTGATGAACTCACAACGCTGGTAATTGCTTAAGGGGACCTTTGCTGTAGTTGCATTTTGAGCGGGTTGATGTTTAATTTTTGGGAATTAGTTTAAAGTAAATAAAATTTGTTGTGTATAAATTTTATCTAAGGAAGGTGGTTTTTATCCTACTAAGGGGAAGTTGTAGGTGGGGCCCACACCCACCTAACCTCCCATGGGAGAGTTTAGTGTGGTGGGGCCCACACGAAACCCTAACTCCTCACCTCCCTCTCAACTCCCTAAACTCCCCAGAACTCACCCTTGTTTAATACATAACAACTCCACTCATTTAATGGAGTGGAACCTCTCCACTTTCCATCTATCTCTCATCTTTTAATGTTTACCAACACAAGATAATCAATGCTTTCAAACTCTTAATTATTTAATTAAGGGATTTGATTTTTGAAAGTTAGGAAAGTGTAATTAAAATAAGGAGTAGCCTTATTTTAATTGGGTTGGATTTTGTTGTGTTGAGGGAATTGTTTGAGAGAGAGAGAGAGAGCCCTTGTGAAAGAGGAAGAGAGTTCCTCCTTCGTTGAAGAACACCACCCTTCATGAAGAACGGTTCTCCTTCTGGCGGATCTCCAACGAACGACGCTCGAGCCGGGATCGAAGGCCTTTGCGAAAGTGACGAACGCCAACGATCATCTTCACCTTCATCACCTCCCTTGCGATGACATTGACGAGCTGACGTCCACCCTCTCGCGATATTGTCATCGAACGTCGATTAACACAAGGTAGGGGTTTTAATTAAGTATTATTTTAATCCCTTGATCCTTTCATTCTAAAAACAAAGAAAGCAGATTGACTTATTATCAAGATGATCTGCCAATGTTTTCCTTGCCATTTGGGAATAAATTGTTGTGGGAAGTTTTAGGGGTTCTCTTTGTTCAAGGTTTTATTTATCGACCTTCATTGATTAAATATTTGGCCACTTGTTATCATCATAAAGGGAGGAGATCAGACCGCACAAACACGACCGATCCTCCTCCCCTTATCTTGTTAAATCTTCGTTGATCATTATGGAGAAGGCAGCGCGGTGCCGTTGCACCATGCAGGAACAAAGAGGACCGCGACCGGAGCGGGCCATGATGGTGTTGCGCGGCGTCGTCATGCCTCGCCGGAAAAATCAAGGGAGGCCGCGACCGGAGCGGGCTGCAGCGAAGGGGCGTGGTGCCGTCGCGCCGGTCGAGGAAGAGCCACGACCTTAGGCTATGGCAGTACAACAGTGGGCGGCAGGCCAAGCCGGCCGCCAGTGCTCTAGGAGGCAGGACACCCGTGGGACCCGCGGCGGCTGAACCGGCCGGCCATAAAGGCCGGCCGTTTTTTCAGAAAACCGGGGGATCGTAACCCCCCTACCCTCCTTTAGGGCGGACCCCACTAGGGGGCCACTATTTCCAAAACAAAGGGGGTCGATCCCCCTTCACACCCCACTCGGCCGCGAGCCGAGCCGCAGCCGGCCTCCGAGCTGGGCCGCAGGCCACGTGGGCCGGGCCGGCCGCGCCCAGCTGGGCCGGGCCGCCCGCGCGGGGCCGGGCCGCTAGCTGCGGGCCGAGCCAAGCCGCGCCAGCCGGATCGGGCCGCACCCAATCGGGCCAGACCCGGACCCAGGTCAGGTCGACCTGGTTCGGGCCGACCCAGGGGGTATTGGGCCAGGTCTGACCGGGCCTGAACCCCCTATTTTCGGACCAGGTTCGTTCAAACGCCCATATCTTGGGCTAAAGACCTCCAATCGACACACCGTCAGTTGCGTAGAGATCCTTGGATCGAGACAGTCGTTTTAGTATATTACACTCAAGCTTTAGGTAAGGTTTGTCTATGTCCAGGTTGGTTCAAACCTGAAACCAACCGGGCCCTCGGAGCGGAAACGGTTATAACTTGAGCTCCGAATGTCCGATTGACGTTCCGTCAACATTGTTGGATTCCTTTTGATGAGAATGATCTTTTGGAACACTTCACCTAAGGTTTGGATGTAGTTGGAGTTTGTCCGGGTTGGATTATACCCAAAATCCAATCGGGCCCCTAGAACGGAAAAGCTGATAACTTTCGGAAAGACATCTGTTTGACGAACCATCAGCGGAGTTGGTTATCTCATTGAGAAATGGACCCTATGAGTATACCCTATGAGTGTTAGGGGTACAGTTGAGATACGGTTGGGTTGGTTCGTACACGAAACCAACTGGGTCCCTGGGACAAAAAGGATAATAACTCACAGACCGGGCGTCCGATTGACGCACTGTCTATTGCGTTGAGACCCCTGTGATGAGGCGGTTATTTGTGATACTTCTTCATGGGACTTTGTGATACTTGGAGTATCGACCAGTAGCTCATGGAGCAGATCCTCCTAGAAATGAGCGTACGGAGTGCAGAGACCTAGTAGCTGTGGACTTGACGACTGCTTGACCAATTCGATTTGGAGTGAGTCGACTAACCTAGTTGAAAGAGCACCCAGTATTTTGCAGTAGACCAATGGCGGATGGAGCGCTTGGTAGTTGGCCGCAGACCCGTGGTACTCGACAGAAGGAGTACCTCTGTAGGCTGTTAGGGGAACCGTTACTGTGTTTGGGCGGTAGACCCCTGGCGGGGAGCACTACTGTGTTTGGGTGCGGACCTGCGGTACTCAACAGGAGGAGTACCTCAGCAGTATAAGGTTAGTGAGTAGCACCTTGGAGTCATGACAAAGCTACTGTACTCGATAGAGGAGGAGTTCTCCAACAGTTTTGGTTTCAATATCTTTAATGAAAATCCTAGTTTGAGCTGAGTCATTGACCTTTGTGATTTCATCATGATTGAGATGAGTTACTTGATAACTTAGGTATATGTATGGGCATATACCTAAATAGTGGTTATCCGTTGATTTCATATCTGTGTGATACCTCATGATTGAGATTGGTTACTTGATAACTTAGGTATAAGTATGAGCTTATACCTAAGTAAGGGTTTTTTTGTTGAGATCCTTATTTGTGGATATCCTTGTTGGATTTAGGGAGACCTTGAGGGTCTCGGGGTCCCTACTGAGTATCGTTATACTCACCCCTACACGGGTTATGCTCGCACCTCATTGTGTTGGATGCAGATGACAGAAAGCGCTGATGGAGTCCGAGTTTTCGAGGACCAGAAGGTACCCGGAGGTGGACCTCCTGACGAGTCAGTATCTGGAGGTGGACTTCACGATGAGACGGTACTTGGAGGACGTTGACGGGCGAGATCAATGAGGAGGCTATCTGTACCTACCCTTTAGGTAGGATCCGTGGTGGATGATCCACGAGCTGTGCTATCTGTACCTACCCTTCAGGTAGGATCCGAGGTGGACGACCCAGGAGCTGCTTCTATTTTTCCAGTTATTTTCCTTTTCTGTTGTACTTTCATTCAGTTGTAGCTGTATTTTTCAGTTGGGTTTGTATTCTGGCCCATTTTCTTTTCCACACTTTTTTTTGTACTTAGTGTATTATTTCAGCTTGTACTCTGGTTGGATTTGTTTATGATTTATAAAGGCAATGCCTTCCCAGTTAACGGCATTTACGCCATAGGTGCTAGTCGCCAGCCCCTGTCTATGGAAGGTGGACTTGGGGTAGTCACGGTACGGGCCCCGAGGGTGGTTTGTGACACTTATAATATCTTTCAACCCATTTATTAATAATATTTTGTTATTATCATTTTTTTCGGTGTGTTTATTTCATGGTTTCCATGTTTGGTTCATTATAAATTTTATTTTCGAATGGAAGAAAAACCCCATAATTTGAAATAAATGGTATTAATATGTTTCATAAAATTTAAATGATACCATATATCATTTTTTTTTTCTGGTATGAGTATGATTCATTATATAAAACATTAATGAAAATGATTTAATTTATTTTGGATGTTTTTACAATAATCACAAACATATATCATTTTATTTAATATCATGTTTATATATTAGTTCCATAACATTATATAACTTATAATTTGTATAATAAAATATTATTTAAAAATAATAAGGGTTTAATGACCATCCTTGAAGGTGATAATGTAAAATTAAAATGTATCTTTCACGATGTTAGTAAATTGACACATCACGAATGATATTTTAATTTTCCAGAGTAAGAAGATATGAGGAGGGTTTTTATGTTGGATATTCCATTGAAACAATAAAATTGTAGTATATTTAAGATATTGGGGTTATCATGTCACTTTTATGAGGGGATGTGAGTAGATAATAAGAAAAGAAAATAAATTAAAAAGAAAAATAAAAGAAATGGAAATAGGTTTTTACCTCTTGAATTATTCTCCTTGAGAACCTCTATAATGAACTTAGTTTTAGCCTTTTAGTGAGAGAGGAATTTCTTGGACGTGGGGAAGGGGCTTTGAAATGGAATTGGATAGAAATTAAACAAGATAAAAAGCTTTGAGGTGTGAGGAAAAGAGGTGGTGAGGGGTGGTATTTATTGTGGAGGAGAGGGGGGTTTCCTTAGATATTTTATTCATTAGTTTTCTATTTGGATCAAAACTATAAATAGTTTTGATTAAATGTATAAATACAGTAAATATATCATGTGAGTTTGATATAATTTCCACTTACATCATCCATGACTGAATAATGACTCAAAAAATCATTTATTTACTTGTACCATAAATTACCGTATTTCACTATTCAAAAAAATTCAACTATTTAAAAAAAATCCCAAAAATTCACCCTAACCATTCTTCAACATGTAGAATTAAAAAATGAACTATATTTTATGAAAATAATTTTCTAAATATTAGAAATTTAATTTTTAATTAAAATAATCATTTATTCAAAAATAGAAATTTTAACATTATAACTAATTTTACAACACATTAAAAAATTAATTAAGGTCTCATAAAATTATCTTATAATCATAGGAAAAAAATATTAATTTATAAACCTATATTATAAAAATATATTTACTTTCAAATAATTAATTTAATTATAAAATTTTAAATAAAAATTTATGTCTCATAAAAATATCAACATTTAATTTATCATTTTCGAAACATTTATTTACATATTCCATGATCAAAATATATAATATTTTTACTTATAAGATACGTAAATTTTCTTTATAGTTCCATAGGAGTGGTTACTATTCTATTAGTATATATTCCTTAATTTATATAAATACCACTTTTTAATTATACATTTATAATGAATTTAACTATTTAATTCTAGAATCAAAACAAATTATTTTACAAGTACCAAGGTTGTTACAAGGATGAACCTATGGTTTCATATATCAAATAAGGTGACATGATATAGTCATCTTATAAGTGTTTTTTCATGATTATTTGGTTTCCCACTATGATTAGTGTTGCCTACACTATGATTTTTGGTTTTAGTTAATGGCGGGAACCAGAAGGAATTGGGTTAACATTGAATGTGATGAAAAATTTGATGATGAACATCCAAATGAAATGATGACTAAAGTAAAAGATATTATGCCCAATAAGTCATAGTAGAACATGATTAACAACATGCACCTTAACCAACCCTCAGACTCAACAAATAATATAATGATAAATTTCACTAATAGTTTGGGTATTGGAGACCATAGAAGAAAAAATATTCAGTTTCCTATATGCCTGAAATTTGTAAAGAATTATCAAGTAAATTTCCTGAATGTAACTAGGTGGTTCTTTAAATGTGTAAGGGCTAGTCGTAATTCCTAATAATGTATAAATTTGATTAATGGGCTAGTTAATGCAATATAAGTGAAGATGTATCCCTCTAATACTCCACCTATGCTCCAGTGTTTCAAGTGTAAGGAGTTTGTGCATTAGGTGAATCAATGTCCTAAAGAGATATCGCATCAATAGAATCATCATGGTTATATGAGTTTTCTTTTTTTCATTTGATGTTAAAGAGACTAAGACTGAAATATTAAATGAAAGAGGTATTAAGGAATAAGATCATGATTATTAGTTAATAGTTTAAGAAGGATGTGGTATAATTGATGTATTTTTTTTATTGGGATTCAGGGATTATGAAATATATAAGGATTGTCCAGTATAAGTTTTTTATTAAGGATTTGAAATAATATGTCGAATGATATTGATGACCAAGAAAATTAATTTAATAGAGAGGTAATATTTTATGGAAAAACATGATTAAGGGAAAGAAAACCTTACTATTTTCTTGAGGATTAGAAAATGATGTTTTGTTTGGATAAAGAGATTATTTATATAGATAATTTATATTTGATGGTATTGATGACCTCAGAATTGATAAAGGATTTTGTGAAAAAGTGTGTTATGTTGTCATTGATGAAGTTTACAGAATTTTTGGATTTAAGGAATATATCCAATAATCTATATTATATGTATGTAATGAGGAAGCATCTATGTTTTAAATAAGGTTTTATGGTAATTTAGGTTATTACCATGTTTCAAGAGAATACATGAAGTTATTCACATGTTTGGTATGTGGAAATAATGATATATTTTATGATATATGAAAGATTAATGTTAAGTTGATTTTAAGAAATTTAGTAACCTTGTTTATGAATTTTTAATGTTGTAAGGGTTACAAGGTTAACCATTTATGGAATTGTTTATGTTAAACATCAGATGAGGTTTCAGAGATTAACATATTACTTCACCATATAAAGATTTATCCATATTGGATAACCTATGAAACCCATTTAGTTTCGATGATAACTGAATACATATGGAATTACTTATCATTTTATTTATGGATCTTATGATCCATTAGTGCTTCAAACACAAAAAAACACCTTTATTTCTTCAAGTAAGAGATGAAGTGAAAATTGATCAAGGCAAAACTAATGGATGAAATTGTGCTTATTAAATTTAATGAAATGTAGTAAGAATATCTTCTTTTAAAATTATTCAACTTTAGTTAAGGGATCATAAAATAAAATGTTTTCCTATTATAATAATTTTTTGATGATATCAAAGACCTCTTTCATGACACTTCAGTTTTTGGTTTTTTTATTACTAACTTTATATGGAACACCAATTTTCTTATGATAAATGACGTTTTTCACTCTCTAAGATTATTTATGATTTTCTTCCACATTAAAATTTTTACTTATCCCATATGTTTTCCTATGTGGAAACCTAGTTATGAGTTACCTTGTGTAACAATTATATGATTCCAACTCTATTTTTAAAGGAAGTTTCAGTATTCATTCTTATTATGTGGGTATCTATGAAAAGACATTTTAAGTATTGAAAACTTAAAAAATCATATAAATTTAGAGAGAGAAATTCATTTTTAAGGGGGGTAGAATAAAACACCCCAAATTTTTATGAATTAATTTTTTTTGATGAAATTAAAATTCTTTGATGGATTTTGTTACACACTACACCAAGTTAATATTGCTTTATAGGAAACACAAAGTTAATATTTCACTACACACAACACTTATTTTATCTTGTGTTACATGAAATAATAAGTTTGGATAGTGTTACACAAAATCCCGAGTTTATCTTGTGTTACACAAAGTACTAAGTTTGGCTTGTGTTGTACACAATTCCAAGTTTAGCATGTTCTACACGCAACACCGAGTTTGAACAAAACATGAAATAATACTATTATGATAGTTATCAACAGGCCATTGGAATGAATGGTATGAATAAGATTAATTAAATTATGAAAATATGTTTTATGAATTTTTATAAAATAAATTATTTTTTAAACAATTAATTATAAGTAAAAGAAATAACTTTTTGAAATTAAAGAAATTCCTTTTTCTAAAAAACTATTTTTTTCTTTGCAGAAACACATTTTATCTCAATAAATAAAATAATACAATTTTGATGAATGATTTTAATGTAATATATATGTTATATTAAATAAAATATTTAACATTTATCTTATTTATTTTCTAGACAAGAGATAAGAATAAATACAATTTTACACATAAAATGATGTATTTTTTAAAAATTAATTGTACTGCCTTTTAATAGCACACTTATTTTAAATCTAAATTTAGAAACTTTTATTAGTTCTATTTGAAAAAAATAAAACTTAATTTCTTAACTCATAACATAAATATTATCTTAGGGTGATTTTTTTATATTTTTTTGAAAATATTCATTTTTTGATTAATAGTTTAAAATACCAAATTTTAATTGAAATTACCCTTTTATTTGATTTATTTATATAGTTAAATTATATTTTAAGTTGGTTTTAATGTATAATTAGTTCATTTATACATATATTAATCCATTTTAGGTCATTTTAATTAATTTAACATTGATATTGGATATAAAAAAATTCAAAATTTAGAACATTTCCACTTTAAAAACTCATAGTCCCATCCTGTCTGCGGGATTCCATATTTGTAATAAAAATAAATTATAATGTTTTATAAGTCCAAAATAATTTTTTTACCAAAACTATTTTGGAAAATTGCTAAAATTAATCACAATTATTAAGAGAAAAATGATTTTACTAAGGGACTAAACTTTAAACTTAAGCAGGAAATGACTTAGAAACTTATCCAACACCCATTTTATGGACATATTTCAACCTTAAACCTTAATGTATAAAATCTTGTGCATTATTGAATCTCTTTTTAGGTTTAAACATGGGTACACATAACAACTTTTCTAAAATTCCAAGTGTGTCCTCTACCGCACTTATAAATGCCCACCATCTCTACCCCTCTATTCACACTTTAAAAAACATTTCATCCCATAAATACCCATATTACTTCACCACTTTCCTTAATACATCCTAGAAGCCTCAATTTTGGTAGAAATATAACCAAGTAAGTCCTTTGGTGAAAACCAAATGCTGATACCAGAAGAAGAGGTAACATTCATTAATGAATGTTTTTATTTAATTTATTCTTAAAACCTCTTCAATTATTTTCTTATCATGCTTATATAAAAACCTAAGTATCTTAAATATTCTAATACGTTGTTATGTTACGATTATGACCTAAAAATTCACACACTTCCATAAAATGGGATTCACAATCATCATTCGTGTATACGATGGACGAACACCTCACAAATTGATGTTATTCGTTCTTCCATTATCACCAATCAAGGTTTGTAACAATGATGTATTTATATTTTATATATTATTTTTATGATTTTATTATGATTTTTTAATTTTTATATACCACATAACTTTATTCTTTCCATTTTTTGGTAATACAATAACGTCATTCGTGTGTGCGGTAGACTACCACTCTATGAGACGATGTGATTTGTTCACGCTTTACATGGAATGTATTAAGGATGAGTTTAATATAAATATGTGATATATATATAACATAAAAATTACACTATAATGATAATATATATATATATATATATATATATCATTTACTCTTATTTCCTTCAATACGATAAGAAAATGGAAATAACGTTCATGCATACATACAGCCTACCATCTCTGTGAATGGTGTATTTCATTTCCTACTTATATATTTTATAGGTTATTATAAATATATATATAATGAACATATTGTATTTATATCATGGTTTAAAATCTATAAATAAGGAAATCATGATCAAATTAATAGTCAAAAAAATAAAAAATTAAAACTTATATGAAAAACAAAGCGATTATTACCCAAAATGTGACTTTAGCATGGTATTGTTAATAAATAGGTAATAAAAAGGTCACAAGAAAACCCTATATGGTATGATATATATATATATATGAATATGTTTCTTTAATATATTTATAATAATATTATATTTATTATACATGATGTTTGAAAGTGTACGAAGGAAGTCAAGACGTAAGGTAAGGGCTTTCTGTCTCACTTTTTTACTTTTATGAGAAATATTCTATATTAAACACCTATTTCTTATATTTGGCATATAAAATATCCATGAATATACTTTAGGATTCATATAATTAAAATTTTTGGTAATTCATCAACCATTTTAGCATCTCTCTTTCTTGGGGTTGCAGATTTAAAGTTACTAAATCAGTAAGGGAATTTTGTCTCAATGTACTTCTTTAAGACATATGTTATATTATGAACCTATATTCTTTTTTGAATTTTATAAACTGGCCATTTTACATGTTATATCATGAATATTATTATTTTAATGATATTTTATTCTTAATGTAATGTTATTGTTTTACGGGGATTATGATTCAAAGTTAACCAAGTGGTAAGAGTTTATTACTACGATCTCATTGTTTATCAGGATTGTTTATGATTATGTTCCCATTGATAGAATCTTATGATATATCTCTCAATAAGTCTCATTAAATTTATTCTCCTCAATTTATTAATGATATATTAATGTGATGGTATAATTTTTACACTCTTTGAACTTAATATAATTAATAAAATGTTTTTAAGAAAATATAACTTCATTTCTCTCTTTGGAAAAAGATCTGTTTTCTCCCAAATCCATGTTTTCTAAAAAAAATCCACAATTTTCTACTATTATCCAATTATTTTAAAAGAAATTTTTATCCACATTTTACGTTTTTGAAATAAGTTTTTAAAAGGATTGTTATTTTCATTTTTCGATCAAGTCACTTTTCTAAACTTTTATACGGTGCAAAAAAAGAATACTCGTCATGTATAGATTTATCCACCATCATGACTGTCATTTCTTTGAATATTAATTTTCCATTTTACAATATTATTTCTAATAAATTATTTTTCCTAATATTCTAGAAATTAGTTATTTTAAAATTGATTTTCAAATAAAAAGGTTTTCAATTTTTTTTATGTTTTATAATATTTTTTTAAAGAGGTAAGGATATTTTCCTCAAGAAATGTTTTAAATGATTTGAAATATTAATTTATAAGTTTTCAAAGTGGTTTTCAAAGAAAATTATTTTTAAAATTTTTTATATTTTAAAATGTTATTTTCTAAGAATGGTTATTTCCCTTAATAAATTAACCAAGAATCCTCCACCATCTAAGATAAAATAGTTTAATATAGTTTATGAATTACTTGGGATAGGATCCAAGGAAACCATTATTATTCTTTCTTTGAATTGTTTATGTTTGAGATAAAAAGTTGTTTATTCAACTTGTTTCTATTCTATGAGATATACCATGTTAAATTGATTATTAAAACCACTTCTTTTTACGGGAAATGCTATGATGAAATGATTATGAAACCTGAATCTTTTCCATAGGTTATGATTTGATGAAATATTTATGATACCCATTTCATTTTAGGGGTTATAATATGATAAATATTTATGATCTTATGGCACACATATTTATGATTTCATTATGTGACAGGTGAGACTTATATCTCCCTCTAATGAAATGGGTAATGATGGATAACTCATGAGTATATATGTAATGTGTTAACCTGATTACATGCTCACAATGTTATGAGTGAACCTGATTAAATGTTCACAATGTTATGCTTGAACCTGATTAAATTTCCACAATGTTATGCGTGAACCTGATTACATGTTTTTAATGTTATGTGTGAGCCTAATTAAATGTTCACAATGTTATGCGTGGACCTATATTTCATGTCCATAATGATATGTGTGGACCTGGTTGTATGTTCATAAGTTTATTTAAGGGATTGATTTCATGTCCTTAACTTAATGAGTAGACCTGTTTCTATTTAAACATGTTCGCAATGTTATAATATAATGTATATTACAAAAATTACATGTATTTTTACATTGTTATACTCTCATGGATCATGTTATTTGATTATATTTTGATTCATGTATTATGACTTGCCAATATTTATTCCATGATGTTGAGTCAATGGTTAAACTTATGAATTTTCCATTCCTTTAGTTTTAGAAATCACAAAGATCTTCTTTTTAATTACTTTACTAAATTCATATGTTCATTTTTTTTAAAATGTTTTTATAAGAAAAATTATATCCTATACCATACTTACAATAAGTTTTAATGGTTTAAAAAAAATAAAATTATGTCTCTTAATAACAATTTTCATAATGAGCATGATTATGATAAACAATATATTCATAATTATCAAATCAAATATAATATTTTCTGTCCAATATTTCATACTGACAAAATCTTCATAATCGGACTAAAATGATACTGATGTAAATCATATAGATTCTCATGAAGAATATCATAATGACCATAATTGTGAAGTCTATCAGAATCATCTTAGTTCATTATCATATCTAGAAATGATTATTCATAATGTGAGAAACTATTTTTAAACTGTAATGGTGTAAAACAAAATAAATTCAGGATTTCAATTATTTCCAGGTTGTCTTTGATAGTTGTCTAAGTCATTGCGAAAATCTAAAAAGAAATATGACCATTGGAAGTTCAATATGACCATTGGAGCTCAACCTATAAATAGAAGTTCATTTGAATAGATTTCAGTGAGATGGTTTTAGATGATATTCGAGAGCTATTGAGTAATCATTTGAAAACTCAAATCATGCAAGAGATATGAAGATTTCATGTGTGAATTGCTATTTCTTAGCCCTGAAATTGTTTAGACTTTTTTTCTTTGCATTTTATGCATCTGATAGTGTGAATACAATCAATGGTTCATGGGGAAAGTGAAATAGAGTTGGTTTGATCACTGTTGATCGAGGGCTTGTGGGGATAGCAAGACAGAGTGAAACTGATCATCATATCGAGTGCTCACAGGGATAGTGAGACAAGTCGACCATTGTATCAAGGGATTTCCCTAGTAAAGGAAAGATATAATTTCTTATAATTATAAAACAAGGGACCTTTATCCTTGGTTATTAAATATCCTTCTATTTGGGTTAAAAAGAAGTGTAATATTTTTCTATAAGTTTATATTTTTCCACTGAATGTAATAGAAAATTGATATATTTTATATTCACACTTTTATTTGTATTATGTTACCATAATGAATCTTTATTACAATACTTTTTGTATTACTATGATATTTCATAACATCAGTGATTATGATACTACTACATACACTCTGATTAATGCATTTCTACTATGAGTACAATAATACTATATTTACATTTCCACACTACAATATAATTACAATTATATACGATTTCAAGATGGAATATTTCTTATTATGACATGTGGATATTATCATATCATAACCAACCTGGTTATGATATTTTAATTAAAGAAATTTTGGACAAGTTTGATTAAAATAAAAAGATTCTTTGGGAATACAATTTGTTTAACTTTGTTAAACATAGTTTTTTTATATTTCAAAATTAGCCTTTTTAAACTTACAATTCACCCCCTAACTCTTGTGTTTATCCATCTTCATATACATTACAAACCAAAAATTCGTATTTGTGTAGGTTATTTGCACTATGGAAGTAATTCTATCTAATTACTTTAAAATCTTTTCTTTATGAGTTTATTTTATAACTTATTTTATATAAATTTTCTACACTAAAGTGCATTTTGAAAATAGATTTTTTGTATTATTTCTAAGATGATAGGTTTAAATGTAGATTCTATTAATAACCTAAATCCAAACAGACTACCGTTTTTTGATGGATCTGATTATGAATATTGGATAGATCATATGAAGACTTTTTTTTATCAATACAAGTGTTAATAATTTCGTTAGGTTGACTAAAAACTCTAAAATTCTTGATAAGTAAGTTGTTGCCTTTACAAATCAAGAGAAGAAAGAATATAATATTAACTATCAAGCTATAAATACGCTACTTATATCAATGAAAAGAAGCATATATAGTTTGATATCTTTCTGTGAAGTGGAAAATAATATTTGGAAGAAGTTAGAGATTACTCGTTTTTTGACTTTAAAGTTATATAAACCAGGAGAGCATGCTCAGGGAAAATTATCAATCTTTTGAGTTTATACCAAGATAATTTGTTATTAAGATTAATTAAAGATTACGAAAATTATAAATAGTCTATAATAACTTAGAGAGAAAGGATCGGAAGATGAAATTATTGTTGAGAAAATTATTGATATTAAGTTCATGAATGTTAAAAATGAGTAAAATTGAATAATTAAAAATTAGTACAATATTGAAAATTTGGATAAGTTTGATTAATATAAATCATTAAAAAATGGATATATATTGAAATAAAGATGAATAAATATTAAAAATATTAAAACATAGTTAAAAATATATAAAAAAAATAAACAATATAAATTGATTAAATTCCAAAAAAAAATATTTGTGTTTGTCTGTATGTATATAGAAATGAATTAATTATATATATGTGAAATCAATGTAATACATTTGATCTATATGTTATAAATTGAAAAATTAAATGACATTCAATTATGTCCATTACTTGATGCAATTTGATCGTATTTTTAATTCATATTAATTTTTAATTATACACCATTATTCGCTAAATATATTACTATTTAATGTAAAGTAGAAATAATAGTTTTTATTATATAAATCATATTTATATACATTAATATATATATATATAATATATACTATTTATTAACATTATCAATAATCATCTAATTAATAAAATGTTTAATATTTTTCTCAATTTACTTATTTTTAATTTTCATTTATTTAATTTTCATTTTAAATATATTTATATCTTTAATAAATACTATTTATTAGTATTTATAATTTATATATAGTATAACGAATTTATTCATTTTTATGAATGATTATTTAATTAATAATATTTGTAATATTTTAATAAAAAATTCATTTTTTATTTTTTATTTATTTAATTATTTCATTTTATTTATTTAGACCTTTATCAGCACTAAAAAAGTGCTCATAAAGGATTCCTTTATGATCACTGCAAATATAGCACTGATAAAGGGTACCCTTTATCATCACAAAAAAATAACGCACTAATAAAGGGTACCATTTATCAGTGCCAACAATAAAGTGCTGATAAAGAGTACCCTTTATTAGTGCTAAAAATAAGGTACTGATAAAGGGACCCTTTATGAGCGCTAAAAAAGGCGTTGATAAAGGGTTAAATTTATTAGTGCTTTCTTTAGTGCTGATAAAGATGTCATTTCTCATTGATTTTTTTCTAGAGTTTATAAATACCAACAATGTGAAATTATTATTTTGTAGCAGTGGGTATTCTATTTACATCATCCTGAACCCCAAAGTTATCAAAACTGTCCTCTGATACCAACTATAAGGACTCGACCTTTAAACATTACATAATCTATATTTTTAGTCAAGAATTTACATTATTTCACATTGATGATCTTTTCAGGTTTATAGTTTTAGATAATTAAGAAATAATTCATACATAACAAACCATATTAATATAAAAAGTATATTAGTAGAACAATATCAATTTTTCAATATAAAACTATTAAAAACTAAAACATGATTTCATTGAAAAACAATCATAACATTCAACTTGAATTCCTTATTTCTCTTACGCATCCTTATACCATATGAAAAACATTTTAAAACTAGGTATGAGCACAAAAATATAAATAAGGGACATAAAAACAAGAAATCATTAGTCCATGAATACTTATAAACATATGAAATCATTTTCACAAAGACATATTTCTCACCCATAATGTATCATATATAAACATTATGAAAACATAAGATTTCTATAAAAATAGAAAACATAAATAAACTATTTACATAACTTGTAGAATTACTTACTTAATATTGCAACCCTTACAGCTACCATATGATTTGTAACCCTCACGACTACCTTACAACGTAACCCTCACGACTACCTTATGATGTAACACTCACAACTACCTTATGGTGTAACCATTGCAGTTACACTTGAAGTAACAATACGGTAGAACTCCAACATAACAATACCCAATGAATTTGAGGGATATATAGGTCCCACCCTCCATCATAAAAAATTCCCAAGAACCATAACATAATCATAAAATATGAATACTTGCAATCACAAAAAATTATTCCTTGATAAAATCACTTATTAAAGGAATACTACGCACATACAAAGGGAAAAAATTTCTTTGATAATATACATGTAATATTATAAATAACACATAAAAAATAATACTTCGTGAATTGGTAAAGGAATATCATGTTGTATATGATAAAAAACATTCCTTTTAAATTTTGTAAAAATAGAAATTAAAAGAATGTTTTTAAAGAAAAGTCTCTTACCTTGGGTTCAACTTCCTTCAAATGTGTTCAAAACTACTATATAATTCTTTAAAGAGATTTACTAATTTATTATATAAATATATTCATATTTATAATTCCTTATATGATATTCTTATAATATCTTTAAACCCATTTATTAATAATATTTTTTTATTTTCATTGTTTTGGGTGCGTTTATTTCATTGTTTCCATGGTTGGTTCATTATAAATTTTATTTTTGAATGGAAGAAAACCCCATAAGTGGAATGAAATGTTATTAATATGTTTCAAAAAATTTAAATGATACCATATATCATTTTTTTCTGGTATGAGGATGATTCATTAGATAAATCTTTAATGAAAATGATTTAATTTATTTTGGCGGTTTTTACAATCATCACAAAAATATATCATGTTATTTAATATCATGTTTATATATTACTTCCAGAACATTATATAAATTATAATTTGTATAATAAAATATTATTTGACCATAATAATGGTTTAATGACCATCCTTGAAGGTGATAATTTAAAATGAAAATGTATCTTTCACGATGTTGGTAAATTGACACATCACGGATGATATTTTCATTTTCTAGAGTAAGAAGATATGAGAAGGGTTTTTATGTTGGATATTCCATTGAAACAATAAAATTACAGTATATTTAAGATAATGGGGTTATCATGTCACTTTTATGAGGGTATGTGAGTAGATAATAAGACAATAAAACAAATTAAAAAGAAAAATAAAAGAAAATGAAAGAGGTTTTTACCTCTTGAATTATTCTCCTTGAGAACCTCCTTAATGAACTTAGTTTTGGCTTTTTAGTGAGAGAGGAATGTCTTGTACATGTGTAAGGGGCTTTGGAATGGAATTGGATAGAAATTAAACAAGGTAAAAAGATTTTAGTTGTGAGGATAAGAGGTGGTGAGGGGTGGTATTTATTGTGGAGGAGAGGGGGGTTTCCCTGAATATTTTATTCATTAGTTTACTATTTGGATCAAGACTATGAATAGTTTTGATTCAATGTCAAAATACCATAAATATATCATGCGAGTTTGACATAATTTCCACTTACATCATCCATGACTCAAGCATGACTCAAAAATTCATTTATTTACTTATACCATAAATTACCGTATTTCACTATTCACAAAAATTCAACTATTTTAAATAAATCCCAAAAATCCACGCTAACCATTATTCAACATGTTGAATTAAAAAATTAACTCTATTTTACGGAAAAAAAATTCTAAATATGAGAAATATAATTTTTAATTAAAATCATTATTTATTCAAAAAATATAAATTTTAAAATTATAACTAATTTTATAACACTTTGAAGATTTAATTAAGGTCTCATAAAATTATATTATAATATTTGGAAAAAAATATTAATTTATGAACCTAATTTATGAAAATATATTTAATTTTAAATCATTAATTTAATTATAAAATTGTAAATAAAAATTAATGTGTCATAAAAATATCAACATTTAATTTATCATTTTTGAAACATTGATTTACATATTCCATGATCTAAATATACCATATTTTTACTTATAAGATACATAAATTTTATTTATAGTTCCATATGAGTGGTTACTATTCTATTAGTATAGATTCCTTAATTTCTGTAAATACCACTTTTTTAATTATACATTTATAATGAATTTAACTATTTAATTATAGAATGAAAACAAATTATTTTACAAGTACCAAGGTTGTTACAAGGATGAACCTATAGTTTCAAAGATTAAAGAAGGTGACATGATTTAGTCATAATATAAGTGTTTTTTCATGATTATTTGGTTTCCCACTATGATTAATGTTCCCTATACTATGCCTTTTGGTTTTAGTTAATGGCAGGAACCAAAAGGAATTGGGTTAACATTGAATGTGAAGAAACATTTGCTGATGAGTATCTGAATGGGATGATGACTAAAGTGAAATATATTATGCCCAATAAGTCATCATATAACATGATTAACAACATGCACCTTAACCAACCCTCAGACTCACCAAAAAAGAGAATGATAGATTTCACTAATAGTTTGGGTAATGGAGACCATAGCAGAAAAAAGATTCAGTTTCCTATATGCCTAAAATTTGTAAAGAAGTGTCAAGTAAATTTCTTGAATGCAACTAGGAGGTTCTTTAAATGTTTAAGGGATAGTCATAATTCCCAATAATGTCTAAATTTTATTAATGGTCTAGTTAATGCAATATAAGTGAAGAGGGAACCCACTAATACTCCACCTATGCTTTAGTGTTTCAAGTGTAAGGAGTTTGGGCTTTATGTGAATCAATGTCCTTAAGAGAACTCACATCAATAGAATGATCATGGTTATATGAGTTTTGGTTTTTCAGTTGATGATAAAGAGACTAAGAATGAAATATTAAAGGAAATAGGTATTAAGGAATAAGATCATGATTCTTAGTTAATAGTTTAAGACGAAAGTGGTATGATTAATGTATTATTTGTATTGGGATTCAAGGATTATGAAAATATAAGGATTGTTCGGTATAAGTTTTTCATTAAGGATTTGAAATAATATGTTGAATGATGTTGATGACTAAGAAAATTAATTTAATAGAGCGGTTATATTTTTTGGAAAAAACATGATTAAGGGAAGGAAACCCTTAATATTTTCTTAAGGATTAGAAAATGATGTTTAGTTTGGATAAAGATATTATTGATATGGATAATGTATATTGGATGGTATTGATGACCTTATAATTGATAAAGGATTTTGTGAAAAAGTGTTTTATGTTGTCATTGATGATGTTTACAGAATTTCTAGATTTAAGGAATATATCCAATAATCTATATTCTATGTATGTAATGAGGAAGCATGTATGTTTTAAATAAGGTTTTATGGTAATTTAGGTTATTACCATGTTTCAAGAGAATACATGATGAAGTTATTCACATGTTTGGTATGTGAAAATAATGATATATTTTATGATATATGTAGGATTAATGTTAAGTTTATTTTAAGAAATTTAGTAACCTTATTTATGAATTTTCAATGTTGTAAGGGTTAGAAGGTTAACCATTTATGGAATGGTTTATGTTAAACTTTGGATGAGGTTTTAGAGATTAACATATTACTTCACAATATAAAGATTTATCCATATTGGATAACCTGTGAGACCCATTTAGTTGCGATGATAACTAAATATACATGGAATTACTTTTCATTTTATTTATGGATCTTATGATCCATTAGTGTTTCAAACATAAAAATAACCTTTATTTCTTAGAGTAAGAGATGAAGTGAAAATTGATCGAGGCGCAACTAAGGGATGAAATTGTGCTTATGAAAGTATTAATAAAAATACCATTTATAAGAGATAAAGTGAATTAAAAAGGTAATATAGAATATAAATTAAATAGTTTTCTAAGTAGAAGAACATTAGTGGAAATTAAAAATATGTACATGGAAGAAAAGAGTAAATAAATATAGGGAATGATAGAGGTTATTAATCACTAGAATGTGAATTTTTGGATCTCCAACTTTCTTATGATCAATGATCTTTTTCACTATCTAAGATTATTTATTCTTTTCTTCCTTGTTAAGATATTTACTTATTCGCAATGTTTTCCTATGTGGAAACCTAGTTATGAGTTACCTTGTGTAACAATTAAATGATTCTAACTCTATTTTTAAAGGAAGTTTCAGTATTCATTCTTATTATGTGGGTTTCTATGAAAATAACTTTCAAGTATTAAAAACTTGACGAATCACATAAATTTAGAGAGAGAAATTCATTTTTAATGGGGTGGAATAAAACACTCCAAGTTTTTATGAATTAATTTTTTTTACTAAACTAATATTCTTTAATGGATTTTGTTACACACTACACCAAGTTAATCTTGCTTTATAAAAAACACCAAGTAAATATTTCACTACACACAAAACTTATTTTATCTTATGTTACATGAAATAATAAGTTTGGATAGTGTTACAAAAAATCCTGAGTTTATCTTGTGTTACAAAAAGTACTAATTTTGGCTTGTGTTGTACACAATTCCAAGTTTAGTTTGTTCTACACACAACATTGAGTTTGAACAAAACATGAAATACCACTATTATAATAGATATCAACAAGCCATTGGAATAGATGGTATGAATTAGATTAATTAAATTATGAAAATATGGTTTGTTAATGTTTATAAAATAAATTATTTAGTAAAAAATAAATTATTTGGAAAAAAATTAATTATAAATGAAAGCAATAACTTTTTGAAATTAAAGAAATTCATTTTTATGAAAAAGACTATTTTTTTCTTTGAAAAAAACATTTTATCTCAATAAATAAAATAATAAACTTTTGATGAATGATTTTAATGAAATATATATATGTTATATTAAATAAAATATTTTACATTTATCTTATGTATTTTATAGACAAGAGATAAGAATAAATACAATTTTACACATAAAATGATGTATTTTTTTAAAAGGTAATTGTACTACCTTTTAATGGAGCACTTATTTTAAAACTAAATTTAGAAACTTTTATAAGTTATATTTGAAAAAAATAAACTTAATTTCTTAAATCATAACATAAATATTATCTTAGGGTGAATTATTTATATTTTTCTGAAAATATTCATTTTTGGATTAATAGTTTAAAATACTAAATTTTAATTTTAATTACCCTTTTATTTGAATTATTTGTATAGTTAAATTATATTTTAAGTTGTTTTTAATGTATAATTAATTCATTTATACATATATTAATCAATTTTAGGTCATTTTAATTAATTTAATATTGATATTGGATAAAAAAATTCAAAATTTTGAACATTTCCACTTTAAAAACTCATTGTCTCGTCCTGTCTATGGGATTCCATGTTTATAATAAAAAAATTATAATGTTTTATAAGTCCAAAATAATTTTTTTTACCAAAACTATTTTTAGAAAATAGTTAAAATTAATCACAATTATAAAGAGAAAATTGATTTTACCAAGGGACTAATCTTTAAAATTAAGTATGAAATGACTTAGAAACTTATCCAACACCCATTTTATGGAAATATTTCAACCTTAAACCTTCATGGATAATATTTTGTGCATTATTTAATCCCTTTTTAAGTTTAAACATGGGTACACCCAACATCTTTTCTAAAATTCCAATTGTTCCTCTACCCCACTTATAAATGCCACCCATCTCTACCCCTCTATTCACACTTTAAAAAACATTTCATCCCATAAATACCCCTATTACTTCCCTAATTTCCTCAATACATCCTAGAAACCTCAATTTTGGCTGAAATATAACCAAGTAATTCCTTTGGTGAAAACAAAAAGGTGATACCATAAAAAGAGGTAACATTCATCAATGAATGTTTTTCTTTTATTTATTCCTAGAACCACATCCATTATTCTTTATCATGCTTATATAAAAAATATAAGTATCTTAAATATTATAATAGGTTTTTATGTTATGTTTATGACATAAAAATTTACACACTTACATAAAATGGGATACACAATCATCATTCATGTATACAATGGACCACCGCCTCATGAACTGATGTAATTCATTCTTCCATTATCACCAATCAAGGTTTGTAATAATGATGTATTTATATTTTATATATTATTTTTATGATTTTATTATGATTTTTTAATTTTTATATACCACATAACTTCATTATTTCCATTTTTGGTAATACGATAACGTTATTCGTGTGTGCGGTAGACTACCACCCTATGAGACGATGTGATTCGTTCACGATTTACGGGGAATGTATTAAGGATGAGTTTAATATAAATATGTGATATATATAACATAAAAATTACACTCAAATGATAATATATATATATATATATATATATCATTTACTCTTATTTCTTTCAATACAATAAGAAAATGGAAACAATGTTCCTGCACACGTACGACATGCCCTCTCTGTGAATAGTGTATTTCATTTCCTACTTATATATTTTATAGATTATTATAAATACATATATAATGAACATATATGATATTTATATCATGGTTTAATTTCTAGAAATGAGTTAATCATGGTCAATTTAATTGGAAAAAAATAAAAAATAAAAACTTATATGAAAAACAAAGCGATTATTACCCAAAATGTGACTTTAGCATGGCATTGTTAATAAATAGGTTATAAAAAGGTCACAAGAAAACCATATATGCAATGATATATATATATATATATGAATATGTATCTTTAATATATTTATAATAATCTTATATTTATTATACATGACGTTTGAACGTGCATGAAGGAAGTCAAGATATAAGGTAAGGGCTTTTCGTCTCACTTTTTTACTTTTGTGAGAAACATGATATATTCAACACCTATTTCTTATATGTGGCATATAAACTATCCATGAATATACTTTAGGATTCATATAATTAAATTTTTTGGTAATTCATCATCCATTTTAGCATCTCTCTTTCATGGGGTTGCAGATTCAAAGTTACCAAATCGGTAAGGGAATTTTGTCTCAATGTCCTTCTTTAAGACAAATGTTATATTATGCACCTATATTATTTTATGAATTTTATAAACTGACCATTTTACAAATTATATCATGAATATTATTTTTTGAATGATATTTTATGCTTCATGTAATGTTATTATTTTATGGTGATTATGATTCAAAGTTACCAAAGTGGTAAGAGTTTATTGCTACAATATCATTGTTTATGAGGATTGTTTATGATTATGTTTCCTTTGATAAAATCATATGATTCATCTCCCAATAAGTCTCATGAAATTTATTCTCCTCTATTTATTAATGATATATTAATGTAATGGTATAATTTTTACACTCTTTGGAACTTAATATAATTAATAAAATGTTTTTAAGAAAATATAACTTCATTTCTCTCTTTGGTCAAAGATCTGTTTTCTCCCAAAGATATGTTTTCTAAAAAAATCAACAATGTTCTACTATTATCCTATTTTTTTAAAAGAAATTTTTACCCACAATTTACCTTTTTGAAATAAGTTTTTAAAATGAATATTCTTTTCATTTTCCGATCAATCCACATTTCTAAACATTTTACGATGCAAAAAGGAATACTCGTCATGTATAGATTTATCCACCATCATTACCTTCATTTCCTTGAATATTACTTTTCAATTTTACAATATTATTTTTAAGAAATTATTTTTCCAAATATTCTAGAAATTAGTTTTTTTATATTGGTTTTTAAATAAAAAGGATTTAAATATTTTTTATGTTTTATAATTTGTTTTTAAAGAGGAAATCTTATTTTCCTCAAGAAATTTTTTAAATGATTTTAAATATTAATTTATAAGTTTTCAAAATGGTTTTCAAAGAAAATAATTTTTAAATTTTTTTATATTTTAAAATGTTATTTTCTAAGAATGGTTATTTCCCTTAAGAAATTATCCAAGAATCCTCCACCATCTAAGATGAAATACTTCGACATAGTTTATGATTTACTTGGGATATGATCCAAGGAAACCACCACTATTCTTTCTTTTAATGGTTTATGTTTGAGATAAAAAGTTTTTTATGAAACTTGTTTTTATTCTATGAGATATACCATATTAAATTTATTATTAACACTACTTATTTTCACGAGAAATGCTATGATGAAATAATTATGAAACCTGTATCTTTTCCATAGGTTATGATTTGATGAAATATTTATGATACCCATTTCATTTTAGGGGTTATGATATGATGAATTTTATGATCTTATGACACACATATTTATGATTTCAATATGTGATAGGTGGGACCCATATCTCCCTCTAATGAAATGGGTAATGATGGATAACTCATGAGTATATATGTTATGTGTGAACCTGATTACATGCTCACAATTTTAGAAGTGAACCTGATTAAATTTTTACAATATTATTCGTGAACCTGATTACATGTTCACAATGTTATGCGTAAACCTGATTACATGTTTTTAATGTTATGTGTGAACATGATTAAATGTTCACAATGTTATGTGTGGACCTATATTTCATGTCCATAATGATATGTGTGGACCCGGTTGTATATTCGTAAGTTTATGCAAGGGATTGATTTCATGTCCTTAACTTAATGAGTAGACCTTTTTCTATTTATACATGTTCACAATGTTATAATATAATGTATATGCCACAAATTGCATGTATTTTTACATTGTTATACTCTCATGGATAATGTTATTTGATTATATTATGATTCATATCTTATGAATTTCCAATATTTATTCCATGATGTTGAGTCAATGGTTAAACTTATGACTTTTCCATTCCTTTAGTTTTAGAAATCACAAAGATCTTCTTTTTAATTACTTTACTAACTTTTCATGATCATAGTTTTTAAAATATTTTTATAAGAAAAATTATATCTTATGCCATACTTACAATAAGTTTTAATGGTTTTAAAAAATAAACTTATGTTTCTTCATTACAATTTTCAAAATTAGCGTTATTATGATAAACAATATATTCACAATTATCAAATCAAATATAATATTTTCGGTCCATTCTTCCATACTGACAAAATCAACATAATCGGACTAAAAATGATACTGATGTAAATAATATCGATACTCATGAAGAATATCGTAATGACAATAATTATGAAGTCTATCAGAATCATCTTAGTTCATTATCATATCTATAAATGATTATTCTTAATTTAAGGAACTATTTTTAAACTTTAATGTTGTAAAAAAAATGAAGTTGGGCTTTAAATTATTACCAGGTTGTCTTTGATAGGTTTCCAAGTCATTGTGACAATCTCAAAATAAATATGACCATTATAGGTTCAATATGACCATTGTATCTCAACCTATAAATAGAAGTTCATTTGAAGATATTTGAGTGAGATGGTTTTAGATGATTTTCGAGAGCTATTGAGTAATCATTTGAAAACTCACATCATGCAAGAGATATGAAGATTTCAGGTGTGAATTGCTAATTCTTAGCCCTAAAATTGTTCAGACTCTTTTTATCTTCATTTTATGCATCTGATAGTGTGAATACATTGGATGGTTCATGGGGACAGTGAAATGGAGTTGGTTTGATCATTATTGATCGAGGGCTTGTGGGGATAGCAAGATAGAGTGAAGCTGATCGTCATATCGATCACTCACAGGGATAGTGAGATAGGTTGACCATTGTATCAATGGATTTCCCTAGTAAAGGAAAGATATAATTTCTTGTAATTATAAAACAAGGGACCTTTATCTGAGGTTATTGGATATCCTTCTATTTGTTTTAAAAGAAGTGTAATCTTTTTCTATAAGTTTATATTTTTCCACTGCATGTAATAGAAAATTTTTATATTTTATATTCCCATTTATATTTGTATTATGTTATCATAATGAATCTTTATTACAATACTTTCTGTATTACAATGATATTTCATAACATTGGTGATTAAGATACTACTGCATACACTTTGATTAAATCATTTCTACTGTGAATACAATAATAATATGTTTACATTTCCATGCTTAAATTTAATTACAATTCTCTATGCTTTCAAGATAGAATATTTCTTATTATGACATGTGGATATTATCATATCATAACCAACTTGATTATGATATTTTAATTAAAGAACTTTTTTCCAAGTATGATTAAAATAAAATTATTCTTTGTGAATACAATTTGTTTAACTTTGTTAAAATAAGTTTCTTTTATGTTTTAAAATTAACGTTTTTAAACTTACAATTCACCCCCTAACTATTGTGTTTAACCATATTAATATACATTATGAACCAACAATTGGTATATGTGTAGGTTATTTCCACTGTGGAAGTAATTCTATATGATTACTTTAAAATATTTTCTTTATGAGTTAATTTTATAATTTCTTTTATATAAATTTTCTATACTAAAGCGTATTTTGGAAATATATTTTTTGTATTATTTTCAAGATGGTAGGTTTAAATGTATATTCTATTAATAACCTAATTCTATACAAACTATCAATTTTTGATGGATCTAATTCTAAATATTGGATAGATCATATGAAGACTTTTTTTCATCAATACTAGTGTTATTAATTTCGTTATGTTGACTGAAAACTCTAAAATTCCTGATAAGTATGTTGTTTCCTTTACAAATCAAGAAAAGTAGTAATATAATATTAACTATCAAGTTATAAATACTATAGTTTTCTCAATGAGAAGAAGCATATATAGTCAGATATCTTCCTGTGAAGTGGAAAATAATATTTGGAAGAAGTTAGAGATTACTCGTTTTAGGAATTCTAAATTTATATAAACCAGGAGAGCATGCTCTGGGAATATAATCAATATTTTGAGTTTATAATAGGATAATTTGTTGATAATATTCATCAAAGATTTATGAAAATTATAAATAGTATACAATCACTTGGAGATAATGGGTTGGATGGCGAAATTATTATTGAGAAAATTATTAATATCATGCCAAACAAATGGAAATTGAAAAGGAATTCTGTAGATGGCACAATAAAACTTACAAATTTGACTCATGATGATCTTATTGGTACCTCATGAAATATGAAGCAAGATTAAAAAGATATGTTTAGAAAGAAAAATAATAATAATGGTATAGTGGCTCTTACTACTTCTAAAAATCCTCCAAAATATCCAACTCATAAAAAGTTGTTAAAACTAAAAATAAAAGGAAGGTTGTTATAAAATCTGATTCTAGAAATTCTGAGCATTCTGAAAATGAACTTGAAAATATTTCTTGAAGAACGAACAAGATTTTTGGGAAGAAGTGTTTTCAATAGAGATATAAAAAAAGTAACAGATACATAAATGAAAATAATTATTCAGAATTTACATGTTATGAATGCAAAATAGGCTAGAGATATTAGGTCAGATTTTCCAAAGTTGAAAAATAATGATAGAAAATAATCAAAGAAAGATTTATAGGTCAAAGAGCAAGAATGTTCTTAAATTAGCTGACACTTGGAGTGCCAGTGGTGGTGATTTTTTTAATAATTATTCAGATAATTAAAGTATATATTATATAAATATTGGTCTTCTTTATAGGATTCCTAATGAAAATATATATATTATGGAAGAGGTACAAACTACTAAAAACCTTACCAACTTATCTCTTAATGAAACTATCCTGAAACTGATAATGAGAAAAATTCAACATCCTCTTATAATGAATCATCCTCATGTAGTGAAGAAATTTTTTTACCTTATTTTGATGAAGGTTTACACTTTGATAAGATTTTAGAAAATAAAAAATGTAAGATTTATAAAAAAACATGACAATGATAAAGAAAAACATGCTAAGGCAGACTCAAGGATTGATATTTTAAAAAAATAAATATCATATATTTCTAAAGATCTTGATAGTACTTTTTTTGAAAAATATATTATTTATAAAAAATCTTAATATGATTTTTTCTGAGAAAAATATTTTTTAAGAAATACATAATTCTAAAACTAATACTTGTGAGAATAAAGATTTAGTTATAAAAATAAATTCTGAAATTTCTTACCAAAATAAACTTTTCTCAAAATTTACCATAGGTAATGAAAACTTTGAAAAAATTTATAAAAATTGAATCCTCATTGTAATGGTATTGGAATGGGTTTTAATTATAAAAAACTTGTTTTTAATAACAACTACTTTATTCCTAAAAGTGCACCCTTTTGTACAAAATGTAAAAATGGAGGTTACTATAATAAGAACTTTTCTTTAAATAAGGTTTAATCTTTCGGTTTTCATAATGGTTTTTTCCTATGAAAATGACTTCTATTCAAAACAAAATAGGACAGATGTGGTTATGTAAAATTTTATTTTCTAAGAACATTGGTCCCAAGAAGATTTGGCTTCAAAAAACAAACTTCTTTGTTTATAGAAAATCAATAATAATACTAAAAAAAGTATACATGATGTATGGATAGTGTTTTTTCTAGGCACATGACTAGGCATAAATAATTCTTCAAGAATATATTCAATATGAAAATTAGAAAATGTACTTTCAAAGATAATTCTCAAGGATAGATTATCGGTATAGGAAACATTGTTCTTCTTGGAAAATATTTAATATCAAATGTTTTATTTGTTGAAGGTATTAAGAATAACCTTACAAGAATAAGTCAATTATGTGATGAAGGTTACCTTGTGAATTTTAGGAATGATAAATTTTTTGTTCACAATTATAAGGATGAGTTCATTCTTTCTATCCATCGGCATGAGAATGTTTATACACTTAACTTAGAAGACCTTAGGTTCTAATACTTACCTTTACTTAGTATAATTTAAGATCAATCATGGTTATAGAATAGAATTTTAGGACACTGTAAATTTAGAAACTTATTTAAGTTAACTAGGAAAGGAACTGTTAAATATATACCAGAACTTAGATTTGATTGTTTAAAAATCTAGGATCCTTGTCAATTGGGTAAGAAACATAAGTCTAATTTTAAATATTTTAGTGAAGTTTCAACTTATGATGATTTAAAGTTATTATAAATGTATTTATTCATTCCTACACAAACTGGGAGTATTAGAGGAAAATACTATAAGTCTTTTTAGTTGATGTCTTTACTTGATATACGTGGGTCTATTTTATAGAAAAGAAATCTGAAGAATTTTCTTATTTTAAAACCTCTGTAGCCAAATTTAAAATTAAGAAAAACTTTCCCTTGATAACTATTCATAGTGATCATGGTGGAGAACTTGTAAATATTTATTTTAAAACTTATTGTACTAATAAAGTTATAGAACTAACTTCTCATCTCCAAGAACCCTTTATAAAAATGTTATTTTTGAAAGAAGAAATACTATTCTTTAGGAGATAACAAGAACCATGTTGAATGAACACTGAATTACTAAGCATTTTTGGGCTGAAGCAGTTAGTACTTATTATTATACTATTAATAAAGTTTTAATAAGACATTTTCTAAATAAAACCCCTTACGAGTTGTAGATTGGAAGAAAACCAAAACTTTATTACTTCAGAATGTTTGGATGCATAGTATTCATCTTGAATATGAAAGTTAACTTACAAAAATTCACACCCAAATCCGATTAAGTGAAATTTTTATGTTATTCAACCACATCTAAGGCATATATATTTTTAACAAAAAATATTATACAATTTAATAAATGGAACATGTTAATTTTTATGAAACTGATCCTTTTTTAAACAAACCCAACCAACATATTCAGATGGTATTTCAAAAACTGATTTTCAACCTATCCTAGAAATTATTTCTTATAACTAAACTATACCTGACTCAATTCCTCATATTATTCCTCAAGAATATTTTTACTATATATTTAAGAATATATTTTTCAAAACCTAAGAAATCAGTTGTTTCTTAGGAATCATCCTAGTGATAGTATCATTGGTGATGTTGATCAAACTGTGAGAACTAGAAGTTTCTTAAGAAATTAAATTGAACATCTAGATTTCCTTTCCTAATTTGAACCTAAAAACCATGATGAGGTGTTAGGTGAGGAATATTGGATAAAATCAATGCAATATGAGCTCAATGAATTTTATAGGAATAAAGTCTGGACCTTGGTTAAACACGCAAAAGAAACTTCAATAATTGAAGTAAAATGGGGGTTTCAAAATAATTATGATGAAAATGGATTAATTATTAGAAATAAATCAAGAATTTTTGCTAAGGTTTACAATAAAAAAAAGGGAATATATTATAAAGAAACATATTATCTAGTATCTAGAGTTAAATCTATTCATATTCTACTTTCCTTTGTAGTATTCTTCAATTGTAAACATTTTAAAATGGATGTAAAATGTTACTTTTTTAATAGTTACATTCAAGTAGATATTTTTTAAAAAACCTCCTATTTTTGAATATTCAAAACATCCTAAATTTGTTTTTAAATTTAACAATTATTTATAAATCCTTAAACAAGCTTCTAGATCTTGGTATGATAGGTTAACATAATATTTTCTTCAAAATAATTTTGTTAAAGGAACCACCGATCCAACACTTTTAATTAATAAATAAAACAAAAGCATTATTATTGTTTAAATATATGTTAATGACAATAAATTTAGATCAACTCAAAAATCATTAACTGATTACTTTGCAGATCTAATGAAATATAAGTTTGAGATGAGTATGATGGGAAAGTTAATATACTTTTTAGGTTTTCAAAATTCTCAAAACCCAAAAGTTGCTTTTATATCTCAATATAAGTATATTAAATATCTTCTTAAAAATTATGGATATAATAATACCAAAATTATTATTTCTCTTATTGGTACCTCAAATACTTTGTATATTGATGAAGCTGGACAACCAGTAGATCAAAAGATTTTTAGAGGTATGATAGGTAGTTTATTTTACTTGATGACTAGTCAAAAAGACCTAATGTTTTTAGTATTACTATGTGCAAGATATCAAGAAAATCTAAATGAATCCCATTTAAAGGGTGTTAAAACAATTTTTTTCTATTTAAAGGGAACCATAGATTTATTACTTTTTTACTCTTCTATAAATTATTTTAATCTTAATTTTTTTTCAGGTGCTGACATTAGTGGTGGTAGAATGGATAGGAGAAGTACATCTAGTACTTTTCATTTCTTATGAGACTCTTTAGTTTCTTGTTCTTGTAATAATCAACATTATATATAACTTTACACTAATAAATATGAATATGTGGCAGTTGCAAGTTGTTTTTCTCAAGTGTTGTGGATGCAACACACACTCACTAACTATGGAATGAGTTATACAAACATGCAAATACTTTATGATAACACAAGTGACATTTATTTATGTAAAAAACCTTCACATCACTCTTGTGAAAAACACATAGATATTAGTCATCACTTCCTTAGAGATCACACACTAAAAAGAGATATCATGTCACAATTTATCATAGTATAAGAACAACTTACTTATATTTTTACAAAACAAATACCTTTTGATAGATCTAAATATATTAAACATAATATAGGAATGATTAATGTTAATTATTCATTCATATATACTTCTTGTTGAAAAAATATCCTTACATTTAGTTACTCATTTTCATAGGGGGAATACATATGATTGTTTTAAAGAAAATGAAAAATAATCGTACTCAAAATTTTCATACCTAAAATTTTCCATACTCAGTTTATTATACTCATGTTTTTTTATAAAAAATTACATAATCAGTTATTTTATATACTCAAAATTTTTATTCACAAAACTTTTTGTAATAAAAAATTTTCTATACTCAAATATTTCTTTCATACTCAAATTTTTTTCGTTCTTTGAAATTGTTTATAATCCATTTTTTTTATATACAAGAATAATAGGTTACTAACATCAATAAAATATTTCAACTCCAAAAGGTGTAATTTCTTACTCTTTACTTTTTTCACTATTTTGATTACATTTCTATTGTTGTTGTTATTACTCTTTAGTTTTATAAAAAAAATCTTTTCAAAAGTTTACTAAAAAAATTATCGGATTCACACTTAATATAATAAAACCATCCCTTCTTAAAAAGCTCAAGAGTTCAATGTTTTTATAAATATTTATTTGTATGAATCACAACCATCAGATTAGAATGGTTTTAATCTCAACAATATAATTTGAATCATCACCATAAAATGCCTATATAATGGGGACCCCTATCTCTATCCCATATCGAATATCTCAGTTATCTTCCCTGAAGTTCTACCACCCTTAAAATTTTACATTCTAGAAAATTTATTTGGTCCATTTCTTCCTCTTAGTACAGAAAGTTACTATGTCATAATCCTCAGTATCATCACTGGATATAATTCCTCCCAAATATTTCTTAAATATGTTCATTTTTTCAAGAAATTTTTGGAAGAGATCTTTTTATGATCAATATGAATCTTCTTTAAAAATAATCATCAAGTCTTAAGGATGGGAGTAGATTTTTTTAGAAAATTATAATAATAATCAAGATCTACTTTAACTTGATGAGGTTTGGTATTTTTATAGTTCAGTTCAGTTTTTTAACAAGATGAGGATATTAAATTGTCCTTTTAAATATATGATAAGGAATATCAAAATTTTGTTAAGAAAGCTTCTAATTTTGTTGGAATTCCCTTGTAAGGTGAGGCATATTGACCATCTCCTAAGTTTCCAGAAAGTCATGGTAATTTTAATAAGAATAGATAAGAAGAGTTACTTTTTGAACAAGATGAAAGTAAAATGAAATTTTATCATCTTACTCCTAATAACCATATCATATCTTTATAGATGTAAGGATTTTTAATACGGAGAAAAGGAGATAGGTAAAACTTAGAGGTTTCAAATGTGTTCATACTGGATTTCATGGTCAATATAAGAAAAATAAATTTATGGGGATTTGTTTTTCTTATAATCAACTATATCAAAACTAGAGTTATCAAACCCAAGATAATCATGTTTCTAGGGATTTGGAGTAAGTTAATATATGAAAGTTTAATGTCTTTCAAGGTATAAATAAAATCATTAATAAATATAGTGAAGGTTATTATTATTAGTGAGAATACGATTAAGAGGATGAAACTCACTTTTTATGAAAGTAGAAAAAAGTTTGTTAAAAAAGCGATTAAAGGAAAATATTCAAAGAAATTTGATCAAGGTGATGATAAGAGAAGTGAAAAAGCTGAGCATGTTGTTTCAAAAAAGAATAAGAAATCCAAGTACATATATCCAAAGAATGTTAAGAAATAAAAGAAAGTTAGTAAGGAAGTTTTTAAAAGATGGATTGATAAGAAAAAAGAAAATAAATAAGGTGATCTAAAGATCAGTCTTGAACTTGTTCGGTCCTTAGCCAGAAAAAATGTGTACTATCTGTTGATTCAATAAGGTTTACCTTATGAATTTTCCATTTCTTCTTATTTTGAAAATCACAAACACTTTATCTTAAGGAAAATCTCTTTTATAAGGAAAATCACTTTTATAAGGAAAATTTCTTTTATAAGGAAAATTGCTTTTATAAGGAAAATTTCTTTTCTAAGGAAAATCGCTTTTATAAGAAAAATTGATTTTATAAGGAAATTTGATTTTATAAGGAAAATCGCTTTTATAAGGAAAATTTCTTTTATAAGGAAAATCTCTTTTATAAGGAAAACTGCTTTTATAAGGAAAATTTCTTTTTTAAGGAAAATCGCTTTTATAAGAAAAATTGCTTTTATAAGGAAAATTGCATTCATAAGGAAAATTTATTTTGTAAGAAAAATTATCCTTATCATATTTTCATCCATATATTTCTTAAGTATAAAATTCAGATTCATTTTTATATTCTTGGAATCGTTTCAAACTTTGATATGAAGCATTCTGTTTTAGGCTCCGAATTCTGGATGAGAACCGTAATGAAGTTTAACTCCGAATTCCAGATGGGAACTGTAATAAAGTTTCATTCCGAATTCCGGACACGAACTCTGATTAAGTTCTACTCCAAATTCTGCATACGAATCCTTATGAAGTTCGACATAAAATTCTCTTTACGAATTCTGATGATGAATTCTCATTACGAATTGTGATGACGAATTCTCATTATGAATTCTGATGACGAATTCTCATTATGAATTTTGATGATGAATTCTCATTACGAATTTTGTTGATGAATTCTCATTCCGAATTCTCATTCCAAATTTTCATTCTAAATTCTCCTATTAAACAGAATCTGATCATCTTTGTTTTATACACTTCATATTTATTTAAGACTCCAAAAAATTATTTTTGTTTACACTCTGAACCTTCATTCCGAACTTTTGAGATAGATTTTAAACGGTGTCATACATTCTGTTACACTTGTTTTGTTATAAAACGATGTCGTCTATTCTATTATAAACTAACCGTTGGCTAAGTTACACGTGTACAGGTCCCTCCAATTTTTAAGGAAAATATGACCGTTGGAAAGGAGGCCGACCTTGCCTATAAATAGGAGCTCATTTGAAAGATCTCTAAACTGATGACTGATGAATGACTTCTTCGACATTGTGCATACATGCTGTTGAAGTGATTTCTAGAGAGAGAGAGTCTCTTATTAACTCTCAAAGCTTCGTGCGACTCTGAATGTTGGTGATTACATTCGAGGACTTCCGGGGATAGGAAGAAAGAGGTTTCCAACACCTTGAATTGGAGGGCTTCCTTGCTGAGGAAGACAGAGGTTGCCAACTATCTTGAAGTTGAGGGTTTGTGAGGATAGCAAGATAGAGACTCCGATCTTCGTATCGAGGGCTTACCGTGGTGTGGGTAAGACAGACTTTCTTGAAAGTATAAATCAAGGGACCTTTATCCAAGGTTGTTGGATACCCTTCTCTTTGGGTTAAAAGACTTATATCTTGTTACTTGTAGTTCTACTACTTGTTTATTTTCCGCTGCATATTGTATTGTAAGGAAAGTATAAGTTTCTTATACTTCCTTACTTGTACTCTATTTAATTTAGATTCTATACGCTTTAAGGTAGAATCTCATTATGTAATTTTTGTTAAATTTCAATTTCCGGAACCATATTTTCAGAACCTACTTTCGGAATCTCTTTCCAGTTTTAAGAAAGTTAATAGGACTTGAAGTTTATAACTTCATTCCTTATTCCATGTTTTCATTTGGTGTTAGAGGTGTTTTGAATTTGCTTAGTTTAAATCTTGTTAAACATAGCCCTTTCCTTTTCTTAAGGAAAACATTGTTTTACGTAACTAACTTTAAAGGTTCCAAAGGAATTTTTAAAGTATACAATTCACCCCTCTCTTGTATATTAAGCATCTACATCATTATTTCGATCCTACAATTGGTATCAGAGGTTGGAAACCTCATACTCTATACCAATCCTACAATTGGTATCATAGTAGGTCTCTAAAATACTCATACTCACGTATAAGTTTTTCTTGCTCATTTTCCCATTCCAAACTTTCTCATTCCAAAATTTCTCATTCCGAACTTTGTTATTACGATTTTTTTTCTTACTAACAAGTTTGTGTGTCGAAGGTTATTTTAAGAATGACGGGAATTAATGTTGGTTCCATTGATAATATAAATCCTACAAGACCACCAATCTTTGATGGTAATGACTATGAATACTGGAGAGATCGAATGAAGACTTTTGTTATCAATACTGGAGTGGACAACTTTGTTATGATTACTGGTGATTATAAGATTCCTGACAAGGAAGTCGGAACTTTTACTAACCAGGAAAAGCAAGAGTATCAACTCAATTATAAGGTACGCAATACCTTACTTTGTTCAATGACTAGAAATATATATAGCCAAATTTCTTCTTGTGAAGCAGCTAATTGTATCTGGAAGAAGTTAGAGGTTACACACTTTGGAACTTCTAAAGTGATTGAGACTACGAGAGCTATGCTTAGAGCTGAATATCATGGCTTCAATTTTCCTTTTGGTCAACCAATATGTAAAGTTCAACAGAGGTTTATGACTATCATCAATAGTTTACAGTCTATGGGAGAGAAAGGTTTAGATGATGAAGCACTTGTGGATAAGATAATGGATATTATGCCCAATGAGTGGGAATCCAAAAGAACTGCTATAGATGAGAACAGGAAGTTCACTAAAATTTCTCTTGATGAGCTATTTGGAACTCTTCTACAACATGAGACCAGAATGAAGAGAGTTGCTGACAACATCAAAAAGAAAAATTGGAATGGAAATGTTGCTTTTACAACAACATCAAATCAGATGAAAGCTAAGACTCCTGAGAGAGTAACTAGATCCAAATCTAAGAAGATAGTTGTTCAATCAGATTCGATTGAAAGTGAAATCTCTGAAAATGAATTAGAAAATCTTGCTCGAAGGATGAACAAGATAGCTGGTCAGAGAAATTTCCGATCCAAGTATAAGAAAAAGTAAAGGAAAGATAGAAAAGATGGAGAAGTCACTTATTATGAATGCAAGAGAGCTGGACATATTAGACCAGATTTCCCTTTAATTAAAAAGAAAGAAAGGAAAAAAAGTTTTCAAATAGGAACAGAAATAAGTATTATAAAGCCAAAGCTAAGAAAGTTTTGAAAGCTAATGACACCTGGAGTGCCAGTGGTGGTGAATCTTCAGATGAAACTTCTAATTACGAATCTTCAAGACAGAAGAATCTTGGTCTCATAGCCAGATTACATATTGATAATAATTTTTTTTATGGCTAAGGTACTAAATGCTGAATCATTGACCAATGTTTCTTTAAATTCTAATGATAGTAAGTATTATAACTCTTCTGATGAAGAATCCTCTTTTGATGAAGAAAATACTTTACCTACTTATGAAGAAGTCTCTAGGTTTGCTGAACTTCTTGAGATTGAGAATTCTAAACTCAATAAGAAAATTGACAAGGCAAAATCTAGGAATTCTATTCTTACAAAAGCGATATCAGATCTTTCTAAAGATCTTGATAGGAAAAATGCTGATTTTGAAAGTATTTCAAAAATTCTTGAGGAAGTAAGTTCTGAGAAGAACCAACTTTCTAAAGAGTTAGAAAAAGTAATTTCTAAGAAAAATGTTTTTGAGCCTAGATCTAGTTCTAAAACTAATGATTTTGAGGATAAAAACTTGGTTATAAAACTCAAGTCTAAAATTTTTTCCTTAAATAAGTGTTTATCAAACTTTACCCATGGTAAGGAAAATTTTGATAAAATGTATTCTCAAATACGACCTTTAAGAAATAAATCCGGATTTGGTTATACCCATACAAAACCTATTTTTAGTAACAATTATTTTGTTCCTCAAAGTGACCCATTTTGCACTAAGTGTCAATGTGGTGGTCACTGGGCAAAGAATTGTTCCTTAAACAAAACTCAATCTCTAGGATTTCACAAAGCTTACTTTTCTAAGAATATGTGGGTTTCTAAAATTTTTTTATCTGGAAATCTCAGATCCAAACAAGTCTGGATTCCGAAAGTCTAATTCTTTTCTTGATTCCAGGAAAATAAAGAGAGTACTAACAACAATACATGGTACATGGATAGTGGATGTTCCCGGCACATGACTGATAACAAAAGATATTTTGAAAATATTATCAAAACGAAAGGAGGAAAGGTAACTTTCAGAGATAATGCTAAGGGAGAGATTATTGGTATTGGTTATATTGTTCTTCTTGATAAAACCTTGATTTCCAATGTTATTTTTGTTAAGGGTCTTAAGCACAACCTCATTAGCATAAGTCAGTTATGTGATGAAGGTTACCTTGTGAATTTTAGGAATGATAAGTGCTTAGTTCACAATTCCAAGGAAGAATTTATTCTCTCAGCCAATAGGCAAGAGAATGTTTACACTTTGAACCTAGAAGACCTCAAGAGTCAAGATTTACCTTGCCTTGGTGAAATGGAAGATCATTCCTGGTTATGGCATAGAAGACTAGGTCACTGTAACCTTAGAAACTTATGTAAACTTTCTAAGAAGAAACTAGTTAAGGATCTACCAAAGCTTAGATTTGATTCTTCTAAAGTTTGTGATCCTTGTCAATATGGAAAGAAACATAAATCTAGTTTTAAATCAGTCAGTGAATTCTCAACAACTGATGCATTGCAGTTAGTGCACATGGATCATTTTGGTCCAACACAAACTGGAAGTATTGGAGGCAAATACTTTGTGTTTGTTCTAATTGATGACTACACTAGATTTACTTGGGTTTATTTTCTAGCAATGAAGTCTGAAGCTTTTTCTTATTTCAAAAGTTTTAGAGCTCAAGTTAAAAATGAGAAAAACCTTCCTTTGAAAACTATTCATCATGATCATGGAGGAGAATTTCAAAATTATGATTTTGAAACTTTTTGTAGTAGAAAAGGTATTACTCACAATTTTTCAGCACCTAGAACTCCTCAACAAAATGGTGTAGTTGAGAGAAGAAATAGAATTCTTCAAGAGATAACTAGAACCATGTTGAGTGAATATTTTATAGCTAGACATTTCTGGGCTGAAGCTGTAAGTACTGCTTGATATACTATAAATCGAGTTTTGATTAGACCTTTTCTTAATAAAACTCTTTATGAATTATGGAATAATAGAAAAGCAAGACTATCCTACTTCAAGGTTTTTGGTTAAAAAGTATTCATTTTGAATACTAAAGATAACTTACATAAATTCGCACCAAAATATGATGAAGGAATTTTCTTAGGGTATTCCACAACTTCTAAGGCTTATAGAGTTTTTAATAAAAATACTTGTACTATTGAAGAAACAGTACATGTAAAATTTGATGAGTATGATCCTTTTGTTTTTAAACCATCCCAGCCTACATCCTCGGATGTGTTTTCAAAAACTGATTGTCAACCTTTGATAGAAGAACCTTCTGATAAGGAAAATGTTCAAGAAGATAATTCTGAATCATTTACCCCGGAAGACTTTCTACCCTATGTTGATGAACAGGCTTTTCAAAACCCAAATCAGGTGTTTCTCAAGAATCATCCCAGTGATAGTATCATTGGTGATGTAAATCAACCTATAAGGACTAGAAGTTCCTTAAGAAATGAAGTAGAACATCTAGAATTTCTTTCTCAATTAGAACCTAAATGCACTGATGAAGCTTTAGGTGATGATGATTGGATCAATGCCATGCAAGATAAACTAAATGAATTTGAAAAGAATAAAGTATGGACTTTGGTTGAAAGACCTAAGGAAACTTCTATTATTGGAGTAAAATGGGTTTTCAGAAATAAATGTGATGAAAATGGAGTCATAGTAAGAAATAAAGCTAGACTTGTTGATAAAGGCTATAATCAGCAAGAGGGAATAGACTATGAAGAAACCTATGCTCCAGTAGCCAGACTTGAATCTATCTGTATTCTACTTGCCTTTGCAGCATTCTTTAATTTTAAACTTTTTCAGATGGATGTGAAATGTTCTTTTCTTAACAGTTATGTCCAAGAGGAAGTTTTTGTTGAACAACCTCCTGGCTTTGAAGATACAAAACATCCTGATCATGTTCTTAGACTCACCAAAGCTCTGTATGGTCTTAAACAAGCCCCACGAGCATGGTATGATAGACTCACTGGATTTTTGCTTCAAAATAACTATGTTAAGGGAAATTCAGATCCAACTCTTTTTATAAAGAAAGATAAGAAAAATGTTTTGATTGTTCAAATTTATGTTGATGACATCATATTTGGTTCAACTCAGCAATCTTTGACTGACTCTTTTTCAAGTCTAACGAAATCTGATTTTGAAATGAGTATGATGGGTGAGTTAACTTTTTTCCTTGTTTTTCAAATTTCTCAAAAACCATAAGGAACCTACATATCTCAACATAAGTATATTAAAGATCTTCCTAAAAAGTATGGTTATGAGAACACTAAGAGTATAAGTACTTCCATTGGTACCTCAAACTCTTTAGATCTTGATGAAGCTGAGAAACCAGTAGATCAAACATCTTTTAGAGGTATGATAGGAAGTTTACTTTACTTAATAGCTAGTCGACCAGACTTAATGTTCTCAGTATGCTTATGTTCAAGATATCAATCCAATCCTAAGGAATCTCACTTAAAGGCAGTAAAAATAATTTTTCGCTACCTTAAGGAAACCATGGATCTAGGATTATTTTATACTTCTGGAAATGACTTTGTTCTAAAAAGCTTTTCTAATGCTGACTTTGGTGGATGTAGAATGGATAGAAAAAGTAAATCTAGAACTTGTCATTTCTTAGGAGATTCATTAGTTTATTGGTCCTGCAAGAAGAAACATTTTTTAGCACTCTCCACTGCTGAATCTGAATATGTAGCAGCTGGAAGTTGTTGTGCTCAAGTGTTGTGGATGCAACACACACTCACAGACTATGTCTTGAGTTTTACTAAAACTCAAATTTTGTGTGACAACACAAGTGCCATTTCCCTTAGTGAGAATCTTGCACATCACTCTAATGCAAAGAACATAGATATTAGGCATCACTTTCTTAGGGATCACACACTAAAAGGAGATATTATTCTTCAGTTTATCGGAACACAAGATCAACTTGCTGATATTTTCACAAAATCTTGACCCTCCGATAGATTTGAATACATTAAACAGAAGTTAGGAATGATAACCGTAAGGTAATATTTCTTCATTAACTTTCTATTAAAAAAGTCTCCTTACAGAAATAAACTCCTTTTCACAGGGGGAGTACATTTGATTGTTAGAGTAACTAAGTTTTTTTCAAAGTTTGTTTTCAAACTTTTCGGAACTAAATTTCCGGTATGAGAATTTCGGGAACAGAAATTTTCCAGAATGGTTATTTTCATATAGAAAACTTCTGGAATGGAAATTTTTGTATTGAAAACTTCCAGAATGAACAATTTTGTACTGGTGTTTCTGTAATGAGATTTTTGTACCGAGTCTTTCATAATGATATTTTCATTTTAAAAATTTTTGTAGTGAAATTTTCATAATGAAATTCTTATAATGTTTTTCATACTGATTTTTCCGTACTGAGTTTGTTTTTCGTAGTTTTTTTAAATTTTACCCATTATAAATAATCCTCCTAAGATAATCCGAATGGTATGATTTCTTTACTCAAGTCTTCATAGTCATATTTTACTTGCTGACATTTTCTTATATTTTGTTTTCGGATT